>OZ022327.1:5000000-10000000 GCA_963989225.1 Dromius quadrimaculatus
ATCAAGAACCATCTAAAATCAATTTAGAACTGAATTTTGTATATTTTAAATAAAAATATGACTAAAATAAGTTTATCCTTATTTTATAGTTTAATAATTAGTCGTAAGATGGCAGCATCTAAGACGTTTCAGAGCTGTCATTCAAGAATAACGCTTTTTTAGCATTTTCGCTGGAGTTATTCGAATCATAAAATGTGCTTATACAAATAATATAATTTATTAAGTCTGCTATTGAGAGATGCTGACCCTAGCGGAGAATCTCAACAATTTACGCTTGACTGAGAATAAATTATCTTTTTATTGGAAACACTGATTTATTGAAAATTCAAATTTTACTTTAACGATATTTGCAAGCATTATCTATGATTTTATTGTAGATTATTTAAATACAGGATGTTACAGAAATAAGTACATTAATAGTGATAGAACTCGTCAAGCATAACAATTTTTCCTAATAATTTTTTTCCGAATTATCTTTTTTTAGCATTTTTTATTCCATATAATTTAACGAGTCGTTCAGGTGCATAATTATCGAATTCAGTAGCAGTAACAATGGAACAATTGATTTTGACATATGTGAGTTATCAATTCCTTCAAATAAATTCTGGAAAAAAATCAATTAAATTATTGTCACAAAAGTTTAAACCAGTGGAAATGTGTAACTTTTCTGTCAACGGTTTCGCAGGCAGTTTAAGATTATCTCAGCGTATTTATTTGGAACGATTTCCGAATTATCATTTTTCACCAAAAATTGAATTATTGTGGCTATGCTAATATATTTAATGTCAAAATATTGTGCACTTATACATTATGATTTCATATTTAAATCTGAGTTGTTACGTGAAGTGCCACAAATAATTATGTGTCCAGCATTAAAAACTTCTTCTCCTGCGTAAACTACTCTGGAATTTTAATTTTAATATATCGGGAATATTCTATCAAGAAAAATCTTAGATCCTTCGTCATTCCGCTATTATTCATTAAATGATTTATCTGAAACATAAATGTAATATAGAAGTGAAGAATCAAATTTAGAACAATATCAATCTGTAACATTATAATTTCTACTGATGTACAACTTTTAAATACAGCAAATTCTTCGTAAATCATTTTATTTCCACTTGTACACTATGCAATAAACTCGTGCATTGTTTCCTTTCGAGCTTCGAATTTTACTCACAGTGGCGCTGATAGCATAACTTTAAATCCCTATCCCCTCCCTAATCGGAACAAAAAATGGTGCTCGTCCGTTCCCACTAGGCTTCACTTTCCTAAATCATAAATAATATCTAGATGGAAGGAGTCCTATATCACACAATACATCTTTGCGAACGGTTATGCCAGAAAGAGAGAAAAATATAGGTTACGTTAGAACGACAAAGAAGTAAAATATAATAAAAAAAAAATGATGTGAAACGAACTGCGCATGCCTATCGAATTTCATTTGCTATTTATAAAAGTATTGTTAAGAAGATGAACTTTGCAACTAGAAAACGGCGAATGAATATAAATATTTTTTACAGAAATAAGAACTCATTACATCATGTGTTTGTCATTGTGCGGGCTTGACAAACTGAAATTTAATTATTGTCACGCTTGCGCAGTTCATTTCTTCAGCTTTCTTACAATATATCTTCCATCTCTTTCCGTCGTAACCGTTCGCAGTTTCTTCCATCTAGATATTATTTATGATCTAAGTTCACTTCCCTCGTCTTTTCTATTCTAACCTCCTTGCAATTACCAAATTCAGTTTGATACATTTATAGGTTGTTTTCTGTTCTTCAAGAATTCATGTAGCAATGTTTTCAATTGAATTATTCATCAAATTAATCATTTTAGAACTGCATTCCATTTAATATTCTACCGTTTTCTTTGAATAAATCGTTGAATGATTTTCTCTTTATGTTTGAGAATCAACGATAATGAAGTTAGTTGAGAACAGCAACTTCTTTATTAGCTGCGCATAGATGGCAGCACAGTCTAGCACAGATTTTAAATGTTTTGAGACTATTCACATCAGCTGATTAAAGTGCAATGAACTTGTGCAGACAATCTAAAGTTTAAGAAATGTACTATCTGAAAATATACGTGGAGTCCCGAAATAGAAATCAAATTTCTTAACAATGTCATATAAATACGACTAATAGACCAAGTTGTTGATTTCAGAGACAAATTTAGTCTTTTTACAACATATGTAAAAATAGAATTATCGAGGTGAGCGAATGTCAATGTATTGCCAAAATACTAATATTCTTTCAGTTTCAAATAAATGATTGACAGGACTACGATGGTTCAAAATTGCAAAATACACATTTAAATCGACAGCTGTCATTCTTCCAACAAATTAGAGATATTAATTTCGAATCATAGGCGCACTATGTAATTTTTGACAAAATTTGATGAGCTTTCATTCGATATCCAGAGGATTTACACAGAAAAATTGATATACTTGACGAGTTCTAATACAGGTTAAAATTAATATACTTATTCCTATTACACCCTGTATATAAATAAATGTGGTATAGCATATTTTTTATTTCAATTTTCAATGCACAAATTCGTAATTGCTAGCTTTATAAAATTTTCTTATTTATTTATCTCTATAAAATAAATTTCAAAGGTTTTTAGATAAATAAAACATGAAAGCATTTTTTAGGAAAGGTTTTATTGGAAAATTTGGCCAGGTACAACAACAAGGGGCATTTGTAAGCCTTGATTTCGACTCCTGACAATGACATTGGGAAACGAGATGAATCTTCCTCCGAGAATTCTCCCTCAGTGTCTAGCTAGGGACAGTGGCGTACCCAGGATTCTTAGCTAGTGGAGGCGGAACAGAATAAAATTTCAAAAAATGGAAGAATCATCTAAATGATGAAAGCGCATTTTTGACAGCTCATGAATGCTTGTTACTTCAGAGATTTCGCAAATTACCATCTCTCACAATTACTGAGCTTGAAATCAAGCAGTTTGGGCAAACTTACAAAACAGCAGCTTCCATTTAGTACTAGTTTCAAGTTGACTATCTGATAGGTACATAATTTATGCATGTACAAATTCAAAAATACCTTTTAATCTTCATTGTTCAGTTATTGACTGACGGGATGTCAAGTGCTGTACCTTAAAATGATAATTTGATCTTTATCAAAGCTATATAAAAAAAATACACCAAAAGTGAACAAATTTTAATCCAATAATAATAATTTATTCTAATAAGCTTCAAATTCGCGTCAAACAAGTCATTGAATGAATCCCGGACAGATTTGACAACATTACATAATAATAGTGACACCGGCGGCGAAAGTTGTAACTAAATTTTTATCTACTTGAATAAACTTTAGTTGCCATATCCCTAATGTCATATATATCTATGGGCATTGTTTCACTTGAAACAAGTAATTGAATAATTTAATCTTCCACAATCACTGAGCTTGAATTAAAGCAATTTGTGCAAACGTACGAAACAGCAGCTTTTATTTAGTACCAGTTTCAAGTCTGTAAATAGTATAGTTGCTGAGATCTCAGCGTCACGCCAGCCAGCCAGCCAGACAGCCAAAGTGAATATAATAGCGCTTTTTAGCGCATTTTTCCGAAAAAAGCGCTATTATATTCACTTTGGCTGGCTGGCTGGCTGGCTGGCTGGCTGGCTGGCTGGCTGGCTGGCGTGACGCTGAGATCTCAGCAACTATACTATTTACAGACTTGAAACTGATACTAAATGAAAGCTGCTATTTCGTAGGTTTGCACAAATTGCTTTAATTCAAGCTCAGTGATTGTGGAAGATTAAATTATTCAATTACTTGTTTCAAGTGAAACAGTGCCAAACAATGACATTAGGGATATGGCAACTAAAATTTATTAAAGTAGATGAAAATTTAGTTACAACTTTCGCCGCGTTTGTCACTATTATTATTTACAGTTGTCAAATCTGTCAGGGATTAATTCAATGACTTGTTTGACGCGAATTTGAAGCTTATTAGAATGAATTATTATTATTGGATGAAAATTTGTTTACTTTTGGTGTATTTTTCTTATATAGCTTTGATAAAGATCAAATTATCATTTTAAGGTACAGCACTTGACCTCCCGTCAGTCAATAACTAAACAATGAAGATTAAAAGGTATTTTTGAGTTTGTACATGCATAAATTATGTACCTATCAAATAGTCAACTTGAAACTAGTACTAAATGGAAGCTGCTGTTTCGTAAGTTTGCCCAAATTGCTTTATTCAAACTCAGTAATTGTGAGAGATGGTAATTTGCGAAATCTCTGAAGTAACAAGCATTCATGAGCTGTCAAAAATGCGCTTTCATCATCTAGATGATTCTTCCATTTTTTACAAAAAATGCGCTAAAAAAAAATTAGAAATGGAAATATATGTCATATTTCCAATTAAATAATGTTTATCAGCTTTACATGTATACATGTTTTCCAGAATGAAATCATGATAAATAGGTTTATTTGGTTTGAATTCTGTATATTTATTTATATTTTTTGATGTTTCAACAAAAAATTAAAGGTCAAAAAATATAAATAAATATACAGAATTTTAACCAAAAAAACCTATTTATTAAAATTGAAATTAAAATTGATACATTCAAACGCAATAATTCTCTTATCATAGTGAAATGAATGCGTGCTTCTACTATTCTACTATTGGCTACAGTTTTCTTCTGCAAGCTTTACTGTATCAACGACAAAAGTCAAGTTTCTAAGAACTTAATCCCAACACATAATGCAATACATACTGTGTAGTTCAATGCAACATATCCAAAAAAGTTTTTTCCCGGTTAAAATGTAAACAAATTTGACAATTTTTGTAAAATATTAAATACTTATATTCCTGTAGTTTATTTAATTAAATAAGCTCCGGCCCTAGGGGGGCGATCGCCCCTATCGCCCCTCCCTTGGATACGCCATTGGCTAGGGAAACCCCAGTAACATAAAACAAAATGATTAGATTTAGTATTAAATTTTTCATTTCTTTTTTACATAAAATAATTTTCGAAAAAATTAAAATCATACTTGGATTTTGCAAGGAGCGGGCAGAAGGGAATCAGTAGATTTTTTTGGGCATCTTCTACGATGTTCTCCGGAGTCTGGTTGCTGCTGGTGCTGCAGGCTCTCTCCTCCAGAGGGAATCCTGAAACAGAAACTTAAAAACACATTTTGGTGAATTACATTCAACAAAACAAATATTAAGAGTTTTGGCAGCTGGGCTCATCGTCTGCACATCCCACGATGTCCTCCCTCGATGTTCCTCCTCTTCAACAACTGGGCTTATCCTCAGCAAATGATCTGAAAAAATACAAATTGATTAGAGATCTGCGAGAAAATAATAAAAAATAACTTTAAAAAAATAAATAAAAAATTAGAACCTGAAAAGGAAATTTTATTAGTTAACTCACGTCTTTTGGTTAATTTTTTGACGGTGGTCATGATGAATTAAGAAGCTGAAAAGGAACTTCTATTGATTAGTTGCATTCATTCAACATTCAAACGTTTTATGTGTGTTTGTTTGTTTTTTTTTGTCGAAGAGCTATTACTTCGCGATGTTTCTTCAAAAGCATTTGATATATGATGCTACTAACTGATTCTACTCCCCCAATGAGTGCCTGAACATCAAGACACCCACATCACCGGTGTGCTCGTCGTTTGCAAAATTGTTCTTAGATATGTGACCAATGCATATTCCGAGGCCAGCGATACTGCCTAATTACGTGATATAGTAACCTCAGATATTAGTCTCGGCAGCTGTTGTTTCTCGAACTTAATCGAGGACCCTCGCCAGCTTCTATATTATCACCGACTTCCGTAGTACATATCAAGAATATACCATTACTTCTCCGTTACTCCGCTCGTCCTTTCTCGGACTCATTGCAGGGCTTCGCGATGGAGTGCACTTACGTGAGCACCGAATCCCACGATGGCCCTTTGCAAAAAACAAGTTTTTCATCGAAATTATTTTTTATTTTAATGAATTTCGGCATTTGAACCTGATGGTTAGTCCCTAGGTTGACTTTTTTACTTTTTTACTTTGCTTGCCACATTTCTTACATTGCTGTCATGTGTGTTGCCAGTCAACCGGTGCAAGTTCATGTTACAACAATTAGCCGGTGAAATAGCTTTATTGTTGCCAAGTTAATTTGATTCCCAGCTTGGGAGTGTAACGAGAACGGATACCGATCTAATCAAGCCGTGAAAAATTTCATAACCTGATTGAGATTCGAACCCACGACCCCTGCATCCACAGATTAGCACTTTACCACTGTACTATCTCGCATTTTTCAATACGGTAAACTAATAAAATTAATACTTTCATTTTTTTACAGTTATCAGTTGTAGAAAGTTGGTATTGTTATGTTTTCTCCATATTTACATGAAATCGTAAAAATAATATGCCACTTTAAATGCAAATGAGATTTGAATATGAAAAATTAATTATTGGATAGTTCTTTTATGACTTATACATCCAATAATAATTCTGAATACCTTGCGAAAAATCGCTACATTTAGAAAACTAAATTATACCTCGTAAGGTACATAATTCCACATCTTAAATTACTTTCTAAATTATTCACTGCGTCTGGTTGCTAGATAATTATATTCCAAGCAAAATTTATTGCGAGTGTGTGCCCTAAAATTGCGTATTTGTAGAGCCACTGGCTATTCTGAAGAAAGTGGGCACAGTCTAAAAGGAAGTTAGCTATTGGTATTTCAAAACACATATTTGAACTTGGCAATGGAATTTAAGAACCCGTCAAATTATTTTAGGGACGGACTCCATTAGCTTGTTTGCGTACACTTCACTTTTAGCATGCTAATTTTCATGTTCTAGATTCTAGAGACATTGTTCTATTGTGTTTTGATTAGGTAGTAATGTTTTGACGCCAGACGGTCAATTTTCTAATAATTAATTACTCGTACATTGGTGATTTGATTATTAACAATTTTTTAGTAGGATATATCTCTTTTTATGATTGTTATACACATGCACACATAGTTGTAAAAGAAACTAGTCGGATAAAAAAAGTATAGAATTTTCTTTTCTGTAAAAACCAATTTCTTTCTTAGAAAAATAAAACTGGATTGCAAAATGCATTAAAACTTGAACGTTGGAACGTAAACATTTCTAATCGTCCATTTACTACAACTGGTCACTGCAAACAACTTATATACAAATCATTAATCTATCTTGCGTAGGAAAACACTATTTCCATACTCCATTCATAATGCAGCTACGTACAAACGGTGTAAGAGAAATGATTAAAATATAAACACATAATGTACGGCCTATACTCGCTTGCTAGGCTTAACCTAAGCATAAATTAAGCACAGTTTAAGCCGACTAAAATACCTACTTTATGATACTGGTAACAATGTAGTGTTATACACATACAGACATACGGTAGACGGAAATCAATGGAGATTTCAAGGTGCCGGAAGAATTGGACGAATTGGACACAGTGGCGGAGAGCAAAAATCTCTTTCAATGAAAAACTATTGCTATTTTTCAACGTAATCTTTTTTTAGGTATATATACTCGGCTCCAGTTTGTTGATTGCTTCCGAAATATTTTATACCCTTATTGGTGTAGAAGGACCGTAACGTTATTGAATTCAATCCACCATATCCGGGGGTTGAGGGTTTCAGTAAAAATTAACTTGGTATTCGACGCTCTATCCGAATCTTAAATAAAAAATAGTCGTTTCCATTCAAGATTTTGGAGAGATTTCTCTTATCTCCGCCCCTCGGAGGGAGCGAAAATCGTTAAACTTTTAAATTAGACATTTTTTCATTTGGTGCATATTTCTCGATATATTCCAGCAAAAAATTATGTTGTCTTCGGCGATAAATTCAAATGAGACACCTGTATATACTTTTAGATTTCTGTACTCCTCCATATAAACTTCAAATATGTTAAATCTCACATTCCTTCGTTAACGCGGTACAAAATTTTCTCTTCAGGTAAAATTGGAATGGGAAAACTTGTATATAATTTCAGCTTTTCAATATTGGCTTCAAGTATGTCATTCCGGCGTGCGCGCGTTACAAAGTTCTCTCTTCACGTAGAATTAAAATGGGACATTCTGTAAATAATTTTAGCTTCCTGCAATCCTTCCCCATATAAACTTCAAGTATACTCAATCTCACATTCCTTCGTGCGCGCGGTGCAAAGATTTCTTTTCACTTAAAATTTAAATGGGACACCTGTATATAATTTTACGTTTCTGCACTCCTTTACATAAACTTCAAGTATGCAAATTCTTTTGTGCGCGCAATGTGCTTCAAAAATATATTAAAAATGGGACAGCCTTTATATAATTTTCACTTTCTGCATTTATTCTCCGTATAAACTTTGAGTATGCCAAATCTTACATTCCTCTGTGCATGCATTATGCTTAAAAAAGGAGCCAAAAGTTTTCTCTTGACGTATTAATATATCAAAAATGACTGACCGTCACGTGACTTGCAAAAATTCGCATTATGATCAAAACTATCTTCACGGAATAAAGTTAGTATAAATAAATATGTTTTATTGAGATATAAGTTCTGTATAAATTAATTAGAAACACATCGTTTCGACAGCAAAGTGCTGCCTTTTTCAAGTGAAAAGAAATATGAATATAAATAAACAAAATTGTCAAGACAACAAAAATAAAAGTACAAATAGTAACTAGATTAGTTTGAAATATATTAACTCCTAGGATCTTAGAACTCTGCCTGTGATTGATGATTCAATATCCACAGGTCTTCAGGAGATAATAATGAAGGTCTAAATAGGGGAATTGTCAACTCCTTGTGGTTCTAAGTCAATCTGGCTCTACTCTTTTTGGTTTGGCGCATAACTGAACCATCCACAGATCTTTAGGAGGTGGTGATGAAGTAACTCTTGCAAGTAGATTCGTAGATACAAATAACTTGAAATTATGAACAAATGATTGGTAGCCATGATCGATTAAGTTCATATCCGGTATTCATATTCAAATTATTCGGTGATTTTTGAATTTCAATTGCTTCTCTTATAAGCCTCTTGAACCAATTGTTCTCTTTAGCCAGAAGCTTCGTATTCTTGAAGTCAATGCCATGTAATTCTTGAATAGCTTGCTCAGCCACAGCAGATTTTTCTGGATGGTTAAAATGGAGTTTTCAGAAGAACTGTCATATCTGTCACTTGCAGTTCACTATTTTAAGCAGGCGGCAAAGAGAAAATCAGAACAAAGTGGTACGGTCAATCATTTTTCAACCCTTAATCGTGAAGTCCTGTCAGTAAAGAAAGGGAGTCTAATAGTGCGATGAAAACATGACACACTTCAATAATTTGGATCTCCTCAAATAATAATCGTATAGAATTTTGAGCCGAACGTAAATAAGCGTCTTGTTGCTGGTGGAGAGGGCTGAACGATGCAACGAAAATCTGACACAATAATAAATATCATATTTTGTGAAATAATAATCAAAAAATAATGAACCAAACGCTGGCAGAAAGCTTATGTAGTACTATTTTTTGATAAAATCAGTCTCAACCCCTAATCTTGAAATTCTGCTGACATAGAGGTCTAATGATGCGATAAATAATTTGGATCCCCTCAAATAATAATCGTAAAACATTGAACCAAATGCAAATAAGAATATTATTTTGTGCTTTAATTACACAATCAGTTTTAACCCTTTTTTTATACCCTTGTTGGTGTAGAGGGCTGAATGTTGAAACGAAAATTTGACACTATTGAAATAATCATATTTTTGGGAAAATAATGGAATAAAAGCTAACAGAAAGTTAATGTTGAGCAATTTATTCGAAAAACAGTTTCAACCCCCTATTTTTTAACCCTAATATTGCGACAAAAATCAGTCACTCTTTGACAGCTTGTATCTCCTGAAATAATAATCGCATAACATAAAGCCAAACGTTAATGGGAACCATATGTAGTGCCATTTATTATAAAACAAGTTTTACCCTTTATCTTGAAACCCTGCCAGTATTGAGACTTGATTGATGTAATAATTTGTAAGCTTGTACCATATAAAATAATATTTAATTGATAGGGAATTTATGTAGTTTGATTTATGTATTGTAAAACCTATTTGAACCCTTAATTTTTCACCCTTGAGTACGGTGGCATGTACACCAGAATTTGAGCGATATTTCGTACAATTACGTTGGACTCTTTTAAAATAATTCTCTTATGTTATTAGGAAAATTATATTGTGCCAATTATTATAAATTTAATTTGAACCATTCATCTTTCAACCCGGACGATATGTGCCATTCTTAGAGCTTCTATCTCATAAAATAATGATCGTAAAATAATGAAACAAGCGCTGTTAGTAAGCTTATACAGTACCATTTATTACAAAACCAGTTTGAACCCTCTATCTTTCAACTCAGGTGGTATTAAACTCATATCTTTTCGAATGAAGCAACAAAAATCTGCTACATTGTAAAGGATTCTACCTCTTGACATAATAACCGTAGATAAATGAACCAAACGTTGCTAGGAAGCTAATGCCTATTAATTTCGTGAATATAACTTTGGAGGAGTGAATTGGTGATATGAAAGGACTTTTTGTGGCTCAATAACAATGCATAACAGTCGTACCATTTTCCAAATAGTCTACGAAGATTATTCCTTGCGAATCATGACCTTCTCGACTGAAGGCAAGCCTTCCCTTTTTCTGGTGAAAACTCTTCATTGGCAGCCCATTGTTTGAACTGTATTTTGGTCTCTGGTGGATATTAATGTATCCATATTTGGTCCAAAATGACGAAATAGCGCCTAAAGTCCTCTGGCCATCACTGGTATTCAATTAATATTAGGCCCTGCCTCTGCATTCTCTATCTCTGTCTAGTTTCAACAATATACAATCGTTCTGCGCTATTTTTTAGATGTTTCAAGCGTTTGACTAACAGATGGCAGTCTTTTAGTAGCAAGCACCTTAAGCTTATGAAATTATTTTTCGTTCTTTTCATGGAAATCATTGAACTTGCACGATTCAGCCAGACGCTAAACATAAAATAATTGATCAATATAGCTTCAATTTAAATAATTCTTCGATATTATGTAGATTTTACTGTCGCAAAAGAAATCAATAATTATAATTTTAAATTTCAAATTACGAAAGTGTTTGACATTTGTGCTGATTTTTCTATCAACAACCTCACGATTAATTCAAAACTTGGCATTATGATTTCTCCCCAAATCAATTTCCGGCATTCCGATCCTTTTTGGCAGCGCCCCCCGCCATATGAAAGTCTAGCGTCACCATTCAATGACTATACGAATCACTATGAAAACTCAGTCAGTCGCTTTCTTTCGATGTTGCTGTTCATCGGAAGAACACATTCAACAACAATCTTGCTGTTTGCATGTCAATCATCTTCGCGATCACTCGTCAATTTATAAATTCGCATCGGCGCGAAAACTTTTCATTCATCTTTAACCGGCCTCTGCAGACGAGACAAGTACCACAGTGCGCGCTGCCTTCTTCATTTCTTTCATCGTTGTTATGTTGATTGGTTCATTGCTGAACATGTCTTGTGAAAGTGATAACATTTGATTGTTGGTCGGTTTTGTGAATCCCAATATGATTTAAAGCTATTGATGTGCTGTTGAACTGTTAAATCTAGTTTGTGATGGAAGATTTTTAATTTGATCCTCGGTGACTTATTTTACAACACATTAAGTGAGTATTAAAATTATTACCTCCACATTTTTAAATAAGTAGTAACAATATCACTCAGATAAAAGACCCGCTTCAATAGATTTAATTATAACTGTTTAGCTGTTAATCGATAGCCAATAAAATTTCAAGAATATCTGAATTATCGACTTCATTAATATGCGGGTTGAACGCAAAAATTATAAATGTATAAATGTAGACAGTTTCATTAAAACCATTATTTATTGAATTTCGGAAATTAATAATTTATGACTGTACCGCAATCTAAGACGTAAAGCTACGTTAAGGGTTGAAAGATCAAATGTTGAACTGGTTTTACAATAAATAGCAGTTCATAAGCTTTCTAACAGTGTCTGGTTTATTTTTCTACGATTATTATTTCGGAAGATATGAGCCTCCGAACATATACCAGATTACCAGAGTTGAAAGATGAAACTGGTTTCATGTTAAGCTTTCTGTTAGAATATATATTGAATGGTACTACATAAATTCTCGACCAGCGTACGGTTTGTTATTCTACGATTATTATTTGAAAAAACAGAAGCTTAAAAAGTGTGGCAGATTTCGTTGTACCATTTAACCCCTATATTAATAGGAATAATTGTTCAAGAGTTGATTAAATGGTACAGCATGAATTTTCGACCAGCGTATGGATCGTTATTCCACGATTATTAATTGAAAGAAAAAATGCTTTGAAAATGTGGCAGAATTTTGTTGCATCACTGCGCTCCCTGATGCTATCAGAATTGATTTTCTAAAGGGTTGGGATTGAGTTTTTATTAAATGGTACTACAAAAGCTTCCTATCAACGTATGGTTCATTATTCTACGATTTTTATTCAAAAGAAATTGAAGCTGTGATTATGTGACATATTTTCGTTACAATACTGAACCCCGTTATACTATCAGAGGTAATTTTCTAATGGCTGGAATTGAATTTATATTAAATGGTACTACAAAAGCTCCCTATCAGCGTGCAATCCATTATTCTACAATTATTATTTTTTTAAATATGATCTTCGAAAACATGACTAATTTTTGTTACAAAACTGAACCCCCTATACTATCAGGGCTAATTGTTCAGGATAAGGATCGAGTTTTTATTAAATGGTACTAAATAAGCTTCCTATTAGAGTACGGTTAATTATTTTTAAAGCATAAAAGTTTTGAAAAAATGCCATTTTTCCGTTGTACCATTTAATCCCCTAGAGTAGCAGAATTGACGACTCAACATTTGGCACTGAATTTTTATTAAATGGTACTAACTAGCTTCTATCAGTGTATGGTACATTATGCCACAATTATTATTTCAAGTAATAAAAGCTTCGAAAATGTGGCAGATTCTCGTTGCACCATTTAATCCTCTGTACTAGCAGGGTTCATTATTCAAAGATTGGAATTGTTAGCGTATAGCTCATTATTCTACGGTTATTATTTTAGGAAAAAGAAGCTTTGAAATTGTGATTTTTATTCAACCATCCAACCCTTAACATCACCAGCATTGTTAAATGAAGGGTTACATCTGGTTTCCCAATGAATGACAGTACATAAGCTCTCAACTAACATTTGGTTCATTGAAAAATAGAAGTTTTGAAAAAGTGACATTTTTTCGTTGTACCATTAAGTCCCCTAAACTAGCAGGGTTAATTTTTCAACGGTTGGCACTGAATTTATATTGAGTGGTACTACCTAAACTTCCTATCAGCGTATGGTTCATTGTTCCACGATTATTATTTCAAGAAATAGAAACTTCGAAAGTGTGACAGATTTTCGTTACATCATTTAACCCCTCGTTCTAACAAGGATAATTATTCAAAAGTTGGGACTAAATGGTACAACATGAACTTCTTGTTAACGTATGGCTCATTTTTCTACGGTTATTATTTCAGGAAATAGAAGCTTTGAAATTGTGACAAATTTTTATTGAACCATTCAACCCTCTGTACCACCAAGGATGTAAAATCAGGGGCTGGTAGTACATGAGCTCTCTACTAGCATTTTTGTTATTAGAAAATAGAAGCTTTGAAAAAGTAACATTTTTTTCGTTGTACCATTAAGCCCCCTAAACAAGCAGGAATAATATTTCAAGGATTGGCACTAGATTTATATTGAATGGTACTATCTAGCTTCTTGTTAGGGTAGGGTCCATTATTCCACGATTATTATTTTAAGAAATAAAAGTTTCGAAAATGTCGCAGATTTTCGTTGCATCATTTAACCCCCCGTACTAGCAGAGTTAATTTATTAAAAGGTTAGGACTAAATGGTACAATATAATCTTCTTATTAACGAATGGCTCATTTTTCTACGGTTATTATTTTAGGAAATAGAATCTTTGAAATTTTGTTCATTAAAAAAATAGAAGTTCCGAAAAACTGGCATTCAACCCCCTGTACCAACAGAATTAATTGTTCAAAGATTGGGGCTAAATGGTACAACATAAGCTTCTTGTTAATGTATGGCTCATTTTTCTCCGGTTTATTATCTTAGGAAATAGAAGCTTTGAAATTGTGACAGATTTTTACTAAACCATTCAATCCTCTGTACTACCAGAATTGTAAAATCAGGGGTTGGTGGTACATAAGCTTTCTATCCACATTTTGCTCATTAAAAAATAGAAGCTTTGGAAAAGTAACATTTTTGCGTTGTGTCATTTAGACCCCTATACTAGCAGCACTGATTGTTAAATTGTTGAAGGTTTGGAACTGAATTTGTATTAAATGTACTGGATAAACTTTCTACCAGCGTATATTTTATTATTCTACGAATATCATTTTTTTTTAAATCCTTGTGGGGTCACGAGACTCCCGAAAGAAGCGAAATTTCTACGCATTTTACCAATACAAGGAACATTTTTCAGTCGGTGTCGTTCGAAAATCTGTCGGTTTTCGTTATTTCATTGTTCATGCGGAGAATCATTTCAGGAGCTACTGGTTTACCCAGAAAATATTATTTTGTTTTGCCCAATTTGCAACTATTGAAATTTTCAATTCTCAAGTCTATAACTCGTGCTGCAATAACTATTGTTATCGATTATCTATTCTGCTTACACCTATATTCAATCCAAGTACATACTAATAGTTACAAATTTCTGGACGTACTAATTTACCCAGAAAATATTAGTTTGTTTTGTCCTACTTGCAGGCCTACAGCTCGTGCACCAATAATAATATGTAGCTAATATTAATTTCACATATTTTTACATCTATTTTGAGTACATATGCAAAATTTGGAATTTCTGCAGCTTCTGATTCAGCCATAAATTATTAGTTTGTTTGGTGCGGTACTGGAGAGTCGGTGTCGTTCAAAAATCTGTCGGTTTTCGTCATTTCACTGTTCATGCGGAGAATCATAACGCCTCGCTTCAAAAATAGAAGCTTTGTTAAAGTGGCAGATTTTCGTTGCACCATTGAGCCCCCTATACAATCAAGGGTAGTTGGTCAAATGGTAGGACTGAATTTATATTTAATAGTACTATCAGAGTACGGCTCATTATCCTACGATTATTATTTTAATAAATCGAAGCTTAAAGTGTGGCAGTTTTCGTTGTACCATTTAACCCCTATACTAGCAAATTAATTATTCAAAGGTTGGATCCAAATGGTACAACTTAAACTTTTTGTTATTATGGTTCGGTACTCTACGATTATTATTTAAAAAAAAACGAAGCTTCGGAATGTAACGGATTTTTAATTGTATCATTCAACCCTCTGTATTAAGAGGATCAATTGATGAAGGATAAACTTTCTACCAGTGTATAGTTCGTTATTCTACGATTATAATTTGAAATTGAAAGAAGCTTTGATAAAATTGCAGGTTTTCGTTGCATCATTGAACCCCTTGTACTATCAGGGGTTGAAAACGAATTTCATATTAAATAGTATTACATAACTTGCGGTCCATTATTCTACGATACTTGATAGTGACAAATTTTTGTTGCACTATTGAATCCTCTATGCCAGCAGGGTTGATTGTTCAATAGTTGGCACTAAATATGTATGAAATGGTACTACTTTAGCTTCCTGTCACCATACGGTTCATAATTCTACAATTTTTATTTTGTTTTAATAGAAGCTTTGAGAAGGGGCCCCTTTTTGGTTGCACCATTAAACTCTCTATATTAGCAGGGTTAATTGTTCAATGGTTGGCACTAAATTCATAATAAATGGTACTACTTAAGCTTCTTGTACCGTACATTATTCTACAATTATTATTTTTTAAATAGATGATTTGTAAAATTGACCGGTTTTTGTTACCATATTAAACCCTTCACACTGGCAGGTTTAATAGTTCAACGGTTAGTATTATATTTATATTGAATGGTACTAAGCTCCCTACTACTGTACGGTGCATTATTCTACGATTATTATTTTAAGAAACAGAAGCTTCGAACGTGTGGCACTTTTCGATGCATGATTTAATCTCCTCCCTCTTCCCTTATTAGCAGGGTTAATTGTTTAATGGTTGGGACTAAATGGTACAACATGAGCGTATGGCTCATTATTCTACACTATTATTTTAGGAAATAGAAGCTTTGAAATTGCGACACATTTTCGTTGCATCATTCATTCCTCTGTAGCACCAGGATTATGGAATAAAGGATTGAAAATGGTTCTTTATTAAATGGCAGTACATTAGCTTTCTATCAGTATTTGGTTTATTACTCTACGATTATTATTCAAAGAGATATAAGTTTTTGAAGTGTGGCATATTCTCGTTACATCATCAATCCTCTAAACAACCCAGCTTGAAAGATGGAGGGTTGAAACTGGTACATGACGCTACATAAGCTTTTTATTATAGTTTGGTCTATTATTTTGGATTGATCAAACAACATTTCATGAAGTTTCGTCCAATTAATTTTTTTATTGTATTGTATCTAAGGGTTGAATGATTTAGAGGATTAAAATTTGTTGCAAGCGAAATGGCACTATATGAAGTTGTGTTTATTACTTGAGATGGTTCAATTTTGTTTTCCAACAAAAATCTTATTATCAATGTTTGGTCCATTATCCTACAATTTTTATTTCTGGAGATAGAACCCCTTTTACTATCAGGGTTAATTATTGAAGATTGGGACTAAATTCATATTAAATGGTACGATATAAAGTTATTATTTTTTGTAATAGAAGCTTTAAAAAGTGACAAATCTCGTTGTACCATTCAACCCCTTGTAAATGCAGGGTTGACATTGAATTTTTATTTCATGGTACTACCTCAGCGTGAGGTACATTATTTACACAGATTTCTGAAAATGATTTGAGGATGAAAAGCGCAGCATAATCTCATTATTAGCGATTGGTTCGTTATTTCAAAATATTGTATCTCCAAATGTTTTATTTAATACAGGGTTGTTTAAAGGATTGCCTAATTGTGTACAGGGTATAATATACTCAATTTACACAGCTCTAATACACTATCTTTCCAGAAACAAAAAAAACAAAAATTGCTTGCTACTAATATGGGGGTTGAAATTTTGAAGCCCTCTGCCTCCTGAAATAATAATCGTAGAATAACGAAACAAAAGCTAGTAGAAATATTATATAATACTATTCATTATAAAATCATTTTTGATTTTTTATATTGCAATTCTGGGGTACAGGGGGGCTAAATTATGCAACAAAAATGGCACAATTTAAAACCTTACATCTTCCGAAATAAAAATCATTGAATAAAGAGCTAAATATTGCTAGAAAGAGCATTTAATTCCATTTATTATAAAATTAGTTTTGTCCCTAATCATGCAGCCCTATTGAAGTAGGGAGCTAAATAATGCAACAAAACGAATCTCCTTAAATAATATTTATGGAATTATGAACCCAATACTAAAAAGAAGTCTAAGGGGTAGTAATATTATTTATTTTGAAACTAATTTTAGTATCAAATAATTCAACCCCTAAATACTATACCGCAAAAAAATGAAAATTAGGCTAAATTTTGCAGTTGATCGAGCATTGGTATCTCCAGAAGCTTTATTTAATACAGGGTTGTTAACAGGATGTCCTTATTATGTACAGGGTGTAATATATTTGATTTTTACAGCTCTAATACTCTATTTTCCAAAATAGAAATAAAACAATTGCTAGCTTAATGAATCCTATTAATATGGGGGTGGAAATTTTGAAGCCCTGTATCTTCTGAAATAATAATCGTAGAATAATGAAACAAACACTAATAGAAAGATTATATAATACTGAGAATTATAAGGATTGGATGATGTAAGGTTGAAATCAATTAATAATAAACGATTATTATTTCAGAAAGGTTAAGCTTTAAAATTATGCAAATATCATTTTTCATCTCGCAAATTATTGGCATTCTTAGCTTGCAGTTTCAAATTACATCCATACTTAAAAATAGATATAAATGGTCGAAAATTATAATTTAATTAATGGTGGTATCAAATTCTAGTCAAAATTTGCTAACTTATAATAGCTAAGTCGGCCACCCGTTTATTATAATAACTCTTCCATCCGACAAAGAGAATAAAAAAATTGATATATTCAATAATCTTTAGACAAAAAAAACGTACTGCTTATAAGCTATACCGGTTTTAAATCGACTGTCTGTGTATTATTCGACATTTTACTTGTAATGTACGCATTTTGGTTATAAAATACCGTTAAGAACTGCAAAAGATTTGCTGTATTTTGCAAAATATGTGACTTATGTGAAAAGAATAAATTTAAATAGCCTATTTAACGGTGGAAATATGCATATTATTGTAATTGTATTCATTAGATTCTAGTGTTAGGCAACATTGTTGTATGCTAAAATAAAACTACTATTTGACAAAAAAATTATATTAAGCAACGATCTGGTCGAGTAGTAATTTTATATTGTAAAGTTGGCATTTTGATTTTTGCGCACCGCCCGCTTGAGAACACGATTTAGTTTATATGTGCGCAGTTTGTCTGTGTGTTAGGAGCGTGTTTCGTATTTCCGGGACGGATAAATTTATGAAACTGAGTCCACAAACACATACACTGTTAATTCTCAAGTTGTTTATTATTAACTCACTATTATTTGTTCGGCTAACAATACAACTGTATCGAAAATTGAGAAAGGTAATCATGTTTTGAATATTCGCATGAAGAATTAGTCAAGTTGAATATTCAACCACACATACTCTTCTGAAAAATAATTCCGTACAGCCCATTTCTGGTTACTCTGAACTAGCCTGTTTTAACATTTAATTTTGTTAGCTCTTATTATTCACTTCCAGTTGATCGTATTTTAAAGATGCATGAAAACAATTTTATACTCAATTGAATTCTCCACAATTTTTATTTGAAACTTTTTTTTGTATCTTGATTATTTGAATAATTGTAGCATCATAAAATGAAGAACTGTCAACGCTCCACTAGGTCATTTTCAAATTATCTTTTAATTAAAATTATTGTTTTATTGATGCAACTACATTCTCACATTTGCCAGCTTTCCTTCACAAATTCAGTCAGCAAGTCGAAATTAAAATCATCAGGTTACTCGTCTGACCCACCGCGCAATGCGCTTGTAATGCTTTACAATTTTAATTTAATTATTCATACAAAACTACACCATCAAATTAACGACCAAATTAAGCTTTTACAATTCATTGTACTTCAAATAATATTTGTAGAAAATTTTTATTCTCATTCTAAATTAGACAATAAGTTAAATTCTCGTGAAGAGCTTGTTTGAAGTGTTTTATGGATCAGGCAATGAGGCTTCTAAAGCAGTTAGAAATCTTCATAAATTCTCATGAAAATCTTGCTTAAAGTCTATATAAAACAGAACAGGAGAGAATCTGCAGTTGAATTCAAATTCAGATTTTGTTTGAAGTGTTTCAATTATCAGATAATACAAAATTAATTAACATCAAAATCTTTATGAAAATATTATTTTGAGTATTAAAACAGACGAATCTGGTAGTAAATAATCTCTAATTAAATACAGACGGAAACCTTGTTTAAAGAATCTACAGTTATATTTTGAGAACGAGGCAGTAAAGAATTTCTAACTGAATTATTAGGGAAATGCTCCAAGAATTGGATAACTAAAAATCTTCAGTTAAATTCTTATTGAGATCTTGTGTGAAGTGCTTTCTAAAACAGACAGTAAAAAAATTTTTTCAATCTTTTTTGAAGCGTTTTGGAGATTGGGCAGTACAGAATCTTCAGTTATATTCAAATATTAATCTATTTAGAATGTTTTAGATATCAGGCAGTGAAGAATTTCTTGCTAAGTTCTAATTAAAATGCTCCAAAAATTGGATAACTAAGACTTCAGTTAAAGTCTCATTAAGATCTTGTGCGAAGTGCTTCCTAAGACAGACAGTAAAAAAGTTAAATTTTAAATGGAGATTTTATTTGAAGTGTTTTGAAAATTGGGCTATAGAGAATCTTCAGTCAAATTCAAATGAAAATCTATTTGGAGTGCTTTTGGAACAAGGCAGTAAAAAATTTCTAGCTGAATTCTAATTGAAATACCCTAAGAAATGGGCAAGTGAAAATTTTCAGTGAAATTCTCATCAAGATCTTGTTTAAAGTGCTTGAAGTGCTCTCAAAAACAGGTAGTAAAATATTAAATTCAAATGGAAGTCTTGTTAGAAGTGTTTTGAAGATTGGACAGTAAAGAATCTTCAATCAAATTCAAATGGAGACGTTTTAAGAGTGTTTCAGGAACTTGAGAGTAAAGAATTTTTAGATAAATTCTAGGGAAATGCTCGAAAAATTGGGTAACCAAAAACTTCAATTGAATTCTTATTGAGGTTTTGTGTAAAGTGCTTCTTAAAACAAGCAGTAAAGATCGCGTTTGAAAATTGGGCAATGAAGAATCTTCAATCCAATTCAAATGCAAATCTATTTAAAGTGTTTTAAGAACTTGGCAGTCAGAAATTCTAGCTGAATTCTTTTGAAAATGCTTCAAAAATTGGGTAACTGAAAACTTTAGTTAAATTCCCAATGAGATTTTGCGTGAAGTGCTTCCTTTAACAGGTATTGGAAATCTAAATTCAAATGGAGATCTTGTTTGCAGTATTTTGAAGATAGGGCAATAAAGAAACTTCCGTCAAATTCAAATGGAGACCTATTGAGAGTGTTTCAGGAAGTAAAGAATTTCTCATTGAAATATCCCAAGAAATAGGGAACTAAGAATTTTCAGTTAAATTTTCATTGAGCTCTTGTGCTTCCTTAAACAGGCAGTTTGAAGAGTTTTGAAGATCAAACAGAAAATAATCTTTAGTCAAATTCAAATGGAGATCTATTTACAATGTTTTAGGAACTAGGAAGTAAAGAATTTCTAGCTGAATTCTTGGAGAAATGTCCCAAAAATTGGGCAACTAAAAGTTTTCAGTCAAATTTTCATTGTATGAAGTGCTTCTTCAAACAGGCATTAAAAAATAAAATTCAAATGGAGATTTGTTTGAAAAGCTTTGAAGACCGGGCAGTAAAGAATTTCCAGTCAAATTAAAATGGAGACCTATGTAGAGTGTTTCAGGAACTGGGCAGTAAAGAATTTCTAGCTGAATTCTCATTAAAGAGCATGAAGAAATAAGCAACTAAAAATTTTCAGTTATATTCTCATTAAAAACTTGTGTGTAATGCTTCCTAAAATAGGCAGTAAAATATTAAATTCGAATGGAGATCTTGTTTGAAGTGATTTGAAGATCAGGCAGTAAATAATTTTGAGTTATATCCAAATGGAGGTCTATTCAGAGTGTTTTGGAAATTGGCAGTAAGGGATTTCTAGTTACAAAAAATAGAGAAATGCTGTGAAAATTCAGGAATTCTCAACAAGATTTTGTTTGCAGGGTTTTAAAGATTGAGCAGTAAAGAATCTTCTGTCAAAATAAATTGGAGACCTATTTGGAGTGTTTTAGGAACCAGGCAGTAAATGATTTCAAGCTGAGTTTTCATTGAAATACCCCAAGAAATGGATAATTAAACATCTAATTAAATTCTCATTGAGATCTAATGTAAAGTGCTTCCTAAAGCTGACAGTTTGAAGAGTTTTGAAGATCGGGCAGTAATGAATCAAATTCAAATTAAAATCTATTAAAAGTGTTCTAGGAAACAGGCAGTAATAAATTTCTAGCTAAATTCTCATGGAAATGCCTCAAAAATTGGGTAACTAAGAAGCTTCAGTTAAATTCTTATTTTTTGTGCTTGTGTGCTTCCTAAAGTAGGCAGTAAATATCAAATTCAGATGAAGATTTTGTTTGAATTGTTTTGAATCCTCAGTTATATCAAAATTGAGATTTATTTAGAATGTTGTGGGGACTAGGCAGTAAGGAATTTCTAGCTGAATTTATCATTGAAATACCTCAAGAAATGGACAACTAAAATTTTTTAGTTAAATTCTTATTGAGTGCTTCTTAAAACAGATAGTAGGAAATTAAATTGAAATGGAGATCTTGTTTGAATGTTTTGAAGATTGGGCAGTAAAGAAACTTCAGTCAAATTTAAATGCAGACATTTTGAGAGTGTTCCAGGAACTTGATAGTAAAGAGTTTCTTGCTAAATTCTCATGGAAATGTTTCAAGAATTAAATAACTTAAAACTTCAGTCACATTCTCATTGAAATCTTTATGAAGTGCTTCCAAAAACAGGCAGTAAAAAATTCAATTCAAATGGAGATCTAGTTTGAAGTGTTTTGAAGATTGGATTGTAAATAATCTTCAGTTAAATCAAAATTGAGATCTATTCAGAATGTTGTGGGAAATAAAGAATTTCTAGCTGAATTCTTATAAAAACGTTTCAAGAAATAGGCAACAAAAAGTCTTCAGTCAAATTCTTATTGAGATCTTGTGTGAAGTGCTTTCAAAAACAGGCAAACAAAAATTAAATCCAAATGGAAATCTTGTTTCAAGTGTTTCGAAGATTGGGCAGTAATAAATCTTGAGTTTTATTTGAATGGAGATGTATTCACAGTGTTTTATGAACTTGGCAGTGAAAAATTTCTAGCTAAATTCTCATGAAAATGCTCCAAGAAATGCGCAACAAATTCTCTTCGAGTTCTTGTGTGAAGTGCTTCATAAAGCAGGCAATAAAAAATTAAATTCAAGTAGAGATCTTATTTTACCTGTTTTGAAGATTGGGCAGTAAAAAATCAAATGGAAACATATTTAGAGTGTTTTACGAACTAGGCAGTAAAGAATTCTCACAGAAATGCTCCAAGAAATGGTCAAATACAGGCAGTAAAAATTTAATTTAAATTGAGATCTTGAGTTAATATCAAATTCAAATGAAGATGTGTTCTTCTGTTATATCAAAATGGAAGTCTATAAAGAATGTTGTGGGGACTAGACAGTAAAGAATCTCTAGCTGAATTTTTATTAAAATATCTCAAGAAATGAGTAACAAAAAAATTCAGTTGAACTCTCATTGAGTTCTTGTGTGAAGTGCTTCCTAAAACAGGCAATAAGAAGTCAAATTCAAGTGGAAATCTTGTTTGAGGTGGTTTAAAGATTGGGCAAAGGAGAACCTTCAGTCAAATTGAAATGGAGACCTATTCAAAGTGTTTTAGGAACTAGGCAGTAAATAATTTCTAGCTAAATCTTCATTGAAATAGCCCAAGAAATGTGTAACTAAAAATTTTCAATTAAATTCTCATTGAGATCTTGTGTGAAGTATTTTCTAAAACAAGCAGTTTGAAGCGTTTTGAAGATCGGGCAGTAAAGGATCTTCAGTTAAATTCAAATGGAGACCTATTTAGAGTATTTTGGGGAGTAGGCAGTAAAGAATTGCCAGCTAAATTCTCATGGAAATGCTTCAAGAATTGGATAACTGAAAACTTCAGTAAAATTTTTATTGAGACCTTGTGTGAAGTGCTTACAAAAACAGGCAGTAAAAATTAAATGCAAGTGGGATTTTGCTTGAAGCATTTGAAGATTGGGCAGTAAAAAATATCAAGTCAAATTCAAATGGCTAAATTTTTAGAGAAATGCTTCAAAAAATAGACAACTAAAAGTTTTCAGTAAAATTCTTATTGAGATTCTGTGTGAAATGCTTCTTTGGAGGCAGTGAAAAATTAAATTCAAATGGAGATCTTATTTCAACTGTTTTGAAAATTGGGCCGTAAAAAATGTTCAGTCAAATTCAAATGGAGATCTATTTAGAGTGTTTCAGCAACTAGGCAGTAAATAATTTATAGCTGAATTTTCATTGAAATACCCCAAGAAATAGACAACTAAAAATCTTAAATTAGTTAAATTTTCATGTTTTGAAGATCGAGCTGTAAATAATCTCCAGCTATATTCAAATGGAAATTTGAGAAATTTCTAGCTGAAACTCTTGAAGAAATGCACCGAGGATTCAGTAACTAAAATAATTTAATTTCTCAATAAGATCTTCTGTAAAGTGCCTCCTGAAAAAGCAGTAACAAATCAATTGAAGATCTTTTTTGAAGAACTTTGAAGATCGGGCCGTAGAGAATCTTCAGTTATATTCAAATGGAAATTTATTTGAATGTTTTAGGAATCAGGCAGTAAAGAGTTTCTAGCTGAATTCTCATAGAGATACTTCAAGAAAAGAGTAATTAAAAATTTTCAGTTAAATTCTCAATGAGATCTTGTTTGAAGTGTTTTGAAGATTGGGCAGTAAAGAATCTTAGTTATATTCAAATGAAAATCAGCTTAGACTCCAAAAAATGGACAGCTAGAAATCTTCAGCTGAATTCTTCTTGAGATCTTGTGTAAAGTGTCTCCTAAAACAGGCAGTAAAAATTAAATTCAAATAGAGATTTTGTTTGAAAAGTTTTGAGGATCGGGCAGCAAAGAATTTTCAGTCAAATCAAATGGAGACCTATTATGTGTATTTTAGGAACTAGACAGTAAATAATTTCTAGCTGCATTCTCATTGAAAAGCTTCAAGAATTAGGTAAACTTCAGTTAAACTCTCATTGAAATCTTTCTTAAACAGGCAATAAAATTTTTAATTAAAATGCAGATCTTGTCTAAAAGAGTTTTGAAGGTTTGGGCAGTAAATAATCTTCTGTCGTATCCAAATGGAGGTCTGCTTAGAGTGTTTTAGGAACTAGACAGTAAAGAATTACTAGCTGAATTTTCATGGAAATTTTCCAAGAATTAGCTAACTAAAAATCTTCAGTTAAATTCTCATTAAGATCTTCTTTTGTGGGGTAAAAAATTAAATTCAAATGGAAATCTTGTTTGAAGTGTTTTGAAGATTGTGCAGTAAAAAATCTTCAATCAAATTCAAGTGGAGACCTTTTTAAAGTATTTTTGGGACTAGGCAGTAAATAATTTCTAGCTAAACTCTCGTCAAAATGCTCCAAGAATTCGATATCTGAGAATCTTTAGTCGAATTCTCATTGAGAACTTGAGCAAGTAGTAAAATTTAAATTCAAATGGAGATTTAGTTTAAAAAATTTTGAAGATTGGGCAGTAAAGAATCTTCAGTCAAATTCAAATGGAGGTCTATTTGGAGTGTTTTGGGACTAGGCAGTAAAGAATATCTAAGCTAAATTCTCATTGAAATATCCCCAGAAATGGGCAACTAAATATCTTCACTTAAATTCTCATGTTTCGAAGATCGAGCAGTAAATAATCTCCAGTTATATTCAAATGGAAGTTTGGGGACTAGGCAGTAAAGAATTTCTAGCTGAAACTCTTGAAGAAATGCTACAAGAATTCAGTAACTAAAATTTTCAGTTAATTCTCATTGAGATCTTGTGTGAAGTGTTTTGAAAAACAGGCAGTAAAAATTAAATTCAATTGAAGATTTTCTATAACTCAGACTAAATTTCACTAAATTTTCATGGAAATATTGTTGAAGTTTTCCAAGAATAAGGAACTAAAAATCTTCAGTTAAATTCTCAAGAACTTTTTTAACTTTCAAGAAGATTATTAGAAATAGTAGTAAAGAAAATTCGGTCCAATTTTTATTGAAATATAGTTTTAGAACTCGAAGGATCAAGCAGTAGCGAATTTAGTGTTTCAAGAATCGAGCATTAGAAAATTGCAGCATTCTTAAGAGTCAGGCAGTAAAGAATCTCCAGTTAAATTCTTATGGAAGTATTGTTTGAAGCGTTTTTAAGAATCGGACAATAAAGAATCTTTACTGAAGTCCTGTTTGAAGTGCTTTACGAATCAGACAGTAAAGAATTCTCAGTGAAATTCTCATACAGATCTTGTTTTGGAAGAACGGTTCGTGTGACACCTCCCAGACCTGGGGCACCGGATTCAATGTTAAAACTGGTCGGTGTTCACACGTCAGCACTCCATGTAGAATCCAATTCATAAAGCAGGAAAATTTTATTATCGAATCTACTGATAGCGTTGTTGCGTCGACGGACCAGTCATGGGTGTACCGTTATCCTAGACTCGGTGGTCTTGCCTCTGTTCCCTAGCCGGTGGGATCGATGTCATTGCGTTACTATCGCCCCCGACTAACAATCAAGATAGATCACTAGATTTGAAGAATCATTTTTTAAGATACACTACACTTCAAACCAAATAGGAAGAGACTTCCACAGAATGATGAAATCTGCTTTTTACCCAACTAGAATTTAAATTTTGAATAGTAGAAAAAAATGTTGATAAAATATTGTGCTTAATTGCTCAAGAGTGAAAGATTTTTGTTCGGGGATATAGGAGCGCCAAGCAGTCTGGTCGGAAGATCAACAAATGCGCTTACCCAAGAGTAGGCCTCCGCAAACAACTTCATCACACACGAAATGTTACAACTACTCATTTCATTAGAGTTGCGTGGTTTCTACTCAATCGAAGCATGCAGAGCATTGCTTAGAAAGTAAAAGTTTTATATTATCACAAACGCAATACAATCGTCTCAATGAAATCCAGATTTTGGAGATAAATTCCCCAAAAAATAATTTTGAAGATTTAGGATCTATAAATTGGATGAAAGGCGTGATTTTTCTTCAATTATTATAATAGTTTTAGATTGATGCCTTCAGGAATGATTATGAGTATAATAAAAAAAAAAAATCAATCTATAAAAAAATCATAAAACATGTTGATATAATCAATAATGATTTTAAGGTTAGGTCGACTATAATTGATCATTCACACGTGTGTTAATGTCGACGTACGATAAAAAAGTTACTGTTACTGCGTATAATCTATTTTAACTCGCCCATGCACACAGCTGTATTTTTTATATCAAATTATAAAGATTTATTCGTTTGTCCTATTCTACAACCTCTTTACAGTTTATTTGATCAATATTTCATGAAATACCTAATTAATCTCTCAAAAATTTGTTTCAAACACTTGCACGCAGAAGTTGAATTCATAAATAATTGGCGTAAACTATTTTCAATGGACAAAAACAAATAAAAATGCTATGAATTGTAGCCTGATATTGAATCAATGGATACACTGAATAAGGCCATCCAGATTTCATTCTGCTATTTTTTATGAATTTTTTAAAATGACCGACCACAATTCTGAATAAAACCCAATATCAATCGCTTTTTAAAAGGACTACCCACCAAAAAAACATGACGACATGCTTAGTACATTGAATAAGCATTGTTCTTCCGATGCCTATATAAAAATTGGGTTCCTAATTTCAAAAGAGAAAGAAACTGTATTAGTGATCGGGAAGACCTGTTTTTACACCTACACCAAAAAATATTGGTACTGTAAATGAAGTTATTCAGCAAATTGGGTTGACCAAAATAGTAGAGTCTGGATTTTTCGTAAAAATATGTTTCATTCATTTTACAATCTAATTAGGTAAAAAAAATGATCAGCTAAATGTCTGATGGTCGACCAAAATGATTCATAATTTTTTTTAAAACATTCATTCAACTCTTTCCATTAAATTATGATTGTAATTGAAGCTTGGATCCATTATTATGATTTTAAAATATAAAACAGTCGAAAAAGTGGAAGCTTTCACTTTCTAGTACGCAAATCAGCAAAAGAAGTTCATGTTTTCATTTTTTGGTACAAAGTTGGGATTCTTCTTTAATTATTCCTTATAATAGATCAAAATTGTAACTGGTCAGTATTATCCTCCATTCCTCATTGTCTGTTTTGATTTAGGTATGGAAAAATGGTCTGCTGAATGCCTGAACGCCGTCCAAAAACAACTCAAACAGTCACAGCATCCAATTTTATTCGTAGTCTTTTTGAAGAAAGCTTTTTGATCAAATGATGACTATAGATGAAATTTGGGCTCAATATTATGATCTAGAAATAAAAGAACAGTCGAAAAGGTGGAAACTCTAGTCCACTTTCGGCCCAAGAAGTTTTGTATACAGAAATCAGCAAAAAACGTACTTGATCCCATTTTCTGGAATAAAAATTAGTTATTTCTTGCAAATTAGTTACAACAGGGTAAAACAGTGACTCAAGAATATTACAAATAATATTATTTCTGAAAAAAACGTCGAAGGAGTGTCTAAAGAAGTCCTATTTCTGCAAGATAGTTTGCCTTGCCTCAAATTGTTGCTGGTTCTGCAAAAAACGCAAGAAATGTTCAATCAGCCTCTCACTTCCCTTAATTTCACATCATCGGATTATTATCTGTTCCCAAAATAGTTTCCTGAATGTCTGAACGCTGGCCAAAAAATTGATTAGTGAGCTTTTAAAACGGAATTCATCAAAATTTTTGGATCGATTGATGGCAATAGATGATCCTTGGGTTTATCATTATGATCTAGATCCAAAATTTTAGTCAATAAAGTAGGAAATTTTTGACTTACTTGGTCTTAGAATTTCGTGTACAGAAATAGGCAGGAAAAGTTCTTACCTCCATTTTACTGGAAAATATCACTCTTAATAAGACGAAACAATGATTGGAGAATATTATTTTTCATTTAAAATAGTTTATTTTCATTTAGGTATGAAAAGCTCATCAGTTGAATGGATTCCTGAATGTCTGAACGCCGACCAAAAACTCCTGAAAGTCACAACATACAAATTGATTTGTAAGCTTTTAAAAGAGGATGTATCCAAATTTTTTGATTGAATGATGACTATAGATGATTCATAGATTCATCATCATGATGTAAATCCAAAATTTCAGTCGAAAAAGTAGGAAGTTTTTGACTTACTTGGTTCCAAAATTTCGTGTACAGAAATAAACAGGAAAAGTTCTTGCCTCCATTTTACGAGAAAAAAAAACACTTATTATAGAACGAAACAATGATTGGAGGATAATATTTTTCATTTCAAATAGTTTATTTCAATTTGAGTATGAAAAGCTTGTCAGTTAAATGGATTCCTAAATGTCTGATTGCCGACCAAAAGCAACTGAGGTAGTCACAACTTCCAAATTGATTTATAATCGATTTAAGAACAATTCATCCAACTATTTGGATCAAATAGTGACTCAAATTCATAATTATGTTCTAGAAATGAAGAAACAGTTGAAAGGGTGAACTAATTTTGGCACAAGATGCTTCGCATGAAGAAATCTCAGAACAAGCTTTTGATTCAATTTTTTTGGGACAAAGCTGGAGTTATTCTTATAGATAATTGATAAAATGGCAGAATATTGACTAGAGAATATTCTACATCATCCGTTTTCATTAAGGTGTGAAAAAATTATCAGCTGAATAGGTACCTAAATGTCTAAGTGCCGACCAGAAGCAACTAGGAGAATCACAACTTTCAAATCGATTTGTAGTCGCTTTAAAAAGAAATCGTCCAACTTTTTGGAACAAATAGTGTCTCAAATTCATAATTATGTTTTAGAAATAAAGATACAGTTAAAAAGTTGCCAAAATGCTCACTAATTTTGGCCCAAGATGCTTCGCGCGTACAGAAATCTCAGAAGTTTTTGATTAAATTTTTTTGGGACAAAGTTGGGGTCATTATTCATAAAATGGCAAAATATTGACTGGAGAGTATTTTACATTGTCCGTTCTTATTTAGGTATGAATAATTATCAGCTAAATAGATTCCTGAATATCTGAACGCCGACCAAAACAACTCAGGGAATCACAGTTTCTAAATTCATTTGTAATCGTTTTAAAAACAATTCGTTCAACTTTTTGGATCAGATAGTTACTCAAATTTATAATTATGTTCTAGAAATAAAGAAACACTTGAAACAAGGCAAAATTATTCTTCAGTGTCAACAAAAATCCGCAAAAAAATACTGAGAGAACGTCGAAAAAAAGTGCCTAAAAGTACTGCCAAAAATTTTCAAATCGATTGATCATCTCCCATATTTCCCTGATCTAGTAGCACCTGGATACATTTCGCAAAAAACTGCGATAAAAAGTGAACAATTCAAGTTCTTTAATAAGGAATTCAAACAGGTGGGTAAGCGACGAGCCCACTTTAAATACATAAAAACTAAAATTGTTTTTGTGTCACTGAAATCATGTTTATAGAGTAATAAAACCATCTTGAAGAACAGCTATTTAAAAATAGAGATGATGTAATAATCAAGAAAAAAAAATCGGAAAAAAGACTTGTCTCGTTATTATTATCAGATATTAGTTATGGGTTTTAGGTAAATATCAAAGGGGCCTGAGGGAGAATAACATAACTCTGTTTATAATTAATTCAGCCGGAGGAATCTATCGCAAGTGAAATGCAGGGAAACGACATCTATTTTTGAGTTTAATCTATAAATTATGCGATTAATTAGCATTAGTATCTAAATAGATATCGTCATAAAAATCTACATAATGATTTATCACAGAGACGAATCAACAAATAATTCGGAGATATCCTAAAATATCAAATAACAAAAAGTTCAAGAGTTGGCAACTTGAAAATTAATGATAAAGAAAAAAACTAGTGTCAAATATCTTCATCGTCATTCAAACAATTGTAAACAAAGAATTTTCAAGGAAGTAATAATGTGAAATTTTGTAATCCGTCCCTGACAAATAATTTGCAAAAGTACCTCGTAAGCAATCTGCAAACCTGCGGTCGGCGTCCAATTTATAGGATACAAGAACGTGGCACACGATAAGGATCATTTAAACGATAAATAAATTAAAGAGATTTGAGAAACAATAATTAACGACAACGATGCAACTTTGCTCAATGTTCTGAGATTACAGGGCGGCTGCGCGCGGAAAACAAATTTTGCGTCCACTTCAAAGACATCCAATAAACAACGAACTTAAAGAAGTACAAAATAATGCATATCAGTTATTTTCAAACGTAAAAATTGAATACAAATTCGTACAATGAGGCCCCACGCGATCTCCGACCCGATCCAAAAAGACTGAAGACGAATAATACGTTCAATAACGCCCATTCACCACCCACGAACCAGAACCTTTGTTATTAAGTTCGTTATCTGGCAGCATATCAAATGAGTTGCCGAATGTGCTGTCGTATCGTATCATTATGGTTCCAGCGGTCGAAATTCGGTCGGCAGACGTCCGGACTCCGGGATGACTTGCACAAGCTACGCTCACGGCGAAAGCACAGGAGAGAAATTATTGTGAGCTGAACTCAAACACCATAAGAATTAATATACTACAATCATAGAATAATCTAAAAGAATGATCCCTACTTTATCCCAAAAAAATTGAATTGAAAACGGATTCTGAGATTTCTGCACGCGAAGCATTTTGGGCCAAAACTAGTCCACCCTTTTAACTGTTTCTTTATTTCTAGGAGATAATTATGAATTTGAGTCACTATCTAATCCAAAAAGTTGGACGAATTGTTTTTAAAACGATTAAAAATTAATTTGGAAGTTGTGACTTCCTCTCAGTTGCTTTCGCTCGGCGTTCAGACATTTGGGAACCTATTTAACTGATAATTTTTTATATCTAAATTGGAACGGACAGTGTAAAATACTCTGCAGTCAATATTTTGAACTGTTATTAATAATCTATAAGAAGAAGCCCAACTTTGTCCCAAAAAAATGGAAGCAAAAACTCTTTTTGAGATTTCTGGATGCGAAGCATCTTGGGCAAAAATTAGTCCACCCTTCCAACTGCTTCTTTATTTCTAGAAAATAGTTATAAATTTGAATCACTATTTGATCCAAAAAGTTGGATGAATTGTTTTTAAAACGCTAACAAATCAATTTGACAGCTGTGACTCCCTCAGTTGCTTTTGGTCAGCGTTCAGACATTTATGAATCTATTTGTCTGATAATTTTTTCATACCTTTATAAGGACGGACAATGTAAAATATTTTCTAGTCAATATTCTGTCCTTTTATGAATAATCCAAAAGAATGACCTCAATTTATCCTGAAAAAATTGAATCAAAAACTTGTTCTGGGATTTCTGCACGCGAAGCGTCTTGGGCCAAAATTAGTCCACCCTTCCAATTGTTTCTCTATTTCTAGAACATAATTATAAAATCGAATCACTATCTGATCCAAAAAGTTTGATGAATTGTTTTTGAAACGATTGCAAATAAATTTGGAAGTTGTGACTCCCTCAGCTGCTTTTGGTCGGCGTTCAGACAATTAGGAACCTATTTAGCTGATAATTTTTTGTACCTAAATAAGAACGGACAATGAAAAATATTCTCCAGTCAATATTCTACCCTTTTATGAATAATCTATAAGAGTAAACCCAACTTTGCCCTAAAAATATTGAATCAAAACTGCTTCTGAGATTTCTGCACGCGAAAGCATCTTGGGCCAAAATTAGTACACCCTTCTAACTGTTCCTACATTTCTAGAACATAATTATAAATTTGAGTCACCAGCTGATCCAAAAAGTTGGACGAATTGTTTTTAAAACAATTACAAATCAATTTAGAAGTTGTGACTTTTTCAGCTGCTTTCGGTCAACATTCAGACAATTAGGAACCTATTTAACTCATAATTTTGTGTACTTAAATAGGAACGGACAATGTGAAATACTCTCCAATCAATATTTTGATCTTTTATTAATAATCTATAAGCAGGAGCCCAAATTTGTCCCAAAAAATGGAAGCAAACTCTTGTTCTGAGATTTCTGCTCGCGCGAAGCATTTTAAGCCAAAATTAGTCACTATTATCGCACCTTTCCAACTGTATCTTTATTTCTGGAACATAATTATGAATTTAAGTCACTATTTGTTCCAAAACGTTGGGCGATTTCTTTTTAAAACGATTACAAATCAATTTGGAAATTGTTACTCCCTCAGTTGCTTTTGGTCGGCGTTCAGACATTCAGGAACCTTTTAGCTGATAATTTTTTTATACCTAAATAAGAACAAACAATTTAAATACTCTCTAGTCAATATCTTGACTTTTTATGAATAATCTATAGTAATAACTCCAACTTTGTCTCAAAAGAATTGAATCAAAAACTTCTTCTGAGATTTCTGCACGCAAAGCAACTTGGGCCAAAATTAGTCCACCCTTCCAACTGTTTCCTCGTTTCTTAAATATAATTATGAATTTGAGTCTCTATTTGATCCAAAAAGTTGGACGAATTGTTTTTAAAACGATTACAAATCAATTTGGAAGTTAATACTCCCTCAGTTGCTTTTAGTCGGCGCTCAGACATTTAAGAACCATTCAGATGATAATTTTTCCATACATAATCAGACTGGACAATGTGTGAAAGAGAACTTGCTACATTTCTTTGCCTAAACAGAATTCCCAGCACGCTGCTCATCCTCTTATGAAATCTTCGTCCCTTTTTTTCATTATGGTGTAAAAAAGACACACCGATTGTTATTCAATTTCACTCAAAATTATGGTCGATTTTGTTCAAAAATTCATTCAAAAAATGGCATGTCCAATAGACCACCTACTTTGTAATATCCTTAAAAGAAAGAAAAACTCCTGTCTGCATTCTGAATTTCGCGAAAGTAAAATAATCAGTCATGAATGCTCAATATTTTAAAAGGAAACCTGTTGTCCTCCCATCTGTTGTAATCTCTTTCCCAGACTTTTTGGAGCCCATCTCGGCGTGGGTCCATCATTTGCCGCAGGAAATGACTCTGTGCGCGTGCGCACGCCAAATGCGAGCAGTTCAATCGGTCAAGTGCAGTAATTTCGATTACGTCACGATATAGTACCACCTACTTTCTCTGAACAGTTTGCCACTGGCACAATGTCCGAAGATCGTAGCTGATGCCATCAAAAAATCGGCTATTTCAAACAAGATTTTTTTCACTTCTGATGAATGGAAAAGTCAAAAATAAGAATTTAAATTTCAACCCTTGCCAATTTTCCAATAAATTAGGATATAATTTAATAAATTATGTAAAAGTGTAGAGATTAATGTATCTTATTTTTTTCAGGCAATGAAGGCAAAGGACTATACGCATATCCCCAAAATAATTTTTTGGGCTGTGATTTCATGCTTCATACTGATCGCAGATTGTGAAGATATTTTTGATGCAGCCACAGATAACTTGAGACATCACAAAGGTAATTAACTTCTATTTCTTTTATAAAAAAATTGCCTGTTGTGTCTGTGGCATAATTTCAGCATGAAACAAAAAGAAAGTGTTCTATTCTCAATTTTTATTAGAAAATAGGATTAATTTCAATTCCAAAATGTAACAGTAGTTTTATTTGAATGGAAATAATGCACAACAAAGCCTCATATATCGCAAAACCTGTTGTTTATTCTCTTTACAACCTCAAACAAGCCATAAAGTTTTATTTCTCGCACTGTTAATAAAAATTTAGTTTCCCTCATGTTGTTAAACAATGTAAAGATATAAAATATTCTATATTATTATCAACAGTATATCACAGAATCATAAATTTACCTTTTTCTAATTATTATCATAATTACTTTGAAATTACGTTTCTCACAACAATTTCGACTGATTCCCATAAAATAGAAACCAATAGAATTCTGACATGACATACTGACCCATTGTTAAACTGCTGAGCGCACCATTGACAATTCTTTGAAGACGACGTGAGGTTGCAGTGACGGATTCAGATTTTAGAATGTCCTTCAAAATAAATAATAGTTTTTTTTTCTACGGTTGCTATTAAAATTTGATGCTTACGTTTTCATTTATTGCGTTTGGTTTATTATTCTACGATTATTGTATCAGAAAATATATGCTTTCAAAATGTGACACATTTTCGTTGCATCATTCAATCTCCTGTACCATCGAAAAGGACCTAGTTCTAAGCATAAACTAATAGTTTATGTAGTGCCCCCAAGTACAGTTTTCAATAGGATCCCTCAGCTAGAGAGAATATATAAAATGCTAGGTAAATCCTTAAAAATACAGCCGCTGATACTGGAGCCCCTAGGCACATGCCTAGTGTGCCTAATGGTTAATTCAGTACTGATAAAAGTAGTAGAGTCATTGCGATTAAAAATCGATTAATTTCAACATCAGTTTGTTCGGAAAAAATTACACGTTACTGGCAAAACCAAATTTAATCTCGGATCAATTCTGCCTAGGCCAAACTCAGTGAAAGTATATAAAATATTCGGAGAATCTTCAAAGTTAGAAGCTCCTAAAAACGAAAGCCTCAGGCAAGTGCCTAGTTCATTTAACGGACCCCTCAGCTAGAAAGAAAATATAAAATGCTATGTAAACCCTTAAAGTCAAGAGCCACTGATTCTTGAGCCCCTAGGCCCATGCCTAGTGTGCCTAATGGTTAGTAAAGCACTGATCAAACTAGTCAAGCCATATTGTTAAAGAATCAATTAGTTTCCTCTAATTAACATCAATTTATCCGGAAAATATACACTTTACTGGCAAAACCAAATACAAGCTGAGATCAATTTTGCCTAGGCCAAATTCAGTAGTAGATTGAAAATCACAATATTTATATATTTATATTTAACGTACCTCTTAGCTGGGTGAACCTTTAAACCCTTAAAGTCAAAAGCCGCTAATACTGGAGCTCCTAGGCACATGTCTAGTGTGTCGAATGGTCTGTTCGGCATTAATTAAACTAGTCAAGTCATAGCGATTAAGATTCGTTAGTTTCGCCTAAGTAAAATCAGTTTTTCCGAAAAAAAATTTCACGCCCTTAAAGTCTGGAATTGTTGATACTGTAGTCCCTAGGCACATGCCTAGTGTTCCCAATGATTAGTTCGGCACTGATCAAACTAGTCAAGCCATTACGATCAAGAATCGATTAGTTTCGCCTAGTTAACATCGGCTTGCCAGAAAAAAATACACTTTACTGGCTTAAAGCTCAGATCAATTTTGCCTAGGCAGAAGTCAGTACTGAATTGGAAAGTGAGCGTGTGAAAATGTGTAAAATATTCGAAGTCTTCTAATATCAAGAGCCTCAGGCAAGTGCCTACTACATTTAACAGATAGAAAGGCACTAGCCGAACTAGTGTAGTAATAGTGTTAAATTGAGAATACACAATATTAAATTGGACTTCCGAGCTGCTGAGAATAGATTAAATATTTGGTTGATTCGTAAAGTTGAGGGTGATATATAAGGAGCCCCTAGGCAAACTTTATTGTGCCTAATAAATAATGTAGCACTGTATAAACCAGTTGAGCCATATCAATTAGGTATCGACTATTTTCTAAAAAATAATATCAGTCTGTGTTGTAAAAAAATTCAGGCGCTATTGGTAAAGCCAGTCTAGGCGCAGATTGCTCTTGCCTAGGCTGAATTCAGTGCTTGATTAAAAAACATTGAGGTCCTTAGGCACAGTATTTATTGAAGCTTCTAAGCTAGTGATAATATATGAAATGTTCGAGAAGCCCTTGAAATCGGAAGATCCTTATATCAAGAGCCTAGTGCGCCTGACGGACAGTCAGGCACTAGTTGAGCAATAATGTCGAATAGATAAACGTGCACAGTATTTAATCGAAGCGGTAATAAAATGCATTGTAAATTCTTGAAGTAGAGAGTATAATATCAGGTGCGCCTAGGCAGGCCTTCAATGTGCCTAATGGATAGTATAGCACTGTCTGAACTAGTCATGTAATAGCGATTAAATATCTGGAAAAGAATAAAGCCCTTATGCACAGTATTTATTGAAGCCCCCTTATATCGTGAACCTTAGGCACATGCCTAGTGCGCCTAATTAGGCATTAGTCAGACTTGTTTAGCAATAATGCCGAATTGTAAAACGTGCACAGTATTTAAATGAAGAGGTGATAAAATGCTTTGAAAAATCTTGAAATTGAGGACCTAATATCGGAAGCCCCTAGGCAAATATTCAGTGGCATTGTCCAAATTAGTCAAGTTATAGCGATTAAGTATCTGGAAAACATAAAGGTTCTAGGCAAATTATTTATTGAAACTTTGAGCTGGTGAGAAATCAACAAATGTTTAGCAAGCTCTTAAAGTTAGAAATTTTGTATATCAAGAACCTAGGCACGTGCCTGGTGCACCTAAAAGGTAGTCAGGCACTAGTCGAACCAGTTTAGCAATAATAACGAATTGGGAGAGGTAATAAAATGCTTTGTAAATTCTTGAAGTTGTGGGCCTAATATCGGGAGCCCCTAGGCAAAACTTTAGTATGCCTAGTGAATAGTAGGTATAGCACTGTCCAAACTTCAAGTATCTGAAAAACAATGAAGTCCCTAGGCGTAGTATTTATTGAAACTTCTGAACTGATGAAAATATATGAAATGTTAAGGAATCCCTTGAAGTCGGAAGCTCATTACGTCAAGAACCTTAGGCACGTGCCTGGTGCGCCTAGCTGGCACTAGTCAAACTAGTTTAGCAATAATGCCGAATTGAAAAACGTGCACAGTATTCAGTGGGAGATAAAATGCTTTGTAAATTCTTGAATTTGAGAGCCTAATATCGAAAGCCCCTTGGCAAAACCTTAGTGTGCCTAATATATAGTATGGCCAACTAATCAAGTATCTGGAAAACAATAAGGGCACAGTATTTATAGAAGCTGGAGCTGGTGATGAAATATTCGAAAAATCCTTGAAGTCGTAAGCTCGTTATATCAAGAACCTTAGGCAAGTGCCTAGTGCGCCCAACGGATAGTCAGGCACTAGCCGAACTAGTTTAACAATAATGCCGAATTGAAAAGAGGGGAACATATTTAATGGAAGAGGTAACGAAATGCTTTGTAAATTCTTGAAGTTGAGGACCTGATATTGGGAGCCCCTAGGCAAAACTTTAGTGTGCCTTATGAATAGTATAGCAAACTAGTCAAGTATCTGGAAAACAATAAGGTTCCTAGGCACAGTATTCATAAAAGCTTCTGAGCTGGTGATGAATTATTGGGGAAGCCCTTGAAGTCGGCAGCTTCTTAGGCACGTGCCTAGTGCGCCTAATGGGTAGTCAGGCGCTAGTCGAACTAGTCTAACAATAATGCCGAATTGAAATACGTGCACAGTATTTGATAGGAGAGATTATAAAATGCGTTGTAAATTCTCTAAATCGAGGACCTAATATCGGGAGCCCCTAGGCTAATCTTCAGTGTGTAATAGTCAAGTAATAGCGATTAAGTATCTTGAGAACAATAGAGTCTCTAGGCATAGTATTTATTGAAGCTTCCTTATATCAAAAAACTTAGGCACATGCCTAGGGCACCCAAAGGGTACTCAGGCATTAGTCGAACTAGATTAGTAGCAATACCGAAATGAGAAACTTGAACAGTATTTAATGGGCGAATAAATAAAATGCCCTGTCAATTCTTGAAGTTGAGGGCCTAATATCGAAAGCCCCTAGGCAAATCTCCAATGTGCCTGAAGAATAGTATGGCACTGTTCAAACTATTTGAATTATAGCAATTAGGTATCACGTATCGATTAGTTTAGAGCTCAGGCAGAAGTGCTGGATTTGAGAACTTAATGAGTTTACTGAACTGCTGAGAATGGACTAAATACGATGAAAGTTGAGAATTCTGATGTAGGGAGCGCCTAGGCACGTCTCCAGTGTGCCTAATGAATAGTTAGGCACTGTCCAAACTAGTTATGCTAAACCGATTACAGATCGATTAGTTTCTACTAACCAATATCAATTGTCTTGGTATAAATAGCACGCGTAGAGGGCAAAGCTGAATTATAGCTGAGAATAATTTTGCCTAGGCCAAGTTCAGTGCTTTACAGATAAACATTCAGGCTTCCAGACAGAGTATTAAATTGGGCCTCTTAATTGATAGGAATTAAATAATAAGTAAATGATCTGAGAGCGTTTAAATTGTGCACCTTCAGGCACGTGCCTGGAGTGCCTAATACAAACTCCTAAAGTCAAACCAATTAAGGATCGAAAAGTTTCATCTAGCTAATATTAATTTGTTCAGATAAGAAAATTCGCACGTTACTGACAGAGCCAGATTTCACATTGGACTAATTTTGCCTAGGCTATATTTAGTTCCGGATTGAAATACGTTGAAACCCCTAGGCACATCGCCTAATAAAGCTTCTGAGCTTATAAGAATAGATGAAATTATTGGGAAACCTTTAATCTCTTATATCGAAGGCCTCTAGGCACGTGCCTAGACAATATCAATAAGTCGAACATTAGTCATTATTGGCAATCCGGCAATCCGATTTCAAATCAGACCAATTTTCTCAGGTCAAATTCAGTGCCAGATTGATAAACGTTGAGACACCTGCGGACTGAATTTAATAGAGCCTTTGAGTTAGTGAGAATCCTAGTTATCAATTTAGTTTGGTGAGTAATTATTCCTGTTAGGAGCAAGTCCGTCTCTGCAAAGAACGTGCGCATTGCAGCACGTCAAGCAACATTACAATACAAACAATTTTTACAAACATATTTGTATGAACACTCATTTGTTTGCACTTGTAATTGATAAACAAACATATTAATGGAAACTAATTCAACCAATCTTTGTATTTTCAGATAAGAGCGGTCCTGTGAAAGATTCTCGAGTGTTGTTCTCACCACGAATGGACTACGAGCAATGGAAGCCCCTAGGTCAAGTCGACCCGCTGAAAAATGATCCCACGTACGACTACGCCCCTCCAGTCCTGGATCGGGTTCATTATTGGATCGATCCAGCATCCAGAAAGCCTGATCCACCGATTCCAACAGAAAATAAAAAGACGGAGGTTTTGGTACTTGGAGTGTCATCTAAGAAGCCTACGTATTCCGCTGCTGATAGTAGAAAAGACCTATTTGATTCTTTTTTAAAGTTTGTTGATGGTCCCAATTTAGGTTATCGAGGAAGACCCCATTATACCATCCCCCAACAGACGTATTATTCCCCCTTAGTTTATTATAAAAATAAATCTGAACAAAAGGAGCCTTATACAATGTTAGTACCTCCTCCAATACCCAAAAATGACCAAGAAAATATGTATCAACAACCTATAATGTCTTCCACTTCAACAACAACCCCTTTACCTTATAAAATAGCTTCTACAACCCCTAGTGCGCCAGCTATTGAGGAAGCCAATTTAGTTTATCAAAGCAGTAGCTTATCAACTGCCGGAGATTGGAAAAGTAGTGACACCTATGCAACAATAGCCGAATCTAGCAGTCACGTGACTTGGAAAACACCTACTGAAGATAATTCTCAAAATGTCAAAAACATTTCTGGTTTTTCCATGCCATCTATGAATATGGTAATGAATCAGAACACAAAAAATATGGGTACTGATATTTTGGTTGTTTCTTCGTCTGAAATGGTTCATAAAGGGCAAGTTACAGACGATACCTCCAATTTAAGTAACACTTATGTTAATATTGCTAAACCGGATGCTTTAATGCAGACTGCTAGTGGTATTCCAATAAATACACGAAGCCCAACCAAACAAATGATCACTCCAGGTCATACAATGTTTAGAAAGCCTCATTTACCGGTAAAGAAGTTGGAATTATTACCGATGACTCTTCAGACAATGCAGACGATGCAAACAATGCTTCCACCCCCAATAACCCATCATCAAACCCACAAAAAACCTTTAATCCACAGCTTGCTCAAAAAAGAAATGACCTCTACTCTATTAACAACAACTAATACGCCTCCGACAACAGCATCCGCTTTGACAACTGACGCCATCTTTAAGCATTACAAACAACCAATGGAACCTGTTAGAGGCCCAATGTACCTAATAATCCAAGGACACTCAAAAGTCAAAACCTACGGTCCTAGCAAACAAATTAATGGCATATTAGTGCAAGAAACCAATGAAATTCCAACGTCAGACGACAGGCAAACGGAATTTCCGGTAAAGCATCTCCACGAATTAAAAAAAGACAAAGATATTCGTGAACAGTGGGACAGAGAAAAACGTGATTTTCGGGCCGGAAGACTACAAACCTTAACTCATATTGTACAAACCGGATTAGGAGCGATCGATTTTGATGAAGCTCAAAGGAGGAATGATGATGTGAAAGAAACAGAATTTGTGGTCAAGTATGACGTTTCGGGGGGAGGGGACGAAACAAGTGAAGTTTATCATAAAGGGATTGTTGAGTCTGAAGTACCTCCTGATAGACCTAAGTAATTTTACGTGGCGCAGTCTAACACAATGTTGACCAAATTTCGAGGCTGATGTGCGTCTAATAGTAAGTTTTCAATTTTTGTCCCAACAAGAACGCATGATCAATTTTTGACCGTAATTCATAATTCAAAATTTCAAAAATTGTCTTTTTTGCATAAAACTCAAAGGGGTTTAATTTTGGACAATCATAGAGTTTTTTGCCCGATTCGGCACCTTCTTACGATTAGAATCAAGCGAGCTATGGCCCTTTAAGTTGCCTTCATTTATTACCCCTTTTCCGTTTGTTTTTCGCTGATAATTTTTCGACAGTACCTAATATTAAAAAATGTTTCAAATAAAAGTTGTAAATTAATCAATAATCTACAATTAGTTTTTATTGACTGTTTTTGTACGATCAGAACTAAGCGAATTATGGTCCTTTAGAGCTCCTTCATTTTTTGCTTGTTTTTCGCTGATAACTTTTCTACAGTAGCTAATATTGAAAAATGTTTCAAATAAAAGTTGTAAATCAATAAATAATCTACACTTTGGGTTTCAACTGTTTTTTGAACGATTAAAAGTAAGCGAATCATGGCCCTTTAAAGCGCTCCCACTTTTTTTCCACTTTTTCACTTGTTTTTCGCTGATAACTTTTCGACAGTACCTAATATCAAAAATGTTTCAAATAAAAGTTGTAAATTAGTCAATAATCTACAATTTTTTTTAACTGTTTTTTATGCGATCAAAATTAAGCAAATTATGGCCCTTTAAAGCTTTTCCGTTTTATTACTACTTTTTTTGCTTGTTTTTTCCTGTAACTTTACGATAGTGAATGATATTAAAAAATACTTTAAATAAAAATTGTAGATCAATCAATAGTCTACAATTTATTTTTCCAACTGCTTTTTGTACGATCAAAATTAAGGAAGCGCCTTCATTTTTCTATCACTTTTTTGCTTGTTTTTCGCTGATAACTTTTCGACGGTACCTAATATTAAAAAATGTTTCAAATAAAAGTTGTAGACCTATCAGTAATCCACAATTTGATTATTTCAACTGTTTTGTACGACCAAATTTGACCAAGTTATGACAGAAAACACGGAAAAGCTCATACCTGATTTTTTTTCAAGTCTTACCAAAAAATGTTCTGCATTTTCAACGTCAAACAAAAATATTTTATTTTTCAATTTTATGTGAACATAACCTCAAAAATTTTCAAGACTCTTACTTTTTAACTCTTTCTGGGATAAATGGCCACCCGGGAAAGCTATTTACGAGCCAAAACATCTATTATTCTAGATTTTGTCCCTCCTTTAATTTTTATATAATTACAGTAAGTTTTTGAGCTAATTTTATTTTGCCATGGCACGAAACCTTAACAATAAATTCCGCATGTATGTTTGATACAAAAAAACAAATACTCAAAGGGGCTCAATTTTTGGCAGCCCTAGTGTTTTTTTCTAAAATCTAGATGAAATACCACGTCGTTCAATTTTTTTGACGTGTTTTTACGATTAATATCAACCGAGTTACAGCCTTTCTAGGCACTCCTGCTTTTTCACCTTTTGTTCGCTTGTTTTTTGGTTATATCTTTTGAACGATATATTTTATCAAAAAATATTTCGAGTAAAAATTGTAGGAGTTGCAGTACCCTACACTTTGATTTTTTTGCAAACTTCATACGTTTGAAATTGGCCAAGTTACAAGAATACAAAAAAATAATAATTCGAAAGGATTGAATTTTGGACAACCCTAGTACTTTTTTCTGGGAACTAGATGTAATTTTACTCCATTAAATTTATTTGGTGTTCTCGTATGACCAAAATTTACCAAGTTACAGCCTTTTAAGGTACTCCCACTTTTTAATCTTTTGTTTTTTTGCTTATATCTATTTTTATTACAAAATATTTCAAGTAAAAATTGTAGGGCTTTCAATACTCTACAATTAGATTTTTTGTCAATTCCGTACATCTAAAATTGGCAAAGTTATTTTTCAAGAACTAGTAATCAGAATAATGTGTCAAAATTCCGACGACAAACACAAAAACCAATCTTATTTTTCAATTTTATGTGAGCATAACCAAAAAATAATAATTTTCAACAAGATTCTGACATTTAATCCTTTAAAAAAAATTACAGGCTGAAAACGCATAATTGTATAATTACAAGTCAATTTTTTAGCTAATTTAACTTTACCATGGCACGAACAGTAAATAATATCTGCAAGTGGTCGCCCAGTGGTCGAAATTCGACCGTGAATCATCATGTTGCTAAGTTAGAACGTTACTGAGTTTAACCTTTCATCCTCGGGGGTTCAGGGTAAAATTATCTTGGTATTCAACACTCCATCCGAATATAAAATTAAGAATAGTGGAAAAAGAAATCATTGAGTTTTTTCTTCAGCCATTTTCTTATTCGGTGCATATTTATCGATATATTCCAGCAAAAAATAATATAATTTTCAGCGATAAATCAGAATTGCATAGCCTGTATATAATTAAAACTTTCTGCACTCCTTCTCCACATAAACTTCGAGTATGTCAAATATCACATTTCTTAATGCTCACGGTACAAACCTTTCTCTTCACATAAACTTGAAGTGGGACTGTATATGATTTAAGCTTTCTGCACTTCCTTCTCCACACGGACTGCAAGTAAGCCAAGTCTCACATGACTTCGTGTTCGTGCACGCAGTACAAAGTTTTCTCTTAACGTCGTAAAATTAAAATGGAACATCCTGAATATACTTCCAACTTTCTGCATTCCTTCACATAAGCTTCAAGTATGCCAAATCTCACATTCCTCCGTGCATGCAATATGCTTAAAAATATTTCTCTTGGCGTATCAATATATAGATTTTGTATGCAGAATTTCGCATATCTATTTGATACAAAAAAAAAATTACTCGAAGAGGGCAAACTTTAGACAACCCTAGTATTTTTTTCTGAAAAGTAAATTAAAGTCCGCTTCGTCTAATATATTTAGCGTCATTCTACGACTAAAATTTACCAAATTACAGCCCTTTTAGTTACTCCCACTTTTTAATATTTTGTTCGTTAGTTTCCCTTGCATGTCTATTTGATGCAAAAAAAAATAACTCGAAGGGGGCAAATTTTAGTATTTTTTTCTGGAAATAAGATGAAATTTCACTTCGTTTAATTTATTTGGCATTTTTCCACGACTAAAATTCACCAAATTACAGCCCTTTTAGTTACTCCTATTTTTTAATATTTTGCTCGCTTTTTTTTTGCTTATATCTTTTGAACGGTATCTGTTATTGCAAAATATTTCAGATAAAAATTGTAGGGTTATCAGTACCCTACAAATCAGTTTTTTTTGGCAATATCGTACACTCGGAATTGGCCAAGTTACGAGGAAAAACATTTTCCAAGAATTAGTATTTTTCTTCAGGTCACATCAAAAAAATGTTTCATAATGTCGACGAATATAAAAATAAATCTTATTTATCAATTTTCATCAAGATTCTGAATTTCTAAAAATGCTACCACCCGAAAGTGCAAAAGCTTTTCCAATCGTATCACTAATTTTATATTTGAGTCTATTTGATTAGGAAAAAATAAAACTTAAGGAGGCACAATTTTAGACAGCCCTAGTTTTTTTAAGCTAGATGTAATTTTCCATCATTTGGTTTGTTTGGGGCCTTTCTACGTTCAAAATTGACCAAATTACAGCCCTTTGTAGCACAGCAAATTTTTAGCCCTTTATTCGCTTGTTTTTTGCTAATAACTTTTGAACGGCACCTTATATCGAAAAATAATTCAAATAAAAATTATAGGGCCTTTTATTTCCTATAATACGTTTTTTGTTCCAAATTTTTTAGACTGAAATTGACTGAATTACAAATAAAATACGCGGAAAAGTGACTACAATGTGTACACTTATATGCGTTTTCTTGATCTTACGTTTTTCTGGGACACAATATTTGATTTATTATTTCGTTCAGAATTCGAGTTTGGTAATCGACATTTCCTGACTTTTTTACAATATTAAGTTTATTTTTAAATGTTGTGAGACTTACTTATTTAAGATTAGATATGTAGTGTATTTATTCTATTTTAAGGTTCCATATCACATTTTTTATCAGTGAATTTTTAAGAAATAAACGTAATTAATTAAAATATTTTTATAAATAATAAGTTATAAAAATCAACCATCTGTCAACGGAATCTGCTAATATGTTGTGTTCTATTTTTAGCGTAGAATGTTTTTCTCATTGAAGTTCCATTAGAATTTCTACAATTTCTTGGAATTTGTTTCCAGTTTTGAAATATATGTCCGGTTAGGATGTGCGGCATCGTACGCGGCTAGCATTTTAACGCAATGGCCGTATCTGTCACAATTTTACACTGATCGCATCGTCTGTCATAGACAAGACCCTTCTAAGGCAGTAATACTACATTTATTGCAAGACATTTGCTGGGATCAACAATTATTTTCACTGCTATTAATCGAAATTTTAGATGACTTCATTAATTTATATTATTGCCAAAAAAGCAATTTTTGTTGTAGGATATTTTTAGATGCATCACTTCCATGGACCCTACAGAGCCAAAATTACAAAGAAAATGTTTCTTTGTTCTTTTCCGAATGTTGTAATTTTTGTTGGATAATTTGTTGAATGATTAAACGAATCGGTTGAAATAATAATGATATCCTGTCTCGTGTTTACTTACAGGAAATTAAAAATTACTATAATTTAAGATTTCGGATGTACTTTTTAATGAGACCGTTCATTAAATAGTACCTTTTGACCAATATTTTAAGCTGATTTGGATCATTTCCTTAATATAAAAATATGAATTAGTTTAGGAAACATCTGAAGGTAATAATAAATTCGTAAAGCTTGATTCACACTACATTGTTTGTGATGTGTAAACCACCAAGTTAAAAAGATACAATGTAGTGTATTGACTCAATAATTCAATCCAAAAATCTTGGACAAAATTGCGTTTCTCAATTTTTCGGCTAGTATTGCCTGCTGCTATTAATGGAAGAAAAAGTCAAGTAAAAGCACTATATTTTGGTGGTATAACAGTATAACCACCCTTCCTCTTTTTTTTCTTTGAATAAGTACTGTTGATTACGTAGCAATTCTTAACTGGAGTGCTCGTAATTCGTAAGCGGTCCTTCTTACAAGAGGCGTGCGATTTTTTTGGTACTGAGCACTTTTCTGTAATTACAGTCTATGAATGCGGTAGCAGAGCGAACAACCAAGCACTGTGGTCCTCATGTCTGCGAATTTAAACTCTTTTGTGGGTAGGCAGTGACGGAGATAAAAACATTTCCAAAAAGGTATCATTTAAATATTTATTTAATGTTCAAATTGTCTAATTATCCAATTCGGGCTTCAGTTCATTCTTTTTGACTGTTTTACATAATTTATAATTTGTATAAAGGACAAAAAAAGTTATTATCGTTTTATAAAACAGTTGAAGTATAAAGCTTGAAGAAAAGTACTTTTGATTCATTCAGAACGCCACTGCAATCTCCAACAACGTACGATATGTTTGCGTATGTTCCTCAGTGTGATTATGTGACATTTCGACTGAATGATAATACGTAAAGTTTTTACAGTTATTTTATTCACCTTTACACGGACTTTGCTTTTCATTCATTTGTTGCAAAACATGAAACTTAGAAAACAACTACTTTTTTCCTTGCAAAATGCAGCAAAGTACGTACATCGTCTTACACGAGAAAAAATTGTCTGGGATTTATAAATAGAGCTACATCAAATCATTTCATAAAAATCTAGAAATACGAGGATATAATTTCATTAATATTAATCGGGCTGCGGACTGGAAGTCGTTTCAAGTCTGAATTTATGACGAAAATATTATTAAAAACTATTTTTAAATTATTTTTATAAGATTTTGCTCTGTGCTAGATCAGGGCTTACCCAAGACCACTTTTTATCTGCAGTAATCAGTATAGAAATAAGTAGAATTCGCCATTTAAGAAAATTGTAACCGTAATTACCACAATTGTACAATGTACACTTCATAAAATCCAGTACATTTATTTTTTTACCAAAAGCTGCACTTAAATTCCAATTTAAATATTTGAAGTATTTGATCGTTTTGGTTTCAAATATCTGCTTCTAATATTCAAACCAATAAAATGTAGTCAACAATGACAGATCCCACTTCCCAGCGCGACATAATTTAATGTGTTGATTTTATCAGTGGGAACACACAACAAATTTATAAATAAACAGGCAATATATCGTTGAAGAAGTACTTCGAAGTGTAAGAAAGACAAAATAACGGTTTCCGATCCATCTGAAAGAAAAACATAAGACCTCTGACCTGTCTGTATAATATACAGTCACTAGTTTACCCACACTATGTAGACATTCTGACTGCCTAAAATTATTTATCGGGGCTTTAGAACGTGTGACATTTGTTCTCTGCAGGCACACTGAAACAAATGCTAATTCACAATTTTTTTGTTCTTCAACTGGCTTAGAAAGTTTATTTATTTTGAAGCACATCATAGTAAAACTTCGATCGCCCGCCGAGGTTTTCTTCAATCAAAACAACAAATTTCTCAATAAGATTAATAATAAAAATTACTCAGTTCTAAGCCATAATTCACAATGGGCGTATCATAAGAAGTACATAACATAATTCTTATGAAAATCTTATGCGTATTCACAATGAGCATAGCATAAGCAAAGCATAAAAATTATTTTATAGGGATATTGAGGCCTGAGTTGGTTATAAAATATAGGTACTTTTACTTTTTAGTATCTGTCACAATTTAAATTGCTTTATTTTAGTTTTGATTCGATTATTTTATCAAAACAGCTTTCTTAAAGACTTCTTTTTTTCTAATTTTATATTTGAAAATATTTTTCATTGCTTTTGGTTTTGTTTTCTACATTAAAGCTCTTAGTTTAGGGCATTACTTTTGTTTCTGCACATGTTTGCAATTGAATGTCTTTTTTGGAAGACGAAATTCGTTTAGTATTGTTATTAAAACAAAGATTATAAATATCCCTAACCACAAAAACAAGTTTATTTTCAATCATTTGACACATTTACTGTCTGGGTCTGTAAAAATATATTGGTCATGCGCATTAAGAAAATATATGCGTAAGAAATACGTAAAGTTGAGATGATTTCAACTTTTTTATGCAGCTGTTATGCACTACGTAAGCATAAGAAATACGTAAGAGCATTGTGAACACGGCCATAAGAATCGCACATGTTCAACTTTATATCTTATGTATTTCTTATGTACTTCTTATGCTTACGCCCATAGTGAATTATTGATAACTTAAAAGGCAAATAATAATAATTGTACAATATATTCTAGGGGCCTCTACTATTATTACAAGAAACTTTGTAAGCCATTGGTTCATTTAAAAATTAATAATTAATTTTAACATGAGAATAGGACAAACTGGAATATCGTTGTTAGGAGGATCAAGTTCTTATATTTATAATTTAGAGGGTAAGTGCATTTGTTCGAAAATAATTGTCCAGTAAATACCCAAGACACTTTACTGTCGTCCCCAAAATACTTGAATTTTGAGAGCAGCTGGTTCACTTAGAATTAAATATTTGTTTTAAATATAAAAATCAGAATATTTCAGTTGGAAGGGTCAAGTTTCCTCATTAATAACTCATGGGGCAAGTAAATTTGTTTGAAAATTTTTGCACAGCAAATACCTTGGGCCCGTTTCTTTTGTCACAATGAATTTCAAAATTTGAGAGCAAGTGGTTCACTTAGAATTAATTATTTGTTTTCGATATAAAAATCAGAATATTGCGCTTGGAAGGATCAAGTTTCTGTGCTGATAACTCAAAGGACAAATAAATTTGTTTGATAATAATTGCACAACATATATCTAGAGTGCTCTACTATCGTTTCAAGAAATTTCGGAAGCCATTGCTTTACTCAAAAATGTATAATTTATTTTAATACGAAAATTGGACTAATCAGAATATCGCTGTTGGAAGGGTCAAGGTTTTTCATTGATAACTCAAAGGGCAAATGCTTTTGCTCGATTATAATTGCATACCAAGTACCTAAGGCCCTTTACTATCGTCGCCAAAAAATTCAAATTTTGAAAGCTACTGGTTCACCTTAAATTAATTATTTGTTTTCAATACAAAAATTAGTATATCACAGTTGGGAGGATAAAATTTATTTACTTATAACTCATAGGGTAAATAAATTTTCTAGGCAATTCTTGCACAGCAGATACATAAAGCCCTTTATTATTGTCAAAGAAAATTTCAAGTTATAAAGATTAGTGGTTGAGTTAAAAATTAATTATTTATTTTCAATAAGAAATTAGGATTAATTAGAACAACCCTCCTGGAAAGATCAAGTTCTTCTATTTATAAATCAAAGGGACATTGCATTTGTTCGACAATAATTGCTCAACAAATACTCAAGACACTTTACTATGGTCGCAAGGAATCTCAAATTTTAAGAGCAGTTGGCTCACTTACAATTAATTATTTTCAATTGAAAAATCAGTGTATTATGGTTGGTATGGTCAAGTTCCTTTACTGATAACTCATAGAACAAATGAATGTGTTCGACAATTCTTGCTAAGTAGATACTTTGGGCCCTTTACTATTATCACAAGGAATGTAAAATTTTGAGAGCCACTGGCTCACTCATAAATTAATTATTCGTTTCGAATACAAAAATCAGAATATCGCCCTTGGAAGGGTCAAGTTTTTGTGCTGATAATTCATAGGGTGAATAAATTTGTCTAATAATAATTGCACAGCATATATCTAGGACCCTCTACTATCGTTTCAATTAATTTTGGAAGCCACTGGTTCAATTAGAAATTTATAATTTATTTTAATATAAAAAAAGGACTAATCAGAATAACGCTGTTGGCAGGATCAAGTTGCTTCAGCGTTTGTTCAATAATAATTGCATACTAAGTACCTAGGATCTTTTACTATTGTCACCAAAAATTTCAAATTTTAGGAGCTACTGGTTCACTTAGATTCAATTATTTATTCTCAATATAAAAATAGGATTAATCAGAATATCGCTGTTGGAAAAATCAAGTTTTTTTATTGGTAGATCAAAGACTTATATACTCAAATTGTATTAAAATTGAGAGTTAGGAAGTATGTAGTTCAAATTTTAGTCACTAGGTAGCAGCATCTGTCCATGAACAAGAGCAGAAAATTCAAAAGTGCACAAGTAATTAACTCATAATCCCCCAATGCCCAATAATAAGATAATGCCTCGTTTGCAGAGTATAAAAAAAATATCTGCATTCTCCTTATTAATTTTGAGGTTAAATTATTGAAAATACATAATTTGGAATATATTGTTAGCCAAATATAGCTGGAACGAATTCGTAATTCCACCAGTGTGGGAAACAAGGTAAGCTATTGATTTTTGAAATAAAATAAAATAAATTTTCTCCAATTCATCTATTAATCTATTAATCTAATTTTAATTTCTTAAAACTGATGCTGAATATAAAATTATTTTCATATCCAGTCGATATACTACATTCAAAGCTGAATTTATTTTGAAAAAATCCTTGAAATTAGCTGCCTTTTAGCTAGAAATAAAAATAATAGTCGGGCTTTCTCGAAATGAGCTTTGTGGTGCCATCTCTTCGTTCTTCAAGCAACTAACCACAAATTGGATAAATGGCATTGAATATCAAACGTACCTTGCAACAAGATCCTGAACAAGATGACGTTTGACATAGAACTGAAATCATGAAAGATTTAATACTGAAAAACAAAATTACACTTTTAAAATGGACATTCAGCAATCCAGATTTTTTGTCAATCGTTACGAGCCGTAGGAGAAACGAAAAATTGAAATTATTCTTGTTTGTATTTATAGTCTATTCCAGTTAAAACTTCTTATGGGACTACAATTTAAGCCTTCCGATTGTCAATTGTTAAACAAATAAATTTATACAGTTTGAACATTCAAATTTTTATTTAGATAATAGGTAAATAATTGTTGCTTTTATTTCTTGAATTTATTTTCAGAAATCTTGTTTTACATCCTGCGTTTACTGTGAATAATTCGTGATGTATTTCGGCCAATCAGAAGGCTCAAATTATAGCCCCACACTGGGACCATTCTTATACGACCAAGGAATTGTCTTAACCCTTTGAGATTAAAGTCGTCAATCAACGTCATATCATTGCGCATTATGAACTAGGTAATAAAATATTGTGCATTATATAACTGTTTTGAGACTACTGCTAAAATAATTTGTCTAATATTCCAATCTATAATTTAAACTTAGGGTCTCGAAACTTCACAGAATTCTGAATGATTTAGCTTCATTTGGATTTAATTGTAATATTATATTTTTTGTTACAGATCCAACAGCAAAGATGTCATTTCGCTGGTCTAGATTTTGCTGAGATTTCGCTAGACACTAAGGGAGAATTTCCGAAGGAAGATTCGTCTCTTTTCCCTAAGTAACTGTCAGGAAACGAGTCAAGACTTAAACTTTCCCTTACTCCAGTAACTTCTTCAAAATTCCCACTAGCTTGGAAGAAAATGAATTTTTTGTCCTCCACGAACAGAAAATTCAGTATTTTTGACGTTTCTTCACGTATATAGTTCAAGCATTGTCTGCCAGGTAGCAGCATCTGTCAATAAATTACTTTTACAATAAATTATCAATTCTATCAAAAATGAAAAACAATTTTTTGAATCTATTTCCATATTTAGATTCTACAGATCAAAATCTATACGAAAATATACTTTTTATCCCATGATTATTGTAATTAGGGTGCATTTTTAATTATTTAAATTGCTAATTCAATCACTGTAACAATTCAATATTAAAATGTATTTAATGTAAGAATAAGGGTTCATATTCAAATTTTGACCACAAATTTGTAATCTAAAGGGTTAAATTAAGAGAATGACATGTGTAATATTCTTATTCATTAGTTATAACCATAAATTTTGCTCTAATTTTCAACTGATATCATTTTATGTTATTTTAGACTAAAATAATGGATAATACTGTTATTAAATATATTATTGTATCAATTAATAAATAAAGTTATTATATGTTAAAAAATATATGGTCTTTATTTTTTCATTCAAAAAACTACCCTTTATAACTTTATTGAATTAAGTATCAAAATGCTGCATCAAATTAAAAAATTGTTAAAATTAATATAACTCACGTATGTAGTTCAAAAAAATGTCGCAAGAGAGCAGCACCTGTCAATAATACCAATTAGCAATCATCTTACATGTGTTGAAAAACTTCGACTTTGTGATGAATTTTGTGTCTTCAAAAAATCCAAAAAAAGTAACAGGATAATAGAGATGAAAGGAGTTCTTTTAAAAAATTAATTAGCAATATCTCGAGAACTAGAGACTTGAGCGACTAATGTTTCAAATATAATTTACATAACTTTCAAAGCCCTACAACTTTTGTTTGAATTTTTTTTTTCTAAGGCTTATGGTTCTCGAGAAACGATATGCTACTTCCCTTAATTTAAGGGTTGAAAGAAAATTCTTAACACCTTTTTGATAGCCCTCTTAAAACTACGTACAGTGATCTAATTGAATTTCCCTTAAGAGCTATAGTTCAGTAGTTCAGGAGTAAATTGAGAAAAACATCTTCCCTTCACGATACGAGTTTTGCTTTTATCTTCGAAAAATCCAAATATTGTATCCGGAGAACAGCAATGGCAGGAGCAAATTTGAGAATTTTCGGAAAGTGTTTTTATTGATTTATCCCTAAACTATAGCTTTTAAGGGAAATTTAATCACATCAACGTACGTAGTTTTGGAAGGGCTATTATAAATATAAATGAAATTTTCTTTTAAACCTCAAATTAGGGAAAGTAGCATATCATTTCTTGAAAACCATATAACTTAGAGAAAACAATTTCAAACAAATGTTGTAGGGCGTTGAAAGTTATGTAACTTTTATTTGAAACATTTGTCGCTTAAGTCTCTAGTTTTCGAGAAAATTGCTAATTTATTTGTTGAAAGAACTCTTCTCAGCTCTACTACCCTGTTACTTTTTTTGGGTTTTTCGACGACGCAAAATTCAACATCACGAAGATGAAAAGATGATTACTAATTAGTCTTATTGACAGATGCTGTCCCCTTGCGGCAACTTTTTGAACTACATACATGGGAATAAATTATTATTATTTTTAATGTTTTTTTGAAGTTTTAAAGCAGTTCATACGGAAAATGATTTCTTGACAGGTGCTGCCACCTGGTGAAAAATTTTGGAACTGGATTTAATAGTACTTCAAAAAATGAAAGATGATATATTTTTAAACATAGTTTTTATTCATGTATAAATTGTTATAGTAGTATAAAGAGTTACAATTTTATCAATTATTAAAATATAAGTATAATACAATAACTACTTCTGAAAACTATTTGAATTTTAAAAATTACTACGACTTTAAATGTAGGAATAAGATTATTCAGAAAATCAGAAACGGGTACAAAAGTTACATGATTAATTTATTGTTGAGTAGTCGATGCTGTTGAATTGTTGTAAGCCTTGTTCGCTTCCAGGCAATTACTAAGGAGAAAAAGACGGTCTTTTCTTCAGGAATTCTCCTTCCGAGTCTAGGAAAACCCCAGCAAAATCTAGATCAGAGAAGCGTCTTCTTCGCGTGCTGCAACTGAAACAAAAACAAAATTATTACAATAAATTGAAAAATTTAAAAAGAAATAAAACTTACTTTTCAGATGACTTTTTGAAATATCAAGTTGAGTTTGAAGTCAGCAGCAAATTGTTCGTAATCGGCTGCAACTAATACACTGTGATCTCCTGCAGCTACTGGAGAACTTCTTGTACGGTAGCTGGACTCGGGATCTGATGCAAACATTAAAAAAAAATACAAATAAATCAATAAATTGAAAATTAATAGAGTTTATAATCATTATTTTCAATAAATCATACGTTTTGATGTAATAACAATGATTTTGAGCTAAAAGTAAACAAACAATAATGTGAATGCCTTGTATCACTTATAATATTTGGTTTATAAATTCTATAAATAATTATAAAGCATTCAGAGTGCTTAGAAATAACGTATGATTGATAGGAATCCACAATTTGGAGTCTATTAACTTTGACTTTTGTAGAAAATCTTGAACAATGTTGCCAGCTGCATAATATTTTGATTTTGAATAAATAATTTGAAATTTCAATTGTAACCACATATTATAATTATTTTATATTCAAAAAAATTATGGACACATTTTCTGTATATTCTCTTCATATTATTACACTAAATTTTGATTCAATAAATTTACATATCTTCCAATTTGTTTGGAATATTTTCCTATTATTTGTGATTAAGTAATTGTAAAATTCACTCACAGTTTTCTTTTTGGTAAAGGGGTGCCTGTTAATATATTAATCCCTTCTTGGCAGAATCATTGACGTACAGGCTACGTGCATGAAGTCTACTAGCGCCTGTAGCGGGCAATGGAGACGATTGAACTTCATTCTATCATTGTTTCATACCTATAATTTTTTAAATGTACTAATATTATTTACTTCAGCTGTGTGCGTATAATATAACTTGCATAGCATTAAAGGTACGTTGAAATTATTTATTTTGAGTATTTTTTCTTCAATTATAACGTACCTATTATAGAGAAAACGTCTTAATTCGTCCAAATTGACAGGATAACCTCAAATTATGACGCCGATGATCTTGCAAATCAGGTTTGTATTTGTCAAACACTGTATCTCTTTTAACGAGAAAGCATTGAAGAAAAGCGTGAAATTAGTTTTGCCATATTAAACATGTTGAAGAATATGTTGCTGATAATATTAACAACAAAATTATTGCGAAGTGCATCCGACAAACTTCTATCACTGAAACATCTTACAAATTAGAGATAGAGGTAAATTCATGAATCCCAAATCGGTGATGAATATTTCTAATTTCACAATTGAATTACAAACATATTTGTTATATAGATTAATTTTGAAAGACAGACAATACTCTATTTATCGCTTTAATTCACTTCACTCGTTTTTTTATGTTATAACTGGGTACATGAAATCTATGAAACTATATTTCACTTGAATCATCCTTAGCCTGAAACAGAACAAACGTTTTCCCATGTTTTATATGCAATTATTTTCACTTTTAAACTACAATGCTCAACGACAGCTCAATGACTTATTCTGAGAAATGGAGTTCGATGTTTACAATTGTGCTCACAATGAGCGCTCGCATCGATATTTGTTCAAACTCCGCCCCCTTGCACATAGCCTATTGGTTTGAAAACATGATTGTAGCACGAATAAATTATGTTGCTTTCGATATTTTTTGAAGTTGCATTTGCACCGCAAACTTACACAAAAACATCTCATTTGATTTATTTCTTCAAGGTGAACATTTAAAGACACACTTGAGATTTTGAGCCTTAAAAATAAATGCAATTTGTGTCTCTCATTGATAATTTTATATGTTTTTGTTCTTTGCAACACCTATTTTTGGAAAGCCAATAATTTTTGATAATTCCGATTATTGAGTTTAAAATAATCTAAAAACGAAAAAACTTTTGGATAAAGTTACATTATTCGCTAATTAAGTAATTTTTTATATATTTCCCACCAAATTAGGATCTGAATTAAAAAATTATACATAAAAGACATGGATTATTTTCAAAAAATATTGACTGCATGTTATTTTTTCTTGTTAAAGCCTTTGATAACAAAACAACGGTTCTCCACTAAGCAAAAGCTTCAGCTAAAATATTATGCAGACAGATTTGTATGGAAAGAGTTAGTTTTTCACGTAAAAGTGAAATTCTCAAATGATATATCTTATATATATAATTATATATCCTTCATACATAAAATATTTAGCTGATAGTAAAATCAGTCACAAATAAATCATACAAAACAGAGATACATTCAACATTACAGTATTTTGATTTGCTATATTTTAGGTATTCGTTACAATGACATTTGAAGATCAGTTATAACAAAAAAACTTGAAAAAAATAATTTTTCCATGAATTTTTTTAATTTTGAAGATTAAATTTCAAGTTTTTAAGTTACAAACTGGCCATAATATTGATAAAATTGTTGGAAACTAAATCTACTTCACATATCACAGATATAAGATATATAATCTTATTTGAAATTACGCTTTCAAAGAATTTTATTTGTAGCAAAAAAATTTACTTGCAAAACACTAAAATGAACACAAAACACTCATACACTTATAAAATAGTTTGACACTAATAGTTCTTAAAATGGTCAAATGAACAAATTCACATTTAAAATTAATTTAACAGTCAATCAACATTAAAAATTAAACCATATATTTATAACTGACAGTCTGAAATAAGCATTCCGGAATATCCATTTTGCTACTGTTTTTTTTTATTTTATTATGAATACAAAAAATGAATATTCCAGATGTGAAAAATGCTCCGTTTTTCGATTTAAATCTCTTCCGGCACTGAGGAAGGCATCCGGATGGCATCGCTCGAAACATATTTTTGTAGTGAAAAATATCTCGCCCTATCCTCCAACTCAACTGACGTCACATGCTGGAAGCAACATGGCTGCGAGATGTGACTTTTGGGCGGTAGGGGCGCTGGTTTCGGCGGTTTTTTCTCCTTTTTCTTTTTCTTTCCAGGAACAGATAAAGAAATATTTTCTGGGCATGCAACTAGTCTTTCTATATGTGTCCACATTTCGTGCGCTGCTTGCGCCATATCAAAACTGATTCCTATTAATGTTGTGTGGTCTGAAGATAGACACATTGTGTGGAAGGCCTTTCCAGACACTTTGTAAGAAGTTAAATTGTCGATAGTGTCTCTCCATAACATGAAGCAGGTGCCACGTTCAGCTAAAATGATTTGGATGCGACGTTTGTCCCTGGAACGAGCTTCACCGACGTCCAGAAGGACTACTGGGATTCCTGTGCAGTGCAGCTGCCACTCTGTTTCTTGGAATGAAGAGCGAGTGTACAAATTGGCCAGAGAACTGCAAACGAATACCTGAAAATTCAAATACTCTAAATATTTTTTCCATTTAAAATAAAAATACTCATAGAAGAATTTGTTCGAATTTTTTTCTCACCAAATAGAACACTTGCAAAGCAGAACAGTAGATCTTATTATTCAAGGCAATAATTTTAACTGTACTCGTGAATTTTTAAAGATAATATGGCACACAATAAGCACGACACCTTAGATTATCGTTTGTAACCTTTACCAAACAGAAATTTCTAACACAATAATGTATCATCATTGAATCTTGAATCATCTATGGAATATTTGTTACGTGGGAATTATTTAAAAAAAAAATTATAAAATCATCAATTTTTAAAAAAAAATCTTACATGTATAGAACATATAAAAAAAAATTGACAATAATGAATTGTATGTTTAACAGGAAATAAAATAAAAATTCAAAAGAATACAAACAATTGGTATTAAGAAATTATGAAACGTGCAACAATGGATTATAAATTTAATTCTGTTAATACATACTTGTCATCAGTACAGAGAAAGGTGCGTCTTACAAGCGCGCCTTTATTTATTTTAAAGATATGATGTCAGTTTACGTAAGCCATATTCATATAAAATATTACAGAATTCGTGAAGTCATCTTTAATATGAATTCCCACGCAGTACTTATAGATATAATTGTATGGTATTAATCATCTATTGAACAATAAAGTAATTAAGAATATTTGAAAATGAAACCAAATCTGAATTTTTGAGGTTATATTTTTTGGCAGTAAACATTCAATCAATATTTTTGTTCTATTTATTACGCAAATCAAAAATATTAGATCAATAATTACCGCTTTCTTCCACTCTCTACTTACTGAATCAATTAAAATTGATACACAAACTTTAACATTTAAACTACTCGAATTTACTTATAGTAATACGATTGATTTGTATTATGAGCAACCACAAGATTTAAATTGTAGCCCCAATTTTTTTTAACGTAAATAAACTTATAAAACAGAATACAATTTAATTTACATCATTTATTCAACGTTATGTCAAATAACTGTCAAAATATTCACAGATAGATCTAATTTACGGACTCGCATCCATAGTTGGTAATAGTGTACAACAATTGATTTCAGCATGCATCACAACTATCGCTAGTATCGCGTGTCCCAATTATTAATTGTATTTGTCCAGTCTATTCGGGGTATACTCAATGACTTTTGTGATACGCGATTTTAGTCCTTATTGAAATGATACATAAAGAACAATAAATGCCAATTGATACAAATGTCAGATAATTAACAATAACCATATTTTAGAATATTTTAAACATAAAAATCGAGTGACTAATAATTGTTACATGCATTTTATAGGCAATTGGATTATATTGACCGATATTGGGAGCGGAATGTCACAACTAAATCTGTCACATTCAAATCTCATATTTTTGAAATAAGTTTATTTTTTGTAGTTGCGATGCAACATTTACTTCATTCTGACATAATAGAATTTGGGCTTGCAATTTGTACTTGACCTTTTTTCGATTGTCTCACCTGTGTTTTAAGTCCCCTGAAGAAGCACTCCACGGCTAGTCTCTCCTCTTCCGTGACCTGGCCATGAAGAGGTTCCTCTCGATCAGTTGATTCAGATTCCGCGCGTCCTTCACTTCCATCTTCTCGTTCGCCATAGCTGCTACTTCCGGAAGTGGTGGTACTTGAATCGCCACTTCCTTCCCCTGTAGAAGATAACCTCCTTCGTGGATGTTCTGAATTGTATATGCTGTAAGCTGGGTACGAATCGTATTTGCGAGCGAGAGGGTTCAAGGGATAATCGGTTGTCTGCATTTTGATTGATGAGGATGAATATACTATTTCGGCTGGCATTATCTGCAAATAAAAAATATTCATTGATGGTTTATTGTTCGTCCGCTAGGCGGCCAAAATGGCAGCATTCAAATACTCAACTGCAATGGATAATGTAATGATTGCAAAATTTGCTCAAATTTTTTGAACATTGTCCTTAATATTTCAAAGTTTAGACAATTTGGCAATTGTTTCAATGTTTGTTTCAGAAACAAAACATTACAGTATTGTTTTATAATAAAAGGACTGTCTTACTTTTGTAAAAAGTAATAGTAAAATAATTCTTTGCACGTAATAATGTCAATGTCATAATTCTATGTTGTTTTGTTTCTGCGCAAATGGGCAAGTAATGTGACATTAAGGCATTTGAAGGTATTGTTGATTAGTACGGTTCAATAGCTGTACTATAAAAAATTAATTTGATTCTTGTTTGACCTTTGGAAGAATAATTAGTCCTTAACATTGAGGATGTCCTCAATTTTAAATTATAATAAGAAAACTATCTATTTTTGGTCCTAATGAAGTCACGAAATTAGAATTAATAACAGTTATTTATGTATCGAGAGCGAAATTTGTAAATTTTTCGAAAGATAAAAAATTATAAATATTGGGCATGCAAACGTTCGTTAATTATTTTTCAAAATAAATAATTTGGTTCTATTGTGTTTGGTATCAAATTAAAGCTCCTGCGGCAAAAATTCTATTAGAAGTGTTAGAAATCATATTTAAACGATTGCCAATTGTTTTTTTACAAGTAATTTAAATGATATCTTGTTTGGTATTAATTTAAAGTGCATTTTTCGAGTTTTATTCTAATTTTAATTAATTTTTAAATAAAAGCGCAGCAAGAATGATATAAAAATATTATTTTACATGTTACTGACACACAGACATGTGCCTCACACATTGCAACAGAATAAACATCAGAAGAGAACATTGATATCGGTGAAGCAAGATAAAAACAGAGGGAAAAATAACAATATATATACGAGTATGACGTCATATTATCTGATTGTATGAACTAGCCGCCCGCATGTTGTTTTTTGTAGTTTACCGTAATTTTTTTGTTTATTAATAGTAGAGATGAAAATTTGAGCACAAAGCTGTTTTTTTTGAGGTCACAAACCGGGAAGCCCTATTATTTTCGTTACAAATCAATGACTGGAAAAACAAGATTATTAAGTCAATACATTAAATAATAATGACTCAATTATAGCAAGAAATCTGAGCGGAAATTATATTTTCCAGTAAATTGTTAATTGATTTTATAAACAGGGTATTTTTTTGAGATGCTCATCTATCGATATCTTAAGAACTGATATAGTTAGGAATCTGAAACTCTTTAATTTAAAATATTTTCATAATAGCAATACTTTCGATTATACCGGAAGTCGATATCAACTTTCTTATTTTAAATGCAACACTCTATATTTTATTATATTTTTGGATTCTCCTCTATTTTTTAATGGAATTTTATTGAAGCAAGTATGGCTTTATCTCAAACGGTTTATGGAATAATTGCATTTAAAATTTTTTTTTGACATACATGCAGCTACTAAAAAACTAATATTTCAAATTCACGTTGTTGAAAAAATTTGATTTTAAGCATACGTGTTCGCAATGAAATATGTTTCTCCATGATGTCAATGATTTTCATAAATATTATACAGGATGTGTATAAAGTGGCTGCAAAATTTGAGAACTAAAATGTTAAAAAAATCAAATTAGTTAGATGGAAACCCCCATTTTCAAACACATTTTAGATACATATGGTTCTAATGACAAACTTGTCTTGTTTTTTTTACAGTAGAATTCAAAGCTGTAGTTAAAAATGGAGGTTTCCATTTAAGAGTTTTTCAACATTTTAGTTCTTATATAGTTTTTGAAGCCATTTTATACATATCTTGCATAATATTTATGAGAATCATTGACATCATGGGAAACTTTATTTCATTGTGAACACGGATGCATAAAATCAAATGTTTTTCAACGACGTGAATTCGAGATATTCTTTTTTTAGTTGCTGCATGTATCTGTCAAATTTTGTTTTAGAATGCAATTATTTCAGAAATTGTTCAAAATAAAGCCATAGTTGCATCAATAAAGTTCCTTTCAAAAATAAAGGAGAATTCAAGACTATAGGGATTTAAAGTTATGCTATCAGCGCCACTATGAGTAAAATTCGAAGCTCGAAAAGAGACATTGCGCAAGGTTATTGCATGGTGCACTATTGAAAATAAAGTGATTCATGAAGAATTTGCTTTATTTAAAAGTAATAAGTATCAATAGAAATTTTAATGTTACAGATTATTATTGTTCTGAATTTGAATCCTCACTTTTATAATACATTTATTTTTCTGATAAATAATTCAATGAATAATAACGGAATGACGAAAGATCTGAGATTCTCCTTGATAGAATATTTCTGATATACTAAAATTAAAATTCCTGAGTAGTTTATGAAGAAGAAGATGTTTTTAATGCTGGACACATAATTATTTGTGGCACTTCACGTAACAATCCAGATCTAAGTATAAATTGTATGGTTTATGTTTGCAAGCTTCTGCGTTGCAGTCACCGCCACACAAAATAGGAAATAGGAAAAAACTTAAGCTTGAATCCCGCTTTTTTCAAGAACTACAGTCAGGTACACAACAATATGTAGTTGACATAATTATTCAAATCAAATATTCGAATAATAAAGCTTAAATTCTTAATAAATTCAGTTGAAAGAGATAAAAGAATGTAACTGACGTTTTACGAATATCTCTTATTGAGCTTCTAAAATTTGTCACCAGACTGCGTAGCACTTAGTTGGAAATCCCCAATGAAATATGGGATGTTCCATTTAAAATAATAAAGTTGTATACACAGAATATAACAGAGATAAGTACATTAATTCTAACTTTTAATGGAATTCTTCAAGCATGACAATTTTTTATTTTAAACTTCTTACTGTAAATCCTTTGGATATCGAGTAAAAAATCATCAGTTTTTTTCAAAAATTTCATAGTACGCCTATGGATCGAGCTGAATGTTTCTCATTTGTTGGAAGAATGACAGCTGTCCATTGAAATGAGTATTTAGTATTTTGGCAATACATTGATATTCGCTCACCTCGATAATTCTATTTTTGCATACGTTAAAAGAAAGACTAAATTTGTCTTTGAAATCAACCATTTAGTCTATTAGTCGCACCTATATGTCATTTTTAAGAAATTTGATTTCTATTTAGGGATTTTACGTATATTTTCAGATAGTACATTTCTTAAACTTTAGATTGTCTGCATAAGTTAATTGCACTTGAATCAGCTGATTTGAATAGTCTGAATACAGTCAGATTATGTGCCAGACCGTCAGTGGCGTAACTATAGGACTGGCAAAATGCCACGGGCCCCCGACCCGAGAGGGCCCCGGTCCAAGAGGATAACCTAACATTTCTAACAAAATTATAATTTTTTTTAAGTACTTAAAATCAATTAACGTGAGACACAAGACACAACTAATAAAGACCATATACAAATTCAAACTAATCATTAAGATTTCAACGCATTGCTTTATTTTTTGTCGAACGAAAACAATTCTGTTAAATTGCAAATCAGATGAAAGAAATGAAGCTATTTCACTCAAGAAGAAGATCGAGAACTACAATTTTATTATCTTATTGGTTTTCCATTGCAAAATTCTACAAACTGGAATTGGAGAGATATCAACCCTGAATTTTCTAAAACTCGTCAGAGGAAGGTAAAACGCCATTTTGACGAACTTTGCGAAGATGAGCATCTCCAAGATCTGGAAAATTTGTTCAAAGTGAACATATTTTATCGAGTATTGGACATCATTATTAATCAACTGAAATCGTGTTTCCTTCCATGAATGAAATAGTTTCCAATTTCAATGTCTTGCAATCTGCCACTATGTAAGTTTTAAATGACACTGATCTGTTAAAAAAGCTCTAGAATTTGTGGATATATATAAAAAAGACAAGTCTGCATCATTTGCCAGAGAAATTCTCAGTTTTCGGTCCACTTTTAGAGACGAAATAGAAAAGTCTTCGTGTATAGAGAACTTACTGATTTATTAATAATAAAAAACCATTTTATGTTTTGCAGCTTTCCTGAAGTATGTACTGCATTAATGTTATTTGTTACAATTTCTGGGACTACAGCTAGTGCTGAGCGATCATTTCCAAAACTAAAATTAATAAGAACTTATTCAAGAAACTCTATGGGACAAGACAGGCTACGTAATTTGGCAATTTTGTCTATTGAAAATTCTATGGCCCGATCTTCCGATCCTCAAACTTTGATGATGTTATAGATACTTTTGCGGAACAGAAAGCTCGGAAAGACTTTTATTGATAAATATCTTATCAAGATTAAATTGTTATTTCATTATAAATATGTATAAACATATGGACTTGAAAATGAAATTTATTAGATATTCAACGATTTTTACTGGGAGGGCCCCATCAAAAGAATTTGCCACGGGCCTCACATGGTATAGTTACGCCACTGCAGACCGTGTTGCCATCTATGAGCAGCTAAAAAAGTAGTCGCTGCTCTCAACTTCATTATCGTTGGTTCTCAAACATATAGAGGAAATTTATTCAAAGAAAATGGGGAAATATTAAATAGAATGCAATTCTGAAATAAATAATTTTTCGCACTCCCGGGAGTAAAAGACGAATTTAATCCCTCATTTCAGGAACTTAAGTTTGAATCTAAAATAATCAATAATCCCAAGAGACTAAAGTAAAATAAACAAGTTTTTCTATGACATTTAAATAATCAAAGTACTTACCTATAAATGTCGAATTGAATTTTTTCAATATAATTCAAATCTTTATTATTGATGATTTATATTAGCATTATCGCAATTGACAAAATTTTACAAATGCATCGTATTTTTGTTCGTAAATTCTCTAGATTTTTGGAAAAATAATTTTACAGTTACCTCTTCCGCAACCGTATCAATATCAAATTTCTCAATCATCTTTTTGACAGCAATTTTATTTATTTAACAACTGTTGTAGCCCTTGTTACTATGGTGAATTTAGTCAACATTTTTGAATCAAGTTTGTTGTTGTCAAAATTGTAAGATTAATTAATCTGCTTTTAGGCTATTGTGATTCAATATAATACGGTAGTGCGAAAAATAGCGTAGGTAACACATGACTCAAGTGCCTTTAATCCCTTAGGTGAGTACTGCTCTCGACTTCATCTCGTGAAATAAACTCCACCCTCAGGATTAAATCAAGCACTTAAGTCTCTCGTTATATAATATACTATAATGAATAATATAATTGATTATTTTTATCATCCAAATTTCGACCAATAGAATTGTACCATTCGACGTCACGTGGTACAACCTACACGGTTTTCAAGTGGAAATTTTTTGGAAATTTTGTCTGTTGGTTATATATACAAAACAAAGAATATTCAGCCGCGTTGATTCAGCATCTATCAAACTGACAGACAGATTGAATGTGAAAATGAGCAGATTCAGAGTCGAGTCTCTGGAATATATTGATGAATTTGGATGGGAAAAATAATCTTCCGAATACCATTCGTGATTAAATTTAACCTGGCAAAATTTTTAAATTGTTACGAGAGCTTGCTACCAATTTATTTCGTGATATTGATCAAAAATCACTCGCTTGACAGCTCGTGATTTTTCTGTCAATATCACTCAATAAATTGCTGAGCAACAAGCTCTCGTAACAATCTAAAAAAAATTCCGGTAAAATTTAACCACTTATGATATTATATATGAAAATATTGCTACATAAATTCCTGAAGCTTCTATTCTTGAGGACCAGAAAACATAACCTATAAATGTACCGAACGGAATTTGGTAATTGATTTTAAATATTTTCTGAAATATAAGAAACAATATTTTATTTGTTCAGCAGATCAATTCACGGGGCATACTTTAATGAAACGACCTGAGTGTGAAGTTTGTAATAATATGAGAAAAAACTAATACACAGGTGCTTAATTTATGAATTAATGTATTTAATTCCTCTCATCTGCTGTTTTACGTTTCAGATAAATGATAAGTTCTAAATATCTTATAGTATTATCATCATAATGTATAAGTGCACAATTTTTTGACATTAAATACATTAGCATAACCACAATAATTCAATTTTTGAAAATAGATTTTTTTTCAGAATTTATTTGAAGAAATTGATAACTCACATAAGTTAAAATCAGGATCAAAATCAATTGTTCCATTGTAGTTGCTACTGAATCCGATAATAATTATGCACCTGAACGACTCGTTAAATTATAGGGGATAAAAAATGCTAAAGAAAGATGAGAATTCGGGAAAAACTGATTAAAATTAATGTATTTATTTCTGTTACATCCTGTATATACAAATCCTGTTAGTCTTCTAGGAAACCATCTTTTCCTTCTCGCTGATTATTATTAACTTCTAAGCAAATAAACAAGAATTAAAAACTGATCGAGTAGTAACCTAATTATGTCAATTTTAAAATTAAACACATTTACATATAAAATTAAATGAGACCGAGGTTAAATACTATTTAAAAGAAATTGAATTGTCAATACAAAATTAAACAAGTGTCATTTTAAATAGAATATAATTATCCCTTGTTAACTTGGCTTCAAACAAATTGAAGAGGTTTTTAATATCCTGTTGACGGTTTTGTCAAGCAGCTGTTTTGTAAAAACTATGAATGAAGTTAAAAACTGGTTTAAATTATCGCAATGAAGTTGCTGCATGCGGCTAGGTTGTATGACTCAAATATTTTTATTAGAGGAAGTTTTTGCGGTAGGTATTATTTCCGGCAGAAATATTTAAAATGTAATAATTTTAAGAATTCATTCAAAATATCCGCATATTGTTGTCATCAGAAAATCCATTTTTGTAATCAAGGTATGTGCATTATAATCAAGAAACCGTTTTAGTAATCAATTTTTTGATTGTTATAATCAAATAATTATTGCAATCAAATTCATTTATTCATTTAAGATTTGATTAAAATTCATTTCATGTAATAGCGTTCGAAATCGTACGATTTGACTTCGTGTAATTTTTAATTGGAACTGCATGGTGTCTGTTTGTCTAAATAAATTAACAATTTTTGTTGAACTTAAGGAGCAAATCCGGAGCATAATTGAGTCACAGAATGTAATTAAAAAAATCGTTGATAAATCGGGACCGTATCAGTGAAATTATTAAATAAAATGCTGCGTTTTATTGGGGCACAATTTGAAAATATTAGAATATTCATAAAACGATTAAAATTTTTATATTATATTAAAATTTAGGTCAAGTACATTGTTAAAACAATGAAAACAACAAAAAAGATCTATATCTTCTTTTTAGACACATAATTGTCGCCCAGTTTTCAGTAATTTTAATTTTAAAGTTTTTTGCTGTAAGATTTCTCACAATATTTGCATTTTCAGTTAGAAATTGGAGTTGACTCTCGCAAATCGCTGGCTTTTAACAATTATCCTAATTATCGCTCATTTTGTAAGTAGAAACTCAAGTAAAGTTGAATGCTGCCCATGTAAGAACACTTGTCACTTGTCCTCAGAAAATTACGAGGAAATGAGTTTTTTTAGGTCAATACAATCACTTTACACTTTTGCAGACTGTTCTAAAATTTATTATTCATTTCTTCAACTTGTCACATATATTAAGCATTTGTTTTGTTTCAAAACAAGTGAATCATAATATTATTTTACGGTATGATTTCCACTATTATTAAGAATATCCTTTTAAGGAAATTGAAGACCATTAAGTCTAATGAATATTAAATGAGAAAAATCCGTGATCGTAAACATTTTCACGGTCGCAAAACCTCAGCATTAAATAATTTATGACATCATATTTCCAAGAACTAATACGTCATCAGCAGAGTCTGCAAGAAAACGAACAAAAATTCGTTGTAAATATATTGTGGGAATTATTTTGACTGGTTTGAGGTTAGGATACTGCGGTTCAAATATCGTCTTTAGAAAATATAACAATAGAATTTTTGATGAAAGTTTCATTTCCAGTATTGCCTTTATGTGGGAGAATGCTTTTAATGGAATAATAAAGCAAAAATGTCGGAGATAGTTTGGCTTATCGCTAAAAGTAATTTTCAGAATGTCATCCTGAAGTTATCAATGATAAATGGCGTATTGATTCCGTTAAATGACATATGAGAAAGAATAAGTATTTTGGTCGATGTTCCTAGAACACCTAAAATAGTAAGACACATCAATTTTTGATAATAATTGACGCCTACATTTTGTATACAATATATTTGGAAAAAAATTTGCACTGCTTTAACGTCAAGATACAAATGCGCCTGGGCAGCATATTTCAAACTGCTGAGGGTTTTTCGATTTTATACCGCATGCCTTTGCAAAGTGAAATAGTTAAAGTGGCCTTGTATTGAAAGGCATGCAAAAACAAGTGTTCTGAGAATACTAATAAAATAAATACCATGTTATAGCTCTTAAAATTGTCATAATATTCTTCAATTTACAATGCTTTTTTGTCCTTCATTTAAAATTAAAATTCAGTCGTAAGAACGACTTTAAACTAATTAAGCATCACATTAACGACTACCTTAAGCCAGCCAGTTTTAATAGTAGAATTAAAATATAAATAACTCCAAGTTAACAATGTAAGAAGTCCATTTCTTGATAAATTAGTTGAGTTCATTGTCTGAAGTATTTAGTTCAAGTACAGCACTGACCATTAGGCGTGGCAGCATAATTTATTTTCATATTAATTTGAATGTTAGAAAAAATCATAAAATTAAAATCGATTTTGTGGTGTACACGATTAAAATATTTCAAGTAAGTTAAAAATGTTCAATTAATATTGTCACAAAGCATCCCCTTTAAGGGATGAAATATCCAGCGGTTTAACCATTAAATTAATTTTCAATGGTCAATGCAGGAGCCCTAAAGGGCCAGTGTAGTGAATAGATATTACGTAAAGGTATACAAGGGATGTTTACGGTTTATGATCGTATATAGGACAGCTCAGGTCAGCGATGAGGTAAATTTGTTCGCCTTATGCGATCAATATGGAAATTGAGATAAATTAATCTATCAAATACAGAGGAAATATGATTAAACTGTCAATATATAATACAGTGGAAACATTTTTCGACCAAAACAAGTGAAATTCTTGTCAGCATTTAGGCATTATGCCAGTAAAAATAAAAAAGTATTCCAAAAGTATCACAACTTGTTTAATAATTTAACATGATCTTAAAACAAGCACACGATAGTGAAATGTAGGCTACAAAAATTTCATTCATAGCTTGTTTTGATTTACTCAAAAGGAAATATGATTCATATCATATGACGACCGATTCTTGTTCTTTTTCGAATTAGACGAACAGGTGGAACAAATTGCCGTCATTAGCTGACTTATAATATATTACAGTATTAATATTTAGCAATTTATTGGTTTTAAAATAATAATGTGAGAAGATGCACTTTAATCCCTGCAAAAGAAATGAATTAATGTTTTTAGTTGTATTCGAGAGAGATATATCGACCTAGATCTCCAATTGATTCCTGAAAATTTTACTTTCTAACCAAATGGGGAAAAAACTTATATATACATCGTGAAGAAAGTATGTTTTTTATATCCAATACTTTATTTATTTTATTTATCACTTGCGAAAATAATCTTTAGGTGGTTTTATAATCGATCAATATCATATATATTAATAGTTAGAAAATGCTTTCGTCATTCAAGCCCATAACCTTTTTTTGATCAGTATTCATGATTTCAAAATTTTTCAACGACTGATTAAGGTTGTCTTTGTCCAGTCTAATTTTGTTTTGGAGTAAATCAGGCTTACGGAAGGTCAGTGGTTATAGCGTAGATAGGAATTTAAATTTGAAATTTCAGAAGAAAAACTAAAACTAATGCTTGCATACAAAATAAGTGTCAAAGATATAAATTTTAATGGAATTATTAAATAATAACAATATTAAATTATGATATAAAAATGTCACAAAACTAATTTTGATAGTAAACATGTTTTAAATTATGAGTTTTTTATTGAATCATAAAAAATATATGTATGGGATATTATAAAGAGCGAATGGCCCCCACGGTTTTTTTTGGCACATACGGACTCTTGTAGAAATTTCCATGACCGTTTTACAGACTAAATGTGACAAAATTTCGTTGATACAGCACTCAATTTCCAGAACTATATGTCGTTCACATCCATATCTTACAATGTAGACACAAAATACTTGATTATCATGTCGCGATAGCGAGCACCATTGAATGTTTTTGCCTGATCAGCTGTTTCTTCAAAGAAAAATGGTCCGATGATGCCTCCGGTCCAAAATTTGCACCAAACAATGACACACTGTGAATGCATTTGTTTCTCAACAATCACTCCTGTCTATTCTGAATCTCAAATGCGACAATTCTCACGATTAACGAATCCATCAAAATTATAATGAGCGTCGCGCTGAGAATTGGGAGTAAGGCAGATTCGAATCGAGTATTATTATTTGTGGAATGACAGATGCCAATAATAATTGATAAATAAAATACTTTGTCGCTTTATACAACTTCAGCAACTTCTAATTCTCATCTATACACTTCTAGTTATTGTAACATTTAGAAATCTAAAAGAGATAAGTTTTACAAAATTAGATTTTGATTTAATGTTTAATGTATTTATCCAATGAACTTACTGTAACATTGTAAGTCAGATTTGTCAAAATTCTTGAAATCCGAACTATTCTTCTTACTAATATGACAAGATTGGTAAAACTACAAATGAAACCAATTTTTCCGGTTCTTGAAGATATTTAATTATGTGAAGCCAAATATAGTACCAAAATATCATATACATAGATAATTTTTATCAAATACAGCCAGAAGCAGATATTCGAAATAGTTTTTATTACTAAAATCAGCCATAAGATATTTGAATAAATGATAAAATTAATTTAATTAGGTTAAGTGCCAATTCACAATGAGCGTAAACATATGGAGTACGTAAAAACATAAACGTAAGAAATTATGTATGTTCACAGTGATCGTAACGTAGAATATTAAAATAAAATGTTTTTTTCATTTGGTACAAATTAGGTTTATTGATGTATTGTGTTGGTTTCTCTGACTGTCATTTTCAAATATTCTATTTATTTCGATTCTGTTTCGTGTTTAATGTTTTTCTTTGGTTTCACTTTTATTAGTTTGGAGTTTAGTTTGTTTTGTTTTATTGTATGATGTCTGAAAAAGATCTTGCGATTGTTTCATTATTATTAAAACTGCGTTATAAAAGTCGCCAACAAGAGAAATATTAAGACGAGGAAGAATTGGTTGTTTTTTTATCAATAATTCTATGTCAGTCATATTTAAAGCATGTTTCGATCCAGGGTGTTGTCAACTATCAGATGAAAACATGTGTTTAAAGTTGACGCATGCGCTATTAGTTGTTTCGTACGTAAACATAACATAAAGTTGAATTTATCTCACTTTACGGTTTCATAGCTCTTATGTCAATACGTAAACGTAAGAAATACGTAAGAGCATTGTGAACACGGGCATTGAAATACAGTAGTTCAACTTAATGTTGTTTACGTTTACGTACATTGTGAATTGGCACTAACAAGCCATTGACAGCTGTCATGTAATACAACAAGGCGATACTAGATGGCGCCACAGAACAAATCTACTAGTAAGAAAATCATTTTCACACTCGTAGCCACCAAGCGGTTATAAGCGGAACTATATTGTAAAGTGGATTCAATCTTAACACGTTCACTGCGGTAGATTATTTTATGTTTTTCCCGATATGCGTTAAGGGACAATTGGTCCCCAAGAAATCTTTCCTATCATGCGGTAAGGGGTTATTTAGTCCCTCAATTTTCGTTCCACCTAACTCCACATATTGGCATGAAACTCAACTAAAATGATGGTTTGGAAGTCGGATAGCTTTCTATAGGTATCTATCTTCACTGTACTGGCTCAGCCAAAGGACTGATGGTTCCTTATCGCATATAGAGATGACTAAAGTTTGAATTAACATTCTTTCATTTTCAATCAAAGTAAAAATACAATCGTGATAGGATATCACATTCATTTCATGAAAATTGAATTATATTTTGTAAACTATCAATATAAATAGCTAACAGAACATAATTATATGGCTCTAAAAAAAATACAAAATCTCAAATTTCAAGGTGAATTTTGTTAAGACAAGACCGAAATAACTTGGGATTTTTGGAGCTGTCTGCACAGAAACCATTGTATTTCTTTGCTTTTTTCTTTGTCTTGACACTAGATATTGATTTTCGTAAAGTATTTGCATTCTTGACATTAATTTTTTTTATTTACTCCTGGTTCATCTCATTTCGTGAATAAATGTCTTCATTTAGTTGTTTGTCTATTCAGATTGTGTCCAACTTCAGGTATTGTAAGTAATATTGTGTTACAAACATGAATCAATTTGTATGAATGTGAGGGACGATGAGCCCCTAATCGCAAGGAATCGAATATATTCACAATATACATGCTGGGAGGGACCAAAAGACCCTAACAAAATCAATGAAATATTCAACTAATACACGATATGCTCTTCACAAAGCTACATTTGACGACAAATTCAGCAAAATTTCAACAAAGTTATAGCTTTCGCAAAATAGAGAGTTGGCATGAAATATTGCCGCACTACAGGAAAGTCAAATGAGGGACAATTGGACCCTTAACGCAGTGAACGTGTTAATTTCCATGTAATCGTATGTTATGTTACTGGTTTTGTTAGCAATATTTAATAGCTTTTTTGAGATTGTTAATATGAAATATTATACTACAATAGTTCTTAATGGATTTGTTCAAGTTAATTCAGTGAAAAATACTTGGCTTTCGACTTTATTCTTACATTATATAACCTCAAAATTATTCTTTCTCAAGGCTATACTCTTCAAGATATGGAATTTAATCGAAGAATTGGTGATAAAAATTGTTGTGTTTATGGATGTCATCCCAAATTTAATCGAAATATGGATATGAGTTTCCATAATTTTCCTAAAAAGGGGGAAAGTGTCTGTAGTAAATAAAGTTGGCAACTACGAATTAGTTGATAAACGAGCTGTGTGGAAGCTGGAATATACAATACAAAAATGTCGTAAATACTTCTCCGTAATATTATTTTCTTTGAAGCTATGAATTTTATAATCTCACGCAGTCTTCCAGTTACAACTAAAAACCATATATGAATAGAATGATTTGGAAAGAAAAAACTATATCTTATAAAAGAAGAAAGTCAATACTTTCCCGCACAATTGGAATTTAATTAAATCATCTAATGAAATATGAATACTTCTTTGGTGAATATCAACGTATTTACATTGTAAACCACTGATCTCTAATATACTGGATTGGATTTAGGCCGCTGGAATGCGCCACAGAACAAATCTACTAGTAAGTAAGTCATATTTACACTAGAAGAGATTAAAAAATATTTTATTATTTTGAGATACTGCCGCTGAAACTTCGGAAAATATTGTAAAACATTGCTCTTAATTTTTAAATACCATAAATGTAACAAAATCTATGATTTGAACACAAAAAAATGAATTTCTCGAGAACTATATTTTTAACTACTCTCAGAAAAATATATTATCTTAAAGAAATATTTGGCCACAGGTATAATTACTCTTGTCAAAATTGAACTTGTGAATTTCGATACAGAATAAAAAAAGTGTAGAAGGACATCAGAGAAGTACCCAAAATATTGGGAATTTTGCGCGCAAAATTCAGTGAGCAATATCAAAAATAATCAATTATTTAAATATATATACTTATTTAATATAAATATTATACTTTTGGAAGTGCACAAAAAATGTTATTAACGAAATATTAATTAATAAAAATCAATAATTCTTGCATAGTACTCTGAGTTATAATGTCATCTATAAGTCTACCAAATTTTGTCCCAAAAAACTGGATAGTCTGGGAGAAATTGGTATTTTTAGCACAATTTTTTTTTTTTCGAAATTGTCTTGTTCAATTTTCATGAAATTTTTATATGGTAACTACAAGTATAGTGCCTAGTATATATATTTTTTCCAGATAAGTAGTGATGAAAGTCTTTCACTTTAAACGGATGATATAAGGATCAATTTCTGACAATTTAAAACGATAACTATTTCTATAGATTTTGTATACAATGTACTTTAGTACATCGTACCACGCAATAGTTTATCAGTGATGAAAGTTAACAATGTATAACAATATAAAATTAATAGTGTAAAAAAAAACTGATAAGTACTTAATATACTGTTATAGCAGGAAACAAATGATTATTATCGTAAATAATACTCTCGATAATTTCCTTCATCAATATTTAATTTTATAATTGCACTCTTTACTATTAATTGTAATTATTTTAATATCAGTTACGGTAAAGTCCTCGAATTAGAATAATCATTACAAAATACAACACGAGGGTGGTAAATAAAATTCTACTTTTTCACCTTCATAGGTTATGTGGTCCAGTTCTGTCATTAACAAGAACATTACACAAACCAGCTAATACGATGTTGAAAGATAAAGATTGTACTATAATTTCTCATTCGAGCATGGATGCATTTCCTGAGACGGAAACTGAACATTTCTTCCGCTTTTGCTATAAATTATGCTCTAATAACATCGAGGAATATTGTATTTATTTTGAATTTGGAATTATGAGCTTTGTTTATTTAGAAATTATTGTTGCTATTGTGCAAACAATTTCTCTTCCCAAAGTTTTTTGTTGGCCTCAAAAGAAAGTTATGATATTGAATTGAGTAATTAAAAAGCAATGACCTTAAATTTCAAACATTCAATAAACAGAATTATTTTTTTGTATTTGAATTATTTTATAAGTTTGTTTACTAATTAATCATTCAAATATTTGTCTAAATATCAAAACACAGGATGTCTACGACATAGTCTAAGAATTAAATATTATTATAATTTTTTTGTGAGTAAAACCCAGAATATCATTAAAAACACATTTCCCTGGTCGTATTATGAAACGATTCTCATTTTCAAGACAGTTGAAGAATAAAATAAAACATAACCATTGTTTCCAGTGTCAGAATTGCTGAATAAAGCTCATTCCTATTGCAGAATAAACGCTGCTGAGACATTATTCGAGTTTTGCAAAAAGAAAATACTAAATTTTGTTCTGCTTACAAGATATGCAACAGAAGTTTTAATATGATTCATAATTTTATATTATTACGTGAATAAAGTTACAAGTCGACCATAGTTATGCAAATAAGAGACTTGAATGCATTTTAAATATTAATACTTTTTATTGTACAGGTCATATAAATATAACATATTTCCTTTGTAATAAAATGAAGTTTGTTTGAATTTTTGTTGTAAATACATTTTATGTCGTTGACTATTAAAACAAAAAATTGCTTGAAGCCACAATGCAAAGCGTGCTAAAAACAATGCATATTTGAATAATAGTCTCCTTTTTCAAGTATTTTCTGTTGTAGTGGTCGTACTACTTCCTCGAAATAACGCTAGGTGGCAACACCTGCATCCGGTTAAAGTTTCCCACGCATGCGCAGCATTCCTTAATCTCTAGCTGATGATGAGAATATATATCATTATTGTTGATAATAGAGGATACACATGATACTGATTAGCAACTAAGGTACTATTATCACAAGCAAAACATTCTTTATTGTTTTATTCTTGCTATCTTGCTTATTTTGCAGAATGAATACTAGGCCAACGTCACATGCTTGGAAGTATATAATTTAAATCTTACTACGTCTTTTTGGATACCTGAGAACTGAATTCAAAATTAACACAAATCAATTCTAGCTTTGAATTTGACTTGCAATCAACAACAATGAAGTTAGTGGAGAGTGAATTCGCATGCGCATTGCGCATCAATACTTTTCCCGTCAAGTGCGCTGATGTATCACATTCTGACAGTTATTTTTTAAGTTTCAGGACACAAAATGAATTACAGATGAATGAAAATCTCGGTAAATATAAAAAATAAGTCTAATACGTATAATATTTAGATTTTGTTATATTGTAAAATATAATTCGTCCAGAACTGCCTGTGGTAACTACAGTTGACAACAATTTGGACAAAATATGAAATAATGATTTATATAATCAGAATGTTTTCCCACAAACAACTCATAAAAGTATATTTAAACTGCACATTGTGTGCTTTTTTCGAAATTTCCATGACGTAAATCCAGTCGTGGGAATGTAAAAATAATATTTACCATTTCCCAAACCTTTTTTTAATTATAAAACTTTTCCATGGATTGATTAAATTAACTATAAATCTTTATAATATTTGTTTATAAGATTTACTATTTTCTTCACGGATTCAAGGTTTAGAATTTCACAGGAACGCGTAAAATTGAGAACATCCGTTTATTGTTGCTTTTAAATTGCTAGCGAAATCAGCGAAAACAATTTGTTTGTTGTTTTTAGTCAAACAAGTTTGCACAACGTAAATGTTGGCAATATTTCAAACAAATAATTTTTATGTGTAAATATTTATACCGAACTTGTTATACTTGCTCAAGTTTGCTACGGTCAAACTTGGATAAAGATGAGAGGCAGCCTAGCCTACACTTGAGCTGGCAATCACAGTTGTTGTGCACGAGAATTCAACAATTTACAATTTTTTTTTTTTTGAAGTTGCATTGACAACAAAACAAGTTTGTATGTAGTCACCACGCACATTTGAAGTGAAAATTCTTGTTCTTATAATGTTCTAACACTTATATTTTTTTTGGACTTGATATGGTTACTTGAATTTATATTTCAAGGATTTATTACAGTTAAAGATATGATTTTATAGGAATTTTTGCTTTTTATTAGTCCAATTTAGGTCAAATATATCTATTAGAAAAATATTGATTATGAAATACCTTGAATTTATTAATTTTTGTTATCTTAAAAGCCTGTAAGTGTTTTTCTTTTCAAATAATTGCGGGTCAAGGTGAAATATTTATTACTCCCTACTTGGAAAAAAATTTAAATTCAGTACAAACGCCCAAATTTTAATGTTATATTAAATAATGTTGCATCAACTAATTGCATATTTCAAAGTGACAGCTGTCATTGTTAAAGTGACAGATGGCGCTCATCTTTTACTCCTTTGAATTTGAAGATAATAACGTGGACTCCACTAATTATTTGTTTTTGATATCTACTATACTTATCGCCCCGAGAGCTTGAAATTGATACCAAACTAGACATCATTTGAATTTGTGAAAGAAATTACTTATTTTAAAAAAACAATTGACGAACGTTTGCATGTTATATCAAAATATGAATGATAATAATCCTAATTATACATTATGATTCTCATTATTCCTTTACTCCAAAAAAATATAACGAATTTGTGACGAAGCTAGTCCCTACCGTTTCGTCCCTAAAAAAGGTGAATTCACAGAAACCCGAACATTTATAATATTTCTGTGAAAACATTTCTAGTGCTCGCGCCGTGAACATAACCTACAAAGCATAGTGGATTAAAACCACTGATCTCTATATAACACTGGATTGGATTTAGGCCGCTGGAATGCGTCCCCAATTGAGCGTCGCCATCTTGGCAAAAACTGAGGTTTTGTATCAGATCAATACTGCGTTGTGCCGCGATATTTAAAATTTAGCTGTTTGGTTTGCCGGTATTTTATTTATCAAACATGATGATCGAGTGCATGTTTTGCGGAAAGAAACCCGATTCATCGAGAAATTTGACACTACACAAGTAAGTACAACAAATGAACCTGAAGTAACTGTCGTTATGACTGAAATAAGTAAACATTACTTATTTTTATTGCTATGCTATGATGTAGTCCGTGAGACAGCGCCTGAATTTTTTGTTGATTACCGCTCATTTGAAACTTTGTGAGTGGCTTCATTGTGATGAGTCCGACAACTTTTTCATTTAGCAAAATTCTAGATTTGGGGGCGTTTACCCGCGAGGGCTAATTAATTGAAAGAATATTACCGTAATACTGATCTTTACACTAATCGAAAGATTTTTTGGTAATAAAATGAAGGAAAAATATTGTCCGACATGAATATTGAGACTACCGGTGAATCCGACAAGCCGCACTTGTCATAAGTATGTTGGTACTAATGGTAAGTATGTTGGTACTTATGACAAGTCGGACTCACCGGTAGCCTCAATATTCATGTCGGACAATATTTTTCCTTCATTTTATTATCAAAAAAATCTTTCGATTAGTGTAAAGATCAGTATTACGGTAATATTCTTTCAATTAATTAGCCCTCGCGGGTAAACGCCCCCAAATCTAGAATTTTGCCAAATGAAAAAGTTGTCGGACTCATCACAATGAAGCCACTCACAAAGTTTCAAGTGAGCGGTAATCAACAAAAAATTTATGCGCTGTCTCACGGACTAATGTGAATATTTTCAAGATTTCAATCCGATTATCAATCGTTCTAAAAATGGCTCGAACAAATAGGTTTGTCAAACTTAGAAATAGCCAAAAACATGAGGTTATGTTCTCAAAATTTTGTTGCGTCCGCGAAAAGATACACGACTCTGGAAAATGATGTTGTTCCGACTATTTTCAACGAACTATACAAAAACTATAGCGTTAACTGCAAAACCAGAAAAAAATGTTCAAATAGTCACACAATTCTCAATACGATTTATTTATTGTTTAGATTTATAACAAAAATCGTAAAACTATTCAATGAATTTGATAATTCAGAGCTAAAATGTTCAAAAAATAGTTAAAATACTGATACTAAAAAGTTAACAAATATTTTGAGCTATTAATGAATATTTTCAAATATTTTAACTATTATAACAATTTTAAAATACTTTTAACTATTATTGATTATTAATGTGTGCATATTGACGTATATTGAGAATAATTTCATCATCTAACTTGCATTATACTTTGAATTTCATCGAGTGTCTTCTATAAGTGTTTTGAATTTGCCGCCGAATAGTGACACAAAACCTCAGTTTCACTGTCAAGGCCGCCGTTCAACCAGTGTTATATTAGAGATCAGTGATCAAAACATTTTGTGAAAGAAGATAAACTTACTTATGTAATACCATTTACTAAGTTAAACAGTGTGAATTAAGTGTTAGACTAACTATTAATACTATAATTAAGTGTTTAAATAAGTTAAAGTTATAATTGTTGGACATCTGTCAGATTTGATAGATGAAGGCGCCATTGCGCAGAAATGTGTAACCAAAATGGCGGCAATACGAGTATGTTACAATTTTGTAATAAGAGATGGCGCTGACGACACTTAATCGTTTTACAGTCATAGAGGCGACTTTTCTGAGTCTTTGGCATCAGATAATGGAAGCACCTTGTTCGTGAAGCGCTCCGCTATCTTATTCCAATAAGACAATTGAATTTAAATAAGATTTTCAGATTTATTTCATTTCTTCTAAATGTGGATTGGTTGGTAGCATTGTTGGGTTTGAATTAGCACCTTCTTCGCGAAGCGCTTGTTCAACAATTAAATCACACAGGGCCTAGAATAGGCTGTTCTATTCATTTTCTAAATTATTTTTGGAAAGTTTCAAATTCTTTTAAAAACGCCATCTCTCTTGAAACCAATTTCTATTTGTTGAATAATTGTTCATGATAAATCAATTCGTTGTAATTATTGTTTGGTTTATGATTTATTCCAGATTTATTCCTTTGCCTTTGTTTAAATTAGATTGATAAGTCAATCTGTTGTAATTATTGTGTCGTTTATGTTTTATTTATTTTCCTTTGATCAAATTAAATGCCTAAAAATCATTCTGTGGTTTCATTTTGGGGAAAATATTTTTACATTTCAGAACCGGACTTCCTTTGATAAAAGTTCCAATGTTTTGTTTCTCTTTAAATAAAAAGATCCTGGCACCCCAGGAAAAAAAACCTCATGTGAGTAAGTGAGGTGGTAAAAATTGTAATCACAACTGTCATTGTGGTTGCTGTGTTTTTATCAATTTAAAATCTTGCATTGTCGCCTGTTTATTACGTAACAAATTTTATAATAATTTGAATTTTGATAATAACAAATGAACCGCTGATAATTTTAAAATATGTTTTGTGTGAATTTTGTGCCAAATCATTAACGGATTAATTTTAGTTATTTCATATTTTATGATAAATACTACCGTTTATAAAATAAACGCAGAAAGCTAAAAAGTTCCATCAGTAAAGTTCTAGTACCACTGGTTGAAAAAAGCTCAACTACGAACTTGAACCTAACTTTTTGATGAAAAACTTGAATATAAAATTTCAGTCCAAAATTCGTACGCATTCTCAAGTTATCGTGCTTCCAGTATGTTTTTCGGGTTCAGTAGGGTCTAAAACGTGAAAATTCATCAAAATCTCGAACTATCAAAGAACTTTTCATAATAGTTTTTGAGCCACTGCTTGGCAAAATATTTTCTTACAAGAATGTTCCAGTTTTGATTGCACAAAAAAAAAATATTTGGGTTCATTTTGAATGCCCCTAATGCTTAATTAGAAAAAAAGGTTTTATTTTTCCTGGCATAAATTTGGACTATCGATAATTTGTCAAGTTCTGACGCTATTCCAACATTCCATGCAATTATTTTTTTTAATTCTGCTGCAAGATATGCGAACCATTATTTTTAAATTACAGTAATTTTCAAAAGTTTTAAATATTTTGCATATAATATTAGTAATTTTCAAATTTGAAACGATAAGATCTTCAAATTTCGAGACACTGACGTCAACAGTTTGAAATTTAGGGCTGCCAGGCATTGAGAACTCGTTTCACTTCTAATACGAAACCTTTTCCAACCCATAAATCAAAATTATTCCTAGAACAGTACTGGACTTACAGGTAGATACATATTTCAAGAAATTTGTTCTTTTTTCATGACTACCACATATTTCATTGAATTTACAGCGAGCCTCGCATAAAGAGCAAAATTTCGCATAACGTGTGACGCGGGAAAAGGGAAAATCCCCTATTCTCGTCACGTGCTGGCACATTAAAGTCGCTTTTGATTATACATTTTTCAAACTTTTCTCATTCTATAATAATGCTGAGTCACTTTTACACAAAATTTTAAAATGTCTTTAGATAGCTTTCAAGTAAAATAGAGTTTGTAGTTGTGTCATAAATAAAACAATTCATAAGTATGTAGTTTTCTTTTAATAAATGTTACTAATTTTTCGGCATGGAACGCATTATTGTATTTTACATTGATTTATATGCGTAAAATTGTTTCGTTTAACGAGTATTTCACATTACGAGACGATTCAACTGAAAATTTGAATTACGCATTGTTTGCGATGTAAAAAAGTTTAGTGGTGGCTATAAAAAACATTATTTTTAAACTTTGCGACCACTTTAGCAAATTCGATACTGTTTTGAATTGAATAGTAAAAGTCACAGCTTTGGAATGTTATTTGTTACTTTCAATTTCTCCTTTATATTTCGATTGCGATAAAAGCATAAAATGAGTAATGTATTCAATTTCATCTGTGTTTAATGTTAAAAATAATTGCTGTACTAAATTTCGCTGTACCAAAATACACTATAAAATAAAATACATGTCATTTGGATTGCAAAATCAAAACATAAATTCGTAGATTTTCTCGTTGCAAACATTACTTTCGATATTCAGCATTCTACAATGCGTAAACTAAGCTCAAATCAATCAAGTTCTTTGCAAATTGTGGCAACCAAGTTGTATGAAACTACCACTATTCTGCATCCTGTATATCCATGGGCTTCAACAATTTCCAACACCCGCTTCTTACAGACACCTTCACACGTTGCCATGCATGCAAGACGCAGGTTCAGCTGCATTCTTGGGGAGCGGTGTTTCTTATGTTGCGACAAGTTCACCGACCGGACTCGCCATACTGGAAGGTATGATCCATGGTTACAGGTAGGTGCGGAGAAGTACGGGAAAGGGGGTGCTGACCGGTGAGATGACGACTACTCCTCAAGTGGATGTTGAATTTCGGCAACAGGTTTCAAGAAAGGTGAAGGGATAAGTTCTTGGAATCTGAGGTATTTTCACCGTTCGATGCTTGAATGCACTTCAAAATTATTTCAGATCTGTTTTCGAAGCTTCTTTTTTGGAACGTCTATTAGCATGTGCCATAAAGCATTTCATTTCTCCAGCACATGGCAATGAAAGTAGCAACTTTCACAACGCAAGCACCAATGTTAAGAACAAGTTACGCCCAAGTTAAAATTACGAAGCCAGTGTGTCAGCAGTCGTAATTAATCCGTGAATTTACACAATCGTTTTTCGAATTATTTTTGGTCAATCTTTATTTTGAAAGTGCGATTTGCGGAGTTTTATCGGCTGTTGCTTTCGTTTAAAGCAGTGTTTCTCAAAATATCAGGCAGGGAGGCATTCAAAAATGTGTCTGGTTTTATTAAAATAGTAAAAAATACTTTTTCAAAAGGTAGATTGAAGTGAAACGCGCTCATAAAAGAAAAAGTGTACAAATATTTTCATTTTATTAACCTATAAATTAATGCTAATATACGATTGAATTAATGTATATAAATTTTATATTTATTCGATTTTATATGAAAAAACGTGACTGATAGAGTAATCAGCTGAACGTCAACATTATAAGAAATTATTAAAATTACTCTTATCGTAAAACAAACGGTGACTCATTCCCAATAAGATAAGTAAAAAATTATTATATAATTTTGCGAAAATGCACCAAAAACTGAATAAAGAGGAAATATATCAGACAAAATCGTTTGTAATACCAGTTTATCTCGTTCGTCCCTAAAAAGTGTAAATTTCCATAAGCCCGAACATTTATGATATTTCTGTGAAACATTTCTGATACTCGCGCAACCAACCAACTTACGTGATACATTTCACTGAGTGTCAAAGTGTTACTTAAATATTATATTTCTGCAATTTCCCCTACCCAATATTATTTCATGTATTTATCTGGAGGAAAATTATCGATTTCACCTCCTCCATGGATTCAAAACTTCACACGACTTCCAATCAAGCCATTCCTAGGTCACTGTTCATCCTCAGTCATTGCTTCTCTGTTTTTGATTACAAATTAGAGTATAAATCATTACAGCTCACGTCATCCTTATGTTTTATTTTGACGATATACCTATATACTTGCAATTCGCTTTGCTTGTAGATCTGTATGTAACCACAATTTTTCTATCTCCTTGGCAACTCTCAATATTATTTTGAATGAATATGAGTGATAATGATGACTAAAATGGTGCTTGTACATATCAAATATACAAAAAATGGAAGAATCATCTAGATGATGAAAGCGCATTTTTGACAGCTCATGAATGCTTGTTACTTCAAAGATTTCGCAAATTACCATCACTCACAATTACTGAGCTTGAAATCAAGCAGTTTGGGCAAACTTACGAAACAGCAGTTTCCATTTAGTACTAGTTTCAAGTTGACTATTTGATAGGTACATAATTTATGCATGTACAAACTCAAAAATACCTTTTAATCTTAATTGTTTAGTTATTGACTGACGGGAAATCAAGTGCTGTACCTTAAAATGATGATTTGATCTTTATCAAAGCTATATATAAAAAAATACACCAAAAGTAAACAAATTTTCATCCAATAATAATAATTCATTCTAATAAGCTTCAAATTCGCGTCAAACATATCATTGAATGAATCCCGGACAGATTTGACAACTGTACATAATAATAGTGACAGCGGCGGCTAAAGTTGTAACTAAATTTTTATCTACTTCAATAAATTTGAGTTGCCATATCCCTAATGTCATATATATGTATGGGCATTGTTTCACTTGAAACAAGTAATTGAATAATTTAATCTACCACAATCACTGAGCTTGAATTAAAGCAATTTGTGCAAACCTACGAAACAGCAGCTTTTATTTAGTACCAGTTTCAAGTTTGTAAATAGTAAGGTTGCTGAGAACTCAGCGTCACGCCAGCCAGCCAGACAGCCAAAGTGAATATAATAGCGTTTTTTTCCAAAAAATGCGCTAAAAATAGAAGAATCATCTAGATGATGAAAGCGCATTTTTGACAGCTCATGAATGCTTGTTACTTCAAAGATTTCGCAAATTACCATCACTCACAATTACTGAGCTTGAAATCAAGCAATTTGGACAAACTTACGAAACAGCAGCTTCCATTTAGTACTAGTTTCAAGTTGACTATTTGATAGGTACATAATTTATGCATGTACAAACTCAAAAATAACTCTTAATCCTTATTGCTTGGTTATCGACTGACAGGAAATCAAGTGCTGTACCTTAAAATGATAATTTGATCTTTATCAAAGCTATATAAAAAAAATACACCAAAAGTAAACAAAATTTCAACCAATAATAATAATTTATTCTAATAAGCTCCAAATTCGCGTCAAAAAAATCATTGAATGAATCCCGGACAGATTTGACAACTGTATATAATAATAGTGACACCGGCGGCTAAAGTTGTAACTAAATTTTTATCTACTTTAATAAATTTTAGTTGCCATATCCCTAATGTCATGTATATCTATGAGCATTGTTTCACTTGAAACAAGTAATTGAATAATTCAATCTTCCACAATCACTGAGCTTGAATTAAAGCAATTTGTGCAAATCTACGAAATAGCAGCTTTTATTTAGTACTAGTTTCAAGTCTGTAAATAGTATAGTTGCTGAGAAATCAGTGTCACGCCAGCCAGACAGCCAAAGTGAATATAATAGCGCTTTTTTTCCAAAAAATGCGCTAAAAATTTGTTACGCCAGATGAAACCGAGAATATCGAACCTATTCTGCAACTATCGATAACGTCATCGATCCCAGTAACTCTGCCGTTCTATTTTACGCAAAAGTCCTCACAAATAACCTATTCTTGTATATGTGAAATGAATCCCAGAGAAAACAAATCATGCGAAATAGAGTATTTCTGCGTACTTTATTATTCTCATAGAGTATAGAGTACAATTACCCTGAATAACGTTCAATACTTTATAATAAAGTACGGGTGGCAACCCAAGTGACGGATGTTATTTCTTGTACAGTCATAGGTGTCCACGGAAATATCTATCAAAATATTTTTGAATTATGAGTGTTCATAGCTCAGTGTAAATATGCTGGCTTTGTATCAAAGATGGCGCTGCTTGTAAGTTATTCTTTTGTAATAAGAGATGGCGCTGGTAACATTTGTTAGTGCTACAGTCGTAAAGTCTCGGTAGATACAATTAGTAGGCTCAAATTTTTAAATTAAATTCAAGAATTGCAATAATACTTCAAATATGCACTCTTCATGTTCAGAGTCTGTGGTGACAGGTGATGGAAGCACTCTTTGTAAGCGCGCGCTACATTATCCAATTTAATCCAGACGCTCGAATTTAAATTATATTTTTCAAATTAATCCTTACTCTTTAAAGTTGTTACCTTGTTGGGTTTGAATTAGCACCTTTCATAAAGCGCTTATTCAACAACGGAATTACCGAGGACCAAGAATAAGCTGTTCAAATCATTTAACCGATATCTCTCTTAAAAACCAAATTCTGTATTCAATAATCGTCGTGATAGTCAATTGTTCATGTTTAATTCCTTTTTTACTTTATTAGTGATCGCCCAGTAGTCGAAATTCGACCGTGGATGTTGCAAGGTTTGAACCGGTTTGAACGTTATTGAGTTTAATCTTCCATCCTCAGGTGTTCCAGGTAAAATTAACAAGGTATTCGACGCTCCGTCCGAATCTAAAATCAGGATTAGTGGTTCCCATTCAAGATTTTAAAGTATTTTTCTTGCCCGTCCCTCGGCAGGGAAAGAAATCATTACTTACGTTTTTCTTCAGCCATTTTCATATTCGGTGCATATTTTCCGATATATTCCAGCAAAAAATAATATTGTTTCTAGCGATAGCTCTGAATTGAACACCCTATACATAATTAAAGCTTTCTGCAGAGTTTTCTTCCCACGTAACATTTGAAATAGGACATCCTATATATAATTTTAGCTCCCAGCACTTCTTCTCCACATGAACTTCAAATCTGCCAAATCTATCATTCCTTCGTGAGTGTTACAAAGTTTTTTAGTGCATTTTTTGGAAAAAAGCGCTATTATATTCACTTTGACTATCTGGCTGGTTGGCTGGCTAGCTGGTGTGACGCTGAGTTCTCAGCAACTATACTATTTACAGACTTGAAACTGGTACTAAATAAAAGCTGCTGTTTCGTAGGTTTGCACAAATTGCTTTAATTGAAGCTCAGTGATTGTGGAAGATTGAATTATTCAATTACTTGTTTCAAGTGAAACAATGTCCATAGATATCTATGACATTAGGGATATGGCAACTGAAGTTTATTCAAGTAGATGAAAATTTAGTTACAACTTTAGCCGTGGGTGTCACTATTATTATGTACAGTTGTCAAATCTGTCCGGGATTCATTCAATGACTTGTTTGATGCGAATTTGAAGCTTATTGGAATGAATTATTATTATTGGATGAAAATTTGTTTACTCTTGGTGTATTCTTTCTATATAGCTTTGATAAAGATCAAATTATTATTTTAGGGTACAGCACTTGACCTTCCGTCAATCAATAACTAAACAATGAAGATTAAAGGGTATTTTTGAGTTTGTACATGCATACATTATGTACCTATCAAATAGTCAACTTGAAACTAGTACTAAATGGAAGCTGCTGTTTCGTAAATTTTCCCAAACTGCTTGATATCAAGCACAGTAATTGTGGGAGATGGTAATTTGCGAAATCTCTGGAGTAACAAGCATTCATGAGCTGTCAAAAATGCGCTTTCATCATCTAGATGATTCTTCAATTTTTCAAATCAAAATGGGACATTCTGTATATAATTCAGCATTTTGCACTTCTTCTCTAAAAAGTATGCCATATCTCACATTTCTTCGTGCACGCGGTACAAAGTTTTCTCTTCTCGTAAAATTAAAATGAGACAGCAAGTATATAATTTGAGCTTTCAACACTTCCTTCTCCACAGAGACTGCAACTATGCTAAGTCTCACATTACTTCGTGTCCGTGCGCGCGGTACTAAGTTTTCTCTTCACGTAAAATTGAATGCTTTTACCTTCCTACACTTCTCCTCCATTTAAACTTCAAGTATGCCCAATCTCACATTCCATCTTGCGCGCTGTACCAAATTTTCTCCTCACGTAAAATTGAAATAGGCCATCCTGTATATAATTTTTGCTTTCTGCCCTTCCTTCTCCACACAGACTCTAAATATGCGAAGATTCACTTAATTTGTGTGCGCGGTACAAATTAAATACAATTAAAATCGAACACTGTACATGCCCTCAACTTTCTGTACTTCTTCTCCATTTAAACTTTAAGTATGCTAAATCAAACATTCCTTCGTGCAAGCAATATGCTTAAAAAGGGGGCCGAAAGATTTCTCTTGACGTATTTAAATTGAATTCATAAAACTCATTCTGTATTTTTATTTCGGGGAAAATATTTTTCGCTTCCAGCATCGGACTCCTCAAGATTAAAAGTTTCAATGTTTTGCTTCTTTTTAAATAAAAAGACCCTGACGCTCGAGCATATATAACCTTAATAAGTAAATGAGGTAGAAATTAAATATTCATCCATTTTTAAAGGTACGAATAAATGATTTGAATTTATTATTAATAATTCATTTCAACCGTACAAATCTTGCTGAATTTTTCTTTTGTTCCACGCATATTTTAAAAATGTTAATTTCTGAAATGTGTCCCAGGAAAAAAATGTGTGCACGCAACTGTCTAATAAACTGAAATTACAAATATTCTTGACTGAAATTATTCAGTCAATCGACAAAAACAGTTTTGTCATCATCATGTGACCTACAAAAGATATACCTAAAAACAAAACTACTTTTAAGGGTGCACGAAAGTTCCCATTACACTAAAATCGTACTATTATTATCTCAACGAAATATTGACATCCGTTTGAGCATATATTCAATTTTTAATATTCGTTATGCACTATTTAAGTTCAATTCAAACCGCAATACTATTTTAAATGCTCTACATAAATAAATTATTGATATTATAACGGCTGTTTTTTTTTTATTTTTCACAGTTAACTGTAAATTATTTTTGTTTGTCTGATTTAAAATTTAAATATAATAATTAATAAGCAAGGGGAGCTCATTAACTAAAGGTCGCGGAATTAAAAATAATAATTATTTATTGTTATTTTTTGTCTTAGGATTGGAATGTGGAAAAGTTAACAATTATTATTTTATTGTTTGGACATCGTTAAGACAGTGAGTGAGTAAGAAGCAGGAGGAAAAATTGGAGAATAGTCGGAGCGCGTAGAAGTAATATTGGTTACGGAGAGCGAACAAATTAACTAGACGAAGTGAGCCAGTTGAAATAAATAAAAAAAGTGAAAAATAAATAGAAAAACAGTTGAAAATAAATAAGAAGACAGTATTGTTGTTTGAATAATTTTAACATAATTTGTTGATGACTATTGGCTCATAAACATGCTTTAATAATCCGATTTTTTGCTCACGTATTCGGTAAAGTTACGTAAGTAATCGTGACATTGCCATTACTTCATGAGTAATAATACTTTTTTAAGTAACTGGCAGTAATATGACTGTGAAATTACATATCTAAGATATAAAAGTGAAGCAATTTCTGGAAAGAGAAACGCGTTAAAATCACAAGAAGTCTTGCTGGATTATAAAATTTATTAAAATATCGTGCGTAATCTATTTCTGTTCAAAATATTTCATATATCTGAAATGTGATTGTAGAATATTTTGTTGTTAACAATTAAAAATTTAAAAAGTAAATGTGAAAAATTCAAATTTCTCTTTCAGTGAATTCGTGCTGAGTCCCACTTTGCGTAAACAATTCTGGCAACCAAATGACATTTCTCTAAAACTGAGAGTCTCTTGCATTCTTGTAAGCCTCAGCCAAGATCTTCCGAACGTCTTCGGTCACGATCATCTAGCTGACTCACTAGAAGAATTTCAAAAGCTTTGCAACCGGTTTGTAGTAATATATTCTTCCTATTTAATATAGAAAAATGAAAAAGGCTTACTTCTGACACGCTGTGAATTTCTATTTCTTTGCGGAATGGCGTCTTATCAATTTTCGTAATTTAAGAGGCAGTAAAACGGAACTACAAAAAGGAATGTGAGAAGTTTGTTTTATCAAAGAAAACCAATATTCAAGCAGACAAATAATTCAGTTTTAATTTTTTTTTTTGTTGTTATGTATCATGTATATCGGGTGTTCCATCATAATGAATATTTAACAATGTCGTCTTTAATATAAGAAATATTAAACATTCGAGAAAGTTAAATGGAACAAGAATAAGAAAGGCATTGATTCTTGTGAGAGAATATTTTTCAAACCAGTGGTCTTCAACCAAATATCAAATAAATTTATTTCAACAGCATCACTCATTTTTAGACAGTTTTTGGGAAATATAATTCCCTCAATTTATTTTTTGAATCGTTTGCCTTGAAGCATCAGAAGCTGCAAAAAAATGCATCGCGACAAACGCAAAACTAGATTTCAATGTGTTTACGATATTTTTTATTTTGCATTTTCCTTAAATTAAAATGCTTCAACCCTCCTCACATTGAAATTTCAGTTCTCTGTACGTTAAAAAGTTTCAATTCCTTTTATATCAAATGCTGCAGCTTTTGCAGCCCCCATGCAACTTTTTTTGCATTTAATTATTTTTAGATTCTTTGAAATTTGAATTTTCGAATTCCCTTTACATGAGCACTTAAATTCTGCATTTAAATGATTGCAGTTTCCTTCATATTTTGGTGCTTCATTAAAATGCTGCGGACTTTGCTTTAAGATGCTTGTATCTATGCATTAAAATGCTTGTCTCTATTGCAATGCACTTCATATTAAAATGCTTCAATTTACTTTTCATTAAATGTTTCAGCTGTCGATTCATTTGAATGCTTCAGTTCTTTTTACATTTGAAATTCTTCATTTCCCTTCACATTAATTTCAGTTTACAATGCATTAAAATGCTGCTGGATACGCATTAAAATGCTGCTGGTTAAGCATTAAAATGCTATAGATCTCGCATTAAAATGCTGCAGATCCTTCAACATTAAAATGCTACAAATTTATTTGCATTTAAATGCGTGAGTTCTTTCAAAATTAAAATGTATGAATTCTCTTCAAATTGGGATACTGCAGTTTGATTGCACTGAAAATCTGCAGTTCTACAATTTTTTGTATTAAATTTGTTCTATACTCTTTACATTAAAATGATTCCGTGACGTTTTACACTAAAATGCTACAATTTGTTCTGCATTAAAATGCTACCAATTTTTGTGCTATAGCAAGCTTTATTTTCCTGCATTGAAATGCTTTATCTCCTTCAAATTAAACTGCTACTGTGGTTGTATTAAAATACTGTAATTCTCTTGCGTTTAAATGCTTGCATCTTTGCATTAGAATGCTCTAGTTCCTTTTGCAATAAAATGTTCAATTTTCCTTTACATTAAAATATTCTATTTCCCTTTACCTTAAAATGCTTCGGTTCCCTTTTCTCTAAAATGTTTCAGTTCTCTTCACATTTTGAAGATAAAAATGCTCCATTTCCTCTTACATCAAAATATTCCAGTTCCCTTTACATTAAAATGCTCTAATTATAATTTTATAATTATATTTCTGTTCTCTTCACATTTAAAATGCTTCAGGTCCCTTTAAACTGAATTCATACATTTTCCTTGCATTAAAATGCTGCAGATTTATCTGCATTTGGTTCCTTCAGTTCCTTTAACATTAAAATGTTTTTTTATGTTGAAGAGTTGCATATCAATTTTCATAGAAATGCTGCAGGTTTATTTACTTCAGAATGCTTCAATTCTCTTAATATTGAAATGCTCCAGTTACCTTTTTTCGAAATGTTGCACGTTTTTTGGAATAAAAATATTTCTGTTTTCTTCACATAAAAATGTTCAGGTTTTCTTTACATTAAAATGTTTCTGTATTAAAATTCCGTAGTTATTTTCATTTCAATTGTATCTTTGCATAAAAATGCTTCAGTTCCTTTTGCATTAAAATGTTTAATTTCCCTTTACATTAAAATATTCTAATTCCCTTCACATCAAAATGCTCTAATTATAATTTTATTATAATTTTTCAGTTCTCTTTACATTTAAAATGCTTCAGATCCCTTTATACTGAATTGATGCATTTTTGTTGCATTCAAATGCTGCAGATTTATCTGCATTTAATTGCTTTAGTTCTTTCAACATTAAAAAGTTATTTTTTTACATTGGAGGATTGCATAGCAATTTTCATAGAAATGCTGAAGGTTTTTTTGCTTCAGAATGCTTCAATTCTCTTAATATTGAAATGCTTCAGTTACTTTTTTTTCGAAATGTTGCACCTTTTTTGGAATATAAATATTTCTGTTTCCTCAACATTGAAATGTTTAGGTTTCCTTTACATTAAAATGTTTCTATATACATAAAAATGCAGCTTTTTCTTAGCATTAAAATGCTTCAATTCTTTCTATATTTAGAATTCTGCATTTTTTTGCAAAATGCCACGGTTCTCAAACTAAAATATATACTGTATTTTGTTTGTTTCAAAATGCCACAGTTTTTTTCATTAAAATACTGCAGTTTTTTTTTGCATTAAAATGCTCCAGTTCTGAATTGATACATTTTCCTTGCATTAAAATGCTCCAGATTTATCTGCATTTAATTGCTCTAGTTCCTTCAACATTAAAATGTTCTTACATTCGAAAGTTGCATAGCTATTTTCATTTAAATGCTACAGTTTTGTTTGCTTCAAAATGCTTTAGTTCTCTTTATATTGAAATGCTTCAGTTATCTCTTTTTCGAACTTTTGCACGTTTTTTGGAATAAAAATATCTCTGTTTCCTTAAAATTGAAATGTTCAGGTTTCCTTTACATTAAAATGTTTCTATATACATAAAAATACAGCTTTTTCTGAGCATTAAAATGCTTCAACTCTTTCTTTATTCAGAATTCTGCATTTTTTTGCAAAATGCCAAGATCCTTAAACTAAAATAAGTACTGCGTTTTGTTTGTTTCATAATGCTACAGTTTTTGTATTAAAATACTGCAGATTTCTTTGCATTAAAATGCTCCAGTTCCCTTTACACTGAATTGATACATTTTTCTTGCATTAAAATGCTGCAGATTTCTCTGCATTTATTTGCTTTAGTTCCTTCAACATTGAAATGTTCTTACATTGGAAGGTTGCATAGCCATTTTTATTAAAATGCCCTTACATAATATTTTTTATTAATATTATAGATCATTAAAATTTTATTTGCCAGGTAATAAAAAACTGCTGTTATTAGTAGATATTTTTCTTCAAACCAAACAACTTTTTTAGTTATTTTTTTTTGTAATATGGCGTCTTTTCCCTAATTTTACAATATATCAAATGATGAAAACTAATGACGTAAAAAATTGTGCCTTCATAATTTTTAGTAACGTTATTAGCAACAATTAATACCGTGGCATAATTCCAATTTTAAAATCTAGGTTATTGTTATAATTACATCCAAATGAAGCCACAAATTTATTCGCTAATCCCATTGTCAAGGCTATGTTAATTTTTAATTATCACAAATAATTAAAATCCGTTTATTTTTCTCAAGCAAAAAGACCTTGTGAAAATTCTTTTCAGGAGCAAAATATTATTGTTTAAATTTCTCACAAAACGAATTGGGACACAAAAACCGAGCTTTTCCGTCATTTCGTATTCAGGGATTTTTTGTTTTTATTATATAACTTGTTTGTATTTAATTGCATGGAAATGTTGTCAGGATCGAAATTATACTATATTTTTTTTGTTAAAAAATGGATTTTGAATTAATATTGTAGGTCAAATAAGTCACTCGTAATGGAGGTTGAAAGATTAACGCGCGAGGCCAGCTTTGTCCTTGGATTAGCAGGGGATTATAAATTTTGCAAAGTAGTTCAAATACTCATTTGAAAAATAATTAATAAGTACCAAAGTAGTACATGAAAGAAAAATGCCTCCCGTATTTTCGATAAACAGTTTTTTATAAACTTTGACCTACGACCTTGATTCAATTACTATTTTATACGAGAAAATATATAGAATAAATTCGATTCTAAGAACTTTTTTGTGCGATGAGATACAAAAAAGTTATACAATAAAAACTTGTTATATACCTAATTGTTTGAATTTAGAATATTGAATACCCAATTAGTTTGCAATCAATATGAAAAATATTCAGGAACTAAACAGGAATAAATTAACAGTAATTAATATTTTCCTCATCGATTAGTCAATTTATTGGCCTCATAAATTAATAAACATTTTTTTATAAGACCCTTTATTTATTATAAAATAAATATTAATATTCAAGTATTTATTAAAGAGCTCACCTGAGTTTAGCAAGTATAAACCACTCCGCTTATTCGCCCAAATATCCAAAATTAAAATCCATTGAAATAAAACGCACTTAAATCCATAAAAAATAAATTAAGTCACTCCTTACGCACAGTCAATTCATAAATTAATAACAAACGAATGACTAAAAGAATGAGTCACTTTAAAAACACTTCATACAGAATTATTATGTTTGCTTAGCAACGGCTGGATTCAGACTGGAAAACTGAAAACTCCAGCGAACCAGCGTGCGCAAACTCCCCCACCTTTCACACAACGCTCTTCATTTCGCGCTCAGAGCTTTCAAAATGTTGGGATTTTGAGATGTTTTATTATTGATAAGTGATTTCATTCGTTACTTAGTCAGTGTTTTTTGTTGATGATTTGAGTTTATTGAATGTTTATTATCGGTGTTTGGACAGATAAGGAGATTTGTTTATCGAATTTTATCGGTGTTTACCTTTTAAGATTAGATATTATTTTATGGCCGGAAAACTTTTTATTTTGGACGTCAATGAATTGATAAAAATTATCTTAGGGGGGATTTTGAGGTATATAACAGTTCCTACGCAGTGCCTCACATTTAATTTGTTCTATGAGAAAATTTTTATTCCAAACGGTTCTCTAACCGTGTGAAATGTCTTTAAAATCAGATGGTTACCACAATTTACATTTTAAAGTGTAACCAGTCTCACCATTGTTAAGTAAACTAAATAAAAAATGTTCAATTGTCTTTCGGGCACTCTTTGCTTGTAGAAATAGAAGAGAATTAATTCCAGAGTGTGAATTAAAACGGAGAAATAAAAATAAAAATATATTTTATATTTTTAAGGCATCGTTTATAAGCCGGATATCTTTTTTTGCATTTAATATAGTAAAAATAATGACATTTTTTAATTAGCTGCATTTCCTTATTTTAAAAGAATGCGTGAATATAAATACCGCGAAATTAAAATAATTTATTAATACAAGAAATCATAAGAAAAGTATTTATCCAAGCTTGCTTTTACCGCTTTCGCGAACCGGTTCAACGATTAATTTTTCACGGGTACGTATACAGACGAATCAACAGTTAAATATTATTACTTGAAGTGCCTGAATTAAACAAACGGGAAAACTATTAAACGGAACGGGTAATTTGTTTCATATTAACAGAAATTAATGATAATATAAATTATTGTAATCATAATAATTTTGAAATGCTCCAGTAGTAACACTGCGTAATTTTATTACTTAGTAACGTAACGTTTCATTGAACTCAAACCTCTACAAAATTTATTCTTCATGAAGAAATATCATTTTAATAGCATTTATAGGAAAAAATTCCAATGAGAATTTTAAGTACAGTAATAAATATATTCTAGGAAATATGTTTTTTTTAGTGTTTGGATGGAATACAAATCGTTTCATTTTCAATATAAATTTATCCAGAAATCTGTTTTCGAGCATATATAACGTAGAGGGCAGGATTTCAGAGGTATCACGCGAAATTGAATTTCAGTCCAATTTCCAAAACGGTTCAGCAACGGCCAGATGCAAATCCAATTATTTATTTATGAAATTTTGCTTACATTAGAAGATCGAGGGGTCGATTCTAGATTCGGGAAAAAGTCAGAATAATTTGTACTGAATTGCAATATACTCTTCACTAAGAATATTATCAGTATGCATTATAAATAGTAAATCGGCTAAAAATAATGATTGAATACTTCTAGACCAAAGTCGATCGAAAGATCGGACACTAACAAGTTGGAGGTCAAAATAAATTTGATGCGATTTTAGAGAAATAAATATAAGCTGCAAATTATTATCAAGTGTAAAATAGTTACAAACACCAATATTGTCACAAATACGTATTATCTTAAGTCAATAATCTATTTGCACTGATATTCATCATAGTAATTATCTGAGTTGGCTTTTGGGATATTCCAGAAAATGTTCATGTTAATTGTCAATCACTGTCGCAGAATGTAATTGTTTTGCCTGTCTGGCAACGCTTTGATCAGCTAGGAATGTTCTCAACACGCCGGAAAACGGGTGGCATACGCAATAGTTATTGTCTGGCGAACGTAACAAACTAATATGTGTCCAGGACGGATGACGTCGGGCCGAATGAAATCTTCTAGAAAGATTCAAGAAGATGTAGCCGTCCATATATAAACCGGGAACTGAGTGGAATTGGACAATAAGTAAGACAGAAGTTAGTGACTGAATAAGAAGAGTAGATAGTTAGAATAGTCAGAGCGTGTAGAATTAATATTGGTTGTTGTTTCAAGAGTTTGACTAACAGATGGCAGCTTTTTCGTAGCAAGCACCTTAATAACACAATTTTGTCGACTGAATTTTCCATAAAATAGGAAAATATCAAATGGAAAACATATTTTTTTTTTGACATGAGTACTATTTTGAATGCAACTGCAAGCGGTGGACATAAAATAAACTTTCGTTTTATGTGTCTACTCGTTTCGACTGTTGTAACCGTGCAGCAGCGATCAGCTTTTGTAGCCAAAAATTTCAAGCATTTTCGAATGATGTCAACGGTGTTATGTATCCCTCACTTCCCCTGCATGTGCCTTAATTGACTAATAAAGTGAAAGGGTACTAGTTGTCTTTGTCTAGTCTATTTTTGTTTTGGAGTAAAGAATTTAAATTTGACATTTCAAAAGGAAAACATTCAAACACTAAAATTAATGATTGCATACAAAATAAGTGTCAACGGTATGAATTTTGATGGAATTATTTAATAATGACAATACAAAATTATGACATAAAAATGTCCTAAACCTTACACATGTTTTAAATAAAAAAATTATGTGTTTTTTATTGAATTATGAAGTATATAAATGGAATATTATATGCTATAGCAAATGGCCTTCACGGCTTTGTTGGCACATACGGACTCTTATAGAAATTTCTATGGCCGTTTTATATACTAAATGTGACAGAATTTCGTTGATACAGCATTCAATTTCCAAAACTATATATCGTTTACATCCATATCTCCCAATGTAGGCACAAAATACTTGATTATCATGTCGCGATAGCGAGCACCATCAAATGTTCATGCCTGATTAGATGTTTCTTCGAAGAAGAATGGTTCGATGATGCCTCCAGCTCAAAATTTGCACCAAACAGTGACAGATTGTATCTTTTCTGAATCCTAAATGCGACAATTTTTACAATTAACTAACATCAAAATTATAATGAGTGTCACACTGGAAATTGAGAGCAATGCAGATTCGAATCGAGTATTATTGTCTGTAGAATAATTGATAAATAAAATACTTTGTCGCTTTATACAACTTCAGAACTATGATATTGATAACCTCGAATTCTCATCTATATATTTCCAGCTGTAGTAGCATTTGGAAATCTAAAAGAGATAAGTTTTACAAAATAAGATTTAAATTTAATTTTTAATGTATCTATCCAATGTACTTACTGTAACACTGTAAGGCAGATTTGTCAAATCTCTTGAAATCCGATCTTCTTCCAGTATGACGAGATCGGTAAAACTACAATTCAAACCAATTTTATTGGTTCTTGAAAGATTGATATTTAAATATGTAAGCCAGGAACAAACATTCAAAATGGTTTTTGTTCTAAAATCAGTCATAGGCTATTTGTTATCTAATAAATGAATAAATAGTAAAATTAATTTAGTTAGGTTAACAAACCATTGACAGCTGTCATATAATACAACAAACCGATACTAGATAGCGTTACAAAACAAATCTACTAGTAAAAGAAATTAACCCTGGAAGTGCACACTTGGAGCTCAGAAGCCTCATGCTCCAATTTTTATCTTGTGCACAAGCACAAAGTCGATATAGTACGATGTGACCACCTCGTAAATTTAGTTTAGTAATGTCTTCAGTATGTGCTGTATGTATTTTGATGATAGCTGAAGTAAGTGGGTCATAATTTATAAATTGGTTTGTGTTTGGGTCTCTGAGACCCCAGTGTGACTATTTGCGTTAGATTTTTTGGTATAGCTGAAAGCTCTTTATTATTATCCATTTTGACATTTCAGCAGAAAATGACTACTTCGGAATTCAAAGACACTTCTGCGTTGATAAATGATGAACTTATATTTTATGCATTATATTTTATGCATTAGACAAAAGAAATTCAGAAAATATGTACTTTTTATGCATAAGCTGTGCTCTCAAAAAATCCAATGCTTTCTCACTTCATTCATTATCATCCTGAATAAATACATATCATGAAAATTAACCAAAACAGAGAATTTCTCAGAGAAACTAAGTATTCGTTTGGGATTTTGCACTAGATTTATTGGCATAGCTGAAAGCTCATTATTATTTGCCATTTTGACATTTCAGCAGGAAATGACTCGTTCGGAATTCAAAGATCTTTCTGCATTGATAAATGATGAACTTGAACGTGAATTCATGGAAGATCTAGTATTTTATGCATTGAATAAGAAAAATTCGAAAAATTTGTACTTTTTTATGCATTTTTCTTTTTCTCAATAAATTGTGCTCTTACAGAACTCAATTTTCTCTTACTATTTTCATGATTATCCTGAATAGATAACGTATCATGAAAATTAGTCAAAACAACATCAAATTCTCAGAAAAACTACGTTTTCGTTTGGGGTTTCTGAGACCCCAGTGTGACACTTATGCAACAACAAATGAAGTGTGCATGTCCAGGGTTAAAAATTATTATTTTGAAATATACTGGCGCTGAAACTCCGGAAAATATTTTAAAACATTACTCATAATTTTTAAATACCATAAATATACTTCTCTCAAAGAAATATATTATCTTCAATTTCGATATGGAATAAATAAGTGTAAAAGGACATCAGAGAAGTACCCAAAATATCCAGAGTTTTGAGATGATGTTAAAAAAAAAATCATTTAAATATATGTATATACTTTTTGAAAAATAAATATTATATTGGATAGAATGGTTGAAGCTGACTGAATATGTGAGTAATGTGGGTAATAAAATCTTAGGGAATTCAGTCTATAATATAATTTTACTTCTTTCCTGCCTTCACAGTTTTGCCTGCACCTCAGCCATCCTCAGAAGCACTACAATTTTATTTATTTATTACTAATTATGTGTAATATGAATTTCAGAAATACTTACAGAAGAATTATTATTAATAGTATTAAATTTATACATTTTTTAAAAATTATTTTACCATAAAATAGCGAAAGAAGAGGAATTCTCTCTTTTCAATTGCCACAACGGACATTTGTAGAAGACGTTCACTAAATGCGTATTAAAAATCGTGCGTGCACGCAATGACAAATAATACAAATTGACACAAGTAGAGCTCAATCAATTCTGGTGTCAATCAATTAAAAATATGCATCACGCAAGGTGACAAAAATATAAACAAAAATCAAGAAAGGTGGCATGAAGCTAGATCTGTAGAATATTGTTGTAAATTGGGCTAAGCGCTATAGTATCTGTCTTTTCATTATTATTTTGCTCAACATCTCCAAACTAAGTCTTCTATTTGAGTTGACTTCATCATGGATAATACTAAAGCGCACTAAATATATGAGTATTATCATCCGCCATTTTGTGCTCTTAGAAAGCGCTTTAGCATATATGAACAATGCAGGAAACGCGATGATTGAGTCGAAATAGTTTAATCTTTAGGTAAAAAACGTGATAAAATAATATCGGAGTCTATCAAATTATTTATTTTTGGCATGATATATTATTTGTAATCAAATTACATGCTTTAATTTAGAATTTTCAGTTTTCAAATGTTGAATCAAATTATTCGGTTTTCAATCATATATAATGAGAGTAATATTAAATACTCAGAATATCATTATGGCATTTTAATTTATATTCTGTAATACAATTTTTGAAAACAATTGACAAATTGATTGCATTTTGGAATCTCTAAATATGTGAAACCCTATTGTTTATCTTCAAACTTTATAATTCTTAACTTTCCTAGAAAAATTTTTATGCATATTCATTGGAAGATTCATTATTTTACTGCTCTCACCCAAGGGATGAAAACATGGAAGTCTACTATTTGCAATTTTTCTTTTGCATGTCTTGATAAAAAATTGTGAGTTCGTAATATTTTGCTTATCAAAGAAATAATTGATTATATATTATACTTATAATATATTTATATATGTATTTTATATAATAGGTACCTATGTATAATACATAAATATGTTGATCAATTATTGCTTGAAATTGAGGTTAGATTCTATGATCGTGTATAAGAATTCAGATAAAAATATATATTAAAATGAACTGAGATAACTTCAATCAAAATTTCAATCTGATCATAACTTTAAATGGAAATTTTGACTGAATATACGTACTTTTATATAAAATACTTATAATTCGTCTGTGAATCTCACAGCCACAATTGCAGCTAATAATGATGATAAATCATTCTGCACATTAATTAATCACTCCGATATTATTTTCTTTAGTTCTTCAAATTATTATAACATTTTATCCTCGTCAAACAACGCATTTCCTGTAATGTTTACATTGATTTACATATGCTTTCTTTTATTGACAGGGCACAAAATGGCGGATGATAATACCTATGGCTGGTACCACGAGCTCTGTTTTTGGCGATACTAGGAGCCTTGTGTCAAGATGTGTTTTAACGCAATTAGAATTTTCCCAAATACTTTGGGAAATGGACTTCACATGCAAATTACAGAAAACACATATGTCCACAAAATTTATTTGAATTTTTTCTATTAAAATAGCTTGAAATATTTATATTGCCTTAAAACTCTTCTTAAAATAACACTGCTAGTATAGCCAAAAACAGAGCTTGTGGTACCAGCCTATGTTTTTAGTGCTCTAGTTTAACCTCAAAGTGTTTCTTACATAAAAAATATTCCAACAAAACGTATTTTTGTTATCAGGAGTAGTCTGACGTCATATTAGACTGGAGAAAACAATTGAAATCAGTCTATGAGTTACGTCACGTATCTCAAATAATTTAGATGCTTGTACTGTTTTAAGACAGCTTTAAAAACATATTACTCAAGATGATGAACAACCTCGGCGTAATTTCTCAACTCTAATATTAAAAAATGATTAATTCAACACCAAAACTACTTTTGAAGGTTTTTCGATAAGATCTGTCATTGTGAAAACTACTTTTATTTCCTCAGAGCAAAGAGTGAAGGAAAGCATTAAAATGCGAGAATAGAATTTTCTTTATATGTTCTGTGTATCAAACACATAAAAATCTACTTAAATTTCTAATTTCCTACACAATGTTTAAGTGCAATTCAAAGTATTTAGGTAAAAGCCCAGTTTCTGTACTTTCCTGTTTTACATTTATGTGACAATTGCAAATAGCTGCATTCTGAGAAACAGCATTTCGAAACAAAGATATGTGATGACGGGTATAAATTAATTGCTCTATCAGCTCTAGAGGACATTAACATAGGAAAGAGTCATATAACACAAATAAGATTACAGTACTTTTATGATTTGAAAGTTATAATTAATAAAAGAAGGAATGTTTCGTGCAATTTCAATACTTGCCTGTGGCTCGTGCTCTAAACTTCAATCCTGTCATTAAATAATTTATTTTGTTTTGAGCTCTTTGACATTGAGAGTTATTGGTAAATATGAATAGAAATGATCTCATTTCTTACTGTCCTCTGACCTGCTGGTCTTGGACACAAACGTGTAACAACATGTGACGATCATGTAAATTTTTTGACAAGGGTATCCATAATTTATCTTCAAGACCAGTAGACGTGATATTTTTTATTCTTTTCATAAAATATTGTTAAATATTTTTTATCATGTACTGACAATTTTAGAAAATCAGGAAGTCAAAAATCTTTTTTCAAATTGCATTTTCGTTTCCAATCTCTTCAAGTAAAAGTCTAATGATAATTCAAGTGAATGCCGGTATTTATGAAAATAATTTTAATTATTTTCTATTAGAAAAAATACACTTACTAAATAATCTATAATTTGTAAGCGAAGCATGTTAATATTTTCCAGCGATCATTTCGAAATGAAATCTTAATTTATCTCTTATGCCACGTGATGTAAACATGTAAAAAACGTAAGAGAAATCTTTTTAAACTGGGTTTGCTTCGAGCTATGCAGGTGATTTCAGCAGGTTCACTGTCAAGGCTTAGACATATGTTTTTATAAATTTATTTATTTATGTATATATACGTGGGAATGAAGTTTTATCATTCATAATACTGAAGCATGAAACTAATGATCAAATTCTAATAGCGATGAGTTGATTTAATAGTTTCCTTTTTTCCCACAAATTATATTGTTCCATCCATCCCATTGAATACTGAATTGAATTGCTATTAATTCTAGTGTCAAAAATGGCCGCTTTCTTCATTCAAAGATGAATACGTTATTATTTTCACTTATGACTCACATATTTGTACAATGATTTCATTATTTACTGAAGGTGTGACGTGTGAAGTATCTTCATATGAACCTATAAATATTCAACATTGAATTGATGATTTTCAATGATAACATTATTTTATTACTTTTAAATTATTTTTTCCAGGAATATTGGTCAATAATACTTCTTGTAAATACTGAAGACACGACGTAATGAAATTTTATTAGGTACTACAATGAAATAACAATATGTAGATGAGCCCAACTTCGTTCGAAATAGTCAATTGATTTCTGACATCACTGATTGGATATTCACAGCCGGAGAAGTAAACAATATAACTATTTCTAATATTTCCACAACCAGCAGAACTAATTTGTTGAGTTGGTTGCGTTTCGGAGGTCATTGATCCTACAGGCGCTGTCTTGAAAACTGAGAAAAAACTAACAATTCAAAATGAATTACCAAACAATTATAAAAGTGAAGAAAATTTGAAGATATTATGCGAAATGCTAATAAAGATGTCCTCGACTTGATAATCGCTTACTAAATAATAAATGATACCATTTAGTCTTTTTTATCTGAATAGGAAATAATTTAATTCCTCCGATAATTAAATTGAAGGTCTAAAATTGTTGAGGCTACTTGAGTCATGCTCGACAGCTCAACTGCAGCTGGAGGACAAAAGTGAACATCAAGAGTTATATTAAGTAGGTTAGCAAGTAAAAACAATGTTAAGTAAAGTACATAGTGCAAACTGCTGTGAAAATTATCTGCAGTGAAATTTATGTCGTTTGTAGTAGATTCAGTCAACCGCGCGATAACATAAACAAACTTAATATTTATTACTTCAAATTAAAAAAAAATCAAATGCAATGAATTTGTTCTTGGAATATATTGTTTACTGTTTGTGTCTCGATAGCTTATAGTTTGTTCAGTCACGCATGCTAAGATTGCATGTGCAACTGCATTTAAGTGCAATAAAAACAAAACTGTGGAATTACCTGGTTAACCCTGAACCTGGGAGCACTTTGCCTTCCGCTGCTGCAGTTTAATCCGAAGTAGTTAGTGTAGAACACCACCGGAATACATACAACATTAGTTCCATATTTATATAGTCTCCATGAGACATATTGACACTCATTAAAAGATCTAATAAATAATAATTTATTGAAATGCATCACAAATCACTTGCTCATGAATATAATACACCAAATTGTTGTTAAAATTCACGTAGATACAAGGTTAACAGAAATAAGTACATTAATAACTTTTTTCCGAATTCTCATCTTTTTTAGCATTTTTTATCCCCTATAATTTAACGAGTCTTTATCCTACCTGCCCTAAGTTAATCTAACCCGTCCGATACCCAACCCGAAATAATCTGACCCGACCCGATCCGAACAGTCCCTACCCGATCCAACCCGACCCGGCCCCACATGCTCGACATGACCGGATTTTGACAGTTCAAACTATATTTTATTGAGCTGTATTCGTAGTTGGTTATATTAATTTCATCACGATATAAACTGGCTTCCAAAGAATGAAAATAAATTTCTCAAGGGAACATATTCAAAAAATAATATCATTTAATACCTATCTGATATTGTATTATTAATAAATAATTGAATTTGTCGTACGGAATTTCCAAAAATTTCTACAGTATCTTTTAACATGTTCTTCATTTATATTCCGAACGAAATCTTCTGGAAATCGTATTCCTTTTCATTACGTACTTATTTTATAGCTCATATTTGGATACTTCTTATTTGTATTTATTTAATCTTAATTCTCTTATGAATTTTCTCAAATAACTGTTTCACTTTATAGCTGATTCTCGAAAACACAAAATTATTGGAAGCAGAGCCGGAACTAGGGTATTGGCCGCCCGTGGCGAATCATGAAATTGCGCCCCTATTTTTGTGTAGAGAGTTATTATGAATGTGAGGCAAAAAAGATATAATACAAAAAAGAATTAATCAAAAAACCATAAAGTTCCTGGCCAGTTTCATCACTGTTTCAGAAATTTAGAGTGTCGCATCAATTAATTGCATATTTCAAAGTGGCGCCTGCCATTGTCAAAGTGACATCTGTCATTGTCAAAGTGACAGCTGTCATTGTCAAATTGACAGCTGTCATTGTCAAAGGAATAACTATCAATGTTAAAGTGACAGACGGCAGTTATATTTTAGTCCTGCATAGAATAAGTATTCTTGAAAATAAATAGTCCTTTTCTAGATTTTCGGACTCTTCAGTTTTGACATTTGATCGCCGGAAGTGTAATTTAAAGATGGTAACGTGAATTTCACTAATTAATATTCATTCTTGATATCTACTAATTTTATCTTCCCGAGAGCTTTAAATTGATACCAAACTATATATCATTTGAATAATTTGTAAAAGAAACAATTGATGATCGTTTAAATATCCTCTTTGACACTTCCACTACAATTACATATCCCCGCAAGAGCTTTAATTTGATACCAAACACGATATAGCTAAATTACCTAATTTAAAAGAACAATTGACGAACGTTTGCATGTGATGTCCGAATATGAGTGATAATAATTCTAATTTAACATTATGATTCTCATTATTTCTTTGCTTCAGAAAAACATAACGAATTTAATAAAAATTCAAATTTTAATAATGATAAATGGACCGCTGATAATTTCGAAAAATGTTCCGGGTAAATGTTGTGCCAAATTATTCGAGGATCAATTCTAGTGATTTTATATTCTATAATAAATACTACCGTTTCTAAAATAAACGCAAAAAGTTAAAAAGTTCCGCCAATAAAGTTTTGGTACCACTGGTTGAAAAAACCTCATCCACGAATTTGATCTTAGCTTTTTGATGAAAAACTTGAATATGAAATTTAGTTCGAAAATTCGTACGCGTTCTCAAGCTATCGTGCTTCCACACAGACGAATCGACTTTTTTGAACTGTCTTTTGGGCTTAGTGGGGTCTAAAACCAGAATTAATTAATTTTAAACAATAGATGAAAAATTAAAAGATAAAAATATATTATTCTTTAACAAATCAAGCGTCGCGGGTGGCTCGGCATTCCTAACACAATGCACTAAATGCAGAAGCTAGACTATTTGCTGATAGAGCACCAGTGTACATTTCCAATAACCAATAAACCCAAGTAAACATTTTATAGTTGACCTTAAGATGGAATGGGTAGCAGGTAATATAAAGGTATAAGCTTTCTCACCCAAAACCCGTCATAAAACATTTCTTGAATTTGAATTTAAATGATTCGTTTAATGCAGTTCATAGAATTTTGCACCCCCTAGGAATCTGCACCCATGATAGGGGCCACCTTTGCCACGCCCTAGTTCCGGCTCTGGTTCATATTCATGAAAAAATATTGTTGCGTTGCAATTTGATGTACTTATAAATTATTGGGAATGTATCAGAAAAGATAAAATATGTATCATTTCTATTTTTCGAATGCTGTTTAGAAACATTTTGAGAGGCCTCCAAGTTGCATAGGCATGCGCATAGAGAGAAAATTAAGCTTCAAACTACTGGTATTGTTTGGTCGAAAGAAAAGTGATTTTGACAAGTAAATTTGATAACTGTATAATTCATCCAGCTCGTGATCTTACTGACAATAATAAAAATGATTTAGATGATGTTAAATAAGCAAGACACTTACGCCACCTATTTAACTTTACGTCAATATTCTCAAAATGTTTGATGTTGAATAATATCTACCGTTTGAGTGACACAATACACTTTTGGACGTCACGAAAAATTTTCAAATTGAAAAAAAATATTTCTCGAGTACTACGGGGTTTGTTTGAATCGCATTTTCACTAATATTTTTATTTATTCATGTCCTGTCAGAAAAGAGAATAAAAAAAACATTGCTTCCCATTTAATATTGCACCATTTACTTTAAATAAATCGTTGAATGATTTTCTATTTACATTTGAGAACCAACGATAATAAAGTAAGTTGATAGAAGCAACTACTTTTTGAGCTGATCATAGATGGCAGGATAGTCTGGCACAGATTCTGACTGTATTCAGATGATTAAAATCAGCCTGATTCAAGTCAATGAACTTATGCAGACAATCTGAAGTTTAAGAAATGTACTATCTGAAAATGTACGTGAAATCCCGAAATAAAATAAAATTTCTCAAAAATGACATATAAATACGACTAATAGACCAAATTGTTGATTTCAGAGACACATTTAGTCTTTCTTTCAACGTATGCAAAACTAGAATTATCGAGGTGAGCGAATATCAATGTATTGCCAAAATACAAATATTTTTTCAGTTACAAATGAATGATTGACAAGACTACGATGGTTCAAAGTTGCAAAATACTCATTTCAATCGACAGCTGTCATTCTTTCAACCAATGAGAAAGATTCAGTTCGAACCATAGGCGCAGTATGAAATTTTTGACAAAACTTTGATGAACTTTTACTCGATATCCATAGGATTTACAGAAAAAAGTTATAAAGAAAATTTGTTATGCTTGACGAGTTCTATAACAGGTTAAAATTAATGTACTTATTTTTATTACATTTAAATAAAATCGACAGCTGTCAGAATCTGAACTGTCAAGTGATATTTCTCAGAAAACTTTGAATAAAAGAATATCCAAAGTCCAAAGACCCCTAAATAATATTTCAAGATGATACAGACTGTAATTTATTTTTAAAATTAATGCTACTTCAACTAATTACTTGTTACTATAATTAAACTATTTTTTCTTCGATAAAACACTTGTAGAAATATTTTCAAGAGGTTCTGTGTTTGGTTTCTGTCACCCCGAGTTTTTAGGCACTTTAAATCAATTTAAATAATTATCGAATACTTTCGCTTCCTCAAATCATTGTAATTGAGAGAAATTTCACGAAATGTTGATATATATTCTTAACAGTTTGTGAGTCTACCAACCGTTAGCCTGCGGTACTCTTAGATAATTGAGAAAGCAGTGAAAATCGTCTTTAATTTCCGGGTTAAAAATTGAATGCCATTTTTATTACGGTTGTAAAAAACTATATATTATTAATTTATAAGTATAATTATAACATATTCGTAATAAAAAAGTTATAAATTATAATTCATATCGCTCGAACAATAATATTATAACAAACAAATTGCACTTTAAAACCATTCAAGTTTAAAATAATTCTATGAAAAATTTTTGTTTAATAAATTAATGACAGATCACGATCTTTGTTATTATCAAAAGAAACTAATTATTAACGGCTATGAAATATTGCATCATTAATAATTTTCTCATTAGTAAGCACCAAGGCGCATCTGAAATCTATGGGAGGAAAATGAATGGTCACAATTTAAATTTGAATTGGACAAGCCCACCCAGAGATACAAACTCGTCTCATCGTCTGAGGACTTTTTTTACTTTCACTCAGATACTTTCTTTATTTTATTTTGAAGAGAATAATATTTTTCTTTAACACCTGCTTCTTATTAAGCATTTATTTTGGACTAGCAATTTACCAACAACAATTGGTAATTTTCTCGATGAAATAAAATGTTTTATTACCAAATAAATTTTGTTTTCAGTAATTATTTTTTTATTTCATCTCTAATATTACATTATCTGAACACATTTATTGATTAGTCTTAATACGGACCATAATGATATAATTGAAGAGTATTCTAGTGTCTCCAATAAATATTTAAAAATGTCAAATGAAAAAAATTACGCAAAACACGACAGCAAATATATTTGTAATTTATTGGTGGTAGTAAACTACAATTTTATGACTCGTATTCTGCTGTTACCGAACGAAAGTCGATTTCTCAACAAAAAAAATTAAGATAAAACCACCACGTAACATTAGAATACTCTATTTACAAGTGATAAAATAAATATTCTACAATATACAGAATTTCGAAAACTTGAACACTATATTGGTTTTTGACGGAGGCAATTAGGTCATTTTACTTTTATTTAAAATTTAAAAAAAAGTTATCTTGACCATCGACATATAAAATGGATTTTGCGTACGTAAGTAAAACAGTGTACATAAATATCCAGCAAAGATTAAAGAGAAATAGAATGTGATAAAGGGATATTCCTGTCTCTTTTTAACACGCTTTTATTAGCTTAACCTGTTCGTATTTATGTAATAGAACAGAATCTTTCAAATTAATTTCCACCTATAAGCATAAGCATAAGAAACGTCATAATGCTCCAATACCAACTCTACAAAGTTATATTTCTGTTGTCGTGAAAACTCTATTCACACGTGGTCAATTTGAAGACTTATTCAATAATTTCTATTACTACTGGTATTACTGTCCCATTTATATTGTTTGCAGGATGGCGCGAATTTTGGCGGAAATGCTAAAATAAAAATGACTCCTTATTCTGTTCTAATATCTGTTTCTAACATCTTCCGAATCCTATCGTTCAATTAAATGCGAAATGCAAAATGATACAAATAACATCAATTTACGAAACAAAGGCATACACAAATGTCTGACAAAATCCAAAAACATGGAAGACAAAGGTGAAGTTAGTAATGAGTTTAGAATCACCCATTTGCAAGGTCACTAGATAAAAGGAAGAACGACTAGTTGGCCGCTATTTTATTTCCAAATGCAAGCCAATTTAAAATATGTCAAAAAGTTTTATATTTCAAAAGTTTAAAAGTCAAATAGTACAAATGAAAGTATGGCTCAAATTTAAATTTGGCGCCTCTTGACGCACACATCAATGCGCTTGCGCATACCTCGCCCATTTGTTAATGTAAGCAGTAGCTCTCAAATAGAGGATCCTCCATTTAAATTCGTAAATGTGTTATGAAACGAGAGAATACTGCATTTAGTTTGATTAGAGCGGGTGCAGTCTGTTCGCTAGCTGGGTGCGAAGCACCGCTATTGACAAAGTCAGGAAAAATTGTCAATTTTCTACAAGAAAAAATTCGCTGGCCACCACAGTACTTCTCCGACCATAAATTCCATAGCCAGTTTCATCGCTGTTCCAGAAATTTAGAGTGTCGCATCAATTAATTGCATATTTCAAAGTGACAGCTGTCATTTTTGAAAAAAGAAGAGTCCTATTCTAGATTTTCGAGGTCATTGATTTATTGGAACATACAGTTTCGACATTTGATCGCCGGTAATTTGAAGATGTGCGTGGATTCCACTACCTAATTATTTATTTTTGATATCCACTTAACTTATCTCTCTGAGAGCTTAAAATTGATACCAAACTAGACATCATTTGAATGATTTGTAGAAGAAACAATAATTGAAAATCGTTTAAATATCCTCCTTTGACACATCTACTAGAATTACTACTATATACAATTTGATACCAAACACGATAGAGCCAATTACTTATTTTAAAAAACAATTGACGAACGTTTGCTTGTGATGTCAAAATATGAGTGATGAAACATAAGGAGTTTTATTATTTCTTTGGTTCAGAAAAATATAACGAATTTTATAATAATTTCAACTTTGAATAACAAATGAATCGCTGATAATTTTGAAAAACATTTCCTGTGAATGCTGTGCCAAATTATTCAAGGACTAGTTTAAGTTATTTCATATTTTATGATAAATACTACCGTTTATAAAATAAACGTAAAAAACTAAAAAGTTCCATTAATAAGGTTTTGATACCACTGGTTGGAAAATGCTTATCTATAAACTTGGAACTAGCTTTTTAATGATAAACTTAAATATAAAATTTCAGTCAAAAATTTGTACGGGTTCTCAAGTTATAGTGCTTCCAGACCGATTTTTTTTTTCAAATGAAAATTCGGATTCGGTAGGGACTAAAACGTAAAGATTCATCAAAATCTCGAACTGTCAAAAAATCACGATTACAATACTTCTCAAGAAGTCTAGAATACAGGAGGCTCAACGATAGTGGTGGGGGTGAGGCAAAAAAGAGGTGCAGCAAATCGTTTAATCTGGAGGCTGCGCCGCGCAGCCTAACAGCGTTTCTCTAGCGCTTGTAGGTATATCTATTTGCAGGGATTTCTATATGTATAAGCTGTATACTTCCAACACATAAGGGGCTGGATCCAGTGGAATGTCATTGGAGAGAGTTCATCCTTGTTCATTTTTACATGCTATCTCTATCTAACGCGACAACTGCGCATGCTCTGTAAATCGGCTCAGCGCAACTAGAGGCGTCGAGTGAACTGTCCTCATCTGTATCATAGGCGTATGTGAACTGATAAGTTCTGATTTTACGTGAACATTTAAGATGGTGACTTGTGTAGAATATTTTATAACGAGATTGTTTTTATTTATTCCTAGACACGTTAACATTTTAGATGTAGGAGAGGACATTCACGGAATACAAATAACAAAAAAAGTTTACGGAATGTTCCTCAATATTCATTGCAAATATTATGTCAAAAAACTAAATTTAAATTTGCAGAGAAATAAGGCAATTATATTTATAATTAATAATGTTTCCCTTATATTTCCCTATTCACAATATAATATAATGTATTTTCAATTCATTATTCAATTTTTTGATGGAAAAAATACATTACTGCAGAATCCATAGAAAACATTTTGAGAGCCGCATTAGAAAGAGATAGCCTCTCTCCATTTGTCCGTGGATGCATACCATCATTTTGGAGCCACGCGCACTCGCCTGCTTTCCGGTCCATATATGATTAGAGGTCACTGTCTATTTGGCATTCTGACGTAACGTGTGCGAGTGAGAAACAATGATAATTGCGAGTGGTGGGAGGCGCTACGTGCAACCATATTTTGCCTCAACTCTCACACGATGCAGCATAGGGCGTTGAGTCTCCTGTATTCCAGACTTCTTGCTTTCCCTGTTATATTATAGGACGAGGAAGTAAAAAACATCGTTTTGGTGCCATTGATAAAACTTCATGTCACTAGAGAATAACACCTATAGTAAATGTGTACCAAAAGTATGACATTAATATACAAAACAAGAGCGTACAGAAATATCTGACAAAAACCAAATACATGGAAGATTATCATGAAACTATCAATGAGTTGAGAATATTCCATTTGCAAGAAATTATGGCGCAACTACAGTAGCTACATAAAAAAAGAATCGCGAAGTAGCCGCCATCTTAGCTCCAAATGCGCGCCAAACTCAAAATACTTCTGACCAGTCATTTTTTGCACATGTAAATTCAACATCTCTATATATTCTTCAATTTTGTTGCATAAATTACTAATTAAAAAAAAGATATTATTGAGTTGAAAATTGGTTGCATCATTAGACACTGTCTGAGATCAAGCTTGTTCGTCAGAACGCTCGCACATCTTTTTTATATATGTCTATCACTTCAACAAGCTCTGTTTAGATCGTGTATAATTAACTATTATGTAAAAAACTATTTTTTACGCTTTTCAGAACGTTTATTTTCAAATTATTTTTTATTTTCTATTAATTAATTTGTCCCACCATCCTTTCACAGTCCTATCAGTTCACTTTTTTCAAATTGCTGTTATTCAAAATGTTTTAGTAAAGCCTCGTTCACAATAAGAAATTAGTACTTAATAGTTAGTAGTTATGGTTAGTGCTAGATGTTTGACAAGCACAATCGTGTGTTAGCGTTCACAACAACAAAATTAGCCCAGCGCTGCTCTGCACGAACCGTGGTAAGTGCAGGAGATTGCAAACTTCAAGCTTTTTAGTTAGTAGTTAGTGGATCGGCCAATCAGAAGAGAGAGGAAAGAGATAAAATATTTGAATTTAGAAGGCTCTCTATTTCTGTTAAGATGTGTGACAGAATGAAAATTGAAACAAGAAACAAAATATTTCTTCTCTTATTTTATACAAAGCAAGAAGTAAATAAGAAAATTGTAGGAGATGGTGGGCTCGCCCAATATATCAAAATAGAAATGAGCAAGGAGATTGGGGTTATTTGATTCAAGAAATGTTGTTATCGGAACAAGATATGTTTTTTAATTACACAAGAATGACTGTATCCCAATTTGATGATATATTAGCATTGACTGGATCAAGTTTAAAAAAAAAAATAGTAGAAGAAGACCCATTCCTGAAGGAGCGAGATTAGTACTGACATTAAGGTTAGTTGGAATACTTTGCGTTTGCACTTCAAATATATTTATTCAAATGTTTCCTCTCCCATATTTTTCCAACTATGCGAAACAGTGCAAAAATATGCTACGATTAACGAAGGTTGCAAACGAAGTAATCAAAAACAGCTGATGCTTCTATATTTTCTTCGGCTGTAAAATCTGTTGCATTTTTTGTTAGCATTGAAATAATGTTACAGTTCTCTGCATTACCGACAGGGATAGCGCTAATTAAAGAGTATTGTGAACGCTGACTCCAGACTCTTAACACAAACATCAACCACTAGCTACTTACTACTAATTTCTTCATTTCTTGTTGTGAACGAGGCTTAACAGTGAATTATTGTAGCAGAATTAGTGAGATGTGCGGCCAAACCAATAATCAATTTTTTGTTCACTTTCTAACTTCAATTGCCAGTCCTTACTGTCATATATCTATGGGTCAATAAAGCTCAAAATCGCATGAGCGATTGACTGCATTGTAGAACTAAGGCACTAAATACATGAGTACTATCATCCGCCATTTTGTGTCCAGGAAACGCGATGATTGAGTCGAAATAGTTTAATCTTTAGGTAAAAATAAAATAATATTGGAGTCTATCAAACTATTTATTTTTGGCATGATGTATTATTTGTAATCAAATTACATGCTTCAATTTAGAATTTTCAATTATCAAATGTTGAATCAAATTATTCGGTTTTCAATCATATACAATTAGAGTAATATTAAATACTCAGAATATCATTATGGAATTTTAATATATATTCTGTAATACCATTTTTGAAAACAATCTGACAAATTATTGCATTTCGGAATCTCTAAATATGTAAAACTCTATTGTTTATCTTCAAACTTTGTAATCTTTAACTTTCCTAGAAAAACTTTTATGCAAATTTATTGGAAGATTCATTATTCTACTGCTCTTACCCAAGGAATAAAAAACATGGAAGTCTACTATTTGCAATTTTTATATCGCATGTCTTGATAAAATTTGTTAGTTCGTAATATTTTGCTTATCAGAGAAATAATTGATTATATATTATTTATACTTATAATATATTTATATATGGATATATATAAATATATAATATATATTAGGTACCTATGTATAATACATAAATATATTGATCAATTATTGCTTGAAATTGAAGTAAGATCGTGTCTAAAAATTTAGATAAAAATATATATTAAAATGAACTGAGACATCTTCAATCAAAATTTTGATCTGATCATAACTTTAAATGAAAATTTTGACTGAATATACATACTTTTATATGAAATACTTATAATTCGTCTGTGAATCTCACAGCCACAATTACCGCTAATAATGATGATAAATTATTCGACACATTAATGAGTCATTTCGATACTTTTTTCTTTAGTTTTTCAAGTTATTATAACATTTTATTCTCGTCAAACAACGCATTTCCTGTAATGTTCGCATTGGTTTATATATGCTTTCTTTTATTGACAGGACACAAAATGGCGGATGATAATATCTATGTTTTTAGTGCTCTAGTTTCACTACAACAAACCGCCATGTTGGCTCCATTATACAGGTCTAATCGTGGTACTCTATTGACTTATAAGCAATAGAATTATTGTTTTCAAAGTGTCCAAGTGTCAACAGAACTTCAAAACCTTGCAAAACATATAATCTGCAAGAATTTAGATAAACACCTAAAGGAAAATTGTGTAATGACCCCATTGTGATGTTCAATTGTACAACAATAACAAAGAACAATCAACAGAACAGTAAAATATATATAAATGCAAATTGGACAATTGGAATAACTTACTTTTCAAATTAATCTATTACTGACGCTAGTAATAATTGATTTATGCCGTTAGTAATAAGTTCGACTTTACAGTCAATAACCTCTTTAATTTAATTCTCGGAGAACTCAACTTCTCTTTATATTTTAAATGACCTAATACCTAGATTTCGGTCGTCAAATGGGTCTAGTCCCCCTCTTATACAAATCATCATCATCATCATCCAGCAAAGGAACATCTAAATACCCCGAATCATCATACCTAACCGACCTATCAGGAGTTCTCGACAATCTACTCCCTCCGGTGGGGCTCCTCGCCGTGAGCCGGAGCACCGGGTCATCATACCTCCTGGAAACTAATGTAAAATCATGATGCGCATCAACCAGCTTTTGCAAACGAGAAATGAGTTCATAATCTGGCATAGGAAGAGCCACTCCGAGGATTTGGGCTACGGAGCCTTTGAAGGATTGAAGGGCAGATTCTCGGCGAGTCATATCACAGAGTTGGTCCTTCACTCGAGCAAGCTCGTCTCGGATTAGATGGATGGAATGCTCACTTATGTTGCGTTCTTGCTCGACGGTTTCGCCTGTGGCACGGACCTACATATTTTTGTTAAAAAATGCATATTTTACTTTTTTGAATTAACCGCCTTTACTATAATTGGGTCAATAAACTTTCAAAACGATCAATATTTAATCTAAATTATAAATCAACAACAATATAAATAAAGCACTGCCAGAAAATGGCAGCATTCATTCAACGACCAAAGTATAGAATGCCATTTTATTATTTAGGGCACATTCACAACCAAACCAAAATTTGTCTCGTTTCTATTTAAAATTGTCTGAAATTTAGCTTCATAGTGTCACAAATATGAAATATTTGTAGTAATTAGGTCACATAATTATTTATTTGAATTCGCTGTAACTGTAATCCTAGTTAGTACTGACAAGGTCGATGTTCAATTGTCGGACATGATTGACAGGCTATGGTCACTAGATGTTTGGTGGTTGCCAGGTAATAATTGTTAAACAATTGAATGTTGGCCCATTGTCGGCTTAGGTATATAAGAGCGTTAGCTCGGAGAGGAATTCATTGAGTCAGTGATTCAGTACGAGTAACAATGAATGATATTGTGAACATACGAGTTTGTAAAGTGAAGATTTACACTGTAACCTGTATTCATAAATTATTCACAATTAAATTTGTGACAAATTGGTGTCAGAAGTGGGATCCCGAGGAATTGTGTGAAAATAGTTTTGGATCCGGACGACGAAGAATGGATTTTGTTGCAGTGTTGTGAAGTGTTTAAATCTGTGTTGGGACTGTTGTAAATACCCAAGACAAGAAGCATGGCTACCAGCGAAGATGATGATGGAATTCATGAAGACATCGGCGGCATCCATAGAGCAGAAGATGGCTGAATCTACGGAAGGTATGAAGGCCATGGAGAAGAAAATGTCTGACTCTACGGAAGGTATGAAAGCGGTCATAGCAGAGCAGATGCAGTCCATGGAAGGGAAGATGTCTGAATCAACAGAGGCCATGGAGAAGAAAATGGCTGAATCTACACAAGGTATTTCTGCTGAACTAAAAGTGGCAAGTGAAAGGCGCAGTAGCTGAAGAAATAAAAATGGTGAAAGAATCGACTAAGGATATGGCCATGGAATTGAAGAAAATAATCTCGGAGCAGAACGAAACTATGGCATGTAAGTTCCAGGAGATTGATGATGAGCTTACTGGAGTAGAGAGTCAAGTCATGCAGATCGAACATCAAGTAAAGCAAGTTGAACAGGATTTAGAAGCAAAATTGGACTCGATCGTCACCGAGCGTAGCCCTACGAATAAAAAGTGCTCCAGCATCTTCCCAAGGGAAGTTTCAGCCAATTTAACCCTGAAACCAACGCCGTACGATGGCAAAACTTCTTGGGATGAATATTTTGCTCAATTTGAGCTGATTTCGGAGAATAATGGCTGGAATACGAGACAAAGAGCTATTGTACTTGCTGGAATGCTTCGAGAGACAGCTTTGATAGTCCTCTCAGGTTTGAATGAACAAAAACGCCTCGAAGCTTACGTCTGAATTGAAACTACGCTTCAGGGAGGAGCACATGAAAGAATTACTTCATGGACAACTACGAAACCGCACACAACGTTTGCGTATGCTGTGCAGAGTCTGGCCAGGAAAGGTTTTGCAAATTGTCAACACAGGAATATGTAGCAGTCAGATAATTCATGGACGGCATCAGCGACGACGTGATTGGGCGAGTTGTCCGGTTAGCAAATCCGAAGACGGCGAGAGAAGCGCTAACGAAGGCCTTGGAAATTGAGGCGGTCACGAAGGCGTCAAGACTGGCGAAGAGAGTGAGATGGCTTGAGCGCGATGAAGAAAAGCCCGAGGTAAAAAGGACTATGACTTATACAGGGAGTCGCGAGCGAGAACGATCTTATTCTCGATTTGTACCGACCTCACCTGGACTGAGAAGAAGAATTAGATGCTGGCGTTGCGGCAAGGAGGGCCATATTTAAATAGATTGCCGTACCAAGCATACTGTTAATTATGGCATGGATACATCATCTGGGCGACAGGAATCACCCAGATTATGAAGAATGAAATGCTGACAGTGTGGTCAGGATTGACATCTTCGAGCGAACTGTCGTTCGAGGTACACCGTTGATTGTGGTACGAACACATCGTCAGCAAAAATCAAATTCACCAGACCAGTAAAGCAGAAGCTAGCGGGATCCCCCATCAAGAGTTCCAAGCTTATTGATCTCCAAGTGCGGAGGATTCGAACCAGTCCAACCGTGGAAAGATTAGTGGAGAGTGTACCATGTAAAATGGTGCTTGATACTGGAGCAACTGTCACCGTTGTGCATCCAAAAGTCTTTGCAAAAATAAGACAAATTCCAAGCGAACGTGTTCAGACCCAGCGGGTTTTACTGAAGACAGACAATTGGCAATTTGAAGAAAAAGCATCAAGCATTCATTACCGCAATCGTGGATGACTGCATTCTGGGTGTCGAGTTCCTGCGAGACTTTGGTTGTGATCTGGATTTGAAGGGTGACGTCTTGCGGGTTGACAAGGAAGAAGAAATACCTCTCTATTATCGACAATGTTAATGCTCCAGGAAACCTCAGCTCCGATGAGATGATTCCACTTGGAGAGCCTATTTAGCACAATGGAGTTCCCTGAGAGTCAGAAACGACTTACTACACAGAATATTGGAGAATACCGATGGAAAGATAACGAAGAAGATAACATTCGATAAAGTCTGCGACCGTTTTTACTGGGTTGGCTGTCGGGAAGATGTAGAGCAATATTGCAAGACTTTCAAGGAAGGGGCCTGCCACTCGGCAGCGCGCTAAGATGCAGCAGTACAACGTGGGCTCTCCGTTTGAGAGAATTGCTGTGGATATACTTAGACCTTTGCCTATTACTGAACGGGGAAACAAGTACTTGGTTGTTGTCATGGATTATTTCACCAAATGGCAGGAAGTAATACCAGTAAGGAATCAAGAAGCTAAACAGTTGCGGAAGCCCTTATTGAGAACGTGATTTCAAGATTCGGGGTGCCGTTGGAGTTACACTCTGATCAAGGCAGGAATTTTGAGTCTGAACTTTTTAAATGTGTAATGAAGATTTTGGGCATTCGCAAAACAAGAACTGCAGCGCTACATCCGCAATCTGATGGTATGGTAGAACGTTTCACCAAAACAATTTTGGATTATCTGTCAAAATTCGTCAACGAGCACCTAGGTGATTGGGATAAGAAGATTCATCTGTGCTTACTAGCGTACAGGTCGGCAGTCAATGAATCCACTCAATACACTCCAGCCAAGTTGATGGTGGGTCAAGAGCTGCGGTTACCGGTTGATCTGGTTGTTGGACATCCACCTGAAGACAACGAGCAACAGTTGCCGGAATGGGTCAGCCATCTTCAGGACAACTTGTGGAGCGTCCATGAGTTTGCACCACTGATCTCTAATATAACACTGAATTGGATTTAGGCCGCTGGAATGCGGCCCCAATTGAGCGTCGCCATCTTGGCAAAAACTGAGGTTCTGTGTCAATTGGTGAAAGTTCAGTATGGTGTTGGGACGCAATTTTATACTCAATAAATTTTGTTTATTTATTTGAATGTAGATATATTAATACATAATATTGTTATTGTTTCATTTTATTAGAAAAACTCAACTGAAAAAGTTTGAAGATATAACTTATTCCTATTTTCAGTGAAGTATTACTTTCTACAGGTTTTATGGAAACCTAGAAGGATACATCAATTCATTATGTTAAAGTAATCAAACGATTTGATTTTCAATTTTAGATTAAATTGAAAATATCATGAATAATAAAATCATATTGTTGGGCAATGTTACAAAGTTATGATAACAAATTTGAGTAATATATCAAATTTAATATAAAATATCTTGCTCACAAAATTAATCGCTGGACCGCAAATTTGTGCTTATTTACGAACAATAAAATCTTGATTATTAAATATATTATTATTCTCCTATCATGTGTAGTAGATATTTAAAATTATTAGTTTTGAATAGGCAATATTATCGCAGAAAAGCACTTCATTTATTCATTTAGGTAAATTCATAGTTTTAAATTTTAGGTAACAAAAATTTATAAAACTATTGAACGGATTAAATAATACAAAACTACAATGTTTAAAAAATAGTTAAAACACTGACACTAAAAAGTTCACAAATATTTTTAACTATTAATAAATATTTCAACTATTATAACAATTTTTAACTTTTGTTGATTATTAATGTATGTATTTTAATATATATTGAGAATAATTTCTTCATCTTACTTGCATTACTCTTTGAATTTCACCGAGTGTCTTCTAAGTGTTTTGAATTTGCCGCCGAATAGTGACACAAAACCTCAGTTTTACTGTCAAGGCCGCCGTTCAACCGGGGCCGCTTTCAGATGCCAGAATACGGTCTAAACCCAATCCAGTGTTATATAAGAGATTAGTGGTTTGCACGGATGAACATACAAGCTACCAGCGACAGAATGAAGGCCCGATATGACCTGGTCCCAAGTTTCAACAAGGCGATAGGGTGTGGTTCTATAACCCCAGGAGAAGAAGAGGAAAGTGTCCCAAATTGCAGAGAGACTGGGAGGGGCCATACGAGGTCATAAAATGCCTAAATGACATATTCCGGATGCGGAGGGACAGAAACGGAAAACCGAAAGTCGTCTATACGAACAGGTTGTGGTCGTACCAAGGACGAGATTCTGAGTTCGCCGAGGACGACGAACCATAAGGGGGGAGCAGTGTCACAAATATGAAATATTTGTAGTAATTAGGTCACATAATTATTTATTTGAATTCGCTGTAACTGTAATCCTAGTTAGTACTGACAAGATCGATGTTCAATTGTCGGACATGATGGTCACTAGATGTTTGGTGGTTGCCAGGCAACAATTATTAAACAACTGAATGTTGGCCCATTGTCGGCTCAAGTATATAAGAGCGTTAGCTAGAAGAGGATATTGTGAACATATGAGTTTATAAAGTGAAGGTTTACACTGTAACTTGTATTAATAAATTATTCACAATTAAATTTGTGACAATATATTAGTTGTGAATGTACCTTTAGTTTATAAAATATATACTAACCTGATCTTTTAGCATACTAACTTTACGATTGTACCGAGTTCGTAACATTTCCGATTCGACTAATCGTTTTTGAAGCTCTTCTACTTTTCTACCTCTTTCTAAAGCAGTTATCTATGGACAAAATTAAATAATATTACATTTTTTAAAAGAATGAAGCTTCAATAAACCATAAAATCAGTGCCGGATCATCCAATAGGCACACTAGAGTCCCTACAACTACTCTCGTAAGTATCTTATGTTATTAAGCATGCAATAAGAATTAATATCTGTTTTAAATTTGTAACCTTATAATCGGCAGCTTCGGCTAGTTGGGCATTGAGATCCCTACACTGAGCCTTGGCATCTGATAGCTGTATCTGCAGTCTTTCAACTTGCTTCAGGAGTTTTTTGACCCGCAGATTTGCTTCATCTCGTTCACTCTGAAGAAGAGTTTTGACTTTAGTGTTGTCTTCTTGCAACGCGAGCTTTCGCCGAAGCAAATCTAAATGAAGATCTTTTCTTTGCACTTGTTCGCGTAATGTGCGAACTCTTCGTTGAAGCTGGTAAACTGTTGAGGTCTAAATAAACCAGGCTCATTTAATTAATCCCAATCATATTCCAATAATTGTTAATTTTTAAAATGAAGCTTTGGGTATACTTTTGAATTTTATTTTGAGAATGACAAATAAAAATACTTTTAACACTAGTTGCATACATTTATAGCAGAATACTTGTGCAGTAAACCGTGTTATGTACGGAAAATAATAATAAAAAATTAGATCCAATGTTTACTACAAATCTTGGTGCTGTCAAAAATAAATTTAGCTACCTTAAAATAAATTTGACTATTAGTGATTTAATTCTACTCCTAAATTATATTATTTTCTAGTTCCATTAAAAAAGATGGTGGCTTACTTCGCGCCACCACGGTACGTGATGCAAATCATGGCAAGAGCGTTCCCGCCTTAATCGTGGAAGGGTTCCGTAGCCACAACACAGCAACTGCACATAATACACACACAAACCCACTAAATTGAACGCTATTTGTAAAATACAATAAATATTGTGTATACTTGGTGTAACATAAAAATAAATTAATTTCTTGTTTATCCAACCCAATTCAAGAAAGCGCGCGAAACGCGACTTCCGTTACAAACAATCGGTAACCGAATAGTGTAAGTAAATAAAAAAAATAAAACCGATACTATTTATGAGTCGTAATAATTTCCACAAAATCTTAGAGGTTAAATACTTACTTTGTCAACAAGTTTGTCGCTTTCCAGTCGTGCCAACTGTTCAGCTCGAACTAAAAGTGATTCCGTATGCAAATCTACACCTAACTCAGCTGAAATTTCATCCATATTCAAAGCACGACCCAAACGTTCCAAAAACGCCATAAACTGAAAAAACTCAATAAAATTCAATTATCAATGACAAAATTAATTTGTACCGTATTTTTGTCCCGTTTAAGTCCTTCTCTGTTAAGTTCACACGAATTTAATTCCGCTTCCAATTTATGAATTTTGGATTCCAAATGATTTTTGTCGTCTTCCAAAGAACGTATTCTGCAAGTTGCTTGCTCTTGAAGGATATTTTGTCTGCTCAGTTGTTGTGATTCCGAAGATAATTTTTCTTTATAGGATTCCAGGTGCTGCACAATTGAAAATATTCAATTTAAATTTAAATATTTATTTTAAAAACTTACCGCAGATTTATCCTTGTTATCAGCAAGAATTTCCCGAATCCGTTCTTTAATAGAAGCCTCATGTGACTCGACAAATCGGGATGGTGAACTCAGCTGGATTGCTAAGGATTCCAGTAAATGCCGCAATTCGTTTTGAAGACGTGCGCATTTTTCTTCTCGTAATTTTAAATCGTCTAAATCATTTACAATTGAATCAATAAAAAAAGTGAAAAAGTACTAACATTAAATTTAATTCATTACAAAAATTACTTTTGCTACATGTAACAATATCTTAGTTTGGAAATATTAGCAATAAATTTGTCTTTTTGTTATTAAATTTGTTTTGGAGTAAACCAGGCTTTCAAATGAAGAATGAGGGACAGAGTAAAGGCAGGATGTGCAATAACTTCATTTTATTTTTCCAATTTTTGATGGGAACCGTAATATCATCTAATAAATCACATAAATAGTATCTCATAATAGATTCTGAATGATGATTAATTGAAAATGGTTAAAATTGAGGTTAGGATGAATGTCAGTTGGATGTACGACGATTCGCGAGTAAAATTCAGCCGTAGCCATCTGGTGGCAAAACGAGAACTACTCAAAGTCGTATTTCGCTTGAAACACCATTTGAACTAATGTTATTTTAATCGTTTGTTATTTGTAAACAGTGAGCTTTTGTTATATTTTTTCTATTACAAGTTTTTATTTACTATTACAGTATATGTGTATTGATCAAAATCAGGCTTCCCAATTTTTTTCTCCTCTTTTGCGCTCTCCTATTAACTACCTATTGATTTCCTTATTCTTTCTCCATTTATTCATTTTTTTGAGTTTAACATGAGTTTTCCTTCGAGAAAAGTCAATAATGTGAATTAAAATAATTAAAAACTATTTCCCAAGAACATGATTATTTATCTGCAAATAAATACAATTTGAAACGTCCATACACAAAATTGGAATAATAGCAATGAAATTTATTCCTCAAACTTACAAGTTTGTCAAGAGAAACCACCTTAAATATTATAATAACAAAATATTACTCCCTGGAAAACTGCTGTTTTAACATATAAACAAGCATGTCTAAAAATGACAGTACGACTACATCCGACATTTTGGTTGATAACAGCGCCGCCATCGGTAATTTTACTCGCGACATGGAGGTAAAAATATAAAGGAGAGAGCTAGTGGATGCATCTGTCAAGGACAAGTGTACGTTTGTTTGAAAACTGACGTCTATCCCCTCCCTAATCGGAACCAAAAGTGGTGCTCGTCCGTTCCCACTAGGCTTCACTCTCCTCACCTAAACTATAACCTCATGCTCCCTTCTTTCTATTCTAACCTCCATGACTCGCGAATACAACAAGAAGCCATACATACAACACAACATAAAACTATCTTCTTCAATATTTTAACTTGTACAAAGCACAAGCATTATGAAACCGACAAAAATTTTATGAAAATATCCGCTTTGAGCATCCCTGAATTCATTTTAACTATTTTCGGCTTGACGTCAGTACGTACGTTTGTACGTAAGCGCGTATATTTACGTAACTCGCAAATCTTGAAGCCCGTCGAACGTATAATGTTGAAATTTTGTATTTGAGACTGATCTAAGGTCTAGTTGTGCACCTCGTACCCATGGGCGCCGCCAGGATCACTTTCAGGGAAGTGCATCTGCATCTACACATTACATTATTAAGCTAGGGTTGGAAAAAATAATAGAAAACAAAAAATATATATATTTCTGATTTAAATCGTTTTTTTCTTTTAAATTTAAATCACATTTTTTTTCATTTAAACAAAAATCTGACGAGAACATCACGTGACTTACCTGTACATTATTGGATATATTTTTGCATTATAATAAACACAAAATCACATCTTTCCACCGTTAATAATTTTGAATTTATCAAAAAAATTCTTAATGGAAACAGTAGGTCATCATTCTTATGCTACAACATTCCTATACAGATTTCCAAGATTCTACGGCTAATAGTTCTGAATTTATACGCGAAATTAAAAAAAAAAAAAAACTGAAGTGCACTTCCGGTACAGTCAATTGTTATGAGAATAGTAGGCAATCATTCAGATGCTACAGCAGACTGAAATACTAAATTTCAATACTTTTCAGTCAATCGTTTCGAATTTATGCGAGGAATTCTAAAAGACTGTCAAGTAAAATACACTTCCGGCTCAGTCGATTTTAATGAAAATAGGAATAAACAATTAAATGGTACAGTCGTCTTAAATACTGAATTCCAAATAAAAATTCAGAAAATATTCCGAATAAAGTGCACTTCCGGTACAGACGATTGCAATCATAATGCGAGGTGCACAACTATGTAGATGTTACGACTGGTTGTTTTGAATTTATGCGGAAAATTTTGAAAGACTGCGAAGTGAAGTGCACTTCTAGTTCAGTCGATTGGTTGACCATTTAGATCAAACATTGGCAAAAGCCAGCCCGCGGGCGGATTCCGGCCCTTTTGATTTTTTACTCCGATCCGTCAGCACTTGTGTACGTAGCATATATACAAAATTTTCTTTCAAAAAAATTACACAAGATTCGAACTGACGTTGGTTATTTGTAGCAGAACGGCCAAAATCAAAATCTCTGCTACGATTTACAAATAAATTTTCAGCTTTCATGTCTCATATTAGGTATTATAAAAATAATATATTATGTTTTGATTATTAATGCTATTTATATTAAGTACAGTAAATTTATAATTACTAGAAGCTTGCAAGGTGCCTGAAGCGCCCGTTAAAAAGTGATGAGTCGTCAAAATCACAAATATTGCTTAATTTCTAAAATATGAGACCTAAATATGTTAAAATTTGTATATTCTAAGATAAAATATATCAAGAAGAATCTATTCTGATAATTTTTGTTGCTATAAACATTATAAAGATGCTACGTCGCACGCTGTATTGAGTAACGGACGGAAGAGAGAATAGCCGAATCAGAAACACAAACTGTTTGACTCTGTTTCTCCTAAACGAATTGAGATAAGTGAAGTCTGTAAAAAATATTGTATTCTGCACGATTCATTCTAAAGTAATAAGAATAATTATTGAAATATCTCAAAAAATACAAATACCATTACCTAATGAATAACATTTAGAATTTGTAGCTGTATTTTTCGACTCAATAGAGATAATCAAAATGTAGGGAAAGTATTGTGATCTACATACTTAGATGTAACACGATGGAGAGTTTCATCAGAATATCTTCAAAAATACAAATATGATTGACAGAAATTAAATACTCAATAATATATCTAAAATCGACTATTGTACTTATAGTAAAGTTCGTTACTGTATCTTCTGAACGAAACATTATAATTAAAATTTGTAAGGAACATGTTGTCTAACACATTTAATAAAATTAATAAAAATGTCTTATAGAAATTGAACAGTAAAGATATTTCTGTTTTAAAAATGAGAATAAAAGATTATCAACAATAACAAAATTCGATAGACAAAAGATAAATATTTGGATTTTCATTCAAGTTATTTTTTATTATGTATGAATTAATGCAATCTGGTATATTTAGGATCATACAATTCGTAAGGTTGGAAGACACTACTGTCACCCACTCGCACGACTGTGCGTAAATCTTCAAAGTTTTTTATTATTTGCTCTTTTGGTATATTTTTGAATTTTCTCAAATCATAGCAAACCAAAGTTTTTAAAATGTTCATTTAATGACATAAATTTCGAATCCATATTGCCTATTATATAATCAATCATTGTGTTAAAAAAATTTACTCATCGGCTTGAGGTGCGAGACCCCTCGGACCGCCTCGGAAAATACGAGCCTTCATTTTCTAAAATTTAGCATACAGTTTTCGGCCTTATGGTATTATCCAATCAAGTGTCAGAATTATCATAAAGGCGATAAGGGCTATATTCTTTTGCTTGCGTTGCGACTAGGCCTAATTAATATAAGGAATTTGGTTCAATTTAGTTCAACTTGCGAACTGTATATGATATATTAAAATGGACTGTACGGATCCCGACCAGAGTCGATACAGTGGTTACCAAAAGAAGTGGAAGAAGTTGTATATGCTTAGCTCTATTTAGTCCCTCTCAGCAAATTGTGAGAACATTTTTCCCTTCAAAATTTTAAACTAAAAAATCTGACGTGGACATATAATAATATGATAATCAAATACATAATTACATCGTTCCACGAATAATCGTTTCAATACTTACTCAACAGCCGATCGTTTCGAATTTATGCTAAAAATTCCAAAAGCCTATCAAGAAAAGTGCACTTCCGGCTCAATCGATCTTAATAAAAATAGGATATGAACATTTAATCGTCTTATACTGAATTCTAACATTCTATGTTCCATTGTTTTGTATTTATGCGGTTAATTCAAAAAATGTTTCGAGTACAGACGATTACAACCAGAAGCGTCTCACTGCACCCCGGCGCCATGTCCTTGAAGGCGGCAGTTGGGCCCCGAACATAATTCTTTAAAAATAAGGCCAATTTCTTCAACAAAATATTTTATTAGAGCTAATCCTCAATCAACATTCCATAATCCACCATTCTATTTTGGATTGGGATTGAAATTGTGAATTTTGGATCAAGAATTGTGGATTTCGGATTGGGATTAGGATTTTGGATTAAGATTGGGATTGGGTTTCTGGACTTTGGATTTTGGATTGGGATTTGGATTGGGATTGTGAATTTTTGATTGGGATTGGGATTGTGGATTTTTGATTGGGATTGAGATTGTGGATTTTTGGATTTTGGATTGGGATTGGAATTGTGGGTTGTGAATTGGGATAGGGATTAAAATTGTTTATTTTGGATTTGGATTGTGATTGTGGATTTTTAATTGGGATTGGGATTGAAATTGTGGATTGAGGATTGTGATCAAAATTGTGGATTACGGATTGTAGATTACGGATTGAGATTGATATTGTGGATTCTAATTGAGGATTGTGGATTGTGAATTGGGATTAAATTTGTGGATTGTGGATTAGGATTGAAATTGTGGATTGGGATTAAAATTGTGGATTGGGACTCAAATTGTGGATTGTGGATTGCGATTAAAATTGTGGATTGTTGATTGGGATTAAAATCTATAAAAAAGAGAAGTACCATGAATAGGGGGAGGTATGGAAGGGCGCAATTTATATATCTTTGCAACCAGGCGTTAAGAAGGCAGAGCTGCCTCTGATTGCAACCATAATGCGAGGTTCAAATCAACAGGCTCTACCATAGTTTTAAATGTACTAAATTTAAGCATAATACGTTCAACGAGCTTTGAGATTTGCGAGTTACGTACATACGTACCGACATCAAGTCGAAAATAATCAAAATGAATTCAGGGATGCTCAAAACGGATATTTCCATCAAGATCTCGAAATGTGAATTTTGTCGGTTTCACAATACTTGTACTTAGTACAAGTAAGTAAAAAATTTAATACTTGTGTACAAATTATTCTCTACTTTTGGTCTAGTCCACTAAAAACTGAGAAACCAGTTGAGGACAGAGAGATTGGCCAAATTAACTTACCTATATGAAAGGTTGAATTAGGTTATACTTTGATGATGATTATATTTATTTTATTTCATATTTTATGTGAATCTGATAGGTATTTGAATAAGAAATTTCGATTGATTTAAATCCTGATTTTTTTACTTGATTTAAATCATGACTCAAATCAATTGATTCAAATCATGACAACATATTAACTAATATAAAATATAGAATTATACATGTATATTAAGTAGAAAAAAAGTGTGCATGTATTAGTGTTGGTACACACGTACGAAGTAAAACTTCTATACGACATCATTTTCATTTTATTTCATATTTAAAATTGATCTAATGTCAAACGCAAATCGCGCGGGTATTTGAATTCCTGACAGGGGGGTGCAAGTGTACCCCCTTGCACCTTGCTGCCGGCGCCCATGCCTGCACCAGAAGTGCATTTTACTTAAAACTTTTTTTGAATTTTCAGCATAAATCCGAAATGGTTAGCTGTAGGATGTTGAAATTCAGTATTTGAAATTACTGTAGCATCTTAATGGTTTTCTTATATTTTTGTACCAATTGAATGAGCCGGAAGTGCACTTTATGTAACAGTATTTTCGAATTTTTCGCGTAAATTCAAAACAATCAGCTGTAGATTATTGAAATTTCGTATTAGGCACTTCTATAAGATCTTGTTGTGCAACTCGCATTATGATTGCAATCGTCTGTACCGGAAGTGCATTTTCTTCGAAGCATTTTTTGAATTTTTCGCATAAATCAAAAACGATTGAACGTAGAATATTAGAATTCATTATTTAAGACGATTGTACCATCTAGATGCTCCTATCCTAATTTCATTGAGATCGACTGAACCGGAAGCTCACTTTACTTGAGTCTTTTAGAATTTTTCGCTTAAATTCGAAACGATCTGCCGTAGAGCAATGAAATTTCATATTTGAGTGTGCTGTAGCATATGAATGATTAATTTTTGAACCGGCAGTGCACTTCAGTTCGAGTTTTTTTTTAATTTAATCAGTATTTAGGAATGTTGTAGCATAAGAGTGATGACCTACTGTTTCCATAGCAACCTACTGGGCCGAAAGCGCACTTTACTTGACAGATTTTTAGAATTTTTTGGATAAATTCAAAACTATTAGCCGTGGAACGATGAGATTTTGTTTGATTATATTATATGCAAAAATATATTCAATGATGTGCAAGTAAATCACGTGATATCCACGTCAGATTTTTTATAAGGATTTCAGTATTTTAAATTTCGCGCGGTTAAATTTATATAACCGGAAAACAAACGAGAATCATTTGCAAAACTTTTGAATTGAAGAAAAGCCTAGAAATGATCATTTGATACATAATTAAAAATTAACTACTGCAGTTTAAAAGGTTTTTATTGTCAAAACATAATTACATTTATACATCATGGCGCAAATAATTATAAATAAATTTTTATATAAAAAAATTACTTTGGCGTTATTTTACCTTCAGTACTTTTTGTACAGCCTCAACTACATCATTTGGAACAGGTATAGCAACTCTTTCTAATCCATTTGTGTACGGCATAGGAACATCAACACCAGTAATTCGAATAACAGGAGCATCCAGGTGATAAAAAGCTTCACTTTCCATAATTTGAGCGGAAATTTCTGAACCAATTCCACATTGAGGCCATCCTTGTTCAACACTAATCAAATGATTTGTTTTTTGTACTGATTGTATGATTGTTTCCATATCTAAAGGTCTTAATGATCTTAAATTAATAACTTCACATTCGATTCCTTTTCCTGCTAATTCTTTCGCTCCTTCCAGAGCGATTTCGACTGCTCTGCTATGTGCGACGAGAGTTACGTGTTGTCCAGATCGTTCGATTTTTGCTTTTCCAATGGGAATCAGAAATTCGTTCGATAAAGCTTCATCGGACATGCTCATATTTACACCATACAAAATTTCGTTTTCTAAAAACACGACTGGATCAGGATCGCGAATGGCGGATTTCATTAATCCTCTTGCGTCTTCAGCGGAATAAGGAGAAACAACTTTTAATCCTGGAACGTGGGTGAACCAAGCTCCGAAACATTGTGAATGTTGGGCAGCAACACCGGCAGCGGCGCCATTCGGACCACGAAAAACAATTGGTATATTGATCTGGCCAGCTGACATATAAAAAGTTTTGGCGGCTGAATTCACAATATGATCTATGGCTTGCATAGCGAAATTAAAAGTCATAAATTCACAAATTGGTCTAAGTCCGGCCATTGCAGCTCCTACTGCAATCCCCGCAAAGCCCATTTCTGTGATTGGAGTGTCTATAATTCGTTTGTCTCCATATTTCTTCCATAAACCTCTAGAAACTTTATAAGCACCGTCATACCTCGCTACTTCTTCTCCCAAGAGGAATACTCGCCCATCTCGTTCTAATTCTTCGTCTATGGCTGAGTTTAAAGCTTCTCTGACTGTCATTTGTCGGGCTAATGCTGCTTGTGAGGTAGAAAATGCTCTACGAAATACTAATTTTGTTGCCATGGTTGCAATGGAACCAGAATTCGATAAGCTTGCCATTTCCAATTGATATTTAATAGATCTAAAATAAAAATTTAAGTTTTAACTGAGTACTTTAACACTGAATTCGATGTAACTTACCCTTTTTAAATCTGTTCACATTCTGTGAAAGTCGAAGCTGTCAAATGAAGGTCAAAATCAATGACTTCACACAGCTGGATGTACTATTGCCTGAGCGCTCTCTCACAATCGATATTTGCGCTCGCGTGTTATGCTGCATGATATTTATTTTCACGATTTAACGTCTTATTATTCGTATTTTAATGGATACTTTACGGTTTATACGATTTGTAGAAATATTATTCAAATTGTAAGCAGTCTAGTTATGAAAGGTCGTTGATTTTAATCACATGTTCTGCTAATTTAATGAAGTGACACCGATGGCAGCACTTGATTATGTAATCAAAAATATGTTTGAAAAATGGAAATCAAAGTTCAATTCATGATTTTAAATAAAATTTTATTGATTATAGAAATAAAAAACTTCAATTAAAACCTAATATGTTTGCAGTTTGAATACTAAAAATAGACAATTTCATAAATTTCACAGAAAGATTTCCAAATTATTAAAATATTTTAATTAACATGTATCTATATATTAGTAGAAATGACTTTTAAATTATGATTCTTGCTTTTTTTTAGATGTAAATTTGGAATGCTGCCAGTTGCCTTTCGAATTTATATTTTTCATGTTTACTATTAGTAAGATGAACTAAAAATAGTTTCAAAATTCAAGAATTTTCCTTACCTTATTATTAATAATGACCTTTATACAATTGTTACTACAGTGTAAACACGTTTAAATCGATTTGTGTAATATTCGAAAAGAAGTGACGGTCATGTGGTGCAAATTGGCGCGAAATATAAACTACAAATACATCTGCACTTGCAGCATGAGCGTCGGCAGCAAGGTGCAATTGATTTGAGTCATGATTAAAATCAAGTAAAAAAATCACGATTTAAATCAATCGAAATTTCTCATTTAAATACCTAACAGATTCACATAAAATATGAAATAAAATAAATATAATTATCTTCAACTCAACCTGTCATATAGGTAAGTTAATTTGGCCAATATCTCTGTCCTCAACTGGTTTCTCAGTTTTTAGTGGACTAAACCAAAAGTAGAGAATAATTTGTACACAAGTATGAAATTTTTTACTTACTTGTACTAAGTACAAGTATTGTGAAACCGGCAAAATTCACATATCGAGATCTTGATGGAAATATCCGTTTTGAGCATCCTTGAATCCATTTTGACTATTTTCGGTTTGATGTCGGTACGTATGGCTGTACGTAACTCGCAAATCTCAAAGCCCGTCGAACGTATTATGTCGAAATTTCGTATATTTAAGACTATGGTAGAGAGTGTTGATTTGCACCTCGCATTATGGTTGCAATCAGAGGCGGCTCTAGCCTACTTACCGACGGGGCGCACAGATATATAAATTGCACCTCTCCCTACCACCCCCTATTCATGGTACTTCTTTTTTTTATAGATTTCAATCCCAATCAACAATCCACAATTTTAATAGCAATCCACAATCCACAATTTGAATTTCAATCCACAATTTTAGTCCCAATCCACAGTTTCAATCACAATCCACAAATTTAATCCCAATCCACAATCAATAACTTCAATCTCAAATCACAATTCACAATTTTAGTCCGAATCCACGATTTGAATCCCAATACACAATTTCAATCCCAACCCACAATCCACAATTTTAATCTCAATCCCAATTAAAAGTCCACAATCACAATCCCAATCCAAAATACACAATTTTAATCCCAATCCCAATTCACAACCCATAATTTCAATCTCAATCTCAATCAAAAATCCATAATCCCAGTCCCAATCAAAAATCCACAATCCCAATCCCAATCAAAAATCCACAATCCCAATTCCAATCCCAATCCAAAATCCAAAGACCAGAAACCCAATCCCAATCCCTATCCAAAATCCTAATCCCAATCCAAAATCCACAATTCCTGATCCAAAATCCACAATTTTAATCCCAATCCAAAATAAAGTGGTGGATTATGGAATATTGAATAAGGATTAGCTCTAATAAAATATTTTGTTGAAGAAATTAGCCTTATTTTTAAAGAATTATGTTCGGAGCCCAACTGCCGCCTTCAAGGACATGGCGCCGGGGTGCCGTGCACCCCTTGCATCCCCGCTTGAGATGCCTCTGGTTGCAATCATCCGTATTCGAAACATTTCTTGAATTTACCGCATAAATACAAAACAATCGAACGTAGAATGTTAGAATTCAATATAAGACGATTAAATGTTCATATCCTATTTTCATTGAGATCGATTGACCGGAAGTGCACTTTACTTGATAGGCTTCTGGAATTTTTCGCATAAATTCGAAACGATCGGCTGTAGAGTATTGAAACGATTATTCGTGGAACGATGGAATTATGTATTTGATTATCATATTATTATATGTCCACGTCAGATTTTTTAGTTTAAAATTGTGAAAGGAAAAATATTCTCACATTTTGCTGAGAGGGACTAAATAGAGCATATTACAACTTCTTCCACTTCTTTTGGCATGACGACCGCTGTATCGACTCTGGTCGGGATCCGTACAGTCCATTTTAATATATCATAAACAGTTCGCAAGTTGAACTAAATTGAACCAAATTCCTTATATTAATTAAGTCTAGTCGCAACGCAAGCAAAAGAATATAGCCCTTATTAAATCGCCTTTATGAGAATTCTGACACTTGATTGGATAATACCATAAGGACGAAAACTGTATGCTAAATTTTAGAAAATGAAGGCTCGTATTTTCCGAGGCGGTTCGAAGGGTCTCGCACTTCAAGCCGATGAGTTAAATTTTTTAACACAATGATTGATTCTATAATAAGCAATATGGATTCGAAACTTATGTCATTAAATGAACATTTTAAAAACTTTAGTTTCCTATGATTTGAGAAAATTCAAAAATATACCAAAAGAGCAAATAATAAAAATCTTTCAAGATTTACGCACAGTCCTGCGAGTGGATGACAGTAGTGTCTTCCAACCTTACGAATAGTATGACCCTAAATATACCAGACTGCATTAATTCATGCATAATAAAAAATAACTTGAATGAAAATCCAAATATTTACCCACATTTTGTCTATCGAATTTTGTTATTGTAGATTATCTTTTATTCTCATTCTTAAAACAGAAATATATTGTCAGTTCAATTTCTATAAGACATTTTTAATAATTCTATTAAATGTGTTAGACAACATGTTCCTTACAAATTTTAATTATATTGCTTCGTTCGGAAGATACAGCAACAAACTTTGTACTACTATAGAATAGTCGATTTTAGAAATATTATTGAGTATTTAATTTCTGTCGATCATATTTGTATTTTTGAAGATATTCTGATGAAACTCTCCATCGTGTTACATCTAAGTATGTAGATCACAATACTTTCCACACAATTTTAATATCTCTATTGAGTCGAAAAATACAGCTACAAATTCTAAATGTTATTCATTAGGTAATGGTATTTGTATTTTTTGAGATATTCCAATAATAGTTCTTACTACATTAGAATGAAACGTGCAGAATACGATATTTTTTACAGACTTCAATTATCTCAATTCGTTTAGGAGATACAGAGTCAAACAGTGTGTGCTTCTGATTCGGCCATTCTCTCCTCCGTCCGTTACTTATGTAATACAGCGTACGATCGTAGCATCTTTATAATGTTTATAACAACAAAAATTATCAGAATCGATTCTTCTTGATATATTTTATCTTGGAATATACAAATTTTAGCATATTAAGGTCTCATATTTTACAAATTAAGCAATATTTGTGATTTTGACAACTCATCACTTTTCAATGGGCGCTAGGCGCCTTGCAAGCTTCTAATAATTATAAATTTACTGTACTTAATGTAAGTAGCATTATTAATCAAAACATAATATATTATTATTATAATATTTGATATGAGACATGAAAGCTGAAAATTTATTTGTAAATCGTAAGAGGGATTTTGATTTTGGCCGTTCTGCTATAAACAACCAGCGACAGTTCGAATCTTGTGCAATTTTTTTGAAAGAAAATTTTGTATATGTGCTACGTACACAAGTGCTGACGGGTCGGAGTAAAAAATCAAAAGGGCCGGATTCCGCCCGCGGGCTGGCTTTTGCCAATGTTTGATCTAAATGGCCAACCAATCGACTGAACTAGAAGTGCACTTCACTTGGCAGTCTTTCAAAAATTTCCGCATAAATTCAAAACAATCAGTCGTAACATCTAAGTTGTGCACCTCGCATTATGATTGCAATCGTCTGTACCGGAAGTGCACTTTACTAGGAGCATTCTTTGAATTTTTCCTTGGAATTCAGTATTTAAGACGACTGTACCATCCTATTTTCATTAAGATCGACTGAACCGGAAGTATACTTTACTTAACAGTCTTTTAGAATTCCTCACATAAATTTGAAACGACCGGCTGTAAAGGATTGAAATTTAGTATTTCAGTCTGCTGTAGCATCTGAATGATTGCCTACTATTCTCATAACAATCGACTGTACCGGAAGTGCACTTTAGTTGCATTCAAAATTATTAGCCGTGGAAAGATGCGATTTTGTGTTTATTATAATGCAAAAATATATCCAACGATGTACAAGTAAGTCACGTGTTGTTCACATCAGATTTTTGTTTAAACGAAAAAAATTGTGATTTAAATTAAAAACAAAACGATTTAAATCAGAAAAATCTATATTTTCTGTTTTCTATAATTTTTTTCCAACCCTAGCTTAATAATGTAATGTGTAGATGCAGATGCACCTCTCTGAAAGTATTCCTGGCGGCGCCCATGACTTGCAGTCTTTTTTTCTGTAATATCATTCAATATACCAAATGCACTATAAGTTTCTGCCACACCCGTATCGGGTCAAAGCCGTGATTCATATTTATTAATTTATTTTATTTTTTATAATTCGTTAAAATGACTGAGAATTGTGAATATCTATATATTAATATGTCAAGAGAAAACTTTCAACCTCCTTTTTTATCATATTGGATGCACGAAGGAATGTGAGACTTGGCACACTTTAAGGTCATATTATGGAGAAGAAGTGCAGAAAGTGAAAATTATATACAAGGTGTCCCATTTTTAATATATTTTAATACGTGGAAAGAAAACTTTGTACCATTTTTTGAAGCAAAAGAATTTGCATATTTGAAGTTTATACGGAGGAGTGCAGGAAGCTTAAATCATATACAGAAAGTCACATTTAGATTTTACGTGAAGAGAAAACATTGTACCGCGCGCACGAACGAATGTGAGATAAGGTATACTTGAAGTTTATATGGCGAAGGAGTGCAAAAAGCTAAAATTATATTAAGAGTGTCCGCTTTTGATTTTATGTTCAGGGAAAGTTTTGTACCGCGCGCACGAAGGAATGTGAGACTTGGCATACTTGAAATTTAAGTACAGAAAAAACAGAAAGCTAAAATTATTTACAGGTGTCTCATTATAATTTTACGAAGAGAGAAGACTTTTTGACACGCTCACGAAAGATTGTGATTGACATATTTGAAGTTTATATGGAGGAGGAGTGCATGAAGCAGAAATTATACACACGGTGTTCCATTTTTATTTGCGTGAGGAGGAAACTTTGTTCCGCGCACACGAAGGAATGTAAGATTCTATATACTTGAAGTATATATGGCGAAGTAATGCAGAAAGCAGAAATTATAAAGAGAATGTTCCAATTCAGTTTTACATGATGAAAAAGCTTAGTATCGTGCGCACGAAGGAATGTGAGATTTTGAATGAAAAAGTAGTGCAGAAAGCTAAAATTTTTTACAGGATGTCCCATTTTAATTCTACGTGAAGAGAAAACCTTATAACGCGCGCACGAAGGAATGTGAGGTTGGCATACTTGAAGTTCATATTAAGAAGGAGTACAGAAAACTGAAATTATTTACAAGGTACGAAGGATGTAAGATTCAACATACTTGAAGTTTATATGGAGAAGGAGTGCAGAAATCTAAAAGTATATACAGGTGTTCCATTTGAATTTACCGCCGAAGACAATATAATTTTTTGCTGGAATATGCACGGAATGAAAAAATGTCTAAAGTAAAAGTTTAACGATTTTCTCTCCCCCCGAGGGGCAGGGATAGGGAAAACTCCTCCAAAATCTGGAATGGAAACGACTATTTTTTATTTCAGATTCGGATAGAGTATTGAGCATCGAATACCAAGTTAATTTTACTTGAAACCATAAACCTCCAGTCCAGGGATGGAGGATTGAATTCAATAACGTTCAAATTTGACAGTATAATTTCGACCACTGGGCGACCACTAGTACTCTTAAATAATTATGTGTAATTTCTTTATAGATTGTTTTATAAATAAATAACAGACCATATAACCTCGAATATAAAATGTCCATCTGAAACTATGATGGATTGCCAATCCCTTCCATAAAATTCCTCAAAGCAAATAATTTTTGTGCGAGCTTTAGTTTCAACCCTATTTTTAACAATTCAATGAGCCCAGCAAAGCAGCGCGCCAACCTAACAAACAGGAAATGACATCATTTTTACTTCCCTGATCTATAAAACTGAATCCAAATTCGAATTAATATAAAATGAGAATCATGATGCGAAATTAGAATTATTATCACATATTTGTACATTACATGCAAACGTTCGTCAGTTTTTTTTTTAAATAAGTGATTCGGCTTTATTGTTTTTGGTATTAAATTGAAGCTCTTGCGGGAATAATTTTAGTAAAAGTGTCATAGAGGATACTTGAACGATTGTCAATTGTTTCTTTTACAAATTATTCATATGATGTCTAGTTTGGTATCAATTTAAAGCTCTCAAACAGCTGTCAGTATTGTAAAATCTCGTTAGTTCCACTTTTTGAGAATGAAAAACGACGGTGACATCACACTAACATTAAAAATAAAATACGGCCCAATGGAAAACAATTAAAACTTGTGAATAATAATTTCATAAAATAATTTTTACCTCTAAGCTGGCAAATCGTTGCTTCTTGAGTGGCAATATTTCCGCTAGCCGAGCCAAGGCTTCTGGTGGAAGAGGCTAATTTTTCCCGCAAATCAGCAGCTTCCCGTTCGATAACTCTCGCATGCATTTCTGCCGAATCCTTTTCTTGCCTAAGCCGCTCAATTTCCAAAATTTGAGAGCCGGATTGCCGTTGTAAATTATCTCGTTCAGTTAGAGTTGCGTCCAGAGACGCTTTACAATTACGGAGCTCTAATTCGATTCCTGAAAGGTTATCGGACATTGTGTGCGTCCGGGATTTTAGGCGAGTTGCTTCCTAAATTAAAAAATATATACCAGATGTGTAAAGGATTTAAAAAAATATACCTGAACGATTTCAGTAGCTTTAATAATCACACTTTCAGTTGATAAGTGTGCTCCCTCACAACAATCCACCCTCAAAACGAGCCCCAATCGTCGCACAAGATCATGTAAAGCATTCCTGGCGGCTTCTTTTTTTTGTTCCTCCGCTGAGCATTCTACTTCCAAATTTCTCAATTTGATTTCCAAGTCCTTGGCGCGGTCTTCTTGGTACCTAACATCACGTTGGAGGGTCTGTAATGTGACGTCACTATGGCCCTGTTTGGCGTAAAGCTCGCGTTCGCGATCTTCCAGTTCTTTTATGCGTTTTTTTAGGGAATCGATAATTGCATTTTGGCGCGCAGATTGCTCTCGTAATTGGTCGGATTCTACTTGAAGTTCCAGGACATGAGAGTCCCGGGATCGAAGCTGACTTTTCATATCGTTAATCTAAAATTATAAAATCATCTATAAATGTGCATAATTTTTTTTTTCAAATTTACCTCGTGGACCAGTCGATCTCGTTTGTACTGTAAAGCTGCTACTTCGCTTTTTAGGGCTGTAGTCATGTCGTGTGCAGTATCCGAACCGTCCATCTAAAGATTTCAAATGTTTTATTCAAACAAAAGATATTTATCAGTAATTTTAAGAACTAAATCATTTATTTATAACTCTTTCTTTAAATTCGGAATAATCTAAAATTTTTTCTAATCCATTTTAATTAAATATGGAGCAAAAGTTTTACTTGTTCACATCACGTCACACCGAAACCTCCCCACTTCCTCTTCAAGTATAAAACAAATGACAGCTAACAAGTACACACTGACTGAAGCACATCACGTGATATTCGTTTGTTTCCGTCGGTCCCGATATGATACAAATTCTAAATTTACAATCCACCCCATTCCCTTCCGTTTGTTTATACCACCACTTCCGTTTCAGCGATCATTGTTCAGGATTCCTTCATACAGAGGCCCCCAAACTATTTTGTCAAAACATTTAATTTAAAATTACCAAACGACTATTAGTGATATTTTAAACAAATAAACCAAGTGCTTCAATTTTCTGACAAAAATCACTATTACCAACCTCAATTTTCCCGCCTTTTTTCAACAAAATAATTTGAAATAAATGCTGAAACGTTGGAGGCTTCTGCTCAAGTCATTCATTGGTCTAAATTTCATAACAGAATTAAGAATACTACGATTGCATCCAAAACTTATTCCGGATGTATCGCCCGGAAACAAATGGTTTCAAATCAATTTTTAGAGCCGGTCTTTTGCTGGTACGAAGTCCTAAATTTGCTACTTTGACAGTTCCGACTGTTTTATTATTATTGTTTCATGGAAATGATTGATTTTATTGAATTAAAAATGGATACTAATAAAAGCGAACAATACAATTCATTAGGGAACAATTCTGAATTCAACCACTTTCTCATATCAAAGGGAAGAAAAAAAATATTTCTAAATGATATCGTGGACAAATTGATCAATAATTATTATTACATCGAAAAATTAGATGATTCAGTGATCTTACATATTTTTTATTAACTAACATTAATTATTTAACTCCCACTATTTCTCAGGAGTCGTACCGCAGCAATAAGGTTCTCGAAAAAAATAAACTCCTATTTATTTCCTATTATTATGATAGATTCAGTAATTTTAAACAGCTTTATGTAAAAAAAAAATTGTTTACGTGACACTTTACATTCATAATTTTGATAAAAACAACTCCAAAGTGACGTCACAGCTGCTAGAATTGTGTATAGTAACACCAAGCGAATATGAACAATCTTTTATAAATGTTATATATCTATTTTGGTATTTTAATTTATTTTAAAATATATTGAACGTCAAAGTAGGATGTGCAAAATAAATATTTTATTCTGTCTGATAAAATGTTACTTAGATTACTTAAAACATGTAATATTCGTGCTTGGATGGGCTATGGACAGTGACCTCTAATATATAAATGGACTGGAAAGCTGTATACTTCCAACACATAAGGGGCTGGCTCCAGCGAAATGTCATTGGAGAGAGTTCATCCTTGTTCATTTTTACATGCTATCTCTATCTAACGCGAAAACTGCGCATGCTCTGTAAATCGGCTCAGCGTAACCAGAGGCGCCGAATGGACTACTTTTCTTGGGTAGAGTCATTCCTTATCTGTATCATAGGCGTGCGGGATATAATAAGTGTATTATTGTTGTGCATTGTTTTTATCTTGTGAGTTCACGTGAACATCTAAGATGGTGACGAAGTGTATTGTATTAGGATGCAGTAATACTTATGGAATGTGCAAACGACTGAAATTTCACAGATGAGTTCTTAATTTTGGTCTGTTAATGTATTATAAAAAAGGCCAGTTTTCTAATACTTGGTACAAATGTAAATTACTAGTTATCATTACTATTCTATTGGTTGAATAATGATTGCTCTTGGTAACTTGAATCTTTTTTTTTTAAGAAGACTTTCGGATAGAAATTTGAAATGCTAAAAAATAATAATGAATATACAGAATTTAATCCAAAAAATCTATTTATTATGATATAATTCTGAAAAACATGTATAGTTCATTGAATAATCGTGCTAACTTTGGTGTCCGAAAAACTGAACCAGCTCATAAAACTATAAATAATTTTTCTAATTGTAGAAAAATGTGAAAAAATGTTTCGGCTAATGAAAACTGAATTTCAATCAAAAAATTTTAAACAAATTATAATGTTAAAATAATGATTGTAAATTTGTGAGATGAATAAAATAAATTTATTCATGACAAACCATCACCAATTATATTTAGAATTATCAATGTTTGCTCTATATTTTCTTATTCACAATATAATGTAACGTATTTTTTATTCATTATTCAATTTTTTAATGGAAAAAACACATTACTGCAGAACCCAAAGAAAACATTTTGAGAGCCGCATTAGAAAGAGATAGCCTCTCTCCATTTGTGCGTGGTTGCATAACTTCATTTTGGAGCCACGAATACTCGTCTACTTTCCGGTCCATATATGATTAGAGGTCACTGGCTATGGATGTATGCGGAAGACCGTGCGCACAAAACGCGCGCATAACGTGTTCAAATGTAGGCAACTCTGATTGGCAATTAGGTAACTGGCAATTGAAACGTCATTACAAAATTTAAAATATGATGAAACTTTCAAAAAATCATATTTGAGAAACTACAGAGACAATATTTGTTTCTATATGAAATATTTGAATTTTTGAGGACGAAAACTGGTTCATAATTCAATTATCAAAAACATATTAAAATGTATTCTTCATCATCTATCAAATTTCTATTCATACTAATAAAACGGTTATTAATGTTCCCTATTGTGAGTTTAATGAATAAAATTCCAAAAAATATATTTCAAATCATTAATTATTTCTTCTATTGAGGCTTTAATATAGTTATTAATGATTATACAAGATGTCCCTTCGAAATGTGGAAGTATAATTTGCCAATTTCAGGCGATTTAGGTTAAACTAGTTCCGCCTAGGCAATATAAGTTTGTTCTTATAAAAAAATTCACATCTAAGGCCAAACCACGAAGAAAAATAATAAAGGAGCGGACACTAAGTTGGAAAACATGAAGCCTTAAATGTAATGCGGTAGGTGAGAGAGATAGCGAGATTAGGCCTAGCTATGAGTGTTTCTAATGCAGAAATGATTATATTTTTATTTTATTCAATTTTCAGACGTATTTTATATTTTCATTACGTTTAATACTTTGTTATCTATTAAATGAGAATAAAATAAAAGAAAATTTGCATTTCTATCTTTTAAAACCTATAATAAAATAGTACATTTGTCTTTTAAATCAACAATTTGATTCCCTGAACATTAGATTGTTCGCATAAGTTCATTGCACTTGAATCAGCTGATTTGAGTAGTCTGAATGCAGTCAGAATCTGTGCCAGACTGTGCTGCCATCTATAAGCAGCTTGAGAAATAGCTGCTGTTCTCAACTTACTTCATCATCGTTGGTTCTCAAACATAAAGAGAAAATCATCAATGATTTATTTAAAGTAAACGGTGGAATATTAAATGGAATGCAATTCTAAAATAAATAATTTATTGAATAATTCAATTGGAAATATGCCACATAAATTCTTGAAGCTTATATCCTTGAAGAACAGAACACATAACCTATAAATGTATCAAACTGAATTTGGTAATTGATTTTAAATATGTTCTGAAATATAAGCTACAATATTTTATTTGTTCAGCAGATCAATTCACGGGCATACTTTATTGAAACGACCTGAGTGACAAATTCTGAATATCTTATAGTATTCTCATCATAATGTATGAGTGCACAATATTTTGACATTAAATACATTTGCATAACCACAATAATTGAATTTTTAATGAAAAATAACAATTCGGAAATCTTTCCAAATAAATTCGCTGAGCTTATCCTAAACTGCCTGCGAAATCGTAGACAGAAAAGTTGAACATTTCTACAGACTTAAACTAAAAAATTGAAGAATCATCTAGATGATGAAAGCGCATTTTTGATAGCTCATGAATGCTTGTTACTTCAGAGATTTCGCAAATTACCATCTCTCACAATTACTGAGCTTGAAATCAAGCAGTTTTGGCAAAACAGCAGCTTCCATTTAGTACTAGTTTCAAGTTGACAGTTTGATAGGTACATAATTTATGCATGTACAAACTCAAAAATACCTTTTAATCTTCATTGTTTAGTTATTGACTGATGGGAGGTCATATGCTGTACCTCAAAATAATAATTGATCTCTATCAAAGCTATATAAAAAAAATACACCAAAAGTAAACAAATTCTCATCCAATAATAAAAATTCGTTCTAATAAGCTTCAAATTCGCGTCAAACAAGTCATTGAATGAATCCCGGACAGACTTGATAACTATACATAATAGTAGTGAGACGGACGGCTAAAGTTGTAACTAAATTTTTATCTACTTGAATATACTTTAGTTGCCATATCCCTAATGTCATATATATCTATGGGCACTGTTTCGCCTGAAACAAGTAATTGAATAATTGAATCTCCCACAATCACTGAGCTTGAATTAAAGCAATTTGTGCAAACCTATGAAACAGCAGCTTTTATTTAGTACCAGTACAGTTTTAAGTCTGTAAATAGTATAGTTGCTGAGAACTCAGCGTCACGCCAGCCAGCTAGCCAGACAGCCAAAGTGAATATAATAGCGCTTTTTTACAAAAAAATGCGCTAAAAATGCTAAAGAGAAGATGAGAATTATTTTTATTATTTCATCTGCTATAGCTTATGTATTTTGATCTAGTTTGACCTGGAGTCTATTTTTGCAGCTAAAACAAACCTATTTTGCCTAGGTAACATTAGTTTTTGATCTGTAATGTAAATTTTCTCATCAGAACAACTGATGTTTCCTTGGCGCAACTAGTCAAATTTATACCGTCTGTTTGGCAGAATTAGTTTGGTTCAAGTAAAATTAGTTTGACCAAAAATTAGATTCTTAGAAACAATTTTAAAAAGCATTAATTGGAATTGATTTAGAAAAGTTGCTCTTCCCATTGTTGAAATCAAATTAAAACAATCAAATAGATATTCGAAAAAAATTACCTTGGAATCGCCTACAAGTATTTCAAAAATTTTCCAATCTTCTTCAGTATTTCCAGAGGTTACACTTTCTCTATCAGCCATATTTCCAAAAAAGTACCATCATAAACAAATATTATCAATAATAAAAACACTCTTTGACACATTAAATGGCAGCTCTAGTTACAACATAAGAAAAAATATATCCAACAAAAGGATTATTAGAATATAATATATCAAATTCATATTTTTAAACGCTTTGTGTATATATTAACTATGAACGCTTCAAAAACAACTGATTCAGTCACACTACGCAATTGTGTGGTCGATATTATATTGCACTTGAAAATTACCAAGGTAGCTACATTAAAATAGAATCGATTCCTTCACCTGCATTCTACTATTAACCTGAAAGAAAGAATTTAAATAAAAATGATTTGTTAAAGAAAAACATTTTGATGAAATTGTATTAATTTTCTGCTTCATAAGTCATCATTTCTCAATAAAAATAATTCGAAGCTCGTTTGAAGAGATTCATGCATAAAATGAATTTCTGCAAACAAAAATGAATATAAAAATGGATACAAGAATGAAAATTCAAATTGCCCGCCAAGCGAAGTTATGATTTTAGCTGCTAGACAGCGGCATCAAATCAACGAAATGACTGCCATCTAGCAGATTATTCTAAATCTTGCTAATAGAGAAAACATTCATACCTCAACGAAAAGAGCCATGGTTACCTTGTTAAGTTAAAAATTACACGTTCTACACTGATAAGGTAGCAGAATACAAGAAAAATTTTTCAAACACTTGATAGTACAAAACGTAAATAAAAATAATGGCCGGCACTCAAATGTCACTTTGACAGTTGAATACCAAGCAAGCTATGCCATAATACCCATTAGAAACAGTTGAAATTTTAACTGCAAGGTTTGTACGGACTTTTCGAACTACTCTTTTATGCCTTAGACCAGAAATGCCATCTTCTCAAATGAGGTTAGTATGAACCCTATTTTACATTTAATTCTTAATTTGCCCTTCATATATTATAATCATTTAACAATTGTTCCACATGTCCAAATTAACGCATTGACTATTTCAAAAAAATTTCAATAATTTTCCAGTCACGGAAATTCTGACGTAGATGAATAAATATTCAAATATAATTTATTAATACGTTGAGCTTTTGGAATATAATTTTAAAATTTGTATTTTGGCCAATTAGAAGACTTAAATCGTAGTCCCATAAGAACCCTTGGACCGTTTTAAACTAAAATGTACTATAGCTTCGAATGCCATTAATTTCTGCCTTTATAATATTATTATCTTTAATATCTACTCAATTTTTCTAATATTAATTTTTTTTTGTAGTTAAATTTTGACGTCACAGCTTGATAATCTTTTGCTGCTAGTTTGTGAAAATTATTTTATTATTAGTGACAAACAAATGTAATTGTATTACATAATATCAGAAAATTGAGATGGAATCATTTGCAAATAATTTTTAAGGGTGAAATGTCATCCCAAAGGTTTGAATAAATAAATGCTGAAATATGTTTAAATTAAATAAATAAATATGTTCAAAAAAATAATACAGTTAAAAAACAACCCGCAACACAAGTTTTTTAATAAAAGACCTCTTATTAGCACTTTTTTTACAGTCCTGAACTTTTAATAGATGATAAATCAAATGTTTTCTGATATTTTATTCATGAATTTGATCAGTAACTGTTTTTACAAAAAATAAATAATTAGGAACAGATTTTGGAACACTGGATACAATTTTCCGCCCCTTTTCTATGTTCAACTATTAAAAAAAAAAATTGTTCATAGAAACTACAAAACTATTTTGTGGTTGTTCAAGACAATTTAAATTGATAATACAACAATTTTTTGAATTATATTTCATTTATTTATCTTAACTTAAAAAGAGGGCTAAATTTTCAAGAATAATTAGAGTCTCAAACAAAAATCTTAAATAATTAATTAATATAACAATTCAGGTGGCATTTCATCCCTTAAATCTTATTTTAAATTTGATTTAATAGTTAACACAATCTTAGGCAATTATATATTAAATTTGAATTAAATTTTACAAGAACATCTTAATTTTTCAATAATAAAGCGATTTTCAAATTTATTAGGATTAAAAAATGAATAATATGGCTAAATATTAAAAACGGGAGGTCATGTATTGGCAAATAAATTTAAGATCGCAGCGCCGCAGCGGATATTTTTGAACTAACTAAGTTAGGATAAACTTGAAGTTTACATGTATTTAGATGGGCTTTTTACGATTTTTAAAGATAAAAATCGTGAATATGAAATGAAGATTTACTTTTTCATTGATATTTTTTAAAAGTATATTGTTCGTAAGTACCAGGCAAGTGAATTATTCCATCTGTTTATTTATATTTAATTCATATTTTTAAATTGAACTTAACCTTTAATTTCTAGATGATGATATTGAAACTTCAAGAATATTTTGATGCAAATGTCAGTCACGCTGTGTAAATGAGGGTGAAGAGCTAGTAAATGCTTGACATTATATTATTCTGTCGAAAATTAAATGATGATAGTGACAAGAGAGTATTTTTGCATGCTCTTGCATATAAACATCAAAAGTGCTTGAGAATCCGTATGAAATTGAAGGAGAATTGAATTGTAATGAATATGATGCCTTGGAGATTGAGAATATGAGTTGTTCTTGCAAAGCAGAAAACAGCGACAGTTGCAAGCATATGACAGCAGTTTTTTTTATTGTGTACCATGTGTTGAAAAGTTGAAGTGGCTCGAGAATGCCTTTTAATTTTGTTAAATAAACATTAGATTAGTACTTATTAGTTGCACTGTTTGTTGTTTCAAAAAATCTATCAATTATTTGAAGATAATTTGTATTTGTAAAGTATACCTGGATAAATAGGAAAGAATCTAGACAAAAATATTCACCAGTTGCAATATCTGAAATGTCCTGCATGAAAGAAAAGATTTTGAAAAACTCTAAAACTTTGGATTCTATCTTCTTTTTCAATTTAAAAGTAAAAAGTACAACAAAACGAAATAACAACCTCATTATATCAACTGTCAGAAAGCGAATGCGTAGGCTATGGCTTCATCAGTCATTACTACTACACATAATCCTCCATGGTAAATTTTTGTATTTGAAATTTCAATCAATTTACACAATATTTTTTGATGAATTTTTGCTAAAATCATTCAGAATTATTCTCTCATATATGTTTTTTATGAATACTAATTAAATAACCGAATATAGAATATGATTTATTGATTTGATTATAAGCTCATGTATATTATATATGTAGCCCGCCAAATCTATCCTAACATCACTAGTTTGAAATTCTGCCACCAGATAGAGTATCGCTTATGTTTATTTGCCAATTGGCTTTTTTATTTTAAAAGTACATCTGTATACAAATTTATTGATTAAAACATTCTTGTCTCATTTGGTTTTATTAAGTAGCGAAGTTTCAACTTGCTTGGCTGCAGGTGTTCAGGCCAGCGCACAATGATGCTATATGGTATTTTTGCTTGATAATTCGTACAGTTCGGATGTACGTCGCGTGACTCGTGAACAAATCGTTGATTTAAAGTACTTTAAAAGTGTTCAAGTGTTATATTTGGGGTTTTAAATATTGCTTATTAACGTAGAGATCAAAATTTTGTGTATTTAAATATGTAAATTGGGGTGAATTTGTTCCGCATTGCGTGTACGTTAGGTGCATGTATTTGCGATGTTAGTCTTTGCTTTTATTATGTAATAAATAAATAAAATGTCTTGGTTTTTTTGCAAAGGCCTGTAATGAAAGGTCCAACGTGGGAATCGGTGCACACGTAGGTACCGCTACGAGAGGCACCCCCCCTGGTGAACACCATCGCGTGGATTTGCAATGAGTTCTAGGGCGAACGAGCGAATTAACTGGGGAGTAACGGCATACTCTCGATATGTACCTATCGGAAGTCGGAAAATATGGTAATTGGCGGGGGTCCTTGATTAAGTTCAAGAAACAACATTAGCTGAGACCGATACTTAAGGTTACCATATCGCGTAATTAGGCGGTATCGCGGGCCTCGGAATATGCATTGGCCACGTATTCAAACAACGTATTTTTTTTTTTGCAAACGACGAGCACACCGGTGCTTGGGTGTCTGAGCGCTCAGGCACTCATTAGGGTAGTAAAGTAGAGTCAATATCAGTAGTATAATATAACCGAACACTTTTAAATTATCTCGCCAAATTAAAAAGCAACAATCAATCGCGTAAGCAAGCTCTCAGAATAAATAAATCCGATGAAACGGCGCGAAACACACACAAAACACGTTTGAATGTTGAACGAATGTTGAATGAATGTAATTAATAAAAAATTCCCTTTCAGCTTCTTCTTTCAATACCACCTCCAACAAATTAAAACCAGGACGTAAGTTGACTAATAAATTTTGCTTTTCAGGCTCTAATCCATTTTTCTTCCAGCTATTTTGAATTGTTTTTTCGCAGATTCCTAATTAATTTGTATTTTTTCAGATCATTTGCTGAGGATGAGCCCAGCTGATGAGGTGGACAACGAGGGAATGGACATCGAGGGAATGGACATCGTGGGAGGAGCTGAGGATGAGCCCAGCAGCCAAAATCAACTCTCAATATTTGTTTTGTTGAATGTGATTCACCAAAATTTGTTTTAAGTTTCTGTTTCAGGTCGCCGGCCGTAGATCTTCATAACATCACCGCATCATCAGTTAGGTAATATAATATTACTCATTATATAACTATTTTTAACTACTGCTAAACACGTAAATTACTATCTTCAATTTATTAATTCATTTGTATTTTTTATATTTTTAGATCATCCAGCAACGGAACCAGAGTCCAACAGCAGAATCAGACCGCAGAAGCAGAATAAGAGCCCAGCAGCAGAACCAGAGCCCAGCTGTAAGATCAGAGCCCAGCAGCAAAATTAGAGCGCAGCAACAAAATTAGAACCGAGCAGCAGAATCAGAGCCCAGCAGCAAAATTAGAGCCCAGCAACAGAATCAGAGCCCAGCAGCAGAACCAAAGCCTAGCAGCCATCCAAGAAGTCTTCCAGCAGCAATAGAACAAAATCCCAACAGCCGTCAAGAAAATCTTCCAGCAGCAGCAGAACCAGAGCCCAATAATCTTCCAAGAAGTCGTTCAGCAGCAGCAGAACCAGAGCCCAGCAGCCGTCCAAGAAGTCCTCCAGTAACTGCAGCAGATCAGTAGTAACTGTTCCAGGCCCCAAATTCAACTCAACTTTAAAGAAGTCAACTGATTAATCTAGCCCGCCGCTTGCAAAGTTCAAGTTAGTTTAATTTGTTTTTAAATCTTCCGACTTGTAATAATTATTTTGTTGTTTCAGTTGCAGTGAGCGAAGAAGCCACTTCTCTGGTCTAGGTTTCGCTGGGGTTTTCCTAGGCCCAAAGGGAGAATTCCTGGAGAAGAGTTCGTCTCTTTCCCCTTAGTCATTGCCTGGGGGCGAACAAGGCTTACAACAACGCAACAGCATCGTGAAGAAGACTTCCAACAACACAACAGCATCGAGTATTCAACAATTAATCTTCGAACCTTTGTATCCTTTCCTTATTTCCAAAATAAACTCATTCCCACAAAATTTGTTGTTTTATTTATTTCAAAAACCTATTTTTATTGTTTTCAGGAGTAGTTAGGGAAATAAATGTATTGTTAAATAGTTTGCAAAATAAATTAAATTCAATAATGTATTTTTTATTTTTTATGCAAATACAATTTGTATTTTTAATGATGTAAACATGCTTTCAGAATCATATTATAATAATTTGTATTGTTGAAATTTAAATATATAATCAAAATCAAGTTTATATTTTCATTTTCTCATTCAATCTTTTAAAAAAATAATTTTATTCATTTGAGTCAGGAGTAAGGTTCGAAAATTTCCCGCAAGAGGCAGCATCTGTCAAGGAGTGCTACCAGAAATTTATTTTTAAATAGATTTATTTTTGCTATTCCAAATCGCTTAAAAATATTAATTGTAATTTAAATAAGGGATCCAAAATACTCTGGTAAAAAAAAATATGCCAAACAGTCTCTATTTTCTTCCATTTGAAAAATTCTATTCTAAAACGTGCTAGGTGCTGCTATCTCTGACAAGCAATGCAAACTAATATGTATTCAGTTATATTGGTGTTGACGTAAATAAAATGGAATTTTCCGAGCTTATTTAATAATTTATAAATGATTTTTGATCGATAATATACTCTTTATTGAATTCTGATAAAAATAATTAGTATATATTAATTATTCCGATAGGGATTCAAGAGTTATTTAGATAAATACAATGCCGGCAAGGTACGCGTCGATCGCCGGTTAAAGCTGACGAGTCTGATTGAGCTCCCGCTACAGAGGTATGCAATAGAATAACTGGTGTTGACTTGCCAATCAAATATATTTTGATATACATTTTGATCTTTTAGATTTGTTGGCATATAATAATATGATAATCAAATACAAAATCTTATCTTTTCACGTAAATCTGTCAAGTAGAATGCGTCATTCGGGGAACCTTTGAAAACTTGTATCTCCTAAAATAATAATCATGGAACAATATACTAAGCGTTAAAAGAAAGCTCAGATAGGACTATTTATTTTTTAATCAGTTGCAGTACTTCATTAACAAACCCCGGTAGTATAGGGGGTTAAATGTTTGCAACAACTTTGAAAGCTTATATCCCTTAAAATAAAAATAGTGAAATAAACGATAATCTAAACCAATATAATAGCATTTATTACTAAATTAATTACTGCTCTTAATTTTCAACCCCCTGTCAATATATGAACCAAAGATTGACGGGAAGCTTACTTCAACCCTTGATCTTCCAACCCTGATAGTATAGGGGATTGACAACTAATATCTTCTAAAATAATAATCGTATAATATTGAACAAAAAAATTAAAAAGGGCCAGTGTGGTGCTATTTACTATGAAACCAGTTTCAATTCTTGATCATTCAATGATGCAACGACTTTGAAAGCTTGTAACTCTTGAAATAATTACCGTAGAATGATGAACCAAACGTTGAAATCTATTTTGAAATCAGTTGCAGCCCTGGTATTATAGGGGGCTGGATGTTTGCGAAAACTTTGAAAGCTTATATCTCCGTAAATAAAAATCGTAGAATAATGTAATAAACGTTGATTTGAATGTCATGTGTCATGCCCTTAATATCCCAACCCTTGCCAATATAGGGGGTAAAATGAAGCAATAACTCTAAAAGCTAATATCTTTTGAACTAATAATCGTATAATGATGAAACAAACGTTATTAGGGAGATTATTTATTACAATTTATTATAAAACCAGTGCAACCCTTAACGTGTTATACGTCTTTGATTGCACTTGTACTAAGTATAAGAAAATATTGTGAAACTGATAGAATTCATCTATCAAGATTTTGATGGAAATATCCGTTTTGAGCATTCCTGAATCCATTTTGACTATTTCGGCTTGACGTCGGTACCTACGTGCGTGCGAGCGTTCGTTCGAAACTCGCAAATCTCAAAACTGGTTGAACGTATAATGTTGAAATTTTGTATTTAAGACTAGTATAGAGTCTAGTTGTACACCTCGCATTATGGTTTCAATCGTCTGTACCGGAAGTGCACTTTACTTGAAACTTTTTTCGAATTTTTTCAATAAATCCAGAACGATCTATCGTAGGATATTGAAATTCAATATTTGAACTTAATGTTGTATCAGAATGGTTATCTGCTATTTTTGTAAGAATCGGCTTGGCCAGAAGTGCACTTTACTTGAAACTTTTTTTGAATTTTTTGCATAAATATAGAATGATCCGCCATAGCATATTGAGATTCCGTATAAAGAACTTCTATAACATCTTATTGTACATCTTACATTATGATTGCGATCGACTGAACCGGAAGTGCACTTTACTTGAAACTTTTTTTTAATTTTCCGCATAAATTCAGAATAATCAGCGATAGGATACTGGAATTTAGCATTTGAAATTGTTGTAGCATCTAAATGGTCACCTTTTATTTTTGTACCAATCGGCTGAGCCAAAAGTGCACTTTATATGACAGACTTTTTGAATTTTTTGCATAAATTCTAAACAATCAGTCGTAGAATATTTTAATTTTGTATTAGGCACTTTTATAATATCTAATTGTACACCTTGCATTATGATTGCCATCGACTAAGCCGGAAGAGCACTTTATTCAGAACATTTTTTGAATTTTCCGCATAAATCCAAAATGATTGAACGTAGATTGTTAGAATTCAGTATTTAGGACGATTATACCGTTTAGATGCTCATATCCTATTTTTATTGAGATCCACCATGCCGGAAGTGCACTTTCCTTGACAGTCTTTTGGAATTTTTCGCATAAATTCGAAACGATCAAGTGTAGAATATTGAAATTTGGTATTTCAGTCTGCTGTAGCATCTGAATGATTGCCTACTATTTTCATAACAATAGACTTAACCGGAAGTGCACTTCAGTAGGAATTTATTTTTTAATTTTGCGCATACATTCAGATCTGTTGGCAATCGTAGAATTTTGGAAAACAGTATTAAGGGATGTTGTAGTATAAGAATAATGGCCTACTGATTCCATAGCAGCCGACTTGGCTGAAAGCGCATTTTATTTGACAGATTTTTAGAGTCTCTTGGGTAAATCTAAAACGATTAACTGTGGAACGATGAGATTTTGTGTTTGATTATATATATCCAGGATTTTAGAGTTATTGCTTCATTTTACCCCCTATATTGGCAAGGGTTAGGATATTAAGGGCATGAAACATGATATTCAAATCAACGTTTATTACATTATTCCACGATTTTTATTTCCGGAGATACAAGCATTCAAAGTTTTTGCAAACATCCAACCCCCTATAATACCAGGGTTGCAACTGATTTCAAAATAAATTTCAACGTTTGGTTCATCATTCTACGGTTATTATTTCAGGAGATACAAGCTTACAAAGTCGTTGCTTTGTTCAACCCCTTATAATACCAGGGTTAAATGATCAAGAATTGAAACTGGTTTCATAGTAAATCGCAGTACATTGGCTCTTTTCATTTTTTTGTTCAATATTATACGATTATTATTTTAGAAGATATTAGTTATCAATCCCCTATTCTATCAAGGTTGGAAGATCAAGGGTTGAAGTAAGCTTCCCGTCAATCTTTGGTTCATTACTATACGGTTACTATTTTAAGAGATATCAGCTTTCAAAGTAATTGCTTTAGTAAAGCTCCTATATCGGCAGGGGGTTGAAAATTAAGAGCAGCAAATTATTTTGTAATAGATGCTATTACATTGGTTTGGATTACAGTTTATTTCACTATTTCACTATTTTTATTTTAAGGGATATAAGCTTTCAAAGTTGTTGCAAATATTTAACCCCCTATACTACCGGGGTTTGTTAATGAAGTACTGCAACTGATTAAAAAATAAATAGTCCCATCTGAGATTTCTTTTAACGTTTAGTTTATTGTTCCATGATTATTATTTTAGCAGATACAAGTTTTCAAAGGTTCCCCGAATGACGCATTCTACTTGACAGATTTTTTGATGAATTTAAAACGATTAGCCGTGAAAAGATAAGATTTTGTATTTGATTATCATATTATTATATGCTAACAAATCCAAAAGATCAAAATGTATATAAAAATATATTTGATTGGCAAGTCAACACCAGTTATTCTATTGCATACCTCTGTAGCGGGAGCTCAGATTTTACCGGCGATCGATGCGTAGCTTGCCGGCATTGTATTTATCTAAATAACTCTTGAATCACTATCTGAATAATTTATATATACCAATTATTCTTATCAGAATTCAATATAGAGTATATTATCGATCAAAAATCATTTATAAATTATTAAATAAGCTGGGAAAATTCCTTTTTATTTATGTCAACACCAATATATCTGAATACATATTAGTTTGCATTGCTTGTCAGAGATGGCAGCACCTAGCACGTTTTAGAATTGAATTTTTCAAATGGCAGAAAATAGCTACTATTTGGCATATTTATTTTCACCAGAGTATTTCGGATATCTTATTCCAATTGGAATTGATATTTTTGAGTAATTGCAATAGCAAAAATAAATCTATTTAAAAATAAATTTTTGGTAGCACTCCTTGACAGATGCTGCCTCTTGCGGGAAATTTTTGAACCTTACTCTTGACTCAAATGAATAAAATTATTTTTTTAAAAGAGTGAATGAGAAAATGAAAATATAAACTTGATTTTATAATATATTTAAATTTCAACGATACAAATTATTATAATATAATTCTGAAAGCATATATTAATCATTAAAAATACAAATTTGTATTTACATCAAAAATAAAAAATACAAGTTATTATTGAATTTAATTTATTTTGCAAACTATTTAACAATACATTTATTTCCCCTAACTACTCCTGAAAACAATAAAAATAAGTTTTTGAAATAAATAAAACTACAAATTTTGTGGAAATGAGTTTATTTTGGAAATAAGGAAAGGGTACAGAGGTTCGAAGATTAATTTTTGAATACTCGATGCTGTTGTGTTTTTGGAAGTCTTGTTCGCGATGCTGTTGCGTTGTTGTAAGCCTTGTTCGCCCCCAGGCGATGACTAAGGGGAAAGAGACGAACTCTTCTCCGGGAATTCTCCCTTTGGGCCTAGGAAAACCCCAGCGAAACCTAGACCAGAGAAGTGGCTTCTTCGCTCACTGCAACTGAAACAACAAAATAATTATTTCAAGTCGGAAGATTTAAAAACAAATTAAACTTACTTGAACTTTGCAAGCGGCAGGCTGAATCAATCAGTTGACTTCTTTGAATTTGAGTTGAATCTGGGGCCTGGAACAGTTGCTACTGATGTGTTGATCTGCTGCAGTTACTAGAGGACTTCTTGGACGGCTGCTGGGCTCTGGTTCTGCTGCTACTGGAGGACTTCTTGGATGGTTGCTGGGCTCTGGTTCTGCTGCTGCTGAACGACTACTTGGAAGATTATTGGGCTCTGGTTCTGCTGCTGCTGGAAGATATCTTTGACGGCTGTTGGGATTTTGTTCTATTGCTGCTGGAAGACTTCTTGGATGGCTGCTAGGCTTTGATTCTGCTGCTGGGCTCTGATTCTGTTGCTGGGCTCTAATTTTGCTGCTGGGCTCTGGTTCTGCTGCTGGGTTCTAATTTTGTTGCTGCGCTCTAATTTTGCTGCTGGGCTCTGATCTTACAGCTGGGCTCTGGTTCTGCTGCTGGGCTCTTATTTTACGTCTGCGATCTGATTCTGCTGTTGGGCTCTGGTTCCGTTGCTGGATGATCTAAAAATATAAAAAATACAAATGAATTAACAAATTGAAGATAGTAATTTACGTGCTTAGCAGTAGTTAAAAATAGTTATATAATGAGTAATATTATATTACCTAGCTGATGATGCGGTGATGTTATGAAGATCTACGGCCGGCGATCTGAAACAGAAACTTAAAACAAATTTTGGTGAATCACATTCAACAAAACAAATATTGAGAGTTGATTTTGGCTGCTGGGCTCATCCTCAGCTCCTCCCACGATGTCCATTCCCTCGATGTCCATTCCCTCGTTGTCCACCTCATCAGCTGGGCTCATCCTCAGCAAATGATCTGAAAAAATACAAATTAATTAGGAATCTGCGAAAAAACAATTCAAAATAGCTGGAAGAAAAATGGATTAGAGCCTGAAAAGCAAAATTTATTAGTCAACTTACGTCCTGGTTTTAATTTGTTGGAGGTGGTATTGAAAGAAGAAGCTGAAAGGGAATTTTTTATTAATTACATTCATTCAACATTCGTTCAACATTCAAACGTGTTTTGTGTGTGTTTCGCGCCGTTTCATCGGATTTATTTATTCTGAGAGCTTGCTTACGCGATTGATTGTTGCTTTTTAATTTGGCGAGATAATTTAAAAGTGTTCGGTTATATTATACTACTGATATTGACTCTACTTTACTACCCTAATGAGTGCCTGAGCGCTCAGACACCCAAGCACCGGTGTGCTCGTCGTTTGCAAAAAAAAAAATACGTTGTTTGAATACGTGGCCAATGCATATTCCGAGGCCCGCGATACCGCCTAATTACGCGATATGGTAACCTTAAGTATCGGTCTCAGCTAATGTTGTTTCTTGAACTTAATCAAGGACCCCCGCCAATTACCATATTTTCCGACTTCCGATAGGTACATATCGAGAGTATGCCGTTACTCCCCAGTTAATTCGCTCGTTCGCCCTAGAACTCATTGCAAATCCACGCGATGGTGTTCACCAGGGGGGGTGCCTCTCGTAGCGGTACCTACGTGTGCACCGATTCCCACGTTGGACCTTTCATTACAGGCCTTTGCAAAAAAACCAAGACATTTTATTTATTTATTACATAATAAAAGCAAAGACTAACATCGCAAATACATGCACCTAACGTACACGCAATGCGGAACAAATTCACCCCAATTTACATATTTAAATACACAAAATTTTGATCTCTACGTTAATAAGCAATATTTAAAACCCCAAATATAACACTTGAACACTTTTAAAGTACTTTAAATCAACGATTTGTTCACGAGTCACGCGACGTACATCCGAACTGTACGAATTATCAAGCAACAATGCGATATAGCATATACAAAGCATTGTGCGCTGGCCTGAACACCTGCAGCCAAGCAAGTTGAAACTTCGCTACTTAATAAAACCAAATGAGACAAGAATGTTTTAATCAATAAATTTGTATACAGATGTACTTTTAAAACAAAGAAAGCCAATACATGACCTCCCGTTCTTAATATTCAGCAATATTATTCATTTTTTCAATTCTAATGAATTTGAAAATCGCTTTATTATTAAAAAACTAAGATATTCTTATAAAATTTCATTCATTTTAATATATAATTACTTAAAATTGTACTAAATCTATTTTAAAATAAGACTTGAATTGTTATAATAATTATTTATTTGAGAATCTTGTTTGAAACTCTAATTATTCTTGAAAATTTAGCCCTCTTTTTAAGTTAGGATAAATAAATGAAATATAATTCAATAAATTGTTGTATTATCAATTTAAATTGTCTAGAACAACCACAAAAAAGTTTTGTAGTTTCTATGAACAATTATTTTTTTTTAATAGTTGAACATAGAAAAGGGGCAGAAAGTTGTATACAGTGCTCCAAAATCTGTTCCTAATTATTTATTTTTTGTAAAAACAGTTACTGATCAAATTCATGAATAAAATATCAGAAAAAATTTGATTCATCATGTATTAAAAGTTCAGGACTGTAAAAAATGTGCTAATAAGAGGTCTTTTATTAAAAAACTTGTGTTGCGGGTTGTCTTTTGAGTATATTATTTTTTTAAACATATTTATTTATTAAATTTAAACATATTTCAGCATTTATTTATTCAATCCTTTAGGATGACATTTCACCCTTACAAATTATTTGCAAATTATTCCATCTCAATTTTCTGATATTATGTAATACAATTAAATCTGTTTGTCAGATTAAAATCATTCATTTTTAATAGCAAAATTTGAATTAGATATTAAAATAATAATAAAATAATTTTTACAAACTAGCAGCAAAAGATTATCAAACTGTGACGTCAAAATTTACCTACAAACAAAAAATTAATATTAGAAAAATTGAGTAGATATTAAAGATAATAATATTATATAGGCAGAAATAAATGGCATTCGACGCTATAGTACATTTCATTTTAAAATGGTCCAAGGTTTCTATGGGATTACGATTTAAGCCTTCTAATTGGCCAAAATACAAATTTTAAAATTGTATTTCCAATTATATATATGATCAAATACAAATTCACATCGTATTATATATATATTTATATATCACATGACTTACTTGTACATCATTAGATATATATATATATATATATATATATATATATATATATATATATATATATATATATATATATATATATATATATATATATATATATATAATGATGTACAAGTAAGTCACGTGATGTTCACGTCAGATTTTTTTGATTAGTGCCTTGTTCATTGGGCAATCGGTAATTCATGAACGTACGATCTCTGACATAACGAGAGCATTAATCAAAAAGTGGTTAATGAAGTACCCCATCTATTTTTTGAAAATAATGTAAGTTTACTTGAAACTTTTTTTGGTTGTTGTACTTATTTTTGAGTTATCACTACTCTAAACTATTACAATCAAAAATCCAGCAATCAGTCTACATTTCGCTACACAGGCGGCACCACATAGCTCATTTAAAATATGTGGAAAATAATTATATTTATTTTTGGCCAAACGGCTCATTGTATCAAAATTTTGTGTATAACTTTAAACTTTAGTTTTAAATTGTTTACCAGATAAGCATTATTTAATTTTGCTGTACTGCATTTGTTCCGAAATAATCAGGCACTTGTGTTACAATTTTTTTTGACCTAACTATGGCCTGAATCAAAAAATGTTTCAAATAAAGTCTCTTTCATTTTTCAAATCAAATATTACATAATATTTTTTTTGCCAGAAAGGCTTATAATTCCAAAGTTATTGATTATTTTTTGAATTAATGATTCTATAAAACCAGAAGCTTAAAAAATAATATCAATTACTTGGTGTACGAGTTACAGGCTTGAAAATTAAATATTTAAAAAACCAGGTACCACTTGGAACAAATTAATTATTTCTGCATAAACCAGTGGCTCTAGAAAATTCAAATTTTGAGCATTCATTCGTCCATTATATTTTAGATGAACAAAAACCAATTTAGATGGCAGCATCAAGCACGTTTCAAAGCTAACATTTTAAAATAACAACTTCTTTGCATTCCAATCTCAAAAACATTAAAATTAGATTTTTATAATTACTGGGTAGAGATAGAATATTGATCCTTGAAGATAGAAAAATGAGTGTACAGGGAATTATTTTAGTAACTAGTATACACTAGAAATGTTGTAAGTTGGTCATCGTCCTGTCATGTAGTTCTACTGTCAGTTTTCTGTTATATTTGTTTTATAAATTCAATAATTGCAGTGTTATATTATTTACTTCATAAAAATGAGTCACTGTTATAATTTTTATTGCTTTTTAGAAAGATAAGTACTGATACTTCACGTCATCATAGGATGGGTTGGATACTTGAGATTAAATGAGAGTCTTACACTAGTTGATAGATAATAATTGAATCATATTTTAAGTGGCAACAGACTGTGAATGGCATGATGTGGTATTTGCTTGAGTATTTATAATGGAAGTGATGAGTGATAGCAAAATTTGTGGTGTTTGTGGCGACAAAGCATTAGGTTATAATTTTTGTGCAGTTACGTGCGAAAGTTGTAAAGCATTTTTCCGGCGAAATGCTCTAACAAATAAAGAATTTCGCTGCCCATTTAATGATCAGTGTGAAATAACAGCAGTCACCAGACGATTCTGCCAAAAATGCCGTTTGGAAAAGTGTTTTTCGATCGGAATGAGAAAAGATTACATCATGTCTGAAGAGGACAAAGTTGAGAAAAGAAAGAAAATTGAACAGAACCGAGCAAAGAAACGGACACAATCCGATAAATCTAATGGTAAAAGACTTAAACGCGACTATTCGAGCGAAGAATCAATTGATTATAATTGTAAATCAGTCGAAACCGTACAAGATATTGACAGCTTGGATGTTAAAGAAGAATCTATTAAAAGTAATCATGTAGTTAGTGTTATTAAAACGTCTGAACAATTGAGTCCAGAGAATTATCAGGTTGTGAAAGGACAGAAAAAATATTTGGAAACGAAACCTGATTCAACTGCGGACGAATCTCCAATGATTTGTACGATTTTAAATCCGTCCTCAAATGATTTTATTTCAAGCAGCGGTGACGATAAAAATCCATTGTTAAGCTCTTTAATTAATAATAATGATGCACCCTGTAATAGGAACTCAAGCGCAAGCACCCAAATTAAGAGCAACACGGACGTCACTAGAGATGTCCTTCAGGATGTTCAAAGGTTATTATTTATTTAAAATTCCTTTAAAAGATCTCATTTTGTTTTTTATAGGATACCTATTGAGCCCAACTCCATTGAATCAATTCTCTGCGAAGCAATCAAATTGGAATATGAGGCGTACAGTTCTTTAGCCCAAGGTCACAGCAATTCCCGCGAGCTAAATGACGCTGAAAGAGCCAAGTTAAATGAACTTATTGTAGCTAATAAAGCCCTCCTGGCGCCGTTAGATGACGATATTAACACATTAATTGCTGATGAATGTCGTTTTAAAGTAGGTTACTAATTTAATTCATGCAATTTGCTAGTAATTTTTATGTGATTTAGTCAGCGAATCAGCAGACAGATGCCAGATTATTAGACGTTATTAATTTAACTGCTGTTGCTATCAGACGATTGATAAAAATGGCGAAGAAAATTAATGCGTTTAAAAATATGTGCCAAGAGGATCAGGTCGCTCTTTTGAAGGGCGGGTGCACGGAAATGATGATTTTGAGGAGCGCCATGAGCTACGACCCCAAAAGACAAACTTGGAAGGTAAATATTTCATTATTCACCTTATAAAAAATAAATTAATTAATATAAACGAACAAATTATTTGCTAATGTTGAAATAAAATAGAATTTGAGATATGTTTTTTGGTTATTAGTTCTAATGTAAGAATATTTTTAATATTAATTAGCTTGGGGCTTGATGAAAAATCTCAAAAACATGCAAGTAGTGTCGATTGTTGGTAATTAATTTATTATTTCCAGATACCTCACAGTAAAGAATCAATGAGTAATATACGAGTAGACGTCTTAAAACTAGCTAAAGGCAACATTTACGAAGAACATGACAGATTTATCAAAACATTCGATCCCAAATGGCGAACAGATGAAAATATTGTGTTAATATTATGTGCCATTACATTATTCACACCTGACAGGACACGCGTAATACATCAAGATGTTATAAAACTAGAACAGGTAACTTGATTACTTTATTACAATATTAATGCATTCATTTATTGTTTTAATTCAAGAATTCGTATTATTACCTCCTTAGAAGATACTTAGAAAGTGTCTACCCAGGCTGCGAGGCGAAATCTACGTTTTTAAAATTGATACAAAAAATTTCGGAGCTTCACAAACTCAACGACGAAATAGTAAGTGTCTATTTGGATGTCAATCCTTCTGAAGTTGAACCGCTATTGATTGAAATATTTGATCTTAAATACCAATGATGAATAACAGCAAATTGTGCCAATATAATTTAATTTTTAAGTGAATGCAGATAAAAATAAGCACGGGTAAATTTATATTTTAAATATATTTAAGACTGTAAATAATAAAGTGATTTATTTAAGAGCAAGCAATTTTTGGAGAGAATTACTGTACAATTTATATCTAAACAAAATAAATATTTTAATTTAATTCAAATAAGTAAAATAACAATTTCTTTATGTTGATCTAAGGGATTTATTCGAAATGGAGCTGCTGCGTCTTTTAGAATCACCAGCCGATTCTTTCCGCCCCAAAATAGGACTGGATCCGGTACTTATATTCCGAATTAAATTTTTCAAAGTTTTAGCGGAATTATCACAAGAACTATTCTCTTGTGCTATAATATAAAAATCGTCGAGCAAATGGGGCGGCGGCGCGACTTCGCAAGGAGTTACGTCACTGCCGCGATCTAGGAGCAAGGTAAGACGATTTTTTAATGCTTCATTCTCTTCCTGAAGTTTCTTTAATCGCATTGCTTCTTCTTCGAAATTGCTCAATGTTGGTTGCGGCATACACTAATTTAAAAATAAAATTAGAAAATGGCGGATTTAAGGCTTAAAATTATTATTACCTGAAATATCGTTGCTAGGAAGTTGTGAAGTGAAACAAGCAAAGTATCTTGCCATTGTTTCGTGAAATGCACTTTAAATACAGGATTTTCCTCCGGATTTTTAATATATGGAAGCACTAAAATACAAACCGTAAATATAAATTTTTCCGAATAAATATTTGCACTTACTAAACCAATCTTTCCACTCTGACTGATTTTGAAGCTCTGGCGTCATTTTAATGAAAAAATCATTGACTTTATCCGATTTATTACTGAATATAGCGTTTACCAAGTACAGTTTCAGTACCCCATTTTCTAATTTGCGAATAGCTGCAATACAAATTATTTTTAGAATTTTAACTTGAATATGTTACTTTTCTTACCATGAGTGAAATGACTTTCTAATTTTGAGAATATCCGACTGTCTAACTGTCCCCAAAACTCGCGTAATGCAAAAAGATCATATGCATTGATATATTGCAATAATTGGTCAACAATTTTATCTACACGAAAACCTTTTTCCTTATCCGTTTTAAGTTCGGAATCAAAAGATTTCACTGTTGAAGAAAAACCACGAAATAACAAATATTCTTTAACCAATTCATCAACAAATTGTAAATGTGCCATTATTGATCTATTAAAACATTTTTAAGTGACAGATACATTCGAGGTTAACTTTATTTATTTTTATGCATAATATTTTCCTCTAGTATTGGGAACACTGCGGTGATATAACCATAATACATAAAAACAAACAAGTTATGTATGTTCACAGTGGTCGTAACGTAAAATATCAAAGTCGCCAACGAGAGAAAAAGACGAGGAAGAAATTGTTGTTTTTTTTATCAATAATTCTATGTCAATCATATTTAAAGCAGGTTTCGATCCAGGGTGTTGTCAACTGTCAGACAAAAACATGTGTTTAAAGTTGACGCATGCGCTCTTAGTTGTTTCGTACATAAACATAACATAAAGTTGAATTTATCTCAACTTTACGTTCTCATTACGTAGCTCTTATGTCAATACATGAACGTAAGAAATACGTAAAAGTATTGTGAGCACGGGCATTGAAATACAATAGTTCAACTTTAGGTTTAAGTTTACGGTTACGTACTCCTTACGTTTACGCACATTGTGAATTGGCTTTAAATAATAATAAAGTTTTATTTATTAAATAGATTATTACATAATATGTGTCAGTCCCATCAGAGGAAATAGTGTATTATAAACAATAAAAGGAGCTTTGTATTCGCCATAAGAACTGATTCTAGCGCCAGTCCAGTGTTTGAAATTAATAGTTGGCAACATTGTTCGAAAGTTTTAAAAAGGCCATCTTCTAACTGTGTGTGCTTTGATAGAAATCCCCGTATTAAAGGATTTTACCAATAATTTTTTAATATTAATTGTTTGTTTTTGTAGATTACAATTTGAATTTGATTATAGAAGTGTTTCAAATCAAATTTCGATTATCAACTATTCCTAGGTTGTTGGTATTAATATTTTGAAGTCAAATTGTACAAAAAGTACGTATATGTTTTTGTTTATTACAAAACATTTTGTTCAATTATAAATGAGGGTACTAGTGACAATAGTTACTGATAGTTACATAAATAAAATCATTCAAGTGTTTGAAAGACAGGGCTTGAATTTGTTTGATAATTTATTGAAAAAACTAGGCTCGTAGTGATAAAAATAGATGTATTGGCGAAGAGGCAAGAATTTTAAGCTACTTCTTGTCATGAAGGGTGAACTCTGGGTTCTTTAGTTAAGTTGTATTTTTCAATTTATAAGCTAGGATTATTTGCTTTGATAATGTTCATTTGTTCTCTGAATTATTTAAGATTGTACAGTTTTGCAATCTACCAGCTTACAACTGATGGCTCAACAGTGGACGAAAGAAATAAAATCAAGGGTCCCCAAGCATTTCATATATTCAAAACAGCTCAGGGACTTCATTGAATACTGTCTAGATAACTTAAGGTGTCTCAATCCGATACTGCATATTTTAGATGTTAGTGTAACGACAACTGGAGTTTCGAATAAAAAAAGCTCTAAAAGTAAGTGTGAATATTTGAATAATACTCGTGAGTAAAATCGGACATTCTATATTTTTAATCTATAATTTCTCCATTCGTATTTGCATATATTTAAAGTGTTCCATGACTAATATAATTTTAAATTTGTGTCAATTATCGTAGAAAAAGATCTATTGATACATCACTGAACCACTAGTCAAAAAGAACCAAACATTGTACATACATTAACGAAAAATAGAATATTGGGTGGCAATAGATATCAATAAATAATCAATTAATTTCCATAAATGATGTAAAACGAATTTGCTGTTTCGTAAAGTATAATTTATTTATTAAACTAAACAAATATTTTGCTTAAATGTACCAGATTTAAGAGAATTGTATAAGATTTTTGACAAAATAACAACAAATACCCCTCGCTCATGCATTAAAATAAATAATAATAAAATTTAAATTTATCGATAATTGTTGGACGCGCTCGGGTCTCATCGTCATATAAACAACCCTGTAAACAACAAAAACAATTATTGTTAATAGGAAGAAATTATTTGTGTTCGATTTAAGTATTTTTATTAGTTTTTGGGAGTTTAGAATATGTGAAAAGATAATTATTTGGAATATATTGGAAGAATATGGTTAGTTAATGGTGGAATCAAACAATTTAATACCGAATTCGAAAAATTGCGACGGTAGCATCTTCAACATGAATAGATAAGTACTTATTATTATTTGATTCATCATTTGGTCATTTTCAATATTAAAATGTTTGTGTATAATAACAATATATTAAAATTTGAAATTTATTAGTTTTTTCATTATTTTGATTTATATAAATAAGATATAGGTATAATATAATATTTATTTATGGTTGGTAGCGTTCGATTATTTTCGTCACCCTTCGTATCTGTTACTCCTTGGTACCTGGTACTGACTGATACCTGTGAACAAACAATTGGAAAAATTTTTGATTTTTAGCTTCTGCTTTGAATATTTTGACGAATTTTTAGTGTTTTGAAATGATTTAGGATCATTTATAGATTTATTTGCGATTAGTGATGAATATATTTGAGGATACTTGAATAGTTAAATACTTGAAATCAATGCGTACTTTTGAAACGAGTTGATATTGTGGAGTCATGTTATTTTGTGTTCTTTGAGGATGCGTGAACTGTAAATTTTAATTTTTTAAATTCAGATTCTTTTAATATAGGTAATTATATATACTATTGGAGGAGCAAAAATTTCTAACGCAATTTTCTTTATGAAGGTAATGGATAGTTGAGATAAATATTTTCCTGGGGAAGATAAGCTTTGTAGCTACAAGTTTCTTTAGCAGGAGAGTATTTTTTCAGGTCTGATATTTTTATTTATTCATAAGGTAGAATCGAGGCTAGAATACAATAATATTAACTTCCTGTGGTAACTGGCGGTGCCAGTTACTATAGTAAATCAACTTAATAATTTATTTGAATTTTAAGATAATCTAAGCTCATTCACCTTCAGTAAATGGACTTAGTCGATCTTAAAAAAGAAATAACTGCGAGTGCATGTATTTTAATAAACACAGAGTTCATAAACTATAGTTGGAATGATTTCAGCAATAGTTTCTTCACTGTGTATTTTTTTGTGGTGGTCTTGAACGAATCCAGAAGATGAAGTCACATCGAGGAGATTGTACAAGATGAAATATAATGAAGAATACTTTCCCCCAAGAGGATTCCACTGCAAAAGGATGGATTCTAGGATAGAGAATCATTTCCGGTGAATTCTTTTGAGGTCTGTAATTTTTTTGCATCATTTTCATAGTAGAATAGATTATTGCAATGTTTACTTGCTATGATAACAGGTGGCAACTGTTACCATAGCAAATAAACTTAATTAATTTGAATTTTAAGATAATCTAAGCTCATTCACCTCCAGTGAATGGACTTAGTCGATCTTAAAAAAGAAATAACTGCGAGTGCATGTATTTTATGAACACAGTGTTCATAAACTATAGTTGGAATGATTTCAGCAATAGTTTCTTCACTGTGTATTAATTTTCTGGTGGTCTTGAACGAATCCAGAAGATGAAGTCACATCAAGGGGTTTGTACAAGATGAAATACAATAAAGAATACTTTCCCCCAAGAGGATTCCATTGCAGAAGGATGGATTCTAGCATAGAAAATCATTTCCGGTGAATTCTCTTGAGGTCTGTAATTCTTTTGCATCATTTTCATAGTAGAATAGAGTATTGCAATGTTTACTTGCTATGATAACAGGTGGCAACTAATACCATAGCAAATATACTTAATTAATTTGAATTCTAAGATAATCTAAGCTCATTCACCTTCAGTGAATGGACTTAGTCGATCTTAAAAAAGAAATAACTGCGAGTGCATGTATTTTAATGAACACAGAGTTCATAAACTATAGTTGGAATGATTTCAGCAATAGTTTCTTCACTGTGTATTTTTTTGTGGTGGTCTTGAACGAATCCAGAAGATGAAGTCACATCAAGGTGATTGTACAAGATGAAATATAATGAAGAATACTTTCCCCCAAGAGGATTCCACTGCAGGAGGATGGATTCTAGGATAGAAATCATTTCCGGTGAATTCTTTTAAGGTCTGTAATTTTTTTGCATCATTTTCATAGTAGAGTAGAGTATTGCAATGTTTACTTGCTATGATAACAGGTGGCAACTGTTACCATACCAAATAAACTTAATTAATTTGAATTTTAAGATAATCTAAGCTCATTCACCTCCAGTGAATGGACTTAGTCGATCTTAAAAAAGAAATAACTGCGAGTGCATGTATTTTAATGAACACAGAGTTCATAAACTATAGTTGGAATGATTTCAGCAATAGTTTCTTCACTGTGTATTTTTTGTGGTGGTCTTGAACGAATCCAGAAGATGAAGTCACATCAAGGTGATTGTACAAGATGAAATATAATGAAGAATACTTTCCCCCAAGTGGATTCCACTGCAGGAGGATGGATTCTAGGATAGAAATCATTTCCGGTGAATTCTTTTAAGGTCTGTAATTTTTTTGCATCATTTTCATAGTAGAGTAGAGTATTGCAATGTTTACTTGCTATGATAACAGGTGGCAACTGTTACCATACCAAATAAACTTAATTAATTTGAATTTTAAGATAATCTAAGCTCATTCACCTTCAGTGAATGAACTTAGTCGATCTCAAAAAAAAAAATAAAATTGCGAGTGCATGTATTTTAATGAACACAGAGTTCATAAACTATAGTTGGATTGATTTCAGCAATAGTTTCTTCACTGTGTATTTTTTTGTGGTGGTCTTGAACGAATCCAGAAGATATAGTCACATCAAGGAGATTGTACAAGATGGAATATAATGAAGAATACTTTCCCCCAAGAGGATTCCACTGCAGGAGGATGGATTCTAGGATAGAAAATCATTTCCGGTGAATTCTTTCGAGGTCTGTGATTTCTTTGCATCATTTTCATAGTAGAGTAGAGTATTGCAATGTTTACTTGCTATGATAACAGGTGGCAACTGTTACCATACCAAATAAACTTAATTAATTTGAATTTTAAGATAATCTAAGCTCATTCACCTTCAGTGAATGGACTTAGTCGATCTTAAAAAAGAAATAATTGCGAGTGCATGTATTTTAATGAACACAGAGTTCATAAACTATAGTTGGAATGATTTCAGCAATAGTTTCTTCACTGTGTATTTTTTGTGGTGGTCTTGAACGAATCCAGAAGATGAAGTCACATCAAGGTGATTGTACAAGATGAAATATAATGAAGAATACTTTCCCCCAACTGGATTCCACTGCAGGAGGATGGATTCTAGGATAGAAATCATTTCCGGTGAATTCTTTTAAGGTCTGTAATTTTTTTGCATCATTTTCATAGTAGAGTAGAGTATTGCAATGTTTACTTGCTATGATAACAGGTGGCAACTGTTACCATAGCAAATAAACTTAATTAATTTGAATTTTAAGATAATCTAAGCTCATTCACCTCCAGTGAATGGACTTAGTCGATCTTAAAAAAGAAATAACTGCGAGTGCATGTATTTTAATGAACACAGAGTTCATAAACTATAGTTGGAATGATTTCAGCAATAGTTTCTTCACTGTGTATTTTTTGTGGTGGTCTTGAACGAATCCAGAAGATGAAGTCACATCAAGGTGATTGTACAAGATGAAATATAATGAAGAATACTTTCCCCCAAGTGGATTCCACTGCAGGAGGATGGATTCTAGGATAGAAATCATTTCCGGTGAATTCTTTTAAGGTCTGTAATTTTTTTTCATCATTTTCATAGTAGAGTAGAGTATTGCAATGTTTACTTGCTATGATAACAGGTGGCAACTGTTACCATAGCAAATAAACTTAATTAATTTGAATTTTAAGATAATCTAAGCTCATTCACCTCCAGTGAATGGACTTAGTCGATCTTAAAAAAGAAATAACTGCGAGTGCATGTATTTTAATGAACACAGAGTTCATAAACTATAGTTGGAATGATTTCAGCAATAGTTTCTTCACTGTGTATTTTTTGTGGTGGTCTTGAACGAATCCAGAAGATGAAGTCACATCAAGGTGATTGTACAAGATGAAATATAATGAAGAATACTTTCCCCCAAGTGGATTCCACTGCAGGAGGATGGATTCTAGGATAGAAATCATTTCCGGTGAATTCTTTTAAGGTCTGTAATTTTTTTGCATCATTTTCATAGTAGAGTAGAGTATTGCAATGTTTACTTGCTATGATAACAGGTGGCAACTGTTACCATAGCAAATAAACTTAATTAATTTGAATTTTAAGATAATCTAAGCTCATTCACCTCCAGTGAATGGACTTAGTCGATCTTAAAAAAGAAATAACTGCGAGTGCATGTATTTTAATGAACACAGAGTTCATAAACTATAGTTGGAATGATTTCAGCAATAGTTTCTTCACTGTGTATTTTTTGTGGTGGTCTTGAACGAATCCAGAAGATGAAGTCACATCAAGGTGATTGTACAAGATGAAATATAATGAAGAATACTTTCCCCCAAGTGGATTCCACTGCAGGAGGATGGATTCTAGGATAGAAATCATTTCCGGTGAATTCTTTTAAGGTCTGTAATTTTTTTGCATCATTTTCATAGTAGAGTAGAGTATTGCAATGTTTACTTGCTATGATAACAGGTGGCAACTGTTACCATAGCAAATAAACTTAATTAATTTGAATTTTAAGATAATCTAAGCTCATTCACCTCCAGTGAATGGACTTAGTCGATCTTAAAAAAGAAATAACTGCGAGTGCATGTATTTTAATGAACACAGAGTTCATAAACTATAGTTGGAATGATTTCAGCAATAGTTTCTTCACTGTGTATTTTTTGTGGTGGTCTTGAACGAATCCAGAAGATGAAGTCACATCAAGGTGATTGTACAAGATGAAATATAATGAAGAATACTTTCCCCCAAGAGGATTCCACTGCAGGAGGATGGATTCTAGGATAGAAATCATTTCCGGTGAATTCTTTTAAGGTCTGTAATTTTTTTGCATCATTTTCATAGTAGAGTAGAGTATTGCAATGTTTACTTGCTATGATAACAGGTGGCAACTGTTACCATAGCAAATAAACTTAATTAATTTGAATTTTAAGATAATCTAAGCTCATTCACCTCCAGTGAATGGACTTAGTCGATCTTAAAAAAGAAATAACTGCGAGTGCATGTATTTTAATGAACACAGAGTTCATAAACTATAGTTGGAATGATTTCAGCAATAGTTTCTTCACTGTGTATTTTTTGTGGTGGTCTTGAACGAATCCAGAAGATGAAGTCACATCAAGGTGATTGTACAAGATGAAATATAATGAAGAATACTTTCCCCCAAGTGGATTCCACTGCAGGAGGATGGATTCTAGGATAGAAATCATTTCCGGTGAATTCTTTTAAGGTCTGTAATTTTTTTGCATCATTTTCATAGTAGAGTAGAGTATTGCAATGTTTACTTGCTATGATAACAGGTGGCAACTGTTACCATAGCAAATAAACTTAATTAATTTGAATTTTAAGATAATCTAAGCTCATTCACCTCCAGTGAATGGACTTAGTCGATCTTAAAAAAGAAATAACTGCGAGTGCATGTATTTTAATGAACACAGAGTTCATAAACTATAGTTGGAATGATTTCAGCAATAGTTTCTTCACTGTGTATTTTTTGTGGTGGTCTTGAACGAATCCAGAAGATGAAGTCACATCAAGGTGATTGTACAAGATGAAATATAATGAAGAATACTTTCCCCCAAGAGGATTCCACTGCAGGAGGATGGATTCTAGGATAGAAATCATTTCCGGTGAATTCTTTTAAGGTCTGTAATTTTTTTGCATCATTTTCATAGTAGAGTAGAGTATTGCAATGTTTACTTGCTATGATAACAGGTGGCAACTGTTACCATAGCAAATAAACTTAATTAATTTGAATTTTAAGATAATCTAAGCTCATTCACCTCCAGTGAATGGACTTAGTCGATCTTAAAAAAGAAATAACTGCGAGTGCATGTATTTTAATGAACACAGAGTTCATAAACTATAGTTGGAATGATTTCAGCAATAGTTTCTTCACTGTGTATTTTTTGTGGTGGTCTTGAACGAATCCAGAAGATGAAGTCACATCAAGGTGATTGTACAAGATGAAATATAATGAAGAATACTTTCCCCCAAGTGGATTCCACTGCAGGAGGATGGATTCTAGGATAGAAATCATTTCCGGTGAATTCTTTTAAGGTCTGTAATTTTTTTGCATCATTTTCATAGTAGAGTAGAGTATTGCAATGTTTACTTGCTATGATAACAGGTGGCAACTGTTACCATAGCAAATAAACTTAATTAATTTGAATTTTAAGATAATCTAAGCTCATTCACCTCCAGTGAATGGACTTAGTCGATCTTAAAAAAGAAATAACTGCGAGTGCATGTATTTTAATGAACACAGAGTTCATAAACTATAGTTGGAATGATTTCAGCAATAGTTTCTTCACTGTGTATTTTTTGTGGTGGTCTTGAACGAATCCAGAAGATGAAGTCACATCAAGGTGATTGTACAAGATGAAATATAATGAAGAATACTTTCCCCCAAGTGGATTCCACTGCAGGAGGATGGATTCTAGGATAGAAATCATTTCCGGTGAATTCTTTTAAGGTCTGTAATTTTTTTGCATCATTTTCATAGTAGAGTAGAGTATTGCAATGTTTACTTGCTATGATAACAGGTGGCAACTGTTACCATAGCAAATAAACTTAATTAATTTGAATTTTAAGATAATCTAAGCTCATTCACCTCCAGTGAATGGACTTAGTCGATCTTAAAAAAGAAATAACTGCGAGTGCATGTATTTTAATGAACACAGAGTTCATAAACTATAGTTGGAATGATTTCAGCAATAGTTTCTTCACTGTGTATTTTTTGTGGTGGTCTTGAACGAATCCAGAAGATGAAGTCACATCAAGGTGATTGTACAAGATGAAATATAATGAAGAATACTGTCCCCCAAGAGGATTCCACTGCAGGAGGATGGATTCTAGGATAGAAATCATTTCCGGTGGATTCTTTTGAGGTCTGTAATTTTTTTGCATCATTTTCATAGTAGAGTAGAGTATTGCAATGTTTACTTGCTATGATAACAGGTGGCAACTGTTACCATAGCAAATAAACTTAATTAATTTGAATTTTAAGATAATCTAAGCTCATTCACCTCCAGTGAATGGACTTAGTCGATCTTAAAAAAGAAATAACTGCGAGTGCATGTATTTTAATGAACACAGAGTTCATAAACTATAGTTGGAATGATTTCAGCAATAGTTTCTTCACTGTGTATTTTTTGTGGTGGTCTTGAACGAATCCAGAAGATGAAGTCACATCAAGGTGATTGTACAAGATGAAATATAATGAAGAATACTTTCCCCCAAGTGGATTCCACTGCAGGAGGATGGATTCTAGGATAGAAATCATTTCCGGTGAATTCTTTTAAGGTCTGTAATTTTTTTGCATCATTTTCATAGTAGAGTAGAGTATTGCAATGTTTACTTGCTATGATAACAGGTGGCAACTGTTACCATAGCAAATAAACTTAATTAATTTGAATTTTAAGATAATCTAAGCTCATTCACCTCCAGTGAATGGACTTAGTCGATCTTAAAAAAGAAATAACTGCGAGTGCATGTATTTTAATGAACACAGAGTTCATAAACTATAGTTGGAATGATTTCAGCAATAGTTTCTTCACTGTGTATTTTTTGTGGTGGTCTTGAACGAATCCAGAAGATGAAGTCACATCAAGGTGATTGTACAAGATGAAATATAATGAAGAATACTTTCCCCCAAGAGGATTCCACTGCAGGAGGATGGATTCTAGGATAGAAATCATTTCCGGTGAATTCTTTTAAGGTCTGTAATTTTTTTGCATCATTTTCATAGTAGAGTAGAGTATTGCAATGTTTACTTGCTATGATAACAGGTGGCAACTGTTACCATAGCAAATAAACTTAATTAATTTGAATTTTAAGATAATCTAAGCTCATTCACCTCCAGTGAATGGACTTAGTCGATCTTAAAAAAGAAATAACTGCGAGTGCATGTATTTTAATGAACACAGAGTTCATAAACTATAGTTGGAATGATTTCAGCAATAGTTTCTTCACTGTGTATTTTTTGTGGTGGTCTTGAACGAATCCAGAAGATGAAGTCACATCAAGGTGATTGTACAAGATGAAATATAATGAAGAATACTTTCCCCCAAGTGGATTCCACTGCAGGAGGATGGATTCTAGGATAGAAATCATTTCCGGTGAATTCTTTTAAGGTCTGTAATTTTTTTGCATCATTTTCATAGTAGAGTAGAGTATTGCAATGTTTACTTGCTATGATAACAGGTGGCAACTGTTACCATAGCAAATAAACTTAATTAATTTGAATTTTAAGATAATCTAAGCTCATTCACCTCCAGTGAATGGACTTAGTCGATCTTAAAAAAGAAATAACTGCGAGTGCATGTATTTTAATGAACACAGAGTTCATAAACTATAGTTGGAATGATTTCAGCAATAGTTTCTTCACTGTGTATTTTTTGTGGTGGTCTTGAACGAATCCAGAAGATGAAGTCACATCAAGGTGATTGTACAAGATGAAATATAATGAAGAATACTTTCCCCCAAGTGGATTCCACTGCAGGAGGATGGATTCTAGGATAGAAATCATTTCCGGTGAATTCTTTTAAGGTCTGTAATTTTTTTGCATCATTTTCATAGTAGAGTAGAGTATTGCAATGTTTACTTGCTATGATAACAGGTGGCAACTGTTACCATAGCAAATAAACTTAATTAATTTGAATTTTAAGATAATCTAAGCTCATTCACCTCCAGTGAATGGACTTAGTCGATCTTAAAAAAGAAATAACTGCGAGTGCATGTATTTTAATGAACACAGAGTTCATAAACTATAGTTGGAATGATTTCAGCAATAGTTTCTTCACTGTGTATTTTTTGTGGTGGTCTTGAACGAATCCAGAAGATGAAGTCACATCAAGGTGATTGTACAAGATGAAATATAATGAAGAATACTGTCCCCCAAGAGGATTCCACTGCAGGAGGATGGATTCTAGGATAGAAATCATTTCCGGTGGATTCTTTTGAGGTCTGTAATTTTTTTGCATCATTTTCATAGTAGAGTAGAGTATTGCAATGTTTACTTGCTATGATAACAGGTGGCAACTGTTACCATAGCAAATAAACTTAATTAATTTGAATTTTAAGATAATCTAAGCTCATTCACCTCCAGTGAATGGACTTAGTCGATCTTAAAAAAGAAATAACTGCGAGTGCATGTATTTTAATGAACACAGAGTTCATAAACTATAGTTGGAATGATTTCAGCAATAGTTTCTTCACTGTGTATTTTTTGTGGTGGTCTTGAACGAATCCAGAAGATGAAGTCACATCAAGGTGATTGTACAAGATGAAATATAATGAAGAATACTGTCCCCCAAGAGGATTCCACTGCAGGAGGATGGATTCTAGGATAGAAATCATTTCCGGTGGATTCTTTTGAGGTCTGTAATTTTTTTGCATCATTTTCATAGTAGAGTAGAGTATTGCAATGTTTACTTGCTATGATAACAGGTGGCAACTGTTACCATAGCAAATAAACTTAATTAATTTGAATTTTAAGATAATCTAAGCTCATTCACCTCCAGTGAATGGACTTAGTCGATCTTAAAAAAGAAATAACTGCGAGTGCATGTATTTTAATGAACACAGAGTTCATAAACTATAGTTGGAATGATTTCAGCAATAGTTTCTTCACTGTGTATTTTTTGTGGTGGTCTTGAACGAATCCAGAAGATGAAGTCACATCAAGGTGATTGTACAAGATGAAATATAATGAAGAATACTTTCCCCCAAGTGGATTCCACTGCAGGAGGATGGATTCTAGGATAGAAATCATTTCCGGTGAATTCTTTTAAGGTCTGTAATTTTTTTGCATCATTTTCATAGTAGAGTAGAGTATTGCAATGTTTACTTGCTATGATAACAGGTGGCAACTGTTACCATAGCAAATAAACTTAATTAATTTGAATTTTAAGATAATCTAAGCTCATTCACCTCCAGTGAATGGACTTAGTCGATCTTAAAAAAGAAATAACTGCGAGTGCATGTATTTTAATGAACACAGAGTTCATAAACTATAGTTGGAATGATTTCAGCAATAGTTTCTTCACTGTGTATTTTTTGTGGTGGTCTTGAACGAATCCAGAAGATGAAGTCACATCAAGGTGATTGTACAAGATGAAATATAATGAAGAATACTTTCCCCCAAGTGGATTCCACTGCAGGAGGATGGATTCTAGGATAGAAATCATTTCCGGTGAATTCTTTTAAGGTCTGTAATTTTTTTGCATCATTTTCATAGTAGAGTAGAGTATTGCAATGTTTACTTGCTATGATAACAGGTGGCAACTGTTACCATAGCAAATAAACTTAATTAATTTGAATTTTAAGATAATCTAAGCTCATTCACCTCCAGTGAATGGACTTAGTCGATCTTAAAAAAGAAATAACTGCGAGTGCATGTATTTTAATGAACACAGAGTTCATAAACTATAGTTGGAATGATTTCAGCAATAGTTTCTTCACTGTGTATTTTTTGTGGTGGTCTTGAACGAATCCAGAAGATGAAGTCACATCAAGGTGATTGTACAAGATGAAATATAATGAAGAATACTTTCCCCCAAGTGGATTCCACTGCAGGAGGATGGATTCTAGGATAGAAATCATTTCCGGTGAATTCTTTTAAGGTCTGTAATTTTTTTGCATCATTTTCATAGTAGAGTAGAGTATTGCAATGTTTACTTGCTATGATAACAGGTGGCAACTGTTACCATAGCAAATAAACTTAATTAATTTGAATTTTAAGATAATCTAAGCTCATTCACCTCCAGTGAATGGACTTAGTCGATCTTAAAAAAGAAATAACTGCGAGTGCATGTATTTTAATGAACACAGAGTTCATAAACTATAGTTGGAATGATTTCAGCAATAGTTTCTTCACTGTGTATTTTTTGTGGTGGTCTTGAACGAATCCAGAAGATGAAGTCACATCAAGGTGATTGTACAAGATGAAATATAATGAAGAATACTTTCCCCCAAGTGGATTCCACTGCAGGAGGATGGATTCTAGGATAGAAATCATTTCCGGTGAATTCTTTTAAGGTCTGTAATTTTTTTGCATCATTTTCATAGTAGAGTAGAGTATTGCAATGTTTACTTGCTATGATAACAGGTGGCAACTGTTACCATAGCAAATAAACTTAATTAATTTGAATTTTAAGATAATCTAAGCTCATTCACCTCCAGTGAATGGACTTAGTCGATCTTAAAAAAGAAATAACTGCGAGTGCATGTATTTTAATGAACACAGAGTTCATAAACTATAGTTGGAATGATTTCAGCAATAGTTTCTTCACTGTGTATTTTTTGTGGTGGTCTTGAACGAATCCAGAAGATGAAGTCACATCAAGGTGATTGTACAAGATGAAATATAATGAAGAATACTTTCCCCCAAGTGGATTCCACTGCAGGAGGATGGATTCTAGGATAGAAATCATTTCCGGTGAATTCTTTTAAGGTCTGTAATTTTTTTGCATCATTTTCATAGTAGAGTAGAGTATTGCAATGTTTACTTGCTATGATAACAGGTGGCAACTGTTACCATAGCAAATAAACTTAATTAATTTGAATTTTAAGATAATCTAAGCTCATTCACCTCCAGTGAATGGACTTAGTCGATCTTAAAAAAGAAATAACTGCGAGTGCATGTATTTTAATGAACACAGAGTTCATAAACTATAGTTGGAATGATTTCAGCAATAGTTTCTTCACTGTGTATTTTTTGTGGTGGTCTTGAACGAATCCAGAAGATGAAGTCACATCAAGGTGATTGTACAAGATGAAATATAATGAAGAATACTTTCCCCCAAGTGGATTCCACTGCAGGAGGATGGATTCTAGGATAGAAATCATTTCCGGTGAATTCTTTTAAGGTCTGTAATTTTTTTGCATCATTTTCATAGTAGAGTAGAGTATTGCAATGTTTACTTGCTATGATAACAGGTGGCAACTGTTACCATAGCAAATAAACTTAATTAATTTGAATTTTAAGATAATCTAAGCTCATTCACCTCCAGTGAATGGACTTAGTCGATCTTAAAAAAGAAATAACTGCGAGTGCATGTATTTTAATGAACACAGAGTTCATAAACTATAGTTGGAATGATTTCAGCAATAGTTTCTTCACTGTGTATTTTTTGTGGTGGTCTTGAACGAATCCAGAAGATGAAGTCACATCAAGGTGATTGTACAAGATGAAATATAATGAAGAATACTGTCCCCCAAGAGGATTCCACTGCAGGAGGATGGATTCTAGGATAGAAATCATTTCCGGTGGATTCTTTTGAGGTCTGTAATTTTTTTGCATCATTTTCATAGTAGAGTAGAGTATTGCAATGTTTACTTGCTATGATAACAGGTGGCAACTGTTACCATAGCAAATAAACTTAATTAATTTGAATTTTAAGATAATCTAAGCTCATTCACCTCCAGTGAATGGACTTAGTCGATCTTAAAAAAGAAATAACTGCGAGTGCATGTATTTTAATGAACACAGAGTTCATAAACTATAGTTGGAATGATTTCAGCAATAGTTTCTTCACTGTGTATTTTTTTGTGGTGGTCTTGAACGAATCCAGAAGATGAAGTCACATCAAGGTGATTGTACAAGATGAAATATAATGAAGAATACTGTCCCCCAAGAGGATTCCACTGCAGGAGGATGGATTCTAGGATAGAAATCATTTCCGGTGGATTCTTTTGAGGTCTGTAATTTTTTTGCATCATTTTCATAGTAGAGTAGAGTATTGCAATGTTTACTTGCTATGATAACAGGTGGCAACTGTTACCATAGCAAATAAACTTAATTAATTTGAATTTTAAGATAATCTAAGCTCATTCACCTCCAGTGAATGGACTTAGTCGATCTTAAAAAAGAAATAACTGCGAGTGCATGTATTTTAATGAACACAGAGTTCATAAACTATAGTTGGAATGATTTCAGCAATAGTTTCTTCACTGTGTATTTTTTGTGGTGGTCTTGAACGAATCCAGAAGATGAAGTCACATCAAGGTGATTGTACAAGATGAAATATAATGAAGAATACTTTCCCCCAAGTGGATTCCACTGCAGGAGGATGGATTCTAGGATAGAAATCATTTCCGGTGAATTCTTTTAAGGTCTGTAATTTTTTTGCATCATTTTCATAGTAGAGTAGAGTATTGCAATGTTTACTTGCTATGATAACAGGTGGCAACTGTTACCATAGCAAATAAACTTAATTAATTTGAATTTTAAGATAATCTAAGCTCATTCACCTCCAGTGAATGGACTTAGTCGATCTTAAAAAAGAAATAACTGCGAGTGCATGTATTTTAATGAACACAGAGTTCATAAACTATAGTTGGAATGATTTCAGCAATAGTTTCTTCACTGTGTATTTTTTTGTGGTGGTCTTGAACGAATCCAGAAGATGAAGTCACATCAAGGTGATTGTACAAGATGAAATATAATGAAGAATACTGTCCCCCAAGAGGATTCCACTGCAGGAGGATGGATTCTAGGATAGAAATCATTTCCGGTGGATTCTTTTGAGGTCTGTAATTTTTTTGCATCATTTTCATAGTAGAGTAGAGTATTGCAATGTTTACTTGCTATGATAACAGGTGGCAACTGTTACCATAGCAAATAAACTTAATTAATTTGAATTTTAAGATAATCTAAGCTCATTCACCTCCAGTGAATGGACTTAGTCGATCTTAAAAAAGAAATAACTGCGAGTGCATGTATTTTAATGAACACAGAGTTCATAAACTATAGTTGGAATGATTTCAGCAATAGTTTCTTCACTGTGTATTTTTTTGTGGTGGTCTTGAACGAATCCAGAAGATGAAGTCACATCAAGGTGATTGTACAAGATGAAATATAATGAAGAATACTGTCCCCCAAGAGGATTCCACTGCAGGAGGATGGATTCTAGGATAGAAATCATTTCCGGTGGATTCTTTTGAGGTCTGTAATTTTTTTGCATCATTTTCATAGTAGAGTAGAGTATTGCAATGTTTACTTGCTATGATAACAGGTGGCAACTGTTACCATAGCAAATAAACTTAATTAATTTGAATTTTAAGATAATCTAAGCTCATTCACCTCCAGTGAATGGACTTAGTCGATCTTAAAAAAGAAATAACTGCGAGTGCATGTATTTTAATGAACACAGAGTTCATAAACTATAGTTGGAATGATTTCAGCAATAGTTTCTTCACTGTGTATTTTTTGTGGTGGTCTTGAACGAATCCAGAAGATGAAGTCACATCAAGGTGATTGTACAAGATGAAATATAATGAAGAATACTTTCCCCCAAGTGGATTCCACTGCAGGAGGATGGATTCTAGGATAGAAATCATTTCCGGTGAATTCTTTTAAGGTCTGTAATTTTTTTGCATCATTTTCATAGTAGAGTAGAGTATTGCAATGTTTACTTGCTATGATAACAGGTGGCAACTGTTACCATAGCAAATAAACTTAATTAATTTGAATTTTAAGATAATCTAAGCTCATTCACCTCCAGTGAATGGACTTAGTCGATCTTAAAAAAGAAATAACTGCGAGTGCATGTATTTTAATGAACACAGAGTTCATAAACTATAGTTGGAATGATTTCAGCAATAGTTTCTTCACTGTGTATTTTTTTGTGGTGGTCTTGAACGAATCCAGAAGATGAAGTCACATCAAGGTGATTGTACAAGATGAAATATAATGAAGAATACTGTCCCCCAAGAGGATTCCACTGCAGGAGGATGGATTCTAGGATAGAAATCATTTCCGGTGGATTCTTTTGAGGTCTGTAATTTTTTTGCATCATTTTCATAGTAGAGTAGAGTATTGCAATGTTTACTTGCTATGATAACAGGTGGCAACTGTTACCATAGCAAATAAACTTAATTAATTTGAATTTTAAGATAATCTAAGCTCATTCACCTCCAGTGAATGGACTTAGTCGATCTTAAAAAAGAAATAACTGCGAGTGCATGTATTTTAATGAACACAGAGTTCATAAACTATAGTTGGAATGATTTCAGCAATAGTTTCTTCACTGTGTATTTTTTTGTGGTGGTCTTGAACGAATCCAGAAGATGAAGTCACATCAAGGTGATTGTACAAGATGAAATATAATGAAGAATACTGTCCCCCAAGAGGATTCCACTGCAGGAGGATGGATTCTAGGATAGAAATCATTTCCGGTGGATTCTTTTGAGGTCTGTAATTTTTTTGCATCATTTTCATAGTAGAGTAGAGTATTGCAATGTTTACTTGCTATGATAACAGGTGGCAACTGTTACCATAGCAAATAAACTTAATTAATTTGAATTTTAAGATAATCTAAGCTCATTCACCTCCAGTGAATGGACTTAGTCGATCTTAAAAAAGAAATAACTGCGAGTGCATGTATTTTAATGAACACAGAGTTCATAAACTATAGTTGGAATGATTTCAGCAATAGTTTCTTCACTGTGTATTTTTTTGTGGTGGTCTTGAACGAATCCAGAAGATGAAGTCACATCAAGGTGATTGTACAAGATGAAATATAATGAAGAATACTGTCCCCCAAGAGGATTCCACTGCAGGAGGATGGATTCTAGGATAGAAATCATTTCCGGTGGATTCTTTTGAGGTCTGTAATTTTTTTGCATCATTTTCATAGTAGAGTAGAGTATTGCAATGTTTACTTGCTATGATAACAGGTGGCAACTGTTACCATAGCAAATAAACTTAATTAATTTGAATTTTAAGATAATCTAAGCTCATTCACCTTCAGTGAATGGACTTAGTCGATCTTAAAAAAGAAATAACTGCGAGTGCATGTATTTTAATGGACACAGAGTTCATAAACTATAGTTGGAATGATTTCAGCAATAGTTTCTTCACTGTGTATTTTTTTGTGGTGGTCTTGAACGAATCCAGAAGATGAAGTCACATCAAGGTGATTGTACAAGATGAAATATAATGAAGAATACTGTCCCCCAAGAGGATTCCACTGCAGGAGGATGGATTCTAGGATAGAAATCATTTCCGGTGGATTCTTTTGAGGTCTGTAATTTTTTTGCATCATTTTCATAGTAGAGTAGAGTATTGCAATGTTTACTTGCTATGATAACAGGTGGCAACTGTTACCATAGCAAATAAACTTAATTAATTTGAATTTTAAGATAATCTAAGCTCATTCACCTTCAGTGAATGGACTTAGTCGATCTTAAAAAAGAAATAACTGCGAGTGCATGTATTTTAATGGACACAGAGTTCATAAACTATAGTTGGAATGATTTCAGCAATAGTTTCTTCACTGTGTATTTTTTTGTGGTGGTCTTGAACGAATCCAGAAGATGAAGTCACATCAAGGTGATTGTACAAGATGAAATATAATGAAGAATACTGTCCCCCAAGAGGATTCCACTGCAGGAGGATGGATTCTAGGATAGAAATCATTTCCGGTGAATTCTTTTGAGGTCTGTAATTTTTTTGCATCATTTTCATAGTAGAGTAGAGTATTGCAATGTTTACTTGCTATGATAACAGGTGGCAACTGTTACCATAGCAAATTAACTTAATTAATTTGAATTTTAAGATAATCCAAGCTCATTCACCTTCAGTAAATGGACTTAGTCGATCTTAAAAAAGAAATAACTGCGAGTGCATGTATTTTAATGAACACAGAGTTCATAAACTATAGTTGGAATGATTGCAGCAATAGTTTCTTCACTGTGTATTTTTTTGTGGTGGTCTTGAACGAATCCAGAAGATGAAGTCACATCAAGGTGATTGTACAAGATGAAATATAATGAAGAATACTTTCCCCCAAGAGGATTCCACTGCAGGAGGATGGATTGTAGGATAGAAATCATTTCCGGTGAATTCTTTTGAGGTCTGTAATTTTTTTGCATCATTTTCATAGTAGAGTAGAGTATTGCAATGTTTACTTGCTATGATAACAGGTGGCAACTGTTACCATAGCAAATAAACTCAATTAATTTGAATTTTAAGATAATCTAAGCTCATTCACCTTCAGTGAATGGACTTAGTCGATCCTCAAAAAGAAATAACTGCGAATGCATGTATTTTAATGAACACAGAGTTCATAAACTATAGTTGGAATGATTTCAGCAATAGTTTCTTCACTGTGTATTTTTTTGTGGTGGTCTTGAACGAATCCAGAAGATGAAGTCACATCAAGGTGATTGTACAAGATGAAATATAATGAAGAATTGTTTCCCCCAAGAGGATTCCACTGCAGGAGGATGGATTCTAGGATAGAAATCATTTCCGGTGAATTCTTTTGAGGTCTGTAATTTTTTTGCATCATTTTCATAGTAGAGTAGAGTATTGCAATGTTTACTTGCTATGATAACAGGTGGCAACTGTTACCATAGCAAATTAACTTAATTAATTTGAATTTTAAGATAATCCAAGCTAATTCACCTTCAGTAAATGGACTTAGTCGATCTTAAAAAAGAAATAACTGCGAGTGCATGTATTTTAATGAACACAGAGTTCATAAACTATAGTTGGAATGATTGCAGCAATAGTTTCTTCACTGTGTATTTTTTTGTGGTGGTCTTGAACGAATCCAGAAGATGAAGTCACATCAAGGTGATTGTACAAGATGAAATATAATGAAGAATACTTTCCCCCAAGAGGATTCCACTGCAGGAGGATGGATTCTAGGATAGAAATCATTTCCGGTGAATTCTTTTGAGGTCTGTAATTTTTTTGCATCATTTTCATAGTAGAGTAGAGTATTGCAATGTTTACTCGCTATGATAACAGGTGGCAACTGTTACCATAGCAAATAAACTCAATTAATTTGAATTTTAAGATAATCTAAGCTCATTCACCTTCAGTGAATGGACTTAGTCGATCCTCAAAAAGAAATAACTGCGAATGCATGTATTTTAATGAACACAGAGTTCATAAACTATAGTTGGAATGATTTCAGCAATAGTTTCTTCACTGTGTATTTTTTTGTGGTGGTCTTGAACGAATCCAGAAGATGAAGTCACATCAAGGTGATTGTACAAGATGAAATATAATGAAGAATTGTTTCCCTCAAGAGGATTCCACTGCAGGAGGATGGATTCTAGGATAGAAATCATTTCCGGTGAATTCTTTTGAGGTCTGTAATTTTTTTGCATCATTTTCATAGTAGAGTAGAGTATTGCAATGTTTACTTGCTATGATAACAGGTGGCAACTGTTACCATAGCAAATTAACTTAATTAATTTGAATTTTAAGATAATCCAAGCTCATTCACCTTCAGTAAATGGACTTAGTCGATCTTAAAAAAGAAATAACTGCGAGTGCATGTATTTTAATGAACACAGAGTTCATAAACTATAGTTGGAATGATTGCAGCAATAGTTTCTTCACTGTGTATTTTTTTGTGGTGGTCTTGAACGAATCCAGAAGATGAAGTCACATCAAGGTGATTGTACAAGATGAAATATAATGAAGAATACTTTCCCCCAAGAGGATTCCACTGCAGGAGGATGGATTGTAGGATAGAAATCATTTCCGGTGAATTCTTTTGAGGTCTGTAATTTTTTTGCATCATTTTCATAGTAGAGTAGAGTATTGCAATGTTTACTTGCTATGATAACAGGTGGCAACTGTTACCATAGCAAATTAACTTAATTAATTTGAATTTTAAGATAATCCAAGCTCATTCACCTTCAGTAAATGGACTTAGTCGATCTTAAAAAAGAAATAACTGCGAGTGCATGTATTTTAATGAACACAGAGTTCATAAACTATAGTTGGAATGATTGCAGCAATAGTTTCTTCACTGTGTATTTTTTTGTGGTGGTCTTGAACGAATCCAGAAGATGAAGTCACATCAAGGTGATTGTACAAGATGAAATATAATGAAGAATACTTTCCCCCAAGAGGATTCCACTGCAGGAGGATGGATTGTAGGATAGAAATCATTTCCGGTGAATTCTTTTGAGGTCTGTAATTTTTTTGCATCATTTTCATAGTAGAGTAGAGTATTGCAATGTTTACTTGCTATGATAACAGGTGGCAACTGTTACCATACCAAATAAACTTAATTAATTTGAATTTTAAGATAATCTAAGCTCATTCACCTTCAGTGAATGGACTTAGTCGATCTTAAAAAAGAAACAACTGCGAGTGCATGTATTTTAATGAACACAGAGTTCATAAACTATAGTTGGAATGATTTCAGCAATAGTTTCTTTACTGTGTATTTTTTTGTGGTGGTCTTGAACGAATCCAGAAGATGAATTCACATCAAGGAGATTGTACAAAATGAAATATAATGAAGAATACTTTCCCCCAAGAGGATTCCACTGCAGAAGGATGGATTCTAGGATAGAAAATCATTTCCGGTGAATTCTTTTGAGGTCTGTGATTTTTTTGCATCATTTTCATAGTAGAGTAGAGTATTGCAATGTTTACTTGCTATGATAACAGGTGGCAACTGTTACCATACCAAATAAACTTAATTAATTTGAATTTTAAGATAATCTAAGCTCATTCACCTTCAGTGAATGGACTTAGTAGATCTTAAAAAAGAAATAACTGCGAGTGCAAGTATTTTAATGAACACAGATTTCATAAACTATAGTTAGAATGATTTCAGCAATAGTTTCTTCACTGTGCATTTTTTTGTGATGGTCTTGAACGAATCCAGAAGATGAAGTCACATCAAGGTGATTGTACAAGATGAAATATAATGAAGAATACTTTCCCCCAAGAGGATTCCACTGCAGGAGGATGGATTGTAGGATAGAAATCATTTCCGGTGAATTCTTTTGAGGTCTGTAATTTTTTTGCATCATTTTCATAGTAGAGTAGAGTATTGCAATGTTTACTTGCTATGATAACAGGTGGCAACTGTTACCATACCAAATAAACTTAATTAATTTGAATTTTAAGATAATCTAAGCTCATTCACCTTCAGTGAATGGACTTAGTCGATCTTAAAAAAGAAATAACTGCGAGTGCATGTATTTTAATGAACACAGAGTTCATAAACTATAGTTGGAATGATTTCAGCAATAGTTTCTTTACTGTGTATTTTTTTGTGGTGGTCTTGAACGAATCCAGAAGATGAATTCACATCAAGGAGATTGTACAAGATGAAATATAATGAAGAATACTTTCCCCCAAGAGGATTCCACTGCAGAAGGATGGATTCTAGGATAGAAAATCATTTCCGGTGAATTCTTTTGAGGTCTGTGATTTTTTTGCATCATTTTCATAGTAGAGTAGAGTATTGCAATGTTTACTTGCTATGATAACAGGTGGCAACTGTTACCATACCAAATAAACTTAATTAATTTGAATTTTAAGATAATCTAAGCTCATTCACCTTCAGTGAATGGACTTAGTAGATCTTAAAAAAGAAATAACTGCGAGTGCAAGTATTTTAATGAACACAGATTTCATAAACTATAGTTAGAATGATTTCAGCAATAGTTTCTTCACTGTGCATTTTTTTGTGATGGTCTTGAACGAATCCAGTAGATGAAGTCACATCAAGGAGATTGTACAAGATGAAATTTAATGAAGAATACTTTCCCCCAAGAGGATTCCACTGCAGGAGGATGGATTCTAGGATTGAAAATCATTTCCGGTGAATTCTTTTGAGGTCTGTTATTTTTTTGCATCATTTTCATAGTAGAATAGAGTAATGCAATGTTTACTTGCTATGATAACAGGTGGCAACTGTTACCATAGCAAATAAACTCAATTAATTTGAATCTTAAGATAATCTAAGCTCATTCACCTTCATTGAATGGACTTAGTCGATCTTAAAAAGAAATAACTGCGAGTGCATGTATTTTAATAAACACAGGGTTCATAGACTCTAGTTGGAATTATTTCAGCAATAGTTTCTTCACTGTGTTCCTTTTGTGGTGGTCTTCAATGGATATAAAAGGTGAAGTCACATCAAGAAGATCGTACATAAGAATCTGGTTTCACGCGTGATCAAATAGTTGTGAGTTCTGCAAGCTGAGTTCAATCATCAACTAGAAGGACTGCATTGAATGTTAGAATTGGAAATTATTTTTTGTGGAACAATGGAAATTTGAGTGGATGAGTTTTAGAAGATGTCGTCAGAATCTGGACAACATCTTTTGAAGTTAAATGGATGCAAATAATGGACTGACTTTAGAAGTTATGAAAAGTTACTGTTGGACCGAATTTTACTCCTGAGACAAAATGGGTTAGTACCAGTAGTTCTCTTATCCTTAAAAATAAATTTAGAAACAAAATCATAGTTTTATTAACTTTTTCTAGTATATTTCAACATTCGCAATAATGCAAGTCGTTCACAAACAACAGTCTATCGCCGTCCTGCAGGAAATTCTCACTTGCACCTACTGAAACGAATGAAACCCAAGCTCAATCGAAGATAAGATGATTTGGATGTGGATTCTACTTCCTTATTTTTAAAATGACATATAAATTACGTTTTAGTTTGTAAGATGCAGGGCTGTTCTAAACATATTTTGCGCCGGGGTGCAAAAATCCATTAGTGGATAGGGGCCTCATTTAAATTTATTCATTTCGATTACATACACCACTAATGCTATTATATTATAATGATATGTAGATACCTAGATTTAGACGGTTGCGTACGCCCCTTGCATTTAAAATGACATGTATTTTATTGTTGATATTTATTTTACGTAGATGTTCTGTATTTAATACTTTAGTTTATAAGTGACATGTATTTTATATTCTGTAAGAGGGTTGAAACAACTCTCAATAACGACGAAATATGGGGGGGGACATGGGGCATAGTTTTGATCATGAATATGTGGAATTGTTTCTTTCAGGTATAGGGTGAAAACTATTTTTAAAGGTAGGATAAATGATATGTAATTAAATGAAATATTGTGTGCCGGATTATACTATTTTTAAAGGTAGGAAAAATGGTATGTAATTAAATGAAATATTTGTCCATATTATCAGTGCCGGATTATTTTTTATTAATCAATTTCGGTGCGTTTCTTGATACTTGCTTAAGGAATTAAACTTTTTTGAATTTGATGCTATTCAGCATTAATTAAAAAGAAATTTTGAGCTCCAAAATAATTTGTGGAGTTTTGGCTTAATATTGCGTTTTCAATAATTTGTTTCCACACGAGAAAAATTACTTAAAATGATAATTGAGTAGCTAGGTTAAAATATTTTGCTTAGAGAGCTCAAGTAATCCGGCACTGACAATTCGCGAAAGCAAAAATTTGTATAATCCTAAGAGGAGTCCACGCCAATTTTTTTTTCAATTTCGGCGTTACGGTCTGGTATTTTGTAGGTTAAACCTAAATCCATTTCTGCTCTTAAAGCGTTTTCAATTGCATCATTTTCCTAAATATTGTAATATTTCAGCAGTTTTTTTCATTTATTGCTGTGTCTGAACTTATTTTTGTTGCTGTTATGTTTTCATAGATTTATATTTTTCCCGCTATATCTAGTTATATAAAATAAGCTGGTAACACTGGTACAACATACATGCATGTAACTAAGTTCACAAAAAAGCTATACAATAAAAAAGGTTATTCATTTAAATCCGTAACAACTGGCGACGAGGATAAAAACCGAAGTTCAAAAATGGCAAACCCAGACGAATTAGTGACACAATTGCTAAATACATTGGTCGAACGATTGCAACAAGCACAGCCGGCACAGGTCCAAGTACCAGTTACTCAATGCTCAAGCTTCGCCAAAAACTATTTTGAATATGTTACAGAGTCAAACACTACATTTCGATGAATCAAAAGAATCATTCGATAATTACTTGCAAAGGTTGGAAAATTTCTTCAAGATGAAAGGTTTGACAGAAAATAATGAAGAAACAAATTCTGCAAAAGTAGTTCTACTAATAAATTGCCTTGGAGCTAAACAATTTTCACTCCTAGCAAACCTCACAGCTCCTGATAGACCAGATTCGAAAACATATCAAGAACTAATAACTTTAATGAAAGAACATTTAAGGATTATTCATTTAAATCCATAACAGTTGCTGTGGCTCCTTCAAACTAAGAATCAATGATTTGATTCGCGTGTTTAACTTCTAATCCGATTATGCGAATGAATAATTGAGATTATTCCCCATAATCATCTGGTTGCGTAACGTAATTCAAAATTTTTGCGTAAGACATTAAAAAGATTTTGTAGAAAAGTATCAATTTTAGACTAAAAAGAAATCTGAAATCCGATGGTTAGAAGTCGATTTCTTTAGCATTTTGTAAGATATGTATTCACTGAAAGAAAAATTATATCTACATGAATAATACAAAATCAAGTTCATACATATTTGAGAGTTTATTAAGGGGATTTCTGAACAGAAGTATTCATAGTCGAAATGACGATAAATTTAAAAAGTGTTTGGGCCAAAACATTTTCCCTAATTTGGTGAATTTGAAATAAACATGTCTAAATATTTTGAATCTTCAAGTAGTGACGTGAGAGCTCGTTATTTGAATAAAATTAATCAATTTGAAGATGTCGATCCTTATAATAGTGATTTATCCAGTTTTTCACGGCAACTGGAACAAATATTACAAGATGAAATTTTTTAATATTTAGTTCTAATACGAAGTTTCTATACACATCAAGAATTTAGAGTTTTCAAGAGTTTAGAAGTCTATAAATATGTGTCATGCGGATGGGTGCGAGATTTATTGGTGAAAAAGTTTAAAGAAAATAAATTGATTTTTGGAAAGGTAAGTTGTATACACTGAACATTTATTATTAATATTTATACAACAAAAAATTTTACGCATAAAATCTTGAAATATTATTGAAAAAGATATATTCTCCAATCCTTTATAGCTTCATAATCAAAACGCTATGCACAGCAAATAAAAATAAAGCAGTACGTTATGCGACTAAAATGGTCACTCAAATTTATTCAAATATAACTATGAATTAATAAGTAAAGCATTAATATTTCTAATTTTTAAACAATTTGTGTCTGAGATGATGCATTCTCAACAACTCAATGAAAAATCTCTACAGCCTTGGATTATAGCTCGACCAGAAGGAGAAATTCTTTGTAATCATTGTAGATGCGATGCAGGTCTTGGTGAGGCTTGTAGACATTTTGCTGCTATTTTGTTCGCTGTAGAAGATGAGAAATTACAAAAAGAAAAAGTATCCGTAATGGGGGTAAAGCCTGCGTGAAAAGTTCCCCAAGGCAAAAGGAGAAGTTAGTGGACATATGAGAATTATTAAATCTTACAAAATATCTACGCCGACCGAGGAAGACATATTTCAGCTACTATCGGCAACTAGAGATGCGGGTAGATAATTCCTTTCTGCACAGAAATAATAACTAATTTTCATAATATATCCGAGAGAATAAATATAACATATACTCACTTGAACCGTGCAAATAACTTTTCAATTTAAATAGATACTGAATAAAACAGTTCATGGTAATAATATTATCTGAAAATTTGCCTCGCTAGAGCGCACTGTTACTTATTGATTTATATTTCATATTGCTATTTTCTGTGGCCATATATTTCTGAACTTCCCCAGCTGAAACAAAGTAAACAGTGGTTGGCTTTGAAAAATTAATATCTAATACCTTATAAAACAAGTAATTAGTAAAATTCAACTTGTATATGGAGGAATTTACAATCGTTGATTGATACATCTTCAATGTCATAGTAACATGCATTTTTTCAAATGTTAATGGCAATAAATTCATATTTATACTTCTCTCTCTCAATTTTTCCGCATGCTTCACCAACTTTATATCCTCATTTTCGTTTTTAGGTGAAATATTGTCAAAAAGATTTTTTGATTGCACCAAGACTGGATGATCTTTATCATCAACTGCATTATCTGTTTGGCAAACAAAAATCCAAATGGCATTAACTTAGTGCTTCGTTAAATAAAATTGTTCATGTGGAATCTTCAAAAATAACTAGAGACGGAGATTCTTGAAGTGAGGAGAGACGTTGTGATGTTCGTAAAGGATGATAAAACAAGATGATACAAAGGAAGCCCACCAATAATAAAATGTAGCCGAACACGAGCATCCTCGCGCATAGCATCATCATTTCCAATTGCTTCTAACCATCAGCGACGTCTCTCAACTCTCTCGGATCCACCCACCCTGCACGCATATAAATAATTGTTACATGTTACTTGCTTAAATATAATTTATTTCCAAATATCACCTTTCCAATATGCCTCCGCAGGTATTGTCTGAAAATAAAAACACTGACAAATACTACAGAACACTTTCTGTACGACAACTCAACGATCACAAAATGATCTTTGTACAATGAATAATTTTTCAAATTTTCCGCTCTTCTCGAAATGCTCACATACTTGTCAATTGTTCCTTTCATTGTGTTGAGTTGTGAAAAGAAATAATTCTTGAATAAAACTATTTAATCAAAAGTATCAATTTATCTTGAAATTCTGCATAATTGTATATTTTATTTCAAATGACATAAGAGTCAGTGAATGCACACAGACAGCTATTCATGATGTTCGAGTTTATGGTGTGTAATTGTCTTCAAACCAATTTTTCAATCTCTTTTTCTATTTGATTTACTACTAGTTAACAAGTTTCAAGATGTAAAAATACTACTAGATTAGTGTAAATTTTTATATTTTAAATTAACCATCATGTAAGTAACGTTTTGCATCTCTTGCAGCAATCGAAACCAACAACTACAATATGCATTACTTATTCGCATGAAGAAGTGAATAAATATACCACTGTTAAAAAGATAATGCAATTACATTGGGTTAGATGGAGTCGCAGCATCTTCAGCAAGCACCAGGACTTCAATTTGCATTTGGAGTCACGAAGAAGTTAATACGGCCCGAGTAGCCTCCATTGTACATATAATTTGGATCAAACGTCGATAAAATTAATGCTCTAAAAATGAAGAGCAGCAGAAGAAAAGTAAATCTGGAGCAAAAGTTCTGTGGATCGACCTAAGCAGAAGCATCAAAAATTTAAGGTAAATTGAGTTTTCATATCTTCTGTTGATTTACAATTTTAAATTGCTTGATTCTAAGGTTTATTTAATGCGAATTTTTGTGATTAAAATTTGAATTTGCATTGGTCAATATGTTTAAAAAGTAAATTCCAAGAGTTTTTTAGTTTGGTTATATAACGCATTAATTAATCTGTTCGTAACTTGGATTTAAATTGAATTATGTATATACGTTAATAACACAAGTGTTTCAAAAATTTGATGAATTTTGTTTCAGATTTGAAAACACCAAAGTCATTAACATGTCGAAGTTAAAAAGAAAAAAGACTAAGCATAATACACAGGTTATTTAGATTTGAATATTTGTTTTTTGATCCTGCATGAGTTTTTTAAGACATACATATTTGATAACTTCAACAACTTTGAAATGATACAAGTGAATTAATAGTTCATCTTTTCTGCAGCTCCTGAAGGACATCAAAATTCATCAGAGTCTTGAATGGACATCAGTAGCAGAATATTTGGACAAATTAGGAGACCTGCCTGCAGTTGGAGTGGCAGTTTCTCCAGCAAATGCCCCAACTATGATGTTCGCAGCATGAGCTGCCCTTTAAATGAACTCTAAATACATGTCGTTAGTTATGAATGAAAACAAAAATTACACGGAATATGCTTCCAAAGTATATTCAAATCATTATGTAAATTACTGTGCTATATCTCGTGTATTCGTTTTTTTTTTTAGCTTCGAAAGTGCTGTAAATATATTTGGGGCTGGTACAAATTCGGGTTAAAGTAGAGATCAAAATTATTTTGAAATAAAATTGGGGTTTGAAATTCGCGCATCCTAGTTTTGGGCGCTTAGGCCCTCGGGCGTATTATAATCCGTTTTGAATATACCGTTTTGCTTTTATTTTTAATTATTAAACAATTATCTTGGTTTTTCTTTTTTAATTATTTTCAATGCCCTTGTGCCGTAACTTGGACTATCGTTAGATTTTTATTCGGTACACGATCATATAGCTCTGGGGACACCCCCCTCCTAAACGACGGAGCAGACGGAATCCTTAGACTATATGTCGGTGCCGCTACGGGAAATGTATAGAGCGCGCGTTTTGTTGGCGACGGTCCATATCTTGATGGAATCACTGAACAAACAATATCCACACGTTATGTGGGCTCTATAATGCTTATATTGTAAAACTCATCCATGTTTTTTAAAGTACCTCTAGCTAGCTTTAATTTATAGTAAATATTACTCTTAACAGCCTGTAGAGGTCTATAACTCGTGTACCAATAACAATTAATTTATCTAAACTGTGTAATACAAAAAAAAAAAAATTGATATATTTTGTCAAAATAATATTTTTCTATTTGGGTTCTATAATGCTTACTTTATGAAATTATTTTGGGCGTCTTAAAGTCCTTCTTTAAAGAACTCAAACCTAATTTCTATTTTTTTGGTAACAGGGCTACTTAAAACGTAATTTTCATGTGTCAAATCAAGACGGCATTACCAACAGTCATTTAGAAAATTCAAAGGTTCCTAATTTATGATATCAGAGTAGAAAGTATTTGATGTTTTTCAGTATTAAAGAGCTCCAATAGAAAACAAAAGCATAAGGTGCGCGTTTCATAAAACATTTTAGGGCACTTGTTCATTTAGAAACTAGGCGGATGTCATAAAATTATGTTTTATGAAACTTATATCTTAAATTATTATTAATGATTGTTTGAAGCGATGATTTATCTACAAAAATATGTAATAATTGTTAGCTAGGGTAAAATAAGAGTTTAAATGTTAAAAAGTCACTGAAATGTTTATTATTATAATTATTTTATGTATAAATAATATATCTAGATCCAACTTTGATATAAAAGATACATACAGAATGTGCAGATATTGGCTTTCCTGTATATTTTAGAACAAAAGTACAAGAATGAAAAGTTCTTCAAAATCAATTTTTACACATGAAAAGTTTTCATTTAATGCAGAAGAATATCTGTAGGATTAGATATTTAGGAAATAAGATATGACATTTCCATGAAAAATCAGATAGCCTTGGAAATAAAGAACGAATGAAACAAACTGCCATTCTGACAGTTCAATTCAGTGTTATTAGAACAATTATTTTATTACTCATGCAGGATAAGTACTATTTTGCGCATGTTTTTTCGGGCGGTAAATAGCTCTTTGGTTTTGGAGTGCGCCAAGTATAATTTGAATGCGACAAGTAAACTTGTCGCACGCAATCCATTTATCGCTCGCAAAAAATAAGTAGAAAATAATACTTAGCCCGCATTCGTAATAAAAAATAGTATCTGCAACTCGTGCGGTGTTGTCAATTGCCCACTTGAGTGAATGAGTGCACTCACTTCGTTCGTGCGCCCAACTTTACTCTCGTGGGCAATCGACAACTTATTGCACTTGTTGCACAATATACTTTTATCAATAATGAAGAGTTGTTCAAAATAAATTTTTACTCACAAAAAGTCTTCATTTTAATGCAGTAGAATATCTATAGAATCTAATAAAAATCAGCAATAATAACACAGAATGAAATGTCAGAATGAAAACTTGTTCCATTCGTTTTTTATTCTCATGGCAATCTGATTTTTTACGAGAATGTCATATTCTATTTTATAAAGATCTAATGCTACAAATATTCTACTGCATTCTGCATTAAATGAAGATTTTTCATAAGTAAAAATTGATTTTCAACAACTTTCCATTCCTGTACTTTTGCTCGAAAATATCCAGGAAAGCCAATATCCGCACATTTTAAAAAACCCATATTAAACTCCTATGTTCCGCGTTTCGTTGCACACCCTGTATATTAAAATTTCCGCAGAATGATAAATTTATTGTTAATCATGTTATTATGTACTGTATTTATTTCAAAAAGATAATAAATCTCATACTAAAAAATATATTGTTTTATTTTAATTCTATTTCCTATTAAAAAAAAATAGTTCACAAATGCGACGCCAGAGGGCGCTTTAGTCAACTAAAAAAAAAGTGCGATGTGAGGCAAATATTTTAGAAACTGCCAATTTGGTATCCAGGGAACATGAATTGAAAGAGTAATTTCTACCAATAATTTTTTTCCCGCCAAAAATTAATTGGTAAAATTTGCTCCTACAATTTCTCCGACCCGGATACAAAATCGCTTGAAGGATGAATTTTTGTCACCAAAAAATCCAAGATTTGTATCCGGGGAGCAGACTTTGTAGGAGCAGATTCAAAGGTTTTCGAGAAGTTTTTCTCAATTTTCTCTCGAACTATAGCCTTTAGGGAAATTTTGATTGCATCACCATATGGAACTTTAAAAGGGCTATCAAAAAAGTTGATAGAATTTTCTTCCAACCCTTAAATTAAGGGTAGGAGCATATCGTTTCTCAGGAATGTCAAGTCCTAGAGAATTTTTTTTAGGATAAATCTTGTAGGGCATTGAAAATGGTGCAGCTTTTATCCAAAACATTTGTCTCTAAATCTTGTAGCTCTCGAGAAAATCGCTAATTAATTCTTCGAAAGAACTCTTTTCACCTCTGCTCCCTTAATACAATTTTTGGATTTTACGAACACAGAATTTATATCAAAGCGATGATGTTTGCTAATTGGTATAATCCAAAATTTGTATCCGGAGAGCAGACTTTGTAGGAGCAAATTCAACGGTTTTCGAAAAGTGTTTTTCTTAATTTTCTTTTGAACTATAGTCTTTAGAGAAATTTTGATTGCATCACTATATGGACCTTTAAAAGGGCTATCAAAAAGGTCGTTAGAATTTTCTTCCAACCCTTAAATTAAGGGTAGTAGCATATCGTTTTTCGGAGACCATGAGTCCTAGAGAATTTTTTTTTGAATAAATCATGTAGGACATTGAAAGTTATGCAACTTTTATTTGAAACATTTGTCCCTAAACCTTGCAGTTGTCGATAAAATCGCCAAAGAATTCTTCGAAAGAACTCTTTTCACTTCTGCTCCCTTGATACAATTTTTGGATTTTTCGAACATTGCTAGTTGATCTAATCCGAAATTTGAATCCGGAGAACAGACTTTGTAGGAGCAAATTCAAAGGTTTTCGAGAAGTGTTTTTCTTGATTTTCTCTTGAACTATAGCCGTTAGGGAACTTTTGATTGCATCACTATATGGACCTTCAAAAGGGCTATCAAAAAGATTGATAAAAATTTCTTCCAATCCTCAAATTAAGGGTAGTAGCATATTGTTTCTCGGAAACTATGAGTTTTAGAGAATTTTTTTTCAGATAAATCTTGTAGGGCATTGAAAGTTATGCATTTTTTATTTGAAATATTTGTCCCTAAACCTTGTAGTTCTCGAGAAAATTGCTAAATAATTCTTCCAAAGAGCTCTTTCCACTTCTGCTCCCTTGATACAATTTTTGGATTTTACGAACACAGAATTTATAAGCGATGATGTCTTATTGACAGGTGCTGCCACCTGGTGGAGAAGTTTTGAACTATTCTCAAATAAATAAAAGTCATTATTATTAATAATTCAATTTATTTTGTTTAATATGAAATACAATAAATTAATAACAGAAACAGAATAAGAACAAAAAGAAATACAAAGCATGGAAACAGCTCTTATTTATGCATAAATTGGTACAATAATATATTGAATTACAACATTATCCATTATCACAGTATAATATTATACAGTTTAAGCTTATTTAATTATATAAAGAACAATTCAAGTTAAAATAATTATTTCTGAATGGAATCATAGGTTCTACAACATTTAAATTGTAAGTATACATATGCAGAATTAATATCAATTACAAATTGTTATTGGTGTACGAGCTACAGGTTTGAGAATTCAATATTTTGATAGCTAGTTATAAACTAATTATTTTTCCACAACATTATAACTGATATAAATATAATTTATTTTGTAGTTATTAAGCTTGGCGGTAGATGGCAGCATCTAGCACGTTTGAGAATTTTCATTTGAAAATAGTGACATTTTGGCATTTTTTTTTGGGAATTTTGAGTGATACAAGTACAAGGGGCATTTTTAAGCCTTGATTTCGACTCCCGGCAATAACATAGAGAAAGAGTTGTATCTTCCTCCGAGAATTCTCCCTCAGTGGTTAGAAAAACTCCAGCAAAACCTTGACAAGAGGAACGGCTTCTTCACTGCTGCATCTATAATAAAAAACAAAATATTAGAGCCGGTATTAGATTTTTAATGATAATAAGAATATTTTGAACTATTTTTTGGAATTAATTTTTGAAAAAATGAAAATCATACTTGAGCTTTGCAAGCAGCGGGCAGAAGGGAGTCAGTAGACTTTTTTGGGCATCTTCTTCGAAGTTTTCTGGGGTCTGGTTGCTGCTGGTGGTGTAGGCTGCTATTTCCTCCAGGAGAAAACCTGAAAGAGAGACTAGAAACTAATTTTGGTGAATCACATTCAACTAAACAAATATTGAGAGTTTTAGCAGCTGGGTTCAGATGATCACCACAATATATCCAGTAGCCATTTTAGCTCCAAATATGCGCCAAATTTTTTGTTTGAAATTCAGATTTCATTATCCAAAAATTTTTTCACATTCCCCTACGATTGAAAAAATTATTTTACCCGGCACAGTTAAACAAAATAATAACAATTCAAAGTATTTCAACTTATCAGATCCCGCACGCCCATGATACAGATAAGCAATGATTTTACCCATGAACGCCTCTGGTTGCGCTGAGTTGATTTACGGAGCATGCGCAGTTGTCGCATGAGATAGAGATAGCATGTAAAAATGAACATTAGATTTCGTTGGAGCCAGCCCCTTATGTGTTGAAACCACGCCTATGCAATTCCCTATCTTGTGTTGCAAAAGTGAAGCCAAAAATGTAATATTGTTAGAGAGAGAAGGTAACTGAGAGATAGGTAGAGGCGGGCTCATGTTTGTATGGAGGTAAATGGCGAGTTTCCGCTCTATTTAGTATTTTTAGGATTCGAAAATATATTGTAAAATGGAAAGAAAATGTTTTGTTCCTATATAATGAGTGGTGCAAGAATATACCACGGCAGGATAGAACATTGGAAATTACCGATTACGTTTGTGAAAAACATTTCAGAGAGGAGGATATTATAGAAGAATGGTCATCTGGAGAGGTAAAAGTGAATAGATATTATTTAAAAATTATAATAGCAGATCTTCCGACAATTATATGTTACAAATTGAAAGATTATATCAATGTTTCAAATTATTAAACGTATCTTTTAGTGATTATTTTTACCATCCAAATTTCGACCAATAGAATTGCACCATTCGACGTCACGTGGTACAACCTACACGGTTTTCAAGTGGAAATTTTTTGGAAATTTTGTCTGTTGGTTATATATACAAAACAAAGAACATTCAGCCGCGTTGATTCAGCAGCTGTCAAACTGACAGACGGATTGAATGTGAAAATGAGCAGATTCGGAGTCGAGTCTCTGGAATCTATTGATGAATTTGGATGGGAAAAATAATCTTCCGAATACCATTCGTGATTCAATTTAACCTGGCAAAATTTTTAGATTGTTACGAGAGCTTGCTACCAATTTATTTGGTGATATTGATCAAAAATCACTCGCTTGACAGCTCGTGATTTTTCTGCCAATATCACTCAATAAATTGCTAAGCAACAAGCTCTCGTAACAATCTAAAAATTTTTCCGGTAAAATTTAACCACTTATGATATTATATATGAAAAATTCAACTTCGAGAAAACTTCATATCAATAAATTTATAAATTCATAAGACTTATAGATTTACACAGAATTGCAACATTAATTTCTTCACTTTTCATCAATATATAAAAGTTATTCAGAATATAACTGTCAAAAGTGAGCGAAGCAAGTGTGCTTGTTAGTCCTGTGGTATATTAGAATAGTTTTCTCATTCCTCCTGTGCTGCTTCCGAAAAATTGAAATTTGATATAGTATATTATGCAACAAGTGAGATAAGTTGTTGATTGCCCACGAGAGCTCAAGTGGCCATCTGACAACACTGCACAAGTTGCAAATACTATTTTTTATTACGAATGTGAAATCAATACTATTTTGCGCTTGTTTTTCCGGGCGGTAAATTATACTTGGCGCACGCAAAAGCCAAAGAGCCATTTACCGCTCGGAGGAATATGTTTTAATGAATAGAGATACTATTTTTCTTCTACTTTTGCCTTTAATTCAATAAATAATGAAGTATTTAACGTAATCAAAATATGAAATTTATCTAACAATTGTATTTTATTGAAAATAATGAAGATATAATCTCATTTTTGTATATGAAGCACGCAAAGCTGGGCCCACTCTCGCTATCTCTCTCAGACCTGGCGCATTACATTTTAGGCTTCATGTTTTCCAACTGAGTGTCCTCTCCTCTATTATTCTCCTTACATCTTTCCATTCCATAATACATATAGAGGTAATTGATTACACGTAACCCGCAACACAACGGTGGATGCCACGCCCATTCAAATTACGCTTCCTCTTCGTTTCTTTCTCTACTTTCGACATTCGCGAGTAAAATTAAACCGTAGCCGTCTGGTGACAAAATCAAGAGCTACTCAAAGACGTATTCCGCTTGAAATGCCATTTGAGCTAATGTTTATTTAATCCTTTGTTATTTGTAATCAGTGAGCTTTTGTTATATTTTTTCTGTTTCACGTTTTTATTTACTATTTCATTATATGTCCATTAATCAAAATCAGTCTTTTTGGAGACTGCTTTTCTATTTACATCAGTTTCATCTAACCTCTTTTGCGCTTTCCTATTTACTACATATTAATTTCCCTATTCTTTCTCCATTTATTTAATTTCTAGAGTTCAACATGAGTTTTCCTTCAAGAGAAGTGAATAATGCGAATTTGAATATTTAAAGACCATTTCCCAAGAACATGGTTATGTATCTGCGAATGAATGCAATTTGAAAAGTCCATGCACAAAATTGAAATGATAGCAGTGAAATTTAATCCTCAAACTTACAAGTTTGTCAAGAGAAACCACCTTAAATATTATACTAACAAAATATGACTTTCTGGAAAACTGCGGTTTTAACATGTAAACAAGCATGTCTAAAGATGACAGTACGACTTACATCCGACATCTTGGTTGATAACAGCGCCGCCATCGGTAATTTTACTCACGAATAGTGAAGGTAGGGTCCTTCGCGCGCCAATACTTACCTCTTTAGAATTTTACGGACGAAAATGATGTCAACCATCCTTTTTAGCGCATTTTTGCAAAAAAAAAAATACGCTATTATAGTTACTTTGGCTATCTGGCTGGCTAGCGTGATGCTGAGTTCTGAGCAACTACAGCACTTACAAACTTGAAACTTGTACTAAATGAAAGCTGCTGTTTCGTAGGTTTGTAAAGCATTAAATAAAAATTCTTAATATAATTATTGCTGAACTATTCATAACATGGACTCTAAAAATTGCTGCACAGAATGAGCAACATATCAGTAATTGAATATCATACCTTAAATTTCAGATTGATGTGATCTAGTACCCATTTTTGGGTGGAAACTATTTATCTAAATATCTCGCGGTTATATATATATATATATATATATATATATATATATATATATATATATATATATATATATATATATATATATATATATATATATATATATATATATATATATATATATATATATATATATATATATATATATATATATATATATATATATATATATATATATATATATATATATATATATAATATATTGACATGCGGTTTTCGATGTTGGTATCAGAATGAAATAAACTTTTGTTTCTATGACCAATTTAGGCCAGTACACGACCACCCGTTACTCATTTCCTTAAATCTGTAGTTTTGGAGATAATTGCACCAAATTTAAATAAAGATAAAGATTAAATTATTATTTTAGGGTACAGCACATGACCTCCTGTCAGTCAATAACTGAAAAATAAAGACTGAAAGATCCTTTTGAGTTTATACGTGCACAAGTTAAGCTCAGTGATCGTGGGAGATAATAATTTGCGAAATTTCTAAGCTAACAAACATTCATGAATTGCCAAGAATACGCTTTGATCTTGAAATTTCTCTTAGGTGAAATAGAAGTAACTCTTGAAGTATTTTCAGGAAAATGATATAAGATAGGACGAGAAAAGTTCAGATTAAGGGATTCCTAAGGAATTATTAAATATTCGAGCCTTAAAATTCAGAATTTCGTATGCATAGAAGTAAAAACGATTCACTTACATTGTATTCTCTTATATACGAATAAGTTTCACCCAGTTGTAGTATCCATCAATCTTCCAATGGTCCTGAAGTGCCCTATTTAGCAGATAAAAATTCTAGACAAAGTGTGGGTACTCCTACACAAATCAATTATTGATATTGAAACAGTACTGTTTAAACTATAAAGGTATTTTCAGGAGTCATATATTTAATCATTTCGTTTATTGTAATATTATTATTTAACAACGTGAAAAGCCTGCATAGGCTTCAACTAACTAGATCTTCATATTTCATTACCTACAACTTGTGTACTTGTTTCATTTTAAACGAAACAAATTTCTATTTAATAAGTGTATACAAAGGCTTCTACATTGTTTGTTATAACAATTAACACTCAAATTCTACATGAATGATCTTCCTTTATATTGAACGTCAATTGTTTACAAACGTAAATAAAAAACGGGATTCAATTAACAACAATATCTACAGGATAGTGAATTTATAAATTGTTATAACAATTACAACATTGATTGTTTTTTTTTTCAGTAATTAACGATGTTTTTACACTTTCTTTTCGAATTTTGCAATAAATTTATCACTAGCTTCTCTTATAATGTGGTTTACAAAGCTCAAGCGATGAAATAATTGGACTGATATTATAATTAATATAGTACAAAATTATCTATTTCGTTATGATTTTTCATGATAATGGTCTTGAGTAGATATTTTTATTTGTTCAATCCAATTATTTCTAATACTCTTCGAAACATTTTTCTCATTAAAAAATGTTTTGAGGGAATCACTTTTTTCATAATTATTATTATCAACAATAATAATAATAATTTTAAGTCAGTTTAATATTATACCTAGCATATATGTGTCGTTGTCTCCAAATTTAGATATTTTTACACAAACATAATTTGTAACGAAAACTGTTGTTAACTAAAATCGATAATTCGGCGCTGCTGATTGGTAACAATAAAACAAATCAGCAAGATACTTGCTATTGCCAACAATAGGAGCGTTCAAAATTAATATTTTAAAGTTGGTAGTATAACTAATTTGAAGAATTATAACGTTAAAAATGAATATAACCAAATGTATGATTTGAATTTGGCGCCGAAATATTATGGCACCTTGAACACTCCCTTGAACACTGTTGAAATGAATAATAACAGGAACAAAAATGTTATATACACACATACGTTCATTTTTAAAAAATGTTTGTACATATCACACTAAGTCGTACTAACATTGCTTTTTGTGAAGTCAAGTTTAATATCAACTATAATAATTCAACAATAGACAAGAGTTTCGTTATATATAGGAACAGCAACAAGACATTTTGAGGCTACACAGTTTTGAATTCAATTCTCTTGGTTATTACATAAAAAATATATATAAGGAACCCAATTTCTGTACGTAAAACTCTTCAGGAAAATTTGATGTGCTTATACAATTAAAAATTGGTTTTATTTACAAATATTTATTTCAACATTCTAAATGTAACCTCAAAAGTCGTTAACATGTGCGCGACTTGATATACTCAAGGTCAAAGGTCGCAAAATTAGTTTTTTTGTAAATATTTAGCTTCCTATGCTTCAAATCGTATCTGCAATAACAACAAAAATTATAGAGCATTGAATGCTCTACAAATTTTGTTCCAAACAATTTTTTATATATTCAACCGTTTCTTAGATAATACCGTTTTAAAACTAAATTATCGGTTGAATATGTTATTTCTCAACTATTTATGATTAAAAAATAAATAAATACATCAAATACTTATTTAATAATATGTACTTACTTTATATAAATTATTCGCGCTTTATCTGGAAAACAGTTGAACATATAAAAAATTATTTGGAACAAAATTTGTACAGAAATAAATGCTCTACAATTTTTGTAATAAATGCAAATATGATTGGAAGCATAAGAAGCTAGAGATTTACGAAAAACTGATTTTTGCGACCTTTGACCTTGAATATCTAAAAACGCGCACTTGATATTCATTGCGACGTTTGAGGTAATATTCAAGACGTCAAAATAAAGGATTGTACAAATTTTCTGCGTGTTTAATTCCCTTTTATAGCCCAAAGTAATCGTATTAAATTAATTTCAAAGATTGCAATTTTTTTATATCTGTTTACTGAAACTGAAGGCTCATCCAAATTAGTGTAACGTTTCATGTTATAGAAGTAACTTCCACTGAATAAATTTTGGTTTTTGCCCTTGTACCAGAATTATTTTCCTCTTCTTCTCTTTGGACCTATTTAAATATAATTCCACAAGGAACTTCTTATTATTATCTTTTCCGAAATGATCGAAGTTTTGTACGTTTCGCGCCAAAGTTATTTGAAGCCAGTGTGAAGATGGCTTACGGTAAATGCGCGCGAATATTAGTTTCAAATGACAGCAACCTGTTTTTAACCTAATATTTGAGTTGAAATCCACCCATTGAATTTAATAATGATTATTAATATTATTTTGTTTTTTACATGTCATTTAAAATGGTGTCCAACTTCTTTTGAAGTCAGAACGGATCCCATTTTTACCGTAACTTTTATTCCACTATTTGCTCATAAATATCTGTCCTTGGAGAACTAAAATACAATTCAGATTTATTGGTACAAGGTAATTAAAATCATTACATAAAACATAAACGATTTATGAGTGAGCCTTCAAGTGACACATGATACATGCAGCTAGTTTCACTTCGTAATGGCGTAATTAGCTTGTGTCTTTCAAAGTTTTAAAACTATTTTTGCCTATTCATCATAAAAGTAGGATCAGATTCCTTATATATATATTTTCATGGTTATTATTTGAGGGGAAGCGTCAAATTTTGTCTGGATTCCTAGACATAAGACGCCTTGACATAAGATTGCAGGAAGGCAATAAACGATTTTTAAATCGTCGTACTAAAACAATCTATTTGGTACACGGTCGCTTTTTTCGGTGGTGAGATGTCTACAGTTCTGTTGTCCGCTAGTTTCGTTATAGTTTAGATAGTTGCCTTCAACTTGGAGTGATTAGTTCTGACCGCCATATTTGCTCCAATTCAACAATAAATTTATTATTTTAAAACATAACTCAATTTTATTTGCACCATGAGGTAAATTAACAACAGAATCTCAATGAACGCATATGAATCTAGCAGCAAAGTGTTCCTAAAACTGTGGACACCCCACCATTGAAGTTCTCTATATGTACGACCGCGTTTGGTAGTCAACAACAACGCAAACAATTTTGAAGGTTATCTCTGCTTTGTGTTTGTGTAATGTCGTGTACTTGAGTAGTATTTATACGAAGTACTTGTTGAAATTTTGATTTCACCCAAATTCCACATAAAACATCGCGTTTTGCCAAAAAGACATCATACATATATTAAAAGTAGATTGTACGGTATAATAATAAACTTGAGTAAGATAAACTGAGCAACGACACCTATACATCGAACGCACAAACTATAAGTTTTTTTTTTTAATCTATACACAACGACAATGCGACAGACATTCACTATCATACTATATAATATAGATATAAATAGATATAGACACAGAGTAATAATCATATGCTAAGTTTTTTTATAGAAGATTCATGATATAGAATAATTGACACTCAGACATTCTGGGATAAAGGAAATATATTCATTTGAGAAGTAGGGTTATGTTTATGATGATTTACATGATTTTGGTCATTGCTTGTTCTTGGAAAACAATGTTGAGTGAATGAGATGATTATTATAGAGAGAAGAGATCGAAGAAGAAGTGTGGAGCACCACAAAGAGACAGAGACAACAACAGTAAACAACGAACAATATTGACATGCGACATTGACAGCTGCACGAAGATTTTTGCAAGAGAAACGAATTTTTCTAAATTTCACACCAATTAGTTTCTCTGCAATACGACATTCACTGCAAAATAAAATGGCGGACTTAACCTTTTTATTTGAAGGAGGAAATCAATAAATTATACAACAAGCACAAGATTTTAAGTAAATCGTGACCAACAAGACTTCATAACAATTCTTATTTATTACAATAATCACCAGTAATAAAAAATAATTTCAAGGTCACAATCCACTTGCGCAGAAGGGTAAAATTGTTGGAACGCGCGCATGTGCAATCACTGGTGACATCTAAGGCGACATAAGGAATTTGGATGATCACAAAGTGCCCTTAAAGAAGGTGAAGGTATTTTGTTAAGGTAGTGTAAGAGATTTACAGAGAGTGTTGAGAAATAAAAGTCTCAAACATTCGTCTTTCAAAGTATACATACAAATTTTCTCTTTTTTTAAAAAAATATAAATTGATAAATCAATCAGGATCAATACAACGAAGAAAATCGTCGCATTTGTTAATTTTTGTTACAAAATAATTAAGAACTATTTACTATCTACATAACCTTGATAACAATTGGATATAACACTCTGAAGACAAAAACATTATGATAACAACCAAAGAAATTTTATTTCTTACATTGGATGTATTATGTTGAGGTTATCATAATAATTTTGTGTTTCTTTTAATTTTTTTTGTTAATTGTTTAAATATCGCAGTCTCTTGTTTTGTTTGGCAGTTTTCTAAGCGACTCTGCGTCATCATTTACAACATACAATCCACGTTAATGAAGAAAATAACCAACCATCTAGTAATTAATAAACATTATACAGTTTTAATTGCATACAAATAGATTCACATTCAATATCTCATTGTTAACTGTGGATAATTCAATGTAGAGTTATTGCTGTGTTTGAATTTCCCGCCATATTGGTCTAGCACTTGCGCATTAAACTTGAAATTGATAATTTTCGTTAAATAAAAGCATATTTAGTTCTTATTTATGTGTAATCCTATATCTGTCCCATTTTAATATTAGTTTTGTAAAAATTATTGTCAGATATTTCTGTAATCGTCAAGTCGACTGCTGCTATTGGACAACAAGAAAAAATTGACCAAATATTTGTCCAATAAGAGCAAATTTAACAATTGTTATTATAATATGTGCGTGGAATCGATTGTTTCTAATTTCACATAGCTTTTGTTGAACTTGTTATTATTGGACTGATACAGAATAAAATTTTTAATGATTTTAATGTATTTAATTTAGATTCAATATTAATTGGCAAGTAATCTATCTGTATGCAATCAACTGAGAGTGTATAAATATTCGTACCATCATAATATTCGTGAAGAGAAATTTACGAGAGAAACCACTCTTGAATTTTGGTTCGCGCATGTCAAGTACCTTCTCGCCAGAGAGAAACAGAAAATGACTCGTGGCTTCTTCTCTCGTGAATTTATCTTTGTCATCTCTTGTATCCATTTATGGGGCTCACCGAGTGCTGTACACGGCTTCGTGGGGCACACAACAAATAAAATTCTGGGCGCGATGAAGTCGGGTCATGCGTGGTGTAGTGGATGAACGAACGGAAGTGTACAAATGTTGGTTAAATTTTCCTTTGTTATGAAATATTAACAAGAATTGTTAACAACGGTGTCGCTAAGAAACCGCCGAAGCGATGTGGATAACTTCTCATTGCATCACACATTTGCTCTCGATCTGAGATTTGATCTCGCTTACTTGCGTTTCTATAGTGTTCTTCAGCTCTGAAATGAAAAATGTTTAGAGACGCGGTACACAAGACACACATACAAATGCTACTAACACATAGACACAATAGTTTCAGTCGAAAGAAGCCATATTCATGAACTTTACTAACAAATCTTATTTATATGACCAGGATTACTCAAAAAAATTATCTGCTCAACTTATAAGTTCTCGATATTAATGTAGTTACTTCAAATCTAAATAAAATCTATATGCAGCACCATCTATCGAACCAAAACTAAAGTAGCGGAATAAATAAAAATAAAGGTCACTGAAATTGGGCACGTTAGTAAATTAGAATAAGAAATATTCCATTTAAAGGGACTTAAATATTACTTTTCGTCCTGTAAAATGTTAAATAAATGACAGCTAATATTTTCTGTTCTCCTGGTGAATAAATATTTCAAAACTTGATACAACTAAATCTGATTGATTTGCTTTGTAAATAAATCCTTATTTAATCATAAATATGGCTTCTGATGTTTATTTGACCATAATATGGACCAATTATTTGAATATTTAAATAATATTGACCTGTCAATCAAACAACAATAGGCGCGATTCTCTTGCTTGTTTTAAAATCTGTTTTACGTAGCTAAAATAAAGTATTTACTGTTCTCCTGATAAAAAATATTCATAAATATGGCCCCTAGCGTTTATTTGACCATAATTTGAATATTCAAATAATATTGACCTGTCAATCAAGCAACAATGAGCTTGATTGTTAAAAGTCTGTTTTATACAGCTAAATAAAAAATGCTGTATGATATATTGTGCTGTGATTATGGTCAAATATGAATCTTAGACCTTGAAAAGCAAGATGAAGCAAAATGAAAAAAGTACAGACACTTGTAAAGCAGACAAAAAGAGAAAATAGAATTGATGATGAGGTGCGATGTGTTTAATGTTAGTTTTCAAGTAGTTCATGTCGCAATTTCGAGTTGCATGTTACAAAATTAGTTGTGGGAAATAAGAACGAAACACGAATAGACATTTCCCATTCTAAAATCATTTATTATGTGCATATTTTGCATAATAAATGAGTATTTATTTAAAGAAAAACATAAAATAGAATAACAAATAAAATAATATAATCAGTGCTGCAGTCTATAGAAAAAATTAGTTTAGTAACCAATTAAATGCAGTTGAAGCAATTAATTAATTGATTGCGGTTAAATTTCGGCTAAAAAATTAATACACCCTGAAGTTGGCAATGTCACCACAGCACTGAATATCCCTGCATACAAAAAGTAACCTAAAAGATAAATTATACGGCATATAAATTACAGAAATTGAAATATACTTAAAAAAACAATACAAAATCGATACAGCAAGTCATGCTGTATAGGAGATGAAGTGTCACGTGACTTGAACAGCGGCGGACTCAAAAATTTACATCCATCTCTCAATCATATAGAGAGAAAAATTATAATTAATTTTACTTAAGAACGGCCCAAAGCCTTCTGATTGGCCAAAATAAATACCAATTTCACATTAGCACAAAAATGTCACTTGCATCATCTGACAGTCGTTCATCAATTATCTTAAATTTAGATTTAAATTTATGCCTATTCTGGTAATATGTGAATATGTTTGTTGCTTTTATTTCTTGAATTCATTTTGGCCAATCAGAAGGCTTAAATCGTGGTCCCATAAGAAGCTTGGATCTGTAGGAAATAACTGTAAACTTTATAGAAAGAAAAATCGAATGTAATGTTAGGAGAGAAAAAAACAAGAATTAATCAGATGTTAACCAGTCACGTGACACCTTGTCTCCTACAAGTAGCTTCAACATTAAATAAACATCAAATAAAAACACGCAAGCAATCTAAAAATAAATAAAGTATAAATTGCGACCATTCAAAGCTCGCCCTTTTGTGAAAAATTGTAATTGTAGCATTGTCTACAACCATGAGGAAATATTACTTTCCGTACACTGTATGCTTTACGTGAACATATTTTTAGTCATACTCAAAAATCTCAAAACATTGTAATTAAATATTATAAATTTTGAATGGTCGTAGATAGAACAAATGCATGCTTTTTTGGCAACACGGTCCATACTGATTATTTAATTCCCTTAATGTTGGTATTTGTGATGACGTAATTTTGTAATACAAAATCAGTGTACTATGCAAAAAAATGTGTTGCTATCATTTACAACAGTTTTGGAGCCACTGTGTGGTGAAATACCGGAAATAGTGCCCTTTTTTGTTATAGAAAATATAATCATGTCAAATTGGGCGCAAATCACGGTTATTTTACTTCACAGTGTATCAGCATTCAAACTTTTACTAAAAAATACAAATTGTTACTAAAATTTTAGGTTATGTCAAATATTGTCGCAAATTTCGATTGTCTGACAGCCTTGAGTAAATATTGGGAGTTTCAATTAACATTAAAATTGACATATTGAATTGACTACTTAAAATTTGACACATATAGGCACCTTTACATTATTGGGCGTGTAAAGCTCTCTACCTTGCTTATTACAACTTTAATTCTACTGTAACAACTATTAGCTACAATAAACGATTTCTACTTGACAAATTTCGTCAATTTCTAATAAAAGCATGATAAATGTAATCACTAGCGAAACATTGTCTGGAAATACCCAAAAATTAGATTTGTGTTTGATTTCTAGTAATTTCGAATATCGCGCGTAAACTAGATGATAAGAGCGCATGTGCGCACAACATGGCTACCAGCAATCAGCCTGTAAAGGTTAAGTTTCACCAATGATTAATACTTCTTTCTGGTGTCAATGTATAACCACAAATGTCGATATTATTGTGAATTTAAAATAAATTCATTATGAACAAATACTGAAGTTATAGGTAATTGCATATTTCATAAAATTTCTTATATAGTTCAAGGTGTACAAAATTAAATTTAACTTTGGACCAATCAGACTCATTAACGGAAGTGATGTTATGTTATTGTAGCTACAAAAGCATTTAACTTCTTTGGCTCACAAAAGATGGCTCAGATTTTGGCATTAGAAAATTTTATTATACACCTTGAACGATTTAAATCCATCAAAACAACCAGATTTCAGTACATTTAACACTTATACGCAAACAACAAGACATTTATAGTGACACATTTAGGTGAAACTCCCGCCATTTATAGATGAAGATTCATCACAAAATTTTCAAAAAACAGCTAGAAATAGGCCGTTGATATTCAATAACATTATTAAGAATAAGGTCAACATACAATATAAGGCCATCGGGTTTTTTTAACAATTAAAAAGGTAACAATTTCTAACAATGAAGTGATCTAGAAGCTAGGTACGATGTGTCTGAATCTACAGCAAAACACAACAACTACGTATTGGTTGCAGCTTCTTGCGTAACTCACTCGTGAATTCATCTTCGTCCTCTTCTTCTGCCTCCCGAGCCAATTCTTCAGGAGTTTTCTTTTTCCGCATTAAAGGATTTGGCTCTTCTTGAGGCATGCTTTCTACGACTTCCTCTTTCTTTTTGATGTTGTACTATAAAATAAATACATATGTGAGTTTTGCTGTTCGTTTTCTGATTTAAATATAAATTGTTGAGAGTATTTTTAATAGAATATTCCCTCATTTATAACAATATAGTACTTGTCTAAAGAATAACAGAATTTAAATGGTCCTTTCTGTTAATTTCTGAATATATATCTATGGGAAGACAAAGCCTCAACAATAAATATGCAAATGTGTTAAACTGTGGCGCCTCCAGCGGCCTTGCGCCGAGCTATCAAAGAAGGTCACCACAAACCAAATTTGCGCTGAATCCGTAAAACCATATTTAATGTCATAGCAACACGCTTGTGTTGTGATTTATATTTTGTTAATTTGCATCACAAATGAATTTTGACATGCGCAGATCAAGCATCAGTATTAATTTTCGTTTTAGAAGTTGGTACAACTTTCTTGTGATTGTTTCAAACATTTTCAAACGACTTTTAACATAAATATAAGTTTTAATGATTTATTCAGCCACAAAAATTTAAATACGTTATTATGATTTCAGAACTTTCGTCCCAATAAGCTGCGGCACTGGGAATCATTTGAGCGGCAAAATTCAAATCTCTTTATTGTAAATGAAGAATAATAATCCAATACATTTATTTGATTTTGTACATTTGTTTGTATATAAATGTTAGTGTTTAAAATATTTAAATAAACTAAAATAAATTAGTACAATTTTATTGGAAGATAATTTGGCGGCTATATTGACTATTCAAAACTGTATTTGAGGTTTAGACAAAATTTTGAGGTTAATTTTATTTCAATATAACTACCAAACATTTCCTAACCACAGATACGATAAAAAAATGTTGTAAATCACAATAAAACTTTGTTGATTGTAGTGTAGGTAATCCAGCTCCGTGGCAGTGACAAAATGTTGAATGTCCATGTAGTTGATGGTTGATTGTCTTCGTGAAGATGTTGTGAGGTGAAACATGTAGAGGGTGTGTCGTATTCCCTCAAAAGGAGTCAACCTGACTCCGTTAGGGAGTCGCTGAATATTAACGGACTCCCTACTAGAGTCAATTTGACCCCGATTAAGATAATTCTGCACTTCGAGAGCTTTTTTCTTCTCAGCTTCGTTTTATTGCTTCCGAGAAAATCACAAGCATTGGAAGGCGGATTCCGCGCACTTTGAGTTAATTAATTTAGTAAATGGAACACAAAAAGTTTAAATTTTTAAATATACAGGATAGTGCTCAAAATTAAACTGCATTTGTTCTGATAAAATAAAAAACCGATTTGGGGCTGAACTAGCCTTCAAAACATTTTAAACCATCAGCAGTTGTGGAGGAGGAATGAGAATATAATTTTCCGTAAAAATTATAATAGTCCTGAACTACTGGTAGTTACGAAGGAGGCTTTTCGGTAACATCATAATATTTCAGCGCAAAATTATAGCGTCCAGAACTGAATATTAAATAGAAATTATGAATTATGTCTGTTCTCTCAAGATAAATGAACGATGTCTGGCTGAACCAGCGAATCCATAAATTTCAATTTACTGGTATTTACGGAGGAGGGAAATAGATATAATTTACCTAGAACAAAAGGGCATTATCATATTTCGTTACAATGTTATCGAGTTTACAATTCAAAATTCCAACGGTTCACTCAAAACAAATGATCGATTACCGGTTAAAACAGTGATTCAAAAAATTTGAAATTATCGTTAATAATGGAAAAGGGATATAAATATAATATACTTAGAACAAAATGACATTATCATATTTGGTTACAAAATTATAGCGTTCAGAACTGAAAATTTTACCGGAATTCTGTTCTCTCAAGACAAATGAACGATTTCTGGCCGAACCAGTGATTTCATACAACTCAATTTACTGGAAGTCACGAAGGACGGATATAGATATAATATATCAAAAACAAAAGGGCATTATTATTTTTCGTCACCAAATTAAAGCGTTAAAAACTCAAAATTTAAACAAGAATTATCAGCTATTCCGTTTTTCACGACAAATAATCGATTTCCGGTTGAACCAGCGATCCAAATAATTTGAAACTACTAGCAATTACGGAGGAAGGATATATCGTAGATATAAATAACCAGAAAAAAAATAACCTTATCTCATTTCGTTACAAAATTGTGGCGTTCAGAATAGAAAATTTGGATAAAATAATAAATCAAGACAAATGAACAATATATAGGATGTAACAAAAATAAGTACATTAATTTTAACTACTGATAGAACTCGTCAAGCATAACAATTTTTTTAAATAACTGTTTCCCGAATTCTAATTTTTTTTCAGCACTTTTAATCCCCTATAATTTAACGAGTCGTTCAGATGCCTAATTATTATCGGATCCAGTAGCACAATGGAACAATTGATTCTGACATAAATTTTGGAAAAAAATCGATTTTAATGTCACAAAAGTTTGAGCTTGTGACGATTTTGCAGACAGTTTCGGATTAGCCCAGCGAATTTATTTGAAACGATTTTCGAATTGTCATTTTTCACTAAATATTAAATTATTGTGGTTATGCTTATGTATTTAATGTCAAAATATTGTGCACTTATACATTATGATGAGAATACTATGAGATACTTAGAACTTATCGTTTATCTGAAACGTAAAACGGCAGATGAGATGAATGAAATACATTAATTTATAAATGAAGCACCTGCGTATTAGTTTTTTTCTCATATTATTACAAATAAAATATTGTATCTTATATTTCAGAAGATATTCAATATCAATTACCAAACTCCGTTTGATACATTCATAGGTTATGTTTTCTGTTCTTCAAGAATAAAAGCATCTAGAATTTATGTAGCAATACTTTCAATTGAATTATTCATTGAATTATTCATTGAATTAATTATCTTAGGCCTGGTTGCATGAACGTGCATTAACTAAAGAGTTCTTCAAAAATGAACAATATCAAATCGAATATATTCGTCAAATCAATTGCTTAGCATTGCTGTCAAAAATTCGATTTGATACTGTTCATTTTTGAAGAACTGTTTAGTAAATGAACGTTCATGCAACCAGGCATTAGAATTGCATTCCATTTAAGGAGGTGTATTCGATGTAGCACTTAATTAGGAATCAGTTGAAATTGAAACGGATTATAATTCTTGAGATCTTCCAAAATCACTGGAAAAACATTTTATTTACCATCTAGTAATTCTGGAAAACCTTTTTAAATATTGAAGTTTTTGTACGTGAAAGTTGTTTCGACATGCCTGGACGGTTCTATATTTATACATACTTTCAGCTACTAATAAGATTAACATTTTCATGAAAAACTATACGTAGATACTTCAATATCTTGTGAATCTTTTACCGGTAAAATACAAATAGTCATCATCTAGTTATCGAATAGAGAGTAAAACTAATTTTCAATTTTCAAAAAAAGTGTTATTGTCAACGAGATGCGCATGCGCCATATTCTATAAAAAAATGCTGGCAACATTGCATTTACTTCAAACAAACATTATAGGGAAATTAAAAGACTTTTTTTCTGATGAATCTACCAACACTTCGTGATCTTTTTTCTTGCTCCATATTTAATCTTTTCTTGTAAATTTGACCTAACCTCACTTTTATAATATACTGTCATCACCACCACGGACACCGTGGTCACCACGTGGAGGGTACACAGCGTTGCCAAATAAGTTTTCGATACTACAGTACTCAAAGACAGAGTAATATTAATAATTATTTTGAAAGTAATTTAAATTATATTTTTCTACTTTTACGATGTCAGTGAAACAAATAAATCACATAATGCTTTTTAGAATTGCTTATGATATAAAATAAGATATATTTATTTTTACAGCAAGATACTAACTAACATCGCGAATACACCTCCTTAATATTCCACTGTTTTCTTTAAATAAATCGTTGAATGATTTTCTTTCTATGTTTGAGAACCAACGATAATGAAGTAAGTTGAGAACAGTAACTACTTTTTAAGCTGATCACAGGTGGCAGTACAGTCTGGCACAGATTCGGACTATATTCAGACTATTCAAATCAGCTGATTCAAGTGCAATGAACTAGTGCAGACAATCTAATGTTTAAGAAATGTACTGTCTGAAAATATATGTAAAATTCCTAAATAGAAATCAAATTTCTTAACAATGACATATAAATACGACTAATAGATCAAAGTTTTGATTTCAGAGACTTTAGTCTTTCTTTCAACATATGCAAAAATAGAATTAACGAGATGAGCGAATATAAATGTATTGCCAAAATACTAATATTCTTTCAGTTTCAAATGAATGATTGACAAGACTACGATGGTTCAAAGTTGCAAAATATTAATTTTAATCGGCAGCTGTCATTCTTCCAACAAATGAGAAACATTCAGTTCGAATCATAGGCGCACTATGAAATTTTTGACAAAACTTTGATGAATTTTGACTCGATATCCAGAGGATTTACAGAAAAAAGCTATAAAGAAACATTACTATACTTGACAAGTTCTATTACAGGTTAAAATTACAAGTTATACATAGTGTATAGCTGAGACAAAGATTCAAAAAAATTTAAATTACTCATAGTTATGAAAGATGGATGAAATTATGATTTACCGAGAACAAAAGGGCATCATCATATTTCCTTATAAAATAATAGCCTTTAGAATTCAAAATTCAAGCTGACATTATGAACTATGTATACTGTCCAAAAAAAAAATATACCGTGGCCGCACGGTTCTTCCCTGTTTTGCTGTTTCATAAATTCAATTAGTTGCTTATTTCAAAATTAAAGCTGTCATTATCAAAGTAATAGATGGTGGTTGTATAAAATTACTATTTTATGTTACAATGGCCATAAATTTTATGTTCAGCTGTTTTAGTGGATCCCAAACTTGACATAATCTGGTCAAGTTGTAAAATAGTGTATTAAGTAACAAGTGCGACAAGTTGTCGATTGCCCACGAGAGCGAAGTTGGGCGCACGAACGAAGTGAGTGCGCTCATGCGCTCAAGTGGGCAATTGACAACACCGCACGAGCTGCAGATACTATTTTTTATTACGAATGTGGGATGAGTAGTATTTTGTGTTTGTTTTTCTAGGCGGTAAATGGTTTGCGTGCGACAAGTTTACTTGTCACACTCAAATTATACTTGGCGCACTCAAAAAGCAAAGAGCTATTTACCGCCCGGAAAAACGTGCGCAAAGTAGTACTTATCCCGCATGAGTAATAAAAAAGAATTTATTTCAATTTACTAAGCTTTAAATTTATACCAAACTAGACTTATAAAAAAACAACTGATAAACGTATAAATATCATTTTTGATACTTTTACTAGAACTATCTCTGCAGGAGCTTCAATTGTATGTCAAAAACGATCGAACCAAATTATTTATTTTTAAAAACGATTGACGACCGTTTGCATGTAGTGTCCAAATATGAGTAATAATAATTCTAATTTCACATCATGAATTAAGCATTTTACAAGTTCTCCCACTCCTCTGGCGCGTTGGTTGCCATGACAACCGCTGTATGGATCTTCGGCGGAATATGTAGAGCCTATTTCAGTGTATCTTCATGTCATACAGTTCGCAAGTTTAATTAAATTAATAGCAAGGCAAGTAAGTTCTTGAAAATATTTCCTAAAGCTAGATTATCGGGATATTTGTTTTTATTTGGCAGGGAGGGCTGCGCCTCATAGCCCGCACCGACTGCCAATATTTTTTGGGTTTAGTAGAGCTTAAATCGTTTGGTAGTAACGTAATAATTTAATAGAAACAAAACGACCTCAATATATTTCGAACATTGGTTCTCTCAAGACAAATGATTGATTTTCGACTGAATCAGCCATCCAAATAATTTAAAATTATTGAATTTTACGGAGATGAAGTGAAATATTCATTCAAAAAATTCAAACTGTTTTTACCAAGCAATAAGAGACTAAAAAAATATCAATGATTCTTGATTACAACAATAGATATTTTGATCATAACAATATTCTTGTGCACTGGAACTTCCAGTCTGGAAGTACCCTTTTAGTGAACTGACTTCTGCTTCGAAAGTTCTCAATTTCAAACCATGGAAACAATTATCATTAATGCCCTGTTTACAGGAAATTAATTAATATTACGCAGAGAGAAAAAATGATAATTATAAATCATGGATGCCGTTGGTATTTGAAAATTTTATTGCCATACTGCCAAATGACATTTGGAAATGCTTGCATTTGCTGTAAACGTGAAACACAGAAAATGTGAAAATTATCAAGCAATATTCGGTGCACTTGTTACAAAAAGTATCGTATGCAACACGGATACTGAACGAACGTCATTATTGTCACGAAGCTATGCCTTAGGCTTGGCACTCGCTTTCACCGAGTGCAGCCAACTTCGTCCTAGACAATAATGACGGTCGTTGTAGCATAATATTCCTAGATTATTACAATTGTTTTTGATTTTAGAAATGTATGTTTTGTTATATATATATAGTATTATAACAATGACTCTTTGATTACAACAATCCTTCATATAAAATATATTTCTTGATTTACAGAGCACGTTATTTGTTACAAATATTTTTTTATAGCCATGAGCTCATCTAATAATCGTAAAGCTTCGTTTTCTGCAATATTTATTGGTTATTTAAACTTAAGGATCGTAAAAATAACTGTCTTGAACGTTGCAACGTCTGAAAAATCATTTTTCATATTTTTGCTGAGTCTCATGATTACATTTATGTACTAGTCTACAAAGCGCGGAACAAGTTCAAAATCAATACTTGACCCAATCTTACGAGAGAAGCTTCATTCTTTTTATTCCATAAATATGAAGAGAAGTTCTTTTTAAAAGATAACTGACGTTATGAAAGGTCATGAAAGTTGACGTTTCCATCCGTTATTATCATTCAAATGAGGGGAAATATACCAGCAGTACCACAAACATTTAACGATTTTCTTATTATTTTTAGTTTGATTTAGTTGTGTATTATGACAGTTGCGTGGTTAGACGAATGTAGAATTAGGGGATTAATAATCGTGTGGCAAGTAGTTTCAAACAAGAAAAAAAATAATAAATTGCTCAGTATGTAAATATATGTAATTACTCTTTCTTTCAAGAACACGACGATAATGTATCATTAGAGGAATTAATGAGATATTGCACGCGTAAATTACTTAAATATACATAAAAAAAGTCATTAGGATTAAAATTAGAATCTTAGTTGCGCGCACGCGCAGTAAAAGTTTTACCACGTAATCACACCAGTAATAATTTGAATCAGAAGTTCGCTAATGTATAATTGATTCAAGTTGATTAATTTCAAAGGCTTATCATCCGAAAGGGAAATTTTCACCCTAATTTACATTTCATCAATCTTCAAGTTACCGATTGGTGTTTGCTATGTTAGGAGACACTCGGTATATGAATTTCTTTGGTAAATTTGTGCTTGTACAATAATATTTGATTTGTGATTTTTATTTCTTTCTATAATAATACTGGGTAGATCCTCTGGGCATATTCTGATCCGCTCAATCCCGAAGAAGCTTCAGTTTGTCTGAAATAAATATCAGAGTATCGACAAAACCCGAGTGGTTGTCATACATCGACCCCTTTCGATGTGACCTCTGATACGAATTTCGTGCTGTAAGTCCGTGCTGAATATCAAATGTGCCACGGTTCGGCTCTGGTCACGCAACCAATGCACGCACCACCCACAATCTGTAACCAGACTGATATTAATATGCATAAGTGCTCGTTTACTATGCACTTAAAACTGAAGTTTTTATGGATTTTGTTGAGTAAATTCAATTTTGCCTTCAGTCGGACATGCTGCATACATTTTTACATCCTTTGAAAGGACCCTGGCAAAAATTGAACAATTTAAAACGATAACATGTGAAAAAATCTTTAAAAAAATATATGTGCCTCAATTCATCTTTGTGACAAGCGAAATTTGTTCCTGGAAAGTAGGTTACTGATAAAAAGTTCTAAAAGCTTTCGTGTAGGGCTTGAGAGCTTAGTGTCCTGAAGAGCAGGTTAATAGGAAAGCTTAGAATCTTAGATTTGAGTATTCGAGTCGAAAAAGTTTCACATCTCTCCAGACTCCCAAAAGATTTGCAATATGGTCATGCCCTTATCAATTCTTATACTATTCTTTTATTTTTAAATAAAATAATCATTACAAAATTCGAAAATAAATTATACGTTATCTGTTCCCTCGAAACAAATAATTAATTTCCGGCTAAACCTGCGATCTAAAAGCTTCAAGTTACTAGTAGTTATAGAGTGTAACAGAAATAAGTACATTCATTTTAAACAGTGATAGAGCTCGTCAAGCATAACAATTTTTGAAAAGCATTTTTAATCCCCTATAATTTAACGAGTCGTTCAGGTGCATAATTATCGAATCCAGTAGCAGTTACAATAAAACAATTTATTTTGACATATTATGTGAGTTATCAATTCCTTCAAATAAATTCTGGGAAAAAATCGATTATTAATTATTGTCACAAAATTTTAAACCTGTAAAAATGTTTAGCTTTTCTGTCTACAATTTCGCAGGCAGTTTAGGAATAGCTCAGCGAATTTATTTGGAACGATTTCTGAATTATCATTTTTCCCTAAAAATTAAATTATTGTGGTTATGCTGATGTATTTAATATCAAAATATTGTGCACTTATACATTACGATGAAAATACTATGGGATTTAGAACTTATCGTTTATCTGATACGTAAAACAGCAGATGAGATAAATGAAATACATTAATTTATAAATGAAGCACTTGCGTATTAGTTTTTTCTCATATTATTACAAACTTCACACTCAGATCGTTTCAATAAAGTACTGTTGAACGAATAAAATATTGTATCTTATATTTCAGAAAATACTTAAAATCAATGAGGTATGTTGATGAATTTATTTTATATTTTTAATTCACTGTTTACATATTTATTATAACATAGTAAAGAATATAAATTATGTTTAAAAGTGCTGTAATCAAGTTTAAAAAAATATTTCAAGTTGAGAATAATTTTGAGCTGTTTAAATGCCGCCATTTTCGCGCGCTTTATTGATGACGTCTAATACCATGCCCGGTGACATTACAGTCCACTGTTTACTACACGTGTTTTCGTTTTCAACTTATTTCAGCATTAAAAAAAAAGTCAGTTTATAAGTATTGCATTGTGCCTGAATGCAAAATACTATCAGAAATGTACCAGATAAGTCTTTTTTCCAATCCAGACAGGTTTTAAAATACGTAAGAAATGATGAAAGGTTATCAGAAGAGATGAAGTATCATAATAAACTTGACAGATCATGAATAACATTATATGTGATAAATTTTAGCAATAATATACAATGTATGTATGCGGCTTCGTTCAACATTTGCCCATTTCAAAATAAACAAAAATTATAGGTTATGTTCACTGCTCATCATATTTCGGATTGTATTTATTAAAATAGCGTACATAATGTGTTATTATTGAATAATTACTTTGCAGTGTTCACTTTTTTTACTTCAGCGTACGTAAAATTTGGATTTGGAAGAAAATAAGACAACATCATGAACGGATCTATTCTTGATAGATTATCCGATTGTGATTTTCCAAACCACTGTCTTAAATGATTTATAATCTCACTAGGATGCTAAAATTACACTTAAATAATAACTGAATTTACAGCACACACGTTATTACTATGTTTTCTAATCAAAAGCCTGCAATGTCATACAAATGTAAGCAGTGCGCACTTGTTGGCATAGTATTTAACGTCACGTTTCGCTTTAACCAATGGTGTTGCGTTTTAGAACTTTGAATTTCCCTCGCTTAATTTGCACCTTTATTTATTGATTTTTAGCAATTGAAAAGATATTCATTACCAAAATGATGGTTCAGTACAAATGTCCGGCCAATAAAAATTTGGAATAAAAATATTTCAACCAAATTTAAATTTCATCCATATTCCTTATTACCAAATCAAGTTTGATACATTTATAGGTTATGTTTTCTGTTCTTCAAGGATATAAGTTTTAAGAATTCATGTAGCAATATTTTCAATTGAATTATTCATTAAATTAATTATTTTAGAATTGCATTCCATTCAATATTCCATCGTTTACTTTGGATAAATCGTTGAAAGATACTCTCTTTATGTTTGAGAACCAACGATAATGAACAGATCCTGGAACAGATAATGGAGTAAGTTGAGAGCAGCAACTACTTTTTGAGCTGCTCACAGCCTGTCACATATTCTGACTATCCAAATCAGCTGATTTAATTGCAATGGATTTGTGCAAATAATCTAATGTTTAAGAAATGTACTAATGAAAATACATGTGAAATCCCTAAATAGAGATCAAAATTCTTAGCAATGACATATAAATACGACCAATAGATCAAATTGTTGATTTCAGAGACAAATTTAGTCTTTCTTTCAACATATGCAAAAAAAGAATTAACGAGATGAGCGAATAACAATGTACTACCAAAATACAAATATTATTCCAGTTTCAAATGAATGATTAATACAACGATGGTTCAAAGTTGCAAAATACTCATTTCAATCGACAGCCGTCATTCTTCCAACAAATGAGAAACATTCAGTTCAAACCATAGGTGCACTATGAAATTTTTGACAAAACTTTGATGAATCTTTACTCGATATCCAGAGGATTTACAGAAAAAAGTTATAAAGAAAAATTGTTAAGCTTGACGAGTTCCCTGTATAGTTGACCAAAAACAGAAGGGCATTACAAAATTATAATGTTCAAAGTTCAAAATTCAAACAGGAATTACGAATCATGTCTATTCTCACAAGACAAATGAACAATTTATAGCTGAATCAGCGAATCCATAAATTTCAATTTACTGAGCTACGGATAAGGGTCATGGATATAATTTACCAAAAACAAAAAGGTATTATCTTATTTCGTTGCAGAAAGCGTTAAAAAAGGTAATTATAAACTATTTCCTCTCAGAACAATTAAATAATTCCTGGAAGAACCAGCAATTAAAAAAATTTCAAATTATAGATAGTTTACGGAGAAGGGTTGAAGGTATAATTTGATGGGAACAAAAAGGTACTATTTTATTTCATTACAAAATTATGGAGTTTACGGAAAATGAGGAAAATAAATAATTTATGAGAAACAAATTATTATTATCTTGTTACGTTACAAAATTATAATGTTCAAACTTCGAAATTCAAACAGGAATTATGAGCTATATGTCAGTTCTCTCAAGACAAATGAATAATTTCTGGCTGAATAAGCGATTTCATAAACTTCAATTTACCGAATTACGGAGGAGGGATATAAATATAATTTATTGAGAACAAAAGGGCATTACCTTATTGCGATTCAGAAATTTCAAAAGGAATTATGAACTATGTTCTCTAAAACAACTGAACGATTTCTGGCTTCAAATCACTGGAAGTTCCGGAGGAAATTCATACAAGAATAATAAACTAGATCTGCTTTTAGAAGACAAATGATCGATTTCCGGTTAGACCAGCAGCCCAAAAAAAAATTTATTTATTTGTAGTTACATAGGAGGGACATAGATATAAATTACGGACAACAAAAAAAAAAAAACGTATTTTATTAGGAAAATATCATGTTCGAATCACGGACTATGTGATATGATATGTCCTGCTCTCTCAAATCAAATAATCGATTTCCGGTTGAATCCAAATAATTTCAAGTTATTTGTAGTTACAGAGGAAGGATATAGATATAATTTAAAAAACAAAAGGGCATTATCATAGCTTGTAACAGAATTATAGCATTCAGAATTCAAAAGCCAAATAAATGATTCAAAAAATATCAAATTACTGATGTTCACGTAGGAGGTATAAAGGTATAATTCACCAAAAACAAAAGGGCATTATCCAATTTCGTTACGAATTATAGGTTTCAAAACACAAAATTACTTTGTCAGTGCTCTCAAGACAAATGAACAGTTACTGGCTAAACCAGCAGTCCGTAAATTTCAATTTTAGTTACGAAGGAGGGATATAGATATAATTCAACAGAAACAAAACGACATTATCATATTTTAGCATTCAGAGGTCAAAATTCGAATTGTTTAAATTTTGCTGAACCACAGATCCAATTATAACAAACTACTAATAATAATGGAAAATAAGTAAAATTTTTATTTTTCGGATTATGAAATGTCTTTTACGAGACTGCTCTTCTAATTTTACTTTGTGGAATATCATTTTTCAATTCTACTATCCTTGTAATAATCGTCTTATCTCCGATAAGCTTATTAGTTCATATTTTACATTTTTCAGAGCCAATTCCAGATCTATTCTTTCCAAGTAATTGAAGCTTAACATTTTTCTTAAAATAAAAATGTCATTGTATAATGTAAAATATGTTCCACGAGTTACTTCCCAATTTCCACTCATATTCATTTGTTTGTTATTCATTCAACTATTTATCATAATGATTATCTAGATTGACATCGAGAACATCCTAAATAATATTTAAGTTAGTTTTTAGATAATTAAAAGATAATTTATTGTCGCATTAGAGGCAAAATGTATCCTATTGGTCCGCTGCCTATCTGGCGACGCTCTGATTGGCTAGAATATTCGAGAGCATTGAACGACGGGTACATAAAGCGGTGTTCAAGCGAAAATAGAGACCATACTCTTTTTTTCCAAAAATGTGAAAGTGAATTTTTACATTTTTATCAACATAGGCATAGGATGTAACAGAAATAAATACTTTTTAAACTGCTCATAGATGGCAGCACAGTCTGGCACAAATTCTGACTGTATTCAGACTATTAAAATCAGCTGATTCAAGTGCAATGAACTTGTGCAGACAATCTAATGTTTAAGAAATGTATTATTTGAAAATATACGTGAAATCCCTAAATAGAAACCAAATTTCTTAACAATGCCATATAAAGATGACTAATAGATTAAATTGTTAATTTCAGAGACAAATTTAGTCTTTCTTTCAACATATGCAAGAATAGAATTATCGAGGTGAGCAAATATCAATGAATGGTAATATTTTTTCAGTTTCAAATGAATGATTCACAAGATCACGATGGTTCAAAGTTGCAACATAGTTATTTCAATCGACAGCTGTCATTCTTCCAACAAATAAGAAATATTCAGTTCGAGCTATAGGTGCATTATGAAATTTTTGACGAAACTTTGATGAATTTTTACTCGATATCCAGAGGATTTACAGAAAAAAGTTATTTAGAAAAATTGACGGGTTTCATTACAGGTTAATATTATTTCTGTTACACTCTGTATAATTATTCAATTTTGACAGTTACATCAAGTAAATTCAAAGTGGACAGTTAAATATCGTTCCCGCGGCTCAATCGAGGATTAAAGTCAAATAGGTCCTACCTTCCCCACATTGTCTTATTAACCCTTCGTTAGTGTTGTGGGGTATGTCATACCCCATTAACTCTATTTCCAATCGTAAAATCAATTTAAGACAAACAAGTGATTTCTTTTTCTCAGTAGCTTAGGATTATACTTGAACAGAGAGAACAGACTTATATACAACTATGTATAAACTTTCAATTGAGCATCAGACTTGCTGGAAGTTGGTTGGGGTATGATATACCCCGGTACACTTTTAAAGTAACTTCTTATGTAGATGTAGAAAAGCCCTATGTACATTTTTGTTTGATATTCCATCCCAATAATTTATTGTGTAATTATTCCTAAAATATGGACGCACATCTCACTGCAATGCTAGGCCCTGGTTCAGTCAGAAATTAGTGTTATTGCCATATATTAACGATTTGTATCAGAATGAGGGCTCTAATCGAAAAAATTTATATAAAGTACCCCAACTATTTTCAAAAAATAATATAGGTTTACTTGAAAGAAAATTTAGATTCACGACCCCAATTTTGAGATTTCGATACAATTATATGAAAAAATTACTTGCTTTGTCAACTCGAAGTTAAGGCTGTCAATCGAAAAAATCTTTCAAGTGAGGTCATATTATTTTCAAAAAATAATTCAACTCTGTCATCTACAATTTTTTGATTACGATTCTGGTTCAGTCAGAAATCCGTATTATTGCCATAATTCGCCGATTTCTGTCAAAATTAGAACTCCAATCAAAAAATGTTATATGAAAGGCCCTAATTATTTTCGAAAAAAAACATGAGTTTACTTCAAAGTTTTTTTCGATTTACTGCAATTTTATTAAAATTTGGAGTATAGTTCCACAACAGGCTAGTAGATGGCAGCATCTAGCACGTTTTGAGATGATACAAAATTATTCCTCGATTTTCCGCGAATTGACTACTTTTATCGAGAAATAAATGAAGAACTCGACACTAAAATTTCAATTTCTGTCGATTACGTGAAAATTTTTTAGTAATTTATCGTTTTTTGAACAAAAGTTTCTGACGCCGTTTACTCGAAATCAAGACTGTTAACCGGAAAAATCTTTCAAGTAAACTCATAATATTTTCAAAAAATACTCAGAGTTTGTCATTAACTAATTTTTGATTTCGGCCCTGGTTCAGTCAGAAATTAGTGTTATTGCCATATATTAACGATTTGTGTCAGAATGAGGGCTCTAACCGAAAAAATTTATATAAAGTACCCCAACTATTTTCAAAAAATAATATAGGTTTACTTGGAAGAAAATTTAGATTCACGACCCCAATTTTGAGATTTCGATACAATTATATGAAAAAATTACTTGCTTTGTCAACTCAAAATTAAGGCTGTCATCGAAAAAATCTTTCAAGTGAGGTCATATTATTTTCAAAAAATAATTCAACTCTGTCATTTACAATTTTTTGATTACGGTTCTGGTTCAGTCCGAAATCCGTATTATCGCCATAATTCGCCGATTTCTGTCAAAATTAGGGCTCCAATCAAAAAATGTTATATGAAAGACCCTAATTATTTTCGAAAAAAAACATGAGTTTACTTGGAAGTTTTTTTCGATTTACTGCAATTTTATTAAAATTTGGAGTATAGTTCCACAAGAGGCTAGTAGATGACAGCATCTAGCACGTTTTGAGATGATACAAAATTATTCCTCGGGTTTCCGCGAATTGACTACTTTTATCGAGAAATAAATGAAGAATTCGACACTACAATTTCAATTTCTGTCGATTACGTGAAAATTTTTTAGTAATTTATCGTTTTTTGAACAAAAGTTTCTGACGCCGTTTACTCGAAATCAAGACTGTTAACCGAAAAAATCTTCTAGTAAACTCATAATATTTTCATAAAATACTCAGAGTTTGTTATTAACCAATTTTTGATTTCGGCCCTGGTTCAGTCAGAAATTAGTGTTATTGCCATATATTAACGATTTGTGTCAGAATGAGGGCTCTAACCGAGAAAATTTATATAGAGTACCCCAACTATTTTCAAAAAATAATATAGGTTTACTTAAAAGAAACTTTAGATTCACGACCCCAATTTTGAGATTTCGATACAATTATATGAAAAAATTACTTACTTTGTCAACTCGAAATTAAGGCTGTCAAACGAAAAAATCTTTCAAGTGAGGTCATATTATTTTCAAAAAATAATTCAACTCTGTCATTTACAATTTTTTGATTACGGTTCTGGTTCAGTCAGAAATCCGTATTATTGCCATAATTCGCCGATTTCTGTCAAAATTAGGGCTCCAATCAAAAAATGTTATATGAAAGACCCTAATTATTTTCGAAAAAAAACATGAGTTTACTTGAAAGTTTTTTTCGATTTATTGCAATTTTATTAAAATTTGGAGTATAGTTCCACAACAGGCTAGTAGATGGCAGCATCTAGCACGTTTTGAGATGATACAAAATTATTCCTCGATTTGCCGCGAATTGACTACTTTTATCGAGAAATAAATGAAGAATTCGACACTACAATTTCAATTTCTGTCGATTACGTGAAATTTTTTTTGTAATTTATCGCTTTTTGAACAAAAGTTTCTGACGCCGTTTACTCGAAATCAAGACTGTGAACCGAAAAAATCTTCTAGTAAACTTATGATATTTTCAAAAAATACTCAGAGTTTGTCATTACCTAACTTCTGATTTCGGCCCTGGTTCAGTCAGAAATTAGTGTTATTGCCATATATTAACGATTTGCGTCAGAATGAGGGCTCTAACCAAAAAAATTTATATTAAGTAACCCAACTATTTACAAAAAATAATATAGGTTTACTTGAAAGAAAATTTAGATTTACGACCCCAATTTTGAGATTTCGATACAATTATATGAAAAAATTACTTGCTTTGTCAACTCGAAATTAAGACTGTCAATCGAAAAAATCTTTCAAGTAAGGTCATATTATTTTCAAAATATAATTCAACTCTGTCATCTACAATTTTTTGATTACGGTTCTGCTTCAGTCAGAAATCCGTATTATTGCCATAATTCGCCGATTTCTGTCAAAATTAGGGCGTCAATCAAAAAATGTTATATGAAAGACCTTAATTATTTTCGAAAAAAAACATGAGTTTACTTGAGAGTTTTTTTCGATTTACTGCAATTTTATTAAAATTTGGAGTATAGTTCCACAAGAGGCTAGTAGATGGCAGCATCTAGCACGTTTTGAGACAATACAAAATTATTCCTTGATTTTCTGCAAATTGACAACTTTTATCGGAAGATATATAAAGTATTCGAAGCTACAATTTCAATTTCTGTCAATGTCATTCTAAATTTAAAATTATATTACGTTATACAATAAGCTATTTCATATTTTGGTATTTTTTAAGGCCAATTTAGCCAAATGACAAAAGACAAGCAGAAGATGTTCTGTTTGTCCTAGAAACAAAGATAGAATAGTAAATTGCGCAACACCGCACGAGTTGCAGATACTATTTTTTATTACGAATGCGGGATAAGTACCATTTTGCGCTAATTTTTCTAAGCGGTAAATGATTTGCGTGCGATAAGATTACTTGTCACACGCTAATTATACTTGGCGCACTCAAAAGCCAAAGAGCCATTTTCTGCCCAGAAAAACGTGCGCAAAATAGTGCTTATGTATTAAAAAGACATTTAATGCTTGTAAGTGATGTAGAATTCCACTGTGCTTGGAACATGCAATTTTGAGTTGCAAAAACTGTGCCCAGTTTGAGGAGCAATAATTTCTTTGATGATACTTGAGTAATTTTTTCTTGCTTTACTTATTTGATTCTTCTTCTCGAAAAATACTGTGAGATCTTTGATGTGTGATGATATTAGAAGTATTTATGAGCGATAATATTGATGTATGTTTTTTCCAAGGCAGACTTGCTGTTATTTTGATTTATCTTTCATATTTTTACAATAAATATAGCTGGATACATTTTGTTCAGTTTATATCACTTGGTAACAAGTTGTAGAACATGTGCAAACAGAAAAATTATCATATTTTAGAATTTAAAATAGCTTGAGAGGACTTTCATATGGGGTATGACATACCCCACAACACCAACCGTGAAACTTTTTTCAAGAACACTAACGGAGGGTTAATATTTAATCCCAATCCCAATTCACAACTCACAATTTCAATCCCAATCCAAAATCCAAAATCCACAATCCACAATCCTAATCCCAGTCCAGTACTCAAAGCCGTCTTTAACCTATTGGATGTCTTGAGCACATTAAGATAATGGAGCCTCTATAACCATGACAGAGCACTATTTTGTTGAAATATCCCATCAACCCTGATGAACATTTCAGCACCCGTTTTGCCTCAAGCTACCAGCTAGAATAGCAACGAAAACAACTATGTTTGATTCCTTCGCTCTTATCGCTTGTAGCAGCGCTCATTGTCGCATTGCTCTCCTCTCCAGTCTCTACTATGCGATGTTTTATTAAAATGCATGTGTTTGTATTCGTCGCTCTTTTCTTCCCACTTATCGTCGCTTTTATCGCAGCTCGACTATACGGTTATCCTTTAATCGGTTGAATTTAGTTTTACGTATATAAATCCTGCGAGTAATTAATGACAAAAAAGGAGAAACTAAAACAAGCGATATTGGTACGAAATTACGTTATGCGATAATCTGTCAAGTGAAAAGTGTATCGTAACCTGTAAATAAATAATTATTGACTATATAAATGAATAAACTTTCAAGTTTCATGAAATTTGTTCATGATTAATGACATAAACATGAATTATTTGCTCCAATAAACATGAATATAGGTATCAAATATCTTTGAACAATAACTCTCATTTATAATTTAATACCAAACAAAATCAATAAATTTCAGTGCTATTTTTATCGTCTAAAATAGAAATTATTGATTTAGCTGAGAATGAGAACAGTTTGAAAGTATTTCATCATTTCTTTATAATAAAATTGAATTAGTTGGTTTTGTAAGCCTGATAGAATTATTTTTAAGCGATATTAAGATTCTTCAGCTGTTGTATAAAAATAATAAACTAATTTGAAAAACTGAGCTGTTAATTCGTGCACTGAAAAAATTAAATTGCTCCATTCGAATGGATATAAGTATAAGTGGTAAAACTTGGATAGTAAAACTTAAGTGGTAAAAACCGAAGGTATAAGTCGATCGTGACATACTTTTAAGACAAAAAATATATTTTATGTACACAAAAGTTGGCCACTTCGGATATAATAAATAATTTGAAGAAATATTTCTCATATTTGAATTTTGTGCCACTTAAATTGCTTTCGTTACCACTTAGTTTTCTCAGTATGGTTGCAGAAAAAGCTAAGAGTTTATATTTTTTAGAAGTATTTAAATTTTTGTGAAGAATTGGTTGTAAGTAACATAAAAGTATTGTTAAAATTCAGATGGGAACGTGTAACTCGCACAGAAACATAGATGGTACAGATTTATATTGATTTCGTTAAAATTGGATATTTCTTATTTGAAATGTATCATTCATGAACTCGTACGGCAAATTCAATTGGATTTAATCGTTCGAAAAAGATGTAACGATCAGAAAATGGCAGCAGGACAGCTCCGTCATAAATTTCTATTACCTCATTCCAGCTCAGTGGCTTATGAAAATAAATTTAAACGTAGTCTACCTTCAGATAACGATAAGAACATGCTTCAATCTTCTGGCCATTTAAAAATGTAATAATGGATGACATTCGTTAGTCAACAAATTCAAAAATGATTTTCTCATTTAAAAGCATTTGACAAACAAAGTTCTCTGCAAAATCTAATTTGACAGGCAAATATGCGAAGTAGTGAAGCGAGTTGTATATGGTAATCGGGTGACGTCACCTGAACCGGAATTTTACCCGCTTGACAGCGCATAAATTATCCCTGAACGGATCGAACGGTAACTGACACAGCTAAGGGTGTACACAATTTTTGTCACAAACTCAAATAGTATTCACAACATTAAATTAGTAATTTCAGAATAATTTGCAAATAAACAGTCGGTTTCCTCCAACAAACGCTGAAATTGAAACTATCTCACTACGTTCACAGTCCGATGTATTGAAAGCCGCACTTAACCGCATGTGTGTGCAAACAGGAAATACAAACAGTGTGTTTGAGATGAAACGGCGCCCGATTAGATGGATGTAAGTGCGCATCCCGCATTAGCGTTAATTTCATAACTCCCGTTTACATGTCAGATTAATTTGATCCATTCTAGAGAGGATTAGAATGGCTGCCTTGATTATCCAGACACTGGCCATTACAGGGATACTCCATTACGAATTATTGCTGAGAGATTGCGAATTAAAATCACTTCTCAGATTTTAATTACGTAAATATACCCAGGCATTCAAAATAGTCGGCTGGAACATTTTATATAATAAGTGGAGCTCTAACTGTAAAACAGACTCAAAGAGCTGGTCCTGCAGATCTAGACTGCTTTAGATACAGATTACAGACAAATAAAACAGCTTTTAAAAGTTCTGTTCCGTTAACTTATTCGGTAATTTATTACCCACTTTTTGACAACTACTATAATATATAAATTCAGTAACAGTTATAACTGGTTCATATAATGTAAGGTAAATTCAAACTAGAACTCTTGATATAAAACTACTATTAGTCCGGTCAAAATAGACATTCACCCAAGAAGTTGGAAATCGACATGAACGTTAGGGATACTATTATAATAAAGTTGTGAAAAGTCTCCATCGATCCCGTGAGTGCAAATAATTTTATGCGAGGTCAAAGTTCGCAAAAATGAGTTATTTGGATTTTTCAGCTCAACAGCTAGTTTTATGATAAAAATAGTTCAGATAAAAATTGTAGACCTTTCAATTCTCTACAAAAATGGTTTTCACACTTTTTTTCCTATGATCCACCATTTCTGAGAAAACGTCGTTCTAAAGTTATATTCTCCATAATATGCACAAGTTTCAACGCCTTCTATGATGTTCTGTATTTGGCGCGTATTGACGTAAATTCAAACAGCGATACATCAGTTGTATCGTCGTTAACGTAAGGATCATCTTCTGTTGGAGATTTTTTTTGCAGTAGCAAAAATATTATCAAGGAGCTTTTCTGGTGCAGGTGAAAATATAATGTGGATTGGTTCGGCTCATACATATTTTTATCGAGTATATTACCAGGTTTAAGTTTGGTTTGGTAATCAACTGGATTCAGAACAATTAATAATGTATTGAAACTAATTCACACTCTACTTCCACCTGCACCAGAAAAGCTCCTTATTACTGTAACGTGTCAGAGTGTGGAGGCTCATAAAGGTGACCTTGTATGGGCGGAGCCTTTCGTCCTCGTTGCGTCGCGCCGCACCGCATCACATTCCGCCCGATGAAAGCCTCTAGAAATATTCCAGAAATGTGGTAGAATATTCGAGAAATGAATATTTCTATATATAAACGCAAGCAAACGATTTGAGTGTAGTGTAATGGTGAAACTAGAGCAGTGAATATCAAACAATGAAGTCATCAGTGTATATAAATAGTTAAAAATAAACATCTGCGGCTTTGTTTAAGTTAGTATTAAGTGATAAATAAATAATATGGTGTTGTTAGCGATATCCAGAAGAATAAAACTTTTATTTCATTCTAAATTATTAAATTAAATTTCCAAGCAATAAACATTACAATACTATTTTTTGCAATTGCAAAAAGAGGTGTATTTCGGAATGGGGCTGCGAAAAACCTGCTTTGTTCACCAGCATGCAGCAGCTGTCATGGCCGGTCGTCAGAGGCGTCTCAAGCGGGCGCCATGTCCTTGAAGGCGGAAGTTGGGTCCCGAACATAATTCTTCAAAAATGATATCAATTTCTTCAACAATATATTCTATTAGAGCTAATCCACAATCTACAGTCTATAATCCACAATTCACCATTCTATTTTGGATTGGGATTAAAATTGTGGATTTTGGACCGCTAATTGTGGATTTTGGATTGGGATTGGGATTGTATGTGGATTTTGGATTGGGATTGTAGATTTTGGATTGGGATTGAGTTTATGGATTTTGGACTGGGATTGGGGTTGTAGATTGTGAATTTTGGATTAGGATTGGGATTGGGATTGTGAATTTTTGAGTGGGATCGAGATTGGGATTGAGATTGTAGATCTTGGATTGGGATTGGGATTGGGATTGGGATTGGGATTGTAGATTTTGGATTAAGATTGGGATTGGGTTTGTGGATTTTGGATTTTGAATTGGGATTGGGATTGTGGATTTTGCATTGGGATAGGGATTGGGATTGAAATTCTGGGTTGTGAATTAGGATTAAGATAAAAAATGTGTATTTTGAATAGAGATTGGTATTGTGGGTTTTGAATTGAGATTGGGATTGAAATTGTGGATTTTGGGTTGGAAATTGTGGATTTTGGATTGGGATTGGGATTGTAGATTTTAGATTAGGATTTTTAGACTTTGGATTGGGATTGGATTTGTGGATTTTGGATTAGAATTGGGGTTGTGGATTTTGAATTTTGAATTGGTATTGGATTTGTGGCCTTTGGATTGGAATTGGGACTGTGGATTTTGGATTGGGATTAGGATTGGGATTAGGATTCTGGATTTTTGATTAGGATTGGGATTGTGGATTACTGATTGGAATTGGGACTGTGGATTTTGGATTGGGATTGTGGATTTTGGATTGGGATTGGGATTGGGATTGGGATTGAGTTTGTTGATTTGGATTTTGAATTGGGATTGGGATTGTGGATTTTGGATTGGGATAGGGATTAGAATTGAAATTGTGGGTTCTGAATTAAGATTAAGATTAAAATTGTGTATTTTGGATTGGGATTGATATTGGAATTGTGGATTTTGAATTGGGAGCGGGATTAAAATTGTGGATTGTGAGTTGGGATTAAAATTGTGTATTGAGATTGAATTTGTGGATTGTGGATTAGAATTAAGATTGTGAATTGTGGTTTGAGATTGGAATTATTGATTGTGGATTGTGGATTGGGATTAAAATTATGGATTGTGGATTAGGATCAAAATTGTGGACTACAGATTGTGGATTGTGGATTGCGGATTGTGAATTGGGATTAAAATTGTGGTTTGTGGATTGTAGATTGGGAATAAAATTGTGGATCTCACTTAAAGTTGTGGATTGGAATTCAAATTGTGGATTGCGATTAAAATTGTGAATTGTGGATTGGGATTGAAAGGCATAAAAAAGAGTACGATGAAGAGAGGGAGGTAGGGGTGGGACGGGGGGACGGGGGGCAATTTATATATCTTAGCACCCTGGTGGTAAGTAGGCTAAAGCCGCCTCTGCAGCTGTGTTCAAATACTGAATCTCCAACAGAAGATGATTGATGCATCAACGGATGTATCGCTGTTTGGACAATTTACATCAACTCAGGAAGATGAAGATAAATAAATAAAAGAAGAAGAAGACCTAATAATATATTAAACTTCAATAAAAAGACCGTGGAGTCGGCCTACTGCGGAAAACACGTACCTCATAGATGGCGCGAAAAAGTGTGCATATTATGTAGAATACATCTTTAGATTGTCTTTTTCTCAGAAATGGTGAACCATAGGGAAAAAAGTGTTGAAACCATTTTTGTAGAGAATTGAAAGATCTACAATTTTCATATGAGCTATTATATTATGAAACTAGCTCTTTCGCTAGAAAACCCAAAAAAATATTTCTGCAAACTTAAGACTCGCATAAAATTTTTTGCAAACACAGGTATCCCTAACGTTCATGTCAATTTTTATATAAACTCTGTGGAAGATAAAGCAACTTCGTTATAAGATAAAACAAGTATCAAAAGCTTTACTTCGTGACCCTATTCTATAAAAATTGTTACCTGTTTCTTGATCTGTTCTGTACTAGCCATAACTTAAAATTTTAAACTAGAACCCACATCGTATAACTATCATAGTTATATTAATTATGTAACAGGTAAAACATCTCACTGAAAAGGTAAAACAGATATGAAAAACTTCGTTTCGTCGAGCTTCTTAATGAAACAGTTACCCGTTTTACGACTTTTTCTGTACTACCTTTTAGAATTTCGAGATAGGACTCTCATCATTTAACTACTTTAGTTACACAAGATGTTATAGTTCAAGATCTCAGACCCGCCAGACGTTACTTATTTTCTGAGAAACAGAATGTGTGGATGAGAGTAGTGTAACTAGGTACTTTGATCATATGCATACTTGCTAGTTTGTGCCGACGGCCAATTTACAGATACGAAGTGCTAGAAGTACTTTTCTTAAAGTCTGAGTGCTGATTTTTATGTATGTTTTAGAAAGTATTGTTGAGAATTGATAATCAATACTGCCAGACACTTCCCATCGCTGCTAATTCATGCTAGACGCTTTAAAGCTCGCAAAAAATAACGTAATCTCACTTTTAGTCTGAATCCTAATTTTATATATGATACTCAGGGAATAATTTCAATACTTCAGACTAACAGCCAGACCAAGATACTTCGCTTATTATCAAGCGTACAAATAATGACCTCGCGTTCATACTCACAGCGATATTTTAATTGTATCTGGGGGATGTTTAACCAATACGATTGATCTGGCTGTTTACAAAAAGTACTGAAACTGTTTTCTGAAAATATATATTGTAGTAATCAGGTCACATAATTATTTATTTGAATTCGCTGTAACTGTAAACCTAGTTAGTATTGACAAGGTCGATGTTCAATTGTCATGATTGACAGGCTATGGTCACTAGATGTTCGGTGATTGCCAGGCAACAACTGTTAGACAATTGAATGTTGGCCCATTGTCGGCTTAGGTATATAAGAGCGTAAGCTAGGAGAGGAAGTCAGTCAGTCAGTGATTTAGTACGAGTAACTGTGCGCGATATCGTGAACATACTAGTTTGTAAAGTGAAGATTTACGCTGTAACTTGTAGCACGTATAATTTATCGAAGATATCCAAATCGTCAACAACCAAATTGCCGCATTTTTGGAAGAATATGTAAAAGTTTGTCAAAGACTGGAAACTTTCATCCAACAAATGATGGGAATTCCAATGGATTATGCGTTTGAGTAAGCTGTTCTTAATATAATTGAAGACGAGTCTTCGACGAGCACAAAAGTAATAGCAAGTTTGGCAAATTTTCGAAACAAAAAGTGCAAGATTTGGAACCTGAACTTCCAGCCAAGATTTTTGTTTTGTCGTTGGTTCCTTGAACATTGCAATCTTCAGAGGCGTATTGAAAAGTTTATTTTATCTACAGACGAAGCTTGTTTCACAACGGATGGCGTATTTAATTCTCCCAGTATTTGTTCGTGCGCATCAATGACATTTTTCATTAAATGTATGGGCTGGAATCGTAGGAGAGATTCTCCAACTCGATTGAATTTATTGAATAACGTTCTGCCAGAGCTTTTTAATGACTTACCGCTAAACATTAGACGAAGACATGATGGAGCACCGGCTCATACAATCCGAGAAGTCATAACACTACTAAATAGAGAATATCCGAATGAGTAGATTAGAAAAGGAAGTCCTGTTGCGCGGCTAGTGAACACCGAATTAGAATTGGTGGCTACAACAGTAGCTACAGCAGAAGATATAAAAGACAAGCAGGCAACTATGCAAGTGTCTTTTTTAATATTAAAGCACGCTGCTGGACTTACGTTGCTACGAATGGTGATTTTGAAGATCTCTTGTTGTTTCATTGTTCATTATTTTAATTTTCTCGTTTGTTTGTTTGTTTCTTGGTTTTACTGTTTAATTTTATTGTTTAATGACAGCAAGCCTACTTTGTTTTTGAAATGATTATTACAGTGTGTTAAAATTTATCTTATAATTCAATTTAAAGACTATAGTGTCCATAAATACAGAAACTAACAATTATTGATATGTAGACGATTAAATAATATGCAATTAAACAAAGAAATACTTTTTGAATCCATGTATCTATTTGGTGGGCTGAAACTCCTGAAAATAAAATACAGGAGAATATCGATAAACATTCTACTGCAGATGACACCGCCGTGAGAGATAAAATTCCTCTCGTCTTCGAAATATGAAACCATCGAGACATCTAATAGATTGCATTTCCTTCAGTTTACAGCTTTGAATGTTCAGGTATGTGTCGAAATAGAAAACTAATTTTATATTCAATATGAGAGTTTGTGACATTTTCACAGCAAAATATGACATCAGTTTTTGTTAAAGCTGCGCTAAACACTTTTAACTTTAAACTACCGCGCAGTGTTACTTATTTAGGGATAAAAAAATTGAAATATGTATCTACCTTATCTCTGATTTCCTGTCTCATCTTTTCCCGCTCCTCTTCCATCTTCCTATGCTTCTCCTTTCTTCGATCTTCGGCTTCTTTGATGGCTTCTTGCCGCTCCCTTTCTGCCTCTTCTTCCTTCTCCTTGTCGTCTCCATCGTCGCCGTCTCCTCCGACCGCCCCTAAGGACCAAACTCTACAGTTACGGATCTTAATTAACATTTGCCTTACTTTGCACAGACAGACAAGAAAAATGCGATAAGTTTCATTAAGTATTAAGTATATAGACGAGAAGAAATCCGAACTAGATTTTTATGCTGCTTCAATCGGGCTTTGTTTGGAGAGGAAAGCTTTTACTATCGATAAAATGTTCAATTAGTTAATCGAAAGATATTTACTTTACAGTTTCTCCTACTTTTCAATTGATGGAAGGAGCATCTTTGCGTTTTTTGATTATTTATGGGTATTTAAACAAAGTAATGAAATACACATTATATTCTTTGAATTTTGAACTTAATACGGGGAATAGAGACATTGCATAATGGAAAAAATAAGGGAAAGCTGATTTTTTGCATGAAGCTTCCTTTTGCGGTTCTAAACGACATTCCAAATATTCCCGCCGACGGATGCGCCGCTAGAAATGTTACGCGAGGTCATAGATCATGATAAACGGTTTCTCGCAAAAATCTCGCTTACGGTAACTTTTATCGAAAAAATAGTGATGATCAAATTTAAAGAATTGCCTACAAAAAACATATCACCACTTTTTTTCGTAAGACTAGCGGTTTTTGAGAAAATTGGATTAAAAAAGTTATAACGTACAAAATGCACTCCTCAACGGTATCTGTGTGTCCATTGATAATCACAGATATTGAACGTGTGCGAAATTAACACAGCTTGAAAAACCACAAATAAACGAGGGGACACCATTAAAAAAAACTCCACCTCAAAAAAGGTATGGAAAGGAGTGCACGTATTATGAGAGAAATGAATGTCAGAACTATTTGAATCGGATTTACTAAAAAACCGTTAGTCTAACGAAAAAAAGTACTGATATATTTTTTGTAGACGATTTTCTAAGCTACCAATTTGATCCCTACTATTTTTCGATAAAAGTTACCGTCAGCGAGATTCTTGCAAAAAACCGTTTATCTTGACCCCCAACACCACGTAACATTTTTAGCGGTGCATGCATCGGCGGGGATATTTAGGATATTGTTTAAAACTACAAAAGGAAGCTTCATGCAAAGATCCAGCTTTCCGAGGATTTTCCCGAAGTTTGACCTTTTTCTGTCTTTATTACCCGAATTATATTGTTATTGCAACTGTGCAAAAACTATAATCCCTCTTTCACTCACCTATTGTTCCTAATAATTACTACTCATTCCCGGAAAACCGATGCTACAAATGTTAAGTAGCGAAGGTATGAATTTCTAAGTGATTTTTCAAATATTATACACATTTTTCTTGGTGAGAAAGTCCAGACAAAATAGATATTCCAGTTTGCATTAATTATAGGTCTTAAATATGTCATTACAAATGCTACGTCAAACGTCCCCATCGATCCCGCTTGTGCGTTGTTTTATATCCGATGTCGAAGATCACAGATCTTCATTTTTGCGTATATCTCTAAAACAATGAAAGCTACTGGAAATATAGACAGGAGAAAGTTTGTAGATCGTGAAATTCTCTACAAAAAAGGTATCAATACTTTGTTTCTTATGAAGCATCGTTCTCGAGTTATCGTGATTTCAGACCGTAGATATGCACACATTTCTGCACCACCTCTGATGTAGTATACTCAGCGCTTTTTTTAACGTGGATTTCCCAGTAGGAATACTCTACGATATATTTCAACCCAAGAATTTTAATGGGACAATATTTTATTAATAAAATGAAAACTGTAGCAGCAAGAAAATTACATTATTCGCCATCAAATTCTACATGATTACTTGTTTCTTCCTCTTCGTTCTCTTCTTAGAAGAGACAGATATCAGTTAGATCCTCATCGATTTCGAAAGAATCTCATTATGTGCATTTGATTCAATATTAGTGCAAGAGTTCTTGATAATTGGCACAAACTGGTGAACAAAACAATCCAATTTTTCTGCCCAACACAATTGTTCGTCTATTGCAATTACAAAAAATTTTATTCATTAGTTTATCTGGAGCAGGTGGAAGTAAAATCTGGATTGGCTCCAAACTATTATTCATCAATTTACAGTCCCAGTCTTCAGGATTCGGTTCATTGTCTGACCACACTTGCACTAGGTAGAACACACGAAACAAGTGTTGATAAAAAAGAAAGCAGATGTTGGAGAGAGACTTTTTTATTTCATTTTCTGTCAAAGATTCACTGTAAATGAAGCAAACTTCTGACATTTTTATAAAATTTTGTAACGGTACAGTTTAAAATGAAACTACCATCTATAAACACGTCTATTTACTACAAAACTGTTTGAAACTGACTGGACTGTTGATGTTACTCAAGGCCAACCGACTAAATGGAATTAGGGACGGCCGTTGTCTCACTCAATCGTATATTTTTCACGTATAGTATTTGAGTGCATGAATCACAAGAACCAATATACCAATATGTTTTCTTCAAATTGTGCAAACTGGCCACATATGAGTACATTTTCATATTTTTTAGGTTTGAAATCGCGATAGCTCGAGAACGGTGCTTCGTAGAAAAAAAAGTATTGAGATCTTTTTTGTACAAAATTTTACGTTCTATGAATTTTTGCTGATCCATTTTTCCGGTAGCTCTCACCATTTCAGAGATATACACAAAAAGCGAAAATTTGTGTCCTTTGAACTCGGATGAAAAACAGCTAATATGACCGATCGAGAAAGTTCAAATTTTATTTCAAAGCTCTTACGATTCTCTTCAAATTATCTCAGTGTGATATAAAGGTTATTCTAATAATTTTCGAGATAAACGTGCAAAACGAGTTAAAATCGCAAATTGTTTGAAAAAAAAAACTGACAACTTTTGTTGGGACAATTTTTTATTTTCCTCCCATACATCAACCTTATATTTTATACCTTAGTGCTAAAATGACTGATCTATTTGTTAGAAGTGTTCTTGTTCGACAAAATTCATATAGTAGCACTGTTTCATAGAATATTGTCATAATATGCATGCTACAAAGGATAGACAAAAGAAAAATTGTTGTAATTCATCACACAATCAAACAATTTTCATATGTATTTGTCTGTCTGTACATATGTTCACAATATGAGTAGATATGTTTGTATCTTGTAGTAGGAATGTTCTAGTATTCGGCGGTGAAAAAGTAAACAGTTGAGTAACACTTTTTCTGCCTAGGCTGAAAAAAATATCCTTTCCCAGAATATATAATTGGTGAAATTTAGATTTGAGAATTTGGTTATATTGTGATAATCAGTGAATGTTGTCAGTATATTTGATTTGTAGTGGCTGTATTTGTTGTAAATATACATATGTTACGGTAATTTTTCGAAAACAGATCACGTATACTTATGTAGACAAAAGAATGTTTCAAATTAGTCGGTGAATGTTTAACTTTTCTTTTTAAAACATCCATTCGACATATGTGCCATTTCCCACAAAATGTTCCATTTTATCCATTGGAACGTTCTGATTAGTTTCCAACCGATGTAAAAAGATTTTAAAAATGTAGCACATGTGTCACTAGATTCAATTACTAACGGTGTTGAACAGAGAACGAATGTGCAATGAACTGATCGACATTGATATCGATTGTGGGTAACGCAGTCGGTAGAACGAGGGTAATAGCTTTGTCGGCTCGATTACAGGGACAGGTACCCATCGTCCTTATCTCAAGATAATGAATTCAATTTAAAGTTCTGTGTTGAGGACAGATGAGGCCAGGGCAGCTTTCAAGCTCATCAAAGGCAGGTTTTATGTATTTTTGGAGCCACATAGCTGTAAAGAATTCTCTGTGGACTTGGGAGAAGTAAACTAAATGATTTATAACGCATAAAGAGATCATCTGAAGTAAAAGCTTCAACAAATATTGGTCGGTAATAAAATACCTCTTTTCGCAATGTCTGATACATTGGGGAGACAATACACCACTATGAAAAATTGGGTTGCGCATTTCAACAAAGCAGGAAACGGAATCAGTGATGAGCACTTTCCCAAAGGACCTTGTCGACTCCAAAAAATGTTGATGTTGAGCACGAAATGGTTTCCAGATCGACAAATTGGGTTGAAAAATATAGTAAAGACCTTGGAATTTCCATACGAACCTGTTTTCAGTTTGTCTAGTCAGATTCAAGTATAAAAAAAATTTATAGTCATTTTCAATAAGATTTATCCAACTATTTGGAGCAGATGATACAATAAATAATTTTTGGGTTTATCACCCTGTTCCAGGAATACAGGAATTCCTGAAACCAAAAACGGGAACAAAGATCAAAAGGGTTGAAGTTAAAGGGTTGAAATTATTATCAGCATTTGGTTCATTAGTCTACAATTATTAATTTTAAAGATATCAGCTTTGAAAGTGTGACAGATTTTCGTTGCATCATTCAACCCCCTAAAACACTAGGATTTGAACATAAAAAGATGAAGGGTTAAAGCTTGGCACTACCTAATCTTTTTATTCCACGAAATTAAGATAGAACCTTAGGGAATTTTGCCTGATGATTATTTTTTATTTGACTCTAATCAGAGATTGAGGCTTCGAAATATTAGAGCTTGAAGGGTTGATTTGATTTTGTTTTATAATGGATAATTTATTACATTGACTGTATGTGCGTTTATTATTATTTCAGGAGATATTAGCTTTGCAAGAGTGACAATATTTAACCCTCTATGCAAACAGGGTTGAAAGATCAAGGGTTAGAACTGATTTTATTATACGTGGTATCATATAAGCTTCCTATTAGTGTTTAGTTCATCATTCTACGATTATTGTCTTAGAAGATATTAATTTTCAAAATTTGCCCGATTTTTGTTACAGTATTCAATCTCCTGTGCTAGGAGGATTGAAAGTTCAAGGGTTGAAACTGGTTTTATTATAATGTAACAAGCGAAAAAGTCATAATTCGTAAAAATAAAATAGGCTCTGAATCCGTCTCTGCTGTCTGGACGGTGCCTGTTATCTCTTTACGTCTCGCTGAGCAAAATTCGAGAATAACGTAGAAATTTCTGGATGTTTGGTTTGCGTATATATAAGGAGTGAATATTCATAGCGTGATAAATAAATAATAATAATAGTTACATAATATTTTATCCATTTTTGATTTTCTATTTAAGAATTTAGAGATAGGAGTTGAACTCAGTGTAATACACATAAACTTTCAATCAGCGTTTGATTCAATATTTTATTTCAGACGATAAGATTTGAAATTTAATAAATTTTTGTTGCATTATATTTAAACACCTGTATCAGCAGGGTTGAAAGAACAAGGGTCAAAATTCATTTTGTGTATGTTTCATTATTCTACCATAGTTATTTTTGGAGATAAAAATTTTCAAAATGTAACAAGATTTTTGCTGCAACATCAAACTTCCTATACTAACAGGGCTGAAAGGTGAAGGGTTGAATATAGTTTGATAACTGATATCATTACATAAATTATCAATAAGTTTTCGATTTATTATTTCACAATTATTATTTAAAGGTTACCAGATATACGCCTAATATTTGTTTTCTATTTTTAAGGGTTAAATAATGTACGTTAAGGCTTGAAAGATGAAGGATTGAGACTGATTTTAAAATAAATAGTACTAAAGGTTATATTATGGAATTTTACTTAATTTTTGGGTTTTATGCTGCTATATTTGGAGATTGAAAGAAAGAGGATTATATACATTAATTTCAACTAATGATAGAGCTCGTCAAGCTTAACAATTTTTCTTAATAACGTTTGCCCGAATTCTCATTTTATTTTAGCATTTTTTATCCCCTGTAATTCAACGAGTCGTTTAGGTGCATAATTATCAGATCCAATAACAGTTACAATGGAACAATTGATTTTGACATATTTATGTGAGTTATCAATTCCTTCAAATGAATTCTGGAAAAATTCGATTATCAATAATTGTCACAAAAGATTAGCTCAGCGAATTTATTTGGAACAATTTCCGAACTGTCATTTTTCACTGAAAATTGAATTATTGTGGTTATGTTGATGTATTTAATATCAAAATATTGAGCACTTATGCATTATGATGAAAATACTATGGAATTTAGAAATTATCGTTTATCTGAAACGTAAAACAGCAGATGAGATAAATGAAATACATTAATTTATAAATGATGCACTTGTGTATTAGTTTTTTCTCATATTATTACAAACTTCACACTCAGGTCGATTCAATAAAGTATGCCCCGTGAATTGATCTGCTGAACAAATAAAATATTGTATCTTTTATTTCAGAACATATTTAAAATCAATTACCAAATTCAATTTGATACAATTACAGGTTATGTTTTCTGTTCTTCAAGGATATAAGCTTCTAGAATTTATGTAGCAATATTTTCAATTGATTTATTCAATAAATTAATTATTTTAGAATTGCATTCTGCTCCATATTGCACCGTTCACTTTATATAAATTGTTGAATGATTTTCTCTTTATGTTTGATGATAATGAAGTAAGTTGAGAGCAGCAACTAAGGCACTAAATACATGAGTATTATCATCCGCCATTCTGTGTCCTTAGAAAGCGCTTTAGCATATATGAACAGTGCAGGAAACGCGATGATTGAGTCGAAATAGTTTAATCTTTAGGTAAAAAATGTGATAAAATAATATCGGAGTCTATCAGACTATTTATTTTTGGCATGATGTATTATTTGTAACCAAATTACATGCTTCAATTTAGAATTTTCAGTTATTAAATGTTGAATCAATTTATTCGGTTTCCAATCATATATAATTAGAGTAATATTAAATACTCAGAATATCATTATGGAATTTTAATTTATATTGTGTAATACAATTTTTGAAAACAGTCTGACAAATTTATTGCATTTTAGGATCTCTAAATATGTAAAACTATATTGTTTATCTTCAAACTTTGTAATCTTTAACTTTCCTAGAAAAACTTTTATGCGTATTTATTGGAAAATTCATTATTTTACTGCTCTCACCCAAGGGATGAAAAATATGGAAGTCTATTATTTGCAATTTTTTATATCGCATGTCTTCATGACAAATTGTTAGTTCGTAATATTTAACTTATCAAAGAAATAATAATTGATTATATATTATTTATACTTAATAATAATAATATATATTCTATATAATAGGTATCTATGTATAATACATAAATATATTGATCAATTATTGCTTGAAATTGAGGTTAGATTCTATGATCGTGTCTAAAAATTTAGATAAAAATATATATTAAAATGAACTGAGATAACTTCAATCAAAATTTTAATCTGATCATAACTTTGAATGGAAATTTTGACTGAATATACGTACTTTTATATGAAATACTTATAATTCGTCTGTGAATCTCACAGCCACAATTGCCGCTAATAATGATGATAAATCATTCGGCACATTAATGAGTCACTCCGATACTATTTTCTTTAGTTTTCAAGTTATTATAACATTTTATCCTCGTCAAATAACGCATTTCCTGTTATGTTTACATTGGTTTACATATGCTTTCTTTTATTGACAGGACACCAAATGGCGGATGATAATACCTATGTTTTTAGTGCTCTACAGCAACTACTTTTTGAGCTGCTCATAGATGGCAGCACAGTCTGGCACATATTCTGAATGTATTCAGACTATTCAAATCAGCTGATTCAAGTGCAATGAACTTGTGCAGACAATCTAATGTTTAAGAAATGTACTATCTGAAAATATATGTGAAATCTCTAGATAGAAATCAAATTTCTTAACAATGACATATAAATACGACTAATAGACCAAATTGTTGATTTCAGATACAGTTTTAGTCTTTCCTTCAACGTATGCAAAAATAGAATTATCGAGGTGAGCGAATATCAATGTATTGCCAGAATAGTAACATTTTTTCAATCTCAAATGAATGATTGACAAGACTACGATGGTTCAAAGTTGCAAAATACTCATCTCAATCAACAGCCGTCATTCTTCCAACAAATAAGAAACATTCAGTTCGAACCATACGCGCATTATGAAATTTTTGACAAAATTTTGATGAACTTTTACTCGATATCCAGAGGATTTACAGAAGAAATTTATTGAGAAAAATTGTTATGCTTGACGAGTTCTATTACAGGTTAAAATTATTGTTAAGGGTTGAATATGACTTTATAAGTAGTAGCACTGCATTAGTTTCTCATTAGTTCTGGAGTTTTGATTATTATTTCGGGAATATCAAATACAATTTTATAGAATTACGCCTAATATTTGCTTTTTACTTTTAAGGGTTGACTGATGTAAGATAGAACAACTCTAAGGCCTGGAAAACAAGGGGTTGGAACTATTTATGTAATAAATAGTGCTACATATTTTTTTATCGCTGGTTCTTCATTGAAAAACAGGGTCATATGCTTTTTTGTGTTTTTCGCAGCCATATTTGGGGGTTGGATGATAAAGGGATGAAGTTGATTTTATGTATGTGCAATTGAGCTTCAAATGAGCTTTGTTTTATCATTCTAGGATTATAGTGTTTGGGGATATCATCTTTTAAAATGTAACAGTTTGTTGCAACATTTGGTCCTGTATGCTAGCAGGGTAAAAAAGACAAGGGTTGAATATGATTTAATAAGTGGTAGCACTACATGAATTCTCGATTTATCATCCCAAAATTATTATTTTAGGAGTAGCAAATACAATATAATATAATTACGCCTCATATTTAGTTTTCTACTTTTAAGGGTTGAATGAGGTAAGATGCAAGTACTTTGAAGCCTAGAAAATACAGGGTTGGAACTAATTATACAATAAATAATGCTACATATTTTTTTATTAGTAGTTCTTTATTGAAAAACAGGGTCATATAAAATTTCGCCTCATTTTTGTGTTTTGTGCTGCCATATTTAGGGGCTGGGGGATAAAAAATTTAATCTGATTTTATGTATGCGGCACCATATAAACTTCATCATTCTACGATAATTATTTTTGGAGATATCTTCTTTTAAAATGTATTAGTAGTTTGTTGCAATATTTGGTCCTCTATACGAGCAGGGTTGAAGAACGGGGGATTAAAAAACGAAGGGTTAAGTACAGGTTCTACAATCAATAGCACTACATAATTCATTTATTAGTTTTTGATTTATCATTCCACGATTGTTATTGCAAGGGTATTAGACACAATTTCAAAAAATTACGCCTAATATTTGTTTTGTACTTTAGAGGATCGAATGATGTGAGATAGTACCACATTAAGGCCTGGATGATGAAGGATTGAGACTGATTTTACAATATATAAAACTACATAATTTTTCTATCAGTGATTTTTCATTAAAACATTATTATTTTAGGCTTATATAGAATTTCTTCTCATTTTTGGATTTTATGCTGTCGTATTTGGGGGTTAGGATATGTATGCTTTCAAAGTGTGACATGCGTGACAAATTTTACCCCTATACCGCCCGGAAAGACGTCAAAAACACTCAAAAGGACACAAATTTCCATATGTTTTATATGGCGAAATAGCAACCAAAATTTGTAGTTTTTGTTATCAACCACCCTGTAGTGTTAAATAAATTTATTAAGAGATTTTCAGTGTTCTTTAAGAACCTATTTGCTTCACAAAGTGTCGGCACTCTTAGAAATTTCATTTCCATTACAGTCGTCCTTTTTCCAGGCGAATACGTCCATTCCAAGAACATGATAATTACCTGAATATTAAACTTCTGGTACTGCCAGAGAAAACAGAAGAGTGCTCTGTTAATTAAACAAAGGACTGTTAAAAAGTTTCTCAAATGTTATTAAACGTGATAGAGCTGAGCACACATGCTTATTTTAATCATTAATGTGAGGAGTTAATTTATATAGATTATTTTATCACCTGGAAATACAAAATAAAATCCTAGCTTTTTATTTTTATTTATTGAATCAGTTCAACAAATTTTGAGAGCTTCAAATTTTGTAACTTGATTGTAAAATAAGTAAAGTTGGGTTAACAAAATTAGATTTTAGTATCTGTGCAATCAATCAGCTCGTATCGAAACTTGGGTGCTGTTCATTTTACGTCTCCTTTGCTCCGTAATTTATTTAGCGTAGCTTCTATTCTGCACTTTCTTCGGTGATGTAATATTCCGGGTGCTGAGTCTAATTTTATTATCGTTGTGACAGATGCAGCTGAATTTGATTTCATGTTTTCCTTTGGAAGCGCAGACCGAGAATTGTAGCTCGTAATTTGGCTTCAGTATCTCAATAACTTTAACTGAGTTATTTTAATAATGTTATGGATATGTTTTTGATATTGCCATGATTTCGCGATTCATTTGTCTTGCTTATAGGGTCCATACTCATAAAATTACATTAGAAAGTAAATAAATGGATCTAAAGAGACAATAATATTGTTTCCAATGCAAAGATCTTGTCTCAAGCAAATATCCAAAGCCAAACAAATCCGGCAAGAAAGAGTAGAGCAAAGTAAACATTTCCACCCTAAACAAAAGCAAGTAAACAACAACCCTTGAGTACAGATACACTGCTATTGTGAACTAACAATATTTCATTCTTTATTTATACTTCTAGAAGACACAAATTACTTCAACGATTTTTTTCATGAAAACATCAAATAGAATTGAATGAACAATTTAAGTTGTGCACAAAGTAAAATATGAAATCAATTGGCAATAATTCCTGAAACGCAGTTATAATTAAATTTATAGAAATCATGTAACCATAACTACGGTAAAACCAAAAACCGATGGTGGTTGAATATCGAAAGTCGCTATTTGTCGGAGCACTTTACAAACGTAATAGTAAATGTATCCATTAGTACGGTTATATTGATTTATCAACAATTAGGTTTCACATAAACTAGAGTGGGAACCAGCTAATATTTTCACCCTAGAATACTTCAATATTCCATAATAAACAATATTTCAAGTAATAAATAATTATTGTTATATTAAATTGTACGTTTTATTGGAATATTTGAGATACCAGAATAATTAAAACATACAAATTCGAAACAAAATTTGGGATGGAAAAGGGATAAACAATTTATATTTGATCTAGTAATTGTAGAAATGATTCCAAGCCCGCGGCAAAATAACCATTTTTTGACAACTTTTCCAAAGACGTACCACTGACAAATATTAAACAGTATCTTTGAGCTGAAGTGCAAAAAAATGCTTGCAGAATTTTATATGATATCAACCAAAAATTCTTTTTTTTTTTTTAATATGACAATTATGAACAAATTTTCATTATACGATAATGAAATACAAAATCACATCGTTCCACAGCTAATCTGTCAAATAAAGTGCGCTTCCGGTCCAGTCGGTTGCTATGAAAACAGTAGGTCATCATTCTTATGCTACAACATTCTTAAATACTGATTTCCAAGATTCTACGCCTAATAATTTTGAATTTATGCGCAAAATTGAAAAACGAATTCAACTGAAGAGCACTTCCGGCTCAGTCGATTGTTATGACAATAGTAGGCAATCATTCTGATGCTACAGCACACTAAAATACTAAATTTCAATACTCTACGGCCGATCGTTCCGAATATGTGCGATAAATTCTAAAAGGCTGTCATTAAAGTGCACTTCCGGCTCAGTCGATATCAATTAAAATAGGATACGAACACCTAGATGGTACAATCGTCTCAAATACTGAATTTCAACATTCTAAATTAAACCGTTTTGGATTTATGCGAATAAATCAAAAAATGTTCAGAGTAAAGTGCACTTCCGGTACAAACGATTGCAATCATAATATGAAGTGCACAACTAAATGTTATAAAAATGCGTAATACGAAATTTCAATATTCTACAACTGATTGTTCTGAATTTATGCGGAAAATTCGAAAAGTCTGTTATATAAAGTGCGTTCCGGTTCAGCCGATTGGTACAAAAATATAAGATAACCATTTAGATGCCACAACAATCTCAAATACTGAATTTCAGTATCCTACGGCTAATCATTATGGATTTATGCGGAAAATTCTAAAAAAGTTTCAAGTAAAGAACTCTTCCGGTTCAGACGATTGCAACCATAATGCGAAATACACAACTAGATCCTACACCAGTCTCAAATACAAAATTTCAACATTATACATTGGACGGGTTTTGAGATTTGCGCACATACATACGTACCGACATCAAGCCGAAAATAGTCAAAATGGATTCAGGGATGCTCAAAACGAATATTTCCATCAAAATCTCGAAATGTGAATTTTTTTGGTCCTACAAATAAGTAAAAATGTAATTTGTACAAATATTTCAAAACAGCTTTGTGTTTTTATTTTTTTTTTATGTTTTCTGTCTGATAAAATGTTTGATAACTCCAAAATTCAATTAATTTAAGTATATTAACGATCAATCTGATATACAAAATTGATTTTGAATTCTATAATAAAAGTTATTCTTGAACAAAAAAGTTTTGTGGCCGCCATGGGTAGCCACAAAACATGTAACTCAAAAACAAATAAAAATATGTAAAATATATAAGCAGTACTGTATTAGAACAAACTTTTGTCAGAATATATTTGAAAAAGGTAATTTTTAAGAATATTTCGAATTGGTTTTGTTTTATTGTATTCTTCCACGTCTCCTGCCCAATAATACATTGAATAACTTTGAAGTTTGGAAAGATATTATCTTAAAAGTAGTACCAAATGATTTAGCATTCAAAACAACTTAAATATATTGAATATTATCATTTTTAAATAATACAAGTTTCACAATAAAAATAATTCTTGAACAAAATAGTGTTGTGAGCTCAATGAGAAAGTATAGGCATGTAACTTCAAAACAAATGAAGATACGCATGATATATAAGCAGTACTGGATTAAGCACATTTTTAAAAAAGTACATCTGCATTTTAATTAAAATATATCATGAAATGTGATTTATACAAATATTTGAATATAGTATTCTACTTTTCTTTCGTTGTTGCATAAACTCAGAGATTTGAGAAAATATAATTTTGAAAATAATCCAGTATAAAAATTAACATTTCGAGATTTTCATAGAAATATCCGTTTTGAGCATCTCTGAATCCATTTTGACTATTTTCGGCTTGATGTCGGTACGTATGTATGTACGCAAATCTCAAAATCCGTCAAACGTATAATGTTGAAATTTTGTATTTAAGACTGTTTTGAGGTCTAGTTGTGCACCTCGCATTATGGTTGCAGTCGTCTGTACCGGAAGTGCACTTTACTTGAAACTTTTTTCGAATTTTCCGCATAAATCCAAAATGATTAGTAGTGGGATACTGAAATTCAGTATTTGAGATTTCTGTAGCATCTAAATGGTTATCTTTTATTTTTGTACCAATCGGCTGAGCCGGAAGTGCAGTTTGTTTAACAGACTTTTCGAATTATCCGCATAAATTCAAAGCAATCAATCGTAGAATATTGAAATTTCGTATTTAGCACTTCTATAACATTTAGTTGTACCCCTAGCATTATGATTGCAATCGTCTGTACCGGAAGTGCACTTTACTCGGAACATTTTTTAAAATTTTCCGCATAAATCTAAAATGATTGAACGTAGAATGTTAGAATTCAGTATTTAAGACTAAAATGTCGTCTAGATGCTCATATCCTATTTCCAATGAGATCGATTGAGCCGGAAGTGCACTTTATTTGACAGCCTTTTAGAATTTTTCGCCTAAACTCGAAACGATCCACCGTAGAGTATTGAAATTTAGTATTTGAATCTGCTGTAGCATCTAAATGATTGGCTACTATTGTCGTAACAATCAATTAAATATTGATAAAAATCTTAAAAATTGAATTTGATCAAAAGTTTTCGTTTATGGTATAAAGTATGGATATAATATTGTCCAATATAGGAATATTTGTAAATGAAGTTCACTTCAATATAGATGTATAATCTTTTGAAGGTAAACACAAATTTATTTTATTTCATTCAAGAATTATTGCTTTAAATATATGAAAATAATTTAAAGAAACCTATAAAATATTCAAAAGGTTCTTTGAAAATGCATTAGCATTTATTATTGAACAATCGGATATGAAAGAATTAATATTTCATAACAAATCGTTATTTCAACCTTCGGTTGATATACAGTTCAGATAAATAATGGATTATATTCTCCTATTGAATGATACATGGCTTCAACTATATTTAGATCTACGGGAAATTTAATATCCGATAGTCAAAGGTTGTAATTAACTTTATTTTGGGCACACAATCATAATAAAAAGAGTTTTGTTAATAAATTATCTTTTAGATTCATTTTTAACACAGAAAATCCAATTCATAATTTTTTATGCAAATATTTCCAAGAAAAACTCAAGTGGGATTCGAACCTAAAGCCTGCATATTTGAGACGTATGATTCAAGCCAGCAGGATCGATAGGACCTCATTATTCAGTAAAATAGATATTTAAAGACGTAATTTATGGAATATAAATTACTAAAACAAAAAATGAGCTTGGAAAATTCAAATACGCTGCTTCTAGTACAAATTGGATTCTTAACAATCTATTTTCAATATCTTCATGTAGAAATAATTTGATTAAATGCAGGAAATATGAGCACAACGAAAGCTTATTACTCGAATATCAAATTTTAATTGCATACGTATTATCCTTACTCATCATTTTGATGAAAAAAAAATTTATAACAAATCCTTTTGTTCTATTTCATTCAAAATTTTTGTACAATGTATTTCGCTATTTTTGATTAATTATTGAAGTTTCGAAACAAAATCCGCGTTCGGAGTTTTAAACGAGAATTCACGGTTTGGTTGCTTCAAATTATTTGTTTTTGAGGTCATATACCTACAATTCCTCCATAATATTTATCGCCATTCTCTGGAAAATCAATCTGGCACGACGAAACATCCACCAAGACAATGCAAGCTCATACGTAACTCGAAAAATGATTGAGGTTTTGACATAACAGAAGATCAAAATAGGGAATAATTTTTCGTACAATTTTGGAACAGGTTCTAAAGACTGATTTAAATTTACCAGAATCAAAAATAGACTGCGCATTTGATAATTCCAGTCCTAGAAAGGAGCAGAGGCATCAATTTTGATTAACTTAATTGAAGAGTCTCGAAAAAATAGTCACTACGTTTCAAAATGAGGTCATGAAGCTATAATTACTTCACAAAATCAAAAAACAGTTGATGCCAATTGTCATGCAATCATTGGTTTGCCAAAATTATTCTTCATGCCCCGGAAAACCGGCCGGAAACGACGGATCATCCTCTACCAAGACAAAGTGCAAACTGACACGTAATTCCAGAAATAATTTAGCTTTTAAAGCAGTAAAACATCAAAAAATTGGATAATCTTTGGTTCGGTCTTGCATCAGATTCCAAAGATCATTTTGTGTTTTCAAGGATCAACAATAGACTGCGTACTTGACAAATTTCAATCCCTGGAAAAAGCAGAAGCAGCAATTTTGACTGCCCCAATTAAAAACAGTTGTAACGTCTCAAAATTAGGTCATACAGCTACCATTTCTCCATAAAATCGAAGAAAGGTTAATGCCAATTGGTGTACAACCATTTGTTTGCCGAAAGTAATCACCGGAATGACGAATTTTTTTTCATGAAGATATTGCAAGCTTACTTGCGACTTGAAAAAGAAATTAGATTTTGGGACAGTGAAACATCGAATTTTGGGACCATCTTTGGTACAGTGTTGCACCTAGTCCCGAAGATCATTTTGTGTTTCCAAGGATCAAAAATAGACTACGTACTCTACAATTTTAGTCCTGGAAGAAGCAGAGGTAACAATTTTGACTGTCTAAACTGAAGAGGGTTGAAAAAGACCGTTGCAATGTTCCAAAATCAGGTCATGTAGCTACAATTTCGTCACAAAATCAAAGAACGGTTGATTCCAATCGGTGTACAACCATTTGTTTGCCGAAAGTAATCACCGGAATGACGAATCTTTCTCCATGAACATAATGCGAGCTCACTTGTGACTTGAAACATAAATTAGATTTTGGAACAGTACAACATCGCATTTCGGGACCATCTTTGGTACAGTCTCGGACCAAGTCCCGAAGATTATTTTGTGTTTCAAAGGATCAACAATAGACTGCGCACCTGACAACTTCAGTCCTGGATGAAGAAGAAGTAACAATTTTGACTGTCTAAATTAAGGATTGTCGAAAAGACGGTTGCAACGTCTCAAAATCAGGTCATGTAGCATCAAATTTCTTCACAGAATCGAAGAACGGTTAATGCCAGCTGGTGTAAAACCATTTGTTTGCCGAAAATAATCACCGGAATGACGAATTTTCCTTATTAAAGATAATGCGGGCTCACTTGCGATTTAAAAGACAAATTAGCGATTGGAACAGTAAAACATCGAATTTTAGGACCATATTCAGTAAAGATTTGCACAAAATCCCAAAAATTATTTTGTGTGCCAAAAGATCAACAATTGACTGCGTAGTTGATAATTTCAGTTCTGGAAGGAGCAAAAGTAACAATTTTGACTGTCTCAATTAGACAGTATCGAAAAAGACGGTTGCAACGTCTCAAAATCAGGTCATATAGCTTCAATTTCTTCACAGAATCGAGGAACGGTTAATGCCAGCTGGTGTAAAACAATTTGTTTGCCGAAAATAATCACCGGAATGACGAATTTTTCCTTATTAAAGATAATGCGGGCTCACTTGCGATTTAAAAGATAAATTAGCTTTTGAAGCTGTAAAACATCGAATAATTGAATCATCTTTGGTACAGTTTTGAACCAAATCCCAAAAAATATTTTCTGTTTCTAAGGATCAACAATAGATTGCGCACTTGACAATTCTAGTCCTGGATGAAGAAGAAGTAACAATTTTAACTGTCTCGAAAAGAGTTGATAAAGACGGTTGCAACGTCTCAGAATTATGTCATGTAGCTACAATTTCTTCATAAAATCGAAGAACGGTTAATGTCAACTGGTGTACAACCATTTGTTTGCCGAAAATAATCATCGGAATGACGAATCTTCCTTCATGAAGATAATGCGAGCTCACTTGTGACTTGAAAGATAAATTAGCTTTTGGAACAGTACAACATCGAATTTCGGGACCATCTTTGATACAGTATTGCACCTAGTCCCGAAGATTATTTTGTATGCCAAAGGATCAACAATGGACTGCGCACTTGACAATTTCAGTCCTGGATGAAGTAGAAGTAACAATTTTGACTGTCTCGAAAAGAGTTGATAAAGACGGTTGCAACGTCTCAGAATTATGTCACGTAGCTACAATTTCTTCATGAAATCGAAGAACGGTTAATGCCAACTGGTGTAAAACCATTTGTTTGCCGAAAGTAATCACCGGAATGACGAATCTTCCCCCATGAAGATAATGCGAGCTCACTTGTGACTTGAAGAATAAACTAGCTTTTGGAACAGTACAACATCGAATTTCGGGACCATCTTTGGTACAGTCTTGTACTTAGTCCCGCAGATCATTTTGTGTGCCAAAGGATCAACAATGGACTACGCACTTGACAATTTCAGTCCTGGATGAAGTAGAAGTAACAATTCTGACTGTCTCAATTAAAGAGTGTAGAAAAGACGGTTGCAGCGTCTCAAAATCAGGTCATGTAGAATCAATTTCTTCACAGAATCGAAGAACGATTAATGCCAATCGGTGTACAACCATTTGGTTGCCGAAAATAATCACCTGAATGACGAATTTTTCTTATTAAAGATAATGCGGGCTCACTTGCGATTTAAAAGACAAATTAGATTTTGGAACAGTAAAACATCGAACTTCGGGACCATCTTTGGTACAGTCTTGTACTTAGTCCCGCAGATCATTTTGTGTGCCAAAGGATCAACAATGGACTACGCACTTGACAATTTCAGTCCTGGATGAAGTAGAAGTAACAATTCTGACTGTCTCAATTAAAGAGTGTCGAAAAGACGGTTGCAATGTCTCAAAATCAGGTCATGCAGCTACAATTTCGTCACAAAATCGAAGAATGGTTAATGCTAATCAGTGTACAACCATTTGTTTGCCGAAAGTAATCACCGAAATGACGAATCGTCCTCCATGAAGATGATGCGAGCTCACTTGCGACTTGAAAAATAAATTAGCTTTTGAACCAGTACAACATCGAATTACAGAACCATCTTTGGAACAGTCTTGCACCAAATCCCAAAAATTATTTTGTGTGCCAAAGGATCAACAATAGACAGCGTAGTTGATAATTTCAGTACTGGAAGAAACAGAAGTAGCAATTTTGACTGTCTCAATTGAAGAGTATCGAAAAAGACGGTTGCAACGACTCAAAATCAGGTCATGTAGCTTCAATTTCTTCACAGAATCGAAGAACGGTTAATGCCAATCGGTGTACAACCAGTTTGCCGAAAGTAATCACCGAAATGACGAATCTTCCTCCATGAAGACAATGCAAGCTCACACGTAGCCCTAAATAAAATTTAGCTTTTGGATCAATAAAACACCCAATTTTTGGGTTTCGGATCAAGTCCCAAAGATAATTTTTTGTTGCCAAGGATCCAAAATTGACTGTTTCAATTGAATGTTGGAGCAAAGTCTGAAAATGAGGTCAATTAGCAGAAATTTCTCCATGAGATCAGACAATGGTTAATCTCAATTGGTATTCAACCATTTTTTGGCTGAAAGTAATCGTCATGTCCAGAAAAACCAACCGGAAACGATGAATCAAGACAATGCAAGCTCACGCACAGCTCAGCAGATGATTTAGCTTTTAAAACAGTAAAACATTGAGTTTTTTGATCATTTTTGGAGCAATTTTGCACCAAATCTCAAAGACAATTTTGCAGCTCCAAGAATCAACAATGAATTATGTGATAATCGATTCCAATCCGCGGAAAAAGCAGAAGCAGCAATATTGACTGTCTCAATTGAAGATCGTCGGAAAAGACGGTTACAACGTCCCAATTTCTTCACAAGATTGAAAAACGGTTATTACCAATTGATATACAACTATTTTTTTGCGAAAGTAATTCGAAAAACCAGCCCCGAATAACGAATCATTTTCGATCAAAAGAATGCGAGCTTACTTGCAGCTTGAAAAATAATTTAGCTTTTAGAGCAGTAAAACATCGAATTATTGGATCATCCTTTGTACAGTCTCGACCCAAATCCCAAAGATTATCTTGCGCTTGCAGGGATACGAATGGGCTGTAAGGACAACGATTCCGGTCGCCGGAAGAGGCAATTTTGATTGTCTCAGCGAGTGATTTGAACGAGTGTAACAATTTTTATAAAGAATACTTTGAAAGGCAAGGAAGCACTTTGAGCTTTTAAATGACAACACTAATGCAATGTTCTAAAAGAAAAATCCGCCCCTTGAATTCCCTCCACTACATCCAACGATCTAATTCACAGAAAGTTGAATTCCAGGCACGGAATCTGTAGGAAATACATCACAATTCATAATGTAATGTTAGTGGTAAAGTAGCTCTTGCGAAGTTGAAGTTATCAGCCGTTGTGAAAGCAAAGCACAAAGGACTAAGCCGATGGCATTTTCAGAGGCGCTCTAACAAGGACGCCACATAATAATGATGAGAATCTGCAACTCAGTAGTAGACGTAGCAACTTCCATATTCATTTTTTACTGTTCTAGTGTGAGAACATCATTTATTATTCAACAATATCTGGTGACAATCTCTTATGAAGAGAATAAAACATTTTAGTCCATTTGCAGGATGAAATTTTTGTTTATTAGGTAATAAATAAAAGCTTCTATATTTCAAAACTGTTCCTTTATTTTTATCAAATTTCAAGTGTTGGACGTCATATTTTCCATGCGTACAAAGATTGATGGGAATACGATCCCTCTGTATATACAGCCCTTTAATGAGACTTTTTTGCAATGCGTCAAAAAGTTATAAATAAATCACCGCGAAAAATTAATTGCTTATGTCCTGAAACAATATTTTCCAGATTTCATCAACGACTTTTTTATGGAATTTTCGTGTTCGCAACAAAAATATGAAATAATTAATGCGAATTGAAGAACTCTGCTCGATATTCTCGAAAGTTAGGGACTGAATCATATTTATAAATCGTAAAATAATGAATCAAGTCTTGGTAGGGAGCATATTTAGATCAATTTATTATAAAACCAGTTCTACCCCTCTTTCTTTCAACCCTGTTAATATAGGGGTTTAAATAATACAACAAAATTTGTCACACTTTGAAAGCTCATAAGGTGCAATTTATTATGTTTCCTTACAAATAAACTACAAAATAATAAATTAAATGTTGTAAATTTAGGATAAAATATATCAGTACATTCCAAAATGTCCTAAAACGATCTGGGATGTTTCAGAACTTCCCGAGACATTTTAAAACCATCTAGAATTTGTTAGAACGTTCCAAAATATCCTAAAATGTTGTGGATTATTTCAAAGCCTTCCAGAATGTTTGAAAATATTCCAAAATGTATCAGAACGTTCCAAAATATTCCAAAATGTATCGGGATGTTTAAAATCCTTACAGAATGCTTCAAAACATTGCAAAATTTGTCAGGTTGTTCTAAAATGTCCTATAACGTCCCGGAATATTTCAAAACTTCAAAAAATGCTTGACAATGTGCCAAAATTACTCAAAAGATTTCGAGAAGTTCAAAACCTTCCAGAATGGTTCAATACATTTCAGAATGTATCAGGATGTTCCAAAATATGCTAAAACATTTCGCAATGTTTAAAAACCTTCCAGGATGCTTCAAAACGTTCCAGAAAGTGTGAGTACGTTCCAAAATATCTCAAAACGTTCCAGGATGTTTAAAATCCTTCCAGGATGCTTCAAAACATTGGAAAATATGTCAGGACGTTTCAAAATGTCCTTAAACATTTTTAGAATATGTCAAGATGTCTTAATACGTTCCAGATTGTGTCAGGGAGTTCTAGAATGACTCAGAAAGTTCCGAGATATTGCAAAACCTTCCAGAATGCTTCAAAACGTTCCAGAAAGTGTGAGGACGTTCCAAAATATTTCAAAACGTTCCAAGATGTTTGAAATCCTTTCAGGATGCTTCAAAACATTGGAAAATATGTCAGGACGTTTCAAAATGTCCTTAAACATTTTTAGAATATGTGAAGATGTCTTAATACGTTCCAGATTGTGTCAGGGAGTTCTAGAATGACTCAGAAAGTTCCGAGATGTTGCAAAACCTTCCAGGATGCTTCAAAACGTTCCAGAAAGTGTGAGGACGTTTCAAAATATTTCAAAACGTTCCAAGATGTTTGAAATCCTTTCAGGATGCTTCAAAACATTGGAAAATATGTCAGGACGTTTCAAAATGTCCTTAAACATTTTTAGAGTATGTCAAGATGTCTTAATACGTTCCAGATTGTGTCAGGGGGTTCTAAAATGACCCAGAAAGTTCCGAGATGTTGCAAAACCTTGCAGGATGCTTCATGACATTTCAGAATATGTCAATACTTTTCAAAATGCTCCAAAACGAATGTTTCAAAACATTATGATATTTTAAAACTCTTTAGAATTTGTCAGGTCGTTCTAAAATGTCCTATAACTTTCCAGAATATTCAAAAACCTTTCGAAATGCTTGAAAAAGTTCCAAAGTGACCCAAAACGTTCCGAGATGTTTCAAAACCTTCCAAAATGGTTCAATACATTCCAAAATGTCCTTAAATATTTTTAGAATATGTCAAGATGTCATAATACGTTTAAAATATTTGGAATATTTTAAAACCTCCCAAAATGCTTGATAATGTTCCAAAATAACCCAAAAGGTTCCGAAATGTTTTAAAGCATTGCAAAATGTGTCAGGACATTTCAAAATGTCCTTAAACATTTTTAGAATATGTCAAGATGTCTTAATACCTTCCAGATTGTGTAATGACTTTGTAAAATGTTTCAAAAAGTTGCGAGATGTTGCAAAACTTTCCAGGATGCTTCAAGGCATCCTAGAATATGTCAATACATTTAAAAAGGTTTCAAAACGTTCTGGAATGTTTTAAAACCTCCTACGATATTTCAAAACTCTTTAGAATTTGTCAGGTCGTTCTAAAATGTCCTATAACGTTCCGGAATATTTTAAAATCTCCCAAAATGCTTGACAATGTTCCAGAATGACCCAAAATATACCCTCCAAGATGGTTCAATATATTCTAGAATATGTCAGGACGTTCCAAAATGTCTTTAAATATTTTTAGAATATGTCAAGATGTCTTAATACGTTCCAGATTGTGACAGGACGTTTTATAATGTCTCTAAAAGTTTCTTGATGTTGCAAAAACTTCCAGGATGCTTTAAGACATTCCAGAATATGTCAATACGTTTCAAAATATCCTAAAACGTTCTGAAATATTTCGAATCCTCCTACGATATATTAAAACTCTTTAGAATTTGTCAAGTCGTTCTAAAATGTCCTATAACGTTTCGAAATATTTCAAAAACCTCCCAAAATGCTTGAAAATGTTCCAAAATGTCCCAAAAGGTGCCAAGATATTTTAAAACATTGCAAAATGTGTCAGGATGTTTGAAAATGTCCTTGAACAATTTTAGAATATGTCAAGATGTCTTAATACATTCCAGATTGTGACAGGACGTTCTAAAATGTCTCTAAAAGTTCGGAGATGTTGCAAAACCTTCCAGGATGCTTTAAGACATTCTAGAATATATCAATACGTTTAAAAATGTCCCAAAACGTTCTGGAATGTCTCAAAACCTCCTACGATATTTAAAAACTCTTTAAAAATTGTCAAGTCGTTTAAAATGTCCTATAACGTTCCGGAATATTTAAAAACCTCCCAAAGTGCTTCATATGTTCCAAAATGACTCAAAAGATGCCGAGAAGTTTCAAACCTTCCAGGATGGTTCAATACATTCCAGAATGCGTCAGGATGCTCCAAAATATCCCAAAACATTTCGGAATGTTCAAAAACCTTCCAGGATGCTTCAAAACGTTCCAGAAAGTGTCAGGACGTATGAAAATATACTAAAACGTTTTGGGATGTCTTTAAAACTTCTCAGAACATTTCAAAACCTTTTGGAATTTGTTAGAACGTTCTATAAGGTCCTAAAATGTTATAAATTATATCAAAGCCTTCAAAAATGTTTGAAAATATTCCAAAACGTTCTGGGATGCTTAAAATCCTGTCAGGATGCTTTAAGACATTGCAGAATGTATCGGGACGTTTCAAAATGTCCTTAAACATTTTTAGAATATGTCAAGATGTCTTAATATGTTCCAGATTGTGTCAGGACGTTATAAAATGTCTGAAAAAGTTCCGAGATGTTGCAGGATGCTTTAAGAAGTTCCAGAATATGTCAATACGTTTCAAAATGTCCTAAAAAACGTTTAGGAATGTTTTAAAACCTCTTATGTTATTTTAAAACTCTTTAGAATTTGTGAGGCCGTTCTAAAATATTCTATAACGTTCCGGAAAATTTTAAAACCATCCGAAATGCTTGAAAATGTTCCAAAATGACCCAATAGGTTCCGAGATGTTTTAAAGCCTTCCAGGATGGTACAATACCATCCAGAACGTGCCAGGACGTTCCAAAATATTACAAAGCATTTTTGAGTGTTTAAAAACCTTTCAGGATGCTCCAAAACGTTTCAGAAAGTGTCAGGACGTACCAAAATATCCTTAAACATTCTGGGATATTTTCAAAACTTCTCAGGACATTTAAAAACCTTCTGGAATTTGTTAGAACGATTCAAAATGTCTTAAAATGTGTCAGGACGTTCCAAAATTTCTCAAAATGTTCCAAATGTTTAAAATTGAAAAATGTATTAGGACGTTAGAAAATGTCCTTAAACATTTCTAGAATATATTAAGTTATCTTAATACGTTCCAGATTGTGTCAGGACGTTCTAAAATGTCTCAAAATGTTCCGAGATGTTGTAAAACCTTCCAGGAAAGGTGCAACGTAAATCTATCACACTTTAAAAGCTCATATCTTCTAGCCTAATAATCGTACAATGATGAAACAAACGTTGGTGGGAACATTATGATTCAATTTAACATAAAATTAGTTTTAACCTTCGATTCTACGCCCTGGCGCTATAGAGGGTCAAATGATGCAACGAAAGTCTGTCACGTTTCAAAAGCTCATATCTTTTAAATTATCACTCGTAGAATAATAAACCAATTGCTAAAAGAAAGCTTATGTAATATTATTCGATGTGAAGCAAGCAATTATTCTGTGTAAGGTTGTATAAAAATTAAATACATCCTAGAAAATAATTTAAAAATATATCAAACTATTATTCAACCCTTGAAGTCGGATTTATGTTCTTTAAAATTACTTCATAATCACCTCATAAACAGAAAATGAAGTTTAGTATTTTCTAGAGAGTAAACACAACTTTATATGACGGCTCAATTTGCATAGATAGTAAGCAAACATTTTCTATTTAGCGTTTCTGTTTGGTCTCAAGAATAAATTCGGAATCAAATAACATGCAACAACAAATTTATTCAGTAATAAAATGTTATTTGTTCTCAACTTGTAATAAACGCATCTAATAAATTCGCTTCACTCCCTGCAATCTCCTCTAACAACAGATAAATTACAATTCTCTAAAACTTCGCTTCAACGTTTTGCAAAAGGGTTTGTTTACAAAATAGGGGAGGAAATCTGGATATATGACTACTATTTTACAAACTGAGAGTAATGACCGTAATTCCATCCTGGGAACATCCAGAAAATATATTTTCAAACGTTTATGAGACAAATCGCCTCAAGAGACTAAAGACAAGCTTAATAAACATTTTGGGGCATATGCACCCTCGATAAAAATGGTTTTAGCGGAATCACAAGACATTACACGCCAGAGATCCAAAATAAGGCTTTTCAGAGCACCAAAAAAGGCTATTACCCAATATGAAGAATAATTGGTGAGAAAAACTATTTTATAAACGATTTTATTTTTGGACAAACTTTTCAAACCACTCTTGTACTTATATCTCACCCTTAAATGCGCAATGAGCAATATTACAGTGAATGATATTTTAAATGACAAATTCTGCTCATCAGTCTTTTTTTAATAAAAATGAGTTAAATACAGTCAATAAAGTGTTGGTGTCGATGGATTTGCATGATAAATTATAAATATTCATGTCGGAAGCTTCTTAAACCAAAAGTAAAGACGAATTTTATTCTTTGAATAAATTACCCTTAATTTTTATTTGACAGGAATATTTTCATCATTATAAAAATAAACTGACTTGAATTAGCAATTTTTGAATATATTTTGGCGAAGTTTTTAAGTATATATGTACGAAAAGAACAAAGAAGTTTAATTATAAAACATTTCAAGTTGTATTGTGTTCAAGAAATAACTCTAATTGTACAGAAATTGGGATGAAACTTTAGTAAAATGTTTGTTGTGGTATACAGCTTGGAAAATTACAGAGTTTTTGGCAATTCAGGGTGATATTAATATCCTAGAGAGAGAGAGGGTTGAAGAGTAACAAACTTAAAAGACACATTTTCAGCCAAAAAATATTGCTGTAACTTTTGTCTGAAATAATTTATCGAAGACATATCCAATAAAAGGAAGACAAGTTTGTTGGCTTTAATATGGTTCTTACAGTTTTTTTCTGACAACAAAAACTACAATTTCAGCTCAAATTGTTCTGTTTTTCTATATGCTGTACGATGCGTTAAATTTGTCTCTGAGATCAATAATCAGGTCTATTAGCCATATTTATATCTCATTGTCGAGTATTTTTTCAAATTAGTACATTTTTGCACAAGTTCGTTGCACTTTCACAGATAACAGCTGAGAAAAACAGTTTGACATCTGTGCTGCCATCTATAAGCGCCGAATAAATTAACTGATATTCTCAAATTTTAAGAGAGAATCATTCATGGATTTATTTCAAGAAAACGGAAGAATATTAAATGAGATTTAATTCTAAAATAATGAATTTCGTAAATAATTCAATTGAAAATATTGCTATAGTTCTGAAAGCTTCTATTCTTTTGGAACAGAAAATGTAGCATTGCTGCCATCTATGAGCACCGAATAAATTAACTGATATTCTTAAAACATTAAGAGAAAATCATGCATGAACTTATTTAAAAAAAACGGATAGTTATAAAATGAGAATCAATTTTGAAATAATGAATTTAGTGAATAATTCAATTGAAAATATTGCTACCATTCCGACAGCTTCTTTTCTTTCAACTAAATCTGTTGAATGAATTAAATGTTTTCTGAAATATTAGATGCAATATTACGAACGTTTTATTTGTTTAGCAGATCAATTCATGAATGAGTAGATAAGATTTGTACATGGAATACGTAAACATGAACATAATTATTTTATTTTTAGTGGAAATAATAATGAATACACTGCCTGCAAAATCGCCTTGAACATTAAACATAAGCGTTAAAATATGAAGAGGTAAGAATTAAAAGAAAATTGAGGATTCGGAAAAAACTATCAATAAATATTGTTGCTCTCGATGAGTTCTATTACTGGTTAAATTTAATGGATTCATTTCTGTTATACCTTGTGTATGTAGCGCCATACATTTTGTTCTAATTGTTTTTTACTTTTCCGACCTATAATATAATAAGGGAAGTATTGTAATCGTGATTTTTTGGCAGTTCGAGATTTTGATGAATCTGCACGTTTTAGACCCTACTGAACCTGGAAAACATGATTTAAAAAAAAGTCGGTCTGTCTGGAAGCACGATAAGTTTTCGACAAAAGTTTTTCATCAAAAAGCTAGGTTCAAGCTTGTAGATTAATTTTTTTTAACCAGTGGTACCAAAATCCTTGAATGATTTGGCACAATATTCACACGAAACATTTTCCAAAATTATCAGCGGTTCATTTTTTATCATCAAAATTTAAATTATTATAAAATTTGTTATATTTTGCTGAACCAAAGAAATAATGAGAATCATAATGTAGAGTTGGAATTATTATCACTCATATTTGGCATCACATGCAAACGTTCGTCAATTGTTTTTCTTTTTAAATAAGTAATTTGGCTTTATTGTGTTTTGTTATCAAACTAAAGTTCCTGTGGAGATAATCTTAATAGAAGTGTCAAAGAGGATATTCAAATGATTGTCAATTGTTTCTTCTACAGATCATTTAAATGATGTCTAGTTTGGTATCAATTTTAAGCTCTCAGGGAGATAAGCTAAATAGAAATCAAAAATTAATAATTAAGTAGTGGATTCCACGTTACCATCTTCAAATTACACATCCGGCGATCAAATGTCGAAGCTGTATGTTCTAATGAATTGAAGATAAAATAACCGCCATCTGTCACTTTGAAATATGCAATTAATTTAAATTTATGGTCGGGAAAGTATTGTGTGAAAACAGCGAATTTTTTTATTTGTATTAAATAATGTTTTGTATCCATAAAATATTAAAAAGTTATTATTTTCGAATGGAATGAGGAAAAATTGTGTATTGTACAACAAGTATAGAAAATTACCTATTTCACACGAGGTGTGTAATTTTCAGCACGAGACGGAGTCGAGTGCTGAAATCACACAAGTGTGAAATAGGTGATTCTATACGTGTTGTACACTATACTTTTTCTACGATCACAATTTTTAATGAAATATGTAGGTAAATCATTCGTATAACTGAGATTTTGAATCTATTTTCACAAATATAAAATAATTTAGGCATTTTAATTGTTTGCTCTGCTTATTTACTGTGATATTGATTTTAGTTATGATTTGGATCATTATTGATATATTTTCTATCAGTTGATTGACATTTCATTGTTGTGTAATCTAATTGTTGCAAACTACGGAGAGATTGTATCTGATTGGTTCACTCTCACCAAGCGACCTTTTGATTGGTTCATTAGTTAGAGTTTTCTGTGATCTGGGGTAGCGTGTTTTCTAAATCTTCGTCACTAACCATTTTCCAACTGCAGTAATGATATTTGTGGATATCTAATTTTGGTTATGATACAATAATTACATACATAATTTCTCGATTTCAACAGAATGTGATGGAACGTTTGCTTCAATTTGACAGTTGTGATTCGTAGTGTTACCAACGGAATATATATTACAAGAATAAGAAAATATTTCCAACAGAATTTAGTGCAATTTTGTTATTTAAATGTGGCTTATAAAAGAGCAAATAGAGATTTATATCAAGTCCGTGATATTTATCAATAATCTTGCTATATATATCATATATATCACCTAAAGAATATTCAAAATGAATTAGTAATATATAAGTTGGTCAAACTGGTGTGAAAAATGATTTCTCACGACTTTTCGCATAGTTGTGTGAAATTGTAAGTTTTCTAGTTGTGTTTTGTATGAGAAATATGTTGTTTTCTATAGTGATCGTAGAAAAAATATATTTTCGTATTTGCCGCTCAAAATTCTACAAAAAATTTTATACACTTTTTCAATTAGACTTGAAGAAAATTAATTTTCCCTATATTTGAACTTTTCCGCGTATTTTCCTCACAGCTTGGCCAATTTCCGTCGTAGAAAGTTGCAAAAAAAAACAATTTATAAAGAATTAAATGCTTTACAACTTTTATCTCAAACAATTTTGATATAAAATGCGGGTTATAAAATATCAGTGAGAAACAAGCTAAGATTGTTACCTCTCTCAAAGTTTGAAAAATACTTAAATTTCCCGAAATTATATCCCTTTTGAGTTATTTGTGAAAAACACGATTGCTGACACTTCAACCCTCTTTAAAAAATTGTACCAACCGGAAGTGGCAAATACTATCTAATTTTTAAAATAACATATCATAACGAAAATCATTTTGAAGTTTTATCTTTTTCCTAATTTTTGTACAACTCAAAATTTGAAATTGAATTGGTTATCAACTAATTGGAAGATAAAGGAGACAGTAAGGTCAAATCGAAGGATTACCTCTTCCGCAATCCGTCGATTTTTTTCCATACGGTCCCCTAATCTTCCAATTATCCACTATTTTGCCTCAATTTAGATGTTTTTTTTTTTTAAATAATTTTATTATAAATGGTGTTTCTATTTTGAAAATTTGTATAATTGTTTACGAAGCACAAAGATTATTATTTAAAAATAATCTGATGCTTATTTGGTTATAAATAGATTTAATTCTAAGTTAGAATAAATTACACAGTAAACATGCAAGCACAGCGACACAGAAAAGTTGATCGAAGAATTTATTTCCGTAACATATGTATGAAAGTATAGTTGCGTCCACTAAACACAGAGTTGATAGAGAAGTGAACATCGAAAGGGAAGTATACGACACACTGATCATGCACAAACATTGAAATTTAATAAAAGAGAATCCAATAATAATAATATTTTGATTTGATTTCAATAAATTCCTACCGATTCTTTATAAGACATAGACGGGACTTGAGTGCACAGAACGGTTACGATCCACGCTTACCTAGTATATTCATACCTTTAACACTTCACGGTAGATGTCAGACTGTGCAAAAAGCCGCCCGTGTTTTGTTCCGCATCGCGCTGTGACGTCACAGCCCTACCACCGCGACGCCGCGGCGGACAGGCGCACTGCGACGGAAAAGTGGGGGTATTCCGGGCGTCGGCGATCCTTAACCCTTCAACTAGAATCCGGAATCGCAAGATCGGACGACGGACTAATTTTAACGAACCTTAATAGCAGATAACCAACTTTTTCAAGCATAAATTGAATTCAGAATTCAATATTGTAAAATTGGCCTAAAATCCCGGACCCAGATTATTATCAATGATGTTTTTACTCTTTTCGCGGACGTGAGACTTTCAGCAAGTTTTTAATCAAAGAATATTTTGGCTTTTTTACCTGAGACTAAACAAATTCAAAGATCCAGAGACCCGAAGTCGATTAGTACGAATTTACTGTGTAGAATCCGGACTCCGGTCTTGTTACAATGTCTTTTTTGCCCGTAAAACTCTTTTTACAAGTTTCATTTAACAAAAAATTTTACTTTCTTTGAAATCATTGCCCGGAAATCCGGAATCAGAAGCCAAGAGATTTGAAGTCACCATATTTCATAATTGGCCCAAAAGCCGGATGCCGGTCTTGTTACAATGTTTTTTTTGCCTGTTAAACTTTCTTACAGGTTTCAACCAACAAAATATTCTAACTTCTTCAAAATCATAGCCCGAAAAACCGGAATCAAAAGTTCGAAGTCACCCTATCAGTCATTTAAAATGAAACTCATATTGGAAAAGCGGGAAATGAGCCGCATAAACAATTAAGATTTGCAGGAAATTAATCAGAAATATATTCAAAATTTAATAATTGGCTCAAAATCCGGACTCCGGACTCGTTACATTTTTTTTGCCCGTAGAACATTCGTACAGGTTTCAATTAACAGAACATTCTACTTTCTTTGAAATAATTGCCCAGAAATCCGGCATCAGAAGTCCAGAGATCCGAAGTCACCATATCTGTTACTTAGAATGAAACCCATATTGCAAAATCGAGAAATGAGCCTTAAACACGATTTAATAATTATGTCTTGCAGGAAATTAATAAGAAATAGATTCAAGATTTAATACTTGGCCCAAAATCCGGACTCCGGGCCCGTTACATTTGTTTTTTGCCCATAATACTTTCGTACAAGTTTCAATCAACAAAGAATACTATTTTCTTTGAAATCATTGCCTGGAAATCCGGTATCAAAAGTCCAGAGATCTGAAGTCACCATATCAGTCACTTAAAATAAAACCCATATTGGAAAACCGGCAGTGAACCTCAAACACGAATAAACAATTTCGTCTTGCAGGAAATTATTCAGCTATAGATTCAAGATTTCATATTTGACCCAAAATCCGGACTCCAGTTTTGTTACAATGTTTTTTCGCACGTAAAACTTTCCTATGAGTTTCAATTAACAAAACACTCTACTTTCTTTGAAATAATTGTACGGAAACCTGGAATCAGAAGTTCAGAGATCCGAAGTCACTATATCAGTCACTTAGAATGAAACCCATATGGAAAACCGGAAAATGAACCTTAAACACGAATGAAAAATTATTTCTTGTAGGGAATCAATCAGAAATAGATTCAAGATTTCATACTTGGTCCAAAATAAGGTCTCCGGTCTTGTTACAATGTTTTTTTGCCCGTAAAACTTTCTCAAATGTTCCAATCAACAAAACATTATGACTTCTTTGACATCATTGCCCGGAAACCTGGAAACAGAAGTCCAGAAAGCCAAAGTCACCATTTGAAATGAAACCCAATTTGAAAATCAGAAAATAAGCCTCAAACATGTATTAAAAATTATGTGTTGCAAGAAATTGATCAGAAATATATTCAAGATTTCATACTTAGCTCAAAATCCGGACTCCGGTCTTGTTACAATGTTTTTGGTGCGTCAAACATCGTTACAGGTTTCAATTAACCAAACATTCTGACTTTTTTGAAATCATTGACCGGAAATCCGGAATCAGAAGTCCTAAAATCCGAAGTCACCCCATCATTCATTTAAAATGGAACTCATATTGGAAAATCGGAACATGAACCTCAAAAATGAATTGACTATTAAGTCTTGCAAGAAATTAATCAGGAATACATTCAAAATTCCATATTTGGCCCAAAATCCGGATTCCGGTCTTGTTACAATGTTTTTTTGCCTGTAAAACTTTCTTACAGGTCTCAACTAACAAAAAATTCTACTTTCTTTGGAATCATTGCCCGGAAATCCGGAATCAGAAGTCCAAAGATCCGAAGTCACCATATCAGATATTTAGATTGAGACCAATATTGGAAAATCGGAAAATGAGCATCAAACACTAAATAAAAATTTTGTCTTGCAGGAAATGAATCAGAAATAGATTCAAGATTACATATTTGACCCAAAATCCGGACTGCGGTCTTGTTACAATGTTTTTGGTGCGTAAAACAATCTTACAGATTTCAATTAATGAAACATTCTACTTTCTTCGAAATCATTGCCCGAAAATCCGGAATCAGAAGTCCAGTAATCCGAAGGCACCATATCAGTCACTCAGAATGAAACTCATATTGGAAAACCAGAAAATGAGCCTCATACACAAAATAACAATTATTTTTTGCAGGAAATTAGTAAGAAGTAGTTTTGAAATTTCATATTTGGCCGAAAATCGGGACTGCGGTCTTGTTACAATGTTTTTTTGCTCGTAAAACTTTCGTACAGATTTCAAATCACAAAAAATCCTACTTTCTCCAAAATCATTGCCCAGAAATCCGGAATCAGAAGTCCAAAGATCCGAAGTCACTATATCAGTCACTTAGAATGAAACCCATTCGGAAAACTGGAAAATGAACCTTAATCACGAATAAACAATTATATCTTGCAGGAAATAAATCAGAAATAGATTCAAGATTGAATACTTGGCCCAAAATCCGGACTCTGGTCTTGTTACAATGTTTTTTTGCCCGTAAAACTTTCTCAAATGTTCCAATCAACAAAACATTATGACTTTTTTGAAATCATTGCCCGGAAACCTGGAAACAGAAGTTCAGAAATCCAAAGTCACCATTTGAAATGAAACCCAATTTGAAAATCAGAAAATAAGCCTCAAACATGTATTAAAAATTATGTGTTGCAAGAAATTGATCAGAAATATATTCAAGATTTCATACTTAGCTCAAAATCCGGACTCCGGTCTTGTTACAATGTTTTTGGTGCGTCAAACATCGTTACAGGTTTCAATTAACCAAACATTCTGACTTTTTTGAAATCATTGACCGGAAATCCGGAATCAGAAGTCCTAAAATCCGAAGTCACCCCATCATTCATTTAAAATTAAACTCATATTGGAAAATCGGAGCATGAATCTCAAACATTGACTATCAAATCTTGTAGGGAATTATTCAGAAATACATTCAAATTTCATATTTGGTCCAAAATCCGGATTCCGGTCTTGTTACAATGTTTTTTTGCCTGTAAAACTTTCTTACAGATCTCATCTAACAAAAAATGTATTTTCTTAGAAATCATTGCCCGGAAATCCGGAATCAGAAGTCCAAAGATCCGAAGTCACCATATCAGTTACTTAGATTGAGACCAATATTGAAAATCGGAAAATGAGCATCAAACACTAATTAAAAATTATGTCTTGCAGGAAATGAATCAGAAATAGATTCAAGATTTCATATTTGGCCCAAAATCCGGACTGCGGTGTTGTTACAATGTTTTCGGCGCGTAAAACAATCTTACAGATTTCAATTAATGAAACATTCTACTTTCTTCGAAATCATTGCCCGGAAATCCGGAATCAGAAGTCCAGAAATCCGGAGGCACCATATCAGTCACTTAGAATGAAACTCATATTGGAAAACCAGAAAATGAGCCTCATACACAAAATAACAATTATTTTTTGCAGGAAATTACTAAGAAATAGTTTTAAAATTTCATATTTGGCCCAAAATCGGGACTGCGGTCTTGTTACAATGTTTTTTTGCCAGTTAAACTTTCGTACAGGTTTCAATCAACAAAAAATCCTACTTTCTTTAAAATCATTGCATGGAAATCCGGAATCAGAAGTCCAAAGATCCGAAGTCACTATATCAGTCACTTAGAATGAAACCCATATGGAAAACAGGAAAATGAACCGCAAACACGAGTTAATAAATATGTCTTGCAGGAAATTAATATAGAATAATAGATTTAAGATTTAATACTTGGCCCAAAATCCGGACTCCGGTGTTGTTACGATATTTTTTTGCCTGTAAAACTTTCTTACAGGTTTCATTTAACAAAATATTCTGACTTCTTTGAAATCATTGCCTTGAGATCCGTCTATAGAAGTCCAGAGATCCGGAGTCACCAAATCAGTCACTTAGAATGAAACCCATATTGGAAAATCGGAAAATGAGCCTCATACACAAAATGACAATTATGTCTTGTAGGAAATTAATCAGAAATAGATTCAAGGTCCCATACTTGGCTCAAAATCCGGAGGCACCATATCAGTCATTAAAATGAAACTCATATTGGAAAACCGGAAAATGAGCCTCATACACAAAATAAAAATTATGTTTTGCAGGAAATTAGTAAGAAATAGTTTTAAAATTTCATATTTGGCCCAAAATCGGGACTCCGGTCTTGTTACAATGTTTTTTTGTCCGTAAAACTTTCGTACAGAATTCAATTGACAAAACATTCTACTTTCTTTGAAACCATTGCCCGGAAATCCGGAATCAGAAGTCCAGAGATCCGAAGTCACCATATCAGTCACTTGGAATGAGATCCATATTGGAAAACCGGAAAATGAACCTCAAATACGAATTAATAATTGTCTTGCAGGAAATTAATCAGAAATAGATTCAAGATTTGATACTTGGCCCAAAATCCGGACTCCGGTCTTGTTACGATGTTTTTTTGCCTGTAAAACTTTCTCACAGGTTCCAATTGATAAAATGTTCTGACTTCTTTGAAATCATTGCCTTGAGATCCGTCTATAGAAGTCCAGAGATCTGGAGTCACCATAAAAGTCACTTAGAATGAAAAATATGTTGGAAAACCGAAAAATAAGCCTAATACACAAAATAACAATTATGTCTTGCAGGAAATTAGTCAGAAATAGAATTTAAAATTTAATACTTGACCCAAAATCCGGACTCCGGGCTCGTTACTTTTGTTTATTGCCCGTAAACATTCGTACAGGTTTCAATTAACAAAACATTCTGACTTTTCTGGAAAACCGGCAAATGAATCTCAAACACGAATGAACAATCATGTCTTGAAGGAAATTAATCAGAAATAGACTCAAAGTATCATACTTGGCCCAAAATCCGAACTCCAGTATGGTTACAATATTTTTTTGTCTGCGAAACTTTTTTGCGGGTTTCAAATAACAAAACATTTTGACTTCTTTGAGATCACAGCCCTGAAATCTGGAATCAGAAGTCCAGAGATCCGAAGTCGCCATATCAGTCACTTAAAAAGAAACCCATATTGAAAAACCAGAAATTGAACCTCGAACGCAAGTGACTAAATACGTCATGCAGGAAATGATCTAGAAATAGATTCAAGACTTCATAGTCGCCCGAAATCTGGACTCTGATCTTGTTAAAATGTTTATTTTTGGCCGTAAACTTTCTTACAAATTTCAATGAATAAAACATTCTGACTTATAACCCGGAAATCCGGGATAAGAAGTTCAGAGATCCGAAGTCACTATTTCAGTCACGTAGAATGTTACACATATTGCAAATTCGGAAAATGAACCTTAAACACGAATTAACAATCATGGCTTGCAGGAAATTGATTAAAAATAGTTTCAAGATTTAATATTTGGCCCAAATTTCGGACTCCGGACTCGTTGTGCTGGTTTTTTGATAACAGCCAGTATGTAAAACAATCTCACAGCCGGAAATCAGAAGTTCAGAGATAATCGAAAAATGAACCTCAGAAATGAAATAAAACTATCTCTCACCTGGACTTTATTTGAAATAGATTCAATGTTTCATATTTGGCACAAATTCCGGATTCTGGGCTCGTTGCGATGGTTTTTTGCTGCAGCCTACGCGTAAAACATTCGGAAACTGGACTATTCATAATAATTTTTGACTATTTTACATATTTCCAATAAAAAACACATTAAGCTTTTGGAAATTAGAATTTTGGAGCCTCTAATAAAAAATCCATCCCAGAATTGGGACCAAACCTGGAAGACGAATCTAAGCGGCTAATAAATAACTGGCATGTAATAAATTCCATATTTTATACTTGGTCTCCATTTTCGGATCCCGGACTTATTTCAGAGGTTTTTTGCCGACATCCCACATGTGAGATCTTCCCACGAATTTTTTATCGAAATAACATATTGGCTTTCAAGCACTGGGAATCGTAATTCTGGAATTACAATCCTGGAAACACCATTTTTGTCAATTGTGATCAAATTTATGGTAGACAATTATACGAAAAAACTAAATTGGGATGAAATTCTTTCAGATTTTTGCAATTTCATGATGCTTCATTTTGCAGCCCTCGGTTTGCTTGCTTACAACGAAATTTGCAATAAATGGGTTATACTGTTGGAATTGGGCCAGTTCGTCGTCCTCGTAAGTTTCTCAGGGGTGGTTAAACGTATTATAAATATTCCACCTTCCGGTCATCCGCACCCCGCCCGCAAAGCAACTGGGTCCGTTTACTGGCAGGGTGAGTAGGGTTGACGGGCGGGGATGTTTACGCAACAGTGACTTCACCATCACTATCGAACTTTATACTTAAAAGGCGAAAATTCAATCGACAACTTCCAACTAATTCGTACATATTGGGTTCGAATCCTTTCCGCGAGATTTATTATTATTTTCAAATAAATATGAGATTCGATTAAGACGGGATTGTTGTTTTTCAGAACTGTCGTATGATGTTAATTAATTTAAATACTAAAATATCCAATTTAAGGGATGCAAGATTAATGTCCCTATAATTAGATTTGTTAAAACTCTATTATTCTGTGATACTCTTGGAGAAAGACAGTGTAGTGTATTACTCGCTTCGTAGAATTTAATTTGAATATCCAATAAAGTTGTGACCTATATTCATTTTCAAGAAAATTTACATATATCAATATTAGAAGAATTAACAGTTTTTTCTGTAATATTCCAATTGAATCAAATATTCACAATATTTAACAGTACGGACATCCCTTGGGAGTAATCATACCAAATTTCAGCAATATTAGTCCATTCGTTTGAATCGTTTGAATAAGTGACGCTAGACGTCCTGGATGCCCTGTTCAGACAACCAACCCCCGAAATCATTCATAAAATCCATAATCTGGTATCAAGTGATGAACAAATGATGATCCGTGGGATTGTTAGCGCTTTTTGCACCAACATTCGACATAAAAAAAGTTGTTGGCATGGTGGTTTCCTCGATTGCTCAACGAAATCGTGTAATGTATTCCAAGGACAGTTTGCGGTTGTTTCAGCTGAATCTAAAGGACTTTAGGGGATGTTTTACCACTGTGGACGAAACATGGATATGTCATTACACGCCTTAGACTAAAGAACAATCCAAATATAAGGAAAGTGCATCCAAAAAGCCGAAGACTGCTGCTTCAACTGGAAAGCGACAATTTTTTGTGGAATAGGGAATTTTTGGAACGTCAGGCGTCAGGCGTCGGTCGTTTCATCACTCTGAATGTCTTCTGGGATTCACAAGAAACAATCCTTGTTAGGGAAAGGATAGAATAATTGCAGATATATATATATATATATATATATATATATATATATATATATATATATATATATATATATATATATATATATATATATATATATATATATATATATATATATATATATATATATATATATATATATATTATGCATCATTTTTGGGCCGTTTGAAAACCGAGCTGCAAGAACAACGATCACAATAGGTCCACAAAAAGTTATAACGCATCAACTTACTTCTCTGGAGTTGTATTTGCGTAATTGGTGGGCTTCAAATGTCGTCTCATAAATGTAGACGAAGTATGGAACCCTTAAGATTAAAAAACAATTAAAGTTATGAGCTGTCAACGCAGAGTCTGCACCAAAAAAGAAGACGATACTCCCTTGACCCGTGAAGACTATGCAATTCCATTTTCGGATTCACAAGGGACAATTCTCGTCGACTATTTTGGACCACTTGAAAACCGAGTTGTAAGAAAGACGATCACAGTTGGCTCACAAAAAGTTACAACCCATCAGCTCTTTTCACTGGAATTGTAGTAGCAAAATTGATGGACTTGTAGTTTCATTGCTGTGAACAAAACATGAGCTAAAAAACTGTTCTTTTGATGAGTTACCAGCGCAGAATCTGCACCAGAAAAGGCGACGACTCTTTCTTCAGGTGCAAAGTCTATTCAATTGTTTTTTGGGATTCACAAGCAACAATCCTTGTTGATTACTTGTGAAAGGGTCTGAAAATCACAGTTGCTTATTATCAGCTATTATTGGGCTATTTGAAAATCGAACTGCACGAAGTTATCCCACAATGAAGTTACAGAGCATCAGCCAACACTCCTGGGGTTGTGGTTGCAAGATTGATGGATTTTAGGCTTTGTTACGACATTGGGGACGAAATAAGGACCAAAGAATAGTTCAAATAATGGATTTACAGTAAAAAGTCTGCATGAAAATAAGTGACGACCTGAAAAGGCTTTGCGACTGTCTTTTGGGATTTACACCCTCATCGATTATTTGTAAAAGGATGAAATAATTATAATTGCATTTTATGGATCATTACTGAGCCATTTGAAAACTGAACTGGAAGAGGAATGTTCACAATTATCCCACAATGAAGTTCAGAGCATCAGATCAAAACTCCTGACAACTCCTGAAACTGTGGTCGCGAGATTGATGGACTTTACGACATTGGGGACTGAACATGGATGCATCATTACACCTGTAAGACCAAATTACAGTTCAAATAATGGGTTTCCAACGAAAAATTTACATCAAAATAGATGACTGACTGTCTTTTGGGATGGACGTGGAAAACACCTCATCAGTTCTTTGTAAAAAACTCCTGAAATTGTGGTAGCGAGATTGATGGATTTTACGACATTGGGGACGAAACATGGATGCACCATTACGCCTCCAAGACCAAACAATAGTTCAAATAATGGGTTCCCAGCGAAAAATCTGCATTAAGAAAAGGTGACGACCCTTCTGTCAACCGGAAATGCTATGCGACTGTCTTTTGGGATTTACGTGGAACAATCATCGTCGATTATTTGTAAAATGGTGAAGCAATTGGATCATTTTTGGACCATTTGAGAACTGAGTTAGAAGAGAAATGTTTACAAATGTCCCACAATGAAGTTTAGAGCATCAGCCAACACTCCTGAAATTGTGGTGGCGAGATTGATGGACTTTACGATGTTGGGGACGAAACATGGTACTCTAAGAGCAAAGAATAGTTCAAATAATGGGTTCCCAGCAAAATGTCTGCATAAAAAAAAGTGATGACCCTTCTTTCAACCGGCAAGTTTATGCGACTGTTTTTTGGGCCTCACGTGGAACAATCGTCGTCGGTTATTTGTAAAACACTTCTGAAATTATGGTCATGAGATTGATCGACTGTACGACATTGGGAATGAAACATGAATGCATTCTAAGACCAAATAACACTTCAAGTAATGTGTTTCCAGTAAAAAATCTGCATCAAAAAAAGGTAATGATCTTTTTTTCAACAGGCAAGTTTAGACTACTGTTTTTTGGGATTCACGTGGGACACACCCTCATCGATTGATTGTAAAAGGGTGAAATATTTATATTTGCATTTTATGGATCATTATTGGGCCATTTGATAACTGAACTGGAAGAGAAATGTTCACAATTGTCCCACAATGAAGTTCAGCGCATCAGCCAACACTCCTGGAATTGTGGTCGCGAGATTGTTGGACTTTACGACATTGGGGACCAAACATCATACCTCTAAAACCAAAACACAGTTCAAATAATGGGTTTTAAGCAGAAAATAAGCATAAAAAAAAGTGATAGCTCTTTTTTCAACCGAAAAAACTATGCGACTGACTTTTGGAACTCACGGGGAACAATCCTCATCCGTTATTTGTAAAACACTCTTGAAATTGTGGTCGTGAATTTGATGAACTTTACGACATTGGGGACGAAACATGGATGCACCATTACACCTCTAAGACCAAAAAAAAGTTCAAATGATGGGTTCCCAGCGGAAAATCTGCATCAAAAAGGTGACGACCCTTCTTTCAACCGGAAAGGCTATGCGACTGTCTTTTGGGATTCACGTGGGACACACCCTGATTATTTGTAAAATGGTGAAACAATTGGAGTTGCATTTTATGGATCATTATTGGGCCATTTGAGAACTGAGCTGGAAGAAAAAAGTCCATAATTGTCTCACAATGAAGTTCAGAGCATCAACCAACATTCCTGGGATTGTAGTCGCGAAATTGATGGACTTCAGGACATTGAGGACGAAACATGGATGCACCATTACACCTCCAAGACCAAACAACAGTTCAAATAAAGGGTTCCCAGCAGAAAATCTGCATAAAAATAGCTGACGGCTCTTTTTGTAACCGAAGAGGCTTTGCGATTGTTTTTTGGGATTCATGTGGACACATCCTCATTGAATATTTGTAAAAGGGTGAAATAATTGGAGTTGCTTTTTATAGATCATTATTGGGCCATTTAAGAATTGAACTGAAAGAAAATGTCCATAATTGTCCTACAATTAACTTACAGAGCATCAACCAACACTCCTGAAAATGTGGTCGCGAGATTAGTGGACTTTACGATATTGGGTACGAAACATGGATGCACCATTGCATCTCCAAGACCAAAGAATAGTTTAAATAAAGGGTTCCCAGCGGATAATCAGCATCAAAAAAGGTGATGATCCTTCTTTCAACCGGTAAGGCTATGCGATTGTCTTTTGAGATTCACATGGAACAATCAGTATCGATTATTTGTAAAAGGGTGAAACAATTAGGGGTGGATCTTATGGATCATTATTGGGTCATTTGAGAACTGAGCTAGAAGAGAAATGTCCATAATTGTCCCACAATGAAGTTCAGAGCATCAACCAACATTCCTAGGATTGTGGTCGCGAGATTGATGGACTTTACGACATTGGGGACCAAACATTACATCTCTAATTCCAAAGAACATTGCAAATAATAAGTTCCCAGAGAAAAATCTGCATTACGAAAAGGTGACGACCCTTCTTTCAATCGGTAAGTTTATGCGACTGTTTTTTGGAACTCATGTGGAATAATCCTCGTTGGTTATTTGTAAAACACTCCTGAAATTGTGGTTGCGAGATTGATGGACTTTACGACATTGGGGACGAAACATGGATGCACCATCACACCTGTAAGACCAAAGAATAGCACAAACAATAGTTTGCCACGGGATAGTCTGTACCAAAAAAGGCGACAACCGATCCTTCAACCAGAAAAGTCAAGCGATCGTATTTTGGGATTCAGGAGGAAGAATCCTCGTTGACTATAACGCCCACAATTGGCCTACAAAAAATTACGACGCATCAATTCACATATCAGGAATTGTGGCCGCGAAATTGATGGAGTTGGGGTTGCAACCTGCTCCGCATCTTCCCTTTAATCCAGATTTGGCTACTAACAGTTCACCAATATGGAAAATCGCTGGTAACTCTAAAACGAGGATGTGATTGCACGGCGAATGTTTTTTTGTGGGACTGGGTCAATCCTATTATGTGGAAAGGGTCAATCAAGTTGGAAGAAGTGTTTCTTCTGGAGATTTGATACAAGTTTTCAAGTTTTGTCCCAAAAATGAAAGCTAGAATTTTTCATGATGATTTCCGTAAACTTGAAGTTTTGTGTTGAGGTAATTTAAATGTTTGGATCACTAAAATGATTTATAGTCACAATTCGATCTAAAAATTTGGATTAATTGTCCTAAACGACTACACATTTGGTTGTTGTGACTTGCAGACGTTTTCGATAGGCGATTGATTTTTTTTTTTGTGTCTAAATCAGAAAAAAGCATTGTGGAATTCACTGATTCGTCGTTCCTTCAAAATCATCTCATGTACAGCATCAACATTCTCTGGAGTGGACACAAACAGGTCTTCCGGGCATAGTGTTTACAACTGTTGTCAATTCTTCCTTTCTTGAAATTCATAAGCAACTTTCTCATCGTGGTGTAGTGAGCATGTCGTCATGAATTTCTTATGTGGACAATCCTTTTACCAATCGATATTCAATTAAATAAAAAATTTCATTGGTCATATTTTGCTCAGCAAAAAATAATGAATACATATTTTTTAAAGACGAAAAACAAAAAAGCAATCGGAAAACAATGAGACGAAGTACAAAAATAAACAACAGCTTGAAGTAAACATAAGAATATAAGAAATTATTAAAACTTTGCCAAACTTAGGCGGAAAAAAGTAACAACGCCACAACAAAGTTTTGAGTGAAGCTTGAGTAATTTCTAAAATGTTAAATTACATGAAATAAATCTTATGGTATATTCAAAAGAGATGTGGATAAGAATTATGAGCTCTCAATTAATTATTATTCTCAACAGAATGCTGTAAGCGTGCTCATTCTTTTGTGTTGGTAACACTTGCTTGAATCCATCTAATTCAAGTATTTGTGTATACTTCACATTGGCGGTAAACAGCTCGGAACGTCCATCGGAAAGAATTCCGAATTTATTCTACTGCTCTACTCGTGATTCTGTGAAACCTCTTTAACGGAATGAAATGTTTTGAAATTCAAATTGGAACAATCGGAAATATTGAATGAATGAGTTTTCTTTAGTTTCTGGGGCCGTGGAGTGCAGGCCGCACGTTGATTTAAGAACGAATTCCGTTATTGGATGGAACGTTCTTCAAACACTTCCGATCCATCTGACTTTTTCTTCTTTCTCATTGTGAATGCGACGTATTTTTCTCGCTCAACACTTAAGTATAATTACGTGCGGACTACAGATGTCAATTGCAAGGAGAACTCAATATCATCGCTTTTTCCACCTCAATTATTATTATATCACTGCATGAATACTAAAAATATTCGACTTGTAAGTATAGAACACCATAACAGATGACCCTGGCCGTAATTATTAATAATATTTTTGTTCAAAATATCAACCATATATTCTTTAATAAACAACAAAAGTTTTGTTCTAACTTTGCAGACCATTTTTTGACTATTTAATAAATTTTTAAACAATTTTCGGAAAGTTTTATGAGTCCTCATGTAGAATCACAAAAGCTGAGTGACAAAGTTTAAATTTCGAATAAGCACTTAGGGGGTATTAAAATATAATACATGAGGAAGTTTCCTACGAAATTTCAGCCCTATATATTGGATAGGAAAAAAGATGTGCGACTTGAAAGTTTCGGCGCTGAACATTGTAATAGAAGACGGTAACGGTAACTATAATTAATATTTGTGTTTATGGACTACATATTTTTCAATATATTACCAACGAAACGAGACCTATTCAAAGTTTCCACAGCATTTTTTGACTGAGTAATGATTTTTTAAATAATTTTTGTTAAGTTTTATGAAATCTTACGTAGAATCGCAAAAGTTGAGTGACGTAGTCTAAATTTTAAACAAGCACCTAGTAGGTATTAAAATATGATATATAAGAAGGTTTCCTACAAAATTTCAGCCCGGTATAATAAATAGGAAAAAAAATGAGCAACTAGTCTAGTCAACAAATTCAAAAACGTTTAAATTCTTGCTTTTGAATTGAATTTAAATAAGTGCAATAGCTCGTTGAGTTCGCTATGACGTCTAGAATAATGTGCAAAAATTTTAAACCCGCAAATAAACAATTGCAAAAGTTATAAACAATTAAAGATTCCAAAGAAAAGGGGTCTACTTTTTTGAAAATAACTCGAAAACTATTAGTGCTAGAGAAATTTTATAAACAGAATCAGAAAAAGGAGGAATTTGCCAGAAAAAAAAAATAATAGCTCTCGGAGCTTGACCTTCATAGTTAATACTTTTTATTTAATGTTGAAAATAGGGTTCCGCGCGGTGAGTTCGGTACCGTTATGCTGTCTTGAAACCGATCGCTATAACTGATGGATAATAACAATTGAAAATATCGCATGCTGATTACTTTATCAGTATAGTTACCAAAAGGTCTACACGTACCGAAATTATTTTGAGACCTTTTGTTCAACAATTATCGAGCTTAAAATGTAAATAAGAGTTTAAAAAAAAGTCATTACTTAACAATAGCACAAAAAACATTTTTTTCTACAAACATCAAAAAATCATGACATTTGTACATCAATATTAGTATACGAAATGTCGCTTTGGAGTTGTTCATCATGACAACGGGCACTAAGTATTTCGTGCACTGAGTTTATCTTGACAACGTGCACAAAGTACTTTGTGCACGTAGTCAAGAAAAAGAATTCTACAAATTTTTGTATTTTAATATGATTTTAATATATTTTATTAGTTTTTTGACGTCTGTAGAAAAAATGTTGTATGCTACACGTGCACGAAATTTCTTTGGAGCTTTCGAATGAAAACTTTCATTCTCAAGCACCAAAGTATAATTTCGCGCACTAGATACATAAATAACTATTTTCGCCAACTGTCAAAGAAACATGATATTTTTGTATTGTTATGGATACGCAAAGTTCATGATTTTTTCACTAGTAAAAAAATGAAACATATTTTTTCACTAGTGGAAAAATGAACATATTCCGTCTTTTCGCACCTAATCTAATAAAATTCAGTTTAGTAATGCTACAAGGATAAAAACAAACAGGTATTTAACAAAAAAGAAATATGACTTTGTACACAAATCTACTTATTTTTGAATATAAAAATTAATTGTTGACTGTTCTTTATTTATCAAACAACAATTGCACATACTTTTGGTTACAATACCCAGGTGACTGTAAATTAATTATAGTTTGTACGTTTTTCCTACATTTTACTGAATGAAACAATAATTATTGTTGATCTATTATTTTTTGACATTTGACGAAAAAATATTGTTTGTATTTCGTGTGCGAAGTGATTGTATTTTATTGCGCTTTCGAATGAATTTGTTACCTCGACCTTACGGTCTCGGTTAAAATTGACATTCTGACAACAATCACTTCGTACACTTAATACAAAAATAACTATTTTCGACAATATTTTTTTCATTCAAGTGCCTAGATGGCACAGTGATTTTTTCAATTTCTTTAATTGATATTTAATACATGTAAAAATAGTTTTTGTAATTAGCGGCTGGTTTCAAGACAGCACTTACCACAAGGATCCCTATTTTCAACATCAAATAAAAAGTATTAACAATAGAGGTCAAGTTCCAGAAGTCATTATTTTTTCTTGAAAATTTCCTCCTCTTTAAAATTCTATTTGCAAAATTCCTTTAGCACCAATAGTTTCCAAGTAATTTTTAAAAACGTAGACCTGTTTTCTTCGGAATCTTCAATTGTTTATAACTTTTGCAATTGTTCATGTGTGGGTTTGAAATTTTTGCACATTATTCTAGACGTCATAATGAATTCAACGAGCTATCGCACGTAGTTTAATTCGCAGTAGCAAGAATTAACACGTTTTTTAATTTGTTGACTAAACTAAAATATAGTGTTGCCACGAGACGAGACGAGGCGAGACTTCAGTAAGTCTCGTCTCGGTCTCGTGCTAGTCTCGCCTAGCTCAGTCTCGTTTTGGTCTCGACTAGATCAGTCTCGTCTCGGTCTCGAGTCTCGATCTCGAGTCTCGACGAGAATCTCGCCATGATTTTTCAAAATTACATATTCCTACATGCGTGAATCAGTTTGTTCCATCTGAACATTATTTGCGATGAATTTTGTACGCAAAGTTATGTTTTATAGCTTGGTCATAAGCCCCTAAACTTGAGCTTCTGGCTCACTTTACAATCGCTGAGTACCACAAAAACACTATGCTAAAAATACTGTGTTTTTAAAATTTCCCACTTTGCTGAGCAGCTCTGGAAGTTATGATCACGTCTACAACGCGCTTGCGTGTTGGATAAATTTAGCGTACAGCCTACGCCGAATTTGCAATACCAACAGTCGCTCTGGGGTTGATTTCTAATTTGTAAAGACTGCCTTTTGACGTCATTCCATAGACTCTCGGCACATATACCACCTACTGGACAATTAGAGAAGTGATTCAATGTCACCATCGTTGAAAACAGTCTTCCAGAAGTAAGAGTCAGAGTCAAGTCAGTTTCCTCAGCTTGATGTCAGATTTGACATTCGTATGTCATAAAATAGTAACAATAGAATGAAATTATACTATTATAATTATTAATTAATAATAAATCAACAGAATGATTGAACATTAATTGAGTCTGATTTCAAACAGCCTGAAGTGGTCAATTATATTGTTTGCACCAACATACAATATTCAAGTCCCTACAAATGTAACTATGACATAAAAACATTGACATTGAGACTGCGATCTGTCTCCAAGCTATTTCTATAAATTAGAATAAAACCAGTGGAACCACGAGGATTCGAGAAAATGAAGAGGTAATAGTTTTATGCAACAAATGTGTGGATTTAAGCAACGAGGTTAAGGCTACATATTTCGAGTCAAGAATCGCTGAATTATGGGAAATATTTTCCGAATTTCATAATGCTAGTTCACATATTCACGCCACACTATTTGTCTTCTACGATTCTCAATATAAATTCATAAACTACATTCAGGTTACGAAAGCATTAATATGAATTAATGGGAGATCTGAGATGCTTACATGCTCAGTTTACGCATTGTCTGCGATGTGTTAACCATCAAATTCAGAGGTGGATGAAGAGAAGCCAAATTTTCGAATGAGGTTATGTTATTGACTGTTAATAACGAGCTATATGGTTCAAATTACTGAAATTTATAGAAGAATTGATTCTTTCTTCCTACGACCCAGTTTTACTTAATCTGATATAATTTTGAATGAAATTAGATGAGATACAGGAATATAACCAGAAATCATATAGAAGTCTTCCATTATAGCGATAATTTTTTTGTGAAATTAGAAGTGTTGTGTTAATATTGGGATTCTTCCTGTTGCACAATCTTATCATATAACATCTGCGGCCACACGGTATTTCCCCAACCAAAAATTTCATGGCCGGTTTCATCGCTGTTTCATAGATTTAGAGTGTCGCATCAATCAATTGCATATTTCAAAATGACAGCTGTCACTGTCAAAGTGACAGTTGTCATTGTCAAAGTGACGGCTGTGATTGTTAAAGTGACAGATGGCGGATATATTCGAATAACTATTTTTGAAAATGAAAAGTTCTCTTCTAGATTTTCCGGGTCTTTAATTTATTGGTACATACAGTTTTAAGATTTGAACACCGCAAATATAATTCAAAGATGGTAACATAGATTCCACTGATTATATATTAAGCCTATCTCCCCGAGAGCTTTAGATTGATACCAAACTGGACATCATGTAACTAGCTTGTGGAAAAACAAGTGACAATCATTTAGATATCTTATTTCACACTTCTATTAGAATCATTATCTCAGGATAGATTCAAATGACTTACTTTGAAAAAACAATTGACGAATAAATATTGTTATATAGGCTGAATATAAGAAAGTTTTCTACAAAATGTTATCTTTGCATGTTTGATCGGAATAAAAATGTGCGACTTGACCATCTATTTTTCAAAATATTATCAACAATACAAAATTTGTTTGAAGTTTCCAAAGTATTTATTGACTGAATAATGAATTTTTGAAGAAAAATCGGCAGCTTCTGCGAGTCCTTACATTCAATCGCAAATGTTGAGTGACGGAATTTAAACTTTAAATATACACCTAGTGGATTATAAAATATGATATAATGAGAAAGTTATGTACAAAATTTCAGCTTTGTATGTTGAGCGGGAATAAAGGTGTGCGACTTGAAAGTTTAGTGTTGGTTGTCGCTCCCGCTCAGTGATTTTCGCTACAGAAAATTACCATACCAGTAACAATTATTGATATTTCTGTTTGAAATTTCAACCATATATTGTCCGAAGTATTATCAATAATACAGAATCTGTTTTAAGTTCCCAAAGCATTTATTGACTGAGTAATGGATTTTCGAAGAAAAATCGGCAGCTTCTGCGAGTCCTTACATTCAATCGCAAATGTTGAGTGATGAAATTTGAATTTTAAATATAAACCTAATGTGGTATGAAATATGATATATAAGGAAGCTTCCTGCTAAATTTCACTCTTGTATTTTGAATGGAGGTAAAGATTTGCGACTTGAGAGATTAAAATTAGTTGGCGCTCGATGAATGCATAAAGGAGAATTACCAAAACAGTGACTATTAAAGGTATTTCTGTTTGAAATTTTGACCATATATTTTTCAAGGTATTATCAACAAAACAAGCATTTATTGATTGAGTAATAAATTAAAAAAAAAAAAAAATCGGCAAGTTTTGCGAATTTACATTCAATCGAAAAGTTGAGTGATGAAGTCCAAATTTTGATGCTACATACGAAAATTTTTTGTTGTTAATTCTGGGCGTGCATTTTGTGCAGCATACGTACAGCGGCACGTTTTTCAGTCTTGTTTGTTTGATAGTACTTTAAAGAATACGTGGTTTGAATTTCAGAAAAAAATATTGATAATTGCAGTGGTTCAGTGAGTTAAACATGAAAAAGTTTGCATTCCCTTGTGCATTGTCATCATTTGCGTGACTGCGTCGTCCTTTCAGCGAGTAGACTATACAATCGATTCTTCGTCCTTAAATGTCGTATTGTGGGTCAGAGGACAAAGTGAGCACACTAAAATGGATGGCATTGTTGAGATTAAATGAGCCCGTATAGCACTGTCTGTTGAATCATTTAAAAGACGACGCCTGCTTGGATAGTTAGACATAGTTCCGTGATTATTATTTGGAACTTTGAGCGATTAATGGGATCATTAGTGCTGAAAACAAATTTCTGTTTTTAGTTGAATCGTTGCTCATTTATCATAAAGCGATAAATCTGATTTATGATGTTACTACGGATGGTACTCGAATAAAAAAAACAAATGATTAGTGGGGCATAAATCAACAATTGATACCGTGATCAAAAACAGATCTCAATAAAGCTCAAGCTACGCTCAAATTTAATCCGAATTAAGCGCCATATTCAACCGGACATTCTTTGTATTTTTACTGAGTGAAAATATTGGGGAATTATGGATTTTATGGATGCGAAAATATTAAAGTACGAGGCTCAATAGTGTAGTGAATACTTGAATAAATCAATTTATCCCTTCGGCCGGAAGCAACCTAATTAGCTTATGTTCAAATCAAAGACAGAACACAGAATTCCAGTGACATCTAATTTCCTTAGCCTTTGGCATTCGAGAAACTTCACAGGGCTGCCATATTAACAAAATCAATATTGTCAGCGCCAGCACATACAATGGAAGAGATTTTCGCCAAAATCTTTTATACAAACATTGACCGCAACTAATTCTCCGGTTGACGAAAACTCTCAAAAGATGAAAAGAATCCTACAGAAGCGGATTAGCTAGCAGAAAAAGAAGTATTTGTTCTATAAGTTCATTGAAGAATAAACTCACACTTAATATACTTAACCCAGTAATTAAATAGATATCTAGTTGATCAATAAAACTTCAAGGAACCCATTTGTTTCAGCTTAAAGCTTCAAATTTATGTAAAAAATTCAAAACAAAAGCAATTACGGTCGCGAAATTAAAGGACTTGAGACATCATTTCGTTACTGTGGATGAAATATTAATGCACTGAAACCAAAAATTGTTCAAAAAATGTATCGCAAACAAAAAAGTTGCTTTAAAAAAAGGCAAATGCCATTCTTTCAGCCAGGCAAGTCTTGATGACGGTTTGCAAATGATCCTCAAGTTTTCATGAGCCATTTCATTACTGCAGATGGACTTTGACCAAAAAACAGTTCAAACAATATATTGCCAAGAAAGAGTTTGTACCAAAAGAGGCGAAGACTTTATGTGCCATTTCGTTGCATCAAACAAAGTTTAGTTACGGCACTACCTGATTGAGGCCATAAAAAAGTCCAAATAATTGAATCCGACAAAGAGTTTGCACCGAGAAAGGTGAAGACTGTTTATTCAGCCAGAAACGTTATGGAGACGGTTTTGTGATTGATCTAAAAGACTTTAGATGCAATTTCGTTGCTATAGATGAAGCTTTGGCCATAAAACACTCCAAACAGTGGATCATTGAAAAAGAATTTGCCTAAAAAAGCGAAAGACCGTTCTTCAGCCAGTAAAGTTTAGCCGGCAGTTTGCAATTAATCCACAAGACTTTATGTGCCATTTCGTTGCACCAGACGGAGTTTGGATACGTCACTAAAATCATAAAACAGTCCAAACAATGGATCGCTGACAAAAAGTTTGCACCAAGAAGGCAAAGACCGTTTCTGCAGACAGAAAAGTTTGGCTGACGGTTTGCGATTGATTCTCAAGACTTCATGCGCCATTTTGTTGTTATAAACGAAGCTCAGATATGTCACTATCCAACTAAAACCATAAAATAGTCCAAACAATGTATCGTCAACAAAAAGTCTGCACCAAAAAGGAGAAGACCGTTTCCTTAGCAAGGAAAATTTTGGCGAAAGTTTGTGACTGATTCATTAGACTTTATGTGCCATTTTGTTACTGTAAACGAGCTTGGATACGTCACAGCCCAAATAATATCATGATACAGTTCAAATGAAGGATTGCCAACTAGGAGTTTGCGTCGAAAAGATGAAGACCGTTCTTTCAGCCAGGAACGTTTTGGAAAGTGTTTTGTGATTGATACACAAGACTTTTTACACAAAAATATGAAGTCAAAACAATGAATCATTAACAAAGAAGCTGCACCAAAAAAGATGGAGACCATTTATTCAGCCAGAAAAGTTCTGAGTACGGTTTTATGAGCCATTTTGTTGCAACAAACGAAGTTTAAATATAGCACTACCTGAATGAGGCCATAAAAAGTCGGAACAATGAATCACCGACACAGACTTTACACCAAAAACAGACATCAATAAATAAGAAGACTGTTTCTAGCAAGGAACGTTTTGACGACGGTTTTGTGATTGACCCACAAGACTCTACGCGCCATTTTGTTGCCATAAACGCAGATTGGATACACTTCACAAAACAGTCCAAACTATGGATCGCCAATAAAGAATTTGCACCAAAGGAGTCAAAGACCGCTCTTTCAGCCAGGAACGTTTTGGCGACGGTTTACAATTGATTCACAAGACTCTATGCGCCATTTTGTCACTGCAGACGAAGCTTGGATATGATATGTAGTTATCCGGCTTAGGCCAAGAAAAAGTTTAAACAATAGATTGACAACAAAGAAGCTACACTAAAAGAAGGCTAAAACCATTTTTTCAGCCAGCCAATCTTTAGCGATGGTTTGATATTGATCCAAAAGACTTTATGAACCATTTCATCACTGCAGATGAAGCTTGGATATGTTATTATCCGCCTTAGGCAATGACAAGGTCCAAATAATAGATTGCCAGCAAAGAGTATGCACCAAAAAAAGGCGAAGACCGTTCTTTCAGTTGGATAAGTTTTGGCATCGATTTACAATTGATCTACAAGAATTTATATGCAGACGAATCTTGGACATGTCATTACCCGACTAAAATATAAACAGTCCAAACAATGGATCACCAACTAAAAAGTTACACCAAAAAAGACTAAGACCGTTCTTCCAGTCAGGCAAGTTTTGGCGAAGGTTTGCAATTGGTTTATAAGACTCCATGTGCCATTTCGTTGCAGCAAACAAGACTAAGATACATTACTACCCAACTAAAGTCATGAAATAGTTCAAACAATGAATTGCCAACAAAAAGTTTGCATCAAAAAAGAAAAAGACTGTTCTTTGAGGTAGGTAAGTTTTGGCGGCGATTTGCATTGATCCGCAAGACTTTATGCTCCATTTCGTTGCTGTAGAGGTAAACAAAACTAGAATACGTCATCCCTCGACTAAGATATAAACAGTCCAAACAACGGAGCACCAAAAAGGCGAAGACCGCTTTATGATTGATTAATAAGATTTTTGTGCCTTTTTATAGCTGCAAACGAGTTTGGATAGGTACGTCTCTACTTGACCAATGTCATAAAATAGTCCAAACTATGGATCGCCAATAAAGAGTTTACATCAAAAAAGATAAAGACTGTTCTTTCAGACAGGCAAGTTTTGGCGACGGTTTATATTGATTCACAAGACTCTATGCACCATTTCGTTACTGCAAACAAAGCTTGGATATGTTATTATTCGACTCAGGCCATGAAAAAGCCCAAACAGTATATGGCCAACAAAGAGTTTCCACCACAAAAGGCGAAGGCTGTTGTTTCAGTCAGGAACATTTTGGAGACAGTTTGCAATTGATTCACAAATCAAAAAGGGACTCCGAAAAAGGCTAAGACTATTCTTTCAGCCAAGCAAGTTTTGGCGAAGATTTGCATGATCCACAAGACTTTATGCGCCATTTTGTTGCTAATAACGAAGTTCACGTACGTCAGTACTCCACTGATGCCATATAAAAGTCCAAACTTTGGATTGCCAATGCAAAGTTTCCATCAAAGAAGACAAAGACCGTTCTTTCAGCCAGAAAAGTTTTGACAACGGTTTGCAATTGATTTGCAAGACTTTATGCACCATTTCGTTACTGCAGACAAAGCTTGGATATGTTAATTTCCGGCTTGGGCCAAAAAAACTGAACAATAGATTGCCAACAAAGAGTTTGCATCAAAAAAGAGACTCTTCCTCCAGCCAAGAACATTTTGGAGACAGTTTGCAATTAATTCACAAGACTTTTTGGCCCATTTTGTTGCTATAAACGAAGCTTGGATACGTCTCTATTTGACTCATGACATAAAACAGTCCAAATTATGGATTGCCAATAAAGAGTTTGCACCAAAAAGGCTAAGACCGTTCTTTCAGTTAAGCAAATTTTGGCGAAGGTTTGCAATTGATTCACAAGACTTTATGTGTCATTTCGTTGCAGTAAATGAAGCTGAGATACATTACTATCCGACTGAAGTCATGGAAAAGTTCAAACAACGTATTGCTAACAAAGAGTTTGCATCAAAAAAGACAAAGACTGTTCTTTGTGGCATGCAAGTTGTAGCGGCGGTTTGCAATTGATTCACAAAATTTTATGCAACATTTCGTTACTACAGACGAAGCTTGGATATGTTATTATTCGACTAAAAAAATAGATTGCCAACAGAGAATTTGCACCAAAAAAAGCGAATACCGTTCTTTCAGCTAGTTAAGTTTTGGCAAAGGTTTGCAATTGATCCACAAGATTTCATGTGCCATTTCATAATAGCAAACGAAAATTAGATACATTAATATCAGACTGAGGTCATAAAAAAAGTCCAAATAATGGATCACTACAAAGAGTTTGCATCAAAAAAGATTCACAAGACTTTATGCAACATTTCGTTGTTGCAAACGAAGCTTGGGTATGTTATTATTCGACTCAAACAGCCCAAACAGTAGATTGCCAACGAAAAGTTTGCATCAAAAAAGGTTGAGACCGTTCTTTCAATCAGGCAAGTATTAATGACGGTTGGCAATTGGTCCACAGGACTTTATGTACCATTTCGTCACTTAGATCAAGCTTGGTTACGTCACTATCCAATTAAGACAATGAAACAGCTCAAACAATGGATCACCAACAAAAAGTTGGCACCAAGAAAGGCTAAGACCGTTCTTTCAGCCAGCCAAATTTTGGCGACGGTATGCAATTGATTCACAAGACTGTATGCATCATTCCGTTACCGCAGACGAAACTTGGATACGTCATTAAACATTCCAAAAAATGGATCACTAACCAAGAAGTTACGCCAAAAAAGGCTAAGACCTTTCAGCCTGGAAAGTTTTGGCGATGGTTTGCAATTGATCCCCAATACTTTTATGTGCCAATTTTGTTGCTGTTAACGAGTTTGGATGTCATAGCCCGACTAATGCCATAAAATAGTTCAAACGATGGATTGCCATCAAAAAATTGCACCAAAAAAGCTTATTTACTGTATCACAATAATAAATGTAGAGTACTCCCTAATCAATTAAATTTCACTAGATCAAATTTCCTTCAGTATTTAATTTACAAAAAAGTTGCTGACTGTATTGTTTGTTCGATAAACAAACAGAAAAAAGCTGAAAATAATGTTTGCATTTTGGCTTTGGATGTTCTGTTTTCTTCTATTTATTCAGCAGATATATTTGTCCATGAAATAAATTATAAATCTGATGAAAATGACTTTAAAAAACAAAATATATTACCTTCAAAATAGGAGAGCTACATTTCCACATACCTAGAACAAAGAAATATCAATTAAAATTTTGTTACAACAATCATTTCGGTTAAATATTAAGTAAATCCAATAATTTGACACCTAAATTCTGATTTTTAAGATTGCAGGTGGTTTTTTATTCTGCTCCTGAGTTATATATAAGATACTGTACGATTTATTAAAATGTCTTCAATATATACAGTGTATATTTTCAAGTGACATTTGTTTTATTTTTCTCAGATTGGTATTGAGCTACATGGAGCGATTTCTCTAGCTCTTGTGTACAAAGGAAACGTTCAAGTATTTCAGACACATCTGTTGAAGTATTGACACAAAATTCGATCAGTGTTTTACAAAAAGTTCAGATTTAAATATCCTATCTTTGAATACATTATCTTCCTAACAGCCAGGCGGCAACCATCCTTCATTTTTGAAAGGACCAAACTTTCAGTAAGGTAGTAATTAATTTTGATGAAGTGGGTGCCTAAGCAAGTATTGAATGAGATAATTCATATCTTATTGATAAAAAATAAGGACGAGAAATTCATTTTCTTTGGAAAAAAGAGGAATGCTCTTTGCTTGTACTTCTGAGCGATGTTCGTGTCATAGATTCGTTTAACCACTGATGTTTTAATATAGGAAGTCAATTGATTTTGTTTGTATGAAGCATCAATTCGAATCCATTTCAATTTGTCAACAACTTGGAATAGAAAGGCCTTTGTGTTAACGCCGCCTACGGATCAAGTTGGCCTGACTCTGACAGCTCTTGCCCGATCACATTCGCACTAACCAATACTACAGACTAATTAAATAATCGATTTTTTGTACGAGTGCGGAAACATCGCCATCACGTTCAAGATTTGAAGCAGACGTCATTAAAATATATTTGGAAATTTCATCCATATTAATATATTTTTTCCCGATTCAAGATGAAAAACTAATTCTTGCAGAAAAATGATAGCTTCCCACGTCTGAGAATTTTTTTCTGCCATTATTTTTGTGAAATACGGGTGTGTTCCGACCCGGAACGCTGGTGCGGCAGAACGTGCTATGTGAAAAGTAAGATAATCCGGGCAAGCTACACGGAACAAGGAGCAGGTAGCGAAAATGAGGAGCACAAAAAGTCCTTCGCAAATTGGAATACAGGGACAAAATAACGCTGTCACTGCAATATCGATTTACAATCAGATGCTTGAATGTGGAAACCGGAACATGTGGGGGAGATCAACAGAAGGAGTAAAGCTTCATTTTCAGACATTTGAATGAAAATAAAAAGTAATATACAGGAATTTGAAAGAATGAGGGACTTTTACAATCAAAAATTGCTTTACTATAAGTTTTTATCTAATAATAAAGCAGATGCTATAGCAGACCGAAATACTAAATTTCAATACTCTACAGCCGATCGTTTCAAATTTATGCGAAAAATTCCGAAAGACTGTCAAGTAAAGTGCACTTCCGGCTCAGTCAATCTCAATGAAAATAGAATATGAGCATCTGGACGGTACTGTCGTTTTAAATAATTCTACGTTCAATCGTTTAGGATTTATGTGGAAAATTCAAAAAAAATTTCAAGAAAAGTGCACTTCCGGTAGAGACGATTGCAACCATAATGCGAGGTGCACAACTAGACCTTGGACTAATCTTAAGTACAAAATTTTAGCATTATAAGTTTGACAGATTTTGAGATTTGCGCACATACATACGTACCGACATCAAGCCTAAAATAATCATAATAGATTCAGGGATGCCTAAAACGGATATTTCCATGAAAATTTTGAAGTGTGAATTTTGCCGGTTTCACAATACTTACTTTTACTTTGTACAAAGTAAATAAAAATTCTGACCAACTTCTTGACGAGATTTTCGTGGTTCATTGGAAAAACCATAAATTACAAGCTTCATAGACTCTTCAAGCAGGACGAATCAATTGAAGACAATCTCACTAATATAGATTTTAATGCCACTCCCTTGAAGTACGAGGTGTGTTATTTCAGTTTTGCATATTGGCTTACAGATGGCGCAACCAATCAAATGTTAGACAAGAAAAATAGTCTCCACATTTAATTGAGCTAAACCCAAAGTTTCAATACGATACGTTTAATATTTTAGCTGCAGCGATTTTCAAACACAAATTGTCAGAAATATGAAATTTTTCGATGAAAACTATCTCATCCAGAACGCCTCGTCGAGTTGGTTTCTGTTTTCGGTGACAAAATATTACATCAGACGACAGTTTCTCAGTGGTATGGAAAATTCAAGCGTGGACGAATAAGTCTTAGCGACGAACCAAGGACAGGTTTCCCAAACCGGCTATCACTCAAGAAAACGGCAATGCTATGCGCATTCTCTTCAACAAAGCTCGACATGTGATATATCGCGAGATTGAGGTATCTTTAAGGATTTCAAAACCCTCAATTCAAAAAATTTTGCATGAAGAATCGTGAATTTACTAATAAAAACCAGAAAATAAACACCAGTCGTCTGTTTGAATGTTCCAATGTTGAAGGAAATTCGATAAAAGTCATCCGTTCTCGAAGTGTGTCCCAAAAGATGGTCGCGACATTTGTCTTAAAAGCAGGTCATGTAACAGCAATTCCTCTGCAAGATCGAAGAACTGTTACTGCTGATTGGTATACAACCATTTGTTTGTCGAGAGTAAATGCTGGGCTTCAAAAAACCAACCCTGGACAATAAATCATCCTCCACCAAGACAATGCTAGTTGGCAGACAACTCACAAGTCCATTTCATTTCTAGAGAAGCGAAACGTGGAATTGTTAGACCATCTTCCTTCCAACGATCTTTTTACTTCTCCGAAAATCAAAAAATAACTGATAATCAGATCTTGAAAACGTCATTATAAATGCTACGTCAAAAGTTCCCATCGATGCTGCTAGCGCGTTGTTTTCTACCCGAAGTCGAGGCCACACATTTTCTTTTTTTGCTTATATCTCTGAAACAGTGAGAGCTACCGAAAAAATGGCTAAGAAAAATATGTAGATCGTAAAATTCTCTACAAAAAAGGAATCAATACTTTTTTTCATATAAAGCACCGTTCTCGAGTTATCGCGATTCCAAACCTGTTTCTTCCTCTTCGCTCTCTTCTTCCTCCTCTTGCTCAATTTGTGTTGAAAGCTCTAAGAGAGATATATCATTCACATTTGATTCAACATTAGTGCAAGAGTAATCTTGACAATTCTCACAGACTAGTGAGCAAAACAACACAACTTTTCTGCATCCAAAATTGTTTGTGCAGCCCTTTTAGCAATTATAAAAGCTTATAGCAGTTTCTCTGGGGCAAGTGGAAATAAAATCTGGGCTGGAACTACAACGACATGACATTGATATTGACTTGATATTTACAATCAATTTGCCATGCAAGTTGGATAAACTCCAAGTTAATATTTATCACAGGGACATAACAGGAACTAGGTCAGGTTATCCTTCTATGACAATAAGATCTAGATAATGACGACAAGGATTGGGAATTCAAGACAAGATCGGAATATGTCAATGTCGACTCGATGTGGTACCAGCCCTGTGGTGGAACTACAACGACTTGACATTGACATTGACTTGATTTTTACTATCAATGTGCCACACAAATTGAACATGTTTTCAATTAATATTTATAATAGGGACATGATAGGAAGTAGTTCAGGTTATCCTTCTATCAAAATAAGATCTATGATAAATATTAACTGGACACATGTTCAATTTGCATGGCAAATTGACAGTAGAAATCAAGTCAATGTCAATGTCAAGTCGTTGTAGTTCAAGCTCTGGATTGACTCCAAATTATTATTCATCAATTTCCAGCCCCGGTCTTCAGGATTGAGTTCATTGCTCAGCCACATTTGCACTTGGTAGAATACACGTTTAGTATTTGAGTGCATGAGTCACAAAGACCAATATTCCAATATTATTTTTCTCAAATAGACAAGCCGATGAAGCATACTGGCCATATATTAGTTCAAATTCGTATTTTTTAAGTTTGAAATCACGATAATACGAGAACGGTGCTCCGTGAAAAAAAAACTATAGATATCTTTTTTATAGAAAATTTTACGATCTACAAACTTTCTCTCATCCATTTTTCCGGTATCTCTCACTGCTGCAGAGATATACGCAGGAAAAAATTAAAATTTGTAACCTTTTATCTCAGATAAGAAACAACGCACAAGCGGGATCGATTGGGACTTTTGATATAGCATTTGTAATGACGTATTCAAGACCTATACAAAAATTTAGCTTGTTGCAAATTAATGCAAATTCGGCACTTTTTTTCGTCTATTTTGATTGGGTTATAAGTGGTCAAAAGTTTAAGTCACCAGAAAACGCCTTCATAAATGTAAAAACGAGTGGAATATCTGCTTCAAAAATTGGTTCCAGCGAATGCAAGATGCATTAACGTTCGTGGAGAATACTTTGGAATATAATAGTCATTAAAATCTTTCTACTGTTTTCTCCCGTGCAAAACTAAAAGACTGCCCTCGTATTGCCAAAATTGGAAAGCCTGTGTACCTGAAGTTGCCAGTTTGACAAAACAAGCTTGCACAAGTGGTAAGGAGGCTTTAAACCATTTTAAAACATCCAGGTATGCCAAGAGACAGCGAAATGTTGGTGCCCAGAGTTTATTTTCACACAGCAACATTTTTGTGGAGCCATAATTTGTTGGCTGTTCGACTCAACAATAAAAAACAGCCTCAAATCGATTCTGGGGGAGAATTTGACCTCAATGGGAAAAATATAATTTACAAGTTTCTTGAACTCCTTAAGCCATATAAAAAGTCAATAAAAGACAATCTTCACCAAGAGAAGCTTTTATTGTCATTTTCTCTTGATGATCCTTGACTAAAAGATACCCATTCAATAAAAAAAAGGCTTCAAGTCTTCAATAATATTATGCACCAATTTCTGGGGATATCTAAAGACTGAAATGGTGGTTTGCAGAATGCTGTCTTCACCAAACAACATTTCTGGAGTGCCATGATACAAAATTATTGTACAGGAAATATTTAATTAAAAATAATAAATTGTGACCAGAGACCGGGTCGTGTTGGGATGTCCAGTCGAAGGTTCGCATGTGCAACAAACCTGAGGGATAATATTTCAATGTAAAACGCCCACTGAAGAGGTTTTTCACGACTAATGGCGCTAGAAGCTTAGTCCCTGATCAAGGCATGATCAATTAATGCGAGCCTTCGAAGGGACATTTTAGACTTGGCCCCTTGTCACAGTTTGGGGCTGCTAAAAGCTTTCACGCTGGAGGATACAATCAGGGTGCTCGAGTGACCTGACTAGGATCCCATTAAAGGTATTTGGGGTATTATGACGAGGCGTTTCGGTGGAATGCATCGTACGACAGACGAACGCATGACGAGTGATGTTGTTCAGGTGTGTTTGCACGATGATCTTCACCAAAGGATCCTACTGGGACTTCTTTATCTGATATTACTGAAAAAATTGGAGATCCTGTATTTGATAGAGCTTACAGTTATGGTAATAATTTTGCATGTTCTGTACCATCATTATGGGATGCCAAAAGACAGCGAAAGTTTGACTTTAGAAAGCAAAGAACCTGGAGAGTCGATGTGTTGGCTTCTCTACACAAAAAAAAACAATTTCAAACGATTCTGAGAGAGATATCTGTGGTTCATTGGGAAAACCATGACTTACAAGTGGCATGGACAGTTCACGTAAGGCAGGAAGTTTAGTGAAGACTATTTTCGTCAAGAAGAACTTTTAGTTGTACTCCCTCGGACATCAGTGCAAAAATTGAAGAGCCTGTACTAAAAGATACCTATTTGACAAAAACAAGCTTACAAAAATAGTTGAGGGCTCTAAATCTTTTGAAATATGCTATACCAACATTCTTGGGATGACGAAAGACAGTAAAAGATTGGTGTCCAACAAGAAGACAGATTTTTGTAATTTACTGGAAAAATTCCAATTTACAAATGGCATAGACTCTCGAAAAAGCAGAAAATCAATTGAAGACCTTCGTCAAGACGACTAATTTATGCCATTTTCAGCCTGTACTAAAAGATGCCTACTAAACATGAAAAACTTGCATAAATGGTTGAAATATGCTGAACCAACATCTAATGATGTCAAAAGCCATCGAATAATTGGTACCCAGAATGCTGTCTTACGCAGTAACGTTCCTGGAAAGTTATTAGGCGTTGGCTGCTGTACACGACAAGGAAAACAACCTCAGTCCAAGCAACGAAGGCCGAAATAGGTCAAATAGCGGAAAAAATTCATGAAGAAGCTATTTTGGCACAAATGTATGGTGAGGTGACCTTAATAACATACTAAAAGTCCTGATGGGTTGGAATGGAGCTAAGGGAGTGGGAATTGTTTGAAGAACTCTTGTTTCAGTTTTATGTTAATAGCTTGAAAACTACTACCTCCAGCAAAATAAAGTTGATATAATAAATTATTCTAAAGAAAATTCTCTACAAAAAATATAATAAACAGTTTTCCACTAGGATGAGGAATAGAGGAGATATGGAAGGACTTTCAGTATGTTATTAAGGACGCCCCACCTTACATCTGTGCCAAAGTTGGTTTCTATTTTTCCTTCGTTGCCTGGACTTTGAACGATTCTTAGAGAAACTATGGTGTGCAAATGGTATGAACTCTTCAAGCAAGGCAGAGAGTCAATTGGAAAAAATTTCCACCAAAAAAAGCTATCAATGTCACTCCCTCGAATAACACTCAAAAATTGAAAGGCATGGTCTCGAAGAAGCCTTCTTAACACAAAAATGGTATTGCCTTAAATCATTTTAAATATTTTGTACCATCTTGAGATGTTGATAAACAGCAGAAGATTCATGCCCCGAATGCTGCTGAAGAGTCGTTTCTGAAAGAGATCTTTGTGGTTCACTTCAGACAAGATGGTAGTTTGAAGACAATTGGAGTATCGCCTAATCTTGTTTGTCTCTTAGAAGAAATCTGCAAGTGGTACGGATTCTTCAAGCCTTTATCAAGAGGGGTTTCAATTTTACTTTCTCCTATGGTTAACTGGAAAATCATCAAACAAGACAGAATCGATTGGAAGCTATTTTCATCGAAAGGACTTCGTACAATAATGAAAAAAATGGAGATAAAAGTGTCCTTGCCTGAAATAACTTGTAGAAATTTGAAAAGCTTATTCAACAGAAAAAGCTTGCAAAAATGTTTGAGGCATAGCCTCGACTGATTTAAAGTATTTATAAACAACTTTGGTTCACAACAATTTATTTTGAGCCTTTTTTTCTTGATATCAGTCTCCAAGCATAGAAAAAATCAGCTCCGGAGATGAAGTATTTTCCGGAGGTATCCATAAATCCAACCTAAATTCGTATAAATATTAATTTGAGCACCTGAGTGCAATTCTCCTAAAAAACTTATAATTCCGCAACAATTCTCCACAATATCTTAAAATTCCACTTATCTCTTAACTCTACACCCTAATAAAAACTTTCGCAACTCCCATAAAGAATACAACTCCATATTCTGAAGTTTCAGAACGGGATTTAGAATTCTCGTGCAATTTCCAGTATTTTCTAAGATAATCCGGATGGTTTGAGTGATTTGTGCGTATTTCACCCCTATATTTTAACGTACGTGCGGGAGTATATAAACCCAAGTTGGTGCTGTCAGGGATAATAGCTCGCTCTAGGTTACACAGCAATTGCATTTGGGTCAAAAGTGGATTAGCGATTGTGGGTTTTTCTTCCCCACTGACAGGAACATTTCGTGATTCAACGCTCTTACAATTCTTGAGTAATTTGTTGATGTCTTTGTTAGGTTTCTTATTGATTTGGCAGAGCAAGCGTTAGGGGTGGCTGTTTTTTGGAATATATAGTCAAGCGAGAGAAGTTTCTATTGTAAACTTATTTCCCGGAAGATGGAGACAAATCCGGAATTGAGTGAGAAGCGATCGACAGTAGGAATCTGCACTGCAGGTCCTGTGCTCTGAAACCAATTATAAAGCTTAATTGGTTCTAGTAGTTTCATCGAAACAGAACGGGGATAATGGTTGGTCATTACTGCTGCGATAACTGGATTTTAAAGACGTGTGAACTTTTCAAATAAACATTTTGTGAGTGGTATAGTTATTTTTATAGATTGGTGAATTGAGGTTATCAACCTTCAAGTACCCAACATTCTAAGGTGTCTGTGGATGTTGTACGAAGTTTTATTGAAATATTTGAAAGAATAAAAGGGCTTTACCTACAAAGACGTGAAGACCATTTAGTTCTTATCTTTTAAAAAGTATGTCTTTCTTTTTGGAGCTCTTTATAGCTATAAAGTGAGTATTGAAAAAGCATTAAGATCTTACGTTGATCGGTTCCTGCTTTTAAAGCTAAAAGAACTGAAACATAATTTTATTGATAATATTCCATCCTTTGAGAACGTTTGCTCCAGGCAGACTCAATATAAGCTCCCGGGAACTAATATTGTTCAGAGATAAGCAAATGTTTTGTTGTTCCAACACAATCATGAAGACATTTGTTGCCACAACAGCTTAATTAATTATTGATTGAGTGCGGAAAATGCAACGTTTAAACAACAGACATACAATTGCAAGAGATACAACAACTTCTTTTTGAAAATTGATAAATAGGGTGTTGAAATTGAGTTCTTATCGGCGTCAGAACAACCATTCCACCAATGTTAAATTGCATCAAAAAGGACAATAAACAATTCAAGCAACAATATATCACCGTGGTAACATAAGTTACCCACGAAGATTAACGCTATCTTGTCTGAAGCAGCAGCAAAGTAGCGATGTGAAACGTTATTGCTAAGTGAACTAAACTAAACTGCATTCGATATTCTCAAAACGAATGGCACAACCAGAGTGGAAAATTTATTTTCTATGAGTACTTCTTGAACCTTTACTGTGGTCCCCAAAAGGTTTTATTTAATTGGAAACAGGGACAAGGCCCTAAATAAGCTGAGACTTCAAGACAAATCAGATTCTGCAATCCTATGATGAAGCTCACAGATTATTGTCACCAATAGGGCAGTCTTTGGATGATTATTAATCAAATGGGACTCAAACACTGACAAAAACTCTGAATATTCGTTTGTTATTTCCATTTGTCAAGAATCTTATCGATCGATAATAAAATAATTATTGTGTTACAGAATATGGCCAAATATTAACACTCGTAAAAATTCAACTGCCAGATAAAACTATTTACCTACTCATATGAAATAACTAAAACATGCTACTTGAAGATCAGAGTCTCACGGTAGAATTTAAAATGGATGAATGTGGCTACCATGGTTTGCATCACAATCGTTCGATTCCATGAATATTCATGTTCTATTTTCAACACAAAGCGTTACAATCCGAAACCGTAAAAAGGAGTGATTATCGACTTAATTGATGAGACTTTAAGAAAATAGTTACAGCCTCAACAGCCCTACGTGAACTTGATTTGACGGCGAAGATAGCCCTAAATCCGGGACAAATATTGATTTGAGTCCAAGCTTAAAGCAATTCAAATCGAAAGTAGTTAGAAGGACTAATGAAATATGAGGCTATCTCACTGCATCTTGGAGACCTCAATATCAATATGTTCACTACCTTCAAGTAGTTGGGGCCTCAAATTAGCACAAAATTAAAGTTTAAATAGGCCACAAAATGATTAAACGTTAAGGAAATATAAAAATATCATCCAGAATAAATCTTGAAGAGTCATTCGGTATAAATCTTGGTTTGGTTACTGAACTTAAGGAGCCAAAGCTTCAAACTTACATCAAAAAAAGCTCTTCTGAAGGAATTACCTTATTAAATCTTGATTGAAACTAATGGTAGATTAGCCTTTTTTTTCAATTTTTTATGTAGTTACTACTCCATAGAGCTAACGCTTAGGTAATATTGCATTACAGTCGAAATTTGTCGCAAATAGAGGGTATAAGGTAATAAATACCTCAAGTCACTTGTCTGAGTAGCTCTACGTTATCTTGATTTGATGGCGCAGAAAGTCATCCGGTATAAATCTTGGTTTGGTTGATGATCATATCGAACCAAAATTTGGATAATGAGGCTACCTTACTAAATATTATCGAATCTAATGACAAATTGACTTTTTTCTTCATTATTAATGAGGCTACTGCCCTATCGAGTTGAAGCTCTAAATTAGCACCGGATTCAAGTCTAAATTTGCAAAAAATAGGAGATGGAAGATGATAGAAGCTTTAGGAGATATAATATCAATTCTTATTCAAGTTGCTTGGTTTGATAGCCCTACGTAATCCTTAAATAAAGCCGCAAGAAGTTAGTTACTGACATCATCAAATCAAAGCTTCGAACTGGCATCGAATTGAATATGCAAGGGATATTGCATTATGAAGTTGCCTTACTGAATCTTCATCATCATGACAAATAAATTCCTTTTTTCTCATCAGTAAACTATTTACCATCCTCATCGAATTAGCACTTCAAATTATTTGCTTTGGTAGCCCTACGTAATCCAGAACAAGTCTTGATTTAGTGATTAGCTTCATCGAGCCAAAGCTCAAAACTTATGTCAAAATAAATATCTTCACAAGGAATATTGTATTTTGAGGTTGCCTCCCTAAATTTTCATCATCACGACAAATAAGTCTCTTTTTCTTATCAGTAAACTGTCAACTACCCTTATCAAATTAGGGCTTCAAATTATTACCAAATTTATCACAGATAAGAGATGTGAGATGAAAAAATATTGAAGATTTATAGAATTGATTGTAACTCAAGTTATTCGCTTTGGTAGCCTCACTTAATCCTGATTTGATGAAACACGGAGTCTTCCGGAACAAGTCTTGATTAATTGACTGACCTCATCGAGCTAAAGCTCAAAAATTATTTCAAATTGAATATCTTTACAAGGAATATTGTATTTAGAGACTACCTTACTAAATCTTCATCATCATGGCAAATAAATCCCTTTTTCTTGTAAGTAAACGGTTTACTACCTTCATCGAACTAGGGCTTCAAATAACTAAATTGATGTTCAAATTTAACACAAATAGGAGATGTAGAATGGAGAAACATTAAGGATTTGTAGTATTGGTTGTAACTCAAGTTATTCGCTTTGGTAGCCCTAAGTAATCCAGATTGGACGGCGCGAAGAGTCACCCGGAATGAGTCTTGATTTAGCTACTGCCTCATTGAGCCAAATGTATATCTTCACTAGAAATATTGTTTTTAAGGTTTCCTCACTAAATCCTCATCATCTTCGCAAAGAAGTCCCTTTTTCTTGTAAGTAAACTGCTTACAACCCTCTACAAATTGGGGCTTCAAATGAGTACCAAACCAATGTTTGAATTTACCACAAATAGGGGATATAAGGTGAAAGAAAATTGAGAAAATATAGTTTTGGTTGTAACTTGAGCTATTTGCTTTGGTATCCCTAAATAATCCAGATTGGACGACGCGGGGAGTTACCCGAAACAAGTCTTGATTAAGTCACTGACCTCATCGAGCCAAACCTCAAAACTTATGTCAAATTGAATATCTTTACCAGAAATATTGTATTTTGAGACTGCCTTACTAAATATTTATCATCATGGCAAAAAAGTCCCTTTTTCTTGTAACAAAATGGTTACCTACATTCATTGAATTAGGGTTTTAAATAAGTTTAAATAAATATTTGAATCCATCGCAAATAGAGGATGTAAGATGAAGGAACATTGGGGATTTATGGTATTGGTTGTAAATCAAGTTATTCGCTTTGGTAGCCCCCCTTGATCCTGATTTAATGGAGCGCAGAATTATCCGTAACAAGTTTTGATTTAGTTACTGACCTCATCAAGCCAAAGCTCAAAACCTATGTCAAGTTGTATATTTTTACTAGAAATACTGAATTTTGAGATTGCCTGACTAAAATTTCATCATCATGGCAAATAAGTCCATTTTTCTTGTAAGTGAACGATTTACTACCTTCATCGGATAAGGGCTACAAATAAGTGCCAAATTAATGTTTCAATTTATAGCAAATAGACGACGTAAGATCAAAAAACATTTAGGATTCATGATATTGATTTTAAATCAAGTTATTTGCTTTGATAACACTACGTAATCCAGATTTGATGGTTCGGGAAGTCATTCAGAATAAATCTTGATTTAGTCACTGGCCTCATCGTGCCAAAGCCTCAAACTTATGTCAAATATTGTATTTGGAGACTACCTTACTGAGTCTTCATCATCATTGCTTCAAATTAGTACCAAATTAATGCTTGAATTTACTACAAATAGAGGATGTAAGGTTAAGGAACATTAAAATAATATAGTATTGGTTGCAACTTGAGTTATGTGCTTTGGTAACCCTAAGTGATCCAGATTGGACGACACGAAGAGTCATCCGGAGCAAATCTTTTTTAAGTTACTGACCTCATCGAGCCAAAGCTCAAAACTTATGTCAAATTGAATATTTTTGATAGAAATATTGTATTTTGAGGTTGCCCTACTAATTCATCATTATCATGGCAAATAAGTCCATTTCTCTTGTAAACAGTTTACTACCTTCATTGGATTAAGGCTTCAAATAAGTACCAAATAATTGTTTGAATCCATCAGAAATAGGTGATGTAAGATCAAGAAACATTAAGGATTTATAGAATGTTGTAACATAAGTTATTTGTTTTGGTAGCTTCACTTATCCTGATTTGATAAGCGCGGAACAAGTTTTGATTTAGTGACTGGCCTCATCAAGCCAAAGCTTCAAATTAGTGTCAAATTGAATATTTGTACCAGAAATATTGTATTTTGAGGTTGCCTGACTAAATTTTCATCATCATGGCGAATAGGTCTCTTTATTCAGTAAATAAACGATTTACTACCTTTATCAAATAGGGACTTCAAATTGATGTTCAAATTTACTACAAATAGAAGATGGAAGATAAAGGAACATTAAAAAAATATAGTATTGGTTGTAACTTAAGTTAGTTGCTTTGGTAGCCCTTAGTAATCCAAATCAGAAGGCGCGGAGAGTCACCCGGAACAAGTCTTGATTGAATTAGTAGCCTCGTCGAACTAAAGCTCAAAACTTATTTCAAATTTGATATCTTTACTTGAAATATTGTATTCTAAAGCTGCCTTACTAAATTTCTATCATCATGACGAATAAGTCCCTTTTTCTTGTAAGTAAACTGTTTACTCTCTTCATCGGATTAGGGCTTCAAATTAGTACCAAATTAATGTAAGGTAAAAGAAGATGGAGAAAGTTATTGGCTTTGGTAGCCCTACGTAATCCAGATTTAATCGTGCGGGGAGTCATTCCGATTGAATCTTGATTTAATCACTGATTTCATTAAGCCAAAGCTTAAAACTCATGTCAAATTTGATATGTCCACAAGGAGCATTGTATTTTGAGGTTGCCTGACAAAAATTTTATCATCATGCCAAATGAGCTCATTTTTCTTGTAAGTAAACGGGCTGCAAATGACGACCAAATTAATGTTCAAATTCATCACTAGCAAGAAAAGTAAGACGAAGAAACATTGAAGATTTGTACTATTGGTTGTAACTCGAGTTATTCGCTTTGGTAGCCTCACTTAATCCAGACTTGATGGAGTGCGGAGTCATACGGAACCAGGCTTGATTTGATGACTGGCCTTATTGAGCCAAAGCTCGAAACTTATGTCAAATTGAATATCTTTACAAGTAGTATTTGTATTCCTTTCTTAATCTTCATCATCATGGCCAATAAGTCCCTATTTCTTATAAGTAAATGGTTTACTACCTCTACTGGACTAGGGCTTAAAATGATATTGATTTTAACTCAAGTTATTTGCTTTGGAAGCCCTACGTAGTCCAGATTTGATGGCACGGAGAATCATCTAGAGTAATTCCTAATTAGATTACTGACCTCATCAAATCAAAATTTCAAACTTATGTCAAATTCAAGTTTTTACAAGGAAAATTTACTTAATCTTTATCAAATCTATTACCAAATGAGTCCTTTTTTCTATTATTAATATGCCTAGCCTCATCAGGTTATTAGCAACAAACAAAGCTTAAATTTGCAACAAATAGAACTATACTCGAATCTAATGGCAAATCTGTTGATTTGCTTTATTATTAGTAATTCCATCGACTTGGGACCTCAAATTAACACAGTAGAGTTTAAATTTGGTACTAATAGAAAATATGAGATGATAAAACGTTGTGAGTCACGTCACTTGTCTTGGCAGCCCTAGAAACACCTCATCGAGTCAAAGCTTCAACTTTATACCAAATCAAAGGTCGTCGCAAAGAACACTGAAATATTAGGTCACTTTTGAAATTTTGATTGAATCTGATGCCAAATCGGATCGTTTTTGTCATTATTAATGTGTTTACTACATACTTTCATCGAGTCGGACATCAAATTAGGTTACCCTTCTATTAAAATAAGATCTAGATGACGATGACAAGAATTGAGAGTGCAAGACGAGATGGGAATATGTCAATGTTGATTCAATGTGGTACCAGGACTGATTTGATAACATAGGGAGTCTAGTTTTCGGAACAAACCTTGACTTAATGACCCTATAAAGCCTTATAATTTTCCAAAGATTATTGCATGATTGAGTCCTGAATTTAGTGGCAGTCAAGATTCGTAACTTAAATTTATTTTTCTAGCAATTCATTTTGGTAGCATTGTGCGCCTGTCATTAATGAATTTGTTGGACTATTTATGAAGTCTCAATATTGACATGCATTGTGTGTTCTCCTGTTGTGTGCTTGCTCATCAAAATATGGAGCTGAGGGTCTTGTACTCAATATGTGAGCAAACAAGCATTATGACATTCGGACAACAATTTTCGTAACTCGAAGTATTTGAACCCCAAGTTTTAATTCGTTCACATGGATAGTAAAAAAATGTGGTCATCAGGCCTCCAATATCAATTTAGTGAAGCATTCCTCCCTGAAATATTCTCATGTTCTGTTCTGACCGAGTTCCTCACCAATGGAACGCATTTATCCGAAGATATGCCATTATACAGCGAAGACGTTTCGATCCGCCCCTGCGTGAGTGTCTGTGAAATATCTCGGATACCATCACGTCTAAGAATTTCACCAGATGAGCATTTCATAGCTTTGAATTAAGGAAGCAAAAATGCAAGAGGAATGTACTCTCCAGTTCTTGCATATATTTCCATTTCTATGCATCCCTCTTTCTCTTTATTTCTACCCCTGTTCGCTTCGCGAATTGAGGTTATTGGTTTTAGATCTAATCAGTATTCATCCATCGTTATTATCGTAAATTAATTTCTTCCTGGCGGTATTAAAATATTTCTGAAGGGAAGGAATTCCATGTCATTGATTTTGAGTTCAATTAAAAATTTACTTTTGACAAATTTTGTTGATAGTTGTGCCATTTCTGTACTAGACTGAAATTGTTTTACCTTGCCTTCGTATTTAGATCGTATTGCAAAACTCGACTCTGGTTCTACTATTATTACACAGCTTCGGCATTCATGCAATCATCAAAGGACACACAGAATGATCAAATGAAAAATTATCTACATTTATAGCATCAACCATGAATTTGTTCTGCAATAAATTGCGATTTGAGCGAACGGAGTACATTTTAATATAACAATAGTTGAACCAAGTTTAATTATCTGCTGAATCATGTCAACTGAAACTACACGAATTCTATGGACTATTAAATGAAACGAACATCACACGGAAAACTCCGGAACTGCATACATCTACAAATTAAGTTCGGAAAGCCCAGTTTCATGTATGTACATATAAACTGCTGTTGTAGTTCAAATCGAAGAATTGTGCTTCAAGCAAAATCCAGCTTAGTCACCGTACGTTCATTTAATTGCAAGAAAATAACTTCAACATAAAACTGAATTCTACTTTCGGTATTTGAAAGTAATATAAAAAAGTTTGATCTTACACGTTTTCAAGAGCGAAATACAAGAAATCTATCAATCAAAAAGTTTCAAATCAGCTCATGCTGTTCTGAATCGTGCAAATAACCAGAAACTGCAACTAATAGAGACCAACTTCTTGTTCTGCATAGTTCTTGGAACTGTGACTACTTCGGGGACTAATGTCAACTTCCGGAAGCTTATTATTCGCATGAAGGTGTGCGAAAATTGTGCTGGGGTTTACTACCCCCGTAGCTAGCGACAATCTATTCAAAGATATCTCTGGATACCTACAACATTATTGCTGTTTGTGATGGCCAACTCTTGGCTTTGACTTTACTGAATAAATCGTTTCCTCGTCAAACCAATACTGTATTTGCTATTTTTGATACACCCTAAGCCTCAAATTGAACAATAGTTGACTTGAATCACTTAGTTGAGCAAAAATGAGCACAAAAATTGACAGAAGTACTTCAGAAGCCTCTTCAGTACACATTTACGTACAGATCATAAGTTTTCAAAAATTGATATGGCTTCTGCAGTAGTCAGTTCCGCAAACTATTCAGAACAACTGTAGCTCCTTGATTTTTGCAATATTCAAGACAGTTTGAGTTTCAATGAGCCTCCCTGAATAGTTTTAATAATTTTCAGATATTCCGTAGCCTGATTTTCAGAAGTTATTCAAAATCCTTTGACATTGAAATCTGTTCAGTCTAATAATACTGAATTATAAGTAAACATAAAACTAAATATGAACTTGATAAATAAAGGAACTACGAGCTCTGTCTCAATGAAGTTGGCACAGTCAACGAGAATATGTTTAATAAATACGTTTTATTTGGTGAAGTTCTGTATATAAAAGTGATTAGAAACACAACGTTTCAACAGCAAAGTGCTGCCTTTCTCAAATGTAAAAATATAATAAATGAATAAACAAAAATTGTCAAGACAACAAAAATACAAAAGGTGACTAGATAAAATATTAACTCCTAGGATCGTAGAGCTCTGCCTGTGGTTTAGCATATAATTCAATATCCACGGGTCTTCAGGAGATAAAAATGAAGGTTTAAATAGGGAAATAGTCAACTCCTTGTGGTTCTAGGTCAATCTGGCTCTACTCTTTTTGGTTTGGCACAAAACTGAACCATTCACAGATCTCCAGGAGGTGGTGTTGAAGTAACTCTTCTAGTAGATTTATAGATAAAAATAACTTGAAATTATGAACAAATGACTGGTAACCATGATCGATTGAGTTCATAACCAGTATTCAAATTCAAATTATTCGGTAATTTTTTTATTTCAATTGCTTCTCTTATAAGCCTCTTGAAGCAATTGTTCTCTTTAGCCAGAAGCTTTGTATTCTTAAAGTCAATGCCATGTAATTCTTGAATGGCATGCTCAGCCACAGCAGACTTTTCTGGATGGTTCAATCTTATATGACGAGAATGCTCTTTCAGTCCTGTTTCCACAGTCCTCTTGGTTTGTCCAATATATACTTTGCCACATTGGCAGAGAATCTTGTATATTCCTGGATACTGTTGAGGAAATCTGTCTTTAACATTACAATAAGATTTCGAATTTTTTAAATTGGAAGTCTAAGATATTTTTATGAAATATTTATGTAAAAGTCTTCCAATTTTATCAGTTATATTAGCTACGTAAGGCAACGTAACAAGTATTTTTTTATTATTTGGATCTTGAACAGGAGGAATAGAATTCTTCTGTCTAAGTGCTCTCTTGATCTGTGTTTTATTATAACCGTTCTTCAAGAAAACATCGTCTAAAAATTTGATTTCATCAGACAGTTTACTTAGATGACATAAAGTAGAGACTCTGATATAAATTTTTAATGGTGCAAAATTTTTGAGCTGGATGGTGATTGGAGGACTCATGTAAATATTGATTTGTATGAGTCGGTTTCCTATATACTGAATGGATGAGTTTACCATTATCTTGTTTCTCCAGGTGAACGTCCAGAAAATGAAGACAGTTATTTTCTTCAACCTCAATACTGAATTCTATGTTTCTAAGTTACATGTTCAGATGATTCAAAAATACATTCAATTCATCTCTACTATGAGGCCAAACAGCAAAAACATCATCAACATAACGTAGCCAAACAGTGGGTTTCTTTATAGCTGTGCTTAAAGATTTTTTGTTCAAAATTCTCCATGTAAAAATTGGAGAAATTGGAGAAATAGGAGAACCCATGGCAACATCATCGATTTGCTTGTAATTTAAAATTTAAGTGAATTAATCAAATTAATTTATTAAAAATAAGTTCTGAAAAGTTTTTTCCTTCATTGAGAATATATTTCTTAACAGGCTTCCAGTTTCTTGACAGTTCATTGGAATAATTTTTTTATATTTAAATCTTACATATTGAGCTAAATTTTGAATACTGAAAAAAAGAAAATCCTAAGCATTTCCTAATATTGCCAAAATACAGAAAATCAATTAAAATTAAATAGAAAATCATGTTTACGTTGCATTGCCTTTTTTAGACTATCCATCACCTTTTAGTTGATAATGTAACGTGCAAAAGTTTCATAATTCGCTAGAATAAAATAAGCCCTGAATCCATCTTTGTTGTCTGGGCGGGACCTTTCGTACTGTTTGTTTCGTATCGCGTCGCCCCGCCCGGTCAAAAAATCTAGTAACGTGCTCGACTAAATCTAGAATATTTCGAGAAACAGGTCTCCGTATATAAGGGCAAGCTAATGACCTGACTAGAAACAGTAATAAATAAATAAATAGTCAAAAATAAATATCTGCGGCTTTGTTTAGTAGTAGTAAGTGATAAATTAATTATGTAGTGTTTGTTCATTTTAAATTATTAAATAGTGATTTTTATTAAATTATAATAGAGTAAATTAGAATGGCGAATTCAATATGGAGATTTTTACAATAAATAAAAAAAACACAGAGAGATACACACATACACTAGAGAGGTAACGAGTAGAAACGAGAGATCTATAATCGATTACTTAATAATAGAACATAAGAACAAGCATTTAATAGAGATATACGAGTAAAAAGAGGATATGAAATGAGCAGCGACCACTTCCTCCTGGAAGCCAAAATGAAGATGAATGATATAGAAGTAAAAAGGACAGAAAGTAATACAAAAACCAAGAACGAAGTAACAAAAATTTATAAACTCAAGGAGGAAGCAGCCAAGGATAAGTACAATGAACAACAGGACAAGAAGAAATAATAAAACAAGGAGAAACCATATGGAAAACTCTTAAAAATATATTAAGCGAGGCAAAAGATAGTTGTGGTACCTACAATAACAACCAAAACAGAAAACAAACAAAGTGATGGAGCCAACAAATAAAAGAAGAAATCAAATTGAAGCAAAAAAATGGGAAATATATCTCTGTAATTAAACGCAAGAAAATGTATCGATACGCATTAAAATATCACTTTTTAAAATTGGACAACCCTCATTTAAACCAGATTTTTCGCAGACAACCTTATACCATCGTGTTCGCAATAAGATAGCGCTTATTTTCATATAAGTTTAAGAAACAGATGAATGAAAATAGCTAGTATTAATATACCTGCCAACCCTGCAGTTACGCCAGGAAAAAAAATAGACAACCCAACATTTACATATTCTATAGGCTCCATACTTTCGATTGGTATTAAATTCATTCGTAAAACTCATGAGTGCAATTTAAAATAAAAAGTCATTTTTCAAAATTTAATTAACCATAGCCTTGCCAGGAATTTTTTAGGCAACCCATTTGCGATGTATTTCATAATATACTAAATTTGTTTTAAAAAAATTTCACCACTGTAACAGATGGGTGATATTCGTTCTTAATTCGGATCCTCTACTATAAGGAAATGGACAAAATAATCAATACAAAATGCTAAACAACAAGAATGGGAGGATTTCTAAAAATGTATGAATAATAACTACAAATAAGACAAGAAACTCTTCAATAAAGTAGCGAAGAATTTGAGAAAATAGAAAGACCAGCCTATTAAACAATTAAAAGACAAAAATGGGACAATACTGAAAAAGGATACAGACAAACCAAAAAGTTGGAGAGAAAATTTTGGAGAATTACTAGAACCGCAAGAACTAACCATAAGCAACGTGTACAACAAAGACACTGTAACAGAGCAAAAAAAAAAGAAATCAGCATCGAAGAAGTTACAATTGCTATTGGAAAGTTAAAAATAGGGAAAGCATTCGGATATAATAATAATAATAATAATAACCTTTATTTGCCCAACAGTAAATAACCAATAATAGGACAAAAAAAATATATACATAAAATGATATGATGAGATAAAGCCAGAGCAGCTATAATACATGGAAGAGGAAGGAACAAAAATACTGCACACATTAGTAAACAAAATTTGAAAGAGCAGACACCTACAGACTAGAGAAAAACAATCATACTGCCAATATACAAAAAAAGAGACAGCCGCAACTGTTGCAATTATCGAGGGATCTCACTCTTATGCCAAGCAGTAAATTGTACGAAACGATACTTGAAAGTAAACTAAAAAGTTAGTAGAAGACAGGATTGAGGATACTCAAAGCGGATTTAGAAAAGGCCACAGCACCCAAGATTATGTATTTACAATTCGACAGATAACGGGAAAACACTCAGACATAACAAAAAAATTGATGAAGCTGACTGGATGAATGAATTTGAGTGAGTAAAAAGTCTTGGGAATTCAGTCAATATTTCTGTTTTAATTTCTTTTCTACTTTATAGTTTCGGCTGTACATCAGTAAAATGGAAGACCTATTAAATGATAGTGGAACATATATTATAGTAATTAAGGTATCAAGGGTGTTAAAAGGACAATAATGCCTGAGGTCAACAGTGTACTTTCCGAGGGCCTCTGGCCCGAGGTGTGTACGTTGACCGTAGGCATTATTGTCTGTTCAACACCCGTGTTGCCTTCAATGTTTAATGTCCGATTTTTGTTGTATTTCAATCAAAATTTTTAGTAATGTATGTCCTGTCATTGTGATTTCTGTCAGAGAAATTACTCTAGTTACTTGCTGTAACTAGGCAACTTGTTTGTTATTTTTCAAAATAATGCCCTCGGGCATTATTTTGAAACATAATGCCCTCGGGTATTATTTGTTACCTAACTACCCTGAAAACAATGTTATTATGACAGCAATAATAAACTAGTCGGACATTAAAATAAATAAAGATCTCACAACAAAACTTCAAAATACAAACAATAAATTAGTCAAAAATTTATTTGACAAACAATACATTCATGTAACAATAAAGAAAAGTCTAACATCCAATAATGCAATCTCTCCTAGAATTTATGGTCTTGTTAAATTACACAAAAACGACAAACCGCTTCGCCCTATCGTATCTGGAACAAATTCACCAACTGATAAACTATCAAAGTATTTAACTCAAGTACTGAGGGATTTATATGAAGATAAGTATTATATCAGAAAATCATTCGAATTCCAAGAGTTTGTCACTCAAATAACTTTAGATAATGATTATGTTCTTATTTCATTAGATGTGGTCTCTTTATACATTAATATTCCAATAGACCTAGTGCTTCAAGCTGTCGAACAAAAATATGATATCATATCGAAACGGACAGACATACCACTCGATGAATTACTGAATTTAATCACATTTTGTTTCGAAAGTAGTTTCTTCAAATTTAATGGTGAGCTTTATCGACAAGTGTTTGGTGCAGCAATGGGGAATTCAATGTCTCCAGTAGTGGCAAATTTGGTTATGGATTTGGTTCTGAAAGAAGTTGTTGCAAAGTTGTCATTTAAGGTTCCGTTCATAAAAAAGTACGTGGATGATTTGATTACAGCAGTGCCAGAATCTAAAATAAATGAGATAGTAACTATTTTCAATAGCTTTAATGCCCATATTCAATTCACAGTAGAAACAGAGGTTAATAACACCCTACCTTTTCTTGATATGTTACTGATTAAAGAAGAATGTGGCAACATTATCACCAAATGGTACAAAAAGCCTTCAGCAAGTACGAGGTATCTAAATTTTCAGTCGAATCATCCAAAAAGTCAACTTCTCAATGTTGCTAGAAATATTTTCAGCAGAGCACTTAAATTGACATCTGAAAAGTATCATAACGAAGTTAGCAGCACAGTAACTGATTTACTTCGTTCAAATAAATACCCACTTGGCATCATAAATGGTATCAAAAATCAAATTATGAATCTTTCATCTAATTTGAATGACAATAACATGAATAATAAAAAATCTTTGACCGATAAGTACTTCACAATTCCGTACATAGATAGCGTTAGCTACAAAATCAAACAAGTATTCAAAAATAAAGAGGGAATTGAAATTTGTTTCAAACAGTACAAGACAGTAGGTAATTTATTCTCCAAAATAAGAGATAAAACAGATAAAAACTTAAGATCTAATTCAATTTATAAAATCCCATGCAATGATTGTAGAGCACAGTACACAGGAGAAACCAAAAGATATTTAAAAACAAGGCTTGATGAACATAAGCGAAACAGTAGGAAATTGGATAAAAATACGCCAAAATGTGCTCTAATTACTCATTGCATAGATTCAGGACATACTTCCAATTTTGATGAAACTAATATTATCCATAATGAAATCAACTTAAGCAAAAGACTTACATTAGAAATGTTGTATATAAAACAAGACAGACAAAATATTAATGAAAAAACAGATACTATTGCACTTAGCACTACATACAACAATATTCTTTAATATCTATTTTACTTTTCCTAATTTTTGTTTATATTTTTGACACCTTACGTGATGCACAAGCTTGCATTTATTTTTAATTGTTTGACACTATAACAAACTTATTCCTACCTGTGATAATTTGTAATTTTTTGACAATGCGTGCACGCACGATTTTTTACTCGCACTTAATCAACGTCTTCCACAGATGTAGGTTGTGGCATTGACAAATGGAAAAAAAAATTTCCGCTAAATTTACCAACTTGATATTACATTTCAATGTACATTTTTAATTTTTCTCAATATAGTTCTTTTGTAAGTATTTCCGATAAAATTAGCATAAATAAATAGTGATAAAAAAATAATTAAATTGTAGCGCTTCTGAAGATGGCTGAGGTACAGCCGAAACTGTAAAGTAGGAAAGAAATTAAAACAGAAATATTGACTGAATTCCCAAGACTTTTTACTCACTCAAATAACAAAAAAATCTTAGCATGCTTTATAGACCTTGAAAAAGCTTTCGATAGAGTTTATAGAGAATTGTTGTGGGAAATATTAAAAAGGAGAAATATAGCACAGAAGCTACTAGTATTAGAAGGAATACAAAATATATATAAAGATAACATAAACTATATATGAACCGCTAACTTATCAAGAGAATTCAAAACAGGTGGAGGATTGAGACAAGGAGGAGCTTTAAGTTCTTTATTGTTCATACTATACATGGATGAAATTAACATTGAAGCAAACAAAAGAACAATAGAAACTGCCATAGGATATTTAAATTTAAAACAAATAAGAATAGCAGAGTGCATTTTTGCAGACGACATGGTAATATTGGCGAATACAGAGAAAAATTTGCAAGAGATACGGAATGAAGAACTTCTCAGAGTAATTATGAAAATGAGTGCCAATAAAACAAAAGTAATGATGATAGCCAAAGAAGAAAAACAATTGAAAATACAAATAGATAATTAGAATATACAACAAGTCCAAAGCTTTAGATATTTAGGAAGTATAATCGAAAATAAAGGAGGATATGAAGATGAAAAAAATAGCAGAATACAGACAACAGTAGAAACTTACTATTAAATTAGTAAGGCACTATTAAAGCACAAAACAGTAAACAAAAGAACGAAGTTGACCATCTACAAAACAATAATACTACCAATGCTGCTGTACAGTTCAGAAACCTGGCTACTGAATAAAAGACAATAAAGTAAAATCACAGCGGAAGAAATGAAATGACTTAGAGCTATAGAGGTGGTAAGAAAACTAGACAAAATTAAAAATGAAAAGATTAAAGAGAGATTAGAAATACAGTCAGTAATGAAGAAGATAGAGCAGAAGCAATTGGGGTGATATCGACATCTAATTCGACTCGAGGATAAAAAAAGTAAACGAAATATGGAAAGTAAGAACAACAGGGAAAACAAACCGCGGCAGGACGATGTAATACAACACAAGAACCAAATTTTCGATTTTGTTTTCGACCAATGAGCATAGTTTCATCTATATCACATTTTATGAGAAGCCAAAATATCTGACAACTGGGCTAATAGTGGGAACTAATTTTTGAGCATGTGTCTCACAAATTTTCCATGTGAACTGCGATCGAAGTTTTTTTTTCATGATATGCTTCAAGATTTTGATTGGCCAGTGGATATCCATTTTAGAAATGATATTCGATTCCAGCCATATGATATGATAGTACATTCCATCATTTGTCATCAAAAGTTTCGTTCAGGAGCAGTAATATGCTCTGAAAACTGGAAACATTTTTCACAATTGCTTCCAGAAACATAGGTACATTCCTACGTTGATATTTCGTTACAGAATAAAAACTGACAACTATATGCTAAGAAGTTTCAGGAATTTCATGTAACTGACGTTTCATGATCAGGATCTCAATTGCATTTCGTTGAAAAAGCCCTAAAGTTACCAAAAAAAAGAAGATATTGACATTATTAATATTCTGGAGCTTCCTGACAAATGCAAGATTAAAATCCGCCCCTGAAAGTTCTTTATCAACAGACACCTTTGCACAAGATTTTCCAGGTGGTAACACTTCACAAGTGCGCTACTTCCCGGTTTCCGGTTTAAAAAGGATCAGGCATTGTTGATGGGATGAAACGGGAGTACGTCAGGAGTCGAGCTCGGAGCTTGGAGGATAATTCAACGGCGCATAGCCCGAATAATCTTGCGATGTTATCGAGTACGCTAGATTTCCGTTTTTACCTCCCTTTCGCAGTGCAGCTTAACTTTGGCACACTGCCAAATTCCAACGGGGTTGTTATTGAGCGTAGGACGCGAGATCCTGGCAATTTAGGGTGGTACCGCTGGATGGGATGCAACACCGGCTGAATACGATATTTACTTACATTTATTACATTGTTAATTGTCTGGTAACCATTCAGAAAGTGATGAGTATTCAGAAAGTTCCATTTGTCGTATAACGACAATTATAAAAAATCAATAAACGTTTATGAGTAATTAAGGCTGTAAAACTGCTTGATTACAGATAAGAAAATGATTTAAATTAACAGTTTCATAATTTAATGATCACTTTAATAACTTGTTCCACTAAAACGGATTACCCTGCTTGATTGAAATTTGTTTTCTGGATGATATTAAAGCAATATAAATCTGTTTGAATAAATGGAGCACATTCTAAACAATTTTACAATGTTGAGAAAGCACACATTTACTCGTATGCTAAAACAGACAAATGAGTTTGCTTGCTCTTGAAAAGAAACAAAAGCTTGTAGCGTGTTAGAAATAGAATGCATGATTTAAGCGGAGCACAAAAAATCTCATTTCACTTTGCGGATTTATACCGCTACAAGATTTTTACAGCAGATTCTCACCGTAATCTTCAGTCAAACGTTTGCAACGAAATTTCCCAACGAATAATCGTAAGAACTTATTAATGTTGAATTATTTGAAAAATTAGTGTTTCTCATATTTTTGTATAATTTTCCTTCCAAATTTGGTCTTACTCTTTTGTTAGGAGGCCCAAATTCCATTCTTATCATGTCAATAAACCAATTAAATATTGCATGAAGATATAGCTGGAAATTGATTAACTTAAGCCGACGGTTTATTGAATTTTTTTGACGCTGCGATATGAGGGATGAAATGATGAAGCGGAATCTGTCACACATGTCACTCTATCAACCCATATCTCCTTAAATAATTATCGTAAATTAATGATTGAAACTTTGATAGAAAGGTCATGAATTAGTTTGTAACAAAACTATTTTGAATCCTTCATCTTTCAACCCTAAAATACATCAGCATTAAAACTAAAAGGTAGACGGAATTCCAAAAGATTTTGTATTAATCTAGTAGAATAATAATCCTGTAATGAAAAATCTAACGTCATTATAAAAAATATATAGAATCACTATAGTGCAAGCAGTTTTAGTCCTCGTTTTTGCAGCCCTATATCGGTGTTAGGGGTTGAATAATGCAACCAAAATATGTCCCACTTTCAAAGCTCATATGACTTGAAAAAACAGTCGTACAGATAATGAGCCAAATGCTAATTGAAAAATTATGTTTTGATTTATTACAAAATAATTCTCCACCCTTCCTCCATCAACCCTTGGATACGACAGCATTGATACTAAAATAATTACCGTACCACAAATAAACCAAAAACTAATGAAAGCTTATGTACTAGCACTTATCATGAAACCATTTCCAATTACGGATCTTTCAACTATGCTTATATAGAGGGGTTTAAAAATGCAGCCGAAAACTATCACAAATAAAAAGATTATATCTTTGAAATAATAATCGTGAAATGATGAACCAAACGTTGATGTAAAGCTCATAAGTACCATTTATTATAAAATCAGTAACAAACCTTCTTCTGTCAACCCTTAAGTACGACATCAAGAAAACAAAAATTCATGCAAAACTCCGTATGACCCCTCTGAATTTTCTAAAATAATATTCATATAATAAATACCCAGATGCCAGACATCAAGAGAAAGAAAACGAAATGTGGGAATTCAGTCAAGAGTTTTATTTTTATTCTACTCTACAGTTTCGGTCCCACCTGGACCATCTTCAGGAGTGCTACATTGTACAAAAGTGTGAACATGAAGGACAAAATGACGAAGTGAAATGAACAGTATACTTACAATAAAATTAATGTGTGTATGTGTTGACATCTGTGTGTAATAATAAGTTAAATAAAAGTCGGAGTAATAAAAATGAGGAAAACAATCATGTTTTCGGTCACAAATTTTAAGATAAAATATTTAAAATATTTAAAAAACTATGCTTGGCAACAACTGACTGTTATGAAAGACCAAGACTGAGTGCTTGTTGAATAAGGTGTTTGCCCGCGTAATGCGGAAAAGCAAAATTACACAGGTCGATAACAGTCAGTTGATGAAGTCAACTATTAGATAAGAATCACATCAGGATATCAAGGGATGCAAGCCATAAAAGAAAAAATCAAAAAACCAACGAAACAAAAACATTCAAATCATTTCAAAATGTTATTATAAATAGTGCTTAGGGCTACAGTGTCAATTTTCTCATTGACATTATTTTTGTCCTGTTTTATATGTAACATTTCAAGTGTTAGTCTTTTGTTAAGAATAGCTTGATTCTGTAGAATGCGTGTGTTAGCAAAATCAAAAGAATGTCCGGTCTTGATACAGTGACTAACCAACGCACATTTAGCATGTTCACATTTTTGTACATTGTAGCACTCCTGAAGATGGTCCAAAACTGTAGAGTAGAATAAAAATAAAACTCTTGACTGAATTCCCACATTTCGTTTTCTTCATAGCATCTAACAGTCAGCATTATCCACTCCTTCTATCAAGAGAAAGATTATATAACGCCATTTATTATAAAACCATTCTCAATTTGTGATTTTACCCTATTTCCCCATACCCTACCAATATAGAAGGTAAAAAATTGCACAATTTCAAAGCTTATATCCCCTAAAATAAAAATCATGGAATAATGGGCCAAACGCTGATAAAAGTTCTATGTATTTATTCATTCTAAAACATGTTTCAACCCTTCACCCTTCATGCATTGAATGCAGCCATATGATAATGATATTCCATAAAATCAAAATAAATATAAAAATATAATAAATGAATGAATAGCAATAAAAAGACAAGATAGTGTCATTTGTGATATGACCAGTTTCAACCCCTGATCTTCCGGTAAAGGGAGCAAATAGGGCAGCCAAAATCTGTCAAAATTATAAAAAACATATCTTCTCAAACAATATTTGTGGAGTAATCAATCAAAAACAAGAGAACTCATGTAGTGCTATTTATTATAGAACCAGTAACACCCCTTTATCTTTCAATTCTCAAATACGACAGCAAGAAAACTAATTTTCGTCTATGTCTCCAATTTCTGACCTCCCAACCCTGCCGTTATACGGTGTTGAATGATTCTATAAAATTCTGCCACACTTAAAAGGCTCATATCTTCTTAAATGATAACTGTAATATGATGAACCAAACGCTGAAAGAAGAGTAATGTATTTATTTATTTATTATAAAAGTACTTTTTACCTATCATTTACCATCCCTTAAATACGGTAACATGAGAATCAATTTTTAGGAGAATCTTCTTGAGATTCTACCTGATGTTACTAAAATAATATCGTATACTGAAGAATCAAAAATCAATTTATCATATACCCAAATTCAACCCTTCATCCTGAAAAACCTAAATTAGTCACAATTAAAAATAATCTTGGAATACTGAACTCGACGCTATTAAAAACCTAATGAAGAGTGATGCATAAGAAAACCAGTATAACAACCCTTCATCTTTCAGCCCTTAAATACGATAACCAAGAGAATACAAATTATGCAAAATACAATTTCCGCATGAAACTTCTCAAATATTTGTCGTATGATAAATATCAGACGCCGATAGAAAAAAAATCTGACGTGAACATCACGAGACTTACTTGTACATCATTGGAAATATTCATATAATACGATGTGATTTTGTGTTTGATCATATATATCATTGGATTTATATAATCAAACATGAAATCTCATCGTTCCACAGTTAATCGTGTGGATTTAATCAAGAGATTCTAAAAATCTGTCAAGTAAAATACGCTTTCAGCCAAGTCGATTGCTATGGAAACAGTAGACCATTATTCTTATACTACAACATTCCTAAATACTGATTTCCAAAATTCTACGACTACCAACAGATCTGAATTTATGCGCGAAATTGAAAAATAAATTCCTACTGAAGTGCACTTCCGGTTCAGTCTATTGCTATGAAAATAGTACGCAATCATTCAGATGCTACAGCAGACCGAAATACCAAATTTCAGTATTCTACACCTGATCGTTTCAAATTTATGCGAAAAATTCAAAAAGTCTGTCATATAAAGTGCACTTCCGGCTCAGCCGATTGTTACAAAAATATAAGATGACCATTTAGATGCTACAGCAATTTCAAATGTTAAATTCCAATATCCTGCACTTCCAACCCTGCTGGTTTAGGAGGTGAAAAAGTGTATCAAAAACCTGTCCAATTCCAAAGCTTATCTGTCCTAAAATAATAATTTGAAAATAATTAACCAAAGCTGATAGAAAGCTTATGTAATGTTTTTCATAATAACACCAATTTAAACCCTCCAACTCTCAACCCTTGGCTATAGCAGCATTAATCAAAAATTGAGGCGAAATTTCAAATTATTCTATGTTAGTCGTTCGTTACGGAACCAAATGTTGATGAGAAGAAAATTTAGTACCATACATTGAATAATGCAACGAGAATCTGTCGCACTACCAAAGTTTATATCTTCCAAAATAATGATTGCAGAATGATGAACTGAATGCTGATAGAAGCTTAAGTAGTGCAATTCATAACTGCACCAAATTAAGCCCTTCAACGTTCAACCCTTGACTACAGTAGCATAAAAACAAAAAATCAGGCGGAATTCCATATAATTCTATCTAAGTCCTCTGAAATATTAGACGTTCTATTGAGAACCAAATTTTGATGAAAAGAAAATGTAGTACCATTTATAAAAACACCATTTTTAATTCGTGATTTTTCAACCCTCTCTGTATATGGGATTGAATAATGCGACAAGAATCTGTAGCACTATCACAGCTTATATGTTCTAGAATAATGTTTGCAGAATAATGAACTGTACGCCGATAGAAAGCTTATAGATGCCATTCATGATAGAACCAAATTAAATCCTTCAACTTCCAGCCCTTCAATATAGCAGCATAAAAACCAAAATGTAGATGAATTCCCACATGATTATTTCTTAATTTCCAGAAATATTAGTCGTACCATAGGGAACCAAATATTGGTAGAAATAAAATGTGGTACCATTTTTAATTATGATCTGAGCCTATCTGCATAGAAGATTAAAACTCTACAAGAATCTATTGCATTATCAAAGCTTATATCTTTTGGAATAATGTTTGCAGGATAATGTATTGAACATCGATAGAAAGCTTATAAATGCCATTCATAATAGGACAAATTTGACCGTTCAACCTCCAGCCCTTGAATACAGTAGCATAAATAACAAAATTTTGGCGGAATTCCACATGATTCTGTCTGAATCTACAAGAATATTAGTCGTATCATAGAAAACCAAATGTTGATAGGAAGAAAATGTAGTACCATTTTGAATTCTGGTCTTCCAGCCCTGTCTGCATAGGAGATTGAATAATGCAGCGAGAATCTGCTGCAATATGAAAGCTTATATTTTCTGGAATAATGATTTTAGAAGTTCATATTATACCATTTACGATAGGACCAATTTATATACTTCAACTTTCAACTCTTGACTACAGCAACATGAAATAAAATTCAGGCGGACTTTCACATAATTCTATTTATTCGTACCATCGTAAATCAAATATTTATGAGAAGAAAATGCAGTACCATTTATTATAAAACCATTTTTTATTGATGATTCTCTAACCTTGCTGGCTTGGGGGATTGAATAATGCAACAAGAATCTGTTGCACTATCAAAGCTTATATCTTCTGGAATAATGTTTGCAGAATAATAAACTAAGCGCCGATAGAAAGTTTATAGATGGCATTCATAATAGGACCAAATAAACCCTTCAACTTCCAGGCCTAAATTTAGGTGGAATTCCACATGATTCTGCTTGAATTTCATGAAATATTAGTCGTACCAGAGGAAATCAAATGTTGATAAGAAGAAAATTTAATATCAGTTTTAATTCTGATCTTCCAACCCTATCTGTATGATGCAACAAGAATCTGTTGCACTATCAAAGCTTATATCTTCTAGAATACTGTTTGCAAGATAATAAATTCAGCACCGATAGAAATTTTATAAATGCCATTCATAATAGGACCAAATTAGATCCTTCAACTTCTACCCCTTGAATACAGCAGCATAAAAACCAAAATTTAGGCGGAATGCTCTATGATTCTGTCTAAATTTCCTAGAATAATAGTCGTACCAACGTGAACCAAATGATAATAGAAAGAGAATGTGGTACCATTTTTACTTATGATCTTCCAGCCCTGTCTGCATAAAAGAGCAAATAAAACAGCAAGAAACTGTCGCACTGTCAAAGCTTATATCTTCTGGAATAATGATTTAAGAATGTTGAACTGGACACTGAAAGAAAGTTTATATAATGCCATTTACGATAGGACCAATTTATATACTTTAAATTTCAACTCTTGACTACAGCAACATGAAATAAAAATTCAGGCGGAATTTCACACGATTCTATCAAGGTCCCTCTGAATATTAGTCATACTATGGGAAACCAAATGTTGATGAAAAGAAAATGCAGTACCATTTATTATAAAACCATTTTTTATTGATGATTCTCCAATCTTGCCTGCTTAGGGAATTAAATAATGCAACGAAAATTTGTCGCTCTATCCTGCAATAATGTTTGCAGGGCAATAAATTGAACACCGATAGAAAAGTCATAAATGCCATTCATAGAAGGACGAAATTAGACCTTTCAACTTCCAGCTCTTGTAGAAAAAACAAAATTTTGGCGGAATTCCACATGATTCTGTCTGAATTTACTGAAATATTAGTTGTACCATTAAAAACCAAATGTTGATAGGAAGAAAGTGTAGTACAATTTTGAATTCTGGTCTTCCAGCCCTATCTGCATAGAAGATTAAATAATGCAACGAGAATCTGTCGCACTATCAAAGCTTGTATCTTCTGGAATAATGTATGAAGGATGATGAATTGAACGCCAATATAAAACTTATGAATGCCATTTATGATAAGACCAATTTACTATTTTTAACTTTTAGCCCTTGAATACAGCAGCATAAAAACCAAAATTTAGGTGGAATTCAACATAATACTGTCTTAATTTCCTAAAATATTGGTTGTACCATAGAAAACCAAATGTTGATGGGAAAAATGTGGTATCATTTTTAATTCTGATCTTGCAACCCTGCCTGCACCAAAGTTTAAATAACGCAACAAGAATCTGTCGCACTGTTAAAGCATATATCTTCTGGAATAATTATTGCATTATGATGAACTGGACGCTGATATGAAGTTTATATAATGCCATTTATAATAGGATTAATTTATATACATACTTTAAGTTTTAATCCTTGATTACAGCAGGCGAAATTTCACACGATTTTATCTAGGTCCCCTAGAATATCAATTGCACTATGGGAAACCAAATGTTTATGAAAAGAAAATGCAGTACCATTTATTATAAAACCATTTTTTATTGATGATTTTCTAACATTGTCTGTATATGGAATTAAATAATGCAACAAGCTTATAACTTTTGGAAATTTTTTTGCAGGATAACGAATTGAACGTCGATAGAAAGCTCATCAATGCCATTCATAATAGGACCAATTTGAATCCTTCAACTTTCAACCCTTGACTACACATGAAAATAAGAATTCAGGCGTAATTTCACATGATTCTATCTTAATTCTATAAAATATTAATCTTACTATAAAGATCCAAATGTTGATGGGAAAATAATTCAGTACCATTTTCAGCTCTGATCTTCCAACCCTGCATGTACCAATAGGAAATTGAATAATGCAACAAGGGTCTGTCGCACTATCAAAGCCTATATCTTCTGGAATAATGATTGTAGAGTAAAAAAATTAACGCTGATGGAAATCTTATGTAATGCCATTTTGGATATAACTAATTTAAACCTTTCAACTTCTAGCCTTTGAATATAGCAGCATCAAAATCAAAATGGACGCGAAATTCCACATGATTCTGTCTAAATCTCCTAAAATATTAGTTGTACCATTAAAAATCAAATGTTGATAGGAAAAAAATGTAGTACCATTTTTAATTCTGATCTTTTAGCCCTGTTTGTATAGAATATTAAATAATGCAGCTAGAATTCGTCGCACCATCAAAACTCATACCTTCTGAAAAAATGTTTGCAGGATAATAATTTGAACGCCAATAGAAAGCTTGTAAATGCCATTCATAATAGGACCAAATTAGACATTTCAACTTCTAGTCTTTGAATACAGCAGCATAAAAACCAAAATTTAGGTGGAATTCCACATGAGTCTGTTTTAATTTCCTAAAATATTGATCGTATCAAAGGAAAAAAAATGTTGATGGAGAGAAAATGTAGTACCATTTATAATAAAATGATTTTTCAATTATCTGTACAGGGGGTTGAATAATGTAACGAAAATCAGTCGCACTATCAAAGCTCACAGCTTTCAGAATAATAATTTTAGAATAATAATTTTAGAATAATGAACCAAACGCAAACAAGAGGCTTATGTAGTACCATTTATAATAGGACCAATCAAACAATTTATCTGCCACCCTTTAGATACAGGAGCATACAAACCAAAATTTAGCCGAAATTTCGTACCAGAAGGCAACAAATGTGAGTAGGAAAGAATTCGTTTAACCCTACAATTCTCCAAATCTCATGGTTTAATAAGATGAATTCTAATCTGTCCCATTTTTGAAGCTTATTCTTTCTGAAATAATAATCATAGAGTAATGAACTACACGTTGGTAGAATGCTAAATGATGCAATGAAAACTGTCAAACTTTGAGAGTTTATAACTTCTAAAATAATAATCGTAGAATAATAAATCAAACGTTTGTAGTGCCATTTATTATGAATCTAGTTTCATCCCTTAGTCTGGTATTCAAATGCTGCAACTAGAATATGACAAACTTTGAAAGTTTATGTCTCCTAGAATAATAATTGTAGAATAATGATTGAACAATTCATCTCACAAACCTGAATCGGTCAAACCTCGAAGTGCTGTCGTAACCATGCCACCAAGATAATTCATAGATGGCTTGAGCTACATTGGCTGAAATCATCTCGAAGACTTGAAAAATTGTACAGTACACTTGCAGAAAGCACTATCCCATAATTCGGAATCTTTTCACGCACACAATCGCTCCCAGATTAGAAGGAAACATTTCAAATAGCATTTCCTTTTTACTCTATCCTCGGAAACAGCCATCTTGAATAAGAGATCGTGCGGAATATATTTTTACGTCACCGCGTCGGATTCTTAACTGGCTTGCTGCATTTCAACGGGCAATGGTCGTTGCTCGTTTCTCAAGATATAAAATGATTTGTGATTGTACTTAATGGAGTGAAGAAAGGTTCTAAAGAGGATTCAGTTGTCTTTCTTCTTCACCATTCGTCTTGATTCTTATTTCTTAAGTTCATTTATCGATTTGGCGCGGACAATAAGGGTTTTGGATGTGCTTTTATGCAGAACGTGTGTCCATGAAAATCAGTTAACAATAATTGCACAGTAACATTTACCTTGTGAACAAATTTCAAAAAACCATTGTTAAATTACAGATAAATTTCCCTGACTGTCCAGGATAATGATATTTGCATTTGAAAGCAGAAAAATGTCATATTTGTTCATTTATTATTTATAAGTGATTTGTTCTTGACATAAATGAGAACAAAATAACAATTTCACGTCTTGATATTTTATTTACATCATTGGAAATACAAATACATTATTCCAACCGTTAGTTCAAATTGAACAAATGTTCTTGGGCATTACTAATGTTCCTAACATTCAGTATGATAGTATAAAAGTAGCCATAATAATCGAATAACAATCAAGATTATGCTTTCTAATATTTCATGTAGTATGTAGATTTTGTTGTAAATTGATGTAATTTCAAATGGAATTTTACACTGAAAATATGTTATTTATTCATTTTTAACGTGTCCAAAGTTAGATACAGTTTCAAAGATGAACTAACAAGGACGGAAAGATTAAAAAAACTTAATTCAATTAAAAGTTTTCGATTGAAGCACAACTGTAATACTGTAGTTAGTTTACTTTGTCAAGCATACAAATTAATTAAAAATTAGAATAAATAGAACCAAACAAATAAAAAAAGGCTGAACGGAAGTTCAGCAACCGGTATGACACAGTTTAGTTGAAAAAAGAATAAACGAATGATGAAAGGGTGTATAATGAAAAAGGAATTGTTGCAGCTTTCTGTAGATATTTGAGTTACTGTATGAACCAAAATTGAATTTGAAATATCAAATGATATAGAATGTGCTGTTAAGAACTAAAAAAGGGAAAAAACGGTATTCCAGGGTTTATTTACAGGGTACAATCGAATCCAATAAAAATATAGGAATCTTCCATTGAAATATCATTTAAATATATGGAAGTATTAGATGATGCTGACTGTTACGTGAAATGAAGAAAACGATGTACGGGAATTCAGTCACAAGTTTATTATTTCTATCCTACTCTACAGTTTCGGTCCCACCTGGACCATCTTCAGGAGTGCTAACATTTATACAATAGTGTGAGAATGTGGAAAAAAAAAAAACAAACAAAAGGTGTAATGAACAGTGTACTTACAATAGAATTAGTTTTTGTGTATGTTGTCATCTGTAGTGTTAAAATAAATATTTGTTTTCTTTTATATGTCGATGTAATAAAACAGAGAAAAAACAAACATGTTTTTAGTCAAAAATAAAAGAATAAATAAATGTATATATATAAAAAAAAATTTCAAATATGAAAAACTAAGCGTGGCAACAACTGGCAGTTTGCATGCTGTCAACAAAACACCTTTGACAGAGAAGTATTTCACCATTCCGTACATAGGTGGAGTAAGTGGTAGTATCAGAAATGTTTTCAGAGACAATGATAAAATTAAAATCTGTTTTAAACAACACAAGACAGTGGGTAATTTATTTTCTAAAATTAAAGATAAAACTAATATAGATATGAGATCTAATATAATTTACAAAATTCCATGTAATGATTGCCCGGCACAATATACAGGTCAAACGAAGCGGTATTTGAAAACACGTTTGGATGAACACAAGCGCAACTGTAAGAATGCTAAAAGGGTGGGTGCTAAGTGTGCGGTGGTTAGTCACTGCATCAACACTGGACATTCTTTCAATTTCGCTGAAACTCGCATCTTGCATAACCAGGCTATTCTGCACAAAAGGCTAACACTTGAAATGCTATTCATAAAACAAGATGATAATAATGTCAATGAGAAAACTGATACTATAGCCTTAAGCACCATTTATAATAATATATTGAGATGATTTTTGATGTTTTGAAATTGTTCATAAATAATTGTTCTTATATTTTTATTTAAATTTTTTTCGTTTAGTCTCTGTGACTTGCATCCCTGAACATTTTGATGTGATTCTTTTTCATTGGTTGACTTCAACAATTGACTGTTGTGACTTGTGCGTTTTTGCTTTTCCGCATTACATGGGCACTCACTTTATGTAACATGTACTTAGCCTCTGGCTTTCATAACGGTCAGTTGTTGCCACGCTTAGTTTTTCATATTTGAAATTTTTTTTTATATATATACATTTATTTATTCTTTTATTTTTGACTAAAAACATGTTTGTTTTTTCTCTGTTTTATTACATCGACATATAAAAGAAAACAAATATTTATTTTAACACTACAGATGACAACATACACAAAAACTAATTCTATTGTAAGTACACTGTTCATTACACCTTTTGTTTGTTTTTTTTTTTCCACATTCTCACACTATTGTATAAATGTTAGCACTCCTGAAGATGGTCCAGGTGGGACCGAAACTGTAGAGTAGGATAGAAATAATAAACTTGTGACTGAATTCCCGTACATCGTTTTCTTCATTTAAATATATGCTTCTGACAATTGCAAACAGTTCTGATATAAACACAAAATGCCATCGTTCCATAGTTAATCATTTTAGATTTATCCAAAAAGTTCTAAAAATCTGTCAAGTATGATGCGCTTTCAGCCCAGTCGGTTGCTATGAAAATAGTAAATCATCATTCTAATGCTACAACATTCCTAAATACTGATTTACAAGATTCTACGGCTAACAGTTCTGAATTTATGCGCAAAATTAGAGAAAAAATTCAACTGAAGTGCAATTCCGGTTCAGTCGATTTCAATGAAAATAGGATATGCTACAGCAGACTGAAATACTAAATTACAATACTTTACAGCTAATCGTTCCGAATTTATGCGAAAAAATCCGAAAGACTGTCAAGTAAAGTGCACTTCCGACTCAGTCGATTTCAATGTAAAAAAGATATGAGCATCTAAACCAGTGATGGCGAACCTTTTCGAGAAGTGGGTCAAATTTTGTTCATCATTTTTTTTAGTACTATCTTGTGGGTCACTAAGTCAGTGGCGTCACTAGGAAAGCGGGAGAGAAGCATGGTTCAAAACTACTTTTTCTTTGGTTCTCAATTTTAAGAATCCTCCAAAAATGTTCGTTCCTTTCTTACTTGAAAACTTTTATTTCCTATTGGACTGCGAAATATTACTTTTACATCCGAGAATGATAGTTATTTATGTTTCTAGTGCACGAAATTATACTTTGGTGCCTGAGCATTCGAAAGCTCCAAAGAAATTTCATGTACAAATTGCATACAACATTTTTTCTACAGACGTCAAAAAATTATAGGAAAAAATAATAAAATCATATTAAAATACAAAAATTAATAGAATTCCTTTTCTTGACAACGTGCACGAAGTATTTTGTGCACGTTGTCAAGATAAAATCAGTACACGAAATACTTCGTGCCGTTGTCATAATAAACAACTCCAATGCGACATTTTGCATACTAATATTGATGTCCAAATGTCATCATTTTTTGACGTTTGTAGAAAAAATTATTCAAGAATGCAAAAGAAATTCGCAGTCGTGTATCAAACAACGTTTTTTTGAAAACCATGTCTCATAATCAATAAAAATGTAAAGAGGAAAATTAATAATCAAGAGAATGCGAAATATTCTGAAATATTTCGCGTCCTGTGAATAAAACAATAATTTCGCATGTTTCTAGTTGCCATGTGAAGATTAACTTCTAATGACAGTTTTCAAAAAAGTTATATATGTGATTGTAAGATATACCATGAATCATTTAATATTTTTGATTGTATGTTCTTTTTTATGATATAAAAATCAACTCGTGGGTCTGTCAAAAAGCCTGCGTGGGTCCAGTGTCTGACCCTCGGATCATAGGTTCGCCATCACTGATCTAGACGGTAGTATCGTCTCAAATACCGAATTCTAACATTCTACGTTCAATCGTTTTGGATTTATGCAGAAAATTCAAAAAATGTTTCAAGTAAAGTGCACTTTTAGTACAGACGAATGCAAGGTGTACAACTAGATGTTATAGAAGTGCCTAATACAAAATTTAAATATTCTACAACTGATTGCTTAGAATTCATGCGGAAAATTCAAAAAGTCTGTCATTTAAAGTGCACTTCCGGCTCAGCCGATTGGTACAAAAATATAAGATAACCATTTAGATGCTACAGCAGTCTCAAATACTGAATTTCAGTATCTTACGGCTAATCATTCTGGATTTATGCGGAAAATTCAAAAAAAGTTTCAAGTAAAGTGCACTTCCGGTACAGACGATTGCAACTATAATGCGAGGTGCACAACTAGACCACTAGTACAAAAAAATACAAAATTTCAACATTATACGTTCGACGGGTTTTGAGATTTGCGCACATACATACGTACCGACATCAGGCCGAAAATGGTCAAAATGGATTCAGGGATGCTTAAAACGGATATTTCCATCAAAATCTCTAAATGTGAATCTTGTCGGTCTCACCTTATTTGTACCAAAATATTACTTCAAATAATATTTAATCATTTGTTTTTTAAGCGTTTTTTTCAATTTATACGTTCATAACTGTAGAATAATAAGACCGTTTGAGGGAGCTTTCGTACGTCAGAACAAGTTGAAAAATTCATTTCTCATTTACCACGAGGCTTTCCAAATCACGTTTCCACTGACATTCTTATTTGTTGTACAATTTGTCGTTTTTTGTTTATATTTAACGCAAAATATTAAATTTATGTACACTATCATCAACAAAATGTGTTAACAGTTTAGAGGGAACCTTTGTGAACTCTCTGTCCATACTGAACGGCATGACGTATGAGCAGCTCAGTCGAGTGTGACACGCAATTTTGTAGACGTCAAATTTCTTACAGTAAGAATCGGCATTTTACCAAAAAATCTTGTTCGGGATGACATTAATATAAATCACAAATGTAGGGCAACCTTGAAATAAAAACCAAGACTCATTCAGTAGGGGACACTCAAAAAAAAAAAAACGAGCTAGGGAAGCACACTCAAGTCAGAGTAGGTTTAAAGGGTTTTACCGCGGAATGTACAAACCTTTATTTTGGCATCCTAAAAGTTGTGTTGAGTTATTCAAGGTCAAAGGTCCAAAAAATCATTTTTTTGCAAATATTTTGGTTTCTATGGCTCCAATAATGTTGGCATTTATAACAAAAATTGTAGAGCATTAAATTTGTAACAAAATTTGTCTCGAACCCTTTTTCATACGCTCAACCGTTTTTTAAATAGAGCGCGGAGAATAGGCAGCACTTAGCCATTCATACTGTAATGCAAGAATGGAGTTGGGTGCTGCAAAATGAATTTCTGGAACCAATAACAACAGTATTACCATTGGCTCTAGATGAATCACTGAAAACAGTATTTTGCAACTGTAACAATGGTTGTGGTGCACGCAGGTGCAGAAAAACAGGGTTGCAATGCACTTAAGCTTGTGTGTGTAATAGGATATATTCATGAATTTATTTTGTATTTTTTATTCACTGATTACATAGTTATAACATAGTAAAAAATATAAATTGTGTTTAAAAGTGCTGTAATCTTGTTTAAAAAAATATTTAAAATTGAGAATAATTTTGAGCTGTTTAAACGCCTCCATTTTCGCGCGCTCTATGGATGATGTCAAATAATATGTCCAGTGACATTACAGTCCATTGTTTACTACAGATGTTTTCTTTCTCAGCTTATTTCAGTATTAAAAAAGCTCAAAAGTCAATTTATAAGTATTGCATTGTGCCTAAATGGAAAATACTCTCAGAAATATACCTGGTAAAGTCTTTTTTCCTATCCAGTCAGTTTTTAAAGTACGTAAGAAATGATGTTAGGTCATCAGAAGAGATGAAGTATCATAATAAATTTGACAGATCATGAATAACATTATATGTGATTAGTTTCAGCAATAAAATACAGTGTATGTATGCGGCTTCATTTAACATTTGCTCGTTTCAAAATAAACAAAAATTATAGGTTATGTCCATTGCTCATCATATTTCAGATTGTATTTATCAAAGTAGCGTACATAATGTGTTATTATTTAATAATCACTTTGCAATATTTACTCTTTTTACTTCAGCGGACGTAAAATTTGGATTTGAAAGAAAATAAGACATCATGAATGGATCTATCTTGGCAGATCATCCGATTGTGCTTTTACAAAACCACTTTATCTTAAATGATTCATAATCTCACTAGGATGCTAAAATTACACTTAGACAATAAATTAATTTACAAAACACACGTTATTACTATGTTTTCTAATCAAAAGCCTGCAATGCCATATAAATGAAAGCAGTGCGCACTTTTTGGTATAGTATTTGACGTCACATTTCGTTTCAACAAATGGTGTTGCGTTTTAGAACTTTGAATTTCCCGCGCTTAATTTGCATTTTGATTTATCAATTTTAAGCAATTAAAAATATATTAAATACCAAAATGATGGTTTAGTACAAAAGTCCAGCCAACATAAATTCGGAAAAAAAATATTTAAACCAAATTCAAATTTCATGCATATTCCCTATTGGGCAAGCTTGCCTCAACAGCATTAATATTGAATTAAAGTATGCTATAAGTATTTAGCTTGATGAGTTTTTAATTACACAAAATAGGAATATTATTGAAAACCTACAACATATGTAAAATGTTATTAAATATAATGTATTGACCAATAAATAATGTGTATCATTCATAATTAAGGCTATTTCAGTAATTTACTGACTTTGTACAAGGTATTATCTAACTCACGATTAGCCTTGCATTATATATAGCGCGTTCTTCGTGCTCTAATTTCAAAAACGGTTGAGCGCATGAAAAAATGTTGGAGACAAAATTTGTTGCAAATTTTATGCTCCACAATTTTTGTGATATATGTCAGCATCATTGGTACCATAAAAACCGAGATATTTACAAAAAACCGCAACAACGCTATTCCATGAGACTTGTGAAATGAATAATAAAATGCCAAAATAAAGGTTTGTATAGGCTTCCAGCTCATTATCTCTCATTTGACTGGGCTATTGGTGTTTTGTTCAATCAAAAAGCTTGAACAATGAATAAAGAGTGTTAGTCCGAAGTTCTAAAACGATTACGTGATGCAGTGAGATGAAAACGGTCTAATTTGTTGATGCTTTATCACGATAACGCGCTTGCCTTTCCATCACAATTTGTTAGTCGATTCTTGGTAAAATACGATATTTTTGAATGCGTCAGTTGTCATCAATCAAAAAATACTTTGAGAGACAATATTTAGAACCAGCATGGGATAATAAAAATGCGACCAAGTGAAATGAATAAAAGGGGTGCTTCTAGAAAAAGGATGAATGTATTTTCAAGGACCTATTACATCCTAAACTTTTCATTATATAAATTATGAACTTGCAGTGTCAAGAACTAATTCCGAACAATCAAATGATTTCCATCAGCAATATTTAGGTTATCATTAGTTCCCCTTGATTTTTACTTACTTGTACTAAGTACAAGAAAGTATTGTGAAACCGACAAAATTCACCTATCGAGACTTTGATGAAAATATCCGTTTTGAGCATCCCTGAATCCATTTTGACTATTTTTGGCTTGATGTCGGTACGTATGTTCGTGCAACTCAAAACTGGTTGAACGTATAATGTTGAAATTTTGTATTTACGACTAGTATAGAGTCTAGTTGTGCACCTCACATTATGGTTCCAATCGTCTGTACCGGAAGTGCACTTTACTTGATACTTTTTTCGAATTTTTCTAATAAATCCAGAATGATCAACCGTAGGATGTTGAAATTCAGTATTTGAACTTGATGTTGTATCAGAATGGTTATCTACTATTTTTGTAAGATCGACCAGGCCAGAAGTGCACTTTACATGACACTTTTTTTGAATTTTCGCGTAAATATAGAATGATCCGCCATAGCATATTGAAATTTCGTATAAAGAACTTCTATAACATCTTATTGTACATCTTGCATTATGATTGCGATCGGCTAAACCGGAACTGCACTTCACTTCAAACTTTTTTTAATTTTCCGCATAAATCCAGAATGATCAGCCATAGGATACTCAAATTTAGCATTTGAAATTGCTGTAGCATCTAAATGGTCATCATTTTTGTAACAATCGGCTGAGCCGGAGGTGCACTTTATATGACAGACTTTCTAAATTTTCCGCATAAATTCTAAACTATCAGTCGTAGAATATTTAAATTTTGTATTGGACACTTTTATAATATCTAGTTGTACACCTTGCATTATGATTGTTATCGACTGAGCCGGAAGAGCACTTTATTCGAAACATTTTTTGAATTTTCCGCATAAATCCAAAACGATTGAACGTAGATTGTTAGAATTCAGTATTAAGGACGATTATACCGTCTAGATGCTTATATCCTATTTTTATTGAGATCCACTGAGCCGGAAGTGCACTTTACTTGACAGTCATTTGGAATTTTTCTCATAAATTCGAAACGATCAGGTGTAGAATATTGAAATTTGGTATTTCAGTCTGCTGTAGCACCTGAATTATTGCCTACTATTTTCATAAAAATAGACTGAACCGGAAGTGCCCTTCAGTAGGAATTTATTCTTTAATTTTGCACATAAATTCAGAACTGTGAGCCGTAGAATCTTGAAAATCAGTATTTAGGAATGTTGTAGTATAAGAATAATGGCCTACTGTTTCCATAGTAACCGACTTGGCTGAAAGCGCATTTTACTTGACAGATTCTTAGAATCTATTGGGTAAATCCAAAACGATTAACTGTGGAACGATGATATTTTGTGTTTGATTATACATATCCAATGATATATACGATCAAACACAAAATCACATCGTATAATATGTATATATCCAATGATGTATAAGTAAGTCACGTGATGTTCACGTCAGATTTTTTTAATAAATATTAGATAGACAAATACTGACTTTGGCAGCGGCGGGGCAAGATCAAAATTTGATGAGGGCAAAGTACATTTTGCGAAACCCTCTGGTGACGCAAGAAGCAATTTCATAAATTAAGAAATAGTTGAAACATAGCTTTTTACAACTAACTTTATTATAGTAGAGACAATGCAAACTAAAATATATTCTTAGACTAAAATTAATAAAACATAAATTTCTTGCTTTTAGTTCCACTAAAGTTCTTAATGATTGTACCGTAATTCAGCTTGGATGCTATATCTGCTTCAATAGATGAAACTGCCAAAGCAGAAAGTCCTTTCTGATCTACTGTACTTCTCAAGTAATTTTTTATTCGTTTTAATTTCGAAAAGCTCTTTTCAGCGGATGCTGTATGGTTAACAAAATCGAATAGACAATGTAAATATTTGGGTAAACTTTCAAATTATTTTCCATTATGTACTGAAACAGTTCTATCACATCTTTAATGAAGTCGGTACATTAAGGATCATAGATTGTAATTCTTCATACAATTCGTAAGTTTGAAAGTCACTACTTTTACCCACTCACAAGACTGTGTATAAATCTTTAATGTTTTTTATTATTTGCTCTTACTAAAATCACAAATATTGCTTAATTTCTAAAATATGAGACCCAAGTATCTTGAAATTTGTATATTCTAAGATAAAATATATCAAGAAGAATCGATTCTGATATCTGTTATAAACATCATAAGGATGCTACGATCGCACGCTGTATTACTTGAGTAACGGACGGAGGAGAGAATAGCCGAATCGAAGCACACACAGTTTGACTCTGTATCTCCTAAACGAATTGAGATAATTGAAGTCTGTAAAAAATATCGTATTTTGCACAATTCATTCTAATGTAATAAGAATTATTATTGAAATATCTCAAAAAATACAAATACCATTACTTGATAAATGAAATTTAGAGTTTGTAGCTGTACCTTTCGACTCAATTGAGATAATCAAAAAGTGTGGAAAGTATTGTGATCTACATACTTAGATTTAACGCGATGGAGAGTTTCATCAGACTATCTTCAGAAATACAAATTCCATACTCAATAATATTTGTGAAATCGAATATTGTAGTAGCACAATATTTGTTGCTCTATTTTCTGAACGAAACAAGATTATTAAAATTTGTAAGGTACATGTTTTATTAAATAAAATTAATAAAAAAGTCTTATAAACTGAACTAACAAAATATTATTGTTTTAAAAACGAGAATAAAATATTATCAGCAATAACAAAATTCGATAGACAATTTAATTATTTGGATTTTCATTCAAATTACTTTCTATTATGTATTGAAGCAGTTTTTCACATCTTTAATAAAGTCTGGTACACTTAGGATCATAATTTGTAATTCTTCATACATTTAGTAAAGTTGGAAGCAGGACTGTGTGTAAATTTTGAAAGTTTTTTATTATTCGCTCTGATTTTTGGTACTCTACTAATAAAAAACTAGTATGTCCTAAATCCCGCAAAAACCACAAATGTAGTACATTTTTCGACATCAAAAACTGTTGGGCATATAGGAAAATATAATGAAATGGAAAAACTTGCAATTAATGTTTTATTTTGAATACTTGAGGCTAAATTCTATTTAGTAGCCAAGAGCAAATCTCTTCAAGTTTTATATTAGATTATTATACTCCGTTTAGACAACCCAAGGGAACTAAATGTTCCTGTTTTCCACAACTTGATTTATATAGCATCAATTAACGACAAAAGTTTGAGTCTAAACTTTACAGAAACAAAAATAACCACAGAAAACTACAGACAACAGAAATTGAATAAAAGAGCCGTTAGAAATACATTTACCCATAAAATACATATTTCATAGTTTCATTTTTATGATTGCTGAATTAAAGGCATACGTGGAGTCAGCAGAAACTGAATTAAATGTTTTGATAGCAATTCTGTGCTGAACTCTGATGAATTAAGATGAAACGTTCGCGATAATCGGCTTTTCTAACAGATGGCGATACAATGTGATTAATGATTGTGAACCACAAATACTTTGGCCAAATATAACTTTAACACTGACAAATCTTTGAATACTCCATTAACTTCAAGAATATTTCACCCTTAAAATGATATTTCTCTCCCGAGAACTTTTCCGTATATCAAAATGAGCTAAATGATCCAAGAATCACGTAAAAAATTCTTTTTAAAGAACAGGAGATATCTGGAACAAATTGAAATCGATACAAGAGGACAGGGTAGAAATGTTCCGAGTTCCCGGAGGAAATATCTGCAAGAGTTTTATTCGACTTGTCTCATTGTTTCCGCTAATAAAGGATATGCTAAATGAGAGAGATTAATCCTGCGGTTGTCTCCAGAGATGCATTATTGCGATCAAAGAAATATTACCGGCGTACTATTCATTTCCGGACAAAAAAAGTAACTTCAGTGTTAATAAATCATTACAAATCAAGTTTGAGGCAGCAAAGTTGAAGCTTTAAATTTGAATTTTATGATGCAACTAACTCCGAATCTGTTATAACTTTCGAATTTCTGAGAGATTCCTGCCAACTTTTCTCTTCTAAAACTTAGATAAAATTCATTGGTAGCCCGAGATCTGCGAGAAGCCCGGAATAAAATGCAGTGCGAATGTTACAAAGAGCGCATTAATAAGGACTGGAATATGAAAGGGTTTAAAAGAGTAGTTTCAAAGCTTCCAGCCCTTTGTTCTATCCTCCATGCTCACATATTCCGCAGAAATAAACTCCCGCTCAGGCTGGGTTAGGTTTCAAACGCATCATTGCAGACTTCAAAGAAAGATGTTTAGTTTTTAACATAAAAACATACTCCGCTGTACGTACTTCGTGAAATATGTAAAGATGCTATTTTTGAATAAAATTGCAGGGTAAGACATCATTTATTCAAAACAGTTATTGAATTTCCCGTTTGTTGACCTCTAGGCATTCGTTTCCGCAATTACATCCTCGTTTAAGTTAAATCTCATTTCCGTCAGCCATTTTTCATATTAAGGAACAGGTAGTGGTCCAAGGGTGCCAAATTTGGAGATAAGATGAGATGTAGAGCCCTTACTCCACCCAATTTCGCAACCACAAGTTTCTGTGTGTTAGTTTATCATGCAATTCTGTCTTTCCTGTAATAGTTCAGGCCTTTTTTAAAATAGTTGACAAAAATAATCCCTCGAAAATTTAAAAAGACAGTCGCTATAATCTTCCATGCTGAAAAACGCTTGTTGCGTATTTTAGTGCAAACTCCGCTAGCAATCCATTATTTGGACTGTTCTTGAGTCTCAAGCGAGTTCCAGTATATCCTTGACGCTTAAAGTCCTAAGGATTCCGCTGTAACAGCTGCTTATAATTTTTGTGTCGATTGTCCGCTGGAAATCTATTGTTTGCACTGTTAGAGAAATGTTGTCATGGTGCGAATAGGCTTTTTTCTTGCAATTTGGTTCTTAAAAGGTCCAATAACCTGTAATAATTCCATCTTAAACAGCTTTCAGGCTTTATCCCTAGTCAACACTAAAAAGCAGCCCTATAAACTTCTCGTCTAAGAAGAGCTTTTCTTCTTTTTCATTGGTGCAGAAAACCTATTTTTTTCATGTAAGGTCGCAGATAATACTTCAAAGGAGCCTAATTTGAGGAATGAGGAGAATACAGAACGTACTGTGATCTTAATTTCGAGAGTGCAATTTCTGGGAATCAATTATGGACATTTTCTTTGCAACTCGTTCTTCAGATGGTTCGATAATGATGCATAATATGCAGCTGTAATAATTCTACTCTTTTCCAAATAGTTGACAAAGATGCGAGATCCGAAAGACAGTCGTTATAATCTCCTCGTCTTTATGTGCAGATTTTCCGCTGATAATCTATTGTTCACTCTCAAATGTGTGGTGGTGTATTCATGTTTTATCTAGAGTGATAAAACGATACGTGTAGACACCTTGATTTCACTGATTTCGCGACCACACATCAGAGAAATAATTTTCCGAACTGAAGAAATGATCTTCACCTTTTTTGGTGCAGTTTCATCGCAGGAAACCAATTTTTTTGACTTTTTTGTGGTGTATACATGCTTTGTTTGAAGTGCAAAATGATGCCTAAGGTTCTGTTAACCCGCTAAAACAGCGGCAAACTGTTTTTTTCTAACTGAAGAAATAGTCTTCACCTTTTTTGGTGCAGGAGAGATTCTTTTGACTTTTTTGTCTCAGGCGTATGATGGTGTAATCATGTTTTGTCTAAAATTCTGTATATTCCTCTAAAACAGCGGTAAATTGTCTTTGGAAAATAGTCATAACTTTCCGAACTAAAGAAATGATCTTGATCTTTTATGGTGCAGATTCATCATAGGAAACATATTTTCTTGACTTTTTTTTTGTCTCAGGATGGTAATGGTTTGTCTAAAGTGACAAAATGACGCCTAAAGTCCTGTGAATTCCGCTAAAAAAGCAGCAAATTGTCTTTGGACAATGGGTTGCGGGCTATCATGTGACTTTTTGCTCCAACAAATCCCAGTTTGGGTAGCAAACGTCAAAGTGACATTTCATAAGCATTGTTTACTCTTTGTTTGTTTGCTTGATTTATGTGCTACCAGTATTTATTAGTGTTTTTGACGTTTTTCTGTGTGTATATTGTGACTTTTGGACTATTTGTCTTATTGTCACGTGTATTGTGTTAGTTTCAGCTCTAAATTTTCAGTTTTATAGGTTATGTGAAGATAAGCCCCGTTGTTTGTGTATATGCTGTGACTGCTGTTTTATTTTTATGTATATTAGTTTCTCCGAAGCAATCTAAGTTACTTCACAATTTTGAATCAATTAGTTTCATCATAATTTTGATATTTTGTCCATCAAAACTCATGAACTATTCATTCTGCCTGTTTCACATCACTAGGCAAACTTTCTAAATGAAAAGACATCATTCTTTCAGGAAATATCCAATTGATAGACTCTGAAACTATGAGCCAAGCGTTTAACAGCGAACTGAAAATATACAAATAAATATCACTTTGACGTATGTTACCCAGACTGGGATTGGCTATAGCAAAAAAGTCACGTGATCGCCCCCTTGCTATAGTCATACCTTTTCGAACTGAAGAAATGGTTTCCGGTTTTTTTGGTGCAATTTCCTCGCAGGTAATCCATTTTTTTTTTTACTTTTTGTCTAAGGCTCTGAAGTGACAAAATATCGCCTAAAGTCCTGCAAATTTCACTAAAATCTTCACTTTTTTTGGTGCAGTTTCATCACAGGAAACCTGTTTTTTTGACTTCCTTGTCTCAGGCGTGTAATAATTTTGTCTGAAGTGACAAAATGACGCCTAAAGTTCTGCAAATTCCACTAAAACAGCGGCAAATTTGCTTTGTACATTAGTCATAATTTTCTGGACTGACGAAATTATCTTGACTTTTCTTGGTGCAAATTCATCGCAGGAAATCTGTTTTTTTGACTTTTTGACTCAGGCGTGTAATGGCTTTGTCTGAAGTGACAAAATGACGCATAAAGTCCTGTAAATTCCGCTAAAGCATTGGCAAATTGTTTTTGGACAATAGTCATAGCTTTCTGAACTTTTTTGGTGCAGATTTATCGCAGGAAACCTATTTTTCGTCTTTTTTTTGTCTCAAGCGTGCAATCGTGTACTCATGTTTTGTTTGAAGTGACAAAATGATGCCAAAAGTCCAGTAAATTTCGCTAAAACAGCAGCAAAATGTTTTTGGACAATAGTCATAACTTTCCGGACTGACGGAATAATCTTGACTTTTTTTGGTGCAGATTCATCGCAGGAAACCTGTTTTTTGACTTTTTTGACTCAGGCGTGTAATGGTTTTGTCTGAAGTAACAAAATGACGCCTAAAGTCCTGTAAATTCCGTTAAAGCATCGGCAAATTGTTCGTGGACAATAGTCATAACTTTCGGAATTTTTTGGTGCAGATTTATCGCAGGTAACCTATTTTCTTGACTTTTTTTGTCTCAGGCGTGGGATCGTGTATTCATGTTTTGTTTGAAGCGAAAAAATGACGCCCAAAATCCTGTAAATTTCGCTAAAACAGCAGCAAATTATTTTTGGACAATAGTCGTAACTTTCTGAACTGAAAAAGATGGTCTTGACCTCTTTTGGTGCAGACTCATCGCAGGAAACCTGTTTTTTTGACTTTTCTTGTCTTAGGCGTGTAATAGTTTTGTCTGCAGTAACAAAATGTCGCCTATTGTCCTGTAAATTACACTCAAACAGCGGCAAATAGTCTTTCCGAACTGAAGTAATGATCCTCACCTTTTTTGGTGCAGATTTATCGCAGGAAATCAATTTTTTTGACTGTATTTTTTGTCTCAAGCATGCAATGATGTATTCATGTTTTGTCTACAAAGACGAAATGAGTCTAAAGTCTTGTAAATTGTTTTTGGAATACGTCACACATGAGCATTTGAGGAACCCATCTCGCGTATTGCTTTTTAATGTTCAAAATATTCACCCTCTTATCACCCATTATCAAATCATGGAATTCATCAATAAATTCTCTCATCTAAATATCTACATTTACCCTTTTGCTTCAAAATTACAACTTAACCGAACTTGATTGATAAGTGAATATTATTGGTTTAGTAGATCGCAGAGAACATGACACCATGGAAAATTAATTGATTTCAGTGTTAGGAATTACAGGAATAGAATCAGAGGCGGATCGAGTTAAACAGATTTTATTTTATTTATTGATTTTATTTGTTTGCTGATCCTAAATGTACTTGAATGGGATTCTTGGTGCGTTGGTTTGAGCATGTGTAACTACTATAGAATGTCAAGGTTCTGCAAGAATAGATGTGGGTCTTGAAATAAACAATACATTCAAATCTATTCTCGCGCTTTCCTTTTGTTTCTAATTCACCCCTGTACCGCACAACGTACTCCCACTGAAATATCTCAATATCTCTAATAAATGATGTCTCCTGTAGCACAACTGCGACCTCGCATTTCGAGGAAGCCACACTACACTCCAATCTGAACTTTCCAATTGTGATAGAATTTCTCATTGGAAGTGAATTAAATTGTTTTGTTGAATATGAATCGATTGTGGCAATACGTCATTGGATAATAAACACTTACTCAATTCGTCCCTTGGGCTTTATATAAGTTTTTTGAGTGAAATAAATCTTTTACTCAATTTTAAATCCCATTTTTATTTAATATCAACAGAAAAATATACGTAAGATAATAGTAACCCTTGAATTTTCTTTCGCGATTTTTATATCGATAATCATTAATCAATTTGGGCAGTTCTATCAAGAACAAAACTCATTATCCTTAGAAAAAAGGAGACGTAATTCCTTTAACATTCCTCCAGTCAGAATTTCCATTATTCAACTTTTAACGGCGATAGGAATTTTCTGAATTTTTAATGTCACTCAACGTGAAAATTTAATTATTTCTGCATAGCTTTGAAAGGACCATTCGAAGGCATCAATATTTAATCAGTCATTAACTTCATAAAAGCATAAAATATGATCAGGACAATAAGTAATGGGTAATATTTCTAATTGTCCCTCAAACAGTGAAGATTATTCTTCTAAATTCTATTAATATTAAAATATTTCATATTGGAATAAAATTAAAATATAGCAAACCGCGGCGCGCCTTCTGCAGCAATTTACCAACAATTATAAAGTTGTAGTGAGCGGTGGCGTCTTAAATGGGAACGCACGCGACCTTTGTGTAATATTTGACTTGTAAAACGACATTAGGCGTGGGTGTGCGACTCAAGCCGCCTGTGAAACTACAACTTTAGTCCCGGCGTAATTGCTTGTGACTACTATCCACTTTCTGAAGCTTAAAGCTCTTTGGGGTCATCTTAATTCACTGCTCGCTCACAGATTTAAGGGTTGACATTATATTCAAGGAATTTGTGCCAACTAATTAACGGAAAGTATTCTAATTCAAACTTTTAGTCAACATTATTGCAATCATCTTTGAAGGTCCGTTTCACGCAAGACAATTGAATCTTGTCTTACAATCACCTCTTTCCTTTTATAATATCTTCACAAAGATTCATCAAAGTACACATACTAGTTTTTTTTATCTGTTTGTAGTTACGTACATATAGAAGTACTCTTTGGAGTAAAGAAGAAAAAAATAAATAATTGACTGCAGCATCTGGTCGAATCGTGGGCCTTGCCCGCGGTAACTCTGTACTATCGTTATTTTTGCTGTTATATTTCAGGGTAAGCCGATTTAATTTACTTTCTTTTAGTATTATAGTAATTTATAACAGCACACAGGCAAACCGTGGGCTTGCCCTCGGTAGCGTTTTATTCAATTGACTTCCCCTTTAGGGAGGCATTTTTCATACCTCAATTTATTATCAATTACAATGATAAATATGTGAAAGACGAAAATTCGTAAAAAAATGGCTGAATGTTGGGCATTCTCCGCGCTATATTTCAAAAATAGTTGAGCGTATGGAAAAATATTCGAGATAAAATTTGTTGCAAATTTGATGCTCTACAATTTTTGTCATGAATGTCTACGTTATTGGAGCTATATAAGCCGAGATATTTGCAAAAAACTGATTTTTGGGACATTTGACCTTGAATAACTTGAAACGCAGTCAAACTCTAATTGGACTGCAAAGGTATTGTCTAATATTGTTAAAAAGCACCCCTGGCTAAAAATTGTATCATAATTCAAGCTTGGAGAGTTGAAATAGATTTTTTTTGTATGGTTATGGTTTTATTTCAGCACCAATTAAATATCTCAACCACAAAAAACTGCGCTTTTAAATCAAAATCAAAGTTCAAATTTCTTGTCATCAAAAAGTTCTTGCAGAGCTCGTTACTTGAGAATTCGTTCCACTTCATCAACAAAAAATGATAATTAATGATACATAATAACGTACAAATTATCTATGATTCAATTTCTATTTTACTGTAACGTACGAAAGTGTCGACATTCGTGGGCGGAGGCATTTCGTCTCTGTATCGCGCCACTCTGCCCCGCACGGTCGAGAATTCTAGTAGCGTGCTCTCGAATGACGTAGAACATTTCCAGAAATGGATATCTGTATATTCATATGGGCGAACGACCTGACTGAGGAACAATGAAATAATGAATATCAAGCAGTGAATATCCAGTGAGTAATCAGTATAACAAATAAATAAGTTGTTGGAAATAAATATTGGTGGCTTTGTGGTTGAGGTTTAATAATAGTGAGCGAGAAATAAATTGAATAGGGTTTGTTTGGTAATACTTTGAAGAATAAAACTTTTATTTTGTTTTCATTCATTAAATAGTGATTTTTATCTAAACAATAAACAATTCTTTAAGAGCAATACACATTAAATTATTTCACCTCTGATTTAAATGAAATTTGATAAAAATATATATTTTATTTTGAAGAATGGTAATAATAGAACACAGATTAAGAAAGCACTTAGACAGAAGAATTCTACGCCACCTTCAAGATCCGAATAATAAGAAAATATTTGCTACGTTGCCTTACATAGCTAATATAACGGATAAAATTGGAAGGCTTTTACAGAAATATGACAATAAAACTTTATACACTTCCAGTTAAAAAATTCGTAATCTTATTGGTAATGTTAAAGACAGATTTCCTCTACAGTATCCAGGTATATACAAGATTCCTTGTCAATGTGTCAAAGTATATATTGGACAAACCAAGAGGACTGTAGAAACAAGATTGAAAGAGCATTCTCGTCATATAAGATTGAACCATCCAGAAAAATCTGCTGTGGCTGAGCACGCTATTCAAGAATTACATGGCATTGACTTCAAGAATACGAAACTTCTGGCTAAAGAGAACAATTGGTTCACGAGGATTATAAGAAAAGCAATTGAAAGAAAAAAATCACCGAATAATTTGAATTTGAATACTGGATATGAACTTAATCGATCATGGCTACCAATCATTTGTTCATAATTTCAAGTGATTTTTATCTGCAAATCTACTTGCAAGAGTTACTTCATCACCACTTCCTGAAGATCTGTGGATGGTTCAGCTATGCGCCAAACCAAAAAGAGTAGAGCCAGATTGACCTAGAACCACAAGGAGTTGACCATTTCCCTATTTAGACCTTCATTATTATCTCCTGAAGACCTGTGGATATTGAATCATCAACCACAGGCAGAGCTCTACGATCCTAGGAGTTGATATATTTTAAACTAATCTAGTTATTATTTGTACTTTTATTCTTGTTGTCTTGACAATTTTGTTTATCTATTTTCATATTTCCTTTCACTTGAAAACGGCAGCATTTTGCTGTCGAAACGTTGTGTTTCTAATTAATTTATACAGAACTTATATACCCAATAATAACTATTGGCGATCAAACTAGTTCGACCTTGAAAACCTTATTTATTAATTTACACCATTAAAAATGTATACATTTCGCGGTGTGTGTGTATGTGTATAAGATAACGATACTAGCGATTTTATCAGTGATACTAGAATAGTAGTTTTCTTTTTCAACTGGCGGTGCTTCGCACCCAGCTAACGACCGGGCTTTGCCCGTTCTGAACAAGCTTAACGTGGAATTTTGAATCCGAGACAATGACGAGTTCATTTGACATTTTTACCGTTATTTATGAACAAAATCATATTGGTAATTAAGCTTCTTTCCTTCTTTGTTATAATTGACAAGTTTAACTTATCTAGGATTCCAGTTATAATTTTAGTGTCCGACTAGTTTATTATTGTTGTCATAATAACACTGATTTCAGGGTAATTACGTAACAAATAATACCCGAGGGCATTATGTTTCAAAATAATGCCCGAGGGCATTATTTTGAAAAATAACGAACAAGTTACCTAGTTACAGCACTTAGCTAGAGTAATTTCTCTGACAGATACCACAATGACAGGACATACATTGCTAAAAATTTTGATTGAAATTCAACAAAAATCGGACATTAAACATTGAGGGCACCACGGGAGTTGAACAGACAATAATGCCTACGGTCAACGTACGCACCTCGGGCCAGAGGCCCTCGGCAAGTACACTGTTGACCTCAGGCATTATTGTCCTTTTAACACCCTTGATACCTTAATTACTATAATGTTTGTTTTGGAAATTTGAAACAAGCCAAAAATAATGTAGTCATTATTAATTCTCATGCTAATATTGACTTTTTTTCATCGTCAATATTAACATTTCCAGTTTACATTCCAATAATTCATTTTATTTTCATTTTAAAATTACTTCTATCTTCCAATAATATTCTCACAAAGTTTGACAGAAAATGGTTGATGGTATTGATTGGTTATTCGAATGCAAGTATTGAAATTACAGGAATACAATCAGGGATTTAATTTTTCTCTCTACTCTATAGTTTCGGTCCCACCTGGATCATCTTCAGGAGTAAAAAGAATCTGTGCATTTAAAATTGAACAGCAGAGATTTTTCTATCTTTTTACTGAACCCCAAAAACATAATTTTTAAAAGAACCCGTCTCTGTATTTTGGCAATACATTGATATCTTTGCTTACCTCGGTAATTCTGTTTTTGCATATGTTGTAAAATAGGTTAAATTTTTCCCTGAGATCAATAATTAGGTCTATCAGCCATATTTATAACTCGGTGTCGAGTATTTCTCCAAATTAGTACATTTTTGCGCGAGTTCATTGCACTTTCACAGAAAACAGCTGAGAAAAACAGTCTGAAATATGTGCTGCCATCTATGAGCGCCGAACAATTAACTGATATTCTCAAATATTAAGAGAGAATCATTCATGGATTTATCTAAAGAAAACGGAAGAATGTCAAATTAAATTCAATTCTAAAATAATGAATTTAGTAAATACTTCAACTGAAAATATTGCTACAGTTCTGAAAGCTTCTATTCTTTCAGAGCAGAAGACATAACATGTGCTGCCATCTATAAGCGCCGAATAAATTAACTAATATTCTCAAACATTTCAAGGAAATTATTCATGATATTTATCCAAAGAAAACGGAACTATATAAAATTAAATTCAATTCTGAAATAATAAATTTAGTGATTAATTAAATTAAAAATATTGCTACAATTCTGAAAGCTTCTTTTTTTTTCAAATAAATCTGTTGAATGAATTAAATGTTTTCTGAAATATTAGATGCAATATTACAAAAGTATTTTTTCAGTGAATCAATTTACGGGGCACACACGAGTGAGAAGTTTTTGATAATATGAGAAAAAACGATTACACCCTGTGTATGAAACGTCATACATTTTGTTCTAATTGTTTTTTACTTTCCCCACCTATAATATATATATAATAGGGAATCGTGATTTTTTGACAGTTCGAGATTTTGATGAATCTTCAAGTTTTAGACCCCACTGAACACATAAACATAATTTAAAAAAAAAAACCTGTCTATCTGAAAGCTCGATAACTTGAGAATGCGTATAAATTTTCGACTGACATTTTATATATAAGTTTGTAATCAAAAGGCTAGGTTCAAAGTCGTAGATGAGCTTTTTTCAACCAGTGGTGCCAAAACTTTATTGATGGAACTGATTAGTTTTTTGCGTTTATTTCATAAACGATAGTATCTATCATAAAATATGAGATGACCTAAATTGATCCTTCAAGTATTTGGCACAACATTTACCTGAAACATTTTTCAAAGTTATCAGCGGTTCATTTGTTATTATCAAGATGAATTATTATAAAATTGGTTATATTTTTCTGAAGCAAAGAAATAATAAGAATCATGATGTGAAATTAAAGTTATTATCACTCATATTTGGACATCACAGGCAAACGTTCGTCAATTGTTTTTTAAAAATAAGTAATTCGGCCCTATCGTGTTTGGTATCAAATTAAAGCTCTTGTGGAGATAATTCTAGTAAAAATGTCAAAGAAAATATTTAAAAGATTGTCAATTGTTTCCTTTACAAATTATTTAAATGATGTCAGTTTGGTATCAATGACAGCAGTCACTTCGAAATATGCGATTATATGATGCGACACTCTAAATTCGTGAAACAATGATAAAATTGGCCATAAAATTTATGGTCGAGGAAGTACTGTGCAGGCCACAGCAGATTTTTTGATATTTTTACGAGAGTGCCTAACTAGACCATTGATTCAGTAATAAATAAATAAATAAACAAAAAATCAATAATAAAACCATTTTGTAATTTATCAAAATGTTGAAGCATTCAATAATAAGTAATTACATTATCTATATTATCAGTTCATCTCTGTTAGTAATTACCCTCGTATAGTAAACACACCACTTGTATGCCATGTAAAACATTCTAATCTAGATGAGCTATTCATCATTTTCATTTAATTATGTTGAAATAGTGGCTCTACCACGCTATACTAAATTCACAGAGATGCTTTCTCTATTGATATAGAAATTGACATTTCCATTCCGAGCATCAGCAGCCACTTTGTCAAATATTATAGCTAATTTGCGGTTCTTTTTGGAAATCGAGACGTATTTGATAGTTAATTGAAACATACGGTTCATGCAATATACAATGCAAATTTGGAGACTGAGTAGCGTATGTTTGCCTAGTTCAGTTGACTTTACGGAGATAAATATCAAAATTTCACGTAACAAAAGGTAAATTCGTTTGAAAATGTAGCGTGTTCTAATTATCTTTTATTTATGAACTAGCGACGTACGCCACAAAAAACTTTCCGAGCCTTGGTAGTTCGTAGATTACTCACTAGAGCACTTTAGTAAATTGAATTTGCCATTCGAAAGAAGCTGAAATCTGTACCGCATACATACACAATCATTTATTTCAGCCGTCTGTAAGACTGCTCCAGTGCTAGGTTCTTTCTAACAGGGTTTCCGTATCGTGTGGACAATACATTCACATTCTGCGTAATAATGTGCAATGGGTAGTTTACCATGTATTTAATGGGGCGGATAATACTAAAGTACTGCCTTATATCGCAGAAGCAGCCTTTATAGTGTATAAAGTTTGTGATTATACACGTACAAAGCTTTCTAAGAATATAAAAAAACATACAGGACATATCATAGATTCTTACTCACCTTTAACGGCGTTTAATTTGTTCCCAACCATTTGTTTCGCAACGAACGCCGCCATTTTGGTTTAACTGAAACAAAAGAAACAAGAATTTTATTAGAAATGATATTTCTTATACAGAAAAGCAATATAACTAACATAAACAATAAAAAATGTCGTAAAGATTATGGAGCAAATTCGAGTTGCACACTTTGCTTTTTAGATAATCGCAATAATAAATAATTTAATAACACTAATAACACTGTTTCTGCTCTTATTAAAATCAGAAATATTGCTTAGTTTCTAAAATATCTTGAAATTTGTACATTTTGAGATAAAATATAAGAAGAAGAATCGTTTCTGATAATTTTTGTTGTTATAAACATCTTAAGGATGCTATGATCGCACGCTGTATTACTTGAGTAACGGACGGAGGAGAGAATAGCCGAATCAGAAGCCCACACTGTTTGACTTTGTATCTCCTAAACGAATTGAGATAATTGAAGTCTGTAAAAAATATTGTATTCTGCATGATCCATTCTAATGTAATAAGAATTATTATTGAAATATCTCAATAAATACAAATACCATTACCTGATATATAACATTTAGAGTTTGTAACTGTACCTTTCCACTCAATTGAGATAATCAAAATGTGTGAAAAGTATTGTGATCTACTTACTTGGATGTAACGCAATGGAGAGTTTCCTCGGAATATATTCAGAAATACAAATATGATCGATTGAAATTCAATACTCAATAATATTTCTAATATCGACTATAGTAGCACAATGTTTGTTGCTGTATCTTCTGAACGAAACAAGATAATTGAAATTTGTAAGGAACATGTTGTCCAACACATTCAATCAAATCAATAAAAATGTTTTAGAAATTGAACTGACAATATATTTCTGTTTTAAAAATGAGAATAAAAGATTATCAAAAATAACAAAATTCGATAGACAATGTAAATATTTGGATTTTCATTCAAGTTATTTTTTATTATGTTTTGAAGCAGTTCTTTCACATCTTTAATGAAGTCTGGTACATTTAGGATCATAGTTTGTAATTCTTCATACATCTTGAAAGTTTTCTATTATTTGCTCTTTTGATATATTTTTGAATTCTCTCAAATCATATAGGAAACCAAAATTTCCAAAATGACATAAATCTTGAATTCATATTGCTTATTATAGAATCAATCATTATGTTAAAAAAATTAGACTCATATCGGCTTGAGGCTTGAGCCGCGAGGCCCCTCGGACAGCAAGGCCACCTCTAATCATTTGTTGTCATCAAAGAATATTTAATTACAAGCAAGAAATTTTTGTTGTAATCAAGAAATTTTATGTTATAATCAAGAAATCATTAATAAATATGCTTTATTGGGATAAGTTCTGTACATAAAAATGATTAGAAACACAACGTTTCGACAGCAAAGTGCTGCCTTTTTCAATTGTAAAGAAATTTGAAAATAAACAAACAAAATTGTCAAGACAACAAAAATAAAAGTACAAATAGTAACTAGATTAGTTTAAAATATTAACTCCTAGGATCGTAGAGCTCCGTTTGTGGTTGATGATTCAATATTCACAGGTCTCCAGCAGATAATAATGAAAGTCTAAATAGAGAAATTGTCAACTCCTTGTGGTTCTAGATCAATCTGGCTCTACTCTTCTTGATTTGGCGCATAACTGAACCATCCATAGATCTAATCATTTTTATGTACAGAACTTATCCAAATAAAACATTTTTATTGAAAAATGAGTTCTGAAAAGTTTTTTTCATAAAGAATTCATTGATTTAAACAAAATATCATTTGCTGTGAACTTGATATATTTAATTGTAATCAAAGAATCTTTTGTCGTTATCAAGCAATTATTTGTTGTCATCAAATAAATTTATGTTGTAATCAAAAAGTTTGGTGTTGTAAGCAAGAAATCCTTTACTGCATACTGGAAATCTTTTAATATAATCAAAGAATCCTTTGTTGTTAATCAGAGAATCATTTGTTGTTATCAAAGAGTCTTTGATTACAACTAAGATATTCTTGTTGTAATTAGGAACTTTTATGTTATAATCCAAAAATCAATAATTATAAGCAAGAAATCTTTTACTGCAAACTTGAAATCTTCTAATATAATATATAATGAAAGAATCCTTCGATGTTATCAAAGAATAATTAGTTGTTAACAAAGAATCTTTTATTACAGCCATGAAATTTTTGTTGTAATCCAGAAATTTCATATTATAATCAAGAAAACAATAATTAAAACAAGAAATCCTTTGCTGTAAAATAGAAATTTTTGATTGTGATCATCAAAGAATATTCGATTGGAACAAATAGAAATCTTTGATTGTAATCATCAAAAATGGAAGAATCATCTAGATGATGAAAGCGCATTTTTGACAGCTCATGAATGCTTGTTACTTCAGAGATTTCGCAAATTACCATCTCTCACAATTACTGAGCTTGAAATCAAGCAGTTTGGGCAAACTTACGAAATAGCAGCTTCCATTTAGTACTAGTTTCAAGTTGACTATTAGATAGGTACAAAATTTATTCATGTACAAACTCAAAAATAACTTTTAATCTTCATTGTTTAGTTATTGACTGACGGGAGGTCAAGTGCTGTACCTTAAAATGATAATTTGATCTTTATCAAAGCTATATAAAAAAAATACACCAAAAGTAAACAAATTTTCATCCAATAATAATAATCCATTCTAATAAGCTTCAAATTCGCGTCAAACAAGTCATTGAATGAATCCCGGACAGATTTGACAACTGTACATAATAATAGTGACAGCTGCGGCGAAAGTGGTAACTAAATTTTTATCTTCTTTAATAAATTTTAGTTGTCATATCTCTAATGTCATATAAATCCATGGGCATTGTTTCACTTGAAACAAGTAATTGAATAATTCAATCTTCCACAATCACTGAGCTTGAATTAAAGCAATTTGTGCAAACCTACGAAACAGCAGCTTTTATTTAGTACCAGTTTCAAGTCTGTAAATAGTATAGTTGCTGAGAACTCAGCGTCACGCCAGCCAGCCAGCCAGCCAGCCAGACAACCAAAGTGAATATAATAGCGCTTTTTTCCAAAAAATGCGCTAAAAATGCGCTAAAAAATATTCGATTGGAACAAATAGAAATCTTTGATTGTAATCAAAGAGTTCTTATGTTGTAATCAAGAAATCATCAATTATAAGAAACAAATCATTTACTTTAAACTAGATCACTAGAAAAATTTTCATGTAAAATGTTGCCAAGACGAGACCATATGGCTCGCACTGTCAAAAAGTTATAAAATCTCATGTAGAGCCAAACTTCTAACACTACACGCTCTAACTGGTGTAAAGTTTGCGAAGTTAGGGCGTGTAGTGTTAGAAGCTTGGCTCTACATGAAATCTTAGAACTTTTTGACAGTGCGAGCCATATGTTCTCGTCTTGACAACATTTTACATGAAAATGTTTTTAGTGGGATCTCACTTCTTTTTGTAAGTTGATTTTAACAATATTTTCTTATTTTGTTCATTTATTTGGGTTTATTTATTATATTATAGAAGTCCCTATATCAATTTTCAGACGTCTTGCATCAAAATTTGCGAAAATCTTCTACAAACTTCCATCCCTTAATTTAAGGGGTTTGAGGGAAAGTTCCAAGTTTCAGAATTTTTTGTTGTTTGTATACTAATACTAGCTAGCATATCGAATTTCAGCTTTCTAGGACTTCGGGAAGTGTCCTAAATTTTTTGATGATCAATAGTGAGTGAGTCAGTGACAAAATCGTGGTTTTTTAGATATCAATAGAATCTAAAGTATAAGAGCAATGTAATCGAAACTTCACAAACTTGATAATTCTACTGTTGACATCATACCCCGAAAATTTTGTTTATCTGGTATGATCCAAACCCATGTTATGAGGGTTCAAAATAGCGACGAAGCTCTTCCAGAAAAGATAGGTAGTGCCCAAGGTTTATAAATATAGAAGGTTGCCTCATTCAACAAATTATAATCAAAGAATTCTTTGTTGTTACCAAGGAATCATTTGTTGTCATAAAATAATCTTTGATTACATAGATTTTTTGTGGTAATCAATGAGTATTTCGTTATTATCAAGGAGTTCATTGTGTTCATCAAATAATAGCCTTTTATTGTAATCAAGAAATCTTTTATTATAATCAAGATATCCTTTTTGTAATCAACAGTACTTTTGTTGCAATTAAGGATCCATTGTTGTTAATGAACAATTTTTTATGGTAATCAGTGGGTCTCTTGTTGTAATCAATGAACGCATTTTTGTTATTAAGAAATCCTTTGTTGTAATCAACGCATTCTTGGTTGCTGTCAAAAATCTGTTGTCATATTTTATTATAATCAAGGCATCCTGTATTGTTATCAAGAATTACTTTGTTAATATTGAGGAGTCATTTGTTGGCATTAAAGAGTCCTTATTATTGGAGGATTTTTTATTGTAATCCAAAAATCGTCTGTTGTGATCAAGGAATCCTTTGTATTCATTAAGAGATTTGTTGAAACCGGTGCTTTCGTTAATCTAAATAGGGTGTTTTGGGTTTTAAATATTTTGGATCAAAACATCTACAAAGAACATAAAAATCAACAATGGTATCATAACTAACCGAGATTACTTGTAAAACAAAGCAATGTAAACAAACAGTTCCATTCTACAAGTTCGAGAAGTAGTACGTACATCGACGGGCTGTTTATTTGTGTCTTTCCACTAGTGGAAAGAAATAATATGTGGTGAATCAAGTCGGATTCACTACATTGAAACGAGAAAAATAATAAAGGATGAAAGAAAGGTTGAAGGAAATTTACAATAAAGTAATTAGTTCAGGAATTGCACCGGAAGACTGGCAAATAGGTATTATATGCCCCATATATAAACAGAAAGGTGATATAAAAGAATGCCAAAACTACCGAGGAATAACACTCTAAAGTACAGCGGCGAAGTTGTTTGCAAGAATCTTGGAGAAGAAACTAAGGACTCAAGTAGAAAAATCCCTAGAAGATAAAATCAATATGGATTCAGACCAAACAGAGGAGTAAATGACGCAATAAGTATAATGAGGCAAGTGAGTGAAAAAATTATAAAACAAGGAGACAAGGTGCATCTGTGCTTCATAGATCTAGAGAAGGCGTTCGACAGAGCTAAGAGAAAGAGAAGTAAATACTAACATAATAATGGGTATACAAAGTCTATACAAAAAGACTAAAAATTATGTAAGAACAAAGAAAGAAACATCAGACATGTTCGAAACTACAAAAGGAGTAAGACAAGGCTGCATATTAAGCTCGTTACTCTTTACACTAGTGATTGACAAAGCAATAAAAGAAGCAAGAAAGGAAGCGAAAGAATACATAATAGGAAAGTGGAAAATGGAAAACGTAAAAATAATAGAGACATGTTATGCAGATGACATGGTAATAATAGGAAAAGTCGAAGACACACTAAACAAGAACTTAGAAATATTCAGAAGACATCTTGAAAAAATTAACATGAAGATCAACCGCAATAAAACCAAATCGATGGTCATAAGCAGAAACGAGGAAAAGCACACAATTAAGTTAGAAGAAGAAACGTTAGAACAAGTCAAGAAGTTTAAATACCTAGGAACAATACTGACTTATGACGGAAAACTAGATGATGAAATAAACGAAAGAACAGGAGCCACAGGTAGACTTTTTAACGCTTTAAAGAATACTATATATTAATTAGCTCGACAGGCCTTGGAGGCCCTGGGCTATACTAATAAATAAAGAAATACCGAAGGAAACCAAAGCACAAATATACAAAAAAGTAGCTGTGCCTGTCCTGTCCTACGGATCAGAAACCTGGACAACAACAGAAAGACAACGTAGTAAATTGAACAGTACAGAGATGAGATTCCTGAGAAAAATAGAAGGGAAAACAGTTTTGGACAAGATAAGAAACAAGGTATATAGAGAGACACTGAATGTAGAACCGATAGAAAACATAATAGAAGAAGGACAATTAAGATGGTGGGGCCATATACAAAGAATGGAAGAGGAGAGAACGACAAAAAAAGTGTACGAAGCAAGAACAGCAAAAACAAAACAGAGAGGAAGACCCAGAAAAACATGGAAAGAAGAAGTGAAGAAAGCACTGAAAAAGAGGGGCTGTAAATGGGAGGAAGCAGGCCACTTAAGCAAAAAGAGAGAAAAATGGAAGGAGATCTGGAAACGGATACCAATAGAAGAAGAAGAAGAATGAACAAGAAAAGTAAAAACCACCAGCCTTACACCTGAAAAGGTAGATAAGCTTTAGGATTAAGTAAGTAAGTTGATCAATATCAATATTGATTCCTCATTTGAAACAAGAAATCTTTTGTGGTTACCAAGAAACTCTCTGTCAAAATCATGAGGCTTTTGTTATGTTGACGGCATGGAGAAATCGTTCTCTGTAAACTAGTATCTTGTATTGTAATTAAGGAGTCCTTTGTTGCCATAAAATAATCTTTCATTGTTATCGATGAGTCCTTTATTGGAATCAAGAAATTCTTTGTTATCATCAGAGAATCTTTTATTTTAATCTAGGAATTGTTGTAATTAAGGAATTTATTATTAGTTAAGAAAATATTTTGCTAAAAGAAATTTTCAGTCGAAATCAAGGTACCTTTTGTTGCAATCAAGCAATTTCCAATTTCAATCAGAGAATATTTTTTTGTTTTTAAGGAATCCTTGTCATCAAAGATTCAATTGTAATTGAGAAAATTTTTGTTCTAATCAAATAATTATTCATCGTAATCAAGGAGGCTATGGTTTTGATCAAAGTATTCTCAGTTTTATTTAGGGAGCCCTATATTTTTGTAATCAAACAATTCTTACTTGTAATTAAGAAATTTAGAAAATCCTTTTTTTGTAACCAAAGTATCCTTTGTTGTTATTTTATCAAATAATCTCCTATTTTAATGGAAGAATCTTTTGTTATAATAGAAGAACCCTTTGTTTCAATCAAATAATCCATTGTTGTAATCAATTATTAACGTAATAATAAAAAACTCCACTGTCCTAATCAAGGAATCCTTTGTTGTGTTTAATGTTAATGTTACAATTGAGGAGTTCATTGTTGTAATCAACAAATCCTCGATTGTAATCAAAAAATGTTCAATATTGTAATCAAGAATTTTTTTTTTTTTGTAATTATTCTAATAAAGGAATATTTTATTGTAATCAAGTACTCCTTTGTTGGAATTAAGAGATCTCGAATAATAATGAAAAAATCCTTTGTTGTAAACTATAAATCCTTTTTTGTAATCAAGGATCCATTTGTTGTAATCAAGAAATATATTTTGCTAAAGTACAAGCTGTGAAATACTTCTTCGCACTTTCAACATTAGTTTCTCCTGCACACGTATTCCCGCTAAACTTATATGACACATTGGAAATCTTTATAGCTAAATCTTCTCAGGAAATATTGTGTGACACGATGGCGCCGAAAGATATTGAATTCTCGTCAAGATGGCGCCAGATATAAACGTGAAAATATACAATAGGGTTTGAAATTTCACTACCTGCAATTTTAAACTAAATCTCATTCCAGAATTTGATCAGGAGAGAGATAAGTGCACTTTTCAGCCTCTTGAAATAAAAAATATATTTTTGTGGAATCGTGTTTTTTAGTGATACCATCTCATGCATGAAATTAAACTCCAGTTTTATGAACTCGTTTATACAAATGTTATCAAAAGTACACAAAAATTTACTGCAAAAATTCATGTTTTATCTACAAAAGATATATTTTTTAATAATAATGTTATTTATGGCCATAACGTCAACGAAAGGCTTCTAAAAATAGATATATTGTCCAATGTAACAAAAAAATTCAAATTTAGGACTTTACGGTTGGCAACATTGATTTTTGTTTGAAAATTCAAGATTTCATCTTATTGAATTTATGCGCTGTGTACAATCTTTCTAATAGTAATACAGGAAGTGTTTCGATAGTAAACATTTTAATAGCATACACAAAGTTATTTTTAGTATTTCAATATTTATTGAGACAGATAGAGTCATCTATTAGGGATAGTTCGAAATATTAATTACAATTTCTCCTAAAATTATTACATATATTTTATTTCTAGTTTCCCCGGACACCAAAATGAGTAAATATGAGATTAAACTTACATTTTATAAATAAAAACAGATTAAATGTGATAATCACTTCTAAATAAATATTCTCAGGTGTTCGTTTGACGTTTCTCTTGACCTCTGTATGTCCTCACTCTTGAAACGTGTAGTGTTGCCACGCCTCTTTTACTTATAAAAACAAACGCAGTGTGGCCAATGGAAAAGTCAATATTAATAAAATTAAAAAAATAAATGCGGACTAAGAGATTACTGGTGTATATTAATTCGATATTGTTAAACACCAAATATCCATTAGGATGCGCCAAAAATAAAAACGGATATTGATTGAATTAATAATTTGTTTCATTTCTCAATTTTTCTGCGAGTTTATATTGGTAGTACTGTGCCCAACATTTTCATTTGTTAGGTTATTCGTAAAATAATGCAGTTTGCGTACGAAAATATGTTTCAAATGGGTAAAAATTGGAGACATAATGCGATTAGCGGATGCAATCAGGTCGGCGCCTCAAATCCGGGGTAATGGCATCATAGGCGCCGAGTGGGGGTTGAAATTATATCTCGGGAAGAATGTAGAGCACGCGCATGCCACAGATTCGCGCGAGACTTCCAAAACTATTTTAATACCCGTGGTGGAGGGAAATTCCGCTGCATTTTCGCTGTCATTAAAACACGAAAATCGGAAAATTTCATACGCCGGACGCATTCAAATTCCAATTCGCTAGTCATTTCGATATTTAGCGCAGAAATGTGGCATCTGTTTACTACTCTATTTTATAGAATTTTAACTGTTTTTGTTTTGTGCTACTGTATTTAAGGGTTGGAATTGAATTCATAATAAATTTATCAGTGTTTGGTTTATTATTTTACGATTATTGTATTAGTAATAAGTAAAGCAAGCGTCAGCTGACTCATTCGCAGTGAGTGTGGGTGTGACAGGCTGTAAAAGTAGGCAAATCTCAAAATAGAACGTATGATGTTGAAATTTTGTATTTAAGACTGTCTAGGATCTAGTTATGCACCTCATATTATGGTTGCAATCGTCTGTACCGGAAGTGCACTTTACTTGAAACTTTTTTTGAATTTTCTACATAAATCTAGAATAATTAGTAGTAGGATACTGAAATTTAGTATTTGAGATTGATGTAGTATAGAAATGGTTGTGTTTTATTTTTGTACCAATCGGCTGAGTCGGAAGTGCACTTTATATAACAGATTTTTCGAATTTTCCACATAAACTCAAAACAATCAGTCGTAAAACATTAAAATTTTGTATTAAGCACTTCTATGGCATCTAGTTATACACCTCGCATTATGATTGCAATCGTCTGTACCGGAAGTGCACTTTACTCGAATTTTTTTTCTTATTTTTCTGCATAAATCCAAAACGATTGAACATAGAATGTGGAAATTCAGTATTTGAGACGATAGTACCATCTAGATGTTCAACTGTTATTTTCATTCAGTTCGACTGAACCGGAGGTGCACTTTACTTGACAATCTTTTGGGATTTTTCGCATAAATTTGAAAGTATTGGCTGCATAGTATTGATATTTAGTATTTCAGTCTGCTGTAACATCTGAGTTATTGTCTACAATTTTCATAACAATCGGCAGAGCCGGAAGTGCACTTCACAAGTAAGTGATGCCACGTCAATTTTTTTAATTTTAGCGTTTGATCAAAGACTGCTCTATAATTTAAAATGATTCAATTTTCATACATGGTACCATTTTACAGATAAATTCATTTTCAGTTACATTATAAAATGCAATTTTGAAAGCTCAGAGCAAATGCTTTTCCAGTGAAAAAGCCACGCTGTTTTAACACAGGGAAAACTGATTAACCCATTAAGTTCCAGTATCAAATAAAACAAGAAATTTGATCCAATCAGTGATTATTCTTTACATTAGGATAATTTTGAATGAAAATAACTACATTTGATATTTTTGAGTTGATTAGTTTTCGAGAAATTAGGTGTCCTATATATATGACAACGGTATGATGTGTTATAAAATTAATATAATAAAATTATTATTTGCCATAATATTTTGTGGTGAGGTATGAAACATTCCATACATGATGTGACATCACGTCAGTAAGTACAGTTTTCCGGTTGAGAATAATAGTTTGGAGGCCGAGGTTTGACTATTATACGAAATCGGTACTGTACTCATTTACCGTGATACTTACAAAATTTCTTGCACTTTTGCAAGATCCACCCAAAATATGGATCCTTATATTCTTTTTCATATTGAGTTACTACCTAATGATTGCTTATTCGCTGTGGTTTGACATTTTATTGTGAATACTCAATCACAAATAACGATAAATAAATGAATATTTTTTGTGGAAATCCACAATTTTTCACTTATCGCCTTTGCCCATGAGCGGTAAATCAGCATAACCATAGTAACCATAGTTTGCCGGTAAAATCAACATACCACCTCAAATAGAGGGCTGGTAAACATATGAAAACGCCCAATCATGCAAAAAAGCCCCTTTTGTTTTTTTTTTTAGTCGAAACATAACGTATAGTCTCATTTCGCAGTAAAATAAATACTTCCTCAGACATAAATTTCTCAAATAAATCTATCGGTGTAAGATAATTCAATAGTTCAATGATATTCTTGATTTTATCTATTTCTGAATTCTATTCAGTTATATTATTGCTATAAATCGGTTTACTCATATGCCATCGAGGACAAATATCACTCAGTCTTCCTCGTTTTGATTTTTGCGTAATAATCTGAAATGAATTACTGATTTGTTCTCATGTATCTACTTCTTCACCAATTATATCATTACCTTGGAGATGTCTGGAACATCACTTATTCCTACATCTCCAGTGCAATCATCATCACTCTCATCAATGTCACACAGGACGTCTGGTTCTGGAGACAAAACAGCAATAATCTACACTATTTGCCTATTGAAGTTTTTCATAGAATAATTTCTTTTTAAATGAAGCCTCAATTTCTGTCAGAATTAGGATCTGTTTCCTGTCAAACCGTAGAGAGAACAATGATTTTTTCACAGAGAATACGCATATAAGCATGTTCTATTTTGTACTCCTATAAGAGTGTACCGTTGTCCTATGTATGTCCTATGTATATGACACCAAAAAATTTTACGTCATATTTCTTATTTCCGGAATTTTTTGTGAACAGAACTCTACAAATCCATAAAATCTGAACCCTCAACATTGTTCCAAATATTAAATATATCTGAAAAATGAAACAGTATTTCTGAAAACGACAAATAATTGAACAAGTAAAAAGTTATCCGAAAAGGTGCTATTTTGAAAATAATTTTTCGCTGAATATTTATCTCAAATATGCAATGAAAAATACTTATATGGATTCAAGAAGGTCTATATTTATGAATTGAGCAATAATACATCACTTAAAATTATTTTGAAGCAGTAAAAAAAAATTATAATTCTTGAGTACTATATATAGGACACAGGTACATAATGGGTTAATTATTCAAGCTGTCTTCAGGTGTGTTCCATTCGCGCAAATGTGTTTTATTTGTTGTTTTTCAATTTTTTGATATGAAATAGAATCATATAAAGTATGCTGGTTTATTCAGGACAAGGTTACAAAGGGAAGTAATGATTTTACATTATATATAAGCCAATAATGGATTTTTAGTATATTAGACAATCTCAAAAATTATTTTATAATGAGTACAAGGCACTTTTCAAAGAACACCGTATTAAAAAATAATTGGGCTTTTGGTCAAAAGCAATGAATAATCAAAAATCTTTTGATATTATTTTTAATAATCTAGTACTCACTGGGAAGTTATTATGTCACAAAATTTGATGACCTTGTTGTTTCCTCGACTTCTTTAAATCACTAAAATTATTTAGTCAACAGTTTTCACACAGTTAACAATAAAAGAATGATATATCAGTTACTCACACATTTTAAATATAACCTATTAGACCAACGAACAAAACACTACTAACCTGCAACTAGCAATTCTTAATAGAGACAAGTATGAACTGAGTTTATATGCAAGAAATAAAATTCTCAATTAATATTTGGGAATATAAATCCCTCAAATATTGTATTTTCAAATGCCTTTCGCTCTTTTTTGGTAAGTTGAAGAATTCTGGAAAACACATCAATTCTAATTACTTTATCTCCTTGCAAATATCAGTTCAACTAATCTAGAAAGTTCTGCACTAAATTAAAAAGCTTGTTTCGCGGAAAATGACATTTCCTTCCAGCAATTTATCATCATGATTAAAAATTGTGTCAAATTACACTTTAAAAATAAAAGGAATTTCAGATTTACATGACACTGATTAATCAAAACACAGAAATATTCTGATAAATACTTGACCTCGGTCACTTCCAATTAACAAAAACAAATGCAGTTGTAATAGGGTATAATCTCAAATTCAATCAATTGATTGACAAATTTTTGTACTATTAGCCCCGAAAAAAAAATTGGGGCAACGAAAACTGACATAACAATGGTAAAAGCTGGACGTGAATTGATCCTAAAAGATTGTCAAATAAGTAAACATGTTTTACATATTGTCTTTTGTGATTTAGGTGCAAAAAATCGACACCTAGATTGATTTATGGTCATTTTAAATCGAATTCATGTGATTTTTTGGTCAAATGGTGCGTGTAAATGAAAACGAAGGTTCCCTATTACGTTTAAAAAAAAAATAAAATACAGGAAAAATGCGCTAACAAAACCAGACCCAAAGTCTTGCGTATACAGAAAGCAGCAGGAAAAGTTCTTGCTCCTATTTAACAGTTTCTTGGTACAAATCCTCTTTGACGATTCATTGTTCGGACTGTCTTTTGGTCTCAGGTGTGAAATAATGTATCGTTGTTTTCTACACAGTGATTAAAAGACGTCTAAAGTCCTGCAAACTACCAAACCTCATCTATTTTGCGACCATAATTTCGTGGGGGTAAGTTGTGCGTTGCAACTTTTTGTGGAATTATTGTGGCCATTTTTTTGCAGCTCAGTTCTCGAGGAGTCGAATAATAGTACATTCGACAAGGATTATACCTTTCGAGACCCAAAAGACACTTGCCATAATTGTTTGAACTGTTTTTAAATCTCAGGCGTACAATAATGCATCCATGCTTTGTTCACAGTAACGAAGCTAGTCCTTAAATCTTTTAGACCACCTGATTTAACCAATTTTGCGACCACGATTTCAAATAAATGGTCTGAAGCTGTCTTTTTACTAATTTCGCGAGCACAACTCCAAATAAATTTTCTAATGATGTCTTGATGAGAAAATACTGTTTTGTGAGCCAATCGTGAATGTTTCCCTAGAAATTCTGATTTTAGGCTGCCTAATAATGAACCAGTTTCAATATTTTTCATAAAGCCTCTGAAGATTATTCTCTGTGAATCCAGCAGACTGTGGTCATTACCTTTCCGACTAATGGGACGGTTGTCGTCTTTTTTAGTACCGAATCTCCTTTGGCCATTAACTTTTTGGACTGAGGCGTACAATTATGCATCCTCACTTTATTCACAGTGACGAATCTAGTCCTAAACTCTTTTAAACCAGCTAATTTTGCCAATTTTGCGACCACAGCTCCAAAAAAATGGTCAGATGCTGTCTTGAAGAAAAAATACTGTTTTGTGGGCCAATCGTGAATGTTTTCCTGAAAATTTGGATTTCAGGCTGCCTTATAACGGACCAGATTCAACATTTTTCTAAAAGTCTAAAGAGTTTATGCCCAGCGAATCCAGCAGACAGTCATCATCACCTTCTTGACTGATGAGACGGTCGTCGTCTTTCTTAGTGCAGAATCTCCTTCTGCCATCCATTGTTTGGACTATTTTTTGATCCCAGGCGTATAATAATGCATCCATACTTTGTTCACAGTAACGAAACTAGTTGTTAAGTCTCTTAGACCACCTAATTTTACCAATTTTGCGACCACAACTCCAAATGAATGGTCTGATGTTGTCTTGATGAGAAAATATTGTTTTTGGGCCAATCGTAGATGTTTTCCGGAATATTTGGATTTCAGGATGTCTTATAATGAACTAATTTCAATATTTTTCAAAAATTCATCAAGAATTCTTCCCTGTGAATCCAGCAGGCAGTCGTCATTACTTTCCTGACTGATGGGACGGTAGTCGTTTTCCTTACTACAGAATCTTCTTCGACCATTCATTGTTTGGACTGTATTTTAATCTCAGGCGTATAATAATGCATCCATTCTGTATTCACAGTCACGAAACTAGTCCTAAAGTCTTTTAGACCACCTAATTTTACCAATTTTGCGTCCACAACTCCACATGAATGATCTGTTGCTGTCTTGATGGAAAAATACTGTTTTGCGAGCCAATCGTGAATGTTTCTCTAAAAATTTGGATTTTAGGCCTCCATTCTGTGTTTACATTGACAAAACTAGACCTAAAGTCTCTTAGACCACCTAATTTTACCAATTTTGCGTCCACAATTCCACATGAATGATCTGTTGCTGTCTTGATGAATAAATACTGTTTTGCGAGCCAATCATGAATGTTTCCCTAGAAATTTGGATTTTAGGCTGCCTAATGGTGAACTAGTTTCAATTTTTTTCGAAAAGCCTACAAGGATTATTCTGTGTAAATCCAGCAGACTGTGGTCATTATCTTCCTGACTGATGGGACGGTCGTCGTCTTTCTTAGTGCAGACTCTCCTTCTGCCATCCATTGTTTGGACTGTTTTTTGATCTCAGGCGTATAATAATGCATCCATATTTTGTTCACAGTGCCGAAAGTAGTTCTAAAGTCTTTTAGATCACTTAATTTTACCAATTTTGTGACCACAACTCCAAATAAATTTTCTAATGCTGTCTTGATGAGAAAATACTATTTTGTGAGCCAATCGTGAATGTTCCCCTAGAAATTTTGATTTTAGGCTGCCTAATAATGAACCAGTTTCAATATTTTTCATAAAGCCTCTGAAGATTATTCTCTGTGAATCCAGCAGACTGTGGTCATTACCTTTCCGACTAATGGGACGGTTGTCGTCTTTTTTAGTACCGAATCTCCTTTGGCCATTAACTTTTTGGACTGAGGCGTACAATTATGCATCCTCACTTTATTCACAGTGACGAATCTAGTCCTAAACTCTTTTAAACCAGCTAATTTTGCCAATTTTGCGACCACAGCTCCAAAAAAATGGTCAGATGCTGTCTTGAAGAAAAAATACTGTTTTGTGGGCCAATCGTGAATGTTTTCCTGAAAATTTGGATTTCAGGCTGCCTTATAACGGACCAGATTCAACATTTTTCTAAAAGTCTAAAGAGTTTATGCCCAGCGAATCCAGCAGACAGTCATCATCACCTTCTTGACTGATGAGACGGTCGTCGTCTTTCTTAGTGCAGAATCTCCTTCTGCCATCCATTGTTTGGACTATTTTTTGATCCCAGGCGTATAATAATGCATCCATACTTTGTTCACAGTAACGAAACTAGTTGTTAAGTCTTTTAGGCCACCTAATTTTACCAATTTTGCGACCACAACTCCAAATGAATGGTCTGATGTTGTCTTGATGAGAAAATATTTTGTTTTTGGGCCAATCGTAGATGTTTTCCGGAATATTTGGATTTCAGGATGTCTTATAATGAACTAATTTCAATATTTTTCAAAAATTCATCAAGAATTCTTCCCTGTGAATCCAGCAGGCAGTCGTCATTACTTTCCTGACTGATGGGACGGTAGTCGTTTTTCTTACTACAGAATCTTCTTCGGCCATTCATTGTTTGGACTGTATTTTAATCTCAGGCGTATAATAATGCATCCATTCTGTATTCACAGTCACGAAACTAGTCCTAAAGTCTTTTAGACCACCTAATTTTACCAATTTCGCGTCCACAACTCCACATAAATGATCTGTTGCTGTCTTGATAAAAAAATACTGTTTTGTGGGCCAATCGTGAATGTTTTCCTGGAAAATTTGGCTTTTGACTGCCTAATAATAAACCATTTCCAACATTTTTCAAAAAGACTACAAGGATTATTATCTGTAAACCCAGCAGACAATCGTCATTACTTTCCTGACTGATGGGACGGTAGTAGTACAGAATCTTCTTCGGCCATTCATTGTTTGGACTGTGTTTTTATCTCAGGCGTGCAATAATGCATTCATTCTTTGTTCACAGTGACGAAACTAATCCTAAAGTCTTTTAGAATACCTAATTTCACCAATTTAGCGACCACAACTCCAAATAATAGTCGGATGCTGTCTTGATGAAAAAATACTGTTTTTCTGCTACTGTATAAATAAGTGAGCTTTGTAGCCCTGGCAACTCGAACGATAACGAAAGCAAACCTAGTGTTACCTCGTTGTTATGCGTTGCTAGCTACGAAAGTAATACTTTCGGGGCCAGGACAAAAAAGTAAAAGCTTGAAAAAATGCAAATATATTGGAAATTTCAATATTTATTCAAATAAATAAGTAGTTCATAACAATAATATGATTTTATTCAATCTATTTAATTTAATTTTATCTATTTATTGGTTTTAAGTAATTATGCAATTTGAAAAATTGGAAAAAGTCATGGTAGGAATATTATTTGAATTATTAACTTCCTCATTTTGTATTGGAAGATTTTTATCATTTTGAATTACGTCAAAATTCATATTTGTCACTGTTTCTTTATTTGAGGAAATATTAATGTGAATTTCATGTAACACCTATTTAGAAATTTCAATTTCATTACTTTACGAAGAAGACTTCCATCCGCTTTTTGAATCCAAAATATCGGCACCCGAAGCGTAACATTTTCGTCAATTCGATGACAGATAACATTGTAAATAGACCGTTGCTATGGATAATTTTAGACACGTAAAACAACCTCCATAACATTATTTCAAAAATAATTATCATTATTAAATATTAATATTCATATAGAACAGTAGCAGAAAAAATTTAATACATCACACGATGCGAAAGCCCTTTCAGGTGTTCGGAGGTTTTGAACGGCCTCGGCTTCACCTCGGCCATTCAAATAACACCTCACACAAAAAAAGTATACTTTCGCATCTTGTAATGTAAATAACTATTTGTGGGCCAATCGTAAATGTTTTCCTAAAAATTTAGATTTCAAGCTGCCTAAAAACGAACCAGTCTCAACATTTTTCTAATAGTCCGCAAGGATTATTCCCTTTGAATCCAGCAAACAGTCGTCATTACCTTCCTGACTGATGAAACGGTTGTAGTCTTTCTTAGTACAGATTCTTCTTTGGTGATTCATTATTTGGACTATTTTTTTTGATTTGACGAATAACGAGCCAGCTTCAACATTTTTCAAAAAGTCTGCAAGGATTATTTCCTGTGAATCCAGTAGACAGTCATCATTATCTTCTTGACTGATGGGACGATCGTTGTTTTTCTTAGCGCAGAATCTCCTTGGGAAATTCATTGTAAGGACTGTTTTTCAGTCTCAGGCGTACATAAATGCATCCATTTCTTATTCACAGTAAAGAAACTAGTCCCAAAGCCTCTCAGACCACCTAATTTTACCAATTTTGTGACCTCAACTCCAAATAAGTCTGATGCTGTCCTGGTAAGAAAATATTGTTTTGTTGGCCAATCGTGAATGTTTTTCTAGAAATTTTGATTTCAGACTGCCTAATAACGAAACATTTATCAAAAAGGCTACAAGGATTTTTCCTTGTAAATTTAGCAAACAGTCGTCATTACCTTCCTGACTGATGAAACGGTCGTCGTCTTTCTTAGTGCAGAGCTTCCTCCAGCAATTCATTGTTTAGACTGTATTTTGATTTGAGGCGTACAATAATGCATCCATGCTTTGCTCACAATGACGAAACTAGTCATAAAATCTTGTACTACCTAATTTCGAGAAACTGTTGTTCTATCTTCTCCTGCTCAAGAAACACTTTGTCTTTTTTGAAGCGGATTCTCCGCTGGAAATTTATTGTTTGAACTGTTATTTGATCTCAAGAATGTGGTGGTTTATTCATGTTTCGTCCACAGTAGTGAAACGACGCTTAAAGTCCTGTAAGCTTCCTAACTCGTTTTTCACAGCCACAAACCAACAAAAATGATCTGATGTGTTGTCGTCATGAATAAGAACTTTTCGTCGACATTTTTGATTGAATTCGGCTTCCATAACACAAAATGTAATTTAAATAGACGACGAGTTCCAAAAGACAGTCGCCATAAACTTCTCAGCTACAAGAACAACCTTTTTGATGCAAATTTTCCGCTAATAGCTCATTGTTTGTACTGTTCTTCAGTCTCGGACATATAGTGGTGTATCCATGTTCCACCCACAGTGGCCAAAGCTCTGTAAATTCCTTAATTTCATCAACTTATTGAACACAATTGCAGTTAAATGAACTGGTACGTTGCTGTGAAGAAAAAAAACCAGGTGAAGGGGCAGTGTTACTTTTTTAGCACCGTTTCTTTGTTATTTGGACTGTTTTTTGGCTCCAAGCATGTGTTCTGTAATCTCTATCCTTTGCTTAAATTCGGCTTTGAAGAGTGCTTATCAAATGCAGGCGACGATAATGCTGGCAGATTCCATAACCAAACTCAAGTCTTAGAAGACGACTATGATTAAACAGCCAAGAGATAGAATATCAAAGGGAAACAGACGTCTCCTTCAGATGTATGGTGGCTTTGTCGCCCATTGTGAACCTGGCTTTATAATTATAATACAGCAAATGCAATCAATGTGTGTTCGACTAAGATCTTAATGTAGAGACAGTAGGTTAGTCTCAATTATGAAGGCCAATTAAATTACAGTGGGCGAGAAGTTAAAAGGTTGGAATTTAATTCTGACCTGATTGAGTTATCTACATAATTTCAACTGAGCTTGAAAGAATTCCTACAAGTTTTCAATATTGAATAAGAGATATTTTTATATTTTTTCGTTCAAAAAGAGCAGTTGGAATTTACCGTTTTCGATAAGTTGGAGAATTATAGAACAGGACGAGGTGCGTCGGCGTCGTGGCGCGTTATTTGACGCTTGGGTGCCTACATCATCCGTCTTTACGCTCAACTGAGTCCAGTGGCGCCGTTGATACTAATTTACACTGAGGCCGCACTTGATCACAGATTATTCTGACTATTGATCCATTACAACTAGGATCGTCGTTTTTGAAAGACGTCATGTCCTTTTCGAAATGACAGATGCACTCGACTAAATTCAATTCAAACATTTCATCGCCTTGAATAATTATTTTTGATAGATGATTTTTTTTATTTCAATGAGCTATTTTATTTGGGTACATCTTTCCAGGTGGTTTAACGACTTAAATGAAACAAACGTTGATAGTAGTGCCATCTATCATAAAATAGTCTCATTTCTGGACCTTTTACCCTACAGATCTCCCAAAATTAATTTATATTAGGGTAATAGGAGTCGCAGGAGGAATCTCAAATTTAATTAGCGGTTATTTCGAAAACCAAAGGACTAAGAAACAAATGTTTGAAATAAAAGTTACATAACTTTCAACACCCTACAGTATTTATTCAAAAAGTTTTGCCCTTAAATTCACGGTTTTCAAGAAACAATATACTATTATCTCTAATTCGAGGGCTGCATAATTATTTTTCAAATTTTTGATAGCCCTTCAAAAGTTTTTTATAATGATGTAATTAATTTGGTCCTAAGCTCTTTTGTTCTTGAGATAATTGTTAATTTATTTTTGAGATTTCTCCTGCACTTTCTGCTACCCTAATACAATTTTTTGATTTTTAAAGACGACAAAAAATTGTAATCAATTCTTGATTTGAAGTGCTCCAAACTTTTTTTCTTGAATAAGTCCTGTAGTATAGTTCTTGGGGCCAATTGAGTTATAAAAATAAATTAAAAGCTTTATTATTATTTTTTTTTTATGGACTTAACTTGTCATGTGGTGCAGGCCCATGTACCAATAATTAACTTCATTGTTGCCGATGTAATTTGATTCCCAACTGGGAAAGGTAACGAGAGTGAATACCGATCCAGAAAGCCGTGAAATATTTCAAGATCTAACTGAGAGTCGAACACACGATCTCTGCGTCTTGAGACCAGCACTCTATCACTATCTCGCTTATCCCCCACAAATCATTGATCATAGAATAATCAGAAACTTAATAGTGCCATTTGTTATACAACCAGTTCAGCCCTTTATCTTTCAGTCCTGAGGTGAAGGTTGGTGAATAATGCAAATGAATTCTGACACAATTAGAAAGGTTGTATTTCCTGAAAAAATAATTGCAGAATAATGAACCGAACCATTTACAATAAAATTTCTTCAATCACCTTAATCTTCACCCTCAATGATGGTTGCATCAAATCAAAAAATGAGTGAAATTTCATGTAACTCCAATTGAATATTCTAAAAAATATATTTATAATAAATAAGCAAACGTTGATAAAGTAGTGCCACTCATTTCCACATTAGTTCAAATCCTACCGGTCAAGAGTTTGAATAATGCAATAAAAATCTGTGACAATTTGAAAGCTTGTATTTCCTAAAATTATCTATTTGTTTTATAGTTTTGTTGTTTATCTTCCAATCCTATTTGTATAAAGGGTTAAATATTGCAACAAGAATCATTTGAAAAATGGTATCTCCTGAAATATGCCTATGCAATTCCCTATCTTAACTGTGTTACAAGAGTGAAGCCAAAAATGTAATATTGTTAGAGAGAGAAAGTAACTGAGAGATAGGTTGAGGCGGGGCCATGTTTGTATGGAAGTAAATAGCGAGTTTCGCTCTATCTAGTATTTTCATGTGGAAATATATTGTAAAATAGGAAGAAAATGTTTTGGGCCAAATTGTAATAATAGGTACAGACTTGTAATGAGAAATATTGTCTTTTTTCTGTACCCAAGAATGATATTTCATTGAATAAGTGGCGCAAGAACATAACAGGATAGAATAGAACATTGGAAATTACAGATTACGTTTGTGAAAAACATTTCAGGGAGGAGGATATTATAAAAGAATGGTCGTCTAGAGATTCTATGTTACAAATTGAAAGGTTATATCAATGTTTCAAATTATTAAACGTATCTAACCTAGACTTTAGTGAAAAATTCAACTTCAAGGAAACTTCTTGTCAATAAATTTATTAATTCATAAAACTTATAGATTTACACAGAATTGCAACATTAATTTTTTCACTTTTCATCAATATATAAAAGATATTGAGAATACAATTGTCAAAAGTGAGCGAAGAAAGTGTTCTTGCTAGCCCTGTGGCATATTAGAATAGTTTTTTCATTTCTCCTGTGCTACTTCCGGAAAATTAAAATTAACAATAGTATATTGTGCAACAAGTGCAATAAGTTCTCGATTGCCCACGATAGCTCAAGTGGGCAACTGACAACACCGCACGAGTTGCAGATACTATTTTTTATTACGAATGCGGGTAAACAATATTTTGCGCTTGTTTTTTTTTTCAGGCGATAAATTATGCTTGGCGCACGCAAAAGCCAAAGAGCCATTTGCCACCCGAAGAAATATGTGCAAAATAGTACTTATCCTGCATGAGTAATAAAAACTATGTTTAAAGTATTTACTGATAGAATAGAGTCAAGTAATATAACTTTTATTGCGCAGTTTAATTCAATAACTTTTTTTACACCAGTAATTATGTCAAAAACTTACTTTTTGTGAGATCGTGGATGTAAATTTGTTAAATTTTTCGTTCATGTTCAATAAACAAAAAATTTTTGCAGAGCAGCATTTTCTATTTGTACCTTTCTTCTAGTGAATGAGGAATTGTTTGTGTATAGTTTTCCAATTTTATCACGCCCATTGTAATATAAAATATTCATCAAATTATTTATGTGCCTATTATAATTCATAATCAGAAAACTCGCGTCCAAAGAAATATTTATAAAACATGTTTCATCATAACGTTTTCTTTTACTTTTGCTTTCCATTTAATAAATAATGTAGTATTTAGCGTAATGAAAAAAAGAAATCTATCTGGCAGTTGTATTCTATTGAAAATAATTGAAATATAATCTTATTTCTGCATATGATGCACACAAAGCTGGGCCCGTTCTCGCTATCTCTCTCTCAGCTGCCGCATTACATTTTAGGCTTCACGTTTTCCAACTGGGTGTCCGCTCCTCTATTATTCTCCTTCGTGTCTGAAATGATGACTATAGAATAATATATCTGTAATTCGTATAAATAAAATAGGCCCTGAATACGTCCATATTGTCTAGGCGGAGCCTGTTATCTCTACGTCGCGCCAAGCGACATTCTAGAATAACGTAGAAATTTCTGGATGTTTGGTCTTTGTATATATAAGGGCGAACAACCTGACTGAGGAAAAGTGAATAGTGAAATAGAGTATTCAGTGAGTAATCAGCAGAGGCGGCTCTAGCCTACTTACCACCAGGATGCAAAGATATATAAATTTTAATCCCAATCCACAATCCACAATCAATAATTTCAATCTCAAACCACAATTCACAATTTTAGTCCTAATCCACAATTTGAATCCCAATACACAATTTCAATCCCAACCCACAATCCACAATTTTAATCTCAATCCCAATTAGAAATCTACAATCACAATCCCAATCCAAAATACACAATTTTAATCCCAATCCTAATTCATAACCCACAGTTTCAATCCCAATCCAGAATCCAAAATCCAAAATCCAAAATCCACAATCCTAATCCCAATCCAAAATCCATAAACCTAATCCCAATCCCAATCAAAAATTCACAATCCCAATCCCAATCCCAATCCAAAATTCAGAAACCCAATCCCAATCCAAAATTCAGAAGCCCAATCTCAATCCCAAATTCTATAAGCCTAATCCCAATCAAAAATCCACAATTCCAATCCCAATCAAAAATCCACAATCCCAATCCCAATCCAAAATCCAAGATCCAGAAACCCAATCCCAATCCAAAATCCACAGCCCCAACCCCAATCCCAATCCAAAATCCACAATCCCAATCCAAAATCCACAATCCCAATCCCAATCAAAAATCCACTATCCCAATCCTAAACCCAATCCCAATCCAAAATCCAAAAGCCAGAAACCCAATCCCAATCCAAAATCCTAATCTCAATCCACAATTCCTGATCCAAAATCTACAATTTCAATCCCAATCCAAAATAGAATGGTGGATTATGAATTGTTGATTGTGGATTAGCTCTAATAAAATATTTTGTTGAAGAAATTGGTCTTATTTCTAAAGAATTATGTTCGAGGCCCAACTGCCGCCTTCAAGGACATGGCACCGGGGTGCCGTGCACCCCTTGCACCCCCGCTTGAGACGCCTCTGATGATCAGCTAAGTGCGAAGTGTAATAAATAAATAAGTTGTTGCAAATAGATATTGGAGGCTTTCCAGTTGAATAAGAAATAAATTGTATAGTGTTTATTTAGTAAGACTTTTATTTTCTATTCATTTATTAGATAGTGATTTTCATCTAAACAATCAACAATTCTTTAAGAGAAGTAAGCAATCCTTTATCTTTCAGCTTAATAATAAGGAATGGTAACTATGCAAATAGATTTTGTTACAATTAGAAAGCCTGTATCTCCTGAAAAAATAATTGTAAAATAATGAACCGAACTTTGGTAGTAAGTTTGTTTAGTACCATTTGTCTCTGTTGTCTGGGCGGAGCCTGTTATCTTTTTACGTCGTGTCAAGCAACATTCGAGAATAATGTAGAAATTTCTGGATGTTTGGTTTCCGTATATATAAGGGCGAACAACCTGACTGAGAACAGTGAATAGTGAAATTGGGTGAATATTCAGAGCGTGATAGATAAATAAGTTGTTGGCAATGAATAGTGTTGGCTTTGCAGTTGAAATTTAATAATCATAAGTAAGTAATAAATGATCGTAGAATAACAAACCGAACGCTAGTATGAAGCTAATGTAGTGCCATTTATCATAAAACCAGTTCAACCCTTCATCTAAACTCTAAGCCCTGGTGGTAAGGGTTAATAAATGTGCAATTAAATCCTGTCCAAAAGAAATAATAATAGTGAGGAATCAAACAATGAACGAGCTCATGTAGTGTCATTTATAACAATACCATTTTCAACCCTTTAATATTTTCTGGAATAATAATAAGAGAACTTACGTATTATCATTTATTATAGAATTAGTTTCAACCGTCTAATTATCAACTCAGGTGGTATAGGGGGTTGAATATTGTGACAAAAACTATTATAATCTGGGAGCCTATATTTACTACAATATTTTTTATAATTATTAATGAACTGAACTGAAACTTATGAAATATAGTTTCTATAAAATTAGTTTCAACCCTAAATCAAATATTATTCCAATATTTTTTATTTAAAATCAAAATGAACCAAAACGGTGTCCGGTAATTCCTAAACTCATTTCGAAACGCCATGGTCTGTCATTAATAATGTCGATTAAATACAAATTCGATATTTATTTTGTTGAATTCAATTAGGTCGTCATCCCTGTTTACAAATCAGACTTTTTAACTGCATACATAATTATTTGATGAATAAACAAATCCAGAATTAATTTTTAATCTAAAATTAAATCTGTTTTTTTAAATATCCCGAAATAAATCCAGTAAATTGATTTAGACTATGCAACTTAACTACCACTCGTGTATTGATGATAGTAGAACTGTAATGCATCAATAGAAAAACTCTCCAACAAAAGCGAGTACAAATTTAGTTTATTTTCACCTTACTAATTAAATTTCCCGAGGATCAGTTCCTGGAGATGTATTTCGCTTAAGTCCCTTTTCAATAATGAGACAAACCTCACGAGGAAAAAGTCCTACAAATTGCGCAAAGAGGATTGACGGAATTAAATCATTAGAAAAAGGCAAGACATGAAATTCCTCTAACTAAATCCCTAGGGAAATTTAGTAACCGCTGACAGATTTCATTGGGTATTTGTACCAAGAAATTGGTTTAGCTCACTTAATTATTAAGAATATAAATTCTACAAATTCTTAGCTGAAAGACAGAGCTTTAAGCCATAAATAAAAAATGTAGCAAAAATTAAAAACTGCATTAAATATCAAAGAACAATATTGAAAAAGAAATCAATGTAATTTGCTTTGATCTTCAATAAATTGCAGAAATATGAGCACAATTAAAAATGAACTAAAATAATCGCGTAGTGAATTTTAATTAAAAACTTTCTGAACGATAAAAACGCAACGGAACCGCTTTTTAATAAAAAATTGTAATTGGGTTCTATGTGTTATTGCAGTTCCAGGAATTTCCACATGAAATTGCATGGAAATGCGTGAAAACTTGAAAAATTTTAATTTTGGAATAAAAAATACAAATAACTGACAAGAAATAATATTTGTCAGTGAAAACATGTTTAGAGGGTAAAAGAAATAAGTATTGGAAAAAGTTCATGGATTATCACATTTCTGTGTGAATTGTATATTTTTATTCAAAAATTATTATTAAATTCAATGCCTGACTTTTGATATTGCGTTCTCTCTCTAACGCATTGCGCGCTATGGATAGCTGAACGTAGCTCGGAGATTCAAAATAAATGATATAAGAATTTGTAACATTCTGTTCATTGTTGCTCGCGTAGTCGTACAATAAACATCCACGTCGCTCAGCTCTACAATAAAACGCTGAAAATTATTGTGTATTTGAGGTTTGCTATTTGCTATTGTATATATATATGATAAGTTAACTATTTTTATTCAAAAATTATTACTAATTTAAAATTGAAGTCAAAGATAAATATTTAGTGTCATTAAATACTGGAGAAGTTTTTATTACCCACATAACTGATGCACTCTTTTACGACCAAAATTAATCAATCGTAAAAAATTTCCCTCTATCATGGAAATTACAGTTTTTTCATCGTTCGGACAGTTGAATAATAAAGTTACTTTGATGAACAAAAATACATGAAACGATGAATTTTACGGAAGATAATTCAACAATTGTGGCAGCTCAATTAGTAACACGTTAGATCAAATTGTAACAGTCGCACAAAATGTAGCAGCATTTGTGTTTTAATCGAGATTATCAGAATATATTTCATGTGTAAATAATGAATGATTGTAATTTTATGCCCAATAAAATAGGAAATAATAAACCCTACGCTGCATATCCAAATATGACCTTGGAGTGGGCCAGAAAGTAGGGAATTATACTACTATTTCGACCTTGAAGTGAGCCCAAGATCTCACTGTTACACTACTAGGTACTAAATTTTTCATTAGACAGGGCACAAATATCACAATTTTCTCCTTATTTGGCTAGTTACTTTGATGAACAAGAATTGATTGAAAGTTGAGCTTTTCAAATGATAAATCGGACAAACTTACTTAATAACATGTTGTGACAAATTGTAACAGTAATTTTTGTCTTTCAAACTAAATTTTGCTGAACAAGAATCTTTACCAAGCAGTAAGACTTCAGACTAGTGAATATTGAAGCATATTTCATGATCAATAATAAATAAATTCTCGCAAACATATAATAAAAATTCAATGAAATAGGAAATGGTAGATCTATCATTGCATTCTCAAATATGACCTTGAAGTGAACCAGAAAGCAGGATGCTATACTACTATCGTTCTTGAAATGACACTACTACTAATATTTTTCACTAAAAAGCGCTAATAAATTATAATTTATCCACGATCGTACAAAAATCAACAGTTTTTCACATCATTTCAAATGTGAAAAGTGGACTTTTATGGAATTAATCGATTATATTGGAGTTTTATTGCACAATTTCATTCAAAGTCTATCAGTTTGAGTCTGATATTTTCAATCAGATTTCCAAAAATATCTTGAATATCTATTGTTTTTTGGTTGAATGATAAAGATACTTTGATGAATAAAAATTGATGGCACGATGAGTTTTTCAGGGGCTTATTAGACAATTGTGGCAATTACAAAACTTTATTAGTGGTATGTTGAGTTAAATTACAACAGTAGTCCAAAATGTAGATGTTTCATCTGAAAATTTAGTTTTCAAATATCGTAAATATGATTCCACTACATAATAAAAGTATTCCTGATTTTTAGAGTTCATTCCATGTTGAAACAATAAAAAATATGAAATTGAGCAATTAAATAGCAATAAATAGGCTGTGCACTGATTTTCAAGTTATGACCTTGAAATATGTCAAGAATCTGGATATTATACTACTATTTTGACTTCGAAATGAGCCAGAGACCTCACTGTTATACTACTACTGAAAAAAATAAAATAGAAACAGTATGGAAATCACAATTTACTCCTTATTCAGTCAGATGGATTATAAAGTTACTTTGATGAAGAAAAAAATGATAGAATGATGAATTTCCTGGGAGATAGCAGAACAATTGTGGCAAATAACAAATTTAGTTAGTAGCACTTTGGGTCAATTGTAGCTCACTGTAATTTTAGCTAGATTTTGTTTGACAAATATATTCATCAAGCAATAAAATAATAAACTAATGTATTAAAACATATTTTTTAAGTATAAATAATAAATATATATATATATATATATATATATATATATATATATATATATATATATATATATATATATATATATATATATATATATATATATATATATATCATTTCACGGAGATATATCACAAAAGTTCAATAATATAGGCAAGCAGAGTATTATACTACTATTTTCTGCTGCAAATGAGCCAGGAGCCCCATGACTTCTGATATTTTTCCTTTAAAAAAAAAGGCACAGAAATTTTTATTTCACTCTCGATTGATCTGTTGGATAATAAAGATACTTTGATGAACAAAAATTGATGGCACGATGAATTTTCCGGAAGATAATAAGACAATTGTGGCAATTAGCGAACTCAATTAATTGGATGTTGAGATAAATTGTGACAATCGTCCAAAATGTAGCTGTCTCATCTGTAGATTATGGTGAATTTTGATGTCATTCGAAAGATCGTTAAGTAAGATCACATTACATAGATTTACAAAAATTGTTTATGAGTATGAACAATATTCAGCAATCATATTACAATAATTAAATCAAATAACACTGTTTTGCTAGTCATGACCTTGAAATACGTCGAGAAGCAGGGTATTAGACTACTATTTTGACCTTGATATGAGCCAAAGACCTCACTGTTATACTACTACTCCAAAAATTTATTGAAATGGGCATTAAAATAAAAAAAAAATCAATCAATTGGATGATGAGACTGTTCAAATGAACAAAAATTGATAGAACGATCAATTTTTCCAAAGATAATCGAGCAATTAGGTCAAGATGTAACAGTTGCTCTGAATTATTGTGTTGCGATCCAATATTCATTATTAATCATTACAAAAGCAGTAAAATACGATTTAGGTATACAATAAAAGCATATTTAATGCACTTAAATACTGAAGTACAGCATATTTCATATCGGGATTATAAAAAATGTCATTTTATGCGAACAAATAAAATAATACATAATAGGCTGTGAGCTGCGTTCCTAATCCTCACCTTGAAATGACTTAAAAAGTAGAATAATATACTACTAATTCAACCTTGAAGTGAGCCATAGCCCTTACTGTTTCATAACTGCTCACATTTTTGTGAGAAAGAGATCTAAAATCACAATTTCCTCCTTGTTTATTCAGTTGGATCTCAAATCTATTTTGATGGGCCAAAATGTGTGGGAATAATTCACAAAATCAATCACAAACAGTGCGAGCAAAATTATCAGAAATGAAAATATATTTCTTAATTTCAAGTTAGATTTTGAGGAACTCATATAAATTATTCCTAGCTAGGAAAATGACGAAGAACCAGAAGAGGATCATTGTGAATAATGTATTCTCTTTGCATCCATTAGAATGACGCATACAATTCGAGTCAGTTCCTGAATGCAACTTCAGAACAACATCAAACTCTAAATACCAATAAATAAATAGAATTACACTACCTCGTAAATTATCTGTTTGTATATTTATCTATGCTGCAAAACATACTGTGACAATGTTGCCAACAAAACAATACAGAACCGTATTCAAGATATATTAAATGATCGTACTAGAGGCCAAAATTAATTTGTTCCAAATATTTTATTGAATACTACATATCATAAAATAATGCATGGTTAAATCTGCACTACTTTTTCAAAGTATAACCTTGAAGTGCGCAAGTGAGGTGCTCTACTGCCACTTTGACCTTGAGCGGCGCCAGAAACCTCACGGTTATACTACTACCGTTATTTTGAATGAATCAAGCAGAACAGTATCCTGAGGGCTGAATACGGTCCTGCAAGGATCCAATTCGCTTCCACACCGAGTTTAAAGGATACAGACATACATAAACTTGCACAAAACAGACGTAAGCAGTGTCAGGACAAGACGAAACACATACAAAGCGTTTATCATTCGAGCTCGAAGAACATACAACCTTATGCTCCAAAAGATGTGTAAACAATTCAGTGACTCTGTCAATCTTGCAAATAAGGGACGAATCGAGGATTTGACAGCCAAACTTCTTTTTTACATTTAATAGGCAATGATCTCAATTTTGTTAAAAATATATGTATATAGTATACCTGATAACATTTCAATTTACATTCACAAAAGATACGTTCAGCTCCAGCATTCAAGATCTGATTAGTTTCCATTAAAGCTTGCATTTTTGTTGGTAAAGCGTCGTTTGCAGTTGACAGTTTTGAAATTTATTTATTCAGGCCCATAGAAATATTTAATTAATTTTACAATTTAAAACATTTGTAACATGTACAAGCAATTTATGAGTTTCACATATCATGTTATGAAATACTGTATATATTCGATATAAATATAAAATCAAAACTATTTGGGTTACAAATGAACAACGATAATAAAATTACCAAAAGGCTTTTTTACTATTCGTGATTATTTTTCGTCTTTTCTATCATTGTCATTGTTTTTGAAGCGTACTTTACTATCAGTCTGAATATTGTTTCATATTCTTCATTGAGTAACATAATGCTTAGGTGTTTAAACTTATTTATTTCCTTGAACAATTTTTTTTCTCCATTTCATGATTATTTTGTTATTGTCATTATTTTTGTTTTGTTCTCAATAAATTTGAAATCCATTTTGTTTCAATATTCTTCTATTTTTTGTTGCAAATACTTTATCGACCGTTTATACTTTTATTAGTTACACCTTTGTTTATTTCGAGTTTTTGAATTCTAATTGTGGTTGTTGTTCTATTTAATGTCATCAGGATCAATTTTCTCAGTTTGCTGTTATGCCTGAGCGTACAGTGTACTTTCTGAGGGCCTCTGGCCCGAGGTGTGTACGTTGACCACAGGCATTATCGTCCGTTAAACTCTCGTGGTGCCTTCAATGTTTTACTATTTCAATAAAAATTTTTAGCAATGTATGTCCTGTCATTGTGATTTCTAAAATATAGTCTTTGAGCATTATTTAAAAAAAAATGCCCTCGGCAGTGGCGCAACTAGAAATATTATACCCTTCCGCAAGCATAGTCGGAGGGCCCCTCTACTGTTCATAATAATTCAGAATAAAAATAAAAATGATATGAAAATTTTGATTCTCGCAAAATAGATTTAATAACAGAAAATAAAATATACATTTTTCAACACGTACTAATTGAATTACTGAGAATCATATATCAAGAATATAATTTGTTGTACCCATTAACTGAGTTCTTTTTTCCTTGCTTACAAGTTGGCTGATCTGAGCGCGAATAGTCCACGTTTAGACTGGTTTAGACGTACCCCGCAATTATGTACGTTTGAAATTGGTGACTAAAATTAACAATGGCGGAGCTGCTGTAATACAAACATGGCGGCTCTAAACGGTAATATGTTTGACGTTGCATTCGATTTATATGTATTGTATTTTATATTTGAAAGGATTTTGAGACTTTGCTTGAATGTGAAGAGGGTTGTATTTTATCATTCTGGTAAATCTCAAGATTATATTTCAACGTTATGTACTCTATTTTATAGATTATTCTTTCATGGTCCATATATTTGCAGATAAAGATGGATGTGTTTGGGGGTTATGTTCTCCGGCTAGTATCAAGAGAACTCTTCAGTTACTTGAATGCAACAAATGTAAACTGCATATTCTCACGTGTTTTGTAACTGGTTTGTCAGTTTGTTTTTCCAAGATCCATGCTTTCATTTTATCCAGAAGTTCTGAATCGCCCCTAGATTATTGTTAATAAAAACTTTTCTTTCGCCTTCTCGCGGCAAGCCATGAAAACATAAATTTCGATTCTTAGCCGCCCTCAAATGACAACCGTACACACACTCACATTGTTTATTTTTGATTAAGCAGAATCCATAATGGTAGATATTTGAGAGTATCAGAGAGAATGAGAGGTTAGGAATAAAGCTTAAGAAGGGAAATTAGTCTGGAAAAAATCTAGTTTTATTATGAATATTAGATTTGGAAAAATTAAGGAACGGAACGAACAATTAAAAAAGATTCAGAATCATAAGATATGACACAAACAAAGCAAAATACTACTACTACGTCTTATGACGCTTCATAAACATTACTGTTTTGAAAGGTTCATATGGTTGCCGCTAGAGGGCTACAAGTTAATTTAAGTCGCCAATAAAACAATACTAATTCTTTTAACAATTTTTTGTATATTTTTGTTGTTATTATTCAAGTATTTTTTCTCAGTTAATTTGTCCAGAGCCAGGGCCCCCTAAACTCGTGGGCCCATCCGCATTGCTGTCCCTTGCTATGCAGTAGTTACGCCACTGGCCCTCGGGTATTATTTGTTACGTAATAACCCTGGAATTAGTATTATTATGATAACAATAATGAACTAATCGAACATTATATATATTATTATTATTATATTCATGCATTTCTTCTAATATATGTTCAACTTGAGTGAACCCACACTGATGCTATACAATAATGTTTTCTGTTTGTTATTGGTCTCTTTTTGTATTAATAACAGCGCAATTCTCTTCGCACTTTTTCTGCTCTCCATACTTACAGTATAAGCACATTTATATGTATTCGCGCATTTCATCTTCTCCATATTTTATTAGTCCTGTCCAGTGTCCTCCCGGTTCGTCTGTTAATTATTATTTTTTTTACTTCTTCTCCGCATGGTTTTTCTGATACTTTTTCGTTTACAGTTCCATCTTGTGCTGTGATTTTCACGTCTTGTTGTGGTTCTGTTAACAGTTCTTTGAAGTATTTTACTCAAGTTTTCTCATATTACTCATCGTTTTTCGTTTTGCTTGTAAGTTCTTTTTTGTACCTTTATTTTTTGATAAAATTGTTTTAAGTTTCTATTCATACTTTCTTTTCCAATCTCTCTTGCTTTTCCCCAGAATTTTACTACATTCATTTTTCATTTTTTATTACTCTTGCCTTCTTCAATTCTATTTGTTTTTATTAGCTCCAGTCTTTCATTGTTCTTCCTCATTACTTTTTTCTTCTCTTATCCATTATTTTGCTGGTTTTTACAGTTTTAAATATTATGCCACTCCTTCTCTATATTTTTTTTCACATTTTTCATTGATGTGCTTCTCTATTTCCTCAAGGTATTTCTTCCTTTTGTCTTCATTACTTGATTTTTTCAATTCCCTTACTTGTACAAAGTAAAAGTATTGTGAAACCGACAAAATTCACATTTCGAGATTTTGATGGAGATATATGTTTTGAGCACCCCTGAACCCATTTTGACTATTTTCGGCTTGATGTCAGTACGTATGTGCATTTGTAATTCACAAATCTCAAAACCTGTCTAACATATAATGTTGAAATTTCATATTTAAGACTGGTTTTGGGTCTAGTTGAGCACCTCGCATTATGGTTGCAATCCTCTGGGGGTCGATTCTGTAACTTGCGTGACTACTTACGACACTAACACTAACAAAGTTTTGTCACATATATACAGTAAGCCCTCTGTCGAATATTTGAGAAACTACTTACTTATGACGTCATTAGTTGCGAGACACGCAAATAACTTGCGTGAGCTGTTGAGGTACTGTATTTTCTTACGACACTATCTGTCTCATTCTAATCGTTTTGTTTTGTGTGTTTAGGCTGTTTGGAATGTTTTTATTTTGATAATTTGTAAAGTTAGCAATTCTAGTTTTTGGTTATTAGTGAGTGTATTATACTAAAATATTTATTAACTCAATTTCGGTAATTTAAATATGATAATTTCAAAATGAATTCACATTAGTATTGTGAAATGGCTTTACTGGGGATTCTTATGGCTTTAAAAGAAAATGGTATATTAGAAGAGAGGGAAAATGAAACTCATATCAAGCGCAGACAATTTAGTGATGCTCAAAATCCATTTGAAATAAGAAATTTGGAGTTTGTGGAAAATTTTAGATTGAGCAAAGAGCAAAGATGCGTGTATGCATCTATTAAATGAAATAAGACCACATTTGCGTGCCGGTTTTCATCGGAAAAAAATTCCTAATCATATAAGAGTAAATATACACACGTATATTAAAAAGTTTATTGTAAAGTTTGTGTTCATCTTTCAGTTTCTTTCCGTCCTCAATTTTTTTGCTACGGGTAGTTATCAGCGTGAAGTTGCGAATAATTACTTATAAAATATTAATCATCTCTTCAACATGGAACGATTTTCATTGCACTTACTGTTTATTGTTCTAACTGTTATCCACTCACCCTACAGAATTATTTTAAAGTTATTACCAACACTAATCTAGCCGAGGAACTCTTGACGCACAAAACTCCCTAGCAAAGTAACTAGATATTGCTGGTGACGTCATATTTTGTAGTCACGCAAATTGTCTCACGCAAGTACTAACGCAAGTTGCAGAATCGACCCCCTGTACCGGAAGTGCACTTTACTCGAAACATTTTTTCGCATAAATCCAAAACGATTGAACGTCGACTGTTAGAATTTAGTATTTAAGACGATTGTATTATCCTGATACTCATATCTTATTTTCATTGAGATCGACTGAACCGGAAGTGCACTTTACCTGACAGACTTTTAGAATTTTTCACATAAATTTGAAACGATCTGCTGTAGAGTATTGAAATTTAGTATTTCAGTCTGCTGTAGCATCTGAATGATTGCCTACTATTCTCATAGCAATCGACTGAACCGGAAGTGCACTTCAGTTGGAATTCTTTTCGAATTTTGCGCATAAATTCAGAACTATAGGCCGTAGAATCTTTGAAATCAGTATTTAGGAATGTTGTAGCATGAGAATGATGACCTACATTTTCAATAGCAACCGACTGAGCCGAAAGCACACTTTATTTGACAGATTTTTAGAATTTTTTGGATAAATTCAAAACGATTAGCCCTAGAACGATGAAAAAATATATTCAATGATGTACAAGTAAATCACGTGATGTCCAAATCAGATTTACAGTACTTCTATTAAATCTTAGGCCAATTTGTCGATATTTGTCGAACTGATTAAATACACGTCAAGCAAAAATATTTTGGAACTAAAATTCAATTCGAAAACGATTTTTATTACTTCTCAACTTCTATTTATCAATCAATAACTTTCGAGTTGACAGATTATCAATCTCAATGGTGCAATGGAGGCGGATTAAAATAATATTTCAGATTCACTGAATTGAAATTCTGGTATTAAGTATTCAGGATATACAAATCCTCATAAGAGACTGGTCCTCTTCGCGTCTAATCTGTCCTTAATCGGCCTTCTAGTTAAGCCCTTAGTGTCCCAAATAACATAATAATATGAATATCTCGGGAACAGCGTAATTTCTGTGACATTATCTTGCTTAAAATGTTATTTAGAGCGTTTGCGGAACAAGAAAAACATGAAACCGTACATAAACGATAACAAAGCAGGGAAAAAAGCGCAAAATCTTTACAGGGAGTCAATATTAGAACCTATAAAACAGCCTCTATTTACTGAAAAACAAAAATGAACATCCGGCACGATAATTCTCAATACTTGCTGTTCCCTTGGGGAGCACAAACAAATTTTAAGCGTGCGAATAAAATCATCCTTAAAAATACCGTCTCGTCGTATGCTCTTATTGATTAAAGCACCGACGCCTGCAACTGTGAGGCTCACTCAGGCTGCCCGTGAGGCTTGCCAAGGCGCCCAACTACTGGAAAACGCGGCGTCGCCGGAAAACGCCGTCGGCCAGCGTACTCAGCGAAATATGTCGATAACATGCTACTAAAAAACATTCTGAAATACGGAGTGTAGAGGTTGTTTTATAATATGTTTGTAATGTTTCCTACTTAATGCATTTTTTGTGGAGAGTAGCTCAGTTTTAATTATTTCATTCGTACCGCAAATACATTTAGATTCTTAAATGGATACAAAAATACCTGATTTTGTCAAATTTCATATATTTAATTCATAATATATTGGAAATAAAACAGTGAGATTCGAAATATTGTGACAAATATTAATTTTTATCAGAGATGCGAATAATAAAAAAGTTTGAACAAACTTTTGACAGCTTTCCGATAAAAAATTAATATAATCATTGGAAATTTTGCACTAATTCCATCCATCCACATTATTTTCATTTATTAATTTTTAATTCATCGGAAGCAGAAAATTGTTTGAACTACATTTCGATATTTTCATCAGACTTGAAAAAGTTCCAATTGAAGTTCAATAAATGCAGTTATAATTAAATTTCAAGTATCTCATAAAGTTTTGTAATTACAGTACCTACCAGAAATATCAAGCAAAAACATATTTCAGTTTAAAATCAGAAGAATCTAACATGAAACTTTCGTAGCACAAATATTAAAAATTGTACCCCTATGGGAAGTTTGAAAAACTTTGTAGGTGAAATTGGAAGCTTAAAACTTACTCGGTCAATCGAAAGTAAAAACTTGATCCAAACCACAAAAAATGCATCATTCAACCCGCCATAACTCCTGAGTTAAAAGACCAAGAATTCAAACTGGTTTTATGATAAATTATAAGACATCAGCTTTCTAAAAACGTTTGGTTCATACCATTCTACGATCAAATTTTTGTTGCATCTTTCAACCCTCTATACTGGCAGGATTGAAAGATCAAATATGGTTTTACAATAAATAAACTTTCTAACAACATTTGGTTCATAATTTTACAAACATTTTTTGAGAATATTATGCTTTCAAATCAGAACAAATATCACTTGCAATATTTACCCTCCACGCCACTGGAATTGAAAGAAAAAAATGTCGAAACTGGCTGCATGATAAATGGCACTGATTGGGCTTTGAAACTTCCAATTAATTATTCTATTTATATTATTCCATTTTGTTGCACCATTTAACCCTCAGTGCTACCAAAAATAGAAACTGAAAGGTTGAGACTAGTTTGAAAATGAATTGGTTACCAATAAATGATTTATTATTAACTATAATTGTTTTAGGGAATGTAAGCTTCGAAAATAGGACAAATTTTCGTTGCGTATTTAACCCTTTGAACCATAAATATCTACATATCAAGGGTTGAAACATATTTTGTTATGAATGGCACTGAAAAATGTTCCTATCAGCGTTTCTTTCACTATTTCACGATTATTATTCAAGGAGATATTTGAACTTAAATCGTGGAGGAATATCGTTGTACCATTCAACCTTCTATAGACTATACTACTTAGGCTGAAAGATGGAATGTTAGAACTGGTTTCTCAATAAATTAAACAATTCAAATTTCCTATCACTGTTTGATTCATAATTAACGATAATTATTTTAGGAACTGTAAGCTTTGTAAGGGGTACAAATTCTCGTTACGAATTCAGCCCTCTTAGCCATAAATTCCTGAATATAAAGGTGGAAATTAATTTTGTAATAAATTGTACTAAAAAATGCTAGTATCCGCGTTTGATTCACTACTTTACGATAATTATTCAAAGAGATATATGCTTTCAATAGTGGAGGAGTTTCGTTGCACCATTCAACCCTCTATACTACTTAGGTTGAAAGATGAAGAGTTGAAACTAGTTTTTTAAAAATTGTACAACATAGTCTTTTCATGAACGTTTGATTCAATTTCATACGATTATTATTTTGGAAAATATAAGCTTTGAAAATGCGACAAATTTTCGTTACGCTTTTCAGCCCTCTATACCAGCAATAGTGGGAGATCAAGGGTTAAAACGAATTTTGTGATAATAAGTATTAAAATATGTTACTATCAGCGTTTGATTCACTATTCTGTGATCATTATTCAAAGAGATATATGCTTTCAAATAGTAGAAGAGTTCCGTTGCACCATTTAACCCTCTATACCACTCAAGTTGAAAGATGAAAGTTGAAACTAATTTTTTGATTAATGGTGCAGCATAGTCTTTCCATTGACGTTTGGTTCATTTTTAAACAGTTATTATTTAGGGAAATATAAGCATTGAAAATGCAACAAATTCTCGTTGCGTTATTCAGCCATCTGAATCGAAAATGATAAAAGATCAAGGGTTGTAATGAATGGCACTAAAAAATGTTTCTATTAGTTTCCGGTTTATTATTATATGATTATTATTTTCAAAAATATCTGCTTTTAAATCGTGGAAGAATTACGTTGTACCATTTAACCCTCTATACTACTTAGGTTGAAAGATGAAATGTTAAAACTAGTTTCTCAATAAATGAAACAATTCAAATTTCCTATCACTGTTTGATTAATAATTAACGATTATTATTTTAGGAAATGTAAGCTTTGTAAGGGGTACAAATTCTCGTTGCGTATTCAGCCCTCTGAGCTATAAATCCCTAAATATAAAAGTGGAAACTAATTTTGTAATAAATGGTACTAAAAAATGTTACTATCAGCGTTTGATTCACTACTTTACGATCATTATTCATAGAGATATTTGCTTTCAATAGTGAAGGAGTTTCGTTGCACCATTCAACTCTCTATACTACTTAGGTTGAAAGATGAAGAGCTGAAACTGGTTTTTTTTTGAATGGTACAATAAAGTATCAATGAAAAATGTTAAAGCTAGAATCCCACTGTGAAAATTTTTATAAAAATATTTATAAAATTTTTGATAAAAACGGTTTTGACAGTGTGATAGGAACATTTTGATGAAAGTTGAGTTTTTTTATAAAAATCTGTATTTACATGACGTCACGTAAAAATATTTTTGTGACGTCACATAAATACAATGCTCTGTATTTATTTTTACGGGAGTAGCGATCTGATTGGTTGTTGATGGAAGCATGCGCACTATTTTGGGGAAGAAATGCTACATTTTGCTGTCAGTCAGCCGTCAGTACATGCGGTTTTTATATTATATTCATTATTATATTCAAAGAAAAATTTGTAGTGACAGGCCGTCCGAAGAAACGTCAATGCTGATTAAACTACAGAGTGGTCAATAATGATTGACAGGTGACAGGCAAAAGTTCGCATTATGATCAAAACTATCTTCATGGAATAAAGTTAGTATAAATTTATTTATTTTGAAAACTACATTACCGACATTTCAAGAACACAATAGCGTATATTTTGCATATTTTATGACGGATTCATCCATAATCGGATTCAATGAACAAAACAGTAAGTAAATAGCTGTATTATTGACAGATTATTGAGAATTTATTATTTTTCTACCAAATTATTAGGTTAGAATGGTGCTTTCAGAGGAACTGTCATCTGTCACTTGAAGGTCACTATCTCAAGCAGGCGGCAAAGAAAAAATCAGAACAAAGCGGCACGGACAATCATTTTTGATCACTCTGTATATCAGAATGAAGAAAATTTGTATGATGTGAAGTCGATGGAATATTATAATAAATATAATAGAAGTTTCACCTTTAGCTAAATATCTCAATGTAACTGCTAATCTAAAAAGAAAATATTCTAATTTATTTAAAGAAATAAATAATTTTCTCACTATTATAGGTTTAGTTCACGTCATTAGTATTAAAATTTATTATATATTTGAAATAATATTTATTTTTTCTCCAGTGGTATATTGTCTCAGATGAGTATCACATCGTCAAATTCTACTTTCAATCATGTTCAAGATTTTATTGAATAGTATCTCACTCATAAGTAAAAAAATTATAATTATCTTTATCATAAGTTCTCAATTCATTGTGAGCCATGGCTAAGAAAACTCCTCGACCTTTATTTTTTTCTGCTAGTCATGGTCCCGTCCACCAGCAGCGCTCTAATTTTTTAATTTTATGATTATCAGTCCCATTATTACAGCAAATAACAATTTTTGATTTGCACTATCATTCATATTTGATACAATCAACTAATCCAATTCTACGTATAAATGACACAAGCAAACAAAATTGTTAGGAATAGTTTTGGCGCTAAACTAAAATCACAACAGTGTAAAATATGCAACAGCTACAACAGTTTAAAGTATGCAACACTCTGTAAGCAGGAGATCAAAAAATTTACAGTGTGATACCATACTTGCTAGCTATATGTTATGACGTTTTTATAAAAATGTTTATAAAAATATTGATAAAAATTTTTATGAAAATTTTACAGTGGGATACTAGCTTATTCTACGATTATTATTCCAAGAGACATCTGCTTTCAAATTGTGTAAGAATTTCGTTGCACCATTCAACCCCTTATAATTCTTACATTAAAATATGGACGGTTGGAACAAGTTTCTTAAAACATGATACAACATAAATTTCCTGTCACTGTTTGATTCATTTACTACTATCATTATTTTAGAAAATATAAGCTTTAGAGTTGGAACAAATTCTCATTGCGTTTTTCAGCACTTTATACCAGCAATAGTGGCAGATCAAAAATTGAAATCAATTTTGTAATAAATAGTACTAAAAATGTTACTATCGGCGTTTGACTCACTACTCTACGATCATTATTCAAAGAGATATATGCTTTCAAATAGTGGTGAAGTTTCGTTGCACCATTTAATCTTCTATATTACTTTGGTTGAAAGAAAAAAATTTGAAACTGGTTTTTTGATAAATGGTGCAACATAGTCTTTTCATTAACGTTTGGTTCATTTTCATACGATTATTATTTTGAAGAATATAAGCATTGTAATTGCGAAAAATTCTCGTTGCAATATTCAGCCCTCTGAATCAGCAATGTTGAAAGATCAAGGTTTGTAATGAATGGTACTAAAAAATGTTCCTATTAGTTTTCGGTTTACTATGATACGATTATTATTTCCAGAGATATCTGCTTTCAAATCGTGGAAGAATTTTGTTGTACCATTCAACCCTCTATACTACTTAGGTTGAAAGATGAAATGTTGAAACTGGTTTCTCAATAAATGGAACAATTCAAATTTCCTAACACTGTTTGATTCATAATTAACAATTATTATTTTAGGAAATGTAAGCTTTGGAAAGGGTACAAATTCTCGTTGCGTATTCAGCCCTCTGAGCCATATATTTCTAAATATGAAGGATTGAAACTAACTTTGTAATAAATGGTACTAAAAAATGTTACTATTAGCGTTCGATTCACTACTTTACGATCATTATTCAAAGAGATATATGCTTTCAATAGCGGAGGAGTTTCGTTGCACAATTCAACCCTCTATACTATTTATGTAGGTTGAGAGATGAAGAGTTGAAACTGGTTTTTTTAAAAGCGATACAATATAGTCTTTTTGCCGACGTTTGGTTCATTATCATACGATTATTATTTAGGGAAATATAAGCTTTGAAAATGAGACAAACTATCGTTTCAATATTCAGCTTTCTGAATCAGCAATGTTGAAAGATCAAGGTTTGTAATGAATGGTACTAAAAAATGTTCCTTTTAGTTTTCGGTTAACTATTATACGATTATTATTTCCAGAGATATCTGCTTTTAAATCATGGAAGGATTACGTTGTACCATTCAACCCTCTATACTACTTAGCTTAAAAGATGAAAAGTTAAAACTGGTTTCTCAATAAATTTCCTATCACCGTTTGATCCGTTATTTACAATTATTTTGGGAAATGTAAGCTTTAGAAATGGTAAAAATTCTCGTTACGTATTCAGCCCGCTGAACCACGAATATCTCAAGATCAAGGGTTGAAACTGATTTTGTGATAAATGACACTGAAAAATGTTTCTATCAGCGTTTGTTGCACTACTCATGATTATAATTTGAGGAGATATCTGCTTGCAAACCGTAAAGGCATTTTGTTGTATCATTTAATTAAGTTGAAAGATGAAGAGTTGAAACTGATTTGATTTTGTAATAAATTGCACAGAAAAATATTTCTATCAGCGTTTGTTTCAATACTCTCCACTTCTCTACGATCATTCTGTTTTCAAACCGTTGAGGCATTTTGTTGTGCCATGCAATTAGGTTGAAAGGTGAAGGGTTGAAACTGATTTCTCAATAAATAATACAACACAAATTCCTTATCACCATTTGATTCATTAATTATGATTATTATCTCATGAAATGAAAGCTTTGAAGTTGGAACAAATTCACGTTGCGCTATTCAACCCCCCTATATTGACAATGTTGAAAGATCAAGTGTTGAAACTAATTTTATAATAAATGGTGCTAAAAAATATTGCATCAGCATTCGATTCACCACTCCATGATTATTATTCAAGGAGATATTTGCTACTAAATCGTGAAAGAATTTTGTTGCACTATTCAGCACCTTATAATACTACTTAGGTTGAAAGATGAAAAGTTGAAACTGGTTTCACAATAAATGAAACAACTCAAACTTCCTACCACTGTTTATTAATTATTTACGATCAATATATTAGGAAATATGAGCTTTAGAAATGGTACGAACTTCCGTTGCGTTATTTTGCCCTCTATACCGAAAATAACTAAGGAAGGATCAAGGGTTGAAACTAATTTTGCAATAAATAGTGTTAAAGAAAGCTCCATCAGCATTCGATTCACTACTCTATGATAATTATTCAAGAAGATATTTGCTTTCAAATAGTGGATGAGCTCCGTTGCACCATTCAACCCTCCATACTACTTAGGTTGAAGGATGAAGTGTTGCAACTGGTTTCTAATTAAATAAAACAACTAGAATTTCCTATCACCGTTTGATTCACTATATACGATTATTATTTTAGGAAATACAAGCTTTAGAAATGTTTACATAATTTTGTCCTCTATACCGGAAATAACTAATGATAAAGGGTTGAAACTAATTTTGCAATAAATGGTACTAAATCTGCTCCATGAGCATTCGATTTACCACTCTACGATTATTATTTCGAAAGATATTTGCTTTTAAATCATGGAAGAATTTCGTTGCATCATTTAACCCTCTATACCACTTAGGTTGAAAGATGAAGAGTTAAGTCAATTTAAATTTCTTATCACCTTTTAATTCATTATTAACGATTATTATTCTAGGAAATATTCCCCTCTAAACCAGAAATAACTAAAGAGCAAGGGTTGAAAATTATTTTGTAATAAAAGAATTTTGTTGCAGCATTCAACCCTCTATACTACTTGGAATGAATTATAAACGGTTAGAAATGATTGTCGTTTGATTGATTATTTATGATTACAGGAAATTTGAGCTTCGGAAATGGTACAAATATTCGTTGCGTTATTCTGCCCTCTAAACCGGAAATATCTAAAGATCAAGGGTTGAAACTAATTTTGAGATAAATGGTACTAAAAATGTTTTACCAGCATTCGATTCACTGATCTACAATTATTATTTTATCAGATATATGATTTTAAATTGAGGGAGAATTTCATTGCCACATTCAATCCTCCATACTACTAATGTTAAAATATAGAGGGTAGAAACTAGTTTTTAATAAATGATACAGCAAAAAATTCCTCACTGTTCAATCAATTTTTTCATTCAGGAAATACAGACTTTCAAAATTAGATTTGCACTTAAAAATTCTGATAAATTTCGTTACATTACTTAACCCCCTCAGCCAACAGGGTTGAAAAATCCGTTATAATAAATGGTACCACATAGTCTTTTTATGGGCGTTTGGTTCATTAATCCACGATTATTATTTGAGAAGATATAAGCTTTGATATTGGGACTTATTCTCGTTTCAGATAGCCCCCTATATCACCAGGGTTTTGTATTGTATTATCATTATTTCAGAATATTCATCTGATTCTTGGTTTTCATCTGATGTATTTCAGGGTTGGAGAATCAAGGGTTGAAACTATTTCAGATGTAATCAGACTATTCAAGCTCTCTATTGACATGTAATTGTACGTCCAAACCACACAGTAATAAGAATTACTTTCCAATAAAATATGATTGGATTATAATCAAGATAACTTACAGCGATACTCAAGGGACTTTCGGGAAATTTGTAGCTGAGTTTATTAGCTTGCAACTTGTGCAATATTCCAACAATATTGCGAATTACCAATTAAACCACTAGCCAACTACATAACAAAGTTTTAAACCTTAACTTTACACGAACCACTTAGAGATTATGTAGCTATGAAATGCGATATCATACAAAAAAATCAATTAATCGATTTTGTATATGGTCCAGTTTTTATTTTGTTTCTAAAGTCGACAGTTGGCACAAAAAATGAACAAACTTTTTGGAAAGAGTCAATAACCTTCAAGGTATTTAAATTTGACGTTTACAGAACGCAACCAACTTGACAGATATGCTCTGCAGGTATCTATAAATACGTTTTACTCCGAGAATTTCGTACTGAACTGTATTACGTAGTCAAAACAATAAACAACAGCTTAATAAGCTGCCCTGCTTAAAATTAAAAACTAATCTCTATGCATCTCGATAGGAGCCACTAATTAGAATATTCATTCAAAAAGGAGCCAAAAATAGATTCAGGTTTGAATTTTTCAAGGAAATTCATATTATGCATTTCTTATAGAATTGTTCCCTGAAGTACAACAAAACAGCGAGGTTTTGTTTCAGACGTTCAGATGTTTTCATTATAGATTTCTTCGGATAAAGCTCCGACAAAGAAATTTATACGAAAACATGGAACAAGGAATCAAAATATTGATAGATTTTTTTTAACATATTTGAAATGCAATAAGTTTCGTCTGTTTATGCACACGTGTAATAAATAATAAAAAGTTATTGATTTCTGATTTGGACAAAAAGATATCTAATCTAAAAAATTCTGTTTAAACATTGAAGCTCACAATAGACGATCGTTATCAGTTAATAATATTTTAATCTGTCCTTTGATTACCAATCAATTTCTACTCATAATTTCTTCATCTAAATAAACTACTACAAGAGTAGATCGGATCAAACTCGTGAATAGCGTTAAAGAGAAGGACGCGCTACGATACGCTGGCAACAGCTCTCAGTAGCTCAATTTATATCTACAAATATTTTTGTGTCCTTTTCAATTCAAAGACTTAAATGCAAGGTTGATTTAAAAGTCATTTCCTGTTGGTAACATCTCTTTAAATTATTCACCTAAATTTAGACTATTTTGCTTCATTACTCTGTGTTTGGTGTTTGTTTTCCCTCCCTACTGTTAGGTGTGTCAGTGGTTATCAACCAACGGGCGGACTTCGCCCGCTCTGACCAAGCTTGACGTACCATGCGCAATATTTATCAAACCGCTAGTACAGGCTTCGCTTGCCGATTTATTTACGAGACCGGAAAAGACGAAGAGGAAATTGTTGAGTTCTTAAGAGGACATAATCTCCAATTTTGAATGAAACTTTATTGTATTGTATTTGTGAGAATAGTGGTAAAAAAGTATGGTAATAAAAAAGTATGGTGGTAAAAATGAAGTGGTAAAAGTTGAATTTTGAGTATTTGATAATAATTTGCAAGGGATCAACAAACTGGTATAACTCTCAAAGGAGGCTACGTTGAAAAATAAATATGTTTCTCCCAAAAACTACCCTCAGAAGTCCTTCCAAAATTAAAATTAAAACATTAATATTTGATTCTGTGTCGGATGTTTCCGGTCTTAATATAGCTGATTGTTCATCAAGTTTTTGAGGTTAGAAACCTTTTATCGTTCATTTTGAAGCATAAAACTTCAATTATTAAACATACGTATTTTACTTATAGCAGATACAATTCTAAAAATAAATAAAAACTCTAAAAAAATTATTAAATTCAATAAACAAATTCAGTATATAAAAAACTGAATGGCATTATTGATTTTCAGAAAATGATTTTAATTGCCCAAATGGCCAATCAAAAATTTATTGGTATATAGAAACTTCCCAATAATTAAATACAAAATTAACTAATTTGATGAATATGATATGAAAGCAAAGTTTGTTTATAATTCATAACCTACAACAAAGAGGCTTCCTTAATTTATTAATTAAATTATTTGGCAAAACAAATATGTACAATTAAAGAAGTTGGAAGAAAATTGATGAAGGATACTTCATGAAAGATATAAAAGGACGTGCATGTCAAATTCCGTGCATCCGGGGTCCTCACTAATAGCACAACTACAGTGTCTACTCATAGCGACCGTGCAATTTTAGCTATCATAATAAACTTACCAATAAAAACTTCAACGTATTAAATCTATCGCGAATTAACGCTAAACACCTTTAGTGGTCCACGTTTGCCAACCTAATGGCATACAAAATACCGAAAAGCGAAATATCCCAAAAATATCAGTGCGCAAATGCAAACTTCACGCGGAACGGTTTGGTCGAACATAATGCCTATCCAAGCGCATGCGCTCTTTTGAGGGAAAAAATGGCGAACTTAACTGCGGTTAGTGGCGCCCCGGTGGAGATTTGGGGCAACTAAGCTTATCTATTGATTTTGTTGGCTTTGCATCTTTGTCTGATAAATAGCACTGTAATAAAGTGTTTTATTGTAGATGTGTGGCAGCAACTCTGCACAATTTAGAAGCTATATCGCGAAATATGTACCTTCTTATATATTCATTACATTTTTGATTCTTTGTTGCAACACTTGCATAAATCAAACGAAAATAGTTCATTTTCAATAAAATAATTGATATTTTTTTATTTATATCCAAGTGAAAATCAAATTATTAATACCTAATTTAGAAGAGCTTCCAAAAAGCTGCGGCACGTCTATGGTAACTACATTTTAAGCTGTCTTCATACTTCCAAAATGTTCGTAAGCTGAGTGAGTTGCAGCACATGAGGCGTACACAAAATTGCAATAATTTTGATGTTAAAAATTTGCTGTGGGAAGCACAATACTTCCTCGACCATAAATTATATGACTAGTTTCATAAATTTGAAATGTATCAATGAATTGTGACAGCTGTCATGTCAAAGTGACAATGAAATAACTATTTTATTTTACAATGACCACAAATTTTATGTCCAGTTGCTTTAGTTCATTCCACCAATCGAAAATTATTTATTTAAGATTGAAATTGATACCAGGCTAGACGTTATCCAAATAACTTGTAAAAATATAATTTTTGACACTTTTACTCGAATTATGTTTGCAGAGCCTTTAATTTGATACCAAACACGATAGAACCAAATTATTTTTTTTGAAAAAACAATTGACGAATGTTTGCATATGATTGTAATATTTATTGCTTTCAAAGAAATTGTTTATTGTCAAAATGAGAGTCACTATTTAATGAATAAAAAGAAAATAAAAGTTCTATGGCCAGTTGCACCGCTGTCCCTTAAAATTTTAGTGTCGCTTAATCGAACAATATCGTATCAAGACTCAAAAGTCACTATTCCGTTTCGATATTTTTTGTTTATTTGAAACTTAAAATTTGAGCTAAAACGGTGCAATTGGCCATGATTCTTTGAAGTAACACTAAAATAAACACTATACAATTTATTTCTCACTTACTACTATTAAACTTCAACAACAAAGCCACAGATATTTATTTTTAGCAACTTATTTATTTATTACACTGATCACTCACTGGATATTCACTGCTTGATATTCACTATTTCAATGTTCCTCAGTCAGGTCATTTATCCATATATTTATATATATATTTATACAGATGTCCATTTCAGGAAATTTTCTACGTCATTCGAGAGCACGTTATTAGAATTTTCGACCGCGCCGGGCGGGGCGGCGCGATTTAAAGTGACAAAAGGTCCCGCCCAGACAGGGCCGGATTCAAGGCTCATTCTATTTTTACGAATTATGATACTTTCGCAAGTTACATTTCTTAATTTCACATTGTAATTACCATCATTCCTTTTCTTTGCATGTTTCGAAAAAATATAACCAATTTAATAATAATTTAAATTTTAATAATTACAAATGAATCGCTATTTATTTCGAAGAACATTTGAAGTAAATGTTGTTTCAAATTATTCTATAATTAATTTTAGTTTATTTATACTTCAAGATAAATATTACTGTTTATAAAATGAGCCAACTAAAAATCTGTATCAATAAAGTTTTGAAGCTACTGGTGTAAAAAGCTTATTTACAAACCTAAAAAAAATTGTCTTCTTAGTAAAAAACTCAAATATAAAATACAAATCAATAATTCGTTCGCGGTCTCCAGTTATCGTGCTTTCCGACAGACCGACTTTTTTTCAAACCATGTTTTTGGGTTTAGCAGGGTCTAAATCGTCACGAACTGTCAAAAACTTACAATCACAATATTTTCCCTATCATACAGGGTGTAACAGAGATAAATACATAATAGAATTAGTCAAGTATAACAATTTTTCTGACTAACTTGTTCCTGTAGACCAAATAGATATCAAGTAGAAATTCATCGAAGTTCTGTCAAAAAAACACGATAACAATATTTCCTCTATTATACAGCGTGTAATTTAACATTAATTTCAACTAGTGATAGAACTCGTCAAGTATAACAATTTTTCCGAATAACCTTTTCCTGTAATCCCTCTGGATATCGAGTAAAAATCAGGATGCAGATGACTGAAATAATTTGATTTTAATCAAAAACTACATATATTTTTTTAAAGAATAATATCACAGTGAAAAATGAAGTAAACTATTTATCATAAGAAAATTAGAAACAGGAAACATACATATTTTATCGAAAATTAAAAATTATACAGGAAAATTTTAAAAAAAATTGAATTATGGCATAAAAAATTCCAACTTAGAATTGAAAATAAACTAAAAATTGTATTAAGAAACTGTGGGAGTTTCTCAAACATGCTTCGACCTGAAACACTTGAAGTATTTTACATGTCAATTTGCAATTAAATTAGTATTAGAGGCAGTTATGCAACGAAATGGTTCAAATAATTACTAAAAGTATTGAAAATATTATCTTATTAGTACTTTAAAAGTCAAAACTAAAGAAAAATCCAAAATCATGATTTTTTTCAAAAAAAATCATGATTTTTTTACACCCTGCTCATCGAAATTCTGTCAAAAATTTCACAGTGCGCCTATGGTTCGAACTGAATGTTTTTCATTTGAAGGACGAATGACAGCTGTCAAATGAATATTTTGTAACTTTGAACTATAGTAATCATGTCAATCATGCATTTTAAACCAAAAGAATATTTGTATTTTGACAATACAATGATTTTCGCTTACCTCAGTAACTCTACTTTTGTATTTGTTGTACGATTACTATTTAGATTTTTCACGTATTCTTTTAGATAGTTAGTAAACTTCTTGCTTATTAGATTGTCTGAAAAGGTCATTGAACTTTCACGAAGAACAGTCTGAAAACAGCTAAAATCTGTGCTGCCATCTATGAGCGACTATATGCGATAAAATTAAGCAGAGGAGAGACGTCATCAAAATTTGTAACTAGATAATGACATAAAGTAATTACAATGTTTATATGCTATACCAACTTAATTTTTAGTGCATTTTTTGGAAAAAAGCGCTATTATATTCACTTTGGCTGGCTGGCTGGCTGGCTGGCGTGACGCCGAGTTCTCAGCAACTATACTATTTACAGACTTGAAACTGGAACTAAATAAAAGCTGCTGTTCCGTAGGTTTGCACAAATTGCTTTAATTCAAGCTCAGTGATTGTGGAAGATTAAATTATTCAATTACTTGTTTCAAGTGAAACAATGCCCATAGATATATATGACATTAGGGATATGGCAACTAAAATTTATTGAAGTAGATAAAAATTTAGTAACAACTTTGACGCGAGTTTGAAGCTTATTAGAATGAATTATTATTATTGCATGAAAATTTGCTTACTTTTGGTGTATTTTTTTATATAGCTTTGATAAAGATCAAATTATCATTTTAAGGTACAGCACTTGACCTCCCGTCAGTCAATAACTAAACAATGAAGATTAAAAGGTATTTTTGAGTTTGTACATGCATAAATTATGTACCTATCAAATAGTCAACTTGAAACTAGTACTAAATGGAAGCTGCTGTTTCGTAAGTTTGCCCAAACTGATTGATTTCAAGCTCAGTCATTGTGAAAGATGGTAATTTGCGAAATCTCTGAAGTAACAAGCATTCATGGGCTGTCAAAAATGCGCTTTCATCATCTAGATGAATCTTCCATTTTTCAAATGTAATGTGGGTTCCATAATTGCAAATTACGTGCAATGCTAATTTATTTGATCTAGTAAATTGATTCTAAGCAAATAGAACAAAGTAAACACGTGATGATCGCACTGAAATGTCAAAAACAAATGCAACGAATGAGAATGTAAACGTAGTCAAACTTTGTAGTACCAACCTGTGATAAAGAAATTAACTACAATTATTGTAAATAAATGAAATTTCGTTGAAAACATTGAGAGAAAATTATTTAACAATTTATTTAAAAAATACGGCGGAATATTGAATAAAATTCAATGGTAAAGTAATGAATTTAGTGAATAATTCAATTGAAAATATTGCCACAATTTTGACAGCCACTATTCTTGAAGAACAGAAAACATAACCTACAAATGTAATCAAACTTTTGGTAAGTGATTTTAAATGTTTTCTCAAATATTAAATGCAATGTTACGTACGTTTTTATTTGTTTGACAGATCAATTCACGGAGCACACTTTAGTGAAACGACCCGAGTATGAAATTAACATAACCACAATAATTCAATTTTCAGTCAAAAATATCAATCCAATCAGGATCTGACTGCTAAATTCAAATGTCAAACAAGACGAATTAAAAATCAGAGAGATATCACTCAGACTTTGAAGTTTAATGCACTTTCATGAAGAACAGCTGATTCAAACAGTCAAAATCAGTGCTGCCATCTATGATTTGTCATTCTCAAACATTAGGAGAAAATTATTCAACGATTTATTTGAAGAAAACAGTGGCATATTCAATGAAATTCAATAATAAAATAATTGAAAATATTGCTACAATTCTGAAAGCTTGTATTTTTGAAGAACAGAGAACATAACCTACAAACTTCCTATTTTCCAAAATAGTAAATACAATGATAAGTACGTTTTATTTTTTAGCACATAAATTCACGGAGCACACTTTAGTGAAACGACCCACAATAATTTAATTTTTAGTTAAAAATATCAATTCAATCAGGATCTGATAATGTTTGATTAGCAACTCAATTCATATATGTCACAAAATTAAAATTCAAATGTCAAACAAGACGAATTAAAAATCAGACAAATATTCAGTGAAAGGAATGCTTTAAATATTCAAATAACACCTATTCCTCTCAATTTCAGGTGATTTGTATTTCAAAATCTCCCTCTTTGGATCCGCATTGTAAAAGTAAATCAATGATTGTCTTATTCTCTCGATTTCAAAACTTTAATTTGGGTGGATAAAAAATAGCGCTAGAATTTGAAGGCGTTTAGAAATCCGAGAACATCAGTTATTTGTTTCGCAATAATGATGTGTTTCTTCACATTCATTTGTCTATACAACTGGTTCACCTACTTAAAACTTTAGAGAGAGTTGAATGAAAAAGAATTCACTTAAAATCGTTGCTTTGTTGATGTTTGATTCCTTCGTGATAATAATAAAAAATAAATCATATAATTTTACAACTTAACCTAGGTAGTAAAATTAAATAATGCAACGAAAACCTGGCACAATTTGAAAGCACATATCTCCTGTAAAAATAATCGCAGGATAATAAAATAAATGATAATAGAAAGCTTATGGCCCAATTCATTATAAAATTAATTTCATATATCGACCCTTAACGTATTACTATGTGGTTGATTGCGGCTCAGTCGTAACGGTGTCCCTTACCTTTTTGGTTAGTTCAATACGTGACATTTCCTGAATATTATTCCAGGCACGACCCAAATAGATGTCGCCTTCAGATCCTAATTCATAATATATTTACTATTAGTCTCGTATTTTATCTGGCTTTCAAACCCAACTTGTTACTTAGAATTTGATATACCAGTATACAGTTCATATTACAAGAGTGAAATTTTCATCTTAATACGATTAAGGATACATTACTGTTGGTTCAGTTTCTCTGTGCAGTAAAAATACGATTTCGATACAAAATATAAGTGTTTATCAGAAACTAGACATTCAACAGAAATAAGCAGTAAGAAGTGCTCCTAGTTTTCTAAAAAATTAGTGTTGTAATCTTTAAATGCAGCTGCAGCATTCTCTCACAGAAATTGCGCTAAGATCTGAAACCAAAACAAATATGTAATGTACAGATAATGAGTATTATTATACCAGAGTGAAATTTAGAAATGTACTATGTATTTAGAATTACCTTATACTTGTGAAATTAGCTACGAAATTTTGAAAGTTCAAACTATTTTTGAATAAAACAGATTCAGTTTCCAATAAAGACCGGTGATTATTGTAGCTTCAGGTCAATTTTCTTTACATCTTTGTGCAAGAACAATAAAAAAGTTAATAAAACTTTCAATGATCTTTTATTACATAATATCTTTTAATTGGATTTTCACACAATAATAAAAAACAAGGCTAATATAAAACATCCAGCCGATAAATCATCAAGTTTTTTCGATTTTATTTTTTATAGGACTATATTATGCAGAAATTAACTGAAATAATAAGTTATGCTTGGTTTGAATTGCCGCCTTAAATTACGTATGTAGTCACAAACCAATCAGCTCTACCATTTCCTTAACCCAAAGTATAGTGGGAAAGGTGTACTGCGATTCTATTGGCTTTGCAGGCATATGAAACTACGTACGTCACTGAAATTAGTAAAACTCATATTTTCTGATTGAAATATTCAAGAAATAAAACAAAAAGCCTATGTTACAATATTAAACTAATTTTTTGATTCAAATACAGGGTGTAACAGAAATAAATACATTAATTTTAACCAGTGATAGAACTCGTTAAGCATAAAAAATTTTCTTAATAACTTTTCCCGAATTCTCATATTTTTTTAGCGAGTTTAGGTGCATAATTATCGGATCCAGTAGCAGTTGCAATGGAACAATTGATTTTGGCATGTAAGTTATCAATTCCTTGAATTAAATTCTGGAAAAAAATTGAAGAATCATCTAGATCTAGATAATGAAAGCGCATTTTTGACAGCTCATGAATGCTTGTTACTTCAGAGATTTCGCAAATTACCATCTCCCACAATTACTGAGCTTAAAATCAAGCAGTTTGGGCAAACTTACGAAACAGCAGCTTCCATTTAGAACTAGTTTCAAGTTGACTAATTGATAGGTACATAATTTATGCATGCACAAACTCAAAAATACCTTTCAATCTTCATTGTTTAGTTATTGACTGACAGGAGGTCAAGTGCTGTACCTTAAAATAATAATTTGATCCTTATCGAAGCTATACAAAAAAAAATATACCAAAAGTAAACAAATTTTCATCCAATAATAATTTGATAACTGTACATAATAATAGTGACACCCACGGCTAAAGTTGTAACTAAATTTTTATCTACTTTAATAAATTTTAGTTGCCATATCCCTAATGTCATATATATCCATGGGCATTGTTTCACTTGAAACAAGTAATTGAATAATTTATTCTTCCACAATCACTGAGCTTGAATTAAAGCAATTTGTGCAAACCTACGAAACAGCAGCTTTTATTTAGTACCAGTTTCAAGTCTGTAAATAGTATAGTTGCTGAGAACTCAGCGTCACGCCAGCCAGTCAGCCAGACAGCCAAAGTGAATATAATAGCGCTTTTTTTCGGAAAAATGCGCTAAAAATCGATTATTAATTATTATCACAAAAGTTTAAGCCTGTGAAAATATCTAGTTTTTCAGTGTACGATTTCGCCAGTAGTTTAGGATTAGCTCAGCGAATTTATTTGGAATTATTTCCGAATTGTTATTTTTCACTAAAAATTGAGTTATTGTGGTTCTGCTAATGCATTTAATGTCAAAATATTGTGCACTTATACATTATGATGAGAATACCATGAGATATTTGGAACTTTATCATTTATTTGAAACGTAAAACCGCAGATGAGATAAATTCAATACATTAATTTATAAATGAAGCACCTGTGTATTAGTTTTTTCTCATATTATTACAAACTTCACACTTAGGTCGTTCCAATAAAGTATTCCTCGTGAATTGATCTGCTGAACAAATAAAATATTGTATCTTGTATTTCAGAAAATATTTAATATCTATCACCAAATTCAGTTTGATATATTTATGTTCTTCAAGAATAGAAGCTGCTAGAATTTATGTAGCAATATCTTCAATTGAATTATTTTTCAAATTAATAATTTTAGAATTGCTTCCCATTTAACATTCCACCGTTTTCTTTGAATATATCGTGGAATGATTTTCTCTTTAGGTTTGTGAACCAACAATAATGAAGTAAGCTGAGAACCAACTACTTTTTGAACTGCTCATAGATGGCAGCACAGTCTGGCACAGATTTTGACTGTATTCAGACTATTAAAATCAGCTGATTCAAGTACAATGAACTTGTGCAGACAATCTAATTTTCAAGAAATGTACTGTCTGAGATTATTCGTAAAATCCCTAAATAGAAATCAAATTTCTTAACAATGACATATAAATACGACTAATAGACCAAATTATTGATTCCAGAGACAAATTTAGTCTTCCTTCAACATATGCAAAAATAGAATTATCGGGATGAGCGAATATGAGTGTTTTGCCAGAATACAAATATTCTTTCAGTTTCAAATGAATGATTGACCAGACTATGATGGCTCAAAGTTGCAAAACACCCTTTTCAATCGACAGCTGTCATTCTTTCAACAAATGAGAAATATTCAGCTCGAACCATAGGCGCAGTATGAAATTTTTGACAAAACTTTGATGAATTTTTACTTACTTGTACAAAGTAACAAGTTAGTATTGTGAAACCGACAAAATTCACCTATCAAGATTTTGATGGAAATATCCGTTTTGAGCATCCCTGAATCCATTTTGACTATTTTTGGCTTGATATCGGTACGTATGTTCGTGCGTGCGTTCGTGCGTAACTCGCAAATCTCAAAACTGGTTGAACGTAAAATGTTGAAATTTTGTATTTAAGACTGGTATAGGGTCTAGTTGTGCACCTCGTATTATAGTTCCAATCGTCTCGACCGGAAGTGCACTTTACTTGAAACTTTTTTTGAATTTCTCTAATAAATCCAGAATGATCAACCGTAGGACGTTGAAATTCAGTATTTGAACTTGATGTTGTATTAGAATAGTTATCTGCTATTTTTGTAGAAATCGACCAGGCCAGAAGTGCCTTTTTCTTGAAACTTTTTTTGAATTTTTCGCATGAATATAGAATGATCCATCATAGCATATTGAATTTTTTTATAATGAACTTCTATAACATCTTATTGTACATCTTGCATTATGTTTGCGATCGGCTAAACCGGAAGTGCACTTTACTTAAGACTTTTTTTTAATTATCCGTATAAATTCAGAATGATCAACCGTAGGATACTGGAATCTAGAATTTGGAATTGCTGTAGCATCTCAATGGTCATTTTCTATTTTTGTAACAATCAGCTGAGCCGGAAGTGCACTTTATATAACAGACTTTTAGAATTTTCCGCATAAATTCCAAACAATCAGTCGTAGAATATTTAAATTTTTTATTAGGCACTTTTATAATATCTAGTTGTACACCTTGCATTATGATTGCTGTCGACTAAGCCGAAAGAACACTTTATTCGAAATATTTTTTGAATTTTCCGCATAAATCCAAAACGATTGAACGTAGATTGTTAGAATTCAGTATTTAGGACGATTATGCCGTCTAAATGTTCATATCCTATTTTTATTGAGATCCGCCGAGCCGGAAGTGCACTTTTCTTGACAGTCTTTTGGAATTTTTCGCATAAATTCGAAACGTTCAGGTGTAGAATATTGACATTTGGTATTTCAGTCTGCTGTAGCATTCGAATTATTGCCTACTATTTTCATAACAATAGACCGAACCGGAAGTGTCCTTCAGCAGGAATTTATTATTTAATTTTGCGCATGAATTCAGATCTGTTGGTAGTCGTAGAATTTGGAAATCAGTATTTAGGAATGTTGTAGTATAAGAATAATGGCCTACTGTTTCCATATCAACCGACTTGGCTGAAAGCGCATTTTACTTGACAGATTCTTAGAATCTCTTGGGTAAATCCAAAACGATTAACGGTGGAACGATGAGATTTATATATATATATATATATATATATATATATATATATATATATATATATATATATATATATATCCAATGATGTACAAGTAAGTCACGTGATGTTCACGTCAGGTTTTTATTAGATATCTAGAGGATTTACAGAAAAAAAGTTATTAAGAAAAATTGTTATACTTGACGAGCTCTATTACAGGTTAAAATATTGTACTTATTTCTGTTACATCCTGTATATTAAGGTAAAATATTTATTTTGATGAACAAATGAGCAATAAAATCTCCTCTTACAGAAAAAGTAATTTTAACAACTCATTCATATAAATAAATTATGACAGTTGTCAATCGTTGTTATTGCAACATGGCATTAATACTATATGTATATGAGTTACTAACGGTTAGTCTGAACCGTGTCAAACCTAAAAATACATTCCGTAATGTTCAACGACGCGAAGAACGACATTTTTTTAAATTTCTTGTTTAATTAAGTTCAAATAGCGCTATTTGTAAGAAATTTAAGTTAAGTATGTTATTTTGTTGTTGGTACACTTCACAAATACCTCAGTTCAGATTTTGATAAGTAACATTTATTTATTTGTGCAAAATATAAAGTGACTTTGAGGAAATTTTTTAATTAAGTTAGCCTTCAGATATTTTTAGGTGGAAATTAATAGTAATTTGGTTACATTGAAGTCGATTTGGGGCTTAAAATTTATTCCAGAATCAATAAAAAAAATATGAGATCAGTGAACTCGACGTAATTGTCTCGGGTTCAAGTTTGGAATCACATGCGCGCGCTGTTTTACTGTCTTACAATTTATCTACAGTATGAATCTGCATTCTGTTTCAGTTGTTTCAAGCGTTTGACCAACAGATGGCAGTTTTTCGTAGCAAGCACCTTAAGGACAACCCAGGGTTTCCAAAATTTGTTCCCAAATGAATCAACAATACTTCTACTCTTATAAATTCATTTTAATTTACAAATGCAGCCACAGATTGTTGACCTCCAGCATTCTTAAATATAAATGAATATTGGTTTGGTCCTTTTATTTGCTCCAAAATATCAGATTTCCAAAAAAAGTATGAATTATTCTAATACAAACATTTTATTAATTATCAATGTGCCTTTAGGCACTTCTAGATGTAAATCAAAACCAGTTTGATCCATTTAAGGTCGACCCAGGGTCTCCAAATTTGTCCCCAAAACAAACCAAATTTTCAAATTTATTTTATGATTCCAAATTCAGCCACAAATTGTTGGCCTTCAGACATTTTTAGATCATAATTAATATTTATTTGGCCCTTTTATGGCCCATCAGGGCCTCCTAATTTGCTCCAAAAGATGTCAGATTTTCAATAAAAATATAAATCGATTTTAATTCAAAAATTTCATAAATTTTAAATGTACTTACAGACAATGAACCTTCAGGCACTTCTAAATGTAAATTGAAATCAATTTGATCCCTTTAAAGTCGACCCAGGCCGGCCAAATATATCCCTGAAACAAATAAAATTTCCAAATGAAAATATTCCTATTCTAATAAATTTATTTTATGATTCCAAATGCAGCTGCAAATCGTTAACCTTAAAGATATTGATAAATATTTATTTGGCCCTTTTATGGCCCATCAGGACCTTCTAATTTGCTCCAAAACATGTCAGATTTCCAAAATAAATTCATAAATTTTTAATGCACCAACAGACAGTTAACCTTTAGGCACTTTCAGATGCAAGTTAACATTAAAACCAATTTAAGGTCAACACAAGACCACCAAATTTGTCCCCAAAAAAACCAGATTCCCAACAGAAAATACATCCATACTAATGTAACTGAACTTAATTCGTTCACCTAAAGGAACAATTATTCAAATAAAAATATCCTCTAAATTATATTTTTACTTAACTGACACATTTATTTATTATTTACACAATAAAACGATCCGTTATTCATTGCCTTTTATTTATTTCCACCACTTCTTATTTATTTCAACTAGTATATTTATTTTATTTCCCTCTTACGCGCTCCGAAATCGAGCTACCAACCTTATTTCTGTTACTCTTCAAATGTTGTGTGAGTTTATATATCCCCGACTAAGGCTTTTCGAAGCTTCCAGAAATTTCTATTCGATCAGAGGTCATGTCCTTGGCGCGATACGACTCTGTTGCGTATGCTACCCGTTTAACAGGCGTGCTAAGAAGGACATCTACTCTGTAGGGGTACTGTACAATGTACGTTACACTAATATTTTTTTTATTAATTGAAATTGCAGCCATATTCGTTAACCCTTATTTGGGTGTTGATAAATTTTGATTTGGAATTTTTATGGTCGACCAGGGCCTCCTAAATTGCTCCAAAACATGTCGAAACACTAACAAAAATATAAATAATTCTAATCCAAACACAGTCAGCCTTTAGAAACTCTTGAGATGTTAATTAAAATAAAACTGGTCCCTTTTAAGGTCGACCCAGGGCCTCCAAATTTGTCCCCAAAATAAATTAGACATTCAACAAAAAATACATCAACTCTAATAAATTTATTGTCATTTGCAAATATAGCTGATAAACACTGATTTGGTCTCTTTAAGGTCGACCCAGGGTCTCCTGATTCGGCTGCAAAAACGTCAAATTTTAAGCAAAGATGTATAACTTTTAAATTCAGTCACAGTCCGTCAATATTTAGGCATTTTTAGATGTTGATTAATACATATTTGACCCAAAGAGTCCCTAAATTTGATCCAGAAATATTTCTGGATTATAATACAACTATTTTATGAATATTGAATGCTGGTATAGACTGTCAATTCACCCCTTTTTCGCCCCAAAATCACGTCAGAATTCGCTTTTCAATGCAAATTGATTATATCGCTCAATCAAGTGTGCTTGGTAGACATTTATAGCTAGTAAAAGCAAAGAGAACTAAATGGTTAGTGGCTTATAACCACACCATCTCGCGGATCGACCCAGCCTTAACTTCATCAGTGCAAGGTGATTTAAGTCACTGCACAAAACGGCTGCCGATTCAGTTTCTAGTGAGAGCCTCAAGAAAGAGGAATATTTTTTAGTGTTGGAATTATTTTTTACAGTATGGCCAAATTTCGGCCGGCAGTCTTTGCCGCGATCTGCAGTTTGATTTGTTTTAGCGGTAAGTTCAAACTTTTTAATACAAAAAAATTAAGAGTGAATTAAATCGATTTTTAAAAGCAATTTTGTTATGATTCCTTCCGGATTCATTCATTGGAATATTCTGTGATAATTACTTTTCCTTGTTCTAAAAATATAGACAAAAAGTTAATGACTTAATAATCGTAACTGTGACTCAATGAATTTGGACTGTAATTTCTTTATATTTTATTATGTTTACTGTAATACTTCTTGATCAAACATTTTTCTGAATTATTAAAAATATTAATTTGAAGGCAGTGTTGAAAAAAATGGTCAAAACAGAAAATATTCTTAATTACCTATCAAAATATTCAGATCGTAATTTCCTTGTTTACTTATTTTCATCACTTTCGTGCTAATGAGCTTTTGTATTAAGTTCAAAAAGCTCTCAAAGAGAAGCAAATTAATTTCCTTTTCAAAACAAAAAATGTGTGCATATTTTTACGGAAATATTTTTAAATCTGAGCAAAAATATACGATTCGCTCATTTGGTTGAATGAAACATTTGAATTAGGACGTAAAACTACGTCCTTCTTGGCTGAACAACGGATGAAATCAATCATACGTTACATTTTAGAATCTCTTATTTTTTGCGTTGATTTATCATAGAATTATGATCCAAATGTTAATAGGAAGCATACTTCATGCCATTTCAACTCTTCATCTTTCAATCCTACCGGTGTAGAGAGTTAAATGGTGCAACGAAAATATGGTACATTTTTAAGGCTGATAACTCCTCAAATAATAATCTGACGATAATGAACCAAAAGCTGATAGAAAGCACATGAAGTACCATTAGTCTTAAGGCTAGTTTCAACCCTTGATCTTTCAACTCTATTGGTATAGAGGGCTGAATAATGCAACAAAAATGTGGCACACTTTAAAGCTCCATAGCTCTCGAAAAAATAGTCGTAGAATAATGAACCAGACGTTGTTGAAAATCTCATATAGTATCATTTTTTAATAAAAGTTTCAACCCCTGATCTTTCAAATCTAGTGGTACAGGAAGCTGAATAGCGCAACTGATGACAAAACCTATAGCTAGCAAAATAATAATCGTAGAGTAATAAATTGAAAGCTTATAGAAAGTGTATACAGTACCATTCGTTTTGAGGCTAGTTTCAACCCTTGATTTTTCAATCCTGATGGTACAGGAAGCTGAATAACGCAACTAATATATGACAAGACCGATAGCAGCCAAGATAATATTCGTAGAATAATAAATTAAAAGCTTACGAAATGTTTGTAGTGTACCATTCGTTTTGAGGCTAGTTTCAATCCTTGATTTTTCAACCCTGGTGGTACAGGGAGCTTAACGCAACTAATATATGACAAAACTCATATCAACCAAAATAATACTCATAGAATAATAAATTAAAAACTAATTGATAGTTTATAGAGTATTATTCGTTTTGAGGCTAGTTTCAACCCTTGATCTTTCATCCCTGCTGAATAACACAGCTAACACATGACAAGACCAATAGCTACCAAAATAATAAACGTAGAATAATAAATAAGAAGCTCATGGAAAGCTCATAGAGTACCATTCGTTTTGAGGTTAGTTTCAACCCTTGACCTTTCAACCCTGATGATACAGGAAGCTGAATAACGCAACTTATATATGATAAAACCTATACCTAACAAAATAATAGTTGTAGAATAATATATTAGAAGTTTATGGAAAGTTTATAGAGTACCATTCGTTTTGAGGCTAGTTTCAGCCCTTGCTCTTTCAACCCTGGTGGTACAGAAGCTGAATAATGAAACTTATATATAACAAAACCTATAACTACCAAAATAATAATCGTAGAATAATAAATTCAAAGCTTATGGAAAGTTTATAGAGTACCATTTGTTTTGAGGCTGATTTCAACCCTTGTGGTACACTGAGTTAAATAACGCAACTAACATATGACAGAACCTATAGCTACCAAAATAATGACCATAAAATAATGAATTGAAAGCTTGTGGAAAGTTTATAGAGTACCATTCGTTTTGAGGCTAGTTTCAACCCTTGATCTTTCAGCTTTGGTGGTATAGAAAATTGAATAACACAACTAATATATTAAAAAACCTATACCAATAAAAATAATCGTGGAGTAATAAATTAAAAGCTTATGGAAAGTTTATGGAGTACCATTTGTTTTGAGGCCAGTTTTAACCCTTGATTTTCCAGCTTTGGTGGTACAGGAAGCTGAATAACGCAACTAATATATTGCAAAGCTTATAGTTACCAAAATAATGATCGTAGAATGATAGATTAAAAGCTTATGAGAAGTTCATAGAGTACCATTCGTTTGAGATTAGTTGCATCCCTTGATCTTTCAACCCTGGTTGTACAGGAAGCTGAATAACGTAACTAATATTGACAAAACCCATGGCAACCAAAATAATAATCGTAGAATAATAAATTAAAAGCTTGTGAAAAGTTTATAGTGTACCATTCGTTTTGAGGCTAGTTTCAACCCTTGATCTTTCAGCTTTGGTGGTACAGGAAATTGAATAACGCAACTAATATATAACAAAACCTAAAGCTACCAAAATAATAATCGTAGAATAATAAATTTAAAGCTTATGGAAAGTACCATTCGTTTTGAGGCTAGTTTCAACCTTGATCTTCCAAGCCTGGTGGTGCAGGAAGTTGAGTAACCTATAGCTACCAAAATAATGATCGGAGAATGATAAATTAAAAGCTTATGGAACATTTTAGAGTACCATTTGTTTTGAGGCTAGTTTCAAGCCTTGATCTTGCAGCCCTTAAATATGAGGAACTAAATAATGCAATCAGAATGTGGCATATTTTAATGCTGATAGCTCGTTAAATAATAATTTTAAAATAAAGAACCAAACGCTAATAGAAAACTTATATAGAACCATTAACCTTCAAACGTCGTGGTATACGGAATTAAATGTGGCACACTTTGAAAACTTATATTTCCGTTAATTAGTGTTGGAAGAGTGGTCGTAGAATAATAAACCAAATGCTGATAGAAATTTTATATAGTACCATTCATTTTAATTCCAGTTTCAACACTTGATCTTTCAACCATGGTGCTATAGGAGGCAACTAATATATAACAAAACTTATAGCTCCTAAAATAGTAATTGCAGAATAAGAATTCCATTTGTTTTGAGACTAGTTTCAAACCTTGATCTTTCAACCCTTGTGAAATATTAATCTAAGGATATTTCAAGACCACTTCAGCCCTTGATCTTTCAGCCCGGTTGGTACTTGATCTTTCAGCCCTGTTGGTGTAAAGGGTTGAATAATTCAACGAAAATATGGCACACTTCAAAGTTTATAGCTTCTAAAATAATAATCATAGAATTATGAGCCAAACGCCTCTCAAAACCAGTTTTAACTCTTCAACCTTCAAACCTTGTGGCGTAGGGGATCAAATATGGCACACTTTGAAAGCTTATATTTCCTTACATAATGATTCTACAATCAATAACCAATCACTAATAAATTAATATTTAGTACCATTTATCATAAGACCCTCCGCTTCAATCTCTACAAATCCTATTGGTACAGAGGGTTGAATGACACAATAAAAATATGGCACACTTCCAAAATTCATATCTCCTAAACTAATGATTATAGTATGTTGATTTAAACTCTGATTGGTCGCTTATGCAATACCATTTATTATGCAATTCTTCATCTTTCAACAGGAGATAAAATGGTACACTTTGAAAGCGTATATTTCCTGAAATAATAATTCTATAACGTAGAACCAATCACTAATAAATAATTATTTAGTACCATTCATCATAAAATCCTCAGCTTCAACCATTCTGTCCAAATCCTGTTGGTACAAGGGGTTAAATGACATAATAAAAATCTGGCAGACTACCAAAATTCATATTTCCTTAACTAATAACTATAGAATGTTGACTATGCAGTACCATTTATTATGAAACTCTTAATCTTTCAACAGGGGGTAAAATGGTACACTTTGAAAGCGGGACCATGATGAATTGAATTTCAATTGGGAGCTAATATAATACTTTTTATTATAAAACTAGTTGTTACCCGTCATATTTTGTCCCAGGAGGTGGAGGGGGCTAAATGTTTCAATAGAAATGTGTAATACTTTATAAAATAATAAAATTAAAATCAAGGAATAAGAAACCAGCCAGTAGTATTAAAAACCACCAGCTTCAACTTTTCTTGTCAAATCCTCTTGATACAAGGGGTTGAATGATGCAACAAAAATCTATTACACTTTGAAAAATCATATCTTTTAAACTAATAATCGTAGACTAATGTATTAAACGCTGATGGTAAGCCTATGCAGTACTATTTATTATAAAACCAGTTTCAATCGTACATGTTTCGACTCTGGTGGTGTAGGGGGTTGAATAATGTAACAAAAGACTGTCTCAATTTGAAAGCTTATAATAATTGAAAAATAATGAATTGAACGACGATAGGGAGCTCATATGATGCCGTTTATTAAGAAATATTAAGAAACAGTTGTCATCCTTTCAGCCCTAGCCATTTAGAGTGTAAAATGATGGAACAAAAACCTGTCACTATTCAAAAACATATATTTCCTGAAAATATTAACGTAGTAAAATGAAACAAACACTTCTTATAAAATCAGTTTCAAGCCTTTACCTTCCAACCCTGGTAGTATAGAGAATTTAATGATGCAACGAAAATACGTCAAACTTTGAAAAATAATATCTCTCAAAATAATTATTGTAGCCACTTTCAACCCCTATATTTTGCAATATATATACAATTAAAATTTAATTATTTTCGCAATTAAAAATGATAATAAGTAAGAGCCGTAATAAACGTTCGAAATTTTAGGTTAGATGCTGTGATAAAGATCTAGAGATCAGTGCATGAAATGTAGTAGATTTGTTACTTTCTCAATTTCAAGAAGAAAGTGAAGAATCGGCATCTCACTGTGTGACCTAAAAATTGTAACAGCAGTGAATGTGAATATCAAGTTATTATCGTCATTACAGTCATTAAAATTTTGAAGATTTTACCGGAAAATTGGAACAAATTTGGGGAAATCGAAAGAAGCTCGAAGTGAACTCAATTTTATTTTAGTGTCAATTGATTTCTCTCATGAAATGAACGCGTAATTGATGCTATTTTTCAAGCCAAAGGCTCCTATCAATATTTTAATTTTCAATATTTGAATCTGCATAGTTCAAATAAATCCAATTTAAATTTAATTTTTGCACTTTAAAGACAGGCAATATCGAGTTCTCGCCATAAAAAGTTTCGTATATATTTCATGCAGCACAGAACCCTAAAATACATTGTTTCGAATGTCAGTTATACGACTGAATAATTACTTTATAGTATTAAAAAGCTTTTATCACGTTTAGAAAACTTTTTGTGCCTTTTTAATAATTTAAAAGTGATGTAACCTACATGACAGTAAACAAGTATATATTATTTATGTTTGTAACGAGATACAAGTCAAAACTTTTAACGGTTTAAGGCATTAAAACAAAAGCACAACATACTGAGTTTTGAAGCAAACAAAAAATATATAAAATTGCATCAAACACTGGAAAAAATTTAAGAATATTTGATTTGAATTGCCGCCTTGAATGACGTACGTAGTCTTGGACCAATCATCATTGAGTACTTGTCTCCCCCATCCTAAAATAGTTTTTACTGGCTTAAATTGATTTAAACATTACTGAACTCATTTCATTAGATACTAGATTTTTATCACGCTTTATTTCTGGTCATAAAAACACTATCACATCAAATAAAAACATTTTAAAATTTTTAGTTATTCAAAATCTTACGTTAAATTTCTGCGTCCCGCCGTTTGGGCACACCCTGTACGTCTGTTTAGCATCGTGAAGATCTCAAAAGGTTTTGATGACATTTAGTAAATTAGAAACTAAATTTTACATGAATTAGATAACTGATTTATGACAATGCTTCATAAGATATAAGTGAAAGTAAATGTAAATTCCTACAAGGTTCATTTGAATCTTTAGTTATTTATCTTTAGAGCTGCCGGGGGACCTCATGGTTAAGGGGGCCCCACATGACCGACATACTAATCAAACAAATATATTATTATTAATCAAAAAACTGCTTTGTGTAATAAATTTACAATTTTTTAGCCTCGAAGCTGATTATATTTGAAATCATACACCCAGTAAGAAGTATTTGACGAACGGTCGTAATTATAGCTGCATTTTGATAGGATGGTGGCTTTCCAGGTTAAATCTCAGAATGGTAATGATGGAATAACTGTTCTAGATTTTAAGCACCGTTTAAGCTGGCGCCGAGCGCAAAATACTCGGGAGATGTGACCGCAATTTATTCTAACGTGACAGATGCACGACTTTATATCGTGATGCAAATGAACGCCTTTGTTTCGCGGCATGGGTGTGGCAGCACATTCACAAGATATTGTTCCAATTATTATATTTCTCCCCTCCTACTGTTGTAAACATAAACAGTTGTAAATATGAACAGTTGTTCTCACGAAATATAATTGCTCATAATTTTTTAACTGTACAGTTTATCAATCTGAATTTCAATAGACTTTTGAACAAATAACGGACAAAAAAATTTTTAAAAAATTGGACTATTGCAATAAAGATTACATTCTGTAAAGTTTGCCGTACGTACGTACAAACGTACCACTTATAAAACATTTTTACTCACTTAATTGCTCTGAATTACAATAAGTTACATGTAAAAATAGTTTCTGTAATTAACGGTCTTATTTTCAACATCAATTAAAAAGTATAAAAAATGGAGGTCAAGTTTCAGTAGTCAACATTTTTTCTTGAAAATTTCCTCCTCTTTATGATTCTGTTTAAAAAATTCCTCTAGCACGAATAGTTTTCGAGTAATTTTCAAAAAAGTAGACTCCTTTTCTTTGGAATCTTCAATTGTTCATATCTTTTGCAATTGTTTATGTGCAGGCTTGAAATTTTTGCACATTTTTCTAGACGTCATAACGAGTTCAACAAGCTATCAAACACATTTTAATTCGCAGTATCAAGAATTAGCACGTTTTTTAATTTGTTGACTAGACTACATTAATTCTTTCTTCTCCTGAGCAAGTTGATTTACAGCAATGAGAGATATATATTTTTTATAGGAAATTGAACGCTCTACAGAAAAGCTCCCTCATGATTTTTCGTTAAATTAATTAGTTTAGAAGTTAATCAAGGTTAAAGTTGAACTTATAGTAGTTTTTTTAGATTTTTCTACTTTGACAGCAAAATTATTTATTTTAAAAAATATGTGATTTTTATTGTATTATTGAAAAGAGATAAAAAAAGATATGGACATGAGATACCGATAAATTTAAAATTGGTATTAGTTTTACTCAATTCTAGCAGGACTACTTTTTTTAACATAATGTGTTTATGTGAAATAAATAGAGCTGTCAAATTGACTGGAGAGTATATTAGCAGAGTATATTAGTAGATACGAATATCAAAAACAATTTCAACTTGACTCAAGTCGTCATTCACATTATTTATCAGTTATCTGAATTTTTTACAATAATTTTACCTATAATACATTCAAAATTAGGTATTTTTCACAATATAGATATTAATGATACAAGTTTGATATAGCCGTTGTAATGAAACGTGTGTGATGTTAAATCACGAGGCGATTAGCCGAGTGTTTTTATCACTCAAGTTTCATTACACTAGCTATATCAAACGTGTATCATTCAATATTTTATCTACGACGGCCTTAATTGCTGCTGAACTAGATTTTTTTATTTGATGTTTGACCTTCGAAAAACATTTAGTGTAAAATTCGTAGCTTGATCAAGTAGCATTTTATTCATTGTTATGGCAACTATTTGTTTATTTGTCAGTTGTCAGAGTTATAAAGAAAATAAACATATCTAATTGTAAAAATCTTGTCTTAAATGTTTATAAAACATAAATTTATGTGTGTGTATTAATAGTTATTTATAATAAAAGAAACTTAAAATTTGATAGAATTTCTGTTTTTATTATTTCTCTTACAAAAATGCATGTCATTATGAATTTCATAATGGCACTAGTGCCATTATGAGATTCATAATGACACGCAAATTAGTGGACGAATCATCTATTAGCGCACCGTCGTAGATAAAACAATTTACATTTACAAACTAAACTAAAAAAATCTGAAAAATTACATTAAGTTCAATTTTAACCTTGAATAATTTTTAAACTAGTGAATTTATCAAAAAAATATAAGAGAGCTTTTTTGTAGAGCGGTCAATTTTCTACAAAAAACAAATCTCTCTCATTGCTGTATATTAAATTGCTGAGGAGAAAAATAAATAAATATAAAACCCCATGTTATTCAAATGAGAAATGTATCGTTTTAGTGGCACGGTTTAATATGAATATTAAGGGCTTATTATGATATTATTTTTACATCATAAAGAAAAAATTTAAGGGACGTTGCAAAAAAAACCAAGTTTATAAATAACGGACACCCTAATAAATACAGACCCATTTACATCCAATTTTCGAGCCCTATATCACAAATAACGAGCTTAAAAACAATTGAAACTCAAAGGCTACAGTCTATACTTCAGGAAAATATATGATTTATATATTTAAAACATGTTGATCCGGATCGGCGTGATTGCATTGGCAGTTACGCAGCACGATGTGCATTAATAGTTATCCCAGCAAGGAAACAGTATTCGAATCAATACAGTTGAAGATTTCAAAATAAATTCAAAAACTTAAGTGAGAACTTCTATTTAAACGATGTCCAAACATAAATAACTGTTTTTAAAATTTTGGTTTGTCTTGAATAGGCTCCGAGGTGGCTCAACAAATTTCATTGAAAACTTCAGGGATTAAAACATAAATTTTAACTTAAGTTTTCGTTAATGTTCCATTCAAATATCTTGCAGGGTTTAGAAGATATGAATATAGATATTTGTATGCTTTGTATATACGCCAGCAGTGTCAGCGTAACTGTGGAAATGATAAAAAGTATGCGCACGCATAAAGGTGAAGTAAGCGCTACGTGTCATTTGCGCGAGCAGTTTAATGATGCGCAGTTCTGTTGCAGAATCCAATTGCTCTCTTTAATGATTATAGTTTTCAGAAATAATTATTATCAGTGGCGTGCGGTGACTTTCTATGATAGGTGTGCACAGTCGGTGGTGAGGAAGGGGAAATATACATGGCCAACAATACAGCTTATTTTGCTTGCAACAACCAGCAACCCATTTAAATTTTTCATATATTTTAATTTGGAAATGTCGCACGGACTGCTGGCCTTTAATTTTTATATTTTGAGTGAATTTTATGTCTGGCGTTGGTCTTATTTTCATAATTTCATTTTTTGTTCCGACATCACGACGTGAAAAAGGATTTTCCAGTAGATCACAAATTATAGATCTATTTTCAGTTGTCATTCTACAAATGATAATTTCACAAAAATAAATAATTTAAGAAACGTATAAAATAAGTGTTTACCTAATATTGTTATCTTAAATAACGAATAACAATATTTCAACTATTTTAAAACAAACTAATAAAAGGCATTTGAGAAAGAGCTCAGCTAAACGTTGAATATTCAGCTCCAGGTGCAGAAAGTCTGCCTGCACCCAGCGAGAGAGAACGAGCGATAGGAGATCGCTAATTTTGGTATGCTTTTTCTCTGTCAGACTCTATTCCTTCACTTTCTCTATACTGACTATGCTAAACAGACCTTGCTCGCCGTGCAGGCGAGAAATCTGCACCTCAAGCGTCGACATTCGTTTCAAATATATAGCAGATTTTATAATGAAAATTTGTGAAATAAAATGAAGTATTCAAAGAACCATTATATTAATTTTATTCACGTAATTTCTAATATTTTCATAGGGTGTGCAGTGCACACCCTGCACATATGGACTGCACGCCACTGATTATTATTTATTCGATCCTTTATTTCATGAAGCATGAAAACGTTTTGTTATATTATTACGCACAAAGTAAAGAAAAATTAGACGTAACAGAACTTTGCTTAAATAATTGATGAAACTTAACGCCTTGAATTTTGATAGGTTGAATAAATCATAGATAAACAACTGAACGTATAGTTGGGTTGATTTGACTAAAATTACGATTTTGAGAGTGTCTCATTCGTACGTACAAACGTATCCAAATTGCAAACTAGATTCTTGAACTTAATAGCCCAAAAACGTACTTAAAATCAATTGAATTTCGAAATTATGTAATGTTTATATGTACAACACAAAAATAGAATTATTTTTTTGTTGATTCACATCGGCTTTGGCACACTGGCCAATAATAAATCGAAAAATCGCTCGGAGGGCCTACTAGAGAGCATTCTTTCAATTCCCAATAAATCGCATATCTTATACAAAAAAATTGTGCGATTGCATTTCTTTGTAATCATTTTTTAAATAGAAAAAGCATGATGCGAACGATAATTTTTCTTTCTATTTTAAATGCAAATGTTCTTCCTGAGGCACTGTAAAATAATTATACATTTGAATGTAGATTTGAGATAACGCATAAATATACAAATCAAGTATAAATAAACTGTAACATAACAGGACTTTAATTACACTTGGAAGAAACGCATAATGCGTTTAAAATGCGTCTTATTGCATTCAAGGATAGCTATGATTGTAAATAAATAAAACTAGTACTAAAAATTTCCAACCTAATACTAAATACAGTCTTTATGGACTAAAAAATTATCCATAAAATTTTTTAAGATGAAAATTAACTTTTTAATTATACATTTATACCTCTCGCAAAAATATAGTGAGTTGACTTATGGGCGAGGCACTTACCACATCATTAGTACAGGATTATATTATCAGGGTTGAAATATGAAACTCATAAACAGTAATACAACTACTTTTTACTATCGTTAGATTTTTAATTCAACGATTATTCTACGAGATATACGACTTCAAATTGTGACAGAGGTTCGTTGAATTATTAACCCCGTTTACTATTAACGTAGGGGGGTAAATAATTGTTTGTGGTTTTAGAATAAATGGTAATATATGAGCTTTATTCAAGCGTTTGATTTATTTTTATATAATTATTATTTCGAAAGATATATGCTTTCAAAGTTTAACAGATTTTTGCTCCGATATTTGACCCCCTACACTACCAGAGTTCAAAGATAAAAAAATTAATCTCATTTTATAATAAATGGTAATATAACAGCTCTCTACCCCCGTTTAGCTTTTTATGGTACGGTCATTATTTCAGGAGATATATAAACTTTTTCGTTACATCATTTAACCCTCTATACCATTAGGGCTGAACGATAAGGGATTAAAATAAGTGATAATACCTAAGCTTCCTATCAGAGTTTAGTTTAGTATTTAATGATCATTATTTCAGAAAATATTTGTTGAAATATTTACCTTCTTATACCAGCAGGGTTGAAAGATAAAAAGTTGAAACTGGTTCTATAATAAATGGCACAACGTACACCCTCCGTTAGTATTTAATTTAGTATCTCAAAATTATTATTCCAGGAGATATGAGCTTTGAAATTATGTTGCAACATTAGTGTTTTATTTAGTATTTCAGAAAATATGAGCTTTTAAAATATGAAAGCTATTCCTTGTATAATTTATATTATTAGAGTTGAAAGATGAAAGGTTGAAACTTTATAATAAATGGTACTACCAGAGTTTAGCTCATTATTATATGATTATTATTCCAGAAGATAAAAGTTTTGAAATCATTACCGACTTAACCCCCTATACCATAAAGGTTGAAAGATCATGAGTCCATAAATGGTACTACGTTTTCCTACCAGCTTTCAGTTTATTATTCCCTAATCATTATTTTATTGTTATTATTGAAGTATTTTTTTCTGATTTCAGGTGAAGGACATGCCGCCCAACAATACATAGGAAAATTCGTGGGGAAATTGAGTGAACTTCACCACGGAGTATCCGGCGAGGTCTACGCAGTAGATGCCAGAACTCTTCACATCAAAGATTTGACATATGATGGAGAGGGACCAAGTAAGTATTGCTTGAAATGAAACTGCTATAAAAAATTAATAGTACAAATGGATCGGTGACAGGGGTTTTGTACAGTAGACCGTTAATTTAACAGAAAAATTTTGGCGAAAATAACAGCATTTCTTGAACGGATTTGTAATGGTAAGGACAATAACACATGAACTCGTCTATAACTTAAGATTATTATGCTCCACAGTAATTATAACAACATGAAGTTTTGCCTCGCAAAAAATATTATATGTAGTGAAAATATACTTTATATGAGTTGGCCTTGATTAGAAAGTGACATATGTTGTTAATTTTTGAATCTTGTTTTAGTTTTTTTATCTTTCACTTGCTTTTTCTGCGAAAAGAGGTCAGAAATGTGGAAGAAGAGAAAAGCATTATTTATTTGCTTGCAAATTTCACAGATATTAAAATTTAAACAGTTTGAGAGCCATTAGTCATAAAAAAAATATTTAGATCATATTTCCGACAAAATAAAATCAGAATATGGGAACTTTTATGTAAAAAAGCTAATATGTAATAAATAAAAGTATAAGCATTAAAAATAATCCCAAATATTGGATGGTTTTCGATAAAAAAGACGATTTAATATTTGCATACATCTCTCAAACAATGGTTTTTATGTAATATTTTCACTTTTCGATCGTTATTTGAAATTTTTTTCAAATATTTATGTTTGCGGCTGAAAATACAACTACTAAACAGTCATTTGTAGAGCCAGAACTAGAGTATTGACCACCCGTGGCGAATCATAAAATTGCGCCTCTATTTTCATAAAGATGAGGCAAAAAAGATATAAAACAAAAAAAAAGTACATATATGTAATATATTCTTCAAACCAAGTGGTAATATAATAAAAACCAAATTATAATAATCAATCAGGGACATTAAATATTAGTAACATCTTAATATCTTTATATGAATCAAAAATCGATGTCATTGTACAAAAAAATCTGTTGTGGCCACAAAGCACTTTCTCGACCATAGATTTCCTGGCCAGTTTTATCACTGTTTCAGAAATTTAGGGTGTCGCATCAATTAATTGCATATTTCAAAGTGGCAGCTGTCATTGTCAAAGTGAGAGCTGTCATTGTCAAATGGATAACCGGGGATAACTGTCAATGTTAAAGTGACAGATGGCAGTTATATTTTAGTCCTACATAAAATAAGTATTCTTGAAAATAAATAGTCCTTCATTGGAACATACAGTTTTGACATTTGACCGCCGAAAGTTAAATTTAAAGATGGTAACGTGGATACCACTAATTAATATTAATTCTTGATATCTATTAATTTTTTCTTCCCGAGAGCTTTAAATTGATACCAAACTAGATATCATTTGAATAATTTGATAAAAGAAACAATTGATGATCGTTTAAATGTCCTCTTTGAAACTGTCACTACAATTACATATCTTCGCAAGAGTTTTAATTTGATACCAAACACGATAGAGCTAAATTACTTAATTTAAAAGAGCAATTGATGAACGTTTGCATGTGATGTTCAAATATGAGTGATAATAAAATAATCCTAATTTCACATTATGATTCTCAATATTTCTTTGCTTCAGAAAAACAACAAATTTCATAAAAATTCAAATTTTAATAATGACAAATGAACCGCTGATAATTGCGAGAAATGTTTAGGATAAATGTTGTGCCAAAATATTCGAGGATCAATTCTAGTCAATTTATATTCTCTGATAAATGCTACCGTTTCTAAAATAAACGCAAAAAATCAAAAAATTCCGTTAATAAAGTTTTGGTACCACTGATTGGAAAAAGCTCATCTACGAACTTGAACCTAGCTTTTTGACGAAAAAGTTGAATATGAAATTTCATTCGAAAATTCGTGCGCGTTATCAAGTTATCGTGCTTCCATACAGACAAACTGACAGACAGGCCAAATTTTTTAAGAAAACTATGGCTGGAACCACAAGTTATATTAATTAAGAGTGTTGTTTTAAGAAGAGTTTTAAGCAACATAAATGTTCCTAAATTTTTTAATAGTAATATGAAAATAAAATATTGCAGATAAATGTATTTTCCGTAACGTGAACGTGCAAATTATTTTTTAAAGAAATTAAGAAAATCTCCTAGTAGAGCCTTAAACAGAGCTCGTGATACCAGCCTATATTTTCTAGATTCAGTGGGATCTAAAACTAGAATTAATTAATTCTGAACAATAGATGGAAAGTTAAAATTTGAAAATATATTCTTCTTTATCAAATCAAGCGTAGCGGATGGCTCGACATCCTAACACAATGCACGAAATACAGAAGCTAGACTATTTGCTGATAGAGCAGTGTACATCTCCAATAACCAATATAAACACAAGTAAAATTTTATAGTTAAGATGAGATGGGTAGCAGGTAGTAAAACGGTATAAGCGTTCTCACCCAAATCCCGTCATAAAACATTTCTTAAATTTGAATTTGAATGATTTGCTTAATGCGGTTCATAGAATTTTTCGCCCTCTAGGACTTCTAGGAGTCTGTGCCCGTGGCAGGAGCCACCTTCGCCACACCCTATTTCCGGCTCTATTCATTTGTTCGCTATATGGTTGAGAGCTAATTAAAAAATCTGACGTAGATATCTCGTGACTTACTTGTACAATTGTACATCATGGGATATATTTTTTGTATATAATAATACGATAATCAAACACAATGTCCCATCTTTCCACGGCTAATCGTTTTGGATTTATCCAAAAAATTCTGAAAATATGTCAAGTAAAGTGCGCCTTCGGCCCAGTCGGTTGGTATGAAAACATTCTTATGCTACAACATTCCTAAATACTGATTTTCAAGATTTTACGGCTAACCGTTCTGAATTTAAGCGTGAAATTAAAAATAAATCAACTGAAGTGCATTTTCGGTTCAGTCGATTGTTATGAGAATGTAAGCAATCATTCAGATGCTAGAACAGACTGAAACAAGAAATACTGAATTTCAATACTCTACAGCCGATTGTCTCGAATTTATGCGTCAAATTCAAAAAAATTGTCAAGTAAAATGCACTTCCGGCTCAATCGATTGCAATGAAAATAGGATATGAACATCTAGGCGATACTATCGATTTAAATACTGAATTCTAACATTCTACATTCAATCGTTTTGGATTTATGCGGAAAATTCAAAAAATGTTTTGAGTAAAGTGCACTTCCGGTACAGACGATTACAATAACAATGCGAGGTGCACAACTAGACTCTAAACCAGTCTTAAATACAAAATCTCAACATCATACGTCAAAATGGATTCAGAGATGCACAAAACGGATATTTCCATCAAAATCTCGATATGTGAATTTTGTCGGTTTCGCAATACTTTTTGGTACAAAAAACGTTAAATCAGAAGATTTTACTTTAAATTAATGATGAAAAAACCGGGAGGCGTAGTCAAGGGCTGCGCCGTAGACTTTCCGTGAAAACTTCACGAAAAAACTAATTCTTAGGTTTTTTAAATTTGATACAAGCTTTTCTCTGATTTGCGTTTTCTATATTTGTGACTCATATGAGACGACATCTTTATTTTTTTTTGCAATTTTTATTGTTCCATTTGAGTACTGATAGTTCTTCACAATGACACCCGAATGAACGTTTTAGGTAAATGTGTTCTCACGTTACACTAATTTATAATTTTACACAAAGCTAATTCACAAGAATCACACGCAGGCGCTCACACTAGCCCAATAATGTCACGAGCAAAACAAACGCTGCACGTTAAACACGTACAGATATGCACAATCCATTGTAACCTCAACCGTTGTTATCGCATTATTAGTCTCGTAATCATTAGCGATTACAATCTTAACAGTTTTTAGCGCAAGAAACTTTGACTGGCTGTCACTGTACTTAAAAGACAATTTCACGTCAATATAAGTAGGAACAATTTTCTCCCTGAGTAAGCTCAAAATATTGGTCGAAATATGGGAGTTAACTTAAATAGACTTTCCATTATATATGTGCCTAAATTAATAAATAAATTGTATAATCTGCAAAAGAATGGGACCCACTGTTTGAGGGATGACTGAAGGCATTCATACGTCATCGAAACTTTAAAAATTAATTGCTCATGTGTTACAAAGCTCTTTTAAACCGCGTTTTGACTGATACTCTATTTTTACTTACTTGTACTAGGGTCTAGTTGTGCACTTCGCATTATGGTTCCAATCATCTGTACCGAAAGTGCACTTTACTTGCTTTTTTCGAATTTTTCTAATAAATCCAGAATGATCAACCGTAGGATGTTTAAATTCAGTATTTGAACTTGATGTTGTATCAGAATGGTTATCTGCTATTTTTGTATGAATCGGCCAAGCCAGAAGTGCACTTTATTTGAACCTTTTTTTAAATTTTTTGCATAAATCTAGAATGATCAGCCATAGCATATTGAAATTTAGTGATTGAACTTGTTGTAGCATCAAAATAGTTATCTACTATTTTTGTATCAATCGGCTGAACCGGAAATGCAGAATTTGCCGTATAAAACAATCAGTTTAAGTGAAATATTATCAAAATTATATTATAATCTGAAGTGACAGAAAACTTTATTGAATAAATTTGTGTACATATCAAATGTATGTACAAGTCAGCAAAACAAAGTATAAACACCCTCATTTTTCCCTAAACTTTATCCTCAAATATATTTTCGTTTTTATTCTGTTATTTATTGTTGCACATCCTGTAAATTTCTATTGCACGATGCGAATTTCTCATCAGTTGGGTCAGTCGAAGATATTTCGCAATTTTGAAGATGAAATTACCGATTACTGTTTTAGAAAGGAGGATCATTGAATAGAATATAAATTAAACTTTCTTGTTTTGCTGTTCTTTACACACAAAAAAAAACTGTTTGGTTATTTAACATACCTATAACATATATTAAAAATAAGTTTTTGTACCTCTTTCCCTGCTATGAAACATTGATATTCACACCAATTTTTCCATCAATTTCAAATCAGTTTCAATTATACAAAATAGAAATTTATCGGAAATATAATCTTCAGATGATTTAGCGAAATTGTCAATAATTTTTTTTAAGAAAATAGTAATTTCTTAGAAATTTACTTATTATTCAAATTGTTATCTAGTGACACCTTATTACTTCAAGAAAGCTACGTAGTACCAGTAATGTCCAGATTTTTATCAAGAAAATATTCTTCGCTTCCTTCTTTCACTTGTTTCATTCCATCATAGGCGTCACAACAGATTTCTGAAGATTTAATAAATTTTTAATTATGTACATTTTTTTAACCCTCCAGATTTCGGTGGAGCAAAATACGAAAATTTAACTCACTAATATTGAAGACAATTTTACTATCCAAATTCTGTTAGACGAAATTGATCCTGAGGGTGGATTCAAGGGGTGAAATGACATTTTAATTCTGCAACTAGTATTTTAAATAAATTTTAATATTTGTATTTTCTTTACAGCTGCATATTTTTATGCGGGCAGCACACGATCCCCAGGTGCCGGAGGGTTCCGAATTCGAGATGAGAATGGCAGTGGGTCCCCACTGAAGCGCTACCGACGCAAAAGTGTCACCATCACTTTACCAGAAGGCAAAACCCTTAATAATATCAAATGGTTCAGTCTATGGTGCGAAGAATACGCGGTAAGTTTCAAAAAAATTCATAATATTAATAGTCGTAGAATGATTGAATGTTCATTGATAGAGACCTTGTGTTGTCCAATTTATTATAAAACCAGTTTTAGTCTTTCGTTTTCCAACCCTTAATTACGGCAGCATAAAATCAAAAATTAGGAATCGTATTCATAAATTAATAATCGTAGAATAATGAATCTAGTGCTAATAGGAAGCTTATACAATCCCATTCATTATGAAACCATTTTCAACCCTTTATCTTCTAACTATGGTTATACAGGGAGCTGAAAATTGCAAAATGTATCATATTTCGAAAGGCAAGAAATGCAGTTACAACTGTGCCGCAATCAAGGGTTGGAAGATAGAGGGTTGAAACTGGTTTTGTAATAAATGGTACTCTATTGGTTTTATATTATTGTTTGGTTAATTACCCTACGATCATTTTTTTGAGGAGACATAAGCTTCGAATCTGTAACAAATTTTTGTTATATCATTTGCATCTCTATACCGATAGGTTAAAAGGTCAGGAATTGAAACTGGTTTTTGAAAAAAATGGCACTGTTTGAGCTCTCCGTTAACAGTGTGCCCATCTTTCTGCGATTCATATTTTAGCAGATATAGGTTGTCAAATTTTGTGGAATATACCGTTTGCGCGCGGCGGTCAGTTTTGTCCTAATCTCATAGACCATTTGAGCATTCTTCTCTTAATCCTTATATACCGTTTGAGCCAAGTTTATTACTTTAATCTTTTGATCTCAAATAAATGTACCTTCTCTAAATTCATTTTATTTTATCATAAACAAATAACGACTGATAAAAACTATATAGGTAGAAAAAATATAACATATTTACAAATATTTACACTTTTTACAACCAACATAATTCATTTTATTGAAAACTCGTCATATATACATATTTACATTTTAATTAATGAACACTAATGTGAATGTTATATTTTGGTGTCAATTTATAAACTTACTCCTACATTATTCATTCAAAAATTGTCCAATTGGAGCATTTTTTTCTCATTATTCTTACGTGATTGGTTCATTTTGAAAATTTGACCGCCGCGCTCAAACGGTCTATGTCCAAATTTTGTTACATCATTTGTATCAGAGAGTCACTCTGATACATTATTCAACCCTCTGTATCGACAGAGCTAAAAGGTCAGGAGTTGAAATTAGTTTTGAAAAAATCTGACGTGAACATCACGTGACTTACTTGTACATCATTAGATATAAATATAATACGATGTGTTTGATCATATATATTATTGGATATATATATATATATATATATATATATATATATATATATATATATATATATATATATATATATATATATATATATATATATATATATATATAATCAAACAAAATTTCATCGTTCCACAATTAATTATTTTGGATTTACCAAAGAGATTCTAAAAATCTGTCAAGTAAAATGCGCTTTCAGCCAAATCGGTTGCTATGGAAACAGTAGGCCATTATTCTTATACCACAACAGTCCTAAATACTGATTTCCAAAATTCTACGACTACCAACAGATCTGAATTCATGCGCAAAATTAAAAAATGAATTTCTACTGAAGTGCACTTCCGGTTCAGTCTATTGTTATGAAAATAGTAGCCAATCATTCAGATGCTACAGCAAACTGAAATACCAAATTTCAATATTCAACACCTGATCGTTTCGAATTTATGCGAACAATTCCAAAAGACTGTCAAGTAAAGTGCACTTCCGGCTCGGTAGATCTCAATAAAAATAGGATATGAGCATCTAGACGGCATAATCGTCCTAAATACTGAATTCTAACAACCTACGTTCAATCGTTTTGGATTTATGCGGAAAATTCAAAAAATGTTTCGAATAAAGTGCTCTTCCGGCTTAGTCGATAGCAATCATAATGCAAGGTGTACAACTAGATATTATAAAAGTGCCTAATACAAAATTTAAATATTCTATGACTGATTGTTTAGAATTTATGCGGAAAATTCAAAAAGTCTGTCATATAAAGTGCACTTCCGGCTCAGCCGATTGTTAGAAAAATGGAGATGACCATTTAGATGCTACATCAATTTCAAATGCTAAAATCCAGTATCCTATGGCTGATCATTCTGAATTTATGCGGAAAATTAAAAAAAAGTTTCAAGTAAAGTGCACTTCCGGCTTAGCCGATCGCAATCATAATGCAAAATGTTCAATAAGATATTATACGAAATTTCAGTATGCTATGGCGGATCATTCTATATTTAAGCAAAAAAATTTAAAAAAAGTTTCAAGTAAAGTGCACTTCTGGCCTGGCCGATTCTTACAAAAATAGCAGATAACCATTCGATACATCAAGTTCAAATACTGAGTTCCAACATCCTACAGTTGATCATTCTGGATTTATTAGAAAAATTCGACAAAAGTCTCAAGTAAAGTGCACTTCCGGTACAGACGATTGGAACTATAATACGAGGTGCACAACTAGACCCTATATCAGTCTTAAATACAAAATTTCAACATTATACGTTCAACCAGTTTTGAGATTTGCGAGCTACGCACGCACGTACGAACGCACGAACATATGTACCGACATCAAGCAAAAAATAGTCAAAATGGATTAAGGGATGCTTAAAAGGAATATTTCCATCAAAATCTCGATAGGTGAATTTTGTCGGTTTCACAATATTTACTTGTTACTTTGTACAAGTAAGTAAAAAATGGCACTGCTCAAGCTTCATGTATTAACAATGTGCCCATCATTCTACGATTAATATTTTAATACTTTAATAATTTTATACTTCCATATTTGAGGGTTGAAAGATAAAGGGTTGAAACTGATTTTATAATAGACAGTAGTATATAAGCTTTGCATCAGCGTTTGGTTCAATATTCTATGCATATCAGTTTCAGAGAAATGAGTTTTTAAATTTTTTCGTAACAATCTGGCCAAGCATTTTGTGATTTAGGTTATGTTTTTTTGGGCACACGCTTTGCCGAAACGATTTCAACTAAAGCAAAACTAGTTAGTCCTGACATCAGGTTTCACCGGTTACATTTTTAATAAAATAAATTATTATTGTCTATTTTTATTAATTATTCTATTTTACATACGATATTTTTTTAGAATATTTGCTTAAAATCTTATGTAAGTATGAAGACAAATAAGTTGAATGTAATTTCAAAACATCTTTGGAATTTTGCAAAGATAAGACAGTTATTAAAGTATCTTAATGACGAGGTAACAATAAGAAAAAATTCTATTGAATTGCGTACAACTATCAATTAATTCAGATTTTTTGTGAGACTGTTTCTGTTTTATATCAAAGGAAATAATGTAATATTAAAAGGTGTAATGGCGGACGTCAACGTCTTATGAAATATCCTTCTTTGCAAAGATATTTATCAGTTTTTATGAAGTTTCTTGTTTTATTTTATAACAATGTAATGAAAAAGAAATTTATGTCAGATTATTAGATAATTTTTATTGTTTGCCAAGTTTTAATGACTTGAAGAAGTATATGATCGAAACCAGATGTTGTACACAATATTACCAACATGAATTCACAGAAGAGAACTAAATTATTGGTACTTGAAAACGATCTCAAAATCAATAAACAAATATTTTTGAAATATAAACAATTGATATTATAAACCACAATAAATAATCGATTGTATATAAAACTGCTGAAGCAATGAAAGTAATTCTGGCATTGGAATCTTGTACATCAAATGTTATTGAAGAATATAAAAATTTAATAATGTAATGATGAAATATTAGATATTTCATGATATGCACGACCTATAAATGTTTAATGAAGTCCTATGGTCATGGCCGTTACATAATATTTTAACCAAATTTCACGTTATTAACCCAAATCTCACACAACTTGAAATCTATCAAATCTTGATTCAAATATAAAGTAAATGCATTGTAATTAAGTGTAAGGTACTAAAATTCAACAAAATATTCATAAAAATCCAACAGCTACCTGCTAAAGTTTGGTGTTTATCCGACGCAGAGGTGGCCCTGCGTACCTTCAAGTTTCAATTTTAAATCCACTGTCACGAATAATTAATTTTATACCCCAATTCAGATTCTTAGAATGACAAAAAAAAGCCCCTGTTGAATTTGAGCCTCTAGGACTTAAAAAATTTGGATACGTCCCTGATTTTCATCAATTTTAGTACAGTATTAAAAGCGATACGTGTAATGCCTGTTTTACACGATCCAATTTATTGATGAAGATATTCATGAAATTGTCCTTGAATTTCTTCGTGAATTTATTGTCAAGCAGAAAAATATTGGTTTGTTTTTACATACATGAAGATTTCCATCAATTTATTTTGAAGAATTTAATAGTACCAACCTAAATATCAGTTGTCATTTCACTGTCATTAATTTTTGTATTGTTTCTGTAGACCATTTTATAATATGAAAACCATGACAAGCTCAAGAACAAACACACTTTAGAATCAAACAAACTTGACAGCAAAAAAAAGGTGGCGGTAAGCAAAGACAATGCCAAATTCAAAGGTTGGCAACGGCGAAATGTGAAGAAAAAGCCCTAGAATTCTCTAGAAAGTTGCCGAATTTGTTAATAAATTCATGAATTTATTCTTCATGAAGAAAAAATTCACGAAGTGTCTCGTTTTACACGATCCAATAAATTCAAAATGAAACTTCGTGAATTTATTGATGAAGAAATTGAATCGTGCAAAACAGGCATAAGACTTATTAAAAAAATTAAAATCTATAAGTCAATGGCGAGATCATTGACAGAAATATCAGGGTATAGTGCCCGTCAAGATATAAGAAAACGAGCCTGTCAGCGGGTACTTAGCAAAAGGATTATCCCTAAATTTATTGAGGAGCACAGGTAAAATAGGACAGGGTCTCACTCAGAAATATTTTATTTAGTATTTTAGCAACCGCAAAAATGTGCGACAAAATACTGTTTACCCCGCATGAGTAATAAAAAATAAATTTCCAATTACATTTAAAGAATCATCTTGCATGTTTATACAAATAAAAATATAAAATATTGAAAATAAATTGGTTGAAAATCTTCCTTAATACTACTCCTACAAATTTTTAACCGCATCCCCTACTGGGACAAGTTACTCCTACCGATTAGTAAGTCAGGCGAATTTCTTATATCTTGACGGGGACTATAGTAAGAATTGACTTCAAAGCTTTGTCTGATTTAGTTAAAATAAATGTAAAAAGTTGGGCTAAGAACATCCCATTTTTTTATTTTTCACTTATATCTCGAAAACAAGGGGATGTAGAGGAAAAAGTATTCAATACAAAATTGAAGAACAATAAATTTCCTACAAAAACGTTTATATCCATTTTTTCCGTATCTGCGGTAATTCAGAAGATACAAGCTCGGCAAAACTGCCAATTTTTAAATGTTCCAATTAGCTTTTTATTAATTCTTCGCCGTTTATTGTAAATATATTTTCCTATAAAATTAGTACAATGTTGATCAATATTTCGTCTTCAATTAAACAAAATTATTTATAAATTTTGTTGAAAAAAATCAAGTGAGGATGAAAACGTAGAAAATCCCATTTTCCAGTTTTTTGGTTATATCTCAATAACGGTCCAATTAACGTCAAAAATATTCAATACAAAATTAAAGAGCATTAAATTTCCTACAAAAATATTTTCATTAGTTTTTTTATAACTTTTATAATTCAGGAGATATAAGGCCAACATGTGAGAATAAAGCAGAAATCACATTTTTTGTTTTTTGCTTATATCTCGAAAACAGTGGGATGTAGCGCAAAAAATATCCAATACAAAATTAAAGAGTATCAAATTTTCTGCGATAACACTGATGAACATTTTTTCCGTATTTGCGATAATTCAGGAGATATAGGCTCATCAAAACTGCCAATTTTCAAAGGAAATTTGCTCAGGTTTTTATAGTAGCTCTCTGTTTCTTCTTCGCTTTTTGTTGTAGAGAGTTAATTTTCTATACAAGAATGATTCATTGATATTTCGTCTTCAATTGACTAAATTATTTATATGATCTTGCTAAGAGGAACAAGGGTGGAGGGGGACGTGGAAGACCCCATTTTCTAGTTTTTCACTTATATCTTGATAACGGTCAGATATAACGTCAAAAATATTTAACACAAAATTAAAGAGCATCAAATTTTCTACGGAAATATTCCCATTAGTTTTCTTATAACTCTTATAATTTGAGAAATATAGGACCATCATGTCAAGAGTGAGAGCAGAAATCTATTTTTTTTTGTTTTTTGCTTATATTTCGAAAACAGTTGGATGTAGCGCAAAAATTATTCAAAACAAAATTGAAGAGCATTAAATTTTTCACAAAAACGCTAATGAACATTTTTCCATATCTGCGATAATTCAGGAGAACAGGCTCATCAAAACTGTCAATTTTTGAAAGAAAATTTGCTCACATTTTTCCGTTAGCTTTGATGTTTGTTGTAAAAGGGAAATGAATTTTCTATAGAAAAATTAGTGTAGTATTAATTAATATTTTGTCTTCAATGAACCAAATTATTTATATGATCTTGCTAAGAGAATCAAGGGAGGAGGGGGACATAGAAGATCCCATTTTCTAGTTTCTCGCTTATAACTCGATAACGATCAGATTTAGCGACAAAAATATGAATTACAAAATTAAAGAGCATTAAATCTCCTACAATAATGTTTATTGAATAAAATAGATGAAGCTGACTGGATGAGTGAATTTGAGTAAGTAAAAAGTCTTGGGAATTCAGTCAATATATTTTAATTTCTTTCCTACTTAGGAAAGAAATTAAAATATATTGACTGAATTCCCAAGACTTTTTACTTACTCAAATAATGTTTATATCCATTTTTTCTGTATTTATGATAATTCAAGAGATACATGCTGGTCAAAACTGCCAGTTTCCAAAAGGAACATTTTTCACGTTTTTCCGTTAGTTTTTTGTTTTATCTTCGCTTTTCACTGTAGAGAGTGGTTTTCAGTAAAATAATTCAGATTCATAGAACTCCTATCATTCAAACTTTTGACCTTGAAAAACTTGGATACGTCCCTGATTTTTATCAATTTTGGTACAGTAATAAAAGTAGTATAGTAAATTCTGAAATAAATTTGCTGATACTTTATTTTTAAATATATATTAAAAACAACACGAATTTTCTATATATTGAATAAAATTGTTTTTTTTATTGCAGGTTAATTTTGGAGACGTCAAAATACCCCGCGGTTTTGATTACCCAAAACCACAAAAACTCGAAGGCCTGCAAGGAATTCATGGTGTTTCCTCTGACAATGTGATTATTGTGGACGCCCAGACGCTACTAATCCCCAATTTTTCGTACGACGGCGAAGCTCCAGGTATGAAAAACTAATTATTAATAAGTAAAAATGAACGGTCCAAAATATCACACCTATTTTTTTTCTTTTGTTACAGATGCCAAGTTTTGGGTCGGCAGCGGCTCAAAGCCAACCCCCCAGGGCATCCGCATCCCCGACGAAAACGGCCGAGTAGTTCCTCTTCGTCGCTACGACCACAAAACCATCGTTTTGACACTTCCAGGCGATTTAACAATCTTTGACATCGGTCATTTTGGTGTTTGGTGTGAAGCATTTACAGTTGACTTCGGACATGTCAAAATCCCCCAACAACTCAATATTCCACCCTCGTTGAAGATGCTTGGAGTCAGCCCCCAGGTAAGACGAAAACAAAAACCCAAAAAGTAGAAAAAAGACTGTTGAAGACGAGTTTCAAAGTTATTATATGTTTTGGCGGGAGATTTAAATTTGTAACGAAACGAAATTAGTCAAGTTTCATTATTTTTAACAGAAATAATATTTTTTTTTAAGTCATTTTGCTAAAAATATCGATATCCGATTTCAGCAGTCAAAATTATAGAATAATTGTTAAAATTAAATAGTTTTAATCTAGCAGTAAGATATCGAGGGATGAAAATATAACTCCCTCCCTATTAACCAATTGCAGTGAATTTGTATTATATTATTTCGTCTAGTCTATAACTTTTTTATTTTTTATTTATCGGGTATATACAAAATAATAAATATAGTGAACGCCAAAAATTTTGATAACAAAATTACAAAAACAAACCAAAATAAAATTTTAATATGTATAATTATTATAGATCATGTAAAAACAATTAAATATGATATTTGAGGTGAAAGAAACCAAGCAAAAACTACATTTAAAGAGATTAGAGAAGCACAATACGAAAAATAAGATGCTTGACCGAAAAAAACATCCCGCCACTAACTTTTTCGCCCCGTTTCCAGTTAAAATCTGATTTGGTTCGTTCTCTTCACTTTAATGCCGTTTTTTAAGAATACCGTACATTCAATAAAATAACTTTTCATACAAAAATTGTAGAGGACAAAATACTCTATGATTTTTATTTGAATGACAACCAATATTTAACCAATATTTAAAAAATTGGGGGGCGCTAAATGTACAAAAGATATTTTTTTGTTGTTCTATTCAACTAAAAATGTTTAACAAGAATTATCAAGTCAAAAATGACATGAGTATATACAAAATAAAAATGTAATTTGGCGCGATCCCCTCCCTCTAATGACGTTTTTTTAAGAAAACCGTGCATCCAAGAAAAAAACTTTTCGAATAAAAAATGTAGAAGATAAGATATTCTATACTTTTTATTACATTTGCAACACTGTCAAGTCAATACTTGAAAAGTTAGAGGGCGTCAAAATTTCAATAAATAATTTTTTTGCGATTTTTACCGTCAAAAAACTATTAAACTGAAAATTTTCAACAAAAATTATATAGGGGTTGAAAAAACGCACAAAAAACGTCACGTGTTCATACAGTTTTTATTTCACGGTTAATAAGTTACAGTGCGTCAAAGTTTGATGAAGAAAAAATGCATAGGAAAAAAGAGACAAACTAAAAAGTCCACCGCAGCTTATTTAAAATATTATTTATAAACCAGAACTTGGAAAATATCAATTGATAATCATTCTAATTCAAAATATTTCAATTGGATAACTTTCCCACAGTAAAAAACGAGAAAATATCATTCTTTAACATTCAACGCCATCTAACTTATGAATTATCAACTTAACGGTTTTGCAATTCCGACAAAAATTGTGAATTATTTTGTTTTCTACATCTTTTATTTCAAAAGTTTTCTTGTCAGATTTACAATATCCGAGAAAAAACTATTCTAAAGTATTTCCAAGACGGCGGAAAGCGTGCGAGGACGGTAAACGCGCCAATTTTAATTTAGACTCACGTATTGACTGTTCTATCAAAACATGATAATCGCAAATTGATATCCATTCCACTTTTACTCCATAAAATAAATAGTGACATCACTTTCTTGTATTAAATTTGATTTTTCATTATTTAACTTATTTATAATTTATTTTCATTCTGTCGTCAATTAAAAAATTAAAAACCATTGATTTAGTGAATATCAGGGTGTCAAAAATTGATTCCAGAACTTCATCTAATTTAGTTATAAGCAAATTAAAAATATCTAGTATGACCAGCATGTAAGAGGAAGGGCAGAAAAGATCCCATTTTTTTGTTTTCCACTTATATCTCGAAAACGGGATAATGAAACGGGAAAAGTATTCAATACAAAATTAAAGAGCAATAGATTTCCTACAAAAACGTTCATACCAATTTTTTCCGTATCTGCTGAAATTCAGGAGATACAGGCTTGTCAAAACTGCCAATTTTCAATTGGAAATTTTCTCACGTTTTATTATTAATCGATTTTGCTAAAAAAAAAGCAAGTGGGGAAGAGGACGTGGAAAATCCCATTTTCTAGTTTGTCGGTTATATTTCAATAACGGCCAGAGAAACGTCAAAAATATTGCATACAAAATTGAAGAGCATTAAATTTCCTACAAAAAAGTTCTCATTGATTTTTCTATAACTTTAATAATTCAGGAGATATAGGACTAGCATATGATAGTGAGAGCGGAGATCACATTTTTTTTGTTTTCTATTTATTGCTCGAAAACAATGGGATGCAGCGCAGAAAATATCTAGTACAGAATTAAAGAGTATTAATTTTTCTACAAGAACGTTCATGTATATTTTTTCCGTATCTGTGATAATTCAGGAGATACAGGCTCGACAAAATTGCCAATTTTCAAAAGCGAATTTTTTGACGTTTTCTCGTTGGCTTTTTGTTTCATCTTCTCTGTATATTAACCAAAATTATTTAATTGATTTTGTTAAGAAAACTAGATCAGGAAAAGGACGTGAAAAATCCCATTTTCCAGTTTTTCGGTTATATTCCAATAACGGCCAGATTAACGTCAAAAATATTCCATACAAAATTGAAGGGCATTAAATTTCCTACAAAAATGCTTCCACTATTTTTCTTATAACTTTTATAATTCAGGAAATATAGGACCAGCATGTGAGAGTGAGAACGGAGATCACACTTTTTTTGTTTTCAGCTTATTTCTCGAAAACGGTAGAATGTAGCGCAAAAAATATTCAATACAAAATTATAGAGTATTAAATTTTCTACAAGAACGTTCATTAAATTTTTTTCCGTATCTGTAATAATTCAGGAAATATAGTCTCATCAAAACTGTCAATTTTGAAATAGGAATTCGCTTAGGTTTTTTTGTTAGCTCGCCGTTTGTTGAAGAGAGGAATTAAGTTTTCTATGGAAAAATGAGTATAATATTAATTAATATTTCGTCGTCAATTGACCAAATTATTTATTTGATCTTGCTCAGAGAAGCAAGGAAAGAAGGGAACGTGGAAGATCCCATTTTCTGTTTTTTCGTTTATATCTCGATAATGGTCAGATGTAACGTCAAAAATGTTAAGTACAAAATTAAAGAGCATTGAATTTCTTACAAGAACGTTCATTTTAATATTTTTCGTATCTGCGATAATTCAGGAGATATAAGCTCGTCAAAACTGTCAATTTCCAAAAGGGAATTTTCTCATGTTTTTCCGTTATTTTTTTGTTTCATCTTTACCGTTTATTGTAAATAAAACGAGTATGTTATTATTTAACCAAATTAATAATTAGTCTAGTTTAAAGAAGCAAGGGAGGAGAAGGACGTGAAAAAATCCAACTTTCTAGTTTTTCGGTTATATCTCGGTAACGGTTAAATGTAGTGACAAAAATGTCAGAAACAAAATTAAAGAACATTAAGTTTCCTACAAAAATGCTCCTATTATTTTTTTTTCTAACTTTCATAGTTCAAGAGATATAGAGCCGTAAAACCCCCAATTTCCAAAAATATTTTTCTTTCGTTTTTAGCGATAATTTTAAAGAAGAGTACTTACTAAAAATTTAATTTCAGACTGATCAAAAGTTGCAGCAAGTTATATAACACAAATCCGTATATATGTACACGTAATACATCAGAAAATTGAATTCGCGATTTGAATGGGCGTATAGCTCCTAAACTATAACAGATATAAAAAAAAAATAGTGGGATTTTTTTGTAGGGAATTAATTGTTCTTTAATTTTGTATGGAATGATTTTGGCGCTACACCTGGCCGTTTTTGACATACAAGCGGAAAACTACTACGGAAAAAAAGCATTCCAAATAATAATCACAAAATAATAAACACGTAGCACGTATCCCAATGTAATTGAAACAATTTTTGCTTGGTTTTGAGTTCGAATTGATTTGAATGAACACCAGAAATTAGTTTAAGCCTTATAATTTAAAAACAAATACCAATAATATTTTTTTAGTGAGCAAACTCAATTGAAAACCAGTAATTTGTATGAAATATTTATTTAATAATTTTGTAATTATTATACTTTAAATATTTGATGTAAATAAAAAAGAAAGAAAGAAAATTTGTATTTTTTTCACCTTAATATTCAAATCCTTTGAATTCTTTCCAAATTTAAATTAAATGAAAAAAAAAATATAAGGCATAAATTAAAGACTGGTGTACTACTCAAAATGACCTTGAAATAGATTTTGATAGAAATTTTTGGCAGTTTCTCTGAATTAATAAAATTTTGCAACATATTTTGAATTTAAATTAGCCAAAAGTTAGTAGGAAACGTGAAATATTTTACTTTTACTTCCAGCTTTAAATTCAAACATCTCAAAAAACCTTCAACTGCAAAAAGTAAACATTAGTTACGAAACTTATTGCCAACATAAAAAATAATTGTGTGACATTGAGTTACGCATCTTTGTAAATGAAATCAGCAATATTAATAACTGTAAATGTATTTTTACATTTTATTCGCTTCATGCAGAAAGCAATTAATTCGCAATGGTACTAATAAAAATAAAAATAAATTATTTCATTCTGAAAAGAGAAAGATATCTAATAATTAACAATTTAATTTTCGGAAAATATTTCTAAGGAACGCACATTTTCATTCAAGCGGAAACCATTTAAAAATATCTGAGTCTAATTTTAAATTTGGCGCGTTAATTGTTACTTAGCTAATAAGAATGCTAAAAATTCCAAATTAAAATCGAGCAAACTGTTTCTGTTGTTGCAGAAGCGAGTACACGCAATTCGCTCTCACGGGGAATTCCCCCAAAACGTGTTCCCCAGCTCCCCGACCCGTTTAGGGGGACCGGAACAAAATCAGGCACATTTAGAAGCGACCACTTATCGTCCATCTACTCTAATCCATCATCAGCCTCATCCAGCTCAGCAAACCATCTACATTAATTCACTACAGACTCAACAACAGCCTCAATATTTATCACAATATCATTTGCAGCCTCAATATCATTCACAGCCTCAGTATCAACAATTGCAGTATCAAAGCGAACAGTTGAATCTCGCTTCGCAACAACAGTTGCCTGTCGCTCAACAAGTGCAGTATCAAAATGAACAATTGAATCTCGCTTCTCAACAACAGTTACCGATCGTGCAACAACAACATTTACAATATTACAGCCCTGACGCACAAATACAACGGCGACAAGACAATAATATATACAGCCAATTAACACGTGATTATTTTCTTAATCAACAAAGACGTTTGTTTGGTAGATACTAATATGGCGTCAGACATTTAAAAAATGTTTCAACAGTCATTTTGCTCATCAAAAAACATTTTGGATTTATTTCAAGTTCAAAAATTTATTTTATAAAAAATATTAGAAATTCTTTTAAAAATATGTTCCGTGAACATTATTGAAGCTCCAAACTTCTGAAGTTTAATCAAAACAATTTATGCCCGCTTTTTAACAACAGTTGCTTATCGCGAAATGAATCATACAATGGAGACAAGACAGTGATCATTTTTTGAATCAACAAAGATGTTTGTTTGGTACAAAGTAAGATGTCGTCCGGAATTTTACAATGTTTTAACAGTCATTTGAAATATAAAAATTTGTTTGCTCAATCATATATTTTAAAAACAGTAGAAAAAAATTTCAGAAAAAATATGTTCTGTAAAAATAATAAAGGTCCAAATTTCTGAAGTGTATATGCAAGTTATGGCTGTTTCAAAACAAAAAGTGATGATGCGTATTTGTTTTTTCGTCATTATTTTATGAAATTCTCAATATAGTTTTAAATAATGCAAAAAAGGCTTTTCCGGGGATTTTCGTCCAGCTAAATTAGTTGGGAAGTAATTCGCAATTTTATTTTAATATTGCTATTGTGCAAAGGTGCTTATTATTTTTAAATAGAGTAGGGTGATGAGAAATATAAAAAAAAAATCAGTATTGTATATAAAATGTATTTAATATTTAATATATTTATTAATTTATACTACTTTAAAATTTATTCAATCACAATAGCAACTTCGACTAACCTCAAAAAGCAAATGTCTCCTAAGCTCGTTAGATAAATTTATGAAATTTACATTTGAAGAGAACAAAATTCAGTGTATTTTTCGAATAATTTATTCAAAAATCAAGAAGAAACATAGTTAATTTTGTGGTATTCAAATACTCACCAATTGGGAACGAAGCAAAAACGACGAAATAGAAAACTGCAACAAAAAAAACAATTATAATGTATCATTATTTTTTCAGTCGAAACTCAACTGTGAAGTATTACACGATGATTTGGCCTTTGAAGTCAGATGGGCCGTAGCTGGAGAAAGTATAGTTCTACAACTAGTGGCAAAACTAGGTGAGTACGAAATAATTTTATTGATTTAAATTTAGGTTACGCAACTTAGCTACCTTGTGTGTATTGATGGTGGTGGAACTAAAAAGCGTGGACAAAACAAAATGCAAAAGCATTTTTTGATTCTTTTTGCCCGGTTTATTTTAAAAATTAAATAGATATTTGCCAAACAGTAAAATTTTCTAAGGATAAACTTGAAACTTGAAGCTAATAAATTAATATTTTATGAGAATTTGCCTTCGGAAACGACATATCAATAACTTTTCATTGCATATTGAAAAGTGATTGTTTGAAGCATCAAATTGTTATGACCTTTTTGTGTTAAATGCATATTTTTATTAATAGTTTATTTCTAGAGTCATGGCCATAGACTGGAAGAACACTAATGAAAAGAATGTGGTCTTGAACGAATATTCTTGACGTCCTCGTTACTAACTCTATTAGTAACTATTGTGGAATTATGAAATATCATAATCTACAATAAGCAATTATTCAATTTACAGAATATTATTTTTTTATCAAGTAGCGCGCCAAGCTCGAGTTTTAACAATTGAGCCTACTTTTAATGACGCTTTTTGGAAAGACAAAATCTTCCTCTGATAAATGGTACAATTTTTTTTATTGTTTTTTTTTTTCATCAGTTGGTTACATATCATTATAAAACCTTATTGATTTTTATATTGATAAGCAATTTATTTTCGCATAAATTTCAGAAATTTGCAATAAAGCAACATTTAAATTACCTATAATTATTTATTCATGAAAAATTTGCAGTTCCTTGTACAATGTTTTATTCATTTTATCATTTCCGTTGAGAGCTAAGTAAAAAGAGGTAATATGTAGCGTAGCTCATACGAAAAACTCTGAAGTATAAGTAGGTACTCCGAGAGAAAGCAATACATTTTACTTTCACCAATTAATTAATTTTATCGCTCTCAAAAATCATTCATACCTTGTTGCAAAATTGAAAACCAAAAGCGACGGGAAAAAGTATTCACAGATTAAAAAAAAAAATTGTTGGAATTGGCACAATATAAAATATCAATAAATAGCCTAAAATCTGCTAATATTGTAACGAAACTTCTACTTATAACCGACACTAACTGTTCTTATTTATTTCGAATAGTTCACTTTTTTATTTTCACTAATACGCGCTCTGTATTCGAACTACCAATAATAATGATTCCTCTACTAGACCTAATTCCCACCTAGAGTTTATCGAAGCTTCCAGAATTTTTTAATGAATTCGCAGAAATTCCTCCAGACGTCATCACTTGCGTTTGCCACCCATTTAACCGGAGTGTGACGATGGAAGTCTATATGGGTTCTGTTATAATTTATATATTCCAACTCGCGTTTTAATTGAAGAATTTATTTCATCTAATAGGGATGGAGTAAAGCGCGCTGCCGTTGTGTAGTTGTTTGAAAACTTTTATGCAGTATTACTTTTACAAATGGTCGCCCAGTGGTCGAAATTCGACCGTAATTCATCAAACGATAATGAATTCCCGAGAGTTGGAGGTTTCAGGTAAAATAAACCAAGTATTCCACGCTCTATCCGAATCTGAAATAAGAAATAGTCATTTCCATTTAAGATTTTGAAGAGATTTCATCTACCTCCGTTCCTCGGTAGGAAGGGAAATCGTATAACTTTTATTTTAGACATTTTTTCATTCGGTGCACATTTCTTGATATATTCCAGCATAAATTCAATTGGGACATTTGCATTCCTTCTCCATATAAACTTCAAGTAAGTTTAATATCACATTTCTTCGTGAACGCTGTATAAAGTTTTCTCTTTAGGTAAAATTAAAATAGGGCGCCTCACATATAATTTTAGCTTTCTGTACTCCTTCTCAATATGAACTTCAAGTATGCAAAACCTCACATTCCTTCGTGCGCGCGTTACAAAGTTTTCTCTTCACGTAGAATTTAATTGAAGCACCCTTCAAATAATTTTAGTTTTCTGTTCTCTTCTTCTCCTTATGAACTCCAAGTATGCCAAATCTAACATTTCTTCGTGCGCGCTGTACAAAGTTTTCTCTTCACGCAAAATAAAAATGGAACACGGTATATATAATTTCTGCTTTATGCACTCCTTTTCCATATAAACTCTAAATATGTCAGATCTCACATTCCTTCGTGAGCGTGTTACATAGTGTAACGTTATTTATTTTTAATGTAGGGAGCAAAAGTTACTAGATACTACTATTTATTTTTATGATTTATTAAAATAATAAATTAGATAAGTAACACTATTTTTAATAACTAATTCTAATTTAAACTAAAGATTATTACACTACATTATGACTTAACTTTAATTATTTATGTCAATGTTGATTTATTTTAAATAACACTAGCAGTCCATACTATAAGGTCTCTGACCAAAATCCATAATACTTCTCACTGAGTCACATATATATACCTCGGGTCTCTCCCCACTACGTTTTTCCCGCAAACGCCCAGGCGTTTCTAGAAAACACTAGAAAGTACCAGCAATTTTCTAGAGAACAAATATATTCGCTTCTATTTCTTGATATAAAATATTTCTTCAATAATTCTAAGCACCAGTAAATCCGAAATGACTAATTTATAGACTTAAATTCGTTACAATAGTTTTCTCTTCATGTAATACAAGATGTAGATTTTAATCAAGTGATTTTTTTCAAAAAAATCATTGATTTTAATCAAAAACAAAATATTTTCTTTTGAATAAAAACACCATAGTGGAAAATTAAGTGAACTATGTATCATAAAAAAATTAGAAACAGAAATATACGTATTTTATCAAAAATAAAAATTTTTATTAGAAAATAAGAAATAAATTTAATTATGGCATAAAATATTCTAACTTAGAATTGGAAATAAACAAAAAATTGTATAAAGAAACTGTGTGAGATTTTCAAACATACTTCGACCTGAAATCTCTGGAACACTCGACGTATTTTTCATGTCAATTTAAAATCAAATTAGTATAAGAGGCAATTATGCAACAAAATGATTCAAATAATTACTAAAAGTATTGAAAATACTATCTAATTAGTACTCTTAAAGTCAAAACTAAAGAAAAAAGAAAAAAATCAAAAAAATTATGATTTTTTTTTAATAAAAATCGTGACGTAAAACTGTAAGGAGACCCTTGTTTATAATTTTAGCTTTCTGCACTTCTCCATATACTTAAACTTCAAGTATGCTAAGTCTCACATTCTTTCGTGCGCGCGTTACAAAGCTTTCCGAGAATGTAAAATCAAAATCGAATTCGCTTGATATAATTTCAGCTTTCTGCACTCCTTCTCCAAATAAACTTCAATTATACCTAATCTCACATTTCTTCGTGCGCGCGGCACAAAGTTTTCTCTTCACGTAAAATTTAAATGGGACAATTAAAAAGCACTCCTCCATGTAAATTTTAAATATACAAATTCTTTTGTGCGCGCAATAAACTTCAAAAAGGAGTACTAAATTTCTTTCCATGTATTAAAATATATTCAAAATGGAATATCCTTAATATAATTTTCACTTTCTGCACTTCTTCTCCATATAAACTTTGAGCATGCCAAATCTCACATTCCTTCGTGCAAGCAATATGCTTAAAAAGTGGACCGAAAGTTTTCTCTTCACGTATTAGTATATAATTTTCTATTTCTGCACATCTTGTCCATATGAACTTTAAGTATGCCAAATCTCACATTCCTTCGTGCAAGCAATATGTTTAAAAAGGAGGCCGAAAGTAATACTATATGGATATTCAGTCTTCATTACGATCAAGAAGACTTTAATACAGGAGGCTCAACGCCCCATGCTGCATCGTGTATTGAGCTGAGGCAAAATATAGTTGCACGTAGCGCCTCCCCCCCGCACTCGCAATTATCATTGTTTTTCACTCACACACGTTACGTCAGAACGCCAAATAGATATACAAGCGCTAGAGAAACGCTGCTTTTCTGCGCGGCGCAGCCAGCAGATTTAACGACGTCAAGACCAGTCACCCGAGGTGATAGTTCGTTTTACTGTTTAACTTTTTTCATTACCATGTGACTACAAATTTTTGTTTTACCAATTTGGTTTGAAAACTGTGCATTTCGCTAATTTTAAAATGTATTGAAAGGAAACGATATCAATCTTTTCCGTAGGAATCTATTTAAAAAAAATATATATTATCCATTCACTGAAGATGGTTGCTGTGACAACCGAAATGTCCAAATAAACTGTGTCTACAATGACTATGATTTATTCCGATCCTTTAAACCAACCAATTTTCAATAATAATGCTATAAGGATAGGACCAAATTTTAAAATTTATATTAGATTATTCTCATAAATAAATTGTATCAGAAATGCCTCACAAATCTTTTTCTTATAAATAAGTTAAGTTCGGGGGCGAAAAAGAGCGGCAAACACGCGCCAGTACGTCTGCCACGGAAATAGGAGACTTTTTACACTTTTTTTTTACTTTTTTACAGAGGATGGTGAATACATGTCGTTTGGATTATCCGGAGACGAATTGAAGACCCAAATGATTGGCGGTGACGTGGTTGTTGCGTGGGTCGAACGCGATACCTTAAAAGGATATGCTGAGGACTATTTCCTTGAGGCTAAATCGCAGTGCTCCGGCCCAAGCGGATCTTGTCCCGATGAGAAACTTACAGTTAGTAAATTATCAGTTTTTTTAACATTTTTTACGGCCATACAAAATATTCCCAACGCAAGTCCCACAATGTCAAATTTTTTCCTGTGTTTCAAATTAAATAAAACAGTAATAGAAATAAAAATATATTTCTTCAAATACCTAACAAGTGTGTGTGACATGCCTGGGGCCCCACGGGGCCCAATCTAAAGCTGAGCTACTTTATTTCAAATAAAGATTCTACGATGTAAAGATATTTGATTTTGCCTGTTTTTACCGACCAAGGTCAATCAAGCTGATAAGGTCGTTCGCGTGAATGATTTTCAGTATATCCCCAAAACGCGTCAGAATGGTAGATTTGATCTTGAAAAACTAATTACAAATATTTTCGAAAACGGAGGAAACGTAGAACAATTTGTGGCTACTTAAAAGCCACCAAAATCTGGTAGTGGCTTCTAGGGAGCATTAGCATAAGCATAAATCGTTTATTTTGTAGGCAAACACGAACAACATCCGCCTCCTCAACGCAGCAATGGTAAACGGCTACTCTATCGTCACCTACCAACGTCCACTGAAACCAGCCGACGAATTAGACCGCGAAATTTACACCAATCGTTCCCAGGCAATAATTTGGGCTATTGGTCCTTTGAATCAACGCAATGAAGTTTCGTTCCACAGTCTGTACACGAAAAAAGATCATTTCCTTGATTTTGGAAGACCTGCAACTTGGAACTGTCCCATTTCGGAAGGAGATAGTCCCCCGCAACTAAAAACTCAAAATGCTCAAGCGCAGACAGCACAGCGTAAGACAGAGGCAGTTGCGGAAGAACCGGATAAAGTTGTTCCAAATAATAGAAGAAGAGTCACTGAAAGAAGACGCGGAAGTAATTCTGAGGTATTTTTAATATCGACAAAATTTACTGTAAGAGACTTATATTATTTTTTCTTAGGTTACTGAACGTCCACGAACTGAAGAACGCCAACATTCTAGACGACGAGGTGTTACTACAGCAGCGCCAACAACGGCACGGCCCGTACCTACTCCTCAACCAGCTAATAAACGAGATGCTTGGTATATCCCTCCTATTGAGTGTGACGAACCTGATGATGGAGTATTCTATGCACAGATGGGGCCCACCGGAGGCAAACATGGCTATCCTGCCATTACAGGTGCATAAATAATTTTTCACAAAATAAAAAATCTGACGTGGACATTTATCCAAAAAATTGTAAATATCTGTCAAGTAAAGTGCGCTTTCGACCCAATCGATTGCTATGAAAACAGTAGGCCATCATTTTTATGCTACAACATTCCTAAATACTGATTTCCAAAATTCTACAGCTAGCAGATCTGAATTCATGCGCAAAAAAAATCAACTGAAGTTCACTTCCGGTACAGTCGATTGTTACGAGATGCTACAGCAGACTGATATACTAAATTTCAATACTCTACAGCCGATCGTTTCGAATTTATGCGAAAAATTCCAAAAGACTGTCAAGTAAAATGCACTTCTGGCTCAGTTGATCTCAATGAGAATAAGATATGAGCATCTAGACGACACTTTAGTCTTAAATACTGAATTCTGATATTCTACGTTCAATTGTTTTAGATTTATGCGAAAAATTCAAAAAATTCTTTGAGTGAAGTGCACTTCCGGCACAGACGACTGCAATCATAATGCGAGGTGTACAACTAGATGTTATAGAATTGCTTTATATGAGATTTCAATTTTCTACGACTGATTGTTTTAAATTTATGCGGAAAATTCGAAAAGTCTGCTATATAAAGTGCACTTCCGGCTCAGCCAATTAGTACAAAAATATTAGATAACTATTTAGATGCTGCAACAATCTCAAATACTGAATTTCAGTATCCTAATGCGAAACATTCTAGATTTATACCAAAAAATCAAAAAAAGTTTTAAGTAAAGTGCACTTCAGATACAGACGATTGCAACCATAATGCGAGGTGCACAACTAAACCCTAGACCAATCTTAAATACAAAATGAATGGAATATAATAATGTTCCATTCTACAATTTCGAGAAGCAGGACGTGCAAGAAAGAAATAATAGGTAGTGAAAGGAAATCAAATCAAGAAAGAAATTTCGCCTCAACTTGCAAAATTGTAAGAATTTAATCCCTTTTTAGAAGAAATTAACCTGGAAATGGGATTTGGATCGTTTTTGGTAACTGGTATCAAGAATAAAGTCTAAATTTTCGGATTAAAGAGGTAATAAACTATTTTCTTGTATCATAGCCGATTTCTTTCTTTAGCATATCTATTTATCCCGACAGTGAATCATAATAAACTAGTGATCGCCCAGTGGTCATAATTCGACCGTGAATCATTATGTTGCAAAGTTTAAATGCTATTGAGTTCGATCTTCCATCCTCAGGTGTTCCAGGTAAAATTAACTTGGTATTCGACGCTCCACCCGAATCTAAAATTAGGATTAGTTGTTCTCATTCAAGATTTTAACCAATCCTTAGCAGGGGAAAGAAATCATAACGTTTTTCTTCAGCCATTTTCTTATTCGGGCAAATTTTTGATATATTTCAGCAAAAAAAAAATCGTTTTGAGCGATAGCTTAGAATTGAACATCCCGTATATAATTAAAGCTTCCTGCTAATGTCAAATTTCACATTCCTTCATGCGCACGATACAAAGTTTTCTCTTCACGTAAAATTGGAAATAGGACACCCTGTATATAGGATATAATTTTAGATCCCAGCACTTCTTCTCCACATGAACTTCAAGTCTACTGAATCTCACATTCCTTCGTGCGCGTTACAAAATATTAAAGAAAAAGAAATCAAAATAGGCCATCCTGTATAGTATTTCAGCATTTCGCACTCCTTTTCTAGAAAGTATGGCATATCTCACATTTCTTCGTGCACGCAGTACAAAATTTTCTCTTCACGTAGAATTGGAGTAGGACATACTTTTAGCTTTCCTTTTCAATATAAACTTCAAGTATGCCAAATCTCACTTTTCTTTTTGCGCGTAGTACAAAGTTTTCTCTTGTAAAATCAAAATGGAACACCATGTATATAAGTTTAGCTTTCTGCACTTCCTTCTCCATCAGTGGCGTACCCAGAATTCTCAGCTAGGGGGGACGGAACAAAGCAAAATGTCAAAAAAAAAAATTGAAATGAAAATATATGCCATATTCCTAATTAAATCATGTTTATCAGCTTTACCGTATTGAATAATTTCCAATTTCTAAATAAAAGTCTACAATTCAAGTAGAACAATGAAGACAATTTTAAATTATCTATACATGTTTCCCAGAGTTAAATTATAATAAATAGATTTTCTTGGTTTGAATTTTGTATATTTATTTATTCCCTTATTATAGTGAAATGATTGCGTGCTTCTACTATTGGCTACAGTTTTCTTGTGCAAGCGTTACTGTATCAAGGACAAAATTCAAGTTTCTAGAAACTATTCCAACACATAATGCAATGCTATATGGTTCAGTGAAACATATCCAAGAAATATTTCTACCATCTAAAATGTAAACAAATTTGACAATTCTTGTAAAATGTTGAATACTTATATTCCCGTATTTATTTTATTGAATAATCTCTGACTCTAGGGGTGGCGATCGTTCCTATCGCCCCTCCCCTGGATACGCCACTGTTCTCCACACAGACTGCAAGTATGCCAAGTCCACTGATCTCTATATAACACTGGATTGGGTTTAGACCGTATTCTGGCATCTGAAAGCGGCCCCGGTTGAACGGCGGCCTTGACAGTAAAACTGAGGCTTTGTGTTCCTATTCGGCGGCAAATTCAAAACACTTATAGAAGACACTCGATGAAATTCAAAGTATAATGCAAGTAAGATGAAGAAATTATTTTCAATATATATTAAAATACATACATTAATAATCGACAAAAGTAAAAAATTGTTATAATAGTTGAAATATTTATTAATAGTTAAAAATATTTGTGAACTTTTTAGTGTCAGTGTTTTAACTATTTTTTAAACATTGTAGTTTAGTATTATTTAATCCGTTCAATAGTTTTATAAATTTTTGTTACCTAAAACTTAAAACTATGAATTTACACATATGAATAAATGAAGTGCATTTCTGCGATAATATTGCCTATTCAAAACTAATAATTTTAAATATCTACTACACATGATAGGAGAATAATAATACATTTAATAATCAAGATTTTATTGTTCGTAAGTAAGCACAAATTTGCAGTCCAGCGATTAATTTTGTGAGCAAGATATTTTATATTAAATTTGATATATTACTCAAATTTGTTATCATAACTTACTTGTGCAGCGTCAAATTTCTTAATGAATCGGCTTTATTTCCGCAGAACATGCATTTGAACACCATGATTTAAAAATTGCGTCCCAACACCATACTGAACTGTCACCAACATATGTCACCAATTGAACACAGAACCTCACTTTTGCCAAGATGACGACGCTCAATTGGGGCCGCATTCCAGCGACCTAAACCCAATCCAGTGTTTATTAGAGATCAGTGGCCAAGTCTCACTTCGTGTTTGTGCACGCGGTACTAAGTTTTGTCTTCACGTAAAATTGAGATGGGACACCTGTATATGCTTTTACCTTTCTGCACTTCTCCTCCACATAAACTTCATGTATGCCAAATCTCACATCCCATCATGTGCGCTGTACAAAGTTTTCTCCGCACATAAAATTAAAATACAGGATATAATTTTGGCTTTCTGCACTTCCTTCTTCACACAAGCTTTAGATATACCAAGATTCGCTTACTTGTGATATTTAAATGGGACACCTGTATATGCCTTTCGCTTTCTGCATTCCTTCATATGAATTTCAAGTATGCCAAATCTCACATTCTTTCGTGCGCGCAATTTTCTTAAAAAGATGTATGTACAAAGCATGTAATAATATATAGATTAAAATGGGACACCTGTATATAATTCTCGTTTCCTGCACATTTTCTCCATAAGTATGCTGAATCTTATATTCCTTCGTGCAAGCAATATGCTTAAAAAGGGAGCCGAAAATGTGGCTTATTCAATTAAAACCTCATCAACATGTTCAATTTGCTATGACTCCGGCAATTCTCAATATTTATTTTCGAAATTCAAATCATCTATTTTTCAAGATATCTATACAGATAAATAAAATTGTTGTGTGTCTGTGATTTCAAAATAAATGCAAAAATTTAAGTGAGAATTGTTAGTACAACGATGTCCAATCATAAATGACCGTTTTTAGAGTTCTTGTCGGTACATACAGGTCTGGAAATCCTATCGTTCGACTCGAGTCTCTTACGTGTCGTCAGACTCGTACTTACTCTCTCCGCTACCAGGTGGCGCATGGGTCTAAGTATGTTGACACGATTAGGCGCCAAATCGTTCAAATTTTAAGTCCGACCAAACAAAGATTTCGGTTGATAATAAATTTTCAATGCAATATTTAACTCAAATGTTACATGGTGGTTTGCAAGTCAGCCATGACAATTGCTAGAGAATATCTCTCGACTCATGCGCCACCCGTGACGATCTTTGGTACTACGCGACAGTCGACACTGCGGGCTCACTTCTCATATAGGGAATAGTCTGGAGCTTCCAGACCTGTGTATACGACCGTGGTCCCGAATAAGCTCCGAAACAAGAAAAAAAAAAAACACGCTGAGTTCTCAGTAACTAAGGCACATACAGGTCTACCAAAACTGCTTGATTTTAAGCCCAGTGTCTGTGGGAGATGGTAATATGTGAAATCTCTGAACGAACAGACATTCATGAACTGCCAAAAATGCGATTTGATCATCAAAATGATTCTTTAATTTTTTTTCTGTTTGCATTATTTCTGTTCAAAATTGACAATTTTTATTTTCAACCACCAGATAGTGCTAAGATCAGTTGTCATGGCGAATTGGGCAGATGCCACGTGAAGTTCGTTTTTATATAATTATATTAATAAATTTTTTGTAGGCCACGTCGGTTGGGGCATTGCATGGTACATAAACGGCCTTCTAATCCCCGAAATTAATGTTGTCAGAGGTACCACGTACACATTCGTAACCGAAGGCGGAGCAGAAACAGAGTTTCCCGCCAAATATCATCCGTTTTATATAACGGACGATCCTATTGGTGGATATGAGTATAAAACACCGGCTGAGAGACAGGTAACTTTTTAGTATTTCCAGTCGAAATTTCTAAAATATTTTTTTGCAGAGTGTTCGCGTCTTTGCTGGAGTAAATGAAACCCGTGATGGTAAAGTATATCCAACAGGAATTGGTCGTTTTTGTCACTGGCGCCATACAGGAGAAAAAGAAGCTGATGATTTCCAGTCTTTCGGAGCATTCCAACGCACTTTGGAATTACGCTGTGACAAAGGGGATCCTGGATTTATTTCCTGGACTCCGGATAAAAATACTCCTGATACCGTTTATTACCAGGTTACTAATTATATTTAATCAATCATTCTTCTTTATTTTGATTTCTATAGAAAAACTTGCAAAGACTTCTGAATTGCAGTATTATTTGTTTGTAGGTATTAGTAATTCAGGAGAATATTGTGCAGTTTTTCTCTCATTTTCATACTTTTCACGTTCCAGAATAGTGCACTCTTGATATAACCAGTTATTCCTGTTTCACTTACAGCATTTTCTTGTCAAATGGTCGTAAGATTTCTATTTTCCTTGAATATTGGCCTATCAGCTCCACAACAAATTTAGATAAATCTATCGACAATCTAATAATACGTTTTAGAGCTGATAGACAATCCCGTATATTGATTTAAGTCGAGATATTAATATTTTATTCCTCGCAGTGCTTCACTCACCGCTATTTGGGTTGGAAAATCAATGTCCTGGACTCCTGTGACAAAAAATCGGCAGCAAGTGAGAACAAACCAGTCGTGGCTCTTCCAGATCCGGTGTCTGACAACGGTGATTTAAAATCAAGTTCTTCGATTCTTGTTGAAACGAGAATAAAACCGAACGACCTGTTTCAGACAACACACACAAAGCAGATGTCTGATTTGCCTTTGGAGGACGAGCAAGGGTATAGTTACCACCTTAATTCCAGCCAGGAAGTCCGTTACCAACATTTAAATAGCAATTTCCAGTCCAGTCCAGAGCTGCTATATCCTTCTCACACATCAAACAACAAAAATGCAATAACCGAATTGAATGATGTGCCTTTTACAACAATCAAGGATGATTTTACTACATCGCCTTCAACTGTTAAACCTAACCTCAAACCAATTCGGCATAACTTCAGGCCACCTTTTGCTAATAAACCCCGCAGACCAGTTACGTCACATCCGCCTCCATTTATAATAAAACCTCTCACTTTTTCTGTCCGCCGACCTCCTCCAACTCACTATAAAAAAATATTTTTCCAAATTCCGATGCGAAAACCTAGCAGACCGCTGCCACAGAAGCCGATCAAACCAAACAAAAAAGAAAACAATACACTATCAGTTGATATAAAACAAATAATAAAAGAAGACAAATATTCTTCAGAGCTATTATCAGTTAAAAAAGAAACAATGCGACCTGCTGTCAACACCGGCTTTCGCCCGGAAACAATCGTAATTGAAGGCGGGTTTAAACCGTTAGTAAAACAAATCCAAAAAAGAATTGATGACGACAATGAAAGTCCTCAACAAGAAGACATTGGAACAATCAATTCGACAAACCAACAAGAAAATTTTGAGCCAGTATTTGTTCCATCCCCTCCAGATAGCCATTCGACAAACAAAAAAACAAATTCAACACGCAAAAAACAAAAACCATTATTAAAAACAAATGCCCCACTGATGCTAGTAGTAAAACACGTCGCTAGGGAGTTAAACGATTCAGAAAAAGACGACAAAATAGCAATGGCAGCTGAAAGAGTTGAGTCTTATTATTTACCGCCCGCTGACAAAAAATTCAAACCAACAAACATTGATATTTCCCCCGGAACAGTTGTAACCTTCGACGGCAAAAGAATTCCGTCCGATAGTCTCACAGCTCCCGTGATTCTAGAATCCCAACCGTCTATTGCATCGGAAACCCAAAGATATTCTCCTCAATTTGGCTCTTTCCGAGGTGAACATCCACCTTTAGATACGGAAATCAACGTGGCAAATTTACCGCAATTGAGCAGTCAATCAGGGATCAGTCGAAATTTAAATGCACCAGCGCCAACGGCCCGCCAAACCACAAGACTCTCACGGGTTAGGTTCCGTCGAGAAATGGCAGCAAACAGGAAAATTAGAAGCGCACATCATACACCGGAACATACATTAGAACAAAAGAAAAATCAAACTGCAGAAAAAAATTATTCGTCCTGCATTTACTGTAATTATTATTTAATTTTAAGTGTGGTTACACTTATTTTATATAAGCATATTCTTTTAAGTCGTTAAATAATATTTAAATTTGTGTTATTATGAACATATTTTATTTTTATAAAATTCCTAGCAAATATAACCTTCGTTTTTTACACTAATTTTAAATATTCATATTAATCCTGCCCACTGAAATAACAAAAGAAATTCTGATATTCTAATGACAACGCGTTATACCGTTGTTTGAGAGCTGCTGTACGCAGCAAGAACATAGATTTTACTGCTACTTGCAGTAAGAACCGCTGCTGCGCATGCTTGCCAAAATTGACCACTAGGTGGCAGTCTGATCGGCAACAAGATGGAGGAGGAACTAGGAGAACCAAAGAATTAACGTTTTTGTAGGAATGTAAATGTCACTGTATTAGAATTTATATATTAATTAACATTATTAGTCACTTGAGCCAAATTGACAGAAACATAGATTATTTTAATTCATTTGAGAATATTTTGAAAACTTCCATTTTTTAAAACTTAATATTTTACATGTATTCGTTCTCTTGCAATACAGGCAGTTTCTTCTGAAAAATTATGTATTCCCCATAAAATTTTGTCTTATTAAACAAACTAGTGGTCGCCCAGTGGTCAAAAATCGACCGTAACTCATTATAATTTGAGCCTAATTGAATTCAACCCTTCATTCCCGGGGGCTGATGGTTTCAGATAAAATTAACTTGATATTCGACGCTTTATCCGAATCTGAAATAGGAAATAAACGTTTCCATTCAAGATTTTTAAGGGATTTTCCCTACCCCTTAATCTTTTACTTTAGACATTTTTTCATTTGGTGCATATTTTTCGATATATTTTAGTAAAAAATTGTATTGTCTTCGGCGGTAAATTCAAATGAGATTACCTGTATATATTTTTAGATTTCTGCACTCCTTCTCTATAAAATCTCATATTCCTTTGTGAATGCGGTACAAAGTTCCCTCTTCGGATAAAATTAAAATAAGGCACCTTGTATATAATATCAGCTTTCTGTACTTCAAGTATGCCAAACTTCACATTCCATCGTGCAAGCATTACGAAGTTTTCTCTTTATGTAGAATCAAAATGGGACATCTTGTACATAATTTTAGCTTTCTGCACTCCTTCTCCATATGAACTTCAAGTACGTCAAATCTCGCAGTCCCTCGTGCGCGCATCACAAAGTTTTCTCTTCATGTAATTTCAAATGGGACATCCCGTATATAATTTTGGTTTTTTGTATCCCTTTTTCTTTTTCATTTAAACTTCAATCTTCAAAATCAAACATTTATAAGATTAAAATGGAACATCCTGTTTATAATTTTAGCTTCCTGCACTCCTTCATATGAACTTTAAGTATTCCAAATCTCACATTCCTTCGTACGCGCGCTACAAATTTTTTTCTTTACGTTAATTCAAAATTGAACATGCTGTATATAATAAGGGCTGTCTGTACTTCTTTGCCATATAAACTTCAAGTATGCAAAATTTCACATTCCTTCGTGTGCGTGTAACACAATTTTCTTTTCACGTAAAGCCAAAATGGGACACGTGTATAAAATTTCAGCTTTCTACACTCCTTCGCCATATGAACTCCAAGTATGAAAAGTCTCACACTTCTTCGTGTGCGCTGTACAAAGTTTTCTCTCCACGTAAAATTAAATAGGATATCTGTCTGCACTTTTCCATATGAACTTTAAATTTGCCAAATATAACATTTCTTCGTGCGGGCAGTACAAAGTTTTCTTTTCACCAAAATTAAAACGGAACATCGTGTATAAAATTTCTGCTTTATGCACTCTTCCTCTATATAAACTTGAAATATGTAAAATCTCACATTCCTTCGTGAGCGTGTTACAAAATTTTCGCTTCACGTAAAATAAAAATAAGACACCTGTACATAATTTTAACTTTCTGCACTTCTCCATATTCTTAAACTACAAGTATGCCAAGTCTCATTCTTCCGTGCGCGTGGTACAAAGTTCTATCTTGACGTAAAATTAGAATCGGACACTCTTGATATGATTCTAGCCTTCTGCACTGCTTCTCCATATAAACTACAAGTACACCTAATCTCACATTCCTTCGTGCGCGCGGTATAAAGTTTTCTTTTCACGTAAAATTTAAATGGGACAGTCTGTATATAATTTTAGCTTTCTGCATACCTCCATACAAACTTAAAATACGAAAATTATTTTGTGCTTTTGTGTTTTCTTTCCATGTATTGAAATATATTCAAAATAGGACATTCTGTATATAATTTTCACTTTTTGCACTTCTTCTACATATAAAGTTTGAGTATGCCAAAACTTACACTCCTTTATGCATGCAATATGTTTAAAAGAGGATCTAAAGATCTCTCTCCACGTATTAATATATAGATTGAAATGGGACACTCCGTACATAATTTTGGCTTTCTGCACTCCTTATCCATATGAACTTCAAGTATGCCAAATCTCACATTCCTTCGTGCATGCAATATGCTCAAAAAGGGAGCCGAAAGTTCTCTCTTGACGTATTAGACACTGTCACAGATTTTATTCAAAATAATTTATTAACATAGGTTACAGTATGAATATTTGTCTTACAAACTTATATGAACACAATATCGTTCTTAGTTACTCGTACTGAATCACTGAATGAATTCCCCGCCTAGCTCACGCTCTTATATACCTAAGCCGACAATGAGCCAACATTCAATTGTCTAATAGCTGATACCTGGCAACCACCGAACATCTGGTAACCGTAGGCTGTCAATCACGTCCGACAATTGAACATCGACTTGGTCAATACTAACTAAGATTACAGTTATAGCGAATTCAAATAAATATTTATGTGAACTAATTGCTTAAAATATTTCACATTTGTGACAATACCGATTTCTCCGCATTCTTTCTCAAACAATCATAGTTTCTTCATAATAACGATGAAGAAAATAATTTTTTATTTTTGGAAACGCTCAACCTGTGCTCAGTACTAGTTTTATCACAGCATTAAAGACTTCCAGTATTTCATTAACTTTTGCAACGAAGCTCTATTAAAAAAAAATATCACACAATATTCAGTTAAAAAATAAATGCGACTTTATTTGGATTTTTTTTATTACAGCCCAAAAAAATTACAAGGCAAATACCTCTTTATTTCGAAACCAGTGCAGTACTGCAGAATTTATTAGTGCCCATCACGAGGACAATTGAAAACTAAAATCAAAATTTCTCAACAATATTTTTGATATAAGCGTTCGCTTAGCCAAAAATAAATATATTAATCTTTTATGTATTCAAAATGAGCTACATGGTGCCACCTCTGTAGCAAAATATCAACTAATAGCTGAACTTGTTAATTTTATTTGAAACAGTTTGCATACTGTACCTCAGAATCAAAAAAATTTTTCAAATAAACTTATATTATTTTTTTAAATAATGTTGAGTGTTTCATATACATTTCTACGATTAGGACTTCGGTTTTATGAATAATCGTTAATTCATAAAATTAATAATAACTCTGGAATTATGATCCGCATTGGAGAAAAATTACTACACAATATTCATTTTAAAAAATTTATATGACTTTATTTGGAACATTTTTTGATTTGGGCTATAGTTGGGCCAAGAAATAAAATAACGCAAATACCTAATTATTTCGAAACAAGTGCAGTACTGTAAAATTTAATAATATTTATCTGATGAACAATCAAAAATTAAAATTAAAATTACTCTACAAAGTTTTTGATACAAGCAGCCATTTAGCCAAAAATAAATATATTAACTTTTTATGCATTCCAAACGAGTTAAGTGGTGCCACCTATGCAGCGAAATATCAACTAATAGATCATTGTAAATTATTCTCTCTGTTGAAATGACTTTCTGTGGGACAAAATTAGATTACAGTTCATTTCAGTTAAGAACACTCCAATGCTTCTTATGATACTACGATTTAAGCCTTCTCATTTGTCAAAAATCGTACATGGCAATCTATCAGTTGCATCATTTATCAGTCGTTCATCAATTACCAAAAATAGATTCATGCAGTTCCAAGATTCAAATTTGTATTTATTCAGGTAATATGTGAATATAACTGCCGGCTTTTTTTTCATTCATTTCCAGACAGTTTGCTTTATATCCTGCATTTACTGTGAGTGAATCGTTTTCGCATTTCAGCCAATCAGAGGGCTTAACTGAAATGAACTGTAGTACAGTCTTTCCTTGGACGGACTATTGGCAAATAAACATAAGCGATACTCTATCTGGTGGCAGAATTTCAAACTAGTGATGTTAGGATAGATTTGGCGGGCTACATATATAATATACATGAGCTTATAATCAAATCAATAAATCATATTCTATATTCGGTCATTTAATTAGTATTCATAAAAAACATATATGAGATAATAATTCTGAATGATTTTAGTAAAAATTCATCAAAAAATATTGTGTAAATTGATTGAAATTTCAAATACAAAAATTTACCATGGAGGATTATGTGTAGTAGTAATGACTGATGAAGCCATAGCCTACGCATTCGCTGTCTGACAGTTGATATAATAAGGTTGTTATTTCGTTTTGTTGTACTTTTTACTTTTAAATTGAAAAAGAAGATAGAATCCAAAGTTTTAGAGTTTTTCAAAATCTTTTCTTTCATGCAGGACATTTCAGATATTGAAACAACAAACAGTGCAACTAATAAGTACTAATCTAATGTTTATTTAACAAAATTAAAAGGCATTCTCGAACCACTTCAACTTTTCAACACATGGTACACAATAAAAAAAACTGCAGTCATATGCTTGCAACTGTCGCTGTTTTCTGCTTTGCAAGAACAACTCATATTCTCAATCTCCAAGGCATCATATTCATTACAATTCAATTCTCCTTCAATTTCATACGGATTCTCAAGCACTTTTGATGTTTATATGCAAGAGCATGCAAAAATACTCTCTTGTCACTATCATCATTTAATTTTCGACAGAATAATATAATGTCAAGCATTTACTAGCTCTTCACCCTCATTTACACAGGGTGACTGACATTTGCATCAAAATATTCTTGAAGTTTCAATATCATCATCTAGAAATTAAAGGTTAAGTTCAATTTAAAAATATGAATTAAATATAAATAAACAGATGGAATCGTTCACTTGCCTGGTACTTACGAACAATATACTTTTAAAAAATATCCATGAAAAAGTAAATCTTTATTTCATATTCACGATTTTTATCTTCGTAAATCGTAAAAAGCCCGTTTAAATACATGTAAACTTCAAGTTTATCCTAACTTAGTTAGTTCAAAAATATCCGCTGCGGCGCTGCGATCTTAAATTTATTTGCCAATACACGCTTTCCGGCTTGCAGCAAACTTCAGGATATTGATTTGACGTTTAAGTTGCATAGTCGTCCAAAACAAGACATGTAAATCACGTGTAATTGTGCTTGTTGAAAAATTGTTGTTTGTAAATTTTTGAGTCCAGTAAATAAATAAAAAATATAAACTAATAAGCTTGAATAATGTTATTGGTACATTAAACACCAAAATGCGTAGAAAAATAAGTTCAAACATAGAAAAATCGTATGTTACCAATACTTTTTTAAGAAACCGAGAATTAGGTTTTAGAAGACAACTTAGACATAGTGATAATGTAGCCAGAAAATTAATATCATCTTTAGAATATTACGATTCGAAAACTTCAAATGCGACCGGAGGAATATTCAATCTTGAATTTTCATTGGATGGGTATGATAACAAAGTAATAATTTTTCAAATTCTTATCGATGTTTCAGTTCTATTTTAGCGGCTGCGTGTGAAAAAAAGTCATTTTTATTATATGATGCCTTGAATCAAAAATTAATTAAATCAGTAGGCGAAGCACATACAAGCTGCGTAAACTGCATCAGGTATATATAACCTCAAAAATTGCTTTGGCAATGCTAATGTTTATCATAGATTTTTAGATGCGAATAATTTTGCAACTGGTTCTGATGATAATACTGTGAAAACTTGGGATATAAGATATTTAAAAACTTCTACTAGAACACTGCGGGGTCATTCAAATTGGGTTAAAAATTTGGAATACTCATCAAAAGAGAATCGATTAGTAACGTCATCTTTCGATGGCGGGATTTATTCATGGGATTTAAATAATTACACTGAACAGGGGGTTATTTACGATCGGGTTTTTCTTATGGATGGATTGATGAGGATGAAATTAACTCCTGATAGTTCAAAAATAGTAGTTTGTACCACTCAGGGATACATGCTATTGTTACACGATGTTAATTTAAAAACTTTAAATAGTGATTTACAAAAGTTTAAGGTACAATTTTAGATTTTTCTAATATTATCCAATAAAATTTGATTTTATTTCAGCCTAATATCTATAGACTGATGCAAGAAAGCGAACAGAATATTCCCATAGCATCTTGCGCAAATAATTTGTTTTCCCCTTACAGAAAATACAATAGGGTTGAATTAATAAGCGATTTCCCGAATACTGCAGAAGTTATAAGTTCCTTACAAATACATCCGATGGGTTGGTGCGCCCTCACCCGAAATATCAATAACGACGAATTAAGTGAAGTTAGTTTTCATATTTGAATAATTACGTATTTTCACTATCAAATTATTGTATGTTATTTGCAGTGGACAAGCGTGCACGATATTCAAGACCGCGAAACTGAAGAATATTTGAGTTCTTACAAAACGGTTCGTGTAGCTCCGCATCACCCATCATTCACTAGACGCCTCGGCAATAATTCTTCGACACAAACCGAACCAAACCCTCCCGAATCCCGCCAGTCGCCAATGGATCTTTGGATGGGCTTCATTTCCAACCAAAACATCCGCACCCAACGAATGATAATAGCAAGTCGACGTGGTACAGGGATCCGCACATCGCAGCGTGCATCGGTCACAATTTTTAATAGTGGTATTTTGTCATCAGAAAACCAATCAGAAGAACCAGAAACTTCAGAGGATGGTACTTGTAAAATAATCCAAAATTTGCCTCGATTGACGCATTTCATGGAAGAACCAAATGTGGGAAAGGGATTCATAAAAGAACTTTGTTTTTCGGCAGATGGGAGAATTATTTGTTCGCCTTATCATGCGGGATTGAGACTTTTCGCGTTTAATAATTCTTGTAGTGAGTTGTCAATGTGTGTGCCAGAACGACCACAAAAACTGCTCCAAATAGCGAATTTTAAGGATTACCATTCGGAAATTGTTGTCAGCTGCAAATTTAACCCCTACCATTGTTTGTTAGTTAGCGGATGCTTAGAAGGGAGGATTGTTTGGTATCAGCCAGTTTTTTAAATAGTTATATTTATTTTTAATTTTCAATAAATAACATTTATATTGTAACTTGTTTTATTCATTTCTTTCAACAGTAAAAAATTGCGCATACATTTTTTGCATTCTATTAAAAACGATGCAACATAAAATTTATGTTTTCTTTTCTAAATTTCTCAAATATTCTCTGTTAAAAGTTTATTCAGTCAAAACTTTTAATTTGTTTGTGCAAAGTGATTAAAAATGAACAAATACTTCAAATTAACCGTTTTTCATCAAAGAAATGCTTATTTTTTACTTGTACAAAGTAACAAGTAAGTATAGTAAAACCGACAAAATTCACATATCTAGATTTTGATGAAAATATCCGGTTTGAGCATTCCTGAATCCATTTTGACTATTTTCGGCTTGATGTCGGTACGTATGTGCGTACGTATCGCAAACCGTCAAACGTATTATGCTGAAATTTTGTATTTAAGACTGGTATAGGATGTTGATTTGCACCTCACATTATGGTTGCAATCGCCCGTACCGAAAGTGCACTTTACTTGAAACTTTTTTTGAATTTTCCGTATAAATCTAGAATGATCAGCCGTAAGATACTGAAATTCAGTATTTAAGATTTCTGTAGCATTAAAATGATCATCTCCTATTTTTGGTCCAATCGGCTGAGCCGGAAGTGTACTTTATATGACAGACTTTTCGAATTTTTCGCATAAATTCAAAACAGTCAGTCGTAGAATATTGAAATTTTGTATCAAGCACTTTTGTAACATCTAGTTGAAGGACTCGCATTATGATTGCAATCGTCTATACCGGAAGTGCAATTTACTTGAAACAGTTTTCAAATTTTCCGCGTAAATACAAAACAATCGAACGTAGAATGTTAGAATTCAGTATTTAAGACGACAGTATCGTCTTGATGCTCATATCTCATTTTTATTGAGAACGATTGAGCCGGAAGTGCACTTTACTTGATAGTTTCTTGGAAGTTTTCGCATAAATTCGAAACGTTCAACTGTAGAGTATTGAAATTTGGTATTACAGTCTGCTGTAGCATCCGAATGATTGCCTAGAGAATACTATAGAACTGAACCGGAAGTGCACTTCAGTTGAAATTTATTTTTTAATTTTGTGCATAAATTCTGATCTGTTAGTCGTAGAATCTTGGAAATCAGTATTTAAGAATGTTGTAGCATAAGAATGATGACCTACTGTTCCCATAGCAACCGACTTGGCTGAAAGCGCACTTCATTTGACAGATTTTTAAAATTTGTTGGATGAATCCAAAACGATTAGCCGGGGAATGATGAGATTTTGTGTTCGATTATATATATATATATATATATATATATATATATATATATATATATATATATATATATATATATATATATATATATATATATATATATATATATACCGGGTGGTGCGCGGTTAGGATGTACATAGGAACTTGACCCAGGATAGTTGTTTTGTGAAATTTTCTGCTCTCCTATTCATTTTACAGCAAAAATAATGGAGTACAAATTTATTAAGAATTGAAATGTGCACCCAAAACTGTTTTCACCGATCTAGCCAAGTGCATGGTTTTCTCATAATTTTAAAAAGAAATTGCAAAATGTAAATTTAATTATAGCAGAAGCTGTGACTTTTGTTTTCCATGAATTATTTCTAAACGTCAATATCTGAAGTTTATAGACAACAATTTGTTTTATAATCAAATAATATAAAAGAAAACTGGACCTTCATTATCTACATGGAATTTATTCTTCTTCTTCCATGGTAAATCAATTAAGTGTAACAAAAATGCCAAAAATAAATCAAATAATGAAGATTATTACTAGTACAGTATGAAAGAAATTGATAAGAACAATAATAATAATACCTAGGTATAATACATCATAACAGATAAATTAGTTATTATTCATTGCAATATTTGAACCTAATATAAAATAAGCCACCATTTTCATCAAGACAATAACCAAATTCTATTGTAAAATGAAGCTCTTAACATTAGCTTATTGTCTGTATGCTATTACTTAATCCAAAATGAACTGGACATCCATCATGCTGAAATCAAACACACATCTTCTAGTGCGAGACCAACATGATTTTGCAGCAGTTTTAAATAAGTTTCGGAACTCAAATTGTCCACAATTTGAAATTTTGATGTATCAAAGTCAACACCATTTCTTCATTCACTTCGTTATGATGTACTCTGTTATTAATATTGCATCCATTATTTTCATTCACAGCCACACTAGCTGTAGCTTGAATTTTTTTAACCAGTTTTGAAATTGTGGTCAAATTTGGAATTGGTCTGTCTTCATATTTACAAATTATTATTTCTTACATAACAATTTTCTATAATGTAGACACTTTCTTCATTCATAACTCACTTTACAAACTTTATTTGACAAATAAATAATACTAGTGGTATGCAAGGCGCTTTAAGCGCCCGTTGAAAGGTGACGGGTCGTCAGTCAAATGGAAGATATGTTTAGCACATAACTAAAATAGAATACCTTAAATGTTAATGATGATGCTTTAGGTAAGTAATGTTGATGGAAAAGTTACAAAGTCAGTGAATCAGTGATGAGAGTGAATATATTTCAAGATTTCAAACATCAACCGAAATGTAAATTTTTTGATATTATCTTATCCTATCAATCCGATCGTATTTAATCCACAATAAAACGTTCAAGGTGTAGTATGGATTCAAAAAAGTTCAGACTAATAGCAGTCGAAGTTCACAATTCACAATTATTTGAATTCAAAAATCAATTTAAAAATTGTAATATCATAACAATTGCTTAAAGTGGCAGTACTATTGCCAAGTAGCTCCATCATCACACGAAATATCGCAGATTCATATGAAAATAGAAGATATGTTTAGCACATAACATAAAATACCTTTATTTTATTTTGGAACTATAATCATGTTTTGTAGGCCCAAAATGCGGGCGTAATTAGGCTTTTATAGCTCTAGGGCGTATAAAGTTGCCAAGCAACAGCTATTCAAACAGTTTAAAATTGTGGACAATGTCAATGTCAAACAACTCTACTACACAACACAAGAAATTAAATAAAGTCGATGAATCACAATTTATTTATTGAAAAACAGTATTACAAACATTCATCTAAACAATATTACATTTTGTGAAAATTTAATGTGCAGTTAGTTAAATTAGATATCGTTATTCCACTGCCATTTGTATTAGCTCCGAAACAAACAGAAGACGTGGATGTATTCAATGTCGAACTAGAATTAGACACTTCCCCAGAGATGCTTTGAGCGATCTTTATTTTATTTTGAAGGGAATTCTCTACATAGGACTCCACTACCTTTTCGGAGCGCCACCCACCCAGTTATTTCAGAGCTCTTGTACCTCCGCCGCTTTCAGCTAAAATAGTGGCAGCACTTCGGCGGAAACAATGCCCGGTATACTTATCTGCATCCGGTAGTTTTAAAAACTCAACAATAATTCGTGGCATTTTTCCTATAGTGTTCTTGCCTACTCTCTGAGAACTATATTTACCACCATGATAGGACAAAAACAGACTATCAAGCTTGGTATTTTTAGGACGTAAATCAAGATATTTGTTATATAAAGCAATGTAATCAACGGGACCTCCACTCGGAACAATTGTAAATTGCCTCGGCGTCTAAGTTTTAGTCTTGCGGATCTTTACTAACAGGCTCAATCCTTCAATCGTCACATCCTGAACACATAAATCATGCAATTCCTCTCGCCGGCACGCTCCAAACATTCCAAAAATTAGGACAACCTGCAAACAACTATGTATAATACAAAAATTAGACAATTAATTAGTTTGTTAGTTTATACCTTAGTTAGCAAATACGTAATATCGGGTGCCTTTAGCATGAATTCCTGAATGTGTTCTCGTTGCAGTATCAGTGATTTCTTAGATACATCACCCACAGAGATATTCTTCATGAACTCAGTTACTAACATAAACCTTGATACATCAATACCTTCTTTTACTTTAATCATTTACTTCAGCTTTGAATAGATACACCACAAAGATGACGGCTTATAAATCTTTGACTTAACAAAAAAAAAATTATTAGTATCAAAAATAGATATAAGCAATTGTACATCCTTACCATTTGAGATAAGTATACCATAAGTAGTTTTTCATCGCAACTGCTGACATTTTTTGAATGCCGCCACTCGCAAAACTTGTTGTATTCTTTATTATATAAGTCCTTGGATTTCTGAGGGACTAACTTTGCCTGTAAGGCCTCAAATTCTTCCAAAATTTCTTGAGAATAATTGGAAAAATCCTCCATTTTTATTTGACATTAAATCAAATAATTTGTTTGTAAACAAACAATATAGCAACAACAACAATAATCATGCATACATAGAAACCACAGCATATCTAAATTTCACAACGCCAGCAAAATGATATTGAATCTAAATCCTTGAATTTCGAGGGCCAAAATAAAATAAAACGTTGTATGTACCACGGGCATAATCAAGATTATAGCACACGAGAAATTTAAAGCTCTTCGCTTCGCGTCGAGCTTTAAACATTCCCTCGTGCTATAATCTTCTGATTATGCCCTTAATACATAAATAACTATTAAGATTCTTTAAAGATCTGTCATGAAAAACAAAAGTCATGGCTACTAGTATTATTTAATTTATATTTTGCAATTTCTTTTCAAAATTGTGAGGAAACCTGATACGGAATCAAGAATGTAAGAGCAGCTTCGGGTGCACATTTTAATTCTTAACAACTTTATACTCTATCATTTTTGCTGTAAAATGGATAGGAGAGCAGGAAATTGCACAAAACTAGAATCCTGAGCAATATAGTTTATAAAGAATTATATTTTCTATTGTCCGTTAATAAAAAATTCAATTCATATTTATGGAAACAATTAATGTTATGCTTCTCTGCCATTTCGAGCCATATTTTATGCCTTCATAACAATCCTAAATATAAAATTTCATCACTCTACGGCATCTATACAATAAATAACAAAAAAAATTGTCAATTAAAGTGCATTTCTGGCTCAGCCGATTGCTATGAGAATAGAAGATGATTATTGGAATGCTATAGTAGTCCCAAATACTAAATTTCATAATTCTAGGACCAATAGTCCGGTTCAGTAGATTGCTGTGAAAATATAAAGTTATCATTTGAATGCTACGATTGCTTTAAATATTAAATTTCATTGCAAACTGCACTTTTGGTCCAGCCGATCGCAATCATAATACGAAGTGTACAATTAGATGTTATAAAAGTGCTTGATATAAAATTTCAATATTCTATGGCTGATTGTTTTCAATTTATACGAAAAATTCGAAAAGAATGTTATATAAAGTCAAAGTGCACTTCCGGCTCAGCCGATTTGGATGCTACAGCAATTTTGAATACTGAATTTCAACATCCGACGGCTAAACATTTGGAATTTATACGAAAAATTCAAAAAAAGTTTAAAGTGCACTTCTGGTCCAGACGATTGCAACCATAATGCGAGGTGCACAACTAGACCTTAGACTAGTCTCGAATAAAAAAATATGAGATGTCCTTATATTTGACATTTATCAAAAATAAAACGCAATATAGGTACGCTGTTTTGTATTGTTTAGCACAAAAATCTTATTGCAAGTCATAATTATTAATAATTATATAATATTGAACTTTAGGATGGTTTCTAATTTACTTAATCCATAAATATATACTTTTCGTTATGACAAGTGATAATTATTTTTTTTTCAAAGTAAGGTCGATCATAAAAGAAATAATCACATCAATTTCTAAATAATAGCGAAAATATCTTAAGCGTAGCAAGGTTGAAAAATCAATTCATTAGATAAGTTATCGATCGATAACAAATTTTTGTATAAATTGTCAAAAATTTCACATATATTTGTCTTCCTACATTGCTTTTGGCAGCTAATTTTTTATTTGTGTTACTGGTCGTAAGTATCAAAATAATAAAAAAGAACAAAACATTATTTTTATCATAATTTTTTTAATTTTTCTTCAATAAAAAGATAATTAATAATCCTGAGCTGTATTTGAAAGGACATGATGTAATAACTAGAGATGCTAAAGAAATGATTTCCTTCATGAACGTCGACCATTGGAAGGACTATGGGGAAACTATTCTTGATATTGGCTGTGGTCCTGGTGACATAACAAATGATATTCTTCGTCCACATATCCCAAAAGGAATAAAAATTTACGGATCAGATATATCACAAAATATGATTGAGTATGCCACAAGAAAATATCCTGATATAGACTTTTTCATTTTGGACATTGGAACAAAAAAACTTCCTGACAACTTGATTGGTGCTTTCGATCATATTTATTCCAGTTATTGTCTACAATGGGTTCAAGATCAAAGGTATTAATCAATTATATATTATATATTTCAATTGTCGAGGAATGTGACGGAAAACATATTCACAAAAAACTTTGACAGAACTTATTTATTTACGCAGTCGTAGGATATTGAAATTTTGTATTGAGTTCTTCTGTAACATCTAGTTATGCACCTCGCATTATGATTGCAATCGTCTGTACTGGAAGTGAACTTTACTCGAAACATATTTTGAATGCTTCTATCATGTTTTCATTGAGATCGACTGAGCCAAAAGTGCACTTTACTCGACAATCTTAGAAGTTTTCGCACAAATTCGAAACGATCGGCCATAGAGTATTGAAATTTAGTATTTCAGTCTGTTGTAGCATCTGAATGAATGCCTTCTATTCTCATAACACCGGAAATGCACTTCAATTGGACTTTTTTTCTTAATTTTGCGCATAAATTTAGAACTGTAAGCCGTAGAATTTTGGTAATCAGTATTTAGGAATGTTGTCGCATAAGAATAATGACCTACTGTTTCCATTGCAACCAACTGGACCGAAAGCGCATTTTACTTGACAGATTTTTAGGATTTTTTTGATAAATCCAAAATGTTTAGCCGTGGAACAATGAGATTTTGTTTGATTATCGTATATGCAAAATATATCCACTGATGTTCAAGTAAGTCACGTGATGTCCACGTCAGTTTTTTATCATAAAATATTTACAGGCAAGCGATGAAGAATATTAATGATTTATTAAAACCAGGAGGGGATTTCTTCACTGCTTATCTCATATATACTTCATTCTATGATGCAATATATAAGGTTGCATTTCAACAAAAATGGAAGAAATATGCCAAAAATCTCAAGGGATTTGCTGATTTCGGAAACAACCAATGTGATATAGAGGCCCAATTAAAAAATATCCTAAATGATGTTGGTTTTAAAGTGTCAATGTGCAAAATATTCCGAAAAGAGGCTTTCTATCCCAATTTAGATAAGTTGAAAAGTACTTATGAGGCCTAATGTATTGAATAGATTTTTTATTTCAACATTTTTACAGAGATTCTTACTTCTGTTAATCCATACATTTCAAAAATACCTCAAGAGCTTCAAGAAGAACTCGCTGAAGACACAATGCAGGAAATGCTCAAAATTATTGATATTCAAAATAACAAAAGTATTTCGATAAATTATGATTTAGTTGTTATAAGTGCCATAAAGATAGATTAAAAATAATTATTTATTTTGTAGTGCTATGTTTGTGAATTCTGAATAAATATATAAATAATTTATACTGGTTACTAGTTGCCGCACAATTTCTATTGATTCTACAGTTTTTTTTTTATTAATTTTACTCCAAGAGAAAAATATTATTTAAAGATTTCTAAAAAGAGAGATTATATTATTTTCATTAAAAATTAGTAAATGTACAAGATAAAGTTCAAAAAATAGTTATGGAAGGTCAAGACTAATATTTATTTATCAGTTAAATTACTGAATGATAATAGCTATTTATGTAATTAGTATATAATATAGAACTTTATTGGACGAGCCGCTGGTTATGGACGAGCGAGCAGCGCGAGCGAGTCTAATAAGAAAGGCGAGTCTATAAAGTTTGTTTATGTACGAATTACATACAATGCTTTATGTTCGACTGGTCTAAAGACGCAGGATATCTTCTAAAAATATTTCTTAATTCCCCTATACAAAAATTCGCTAAGTATAACTTGGTGTGCTTTGCTAGTGTTGCTGTTGTTACAATTGTTTTTTACTGTTTGTTTGCAGATGTCAAAAATATCAATTACAATTTAATAGAAGAAATAGATACTTCAGAAAGTGTAGAAGAGAATGAACATAATAGAAAAGAATAAATGGATACTTCAGAAAGTGTACAAAAGAATAAATACGATAGAACAGAATAATTTTTTTTGACAATGACAGTTCCGTCCAATTATATAAAGTAAAAGTCCTAGTCCAATTAAGTGGCATATTATGAGCACCAAATGCAACCATAAACTACATGATTATGATGCAGTCGAACATAAAATAATTTTTGTTATATCGATGATCCACTTATATTCGATTTGTAGTAAAACACTGCGTACGATTTTTATCTTTTTAGTTTTACACATAGAAATGGAAGAAAACAGTAGATATATTTTAATGACTATTGTTTTTCAAAGCTATTCCATCTGTTAATGGTAATGATAGGAAAAGAGTATCGCATTATTTAATTGCATATTTCAAAGTGACAGCTGTCATTGTCAAAGTGACAGCTGTCATTCTTAAAGTGGAAAATGGCGATTATATTTTAGTCCTTACATAAAATAAGTATTTTTGAAAACAAAGAGCCCATTTCTAAATTTTCGGGGTCTTCAATTCATTGGAGTTTCTATATTTGATCGCCAAAAGTGTAATTTAAAGATGGTAACATGGATTCCACTGATTATTTTTGATATCTACTAAGCTAACGAGTGTTTTTGAAAGAGAAGGGAAACTAACAAAAAATTACAACGGAAATTCCACGTTATTTTGGCAACACAAACAATTAAAACCTGTCAGTATCATCTCCACATTTTTCAATATTTGAATTGAAATTGAACATTTGAGAAATATTTTAACTAAATACCATTCAAGGACAACATAGACTCTCTAGATAAAGCAAGTAGTTGCTTGTTTTGAGGCTGGCAGGACAGAAAAAGAGATACATGGATAGATGTCTCATTAGATTTTATTAAATACGTTTTTTATGAGTATATTAATTTCAATTGCTACCAAGTCATGATAATTTTTGATAAATCAATTCATGTTCTGCCTCAAAAATTATTCCATTTTATAATAGGGTATTCCCACTGATCTCTATATAACACTGGATTGGGTTTAGGCCGTATTCTGGCATCTGAAAGCGGCCCCGGTTGAACGGCGACCTTGACAGTAAAACTGAGGTTTTGTGACACGATTCAGCGGAAAATTCAAAATACTTAAAGGAGATACTCGATGAGATTCGAAGCATAATACAAGTTAGATGATGAAATTATTCTTAATATTCGTCAATATGCACACATTAATAATCAATAATAGTTAAAAGTATTTAAAAATTGTTATAATAGTTAAAATATTTAAAAATATTCATTAATAGCTCAAAATATTTGTTAACTTTTTAGTATCAGTATTTAAACTATTTTTTAAACATTTTAGCTCTGAATTATCAAATTTATTGAATAGTTTTACGATTTTTGTTATAAATATAAACAATAAATAAATCGTATTGAGAATTGTGTGACTATTTAAGCATTTTTTTTTTGTTTTGCTATTAACGCTATAGTTTTTGTATAGTTCGTTAAAATAGTCGGAACAACATCATTTTCCAGAGTCGTGTATCTTTTCTATTTCTAAGTTTGGCAAACCCATTTGTTCGGGCCATTTTTAGAACGATTGTTCATCGGATGGAAATCTTGAAAATATTCACATCATAGCATAGCAATAAAAATAAGTAATGTTTACTTATTTCAGTCATAACGACAGTTACTTCAGGTTATTTCGTTGTACTTACTTGTGCAGTGTTAAATTTCTTGGTGAATCGGGTTTCTTTCCGCAAAACATGCACTCGGTCATCATGTTTGATAAATAAAATACGTAAAATACCGTCAAACCAAACAGATAAATTTTAAATATCGCGGCCCAACGCGGTATTGATCTGTCACAAAACCTCAGTTTTTGCCAAGATGGCGACGCTCAATTGGGCACGCATCTCAGCGGCCTAAATCCAATCCAGTGTTATTATAGAGATCAGTGGGTATTCCACTACTATCAAAATTTGGGAATCTTCATGAAACATGAAAATAAGAAAATATGGGATAAATAATGGCTATAAGCAACGAAAATGATATTGAATATTGCTTTGTTTTAATAAAAATTTGATATTTATATGACGTCCAACTCCAAAAGCCGGTTTTGTTTCACAGATATGCGCATGAAAAGAAACCAGCTTCAAGCTACTGGTGGTAACTTTGTTTGGTTGAAAGAAGCGTGATTTTGACAAGTAAATAAAGTGTATATTCTAAGTTAATGTTAATTGGGATAATATTCTTGGTTTCTGCAGAAAAATGCGACGGATTAATTGATCAAAATGATAATATCATGGATAAATCAACTCTTGATAAATTGGTAGAGTCTGCTTTCATGAAATCCGGTTCCATACCAAAATAATTAGCAAAACTGCACCCAACAAACATATATCAAAATAAAATATGACTGACAAGTGACAATAATCAAAAATGATTTGGATGATGCTAAGCAAGCAAGACACTAACGCCATCTATTCTATTTTACGACAATTTTCTCAAAATATTTGATGATAGAGTAAAAAATTTTCATTTTAATTTCTATGCGCATAAATAAATATTGTCACAAATTTTATTGCGAATAATTTATTATAACAGAATGCAAATATTATTTTACAAACGCTCACAATGATAAAATCGCTCACAGCTACTCTCACTGAATGATTCTCTCGCTAGCTCGCATGCCTTATGAGCCTACATTCAAATGTCTGACAATTGAATAACAATGAACCAGCATTCAAATGCCTGACAACCACCAAACATCTAGTAACCATAGGCTGTCAATCACGTCCAACAATTGAACATCGACTTGTGCGTAATGAATGTGCGTAAGCGCAAGGAGTACATAACCTTAAACATAAACGTAAAATTGATCAACTATATTTCAATGCCTGTGTTCACAATATTATTACGTATTTCTTGCGCTTATGTACTGACATAAGAACTACGTAACGAGAAACTAAAAGTTGATATAAATTCAACTTTATGTTATGTTTACGTACGAAACAACTAATAGCGAATGCGTCAACTTTAAACACATGTTTTCATCTGACAGTTGATCGATACGTGCTTTAAATATGATTACCATAGAATTATTAATAAAAAAAAAAAACAATTTTCTCCTCGTCTTCATATTTTTCTCGTTGGCGACTTTTATAACGCAGTTTGAATAATAATAAAACAATCGCAAGATCTTTCTCAGACATCATATAAAAAAATAAAACAAACCAAACTCCAAGCTGTTAGAAGTGAAACCAAAGAAAAACAGTAAACACGAAACAGAATATTTGAAAATGACAATCAGAGAAACCAACACAATACATCAATAACCCTAGTTTGTACCAACGTAAAATGGAAAAATCATTTTATTTTGATATTATACTTTACGACCACTGTGAACGTACATAATTTCTTACGTTTATGCTTTTACGTACTCCTTATGCTTGCGCACATTGTGAATGGGCACTAACAGTTACAATAAATTATTGGCTAAATAGTTAATTCAAATAAATAATAATGTAAACTAATGACTTAAAAATATTTCACATTTTTGACTGACAATATATAATATGAATAAAAAAAACTTTTTGTGGCATATCCCATCACAGATTTAATAGCAACTTTTTCTCAATGAGCTTTCCCGAGGATGAAACATTTTTTTCAGTATGAAAGAATTATATGTAGATGAATACGTAATAAATATTACTTATTGATTATTATACCATAGACAATTCATTTCAATATATTGTCATAGGGCTTTAGGATGTTTGAAGGTAAATTTCTTAGAGTAGAATTTATGAAATATGTTTTTATATTCTTCTTAGAAAGAGAAATATTGGCTTTTGCACATTTTGTACATTTTTCATCACATTTACATACGTTTCTTACAAAATCTGACGCTTTTATTTGCTTTTGTTAGTCTACCATATGTTTTTAGAACGGATCCATTTTGACCGTAATTTTTAATTCTATGTTTCGTTACACCTGATTTAATATTTTAACGTGGAGTCAGCAGTCTACTGATATTATATCTATGGTTTTGACTAAAACCATTTCATTTGGATATTTTTAAACAATATAAAAGTAAATAAATATAAGTGTACTTGTAAATAATAAATATTTGATACAAGTAGATTTTTTTTATGTATTTTTAATAATAATTAAATTATCAATAAAATAAAACGCAGCTGTTTTTTTTATAAAACTACTAATAAAAAATAATATTAATTTATATATAAAATGATTCTACAGTAAAATATTTTTCTAATTGGAATACTCACCACCAGTTTAACACATAAGAAAATTAGAAAGTTAACATGTCATTTTACCATGCATAACTGTACCAAGACAAGAAATTGAACTTTTAACTTAAAATTAATGATTTATACAATAAAATTAAAGTAAACAAATGTGATTTTTTTATTTATAGCAATAATGCTGTGTTTTATATTATTTATAACGTTGTTATCTGGTTTTAGCAAAGGTAAGTGAAAGAGACTTCAATGAGTAAATAGCACACAAACCTTTTTATCCATTTATTAATATTTTAGTGATTAATTTGTATATCAAACAGATTATTAGTAAAAATTGATATCACTTTTAAATATTTCACAAGAATTACAAAGGATTGTGGTAACATATGTTTAATCTGTCAAAAGGTCATCGCAATTTTTATATTACAAATAATAAATTTTTCAACTGTATTTATCAATTCAAACTGGAGGAAGCTGCTAAAAACACTAATTTATTTGATTTTTTTTTTGTGAATTTAGCTCAAGATGATGATGGTCCGTACCGGGGCAAATATCTAGGAAAAATAAATTCGTACCATCATCAAGTTTCTGGTGATGTATACGCAGTTGATGATTATACACTGTTATTAGTTGGTTTTAATTATGACGGGAATGGGGCAGACACGTTTTTTTGGGCTGGAGCTTCGAACAGACCCGGACCACAAGGATTTATAGTCGCTGATGAGTACAGGAAGTAAATATTCGTGAATAAATTGTATTTTTAGGTTATAACCAATTCTGTTTGTAGGACAAATGTGCTGGGCAGATATTTCAACAAAGAATTCACCCTAACCTTGCCGGAAGACAAAAAAATCACTGAAATAAAATGGTTTGCAATTTACGACCTATCAAATCAAAATACGTTTGGGGATATTTATATCCCCGAAGAATTCGAGCCTCCAACTGCCCAAAAAATCTCGCAAATAACCGGAAAAACTAATGGGATAAGTTCAGGAAACATTGAAATAATTGATGCAAAAATTATCAAGTTGGTTGATTTTAATTACGACGGCGGCGCCAAGGCCCACTTTTGGGTTGGCGTTGGGCCTCAACCAACATCGAAAGGGTTTTTAGTTCCTGATGAATATGGGTAGTAAGTATTTCATGTTACCTAACCTCAAATTTTATTATCCTTATATTAAAAGTTTAGTTTAGACGAAGATTTTATTTTATTTTTCCAGTTTAGATCCAATAAGGGTGTATAACGAAGATACAATTCAATTGGAACTGCCTGGCGATCTTACTATCTTTAATATTGACTGGTTTAGTATATTTGATTTGGAAAAAAAGGAAAATTTGGGTTCCATTATAATTCCGGATGGTTTAAATGTCCCGCCATCTTTAGTCAAAGTTATTGTAAGTAAAATAAACGACATAGAAAGCCTTAACCTTACTTTTTGACACTTAATCTCTTTTATTTAATAGTTTTTTATTTTTATGCAACCGATTTCTAATTCAGTACATGGAAAAATTTTATGATTTAATTTGTTGCAGCCTCAAAAACATGATCTTCCCAACTGTCTACAGCTTCACAAAGACTTCCAAGTATCTTGGGAAATATTTGGGCCCCAAATAACCATTCAGTTAGCTGGCCAAGTGCAAGAAAACGAATATATGGCTTTTGGTATTTCCGGTTCCGAAACAAAAAGCCAAATGGTTGGGGCAGATGTTGCTGTAGCTTATATTAATGGCTACCAAGCGTTCGCAAATGATTATAATATCACGTCACTTGCTCCTGTAAGACTATTTTCGGAAATTAACGTTATATTTTTTTATAAATTTTGGTATTTCAGTGTGTAAAAGTACTTGGGCAATATAAGGGCGTTTGCAGGGACGAATTAGTAGGAGGGCAACAAAGTAATCAATTCAACACAGCTGTAAGAGAAAATGGTATCAATATTATAACATACAGACGGCTATTGATATCACGTAAGTTGAAAATATTCAAGCAGCAGAAACTACGAGAATTTTATGTCCGAAAAATTGTCACCATCTGTAAACAATTTTCTGATAAATATATTTTTGCAGCCGATTTAACCGATAAAGAATTTCGATCAGACAGACCGGTATACGTGGTTTGGGCCATTGGCCGATTGGACACCCATTTCGAACCAACTTTCCACGATATTTACCACAAATCAGACCTTATGGTAAATTTTAGTCGCACGGAGCCCGAATCAACTTGCTATTCATTTACACGATCAGATAATTCGATTCGGCCATCGTGGGAAAAAAGCCAAATAATTGACAGGAATATTAGGACTTTTAAAGCGTATATTGGGCCATCAGGAGGAAGGCGAGGTTATCAAGGAATAACTGGTAATTTTAAATAGATAATGGGAATAATGGATTAATTTGGAAAATAATTTTAGGACAAACTTCGACATCTTTGGCATGGTACATAAATGGTCTACTAGTTCCTGAATTATGGTTACGCAGGGGTTTAACTTATGTTTTCAAAATATACGGTGGTAATAACCCTCATAGTACTGAACATTACCACCCGTTTATAATAACAGATGAGCCTCACGGTGGATTCGATAGGCTATCTGATATTGCTCAATCAAATGTAAGAGTCTTAGCTGGTGTTGAGTTTACTAGAAGGGGACGGCCTCGACCATTAGCAGGTATTATTTCCAAATTTTATTTTGATAAAATCACTAAAAGAAAATTTTCAGCTGGTCCTTTATGCCTCTCAAAACACAGAGACGGTAAAGATCGAAGATTAGACGACGATTATCCAACATTTTTTAAATATAACCGCAGTTTGGAGTATTCTTGTGAAGAAGGGCAACCGGCTATTCTGGAAGTGACCCCAAATACTACATGGCCCGATATTGTGTACTATAATTCCTTTACTCATTCGAATATGGGCTGGAAAATCCATATTGTGGATAATTATAACTCTAATAATGCTCAAAATGTTAAATTTAGTTTATTTTTAGGCTTATTTGTCGCAATACTTTTTATAAAAAATTATTAAAAACTATATTTATCAATTAGTCTCGTTTTTTATCGATTTAATACAACCTATGCTTTTGTTGATTGTTACTTGAAAAGTTATTAAATTAATTATTACCTTTCCGGCCTTGAAACACAAATTACTATTACAGTACTAGAATAAACTGTGTTAGAATAAAACGAAAAACAAGTAAAGTGCACTTCCGGCTCGGTGGATCTCAATAGAAATAGGATATGAGCATCTAGACGGTATAAAAGTCCTAAATACTGAATTCTAACAATCTACGTTCAATTCTTTTTGGATTTATGCGGAAAATTCAAAAAATGTTTCGAATAAAGTGCCTTCCGGTTTAGTCGATAGCAATTATAAAGCAAGGTGTACAACTAGATATTATAAAAGTGCCTAATACAAAATTTAAATATCCTACGACTGATTGTTTAGAATTCATGCGGAAAATTCAAAAAGTCTGTCATATAAAGTGCACTTTCGGCTCAGCCGATTATTACAAAAATAAAAGATGATCATTAAGATGCTACAGCAATTTCAAATGCTAAATTCCAGTATCCTACGGCTGATCATTCTGGATCTATGCGGAAAACTGAAAAAAAGTCTTAGGTAAAGTGCACTTCCGGTTTAGCCGATCGCAATCATAATGCAAGATGTTATAGAAGTGCTCAATACAAAATTTCAATATGCTATGGCGGATCATTCTATATTTATGCAAAAAATTCAAAAAAAGTTTCAAGTAAAGTGCACTTCTGGCCTGGCCGATTCTTACAAAAATAGCAGATAACCATTCTGATACAACATCAAGTTCAAATACTAAATTTCAATATCCTACAGTTTATCATTCTGGATTTATTAGAGAAATTCGAAAAAAGTGCACTTCCGGTACAAACGATTGGAACCTTAATGCGAGGTGCACAACTAGACTCTATACCAGTCTTAAATACAAAATTTCAACATTATACGCTCAACCAGTTTTGAGATTTGCGAGTTACGCACGAACGCATGCACGCACGTACGAACGCACGAATATACGTACCGACATCAAGCCAAAAATAGTCAAAATGGATTCAGAAATGCTCAAAACCGATATTTCCGTCAAAATCTCGATAGGTGAATTTTGTCGGTTTCACAATACTTGTTACTTTGTACAAGTAAAAAACGAGCTCTACTAAAGTTAATAATAACTACTTTAATCTGATTGGTTACGTTTTCAATATTTTCCTGCCAAATGCGCACGCCTTTTTACCAAAAAAACTATTTTGAATAATCTTTCAAAAAGGTTCAAAAGTATTTCAAGAAATCTGAACGGCTATTTATAAACTCTTTTGGAATGTGTTTTTAATTATTAAAATCCTTGGAAACAAATAATCATTTCCTCATGAGACAAGTGGTCCGAGATCGATGAAAATTTGATTCAATATTGAGGAAACATACAAGTTATTGCGTAATCAGGTTTTGTTCAAAAGTTATTGGCATGGAATCAGTCACTGCCAATAGTTTGATAAATTGCATACCTTTAAAGCAATCAGTCAATTTGTTTCTCAACCGTTCCAAGTCAATAAAACTTTGTATGAATATCAAGAAAGCATTCAAGTTATTGTCAAATTACATTAGTGCGACAAACTGTTTTTGTTTAAGAGTTATTGACATGGAGTCTGTATCTGCCAAAAGTTTGACTTTTTACGCAATCAATCAATTTTTTTGAGAAAAAATATCAGTAAGTGCCAATTCACAATGTGCGTAAACATAAGGAGTACGTAAAAACATAAACGTAAGAAATTATGTACGTTCACAATGGTCGTAACGTAAAATTTCAAAATAAAATGTTTTTTTCATTTTACGTTGGTACAAATTAGGGTTATTGATCGGTTGGGTTCTCTGACTGTCATTTTCAAATATTTTGTCGATTTCGATTCTGTTTCGAGTTCACTATCTTTCTTTGGTTTCACTTGTAACAGTTTGGAATTTAATTTGTTTTGTTTTATTGTATGATGTCTGAAAAAAACTTGCTATTGTTTCATTATTATTGAAACTGCGTTATAAAAGTCGCCAACGAGAGAAATATTAAGACGAGGAAGAAATTGTTGACTTTTTTTTATTAATAATTCTATGTCAATCGTATTTAAAGCACGTTTCGAGCCAAGGTATTGTCAACTGTCAGATGAAAACATGTGTTTAAAGTTGACGCATGCGCTATTAGTTCTTTCGTACGTGAACACAACATAAAGTTGAATTTATCTCAACTTTACGTTTTCATTACGTAGCTCTTATGTCAATATGTAAACGTAAGAAATACGTAAGAGTATTGTGAACACGGGCATTGAAATACAGTAGTTCAACTTTACGTTTATGTTTACGGTTACGTACTCCTTACGTTTACGCACATTGTGAATTGGCACTTGATGTAAAATAATATTCAGTTGTCAATAAATTTTTGTTGATGAATTATAGACATAGAATCTGGAAATATCAGTAGACTTATAAGTCAAATTGGCTCATTCGGAACAAATAATCAGTTCTTTTCTCAACCAGTGGTCCTAAATCAATAAAACTTTGTACTAATATCAAGGAAGCATAGAACTTATTGTGAAATCAAATTTATCTGACAAACTAATTCTGTTCAAGAGTTATTGACATGGGATCAGAACTGCCAATAAGTAATAAATTGAGTAACTTGCCTTCTTAACAATTTTTTTGAATTGTGAATTTGTCAATTCGAGTTTAAAAATTATAAATGAACATTAAAATTACTATATAAATATAATTTATTCAGTATAAAATTGAAATCTTGATTGCAAAATTTTATTTCTTCTTATTTTTCTCATTTATCAATTATTGTTGTAATCAAAATCGGAGAATTTTGAAGGGTAAACTTTTCTATTTCATGAAAATCCAGGCCCAAAAGTGGAACCGGATTTTGAGGTTTTTAATTTTTATGTTTAACGTGACTCCACAAGTGCAAAAATACTCTAGAATTATTATTAATGCAATACTTTTAAATTAGCATTAAAATCAAGAAAATTGTGCGATGTAACGTGAAAAATAATCACTTGAAACAGGCTGTAAAAATGTGGAACTAAATATCAGCTCCATTTTTTGCCGATACAAAAAAAAATATGAAAAAATGATGTTTCAGTAATATATTCATAACTTGCTATAATTCGAACAATTAACATAGCCTTACAATTAAAAATAACAATAAATATGAGTATTACATTGCCTAATCACATATTAGCTTAAATGGAATACATTATAACCTTAAGGAATTATTTATTTGGAGTCGTGAAGTTTCACGAAAGTTTCCAGCGTTTTTGGAATTTGATTTTCGTACGGGATGTTATGTTTGATGACTGTAGTCGCGCAAAGACATTTTAAAGTGACATAATTTAATAATTGAATTAAGCTGAGAGGATTCTGAGCGATTTTTACTGACGGACATTCTTTTGAACTGTTTGGTTGGTCGATATGCGCGCCGTAATCGAGCAACATTTGGACAAGCTGCAAATATAAATACGTAAAAAAACTTCATATAAGTGTCTAAAACAGTAACCAATTAGAATTATATGAATTAAAAATTATGTTGGTGTAGTTGTTGTTACTTACAGAGCATTTGAAGTTATAAGCGACTGACGCAACATGTAAAGGGGTGGATTTATTCTCATTTCTTGCGTTGACATTTGCCCCACAGTCCAACAATAATTTAATAACCTCTTGTTTGGGAAATACATACTGGAAAAACAAAAATATTATTTGCTACTCCTGTAAAATTTTTTTCAAACTTACTATTTGATTGTCGTCCGTAAAATAATTAGATTTTATAGTATTTAACCTAGAAACACACAAATGCAGTAAAGTATCACCAGTTGATGAACTTCTTGGATTAATTCGAACTAAATTGGTTACCAATTCTGTAACAATGTTTTTTTGTTCGTCAGTTTTTGAGCATTCGATCATAATGTAGATAAGATGTGTTACACATTTTAATATGCGATCAAAACTGTCCATTTGTCGCTTGTGGGGTGGTTTTATATTCAATAATTGTCTGGCTTCTAAAAATTAATATTTGTTATTGATATTTTGCGTTAAGCAAACAATAAACTTACCTGTAATGTTATCAGTTAACAAATGAAATGTAGCAACAACATCCTCAAATATTTTATTTTCATCCTCATTCGGATTTCCTATTAAAGTTTTTTCTTCAAGATCAATCATTAACCGAACTAAAGCTTGAGCAGTAAAACAAGTATCGGAATAAAGTATTGTATCTTTTTCTACTCTTATTTCTAAAGCGCGGCGCCAAAGATCTATACATCTTTGATAACGCATTGAATCGGCGTATGATGCACCCCTAAACATCAATCTGAAAAATATTTAATAACAAGGTTCGATTAACAAGGAAATTTGCAATATGTTAATATTACCTAAAGACAGTATCTTTGTGGTGAGATCCAAGAATTCTTTCTATAATCAACAAACTTTGTATCCGAATGGAATCCAAATCGGCTGCAACGTTTTCCAGCTCCTCCATGGAGCTAAATTCAGTTTCGAAACGAAATGCGCTACGGGGTGGCATGATAGGCTGTTTGGGCAACAATCCATGAGTTTCTCGAATATATTGAGCGTTCCTCCAATGATTAATCGCGGTATGTATATCGCCATGTTCGTCTAAATGCGTGGAACCTAATAATTCGTTGGCGTTCGCTAGTCGTTCGTGAGAATATTGTCTGTGAGCTATTAAATACTCAAAAATTCTAGTTGCGCCTTTTAAACATGCCGTTTGTAGGGCATCATCGCCGTTTCTCGATTTGGCGTGGATGTCTGCCCCGTGATCCAATAATAATTTAGTTGTTTCAAGTCGGTGCTCTTGTATGGAGTAATGCAAAGCGGTTTTGTTTTGAATATCGCGCGCATTTACATCTGCTCCGTGTTTAAGTAAAAATTTACATAATTGTACACTTTGGACTGAATTTATTAAACAAGTTCCGCCATTATAATTTGCTTTACGAATATCGGCGCCATTTTCAACCAAATATTGGACTATATCTAAGTGTGTCATGAAACATGCTGATCTTACAGGAGTCGAGCCTGTATCGGAGACAGCATTAATGTCAGCACCGTGGCTCACAAGACAACGTATCACAGATAATTTGCCAGACACTGCTGCACACCACAAAGGCGTAACACAATGCACAGATCTTAAAAATATTAATATTAGTATAAGTTTATAAACGGAAAATATTAATTTACCTATCGTCAGGAACCTCGTACAGACCTCTTTGCTCAATGTCCGCATTGCAAACAGTGAGCAAATACTCAGCAATTTCTACGTGTCCTCTTTTACATGCTATAAATAAAGGTGCACATCCAGCTTTAACTTTATTTACAATTTCTCGTCTAATATCCACAGGGAATTTTTCCAAACGATTTCTAATATTGTAGGATAATCGCGCTCCAGGAGCTGCATGTTTACATTCTTCAATTAAATCGTTGAAACACTGTTCTTTTTGATTAATTATATCAACTTTATTGTGAGTAACCCACATTGTACTTCTACGTAAGTACATCAACAAATGCAGGAACTTGCTCTAGATGTTTGACAAGTGACAAAGTATTTGGCATTGAGTGTTGCCAACCTTCGGCGCACAAAGAAAAATGATCTTTCAAATTCAATACATGAATTAAACTATCCTATTATACTTTATAAATAATTAATTTGCATATTTAATATCAATATTCATAAAAAACATTTGAAATTCCACGAATAATAACTAAATATAAATTTCCAAATTTACTAGTTTAATCTAATTTTTATAGACATTTATTTGTAGTGTGAAAGTTTTGATATTTTTGTCTGTTTGTATAATTTCTTAATTTTTTGGCTTTCTCTTTTTTAACCAATGTTGCATGGGCGTCGCCAGAACTTTTTCCAGAGAGGGACAAATAAAATTGATTAAATAAAGTACCCTTGATTCTTTTTGAATTTTAACTACTTTCATTTAAAATTATTAAAATAATTTAATCACTTCTATTTTTATCGGCAATAAAGCATTATGCACACCTTCACTGTAGCTTGATATAGATTAATTTATAAAAATTCGTGTTATTGAATAAAAGTTGATTTGCGATACAAAATTTGAAATTTGGCGCGTCTTTTTATTAGAAGCAGATGCGCATGTGCTGCGCATGCGCCTAAAATAACTATGAGTACGTACAAATAATTACGTATTTCAATTCGTTACGTCACAAATTGATACATAGGAGTATTTTATTATGATTTATCAAATTTTTTTTTTCGTAACGATTAAACAATTGATTTCGATTATGACAAGCACAACACAGCAAAATTAAACAGTTTGATTTCGACAATGGAATATACACAAGTTGAAACTCCCGAAAATGGCAGTTAGAACTCATTGAAAAAATAACTTTTCTTTGTTTAAATTTTTGATTTGGAGCCCCAGTTCATTGCTATTGTTTTTTGTTTCTCGAAAATCGTCATTAAATTTAAAAAAATTAATTCATCTCACGTAGCATTATTAAATTTTCTGGCCCAATTTTCTTTTTTATTTGTATGTAATTTATTTTAACGGTAATTTCCAATTATTTACCGGTTATAATGCTCAGTTTGCCTCTCCTTTCGGCGCCCATGCTTTGTTTTAGTGAAATATACTTTCATTTTTTGAGAGCATTTTTGATATATTTTCTTTACATTTTTTTTCAAAATCTCATTGTTCAGTTATTCAAATTTCTTCTTTATTTATTGACGATTGGTTATTTTAAAATCTCATAAAAGTTAAGTGATAATACAACAAGTTACTTAACATTTAAATACTGTTGATACGTAACGTTGATTCGCAATAAAACTGAGATAAATTAAGTGTTAAAGATAAAACATTACTTCGTCAATTTTATCACCAGTAGAGGGGCACTGGAGAAAGTTCTTTGAAGAAAAAATGCGTTTCTTGTTCCGATATCGGACGAAATATTTCCGTCATTTAAAGTGAGTCTTCCTGTGAGAAAGCATCAAAAAAATCAAATTAAGAATAAATCGGAAAAATGAGTTTGTCGTATGAACCAATAACGGGGCACTACGCCGAAAAATTAGATAAATATTTTGGTATTAAAAGAAGCTTTATTGAAGTTAATCCAGGGAAAGTGTTATTACCACCCCAATATGTTAATATTGGGCAAAGCATTTTGGATGCTACTGTGCGGGAAGATGATATTTGGTTACTTAGTTACCCGAGAACAGGTATGATTTATTAATATCCTTTATTATAAACATTCGGACATTTTAAGCACGACCTGAAGTTGGCATAGAAGTAACAAACACGGCCTGAAGCTAGCTACAAACATTTTTAACGTTTATTCCAAAAAAAATTTTTGCAACGAAGATGTGCCACGCTTTGAATACCTATTATATATTTTAATTCGCTAATAGGAAGTTTAAACTTTTGATTTTTTAAACTTGCTAATAAAGGGGGTTAAATGACGCAACGAAAATCTGTCACATTTTGAAAGCTCATATCTCCTGAAATAATAATCGTAGAATATTGAAATAAACGCTCATAGAAATCTTATGTAGTGCCATTTATTTTAACGCAAAAAAATCAGCCCTACTGATATAGGGGGTTAAATGGTGCAACAAAAATATGTCACACTTTTAAAGTTTGTATCTTTTTGAATAATAATCCTAGAAAAGTAAACAAAATGCTGATAATAAGCTTATAGGTATGGGAAACTATTTCAGCCCTATATTATTCAACCCTTAAATATGGTAGCACAGAAATCAAAATTTGGGCAACATTCTTAAAATAATAATCGTAAAATAATTAATAATGCCGTTTACAATGAAGTCAGTTTTAATTTTAGCCCTTTATATTTCAACCCTGTCTATGTGGGGCTCAATAATTTAACAAATTTTGTTATATTTTGAAAGCTCGTATCTTATAAACTAATAATTGTAAATTAATAAAGTATATTATGTATAAATAAAAGCTTATACAGCATTTCTTATTATAAAAATTGATTCAACTCTTTGATTTACAACCCTAAAATGCAGTAGCATACCAAACAATTAGGCAAACAATGAAATCTAAAAAAAATCCTGTATGATGTCATTTATTGTGAAATCAATTTTAACCCTTTATCTTTGAGTCTTGGGAGGTCTTGCCACAATTTGCAAGCTTATATCTCCTAAAATAATAATTATATAATTATGAGCCAAACGCTGATCGAAAGCTTCTGTACTACCATCTATTATAAAAATAATTCCAACCCTTCATAATTCAAGACTAGTGGTTTAGGAGGTTGAATCTGCCACAATCTGAGAGCTTATATCTCCTAAAATAATATTTATAGAATGATGAATCTAACGTTGAATGGAAGTTTATGTAATACCATTTATTATAAAAATCGTTTTAACCCTTTATAATTCAAGTCTAGTGGTATTAAGAGTTAAATCTGCCACAATTTGCAATCTTATATTGCCTAAAATAATAATTATAGAATAATGAACTAAATGTTGATCGGAAGCTTATGTAATACCATTTATTATAAAAATAGTTCCAACCCTTTATAATTTAAGAGTAATGGTATGGGGGCCTGAATTTCCCATAATTTGAAAGCTTATATCTCCTAATTTAATAATAATTATAGTTTGATGAATCAAACGTTGATCGGAAGTTTAATTAATACCATTTATTATAAAAATAGTTCCAGCCCTTTATAATTCGAGCCTAGTCGTATAGGGGCTTGAATCTGCCACATTTTGAAAGCTTATAATAATAAAAATAATGATTATAGAATAATGAATCAAACGTTGTTCGAACGTTTTTATAATACCATTTATCGTAAAACCAGTTTCAACCCTTTATATTTACAAGCACACTGGTATAAAGGGTTGAATATGCTACAATTTGAAAGCTTATATCTTCTAAAATAATAATAATTATAGAATAATGAATCAACGTTAATCGGAAGTTTAAATAATACCATTTATTATGAAAATAATTCCAACCACTTCTAATTCAAGTGGTATGGAAGTTTAAATCTGCCACAATTTGAAAGCGTATATCTCCCTAAATAATAATTATAGAATAATCAACCAAATGCTGATCGAAAGCTTATATAATACCATTTATTATAAAAATAGTTTCAACCCTTTATAATTCAAGCCTAGGGGTATAGGGAGTTATATCTGCCACAATTTGAAAACTTGTATCTCCTATAATAATTATTATAGAATAATGTACCAAACGTTAATCGGAAGCTTATGTAATACCATTTATTATAAAAACAGTTCCAACCCTTTATAAATCAAGCCTAATGGTACAGGGGGTTGAATCTAACACAATTTGAAATCTTATATCTCTTAGAATAATAATTATAGAAAAATGAACCAAACGCTGATCCGAAGCTTATATACTACCATTTTGATTATAAAAATATTCCCAACCCTTCATAATTCAAGTGTAGTGGTATAGGGGGCTGAATCTGCCACAGTTTGAAAGCTTATATCTTCTAAAATAATAATTATAGAATAATGAATCAAACATTAATCGGCAGTTTATGTGATACTATTTATTATAAAAACAGTTCCAACTCTTTATAATTCAATCCTAGTGGTATATAGGGTAAAATCTGCCACAATTTGAAAGCTTATATCTACTAAAATAATAATTATAGAATAATCAACCAAATGCTGATCGGAAGCTTTTATAATACCATTTATTATAAAAATAGTTCCAACTTTTTATAATTCAAGACTAATGGTACAGGGGGTTGAATCTGCCACAATTTGAAACCTTATATTTCTTAAAATAATAATTATAGAAAAATGAACCAAATTTTATCGGAAGCTTATGCAATACCATTTATCATAAAAATAGTTTCAACCCTTCATAATTCAAACCTAGTGGTATAGGGGAGGGTTGAATCTGGCACAATTTGAAAGCCTGTATCTCTTAAAATATTAATTATACAATAATGAACTAAACGTTAATCGGAAGCTCATTTAATACCATTTATTATAAAAATAATTTCAACCCTTTATAATTCGAGCCTAGTAGTATAGGGGACTAAATCTGCCACAGTTTGAAAGCGTATATCTCCTAAAATAATAATAATAGAATAATGACCCAAACGCTTATTGAAAGCTTATGTGATCCCATTTTTCATCAAACAAGTTTCAACCCTTCATAATTCAAGCCTATTGGTATGGGGGGTTGAATCTGGCACAATTTGAAAGCTTATATCTCCTAAAATATCAATTATAGAATAATTAATCAAACGTTGATCGGAAGCTTATGCAATACCATTTATCATAGAAATACTTTCAGCCCTTTAAAATTCAAACCTAGTGGTACGGGGGGCTTGAGACTGGTACAATTTGAAAGCTCATATCTCCTAAAATAATAATTATAGAATAATGAATCAAACGCTGAATGGAAGCTTATGTAATACTATTTATTATAAAAATAATTCCAACCCTTTGCAATTCAAGCCTAGTGGTATAGGGGGTCAAATCTGCCACAGTTTGAAATCGTATATCTCCTAAAATAATAATAATAGAATAATGAACTAAACGCTTATTGAAAGCTTATGTGATACCATTTATTATAAAACTAGTTTCAACCCTTTATATTTCAAGCTTAGTGGTATAGGGGTCAAATGGTGCTGTAAAAATTTGTTACACTTTGAAAGCTCGTACGTACGTATCTTCTGAAATAATTGAACCAAACACTGACAGAGAGGTTAGGTACCCGAAGTGTGCTATTATGGAGGGTTGAATAATGCAACGAAAAACTGTCACACTTTCAAAGCTTATATCTCTTGAAATAAACATCATAGAGTAATGAATCAAACATTAATAGAAATTTTATATAATAACTAGTAATGTGTTATTTGAAATATTGCTTTATGCTCATAGGTGGTCTGTAAAATCCATTTTTATGCCTGTATTCAAGTTCAAAACAGTTCCAATACTTTGGAAACATAATTTTACGTTGATTAATTTATTTTACTTTTTATAAGAGAGTAAACTTTCAAGTTTAATTTTGAAATTGGCTTTGAGTGATACAGGAAGTGTTTAAATTAACTGTAGACGTGAAAGTTTGCTATAATTTACGCATATATTAGTTGGTTTGTTGAATAGATAGTTTTGCGGGTCTATTTGCTATCTTGGTCATTCTGTAAACAGTAAAAAAAAATGCTAGCTCCTCAATTTAAGATAAATGCAGAAAAACTTGGATTTATGTGATTGCCAATTGGATCTGAGTGGGTAGAATATACACGTGGTATGAATAAATGTATATTATTTAATTGCCTAAAAAGTAATAAAAAATCACATTATAAAAGCAAAAATGATAGAAAGTATCAAGCAACAAGATCTTTAGATAACACGAAGACTTGATCATTTATTTCCAGGAATGTGTACATGCTGATAAACAGCAGACTTTCTTCTAAACAAATGTTAAACGAATTATGTCGTACTGTAGAAAGTTGTAATCTTTGATGATTGCTTGTTATAGGTTCGACTTGGACGCAAGAAATGGTCTGGCTCATTGGAAACGATTTTAATTATGAGGCCGCCAAAAGCGCTATACAGCATTTAAGAACGCCGCTACTTGAGTAAGTATTAATTTAAATATTTTATTTGAATATAAAAAATATGTAGCACAATGAAATTAATTAATAATGCTTGAACTAAGCGATTTTGACATTTAATATAATTTACACTACCACCATCTTTACACGCGTGTCAGCTAAATCATCTAACCTAAATTGAGTTTTTCTGTAAATTCATATTGGTAGCACTGTTTATGGAGTTGAAATTTTAATTTATGCTTTGTGCTTATTGCTTAATAAATGCCAGAATTCGGAAACTAAGAAAATCTTGTATGTAAGAAATGTGTACAAAATGAAGCTAATTATTTTGAGACGAGGCTGGCCGAGTCACACAAATTGTTGACAGAATGTCATAATGGCTCTTTAAGCACGTGTTGCATACCAAATTTGCCGCAAATGATCTGTAAACTAAGCGAATTTTGCATTTGATGCAATTTACGCTACCATTATCTTCACGTGCGAGTCAGCTAAGTTGCATAACTTATATTTAGTTGTTTTTTTGGAAATAAGTGTTGGTAGTACTGTCTGTAAAACTTAAATGTCAATTTGTGTTTTATGCTACTTGTTTAAAACTGTCAAAATTAAAAAAATTGACTAATGTACAGGAAATCTTGCAAGCAACAAATATATATGACATGGAGTCAATTATTTGGAGACGAGGTGTGCCGAGTTACGCAAATTTTTGTCCAAATGTTATAATGCTTGTTTACACACTTATTTCATACAACATTCTTTCACAAATGATGCCAAAGCTCAGTTAATTTTGTATTTAATTTAATTCACGCTGCCACCATTTTCACACGCGTGTCTGTTAAGTTGTATAACCTGAATTTAATTTTCCTGTAGATTTACATTGGTAGCACTGTTTACAAAAATTAAATGTTAATTTGTGCTTTGCGCTGTTTGTTTAAAATTGTCAAAATTAAAAAATTGAGGAGCGTACAGGAAATATTGCAAGCAACAAATGTTTATGACATTGAGTTAATTATTTGGAGACGAGGCGTGCCGATCTACGCGAATTGTTGACCAAATGTTATAATGCTTGTTAACATACTTATTGCATATAAGATTTGCTTACAAATGATGCGAAAGCTCAGCAATTTTTGCATTTAATTAAATTTATGCTGCCACCATTTTCACACGCGTGTTTGTTAAGTTGCATAGTCTGAATTTAATTTTTCTGTAAATTTATATTGGTAGTACTGTTTACAAAAATTAAATGTTAATTTGTGCTTTGCGCTGTTTGTGTAAAACTGTCAAAATTAAAAAAATTGAGGAGCGTACAGGAAATATTGCAAGCAAAAAATGTTTATGACATGGAGTCAATTATTTGGAGATGAGGCATGCCGATCTACGCGAATTGTTGACCAAATGTTAAAATGCTTGCTTACATACTTATTGCATATAAGATTTGTTTACAAATGATGCGAAAGCTCAGCAATTTTTGCATTTAATTCAATTCACGCTGCCATCATTTTTAAAACGCGTGTTTGTTGAGTTGCATAACCTGAATTTAATTTTTCTGTGAATTTATATTGGTAGCACTGTACGCAAAAATTGAATGTCAATTTGTGCCTTATACTACTTGTATCACACTGTCAAAGTTAACAAATTGAGAAGCATACAGAAAATATTGCAAGCAACAAATGTTTATGACATGGAGTCAATTATTTGGAGACGAGGCGTGCCGAGTTACGCAAATTTTTGTCTAAATGTCATAATGCTTGTTCACATATTTATTTCATACAACTTTTTTGTATGAATGATGCGAAAGCTCAGCGATGTTTGTATTAAATGCAATTTACGCTGCCACCATTTTTACACGCTTGTGTGTTAAGTTGCATAGCCTGAATTGAATTTCCCTGTAAATTTATATTGGTAGCACTGTATGCAAAAATTAAATGTCAATTTGTGTTTTGTGTTACTTGTTTAAATCTGTCAAAATTGAAAAATTGAGGAGCATACAAAAGATCTTGCAAGCAACAAAAGTGTATGACACAAAGTCAATTATTTGGAGACGAGGCGTGCTGAGTCACACGAATTGTTGACCAAATGTTATAATGCTTGTTTACATACTTATTGTATATAAGATTTGTTTACAAATGATGCGAAAGCTCAGCAATTTTTGCATTTAATACAATTTACGCTGCCATCATTTTTACACGCGTGTATGTTAAGTTGCATAACCTGAATTTATTTTCTCTGTGAATTTACATTGGTAGCACAGTTTACAAAAAATAAATGTCAATTTGTGTTTTGTGCTACTTGTTTAAAACTGTAAAAATTAAAAAATTGACGGACGTACAGAAAATCTTGCAAGCAATAAAAGTGTATGATACGAAGTCATTTATTTGGAGACGAGGCGTGCTGAGTCAAGCGAATTATTGACCAAATGTCATAATGGTTGTTAACGCACGTGTTGCATACAAGATTTTTACCGCAAATAATGTAAAAATTAACGACTACCATCAATACACACGTGTCAGTCAAGTTGCTTGAATTTGTGAATTTAAGGTGGTAGCAATAATTCATATTTTTATTGTTTCAGATTGTCGGCTGTTTTAGTTAACGATTATGATATGTTCATGAGTAAATATGGAAATTCCGTAGAAGTAGTGGACAATTTACCATCTCCAAGATATATCAAGAGCCATTTACCGCTTGATATTCTGCCTACAACACTTTTTACAGTGAAACCAAAAGTAATATGAAATTCTGTAATAATTTTTAATTCGTTTTTGAATATCATCCTACATAGAGTAAAATTTTGATAATTTTCATTTGTTTTTCGTATTTTTCAGATAGTATACGTTGCTCGCAACCCCAAAGACATGTGCGTATCCTACTACCACTATTGCCAACTTCTCCACAACCTCCACGCAACGTTCGAAGAATTTTGTGAACTCTTCCTGATCGACAAAGTCCCCGTGGGATCAGTTTTCAACCATTATCTTGGATTCTGGAATAAACGACACGAATCTAACGTCCTGTTCATCCGCTATGAAGACATGAAAAAGGATCTCAAAGGAATGATAAGAAAAACAGCGAAGTTTATGGAAAAATCTATAACCGATGAACAAGTAGACACCTTGGCTGAACATTTGAACTTCAATAACATGAAAAGTAATCCGGCAGTGAATTTAAAACCTATTATTGATACTAGAAACGGGAAGGATTATTATGAAAGGACTGGAAAGAGTTTTATTAGGAAAGGACAAATGGGAGACTGGAAGAATTATATGTCCCCGGAGTTATCACAAAGATTTGATGAATGGATTGAGAAAAATTTGAAAGGGACAGGACTGAGTTTTGATTGAGAATTATTTCGATAATTACTATTGTAAGGACTACTAGTACTTAATCCTTGACATTGACAGATTTTGACACTATTATCAACACAAGCGAGGTCGTCAAGTTGCATAACCTAAATTTAGTTTTTCTGTGAGTTAAAGTCTAAATGTCAACTTGTGTTCTGTGCGTCAGGGCCAGCAACACCGTGCGAGCGATGCATGAAATATAAGTCATTCCAGCACTATTTTTCTTAATATGTTTCTGCAAATAATAAAATTACTGATATGTGTTTTTGTATAATTAATTTTAAGAATCAAAGCTAAGGTGATTATATATTACGATATTTACTAAGTCATTTATATTTTACTGGTTATGAATAAAGATTGAATTTCTCGAATTTCTTTGTCTGAAGCGTCCAAACTTTCAACTGCATAAAAAACATTGAACCATCTAGTTTTTATTGCACTAGTGGCGAGGGGCAAGAAGGGAAAGTAACCCTTTCTGGCGGGGCAAGTAGACGAGATTAAGACCCTCACACCAAGCGCTCTTTAGTATTGGTTCTGTCCGCGTTTAATAATGGACTTATCCAATTCTAGTACGAATGACGCGAGGTCACCTGGACCTGATACGCGACCCACGAGCACGCTGCCCACCGCGGCGGTTTCAACGAGTTCTGCCACAAATTCTCTTCCAACGAGTTCTTTATCGGCGAATTTGTTAGCTAGTAGTTCGTTGCCGACGAGTACTATACCCACGTCGCCCAGTTCGATGCCTATCTCTTTTTTCGCGACTAATAGTGTTGTTCCTATGCCTACCAATAAAATGTATAGCAAAAATGCTAATGGAACAGGTAAGTTTTGAATTTTCACTTATTGTAATTTTTTTGACCTTTAAACTCTTGAAAAAATGCAATTTTGAACTGACCCACTTTTGGTAGTAATTCATTAAAATGAATTCATAATAAACTAGAACAGAAATGAATGACCCTGACGTTAATTTTTAAATAAATTTTATTGTTTGAGTATTTTATGAATCCATAATTACAAAAATTTGCTGTATAAATAAATTCTTGAAGAATAATTTCATAACTTTTTGAATAAATTCATCTTCATGCCTTAAAATTCAATTAGAATTGCAAAATTAGTTCAAAAAATTACTGTGATTGTATAAAAATTAGAAAAAGACGAAACGTTAGTAGTTTGAAAAATTGAAGAGTTTGCAGAGTTCCCGGGTAAAACAATTTTTTAGAGACAGTTGTGATCATAGAAAAGGATTATTGAATATACAAATCGATACAAAATTTTTCGCCCTATTAATTGAAATACATCCCATTAATCTCGAAGATCTCATTGAAATGATACGAACAATTGAAAATACTCTCTTTTCTCATGAAAGAAAAATACTACTTTTTCAGTGATTTTCAAAATGCTGTAGCTTTTGTTTGAAAAGACGTACCGAAAATTGGAGCAATGAAAAAGAAATGTAATTAAATTGACTTTAATTTAGTTTTTATGTCATTCTACAATATTTTGATAAAAACGTAAAATACTCCTTATTATCAAGTAATGGCATATCTCGAGAAGTAGAAGCGTATGATTTATTTATTAATAATTAATTTTAGGTTACTTTCAAGTGATATATGTATATATCTAGAAATTAAATTGTGCAAATGTTTTTATGGTAGTACTAATAATTATTAATAACTTCAAAAAAATGCTTTCTACTCATAGTTTATTATCAGAGCAAAAAGTTTATTTAGTTGAATTCGAAAGTAAATAAATATTGGTAAACTTTCCCGAAAAAAATTATTATCGATTATTATTTGTGCATATAACACGTGAATTTGAAATTTGTATTTGCCTAAATAATAAAGATACTTTGAAATAAACTCAAAAAGAATTAATATCTGTTGGTCAAATTTCATTTAATAATTAGTGAGAAACTATATACACTATAATTTTTATTTTTTTGTATCTTATAGAAACAGCCCTCCTAAATTGAAATCAGTGAAAAAAATTTGAACGAATAAGTTAGTACTCTATCTCTATGAAGGGAAACGATTTGCAATACTCTTTAATATATATGAATCTGAGATAATAATTAGAATGCGATAATTTTAATGATTTTTGTTAAGATTTTGGATAATCCTGCATATTTTGTATAGCTTATTGATGAAATATTTGATATGAATAATATTATTGTACAAATCTCGAATAGACAATCTGTTTTTTTTTTTTTTATAATCAGTACGCGTTCAGATAAAGCACATTCTTTATATTTTTATTTGTTTAACAAATGCTGTTGGAAAATAGAGTATTTAACAATTATTTATAGATAGTATGGACTCAAATATTATTATATCAAAAATTGAATTTTTTTCATACAAAAAAATATATGTTATTCAATAATAAAGTAGCTTTTATATAAGGTATGTTTGAAGAGAATCAAGCGATTAGTTCAAAATATATAACCCTTTATTTCTAACTCCGACGTGGAGATTGATTAAAAATTCCTATTTGATATTTTTCCATATAACGGAAAATTTTGGTATGAAAAACATATATCGTAAAAATATATGTCAATTTTTATTATTGTAGCTTCCATATGAGGTAGATTTGAAGAAAATCGAGCAATTGGCTCAAAATATACAACCATTTATTCTCAACTTTTTACTTTACTTTAAACTGATGAATAATTTCCCTATAATATTTTCCCATACAACGAAAAATTTCATTATGTAACACATATTCTGAAAAATATATGTCATTTAGTAATATTAACGCTTTCATATGAGGTAAGTTTGGAGGGAATCGAGTAATTGGATCAAAATATACGACCATTTGTTTTAATCCAATAATAAAAACTGTTGAATGATTCCCGTTTGATATTGATTCATATAACAGAGAATCTAAGCATGCAATACTTTCTTGTGAGAATATGTGCTAATAAGTAATACTATAGCTTTCATATGAGGTAGGTTTGAAATAAATCGAGCAATTGGTTCAAAATATACGACCGTTTATTTCCCACTGACTATTTTTCACTTCGATGTAACTGATGAAAAACTCCCATTTGATATTTTCCTATATAACGTAAGACTTCGGCATATATATATATATAACATAATATATGAAAAAAATATGTTTAAAGGTAATGTTATGGGTTTCATATGAGATAGGTTTGAAGGAAATCGAGCAATTGGATCAAAATACACAACCATTTGTTTTATTCCAATAACGAAAACTGTTGAATAATTCCCGTTCAATATTGGCTCATATAACAAAAAATCTAAGCATGCAATACTTTTTTGTTGGAGTATATATCAATAAATATTACTGTAGCTTTCATATAAAGTACGTTTGAAAAAAATCGAGCAATTGGTTCAAAATATACGACCATTTAATTCCCACTGACTACTTTTTACTCCGATGTAACTGATGAAAAAATCCCATTTGATTTTTCCCATATAACGTAAAATTTCGGCATATATAACATAATATATAGAAAAATCATGTTCTAAGGTAATATTATGGCTTCCATATGAGATACGTTTGAGGGAAATCGAGCAATTGGATCAAAATACATGACCATTTGTTTTATTCCAACAATAAAAATTGTTGAATAATTCCCGTTCGATATTGGCTCATATAGCGGAAAATCTAAACATACAATACTTTTTTGTGAGAATATATATCAATAAATAATACTGTAGCTCTCATATAAAGTACGTTTGAAGAAAAACAAGCAATTGGTTCAAAATCTACGACCATTTATCTCTCACTGACTACTTTTTACTTCGATGTAACTGATGAAAAAGTCCCATTTGATATTTTCTCATTAAAAAGTTAAATTTCGGCATATAATACATATATAAAAAAAATATTTTGTGAAGTAATGTTATGGCTTCCATATGAGATAGGTTAGAACGAAATCGAGCAATTGGATCAAAATACACGACCATTTGTTTTATTCCAATAATAAAAATTGTTGAATAATTCCCGTTCGATATTGGCTCATATAACGGAAAATCTAAGCATGCAATACTTTTTTGTGAGAATATATATCAATAAGTATTAAGTATATATATATAGTATCTTAACACTCCTTGAGGAGTTGCGCCGCTTCTAACAAAGCTTTCTAGATCCTTTTTTTCTAAAGAGGATCGCTCTCCATTACAACCTTAAATATTCTTGGCTATGTTGCTCCATATTTTCCTGTTTTCTGTTTTTTGTTTCCAATCTCTAATTCCCGCTAATCTTAAGTCTTCTTCTACTTCTTTTATCCACGTTGATCTTGGTCTTCCCTTTCTTTTTTTGCTTCTAGGGCTCCACTGCATTATTGACTTGATTGTATCTTGCTCGCTGGCTCTCCATACTAGCCCAAGCCATTTTATCCTTTGCTGTTTTATTCTTTTTACTATGTCTTCTCCATTTAGTTCTTGTTCAATCTCGTGGTTCATTCTTATCTGTTATTTTTATGGGTCCTAATATTCTTCTTATTATTTTCCTTTCAGTTATTCTCAACTGTTCTTCGTTCTTTTTTGTCATGACATTGTTTCCGCTGCGTATAATGTTATTGGTCTTATTATAGTTCTATATATTCTCATTTTTGTAGTTTTCGATATAATTTTACTTTCTAGAAGTTTTCTATTTGCGTGGAAAGCTTTATTTGTTGCTGTTATTTTTTCTTTTATTTCTATTTCTCTATCTCCTTTGTTCGTTAACAATACTCCTAGATATTTAAATTTATCTACTTGCTCGTATTTGAACTCTACTATTTTAATTATATTTTCTTCTACCTTGTTTCCAATTATCATTATTTTGGTCTTTCCTTCGTTTATTTCTAGCCCTATTTTCTTTCCTTCACTTATTATTTCCTCCACTGTTCTATTCTTTGCTACAATTGCTATGTAATTTGCGTATGCTGTTATTTGTCCTTCTTTTGTTCTGAGTGTCCTTTTTGTAATATTTCTCATTGCGTGCTCTAAGGCTGAATTAAATAACGTGGCTGATAGGGCATCGCTTTGTCTTACTCCTTCATTTAATATTATGTCTTCTGTTTCTCCTTTTTGAGTCCTAATGCTTGTATTTGTTCCTCTCATGGTCATAATTATTAATCTTCTCAATTTTCCTGGTACTTCTTCTAAGTCTTTTAAAGCTGTCATTAATTTTCCTCTTTTAATTGAGTCGAACGTCTGTTTAAAATCAATAAATAGTATTTCAGTGTTTAGTTCATATTCCAGTGTTTATTCAATTATTTGTTTTATAGTGTGTATGGCATCCGTAGTTGACTTCCCTTTCACAAAGCCACAGTGATATTGCCCGATGGTCCCTTTTGTCACATTTGTTATCCTTCTCTGTATTAATGTCGACATTATTTTGTTAGCTGTGTTTAAAAGTGTGATTTCTCTACAATTTTGACATACTTGTTGGTCTCCTTTTTTGTGTATAGTTATTATTTGTCCTATTTCCCAATCTTTTGACATTTCTTCTTTTCTCCATATTTCTAGTATAAGCTCATGTATTTGCTGCATGACTATTTTGCCTCCATATTTTATTAGTTCTATGTTCATTTCATCTTTTCCTGATGATCTACCGTTTTTCATGTTTTTTATTATTTCATTTACTTCGTCTAGAGTAAGTTCTGTTAATTCTATTTCGTTTTCTTCTGGGGTATCAACTATTAATTCTTGTTCTGGTTCAGTTAATAGATCTTTGAAGTATTTCATCCAAACTTTCTTGGTTTGTTGGTCATTTTCTGATGAAATTCCATTTTTGTCCTTTATTCCGTATGTTTTAGCTTTATATGTTTTATTTTGTTCGTTTATTCCTTTATAAAATTTCTTTGTATTTCTATTTAATCTTTCTTCTTCAATAACTCTAATTTTTTTCTCTACCCATTACTGTAGCTTTCATATAAAGTACGCCTAAAGTAATTTTTTGCACGATAATATTATATATTACATCATTTAAATGACATGAATGAAGCTTTTAGGCGAATTATTATTGAGAAAATAATTTTATTTACTTTTGCGAGCTCAGAGGCTCCATTAAATATTGTGCCTAGAAGTCCCAACGTATCTCAATCCGTCACTGCTCTTCAAAACTTAAAAAAATGAATCCGGCTCTGTTCATACATATTCCAACGAAGAATTTAATTGAAAAAAATATTTTTTTATCAAAAGATAATGAAAAGAAATTTATTGAATAAAAAAGTAGTCGCGACTCGCTTATTTCTTAGAAACATCATCAGAAACAAAGAACTTAAAGACGAAGAACCGATTGTCTCATATCTTTACTTTTTCACATTGTTACGATTGGTATTCGGTGAAAAAAACTAGCGGTGAAATCAAGTCCAAATGAAGTAAAAACTGTGACAAAGTGACGTCACTGGCTTAAGTGTTGTAAAAACACTGTGCGAACAGAAAGTTTATGAATTATACAAACTGCAAGTCGATGAAAAATCATTTTTAAATTCAAAATTTTTGTTATAAAAATTGTATTGTACTAGAAATAACGGTTCAAAGTAAAAAAATAAAAAAATCATTCGCCATTTTGCTCGAGGGGTAACACAGGGTGAAATCTTTTAGCGAAGATTCATCTGCCCCTAGAAACCACCCTGATTGGTCCAAACGAACAGGGTGCACAATTAAGGGTGGAGTTTTGCTTTTCCTATACAGAAGCTCGGTCCCCCGTGGGAAACACATAAAAAATGTCGCTTTCGGGATTGAAAAACTGGCCGACTAAAATAAAGACAAGTTTTTACACACCCTGTACATATTTTACTGGTTGTACTATTTTTTTTTTGTTTCAGGGTTGATTATATTATCATTAAAAAATTATAATTTAGGTATGTTTTTTCGAAAATACATAATTTTGATTCCTGCAATGTTCTGAAGCAGCGTGCGGTAAAGTACTTTTCATGCATTATTAATAATTCCACAGACTTTATTTGGATCTAATACACCTATAATTACTCCTATTATCGAATTTATTAGGTTCGAATCACTAAACGCTTCAAAATCAGAATCTTTTGGTATTAATTTTATTCAGGTCTCGTTTAACAGTTTTTTTTTTGTGTAAAATTTGAAATACCAACCGTACAAAATAAAATGTAATCATTTAGGAACAGTTTTGTCGAAGTATTTGTTAGTAAACTATTTCCGGTATTATAATAGAACATAAAACAACAAATTTCAACAATTCTACAAAATGAAGCTCTATTAGTACAGAAAAGCAGTATTTTTTTAATTGTAATGATTGTAGGTTAGCTCGCTACGTTCGCACTTCTAAAAATAGTATGAAGAAATGCGCTGCGCGCGCCTGTGGGTCCAAATATGAGCCCGGGACTACTGATTACAATACAAGATTCAAGCAGATTTTATTTACAAATAAAAATGCTTTTATTAATTTTTTTGAGACTATTTGTAGATCCAGTGGTTTATACATTGCAATTAATAGGTAGACTAAGCTACCACCATCATTACACGCATGACAGTCAAGCTGCGTAATCTAAATTAGTTTATTTTTGAATTCATGCTGGTAGCAGTGTGCACAACGCCTTTATAAATCCATTTGTTGAGCTTGAAGCACGTTGAGCCCTAAACTTATTTTAGTTTTATATCATTTGTTCGATTAGCTATATCTGCGACCATCATCAATATTTTTTCAATGAATTTTGGAATTTATATTCTTTGAAGTATTACCGACAAAACAAGCTTCTTTTTAATTTTTCAAATAATTTTTTGGCTGAGTGACGAGTTTCCAAAGATTTATGAGTTTTCACATATAATTTAAAAAATTGAGTGACGAAATTTTAATTTCGAATAACTGTTCAGCGGATATGAAAATGTGATACACAAAGCAGTTTTCTGCAAAGTTTCAGCTCTGTATGTTGGACAGAAAAAAATATATGCTACTTGAAAGCTTAGTGTTGGTTCCGGCGCACGCTGAATACCACAGCAGGCGTATGGAGACGATAGAGCAAACATAACCACCTTGATAATTTTCATTATTGTGGATTATTGATGATATTAAATTTTGGACACTATAATTGTGTACATGAGCACGATTATGATATTCTGTCTTCATTTTATCATTTATATATCTTCCCTTAGACAGTACTTAAGATTACAATTTTTTTAATTCACTGGTTTAGTGAAGAATTAATAAGTTATTAATTTTATTGCCATTTGAGTTTTGAACATTAAAATTGTGTGAAAAAAGAACGTCAAGGTCATTCTTGTTTTCGTATTTTATTTTTACATCCTTCCTCAGTCAGCACTCAAAGTTTAAAATTTTTTGAATCACCGGTTCTGTTGTGAATTAATAATTAAACTTAAGAGGACATATAGGATTATTATTTCAATAGTGATTTTGAGTTTTGGACACTATAATTGTGTGCAGGAAAACAGTAACGTCATTCTTGGCTTGTCTTGGATAAATTGGCACAGCTAACGAAAATATTTTATAATATATTTTTCAATCAAATTTAGCTAGTTTTTGACGGAATTTAATGGGAAAAGCTTTTTTCTTATATTAATTTATAGACTGTTCATTTTTTTTCCCATATTTAGCTATTTTTTAGATAACAGGAATAGAAAAACAGTGAATATTTGCTTCCAATAAGTATCCAGGTGGTTAAGGTCATTCACGCGCCTCTGCACGCCTGCCTGGTATTCAGCGTGCGCCTAGCGCGCACCCGGAAACATCTAACTTTCAAGTAGCATATCTTTTTTTTTCTAACATACAATATTAAAACTTTGTAGAAAGATGCTTCATATATTACACTTTAATAATCATCAAGTGGTATTCAAAATTTTTACTTCATTATTCAATTTCTGCAAATAAATGTAAAAATTAGTAAAATTTTGTAGAAGATGGTTACTCAGTCAAAAATTGTTTTGAAAAAAAATTATATTGTTGGATAATAAATGGTTTGAATTTCGGAAAGAAATATTGATAATTGTCATAGATATAGCGAGTTAAACATGAAAATTAGATTCTTAGTTAACATTTGGACGTTTTGGTCGACCGAAACGTCCAATATTAAATAAGAATGTAATTTTGAAGCTCTCTTATTATTCTTCCATAAAACGATCCTTGAGCCAACTATTACACATAAAATCTTACTCACAGATCACAAACTTTCAACTAAATTTAATGAAGAAGATCATAAAAAAATTACCATGTTCTCGCATTAATCTTTTATGAGAACAAAACCAAATCTCTTTATAAGAATCAAGAAAATCTAAACTCTAGTTCCCATGTAAATACCCCATAAAAACTTAACCTTTTGACACTAGTGCATCTGTAGAAAAAACAGTTTTTTCATCACGCATGTATTACGCATAAAATTAAAATCAGAAAAGGACACAAAAAATTCTAGCAAAATAAAAAGTGGCCAAGACACCGCGGTGAGAAAATACATAAGCCTTTCGTTGGTATGGTAACCCTTGCGTAATGAACTCGAAAACAAAAAAATAGCTTCTGATGAACAATGAGACAGCGGCCGTGCGCAGGTAAACGCGTTTTTTCGTGGGCGACGCACAAAAAACGCCATCTATGGGAAGAGCGCTTAGTACTTGGGCCCTTCTCGGACTTAATATTGACACGCCGTGTCTTTGCATATTAAATACATGCATATCATGTGTGGATGTATGAACCTTTGGGTTTTTTACAAGGTTCACACGATAGACGGTAAAAATCATCAGCGTTAAGATGTTTTATTTTCAAAAATATTTTGGGAGTGAATAATTTCGAATCTGATTTAAAATTAAAAAAAAAAAAAACGGCTTTAAGTTTTGTTAACAAAGCCTCACTTGATGTTGTTACCCCACTTTTAAATTTTGAGCTTTGATTTTTGACCCATTTTTCAAAATAAAAATATTTTGGGAACCCTTTTAATTTGAATTTGAATTAAAATGATGGAATGTCAAAAATTTATTTATATTTTTCTATGTTTAACTCGCTATAACTTTGATAATCATCAATACTAATTTCTGAAATTTGAACTATTGATTCTTCAAGGTATTATCAATAAAACAAATTGCAATAAGATTTTTGAAAGTATTTCTTGGCTAAGTACCGAATTTCTAAAAGTTGTTCTCAATATTTTACGAGTTTCCATCTTAAATCGCAAAATGCACAGTGTTGAAGTATTTAATTTTGAATAACCACCTATTAGGTATTAAAATTAATTATACAATACAACTTTTTGCGAAATATTAATATTTCATGTTGAATAGAAAAAGATATATACTATTTGAAAGTTTAGTGTTGGTTCCGGGTGCGCCCAAGGCGCACGCTGAATACCGGCAGGCGTATAGAGGCGCGTGACTAACCGTAATCACTTTAGTGTTTTAATTTGAATCTTATAATAAAAAAATGTATTTGAGTAATATTGCAATTAAATAAAATGCATCATTGCAATTCTGACAGACAATATTTGGAAACTCGCCACTTGACCAAAAAATTATTTGTAGAATTCAAACGAGTCCTGTTTTATGAATAATTTGTTAAAGATATAAAAAATTCAAATTTCAAAAAAAAAATATTGATAATTACCGGAACTATGCATAGCGATATAAACATAAAATCTGATGTGAACTTTAAAGTAGCATGTCTTTTTTTCTATGCAACATACAGAGCTGATATTTTGTATATAACTTTAACATTCATCATTTTTTAATATCTACTAGGTGTTTTTTTTTATATTTGCAATTTAGTCACTATATATTTTTGTGATTATATGTGAGAACTCGAAAAACGTGACGGGAAATATTTGAACTGAAATATATCAACTGAAAAATAATTTATAGAATTCAATTTATGGACAATACTTTGAAGAATAAAAAGGTGAAATTTCATTAGGAAATATTGATAATTGTAGGAGATATAGCGAATTGAATAAATGATCTAAATCTGTAATAGAGCGTGCGGATTAGGAACCAACACTAAACGTTCAAGTATTATATTGTTACGAATTTAAGTCTATAAATTAGTCAGTTCGGCTTTACTGGTGCTTAGAATTATTGTGGAAATATTTTAAATCAAGAAATAGAAGCGAATATATTTGTTTTCTAGAAAATTGCTGGTACCTTCTAGCGCTTTCTAGAAAAGTCTGGACATTTGCAGGAAAAACGTAGTGGGGAGAGACCCACGGTATATATCAGTGGCTGACTCAACGAGGAGTATTATTGATTTTGGCTCAGAAACCTTATAATATGGACTGCTAGTGGTTGAAATAAATTGTGTTATTTAAAATAAATTAATAAATAAAGTTAAGTTATAGTGTAGTGTAATAATCTTTAATTTAAATTAGAATTATTTATTAGAAATAGTGTTAGTTATTCAATTGATTATTTTTATAAATTATAAAAATAAATAGTAGTGTTTAGTAACTCTCGCTCCCTAAATTAAAATAAATAACGTTACAATATTTTTTTTTCTCTAGAACATACGGAGCTGAAACATGACCGAAATTTTTGATACATATTATGTTTTAATATATTTTAGGTGGTTATTTGATATTTGGGATTTTACCATTTAATTTTTGCTACCATATGTTGGAACAAGTAAGACGCCGGTAGATTTTCAAAAATTCGCCACTCAGCAAAATAATTTTTTGGAAAATTGAAATGAATTTTATTTTGCTTATATGGCCTTGAAGATTACGTGGCTTAAAATTTAAAGGAAAATATTTATAATTGTTGGAGATATTACGAGTTGAATATTGATAATCGAGCGCGCGCACTTAGAACCAGCACTGAAATTTCAAATCGCCTATCTTGTTTTCTGTGAAACATATAGAGCCAATATTTTGCTGAAAGTTAAAAAGTGTATCAGATTTTAATATCTAATAGATAGTTATTTTATATTTGGAACTTTGCTACTATATTTTTGTGATTATACGTAAAAGCTCTAAAAACAACGGAAAATATTTGAACACCCGCCTTTCAACCAAAAAGTTATTTCCTGGATTCAAACAAATCATATTTCATGAATAATATCTTGAGAAATATACAGTCAAAATTTCATGATAAAATATAGATAATTGTCGGAGATATACTGAATTAAACATTTGATATAAATCTGAAATAGAGCGCGCGGGTTCGGAATTAACACTAAAGTTTCAAGGTGTCATATCTTTTTTCTGTGCATCATGCAGACCTGACAGTTTCCAAAAAAGATTTTTGTGTATTAAATTTTAATACCTATAAGTTAATTATTTGATGTTCAAAATCTTGTCACTTTATTTTGATTATATGTAAGATCTCAAAAAACTTAACGGAAAATATTTGAGCATTCGTCTCTCAAACGAAAAATCATTTATAGTATTTAAACGAGTTTTGTTTTATGAATAATGCTTTGAGGAACAAACAAATAAAATTTCATAAGAAAATAATGATAATTGGCCGAGATATAGCAAATTAAACAAATGATATAAATTTGTGATACAGCGCGTGGACCCAGAACCAATACTAAACTTTCAAGTCATATACCCTTTTTTTTGTGCAACATACAGAACTGAAACTGTGCAAAAAAGTTTTTCATACATCATTTTTCAATATTTTCTAGATGATTATTGTATATTTGAATTTTGAAAACTTAATTTTTGCTGTAATATCCGGAAACCCCCAGACCGTCCGGTAAATATGTAAAAACTCGCTACTCAGCAAAACAATTTTTTGGCGAATTGAAACGAATATCATTTTGCTTATATTACCCTGAAAATCACATGGTTGTAAATTTAAAGAAAAATATCAAGAGCTACTTGAGATATAACGAGTTAAATATTTTATATAAAATTGATAAAATCTGTAAAAAAGCGCGCAGATTCGAAACCAGTATTGAAATTTTTGTGTAAAATACAGAGCTGATATTTTGTACAATGATGATACTTCAATAGCAATTAGGTAGTTATTTGATATTCGAAACTTCGTCACTTTATTTTTGTGAATTTAACGGAAAATATTTGAGCATTCGCCTCCAAACCGAAAAATCATTTATAGTATTCAAACGAGGTTTATTTTATTAATAATACTTTGAAGAATATAATATCAAAATTTCATAAAAAAATATTGATAATTGTCGGAGATACAGCGAACTAAACATATTATATAAATCTGTAATAGAGCGCGCGAACTCTGAACCAACTCTAAACTTTCAAGTTGTATACCTTTTTTTCTGTGCATCATACAGGGCTGAAACTTCCCAAAAACTTTTTTTTTATATTATATTTTAATACCTAGTAAGTGATTATTCAATATTCAAAACTTCAGCGTTTAAATTTGGCCAACATATAGAAACCCCTAAAATCTGTCAGTAAATTTTTGAAAAATTGTCATTCGGCCAAATATTTCTTTCAAAATTTTTATAAAATTTAAGTAGACTGAAATTACCTTGAAAATTATGTGTTTCAAATTTCTAAAGAAAATATTTTTAATTACCAGAGATATAACGAATTAAACATTTGATGTGTAAGCGAGCGTCCGAAGTTTTCAAGTCGCTTATCTTTTTTTTTGTACAATATACAGAATTGAAATAATAGATGGAACTACTGTATTTATCATGCTTTTAAACCCAATATGTAGCTATTTAATATCCAGGAAATTATTATTAAATTTTTGCGACTATATGTAAGAGAACATAAAACCTGCCGGATTTTTTTTTAAATTGCCATTCAGCAGCAAATTTTTTTGATGAATTTGGTTGGGTTGTGTTTTGTTAATAATACATTGAAAAATATGTGGTTAAAATTTCATTGAGTAATATTCATAATTGTAGCAGATAAAGCGAATCAAATATTTGATATATTTATGGGTTACTTTTTTGTTATAGCAATATTAACAACAATTCCGGGCAATGACGCTGAGCTACAATTGTATCGAGTTATGCAAAAGGCGTCCCTTCTAGTCTATTACGATACTTTACTAGAAATGGGTATGAAATTTTCAATTTTTGCACTTTAATTCACGAAAGATGACTATGAATATTTTGAAGGGGGCGACGACGTGCAACAACTTTGCGACGCAGGCGAAGAAGAGTTCTTGGAAATAATGGCGCTAGTAGGCATGGCTTCCAAGCCTTTACATGTGCGTCGTTTCCAGAAATCCCTCCAGGAATGGATGATCGATCCCAGTGCGTTCCAAGTACCTCTAGCGTCACCATCTAACAGCGCTGTGGAATGCTACTCAAGACGATCCATTCTGGAAACGAGCTCTCGGCCTATTTATTCGCCTTCTCCAGGGGGTAGTTCGCCGGCGCCTAGCGCAACGGCTTCTAGGTCATCGGAGTCGAGATCTAACTCCCCTGTACCTTCAGGGTAAGTTTTTAAGTCGTCAAAAAATCCCCCAACATTTATTATTCCCTCTTTAGTGTTTCAGAGGCAGTTCTTACAGATCTTCAAATCTCGCGTCTCCGTTCTGCAGCTAAGCGCCTCGCCACACGCTTACCAACTTTAAAGCCACGAGTACCTGTAAAACGGCGCATAGGGCGCGAATTAGACGCCGTTATAGCTCTACCAGAAAAAGATCCTAAACGGATGGATGCTATAAGGAGGTATGCAGCTATTTACGGTCGTTTTGACTGCAAAAGACGACCAGAAAAGCCTTTAACACTTCATGAAGTATCAGTAAACGAAGCAGCGGCACAACTTTGTCAGTTTGTTCCTGCGCTATTGACGCGAAGGGATGAATTATTCCCGCTGGCCAGGCAGCTGGTTAGGGATTCTGGTGTAAGTGCAGCTTACACTTATTCCGCTACTGCTGTAACCAAGCAGTAAGTATTTGCCATTGAAGAATTCTTTATGTAATAGGTCAAAGGTCACAGAAATCTATTTTTTGCAAATATCTCGGTTTCTATGGCTCCAATAATGTTGACATTAATGACAAAAATTGTGGAGCATAAAATTTGCAACAAATTTTGTCTTAGATATTTTTTCATGCGCCCAACCGTTTTTGAAATAGAGCACTCAGCCATACATACTGTAATGCAAGGTCAACCGCGAGTTTCAGTGGCTAATACCTCGTACAAAGTCAATAAATTACTGAAATATCCTTAATTATGAATGATTCGTATTATTTGTTGGTCAATACATTATATTTAATAACATATTACATATTATATATAATAAATTTATTCATATATAATATCATAAGTGGTTAAATTTTACCGGAAATTTTTTTAGATTGTTACGAGAGCTTGTTGCTTAGCAATTTATTGAGTGATATTGACAGAAAAATCACGAGCTGTCAAGCGAGTGATTTTTGATCAATATCACGAAATAAATTGGTAGCCAGCTCTCGTAACAATCTAAAAATTTTGCCAGGTTAAATTTAATCACGAATGGTATTCGAAAGATTATTTTTCCCATCCAAATTCATCAATATATTCCAGAGACTCGACTCTGAATCTGCTCATTTTCACATTCAATCTGTCTGTCAATTTGACAGATGCTGAATCAACGCGGCAGAATATTCTTTGTTTTGTATATATAACCAACAGACAAAATTTCCAAAAAATTTCCACTTGAAAACCGTGTAGGTTGTACCACGTGACGTCGAATGGTGCAATTCTACTGGTCGAAATTTGGATGGTAAAAATAATCAATAATATTCCTACTTTGTGTTATTAAATACTCATTAAGAAAAATACTTATAATATACTTTAATTTAGTGTGGAGCCGATCATCAACCCTGTTCTTGAATTACAGTATTTATAGCTGAGCGCTGCGTATTCTCCGCGCTCTATTTCCAAAACAATTGAGCGCATGAAAAAATGTTTGAAACAAAATTTGCTGCAAATTCTATGTTCTACAATTTTTGTCATATATGTCAATTTTATTGAATACATAGAAACCGAGATATTTGCAAAAAACTTGTGACGCAGACGCGAAATTTCATGAGACTTCCAAGGCAATTTTTAGAATGCCAAAATAAAGGTTTGTACATGTTTCCAACTTATTATCTCTCATTCTGAGATCAAACCCTAATTTGACTGTGCTAATATGGGCAAATTTCGACCAATTTCAACGATTTTCTCTTTTATCGATTACATATAACTATTGCAGTTGAATATTATTTATTTTTATGATGATTTATGTGATTTCAGTTATTAAGTTAATTTTTAGGCGACGTGAGGTGTGCAATTTTGATTTTATCAACTATTTTACATTTTAGATGGCATGAAAAAAATACAGAAGCTGAATCAGATACTGACGATGAGCCACCTTCCAAAAAACAAGTATTCAAGCAATTGCACTGTCTTTAAAAATCAAATTATCATTATTATTATTATTTTCAGGCAGTTGCAGACAACTCTGCAGCTTAGTCTAATAAAAAAAAAAACAGCCACATTGAACTGCTAACTTCTTCATCGAGAAAATATGAATTTTGAGTAATTTGCAGATATTTACGAACAGTTGAAAAGTGGCTCATTTCGAAATTATTGGAAGTGGGGTGTACATCGTTCTGATTTTGGATAGTATCCAAAAACCGTAAGTACAAATATATAATTTATTAAAATAATTTTATTTTTAGGTAATGTGGAGCCAAATAATCGTAGCTTTATTTAAATTTTATAGTTTGCACCATATGGCAGACAGATGAGCCGATAAAATGTTTGTATTAAGCTAATTTGGAAGCAAAATGGCAGGTGAGGTAAATATTGAAGGTGTATTTTGATTGGGCATTTATTTAAAACTGAATATCGGGTAAAAGGGCAGATTTATATTATTATTTGTTTTTACTAGCGTAAACTACTAGAAAGACATTTAATTTCATTTTTCAGTGAGCTATTGCATTTCTACTGGCGTAAACTACTTTTCTGGCCTTGACTGACAATTCTCTGACTATAAACTGTCAGTAAAACATCATATTCCTCGTTTACTGGTGTTTCAAATCAGATAAAAAGTATTTTCCCTGCTTAAGCTGAAGAAGCACCATTTTCCTTACTATACTATCAGTTAAATGTCTAATCTTCTAATACTTTGTCTACCTAGGCTGAACTATCAGTAAAAAGCTACATTTACAGTCAGAGAATCCGTACTGTTCCTGTTTAGGATTGAAAAGTATTTATTCTCTGACTGTAAATCAGTAAAATGCTAAATTTCATATTTACTGACAGTTTACAGTCAGTAATTTCATATTTACCGATAGTTTACAGTCAGTAACTTCATATTTACTGACAGTTTACAGTCAGTAATTTCATATTTACAGTCAGTAGAACGCTGGCATAAACGACTGGATACTGTTAATAGAACACAATATACTGACTGTAAACTGGCAATTGAATTCATGTTTAGAGATGTGAACTAATTGTAAAGTTCCAGTAAAATATTACTGACAATTTAAAGTCAGAGAATTTGAACTTCTTTCGTCTAGACTGTAAACTGTCAGTTAAAAGCATTTTTTTATGTTTATTGTTTGTAAACTGTCAGTAAAATGTCACATTGAAAGCTCACCTGCGTTAATTGTTTGTACACTGTCATGTTGTTTGTTGTATGAGTCAGACAATTAGTATTTTAATTAGGCTGGGGAAAAACTAGTTCTTTGACAGTGAACTGTGAGCAAAATACTACATTTTATGTTAGCTAGCATGTATTAGCTGCAAACTGTCAGCAAAACACTAAATTTCATATTTACTGATAGTTTCTAGTCAGTAGAACGCTACATTTAATGTTTACTGACGTAAATTGACTGGAAGCTGTCAGTAAAACACAATAAACTGACTGTAAACTGTTAACTGAACATCACACTTCATGTTTACTGATTGTAAACATTGAAATTCTAGTTCACTGGCAGTTTTATTAAAAACTACTACTACTCTGCTTAGCTGGGCAAGTACTAGTTTTTTGGAAGTAATTTGTCAGTAAAGTACTACATTTTATGTTGACTGTTATGCACTGACTGTGAACTGTCAGCAGAATGTCTTATTTCTAATTGACTGGTAGTTTAAAGTCAGTAAGAATACTGGCGCCAGAAAAACACTGCATTTCATGTTATTATATAAATTGTCAATTTAATGCTGCATTTCATGCTCACTGATGTGAACAAATTATAAACTTCCATCAATACGTTACAAATCATGCTTACTGATAGTTTAAAGTCAGAGAATTTGTACTTTCCTCGTTCAAATAGGAAAAGTACTGCCCCTCAGAATGTGAACTATCAGTGAAATGCTTTTTCTTATGTTTACTGGCTGTAAACTATCAGTAAAACACTATATTTTATGTAAGCTGGCATGTACTAGATGTAAACTGTCAGTGAAATACTAAATTTCATATTTACTGATAGTTTATAGTCAGTAGAACGCTACATTCAAAGTTTACTGACGTAAACTGACTGGAAGCTGGCAGTAAAACACAATAAACTGACTGTAAACTGTCAACTGAACATTACACTTCATGTTTACTGATTGGATTAACTGTAAACGCTGAAATTCTAGTTCAGTGGTAGTTTGATTGAAAACTGTTAGTAAAACTAGAGCCATGCTTATATTCTGGCTGTAAATAGTTAGTAGAATGCTACATTGGCGTTAACAGGCAGCAAACTTTCAGTAAAACATTACATTTCATGTTTACTGTTGTAAAGGTCAGACAATTATTACCTACACTGCTTAACTGGAAAATCGTTGAACATTCATCGTTACAATCTATTTTTACTTGCGTTATTATTCAGTTTCTATATGAAAATCGTTGAACATTCAGTTACTCTGTACCTCACTAAAAAATAGAGCCTTCTGTAATTGAACATTCTGTATATGAAACATTTTTCACTGCGTTATGTCAACAAACAATATACAAAATAATAAAAATTTTAAATTTTGTCTAATGACCGACGAAACGCTGTTATCAGCCAAGCGCTGCTATGACATCATTACGCATGTTGGTGATTAGAAATTAGTTAATAAGAAATAGGAACTGTGGATTGATTCAACTTGGAAGAATCAGACACAAAATGAATTCCGATTGGTTCGTGAAGGAGCAGTCAGATAATTTGTTGGATTTATTGTAATCTCTTTTTTCGTATCTCCCTTGTTGAGACATTTATAAACAACTTATTTGGTTCGAGATGACTGCTTTTATTACACTCAGGTACAATACAATACTATTGCTGTATTTTTCTCTTCAGAACCGAGGTTTTCTTTTGCTTTGAAAACGATACTACAGTTGAGCGCCAGCGTGCGTAATGACGTCACAGCAACATGACAAACACTCTTGTTCATGGTTTTCGTTCGTTGATTATTATAGTTTTTTAAGTTCTAAAGCGTACAAAGATATTTATTGCAGATGAATTCGCTTTATGTATCAAAAATAAGTTTGTACATCTGCAGATTGATTAACTACCCAAATTAAAACAGTATTCGGCAGTATTCATTCGAATTCCGGGTAAGTAATACAAAAAAAATCATTTCATTAATAATGGTTTCCGGTTTTCAGGTGGTGTCAAAATCCAGTGAAATAAAAAATATATTTTTTGATATTGTGAAAAACAAATGAATAATACTCAAACAAATGTGAGTCAATATGTTTTGATTGCTCATGGCTTGTTATTATTTATTCAGTACAATCTTCAAAACAATTTAAATGGGAATTAATGTGTACTAACGTCACAGTTCTATTTAAAATAAACTAGAGCTAATATTCGCAATTTACTCCCGCGAATAGAAAACATCCGGCTAAAGCACTCTTAATTTATGAACAGCAGTTGTTCAGACAGCAACGTATTCATCGTACAACTAGTGAATTATTTATTGGAAGAATGGCTAACTTTTTTGTGCTCTACTTTTGCGTTTTCTTGTGCGTGAGGTATGTCGAAAGTATGCATGTATGGACACCGACTGGTCAAATTTTATTTTGCAGGATGTGTCGTAGTGAAGAATTGTGCACCAATTCAACCGAACCCGGAAGTTGTTCGGACCAATACTGCATGGATCTCATCACAAACACAACATACCGTCAAATTCTATTCGACGAGATTCGTTTCCTCAAAATCCTTCTTCAACGTTTGACATCCGCCGGCTTGACCTCAATCAAACCGGAACACATGTACCGAACATTACTACTAGCCTCATCCCCGGAAGTTGAAACCGGAACACTCGAGTTTACAAGACAACATCTCCTCAACGCCATATTGGAAAATACATCAGCGCGAAAGGAATTAGAGTATGAGTATGTTTCGAGACAGGATTCGTTTTATAAAATCATAAGTAGCGCCAAAAATAAAATGCAGCGGTTTGAACAAAAGGTTAGGCTGCAAAATGAGGGAACAGGAAACGCAACTGAAAATTGGGAAGTATTGGAGAAGATTTTTGAGCAGTGTAAGAGGAATGAGGAGATTAATGAGTATTTATTAAGGAGTGAGATTTCTGAATTTATGATTTTTCAAAGGTGGTACTTAATTGCTGCGAATTTTCATGAAGATTTTAAAACTAACAAATTTTGTTACCTGTAGTCATTGTTTATATGAATAAATTCGATTTTAGCTCCGCCATTCATGATTTTTGTAAAAATGAGTGCTAAAATTAGACCCAGCAGCACCGTGCGAGCGATGTACAAACTACGGCAGTGATAATTGCATTCAGCTAGACTTTCCTTTAGAATTACGTCTATTGTATGACCTAAGGATGTCAGACACTACGTCATCAGATTCTCAGTAGCAATGCAATTTTCTTGCCCGTGCCATTTTCTAGAATAATTGGGGATCCAACCCAAGAAAGTCTAACTAAAGTGCAGTCCTTACTACTAATGCATATTTTAGCACTAATTTTTTTCTGAATCAAAAATAGTGGGGGCCATTTTTTTGAAGATTTTGTCTGTATTATTATTTGAAAAATCATTGTTACCAGCTTGATTTGTCACAAAATTCAGCGAAATATAAAATGTAAAATATTTTTTTGGAAAACAAAAAATAAAATTTGTTCAAGAAATTATTGGGGCAATACAAAAATTAGCGAAATGATGAGACTCTGGGAAAATATTCTTTTTGACATGTAGTTTTAGAAATTAAAGAATCCTTAATTTTTTTAGAGAGGGTCGAAGTAACAATTAAGTCAAAGTGGTTAAATATAAAACGACCCAAATATTTTTTCTGAAAACAAAATTCAATTTCTTGTTGTTATAAGGCATCCCCATTTTTGAACCCTTCTTGAATAAGCAACATTTGTTTAGTTTTTTCACAAAAAAATGATTCAAACTGTAATGTTTATTGTTTTTAAAGAATTGATTATAGTTAAAATAAAAGTCACTATTTAATAAATGGAAAGAACTTTGAAGTATAACTAAAGAAGCACCATAAAATTTATTTCTTACTTACTACTATTAGACTTCAACAACAAAGCCACTATTATTTATTTACAACAACTTATTTATTTATCAAGCTCTGCACTTAGCTCATCACGCACTGAATATTCACTTTATTTCACTGTTTACTCAGTCAGGTCGTTTGCCCATATATATACAAAAGTCCATTTCTGGAAATGTGATACGTCATTCGAGAGCACGTTACTAGAATTTTCGTCTCTACAAAGCGGAGCGGCGCGATACAAAGAGACGAAAGGCCCCGCCCAGGCAAGATTTATGAGTTATGAAATTTACGCACGTTACAAAACAAAAGCTGTAAGACTTTTCATTCCCTACAATTTGGATGTTTTGACAGCTTGTTCAAAACAAGTTGTCTAAAGAAAATACTCCAAAAAGTCCATGGATGGAATGATTCATTTTTCAAGAATAAGTCCAATCAAAGAACTGTATGTTACTTTTTTGTAGCAATTTGAACAGTAAATTCGACGGTACAAATTATTTTTAAATTTCATGCTTGAGTGACCTCCAGAAACACATTTTTTCATTGAATGTCATCAATCAAATATCATGTTTCTGCGAATAACTCAAAAGGGTTGAATTTCCGATAACCATTCTATTTTTTTCTAAAAACTAGTTGGTCGACTATTTTTTACAACTTCACGACCAGAATTGGCCGATTTGCAGCATTTTCTCCCAACCTTTAAGAAGAAAAATATTTTTTGTTCATAACTTTTAAACGGTACCTTATATATAAAAAAAAAATATTTCAAATAAAAATTATAGAACATTTAATTTCCTATAATTTGGTTTTTGTGGCAACTTTGTGCCATTAAAATTAACGAAGCTACAAGGGAAACACGCACAGAAGTCCATATATCAAAAATACAAATGATTCACTTTATTCAATTTTTCATTTATATGACAAGCTGTAATTATGAAAAAAATCATTAAATTCGCACATCTATGGGAAAATTTGTACTCTATTGATTGTACAGTCCGACAAATATCTCGTGGCGTGTGGGGATGAATACTGCGCAGAGACAGTACGCACTAGGCGGAAAAACGATAGAATTTACGCTCGGTGTATACAATACTCAACAGAAGTTTAGTCTTAAATGTTTCATACTATTTTATAATAAAAATATTTATAAACTTATTAGTCGATAATAAACTCATTGATAAAAATAAATAAGAAGATATGATACAACATTTATAATTCTAAATAAATTGGTCAAACTGATTTACAAAAAAAAAGCTTGAATTTATTGTTTCTGGCGGAAGAAAATCATACTGTCAATTCTACATAAATCTATTCTTCTCTATATTTCTTGGCATGTAAACAACGTGTTTCTTATTGATCAGCTGGAAATTTTTTAGGAAAGTCTTGGCACAACTTTAAAATTGTACTTTTATTAGGGCTGGAAAAAAATCCGATTTTTTTGATTTAAATCGGCTTGTTGTGATTTAAATCACAATTTTTTAAATTCAAACAAATAATTCTGATTTTTTGTTTTATTTTTAACCAATATTCATATTATTGGTATTTCATTATACTTTTCATTATTATAACCCAATTTCAATAACTGGTATGAAATATTTAATCACTTGTGTACAAATTACAATCCACGTTTGGGGCCTTCCATAAATTACGTCGCACGAATTTCATGATTTTTTGACTCCCTTCACCATCTTTGTCATAGCTGGTCACCTTTGCAAAAGCCCCTCTTCCCTAGTGTGACAATATTATGCAATTTTAAACTCAAAAAACAGATAGAGCTAGAAATATTTTCAATATTTTCGTTAATAGCTCAAATTTCGTGTTTTAATACTTGAATGTATTAGATTTTGATATGTGACGTCACGAAATTTGGGATCCCTTACCCCTTGTCACAAAATATCACAATTCGTCAATTCCCTCCCTCCCCCCTCAGAGCACAGAACTGAAAAACTATCTTACGTATATAAAGGGCTGAATTAGGTTATAACTTGGTGATAATTATATTTATTCTATTTTATCTTATGTGATCTGATAGGTATTTGAATAAGAAACTCTGATTGATTTAAATCGTGATTTTTTTACTTGATTTCAATCATGATTTAAATAAAGTGATTTGAATCAAGTGATTTAAATCATGACAAGCCTACTTTCTATCGAAGTGAATACTAGCGTTACTTGTAATAAAGTGAAGTCCTCACTACAAATTCTCACGATTACACTGCGCATCCTGACGTCACACGCCACGAGTTATTTGCTGGACTGTAATTGTAATACGCCCTATTTATCTCAAAGATTTCTATTCAAGCATTGCGAACGATTGAAAAAACCCCGTTTTTCTGATAAAAGAGAAATGCTAAATATTTTTCAGTGACATTCAAAATGTTGTAATATTTTATGAAATAATTTTTTGGTGGTAGTAGAAATAAAAATCTGTTGTGGACATCACAGTATTTCCCCAACCATAATTTTCATGACCAGTTTCATCGCTTTTCAATAAATTGTGTCGCATCAATTGATTGCATATTTCAAAGTGACAGTTGTCATTGTCAAACTGATAGCTGTCATTTTAAAAGTGACAGATCAGTTCTCACATAAAATAAATATTTTTGAGAATTAATAGTCCTTTTCTAGATTTTCAGAAACATACAGTTTTGATAATCGCCGGAAGTGTAATAATTAATCTTATATTTCTACTAAGCCTCTCTCCTTGAGAGCTTTAAATTGATACCAAACTAGGCATCATTCATAAAACCGGTTTTCTTGACACTTCTATTAGAATTATTCCCGCAGGAGCTTTAATTTGATACCAAACACAATAGAGCAAAATTACTTATTTTGAAAAATCAATTAACGAACGTTTGCATGTGATGTCAATATATTAGTAATAATGATTTCAAATTATTATTCTCATTATTTTTTTGCTTCAGAATTAAATGATAATTTAAATTTTAATAATGACAAATGGACCACTAATAATTTTGAATAATGTTTCAGGTGAATGTTGTGCCAAATTATTCAAAGATCTATTTCAAGCTTATTTACAAACTTAAACCTAGCTTTTTGATTGAAAACTTAAATATAAAATTTCAGTCGAAAATTCGTATGCTTAAAAAGGCTGTACCTCAATAAAATGGACAATTGACAATTCAACCCTCTCTAAAAAAAAATTTATCACCTAGGAAGGTTCAATTTAATCAAAATTTTGTATATTTGAAAATGTAGTTTTACTGTACTATAAATACAATATATTCTGTTCGAATTAATAACTGAAATTTTTTGTTTTAAAGTGAATTGTTTCACTTTTAATTATGATCAGTTCTGTTATCAGGGTACCTGTTATAAAATGTGCCATATTTAAAGTGCCATACTAAAATGTAATTATAATTAAGTAATTTAATAAAACAATATTTTTATTAATATTAAAAAAATTGATTATTTCAATTATATACACGTATGACCTTATTCGATCTATTGATTGTTGACAGAATTTAAATTTGATTGAAAAGTAACAAGAAAGTAGCTTTCTATTTCCAAAATAGCAATTAATTGAATAAGTGTGTAAACTTGAATATTTTGAGCTATGGACTTGCTTCTTTGCATACAATTTTTTTTTATTATTTACAGAGCACAATTCGACATTAAAATTTACAAATAACCTAAAAAATGGATTAAAAATTGAAAAAAAACTAAATTTAGGGTATGCAACCTAATTGCCACATGTGTATAGATGCATTTGATTCATGAACAGCAACTTTTAAATTTATTTCATTCGTATTCGCGTAATAAAAATACGAAATGAACATAAAAAATTCACAACAAACAATTGGTGAAATCCTTTCTTATATTTGCACTGATATGTGGCAAAGTGGGGCTCAAATTTTAGTATGTAACCTGCAGCATTGCATCTGACACTTGTTTAGTTGACAACACAGAAGATAGTGTTATATTGAAGCGAGAATTATTTAAATTATAGGTAAGTCAATTTTTTCTCAAAAGTTTAGAAAAAAATAAATTTTTTGGGAAAAATCATTTTTTTAATTAATAATAATTTGATATGAAATAAGAAGTCAGTCATTTAAAAAAGGCTTTAGATTATAAAAAATGTTTTTTTTTCGTTCAATTATTACTTCTTTGGTCAAATAATGACCTGAAGGCGAAAATATTGTATAATGATGTCATACAAATATTAAATCGTCTTTTTAATTAAAACCGAGTAGTATTAAGGAGTTTTTTATTGCTGTCTTATTTTAATGAAAATGTCTCATAATTTTATTGTGGTTATTTGATTTTTTAGATATGCCTAGAATGATTTTTGTTTCATTATTTCTGTTCCTGATTGTTTCAACTTCTTCAGAGCTACAATATGGTAATTATTTAAGTAGTAAGCTTTTAAAAACTGTTTTTTAATATTTATTTTTCATGTAGGTATGAAAAAAATTAAAACAGAGATATTCATGTCTAAAAGAGGTTTGGAGCATACTATAATGGTTCCAGTATCATCAGCCCCTGAAAAACTAGGTTATGAACCATTTCGTCAAAACAATTTCATGCGCATGCGTCTACGCAGCAATGGCTGCTCTTGCCATTCATTTGTTTGTGGCTGTTGCCTTGACATGAATATACCGCAGTTTAATTATCAAAGAACGGGTGAGTATCACAAATTATTAAATATGATGCGGGTATTTGAAGGCCAAACAAAACAATAAACTAATATAAAATAGAAAATTGCTGGTGAATTAATTTTTTTTTTTTAGGTTGTATGAACATGACTATCGACGCCAGGGAATTCAGTTTAGTGTTCGACATGCTATGGGACAACGAATCAATCTTTCAACATGTAATTTCCGGGAAAAATCCACCACCAATGTGTATCCCACTTCCGGTGCCCTATGTCCCAAGTTTAGATGCTTGTGTTCAATTATTCCAAATCAGTGTTTTATCTGAAACTAGCCGCATACATGCCTGTATTGATATGGATTTAAGAATTCAGAGAGCTAAAGTTTTGGTACTGCATTTTGATTGCTTACAAGTTGGTGCGAACTCAACATTTTTGGCAGTTAAGCCCACTTTGAGTTCAACTGATTATATTAACGAATGAATGAGGCATAAAACTCATTTACTATCAAATTACTATTACATTAATATAAGCTCATTTTTTATAATTTTATTTTAATTACAATAAATCAAAATATTTCTGCAACCCGATTTTTTTTTTTTCTAATAATGCACAAAAAACTGAAAATATAAGTGAAAACGCATTTCACAAACATCCCATGGTACCTGAGATAAAATTATTTTAATTCACGTACTTCCCCCCACTATTCTGTGTAACATAACCTCGTATAGCTGCCAATTGCATTTATTACCTCTTTTGTATAGTGAAATTTACATTTTCCAATACAATTGCATTTGATTTAAATCATGCTGAAGTCCACTGAAGATCCGCTATTTTGTGCTGCCCTCAATGGTAATATTAGATGCCAATAGTTAAAGGTTACTTCCATAAAATAAAAATGGCGCTAGTAATGCAGCAAAAACCAGATATATGATAATATTCCATATTAATAATTTTTACAAATATAAAACTTATTATCATCTAGAATGGATGTGATTTGATATTTTTTAGCTAGTTGTCAGCCACATGACAGTTCAATAGTTACATTTCCGTCCGCCTAGCGCTGCCGAATCAAATTTAAAATAAATATTTCCAATGTCTTGAAGAATAATTGTTAATAATTTGATTGCAAAATTACTGCGTCGCTTGGTGCTGCTGAACAATTTGACGCAGGTCTTAATGTCGTCAGGCCTTAGATCATAAATAATATCTAGATGGAACGAGTCTTTTATCACACAATACATTTTTGCGAACAGTTATGCCAAGGGGGACAAGGAAATAGAATATAATGAAAGAAAAATTAAGTGAAACGAACTGCGCATGTCTATCGAATTTCATTTGCATTTATAAAAGTAATGTTAAGAAGATGTATTTTGCAACTAGAAAATGGCGAATGAATATAAATATTTTTTACATGTGTTTGTCATTTTTCGGGCTTGACAAACCGAAATTTGATTATTGTCACGCTTGCGCAGTCCATTTCTCTAGCTTTCTTACAATATATCTTCCATCTCTCTCCGTCGTAACCGTTCGCAGTTTCTTCCATCTAGATATTATTTATGATTAAATTATTTTTCCAATTGAAACGGAAAAAGATTTAGGATTATAATTATTTCACACATGCTTCTTATTTTCATAAAATACTTCCCATATTTTGATTGTGAATCGGAAACTTGTAAATATATATTTTTCCAATTAAGAAGATAAAATTTTGGGGGCACTGTTTTACGGCGTAGCTAGTGACATCTTACGGCCTACCTTCTAAATATTAATTCACAAGCAGGTACTTGCTTGGAACATGGTTATATACATAGAAAAGAGATGGTGCTGGTTGTTAAATTTAAAATAAGCATTAAATAACTGTATTATTGATTTGTAAATACAACAGTGGCGGCTCGTGGGTTTTGAAATCGGATGGACATAAACAAGAGCTTTCAAAATATTTTGCACACAATGACTTCTTCATTTATAATAAATAAACGTCACTTCACGTCTCAAAACGCAACGAAAATAACGAAAACAAATAAACAAACACACAGTATAATATATACCGAGACACGCTTTTTGGTACCCCAAGTTTAGCATATAATCGAGTGTTACGAAGATTATCGAAGCTAACCGAATCAACTTGTAGGTAGGTACATTTCAAATTGTTCCCCTGCGGACGTCTACAGCTCGACACGGCATTTGCCCTGCAGAAAGGAGGTTTGACTGTTTGAGCGGTCGGATGATACTTCACTAAAATCATAGGAGGTTCGAGCGTGAGATGAGCTCAGTTCGGTACTTACATATTCACATTTGACGTCATATTTGGGCAAATTGTTGGCCAAATAAAGATGAATTGTGAATAATTGGGCTAATAATATTGAAGAGAAATTAATTTTCCATTTCCTTCCTTATGACTTCTACAGAAGCCTCAAAATCAATTCAAGAATTGATGCATGAAGTAAATCTTTCTCGCAATTTAATTTTCTTACGCCTTCTAAGGCTGCCACTATCAAAGCACGCGTGTCAGCTAAGTTGCATAACCCAGTTTTAGTTTCTCTGTGAATTTAGGTTGGTAGCAGCGTGCATAATAATTATCGCCAATTAAATTAACTTATTAGAGAAGTTTAAGTGCCTAAGTGTGGCCTGGCTCCTTGCTGTGAACTTAATTGTCAAAATATAGAATTTGAAGACCATACAAATAAATCTTATGTGAGATACGTGTGTAAACAAGCATTACGAAATTTGACTGACAATTTTTTATGGTTTGACAAGCCTCATATCGTGATACTTGTGTTAAAACACCAGTTACGTGATTTTCTTTATTATTATCCTTCAAAAATGATTAATAGTAATTTATGTTTAAAGTATGTGAAATGTACTATTATAATATAGAGCCAATTATTTTGATACGAGGTTTGCCATTCAGGAAAATTGATATCTGAATATCACATAATTTTGTATCAAATTGGATAAACTGGCAGAAAAATTAAATTCAGATTATGCAACCCAACTATCAGGCTTGTATTGAGGGTGGTAGTGCTGAGATTAAGACTATTAGAAAATTAAATTAAAATTATGGGGACAGTTGGTACTTTTGGGGATATTCTTTACCAATTGAGTGTTTAATTTTTCAATATATAATTCCAATATAACCTCATACAATATTTATTTAAAATGACAAAAAATATTGAATCATTGAAATGACATTTTCTAGGAATTTTTGAGTTTGCTATCTACCTGGTGATATCCCTAGACACTGAATAGATACAGCGGCACCAATTCTAACATTTTCAATTATTCATTATTTTGTGAATTCAACAGCTGGAGATATAAGTCGAATTTGGTCTATTTTTATTTTTCTCATTGTACAGGCTGTCCGAAAAGTCGCAAGTATGATCACGTATGCGAAAATTATTGGTATCAGGTTGTCATTTAATATATATAATAATAATAATATGATATGAATCAAAGCGGTGAATTATTTAATTCTGCCTGAGGTGCAATTTGAAGTCCGAATACTAATTTTTGAAATAAATTTCTATTTAAAAAGCTTGAAGAACTCTCAAAAATTCATTTAAATCATGATGTCAGAGTAAACAGTATTTTCTCCTTTTTATATTGCACAGGAATAAATTGAAGCGATTTACTTTGATCAAGTTTGTTTATTCGCAGGATGACAGCGTCAGGATCCGAAAAGGACATTTAATAGAAACAAACACAAGTTCTTTTTCATCACTTTAAAACACGAAAAAAACTTTAATTTGATTCCGAACTTCCTAAAATTGTGCCCAAGGCGGGGATAATCGGTTTAATTCGCCAAGGGATTGTCAACAATAGAACTCGAAAAATTAATGAGAAATTTTCAACAAATTAATCAATTAGATAATTATGTTAATTTAATTGGAAAATGGCAAATTTGGGTAATATATCTTCAGGGAGGAAATACACAGTTTTCAATTTGAATCGATTTCGGCTCAAAATACTGCAACTATTTTTCGCTCAAAATATTATCAAGATTTTTCTTTAAACGTTAATTACAATGAAACTAATTCAAATATGTATAATAACATTAAGAAGTATTAAGTGCAGAATTGACTTTCTTTTTGATAATAACAACCATATACAGGATGTTTCGTTCCAAATAAAAAACTTTCGCACAGTTATTTTATTATGAAATAAATTTTGAATTTCGGGCAGGCTGTATATACAATTATCAATATCTTCAAACATTTTGAAAGTATGTTTTTCTAGTGAGAGAATAACAAAATTTGTTTAATATATCTTCAACAGTGGAGAGAATATGGACTTTTTGATTTGCTTCGATTGCCTGAATACCGTGTCAAATTTCCTTTATGTCTGAATAACTAAAAAACTAATGCAAATAAGTATGGAAACATGTGGAAATATTAGGTGCAGAATTGAATTATCTTTCAATATTACCGACAATATATAGGGTGTACTATTTGAAATAACTGACTTTCGTTCAGTTCTTTTTACAGTGAAAAGAGATCCGTATTCTGGACACCCTGTATACACAATTACTGGTATCTCCAAATAACTCAAAAGTATATTATTTCAGTACGATAATTGTTAGATCTTCGCATTATCTTTTTGATGAGTTAGGCGATATGGACTTTTTCGATTGCCTCGATTTAAGCTCGTAATACCGCGTCAAATTTTCTTTAAACGTACTAAAAAACTAATCAAAATACATATAGGAACATGTGGAAATATTAGATGCAGAATTGAATTATCTTTCAATCTTACTGACAATATTGTAACGTTATTTATTTTAATTTAGGGAGCAAAAGCTACTAAACACTACTATTTATTTTTATGATTTATTAAAATAATAAACTAGATAACTAACTCAATTTCTGATAAATAATTCTGATTTGAACTAAAGATTATAACACTACACTATAACTTGACTTTAATTATTAATGTCAATATTGATTTATTGAACACAATAAATTTCAATCACTAGCAGTCCACATTATAAGGTCACTGAGCCAAAAATCAATAATGCTCCTCGCTGAGCCAGTCATATATATATATATATATATATATATATATATATATATATATATATATATATATATATATATATATATATATATATATATATATATATATATATATATATATATATATATATATATATATATATAGAAAACGCTAAAAGGTACCAGCAATTTTCTGGAAAACAAATATATTCGCTTATATTTCTTGATGTAAAATATTTTCACAATAATTCTAAGCACCAGTAAAGCCGAAAAGACTAATTCATAGACTCAAATTCGTTACAATATATATATTTGAAATGAGTGACTTTCGTACAGTTTTTCTTACAGTAGATTGAAATCGTTGTTTCTATTATCCTGTATACACAATTATTGATATTTCTAAATAACTCAAAAGTATATAATTTCAGTATGATAATTGTTAGATTTGAGCATTACTTTTCACATAAGTTAGAAGATATTGATTTTTTAATTTTCCCCGATTTATGCTCATAATAGCGTGTCAAATTATCTTGAAACGTGAATAACAAAAAAATGGAAGAATCATCTAGATGATAGAAGCGCATTTTTGACAGTTCATGAATGCTTGTTATTTCAGAGATTTCGCAAATTACCATCTCTCACAATTACTGAGCTTGAAATCAAGCAGTTTGGGCAAACTTACGGAACAGCAGCTTCCATTTAGTACTAGTTTCAAGTTGATTATTTGATAGGTACATAATTTATGCATGTACAAACTCAAAAATACCTTTTAATCTTCATTGTTTTGTTATTGACTGACGGGGGGTCAAGTGCTGTACCTTAAAATGATAATTTGATCTTTATCAAAGCTATATAAAAAAATACACCAAAAGTAAACAAATTTTCATCCAATAATAATAATTCATTCTAATAAGCTTCAAATTCGCGTCAAACAAGTCATTGAATGAATCCCGGACAGATTTGACAACTGTACATAATAATAGTGACACCCGTGGCGAAAGTTGTAACTAAATTTTTATATACTCTAATAAATTTTAGTTGCCATATCCCTAATGTCATATATATCTATGGGCATTGTTTCACTTGAAACAAGTAATTGAATAATTTAATCTTCAACAATCACTGATCTTGAATTCAAGCAATTTGTGCAAACCTACGAAACAGCAGTTTTTATTTAGTACCAGTTTCAAGTCTGTGAATAGTATAGTTGCTGAGATCTCAGCGTCACGCCAACCAGCCAAAGTGAATATAATAGCGTTTTTTTCCAAAAAATGGAAGAATCATCTAGATGATGAAAGCGCATTTTTGACAGCTCATGAATGCTTGTTACTTCAGAGATTTCGCAAATTACCATCTCTTACAATCACTGAGCTTGAAATCAAGCAGTTCAGGCAAACTTATGAAACAGCAGCTTCCATTTAGTACTAGTTTCAAGTTGACTATTTGATAGGTACATAATTTATACATGTACAAACTCAAAAATACCTTTTAATCTTCATTGTTTAGTTATTGATTGACAGGAGGTCAAGTGCTGTAGCTTAAAATGATAATTTGATCTTTATCAAAGCTATATGAAAAAAAATACACCAAAAGTGAACAAATTTTCATCCAATAATAATAATTCATTCTAATAAGCTTCAAATTCGCGTCAAACAAGTCATTGAATGAATCCCGGACAGATTTGACAACTGTACATAATAATAGTGACACCCGCGGCGAGAGTTGTAACTAAATTTTTATCTACTTTAATAAATTTTAGTTGCCATATCCCTAATGTCATAGATATCTATGGACATTGTTTCACTTGAAACAAGTAATTGAATAATTCAATTTTCCACAATCACTGAGCTTGAATTAAAGCAATTTGTGCAAGCCTACGAAACAGCAGCTTTTATTTAGTACCAGTTTCAAGTCTGTAAATAGTATAGTTGCTGAGATCTCAGCGTCACGCCAGCCAGCCAGCCAGCCAGCCAGCCAAAGTGAATATAATAGCGCTTTTTTCGGAAAAATGCGCTAAAAATGCGCTAAAAACTAATGCAAATATGTATAGAAACCATTTGAAATAATAAGTGCAGAATTTAATTATCTTTCCATATTACTAACAATATATAGAGTGTTCTATTTGAATTATGTGACTTTCGTATAGTTTTTTTCTACAGTAAAATTAAATCCGGATTGTGGACACCTGTACAAACAATTATTGATATCTTTAAATAATTCGGAAATATATTATTCCAGTACAGTTATTGTCAAATTTGAGCATTACTTTTCACATAAGTTAGGAAATATAGATTTTTTAATTTGCCTCGATTTAGGCTCATAATACCATGTCAAATTTTCTTTAAACGTCAATTACTAAAAAACTAATGGAAATAAATATCGGAACGGGTGGAAATATTAAATGCAGGATTAAATTATCTTTCAATATTACCGGCAATATATAGACTGTTCTATATGAAATAAGTGACTTTTGTTCAGTTCTTTTTGCAGTAAATTTAAATGCGTATTCTGGACATCCCGTATACACAATTACTGATATTTCCAAATAACTCAAAAGTATATTATTTCACAGTACGATAATTGTTAGATTTGAACATTGCTTTCTACATAAGTTAGGAGATATTGATTATTACTTAATTGTACTAAGTACAAGAAAGTATTGTGAGACCGATATAATTCACCTATCAAGATTTTGATGGAAATATCCGTTTTGAGCATCCCTGAATCCATTTTGACTATTTTCGGCTTGAGGTCGGAACGTATGTTCGTTCGTGCGTAACTCGCAAATCTCAAAACTGGCTGAACGTATAATGTTGAAATTTTGTATTTCAGACTGGTATAGGATCTATTGTGCACCTCGCATTATGGTTCCAATCGTCTGTACCGGAAGTGATCAACCGTAGGATGTTGAAATTCAGTATTTGAACTTTATGTTGTATCAGGATGATTATATGCTATTTTTGTAAGAATCGACCAGGTCAGAAGTTAGTGTTTCATCAAGACAAGAAAATAAAAACTTCTTGTCTTGCCCATTTCTTGACGACGCATTTCTTGTCTTGTTTCAAGAATTCTTGATATTTCTTGATCTTGATATATAGGGGGACTCCCCTTTCTCTATTGCTTTATCCAATCCGAACACTTAGTTTAGCGTTAGTGTCTACTCTTTATCCTCCCTGTCAGTTATGCTATGAATCGATTCTAGCAACGTTTTCCAAGATTGCCACCAATAGAAATAAATGAAAAGTCGGTCATTTTCATGTTTTAATCAGTATTTGCAATTATTATTTGTTATATGATATGGCCATGTTGCTAAGAGGTAGCAACTTTCTTAGAGTATTGGGGAATCTACATATACATTTCTTTTCTACATGAACATGAACGATTTAACCACCGGAAACTGACGACTTATGTTTTCGATATGTATCAAATATTTGTTTTAATCATAGTCATAGATACTTTTTACTTCCCCGACTTATATATAATAGGGAAAATATTAGAATTGTGATTTTTTGATAGTTCAAGACTCTGATGACATTTTAGACCCTACTGAACCCAAAAAACATAAGTTTGAATGAAATCGGTCGGTCTGTCTGTCTAAAAGTATAATAATTAGAGAACCCGAACGAAATTTTGACTATAATTTCATAATATTTGAGTTTTTAAATAAAAAAGCTAGGTTTAAATTTGTAAATGAGCTTTTTCATCCAGAAAATCTAGAGAAAGACTCGCCATTTTCAAAAATACTTATATTGTAAGGACTAACATATAGCCGCCATCTGTCACCATAACAATGACAGCTGTCATTTTGATAATGGCAGCTGTCACTTTGACAATGACGCTGTCACTTTGACAATGACGCTGTCACTTTAACAATGACGCTGTTACTTTGAACTGTCAGTTTGACAATGACAAATGTCATTTTGAAAGTTGGTATGACATTCCTAAATTCATTAAATAGTGATGAAACTGGTCATGAAATCTACTGCCGGGGAAAAACTGGCCACAGCAGATTTTAATATTTCAATAATAGATTAATAAATATGCAGATTTGAAAAATTTATTATCAAGATATCAAGATTTCTTGACAAGAAATCTTGATTCTTGACAGTACTTTCTTGTCTTGTCTTGGGAAATAAAAAATACTTATTGTCTTGGTCTTGTCTTGATTTCAATACAAGATCAAGACAAGATCAAGATTATTTCTTGATTCTTGTGAAACACTACCAGAAGTGCACCTTACTTGAAACTTTTTTGGAATTTTTTGCATAAATATAGAATGATCCGCCATAGTATATTGAAACTTCGTATAAAGAACTTCTATAACATCAGATGTACAATCTTGTATTATGACTGCGATCGGCTAAACCGGAAGTGCACTTTACTTTAAACTTTTTTTTAATTTTCCGCATAAATTCAAAATGATTAGCCGTAGGATACTGAAATTTAGCATTTGAAATTGCTGTAGCATCTAAATGGTCATCTTCTATTTTTGTAACAATCGGCTGAGCCGGAAGTGCACTTTATATGACGGACTTTTTGAATTTTCCGCATAAATTCTAAACAATTAGTCGTAGAATATTTGAATTTTGTATCAGGCACTTTTATAATATCTAGTTATACACCTTGCATTATGATTGCTATTGACTAAGCCGGAAGAGCACTTTATTTGAAACATTTTTTGAATTTTCCGCGTAAATCCGAAACGATTGAACGTAGATTGTTAGAATTCAGTATTTAGGACGATTATACCGTCTAGATGCTCATATCCTATTTTTATTGAGATCCACCGAGCCGGAAGTGCACTTTACTTGACAGTCTTTTGGAATTTTTTGCATAAATTCGAAACGACCCGGTGTAAAATATTGAAATTTGGTATTTCAGTCTGCTGTAGCATCTGAATGATTGCCTACTATTCTCATAACAATAGACTGAACCGGAAGTGCACTTCAGTAGGAATTAATTTTTTAATTTTGCGCGTAAATTCAGATGTGTTGGTAGTCGTAGAATTTTGGAAATCAGTATTTAAGAATGTTGTAGTATAAGAATAATGGCCTACTGTTTCCATAGCAATCGACTTGGCTGTAAGCGCATTTTACTTGACAGATTCTTAGAGTCTCTTGGGTAAATCCAAAACGATTAACTGTGGAACGATGAGATTTTGTTTGATTATATATATATTCAATGATATATATATGATCAAACACAAAATCACATCGTATTATATATATATATATATATATATATATATATATATATATATATATATATATATATATATATATATATATATATATATATATATATATATATATATCAAATGATGTACAAGTAAGTCACGTGATGTTCACGTCAGATTTTTCAATTTGTCTCGATCTAGGCTCATAATACTGTGTCAAATTTTCTTTAAACTTGGATAACTATAAAACTAATGAAAAAAAATATACGAGCGTATTGATATATTAAGTGCAGAATTGAATGATCTTTCAATATTACAGGATGTCGTATTTGAAATAAGTGAGTTTCATACAGCTCTTTTTACAGTCAAAAGAAATTCGTGTTCTGGACACCCTGAACACACAATTACTGATATCTCCAAATAACTCAAAAGTATATTATTTCAATACGATAAATATTAGATTTGAGCATTACTGTTCCCATAAGTTAGGAGATATTGATTTTTTAATCTGCCTCGATTTAGGCTCACTAAACCGTGTCAAATTTTTTTTAAACGTGAATAGATAAAATCTATTAGGAATAAGTATAGGAACATGTAGAAATATTAAGTGCAGAATTGAATTATCTTTCAATATTACTGATAATATATAGGGTGTTCCATTTGAAATAATGACTTTCATACAGTTCTTTTTACAGTAAAATGAAATCCCTTGTTTGGATACCCTGTACATACTATTATCGATATTTCCAAATAAACTAAAAGTATATTATTCCAGTATGAAAATTGTTGAATTTGATCATTATATCTTCTATGAGTTAGGAGATATGGATTTTTTAATTGGCCTCAATTTCGGTTGATAATTCTCGAAAACGATACAAGATAAGTTGCATAAGTAATCAAAAAACTACTTTTGTATAAACAAACTACAAAAATATTTCAGGGAGTGGATCTTATGTTCTAATCAATGACGTATTAACAGTAGACCCAGCACGCGGCATTTGTTGTGATGCAGGAGTAAACAGTGGGGTGAGGAGGATAAACATCGTTGTGTCGCAGGTTGCGTTTTTCATTTGAAAAAATATCGATTATGAGATGTCGGAAAAATCTAGTTTTTTTTTTATTTTGAATCAATTGATATATTATTACTTCTAATTTAACAAATATATCCATACAGTACAGAATATAGGCGCGCACTTCTCAAACATAAATAAAAGCAGGCAAACCGCATAACAAGCATGTTTACTCCCTTCGCTTCTCAGAACCCCTCACCTTGTAAGTGCTAACATCACAACAAACTGTGGACTGCCATAGGACGCGCTGGGTCTACTTTAATAATACGTCATTGGTTCTAATACAGCACTAGATAGTCATAGCAGACTCGTCCGCCATCTTGGAGCCCACTGACAAGTGTGTGAAACGTTTAATATCCTTATTTTTATGATTTTGTGTAAATTATGTAGATTTCTAGATTAATAATATCAAGATTAAAATAGCAGGCAATTGTGCATTTTGTTTCTTAAGAAATTTATCTGCTTGCATTAATTTTCTGCACAAAATCTGTAAATGTTTAGTATTCAAATTATTAAGTTAAAGATAATAGTACGGTGATTTCAACAAATAGGTACCTAGATAAGTACTTGAATATTTGCTTTGGTCAAAGCAGGTTAAATAATAAATAATAATAAGCACAAAAAATTAGGTCTTTTTTATAAGATATCAGTCAAGGTAATCATAGAAAATACAATAAAAATTTAAGAAAACAGTTCAAATCGAATGAAACACAATAAGTTGCTTCTTGTTTTCATTTTGTTAATTCATTTGGAATTGTAGCTGGTGGTTTCATTTTTGTTTGAAATTTCAAAATTCCTAATCCTCAAACCTCTCACAACAGTGTAGTGCTCCAACAAATAATTTGCAATACTGCAAAACTTCTGAAAATTATGACAATTTATTGGCAAATCATTAAGAATATTACTGAAGGACAAAGATTCTTGCAATAATGCTGACATTTACTCTGAATAATGCACTCAGATTCCGACAATCGAACAGTTAAACTCTAAATTCAAATTGAGGTTAAGTAGCTCAGAATATATTTCTCCACATTCAAATGATGTATTGAGAAATAAAAGTTACTCATCTGTAGAATCAGAACCCGTATCTTGAATGAATAATACAACTGGGCCCAGAGCAGCCCGTCATTTGAAATTATTTTATTAAATGATATTAAAGTTCACACATCGGTAAACGGCAAACAACTGACAGTGGGCTCCAAAATGGCGGACGAGTCTGCTGTGCTTTATCTAGTGCTATAGGTTCTAATCAATGACGTATTATTAAAGTAGACCCAGCGCGTCCTATGGCAGTCCACAGTTTGTTGTGATGTTAGCACTTACAAGGTGAGGGGTTCTGAGAAGCGAAGGGAGTAAACATGCTTGCTATGCGGTTTGCCTGCTTTTATTTATGTTTGAGAAGTGCGCGCCTATATTCTGTACTGTATATATATATTTGTTAAAATAGATGTAATAATATATTAATTGATTCAAAATAAAAAATAAACTAGATTTTTCCCACATCTCACAATCGATATTTTTTCAAATGAAAAACGCAACCTGCGATACAACGATGTTTACCCTCCTCACCTCACTGTTTACTCCTGCATCAAAACAAATGCTGCGTGCTGGGTCTACTGTTAATACGTCATTGGTTCTAATATTACTTATTTTAGTTTTGTTGGCTGAAAATGCCTGAAAGTTTGGGACATTCTGTATATAAAATGAGAAATATCAAGTTTGAGGTAAAATTATTTACAAAATTAATTGATTACTGACCTTAGCCCATTGTAACCCTTCTTCTAGAACCTAAATTAATCAAAAATTACATTAATATTTCAAAATTTAATTCAATATTAAATACAAACCATAATGGGGTGAATTTGATAATTTGAATAACCCTTGGTTCATTTTAAAGTCTTAAAACACAACATTCACTTAAATTACATTATTCAGCACTGCACTATTTTGATATATGTCCAAAACAGACACACGATGTCTATTTTATATAGAATAAACTTGTAAGAAATGGATTTTAAAATCAATAAATATAACAAGCAAATATCACTGAAACATTTTAATAAAGTTGAGATTTCCGAACGTATTAGCAAAAATTATAAAAGCCAAATTGAACAAGTTCGTTCCTCACCAAGCGAACAGCATGGGTCAGTATTAAAAAATATATTGGGCTCGTGAAATGTGTTTGAGTTATTGTGGATAAATTGACTTTACAGGGCTGTTTCAAGTACATTTTATGACTGAAAGGACTAATGTGTAATATTTAGAGGCTTCAAAGTGAATACAGAAGTTGGAAAATCAGCAGGAAAGCTTTGGAGACATCTGAAGGTACATATTTTGAAATACATATTTTTTTATTATATATTAAAGCTTTATTTCTTTAGCATTTTAGTATTTTTTTGAATTTTGATTCAAGTAGCTTTTCTTGATGTATTATTTATTTAATTTTCAACTTTTTGTTGTGTTTTCTATACTTATTCCTCTTTCATCTCTTCGTTAGACAAATTAATTTTTGAATAATTATACACCGTCCTTATTTTCACCCCTGTTGCTGTAAAGTTTATTTTAATGGATGTGCAAATTTAAATTTAATGGGCCTAAAAGTTAGGTGCGATTTTCGAGCTTAAAAGCGTACAATTTATTATCAGTTTTGTATTAAACACGATGCTGTTTTATTTGGTTAACAAAAGAATTTAATGGAACTGAAGATTGATGTGTTCGTCATTTGTTTACAAGTTGAGTAAATCTTTAATTGATTCTTCAAAAATTGCATGTTTAGAAACAAAAGTGCTTTAAATTTACAGAATAAAAATGATTATATTTGATCCTTCGTTAATAATACTTTCGTAAAAAAAATGTATTCAAAGAAACAAAGCTTCTTACGTTAGCTTCAATAAAATTTTCACGCATGTCAGTAAAAAAGTCATGCCTGCCTTATTCCAAAATAAGACTTGTTCTACATGCGAAAAATATATGAATAAATAAGAAAATTCGTGAAATTTACGTTCCAGGCTTATTTTTTACACAGGTTCGTATCAGGTACATATTTCAATCAAAGTATAAATCATGAAATTACTGCCTTGACATTAAAAATAAAAGTCCGTATTTTTACCTCTTGTTCAAGCCCGACTTGAACAAATTAAAATACACAACTCCAGAAAAATATTCTTGTGCTTTAAAGTGATGGAAAGGAGCTTTTTTGAAGTCAATCGTGCGACTTGGACTTCAAACAATCTGTTTTACTGTGATGAATTTTTCCTTTTCTAATGGAACTTTTTAGCTTTTTGCGTTTATTTTATAAACGGTAGTATTTATCATACAATATGAAATAACTAGAATTGAGCCCCGGACAACTTGGCACAATATTTACTTGAAATATTTTTCAAAATTATCAGCGGTTCATTTGTTATTATTAAAATTTGAATTATAAAACTCGTTATATTTTTCTGTAGTAAAGAAATAATGAGAATCATGATGTGAAATTAGAATTAATGTTACTCATATTTGGACATCACATGCAAACGTTCATCAATTGTTTTTTTATAATAAATAATTTGGCTCTATCGTGTTTGGTATCAAATTAAAGCTCTTGCGGGAATAATTGTAGTGGAAATGCCAAAAAAGATACTTAAACGATTGTCAATTGTTTATTTTATAAATGATTTGAATGATGTCTAGTTTGGTATCAATTTAAAGCTCAATGAAATCCACGTTTCCATCTTAAAATTAGACTTTCGGCGATCAAATGTCGAAACTGTATGTTCCAATGAATTGAAGACCCCGAAAACTTAGAAAAGGGTTCTTTATATTCAAAAATACTTATTTTATGTAAGGACTAAAACATAATCGCCATCTGCCACTTTAACATTGACAGCTGTCACTTTGACTTTGAAATATGCAATTAATTGATGCAACACTCTGAATTTCTGTAGCAGCGATGAAATTGGCCATGAAATTTATGGTTGGGGAAGTACTGTGGTGGCCATATCAGGTTTTTCATCCTTGTATGAAAATAGTCCGAAGAAGCCAAATTTGGAGATCAGGTGCAATGCGAAACAATTTTAAACCCTAAGTGTGTGGTCGCATTTAATGCGAGCGCGTGCGATTTTTTAGGAGTACGCGTGCGCACGACGTCGCCGGTAAAAACAAACCTGTTGAAATACACTCGTATGGATACCCTGCAATTCTGCAAATGATTTTGACTGACGCGCTCGTATGCTATCACATGACTATCAGACCTAAACAAATTGGTTTGATTTTTTATGTGCTAGGTATGTCTTGTAGTTAGTTTTTCCATAGATTTTAATACATTTTCGGAAAGTTGAATATTTTTCCAGTTTAGTATAGATTTTGTATAGTATATATAGGTTGTTTCTTTAATTTTTCCAAAAGTTTTTATACTCTCCATTTTTATCTCTTTTTATAATTCAATTACCCAATATTTTCTTTTTCGACTAGTATATAATAATTTAGTAAATTTTGATCCATTTCACGAACTGCTCGTCGGACGGAGACAATATAACCACCAATAAGTATGACACGATATCGTATACTGACGTTCCAAAATCGCACGCGCTCGCATTTAATGTAACCATTCACTAAATCAATTATTGCCACGACTACAACTTTGGAGAAGTAAACTAGTGTGCTGTAACTTTTTTTTAGACCATTCTCACATTATTTGGACTAGTTTTTGGTATTAGGTATGTCGTGATATATTTATGTTTCGTCCACATTGATGCAACGATTTCTAAAAACCTGTTGATCTCATAATTCGGCCAATTTCTCGACTACAATGTTGGAGAAATGTTTTATCTTTATATTAATAGGTCAAGAGAAATCTTTCAGCCCCCTTTTTAAGCATATTGCTTGCACGAAGAAATGTGAGAATCAGCATATTTAAAGTTTATATGGAGAAGATGTGCAGAGAGCAAAAATTATATACAGGTGTCCCATTTTATTCTATATATTAATATGTGAAGAGCAAGCTTTGTACCCATTTTAAGCATATTGCGCGCACGAAAGAATGTGAGATTTGGCATACTTGAAGTTCATATAAAGGAATGCAGAAAGCAGAAGGCATATACAGAGTGTTCCATCTCAATTTTACGACGTGAAGATAAAACTTTGTACCACGCACATGAATTAAGTGAGTCTTGGCATATTTAAGGTCTGTGTGCATGGAGAAGGAAGTGCAGAAGGCCAAAATTATATAGAATGTCCTATTTTAATTATACGGGAGGAGAAAACTTTGTACAATGTGCATGATGGAATGTTAGATTTGGCATACTTGAAGTTTATAGTGCAGAAAGATAAGAGGATATACAGGTGTATCATTTCAATTTTACGTGAAGAAGACACTTGTTACCGCGCGCATGAAGTGATGTGAAACTTAGCATACTTGCAGTTTGTGGGGAGAAAGAAGTGCAGAAAGCAAAAATTATATACATGGTGTCGCATTTTAACTTTACGAGAAGAGGAAACTTTATACCGCGTGCATGAAGAAATATGAGATTTAGCATACTTGAAGTTTATATGGAAAAGGAGTGCAGAAAGCTGAAAGTATATTGTCCCATTCTAATTCTACGTGAAGAGAAAACTTTGTACAGCGTGCACGAAGAAATGTGAGATATGGCATACTTTCTAGAGAAGGATTACAGAATGCTGAAATTATATACAGAGGTCCCATTTTGATTTTTAAAAAAGTTTGTAACGCGCACGAAGGAATGTGAGATTCAGCAGATTTGAAGTTCATGGGAAGAAGAAGTGCTGGGAGCTAAAATTATATACAGGGTGTCCTATTTACAATTTTACGTGGAGAGGAAACTTTGTATCGTGCGCATGAAGGAATGTGAGATTTGATATATTTGCAGATTATGTGGAGAAGGAGTGCAGAAAGCATTAATCATAAACAGGGTGTGTAATTCTAAGCTATCACTGAAAACAATATTATTTTTTTCTGGAATATATCGGAAAATATGAACCGAATAGGAAAATGGCTGAAAGAAAACGTAATGATTTCTTTTCCCTGCTGGGGGGAGTAAGACATTTTGAAATCTGGAATGGGCACCACTAATCCTAATTTTAGATTCGGATGAACCGTCGAATAGCAAGTTAATTTTACCTGGAACACCTGAGGATGGAAGATTAAACTCAATAACATTCAAACTTTGCAACATAATGATTCACGTTCGAATTTCGACCAATGGGCGATCACTATTCTTTATACTAATACGTCAAGACAAATTTGATTTATATATTAATATGCGAAGAGAAAGTTTTATACTCTCTTTTTAAACAAATCGCGCGCAAGAAAGAATGCGTGATTTGTCATATTTAAACGAATGCAAAAAGCTGAAAATACATACAGAGTACCCCATTTTAATGCTACGTGAAGAGAAAATTTTGTACCGCACGCACGAAGGAATGTAAGATTTGGCGTACTTGAATCTTGTATAGAGAAGGAGTGCAGAAATCTAAGAGTATATACAGCGTGTCCTATTTAAATTCTATGTTAAGAGAAAACTTAGTACCGCGCGCACGATTGAATGTGAGGTATGACATACATAAAGTTCAGTTAAAGAAGCAGTGCAGAATGCTGAAATTATATACAGGCTGTCTTTTTTAAATGTTACGTGAAAGAAAAACTTTGTACTGTGCGCGCGAAGAAATGTGAAATTTTGTATACTTCAGGTTCATGTGGAGGCGAAGTGCTGGGAGCTAGAATTATATATATAGAGTGTCCTACTTCAATTTTACGTGAAGGGAGAACTTCAATTATATACAGGATGTTCAATTTAAATTTTCCGCTGAGAACGATATTATTTCTTGCTGGAATATATCGAGAAATATGCCCCGAATGGGAAAATGGCTGAAGATTGGAGAATTGGAGGAGGAAGTCGCTTTGAAATTTTGAATGGGAACCACTATTCTTGATTTTAAAGTCGGATGGAACATCGAATACCAAGTCAATTTTACCTGGAACCACCGGAGGTATTCAATAACGTTCAAACTTAGCAATATAATAATTCACGATCGAATTTCGACCACTGGGCGATCACTAGAATGTATTCTATGCTGAAGAAGCTATAATGAACATTTTGGCAGAATCTTTGCTGGCAGTCTATTGCTTGAACTGTTTCTTGGTTTCAAATATCTAGTGATGTATCCATGTTTCGTCCACAGAGACAAAACGACGCCTAAAGTATTCTGGATTCTGCGGAAACAGCTGAGAAATATCCTTAGAACATGTCACCCTTTTTTTTTATGGTGTCAACCATTTTTTCTTACTTGTACAAAGATTTTGATGAAAATATCCGTTTTGACTATTTTCGGCTTGATGTCGGTACGTATGTATGTGCGCAAATCTCAAAACCAGTCGCACATCTGATGTTGAAATTTTGTATTTAAGACTGGTGTAGGGTCTTGTTGTGCACCTCGCATTATAGTTGCAATTGTCTGTACCGGAAGTGCACTTTACTTGAAACTTTTTTTGAATTTTCCACTTAAATCCAGAATAATTAACAGTAAGATACTGAAATTAAGTATTTAAGATTGCCGGTGCTTCTAAATCATATATTTTTGTACCAATCGGCTGAGCCGGAAGTGCACTTTATGTAACACACTTTTCGAATTTTCCGCATAAATTCAAAACAATCAGTCGTAGAATATTGAAATTTTGTATTAGGTACTTCTATAACATCTAGTTGTGTACTTCGCGTTATGATTGCAATCGTCCGAACCGGACGTGCACTTTACTCGAAACATTTTTTGAATTTTTCGCATAAGTCCAAAACGATTGCACGTAGAAAGTTAGAATTTAGTATTTAAAACTATAGTTTTGTCTAGATGCTTATATCCTATTTTCATTAAGATCGACTGAACCGGAAGTGCACTTTACTTGACAGTCTTTTGGATTTTTTCGTATAAATTCGAAACGATCGGCTGTAGAGTATTGAAATTTGGTATTGCAGTCTGCTGTAGCATCTGAATGATTGCCTAATATTCTCATAACAATTCACTGAGCCGCAAGTGCACTTCATAGCAACCGACTGGGACGAAATTTAAAATGATTAGTCGTGGAACGATGGCCTTTTTTGTTTGATTGTTGTATTATTATATGCAAAAAAGTCACGTGATGTGCACGTCAGATTTTATAATAGTAGATGTCACAATAACGTCAAAAAAATAGTGAATTACAATCCTGTCTACTTGTATCGATTTGTCTTCCTGCTAGCAGGAATTCATGTATGAAATATATTCATGGAAAGTCCTCAGATATAATATTATTAATGTCAATATACCGAATGTCTTCATTTTATGATACGTTGAAAATACAATAATATTCTTGTATGACTGTGATTCAGTCTATAAAGTGCAAATTCAGGATGAAATTTTCATATAATACCCTTTTGGAAAAGGGAAGTACATCCACTTAAATATTATTTGTTTTGTGTTGGAGCTACGGAACTCAATTCACACGTTGTTCGTCTCGTGTTTGCAACAAGCTGCATTGAATTACACAATGATAATTACCTGGTATATTCAGAATTAGTTCATGATCGTGTGCTCATCAACAGCTCCTCAGATGCACCGTCTTAATTAAACAGTACTGAAGGGCAATATAAGGAGCATGTCCTTTCTGGAAATTCACTGAGGTGAACTCAGATAGAATATATTCAATATCCTTTCAAACCGATGTTCCTAATACGACTTCAGTAGGTTGTTGTCTGTCATTTCAGATCTATATGAAACGGGCAGGAGAACAAATTGAAATTTTATGCAGGATTCATCCCTAAAAGATTGTATTTCCTATTTACAAATAAAAGGTTGATTTCAATTCGACCACTGTCACAAATAAATAAGTTATGGAATAATTGCAGTAAAAAAGATTTACGTTTCAGAGTGAACAAATTTCTCCCCTGTTTTTTGTGAATCAGAATCTATAGGTATTCCCAGCTGGAGATTAGCCAAAGGGAACATATTTTTTCCATCGATTTATCGTCCAACTATGAGGGTAACTTCTTATCATTACTGTCACCAAAGAACTCCAAATTATTTACGAGGCGTGATAAAAAGCACAATGCATGTATCTCCCACATTTGATCCATTAGAAAGATCTAGTAGGTAATTAGGAAAATATATTTGATTCTCACCTTTTGAAATTTAGTTCCTCAGTGAAAATACTGATTCAAGCTTCTATATTTGTGAGTATTAAAGTAGAATGTATGGGTTTTAAGCTGGAGCTAAAGCATAAAGACTTAGGGCGCAAATAGCAAATTTAAATTAGCTCTCGTTTCACGTTTCAGCGATGCGATATTTACTTTAATACCGAACTAAGTGGATGAAGCAAGTTCATGAAATACAAAGAGATCCTTGAGCTGCCAAAATCTACCCCCATTATACTCACTTCATTAATTCTCCAAATTTATTCAATAATATTCACATTATGCTACTGTTAACTACACATGGAATCAATTACCTATTATCAATCAATAATGGCAGATTTTCTTGCACAGTTCGTTTAAATTTTCGTTCAGATTTTTCGCCCCATTTAGTGAATAACAAATAAAGGTAAAACGTGGTAAAAAGTGTGCGAACATCAGCAATAAGGAGAATCAACGACTCTGAAGTTACATTAGATGAGGAATCCTGAAGGAACAATTTCATCTGAGAAATTTCTGCTCAATTTCCTGCTCCATGAGCATGATAGCTTGGATTAGGGGACGCTTCACGAGCATCCTACGTGTATGAGGAAATATATATCAAGATATCTTTGTGATATTTGAGGCTGATGCAATATTTATTGTCCAGTATCAAACGATGCAATTTTTACTAATCAAATTTTGTCTGTGACCGGCGGATCGCTGTTATTGACCAAAGGCCGCTGTGACGTCATAACGCATGTTGGCGATCAGAAAATAGTGCATAATAGATAGAAACTGTGGATTAATTCGACTTAAAGTAGAATCAAACAAAAAATGAGTTCTGATGGGCTCGTAAAGGAACAGTTAGATAATTTGCCACAAGTTCACGAGTAAATGGTTGCCAACTTTTTCTTGAAAAGTGCTTACTAACGCAGCTGATACAAGTGCTGTCAAATTTCAGTTACTTTTTTTTGACAGTTTAATGTCTATTTTTGTTAAGACATTTATGAACAACTTATTTTGTTCACGATTACTGCTGCTATCACATCCAGGTACAATTCAATACTAATTTGTCGTCTTTTTTTCTTCAGAACTGAAGTTTTCTTTTACTGACTATTGAAAACAATGCTTCAGCTGAGCGCCAACGTGCGTAGTAATGACACAGTGACCTCTACAAATGTCGTTCATTTTGAAATCATGTTTGCTAATCACAACCGAAAAAATTCACATTTCAAGATTTTGATGGAAATATCCGCTTTGAGCATTCCTAAATCCATTTTGACTATTTTCGGCTTAACGTTTGTATGTATGTAACTCCAAAACTCAAAACCCGTCGAACTTATAATGTTGAAATTTTGTATTTAAGGCTTGTCTAGGCTCTTGTTGTGCACCTCGCATTATGCTTGCAATCGTCTGTACCAAAAGTGCACTTTACTTTAAACTTTTTTTGAATTTTCCGCATGAATTCAAAATGATTAGCCATGGGATACAGGAATTTAATATTTGAAATTGCTGTAGCATTTGAATGGTTATCTACTATTTTTGTACCAAGCAACTGAGCCAGAGTGCACTTTATATAACAGTCTTCTCGAATTTTCTGCATAAATTCAAAACAATCAGTCGTAAAATATTGAAATTCTTCTATAACATCTTAATGTGCACCTCGTATTATGATTGCAATTATCTGTACCGGAAGTGCACTTTACTCGGAACATTTTTTGAATTTCTTGCATAAATCCAAAAAGATTGTACTGCAATGTTTATTGCTTGACGAAATCAGTTTGTAATTGAATAAAAGTCACTATTTAATAATCTAAATGAAATAAAAGCTTTATTCTTCTTATGTCACTAATAACACTATATTTATATATTAATCGCTTCATTCTAATTTAAATAAGGTCACAGATATTTATATTTCACTATTTATATGCACTGTTCACTTCACTTGTCACTGTTCATTATTTATTTCACTACTACTATTCTTACTACTGTACTACTACACGTCTATGGCTTGGCCTTATATAGAGAAATATTGTTTCCTCGAACTTTCGATTTCTCGACTCTTTCCATTTCTAGGAATCACTAGAGGCTTCCATTGGGAGGAGTGATGTGCTGCGACGTGGCGCGGCGTAAGAGATGACAAGAAGCTCTTCCCCATACTACGTCGTCTTTACGAGCTCCCCCCCTCACTCTCGCACGTCACAGTACGTATAATATTAGAATTCAGTATTTTAAGATGATAGTATCATCTAGATCAGGCATGGGCAAAAGCCAGCCCGCGAGCCAGGTTCGACCCTTTTGATTGTTTAGTCCGGCCTTGTATACGTAACGTAGACACAAAATATTCCTGTACAAAAATTATAAAAGATTACAACTGTTGCACGTTCAAAATCAAAATTTCTGCTTCATCCTATATATAAAAAAATTTTCAGTTTTCACGTCTCACATTGAGTATTATAGAATAAAAGTATATTATGTTTTAATTATTTGTTTTTAATAATCCTATTTACATGTAGAATTGTGGATTGTGGGTTAGAATTGAGGATTGCGGATTGTGGATTAGAGTTGTGGATTGTAGATGGAGTAGTGGATTGTGGATTATAATTGTGGATTGTGGATAAGAATTGTGGATTAGAATTTGTGAATTTGGATTCGGATTGTTGATCGTGGATTAGAATTGTTGATTGTATATAAGAGTTGTTAATTATAGATGAGAATTGTGGATTAGAATTGTGGATTGTGGATGAGAATTGTGGATTGTGGATTAGTATTGTGGATTGTGAATTAGAATTGTGGATTGTGGATTGTATGTAAGAATTGTGGATTAAAATTGTGAATTGAGGATTGAGGATAAGAATTGTGGGTCGTATATTAGAATTGTGGTTTAGAACTGTGAATTGTGGATTAGAATTGAAGATTGTGGATTGTGGATTAGAATTGTGGATTGTGGATGAGAATTATGGATTGTGGATTAGAATTGTAGATTGAGATTTAGAAATGTGGGTTGTGAACTGTGAATGAGAATTGTGGATTAGAATTGTGGATTGAGGATTAGAATTGTGGGTTGCGGATTGTGGATTAGAATTTGTGGATTGTGGGTTGTAGATGAGAATTGTCGATTAGAATTGTGAATTGGAAATGTGGATTGTGGTTTGTGAATAAGAATTGTGGATTAGGATTGATGAGTGTGTATTAGATTTGGGGGTTGCATATCTGAATTGTGGATTGCGAATTAGAATTGTGGATGAGAATTGTGGATTAGAGTTGTGAATTATAGATTAGAATTGTGGATTTAAATCGTGGATGAGAATTGTGGATTAGAATTGTGAATTTTGGATTGTGGATTGTAGATAAGAATTGTGGATTAGAATTGTGAATTATTGATTGTGGATAAGGATTGTGGGTTGTATATTAGAATTGTAGTTGAGAATTGTGAATTGGAATTGTGAATTATGGATTAGAATTGTTGATTGTGGATTGAAATTGTGGATTGTGGATTAGAATTGTCGAATATGGATGAGAATTGTGGATTGTGGATAAGAATAGTAGATTAGAATTGTGGATTGTTGTTTAGCATTGTGGATTGTGAATAAGAATTGTGGGCTGTGGATTAGAATTGTGGGTTGTAGATTGTGGATAAGAATTGTGGATTAAAATTGTGGATAAGAATTGTGGATAAGAATTGTGGATTGTAGATTAGAATTCGGGATTGTAGATTGTGGATAAGAATTGTGGAATAGAATTGTGGATTATGAATTAGAATTGTGGGTTGTGGATTGCGGATAAGAATTGTGGATTAGAATTTGTGGATTGTGGATTAGAGCTGTTGATTGTTGATGGTGGATTGTAGATAAGAATTGTGGACTAAAATTGTAGATTAGAATTGTGGATTGTAGATAAGAATTGTGGATTACCACTTATAATTATCACTGATTTAGTTCAAATTTGTTGCATTAATACGAAAAATGAGCCCAAAAAATGGCGTTTTAAATTTGTCTGTGCGACAAGAAAGTATATGAGAAAAGTTCTCTTGAATTTGGTTTATTCATTTGATATTACTGGAAATGCTTGTTGGTTGACGGCTAGTTTGATCTAGGTGTGTTATAAATATAAAACGTGAATGATTCTAAATAATTTAAATTTGCAATAATGCTACAGAATATATAACAATTTTAATGCTCGTACTCCTGGAATTATACTCGTAGAACAATAAACTAAACGCTTATCCTAATAGGAAGAAGCTTATATAATCCACTTTATATTGAAATCATTCTTAATCTTTAACCGTTCAATCCTGTCTGGCTGTCTGTATGAAACGGCAAATAGTTCAACAAAATAAGATGAATCTGTAACACTTTGAAATGTATTATAGTACTTCCAAAATAATAATCGTAGAATAATCTGTCAATCCTTCGGCCCGAAGGATTTCCTGAAATTGGAATTTTGTCCCACTTTTGAAAGTATTCGCCCACCCCTGATCTACATGCTCATAACCTATTTTTACTTGACAGTCTTTTAGAATGTTTCTCATAAATTCGAAATGATCAGCCGTAGGGTATTAAAATTTAGTATTTCAGTCTACTGTAGCATCTGAATATTTGCCTACTATTCTTATAACAATCGACTGAACCGGAAGTGCACTTTATTTGAAATTGTTCTATAATTTTGCGCATAAATTCAGAACTGTCAGCCGTAGAATCTTAGAAATCAGTATTTAGGAATGTTGTAGCATAAAAATTATGACCTACTGCTTCCAAAGCAATCGAGTGGACCAAAAGCGCACTTTACTTGACGGATTTTTAAAATTTTGTGGATAAATCTAAAACGATTAGCCGTGGAACGATGAAATTTTGTGTTTGATTATCGTCCAATGATGTACAAGTAAGTCACGTGATGTCAACGTCGGATTTTTTTATTTCATGACTCTGTTTTATATACAACTGTACGTTATTTCACTTTTAAATTTGTTATTATAGTACTCTACAAACAATGATATTTTTTTGCAAAAGACGTGCAGTTCAAATTTGTAAGATATTCAAATGAGTTTTAGTTTTCTTAACCCGTATTTTCAGATCTAATGAGTTATTTTTTTAGCTAATTGTAATATTTCACGGTAGGATAAAGTCAGAATTGATAGGCTTACAGGATAGCAGTGTAGATGATGTATGACGATTATCAGTTTCAAAGTTTGGAGAGTTGTAGGGCTTGAGGGCGTACAGGGACATATTCAGATGAGGATTATAACTTTGAAATGCATTTGTCGTACAAGCTTCCTTGGTATTTTCATCAATTTTGCAGCAATTGCAGTAGTAAACACACTCCAATTTTTTTTTCTTCTGCAAGTAGGATGTTTAGGAAGCTTTACTTCATATTAATCACAGTAATATAAATTACTTCCTCGTTCAAATAATATTAAACGTCGTGCAGGCTTTAGACGCCGAGGTCTTGCGGTCTCTTCTACTTCCATCATATTGTCAATAAAGTCTGCACGAAAACCACATTTATAGTAAGCTCGATTGTAGCACTATCCTTGAGGGTAGTTTAGATGGTTTCAAATCGATTCGACGAAAATAATAGAGTTCGCGAAAGGGTAGGTGTTCGGTTTCATTGCGTTTCGTTTTCATAGTAAGTTTCGGTTTCAATAGTATTCGGTTAATAAACGATACTCTTTATACAGTTAGGTATCCTTAACTTAAGTTGGATCCGTTATTTGGGAAATATTGGTGTGAATTTCAAAGCACTTGTTGATCATATTTTCTTTTAGTTTCGAATTTGTGATTGTTCCTTAATAAAAATACAAGTAATTAAATATTTAAATATTTATTATAACTCACATCTTTTCCATAATTACATTCCTTGATTATCCAATCAATAACGAATTTAACCTCTCAGAATCATCATTTCTGATTGTAGCTTCCATCGCTTTCGTAGGTGTCTGAGGTAAAACAAACTAATTTAATTTACGAAATAATTAGATTGAAATTCCCAACAAAAGTTTCGAACAAACTCAAAATTCCCTGAAGACAAGCTAACCCCACATAAAACAATTTGTTAAGTTTGGGCTCAAAATAACTGAGCAACAAATTTTGATTGTATTTATTTTTGAAATTTATCTGTTTGCGTCAGTTGTGACACCAAAGGGCTTTGTAAATATTTCCTCTCATTCTTTTTCCTGCACAGGAGGAATCAAAATGACCATGAACTGCTGATGTAACACTAAGCATGTGAATTATAAATTTACCGGTAATTGAAGCTTCATCGATATCATCCTTGGTTGAGGAAGAGTCTGAGGAAACTGCAGCAGCTTCCTAGACGTCTGAGACTTCAAATAAATTTTGATAAATCCCAGTTTACTCTTTCAAAATAAAAAAAACAAAGTTATAAATAATGACGTAACATTGTCGTCATTTCTGTACGGATTGAATCGCACAAAACTAAACAGCATTCTCATGAAAGTTTCTTCGAAAATCCGTAATATAGAAACTTGTATCATTATTTATTTCTCGATCGAAATCAAATTATTACGTATATTAACCAACTTTTTCTTTGACTGTACTTGAGCTTCTGGAAGATTGGATGTTTAATCATTAGTAAGGGAAACGTTCATTTTTCGCCCACTCGCTTCTGGGTTATAGGAGTCCATTGTAGATTATTTTCCTCCGCTGGGGGTTTCAACGAATTCTTCCAGCCATTCTAGTCATTCAAGTTTTGTTAGCTGTTTTCTACATCGTTTTCGGTTTCAATCTACTAATTTGTCAGAGTTGGGTTAAAAAAGGAATCCTTTCACTAACAGTACAATTTGTCTGAATGTAGCTCTTGGAATCTTTGGAGGTGTCCTAACCACAAGTAGCTTTAATCAACGGATTGAGCTGAGAAAAACATCTTAGAGAAACTTATAGAACATGACGTCACTAGAGATCCAATGTCGAAGGAAAGTGAAAAGACAAGATGGAGAAATCTTGTCCCACTAAAGTAATTTTAGAAGCATTAGGAAAGCTCTTGGGAGAACCGTGTCACTCACTAAGATGTTACGTTATTGATAAGGGGAGTCTGTGTTAAACAGTATCAGTAGTGCATAAAGCATTCATTTTGCATACGAATTGAGGAAGCATTACCTCAGAAATGCAGTGCATATTTCATACGTTTTCCTCCGAATTCCAAGTTAAATCATTTCTGTTGTTTGTACCTACATTTGGATATTTAATTCGTGAAGTAAGATAGAAATAGTGGCTTCCATTTAAGATTTTAACGTGACTTCCTCACCCCCCTGCCCTTTGGGGAGTGAAAATTAGATGTAAGATATTTTACCATTCGGTGTACATTTTTCGAGATATTCCAGCAAGAGATAATACCGTTTTCAGCGGTAAATTAAAATGAGTCACCTGTATATAGTTTGAGCTTTCTGCACTCCTTCTCCATATAAACTTCAAGTATGCCAAAACTCACATTCCTTCGTGCGCGTAATATGCTTAAAATGGACACAAAGTTTTCTCTTTTCGAATTAATGTGGCTGGGAGACAAGAAATTAGTTAGTTTGGGAAGAATCAATGCAAAAAACCCATCAAAATATTGAAGGTTAGCTCACTGTATCTTGTTTTCCTTTCCCCATTATTAATTGTTACTGTATATCCTGTATATAATTTATTATTTCGAGTAAGTCATATTTTGTATTAAAGTCAATTACTTACATTGAAAATTGGTTGTCTGGTATTTAGAACTAGTTAAAATATGCCTTGACAATCCAAAGTGAACCTGATTTGATGATAAGGAAGCTGTATTTCTGGTACACAATTCTTCATTTACTTACTGACCTCATGAAGTTGAAGCTCAAATTTATATCAAGTCTGCAAAAAGTTTATTTAGTATAGCCATTCGGTGGTTTTACCTGGAAAGCAGTTTTTTGACGATATATCCTTTCTGACTTAATTCACGATGAAAACATTCGTATACAAAATAAAACTAGAGAAAATTTCCTAAAACTTCTATGATAACTTTTTTTTCGTAAAATCAATAGTCTTGGCGTACGAGCGCCGCAAAGTGTAGTTGGGCGCGTAGATCAGAATTGTGGATGAGAAGTTGTGACATAGCTTCCTCTACGCAAAGATGCAGCGATTAACTTCTCATTATTATATCGTTTTCAACATACATCGTGAATTATTATCAATCTCTGATCCACCAAAAGTTTATTCTTGTTGTCCTATAAAAGCAAACGACCCTGTAAAGGGAGAGACGGACGCCCAAGACAAAGGCAGCGCATTCCTTTAAAACTGCGGAGGATGGGCCATAGTAAGTCCGTTTTTTTGGAAAGGAGATATTGTCAAAAAAATTCTGTTAGGCACCATTTTTCCAATTAGAATTGTGGACTGTGAATGAGAATTGTAGATTGTAGATAAGAATTTCAAATCAGAATTGTGCGTTAGAATTGTGGATATAAATTGTGGATTGTGGATAAAAATTGTAGATTAGAATTGTGAATAAGAATTGTGGATTGCGGATGAGAATTGTGGATTGTGGATTGTGATAAAGAATTGTGGATTGTGAATTGAAATTGTGGATTTTGAACTGTGGATAAGAATTGTGGATTAGAATTGTGGATTGTAGATAAGAATTGTGGGTTAGAATTGTGGATTAGAATTGTGGATTATAAATTGTGCATAAGAATTGTGAATTGTGGATTATGATAAAGAATTGTGAATTGTGAATTGAAATTGTGGATTTTGAACTGTGGATAAGAATTGTGGACTGGAATTGTGGATAAAAATTATGGATAATAATTGTAGATTGTGGATTAGAATTGTGGACTGTAGACAAGAGTTGTGGATTATGGATTGTGAATAAGAATTGTGGACTAGAATTGTAGATTGTAGATGTGAATTGTGGATTTTAAATGAGAATTGTGGGTTAGAATTGTGGGTTGTGGATAAGAATTGTAGGTTTTGGTGTTGTGGATTAGAATTGTGGATAAGAATAGTGGATTAGAATTGCGGATTGTGGATAAGAATTGTCGATTGCGGATAAGAATTGTTGATTGTGAATTGTGGATTAGAATTGCGGATAAGAATTATGGACTGTAGATAAGAATTGTGGATTAGAATTAGTGATCGTAGATTGTGAATTAGAATTGTGAATTGTGAATTGTGAATAAGAATTGTGGATAAGAACTGTGGATTAGAATTGTGGATTCTGGATAAGAATTGTGGATTGTGGATAAGAATTGTGGATTGTGAATAAGAATTGTGGATTGTGATAAAGAACTGTGGAATATAATTGTGGATTATGGATTGAAATTGTGGATTTTGAACTGTTGATAAGAATTGTGGATTATAATTGTGGATTGTGAATTATAATTGTGGACTGTAGATAAGAATTGTGGATTAGAATTAGTGATCGTAGATTGTGAATTAGAATTGTGAATTGTCAATTGTGAATAGGAATTGTGGATAAGAATTGTTGATTAAAATTCTGGATTGTAGATTGTGGATTGGAATTGTTGATTGTGAATTGTGGATAAGAATTGTGGATAAGAATTGTGGATTATAATTGTGGATTGTGAATTATAATTGTGGACTGTAGATAAGAATTGTGGATTATTGATTGTGAATAAGAATTGTGGATTGTAGATGAGAATTGTAGGTTAGAATTGTGGTTTGTGGATAAGAATTGTAGGTTGTGGTGTTGTAGATTAGAATTGTGGATAAGAATAGTGGATTGGAATTGTGAATTGTTGATTTGAATTGTAGATTGTGGATTAGAATTGTATATTGAGGATTAGAGTTGTGGATTGTTGATTAAAGTGTGTGTGTGATTTGTGGATAAGAATTATGGATTGTGGATTAGAACTGTGGATTGAGGATTAGAATTGTGGGTTGTGGATTGTGGATAAGAATTGTGGATTAGAATTTGTGGATTGGGGAGTAGAATGGTTGATTGTGGATTATAGATATAAATTGTGGATTAAAATTGGGGATCAGAACTGTGGATTGTGGATAAGAATTGTGGATTATTACATATATTCATCATTGATTTAGTTCAAATTTGTTGCATTAATACGATAAATGAGCCCAAAAAATGGCGTTTTAAATATGTCTGTACGACAAGTATATGAGAAAATTTCTCTTGAATGTGGTTTATTCATTTGATATTATTGGAAATGCTTATTGGTTGACAGCTAGTTTGATCTAGGTGTGTTATAAATAGAAAACATGAATGATTCTAATTATTTCCAAATCTCCCGGTAAACTTTCCAGATAACCTCTTTTTTTGTGCTAATTGAGATAATAATATGAGCCTCGAACTTGATTCAAGACAATCCAATTTATATTTATTGTTTTTATTTTCAATACCTGAACATGCGATTCTGTATTTTGGGACGGTTTTAATTTTAATGTAGTACAAATTTAAAGCTGTAAATCGATGAATGTGGGCAGTAACCCTATCAATAATGGAGAAAATAAACTGGGTTGCCATTAGGTCCAATCAAAATTAGTTGAGGTTCTTTTTAGGATCTTCAATGAAATATGAGCTTAAAGCTTTTATTCCATGATTCGTATTGGAAGTAGGGATCTTTATGCCGTGGACTCAAGTATTTACGTTTAGAATTACATTGTTTTATTTGTCTGATAATTCTGAAATGATACAAATAGTTATTACGAAGGCTGCCTCTTTAGTGTTACATATAGCCGTATAGAGGGCGGCATTCAAAAAACATCATGAATTAAAATTAACCTTATTACCTAGTTGAACTAAATTCAGAGTTTTATTGAGAGAATGCGTGTGATTCAGGCACAGTGAATTCTTAAAACTTATAAGTCATTGCAAATCCCAAACAGGACGCATCAGTCCCATCGACAAATCCAAAACAGGTACACCAAGGATAGCATCCATCCAGAAAAATGTCGATACAATGCGCCAGCTGATCAAGACAGATCGTTATGCAACATATCGTGGCATTGACATCTAAAAGACATCAATTCAAAATATCCCACAGGTTTAATTAGGTAAGAGAAAGCTACTTTTCAGTTGAATGCCTCATTACTTGACTGAAAAACATAAGGCAAATTTTGGATGTTATTCGCTATTTCTTTTATCCATGATGATTTTGGTTTTCCTCTTTTTCTTTTTCCTGCTAGGATTGACTTTATTGTGTCTTGTTTCCATGCCATCCATACGTGTGCGACTCATTTTATTCTTTGCTGTTTTATTTACTTTACTATATCTCTTTCATCTAATTCCTTTACTACTTTTCGCGATTCATTCTTGGTCTATATTCGTTTTCTTGTACTTTTTCTGCCCCAGTATAGTTTTCATGATTCTTCTTTCTATTATTTTCAAATTTTCTTCGTATTTTTTCGTCATTGTCATTGTTTCGGCAGCATGAAATGCTATTGGCCTTATTATTTTCTTATATATTCTCCATTGTGTTGATTTTGACAGGGTTTTACTTTTCAATAGTTTTTTAATTGCGTAGAAAGCTCTGTCTGTTGTTACTATCTTCTTTTTTATTTTTGTTCCTCTTTCCTCTTTATTTGTTATTGTGACACCTAGATATTTGAATTTGTCCACCCCTTCAAAGTATATTCTCTAAACTTTATTTCTTTATCCTCTGTTGTTTTCCCGAACTTCATTATTTTTGTCTTTTTGATATTTATTTCGAGTCCTACGTTATTACTTGTCGTTATTATTTCTTGTAACGTTTCTTTCATCGTTAGTCTATTTTTCGTTGTGATCGCTATATCATCAGCGTATGCTATTATTTGTCCTGCTTTTGTTCTTAATGTTCTTTTTTCTATGTTACGTAGCACATATTCTAATGCTAAATTGAATAGAGTTGTTGATAGTGCATCTCCTTGTCTAATTGCTTTGTTTATCACAGAATCTTTTGTGCCTCTTTTCTGTGTTATAATACTAATTTTTGTTTTTCTCATTGTCATTGCTATCAGTCTCCTCAGTTTTTCTGCTATCTCTAGTTCTTTTAAAGCTGTCATCAGTTTTCCTCTTTTGATTGAGTCAGAAGCTTGTTTGAAATCCACGAACACTATCTTTGTTTTCATGTTATATTCTATGGTTTTTTCAATAATTTATTTTATCATATTATGGCGCCCGATGTTGATTTTGCTTTGATGAAACTGTATGGATACTGTTCGATGGTAACACTTGCTAACCTTATATGCATTATTGACAAGATTTTGTACGTAGTGTTCAGCAGTGTAATTCTGGCATACTTTTTGATCTCCTTTCTTATGAATTGTGATAATTTGTTCCATTTCCCACTCTTTGGTATTTTTCGTTCCTCCATATTTAAAATATGAGCTCATATATATGTGGTTGTAGTGTTTCGGCCCTATATTTTATGAGTTCTATGTTAATTTTGTAATTTCTAGGGGTTTTCCTGTTGTGACTGTTTTACTTACTTGTACTAAGTACAAAAAAGTATTGTGAAACCGACAAAATTCATCTATCGAGATTTTGGTGGAAATATCCGTTCGTGCGTGCGTGCGTTTATGCGTGCGTAACTCGCAAATCTCAAAACTGGTTGAACGTATAATGTTGAAATTTTGTATTTGAAACTGATATACGGTCTAGTTACGCACCTCGCAATATGGCTCCAATCGTCTGTACCGGAAGTGCACTTTACCTGATTTTTTTTTCGAATTTTTTTTTTTTTTTAATTAACCCAGAATGATAAGCCGTAGGAGCTTGAAACTCAGTATTTGATTTTAATGTTGTATCAGAATAGTTATCTGCTATTTTCGTAAGAATCGGCCAGGCCAGAAGTGTACTTCACTTGAAACTTTTTTTAAATTTCTTCCATAAATCTAGAATTATCAGCCATAGCATATGGAAATTTAGTGTTTGAACTTGTTGTAGCATTAAAATAGTTATCTACTATTTTTGTATCAGTCGGCTGAGTCGGAAGTGCAGTTTATATGTATAACAGACATTCAGAATTTGCGGTATAAAGCAATCAGTTTAATTGAAATAATAAGGTAAGCAATGATAATCTGATATCAATTTCTTAATTTTATTTGACATGTCAAAATATTTTTCCCTAAATTTCATTTCGTAAGCATGACAAAAGCGACAAAATTGGATCAGAACATGCTTTTTCATACAAATTTAAAATTAATTTTCATTATGTTGGTCACACGATCCAGCTTCAATTTCAGCATTATTGAACTCCAAATATACATAGTTATCAAAACTCTTGAAGGCATGGAATACAAAATGAGGCACTGTAATCTACGACTATTTGACGGTCTAAAAGTACAAAGGAATATTGTGAAACCGACAAAATTCACGTATCGAGATTTTGATGGATATATCCGTTTTGAGCATCCCTGAATCCATTTTGACTATTTTTGGCTTGATGTTGGTACGTATGTACGTATGTATGTGTGTATGTGCGTAACTCGCGAATCTCAGAATTAGTCAAACGTGTAATGCTAAAATTTTGTATAAAAGACTGGTATAGGGTCTAGGATCTTGATGTGCACCTCGCATCATGGTTGCAATCGTCTGTACTAGAAGTGCATTTTACCTGATACTTTTTTTGAATTTTCCGCATAACTCTAGAATGATTAGGCGTAGGATACTGAAATTCAGTATTTGAAATTGCTGTAGCATCCAAATGATAATCTCCTATTTTCGTCCTAATCGACTAAGCCGGAAGTGCACTCCATATTACAGACTTTTCGAATTTTTCTCATAAATTTAAAATAATCATTCGCAGAATATTGAGATTTTGTATTAGGCACTTTTATAGCATCTAGTTGTACACCTTGCATTATGATTGTGATCGGCTAAGCCGGGAATGCAGTTTACTCGAAACATTTTTTAATTTTCCGCATAAATCCCAAACGATTGAACGTAGAATATTAGAATACAGTATGCAAGATGATAGTACTGTCTAGATGCTCATATCCTTTTTTCATTGCGATCGACTGAGTCGAAAGTGCACTATTCTTGACGATCTTGGAATTTTGCGCATAAATTCAGAACTGTTAGCCGTAGAATCCTGGAAATCAGTATTTAGGAATGTTGTAGCTTAAGAATGATGACATACTGTTTCCATAGCAACCGACTAGCCGTGATGTCCACGTCAGATTTTTAAATACATCTTCCATTTCTCATAAAGTAGGTCCTGCTATTGGCTTTGTCTTGCACTTCGTCTTTCAGGCTTTGCTCTGAATCTGTTAGCAGTTCTTTAAAATGCTCGATCCATACTTGTTTATATTGTTGTTCATTTTCTGCTATGTTCCAGATTTTTTTAATCTTTTATGCCATACATTTTGTGTTAATTGTTCGTTAACTTGTTGCTAATATTTTTTTGTGTTCTTGTTCCTTCTTTCTCCTTCTACATTTGTTATTTTATTTTTTATCCATATTCTTCTGGTTTTTCTGGATTTTTGTTGCGTTTATTCTTCAGTCTTTCGTATTCGTTTTAATTTTCAGCTTTTTTTGTTGATTTTAACCTTGCGGTAGCTTTTTCTTCCAACATTCCCGTGTTTTCCGCATTAAACCAGCTTTTCTTATTTCTAGTATTATTGCGGTCTTTCCCTATCCTTTTCTGTACATCTGCTCATACACAGCTCAAAAATCAATTTAGTTTTTGGGGTAGTAATATATTGTATTATTGGGACATTCTCCGGAAAGTTCCGATACAAATTCCAAATATTGTTTTAGGTTCCTAAAGATCAATATTCAATGATTTCAATTGTTAGAAACAATTTTGTCTGTCTGGAATGTGGGATCTATAAAGTGTGTCGAAAAGATGGTCTAAATATCTCAAAATGAATTCATGTGCCCACAATTTCTTCACAAGATCCAAGAGCAGTTGATGCTAATTGGTATGAATCCGTTTGTTTGCCGGAAGTAATTGCCTTGTTCCGGAAAACCTACCCAGAACGACGAATCATCCTACAACAAAATAATGCAAGATTACACATTTTACTTTTGGGACAGTGAAGCTTTGAATAATTGAGTCATCCTTCGTAAAGAAATAACCCAAATACCCAAAAATAAAGAAATCTGACGTGAACATCACGTGACTTACATGTACTTCATTTGATATACACACAAATTTATTCAATAAAGTTTTCTGTCACTTCAGATTATAATTAATATAATTTTAATAATATTTTCACATGTACAATGTCAAACAAAATCAAAAAATTGACAACTGATTATCATTGCTTTCCTTTTCATTTCAATTAAACTGATTATTTTATACGGCAAATTCTGAATCTCTGTTATACATATAAACTGCACTTCCGGCTCAGCCGATTGATACAAAAATAGTAGATAACTATATTTTGATGCTACTACAAATTCAAACACTAAATTTTAATATGCTATGGCTGATCATTCTAGATTTAAGCGAAAAATTCAAAAAAAATTTTAAGTGAAGTGCACTTCTGGCTTGGCCGATTCATACAAAAATAGCAGATAGCCATTCTGATACAACATCAAGTTCAAATACTGAATTTCAGCATCCTACGGTTGATCATTCTGGATTTATTAGAAAAATTCGAAAAAGGTTCAAGTAAAGTGCACTTCCGGTATAGACGATTGGAACCATAATGCGAGGTGCACAACTAGACCCTACAATACAAAATTTCAACATTAAAAATGGATTCAGGGATGCTTAAAACAGATATTTCCATCAAAATCTCGATAGATGAATTTTGTCGATTTCACAATACTTCCTTGTACTTTGTACAACAGTATCAGTTTATTCATTGTGGAAGGTATGCAATTGAAATTTTCGGATGATTTGTCCCGTTTATTCTGCTTCTGAGGATCTGTAGAATAGGCAATACAAGCAGATAATATTTGATTATTGTATTTGCGAAGGGTGTAGCTACCATCCCCGAAGACAGCGATCAAAACACATCAATGAGCTCCAATTCGCGGAGTCTGCGTGCGTTTTGGCGGGCTTTTCTGTTCTTGCGCAATATGTAGCATAAAAGCTCCCAAAGCTTGTGCTTTTGCTTGTGTCAGTGCTTTCGCAGCTTGTCAGTTTGTTGGACGTGCCGGTATCCACAAAAGTTCTGTCTTTGACATGTGAAATAAACTCCTTGACAAAATTTATAATTAAGATTGAAAGCTTGACTATTTAGTGCCAAAAGTGATTAGAGCTTTAGTGAAACGAAAAGTTTTTGGATCTCGAAAAAATGGATGAACAATATAATTTTGTGAGTAAACAATTTCTCACTTGAAGTTTTCATATTTATTTCCATACGAAATAAATTGTCAAACAATACAGTCACATCTCTCATGAACAGCGGTACCAATCCCCGTCACCAGAATATTTATTCAGGCCCTTTTCATAATTAAAAATGTAGCTCCATAGAAGAATTACCACAACCCTAAATTCAGTTAAAAATAATTAATAGTCCCCACGACTTCCTGATGATATATTTAAAGTGAATTTAATTTTTATCATACCCAAAATGACTGTATAACCCCCGTAAAATGAGTTATCTTAATTCATTAGCATATAAAGCCCCAAAAAATACCTTAATTCGCGTGAATCCTTTGCCAGGACACAAAAAAATAATCCACAGTTAAAAAAAGCATTAATTCTTTGTCCACGAACAAAGCTGTAACGAACTGGTTAAAAATGATAAAAAGACACGAGAAGAAAATACGCATGAAGGAAAGAGGATGAATAATGGAGAATGTAAAACTGGGGAGGATCTGTCAATGCTAGAAAGTGTAGTGTAGGCGCATAATATACAATTTCAATCAATCACTCTGAATATAACTACAAATTTAACTGTTTTTTATTGCTACAAGAATGCAAACCAATTACTCAATCCGTCTTCCGATGTCACATTTTTTTTTATTTCTTATATTTTCCCTATTCATCACTTTCTGTCTCATTGTAGCTAACCATTTCCATTTATCTCCATTTCGCAGCCAGATTTCGAGGAAGTAACTCATTTAAATTAATTCGTATCAGTCACTCAAATTGAGGGTAGTAGTGGTAACCACAATATCCATTTATTTCTATTTGTATACTCGTGTAGTCACTTTAAAATTATTTTTTTCGACAATTTTACGACCCTTAAACTGGAAGGCACAGGAAATCATAAAAAATATTGAATATAAAGAAAAAACGTCTTCGAAAATAAAAATATGTCCCTTTGAAAGGTTTCCTGCTGAAAACAAAACATAATATGAACAATAGCGTCAATTCACGCCATTGTACAAAACGTTTTTTCTTATTTATGGTTCGCGCAATAAAAATAACAAATGAAAGCAGCAATAAATTTTTTGTCTCGCAATTGTTTCATATTTGAAGTATATGGAAGCAGTTTAAAAATGTATTTTTCTTACGACCACCTGTAAAAATGGTTAACGGCTGGAAAACAATTTTCCACCACATAAACGGGTGGCAATTAAGGTCCATAAACTGTTTTTTAGTGTATTGATGCTGGTAGTTGATCTGATTATTTTATGCTTCCAGTACAAAATTTGTTCTGTTACTCTGTTATTCTGTCTAAAAACTCATTTTATTGTTTGTGCCAGCTTTATTGTAATCCTATTGTTTTAAATTTGAAACACCAGTTCAGGGTCCAAACCGTTGAACCATTTCTTCCCAAAATTCATATCTAGGAGCTTCAAGATATTCTCTTGAAATATTAAATTTCAGTTTTCAATTTAATTGTTTTTCAGCTAACTTTACTAAAGGAATGATAAATCAGGTTGATAATCATTCCAATTATCATCCTTCAGCATTCCCGCTTGCTGAAATAGAAATACTCCTGAAAATTTGAATAGCATTGTACAATTTAACAATATGATAAAGAAAAGGAGCTTTTGATATTGTTCAAATAAAATGGGATTTCAAAGGGAAGCTTTCGGAATTTATTAGTCTCCTTATAATATATTTAACCTTCATTATCAACTAGTTTATCTGTATGATCTTTTGTGCTTTGAATTATTTGTGTATCTGAAACGTGGATATTGAATAAAGGGTAATAAATACAATATTCTTTGAAAATGTATTCAACTGAAACAAAAATCGGAACTTATACAGATATGCAATTAAAATTGTAAAATATCAAAAGATGAAAGGATTCTTTGGAATGCTTTAGTCTATTGTCCTGAATTCGTTATTATAATTTTTTTTGAGGCTTTCGGAAGTTCAGTGATCATGGCGGAATAGACAAGACTAAAATTAATGCTTGCATACAAAATGAGTGTTATAGATATAAATTTTAATGGAATTATTGAATAATGACAATATGAATTTATGATATCAAAATGTTCCAAAATCCACGCAACAACTAATTTTCATAGAAAACTTGTTTTAAATTCAAAATAATGAGTTTTTACTTACTTATATAAAGAACTTCTATAACATCTTATTGTACATCTTGCATTATGATTGCGATCGGCTAAACCGGAAGTGCACTTTTATTTAAACTTTTTTTTCAATTTTCCGCATAAATTCAAAATGATCAGCCATAGGAAACTGGAATTTAGCATTTGAAATTGCTGTAGTATCTAAATGGTCATCTTGTATTTTTGTAACAATCGACTGAGCCGGAAGTGAACTTTATATGATAGACTTTTTGAATTTTCCGCATACATTCTAAACAATCAGTCGTAGAATATTTAAATTTTGTATTAGGCACTTTTATAATATCTAGTTGTACACCTTGCATTATGATTGCTATCGACTAAGCCGGAAGAGCACTTTAATCGAAACATTTTTTGAACTTTCCGCATAAATCCAAAACGATTGAACGTAGATTGTTAGAATTCAGTATTTAGGACGATTATGCCATCTAGATGCTCATATCCTATTTTTATTGAGATCCGCCGAGCCGAATGTGCACTTTATTTGACAGTCTTTTGGAATTTTTCGCATAAATTCGAAACGATCATCTGTAGAATATTGAAATTTGGTATTTCAGTCTGCTGTAGGATCTGAATGATTGCCTACTATTTTTATAACAATAGACTGAACCGGAAGTGCCCTTCAGTAGGAATTTCCTCTTTCATTTTGCGCATAAATTCAGATCTGTTGGTAGTCGTAGAATTTTGGAAATCAGTATTTAGAAATGTTGTTGTATAAGAATAAATAAGAATAATGGTCTACTGTTTCCATAGCAACTGACTTGGCTGGAAGCGCATTTCACTTGACAGATTCTTAGAATCCAAAACGATTAACTTCACGTGACTTACTTAGTCACGTGATGTTCACGTCAGATTTTTTATTGAATCATAAAGTATATGTATGAAATATTATATAGAGAAAATGGCCTTTACGGCTTTGTTGGCACAAACGGACTTTTGTAAAAATTTCCATGCCTGCTCTACATACTAAATGTGACAGAATTTCGATGATACAGCACTCAACTTCCAAAAATATATGTCGTTCACATTCATACCTCCAAATGTAGGCACAAAATACTTGATTATCACGTCGCGATAGCGAGCACCATTAAATGTTTTTGTCTGGTCAGTTATTTCTTCGAAGAAGAATGGTTCGATTATGCCTCCGGCCTAAAATTTGTACCAAACAGTGACACGTTGGGGATGCATTTGTTTCTCAACAATCACTCGTGGTTTTTTGAATCCCAAATGTAGAATGTAGGCTCAAAATACTTGATTATCATGTCGCGATAGCGAGCACCATTAAATGTTTTTGCCTGATCAGCTGTTTCTTCGAAGAAGAATGGTCCGATGATGCCTCCAACCTAAAATTTGCACCAAACAGTGATACGTTGTGGCTGAATTTGTTTCTCGACAATTATTCATGAATTTTCTGAATCCCAAATGCGATAATTCTCATGGTTAACTAAGCCATCAAAATTGAAATGAGCGTCATTACTGAAAATTGAGAGTAATGCAGATTTGAATAGAGAAATACTATTTGTAGAATGACAGATCCCAATAATAATTGATGGACACAAATAAAATACTTCGTCCTCTATACAACTTCAGAACTATGATATTGATTACTTCAAATTCTCATCTGTACACTTCCAGCTATACGCCTATTGCGTATCCTCAGTGGCTCCGCTCTATCGGTTAAATTTTACATCTACGAGGTGTGCCGTCAAAAACGTCAAACTGTTAAGCGTCATTTTTGTATGTCATATTATTCGATAATCATGAGTACAAATCATTCACTTAGAAGTTGTTGTGTTGTTGGATGTACTAATACTAAAGCAAACAGCCCAGAACTAATTTTTATAGGTCTCCGGGAAGAGATTATGAAGCAAAATAAAGAGAAATGTGGATAACAGCAGTTAAACGAGTGTGATTTCATGCAATAATCTATAAAAATGTATTAGATATCATTCAATTCTCAGTATCAACCATCTTCAAGAGAAGTTAAATATTATAATTGTAAAGAAACCCAATAAATACCACTTAGATAAGTTTCTTAATTGACTGAACGATCACATAAGTCTCAGAATCCTTTATTATTGAAAGCACCAAATTTTTGCTTAATATTTTTCCTTCTCAAAATTCAAGAATTGTTTTGAAGTTAAACACGATGAGAAAATCTCTTCCCCCCAAGGATTTCGCTCAAATTCTGTAAATATATAACACATTATAAATCTACTGTATTTGATTACCTTTGGATGAGTCACATAAACGTCATAAACAATAAAAAATAATAATAACTATGGTTGATTCGCTTCTTTTAGAATATTTTTGTCTACAAATGTTGTAATAAATTAAATACAATATTATTATTAGGAATAGAGATGGTACGTCATGGATTTCATTTTAATTTTAAAGCAGATTGGCATATTCAAAAACATTGACAGGTGACATCACACCTCGAAGTTGTGATTTTTGAATAATATGCGGCGCTTTCGTCGAAATTTGAAGATACGCAACAGGCCTATAGGCTACGTGCATGAAGTATACTAGCGCCTCTAGCGGGCAATGGAGAATGATTGAACTCCATATTATCATTGTTTCATACCGATTATTTTTTAAATGTACTAATATTATTTAATTCAGCTGTGTGCGTATAATATAACTTGCATAGCATAAAAGGTACGTTGAAATTATTTATTTTGAGTATTTTTTTCTTCAATCTTAAATTCTCTATAACGTACCTCTTATAGAGAAAACGTCTTAATCCGTCTAAATTGACAGGATAACCTCAAATTATGACGCCGTGATCTTGCAGATCGGGTTTGTATTTATCAAACACTGTATCCCTTTTACCGAGGAAGCATTGAAGAAAAGCGTGAAATTAGTTTTGCCATATTAAACATGCTGAAGAATATGTTGCTGACAATATTAACAACAAAATTATTGCGAAGTGCATCTGACAAACTTCTATCACTGAAACATCTTACAAATTAGAGATAGAGGTAAATTCATGAATTCCAAATCGATGATGAATATTTCTAATTTCACAATTGAATTAGAAACATATTTGTTATATAGATTAATAATGGAAGACAGACAATACTCTATTTACCGCTTTGATTCACTTCACTCGTTTTTTCATGTTATAACTGGGTACATGAAATCTATGAAACTATATTTCACTTGAATCATCCTTAACACAACAGCCTGGAACAGAAAAACCGTTTTCCCATGTTTTATATGCAATTATTTTCACTTTTAAATTACAATGCTCTATGACAGCTCATTGACGTATTCTGAGAAATGGAGTTCAATGGTTACAATGATGCTCACTATGAGCGCTCGCATCGATATTTGTTTAAACTCCGCCCCCTTGCACATAGCCTATACCAGCATTTAGAAATTAGATTAAAATTTAATTTTTAATGTATTTATCCAATGAACTCACTGTAAACTTTGTTTGTCAGATTTGTCGAATTTATCGAAATCCAAACCATACTTCTCACCAGTATGACGAGATCGGGAAACTACAAATCAAACCAATTTTTTCGGTTCTTGAAAGCTTGACATTCAAATATGTTAATCAAATACAGTACCAAATTATCATACATAGATAACATTTTATCAAACACAGCCAGAAGCAGATATTCAAAATGATTTTTGTTACTAAAATCAGCCCTAGGCTATTTGTCATCTAATAAATAAATAAATGATGAAATTATTTTAATTAGGTTAACAAGCCATTGACAGCTGTCATGTAATACAACATGCCGATACTAGATAGCGCCACAGAACAAATTTACTAGTAAGAAAGTCATATTTGAAATATACTGCCGTTGAAATTTCGGAAAATATTGTAGGACATTGCTTAATTTTTAAATAACATTCGATGTTTCTTAATGGCAGAATCTATGATTTGAACAAAAGAAAATAATGTTTCGAGAACTATAATTTTCACTATCCTCAAAAAGAAATATTATCCTCAGTAAATATTTGGCCACAGAATATAATTACTTTTGTCAAAATTGAACTTGTAAATTTCGATATAGAATAAAAAAAGTGTAAAAGAACATCAGAGAAGTACCCAAAATATCGAGAATTTTGAGCCTAAAATTCAGTGATCGATGTCAAAAAAAATTAATTATTTAAATATATATTTTTTGAATATAAATATCATACTTTTAGAAGTGCGCAAAAAGTGTTATTAGCGAAATATCAATTATTAAAAATAAATAATTTTTGCACAGCACTCTGAAGAATAATGTCATTCATAAGTCCACCAAATTTTGTTCCAAAAAAACTGAATAGTCTCGGAGAAATTGATATTTTTGGCACTAATTTTTTTTTTCTCCTGCATTGAAACAACGCGTTTCAACGCCAGTTTTGTCAGTCGAAACAAGACAATTTCAGACAAATGCAAGTGTAGCCGGGCAGAAATAAGCGTGTTTCTGCCCTAGGGGAGAAACAAGCTCGTTTCTGACCGCTGAATTTGTTTCTTACGTCGTTTTATCCCTGGCAGAGTCGCATTTGTTCATTATCAATCTCTAAATGAGAATCATATAACCTTAGTTAATTTGACAGTTGTTGTATTCGTAATTGTAAATTAGATTAAAAAGACGATTAGTTTCAAGAAAGAAAGTATTAATACGATAATTTCAAGTAAACCACAACATCTTATTGATAAAGCACAAGCAGCTACTCTCGACTTGTTACCTGTAAAATCAAAAGAAAAATATTTACTTTATTATGACAAATTTGAAATATGGAAAGTTTCAATGCAGGTATTATGAAAAATACAGTGTGTGGCACGGGACAAAACACGATTTCAGCCGAGGACGATGCCGGCCCTCGCTTCGCTCGGGCAAGCAACACTCACCCTCAACTGAAATCGTCTTGTTTCGTCCCTAGCCACACAATATACTATTTCCAGATTAGCCGTAATAAATAAGATTTGGATGCTAATTTTGTACGTTAGCACTAATGTTATACAGATTTATTGCAGACATAATGTAACTTTGACAAATCAACTAATATTTGATATACACACCACTAAAAACTTTGCTAATTTATTATAAGAAAGTATTCATCAAATATATTGCTACAAGATTCATCATTTGAAATTTCCCGCTTAAATTCTTTCATTTAAGATATAAAGGTGCTATTTTGTATATTACTGAGGGATAAACTAATTTTCTACCTAAAAAATAAATAAACTGTCTCTTCTTTGTCCAACCAAATTTAGTTCCCTACGAAATATTGGCAATAATATTGCGTGAGAGGATCTAATAAAATTGTCAAACCTCAATTTATCTTTTGCATTTTGTTGCCGTAATAACGTAGCACAGATAACTGTCTTGTTTCATCTTGGAAAATTGCATTTTCATCAGATCTCACACGTAGCTTCGAAAAAAATCAATTCAGCTTTCACGGAATTAATTACTCTTCCCTCGAATTTTTCAATGCATTTATCTTTTAGAAGAGTCTTTAGTATGTATTTACAATTATTTTTATATGAAAATATTATTAGTAAAGTCCAAAACCGTTTTAATAGCCAATAAAAGGTGTAAGGGACAATCCAATAGTACGTTACATGAAATGAGTGTAATAGTGATAATAATGATGTAATTTTCAGGGATTTAGATCAAATAAAGCTTAACATCCTGCAATTCCAAATTTTTTGATCTATTAAAATTGGAATTTGAATCTCTTGGATGTAAATGGGAAAGAAATAACTGAATATATATGTTTTGTATGTTTTTTGGAAAAAATATTGATAAAAACAATTGTATATACAGTATAATACCGAATTTTTTTTTTATCATATTAGACCGAAAAGTTCTCGGCTGGAGCATAGATGCTATTATATTATTTCTGTAAAAAACTTCAGATAGCGCTATGCAAAGTATCAGATTCATGTGTTCAGTGAATTTACGATAAGTAAACGATGATTGCTTCTCTTATGAAATGAATTAAATACAGGCCCCTGCTGTGATTAGATACTACTAAACTTAAACATGGCCAGGATGATGAACGCACGAAGTATCCAAAAACAGTCGTGACCGACGAAGTTTACGCAAATATTCCCAATCCCATACTAGACAATCATCGATTAAAGGTTCAAGAAATTGTTGAGGCTGTAAACATTTTGACAGACCGCGTCTACCACATTTTAGGTGGGTATGCGTCAGCAGGGAGCCGAACATTTACTTATTCAAAGCTTTAAAGGCAATCCCACTGAATTTCTTTGACGTTTGATCACTGCACTACATGCCAGAGATAAGGCAGCAGTCGGATCTATGGATGGAGCAGAAAAAAAGTGTGTCTAAAAAAGCCAAAACATTACAAAGAGAAACTTCAATCATCTGACAGGATTCAAAAGTGATGAGTGCATCCCTGGAGTACTATTAAAACTCTTGAATTTAATTTAAAAATTCAAGCATACAAATTAAATCTACCAAGACTTCACGATTGCAGTACTAACAAATGTGACCAGCGCCATCTCTTATTACAAGAATATAGCTTACAAGCATTATGGCCATCTTTGATACAAAAGCTTCTGCGCAGTGGTGCCTCTATATATAAGAGGTATAAAATTTGACAGATGTTCAATATCTACAACTATAACTATAACGGGAGAAACTAGCTTCGTCACAATTTGATTGCGTGAAAACAGTTTGATCTCAAAAACTAATACTCGTTTAGTGTCCTATTTATATGAGTATTTGTTGTCGCGATTTTGACAGATTATAACGATCTTTAGTCAAACCTAAAACTGCATCTGATGTTTCGTCATAATAATAAATATAATTATTATAATAATGCATTAATAATGTTCCAAGATAATTGCATAAATGTGGGGCTGAGGTGCGCAGCGTTCCAAGGCTGAAGTGCAGACGCAAAATAATGAAATTACCGATAATATTCATGCACGCTAATTGCTTTAAATTTCAGCGAAATAATTATTCTCCGGCTTTAAGTGCAGAACTTGTGACGAATTTATAATTCAATTATTTTTTCGCGATGGCTGAATTGCCTACCTTGAAGGTGTTAAGAACTTCGTGGAATTCAATTTTGATGCGAATGAAGACGTTGGGAGTATTGACTATATAAAAAAAACTCTTTTGTATGTCACTCGAATTCGGCCTACAGTTATATATATATATATGTCACACACCGCCAGAGGCGGGTGGAACTTCGATGATATTTTAATACATTTTCAAGCCACAAGTTGGAGAGTGTAGACAAAAGTTTCTACCTTCCTCTGGCAGGCTATCAAGTTATTTTTGAATTTGTGACAGTTGCGCTTTGTGCCATAAATATTCACAAATCTTACAGAAGTTTCAAACGATGGATACGAAACAATCATTGATGTTCGAGGCAAGGATCACTAGCTACAGTAAACTCTAATTTGTCAATATTTCATACAAAACATAAATGTGAAAATGGGAGTCAAGTTCAATATTAAGAATATTCGTGGTTGTCGACTTCGCCGCAAAATAATTGAGATCTAAATAGGTACCAAGTTCTATAGATAATCACACTCACTAACAATACTAAATAATCTACAGAACTTAATGATTTCACTCTATTCCTTCAAAGCAATATTATGCACTAACTACGCAATTGAGGAGTGTGGAACACAATTGAATCGCGATGTAATTTTAAACTCTCTTACTAGTCTGAAGAAGAGGGACAAAAAAAAATAAATTGATACCTCAAATGAATAATTTCTGGAAGAACCTCGAATCAGAAGAAAGGACAGAAAAGAGGCATCTATAAATACTTTGAGTTGATTTTTGATAGGAGTACCAACTGGAGCACGCAATCTCAACTAGTCTCATATGTTTCCTGATCATTTTCGCATTCAACTTATGATTTTTTTATGATACATTTTTCGTACAGCAACTATTCCAATGGCGTAACACTATAAAAAAATCTGACGTGAACATCACGTGACTTACGTGTGCATAATTGGCTGAATGAAATACATTAATTTATAAATGAAGCACCTGTGTATTAGTTTTTCTCAAATTATTACAAACTTCACACTTCACACTCAGGTCGTTTCAATAAAGTATAAAGTAATAAACAAAATATTGTATCATATATTTCAGAAAATATTTAAAATCAATTACCAAATTCAGTTTGATACATTTATAGGTTATATTTTCTGTTCTTCCAGAATAGAATCTTCAAAATTTCATGCAGCAATATTTCCATTGAATTATTCAGTGAATTAATCAATTTAGAATTGCATTCCATTTAATATTTCACCGTTTTCTTTAAATAAATCGTTGAATGATTCTCTCTTTATGTTTCTGATGAAGTAAGTTGAGAACAGCAACTACTTTTTGAACTGCTCGTAGATGGCAGCACAGTCTGACACTCCTGAGACAGTGACACAGTTTCAGACAATTCAAATCAGCTGATTCAAGTACAATGAACTTGTGCAGACAATCTTATGTTTAAGAAATGTACTATCCGAAAATATACGTGAAATCTCTGAATAAAAATCAAATTTCTTAACAATGACAAATAAATAAGACTGAAAGACCAAATTGTTGATTACAGAGACAAATTTAGTCTTTTTTTCAACATATGCAAGAATAGGATCATCGAGGTGAGCGAATATCAATGTATGGTCAAAATACTAATATTCTTTCAGTTTCAAATGAATGATTGAAAAGACTACGACGGCTCAAAGCTGCAAAATACTCTTTTCAGTCGACAGCTGTCATTTTTTCAACAAATGAGAAACATTCAGTTTGAACCATAGGCGCACTATGAAATTTGATCATATATATCATTGGATATACATAATCAAATACAAAATCCCATCGTTCCACAGTTAATCGTTTTGGATTTACCCAAGAGATTCTAGGAATCTGTCAAGTGAAATGCGTTTTTAGCCAATAGGCCATTATTCTTATACGATAACATTCCTAAATACTGATTTCCAAAATTCTACGACTACCAACAGATCTGAATTTATGCGCAAAATTAAAAAAAAAATTCCTACTGAAGTGCACTTACGGTTCAATCTATTGTTATAAAAATAGTAGGCAATCATTCAGATGCTACAGCAGACTGAAATATTAAATTTCAATATTATACATCTGATCGTTTCGAATTTATGCGAAAAATTCCAAAAGACTTCAAGTGAAGTGCACTTCCGGCTCGGTGGATCTCAATAAAAATAGGATATGAGCATCTAGACGGTATAATCGTCCTAAATACTGAATTCTGAAAATCTACGTTTAATCGTTTTGGATTTATGCGGAAAATTCCAAAAATGTTTCGAATAAAGTGCTCTTCCGGCTTAGTCGATAGCAATCATAATACAATGTGTATAACTAGATATTATAAAAGTGCCTAATACAAAATTTAGATATTCTACGACTGATTGGTTAGAATTTATGCGGAAAATTCAAAAAGTCTGTCATATAAAGTGCACTTCCGGCTAAGCCGATTGTTACAAAAATAGAAGATGACCATTTAGATGCTACAACAATTTCGAATGCTAAATTCCAGTATCCTATGGCTGATCATTCTGAATTTATGTGGTAAAGTGCACTTCCGGCTTAGCCGATTCTTACAGAAATAGTAGATAATCATTTTGATACAACATCAAGTTCAAATACTGAATTTCAACATCCTACGGTTGGTAGTTCTGGATTTATAAGAAAAATTCGAAAAAAGGTTTCAAGTAAAGTGCATTTCCGGTACAGACGATTAAAACTATAATGCGAGGTGCACAACTAGACCCTATTTTAGTCTTGAATACAAAATTTCAACATCAGACGTTAAACCAGTTTTGAGATTTGCGAGTTGCGCATGCACGAACATACGTACCGACATCAAGTTAAAAATAGTCAAAATGGATTCAGGGATGCTCAAAACGGATATTTCCATCAAAATCTCGATAGGTGAATTTTGTCGGTTTCACAATTCTTTCTTGTACTTAGTACAAGTAAGTAAAAAGGAGTGCAGGAAGTTCGAAATATATAATTTTACGTGAAGAGATAACTTTGTACCACGCGCACGAAGGGATGTGAGATTTCGTATACTTGAACTTTATATGGAGAAGGAATGCAAGAAGCTAAAATTATGTACAAAATGTTGTATTTGAATTTACGTGAAGAAGAAACTTTGTAACGTGCGCATTAAGGAATGTAAGATTTGGCATACTTGAAGTTTATATGGAGAAAGAGTGCAGAAAGCGAAAATTATATACAGACTGCCTCACTTTAATTATATATTATTACGAATAAAGAAGACTTTGTTCCCTTTTTTGAGCATGTGTCATGCACAATGCAATGTTGGATTTGTTAAACTTAAAATTTATATGGAGAAGGATTGCAGAAAGCTGAAATACAGGATGTTACATTTTAATTTCACGTAGAAAGAAAGCTTCATAACACGCGCACGAAGGAATGTGAAATTTGGCATACTTGAAATTCATATGGAGTAGGAATGCAGAAAGCGAAAATTATATACAGGTGTCTCAATTAATTATATATTGATACAAGAGAAGAAAATAGCTTAGTACCCCTTTTGAGATTTGGCATACTTAAAATTTATATGGAGGAAGCTGAAATACAGGTATCCCATTTTGATTTTATGTAAAATGAAAACTTTGTACCACGCTCACGAAGGCATGTGAGATTTCACATTGAAGTTTATATGGAGAAGGAGTGCAGAAAGCTTAAAGTATATACAGGTATCCCTCTGAAAACGATATTATTTTTCGCTGGAATATATAGAGAAATATGCACCGAATGAAAATATGTCTGAAGTGGAAGTTTAACGATTTTACCTCTCTTTGAAGAACAGGGGAAGGATAATCACTCTAAAATTTTGAATGGGAACCACTATTTATTTTATTTCAGATTCGGATAGTGTCAAATAACAAGTTAATTTTTCCTGAAACCTCCCGGAATGGAGGGTTAAATTCAATAACGTTCAAACTTAACAATATTGTTTTGTTTATTGCTTTTGAAGAACTGTTTATTGTTGAAATAAAAAGTCACTATTTAGTAAATAGAAAAAAAAGTTTTATTCTTTGTTGTAACACTAAAACAAACACTATACAATTTATTTCTTACTCACCATTACCAAACGTCGACTACAAAGCCACCAATATCTATTTTCAACCACTTATTTATTTATCACGCTCTGAATATTCACCCCATTTCACTATGTCTCTCAATCAGGTTGTTCGCCCTTATATATACGGGAATCAAACATCCAGAAATTTCTACATTATTCTCAAATGTCGTTTGACGCGACGTATAAAGATAACAGGCTCCGCCCAAACAATAGAGACGGATTCAGGTCTATTTTTATGAACTATGACACTTTCGCACGTTACAATATAATGAATTACGACTACTGGACGACCATTAGTTTTATTCATACGACGTACATTTTGACTTAAAAAGTCATCATCAGCTAATGTTACTTAAAATATTTCACCAAGTGTCCACTACTGAATCTTATCGACTTACAAATAAGGCCTGTTCGGAGGGTATCCAGTTTTCTATCATAGTGTAACGAACAGTGCCCCTTCCGTAACTATAAGGTTGTTAAACAGGTGGCGGACGCAAGTTGTAGGATAACTAACAAACAACTGATATGTGTGTCAAGGACGGATGACGTCACGAAAATTTCTGGTAGCCCACCAAAAATTTGTGGAATCGTCGAGAAATAGCGATCAAAAGGATATAAACCAGGGTATAAAGCCGAATAAGAGGGACAGTGGTGAGTAGTAATAAAACAAGTAATCTACGACCCTGAGATGGAAGTCCGGGTTCTCCTAGTAGAAGGCATTCGAAGATCTACAAGTAAGAGTAACAATAAAATAATACTTGAAGGTTTTTTCAGACCCTGATACTTAAAATTTGTCTGACGATTTCTGTTGAAATACACGGTGCTTTAATTATATTTATAGTCCAAGTGAGGAGTGTCTCTTAAAACAGAAGGATTACTAGAGCAAAATTGTAACAACGTCGACTTGAATCAAAATTTCCTCCACGTCCTGTTACAGCTTAAAGTCGAGTACTTCCGGATTAGTGTCCGTAACAAAAGAATTTCATTCCATTTCATCATTAAGCACTCTCCTACGAGGAAAATTGATGTTCTACTTGCTTGATGATTGTATATACGAGCCTATTAAAACAGGAGCAACTACATAAATAACAAAATGTCCAGCATAAATTTCTATCAAAGTACGCCAAGTAAATATTTGCCTCCCCGCGTTTGAGTAATGGATGAAACAATGCTACAGGCCACGTATTGTCAACAATACAAGCATACAACTGCGCTGGAAACATTGTTTCATAATTAATACAACATTACAGTTGTTCGAGCTTTCGACGTGGCTAAGTACAGAATTCAGATAGTCATTGCTATTTCCCCACGTTCAAATGAGACAATAAACTCAGTTATTCTCGTCAGCTTGCTCGAAAATTCGCTATTTAGATGTTCAGAATGAAATTTGTAAAGTTTGCTGTAAACAATACTAGGTAATAAACTCAGACAATATTTGCTTGTGTTAGGGAAATTAGCTTCAAATACAAGTTATGTTGTCTTGTTGAAATATGATCTTACACTTTTAATTGAATTAGAAACAACTCATATTTTCTATTGATGGGCTGTCAGAGTTTGATTGAGCAATCTTTTTTGAATATGTTATGAGCAAATAGGTAGAAGGACTAATGAGTTACCAGGTCATATTTCAAGAGCCCTTTTGACAATTTCGTCTGTTTTGTATCTCATCTTAAATTGACCTAGACCTGCGTAGTGTCTCCCTAATGATATTCCTCTCAGTAAATGTATTACCGAATTCAATTAGCTAATTTTGATGTTGGTTTCTGCGACACTGCATCAAACATGTGATACAAAGCCGAAGTAGTTCGTGAGGATAGTGTCCATATATCAAGATTTGCTTTCAAGAGGAGAGAATTTATAGAAGGCTTGTGAAACTAACAAACGATGTGAACGTGCTGCAAAAATGGAGCCGTGTCTATAATACTCCTTTGTTATTTGAAATACTGACTGGTTATTGTCAGAGCTTTTCCTGCCATTGTAGTTACTGAAGTTTTAGAGAATTGTTCTGAAACAGAGCTTTCTAGCTGTGTGAGAAGTGCAGCTGTATCTTCATTTTCAAAAAATCAGTGCTACGATACAAAAGTATATCAGAAAGTTCAAATGAATAGGGAAATCTAATATTTAGTACCACCTTTTTACGAAAGCTTCGGTTTCACTTATTTATTTTGCGTTTGAATTCTGAACAGTAGGCAAGAATGTCATTTCCACGTCAGTTACTTTCCTTTTATGTTGCTATATATCCCCCAAAAGTTTCAGTTTATCTTTGATAAGGATGTAAAAGTAAAACAAAACGAACAACTTGAGATAAAAATTACACAAATATATCCCAAAATGTCCGTTCGAGGAATGCCGTATTACAAAGGATAAACAATGGTCTACCAAATGAAAATAAATTGGTTAGACTTCCGCTCCAGCTTTCGTATGAACGGTAATGGAGCTTGCAGCCGGAAATACCTTTCACCGCATTGTATTTTCATTTTTGTTCTAGAACTTTTGGTTTTACTTCTTATTTATGGCTGAATTATTGCTCTGCAATATTAGACAACTATAACTGCCATATCCGGCAGAATTTATTAGCAATTTCTTATTGATTTAAAAATAAGTTTAACAGAGATAAATAGGTTTTGTTCATATATTCTTTGGATGCTTGTAATTCAGCATGCTTTCCCACTACCGCTCCACCGCCGCTCGGACGGAAGGAGCAATGTTTTGTATTTGTTCATTCGCACAGAACATGCCATCAAGTCTCAACCCTCTCTTCATATAAACACATATCATCCTCCGCTAAGCCCCTCTACAAAAGAACGCATTCAAGCTACCATGACCTGTCAATAGATAGTTCAGCCGTACACTAGCACTTTTGATAAAGGATACGTTCGGGATGAAGTAGTAGATAATCCTACTCTTCTTCGAGCCATTCCATCTGTCCTGTCAGACTGCAGGCTCCCTCAAGGTAGTCTCATCCTCATCTGTGACGAGATCATGATCTCCGTCGCATCAAAACTTGTATAGCCTCGGTAGAAATAATCGCTAGTACTCCTATTGAAGAAGCCCCGTTTCGCCTTTCGGCATTATTATGGCACCTACTCAAAGACAGGGATTGGACTAGTCAATAAACTACGCCACAGACAGCAAACTGACTAACTGGCTACTAGTACGCTGCCGTGCGCTTCCTCCTTAGGATGCAAGCCTGATTTGGACCCACTGAAGGAAACGAGATGCTATCCATACTTTACTGGCTATGCAGCCCAGTGCCCGAGCTCTGAAATACGCAGCTCACCCGCTGTAGAGACGTAACACCCACAGGCAACTTTTGTCTGTTGAAACAAATGTCGTCCAACTTCGCGCACCTGTAAAACGGCGCGTTTCCTGTAGTAACCGACCGAGGAGAAGCCCTCCAGAAAGAAAACACTCTGGTGAGAGTATCGCAGCAGAAGGTTGCCTCTTGATTAAGGTACTGCTATCCAGGCGTAAGTGGCACCAGCTTCTGAGATAGGGGATTCGCCATGCTCTAGCTTTAACTAGGGAGGTCCTCCGGAGAGGATGAAATGAATCCTCCTAGTAGAAGATCAGGTACCTACCACTGCAGTCTGATGGCGTTCTACATCACATAACTAACATTCTCGTTCATTCAACCAATGAGCCAAACAAAGCTCATACATCGCACATTCATTATTCAATAACTCCCCCTTCCTGACGATGATTCTCGTTCGACTTTGCCCTTCTTGGTGCCCGGCACACCGACATCAATCAATTCGCCCGACGTTCGAAGACTTCGCTTGCTAACTTCTCCGCTCTTTCGTACGACTCCGCGCATTCTAGCAAGCCGTCTAGCACATACTCACCATTCACCACACCTACACCCATGCTATTTAGATCCTTTATATCTTGATACAGCCTATATTCGCACAGAATATGCCATCAAGTCTCAACTGCCACTTCACTTGAAAAAATATCATCCCTCGCCAGGCTCCTGCCACAAAGAAACGCATTCATGCTACCATGACTTGTCAACGAATAGTTAAGCTGTAGATTAGGATCAAATCACTGCGCCCTTTTGGCAAAGGATATGTTTGGAATGAAGGATTAGGTCACACCTCAAAAAACTACGGCAGTTACCAATCAAAACTTCTGTGGCCTCGGTAGAAACAGCCGCTAGAGAACCCGTTCCGTCTTTTGGCACTACAGGCGGCACCTACACGAAGACAGAGATTGGACTATCCAATCAATTTCACCACAGACAGCAAGCTACCTAACTGACTACCAGTATGCTACTGCGTTCTTCCTCGTCAGGATGCAAGCCTGATTTGGATCCTAATGGCTATACAGGCCGACTGTGAGCTACGTAGCTCACCCGCTGGAGTGACGTAGCACTCCTAGGCAGCATTTGCTTGTTGAAACCATTGCATTTTGCCTTCGCGCACTTGCAGAGCGGCTTGCCTCTCGGAATAACCAACCGAGGGAAAGCTTCCTCGGATCGCGTTGGTCCTCACAGTGTACCAAAATAAATCCCTCTGGTGAGAGTATCGCATCTTGATTAGGGTCCTGCTACCCAGGCGTAAGTGGCGTCAGCTGCCGAAGTAGAAAGTTCGCCCTAGCTTCAACTGAGACGGTTCTTTGGGGAGGATGAAACCAATCCTTCGACACCTCCCTGATATCCACTCTTCGGCCTAGTAAGAGAGCAGTTACCTATCACTGCAGCCTGGTGACGTCTTACGTCACACAACTGATACTCTTGTTCATACAACCAATCAGCCCCACATAACCTATACATTGCACATTCATCATTCAATTACTTCCTCTCTCTAATGATGATTCTCGTTCGACTTTTCTCTTCCTGGTGCCTGGCACACCTACATCAACCAATTCGCTCAAAGTTCCTCCGCACGACTTCGCCCATCCTAGCAAACCGTCTAGCACATACCCACCATTCATCACGCCTACTTCCATGCTATTTAGATCCTTCATATTCCGATACAGCATGATTTCAGACAGAACATGCCACCAAGTCTCAACTCCCTCATGATCATGCTTCGTCCAAGAAAGAGGGATGGGGTGGCAGAGTTCGCAGCTTTAACGGGTGGGCGACGTGTAGTCTTCCACAGGACAGTCTCGAAGTAGGCGGTAGATCCTACTCCTCAAGCCCATCCCCAACAACTAGTACAGGCATTTCTTCTCAAAGGCACTCACACAAAGTGAATACTCGACGGTGTGGACTTTCGCCGCATCGAAATGAATATTTGACGGTGCAAACTGCTCCGATTTCGTCGTTCTGGGCTGACAAATGGTTATGTACCAGTTGTCACTAACCGGTCTTTGATCTTGTGAAGAAATTGTAGGTACAATAAATAATTCGATGCTTTACTGATCTAAAGAGCTTTCTATGATCTTGCATTGTCTTGTTGGGAGGTTATTCGCCACTCTGGGTTGGTATTTGGCCACGGTGGTAGCTTTAGGTAAATAAATGGCTGCGTACCCCCTAGCATTACCTAATCTTTGACTTTTCAAAGGAGTTGTATGTATATGACCTCATTTTTGGACGTTTCGACCATTTTCTTGTGAAGAAATTGTAGTTACATAGTTCTTTTGGCAACTGGAATTGTTAACCATACAGTCCATTCTTGATCCTTGGAAATATAAGATCTTTGAAAGTGAAGTGAAGATTCTGTGAAGGTTAATTCAATAATTCGATGCTTTCTTTACTTACTTACTGTCTGTCTTACTGTGCTATCCTCTACTCGACTCAGTTTCCCGACTACGTTTTCTCGAGTCTTTCTTGAAATTTTCCATTCGGTCTGACGTCCTCATTCGTTATTGACACATATCAGTTATGTTGGCTTAGACAAACAACTATATTGCGTATGTCACTCGTCTAACTGAGTCCCTGTTCGTTAAAATACATTGATCTTTCTTGATCAACTGGCACACAGCACCGATACTTTCTGGTTGATTTTTGTCCTTATTGAACCCGTCTTGAGATTGTTGCTCAGATTAGTGCATATAAGTATATTAGAATTTGCAATACTAATGTAGGATTGTTGACTGTTGTGGTGCTTCATCATCAGAAACAGAAATCGACTTGGAAACTGAACTTCAAATTCAAATCAACTCGTTATTAAAGTAAATTTTGAGTTTTGGCTATTTATTGGTGATGCTTTCTATGCGGATGCAATTAAAGGTGGGACCTTGATTGTTTCTTGATTTATTTTCAAAGCATTTTCTGAATCTTCAAGTTAAAAATGCCCACGAAGAATCAGCCGAATTGAGTTCTTCATCGCCAGTTATTTCACGTTTGAAGACAAATATCAATTAACAGGACTTATAGGATGTTTGAGTGTTGGAATTCACAAAATGACTTTCATGTCCAATAATGTTACCGAACAGAGACAGCATTCTGGAATCAAGCTTTCTAAGTATTTGAGAACCTGAGAATATGATACAACTAAATCTGCAAGGCTACTAGTAGCTGCTTTCAATTTTTTCCCATAATGCTTGCTTAAAGAGTCTTTGACATTTGTTAATTATGATTTCACCAGAATAGGTGTTCTTGTTAATCACAATGATCTGAAATCCGTTGTAGGATCTTAGTGGACAAAATGACATTAGTAAATCATGGCTTATCCAGGACAAGTGTCCCTGTAAATCATGCGACAGATATTCATATTTCTATGATTCATTAGGTCTTGACTGTAAGAGGAATTAACAACATATGAATTAGTGCCCAGAATCGTTGCCTTGTAAAGGCAAACTATCCGCTGTATTTCGACAGCCCTAGATGTCATCAGAGGGAGTGAAATTATCGGACAAGCTTGTAGCATGTTGTCTTCAATCGACTCTCTGCTTTGCTTGAACAGTCCTAGACATTTATGAATTAGGATTTTCCCAGGACAACCATACAGATCCATATATTTGTCGTGAGAATCGTGAGGATCTAACCTTGGAAGGGTAGACATCGCAATATCTTGTTGTATCTTAGGAGTGACATAAATGAGCCAACTGCAGGGAGATTGTTTTGAATCGGTTCTCTGTCTTTCTGGAAGAGTCTTCGAGATTTGTTAATCATGATTTTGCCAAAACAAATATCTCAGTGAGCCACAGAGATCTGAATATTTGTTGTAAGGATCTAGATCTCGACTGTAAGAAGGGACGTTAACGTGCCTACCTTCTGCTGTATTTTGACATCCCTAAAGGAGAATACAACCATTTCTGGAAGCTTTTTTTGTCAAGTAGACATTTTTTAATATAGGCTTTACAATTTATCAAAATTGTTCGAAGTAATGGCGTCATAGGATCGTTTTGAAGATGATTGTTTTCAATCGACTTCTTTGCCTGACTTAACAGTCCTGACTACTTATAAATTATGATTCTTCGAAAGGAATTGTTTCAGTGAGTCAAAAATATCTCCCAAGTTTTTGAAATTGTTTTCTTTGATTAATGATTTGCTTTTCACACAACCTCTTCATTCTTGAAAGAGTCACTTGGTACTGGTTGTTGGATCCTGCATGAAATTAAAAAAAAGTAATCAAGCTTCAAGAGAAATTTGATTTTTTTTCGATTAAGAAAGACATATCCGGTGCAAAATTACTTCTGTCAATCTGATTACAGAGACTTTTCATTTGGATTTATCAACTTGAGTTTTTTACGGTCCAAATAAAAGTAATTTTCCGTTTAACAGGTAATCAGCTAATGACAGTAAATTATCAGAGTGGTAATTCAATTTTCCGAAGTTTTTACGATCGATTTGCTGTCCTAACTTAGGTTTTAACGAACTCCTTTTCTTACCTGTGAAAGAAAGAGACCGCTAATCTTTCAAAATGTCCTCTCTGAAATTTTGTTTTGCCAATTACGCGACAGATCGAGTTTTCTCTTGACCATCACAAAGCCGCATTGTTATCGATGAAATTTGAATTTTAGTCAGCAAGAGTTCAGGGAAAATATGATAATATCAGGCCTAGTGGTATTCTCACCTAAGATAGGATAATCCTTAGCTTAAGGGCTGTTTTGGGGTCAACTTTGGAGCGAAAAGTTTTTACACGTCTCCTGTGTGGGTGTATGGTGTGTTGAATAGTTTAAGTGGCTACTGGAGACCTTCCCTGAATTATTAATTATATTAATAGGGTCGGTGATGTTCCTTGCTCTCATTGGCAGGATAAAATAGCTATTAATGACTCCAAAGTATATGACAATCGGAGATTTTAAAAGAAACCAAATCTGTCCACTTTGAAGTTCTTGTTGATGAAAAATTTATTATACATGACTAGAATTTCGAGTAATAGGCATGTAAATAACGAGCAGAGCAAGTGCATAAGAGAAACGAGCTGGTTGGAATGAATTATGTCCCAAATACTAGCTATAAAATTATCAAATTGATTGCTACCGTCAATATGTTCAGTATTCAGAGTGCATTTTGTAGGTATGTGGGGCTAGTTAGAGAATGTTCGACAGTATGTATTACTTTGAAACAGTTTGGGCTACCAACTTTGGGAACAATGTGTGCTATGCAAATAGAATACTTATCAGCAATCCTTTCTATCGACTATTCACGTCCGGAATTTTCTCCCCTTTTTATTACCTTTTATATCAACTTAAAGGATAAAACAAAATTGGAGTGTTATGCTTTCATTTATTAAAATAGATATTTAATTTTGTCCACATCAGCACTAAATAAACGTATGTCATTTGTAGATATAATTTCCTATAAACATTAATAATTCAACACAACGCAATCAGTCGGAACATAAATAAATTTTGACATTTCAGTCTGTTTAATTTTTCGATACAAATACGAGAGTTCATCCCCTATTTTCACTATCGAACTGGATGAATTTTAGGTCACGTACAACAGATTTCAGATATTCACTGAACAACGATTGTTGATATTATTCGCTGAAAACACATTTGGTTATGTGCTGAAGTTCTGAGAAAATATGTTTCAGGATTTTGTTTTCCAGTGACTAGTTTTCCAAATAAAGAATTTTCAAAAAAGATAATTAGCTCTGGTATACAAATGATATTGAATTTCATATTGTCGACTGTTTTCATTTGCAAATTATTGCACAGTTCATTGATACACGTGAATAGGAATTAAATGCATTACCAATTTGATATAATTAGTATGAATTAATAAAATGAACATTGCATATTGAAAATATACAAATAATATTCGATTTCAGATAATTTTAACTATTATAAACAAAAAATAGAAATATCAACGCTAGGAATTGAGATTAGCTCTTTATTCAACTAAGCAAGAGAATGACAGTGAGTCTGATGAATGCTGAAAAAGTTTTTCAACTAATCAGGAAAGCAGCAGATTGAGTACCATGGCTGACGAAATCAAAAATAAAAATTCAGAAGAGTTATGTGATTAACAAAGCCGTAAAGTCTCGCTGAGTAAGTTCCTGTTTTCGGTAATGAAGTACCACATCAGTCGACAGTTTTCCGGTAGTATAAAGAATTTAAACGTGGACGCATAAGTCTTAGTGATAGGTACCCAAAAAAGACAGTCATTCGGGAAAACGTCAATGCTGTGCGCATGCTATCAACAAAGATCGATTTAAGACATATCGCGAGATTGAGGCAACATTGATTATTGAATTATGCATGAAGAATTGTGTGTAAAAAAATTAGTTTCCCATTGGATACCTCATCTGTTGATCGAACAACAGAAAGAAGCTAAAATCAATTGGTGTTAAAAAAACTCTACGCCATTTCAATGCAGGCAACTTTAAAAACTTGTACAGCATCGTCAGTGGTGATGAGATGTGGATATGAGCCCAAAAATATACACCATTCGTCTGTTTGGGTATTTCAAATTGAAGAAAATCCAGTCTCGAAGTGTGTCCAAAAGATGGTCGCAACTTTTGTCTCAAAAGCAGGTCATATAGCAACAATTCTTCTGCAAGATCCAAGAACTGTTGTTTGCCGAAAGTAATCGCTGAGATTCAAATAACCCAAACCTGATCGATAAATCATTCACCAAGAAAAGAAAGTTCGCACATAGCTCGTAATTCTTTTGAATTTTTAGAGCAGCAAAATATCGAATTATTGGACCATTCTCCTAAAGATTCGTCCCCACTTTTACCACCGTATTGTTTTATCACTAACTCTATCTATTACCAATATATTCTTTTTACCTCTACTCTTTTTACCACCCTCACTCATTTTATTTAAAACATGATTAAAATCAAGATTTCAATCAAGTGATTTTTCAAAAGATCATTGATTTTAATTTAGAAAAAAATATTTTCCTCTAAAGAAAAACATCACAGTAGGAAATTAAGTGAATTACTTATCATAAGATAATGAGAAACGGGAAACAGACATATTATCAAATTATCGCATAAAAAATTCTAACTTAGAATTGGAAACGAACAAAAAATTGTATAAAGAAACTGTGTGAGTTTTCAAACATGCTTTGACCTGAAATTCCTAAAACACTTGACGCATTTTCCATGTCAATTTAAAATTAAATATCCAAACTAATGCACGGGCTTCGCATGCATTGACCAAGCTCGACGTGCTATGCTCAATGCTTATCCAATTGCTAGTACAGTCATATACAATGGTTTATGTTTTCAGCCAGCAGTGCTCCGCACCCAACTAACGGGCGGGCTTTTTCCGCTCTGGTCAAGCTCGATGTGCCATACGTTATTACAAAAGAGGAAGGGAAAATTGTTGAATACTTAAGAGCTACGAGACATAAAATCAAATTTTGAATAAAACTTGATCGTATTGAAATTGTAAAAATAGTGGTGAAATGTATTAGTGGTGAAATAAATGGAATGGTGGATGCTGAATTTTTATACGTCAAATTAGAAAGACAGTTCTCGTAGATTGACTGAAGCGACTTACAAATTAGACTTAGAACTTGAACGAGTTTATTGCTTTGGTGAGCAGGAAAGCTACAGAATTAGTGCCGCAACTGACGAAATCTGATTTTTTGCAATGGAGAATGAAATTAAGGCTGGAATTTTTTTTATTATGCCTGTATTCGATTAACAGAAGAATAATTTATTGAGTGCCGCGGCTACAAAATCCAAGGCTAGGAATTCAGATAAATAATGTTTTAGAATACAGAGAAGTAACAAAGTTCATACTGGAGATTCAAAGAAGTTATTATTTTGATTAAGTATGCAATTGACAGTTGAGATCACACATCTAGTTATACTATTTAGCAGGAGAACAACAGAATAAGTGCCACGGCTGATGAAATCTAAGCTAGGAATCCTAAGCAGAAAAGCACCAGGTTCAGTGACGCAGATAATGGCGTTAAGGCATTATCATTCGAAGTCAAAATAAAAATGCAGACCAGTAATTCATTCAACAGAGCAGGACAGTAGCAGACTCAGTGCCGTGATTCACAAAATTAGGGAGAACAAACTTGGTGCCTTGGTTGAGAAACCAAAGTTAGGATTTAATGTTCCCTGATCGGACTTACAGGTAAATTGTACCCGAATCAATCGAGTATTTAGAGGTCAATAGGATGCCAGACTTTATAAATGCAGGGCCCTGTCCTAAATATCGAAAAAAGGCTAATTCTGGTCAAGTATTCTGACGCAACTTCCCTGATAGGTCTTACGATTGAAACTAGTACCAATCAGTAGTACTTCAAGAAAAAAGTGTCACTCCCTGTCCTGTCTAGGAAGGCAACAGCCACCCTTAACTGTAACCCATATTTGTATCAAATTTTCCTGATCGAGCTTACAAAAATTTTTTTTTTCAAATTGAAGCTTGAATCTTTCGGGCCACGGAAAAATCAAAGTACCGCCTCTCTACCTGTCCAGGAGGGTGGCAGCCAGGCTTAAAATTATTCGATTTTCAGGTTCCAATTTCATCGAATGTACGATTATTTTTCTAGTTATAGCTTGAGCATTCCTGAATACGAGAATACCGAAGTGCTGCCTCCCATCCTGTCCGGGAGGGCGGCAGCCACTTTTGAAGTCTATTCGAATTTTAGATCCCAATTTCGAACGCTGCTGTACTTCTCTCAACGAATGTATCCTGGTTTTTCTATGTTCAGGGAGGTTTAAGCTTCAAATTAAGTCGAGTACGAAAATGCGTTACACTTAGGAGTGACTACCGCCCTCCTGGACAGTTGAAGAAAGCTTCGAGCTTCAATTTGAAAGAAAAAGTTAACGTAAGCTCGATCAGGAAAGTTTGATACGAAAATGGGTTACAATTGAAGGTGGCTGTTGCCCTTCTAGACAAGACAGGGGATGCAACGCTTAATTTTTCTTAAAGTTCTTTACATTCGCTATCGATTGGTACTAGTTTCAATAGTAAATTCTATCAAGTAAGTTGCGTCGAAAAACTTGATCAGAATTGGCCTTTTTCTCAACACTTAGGACAGAACCCTGTATTTATAAAGTCTAGCATCCTATTGACCACCAAATACCTGACCGATTAATTTACAATTTGACCGGAAGTCCAATCAGGGAACATCAGGTGCGGTCGGCTCCTGGACTATATTTAGATAATTTATTTGTTCAGCTAACAAAAGTGTCGTGGCTGACAAAATCAAGACTAGGAATTAATATAAGATTCTGCTCCGGGTGACAAAGTTCTTGCCCATTTGAGCAGAGGGGTTAGAGATTGATCGGACAAATACTGTTCTGAATTGAAGGAATGTACAGGTTTTCAGCCTCAGCTGACAAAGTCAAGGCTTGCAACTCAGAACACTCCACGACGGTTAGACGGGTGATATACGCAATAGAATTATTTTCTAACTGATTGATATGTGTCAATAACGTAGTGACGTTGGGTGCAAAGCACCGCCGGTTTAAAACAAAAACTACTGTTCAAAAACATTGAACATGGCATGTCGAACTTGTTCAGAGCAAGTGAAGCCCGCTCGTTAGTTAGGTGAAGCACCGCTGGTTGAAAACAAAAACTACTGCTTTAGTGCCACTGACACACAAAGCAGTAGTGAAGGTAAATTTGCCGCAGTGGGATTCGACGGCATGAACTTCCGACGCAGCGGACATGTGTAATCGACGAATAATAGCCTCCATTATGCACTTATCAAAAAATAGCTATTATTGTCAAGCTACAGTAAGTCTGACACTTCTTTGTCACTCCAACTTAAATTTATTTCAACAAAAAAGTACTCCTAAAGTTACTGAACAGCTTAAAGCCTTATATTAAAATTCCAGTTCGAGTAGAAGTAATATTTAAATAAGAAAACTTAGCTAACTATGTATGCACCTCGCTGAAAAGCTGAAGCGAATTAATACAGCAAAAACAATTGAAACGAACATGAAACAAAAGTTTTACATAGACCAAGAGATCTCCTTAACTTTGTTCAGTGGTGTGTATATTTTTTTAACCTTTTTACTATGAACCCACCACGCAGAAAATCAAATATTGGACTACGTGAAACAAAACAGCGGTGATATATGAACAAAAGAAAAACAGTTCGATTACGCTCGATACAAGCGCCACATACATACGTTTTGTGATTTAGGAAAGCTGGGAATCTCTCCCACATTATATACTGATAAAAAATATTGATTGGGCTTCATTTTAATAGCTAATCAATCGATAAAAAAATAAGTATAAGAATTGATGATTAATTTTTTTGTTATTCTAATAAATATCCTTTGCGACTTTTTGTATTTGAATTGAAACATCAATAATTAAACATTCATTCGTAACCCAGAATGCATCGCCGAACACAATACTCCTTGATGAATTTCAAAGACTCAACTGCGAGGGATGAATCTTATATTAAGCACTTTTGTTTCAAGCTGAAACAATAGTCGCTCAACATATAATCACATTCTGGATCAAAGCAATTCTAATGAACCTTTCTTTAATTTTCAGATGACGGGTACAAAATTGGAGAAACTAGTGTGAAAAAACTGGGCGGCCTGGTGGGAGGGATGCTGTCCCCGCGCCCCGTCGTCGCCCTTCTTCTTTTCCTGCTCCTCTGTCAAATTGTAATGTCGGTCAACATCTCCGAACCTAACACAACATTGTTTTCAATCACAAAAAGTAGTAACAAATCATTGAATAATAAAGTCAAGGAAATTTGTGATATGCAAAATAGCTCAACAACCAAAAAACGATTCAACAAACGGAACAACCCCTTTAAAAAACCAATTGAAGACTCAACTTTGACAGTGAATCAACCAATGAGCAAACGTAACCGTCCTGACTTATCTTCACCGCAAAATGAAACTACAGAGAAACGTCTTACGTCACGCGGGCGAAAGCAGGACGTCGCGGCGCGGTTCATCGAATTCCTGCCGAAAACAGCGGCCATGAGACTTCCTGATCACGGTACAGGACCACCGAAAAGGCGTGCCGTAGTTTCTCTGCTTGGACTGTTTGAGCTTAGCACGAAAAAGGGCGCGAGACCGGAAGGGAGGAGTGAATTAGCAGCAGCGAAGCTGGCGGTCAAGCATATCAATCAGAAGAAGCTGCTTCCTGGATATACGCTGGAGCTGCTCACCAATGATACCCAGGTAAATTTATTTATTTTCAATTGTAAATAATACTTGCTCGCAAACAATTTTTATCTGCACAACGTTTTTATTCAACCTCCCAGTAAAGAGGCTTATAAATTATTCGACATATAAGCGATAAATTTTATGCTAAAAATTATATTGTCCATCATTCATTATTAATCTATTTGAATTCATAATGAAAGTTTCAGTTGAACCTGCAAATTTTCAATAAACAAATATAAATTGCAATACAAACAAAATACCTGTAATCATAATATTAAAAATAGACATCAAATAAACTATTGATAATAATAATAATTTAATCACGGAAACATTGGTTCTGTGTTCATGAACTGAAATGCGTAGTTCTCTGGGTATCAATGTTTCATCAAATATCAATTTATCATTGAAACTCTTTAACTACGGAGCAGTTTTTAATTGGTAATTTCCCAGCTAATTTTGGTCATTTGGTATCAGTTCTTCAGCTGTTCAATAATTGGAACTCAATAATCAATAATTGATATTGGTGACTGCGTATGGATAACGAAAAAGTAAAAAACTTAATTTTAGTATTAATTCAATGGTTATTTGAGTGATGCATCCAGAAATGAATGAATGAAAACGATTTCTAATCGAATATTGTAATTCATATTCAGTTATAATATCGGCTTCATACAAATTTAGTCTAGTGGGCTTACAAATTCTATCACACAACCTCCCCGGAAAAGAAGTAATTCTATGCTTGAACATAAAATTTGAGCTTGTATACACAATATACAATCATTCCATTGACATGGCTTATAAGAGTAGATTCTGGAGTTCAATTATTCTTGTACTACAAAATAAAATGTGAAATACTTCCAGCTTATTTGGCTAAACCTATATACTAGACTTTTTGATCGATCTGAACGTAGATAATAGCAGAAAAATCGAGTAAATTCACCGTCACGACATCAGAACAGTTGAATTTAAGGTTTCTCAAGAACTCTCATCTGTACACTTCCAGCTAAAAAAGATAAGTCCTACAAAATTAGATTCAAATTCAATTTTTAATGTATTTATCCAATGAACTAACTGTTACATTGTCAGTCAGATTTGTCAAACTTCTTGAGATCCGATCCATTCTTCTTATCAGTATGACAAGATCGGTAAAACTACAATTGAAACCAATTTTTTTGGCTGTTGAAGATATTTAAATATATGAAGTCAAATACAGTACCAAAATATCATATACATAGATAACATCTTATTGAATACAGCTAGAAGCAGATATTCAAAATGATTTTTGTTACTAAAATCAGCTATAGGCTATTTTTCATCTAATACATAAATAAATGATAAAATTAATTTAGTTAGATTAACACACCATTGACAGCTGTCATGTAATACAACATGCTGATACTAGATAGTGCCACAGAGCAAATCTACTTGTAAGAAAGTCATATATACACCACTAGAAAAAATTAAATATATTCTCCTCAATTATATTTTGGAATATATTGCCGCCTGGAACTACGAAAAATATTGTAAAACATCGCTCATAATTTTTAAATACCATATATATAATTTTTTTTTGTCCATTTAATGTTTCTTTATGGCAAAATCTATGATTTAAACAAAAAATAAATTATGGAAAACTGTAATTTTCACTACTCTCAAAACAATATATTATCTCTAAAAAATATTTGGCCACGGAATATAGTTACTTTCGTCAAAATTGAGCTTGTAAATTTCGATATAGAATAGAAAAGTGTAAAAAGACATCAGAGAAATACCCAAAATATCGAATATTTTGAAACCAAAATTCAGTGACTGATATCAAAAAAAAATTTATTTAAATATGTGAATCACTGATTTCAGAAACAACCTGAGTCACAGATGACTAATTCAGAGATAATCAGAAAAAACCTTCTAACTTCCCTAATTATTTTCATATGACTTTTGAAATAACCTATTTGTTTCATCAGCACTATAGCTTCAGAAAAATCACAAAATATGTGAATATCAATTATGTACAGGAAGGTTCAAAGGTGAAATGTAACATGGACTGAAGTGATTTCTGCATTAAATAAAAAATTACTACTTATATATTTCTTGGAAATTTGATTGATTGAAGAGTAAACATTTAAAAAAACCAAGGTAAACTTATGATGCTGTACGTAACTTCAACTGAAAAACTATTTAAATTGCTCAGTTATCATTCTTTGCTACTGTCGGCTATTCCAAAATCTCCCTCCAGAAGTTCTGGACTTTTTGATTTTCATCCACAAATTTATAAGCTTTTTTGATATGCATAATTTTTTTGTCAGCCAAGATGAGCGAGATACGCGCGAATGAGTTTAGAAACAATTAAAATCAGGGACTAAGGACGTTTCTGCGCTCAGCTTACATTTTCGGATCGTGTAAAATATCTTCTGCTTGTTGAACTTAGGTTGTTTATGTGCTCAATCGAAAGGTCTATGTATTTCAAACGTCATTTCGTGTATAACTCAAAAATGGCCAAAAGTGGAGTTAAGGTGTTTCTGAAATCAGTGATTCATGTATACTTTTTGAATATAAATATTATAATTCTAGAAGTGCACAAAAAGTGTTATTAACGAAATATTGGTTATTAGAAATCAATAATTTTCACACAGCACTCTGAGGAATAATGTCATCCATAAGTCTACTAAATATTGTCCCAAAAAACTGGATTGTCTCGGAGAAATTGGTGTTTTTAACACTGATTATTTTTGGTGTGAATGGTCAAGTTCAATTTTCATTAAGATTTTTTCATATTTGGGAACAGGTAATAGTCCGGAAGGACTGAATATGGAGGATAGGGAGGAATGTGGTACGACTTAGAGTCCTAATTTCATCTAATCTAATTTTTTTTGAGAGTGGTGCATTCATGTTCCGTCCACAAGTACAAAACGACGCGCAAAGCTCTGTAGTTTCCCTGTTTCCATCAATTCTGTGATCACAATTCCTGCGATACTATCTATCACTGTGAAGAAGGCCTTTTTTGTGCACCAATCTTGGATATTTTTCTTACAACTGTCTTATTAAAGGATCCAATAACCTGTAATAGCTGTACATAAAATAGTTGATGCAGATTATTCCTTGTGAATCTCAAAAGACAGTCGCCGTAACCCTTCCGGCCAAAGGAACGATTATCGCCTTATTTTTGATGCAGGCAATAGGTACATTTTATCATATTGGAGAACAGATATAGTTCATCGGTTTTTTGAAGTCAGTGTGGAGAAGATAGGGCCTATTTGACCTTGATCTCTGATTGGTTTAAATCGCGGGTAAGCTCACACAGATGACATTTAGCTGTTCACTCTGAATGTACTTGTAATACAACTTCTAATGTCTTTAAATGTGACTGTACTTTTGAGTGACTGTCAAAATTAAATAATTATATCTAAGAGTACCTATGCTGATGAAAATTTTGTTTAGCACTCATAATATTGTTACTTGTTATAATTAACAATTGCGTGTATTATTCCTAAAACTTGTAATAAATACTTATAAAATCTAGATTTGTAAACGTCACAAAATGACATTTGTCAAATGACTAGATTAAAAATTTTTCACAATGTAACTCAGTCCCCTAGTTACAGAATTCTCAAAAAAAATATAGCATAGTAGTCCAAGGAAGGAAAATGTAAAATAGAGAGGACTCGATACAATTTTTATAAAATAAATTGTTGGGAAAATCAAATCCTGATTATACCACAAAATTACAAATCCTGGAGTCGCTTCTTTCACCATCATTCTGAATAAAGCGACAACTGTAGATACGTGTTTCGTCCTTATTAAGATTCATCAGTACAGTATAGCAAACCTCAGATAGCCGAATTTGTGAACCGCGAACGAAGCTATGAAAATGGAGTTGAAACATGGCATGTAGAGATATAAATCTACAGCAGTGCTATCTATCATAATGTAGCCACAGTGGCAGATTAGAACAAATACAGGACATTGTGTCACCGTAAATTGATTTTGTAAAATGTCTACGAAACAGAATTTGATGAATTGCTTGAAAAATCAAAACCTGATTGTTTCTCAAAATTACAAATTCAGGAGCTGTGTAGGGCGGCAACTGTAGACATATGTTTCATCCTCATTAGGACTATGCAGTACAGTATAGCAAGCCTCAAATAGTCGAACTTGTGAACCGCGAGCAAAGCTATAAAAATGGAGTTAATACATGGCATGCAGAGATATAAATCTGCAGCAATGCCACTTACCAGAATGCAGCCAAAGTGCTAGGCTAGATGAAATACAGAACACTGTAAAGTGATACAGATGTTTATGACAGCTTGCTTTTTTCAATATGCACCTGTAATAATTTTTTTTCAAATAGTTGACAAGGGTTGTTTCTAGCAGAGCTCAATTTTTGCCTCTTTATTATTCATTTAGACTATTTCTCGGTCCGAGACAAGCAGTGGTGTATTCATATTGTAATATATATATTAAAAGCCTGTAGACACTCTAATTTAGAGACATCAACTTTAGAGATATAATTTAGTATGTTACCGCGTTGACAAAAGCCTTTTTCTATGCACCAATCGTGGACTTTCTTTTTGCATTTAGTTTTTGAGATTTTAAAAATCTTACCCGAATAATTGATGGGTATTATTCTTTGTGAATCCTAGAAACAGGTACCATAGCCTGAAAGAACGATTTTTCGTCGACAACCTTTTTTGTTAGACTGTTTTGGTCTGAGATGGGCAGTGGTATATTCATATTTTGTCCAGAGGCAAACAACAACGCTTAAAGGCCTGTAGACACTCTAATCCTACTAATTTAGTGACCACAACTTGAGAGATATAATTTAGTATGCTATTGTAACGTGCAAAGATGTTATAATTCATAAAAATAAAATATGCCCTGAATCCGGATCTGTCTGGGCGGGGCCTTTGTTTCTTTGTATCGCATCGTCCCGCCCGGCTGAAAATTTTAGTAAGTTGCTCTCGAATGACGTAGAACATTTCCAGAAAGGGACATCTTGACCGACAGGAACAGTGAAATAGTAAATATCCAGTGAGTGATTAGTGTAATAAATAAATAAGTTGTTAAAAATAAATATCTGTGGCTTTGTTGTTTAGGTTTAATAGTAGTTAAGTGAGTAATGAATTGTATAGTGTAGAACACAGTCCAATTGCTGATCTTTTCATTGAATGTACATGTGCTAAACTCCAATTTTATTCCTGCCCTGTACTACAAATGTCCCTGTTTATCGCCAATTCTAAATTTACGTATTCCATATGTGGTCACATATGATTGCAAAATTAAATTGCTGTCAAGAATTCATCACAATTAGATTACGTTTGCGGGGCAAAATTAGGGGAAACTCTGTGTGGTGATTAACATGGTTGTAACTTTGTTAAACGTCAGATTTATATTCAAACATCATTTGTTTCGAGTTATTTCTGTACCAACATAAAATCACTCTATATATTAATAAATGAATCAACTAATGGAAAAACATGCAAAACCCTTTCAATCGTGATAAATCTTTAATTCCTAGAAATGAAAAATTCTGTTGGTTGGCTTTACATACACAGCTTTCCATTCAATCCGTTAAGCCATAAGCCTTTTCCATCCAGTTCAAAAGCTAGTAAGTACCCTCTAGTTTCATTCAAAGCTACTTAATCGGAAGTCCTGCTCATGTCGTCTTCCGGTGGTCAAGCCACATCCTTCCACACTTCTACGTGTTCTGATTGAAATCTATCGATTCACTTTGATGATGGAACATGACATCCATGAGAAAAGAAAGCACCCTTTCAACGTCTCCCTTTAACCACAATGTTAGCTGCGCGTGCTTCTTCATACCACAGTACTTCTTTGTACCCGGAGGCGCAAAAAGAAAGATTGAACTTAATGATTTAACAATTATATACAAATATTTTTCACAAAGTCCTATGATATGAAATGATAGAACATTTCCAAGCCGAGCATATCATTTAATATCAAAAAGAAAAATGTCACTGGAAAGATCTGACTTTGAAATAATCCTACCTGAACTGAATTCCCAACGAATGTCGGTTTCACGAAGGCAAAATCAGATTTGAAATTGAAATTATTGGTTTTGAATACGTTTAAATCTGACGCGGTATCTCTTGTTATACATTATGTAGGTTAGTTGCTTCGCTTTTAAGTTGCAGAACTGAGATGTGTTCTCGTACGTGTATAAGAAAATTTATTACAGACATTCAAAGCATCAAAGGATATTCAGAACGTATCCAATCGGTTGTCTCCATTATGCTGTTTGTATATACCTTGAGATAGATTTTATTTCTGAATAAAATGATTCTATCAGTTGCTATAGTGATGTATTTCACCTGAAGCTCAACAAGACGCACCAATTTTCAAATATAAATATTGACTAAGCATATTCAAGAATTCTGATCTAATTGATATCAGTTATTAACTATTTTAAGTTGATTATTAAAAACTTGACAGAATAAAGTTTTGAAACTGTCTGAATTAGCAATGAAAAGAAATGTACAAATAAAAATGGACGTTATTAAAACATTCTTTGCTCAACTTCAATATCTCGGCTGTAATACTGGGAAATATATTAAAAACTATCTCCTGTTCGAAATAATTGTCGTAATATGGAAGTTGAGGGTCGTATGCAATAAACGTGTACCTACATATAAGAATTATGACATGACATTTTTCTCATTTATAATATAATGTTATCAGACATTTTTTATCAGTCCATACTTTTTGCTAGTTTTATTTAATCCTTATTTCCAGGATATCACGTTGAACCGGATATTACAGACCATGCTTTAAAAAAATATTATTGGAATTAGGAAATCGTTTCTAATATATATTGCAAAAACATTCATCCAAATAAATCTAGAATAAATATTAATAGAGAATAATTATTTTATATTCTGGTGCAAACGCAGCCATACTGACTGTAATAATATCGAGTTCTGTATGCAAGCAATTTTTGCGGATCCAATTGTATTGTCACTAATATGGAATATTTGTAGTAATTAAGTCACATAATTATTTATTTAAATTCGCTGTAACTGTAATCCTAGTTAGTATTGACAAGGTCGATGTTCAATTGTCGGACATGATAGACAGGCTATGGTCACTAGATGTTCGGTGGTTGCCAGGCAACAACTGTTAGACAATTAAAGGTATATAAGAGCGCGAGCTAGATGAGGTAGTCATTCGGTCAGTGATTCAGTACGAGTAACTGTGCGCGATATTGTGAACATACCAGTTTGTAAAGTGAAGATTTACACTGTAACCTGTGTTGATAAATTATTCGTCTTTACGTTGTTTTCTTGAAAGAACATCCATTTTGAACCCTTTTACTTCCGAAAGCACTTCTAGTAGGATCAATTATTATCATAACCAATTTGTTGCATTATCATAATCTTTTGTGGGTCCTCAAATTTTGTCTCTTTCAAAGTATTTTTTGATTTGCGAAACAACTAAAGGTCGAAGAAAACTGTATGGCAGCTTAAGTAATTGAAAGATCTCATATTTTACTATATCTAGCTCAAAAGTAAACTGAAAGTCGGAGGTGCAATCTCAAGAAGTTTTCCATCATCTAACATTTGGAAAGTAAGAAGAAATCAGGAGAACAGAAGCAAGAGAACTAAATATCACATAGAAAAACTGAGAATGAAGATACAAGGAAGAAGTACGAGAAAGAAATAGAGAAACACATCAGAGAAAAATATGAAGAAGTAGACGATGTAGAGAAAGAATGGCATAACATACAAAACTGTATGAACCAAGTTGCAAAAAATGGATAGGAGAAGAAAAACGAGAAAATAGAAAAAATGGTTCAACAAAGAGTGTCAAGAAGTAGTATTAAGAAATAAAAATGCAAGGCTGAAGTGGAAGAGAAGATTATAAAAAAATAAGAAAAGAATGCAGTAAAATTCTAAGAGAAAACAAAAGACATTAGATGAAATAACAGACATTGGAAGAGAAAATGTGAATTAACTCAAAACAGTTCTATAAAATAGTAAATGAACAAAAAAGATCATACAAACCAAAAGTTTACTGTATAAAAGACACAAAGGTCAACAAAACAGAAAACGATGAGCGAAATAAAAAAACCTGGGTAGAATACTTTGAAAACCTGCCAATAAAACCGTAACAAAACGTGGAGATTACAACCCAAGATAAAGGAGTATTAGAAGAACCAACAAGAAAAGAAGTCAAAAAGATAATAAGAAGCAAGCGGAATAGGAAGACTCCAGGCAAAGATGGAATAAACACAGAACTAATAAAATGTGGCGGAGATTAACTACACTAATATATAAACTTATAATGAAGGTACGAAGGACAGGAAAAATGCCAAAGTAATGGGAAAGAGGACAAATATTCACAATTCACAAAAAGAGAGATCAACAAGCATGCAAAACACTACTGAACACGACATATAAATTAATGTCAACATCAATACAAAAAAGAGTCCAGAAAGAAACAGAAAACATAATAAGGCAGCACCAGTGCGGATTCACGCAAAACAGATAAACAACTGACGCAATACATACAGTTAAACAGATAATAGAAAGAGCTCATGAATATAAAATGAACAGAGATTTATTATTTATTGATTATAAACAAGCGTTTGAATCGATCAAAAGAGAAAAGCTAATGACAGCCCTAGAAGAATTTGGAATAACAGCTCAATTGAGAAAATTGAACCTGATGACATTAAGTGGAAAAACAATTAGTACACAAAAAAAGGAAAACCAGGAACTCCAAATAAATAAAGGAATAAGACAATTATCGGCAACTCTATTTGACATAGCATTAGAATATGTGATTAAGAATTTGGACAACGGAACACTCAGAACTAAAGGCGGACTAATAATAGCATACTCAGACGATATAATATTGGTAACAAAAAATAGGGAAATATCGGGAGAAATGGTCGAAGAAATAGTAACAGAAGGAAAAAAAATCAATGGGAACAAAACAAAAATAATGAGGATAGGAAAAGAAACAGGAAAAAGGAATATAAAAATATATAATCTACAGTTTGGAGAGGTAAATAAATTCAAATACCTAGGCATCATGCTATCCAATAAAGGAGATAGAGAAACCAAAATTCAAGCAGCAAACAGAGCCCTCCACGCAAATAAAAAATTACTAAAAGATAAAAACCTGACAAAGAAAACAAAAATAGAAGTATATGAAACAATAATCAGACTGTACGCTGCAGAAACAATGACAGTGACAAAAAGTGATGAAGATTTGCGAATAGTAAGAAGAAAAATAGTGAGAATTATTTGAGGACTAGTAAAAACGTCAAAAAACGAATATAGAGTACTAATGAGCGATGGAATAGAACAAGAACTGCAAGAAGATATAGTAAGCAAAATAAAATAACAGAGAATGAAATGGTTAGGACACATATAGAGAAAAGAGAAGAGGACACTGTAAGGGCAATTCTTCAATAGGAACCAGGCGGAAAGAGAAGAAGAGGAAGACTCAGGTCTAAATGGCTATAAGAAGTACAAGCATACCTGAATAAAGAAGGAATAAAGAAATAGAATAAAATAACAGGAGATAGGAAAACATTGGAAGAAATATGTCAGAAAATTTAGAGCAAGGCTATGAGGATTGATCCCCCTTAAATAAATAATCTAGAGAGCTTCAAACAAGAGCGGCGCAGCCCCACCAGGGGTTCTACTTTCCAAAACACTTCTAGTATCCACTTGATGCAGTAGCTATCACATTTTTTGATCCAGGATACGACTAAAGGTCGCAGGAATCTATATGGCAGCTGAAATAAATGAAAATTTTCGTATGTCACTTGCTTTAGCTTTATTATGAACTTGAAGTCTGAAGTGATATCTATTGAAGTGCTCCAATAAGTTTTCTATCGTATTCCACCTATGTGACCTACAGATTACTTGCAACAAGACTAAATAGTGTCCCTTTTGATATCGAGATTACATTCTCTTGTGGATCTTCAAATCTTGTCTCTTCTAAAGTATTAGGAAACGACCAAAGGTCGTAGAAAGTTCTATTGTTTATTTGCAACATCACTAGACAGTATGCTCTTAAAAGCACATACCATAGGAAGTCACACACTTCTCTCAGCAATTGTTCTACTACCAGAAGCATTCCTTGTATTCAATACAATTGTCTCATTCTTATAACCTCTTGTGGATCTTCAAGTATTTCTTGATTTGGAGAACAACTGAAAATTGTAGGGGGCTGTATAACAGCTGAAGTAATTTTATCTTGTATTTACCCTATCCGAGCTCCATAGTTAGCACGATGTTTGGGATTTTATCTATTTAAGTTCTCTATAATAGTTTGAGGTGCAATCTATTAAAGTACTTCAAGAAGTTCTCGATCGACTCACGTTCGTGAGGCTTTACGGTTTATTTTCAACATTACTAGATAGTATGTCCCTAAAAGTACATGTTATAGGAAGTCACAAGCTTCCTCCAGCAATCCTTCTATTACCGGACGCACTCTTTGTATTCAATGAAATTACGATCACAACCAATTTGTCGCGTTTTTATTATCTTTCGTTGGTCCTCAAATCTTGTCTCTTTCAAAAAATTTTTTGATTCAGCAAACAATAAAGGTTGTAAAAAGCTATATAGCAGCTGAAGTAATTGAAAGATTTCGTATTTCACCTCCTCCAGCTCCATAGTGGACTTGAAGTCCGAGGTGCAATCTATTAAAGTGCTCCAAGAAGTTTTCCATCGGTTTTTGCCCATAAGGCTTTACAGATTACTTGCAACAGGATTGAATAGTATGTTCTTAGCTCCTTGAAGGTATAAGCCATTTGAAAGTATTTCCAGCTATCCTTCTACTATCCGAAACACTTTTAGTATCCACTCGATGCAGCTGATATCGCAGCTACCTTTCAAATTCAAAACTGTTCAATTCCAAAATATTTTTTGGTTCAGGGAACGATTAAAGGACGCAGGAATCAGTATGGTAGCTGAAATAAATAAAAATTCCCGTATTTCACTTGCTCCAGCTCCATAGTGAACTTGAAGTCTGAGGTGTAATCTATCAAAGAGCTCCAATAAGTTTTCTATCGTATTCCACCTATGTGGCCCACAGATTATTTGCAACAGGACTGAATAGTGTCCTTTCTGAAATCACAATCACATTGTGGATCTTCAAATCTTGTCTCTTCCAAAGTATAAGTATAAAGGTTCTACTGTTTATTTCAACATGACTTGATAGCATGTGCCATAGGAAGTCACAAACTTCTCCTAGTAATCCTTCTACTACCGGAAGCACTCCTTGTATTCAATACAATTTTCGCATTTTTATAACCTCTTGTGAATCTTCATATCCAATCCAAAGTATTTCCCGATTTGAGAGACAACTGAAGATCGTAAGGAGCTGTGAACTTGATGTATGGGGTGTTATCAATTTAAGTACTTCAATTGAATTACGCCTGTGAGATCTTACGATCTATTTTCAACATGACTTTTGGGAATCAATAAATCTCATCTATTTGGAAGTATTTTACGATTAGAGGAACGACCAAAAGTTACAGCAAGCAGTATGGTAGCTAAAATAGTTTAAAAATCTTGTATTTTACCTCCTCTACCTCCACACCTATTGAAGTGTTTCAAGAAGTTTTCTATCAAGCTATGCACGTGAGGCTTTACTGATTACTTGAAACAGGATTTAATGATGTGTTTTGGAAAAGGTACATGCTCCAGAAACACACAACTTCTTTGCAGCATCCCTCTACTTGATGCAATTGCTAACACAGTTACTTTGATACATTTTTATTTTTTCTTGTGGGTCTTCAAATCTCATCCATACGAAAGTATCTTTCGATTTAGGGAACAAACTGCAGCTGAATTAATTGAAAAATCCTGTATGCTTCTTTCCTAGCTCCATGGTTAACTTGATGTCTAAGATGTTATCTATTGAAGTGCTTCAGGAAGTTTTCTATTGAGTTACGCCCGTGAAGTTTCACTGATTACTTGAAACAGGACTAGTTACATGCCTAGGAAGTCACAGCTACCTTTCAGCAATCGTTCAACCACTTCACAGCCACTCTGTTGTATTCTTCTTAACTCTTGTGGGTCTTCAAATCTCATCTATACCAAAGTATTTCTCAATTAAAGAAACAACCAAAGGTCGCAGGAAGCTGTATGTTCCAATTTTATTCTATCTCTTTCAATTCAGTAAATCCGACTTGATTCACTGACTCTTATTTCTTGCCACAAGTGGTAAGACATTAGAGCAATCCGTCGATCTACGCGTTGCTTCTCGAACTCGTCGTATGGAACTAGTTGTTTACATTGATTTGTTTTACAAGTAACCTTGGTACGTTACGGTACCATTGTTGATTTGTATATTTTTTGTAGATGTTTTGATCTAAAAGTATTCCAAACCCTCCACCGGCCTCAACAGTAGTTGACAAAACTCTAATTTTATTTGCCCTAGCTCCATAGTGAACTTGAAGCTCAAGGTGCAATCTATGAAAGTGCTCCAAGGAGTTTTATATCGAGCTACGTCCCTGAGGCCTTATTGTTTATTCACAACATATTTGGATAATATATTTTTGAAGATATATGCCATAGGAAGTCAAACCTTCTATTACTGGAAGCACTTCTAGTATCTTATGAGTCTTCAAAAATTGCTCCCTTACAAGAATTTTCAGATCGTGAGTTCTTACTGATCACTTGAAACAAGGCTGAATAGTGTGTTTTTGAAGGAAGTCATATTTCTCTTCCAGCAATGGTTCTACTTCAGGAAACATTCTTATAATCAAGAAATTGCTATCACAGCCACTTTGTCACATTTTTATTGACTCCTATAGGTCTTCAAATCTTGTCTCTTCCAAAGTATTTCTTGATTCAGGAAACAATCAAAGGTCGGGAGAAGCTGTATGACAGCTGAAGTAATTGAAAAATCTAGCTCCATAGTAAACTTAAAGTCTGAGGTGCAATCTACTAAAGTATTCCAAGGAGTTTTCGATCGACTCACGCCTGTGAGGCTTTATTTATTTTCAACTGACTTTATAGTATGTCTTTAAAGGTACATGTTACAGGAAGTCACAATCGTTCCACTACCGGAAGCACTCTTTGTATTCAACGAAATTGCTATCACAATCACTTCGTTACATTTTTATTATCTCTTATGGGTCTTCAGATCTAATCCATTCAAAAGTATTTTTTGATTTGGGGAACAAAGTAAAGGTCGTAGAAAGCTGTATGGCAGCTGGAGTAATTGAAAAACATTAGTATTTTAGGATTCAAAAGAAAACACTCGCTAAAGTTTCACAATTTTTATAAGTTTGATACTTTATTGCAATTTCGGCTGTTATGCCATCATCAGAAGTATAAAGTTACAAGAAATTTCAGTTCTATTTATACATATCTATATACAATATACAAGTCCCATGAGAGGGCGGAGCTATCACCTGAATGGTAGAAATGAACAAAAACAATACGGGGGCGGAGCTCTCAACTAGAGGTGTAAGATATTAAAATATCTAGAAGCGGAGTTTCCAAAAGCTCTAATTGTTCATTCATCAACTTTTCTTTGTTTTTAACCGCATTCTTGATCTCATACGCTTCTAGATATGTTAACCTCTTACCCTTCTTTTCAAAATGTAGAATTTCCAGGTTATTTTTGCCACATACATGATGATTATCTATCAAATGTTTGGCTACATTAGAGTCAGATTTATTGTTTCTAAAACTGCGCAAATGTTCATTGAATCTGATGTCAAAATTACGTCCTGTTTGTCCTATATATACATAATCACAATCATGACATTTAATTCTATAAACACCTGATTTTTAGAATGGATTCTTACAAACAATCTTGTTATTCACTAAAAGATTCTTCAGAATATAGGAATTATGTAATCCTGGAACAATGTTCAATTTCTTGAGTTTCAATGAACATTTGCGCAGTTTTAGAAACAATAAATCTGACTCTAATGTAGCCAAACATTTGATAGATAATCATCATGTCTGTGGCAAAAATAACCTGGAAATTCTACATTTTGAAAAGAAGGGTAAGAGGTTAACATATCTAGAAGCGTATGAGATCAAGAATGCGGTTAAAAACAAAGAAAAGTTGATGAATGAACAATTAGAGCTTTTGGAAACTCCGCTTCTAGATATTTTAATATCTTACACCTCTAGTTGAGAGCTCCGCCCCCGTATTGTTTTTGTTCATTTCTACCATTCAGGTGATAGCTCCGCCCTCTCATGGGACTTGTATATTGTATATAGATATGTATAAATAGAACTGAAATTTCTTGTAACTTTATACTTCTGATGATGGCATAACAGCCGAAATTGCAATAAAGTATCAAACTTATAAAAATTGTGAAACTTTAGCGAGTGTTTTCTTTTGAATCCTATTTCATTATGTTTCACCGAGAGCCTACAGCATCTTCCATTGAATTTATTAGTATTTTACCTCCCCTAGCTCCATTGTGAACTTGATGTCCAAGGTGTTATCTATTGAAGTGCTTTAAGAAGTTTGCTATTGAGTTACGCCCCTGAGGCTTTACTGATTACTTGAAACAGGACTTAATAATGTGTTCTTAAAGCTACAAACCTTAGGAAGTCACAACCACTTTCCAGCAATTGTTTTACTACCGGAAGCACTCTTAATATTCACGTCATCCAACTGTAACACAGCCACTTTGTCACCTTCTTATTACCTCTTGTGGATCTTCAAATCTCACTTATTCCACAGTGTTTTTCGATTATGGAGGTGATTTATGATCATGGGAGGTTGTATGGCAAGTAAATTAGTTGAAAAATTTTGTATTTCACCTTCCTAGCTCAGAAGCAAACTTGATGTTTGAGGTGTTATCTATTAAAGTGCTTTAAGCAGTTATGCCATTAAACCTTTACTGATCACTTGACACAGGGCTTAAAAATATGTTTTTGAAGCTACAAGCCTCAGGAAGTCACAACCCCCTTCCAGCAATTGTTTTACCACCGGAAGCACTCTTAATATCTAATTCACGCAATTGCTATCACAGCTACTTCAAATCTCATCTATTCCAAAGTATTTCTCGACTAGAGAAATGACATAAGATCGTGAAAAGCTATATGGCAACTGAATCAGTTGGAAAATTTTGTATTTTACCTCTCCTAGCTCAAAAGCAAACTTGATGTTTGAAGTGTAGTCTAATAGAGGGCTCTAAAAAATTTTTGTTTGAGTTGGGCCCATGAGGATTTATTTATTATTTGAAACAGGTCTAATAGTATGTCCTTTGAAAGTACATGCCTCAGGAAGTCACAATTTCCTTCCAGAAGCACTCTTAGAATTCAATTCGCGCAATCTTGTCTCTTCGAAAGTATACCAATGGTCGTAAGGACCTGTATGATAGTTTAAATAGTTCTGCATGGTGAACTTGATGTCTGGGCTGTAATCTATTGAAGTGCTTCCAAGTGAATTACGCCCGTGTAACTTTACTGATTATTTACAACATGACTGAATAGTGAGTCTTAAGGAAGTCACAACCTTCTTCCTACTACTTCTGGAAGCAGTCTTTTTATCTATTTCACGGAATTTGCTAATAGCTTCGTAACTTTCATAACGATTTTAATTGCAGGTATCTTTAAACCATTATTAAAATATGTATCCAAATATTCTTGAATCCAAGAGGAAGCTCTTGAATTATGCTTACAGTAAAGTGGCTCCTACATTTTATAAAACTCAGTGATTTTTTTTTGTAAGTCAGCAAAAAATTTGCTACGTGGGCTTTTATACATTTTCTACGATCAAGTTCTCATGCTCAGAGAGGAGATTCGTCGATCCAGATGATTGGTGCTTGACACAAATTTTGCATAGACAATTACTAATTCAAATTGCGAAAAAGAAGATCTAAACACTTAGTAATTAGATACTGTGCTCAATAAAAAGTATTTATAATACAATATGAGATTTTATTGTACATGGAACAAATTCAATCTGAATTTTTATTGTGCCTCAGTGCTGTTGTCAGTCTTCAACCCGAGAAGTCTTCCTGAATACGATATGTTGAGAGTTTCATGTAAGAATTCAAATAAATGTTAAATCAGACCGTGATTTCCGGGACAAAAGTCAAGCAATAATACATCCGGCTTCACGACAAGATTTCTGTCAACATTTTGAATCATATGAGCGAGCAATTCTAAAATTGTTATGTTGACGTAGATTCGAATAAATACTGACGGATTGTATTCGTTATCCAACAGCCCAAAAATGTTATTCATCCATAAATATATGAGATATTCCAAATACTTCAGAGTGTCATTGAAACCCAGTTTAAACATTTAGAATTCAGTTAACCTAAAATTTGCATCAGTAAATGGATAATTTGAATGTACATGTTTTACAAACACTTGTGGCAGTATGCCAACATTTTAATTATTCTTAACTAATCAAAACAGTTTTATGAATATGTATGAAATAATTGATGGAGATTCACTATCCACTGTTTGCAGCGCAAAGCTTAAGTTATTCAAATGAAATGGAAAACCACATATGGACGACATGATAAACAGAAGATTTTCATGAATATTTGAATAGGCCTTCAGGGAATGATGACAACGATGTCAATTCCCCGCAGATTCATTTTTCATGTGCTTAAATTGTCCTTGGTGAAGATCACCTTCAAAATCATAAAAAAAACTAACCCTATCCTGTAGACAAAATTTGTTTTAGAACTACCTTTATACGAAAGCTTCTGTTTCACTTAAGGTCCCTCACCGTTTTCCCTTGAAGTCTATGTGTCTGTGAACGTTTGACCACCAAGTTGAAATTTGATATACGGACGTAATTTCATCTTAATTCGACTGAATTGTGGTTGCAACATGATTACCGGAAAGCTCTCTGATACCACTGATTCTTTGATTGTTCGCATAACTTCCATAATATTGAAGATATTGACTTAAAATTTAATAAACAAATGTAGTTTTAATGGATCCAACGATGTGTACCTCCTGAACCTTGAAATCTTATACAGTTTTGATCCAAATCGTTTCTTCCAGAGAGGCTATTTGAAAAAAGCTCAAGTCAAACGATCATTGATAGTGCCGAGAAAGTACCAGAACGAGATACGCCTCCAAGACAATTAGAATGATTTCCAAAATTGAGTTAACTTGAATTCATCATGATTTGATTGTATTAGATTGTAGTTGCATTCAGTTCATTGAAATTACCGTAATACTGACAATATCGACCTCCTGGAGGCTGAAATTCAAGAGTTTTGAGCCATGCTGCTTCTCCAGAAAGGACGATTCGAAACTCATGCCATACGATCGTAGGTACTACCGAGAAGTATTAGGACAAAGTATCACAATTTGGTTTCCTCCAAGACAATTGAAATTACTTTTGAAGTGAATTTGATCTGTTGGAGTTTATAGATAGGTGGAAATTCATTGTGATTTGATCGTATTCGATTATAATTGCAGTCGATTTATCAGATACTACTGACTATTCCATTCGTAGTATTTATAACAAGGTTAACAATGCTAAATCGCCATAGAAACGGTGCATATCAGTGGGTATTTGGACGTGTAGAAATACCATCGGATATTACACTAGTGGTCAAAGTGAATATTTTACTCAAAAATGTGGATACCTCCAATTTGTAATCTCGTGCTTCTTTCGTATATAATGGAATATTTTTCTGAATATCTTCATCAATTTTATCTTCTGATCTATCACCAAACCTTTCTGAACTAGATTCCTTATCAAGACGCAATATATCTCTCTATTATTTGTCAAAGAAAATGCAAGAAATTCTAATTTTTCAGTTTGACAGAAGTTTGTTTACTCGTTCTTATGAAAATTATGTGAGTTGTTACTAGATTCATAGGAAACTAATTTGAAAAAATGGTTTGACTCCTGGAATAGTCCTCCATATACCATTTGTAGTTAAAGTATTATAGACTATTTTTGTGGTGCAATCACTCATGTTTATTGTGCTTGTGAATACCACTCGTGCTGCACACTCGTGGTATTCAAACGCAAGCACAATAAATATTCGTGATAGCACCACAAAAATAATCGATAATACTTCAACTACTTATGGTATAATAAATGATTATTTGATTGTCTGCATAGCTTCCACAGTATTAAAGGTATTTAAATTAGATAAACAAAAAGGTAGTATCAATGGTTCCAGCGATTTATACCTCTCTTACATTAAAATTCTACAGTCTTGATCCGAGTCGTTCATCCGGAAATACGGTTCGAAAGAAATTACGGTTTTAAAGCTTTGAAATCCTCTAAGACAATCAGATTCATTTCCAAAGTGAACTTGGTCTGTTAAAATTTCATGGATGGGCGTAAATTCATCGTGATTTGATTGTCTTAGATTGTAGTTGCAGTTGGTTTGCCAGAAAGCCATTAGGTAATACTGAATCCTTGATTGTCCTTAATATTAAAGATTTTGACCTCTGAAGGTTGAAACCCTGAAGTCTTGAGTCAAGTTGTTTCTCCCGGAAAGACGATTGGGAAGAAATTCATGTCATACGATCACGGATATTATCGGAGAAATACTTGGACAAAGAACCACAATGTAGAATCCTCTACGAGATTGATATGCCTTCTAGAATAAAATTGGTTTCTTAGAAATTGGTAAATTCAATTGTATCAGATTATATTTATGATTGGTTCATCAGAAGACTGTCCGATATCACTGAGCCTTTGATTGTCGACGTAGCCCATAGTATTGAAGATATTGACTTCAAATTAGATAATCAAAGGTAGTTTCAATGGTCCCAGCGATTTGCACCTCTTTTACATTGAAATCTGACAGTCTTGGTTCAAGTCGTTCTCCTGGGAAGGCGATTCGAAAGAAACTACAGGTATAAAGGGTTTGAAACCCTCTAAGGCAATTAGATTAATTCCCAAAGTGAATTTGTTCTGCTAAAGTTTTGTGAATGGGCGTAAATTCAACGTGATTTGATCGTCTTAGATTGTAGTTGCAGTTGTTTTATCAGAAGGCCATCAGGGAATACTGATTCCTTATTTGTCTATAATATTGACGATATTAGCCTCTTGAAGTTTAAAATTCTTGTGTCTTGTGTCAAGTTGTTTCTCCTAAAAAGTCGATTCGAAAGAAATTCGTGTCATACGATCATGGATACTAGCGGAGAAGTATATATATATATATATATATATATATATATATATATATATATATATATATATATATATATATATATATATATATATATATATATATATATATATATATATATATATATATATATATATATATATATATATATATATATATATATATATATATATATATATATATATATATATATATATATATATATATATATATATATATATAATCTATTTAAATCTCATTTTACCCTTTCGGTTATCGAGATTAGTTTTTCTTTCCTTTGTTATTCTATGTTATTTGTGAAATCTTTCCATTCTTTCCTATTTGATGCTATTCTTTTTGCTTCTTGACAGCTGATATTGTTCTTTCTGAGTATTTCTTGTATATTATTTTCCCATGTCTTCTGTGGTCTTCCTCTACTCTTCTTTTTTGTCGTCTTAGCCTTCCATACCATTTTTATTTGGCTATCATCTGGCATTCTTATAAGATGGCCGTACCAAGCAAGTTGTTTTTTCTCCATGGTAGTATGTATACTCTCTATATGTAACCTTTTTCGTATTTCTTCGTTTCTTATTCTATCTAGTCTTGTTACCCCTTCTACTTTTCTCAGGTATCTCATTTTCGCAGCTTGTATTCTACTCTTTGTTCTCTGGTTCGTCGTCCATGTTTCACTCTCATATAACAGTATTGGTCTGTATAATACTTTGAATAGTGTCATTTTGGTCTTTTTCCTAACTTGTTTATTGCTTAGGATTATTTTGTTCATTGCGTAGTAGCTTTTGTTTGCTGTTAAAATTCTGTTGTTTATTTCTTGCTCCAAGTTACCTTTGTTGTTCAATGTGTGTCCTAAATATGTGGATGTTTCTACCTGTTCGATTTCTCTTTGATTTATTTTTACCTCCGCTGCTATTTCTTCTTTCGCTATTACCATTATTTTTGTTTTGTCTATGTTTATGATCATATTGTGCTTTCTTAATTCCTAATTCCACAAGTTAATGTTGTGTTGTAAGTCTTTTTCACTTTTTGCAAGTATTGCAAGGTCATCTGCAAAGGCGCACTCCGCTATCATAATCCTTTCTAAGTTATGGTGTCCTACTTCAATTTTTTTAGTTTTGTCTTTTATATTTTTTAAGATGTTGTCTAAGTATATAATGAATAATAGTGGGCTTAATGCTCCTCCTTGCCTTAGTCCCTGTGTTGTGATGAATTCCTTTGAAATTTCATTTTCTGTTCTAACATAGTTGGATGTCTTTTTATAGATACTTTTTATTACTTGCGTTAGCTGTTTGTCAATCTGTCTTATTTTTAAGATTCCCCACATCTTTTCCCTCAAAAGCTTTTTCCAGGTCCAGAAATGCTATATACAGTTTACTGTCTTCTCTTATGGTCTTTTTTGTCAATTTCTTATGGTAAAAATGTGATCCTGTGTCGAGTGTCCTTTTCTAAAACCACTTTGTGCTTTCTCCATCTTTGTCTCTATTAATTTTCTTAATTTATTTTCTAATATTGCCTCATAAATTTTTGCAGCTGCACATAGCAGTGATATTCCTCGGTAATTACTGCATATTCTACTGTCTCCTTTCTTGTGTATTGAGAATATCACTGCCATTTCCCAGTCTTTTGGTATTTGCTCTATTTCCCATATTTTATTCAGCATTATTAATAATATTTGTTCTCCTTCCTCTCCCATATATTTCAATTGTTCCGCTCTTATTCCGTCGTGACCTGGTGCTTTGCCGTTTTTTAATTTCTTTATTACTGTCTTCATTTCTTCCTCTGTAATATTTTCTTGATTTACTATTCCTGTGTTTTTCAGCTCTGTACTTTCTTCTTCTCTACTGACATTGTTAATGTGTATTTCTTCCAATAATTCTTCAAAATGTTCTTTCCATCTTTCCATGATTTCTTTGTCTTCTTTTATTATGACTTCTTGCTGGTTTACTAGCTGTTTCAATGTTATGTGTTTTTCTTTCTTGCAGTTCTTAATTGTTCTGTAGAATAATTTTTGATTCTCCTTAAAGTTTTCCTCAATTTTGTTTCCGAATTCTTCCCAGGTTCTCTCTTTTGATTTTCTTATCTCTGTCTTCGTTATCTTCCTTTGTCTTTTATAATCTTCATAATCCTTTTTTTTTTTGGTATTGATATATTTTTTCCATTTTTGTTATTTTTTCTTGACTTCTTCTTTTATTTTTTCATTCCACCAGTGTGTTTATCTTCTCTTGTGTGAATTTTTGACTATTCCGCATGATCTTTTTGTTGCTTCTGTTAGTATGTGTTTGAATGTATTCCACATTTCTTCTATATCGCTTAAATCTGGCTTGGGTGTATCTTTTATTAATTCGTTAACGCAATTTTGATATTCTGCTTTTATCTGTCCATCTTTCAGTTTTTCTACTCTAAATTTTACTGTTTGTTTTTTGTTAGAATTGATCTCTTGATTATGTTTTGTCTCGTTTCCTAACGCTATGACTACCGCTATTACCAGGTAATGGTCGCTACCAATTTCACTACCACGTTTCACTCTTACATCCTTTACTTTTTTTCTTTGTTGCGTATTAGTTAATAGTCTATTATTGACTTTTCTTCTCTGCTTTTTCCTTCCCTAGTATATTTGTGGATTTCTTTATGCTCGTATAAAGTGTTTATTATAATTAATCCATTTATGATGCAAAAATCGATGAGCCTCTTTCCATTGTTATTTATAGTCGACTCTCCATGTCTTCCCATTATTTCTTCAACACCGTTATTTTTATTTCCCACTCTTGCGTTAAAATCTCCCATAACATATATTGGTTCTCTCAGTTTTTCGTATTCGGTTTGCATTTTGTCCCAAAACTCATCTTTTTTTTCTTTATTTTCATCCTCATTTATTGCACACACTATCATTATATTTGCCTTTAAATTTGTTTTGTCTTCTACTTGAATTATTAGTAATCTTTCGTTTACGCATTTCCAGTTTGTTATTGATTATTCCAGTTTTTTATTTATTATACATCCAACTCCCGCTCTAGCTCTATCCATGTTTTCCACTCCGCTATATATTAGTATGTGATCATTCTTCAATTTTGTTATTCCTTTACCTTTCTTTTTCGTTTCGGTGATGGCTAGTATATCTAATTTTGCTTTTTCAAATTCATCTACTAATTCTATTTCCTTTCCATTTATGCTTCTAATATTCCATGTTCCTAGTCGTATAGTACTAGGATAAAATACCACAATGTAGAATCCTCCAAGGGTCTAAGGCAATTGAATTGTCTTCTAAAGTAAAGTTGGTCTGTTGGAATTTTGTAGATTTGATCGTATTAGATTGTAGTTGTAGTCGGTTCATCAGAAGGTTGTCAGTTACCACTAATTCTTCAATTTTTTGCATATTTTCCTTTTGTAACATTGAATATATTGACTGGAAGTTAGATGAACAAAGGTAGTTCTAATGATCTCAGCGATATGCACCTCTTTCACATTTAAATCCCACAGTTTTGATTCAATTCGTTCTCCCGGAAAGACGATTCGAATGAAACTACGGCTAAGACAATTGAAATGTCTTCTACAGTAAAGCTGTTCCATCAGAATTTAGTAGATAGGCGTATATTCATTTATTATACCATAATTAGTTGAAGTATTATCGATTATTTTTGTGGTGCTATCACGACTGTTTATTGTGCTTGCGTTTGAATACCACAAGTGTACAGCACGAGTGGTATTCACAAGCACAATAAACATGATTGCACCACAAAAATAGTGTATAATACTTCAACTACAAATGGTATATGGAGAACTATTCCTGGAGTCAAACCATTTTTTCAAATTAGTTTCTTATGAATCAAGTAATAACTCACGTAATTTTCATAGGAACGAGCAAACAAACTTCTGTCAAATTGAAAAATTAGAGTTTCTTGCATTTTCTTTGACGAATAGTAAATGAATAAATTGCGTTCTAATATGGAAACTAGTTCAAAAAGGTTTGGTGATAAATCAAAAGATGAAATTGATGAAGATATTTAGACAAATATTCCATTAAATACAAAGAAACCACGAGATAACAAATTGGAGTCATCCACATCTTTAAGTAAAATACTCACTTTGAGCACTAGTGTGATACCCGATGGTATCTCTACACGTCCAAATACCTACTGATATGCACAGTTTCTAAGGAGATTTAGCATTGTTAACCTTTGAAATCCTCTAATGCAATTAGATTCATTCCCAAAGTGAAGTTGGTCTGCTAAAATTTTGTTCGTCTTGGATTGTAATTGCAGTTGGTTCATCAGAAGTCCATCAGGTACCACTGATTCTTCAATATAAAATATTAACATTCTGGAAGTTGAAATCCAAGAGTTTAGAGCCAAGTCGTTTCTTTTGGGAAGATGATTCAAAAGAAACTCAGGTCATTCGATTATGGATACTATCAGAGTATTACTTGTACAAAGTACCACAATTTGAAATGATTTCTAAAGCAAATTTGGTCTGATAGAATTTGGTATTTGATTGTAATTGCAGTTGGTCCATCATAAGGCTACGAGACACCACTGATTCTTCAATTGTCTACCTAACTTCCATAATATTGACGATGACTTGAAATTTGGTGAGCGATAGTTTTGATGGTCTTATCGAACAATACTTACCAGAGGTTGAGATCTTGTAGTTCAATAGCACTTCTTGAGATGTTTCATGTTTGTAGATCCCTCCCGAAAGGACGTTTCGGAAGAAACGATAAAGAATAATGACAAGAGTGTTAGAAAGACAATAATTCTGAGGTCAACGGTGTACTTTCCGAGAGCCTCTGGCCCAAAGTGTGTACGTTGATCGTAGCCATTATCGTCCGTTCAACTTCCATGGTGCCTTCAATGTTTAATGTCCGACTGTCAGAGAAATTACTATAGTTACTTGCTGTAATCAAACAATGTGATATTTTTTTTGTTGAAGAATAGATTTGATTTCCATGATGTCGCATATGAGAATAACAGAGTCTTTCCGATATTTTGTGATATATCGTCCTGTATCTAAATGTTTATCCTCCAAAATATATATTCTCTGTTCGATATGCTTTCTGTTATCAAAACAAACATATATTCCACATACTTCCTTCGTTGTTTGTGTATATAAACATAAAATTCAAATATTTATAATGCATTCGTGATAGAATTTACAAACGGGGTAATATTTTCTCGCATCTGACTAATGCATAACATTGTACCCTGAAATGTCTGGCTTTCAACACAAGTGCTGTTTGTTATAAATAAAGTTGGGAGTACTGAAATATTTACAGTAAGATTTGTAGTCTCCGTTTGCTGAACTTACTGAAAATATCAATTTTGCTACCAAATAGATGTTTTTCCATGCAACCACAATGCCTAGACATTTAGATGGCATAAAATGTATCAAATCCAAGTTGAGTTTAACAGGATAGCTCATATTTTCGTTCTTACAAATACAAATATTGTTGTAAACATTCTGATTTGTTCCGTTTTGCAATGAATTTGATACAAATACGGCAAGACGAAGCGTAGGATTATTTTTTTCGTGTGTATCATTTGTATATGTCAACGGATGTTTAGTATAACAAGCAAAATATATTGTAACTCTTGTGAATTTTACTACTTTTATAACGGAGTTTCAAAACATCTGAGGCTATATATCGCATTTCATGACATTTTTTTTAAAATCAGAGCTTGTCCAACTGTTTTTGAAGATCTACCCTTGACTTGTATTCTATTTAAGGTAGAATTGAGCATACTCTATTTCGTGCTATGATTTACGATTTTTTTCGTAAGTTTCAATATAAATATCCGACAAGCATGCATAAAAAACTAATATATTCTACATGACAGCAACCATTCTTTCCATTCATCCGTAACAGGAGAGTTAGTCGCCCACTTGGAGTGTTGAAGCACCGTCTCGTGGTGCATGCAAATCATCTCCGTTGCTTTGAATACCGAGGTCGGTGTAGTACACTACTAGAGATCCCAGTGCTCAGCGGTTTCACACCCTTGTTGTATAATCCACCCCCTCCCCGCACTCCCAACCCTCATAAGCACTTCATCTTCATTCTCTTTTCATCATCGGTGCTTGGAGGATTGCATTGTCCGGCCTGTCTCAAAGCTGTCGTCATAACCGCTGAAAAAGCCGATTTCATATTTCGAGGATTTTTCACACAATGCTTAGTTAACATGTTCTAAAGTTTGAGGTGGAATTTTAGTGACATGTTTTATTATTACCTCATGAATTTTCCACAACCAAATACGTCACCCATGTTAACTTATTTGAAACGAAATATGTTTGAAGAAGGACGGAAGTTTATATTAGTTCCCGACGCGGAACGACGTAGCTTCTAGGAATAGTGTACTCTCATATGTGATGCAAATCCGTGTACACAATCGCTATTTCTATGGCGCTTACTATACAAGTATATGAAATGACACTGAAATGACTTTTCAGTGAATAACCAACCAGAGGGAGCAAATTATCGCTCGAGGGGATTCAGCAGAACCATATAGATCGTAACCGTGATCTTATATCACAGAACAAAGTTGATTGAAGTTATAACATCATATCTTTTATCATATTCTCTAGTAATATTCATTTCTTTGAACGTTATAGACAATGTTCGACGATTATTTCGAACATTGTCTTCAATATAGTGCCAATAATCTGCAAGTAAAATGGCTGTGACATACCTACGAGCAGACGCTCATGACGACATCATAAGAGTTCCGTTCTGATCATTCGACTACGGAATCCTAAATTAGAAATGTTATCATAAAAAACTGCACTTGGAGATCTTCAAAAGAACAATTCCATCAAAATTCTACCTGCAGATGGAAGTCATAATAAACATACAAGATGCTACAGACCTAACAAAAATGTCCCTTCCATTCGAATTGAGAGAATGTTATATCAAATGCTAAGTCAACATCAGGATTGCATCCTGGACAGTCAACCAACCTAAGATCCATGAGAAGAACACTCCGTTGTGACCAATTACAAGGTCGCGCAATTCCTGTCACCTATTCTTGAACCACTTCAAAGGAGTGGGTAGGGAGAAAATCTTCTAAAGACACCAATGGTTTTCGTATCCTGTGGTAGTGCCGAGTTCTTACCAGCTAAGACTCCTCTGCCATCTTTCGCTACTTACTCCCCTGGTACTGTTTTCCCCATTTCTTCAAGGGGAAGGAAGGGGTTTCTATTACTCATTTCTATTTTCTATTAATGACAGTCGTGGCATACCTGACAAGAGCGTTCCACTTTTCTTCTTCCTACACTATTGTCGCCCCTAGGCTCTCCACCCTCAAAGGACCTATTTGAGCCGTCAGTTCCACCCTATTTTGCTCGAAGGCTCTACACACGAGCAGAGTGTATCTACCTCCTCCTTGCAAAAGTATGCTTGAAATCACCCATGACGTGTAAGGAATTAGGTTAAAAAGTAACTTACCTCACCAAACTTCCTGCCGCTTAAGCTTTTAATATCGGGGATAAGCCTTCCTTTGTCTCGCTGTTCCATCTTTCCTGCTATTTCCGAAGGATCTATCTTCCTTCTTTGTCCTCCTTGTTTCTCTGTTTCGGTGGTTTCCCGGTACTTCGCAACTATGTCTATCGGTGATAATGTGGCTTCTACCTATATACCTATCCTGCAGAGGTATACTCAAAAACACCCATAGTCTATAAAGAATTGGACTAGAAAGTAACTTACCTCACAAAACTTTCTGTCATTCCAGTTCTTGATATCAGGAGTAAGCTTGCGTATCCATCCCTCCTTTGTCTCGCTGTCCCATCTCTCCTGCTAGTCCCAGAGAATATATCTCTCTCTTTCCTCCTTTGTACTTCTTCTTTCTCGATTTCTCGTGCTTTTCCTGTATCTCGCAACAATGTCTATCGGTGGTTTCACCCAGATCAGGGTCGCGTAGATCATTTACAACTGTACGCGGCATGACCGTACAGTCGTTGCTTACTAGCCCTGAGGTCTTCCAATGTTCAGCAGTATCTTAATTAGTGCCACATTTATTTCTACCGCCCGTTTCGCTATGGCGCCTACATGTTTCACGAAGCCGCTGCCACTTCGTACCGTTACTTCTAAGTACTTGGTACTCCCACATTCCACAGCAGTGGAACAAAGGATTGATCCCTGAAGTACCGCACTAAACATCTCCACTGTCTTCCTACCTTCCTCTCCCTGCGCCGTGATGTAGCGGCCTATAAGGTACGACTGTACCATTCTTATTCGGTATTCTTTCACCTCTCTCCGCCGCAGTCACTCAACAATTTACATCCAGGGTAATCAGCACACAGATGTCCTTCTGTCACCAATTACCCTCTTTTGCCTTTTTCGCAATCGCTAAGACGCTCGTAATAACGTCTTCCTTTCAACCTTTCCTGAAGCCTAAATGGTTTGGACATTTGTGAAGGAGCTGCTCCACTGTCTTTCCTGCGACGTCGACGTACGCTACTTGCTTATCTAGCGGTTTGCCTGGCTTCCTCAGGAGGACAAAATTAATTGTAAACTTTAACCAGTGTGGCTGCTTTAACCACCTCCGGTGGAGTGCCGTCTGAGCTTGGAACTTTTTTAGGCTTCAGCCTATTGTCCGTCGCTTCCAGCTCTTCCTCCGAGAATGGCATAATGTCTTCCTTGGCCATTTTCTTGTTAGTAGATAGCAAGGTTCTTATGACGACTTCAAGCTTAGCATTAAGTAATATCTGGGGAAAACTTCTTTGCTACGATCTTGTAGCCCTTTTCCTAGACTGTCCTTCAGGCGCTTGTGAAGGAGGTACTCCAGTGCTTATTCCGCAGCTTTAAGAAGGCAGAGTGGTCTGTACGCTGCTGTCTGATCTAGCGGTTTGCCTGGCTTCTTCAGGAGGATAAAATTGGCCGCTTAGAGAACTCTCCCTCCATCAATAGTTTATTATCAACTCCAACCAGTGTGGCAGTGTGTCAGCTTATGGCTGCCTTAACCCCCTTCGATGGTGTGCCATCGGGGCTTGAGGCTCAGGCTTCAGCCAATTGCCCATCACCTCCAGCACTTCCTCTGAGAATAGCATATCATATTCCTTGGCCATTTTCCTCCTAATAGAGAACAAGGCTCTTATGACAACTTCAAGCTCAGCATTAGGTAGTATCTGAGGAGGCTCTCTGGCCTTGAAATTCTTTGCTATGATCTTGTAGTCCTCTCCTAAGACTGTCCTTCAGGCGCTTGCAAAGGCGGCACTCCAGTGCTTTTTCCGCGACTTCAGGGAGGCAGATTGGCCCTCTTTCACGAATAAGAGAGCTTCTCACCCATCAGTTGTTTATTGTAAACATCAAATAGTGAGGCAGAGTGTCTGCTTAACCACCTCTGGTGGAGTGCTGCCTAGGATTGGGGTTTTTCCAGGCTTTAGCCTGTTTCCCGCCGCTTCTTCCAGCTCTTCTTCCGAGAATTGCGTGATGCCTTCCTTGAACATTTTCTTCTTCAAGGTTCTTATGGCAACTTTAAGTTCAGGCAGAGTGTCTGCTTACGGCTGCTTTAACCACCTCCAGTGAAGTGCTGTCTGGGCCTGAGGCTTTTTAGGGTTGAACCCACCGCTCCCACGACTTCTTCCGAGAATGACATATTATTTCCTTGACCATTTTCCCCTTAGTAGGGAGCAAAGTTCTTATTACAACTTTAAGCTCAGCATTGAGTAGTAACTGGGCAGGTTCTCTGGCTTTAAACCTCTTTGCTATGATCTTGTAGCGTTTTTCCTAGACTATCCTTCAGGCACTTTTGGAGAAGGTACTCCAATGCTTTTCCCGCGACAAATCGAGGAGGCAGAGTAGTCTGTACGCTGCTGACTCATCTAGTGTTCAGCCAGGCTTCTTTAATAGGACAAGATTGGCAGCCTTTCACACCTTAGGAGACTCCCGATCCATCAATAGTTCATTGTAAACTCCAACCAGTGTGGCAAAGTGTCTGCCTATGGCTGCTTCAACCACCTCTGCTGGAATGCTGCCTAGGCCTGAGGTTTTTTTGAGCTTCAGCCTATTGCCTACCGTTTTTAGTTTTCTTCCAAGATTGTATGATGTCTTCTTTGGCTATTTCCCTCCTAGTAAGGAACAAGGTTCTTATGATAACCTAAAACTCAGCATTGGATAGTACCTAGAGAAGCTCTCTATCCTTGAACCTGTTTGCTTCAGGCGCTTGCGGAGGAGGTACTCCAATGCTTTTTCCGTAACGTCAAAACGGTAGAATGGTCTGTACGCTGCTGGCTCATCTAGCGGTTTGGCTGGCTTCTTGACAATATTGGCCGAGTTCGCTGGCTTTGAGAACTCCCCATCTATCAATAGTTTATTGTAAACTCCAACCAGAATAGCAAGGATCTACTTATGGCTCCTTTAACCACCTCCGGTGGAATTCCGTCTGGACTTGGAACTTTTTTGGGCTTCAGCTTATTGTCCGCCGCTTACAGCTCTCCCTCCGAGAATGGCATAATGTTTTCCTTGGCCATTTTCTTCCTCCTACTAGGGAACAAGGTTCTTATGTCAACTTCAAGCTCAGCATTAGGTAGTATCTGGGTGAGTTCTCTGGCCTTGGCCTTTTTGCTATGATCTTATAGACCTTCTCCCAGTCTTTCCTTTAGGCGTTTGTGAAGGAGATAAACCAGTACTTTTTTCCGGACGTTGAGGGGATAGAATTGTTTGTTCGCTGCTGGCTCTTCTAGCAGTTTTCCTGACTTCTTCATGAGAACGGGATTGGGGAGCTCTCTATCCATCAATATTTTATTGTAAACTTCAACCAGTGTGGCAAGGTGTCTGTTTAACCACCTCCGGTTGAATATTGTCTGTGACTGAAGCTTATGCCCGCCGCTTCCAGCTGTTCCTCCTAGAGCGGCAAAATGTTTTCTTTGGCCATTTCCCTCCGCGTAGAAAAAAAGGTTCTTATGACAACTTTAAGCTAAACATTGAGTAGTATTTGGAGAGGCTTTCCGGCTTTGAACCTTTTTGCTACGATCTTGTAGCCCTCCTCCCAGGCTGTCCTTTAGGCGCTTGCGAGAGAGATACATCATTGCTTTTCCGCAATATCGAAGAGATGATTTGCTTAGCTTTTTCAGGACATGGTTGGCCGCCTTCCACGGCTTAGGGAACTTTCCATCCGCCAATAGTTTATTGTAAACTTTAAATAGTGTGGCAGGATGTCTGCCATCTTCAGTGAAGTGCTGTCTGGGTCTGAGGTTTTTTAGGGCTCAGCCTGCTGCTTCAAGCTCTTTCTCCGAGAATGGCATAATGCCTTTCTTGACCATTCTCCTCCTAGTAGGGAACAAAGGTCTTATGATAACTCCAAGCTCAGCATTAGATTCCTCTTTGCTTTAATCTTGTAGCCACCCTCCAGATGTCCTTATGATATTGAGAGTCTATCCATTCATGTACTTACAGAGATGTTGGAGGTCGTCAGGTAAATACTAGAAGAAGACAAATTCCTTATGGTTAGAACCACACTATCAATCAATGAAACCATCGAAAGGATTTCGGTTGAAGGCAAAGATGTCGCTAGTACGACCATAATGTTAAGTAAAAATCTTCAGATAGTGCTGTGAAAAGTTTCAGACTTGTGTGCTCAGTAGATTTATTGTAGCAGTTACAATTTTTGTCTGTTTTATAGAATGAATAAAATTGAAGCTCGTGCTGTGATTGAGTAAGACAGAGAGAGAAAATTTGTTTCTTCATTTTCGACGTTCATCATACTTCGAAAAAATAAAAGACTACTGGAGATAAAGCTGAAGGAGTACCAGAATAAGCTAAGCTAAAATAATTGGAATCTTCATATAAATTGATTGCTCTAACACATGGTGCCTTCTTATTGGTCAACTAAGTCAACGAAAATGTATTCTTTATTTCGATAAGGACAATAAAAGCTCGAAATATCTTCGAATTATGTCTAGGATATTTGAATGAATGGTTGTCCTGTATGAATCAAAAATAAATGCGGTTGGTTTTCAGTTAAAAAGTACGCAATGTTTAGCAGGTTTGTACAAAAAACAAAAAACAGCAGGAATTCCTGCAGTAGTGTCCGGAAAAGTCTGCATACAACTCTCATTGATTTCCATACCAGTTTCCACCCAAATATTAATCAATATTTGATAACAAACAATAAACAATGAGAATAAGTTCGGGCTCTCTATTCTGGAACACATTGTCACACGAAACGTTATTTGCGCAACAATATTTACCTTCTCGCTTTTGTGTACCACATTCAAAGTGAATAAACCCAGTGAACTGTTATTAGATGAATCCCTTTTCATCCAGAAGTGTCTTGTGCTGACCGTGCTCTCGATTTACTCGCATGGCAGGCATAGGAACCAGGAACCAATCGGGATCTTTTGATACAAGGACATCACGATGCGTTATACTGGGATAATGCGCGAATTGGAGCTTATATCCCGAGGGATGTGTGCTTGACAATACTCATTTGTGATCGAAACAGTCTAATTGTTTTGCTTCTATTGTCTGCAAATGGAGAAGCTTGTTCAATTTTGTTTTTGACTGAGGTTTGGGAATATGAAGCTCAAATTGAGTGATTATCCTCGCTTGATCCTTTAGCTCAAATTTTTTTGAATAAAAATTATTTCTATATAATTTTTTTTTTCATCTGTACTTCTCCTTGACTTGTATTTATTAGTTGAATGAGTTTTGTACTGCTTTATATGTAAATAAGAATTTTATGATAGTAAATTAATTATTTTTTCATAAGGTGGAAAACGTAGATATAAAACATAACAAAAATTTAATTACAGGGTTCAGAGTTGGATCAATATTCCATGAGAAATCGCAGAGATCTCTTGAGAACTTTTTCATTTTAAATGCAAAATAAAATAATTATATTTTCTTTGTCATGAAATGATATGGCTTGGCAAATCATATTGAGTTGTTCAACTTTGTCTTCGCCTTACTCTTCATCTTTTTCTTCGATAATGACCTTAGAGTTTTCTCAATTCAAATATCAAACGGAACAGTTTATATCATTATTTAAAATAAAACAGAATAACTCGATTTCAGACAAATAACAAAGATTTAAAATGTTCTAAATTGAATTTTGAATGCAAATCATATGTGGGGTAGTAGGTGAAAGTCATTGACCTCATTCTTCTCATTAAAATTTAATTGCAGTTATTACCATTAAAATTTTAATGCCTGTACTAGAATTAGCACAGAACATTAGTTCTAAACTTGTATGGAGATGTTATCAGAGTCCCAACTTTAGAAAACTGGATGTATATTACATCTCGTTAGCCATGATGCTAAATCTAAATTTATCTGATGCTATTACTGCTTAAGTATTAAAGCACTGTACTTTTGGAATTACCGTGCCATCTGTTACATCTTTTCCTCAAGTTTGATGAGATTCTGTTCACCAAATTGCTTCGAAGATTCCATCAAGTTGGTATTTAAAATTTGATGATGCTGAGTGATCAGACAATATTGACACAAGTGCACTGCAAATTTCAGATAGAGTTTCGATTAAATTGGTATTAAAGATATTTACTTTTCTTTTCTGTATCAGTAATAAATTAAAATATTTTCTATCAATTAGCGAATCGTATTTTAAAAACGGTAAAAGAAATAGCAAGAGCACGATCTAGAACTCTTTGTGATTAGCATCTCCGACGTCATTAACTTGCCCTGCTTTTCAATTACTTGTTCCCCAAAATAATTTGTTCATTCATTCCTTTGAATGGTAGATTTGAATTACGAAACTCAAATGCTATGTAGTAAGTAGGATCCTTTAAAGCTACTAATTTGGATTAATCTAGATGATAATCAGTTAATAAGGTCTTCAAAAATACTCATGTATAGTAAAAATTATTCACAATACTCTGTTATGAAGGAAGTTAATGTATGTAGACGTACATGAAGGTTTATTTGAATTTGCGGTTAAAGCTAAGATTGCAAATTGATGGAGACTGCGAGCATCGAACCCATGTCTTCTTAAGTCAACAAGAGGAGACCTAATGGATGCCCACTTAAGGATAATCGTGCCCTGAGGATCCTACTAAAATCAATGTTTTCATTATGTTGACTGTGTAAAGTGAGGTCAATTTGTTACTACAATCTCTTTGGAAAGCTAGTTACTGCCACTTTACCAAACAAATCACTACTCAAATTTGTATATTGTCAAAAAAAATTATCTTTATTCTTAGAATATGCAGTCTTCTTCCCTAGGGTTATTTTTACATGCTTGTCATAAAGATGGCTCAATTTTTGAGAAGAGTTGTGCCTGAGCAGCATTCTGATATTCAATCATTTCTGAACTACCAAGTGTGCATTGTCTAGAACAGGTTCTACAATTCTTCCAGCAATATTGAAGGAAGAGGGAATTGGTTTGCTTTAAGATTTTGTGCCACTTTTAAACAAGCAAAGATGTCTTGCAAAATATTTTGAGATGTTTCTCCTCTTCAGGTTACAAGAAAATGTTGTTCAAAAGCAGTATTCTAAGCTTTAACTTATTGATGTCTTTTGACATCCCAAGATGTTAATTTCTGATATTCCAAATAATCTGGAAGATATAACAATCATTTCTGTACTGCCAAGTGAACATCGTCCAGTATAGGCCTTACAATTCCTCCAGTAATGTTGAGGAAGGCAAAAATTGGCTTGCTTAAAGAGTTTGTGTCATTTGTGAACAAGCTACGTTTCTTTTTTTTCCGGAATCGTTTAAGGTTTGTTTTCTCTTCGGAAAACGAGAACCTGACTTCAAGCTGTGGCAGAAGATAAAATAAACTAATAAATAATCTATACATTTTTTAGAGTTTTATTTGATAAAAACGACTTTTGACTGTAAATTCTGTATATTGATTTGAAACTTTGACGTTTCGATCCTTTGACCAAGGATCTTCTTCAGAAAACAATGATACAAAACAAAACAAGGCAAGTAACTAGATACTAAAAATATACAGAACACTAGATGTGATAACGTGGATATCACACCTAAACAAAAAGGATAAAATCCTCTGGCATTCATCCAAGGCTTGAGGAAAACCACGTGAAAACCCCAAACAGAGGAATATTTCCTACCTGGTACAGCTCCGCACACATACCAAATCACAAAATACACGACATTTCAACAAGACAGCGTAGCGCTACTCTTTGCTATTGGTTTGACTCATAACTGCAGTGTCAAATAGTCTTCAGTGTAATTCATAATCAAAAATATACGCAGAACTACACCAACTAAAACATAGTCATTAAATATGTGCGCTATTGACTACAGAAAGCGAAACATTTGATAATTCAAAACCATCAGTATGGTTAAAGTTATTTGGATGTTTAAGTATCTCAATTGCTTCTCTATCCAATCTACCATGAATTGATGAGCATCTTGCGACTATTCTTGTTTCTTCAAACTTGATGTCATGCAAAAACTCGATGGCATGATCAGCTACAGAAGATTTATTTGGATGGTTCAATCTTATGCATCTCCTATGTTCAGCAATGCGAGTGTTCACAGTTCGAGCCGGATGCTTATGACTTCGTTACGTAGATGATGTTTTTGCCATTTGGCTTCATGGTCGTGATAGTTTGAATGGTTTTTTGAACCATCTGAATAATATCCATGAAAATATCAAATTTACATCAGATATCGAAAATAATGGCTCTTTACCATTTCTTGATGTGAATTTAGAACGAATCAATGATGGTAGACTTTTGCATACTGTTTATAGAAAGCCTACACACACGACTCAATATGTTCATGCTGATTCACATCACCATCCTTCACAAAAATACGGAACAATTAAATGCTTATTCCGAAGAGCCAATGATATTTGTCATCCTGATGAACTTGATAATGAAATTACTAACCTAAAAGTGATTTGCCAGAAAAATGGCTGCAGTTATCACTTCATTAAAAAGGCTCTTCGACCCAAGTCTACCAATACTACTATTTAGGATAGTAGCGTGAGTAAAAATCATGTTTCTCTACCTTATGTGAGCAATGTTTCAGAGAAGATCGGAAGGATCTTGTCTAAATATAATTTCAAAGTTTCCTTCGCTCCAGTGATGAAAATCTAGCAGTTCATGAGACCTGTAAAGGACGTGATTCCCTTACAATCTTCCGGCATTTATAAGATCCCTTGTACCTGTAGGAAAGTCTACGTTGGACAGACGGGTCGAACTGTGAACACTCGCATTGCTGAACATAGGAGATGCATAAGATTAAACCATCCAAATAAATCTTCTGTAGCTGATCATGCCATCGAGTTTTTGTATGACATCAAGTTTGAAGAAACAAGAAAAGTCGCAAGATGTTCATCGATTCATGGTGGATTGGTCAGAGAAGCAATGGAGATACTTAAACATCCAAATAACTTTAACCAAACTGATGGTTTTGAATTATCAAATGTTTGGCTTTCTGTAATCAATAACACACATATATAATGACTATGTTTTAGTTGGAGTAGTTCTGTGTATATTTTGGATTATAGAGTACACTGAAGACCCTGCAGTTGTAAGCCAAACCAATAGCAAAGAGTAGCGCTACGCTGTCTTGTTGAAATGTCGTGTATTTTGTGATTTGGGATGTGTGCGGAGCTGTACCAGGTAGGACATATTCTTCTGTTTGGGGTTTTCACGTGGTTTTCCTCAAGCCCTGGGTGAATGCCAGAGGATTTTATTCTTTTTGCTTAGGTGTGATATCCACGTTATCACATCTAGTGTTCCGTATATTTTTAGTATGTAGTTACTTGCCTTGTTTTATTTTGTATCATTGTTTTCTGAAAAAGATTCTTGGTCAAAGGATCGAAACGTCAAAGTTTGAAATAAATATACAGAATTTGAAGTCAAAAGTCGTTTTTATAAAGTAAACAATTGGTACCTTGAGAAATATCTCTGTGGAAGTCACAGCCACAATCCTTCTTTTGGAAGCACTTCTTGTATCTATTTGGTTCAAACTTCAACAACTGCTGTTTCCTCATCTGGATTCTTAAGTATGTTCTTTTTCAAAGATTTTTTTCCAATTTAGGGAATGAGACAAAGTCTTAGAAAGGCACATGACAGTCGACTTGATTTAAAGATCTCGTATTCACTGCCAAGTGGACATTGTCCATTACTGGCTCTACAATTCTTCTAATGATGTTTGAAAGAGCAAAAATTAGCTTGCTCAAAGAGTTTGTGCCATTTGTAAATAAACAAAGATGTTTTGCAGAATCTTTTGAGATGTTTCTCTTCTTCAGGCTACAAGAAGAATCTTTATTGATCTACACTTATACCCAGGAATGTTGTTCAAAAGCAACATCTTTTCCATGTCTTTTGACATCCCAAGATATTAATTTCTATTATTCCAAATAATTTGGACGGAATAACAATCATTTCCGCACTGTAAAGTGGATATCGTCTAGTATAGGTTTTACAATTCTTCTAGCAATGTGGGAAAAAGCAAAAATTGGGCTGGCTTAAAGAATTTGCGCGATTTGTAAACAAGCAAAGATGTCTTGCAGAATCTTTCAAGATGTTTCTCTTCTCCGGGCTACAAGAAGAAGCTCTATTTCTCCACACTTATGCCCGTGGATGTTGTACGAAAACAACAACTTTTCGATATCTTTTGACATTCCAAGATATTGATTTTTAATATCCCAAATAATTTGGAAGGCATAACAATCATTTCCGCACTGTCAAGTGGATATCGTCCAGTATAGGTTCTACAATTCTTCCAGCAATGTTGAAGAAAGCAAAAATTGGCTTGCTCAAAGAGTTTGTGTCATTTGTGAACAAACAATTTTTCCTTGTTTGCCGGAATCGTTTGAGGTTTCTCTTCTCTTCAGATAACGAGCATCTGATTTCAAGCGGTGGCAGAAGATAAAGTGAATTATTGGTACCTTGAAGAACATCTCTGTGGAAGTCACAGTCACTTTCTAACAATCCTTTTACTTTTGGGAGCACTTCTTGTATCCATTTTGTTCAATCTTCAACAACTGCTGTCTCTCCATCTAGATCCTCAAGTATGTTCTTCTTCAAAGCTGTTTTTACCAATTAAGGGGTTAATCCAAAATCTTAGAAGGACACATGACAATTGACTGGATTCAAAGATCTCGTATTCACTGCCAAGTGGACATTGTCCAGTACAGGCTTTACAATTCTTCTAGCAATGTGGGAAAGAACAAAAATTGGCTGGCTCAAAGAGTTTTTGCGATTTGTAAACAAGCAAAGATGTCTTGCAGAATCTTTTGAGATGTTTCTCTTCTTCAGGCAACAAGAAGAAGCTCTATTTCTCTACACTTATGCCCAGAAATGTTGTACAAAGTAGCAACTTTATGAACAAGCAACTTTTCCTTGTCTTCTAGAATCGTTTAAAGTTTGCCTTCTCTCCAGAAAACGAGAACCTGACTTCAAGCTGTGGCAGAAGATAAAGTAAATCTTGGTACCTTGAAAAACATCTGCCTGGAAGTCACAGCCAGTTTTCAACAATCCTTCTACTTTTGGAAGTACTTCTTGTATCCATTTTGTTCAATCTTCAACAACTGTTGTCTCTTCTTCTGGATCCTCAAGAATGTTCTTTTTCAAAGCTTTTTTCCAATTTAGGGGATAAGCCCAAGTCTTAGGAAAACACATGACAGGCGACTTGATTCAAAAATCTCGTATTTACTGCCAAGGGGACATCGTCTAGTACAGGCTCTACAATTATTCTAGCAATGTTGAAAAGAGCCAAAATTGGCTTACTTAAAGAGTTTGTGCCATTTGTAAGCAAGAAACCGTTCCTGTGAACTAAAAATATGTCTTCCAGAATTGTTTGAGGTTTTTCTTCTCTTTAGGTAACAAGGACTTGACTTCAAGCTGTAACAGGGGATAAAATAAAGCACTTCTTATATCAATTTTGCCTAATCTTCAACAACTGCTGTTTTCTCATCTGGATTCTCAAGTATGTCCCTTTTCAAAGCTTTTTTTCAATTTTGGAGATAAGCCAAAATCTCAGGGCGATATATGATAGACGATTTGATTTAACAAACAACCATTTCTGTGAGCCATAAATATGTCTTCCAGAATCGTTTGCGGTTTTTCTTCTCTTCAGTTAACAAGGAAGAGCTCAATGCTTTGCATACTCAGGTCTGTATTTGATTTCAAGCTATGGCAGGGGATAGAATAAATCTTGATACCTTCAAGAACATCTCTCTGAAAGTCAAAACAACCTTCCAATAATCCTTCCACTTTTGGAAGCACTTCTTATATCCATTTTGTTCAATCTTCAACAACTGCTTCCTATGGACCCTTGAGTATGTCTTCTTTTAAAGCTATTATCTTAATTTAAGGGATTTGAAGATCTCGTATTCAATCAGAGATCGACAAACAAATTATTGTTTTTAATATAAGTAGAAGTGTTTAAACATCCACTTTCCGTTAACTTCTGATATCCCAACATGTTGACAAATTATATTTCGAATGATTTCATATTTAACCAATCATTTTTGCAAGCATTTTCTGTCAGAAGGGCCTGAAAATTTTTAATAATATTCGAGACAGTGACATCAACGAGCCTCTTCAGCAAATATAGTTTTGAATTGACTCTCAGTTCTGCTTGAACCATCTGTGCCATTTGTAAGCTCCTGTGAGCCGTAGAAGTGTCTTCCACAATCTTTTGAGATGTTTCTTTTCTTCAGGTAACAATTCTAAGCCCTATATTTGTACACCAATTCCCAGGAATGTTGCACAGAAGCAGCATTCTAGGCTTTAACTTACTGATGTCTTTTGACCTCCTAAAATATCAATTTTCAATATTACAATCATTTCTGTACTGTCAAATGGACGTCGTCCAGTACAGGCTCTACAATTCTTCCAGCAATGTTGGAGACTTTTCTCCCCTTCAGATAACAAGGAAGAATTCAATGTTTCTCATACTAAGGTCTGTATTTGACTTCAAGAACATCTCTCTGGAAGTCACAACTACCTTCCAACAATTGGAACTACTTGTTCTAGCCATTTTGTACAATCTTACAGAACTGATTTCCCCTTATCTGGATCCTCAAGTATGTCCGCTTTCAAAGCATTTTTTTCAATCTAGGGGTAAACCAAAGTCTCAGGGAGACATGTGACAGTCGACTTGATTTTAAGATCTCGTATCCAATCAGAGATCGACAAACGGAATATTTTTAATATGAACAGAAGTGTCGGGACATCTCGATAACTTCTGACACTCCAAGATTATTTTTCGAATGGTTTTATAGCTCTCTATCGTTTCTGCAAGCAATTTGGGTCGAAAGGGCCTCTTCCAGTACTGACTTTGCAAGTTTTCAATAATGTTCGAGACAGTGACATCATCAACGAGATTCCTCAACAAATAGAGTTTTCAGTTGACTCTTAGCTTTGCTTGAACCATTTGTGCCATTTTTAAGCTTGGGAAATATTGCCTAGAATCATTTAAGATTATCTTGCTTCTTTTGATAGGAGGAAGGACTCAATTTTTTGTATTCTATCTCTGTTAGGAAAGTATCCAGCTTCAAGCTGTATTTTAGTACCTTGAAGGTACATTTCTTCGAAAATTACCACCCTATTTATTCAGAAGCACTACTTATATATCCACATTTTTCATTTGCTAATAGCTGTTTTGTCCTTTTCTGGGTCTTCAAAACTGTTCCCTTTTAAAGTATTTATCAATTTAGGGACTCACGCAAAATCAATATACCGTATCCAATCTGAGATTGTGATGTATGAGCAGAAGTGCAGCTGTTTGAAAGCAACATTCTGGATATCAACTCGGATGCTGACCTCGTGCATCTTCTCTCTGATAAATTTACTCATTTGACGATAACTCGATGACATGTGACTCATTTAGGTCAAGATTTGTGTAATTAACTTGGAAACAGGTATATGTAAATTAGATTCTTCGATCTTTCTGGTATCTTCCTGAATCCGACCCCCACATTTGTTCAAATCTTCATCACCTAACACCACGATTAATGGCAGACTATATAATAATCCGTAGGTGCTATTCAACCCCTATTTATCTCAAGTACTCTGGTAAGACAGCAACATATACCACGACCGCAAACAAAATGGTTTTTGTTGTATAAAACCAACCGCATTTCATCCACCAAATGTTCCCCCAGCTTTTCTTTATTATTCAGATCTTCTACGTAATGCGTACACTGAATTTTTTTTGTGAAATATAACACAGTGATTTATTCTAATGGGTTTAAATGTAGAGTGTCTTCATTTTTTATTGAAATTATTGTCTTTTTATTTTTACGATGTGCACAAATGTGAATATCACATTTCAGTAATAAAATATGAATTCATGCTGAATCGAATAACAAATATTTTAAAAAGTGTATGGTTCTAGTTTTGTATTGTATTTCATGAATAATTGCATTATCTGCATTGATATCAATTTCAAAAAGTTTTAATGAATATCATATTTTTGAAACGAAAGATAATAGTACCTTGTTTCAATATATCATTTCTGTTTCCGAATTATAAAATATTTGATCAATGATTCGTTCCAAAAATCATTTATCATGATTAATCTGTTGGAGCTTTGTGTTCAAAACGCAATAATTCTTTAACTCGTTAAGATAGTGGATTTTCGTTCCCAAAACATTATTACTATAACTATTTTACGATAGTTCTGATGATTTGAGAATTTTTTTATTGCTCATTCGATAAAATAAATAGAGTTAAAACTGTGAGTTTTGAGCACTATCATTCTGTAAAAATAATTAAAATAACTTTTTGTTTTCACTACTATGAAACTACTTTGAAGCATAACTTTGCGCACCAAACACACAAATACATATTTTTGATAGAATTCATAGCAAATGATAATCAGGTAGAACGAATTGATTCCTGTATATAAGAATATGTAATTTTGAAAAATCATGGCGAGACTCTCGTCGAGACTCGAGACCGAGACGAGACTGACTTACTCAAGACCATGGCAAGACCGAGACTAGACTGAGCTAGGCGAGACTACCACGAGACCGAGACGAAACTCACTAAAGTCTCGTCTTGTGGCAACACTAGTCAGAAATCGGTCATTTAACATCAGGCGTCAGAATTATGATGACATGAATTCGCGAATGGGAATCGTGATTGATATGTGCTTTTTTGTCTTTATCAAAACATATTATGACGTCATTATGTCAACAATGAATGAATTTGTGTTGTTCCCAACTTTTGACGTATATATAACATCACAAAAGAGTTATACTTGTAAAAGAGAGAAATGATTACAAAGGTTTTGCAACCTTTGCTTGAGGGATCATACAACCACACAAAACAGTGAAATGCGTAGAAAACGCTTTTAAATAGTTGAAAAGCTGTCTTTGTTAACGTTGGAACATAATTAAATCAAAACTATTCATTCACTTGCGAAATAAGCATATTAATAATTTAGCTCATTTAATATAGCTCAAATTATACACTCAATCAATAATATACAATTATTGCGATACAAAAGAGCTGTATTTCATTTTCCAGACAATTGGAATAAAAAATATTGTTGCATTATTGAAATAGTAGAAGTGTCTATTTTAGCAGTGAAATGTTTCACAACTGGAAAAAAGTCTCCCACAGGACAAGTGACATCATTCATTTTTATAGATACTTTTTTTGGAAAACGACTCTTTACGGTACAGTAAATTGTTCAATATACAATACCATATATTTTTAGTCCAGTTATTGTTCCAAAATATGCACAAAGATAATTGAATGTTATTAGAAAACAGTTTTTGCTTTCTAAAACAAAAATTTGTTTATTAATAGCTCTGTCCTTCAACTTTATTTAATTTCTGTTATTCACTCCAAAATTAGCATGGAAGCTTATTCAAATCAATCAAAGTAAATAATTCAAATTCAAAATACGTGAGAATAACTGTAATTGTCCTCCATAAATTACCGAAAAAATTCGGCGAAAAAATGTACAGCTCGACGTTTATCGGTCCAGGCAACCGTGTTCATAATTAATGATATCATGACGCGGCTGATTCCGGGCTCCGGGATGCTGGTAAATATTCCGATAGGCATATACTGGAGTTGGCATTAGTCACGGTTATTATCAATACGAACCCGCAATTTTACGGGGAATAAACTAGAAGAGAAATATGATATTTATCTCTTCAATGCGTTATTAATCAAATACAGAGCCGGATTCAACTCACATATTCACAATATATTTTTGACTGTCTCTAATAATAAGGATTCAAATTTTTGAGTGCATCACTGTCCAAAATACATAATTGAGAATGCAACGTACATATTATGGCAGGATAATTCATATTGGATCTGTTTTTTCTATTTCAAAATCGTTGTTTACCATAATAATTATTTTTGTTGTTTTATTCATAAAATATTGATAAGAAAAGAAGTTTATATATAAATGTTTATTAACAAGCTTTATTACAGTGGACAATTTGGATTTATAATATTTCAAAATAAAATCATACAGATTTTATTTTTACTATATGATGGAAAATTTGGTGGAGGCGCCTTTTTCGTTTTGTATTGAAATAGGCCTGCTAGGTTCATACTAATTTAACTTTTGGATAATGGTGGAATGAAAAGTATAGGCTAGATTCTTAACTGATTTAATTAAATTTTTTTTTTATTCATTTATTGTCAAAAATTATACTTGTAGCTTTCCAATATAGACTGGGAGCTAGTGACAGTTGGAGTTCTCCGATTTTATACCGCTTGCCTTTTTGAGGGTTGATAATTTACCTCTTGATAAGAAAGATAAAAATGTTATTGAGCGATGCACGCTTTCCGGTCATAGTTCAAATTTCAATTAAAGGTCTGAAAAAAAAGTGGTTTTTTCCGTGATATCATATTGCATGCCTTTGTAATGTTGAATTATTGAAATTATTCTAAAGCCTAGTACTGAAAGGCAAGCGTTTCGCAACAGCCCAAGTGGCTCAAAGGGTTGCGTGAACTTGTGGGAAAAAATATGAAAAATGCCGTATTTCCAAATTGCATGCCAATGGAAAGAATTGAAGTTTTAGTCATAAAACCCTTGTAAAAAAATTGGCAAGCATTCCTCGTTGGCGCAAGGGTTTGAAATTTGGGGGTAATCTTGCATAAATTTTGCACCAATTAGCCGTGATTTCAAACTACCTCAAATGGAGCAAAAACTTTATTTTGAAGTGAAATAATTATAAATTTTGAATGGCATGCATGTTGCTTAAGCCCTTCATATTTTAAATAATAATGAAAGTTGCATAAAAAACTAGCAAAATTTCTCTGTCTTCATTCTGCCTGCCATTCTGTATTGCATCAATAAATGCTGTATTAAATTAATTTGGGAAATGACAAGCATGTTTCTCAAGCCCTTCATATTTTAAATGATGATGGAAGTTGCATAAAAAACAAGCAAAATTTCTCCGACTTCATTCTGCCTGCCATTTTATATTACATTAATAAATGTTGTTTTAAATTCATTTGGAAAATGGCATGCATGTAACTCTGTCCGATCATTGAAAAACTTTGGAAAAAGTGGCAATAAAAAGTAAGAATATTTCCGTTATTTTATTTTGTATTTCAATAAAAAAATACTTATGCTTCAAGTTTAAAAAAAAAATTTTTATGCATATGACATAAGACAAACATTTACAAATGAAAAAAAAAATCAAGAAAAGATGCCCTAGAATCAACTTAGTTTGTAATTATAGACATGGCAGGAGGTAAATCTCTCATAATAGTGCAGATTATATATTCAAAGTAATACAATTAGATTCATAAACAATACTTTTATACCAGTAAGTTTTCCGTTTGACATAAATAAATGAAGAATAGTATGAAAATGAATAGAGTTAAAGAGCATGATTTTTTTTCATTGGGAAAAAGTTGAAACATTTTAAGTTAATAATTGTAGGAAGAGTTAAGTTTCAATTTATGATTTATATATTTTTTATAAAAAAGATACCTGAAAATGACTTCAAAAGTCGAAATGATCATCGTAAATTAATAAAGAAAATCATAAATTGAAACTTAACTCTTCCTACAATTATTAAAGAGCATGATATTGTGAAAAGGGCCGACAATAAGGACGATAAGGATTAATCGGACGATGATGACAGCAACACTTATTCTGAAATAGGTGGTGAAACTACTGAAGAGGAACCTGAAATTGACAATAATTATGATGAAGAAATGGAAATTTGAGCAATTATTGCCAATTTCAGATTCCTTTCCATTCCTATTTATTTATATTATGAAGCATCCCATTAGCTATTTGAGTATGATTTTTCTATGATAATAAATTTTTTCTTCTGGTAATAAGCTTTTTTATTTTTTCATAATGATGATAATATTTTTGCCTGATAATGAAGATATACCTTCTCTTGAGTTCCAGATGAAGGCAATTTAACTTTCAAAAATATATTTTGTAACAATATTCCATCCACATGACTTATTCACATTCCGGGGGAAAAGTAAGAACATAATTATTATTTTTTTCGTTGTTAATATGTGTGATTATTATTTTATTGATAACAAGATTCAAAACCTTGATGTTTCACAAATTCAGAAGTTGGGATGTCAACTGTACATACGTGTTTCGTCCTTATTAGGACTCTTTGATATAGTATTATTCTAGTGCCTTATTGGTTGCCATTTAATGTTATACCCAGTTAGAGCTAATACTGATATTAATGGGAAAATATGATGTTTCCAGTGATTTCAATTGAATATTTTTGGAATTGTTGCTATGAAAACATTATGAATAATTTAAATTGTAGCTCTCTGCCATATTTTGGAAGAGACTCACCTAGGCCATTATTGTTTGAAATAAGTCAAAAAATTTGAATAAATAAATTCGCAGAATAATTCCTGTTAATTTTACTGAATTAATTTACGGGCACTTTTTCTCAATCCTTTTTCCTAAATTTATCAATGATGAGCCTGAGCAACATGCTTGCCATTCTTTGTGTCGTCTTAAAAAAATAATTTTGAACGAAATACACAATGGCATGCAAAATAAAATGACGGCAATTTTACTTTTTTTTTTTTGCAACTTCCTCAATGCATGCCTCCATTTTGGGACATCCTGGGGTGCATGCCAATTTCCTCAATAACAATTTATCGAACAAATTACCTATAGTTGGAATGGCATGCAATTTCGAATCACGGCTAATTGATGCAAAATTTATGCAAGATTACCCCCAAATTTCAAACCCTTGCGCCAACGAGGAATGCTTGCCAATTTTTTTACAAGGGTTTTATGACTAAAACTTCAATTCTTTCCATTGGCATGCAATTTGGAAACACGGCATTTTTCATATTTTTTCACAAGTTCACGCAACCCTTTGAGCCACTTGGGCTGTTGCGAATCGCTTGCCTTTCAGTACTTGGCTTTAGATTAATTTCAATTATTCAACATTACAAAGGCATGCAATATGATATCACGGAAAAAAACACTTTTTTTCAGACCTTTAATTGAAATTTGAACTATGACCGGAAAGTGTGCATCGCTCAATAACATTTTTATCTTTCTTATCAAGATGTTAATTATCAACCCTCAAAAAGGCAAGCGGTATAAAATCGGAGAGCCACACCTGTCACCCCTACCAAAAAACTAAGTAATAATAACCTTACTGACATAAGACGGGCGAACGCAATGGACAAGGACAAGGCTAACGAGAATAATTTGAGTGTGAGGATAGGAACCTGGAATATAAGAAGTATAAATGGAAAAGAATTTGAAATAATTGAAAAAATGGAAAAATACAAAGTGGACATCATTGGGATAACAGAGACAAAAATGAAAGGCAAAGGGTTGAAACAGCTTACTGAGAATTACTGGATGTATTGGTCAGGGGTTGACAAACAAGAAAGAGCTGCAGCAGGAGTAGGTTTAATAGTGAAAAGCCAGAGAATAACTGAAATGGATAAGGAAAAATATATCAACGAAAGGTTAATGAAAATCGACTGGAAAACTGGAAATAATCGAGAATACTGTATTATAATAGCATACGGACCAAATGAGGACGATAAAGTGGAAAATAAAGAAAACTTTTTTATAGAGCTGCAAAACATAATTGACAGTACAAACAAAGATGTTATTATCATGGGAGACTTGAACGGAAGGGTAGGCAGAGATAATAAGGGTATAGAAAGGCAATTGGGTAGAGAGGGCGAAGATGTCAAAAATTCGAATGGACAGAAGATTATCGAATTTTGCTTAGAAAATGACTTAGTAATAGCAAACACCTTTTTCAAACATAGAGAAATACACAAGTACACAAGAGAGCAACCTACAAAGAACGAAAAGTCAATAATCGATTATTTTTTCTGGACAAGAAAAATCAGAAGAAAATCCAAGACGTGAGGGTATTTAGAGGTGCAGAAATATACAGTGACCACTACCTAGTAATAATGAATCTAAGAGAAGAAATAAAGAAGCCGTATACAAAAAGAAGAACGATAACAAAAGATAAAATAAAATCGCACAGACTATCAGAAGATAAATGTAGAGTAGAGTTCCAAACTAAACTGGCGAAAAAACTAGGCGATAATCAGGAGGAAGATGAAACACAAATGTGGATAATATTCAAGACTGCTATCCTAGAAGCAGCTAGAGAAGCATGCGGAACAACGAAACTCTCAAACAAACAAACAAAGAAAAGCCCATGGTGGACACCAGAACTGAAAATCAAAATACAAGAAAAAAAAATAGCATGGAAAAGATATCTACAGGCAAGAGACAATGGAACCTATATAAAATACAAAGAAAAAAGATTAGAAGCTAGGAATGAAGTCAGGAAAGCAAAAGAGGAAGAATGGAAAAATTTCGGGAATAAACTAAAAGACAGCTTCAGAGAGAACCAAAAGTTATTTTACGGAGCAATAAGTAACATGAAGAAAGATAAAGTCACCATATTGAACAGTGTAAGGGACAAAGAGGGAAACACACTAAGCAAGGATGACGAAATTATGGCAAGGTGGAGAGAATACTTTAAAGAACTCCTGGAAGAAGACCAAAAAGCAGAAGAGGACATCACGGAACACAGTGAAGACAGAAACGCAAGATATATAGCCCAAAATGATATTATCACTCCTGAGTAATACAATAAAGCAATACAAAAGATGAAAGTAGGAAAAGCACCTGGACCAGACGATATAACGCCAGAAATGCTCAAACATATGGGAGACTCAGGTCATGATTATCTATTGAAATTATTTAATAGGGCATTTAAAAATAAAGAGGCTCCAGATGACTGGCAAACAGGTATAATATCCCCAATATATAAAAAAGGAGATAACAAAGAGTGTAAAAACTTCAGAGGTATAACGTTACTAAGCGTACCGGGTAAGCTATATGCTAGAATTCTTGAAACAAGAATAAGAAGCATCGTAGAAGACAACATTGCGGATTTCGACAAAATAGAAGTGTACAAGACCCTATTTTCACCATACGTCAACTGACAGAGAAAGCAAGATTAACAGGCAGAGAAATACATGCATGTTCTATAGACTTGGAGGAAGCCTTCGACCGGGTAGACAGAATAAAAATGTGGGACAGTTTGGAGGAAAGGGGTATAGATAAAGGAACAGTAGAAGCAGTAAAAAGCCTCTATAAATCGAATAAAAATTATGTAAGAATAAGAAACAACACATCTGGGGTATTTTCCACTAAAACTGGATTAAGACAGGGATGCATTTTGAGCCCACTACTGTTCATCATTTACTTAGATAAAATCTTCGAGAATACCAACGAAAAGCTAAAGCCATATAAAATAGGATATTGTAATTTGAAACTTGTCAACATCACAAACCTGTGCTATGCGGATGATATGATTTTGGTAGCGGAAAACGAAAAACACCTGCAAGACAATTTAAACTACCTCAACGAAGAATTAAAGAAGTGGAATATGAAAATAAACAATCAGAGAACGAAAACTATGATAATTAACGGAAATGGAAAGTTACACAATATAGAAATAGAAAAAGAAAGAATAGAACAAGTAAAAACATATATATATCTAGGGGTGGTCATAAATGAAATAGGTAGTATTGACGAAGAAATAAATAGAAGAGTCGGTAACACGGGAAGACTATTTAACGCACTAAAAACAAAATTCCTGAATAAAAAAGAGATTCCAAAAAATGTCAAGACAGAAGTGTACAAAAAAGTGGCAATACCAGTATTGACATACAGCAGCGAATCCTGGACTACGCTAGAAAAACATCAAAGCAAAGTGAGAAATATAGAAATGAGATTCATACGGAAAATAGAAGGAAAAACAAAATTGGACAAAATAAGGAACACAGTACACAGAGAAAACTTAAAAGTCAGACCAGTACAACACATTATTCAAGAAAGACAATTAAGATGGGCAGGACATATCAGAAGAATGGAAGAAAATCGAATAGCGAAGCAAGTGTACGAAGCAAAATTGTGTCACAAAAGAAGGAAGGGCAGGCCAATTAGGAAGTGGGAAGAAGAAACGAGGGAAGCAGCGGAAAGGAGAGGTCTAACCTGGACAGACGCTAAAAAACAGATGTTAAATAGAAGCGGTTGGAAAGAAATTTGGAAGAGAGCACCGTCAGATAAATAAGAAAAACAAATCCAAGCGCAATACACCCTACACCGCAAGGTAGAAGGGCATAGGATTAAGTAAGTAATTGAAATTTGGACTATGACCGGAAAGTGTGCATCGCTCAATAACATTTTTATCTTTCTTATCAAGAGGTTAATTATCAACCCTCAAAAAGGCAAGCGGTATAAAATCGGAGAGCCACACCTGTCACTAGCTCCCAGTCTAATAGGAATTGTGAGCTCAGTATATTCTCTCCAAGAGAATAATTGATTACTAAATGATCCAGCAATAAATGATCCAGCAATTCAAAGAAACTCAAACTCTGTGTATAAATGTTATTCGATTACAGTAATAATTTATCAGAAACAAAACGGTGCTATCATCTTTCGTTACAAAATGAAAGTGTGTAAAACTCAACTTCAAGTTTATCCTGTTTCTTCAAGATGAATAATTGATTTCTAGCTTGATTACTACTCCAAAAAGCTATAAACTTCAAGCACTCAAGGAAAAAGAATGCAGCAGTAATATATTGAATATAAAAGGACATTATTTTCTCTCGTAGCAAAATTATCTAATTCAGAATTCTAAATTTCAACAGAAATTCTGAAAATCTGTTTCCTCAAGTTGAATAATCAATTTCTGGCTTAATCAATGACTTAAATAATTTCAAACTGTATATAGTGGAGGATTAGGGCTACAAAAATGATATGCAATAAATAAAGAGGCAGTTTTATCCACCGTTACAAAAATAGAATTCGGAATTTGACCAAGACCTTAATAAGTTCCTCCTACACAAATAATTTATTGCTGCCGGAATCGTTGATTCAAAAGTGTTCAAAGTATGGGCACTTATGTAGAAAGTATACTATGGATAAAAAAAAACTCTGTACGTTACAAAATTATAGCGTTGAAATTTTTATTTTCATAGTAACACAGTAAACATGAATTTCATCTGTGAATAAACAATTTTTAACCAAACTTTTGATGCCAAATGATGGGATAGACTATTGAAATGTGGAATAAGCAATCTCATTTGGTTTTATCCAACAGAGTATAGTAGTTAAATATAAAATTTATGGGAATTCTTTCGTATTACCAAATACAAAGTCGTATTATGCAAAATGAAACATGACTTGTCATTATTATTTTTACTACAATTTTTGATAATTTGAATAGTTTTTGATGTCGAGGAATAAGCACTAATAGTTCTTAGGGAGAATTGAAGGAACCAGCGGTAGTCCTCAAGCAACGGTAGACCGAAATAGGCCAAATAGCGCAATAACTCGAGAACAGTGCCTCGTAAGGAAAAAAAGATTCATATCTTTTTTGTAGAGAATTTTACGACCTACAAATTTTTTCCCATTTATTTTTCCAGTAACTCTCATCATTTCTGAAATATATGCAAAAAACTAAAGTTTGTGACCTTTGACCTCGGATAGAAAACAGCGCACAAGCGGGATCGACGGGAACTTATGACATAGCATTTGTTATGACGCATTCAAGATCTGTACAAAAATTGTTAGGAAATAATGCACACTCAGTACTTTTACTCATTTATTTTGCCTGGGCTATGAATTTAAATGTAGTCCAGGCAACGAAGGAAAAATAGCGAAAGAAATTCATGTAGAAGCCTTCACTAACATACTAAAAGTCCTAAAGTGAGGGTGGAGCTAAGGTAGTGGAGGTACTTGAAAGATCTCTTTTTTCACTTTTTTGTTAACAACTCGAAAACTACTGCCTTTAGAAAAATTAGGTTGATATACTAAATTAATCATCACCATGATGGATTTAATTCAGTAATTTACATTCAGAAATTTATATCCATAGTTTTAAGGCTGGTTTATGATGGATTTAATTTGGGAATTTACATTTATGAATTTAGATTTACAGTTTTAGATCCCCGTTCACTTTAATTTTTCGAAATATAAGCTGAATTGACATTTTGACTAGCCATTTTACATCGCCAAAAATATTTTATTTGCACAAATAATCGAATTTCGGTTTGATATATTTCTTTTATCATATGAATATAGGTGCGCCACCACCATATTCATGATTTGAATTCATTTTCTGTGACAGTTGATAATTTGAAATTTTTAACATGTCAGCCAATGCCTACGATTGTAAATATAAATTAAATTTAGCATGAACCAGCCTTCAGATTCTCATTCTCGTTTATTTTCTGGAATATAACCCAATATTAACTTTTTGAGTAGCAATATTTATCGTCAGAATTGTTTTATTTGCACAAATAATTGAGTTTCGGTATGATTTATTACTTTTATCAAATAGATATGCGTGCTGTTACACTATATTCATGATTTGAATATCTGTTCTGTGACAGTTGTCAATTTGACATTTCTAAAATGTCAACCGTTGTCTACGATTGGCTGGATTTATAATTGAACAAATCAAAATTTGTAAATTAAATCCATCATAAACCCGCCTTAAGTCTGATTTATGATGGATTTAATTTAGGAATTTACATTTGGAAATCTAGATTTATAGTTTTAAGGCTGGTTTATGATGGATTTGATTCAGGAATTTACATTTAGAAATTTAGATTTATAGTATTAGATCATCATTTTCGTTCATTTTTTGAAATATAACCTAAAATTGACATATCAACCAATGTCTATGATTGGTTGTATTTATAAGAGAATCTAAATTTGTAAATTAAATCCATCATAAATCAGCCTTTAACCGATTGAAGAATAACTGCATAGTGGAGCGGCGATACGAGCGACGATAAGTAGGAAGAGAAGAGCAACGAATACAAGCACACGCATTTTAATAGAATATCGCATAGTGAAGACTGGAGAGGAAAGCAACGCAGCAATGAGCGCTGCTACAAGCAATAAGAGCGAAGGAATTAAATATATTTGTTTTCGTCGCTATTTTTCTAGTGGTTCGGGGCAAAATGGATGCTGAACTGCTCATAAGTGGAGTGTTTGTGAGAAAGCCTATCAGAGCTGATGGGATTGTGATTGGAATTCGTCCAATTTTTCAGTAGTCTATGCTCAATTTAGGGTAGGATATAATCAAATGTGTTTATTTCAACAAAATAGTGCTCCGTCAAGGTCATGGGGGTCCTATTATCCTAATGTGTCCAGGGCCTCCAATAGGTTAAAGACGGCCCTGCCTCAAAGATAGGGAGGAACTTTTAGACAGCCAAGATGTCATTTATGAGGTAAAATGTGTACCTTGCCAGAGTACATACATTGGTGAAACATCACAACTTTTAAAAAAGAGATTATACCAACACGAATATAATATTGAATGTGAGAATGTTTACCATAGTGCACTTTGCAAGCATTCGTTGGAAACTGGTCACCGTTTTGACTTTAAAAGTGCTAAAATCATTGACAGGGTCTCCAATAAGCAACAAAGATTATTATATGAAAGCCTTTATATAAACTTATTTAATAAACAAAGTGACAATACACAATTGTATTACAAGAATAACATGAAATATGCTAAGAATTTTTTGGGGACTTTCATTTTGTCAACTTGAAGGTTGTCTGATGGTTCTTCTTTTCATTATTTTTATAATTTTTTTTTTGTTTCCTCTTGTTGCTTATGCCACTGGTTTGTCAGTTTTCTGCTATGTACTTCTGCTACAGGGAGGTTGATCTCTCCAGTAATTGTGTTTAAGATATTCATGCATCTTTCGTTTTATTCATGACTCTACTATTGTAATTCTGAATTTACTCACGTAAGTTCCACCTGTTGTTATACTGGTAAGGGTTATTTCTAATTTGTTAGTTCTTTGTATTTATTTAACTTACTTTCATTAGCTGATGATGGGTCAATTGGATCCGAAACGTTGTTACATTTCATTTTCATTACATTCATCTTCATCACCAGAAATTATTTAATGTCAATCATCTCTCCTAATTGTTTATTTGTTCCTTACCTGTTGACCCAAAGTCATCGCCGTCGATCAGCTGTAATTTTCACCTGTCAGTTTTGTTTTGTTCATGCACCATGTCCCTCTAGCGTAAACTATTGTTACCAGTATTATTGTGTCTCGTCTGCAACCCTCTTAGCGTCTCTGTGTTCTTGGTGGATGAGAATTGGAGTTTGAAATGCGTCTTCTTTTTTTATTAAACTAATAATTAGAACAACCATACTTAACTTGAAAACAGACTTAACTTTGTGAAGGTCTTTCTAACGGCCACTTTTAAATTAGATAGTGAAGAGTTGATATCAGATAGTGTTCGGGAGTTTATTAAGAGATTTTTGTGCCAAATTACTTACCGAGCCGAAATTTTACTCACTTTTTGTGGATTTAAACTCTCGACGTTTTTTTAAACTCAGTTCAGCGGAGATTCTCCGGATTTATTTTGATGAATTTCTTCAAGCTAAAAGCCGATCAACATCTCAAGGCTTTTTGTTTTGTACCCTTTTCGTTGGGTTTTTCGTCTACGTTGCATTATTCTCATTTGTTCCGGTACCATTTTCATCGTTTTCGTCATCTTGGAGCCATCGTTCAAATTCACCGACCATCTTTGTCCATCTCTGTGTCTGTGACGTCATCCTCGACATCTGTGTTCTTCTCGAGGAGCGACTTTCCGCCATCTTGCGATCTCGTCATCGTCTCGATTTCCCGCACCGGCGCAAAGCTAAGCACCATTCATTTTGTTTATGCTCCAATTTAATCAATATTTTATTTATTACGATAATGATTTTATTTATTGCTTGATAATTTTTCTACATTGGGTGAAACCTTTTGTAATACCAATCAAACGGGTATTTAAGTTGCATGTGTATTCAGTATTGCTAACGTTGTGTTATTGCCACACACGGGTGGTAGACGCATTCTACGCCGAACCGTGCGACATTATAGCTTTAAGAGAGCAGTTAGGTAGTCTAGTTTTATGTCACGAGCGAACTACGAACACTGAGGGTACCCCCATCTGTCGCGTAGGTTACAGTACACGCTTAGTTCTTATTGTACCACTGTTTGGTTGCCTAAACTTCAACCGCTGTCGTGAGCGCGATTTTCGCGGGGACTGTGCTTGCCATTCGCGCGGCCTACCTAATTCTTTGGCCTACTCTTACCAAAGTTTGATTGGCAGCTCCGAGGCCACCATTGTTGTAATAAACCGAATGGTGAATAAAATCACTCAACGCGATATCACGCATTTTTCATCAAGCGCCCCGATTATTTCCTTTCCCCTTCCGCTTAGGTTCGGCGATCAACCATCGACTGACCCGAAGAGCTTCCAGATCGCCTGGCGCCCAACAAATACAAAATCCTCCATCACTCAAAGTAGACCGCACGCCGTCTCCACCGAGCTAGCTAGGGTCAACCCGGATAGGGGTTGTAGGGAGATAATAACGTCCATAATAAACTAATGATGATACAGGATAACGGGATTACGAAAGGCCTTGTCCAATTCCTAATTTTCTTATAGAAACAACAATGACTTGGTAGCCCCCTACCACCCACCCAATGGGGCCAGAGGAGATGATGAGATCCTCATAGATAAAGAACCAGCAACGTAATGATTTAACCGAAAGATAGGAACCACCTACATCGACAGTACTCAGTTTATAGTTTCTTTAACTGAGAGATGTATGGGTGAATGTTCGTCTCAACGTGCAATTTCAAAACTGACCGGTTCAAATTTGATGAAATTTTGAATACGATTTAGCCGAGAAATATATGGCTGTTTCTTTTACCAAATGTCCAGTAGACTATCCTAAACCATATTCCGGAGCGACTGACGATTTAAGTGGGTGCGGTTTCAAAACTGACGAAAATTCAAATCTTGGTTTGGAAGGAATTTAACCCAGAGATATCCTAAATTTTCGTGCCAACGTTCAGACAGACTTAAGGAACGGTTCATTATCCTTGTTTGGCTGATAAGCCCTGCAGAAAAGTTCGTTTCTTGTCTTGTTCACGGATATTGGTTTTTGAGACTCATGCACTCCAGTACTAAACGTGGAAAACATATTATTCAACCGTCCCTAATTCCATTAACCGGTTGACTTCCAGTAACATCAACAATCCATTCGTTTTAAACGGTTTTTCGGGATGAATAGGTGTATTTGTAGATGGTATTTTCATTTTAAACTGTGCCGTTACCTACTGAATTTTATAAAAATATCAGAAGTCTGATTCATTTGCAGTAAATCTTTGACTGTAGATGAAATGAAAGAATGTAGTCTCCCTCCAACAACACTAGTTTCATGTATTCTACCAAGTGCAATTGAATCCTGAAGACAGCTTCAGTACAATTTTCTGTCAAACGACAGTTCTGAAGACTACTCAAAACAAGAAATTGATTTCTTTAAGTTGTGGCTCCTCAAATTGAACTGTCACCAAGATCCAACTTGAAAAAAATTATTTTGATTATTTTGTAATAAAATTTCCCGGCAGGCAAAATGCTTTTAGTTAAAACACTTTCCAACTAAAAGAAAGTTTATGGAGATTCAACGTAATTGAATTAATAATGCATTCACCCTGATTTTATCTTATTAAGGTGTTGCTTGCCAGTTCTTAGTTTAGTTCATTACTTAAAACGTCCATGAATACTTTGTACAAGGTATTAAAATTCTCATCTTGAAACTTGAACGGGGAGGAATTCATGTTATTTGGGTTATATCTTTATAAATTGGATTGTGAAGTTTGGAGTCTTTATAATTCAATTAGTTTTAAACTAGTAGAATTACGTTGGACATAACAATTGAAAAACTTCATGAGGAGTTATCCTCGCATTGATCGAGTCCCAGAAATGCAATATCAATTTGACATTTGATTCAGAAGTCATTAAAATCGGAATTAACCACAAACTACAATTTCAACGTTATATCGAATTGCTGAGATGTCTACTGGAGAGAAATGGCGGAAGGCACTTCAGGTACAACCAAATTAATCACTGGCTCATCAGTTAGCTGCGCAGTTGCATTCCTATTCGATTACAAGGTGTTGCAATGATCAGAACCTACCGCAAATAGGTCCTGCGGCTTCAGCAAGACTGCAGTATTAATCTGCAGTAAATGTGCTACCTTGAATTACGTAAGAAGTATTGTATGCTTGTAAACATAAAAAGCAAGATGCCACCAACATAAATTAACTATATAGTGGCAGATATTAATTCTGTTGGTGAACCACTGGCGCAGCAACATCTGTAATTGAGATTACAGCTACCGTGTCAGCAAGGATAAGGCGGACTCCAGGACAACAGCTGTTCGAGACATTCATACATCTGTTTATGATGTGCAAATGTTATATAATTTGTTGCTATATCTACACGTGCTGTGAAATTTCCTCTTCGTGGTCATGTGATCGAACCAAAACCTCCCGTAATGCTCATGACGACCAGCTGTTGATGACATTAATGTCTGCACATGTTCAGTTTTATTCAAATCGTCATTAGATTGATTCATTAGTGACCATTACGCTGTGTGTGATTATGGAAATTGACGTTGAAATTAAATCGTCCTGAATTTCACGAGGTGTTAACTTATTTCCCGATCAAAATTCTAACCATGACATGCACACCTATATAGAACAAGTGTCTTGAGCGGATCTAGTTCCTGACATAAAGCAATTTGCATCTTCATTTGAATGTGCATAGAGCGACAGCTCGAATTTGAACACATAGCTACAACCTTGTTGTTAGAATGGACGTACTGTTCTGATTTATTCGACACAGAAGGTAACGTAACTAACGATAATATGGTATAGTTTAAACTCCATATTATGTTCGGAAACTCCATTCAAGTCGATAAGATGGACACTAATCAAATTATACTGCAAATGAATGAAGGGGAACTAGATGGATTCATTGAAATGAAGCTAATTTTCATTCAACTGCAGTCGGACGGATATATTTCAATTGTTTTCCAGCCTACTGATATCGAATAAAACATTCTACAATGAACGAGAATTGCTATATTACTGACTCCAAATAATAACCGCATATCGATTATTGAAAATACTGTGCACAATTGTTATTATTTCCGCAATCATACTCCAGTTTTTCATATTCAGGTATTAGTTGATCCAAAACTTCATCAATTTCACTGGCACTATCTAGAGGAGTTGTAATAGAAAAGGACTTTTTGTGGAGCATTTCTCTTGTAATCAAGCAACGGTACTTATAGTCGACAAGGTTTAAACTTTGTAAATCTTATAAGACAGTGATTTTGACACTCCTAGCTGAAAAATGTCCTGACCTTCTTTGGAAAATATTATACATTAGCGGATTATTTGGACTGTTCTATAGTTTTGCAGTGTAGCGACGAAACGACACCTGAAGTCCTGTTGTTCCACAAAAATGGTATCTGTTTCTACAGTGAGGAACTCAAAATCTTTACTCAGCCGTAGTGTCTCATCTATAGTGACAAACGATGCCTGAAGTCCTGTCGTACAACAAAATAGGTGCCCGTTTCTACAATAATGAATCTGGGAAACAGGTGAGTTGCGAAACGAATTGAAATCTTTACTCAATCAATTCCCAACCAATAATCAAGAGAAGGAAGGGCAAGTTGCAGTTGCATCTCAATTACAGATGCAAACTTGATCTTCAAGTAACGACGTATAATATACATTCTTCTCAAAATAGTCGACAAGAAATATTCCTTGCAAATCCCAAAGGTCTGTCGTTCTAACATTCCTGGCTTAAGAACATTTTCCACCTTTCCTGTAGCAAGCGATTCCTCGGAATGTTCTTTAGTCTCAGACATGTAGGTCCGTAGCCAGAACGCACTTTTAAACCCAGGTCTGAGTCTATCTTATATATAACCATTACGACGTTTGAAAATCAGATATGATTATAACACTGTTTTGACATGTTATCATGGTTATGCGTGAGCCAGATTTAGAACTGGGTTTAATACCACGTTCTGACTACGGGCCGTAGAGTCTCATCTATAGTGACGAAAGTCATGTTGTACCACAAAATAGGTATCCGCTATTGAGTTACGCAAGGAATTAAAATCTTCACTCAATCAATTCCCAACCAATAATCCAAAGAAGTTTCAGTTGCAAACTTGATCTTCAAGTAACGACGTTTAATATGCATCCTTTCCATAAAATTCGACAAAGAATATTTCTTACAAATCCCGGAAGATTGTCGTTATTATATTCCTGGTTTACAAACAGTCTTCACCTTTCTTGTAGCATATTATACCCAGGCGACCGATTACTCGGAATGTTCTGAAGTCTCTGATATGTAGTGTCTCATCTTTAAAGACGAAACAATATCTAAAGTCCTGTCGTATCACAGAATAGGTCGTTTCTACGATAACAAATTTCGAGAAGTGATTTGCGGAGCAAATTGAAACCTTTACTCGATCAATTTTGCAGCCACAGCTCTAGAGAAGGAACAGCCAGTCACAGACTATTTTTTACCAACCTAATCTTCAAGTAATGGTGTATAATAGGCATCCTTCTCAGAATAGTCAACAAGAAGTAGTCCCTGCGTAGCCCAAAATACTGTCCTAATAACATTCCTGGCTTAAGAACATTCTACACTTTTCCTGTAGCATATTATACCTCAGCAAGCGATTACTCGGAATGTTCTGTAGTTTTAGACATGAAGTGTTTCATCTACCGTGACGAAGTGATGCTTGAATCCTTCCGTATCACAAGATAGGTACCCGTTTCTTTAGTAACAAAACTGGAGCATAGATGAGTTGCGGAACGAGTTGAAACCTTGACTCATTCAATTTCGCGATCAGAACTCTAGAAAAAGAGGAGCCAGTATTTTTTTCAACTCGATCTTCAAGTAACGATATATAATATGCATCCTTTTCAAAATAGTCGAGAGGGAATATTTCTTGCGAAGACTGTCGTTATAAAATTTCTGGGTGAAGAATGTCTTAGCCTTTCTTGTAGCATATTATACCTCAGCGACCGATTACTGGGAATATTCTGTAGTCTGACATTTAGTGTCTCTCCTTTGGTGACGAAACGATACTTGAAGTCATGGCGTACTACAAAATAGGTACCTGTTTTTACAATAACGAATCTGGAGTTGTGGAATAAGTTGAAATTTTTCCTCAATCAATTCCCAACAATAGTCTAGAGAAGAAAAGGCCAATTGCAGACTTTCTTTTGTCAACTTGACCTTTAGTTAATGATGTATAATATGCATCCTTTTCAGAATAGTCGACAAGAAATACTCTCTGCGTATCCCAAAATATTGTCGTTTAACCATTCCTAGTTTAAGAACAGTCTTCACCTTTCCTGTAGCATATCATACCTCAGCGACCAATTACTCAGATTGTTCTGTAGTATCTCATCTTCAGTGACAAAACGGTGCCTGAAGTACGATGGTACCAAAAAATATGTTTTTACAATAACGAATCTAGAGAAGAACGGAACAAATTGGAATCTTCACTCAATAAAGTCCCAACCAATAATCCAGAGAAGGAAGGGCCATTTACAGTTGTAAACTTGATCTCCAAGTAGCGACGTACAATACACATCCTTTTGAAAATAATCGATAAGAAATAATCCTTGCGAATCACTAAAGACCGTCGTTGTAACATTCTTAGCTCAATAACTGTTTTTACCTCTCTTGAAGCATATTATACCTCAGCGACCGGTAATTCGGAATGTTCTGTAGTTTCAAACATGATGTGCCTTATCTTTGATGACAAAACGATGCTTGAAGTCCGGTCGTACCACAAAATTGGTACCCGTCTCTACAATAACGAGTCTGAACAAAAAATTAGATGCAAAACGAATTGAAAATCAATCTTGCAACCACAAATCAAAAGAAGGAAGGGCCAGTTTAAGTTGCAAACTTAATTTTCAAATAACGATGTATAATATAAGTCCTTTTTAAAATAGTCGACAAGAAATAATCCTTGTGAATCCCTAAAGACTGTCGTTAAAACATTCTTGACTCAAGAACATTCTTAACCTTTCTTGAAGCATATTATACCTCAGCAACCGATTACTCGGAATGTTCTATAGTCTAAGTCTTGTAGAGTCTCATCTATACTGACTAAACGGTGCTTCAAGTCCTGTAGTACAGAAAAAAAGGTACATGTTTCTACAACGACGGATTTGGAAAAGTGGCGAGCTGTGGGAAGAATTGAAATCTTTATTCAATCAATTCCCAACCAATAATTCAAAGAAGGAAGGGCTAATTGCAGTTGCAAACTTTATCGTCAAGTAACGACATATAATATACATCCATTTCAAAATGATCGACAAGAAATAATCCTTGCGAATCCCTAAAGACTATCGTTATAACATTCTTGGCTCAAGAGCAGTCTTTATCTCTCTTGCAGCACATTATACCTCAGCGACCGATTACTCGGATTGTTCTATAGTCTCAGACATGTAGTGTCTTATCTTTGATGACGAAACCATGCTTGAAGTCCTGTCGTACAGAAAAATAGGTATCCGTTTCTACAACAACTAATATGGAAAAGTGGTGAGTTGTGGAACTAATTGAAATCTTTACTCAATTAATTTCCAACTCATAATCCAGAGAAGGAAGGACCAATTGCTGTTGCAAAAATGATCTTCAAGTAACGACGTATAATATTCATCTTTTTCAAAATAGTCTCACAAACAGCCTTCACCATTCTTGTGGCATATTATATCCAGGCGACCGATTTCTCGCAATGTTCTGTACTCCCAGACATGTAGTGTCTCATTTTTAGTGACGAAACTATGCATAAAGTCCGGTCGTACTAAAAAAAAAGATACCCATTTCCACAACAACGAATCTGGAAAAGTGGGGAGCTGTCGATCGATTTGAAATTTTTATTTAATTAATTCCCAACCAATATTCCAGGGAAGGAAGGACCAGTTGCAGTTGCAAACTTGATCTTCAAGTAACAACGTATAATATACAATTATACATTATTTTTAAAATAGTCGACAAGAAATAATAATAATAATAATAATAATAATAATCTTTATTGATGATTTTGGCGCATTTTGCACCCCACTCTTTTTCCCCATCCTCTAGTGTGGTGGGGGTGTAAATATGTTTTCCTTTGGGATAAATTTAAGCATAAAAGTTAGTTCGTAAGTCGTTCTCGATTAGAAAAGAAATCTAGAAAAATCAATTTTTACTTAATTTTCATTATTCATTGTATTGTTTTATTTTTTGTTGATACTTTATCAATTTTAATAAAGTTGTGTAAAAAAGAATCAACGTCAATATATTGATGAGTTAGCTCATCTGGTCCTTCGACGCCATTCACCTCTAGAAAACATACAGATGAAGATTCACCAAAGGTTAGGTTCAGCCATAGGCTGCTCTTCCACCTAACCTAACAACAACAAAAAATTACATACAATATATTGCCAATTCAATTAATATAACAAAAAAAAAGACGAGAATAAATAATAGAGTCAACAAAGCTATATGCTAGTGTACAAATCCTATACAAACATATTCCTGATATGATTTTTGAATGTGCTTAGAGATAAATACTTCAAATTACAAGGTATGTCATCATACAAGGATGGTGCGAGATATGAAAAAGAACCTTTGAATTTAGATTTTCTAATAGATAATGAGGAGTACCAGTTTTTATCGTTTTGTGTACTAGACAGAGATACATATTCTTAACACGATTATTTATCGATGTCATATTAGCTAACTCACGATATTTAGTAATATGATCATATTTACGCACACCATAAACAAAACGTAAGCAAGAATTTTGGACAAGTGTAACTTTATTTTTATCCGATTCTGTAAGGCTTGGTATGTAAACACAAGCGCAATAGTCAAATATCGGTAAGATTAGAGACTTTACAAGCCGTAATTTTACTGAAGAACTAAGGTCATTTTTGAACTGATATAGATGTCGTAGTCTTAGCCTTGAAGCAGTAAGCTTTTTATTCAGATGTTGTCTGAAAAGCATATTTTCATCAATCAGAAGACCTAGGATATTGATAAAAATACTCCGTTCGAGGATTATGCCATCTAATATAATGTCTGGTATAAAACTGCATTTTCCAACAACAAGAAACGAAGACTTACTGCCATTGATTTTGAGGCCGTTATCTTTAATCCAAAGAGATAATTTCTGCAATTCATGATTATCAACTGCAATTTGCTCATGTATATCTGAAGAATCTACTGTTGCAAAAATTGTTGTGTCATCTGCAAAAGAATATGCTGTGGAAATATTTAGAATAGACGGCATGTCTGCCACATAAATAAGAAAAAATAAAGGACCCAAAACTGATCGCTGTGGTACACCATATTGCAGGCTGAAATTCCTTGGAGTTGTATTATTTGAAGATTGTGGCATGCTTATTTGGAAATTTCTATTCTTCAAGTAATTCATACACCACTGAATAGCTCTATTAGAGAAATTATAATATTTAAGCTTAGCAAGAAGCAGAGCGGGATCAACCATATCGAATGCCTTGGTGAAATCAATCTGGATCAGCAAGGAAATTTTAGATTTATCGAAATTATTCAATAAATTATCAACAATATTTAAGAGGCACGTATTGGTTAGTAGGTAAAATATTGTGCTCATTTAGATAGGTCATGATTTGGTTATAGCACACTTTCTCTAGGACTTTTGACATTGTTGGTAAAATACTAATAGGTCGCAAATCATCGAACGAAGTACATTCCTTATATTTAGCTATTGGCCTGATAATTGCAACCTTCCAAACCTCAGGTACTACACTGTCAAGAATACACGTATTTATAATGTGCGTAACATAATCTATTATTATCGGCAATATCATCATAATCATTTTTAAAGAAATGCTGTCAACACCACAAGCATAAGATTTATATTGTTTAAAGATTGATGTTATAGTATCGCTATCCACACAATGAAATTCAAATTGTTCACCGAATTGCTCCTCATACCTATCATTCAAATAAGAATCTAATAAAGAAGGATTTATTTTCGTATAATCCTGATGAATCCCTAAAGATTGTCGTTGTAACATTCTCAGCTCAAGAACAGTCTTTAACTTTCTTTATGCATATTATACTTCAGCGACCGATTACTGGGAGTATTCTGTAGTCTCAGACATGAAATGTCTTATGCACAGTGACAAAATGATGTCTGAAGTCCTGTTGTACCACAAAATAGGTACTTGTTTCTACAATACCGGATCTGGAAAAGAAATGAGTCGCGGAACGAATTGAAATCTTTATTCAGTCGTACACTATTTATTTTCAGCTTGATCATTAAGTTATGATGTATTACATGCACTCTTCTCAGAACAGTCGACATGGAATATTGCTTGCCAATTCCAAATGACTGTCGTTATAACATTTCTGGCTGAAGCATAGTCTCAGCCTATTTTATAGTATATTGGACCTCAGCGACCGATTACTCGGAATGTTCTGTAGTCTCAGACATGTAGTGTATCATCTACAGAGGCGAAACGATGCCTGAAGTCATGTCGTACCTATACCACAAAATAGGTACCCGTTTCTACAATAACGAATTATGGAACGAATTAAAGCCTTTACTCAATTAATTCTGCGACCACAACTCTAAAGAAGAAAAAGTCAGTCGCAGCCTATTTTCTGTCAACTTGATCTTCAAGTAACCTTTTTTGGAGTAGTCGATAAGGAATATTCCCCGAGTTTAGTTTTGTGATAATAGTTCAGAGTGAGCCAAATCTGGTGCATAGGAGTAAATCGGGATAAGTTGAAGTCCTAATTCTACCAATTCTCCTGAGGAGTAAGCTATAGTATTGTCGTTTTTGGGAGTACTTTTTCGTGAGCCAATCGTGGAATTTTTCGAGCAACGGTTCACAATATGTACCGTTTTCGAAAAAGTTGTAAATGATGATTCCTCACCAATCTTCTGGCTGAAGGAGCGTCTTCATCTTTTTAGTGGAGACATTAGCAACTATTCGTTTGAACTATTGCTTGGTCTCAGGCGTGTTGTAGTGTGTTCATTCGAGTGCTTATGCTCAAATACTTGTGTAAAATATTATATACTGTCAAACACCCTTTTCATTCTGATAGCAATTCTTTCATATTGACGAACAGATATTTGTTCGAGAAAGCCAAATTCGGTAGATAGGAGAAATTCTGAACGAGTTGGGGTCCTTATTCTATCAATTTCTTGATCATAACTCCAAAAGGGTGATTTTTTGTAGGCTGATTGTGGAATTTTATGTATTTTACAGCAATGAAACGTCAGCGTTAAATTTTTGCCTCAGATTAGTAGATAGAGAACCTGTAAAGAAAAAAGACCAAGATGAAGAGGAATATCGGAACTAAGACAATTCGAAAACACATTGAATGATATTAAGATAATGAAGATAAGATAGTGGAGAAATAAAACGGAAGATCGAAAAGTATTGAGATCAGTCGTAGAGACTGCAAGTACTCTCAAAGTCGTGGACGTTTTTCTTGGAGCAGACCAATGATAATACATAGTTGCGAATCCGTAAAATTACCGGCTAAAGATACGTGTTTGCTTCTCTTTGCAGCAGATTCTACGGTAGCAACTGATTGTTTAGATTATTTTACGGTTTGTAGTACATTTATATTTCATCCACAATAGCGGAACGACGCCTAAGGCTATGTGGATTTCACGAAACAAACTTTCATGTCTGCAATATTATCTCTCTTCGATTGAAATATTTTCCTGTCAATCAGGAAATCCGATCTGAAAAATAAACTGATATGTAACGAATTAGAACCCAAATTTGAGACCGCAACTGCAGAGTAGCAAGCTGGTGAGTCGTTATGATGGAAAAGGACTAATCTGTTGGCCAAATGATTACATTTATGTTAATCCATTAGACTCCTGAAAGTCTGTACGTTCTCCACTACACGGAACAACCTTTTCAACAGAATATTAGTTTTATTTACTCCTAATTAACGATATTGAATTACTTTGGCTGCACCGTGTTTCATCACAAACTTTTCGCTTGAATAACTTCACGCTGCACTTTGATTTTCAATCAATTTCAAATATAATATTCAAAATGTATGTCACTACCGTGCTTTGATTACTGGATCGAAAATAATGTTACTTCTAGCTGAATATATTTACGTCTCTAGCTCGCTGCGTTTCCTATAAATTTATCCATCTTTGCAGGATGAATACGTACAAAATATAATATGATATGCGTTTGGAAGTAGTTTAATGAAATTGCAGCCCACTTACAACCATTCTCCTCTTCATGTAAGAATATAATCTCGCTCAAGTTTTAATTAACAATCCGAGTTGAAAACTTATTAAATATTCCTCTTCTTCAATATTTCAAAAAAGTTTTGGCGCCTCCACATATCAAGCAAAGGCTACTAGATACTAAGAACATTCTCATTACCCGTAATATTAAGGCGATGGCGAATATTCTGCAGGATGCTGAACGGAAATTAGCTCCTGCTTCACACGCTAGGGTGCTCTCTTCTCGGCTCCTATCCTTCGGGACTCATAAACACTGATTCAAAAGGCAGTGTCGAGTTTTGTGCTTCTTACGCTTCGAATAAAATGAAAATTCTCTGTAAGCGTATTGTTTGAAGCTTTCATATTAATTTTAAGATGAAAACAAATTGAAGACTTATCTGATTTATAAGTGACTGTCCAATAAAATCGACAAAAATAAGATTTGTTCAAATTTGATGTAAAGCAGTAATTACAACAATCTTAATTAAGGAAATAACAATTATTTAATTTAGTTTCCTTCTAGGAGTAATTAATGTCCTGACTTGCAGCATAATTATTCATTTCACTAAAGAGATATGTGAACAAACGAAGGTGAATATTACCTCGTAAGTACGAAGCAAAAACCTTTGAAGTCGTTTTCTTACTCTTTGCAACAACAAAAACTGATTTTACTCTGAAAGATGCACTTTCTGGTGCTAACTACCTTCACCTGCAAAAAGATTCCTTTGATATATGAAGAACCTGATCAACAATAAGACACAGACTGAATAAAGCTCCCTTTGAACATAATTCAGAGTATTCAAGTCCTTCAGAAATTGGGAAAGTGGTTTGGCGTTCCAAGCGTTGAATTTTTTGATAAGAACTCTGGAATGAAAAGAAGCCAGCAAAACTGTAGAATGATCTTCAGCACTTGTTGAGCGGAAATATAAAACAAAAACTAATCCAGTTGAGCTGAATATGCTTTGCTCACTTCAAAAACGTATTGCCTGGCAACAGCACCATATTAGACAATTTTTCTAAGAATTTTCGCAGGATATTCTTGCAAACTTGATTGATAATTAATAATATTATTGTCCAGTTGCTGTTTTACCCTGCTGTCTGTATTAAATTAATCTCAAAGAATTCTTATTTATAAACGCAGAACTTTTTGGGTTAAATTAAGCCTACATGTCCATAATTTCCAACTGTTCCTTTATTTCTAGATTATAATGATGAATGCGAGTCTCATCCATAATCACCACGTTTCAAAACTTTACTCTTTTGAACACAAAAATTAGGGCATTAACATTTTCTGCTGATTCACCAACGTGAAACATATGGGTCGAGGTGTGTCAGCACGTCCCAACTTTTTTGACTGTTTCTTTCTTCTTGAATCATAACGATGTATAGTCATAATAGTCATAACTTGATCTAATCCTTTTCATAACGAATTTGATGTTACAACTTTCGACCGGCGGAGTCCGAAGTTTTTACGTCTTAAATCAGAAACGTTTCAACTCCTGTAGCTCCTATTAATGATCTACTTGGGCCAAAATTTGCAAGTTTCACCCTTTCACACCCAACTGTCTTGAAACTCGGTCTGTAGTGGTACCAAAAAAACTTGTAGCAGGATATTAGACACTGAATTCAGAAACATCACGTTTTAATCGTTGTAAGTCCTGTTAACAATCTGCTCGGGCCAAAGTTTTGAATTCCGACTATTTTTAAGCATGGTTCGTAGTAGTTCCAACGAAGATTGTGGCAGGATATTGGACAATGGGGCGCAGAATCATCATAATCTTTATGTTTCAAGTCAGAAACATCTCAACTCCTGTAGCTTCTATTAATGATCTACTTGGGCCAGAATTTTCAACCTTGACCCTTTCTCGCCCAAAAGTTTTGAATCAGGGTCTGTAGTAGTATCAAAAGAACTTGTAGCAGGATATTGGATACTGAAGTTAGAAACATTACGTTTTAATTGTTGTGAGTTCTGTTGATGATCTGCACGGGCCAAAATTTTGAGGCCCAACTATTTTCAAGCTGGGTTTGTAGTAGTTCCAACTAAGATTATCCCAGATTATTGAACAATAGGGCGCAGTATCGTCACAACCTTCACGTCTCAAATTAGAAACGTTTCAACTTCTGTAGCTCCTATTGATGATTTATTTGAGCCAAAATTTGCAAGCTCGATCCTTTCATACCCAACAGTCTTGGAGCCTGGTCTGTAGTGGTACCAAAGGAACTTGTAGCAGAATATAAGACACTGAATTCAAAATATTCACGTTTTGATTGTTGTGAGTTCTGTTAATAATCTGTACGGACCAAAATTTTGAGGCCCAACTATTTTTAAGCTCGGTTTGTAGTGATTCCGGTGAAGATTATCGCAGGCTATAAGACAATGGGGCGCAGAATCATAACGACCTGTGCATCTCAAATCACAAACGTTCCAACTCCTATAGCTCCTAATAATGACCTGCTTGGGCCAGAATTTTTAACCTCGACTCTTTCATAGCCAACTGTTTTAAAAATTGGTCTGTAGTTATACCAAAAGAATTTTTAGAAGGATACTCGTCACTGAGACGCGGAATCATCGCAAATCATACTCCCTTATTCAGAAATATCACGTATGATTATTGTCCTGTTAATGATCTGCACGGGCCAAAAATTTGAGGACCGATTATTTTGAGGCTCGATATGTACTAATTTCAACGAAGATTTTCGCGGGCTATTAGACAATGGGGCGCAGAATTCTCACAAACTTCACGTCTCAAATCAGAAATGTTTCAACTCCTGTAGCTCTTTTTAATAATCTATCTGGGCCAAAATTTTTAAGCTCACGTCTTCCATACTCAACTATCTTGGAGCTTAGTCTGTAGTGTTACCAAAATAATTTTTAGATATTGGGCACTAGACGCAGAATCATCGTAAATAATATTTCCTTATTTAAAAATATCAACGTTCTGATTATTGTAAGTTCTATAATTGATCTGCACAAGCCAAGATTTTGAGGCCCGAATATTTTCAAGCTCGGTTTGTAGTGATTTCAACGAAGATTGTCACAGACTATTAGACAATGGGGCACAGAATCATCCCAGTCTCAAATCAGAAACATTTAAATTCCTGTAGCTCCTATTAATGATCTACCTGGGCCAGAATTTTAGCCTCAACCCTATCACAGCCAACTGTCTTGAAGTCCGGTCTACAGTTATACTATTGGACATTGAGACGCAGAATCATTGCAATCATACTCCCTAATAGAGAAACATCACGTTTTAATTACTGTAAGTCCTGCTAATGATCTACATGGGCCGAAATTTTGAGGCTCGACTATTTTTGAACCCGATTTGTAGTGATTCCAACAAAGATTGTTGCAGGATATTAGACAATTGGGTGCCTCAAATCAGAAACGTTCAAATTTCTGTAGCTCCTATTAATGATCTATTTGGGCCAATATTTACAAACTCGACTATTTCACACCCAACTGTCTTGGAGCTTGATCTGTAGTGGTACCAGAAGAACTTTCAGTAGGATATTGGACACTGAGACCCAGAATTATCGCAAATCATACTCCCTAATTCAGAAGCATCACGTCTTATTTATAGTAAGTTTTGTAAATGATCTGCACGGGCCAAAATTTTTAAGACAGTTAATTTTTAAGCTCGGTTTGTAGGGTTTCAACAAAAATTGTCGTAGGCTATAAAATAATGGGGCGCAGAATCCTCACAAACTCTATGTTCCAAATTAGAAATATTCCAACTCCGGTAGCTCCTAATTATGATCTATTTGGGCCAAAATTTGCGCTCGACCCTTTCACATCCAACTGTCTTGAAACTTGGTCTTTAGTAGTACCAAAATAACTTTAGATAGGATATTGGACACCGAGACGCAGTATCATCGCGAATCAAACTCCTTAATCAAGACACATCACTTTTTAATTATTGAAATTCCTGTTAATGATCTGCACGGGCCAATATTTTAAGGCCAAATTATTTTGAAGCTTGTGCTGTAGTAATTTCAACAAAAATTGTCTCAGGATATCAGACAATCAGCCGTAGAATCGTCACAGCCTTCACGTCTCAAATCAGGAACGTTTTAACTCCTATTAATGATCTGTCTGGGCCAAAATTTGCAAGCTTGACCATTTCACATCAAAATGTCTTCAAGCTCAGTTAATAGTGGTAACAAAAAAACTTGTGGATGGATATTGGACACTGAATTCAGAAACATCACCTTTCAATTGTTGTGAGCTCTGTTAATGATCTGCACGGGCCAAGATTCAGAGATCCGACCATTTTTGAGCTCGGTTTGTAGTGGTTCGAACGAAGATTGTCGCAGGCTAGTAGACAATGGACCATAGACAACCTTTACGTCTCAAATCAGAAACGTTTCAACTCCTGTAGCTCTTATTAATGATTTACCTAGGCCAAAATGTTCAATCTTGACCTTTTCACACCAAACTGTCTTGAAGCCCAGTCTGTACTGGTACCAAAAGGACTTTTAGCAGGGTATTGGTCACTGAGACGCAGAAACATCGCAAATCATACTTCCTTATTCAGAATCATCACGTTTTGATTATTGTAAGTCCTGTGAATGATCTGCACGGGCCATTTGGACACTTGACATTTTTTTTATTTGATTTGTAGTGGTTCCAACAAAGATTGTCGCAGGCTATTGGACATTGGGACGCAGAATCTCCTCAACCTTTACGTCTCAAATCAGAAATGTTAAAACTCCTGTAGCTCCTATTAATGATCTATTTGGGCCAAAATTTGCAAACTCGACTGTTTCACACCCAACTGTCTTGGAGCTTGATCTGTAGTGGTACCAGAAGAACTTTTAGTAGAATATTGGACACTGAGACGCAGAATTATCGCAAATCATACTCCCTAATTCAGAAGCATCACGTCTTATTTATAGCAAGTTTTGTAAATGATCTGCACGGGCCAAAATTTTTAAGACAGTTAATTTCCAAGCTTGGTTTTGTAGCGTTCTCAACAAAAATTGTCGAGGGCTATAAGACAATGGAGCGCAGAATCCTCACCACCTCTACGTTCCAAATTAGAAACGTTCCAACTCCTGTAGCTCCTAATAATGATATATTTGATCCAAAATTGGCAAAATTGGACACTGAATTCAGAAACATCACGTTTTAATTATTGTAAGTCCTATTAATGATCTGCACAGGCCAAAATTTTGAATCCCGACTATTTTGAAGCACGGGTCGTAGTGGTTCCATCAAAGATTGTCGCAAGATTTTAGACATTAGGCCGCAGAATCATCACCACCTTTACGTTTCAAATCAGAAATATTTCAACTCCTGTAGCTCCTATTAATGATCTATTTGGGCCAAAATTTACAAGCTTGATCCTTTCATACCCAACTGTCTTGGATCCTGGTCTGTAATGGTACCAAAAGAACTTGTAGCAGAATATTGGATACTGAATTCAGAAAAATCATGTTTTGATTGTTGTGAGTTCTGTTAATAATCCACATGAGCCAAAATTTTGAGGCCTGACTAATTTTAAGCTCGGTTTTCAATGAAGATTGTTGCAGGCTATTGGACAATGGGACACAGATTCACCACTGCTCTTACGTCTCGAATTAGAAACGTTTTTACTCCTGTACTCCTTTAAATGATCTATCTGGGCCAAAATTCCCAAGCTCGAATCTTTCATGGCCAATTGTCTTGAAGCCTGGTTTTAGCAGGATATTGAACAATAAGGAACATCATATTTCAACTATTGTACGTCCTGTTAATGATCTGTACGGGCCAAAATTTTGAGGCCCGATCATTTCCAAGCTCGATTTGTAGTGGTTCCAACGAAGATTGTCGCATGAAATCTGTACGTCTTAAATCGGAAACGTTCCAACTACTGTAGTTCCTTTTAATGATGTATTTGGACCAATTTTTCAAGCTTGAGTCTTCCACGACCAGTTTTCCTAAAATTTGGTCTATAGTGGTACCTACAGAGCTTTTCGCAAAAAATTGTCCCAAATCATGCAACTTAATCCAGAAACATCATGATTCAATTCATGTTACTCCTGTTATTGATCTGTCCAGTCCAAAATTTTGGAGCTCGACTATTTTTGAGATTAGTTTGTAGTGGTACCAACGAAGATTATCGCAGGATATTAGAAGCGGGGGTCTAAAATCATCAACGTCTTGATTTAGAAACATTTTCTGTAAATAGTTCCTATTAAGGTTCTATCAGGGCCAAAACTATCAAGCCCAACAATTTCACGTCTAACTGTCCGGAAGCCCGGTCTGTAGTGGTACAACAGTACTTATCGTAGGATATTGAATGCCAAGATCCATCAAACACAATCTGTGGTAGCACCAACACAGATTATTGCAGAATATTACATGGTGTGGTGCAGAATCATCACAACATTCACATTTTTATTCAGAAACTTCAAGTATCAAATATTGTAGCTCCTATTAATGATCCACACGGGCCAAAATTTTAGGTCTGACTATCTAAATATCGCTCCATAGTGCAACTAACAAAAATTGTTGCAGGATATTAGATTCATAAAATCCACATTTCCTAATAATGATCTGCACCGCTAGAAATCTCAAATCCAGATCCTCCCAAGCTCAATCATCCTAAAGTCCAAGTACATTGCAATCAAAAGATCTTTATAGTCTAGCCTAATTATCAGAATAGAAAATTATGGTCTAGTCCAGCCCGGACCCAAGGATTTTAAAGCCCAGTACAACTTGGCTTCGAGAACTTCAAGATCTTGTCCAACCCAACTCAAAGAGTTTTGGTACGTTTTTATAAGACAAACTACAAAAATTTGTCGATATTCTCATTCTAAACCTTCTTGGAAGAGATGACTTCAGATTTGTTCATAAGCTCCCTTTTGTGTTCATGAGTGTCTGCCCCTTAGTAAAGCTAATCCAGCGAGCTCAACCATACATAAGCGCGTCTACCCAAAGTCCATTCAAGAAAAATGGAAGAATCATCTAGATGATGAAAGCGCATTTTTGACAGCTCATGAATACTTGTTACTTCAGAGATTTCGCAAATTACCATCTCTCACAATTACTGAGCTTGAAATCAAGCAGTTTGAGCAAACTTACGAAACAGCAGCTTCCATTTAGTACTAGTTTCAAGTTGACTATTTGATAGGTACATAATTTATGCATGTACAAACTCAAAAATACCTTATAATCTTCATTGTTCAGTTATTGACTGACAGGAGGTCATGTGCTGTACCTTAAAATGATAATTTGATCTTTATCAAAGTTATTTGAAAAAAATACACCAAAAGTGAACAAATTTTCATCCAATAATAATAATTCATTCTAATAAGTTTCAAATTCGCGTCAAACAAGTCATTGAATGAATCCCGGACAGATTTGACAACTGTACATAATAATAGTGAAACCCACGGCTAAAGTTGTAACTAAATTTTGATCTACTCTAATAAATTTCAGCTGCCATATCCCTAATGTCATATATATCTATGGGCATTGTTTCACTTGAAACAAGTAATTGAATAATTTAATCTTCCAGAATCACTGAGCTTGGATTAAAGCAATTTGTGCAATCCTACGAAACAGCAGCTTTTATTTAGTGCCAGTTTAGTGCCAAGTCTGTAAATAGTATAGTTGCTGAGAACTCAGCGTCACGCCAGACAGCCAGCCAACGTGAATATAATAGCGCTTTTTTCCAAAAAATGCGCTAAAAAATTATTGACCTGTGAACCGGATAATCCATAGCCTGTTGGGGCCTCTTGATACTTATTCAATAAGGCACATATTCTAATTCGTGAAGACAGCTCTCAAAGTTGGAAGCCTTCAAGTCAAAATTTACTTGAATTCTAGACAAAAAATAAATGAAATTGATTGGATAAGTGAAAAATTTCAATTGTATGAGGTCAGTAAATAATATTTGTACCGGAAGTACAGATAAACATAGAAATAATCGGTTTTATCAGTCATAAATATCAATGATAGCTTACAGACATATTTATGCAATCGTTACGCATGTTGAGTCAATTGGAAATGATTATGTGCAAATTTGCGGCATGTTTATGTGGACTATTGCAATGTGCCTATCGCAAATTTGAGCTGACCCATAGAGATACAAGAACATAGGGGTAATTCAATAGCATGGAAATTAATATCGTATACAAACAACGATACATTGTCCACCAGCGATGCGGAAAGTTTTTGAGGTCAGCAATACACGATAGAGCTGTCCATCCATTTTTAATTGAATGAGATTGCAGAAAACTTTTTGTTTGTATATTGCGAATACAACTCTTGATAAAATATTGTGATTTTAGTGGTAAAATGTGTTACTTTGATGAGGAATCATTGGTAGTTAGCTTCAATTTGAGTTGTACATTATATAATGACGGTCATTTTTGATCTGGTCTCTCAAAAATTGAATGAGTTCCAATGTATATTGAACTCATTCTTGCTTGGACTAAAAAAGTATCATTTCCTTGATTTCATGTTGATAATACCTCAAAAATAAACAAATTCTTGTTTTGCGGGCCTTGCAGTGTGCTGCAAGAAAAATTCAGGATTAAAAGCTGCATTTCTCGTGACAAAATTAATGATATATCACTCGTATCTTCTAGATTTATGTTGCAGGAGATAATATTACAGAAAAATATTTTCTTTCTGATAAAAAGTAGACATTTGTTATTATTAAACAATAATTCCTGTGAAAATATAAGTCTACTATTAATTACAGTTCAAACACATGTGCGTTTCTCATCCATTTATCAGCTTTAATGCTCCTTTGCTTTTATTTACTGCTCATTCTCTCATCCCTTGTAACAGTTACTGAAATGGATTTTCTCTACTTCTAGTGTATTTCGCAGAAAACACAAAAACGCAGCATCAATATAACCATGTATTTTTATGTTTTTGGGTAATAAATGCAAAAAAAAATTGTGTTTCTTCAAATAATTATAGCCACGAATAGAGTCTCGACCGCAAAATACTTAAAATGGTCGCTTCCTACCCTTCTTGTCGTAATATAATATCATAAAACAAAAATTATGAGTGAAAATTAAAAACGTGATCGTTGGGCAATTACTCTTTTGATTCGGGTCTGTGATTATGGAGGGTGAGCTAGAAAGAGTAAGATGAAGGTCACAACAAACTGTGGAAACTGTCACGTAGGGATGTTCGGGGTAGGAAGCAACGTGAGAACAAAGGAAACCGATGGGCACAGTAGTTCAGGATAACGTCAATACTGATCAAGATATTGCTCAGAATTCTTGCTGATTCAAAAATAGTACTAAAAATTAAGATAACTCTTCCAAATTTCTTTATAATTATACATTATATCAAGTTTATACCTGGTAATACATTAGGGAGTATAATATTCAATCTTCAGAGTCATCAAAAAGAGATAACTGATATTTCACATCCCACCCTTAGATCCAATAAATCCTGATATACTGTTGTAACCGATCCTGACATCATTTCCTGACTTATCGGCGAATTCCTGCGAAACTGTGAGATTAACTCCCGGCAAGCTCTTTACAAGATAAGCTGCAACATTTGGTTGCCAAATGTCTTGATATCTTGTAGAACCCCAAATTCAACTGTTCTGATGTCGTAACGATGAGTTTACTCGATTTTTCTGCTTCTATCTACGTTTAGATTGATCAGGTTTTCCAAATCAACCAAATTATTTGTTGAGGCTGGTGAAGGGAAAGTTTATTGCTCTCATTAAACTAGATAGGGTGTTTTGGGTTTTGAATGTTTTGAATTTTTTAACTAACCGAGGTTACTTGTAAAACAAAGCAATGAAAACAAGCAGATCCATACTACACGTTCGAGAAGCAGTACTTACATCGACGGGCTGCTTTATTTGTGTCTTTTCACTAGTGGAAAGATATAATAGGTAGTGAATCAAATCGGATTCATTAAATTGGAACGAGATAGAATAAAGTTGGAACACAAAATCAAGAAAGAAATTTGGCCTCAACTTGCAAAATTGAATGGTGAAGAACTTAATCCATTTTAGAAGAAATTAACCTCTAAATTGGATTTGGATCGTTTTTTGTTAACTGGTATTAAGAATTAAAAATGTAATAAACTATTTTCTTTTGCCATAGCCGATTTTTTTCTTTATCATATATCCAAAATAGGGATTCGCCCCATTTTCAATAGTCAATATCTATCTCGATAGCTAATAGTTGAATAGCATAAAAAAAGATACAGACCACTAAATTTGGCTTCTTTGATAAGAGCACAAGAATCGAGTCCCCGAATGTGCTCTTATGAAACATGCCAATAATATACTTATGTAATATATAAAAAAATGATCTGCCACACTTTAAATCCTTGTCTCTCCTATAATAATAATAATAGGATCTTCCTAAGAAAAAGTAATATAGCTTTTTTATATCCCAACGAAATGATTAAAACCTGTCATTGAACATCAAAACATACAAAATCGTGTAATTTTCAAATTTTTCACGTGACCGACGAAACAATGTTATTGGCGAAGCATCGCTGTGACATCATCACGCATGTTGTGATCAGAAATTGGTGCATAAGAGATAGGAACCATGAATTAATTTAACTAACAATAGAATCTGACATAAAATAAATTATTGTTTGCCGACTCTTTCTCAAAAATTTTATTTTCCAATGCGATTAAATCAAGTGTTGTCAAAGCTCAGCTTGACAGTATAACGTGTATTTTTGTGTGCAAAGTGTAGTCTAAGACACTAATAATAATAATAAGATGTGAGGGAATTAAGAGAATACTATTTTGAAACGTGATAACTACATGAAAGTTATTTTATTTTAAACTGGAACTTTCAAAACTATTTTGAGGTTATCGAATTAACTCCGGTGACAGCCAATTTTGCATATCGTTTTCTGTCAATAATGTATTGAAAATATGTGGTCATATTGTAATGGTCCTTATAACAAGATAAATGAAGAATCAAACAAGACACTCGCGGTATCAAGTCGAATTTGTTGTAACCTCTTTTTTATATTTATTATATTTATAAACAACCTATTTGGTTCGTGATGATTGCTGTTATCGGGCGTACATGAATTCGGCACCAAGAACATGAACTCGGCACCGATGCTAAGCCGATTAGCGCGGAGCGCACAAAAACTCGGCATAAAAATAATTAACAGGCTGTCAGTTAACATGCTGTTAACTCGATTTTTACTTACTTGTACTAAGTACAAGAAAGTATGCTGAAACCAACAAAATTCACCTATCGAGATGTTGATGAAAATATCCGTTTTGAGCATCCCTGAATCCATTTTGACTATTTTCGGCTTGATGTCGGTACGTATGTGCGTGCATTCGTTCACTTGTCCGTGCATTTGTTCGTAACTCGCAAATCTCAAAACTGGTTGAACGTATAATGTTGAAATTTTGTATTTAAGACTGGTATAAGATTTAATTGTACACCTCGCATTATGGTTCCAATCGTCTGTACCGGAAGTGCACTTTACTTGGAACTTTTTTCGAATTTTCCTAATAAATTCAGAATGATCAACCGTAGAATGTTGAAATTCAGTATTTGAACTTGATGTTGTATCAGAATGATCATCTGCTATTTTTGTATGAATTGGCCAAGCCAGAAGTGCACTTTACTTGAAACTTTTTTAAATTATTTTGCATAAATTTAGAATGATCAGCCATAGCATACTTAAATTTAGTGTTTAAACTTGTTGTGGCATCGAAATAGTTATCTACTATTTTTGTATGAATCGGCTGAGCCGGAAGTGCAGTTTATATGTATAACAGACATTTAGAATTTGCCGTATAAAACAATCAGTTTAATTGAAATGATAAGGTAGGCCATGATAATCTGTTGGCAATTTTTTGATTTTGTTCGACATTGTACATGTCAAAATATCATTAAAATTATATTAATTATGATCTGAAGTGACAGAAAACTTTATTGAATAAATTTGTATATCAAATGATGTACAAGTAAGTCACGTGATGTTCACGTCAGATTTTTAATTGACGTTTATCTGGAATAAAATAGAACTCGTGAATATTTAACTTGTTTCTAACGTTCAAATCAAAATTTCAAATTGAGAATATGAGAATTTCATAACTTCTAATGAGATATCAAAAAAAATAGGTTAGGAACACGTGATCAAATATTTAACTATGTGATTAAAGTCAACTATGCTTTATGCAACTGGACTTAGTTTTATAAGTTAGTACAACTTTAGAATCACTCATGTTGGGCTGAAATACAGTCTATAACAATAATTATAGGCTACCTCGCTACGTACACGCTTCTGTAAAACATCCCTGAACATTACCGAATTACACTGCGCGCTCCTGAGGGACAGAACTTGAGTCCGAGACAGCCAAGAAGGGTGCACTGAACTCATGTTTGGTCGAAATTCAGTTTATAAATGAGTGTTCAAATGTACGGCTAAATTTGAGTCTCTTTTATTATTGATATAAAATCGCATGTGTCCAGAGAATCTCACTCAGGTAGAAAGAATTAGTCATTAGTCCTAATCCATAGTATAGTGCCGAGTTCAAGTAGGGGATTAAAGATCCAGGTAGTTTGGTGCCGAGATCGAGGCCGCCCCTGTTATCACGGACGCATACGAATTGGGCACGGATCACAGGTAGCTGTAATCCGTACATACGAATTGGGCACGACGACCCGCGATAATCCCCTTCAGTGCACATGTATAAATTATAAATACTTACAACCTACCTGAAAATGAGAATTGCAATAATAAATAAAATATTATTTTTCTTCATTTATTAGATTTTTAATTTGATGTACTCCTACGGACAAATCAAATTCATCGCAAATTCATCATCGCTAGAATCTGAACTTCATCATTCTCAGCACTCAAACCACTCATATTTATTTGAAATTATCTTGTTTGACGAGTATTACAAACATTAGTCCACAGACTGTTTTGATTGTCCACAAACTGGTTTGCGGAAGAATCGCACGTTGTTGGAACGCTTGACAATAGTCGAAATCCACGATTGAAGTTTGTTGGAATGCTTTCTTGTAAATGCGCATGCGCCGGACAGTTTCGGACAAGTTTCTGTACTTGTTGGAACAAACCTTTGCTGTCATGTTATGAAATATTTAGTAAATTGGGAGCAAGACCTTATGAAGGATTAGCGCCCAATTCACATGCTGGATTAGAGTACCTGCTTCGACCGTTGGCTACTGCAGAGGATTATAAGGATCTTGTGTCCAATTGACTTGCACCGGTTATCACACCCTGGCACAGCACAATACTAACTTTTCAGTTTTCTTTCACTGACTTTATCGAAAGCAACGCTACAGCTGAGCGTCAACGTGCGCAGTGACGTCACAACAGTATGGTGGTTTTTTGTGATCTTATCAAACGACGTCCATCTTGAAACCGTATTTGCTAACACAACGATTTTCCTTGACAAAAAAATTAAAGCCAATAGTTCTTTTAATGTGCTCAGAGTTCAGTTTAGAGATTTTTTTAAACACTTACCCAATCCACCGAATAAATGGTACTGATTTTTTATTTACAGTGAGTGCAATTATCATATGGTCAAATCATGGTGCTTCAGGAAATATCGAAGACCAAAGATGAGAAACCCTCTTTTTGACCAATTGACACTTTTCCCCACAAAAAGACTGTATGACTCATTTGCTTATCACTAATCGTTAACAAGTTATCGCGCGTAAAAGAGCGACCTAACGTTTCTAATGAAAAGTATAGCTAATACATCAACGATATAAAATAATATCTCGAATATTTAACTACGTTGCAAAGTTGTGATACATTTATATACTTATTTTGATAAGAATATCCGATCTGAATCCATTTTAACAATTTTCGGCTTGACGTCGTTACATGTGTACGTATGTATGTAAGTATGTAGCTCGCAAATCGCAAAGCCAGTTGAACGTATAATTGAAGTTTTTTATTTAAGATTGGTCTATTGTCTAGTTGTGCATCTCGCATTATGGTTGTAAATGTCTGTACCGGAAGTGCACTTTATTTAAAACATTTTCAGGATTTTTTGTATAAATCTTTTATTTTTGTGTCATTCGGCGGAACCAGGACCCCTATTCTGCAATTTTATCAAGTCTTGATACAATACATTTTGATATATGATGACGTCACAGAAGGCAAACTAGTTCTAACTTTTGAAATACAGATGGCATGTGATACATGGTAAATTTTGCTTTGTTAAATTTTCCGACAAGAATGTGTGAGTTGGCAATGAATTTCAAAAATGATTCTCCTAAATAAGGACTAGCAGCATTAATCAAATACATGGTGACATTCTTATTCAAGCGAAAGTTGTTCACAAACTTGGCGTCAGCAAAATGTGATGGATCCTGCATGTCTTACAACATCTTTTTCGTTGCTCTAGCAGCGTTTCTTTCTTCTAACTCTTCCAATTCTTTTAACGCCTCAAGAGCTAAAAGTTGTCCATACAGAATAGCCATCTACAAATTAAAATTCATATTCATACAATAAAACATGGTTATACCGTAAAAATGTTGGTGAAAGAAATAAATTCTTAGTTTCCAACTATAATCACTACAAAAGTCTAGGCTACAACTAAAAAGTTTCACAATTATCACAAATATGTTACGCCTCTTCCACTACTCAGACTGTGGGGGTGCAGGCCTCACGGGGATGTCCACAGGGAGGAGTTCTTTCTCCACTCCTGTGGTGCCTAGTGGTGGACGAACTCCTACAAGGACTGAACGAGGCAGGTTACACAACCATTGGCTACGCGGACGATGTGACTTTACTAGTAACAGGGAAATTTCAGGAAACCGTATCGGAAATGATGCAGGGAGCCTTAAATTTTGTTGAAAAATGGTGTGACAAAGAGAAATTGTCAGCTAATCCTACAAAGACCACAGTCATACCATTCACAAGAAAACGGAATCCAACCGGACTAAAACAGTTATATCTGTACAACAAAGAAATCCCGTTGGGAGAGGAAGTCGAATATCTGGGAGTAACCCTAAAAGTAACATTCAAACCACACGTGGAGAAAGTAGCAAATAAAGCCATAACAGCAATGACCCACTGGATTCACTCTGTTATGGTTAAACCAGTTATAGAATACACCAGCATTGCCTGGTGGCAAAGAACATTGACGAAACACTGTCAGAATACACTAAGCAGGGTCCAAAGACTGGCCTTCCTAGGAATTACGGGAGCTATGTCAACAGCACCAACGGCGGCGATGGAAACCCTGTTAAATATACCTCCATTACACTTAGCTGTAAAAGCGAGAGCACTTGGCAGCGCATATAGAACAAAAGTTCACCCAAAGGAAGAAAAATGCAGGGAAGGACACTCCAAAATTTTTGCGGAGATGGACAAGCATCCCATTCTACAGATGGTGCCAGACCGAATTAGTATTAAGCATACCATTATCAAAACCTACAAGATAGAAATTCCTACAAAGGATGATTGGGAGCAAATAAACAAATCGGTAGACAAAAATGACATCGTCATCTACACAGACGGCTCTAAGACCATCAATGGAACCGGAACAGGAATATATGGAGCAAAAGGACTGAGACACAACCAGTCGGTTGGACTCGGAACAAATGGGACAGTATTTCAAGCCGAACTGTACGCGATCGCGATCAGTGTACAGCTACTATTGGAGAGGAACTATAGCAATAGGAGAATCTCCATAGTTTCAGATAGCCAAGCCGTTTTAGAAGTATTAGAGGCTTCAGAAATAAGATCTGGACTTGTCCTAGATTGTATTCATAGACTCAATACTCTTGGAGCGAGGAATAAAGTAAAGTTAATATGGGTATCAGGGCATTCAGAGATTGAAGGAAACCAGGTAGCCGACCACCTAGCCAAGGACGGGACAAATCAGCCCTTCATCGGGTCAGAACCTGCTTGCGGAATTTCTACGGAAAGAGTCAAACAGGAAATGAAAACGATGCTCCAGCAATGGCATAAAATCTACTGGATACAATCACCAGGGCAGAGACAAGCAAGGCTCTTCCTGGATGAACCATCCAAGAAAAGGACAGACAGTCTACTCACAATGAGTAGGAATAATGTCAAGCAAATAATAGGACTAATAACGGGACACTGTGCAATGAATAAACACCTACATACTTTGGGATTGAAACAAGAACCAATATGCAGAGGCTGTGGAGAAGAGGAGGAAACTCCTGAGCACGTAATATGTCACTGCGAGGCGTTTATTTCCAGCAGACCTAGTCTTCTAGGAGCGGAAAGACTTAAAAGAGTTAAATCTGAAGAAAATCCTAGACTTCGTTAGACAGACGGGACTCCTATCGGAGGAGTAAAACACAGAGGGTACAATAAGCCAAAAGGCCGCAGTACAGGGAGCTATGATAAGACACCACCTCATGTCAATAATAATAATAATAGTCTAGTCAATCTTAAACAAAAATCAGTCACTAAATAACCTAAAACATAAGCATAAATGTCAAAATATCAAGTGTTGTAATTATATCAACATACCCAGAGGTCTTGATATGAAACTGTGTTGATATTGATACAATGGCTGTGTTTGTGACGTCACTGTGACGTCATGAACTTACTTAGCTAGTCACTACTAGATGGCAATAGCGTCGTTTATCAAGAGTTGAATGTTTTTCAAGTCTTGATAAAGTTACAGAATAGGGGTCTAGAAGTGCACTTTATATAACAGTCTTTGCTAATTTTCGCATAAATTCAAAACAATCAGCCGTAGAATATTGAAATTGTGTATTGAGTACTTCTATAACATCTAGTTGTACACCTTGCATTATGATTGCGATCGGCCTAATCGGAATTGCAATTCCGAAGCATCATGATTTGATTATATGATTTTTGCACACTCATTGTGCATACCCAAAAGGAAGATATTTCCGCAATAAAAAAGGAGTAATTAAACAAGTGTCGCTGGAAGACCTATTTCAATCCTCTGGCACACTTTAGAGACTCACACCTCTTGGAAGAATAATTGCAGAATAATGAACCAAATTTCAACTGGAAGTTTATGTAGTACCATTTATTATAAAACTATTTTTAACCTTCTGTCCTAACAAAACTTAAGCAGTATGCACACTTTGAAGGCTAATATCTCCTGAAACAGTAATCGTACATTGATTAATCAAACGCTCACAGAAATCTTGTAAATCGATTGCAATGTTTTATTATTTGACTTCATAATAATAAACTATACGTTGATAGGAAGCCCATGTAATATTATGTATTATAACTTGAAATTCTTGAAATTTGAAAGCTCATATCTCGTAAATTCGTAATTAAATTCACATGGACAAACATTATTTTAACTTAAAACACAAACAATACTAATCTTGTTATAAATTAATGGCTACAGATATGTGGAAGGAACTGTAGAAAGAATTATACTCCATTATTTTCAATTAATCAGGAGAAAAATTCATAAGAGGATTATCTGCAAACAGACACAATAAGTAAGCGTATAACTTTCCTTCTAGATACAAAAATAAATCCCTTCTTCAAGAAAGCAATTAAGAAAAATGGTTTTCACAGAGAGCGTACTTCAGGGCAAGCAATATAAAATATTAATCACAGAAGAAAAACAAAAAAGTCAGCCTTGTAGCCACAAAGCATGTTCGTTTAATAATGCAAATGCTCAACAAGTGGTACGTTGCTAAAATGTAAAAGGGCGGAAGATATGGTCAGAATTAGACTAAATACGGTAATTAAAAACTCACTTTTAAATGTCAAATGGAGCTTGGTGAAAAAATCTGTAGAAGAAAATTTACAAAGGACATGCCATTTTGCGTAATTCAAAGTGTTCTTGGAGCAGCCAGTTTTTGCTAACTTCATTGCATTGTTGAGGTACGCAATTTTTAAATTCAAAAAGTTTACACACAAGAGATCTGTAATTCAAAATTATTGGTGCTACTAGCAACAGCAACCGGAAGTGATAACAAGCAAATGTTCCTAGCTGTCGCTTTAATCATGAACTTCATTGCGGTTGAAGTCATCAAAGACTGAACACTAACTTTACATTGATCTACTTAGGGGTCGACATCTGAACACATCAGCATAAATGAAATGTCGGGAAGATGGTCATAGAGTCGTAGTTGACATGGGTGAAGGGCTATTCAAGTAAGAAGCAGGAAACTGGATGTAACACATTCGCTTTATGAAAAGACAAATCATTCATTATTATATAAAGCTGAGTAATTCGAAATGAGGAAACACAGATCACAAATTGATATTTGGACTTCAAAAATCAATTAAAACAAATTGGAATATTCATAAATAGGAACAAAACTAACTTTTAATTGAATCTACCTTCCAGGGACAGAATTCATTCGTCCTGTGGTACTCATGCAAGTTCAACTAAACCCGGTAAATACAAATAGAAGCTATGTATGTGGTAGGTACTCACGTATTTGTATAAAATGTTAGCAGATTCATTAGCTGAACAATCCAACATAAATGCGGCTTATGACCAACAGCGACGTGCAAGGATAATATATATTCCTACTAAATTAACTAAATTGGTTATACTTCAAATGCATCACTTTCAGGATAATCTTGACATTTAAAACTTTGTAAAACAAATACTGCCCATTATTCACTTGACGTTAATCAAGAAAAGAGGTCCTTGTAAATCCTTGATCACCAAAGAGTCCATACTAAAATGCTGTTCACCTGCAAAGCTTCTGCAACTAACTTCCTTTGAAAGCGCTTTCAAAGCATTCACGTTCTTTAAAGTCAACCTGTGTCAGTAAAAGTTGTTTTTTATTCAAGTGAGGCTGGGAGCAGACAGAATTTGAGGATGAGGCTGAAACGAGCAGAAATTTGGCAAGATGCGTCCAGAGGAACTTGAAAGCGATAATGTTACAGATGATAAATGAATTTCTCGTACCTGAGAGCTTTTTAATCTATCCTTCATATTGCCCAAAGCTTGAGCTTTTTAAGTACATAAAAATTCTTCACTAGATGAGTTTAAGATGATTGCATCAATAATAATTCACTTCCTTTGCAATTTTTTTGCAGCTCTGTGCTCTGGTAATTATCTTTTCCTGCCAGAAGCTTTATTATTAATGATTTTTTGCTGGTTTGTTCACAATTACAATCTTTTGTGTCTCAAAGTTTCCCAACATTCTGAGTTGTTAATAATTTATTACGTTTTTATTGAAAATGAGTGTTGACGGTGCTGCACAAAAACAAATCCTGAAGTTTCACAGTCTATTGTTTTGTAGTTAAATCAGTAGGGTTATTATTATAAAGCTGCTACATACAAGTACTTCAAATTAATGGAGAAAAGTGGAGTAGCATGTCGGAAAGTTTTACTTTAAGCCATTGCAATTATTAATGAATTCACAATGTTGTGAAATTATGTACATCCGTTCTTAACTTTTCTTATCTTGAGCTATTATGTAAAATATATGTAAGTAGTTAGATAAGACTCGAATGCTTGTGATTCGCGTTCTACACCGCGATGAAAAAAAGGGTTCCATAGGAAGAACTGATGCACATCCTGCCGGAAGAAATGTTCTTGTGTTGACGTCTAAGAATGTTGGTGCTAGACATAAAATGAGTTTTTAGGAGCAATAAATTTCGCAACCAAAGATTCCCAACGTTTTCTGGACCTTCACCCCCTTCAAATGTGAATAAAAATTACAACACTCCCCTACTCCCTAGCCCTTACCCATAATAAGTAATTTACGCTCAGTCATATAGGACGAAGGAAATAGATTAATAACTTCTTTACTATTGCCCACAATTCAGGGTAGACAACTGGTATTGATTTTTAAGGCCAGCATTTTTGATATCCATGTTTGAATTTTGTTTTGAGCTCTTCGTTAGTCATGAGCTCTAAGAATTCATCTCCCAAATTTTGTGAGTTTCAAGTATTTGTGTTTGCGGAAAACTCTAAAATTCAACCGGTATATGCATGTTCATAATATCTTGAAAACGCTCCGTAAAATCAACATGAAGAACTTTAAAGTATTGGCAGTTAGTTTATCTGGTTCTGTAGAGACTGCTGATAATGTGGAAAATTGGTTGCATTCACCTCTACCAAGATTTCGTTTGTGTGAAAAAGGCTTCCTGTAAAAGCAGCTATCATGTTTTTTTGTCTTAATTGTCTTAAGTATTTTAAACAGGTTCGATATTATTTTTTGATGTGATCAGATTCTCGCGCAATTATTCTTCTCTGTATTCAAAAAAGTCCATAAATGAGTCTATACAGACAAACACCTTAAGAGAGTTAACGTACTTCTGAGTGCAGCAGCAAGCAAATGTAATCTTCATCAAATTAATGATAATGCTTATTAAGTAATCCATAATTCAATGAATATTTTTCCGTTCAGTAATAGGCAAATGCTGTATCACTGCATCTTGATATGCTGTCCCTTGCTTGATTGATAGCGTCCACAAGCCCTGCAATATTGCTTGATGTCTTCTCGACAGCCAGAAGCCAGTAGAAGTGCTCTAGAACTTTTTCCAGAGTCCACTACATGTCATTGAGGCACCGCACAGCTTCGAACGGTCTCTCCAAATTTCTCTGCAATTCTTCTTTTGCTCTGGGAGTTGGAGAGCCATATCGAATCATCTTGCTAGAATCGAGGACTTGCAGATCGTATAGATCCTTTCTCCCACCGCTGGTAGCTAGAATATTCATCCGTTCAGTAAGAGAAAAAGGCTAACGTACATAAACAGTCATCTTCTCGAAGGAGTACCCCCTTTTGAATAGCTGCATCTTGACATGCCATCGAGTGTTAAGTCCTCTGGCATGATTTACAACGTCCACAAGCCCTACAGTACCGTTCGACGTCTCCTTGATAGCCAACCTAATAGAAGTGCTCCCGAACTTTTTCCAGAGTCTTCTTAATGCCACCAGGATTTACTTTCAGAAAACTCCATAGCTAGACTTCTGGCCGAGCTTCCACTCTATGATCGACTTCAGAAATAAGTCACCCTGCTGTGTACGCTGTAGATTATTTTGTAATAACACGGATCTCTCTTGCCGCAAAACTTCTTTTGTGCTATCTTCTAGGACGTTGACTAATTCCCTGCCATTTCTATTCTTCGCATTTGGCAATCGATGACTTTGGGGGTCTCGATGGGGTATTCAATCAGCTTCCGCTTCTCCAGAATGGCAAACATCAACGGTGTACTTGGTGCGACAATCTACTTGCAAAGGTCCTTCCTGGCCGCACTGCCAGCATACTATCCTTTCAAATCTGGACAATTTCTGTTGCTCAGACGATGTGTACGCTTGATACGACAATCCATTCGAATAAGACCCTCCTTGCCGCACTGCCAGCATCTAATTCTTCTGCTTTCTCTCGGAGATGTTGGTAAACAATTTGAGGAGCTTTTATTAGGGCTTCTTTAATCGTCTTTGGATTCACCAGCCGCACGAATCTCCTAATCTCGTCGTCGCCGATACCATCCATGAATTGTCTCATCGTCACGAATTTCTGCGTTGAGCTAGGACAATCTGCGAAACTCTGCACAGAATATGAAAATGCAATCAAATCTTCTTTTTGTAGCTGCGTACGACTCCGTAGCTGTCCATGTGCTCCTCTCTGAAGCGCAACTTCAATTCAGGCGTCAGTTTCCCATAATCCAAGCGTTCTTGTTCGGACAATCCTAAGAGGACCGTTAATGCTGTATCTCGAAGCATTCCAGCCAGTACAATTGCTCTTTGCTCCATACTTCTGCCATTATTCCATGAAATCAACTCAAATTAAACGTAATACTAATTCCAGGATGTCTTGCCATCATACGGCGTCGATTTCAGGGTGAAATTAGCAATAACTTCTCTTGACGTAGACATCGGAACATATTTCATCCGCAAAACTGCACCTTCATTATTAATACTAAAGCTATGCAGTTTTTCAATGCTCCCAAGTCACGTTCAACTTGCTTCACTTAGAGTTCGACTTGACGCTTTACTTCAGTGAGTTTTCCATCAAGTTTCAATCCCCTGAATTTTCTCTGTTACAATTTCATTCTGCTCCGGAGTCTTCTTCAAACCTGTTCTTTTTTCTTTGACTGCTGTCATCTTCATTCCTTGCGAAGATTCAGTTATTCTCTTCTTCATAACTTTCATTCCTTACGTAGATTCGGTTACCTTCTTCTCCATAGCTTCTGTAGATTCAGACATTTTTTTCTCCATAGCTCTCATACCTTTTGTAGATTCGGCCATCTTCTTCTTCATGAATGCTATCGACGCTTTCTATTCAGCAGCACTGCTGGTCATGCTTCTTGTCGTGGGTATTTACAACAGTCCCAACGCAATCATTAGACTCTTTAGAACACTGCAACCAAATTCATTTCCGCCGTCCGAATCCAAAATTATCTCTACTCTCAGGATCCCACTTCTGACACCAATTTAATGAACAATTATATGAACTAATATCTTGAGATTCCTCAGATTCGTGACAATATTACCAAGAAATCTTTATTTTTGAAATACATAATTTGAATATGATCAACTCTTAATCAAAGATGCGTAACATGGAGAGTACAGACACAAATTTTCCCTAATTTTTTTTCCTCACGTGCGACTCCATAGCTGTTCTTGCAGAAATTATTTTATGTGCAGCCTCAATTCAGCCGCCAGTTTCCCATAATCCAAGCGTTCTTGTTAGGACAATCCTTAGAGTACCACTTTGCTCCAGACTTCAACCCTTATTTCTCGAAATAAATTCAAATTAAGCGGGATACTCATTACAGGATCTCTTGCCATGATACGGCATCGGTTTCAAGGTAAAATTAGATGTGACTTCTCTTGAAGTAGACGTTGGAACATTTTCTATCCGTAAGGCTGCGCCATCACTATTGAGACTGAGACTCTGCAGTTTTTCGGTGACGGAGTCTAATTTTGCTCCTTAATCATGTTCAACTTGCTTGATTTTGTAATGTTTATTGCTTTTAAAGAAATCGTTTATAATTAAAATAAAAATCACTATCCAATAAATGAAAAGAAATTAAAAGTTTTATCCTTCGAAGTATCACTGAACAAACACTAGAATTTTCGACCGTGTGAGGCGGGGCGGTGCGATACAAAGAGACGAAAGGCCCCGCCCAGAAGACATCAGAATTCAGGGCTTATTTTATTTTTACGAATTATGACATTTTCGTCCGTTACAATTTGATGCTTCACTTCAGTGAGCTCTTCATCCATCTCCCGGATCTTTTGTGTCATAGATTCATTCTGCTTCGAATTTTTTCTCAATTCTGTAGCCATTTCTTCTGTTGATTCTTTTTATCTCTTCAGCTATGGGCTTCATACCTTCCGTAGATTCAGCTATCTTCTCTTCCATGGACTGCATCTGCTCCACCATGACCGCTTTCATATCTTCTGTATTGTAGAGTCAAACATTTTCTTTTCCATGGCCTTCATACCTTCCATAGATTCGGCTATCTTCTTCCTAATGGATGCCACGACGTCTTCATGAATTCCATCATCATCTTAAGCTGATCCTGAACTTCACTGGTAGTCATGCTCTTTGTTGTAGGCATTTACCACAGTTCCAACACTTCAACCAAACTTCACTTTTTGCGGTCCGGATCCAAAATTATTTTCACCTAATTTCGCAGAATCCCACTTCTGACACTAATATCCTTTAATTGATTTATAGTCGTTTTAAGCATAATTCAACCAACTTTTTGGATTTAATGGTGACTATGGATCATATTGATGATCCGAAAACAAAATGACAATCAAAAGAGTGGACACATGCTGCCTTGCTTCGACCCAAGATGTTTCATGTGCCAAAGGCGGCAGGAAATATAATTACTCACATTATTTTGGAACATACATGAGATACTTCTTACATTAATTACTTCAGGCCACATAATTACCAACGAAATCTGCAAAAATATTTTGAAAAAGCGTACAGGATAGAACAACTTTTAAAAAATCATACATCCTCAGAATAAATTTGAGTACTTGAGGAATGACATTCACTTCATAATTTATAGCATCCATCAAAAAAACTGTAAGTGAAGCAAGAATTGATATGTATTTATTCATTTTTTCAAGTCCTGAATTCAACCTTCAACTTATGTAAAAATATGTAAATCAAAATGAAAAATTATGTCTAGTTTTTAGTCCGAAAATGTATTCCTGAATACAAATATCCTTTAAAAGGCAAACAAAATAATATCTTATGAGTCGGCTGGAATATTGTCCATTCCAAAAAGCTGATTCACTCGTTTGCTTTTGTAAAAAACAATCGATACTTTCCTTCATTGAAACATTTTTGATATTAACAAAGGAAGGAAATTCCTTGCAAAAGATTTAATTGAAAATAAACAAAATCTGAAAGTCAGACTTGGCTTATTTGCTTTTCTGATTTGGATCAAAATATTTGAATTTAATTAGACGCTGCAATTTTGGAGAAAAGTGTAATGAAAAGAAGAACAGTTTCAATTGATTTTTGATACCATTGCTACGTTAGTAGCATCTTTTGCTGGTAATAACCAAATTTCAGCTATATTGGTCTATTATTGTGTTTAGTGGTTGCATAGTGAATATGCACCTCCGATTAAAACAGTTTATAAGTGGTTTCGGGAGGGATAAGCACAAGCGACACTAAACGTTGGGACGCCCTGTTAAGATAACTGCTTAAAAATCCATTAATAAAATCCATGACCTGATGATAAGTAATAGTAATAGAAAAGTGAAAGTGTGTGAGATTGCAAGATGGGATTTCAAGGACGGTTTTCATATTCTAAATTCTGGGTTCACTTCCTAACAAGCTTTCATTATTTAACTGTCGTGTCTTTATAATATTAGGTGCCAAGTCTGTTTACACTTAGCGGCAAGATTGTAAACAACTAGAGGATGAAATAATCTCAGACTGATGTACATTATACTCAGTACAATATTCACGTGAAAAGTATACATAACCTCATTTACTTTGAGCATGAATTTCATATTTAGGTCGTCAGCGAAATTTTTATACATTCGTTAAAATTTCCCATTAAAAACTTCAAACGACGTTGTATAAAGATAATTGAAACGAGCGCTAGGCCTGATAAAAAACCAAATCCTTGAGTTACTACAGACATAAATTTTGCTCAGGACTTTGTAGTAGGTTTTATCGAAGTATATTTTGCCAAAGTGCATGGTATAGTTCTATTTCAGCGTATGGGTGGATGATCCTGAAGAATTTGTAATTTATTTTCACTTACAAAGTTTGATCAACTATAAATTAAGTATCATGTTCATATTTTTGACATAACTTCCCTCTTACAATCGTCGTCCTCGGCAAACACAATTTCGTTGTTAGATCCACCGCGAATGATGTTTAACCTTCCATTTCTGTCTCTTCGTATCCGCTATATGTCATTCAGACACCTCATAGCTTTGTACGGTCTCTGCATACTGGGACTAATTCTTTTTTCTTTTTTCAAATCTCCTTACTGGAATCGGGGACTACTTGCTTGTAGATCGTATTGGACCTTTCTTCTACTAGTCCAAGATCCCAGGCCCGCCAGACGTTACTTATTTTCTGAGAAACAAAATGTGTGGAATAGAATAGTGCTAGTATGTACTTTGATCATACGCATATTCGCTAGTTTGTGCCGACAGCCAATTTACAGATACGAGGTGCTAGAGGTACGTTAAAACATTAGTATATTTCCTTAAATTCTGAGTGCTGATTTTTATGTATGTTCTAGAGAATATTGTTAAAAATCAAAAATCAACACTGCCAGATACCTCCTACCGGCGGTAATTTCTGCTAGACCCTTTGAAGCTCGCAAAAAAATAACTTCATCTTACTTATAGTCTGAGTTCTAATTTTTGTATATGATACTCAGGAAACAATTTGAATACTTTTTGTAAAGAGCCAGACCAATCCCAGGGGCCAAACATCCTCCAGACAAAATTATAATATCGCTGTGAGTATGAGCGCGTGGTTATTATTTGTACGCTTTATAGTAAGAGAAATCTTATGAGCATCCAATTTCTCTTTTTTTTTACTCGCAGTCTAATCTAGTCTACTGTATGTGTGCGTTCAGCATATAGCAGCGTGGTCAGTTCTCAATAGCAGCTTCCTGCCATACAAATATTTGCAGAAATGCTCGATGGACTTCACTACTGCTAGCAATTCCCGTCTTTCTGGCTTCGACAAAACCCTACTGAAATATCCGATGACTCTCTTTTGACCTTTCTGCAATTGAGACAGGACTCCCTCAATACCGGCGTCACTGGCATCTGTGTCCAAAATAAAACATCCGTCCGTTCTCGGGTAACTCAGGATCGGTACTTGGACTAGTAGTTTCAGTCGCTTGAAGGAGACCTTGCAGTCTTCATGCCAACTGTATCTGCGATTATTTTCCGTCAGTCTGGTCAGTGGTTTGGCAATATTGGCGAATCCACGGACAAATCTTCTGTGATAGGTACAAAGCCCGAGAAAACTACGCAGCTGATGTCTATCCGCAGGTACCGGCCATTCTTGAATTGTCTTAATCCTCTCTACATCAACTGCTACGCCTTCTTCGGAGACCACATATCCCAAATAATTCACCCGTTTTTGGAATAAGTGGCATTTATTTGGAATGAGTTTCAAACCAGCTTTATTTAAATGTTCAAATACCTGCTCCAGATTCCTCAAATGGCCTTCAAATAATTTTTCCATCACAATTATATCGTCTAGATATACCAAGCAAGTTTTCCACAATAGTCCTTTGAGTACGGTCTCCTTAAGTCGCTCGAAGGTAGCAGGAGCATTACATAGGCCAAATGGCATGACTGTAAATTTCCACAATCCACAGCCGATGGTAAATGCAGTTTTCTCGGTCGTTCTCGTCCATCGCTACTTGCCAATATCCACTCTTGAAATCTAGGGTCGAGAAGATCTTTGACCCTGCCAGGGTATCCAAGGTGTCATCAATCCGGGGTAGAGGATAACTCCTTCTTGGTAACATTATTCAGCTGGTGATAGTCGACACAAAATCGTGTAGACCCATCTTTCTTCTATACAAGTACTACCGGAGAGGCCTATGGACTGTTCGAGGGTTCAATGATGCCGTTTGCTTCATGTCTTAAATGATAGTTTCAGCGTCCTCTTTCTTCGCAATCGGAAGTCGTCGCGGTACTTGTCGAATTGGTCGTGCGTTGCCGGTGTGAATTTTGTGATGGACAATATTCGTTCTTCCTTTTCGCTCCTCACTGGTTTCAAACACCTCTTGGAATCGGTGTATCCGATCTTTAGCTTCTGCGTGTTGCTGATCATTTAATTATTGGCCCTTGGATAGTAATGAGGTCGTTAATTTTTTCGAAAGTTTGTCACAGTTAGGTTCTATCTTTGTGTCTAGGCGTGCCACATCAGCTTCGTCTCTCACTGGGACGTTGGTATCGGTTCTTGAGCTGTGTGTGATATACTTCCTCCAAGTGTGCATGGCCGTATCGCAGCTCCAGTCGCTTGACCAATTTCTCATAAATATTGTCTTCCTCCGGTGGAATAGCCTGTAAAATATTCACTGCATATCCTCGGAGAGCAACCATTAGCGCTGAAACTTCTTCAGTATCATTCCAGCTATTAGCTTCAAATTGTCTATGGTAATTAATCCAAGATGTTTGACCATCAAAGGTTCGAGGTTTGATACATATTTTTGTAGTGGAGTCAGAATTTGGTGTAGATAATTGAATTATCTCAGCTTTTGAAGCTTCCTCTGGAGATAGAACACCAAATGTATATTTTTCTTCAGAAATCTTAATTTTTTCATCCATCTCTTCTTTTAACATTCTATAGTTATTTTCAAATACTTCCTCTCACACCTATGAAATTTCTCTGTATTCTTTCAGTTGCTGTTCAACTTTCCTTGTATTTCCCTACATTTTTCCATGCAGTTCTTCTCTCAGGTTTCTAGAATTTTCTCCCAACTTTCCTAATTTTTCATTCCATTTTGCTTCTGAATCTTCTTTCAAACTTGTAGAATTTTCTTGTAATTTTGTTTCTAAATCTTCTTTTAAACTTGTACAATTTTCTTTCAATTTTGATTTTGAATCTCCTTTTAAACTTATAGAATTTTCTTTTAATTTTGATTCTAAATTTAAAAAAATTTTTCTCAATTTTGATTCTGAATTTATAGAATTTTCTTTCAATTCTGATTCTAAATCTTCTTTTGAACTTGTAGAATTGCCTTCTAATTTTGATTCTAAATTTCTTGCCAAATCGGTTAAAGGAAGTTGAACCTCAAACAGATATGTATCAGGATCCTCACCGTCTTTAGTCATAGCGTCTCGCAGTCGTTATATTAAAACTTGTTTGCGGCCACTGGCTTCCAAATCCCGCTCTTCCCATTGATATTTCAACTCTGCGACCTTCAAATCTTCCAACAACTTCTTAGGCGCCATTTTCCAATTTTACAAAGCAAAAATAAACAAAATACTAAATTGTTTATAACAACCCCACACTCGTCACCACTGTAATGTTTATTGCTTGAAGAAATAGTTTATAATTAAATAAAAGTCCACTTTTTAATAATTTAAAATGAAATAAGAGTTTTTTTCTTCTGGATATCACTAACAACACTATATTATTTATTTATCACTCAATACTCAAACAGCGTCACAGATATTTATATTTAGGTAACTATTTATATACACTGTTCACTCCACTGTTTGATATTCACTGTTCTAGATTCACCATTACACTACTTTCGTCCTTGAGTCAACAACCGAATATTAAAAATTTTCATTAGAAGTTTTATTATATTTGTATTTCATCGTACTGGAATTATCTCTATAATAAAGCATTGACATATTACTCAATTATTATTGAAAACTTCCATTATACCATTAGCAACATGAGTTCAATGAAATTGCGTTATAAAATCATCCAATTATCACGCTCACACTCATACTCACAGCGATATTTTAATTTTGTCTGGAGGATGTTTGGCCCCTACGATTAGTCTGGCTCTTTACAAAAAGTATTTGAAATGTTCCCTGAGTATCATTTATAAAAATTAGAACTCAGACTATAAGTAAGATTAAGTTATTTTTTTGCGAGCTTTAAAGGGTCTAGCAGAAATTACCGCCGATGGGAGGTGTCTGGCAATGTTGATTCTTGATTTTTTACAATATTCTCTAGAACATACATAAAAATCAGCACTCAGAATTTAAGGAAAGTTACTAATGAAGAAAACGATGTACGGGAATTCAGTCACAAGTTTATTATTTCTATCCTACTCTACAGTTTCGGTCCCACCTGGACCATCTTCAGGAGTGAATAGAATTAGTGTTTGTGTATGATGTCATCTGTAGTGTTAACATAAATACAGATACACTACAGATGACACCATACATAGACACTAATTCTATTCACTCCTGAAGATGGCCCAGGTGGGACCGAAATTGTAGAGTAGGATAGAAATAATAAACTTGTGACTGAATTCCCGTACATCGTTTTCTTCATTTCACGTAACAGTCAGCATCATCTAATACTTCCAAAGTTACTAATGTTTTAACGTACCTCTAGCACCTCGTATCTATAAATTGGCCGTCGGCACAAACTAGCGAATATATGATCAAAGTACATACTAGCACTACTCTATTCCACACATTTTGTTTCTCAGAAAATAAGTAACGTCTGGCGGGCCTGGGATCTTGCTCTATACCGCTGGTAGCTCGAATATTGTCAGTTCAGTAATCTTCTCGAACGGATACCCACTTTTGTATCGCTGCATCTTGACATGCTGTCAAATATTAAGCCCTTTGCTTGATTTACAGCTGCCACAAGCCCTGCAGTACCGTTCGATGTCTTCTTGACAGCCAACCCAGTAGAAGTGCTCCCGAACTTTTTCCAGGTTCTTCTCAATGCCCAAGTGTCCACTGTCGTTACCATCATGTACTTTTTTTGCATTTTATTTCTTCTTTAATTTCTTGGTTCCACAATGGTGTTTGTTTCTTATTACTTTTTACTTTGAAAGCTCTGCAAACTTCTCCTGCCACGTTTATTAGAATTGTTTCGAGCGTTAACCAATTTTGTTCCATATCAGTTTCACCATCCATTGTGAGTTCTTTTATTTGTTTTGTTACCTCTTTTTCGTACATTGTTGCCTTTTCTGCGATTTTAGTTTATAGGTTCTTATTGTTTCATACGACGTTGCTCTCTTGCATACATTTTTTCTCACATTTCCTTGCTCGTTATATTCTTTCTTTATTTTCGCTACTACCAGAAAATGATCACTATATATTTCTGGCCCTCTTCTAGCTCTGACATCTATTATCAATTTTCTGTTTCCTCTTTCCGCTAGTATGCAGTCTATCAACGATCCGCCCTCTGATCCGTGTCTCGTGTATGTGTGAATTAATTTGTGTTGAAAAAATGTATTTGCGAATGTAGTCAAATCTTGTTTGTGTAGTAGCGTACGACTCCGTAGCTGTCCATGTGCTCCTCCTCGAAGCACAGCTTCAATTCAGACATCAGTTCTTCATAATCCAAACGTTCTTGTTCGAACAATCCTGAGAGTACCGTTAATTCTGTATCTTGAAGCATTCCAGCCAGTACAATTGCTCTTTGCTCCATACTTCTGCCATTATTCCTCGAAATCAACTCAAATTGAGCGAAATACTCATTCCAGAATGTCTTGTTATTAATTAATTAGCAATAACTTGCCTTGGCGTGGACATCGAAACATTTTTCATCCGCAAAACTACGTTTTCATTATTAAGATTTCAGCTATCAGTTTTTCGGTGCTCCCAACTTACGTTCAACTTGCCTAACTTAAAGTTCGGCTTGAAGCTTCAGCTCAGTGAGTTTTCCATCAAATTTCAATCTCTTAAATTTTTTCTGTTACAGTTTTATTCTTCTTCTTCAATCTTGTCATTTCTCTTCTCACTGCTTTCATCTTTTCTGTCACCATCTTCATACCTTGTGAAGAATCAGTTATTCTCTTCTCCATAGCTTTCATACCCTTCATTGATTCGGTTCTCTTCTTCTTCATAGCTTCTGTAGATTCAGACATGTTTTTTCCATAAACACTTTACAACACTGCAACCAAATGTCTTGCCATCACACGGCGTCGGTTTCAGTGTGAAATTAGATCATCTTGTCATCATAAGGCGTCGGTTTCAGGGTTAAATTGGATGTAACTCCTCTTGGAGTAGATATTTTCTATCCGTAGGGCTGCGCCATTACTATTGTGACTGAGGCTCTGCAGTTTATCGGTAACAATCGAGTGTAACATTGCTTCCAGATCATGTTCAAATTACTTGATTTGATGCTTCACTTTAGTAAGCTTTTCAACCATCCCTCGGATTTTTTTGTCATAGATTCATTCTGCTCCGAATTTTTTAGAGCATTTTTTGAAAAAAATGGAAGAATCATCTAGATGATGAAAGCGCATTTTTGACAGCTCATGAATGCTTGTTACCTCAGAGATTTCGCAAATTACCATCTCTCACAATTACTGAGCTTGAAATCAAGCAGTTTTGGCAAACTCACGAAACAGCAGCTTCCATTTAGTACTAGTTTCAAGTTGACAGTTTGATAGGTACATAATTTATGCATGTACAAACTCAAAAATACCTTTTAATCTTCATTGTTTAGTTATTGACTGACGGGAGGTCGATTGCTGTACCTTAATATGATAATTTGATCTTTATCAAAGCTATATAAAAGAAATACACCAAAAATAAACATATTTTCATCCAATAATAATAATTCATTCTAATAAGCTTCAAATTGGCGTCAAACAAGTCATTGAATGAAGCCCGGACAGATTTGACAACTGTACATAATACATAATAATGACACCCGCGGCGAAAGTTGTAACTAAATTTTTATCTACTTTGATAAATTTTAGTTGCCATATCCCTAATGTCATATATACCTATGGACATTGTTTCACTTGAAACAAGTAATTGAATAATTTAATCTTCCACAATCACTGAGCTTAAATTAAAGCAATTTGTGCAAACCTACGAAACAGCAGCTTTTATTTAGTACCAGTTTCAAGTCTGTAAATAGTATAGTTGCTGAGATTCAGCGTCACGCCAGCCAGCCAGCCAGACAGCCAAAGTGAGTAATTGTGAGAGATGGTAATTTGCGAAATCTCTGAAGTAACAAGCATTCATGAGCTGTCAAAAATGCGCTTTCATCATCTAGATGATTCTTCCATTTTTTCAAATCTGTAGCTATGTCTTCTGTTGATTCTTTCACTATTTTTATTTGTCCAGCTACTGCTATCTTCATGCCTTCCATAGATTCGGCTATCTTCTCTTCCATGGACTGCATCTGCTTCGCTATGACCGCTTTTATATCTTATGTAGAGTCAAACATTTTCTTCTCCATGGCCCTCATACCTTCCGTAGATTCGGATGCCACCGATGTCTTCATCAATTCCATCACCATTTTCAACTGATCCTGAACTCCTTGCTGTGGGTATTTACCACAGTTCTAACATAAGTTTTAAACACTGCAGCACCGCAACCAATTTCCACTTTTTGCGGTCTGGATCCGAAATTATTTCCACTCAATTTTTCAGGATCCCACTGCTGACACCAATTTTACAAACTAGCATAATCACAAAATGTATTGATGAATCCTTTTATTGATTTGTAGTCGTTTCAAACATAATTCAAGCAATTTTTGGATCTTATGGTGACTATGGATCATATTGATGATCTGAAAACAAAACGGCAATCAAAAGAGTGGGTATATGCTGGCCTACTTTGGCCCAAGATGTTTCACGTGCCAAAGGCGGCAGGAAATATTATTGCTCCCATGATTTTGGGACATACATGCGCTACTTCTTGTAGATTAATTTCAACAGGCAATGCTGTATCTCGAAGCATTCCAGCCAATACAATTGCTCTTTGCTCCATACTTCAGTCATTATTCCTCAAGACCAACTCGAACTGAGCGAAATACTCACCTCAGGATGTCTTGTCATCATATGGCGTCGGTTTCAGGGTGATATTAGCAATAACTTTCCTTGGCGTAGACAGCTAAACATTTTCCATCCGCAAAACGGCATCTTCACTATTAAGACTAAAACTATGCAGTTGCTGCCAACTCACGTTCGACTTGCTTAACTTGAAGTTCGACTTAACTCTTCACTTCAGTGAGTTTTTTATCAAATTTCTCTTCCACCTCCTAAATTTCTTCTTTCACTGATTTTATTTCTGCATACTTTCCGAAGAATCAGTTATTCTCTTATTCATAGCTTCCATACCTTTCGTAAATCCGACCATCTTCTCTTCCATGGATGCTGTCGACGCTTTCTGTTCATTTTCTGACGTCTTCATGAATTCCATCATTATCTTCAGTTGAACCTGCATGTCGTGGGCATTTACAACGGTCCTGACAGAATCATTAAACACTTCACAACAGTGCAACCAAATTCACTTTGTCGTCCGGATCCAAAATTATTTTCACTTAATTATTCAGGATCCCACTTCTGACACCAATTCAATAAACATTATTGTGGGCTAATATATTGAGATTCTAAACATTCGTGACAATATTTCCAAGAAATATTTTCAAAATACTTAATTTAAGTATATTTAACTCGTATTCAAAGATGCGTATCGTGGAGAGTACACAATTTTTTCCTAATATAAATTTTCTTCCTCAAGAACGTTTCGATAAGTCATAATTCGTTTCTTATCTTACCCAAATACTACTTGTCAATGAATTATACAAAATAAATCACTTATTTCATACAATAATTTAACATTATGCCCAGTTTCTTGTGCAAACATTTGACATATTGAGTTTTTTTATAATCCTGTTAGGGAGACCTCCATTAATCTCATTCTTCGTTACATCCTTTAAGCAAAAGCAATTAATCCCGATCTATTCGGGGGTATGGTGAATAATTCATCCACCTTTATTAATGTTTTGTGCGATTTTACATCGATAACTAATTCAAAATTTCACATACCGAAGCGAATTGTGGGTTATCAATAAATCAGGACTATTTTAACTTGTGATTAGTTTCTGTGATTAATCAATTTTTGCGATAATCTTCAAGAACAGTAGGTTGCTCATCGAGCAGCTAATAAAATGCCTCTTCTTGAAAAATTAGGTTGTAGGTTGCAATAAAGAAAGATAGAATATCAATGATGAATAATATGCTGAAACATCAGTCTTTAGCGCATTTTTTGAAAAAAAAACGCTATTATATTCACTTTGGCTGTCTGGCTGGCTGGCTGGCTGACTGGCGTGACGCTGAGTTCTTAGCAACTATACTATTTACAGACTTGAAAATGGTACTAAATAAAAGCTGCTGTTTCGTAGGTTTGCACAAATTGCTTTAATTCAAACTCAGTGATTGTGGAAGATCAAATTATTCAATTACTTGTTTCAAGTGAAACAATGTCCATAGGTATATATGACATTAGGGATATGGCAACTAAAATTTATCAAAGTAGATAAAAATTTAGTTACAACTTTCGCCGCGGGTGTCATTATTATGTATTATGTACAGTTGTCAGTTCATTCAATGACTTGTTTGACGCGAATTTGAAGCTTATTAGAATGAATTATTATTATTGGATGAAAATATGTTTATTTTTGGTGTATTTCTTTTATATAGCTTTGATAAAGATCAGATTATCATATTAAGGTACAGCAATCGACCTCCCGTCAGTCAATAACTAAACAATGAAGATTAAAAGGTATTTTTGAGTTTGTACATGCATAAATTATATACCTATCAAATAGTCAACTTGAAACTAGTACTAAATGGAAGCTACTGTTTCGTAAGTTTGCCCAAACTGCTTGATTTCAAGCTCAGTAATTGTGAGAGATGGTAATTTAAGAAATCTCCAAAGTAACAAGCATTCATGAGCTGTCAAAAATGCGCTTTCATCATCTAGATGATTCTTCCATTTTTTTGTACTGACCGTACCTTATCTTTCCTGATCGAACTTTTGGCCAAATTGTATATGAATCGATCGGAAATTTAGAGTTCAATAAGATACTAGACTTTATAAATGCAGAATGCTGTCCTTAACTTAAAACTAGTATTGAAGACTTGTTTGCAAAACAAAACGATTTTTTTGTGAAAGAGGCCTTAGGGTTTCTTTTTTTTCTAGGTCAGAACATCTATATCTTCTTGAACCTTCAAAAAAGTGAATGCTTTATTTCAGTTAAACTTTTTGTTTCTTTTATTCCTTGTCGGGAAATGAATAACGAAATATTTATTAGAATTCATATTTTCTACTCGAGATCCTGAAAAAGTTTCAGCCCTGGAGGAAACCTGGAAATGTTATAAAATAAAATACATCTCTCCTTTCGTACATTCAGAACATTCCGTCATTGTCCGCAAAGTGCGTGGTAGCTCCCCGGTGAGTCCTTTGTGCGTCCATTGAGACAAAACACTAGCGACAACATTCAAACAACAACTAAATTTCCCTAAAAACACTAGGGACTCATTCCGGAGGACACAAACGTAAAGGACTAGCAAAACGATTACTCCTATTACATATTTACATCTGTTGGAAGTGGAAACGATCCTCAATTGAAATGATTTATTGTGCAAGCATGCAAAATCATTTATACTACTGTCGAAGAGTTTACATTACTTCGTAGTTGGAATATTTCAATGGAAAACTATAAAATAAGTGAACGTAGTAGAGAATTTGATTGATGTCTCTTTTGACATGTTCATTTTGCAATGTTCACGCCTCGTGCCCCTGCTTTACTGTCATACCCTTGGACGTCATTTATTTCACGGCGCACCCGATGAAAGTAAAGAAGGATAGTTTTGCTTCTGGAGACGGTGGATAATCGAAACTGTCAACACACGATACACGCCATTCCAACTTTTTCTTCCCTTTTTGTTGCATTTCCCCGACAGATATTTATTTGGTTTTTACTCATTCAAGCTTGAAATAATAAATAATGACATTAGTGAGAATCTTCTCCTGAGTCTCTCGTAATTAATGTCCCAATGGGCTCCCATTATCGTAAAATTTAATCTTACAATGAATACCAATATTTTAACACAGTGTACAATGTACAATATAGAGCGTTTAAAAATTTTGATCCATCTAAAAGGATTCTAAATTGCGTGGGGTAACAGAGACCTTCTGCGCATCATTGACGACGGTACGAAGTGAGTTAACGGTATAAAGCGGAAAAAGTAGATTTTCAGGAAAATAAAAAGAAGTAAACAGCGTGAGTCTATTGTCCGCCTCATGTTATTCGTTCCAGGAAGACAACGAAGTTAGACAAAGACATCCTGTTACAGAGAAAGAAAAATACACAAGAATATACACCTTGTTTTTTTTTCACACGACGCTCCGTTAACTAGATGCAAAACAAGACATTTTAAATACTTGTTAGCTTTGCGACTCGACTTGAAAACAAAAAGTCATTCGCTATTAGACTTGAATTTAAATCATTGTCAATATCAATTTGTATAAAAAAAAGGCTCTTGCTGATTCTGGTGGATCATGAGATTTGAAATGAGCCATGAACTCTACTACAAGGTAAAGATGAGCTCCTAAATTAGCATAGAAAGAACAAGCAGATTTTGAAAACAGGAATTGTTCATTCATCGTAATCTCCTTCCCCCGATTAAGAAGTGATTCTACCAGTCTTTCACGACAATTAATATTTTCATTTCAAGTATTTCAAATTTGGGATAATAATACTAGACCAATGTTATTCTGATTGCAAGAGGTGGTCACCTAAAAATTCCTCAATTGCAACCTTTGGGCCATTATTCCTCTGACAGGAACTCAATCTGTCTACGAAGTTCAATACTTCTTCCAGATTTTAGCTCTTCTAAAGTCGTGGCGTACAGTTTCTCAGCTCCTAGACGACCATACATCGAGTAACCTATTACGTCTTTAAAGGTTTCAACCTCTTCTGTACCACTTCTGCATAATGGCTTCAGTCCCAATATATGTATAAATAGATGTTTATTAAGTTCTGTAATAGATTGCCTAATTTTTTCTTGGATGGTTCATCCAGAGAAACCCTTGCTTGTCTCTGACCTAATGATTATATCCTATGGATCTTGTACAATTGCTGGAGCGAATTTTTAATCTTCTATCTCTGTACTGCAATCTTTGGCCTATTGTTCCTCTGACAGGAACTCAGTCTATCTCCAGATTTTAGCTCTTCCAGTCTTGACGTGCAATTTCTCCGTTCGATGTTCATGTCTGCTGATAGTAAATCTATCTAGTAGCATATTACGTCTTCAAGGGCTTCAACTTTCTCTGCACAACTTCTGCAAAATGGCTTCAGTCCCAATATATGTATAAAAAGATGTTTATTGAGTTCTGTAAAAGATCTTTCTTTGGATGGTTCATCCAAGAAGACCCTTGCTTGCCTTTGACCTGGTGATTGTATCCTATGGATCTTGTTCAATTGCTGAAACAATTTTTTAATCTTTTATTTCTGTACTGCAACCTTTGGCCCATTATTCCTCTGACAGGAGCTCAGTCTGTCTACGAAGTCCAATACTTCCTCAAGATTTCAGCTCTTCCAAAGTCTTGGCGTGCAGTTTCTTCATTCCTAGATGACAATGTCTGCTGACAGTCAATTCATAGAATAACCTATTACGTGTTCAAGGGTTTCAACCTCTTCTGCACAATTACTGCATAATGCATTTAGTCCCAATGTATGTATAAATAGTCTATCAGTTAAGCTTACAGAAGAAGGCTACATCGTTCAAGGTTACGCAGATAACCTAGCGATAGTACTAAATCTCACACAAAGGATATTAAACCTAGTTTCTCTATAGACACAAGAACATGGCCTCAGTATGAATCCTAATAAAACGATAATTGTCCCATTTACACGAAGGAGGAACCTGAAACTAACAGCCCCTCCATTAAATGGAACGATAATCGAGTTCTCAAGAGAAGTTAAATATCCGGGTGTTATACTAGATCAATAGCTTATTTGGAACTCACATCTGAATAAAATATACAAAAAGAGTTTAGTGGCACTTAACACATGTCAACGACTCATAGGCAAAAAATGGGGTCTCAGTCCCAATTTAACACAGTGGGCATATGCAACAATTGTCCGACCAATGATCACCTACTCTTCACTAGTATGGTGGTCAAAAACTAAGCAGAGTACTGCACAGGCTCTGCTGCAGAAAGTGCAACGTATGGCCTGCATCTGCATAACAGGGGCAATGAGAACATGCCCCACTGCTGCGATGGAAACACTACTCTACATCTTCATGTGAAGAAAGAAGCGCTTAGTAGTGCCTTAACGCTCAGCAGAACAAAATCATTCAAGCCCGGAGATCTTGTTGAATATCTAGAGATCTTAAAGGAGATACCAACTAATAGATTAGCCATGCCTACATGTGATCTCATGTTGACAAGTTGTAGTTTTGAACACACGTACAGGGTCATTATAACAGACCGCAAAATATGGGCAATAGGAGGACCTAACTTCAAAAGAGGCTCCTTGTCCTGGTTCACGGATGTTTCAAAACTAGAAAGTGGTGAAACTGGAGTAGGAATATCTGGACCAAGAACTCAAATTTCTGAGTCTTTAGGTAATAGCGCCACAATATTCCAAGCAGAAGTATATGCTATAAATCTTTGCGCCAGAATAAACCTAGAGAAAGGTTTCAAAGGAGCAAAAATTAATATGTTATCAGACAGCCAGGTCGCTCTGAAAGCTATAGGTGCCCACATCTGTCAATCAAAGCTGGTCTGGAATTGCAAAAACACCCTGCAGCAATTGGCAGTTAAAAAAAAAGTAATTCTTTGGTGGGTGCCAGGGCATGAGGGGAAACAAAGCAATGAAGACGCAGATAAGCTTACTAAGAAGGGAGCTGGTTTACCATTTTGCGGACCTAAGTCTTCTTGTGGTCTTCTAAAGAGCCACATAAAGAAAGAACTGAGTATGGGAGGATATTGCAAAAGCCTCATACTGGGACGTCAAAGTCAATAAACAGGCAAAACGCTTCCTGCTGTCTTCACCAACAAACCTGAAGGAGATATTTTCTCTCAGCAAAGGGGACTTAAAAACCTTGACAGGTCTTTTAACTGGTCATTGCCCTCTTAATTACCATCTACACAAAATTGGTAAAGCTGAAAATAATATATGTCGTTTATGTCTAGAAGACGAAGAAACTTCAGAGCACGTGCTGTGTGAATGCGCAGCTGTAGGCGGTTGGACGCACAAGCCCTTCACTAATAATAATAATAATGTATAAATAGATGTTTATTGAGTTCTATAGTAAATTGCCTGACCTTTTTTTGAATGGTTCATCCAGAAAAACCCTTGCTTATCTTTGACCTAATGATTGTATCCTATAGATCTTGTACAATTTATTGCTAAAGTAATTTTTTGATCTTCTATCTATGTACTGCAACCTTTGGCCCATTATTCTTCTGACAAGAGCTCAGTCTGTCTATGAAGTCCAATACTTTCCCCAGATTCAAGCTCTTCTAAAGTCTTGGTGTACAGTTTCTCCGTGTCTAGATGACCATGTCTGCTAACAGTGAATCCATCGATTAACATATTACGTGTTCAAGGCTTTCATCCTCTTCTGCTTCAGTCCCAATGTATGTATAAATAGATGTTTATTGAGTTCTGTGGTAGAGTGACTGATCTTGAGAAACCCTTGCTTGACTCCGACCTGGTGATTATATCCTATAGATCTTGTACAATTGTTGAAGCAATTTTTGATCATATATTCCTGTACTGCAATCTTTGGCCCATCATTCCTCTGACAGGAGCTTAATTTGTCCACGAAGTTCAATATTTTTTCAAGATTCAAGCTCCTCTAAAGTCTTGGCGTGCAGATTCTCCGTTCCTAGACAACCATGTCTGTTACAGTGAATCCATCGAGTAGCATATTACGTGCTCAAGTTTTTCATCCTCTTCTGCAGAACTTATGCATAATGGTTATTGCTTCAGTCTCAATATATGTATAAATATATGTTTATTTAGTTTTGTAGTAGATTGCCTGATCTTTTCTTGGATGGTTCATCTAAGAAGACCATTGCTTGCCTCTGACCCGGTAATTATCTTCTATGGATCTTTTACAATTGCTGAGGCAATTTTCTATCTATCTTTGTAATGCAACCTTTGGTCTATTACTCCTCGGACAGGAGCTCAATCTGTCTACAAAGTACAATATTTTCTCCAAATCGAAGCTCTTTCAAGGTCTTGGTGTGTAGTTTCTGCTGAGTAACATATTAGGTGTTCAAGGGTTTCATTCTCTTCTCCACAGCCTCTACATATTAGTTCTTGCTTCAGTCCCAATATAGGTACAAATAGATGTTTATCAAGTTCTGTAGTAGATGGCCTAGTCTTTTCTTGTTGGTCTCTGACCTAGTGATTATATCCTATGGATCTTGTACAATCTTCTGCTCGACCTTTTCTGCAGAAATGATAATTGTGTCCCGTCTTTAGCTAGATGGTCATTCAACTGGTTCCGTTCAATCTATGAATGTCCAGGTACGCATATCAACCATCTATAATAATGCAATAATTGCACACCATTATGCAAATTGACACTCCAATGGCGCCAAAACAAGAAGGCTAGAATAAATCTAACTGAAACAGTAACAGTACCATTCACTCGGAGAAGGAAACTGTCCTTTAAAGTCTCAATCGTAAATGGTCCAACTATACAACTCGTAATGGGAGTAAGATCTGAGCGTAATCCTTGGCCAGAAACTGGCATGAAACTCTCATTTACAGATGATTGAAAAAAAAGAAGTATTGACAATTTACAGGCAGCAGACTACTGGAAAAGTACTTGGAGCTGAAGCCAAATATGGCATATTGGTCATACGTGACAGTAGTCGGACCCACGATCCCTCATATGATCCAGAACCAGTTGCAAAAAGTTGTAAGTCAATCGCGATACATTTTTAAGATAGAAATAGATCTTGGGTACACAAATTTGGCCACCTCTGGTTATTCAAATATTGTACGAACGAATATAGTTCGATGAAGATAAAATACATTTCCTACCGTCAAGATTTAGCCGCTTGTACAATTGCTTATTTGTTCTATAACTGCAAGTGGTACCGATTACTACCTTACCATTTAAGCTACAAAACTCACATAAACCTTACCATCAAGGTACCATCAAGATTTCTACTCATACTACTCAAATTGCTATCTTTATCACTGGTTTTGTCAGTGTAGTTAGAACCCAATTAAATTTTGGGATCAAGTGGGTCATCTAAGGATCCTACGTGAGAAAAGCATTCTTCATATAGCTCTACCAATTTTGGATACATCTTCAACAGATGATACCATATTATCATCACCAGCAGAGAAATCTAGGCTAACCGTCCTGTTTCAAGGTAGGATCCTAGAACTGGTGCTCTGATGGTTCCAATCTAGAAAATGTAGAAGTATGAGTTGGTTGGTACGGACCTGGAACCACTATCACTGTCTTTCAGACTGAGATGTTTGCATCAATATCAATGTCCTGTCTTAAAAGAAGTGAAGTAAATTTGGAACCACTATCAATGTTTTTTAGGCCGAGATGTATGCAATGAACCTTCGCACCTGCTTCAATCTCAAGAAAGGATCAACAATCAACATATTGTCATCGCCGGCAGGAAACCTGGGACATCCGTCCTGTCTCAAAAGTAGAGTCCTGGAACTGGTATACTGTTTGATCCAATCTAGAAAACTGAGAAGTGGGAGTAGATGTATGCAAATCTAGAGCCACTTCCACTGTCTTTCAGGTTGAAATGTTTGCAATAAATCCTTGCACCTGCATCAATGTCAAGAAAGAACCAGGAGGAACAATAATCAGCATATTATCATCGCCGTCAGAAAAACCTGAGCCAACCATCCTGTCTTCAAGGTAGGATCCTTGAACACATACTGATGGGTCGAATCTAGAAAATGGAGAGGTATGAGTGAGTGTGATCGGATCAGGTCCGAGAAAACTGAAAAGTAGGATCCTTGGAAAGGTATACTGTTGGATTCAATCTAGTAAATGAAAAATTGGGACTGAATATATGCAAATCTAGACTGCCACTGTCTTTTAGGTGGAGATGTATGCAATCAATGTCAAGGAAGGACCAAGAGGAGCAACAATCAACATATTTTCATCGCCAGCAGTAAAATCTTAGCCAACTGTCCCGTCTTCAAGGTGGGATCCTTGAACTGAGGGTCCAATCTAGAAGATGGAGAAGTATGAGTGGGTGTGTACGGACCAAGTCCGTTGATACTGAAAAGTAGGATCCTTGAAATGGTATACTGTTAGATTCAATCTTGTGAATGTAGACGTGGGATTGGATGTATGCGGATCTGGAACCACTACCATTATAATCAACATATTATCATCGCCAGCAGGAGAACCTGGGTCAATCGTCCTGTCTTCATAGTGGGAGTAGATGTATGCGGATCTGGAATCTTTACCACTGTCTTTTAGGCCGAGATGTGTGCAACAAGCATTCGCGCTTGCATTAATATCAAGAAAGGACCAAGAAGAGAGACAATCAATACATTATCGTCGCCGGCGGGCAAACCTGAGCCAACCGACCTGCCTTCAAGGTAGGATCCTTGAACTGGTGTACTGATAGGTCTAATCTAGAAAATGGAGAAATATGAGTGGGTGTGTACGAACCAGGTCCGTAGACACTGAAAAGTAGAATCCTTGAAACGGTATATTGTTGCATTAAATCTAGTAAATGTAAAAGTTGGAGTAGATGTATGCAGATCTGGAACCACTATCACTCTCTTTCAGCTGGAGATGTATGCAATCAATGTCAAGAAAGAACCAAGAGGAACAACAATCAACATAATATCATCGCCGGCAGGAAAACTTGGGCCAACCGTCCTGTCTTCAAGGTAGGATCCCTGAACGGATGTACTGATGGGTCGAATCTAGAAAATGGAGAAGTATAAGTGGACACTGAAAAGTAGGATCTATGAAATGGTATACTGTTTTATTCAATCTGGTAAATGGGGAAGTGGAAGTGGATTTATCTTATAGATGGAAATGTATGCAATCAATATCAAGAAAGGACCAAGAGGAGCAACAATAAACATTAATACATATTATCATTGTCGGCAGGAAAACTTGGGACATCCGTCCTTGAATTGGTATACTGTTGAATTCAAACTAGAAAATGGAGAAGGGGAAATAAGTGTATATGGACCTGGAGCTACTAACACAGTTTTTCAGGTTGAGATGTATGCAATAAGCCCTCGCGCCTGCATTAATGTCAAAAAAGGATTAGGAAAAGCAGCCTGGAGATGATTCGACATCCTTTTTCACACTATGGTGGATTTTAGGAAAAAAGGCGTAAGTGGCAACAAAAAGGTCGACATTCTTATAAAAAAGGGACCAATCTCACATTCGTGAAGCCAGAATCTTTTTGTCAGAAGTCAATTTTTGGGAGGAGAAATTCAAAACGAAACACTTCTTCTTGTCAAGAGTTTTTTCTTCGATTACTCTTTTGTTTCTGGAGCATAATGACGAACCCATATTTCACCCACCCTTTTGAAACAATTACAAACCAACTTGGATACTGTGACCCGTATTTATGAAGTTTTTCCGGAAATTATGCGACCTCAAGCTGTTACAGGAAGTAGACTATCAATCAATTTACGTCCCTATGGAAGCCACAACTTTCTTTCAACAATTCTTCTACTTTCGGAAGCTCTTGTCATACTTGCTTTGTGCGATTGTCAACAGCTACTCCGCCACATTTGATGTCTTTCAGGTATCCCAATCTTTTCATTTCCAAAGTATTTTTGAATTGGAGGAATACTCCAAAATCGTTGAGATCTGATGTAGTTGAAAGATGTCTCAATCCAGCAAATATCGCCAAATAAATCGTGATAAATAAAAGCATTCCCAGAATGTTTGAGGAGAACATTATAAAAGAAGTCAAGCCAATCTCCGAGCAATACATCAACAAAACATCACAACTTCTTATCAATATAATCAATAATCTAATCCTAGTCACTTTTCAAACTGGATGACATTCCCAGTCGCCTGATTCGAACCTATATATCGAAATGCTCACAAGTGTGCAAAATATGTGGCATGTTACGGGAGGAATTTGTATCTGTGACATTTTGGAAGGAAACTCAAGCTAGGAGGAATAATGTGTCAGAAAGGCAATGCGAGCGATAGAACAACAAGCAGGAAATCCTCCAAATCGCTTCCAGAATCAACAGTGATTTGGGATTTATTGCCATGTTCAGCTTTCGACAGCGAGTTCGTTTTGTTCGAGCAGAAGTTCGAGGTTACGGTTTTGAATTATATGATGAGATTTTTCACCGGGAAAGAAATGGAGAAGATTTTTCACAACCTTTCGGGGAATAATTTCTTTTTGCATGCATAAAATAGCTACGATTATAAAACTCGAAAACACTGTTGACTTGAATTCAACGGGGGTCGCGTAGCTACGGTCCTTCAAATTAATTTCATCAGCGTTTTTTTATTACTTCTGACATTTCAGGTTGAATTTCTCGTCTGTATGAACAATTTGGGTCTAAAAGTACAAAACAAATCAATTTAGTTCATTAGAACGAAAGAAAAGATTGCCCATCTTAATTAACTTTCGTTTTTCAACGCACAATTTTTATTTGCTCTTTGTTTTATTCTTTGTTGAAAAATTACTTAAATAACAATATATAACGTAACACAATAACTTTTTTGGTTCTAGTGTGATCCTGGCGTCGGAGTGGACCGCTTCTTTCACGCCCTGTACACCCAAAAAAGTACTCGGATGGTCATGTTATTGGGGTCAGCATGTTCTGAAGTTACAGAGAGTCTGGCTAAAGTTGTGCCCTATTGGAACATGGTGCAGGTGAGAACATTAATAAATCACTAATTTGAAACATTTTGGGAAGTAATATAACAGGAATGACCAGTTAGATCTTGGAGTGCCATATTTTAGGAAGAAGTTTTTAAAAAAACTGAAAAATCAATTCAATTTTATACAGTTTATTATTATAACTGTGGCCATCCTTGCAACGAAAATTTTAATTATAATCAAGTGAAAACTCATTACATCTGCTATAACTTTTTTGTGGAAAATATTTTTCTTGAAACTGTTCTGTGATAAATGATTTGCTTTATCAGGAGTAATGATTAATGATAGCAATTTTTGTCTACTCCTTGGTAATCAAAGCAATTAATCACATGTCAATTGTTATTAATTTGTCACCAAATTAATTAAGTTATCTTACGATGACAAATTTTATGTTGAAGAGTAACAATTTTGTATCTTGAGATAAACACAGAATACCGATATTATTAAAATACAAAATTAAGCAGTTGGTGCGAGCATCACCCTTCAAATGTTGATAATGAGGAACATGGTTTATATTACTTAGACTTTTATTCCAAATATGTTAAAAGTACTCATTAAATAATAGTACATCTTGTTTCCACTTCTTAAAAACTCCCAACCAGTAGTCCCTCGGGATACTTCCGAAGAAATATCATCAGTCTCACCCTCAGATAAAAACTTACAACATCGTAATTTTTTTGAGGTACATATGGCCGCCATTTGTCATGAAACATAATCCTTCTCTCTGTAACCTCACTAAAAGCATAAGAAAAATATTTTTTTGTGCTAAGGTGCGTAGATACGAGGGTAGTAATAACCTTAAGACGGCGCTGTGCAAAGTTTCAGATTTGTGTGTTCAGTAAATTTGTTGTAGCAGTGCCGATATGTAGACAATTTTTGTCTGTCTTATGAAATGGATACAACTAAATTTCAGACAGAAATTGAAAAATGATTCAAATTCTACATCAAAATAATCTGCTATTTTATTTTTGATGTCAATCCAGGGTGATGAACACATGGGGCGCCCAAAAACCGTCGTGACCAACGGAATTTTCGCAAAAAGCCACAATTTCTTACGAGACGTTCGTCGACTGAAAATTTTAGAGATTTCTGAGGAACATCTCAATGGACTGCGTCCACCACAATTTACGTTATTTGATTGGGCATGCTAGGTGCCACATCTGTTAAGAGTCGACCAAAAACACATTTGTTTGAACATTTCTCCAGAGTGTCTAGACTTATTCAAACATTATTCCATTTAACTTCTTCGGCGTTTTGTTACACAAAGCAGCAGTCTAAACAATGGATTGAAGCTAGAAAAAATGCGCCTAGGAATTTCAAAATAGTTTCATCAGCCGGAAAAATTATGGCAACGTTCTTCTTGGATTTTCATAGTATTGTGCTCATAGACTATTTAGAAAAAGGCATCACTCTTCATAACAGGACGAATTGATGATGGAATCACAGTTGAAAACCCCCATCATGATGATGCCTCTGCGCACAAGTCTCCCTTTGTTGCGCCAAAACTCAATTTCAAGTGCTTTCACATGCCAATTCACCAGATTTGGCTCCCAGAAATATTCTTTCTTCTCCCCAAATTAAAGAGATGGCTAAGGAATAGCAAATTTTTTTTAAATTGCACGGACATCTTATGTTTCTTTCATCAGGCCAAAAACTTTTTGATCTACTTTCGTACTACGTCTTCATTTGAAATGATGTTTTTTTTTTGCAGTTTTGGGTATAGATAACACTGGTCTACACAGAAAAATTTTCCTGAATTCTGTTGATCGTTTTTGGTTGAATTGAGTGTGCTGATTTCGAAACTAGCACTAGTTTTTTTCTAGCAGCTCTTGTTTTTGAATTACATGCAGGCTATAAATTTTTACGAAAATTTATACTTCTACACACTTAAGTTGATTTGAATCCATACAATATTGTCTTTTATAGGACTTTCTGGAATAAGGAGTTTGCTCAAGGTCCCAACAAAGATTCCAGCAATAATATGCCATCATATAAATGTCTCATCATCCATGGGTATTCTTCCATAACTCGTATCTTGATGAAATCTTTCATCCTTTTCCTCACTAAAATCTCCAAGAGTTTTAGGAAATCGATCCAAATGAGAATGTAAATGATGAGTTTCAATGTTCTTGTTACACCCAAAATCTCTCAGATTTGACAACATGTCTTGTACCAATTGTAAATAGTTTTCTCACTTTTTGGATTTTTAAAACGAATTATTTCCATGTCCTCTTTTCGAGCTCATATGTGCTCAACAAAATTTTGAATTTCTGATCAATTTGTGGACCATCGAGAATACGAGTACCGGGAGAGATCACTCAATGTTAAAAATTATGCGCATGAACATAGTTGCGGCCGCTGCCACCGAGGTCTCTGATAGCTATGAAACCATGGTTTCAGATCTAAATTAGTATTTTCTGATTAGGTACTATAAATAGAAAAGTCAAAATTTTTCATAAATACATGTATTATAAATGTTTGTACATGTGAATCAATGGTATCAACTGAATATATGTGCAAATATCAGGTTTTGAGATAACATATAAAAATACTTTATGCATAAAGTATGATCCCATTGTAATAAATAAATCCGCAGTTGTTAAATTCATTAAAAATTTGTGTTAAAAACGCTTTCAATCAATGAATTTGAGTAATCCATTTTTGTAAAATGTCTTCTCCAATTATGGATCATACCTTTAAATAAAATTACTTCTTACAGTATTGCAGTACATTCAATATCTTACAAACTCTAAATTAAATAAAGTAATGAAGGAAAAAACTTTTCAGAACTCATTTTTAAATAAATATGTTTTATTGGGTATAAGTTCTGTAATTTATTAGAAACACAACGTTTCAACAGCAAAGTGCTGCCTTTTTCAAGTGAAAAGAAATATAAATATATAATAATAATAATATATATCTAAAAAAAAATAAATAATATATATTTATATTTCTTTTCACTTGAAAAAGGCAGCACTTTGCTGTTGAAACGTTGTGTTTTTAATAAATTACAGAACTTATACCCAATAAAACATATTTATTTAAATAAAGTAATTTCATATGCTTAAACTTTGATCTAACTCTGTAGTTATCATGTAAATTGGTAATTTGAGCTAAAATGCCATAAGTCTATTACTTTAAAGTGTCTATTCTCAAGAAATGTTCTAATTTTCTCTAATTCTTTCAATTGTAGGTCATACTTCATGTTGAAATTACTTTCCACAGTATTTAAACTCTATTGTGAAAAAAATTAGGAAGTCACTGGATACAAATGCTCAAAAGAATTTAAAGTTATTCTGTTAAAGCATGAAATTCAGTAGCTATATTCTCAAAAGAATTCATACTGACCCACAATTTTGGATTAGTGAGTTTTCTTCTAATTTAGGTCTCTTAAATTCAATCTTGAATCACTTATTGTAATAAATAGGCAGTAGATACAAACTAGAATGAGTTATAACAAAATTGAAACAAAAAATTGGACGAAAATCACTAATTCAAGACTGTAGACAGATGTGATTAATTAGAGAAATAAATGAAATTAGAAAGCTTGATAGATTCGAAGTATTTTTATAGATAATTATTGAATTTTTCGAATATAGTTTGAGCTAAAGTGACGTTATCCATTGTCTTTACTTCATTTAAACTTTAATGCATTTTACTGTCTCAGCTAAATCACTTTTACAGTATTTACGATTTTTTCTTCACAAATATTCCATTTTTTCTTCATTCTACCTCCTATATAACGACTGGAAAATCTCTTAGCACTTTTGAGAAGCATGAACACAATGTGAGTATGAGCCCATTGAACTTTCTTCGACTGCCTAAATTCTAAAGTAACACCAAGACTGAAGAGTATTATTTTTTCTTGGTTTCATACGATATTCATTGATATTGGCGCATCTTCCGTTATGAATATTCATTTTCAGTTCTAGCACCACGTTACTATTGCAGCTGGCAAATCCTCATCCATCCCAAATGCTTCTTATTCATTTATTGTTTAAAACATTTGTGAGGTCCAGAAAATAACTCAGCCTAATATTCATTATTGTGCTCGAACTTCATCATGTATAATTGCATTTGCACTAATAGAAAAACTGCAGGTCGCGGAATGGAATCAGCAGATGTGCGCCCAGAATAATTATTATATTTTATAACATGCGAACAAAAAACTATAAAACAAACTTACAATTGACTTGCAGTACTTGCTTTTTAATAACTTCTTGTAGCGTTTAACTATTAAAATCAATAAACAAACACAACTGGAAACTGAAAAAATTATAAATTGATATTGACTGGAAATTGATAAACAATCTTAGGCCCAATATTTCAGTGTTCGGATTACAAAAACTGTGGATTAATTTCCGTAGTAACGATTGTAAAAACAATTGTTACCATAGTAATTAAGCTTCCTTTAATTAATCTATAGATTAAACTGAACCTGAAATACTGGGCCTTAGGCCTAGGATCTCGATTCACTAAATTGAGATTCATTACATTTTGACTATCAATAACTAGTGACTCTCTCGATAGCCGCATTCTTGGAGTCCAAAGGTTTTTTTTTTATTTGTGATATATTTACGATACTGTATTAAGGTATATCCACCACAAATAGAACAAAAACTGTCTGGATCGTTCGTACAAGGTCTCTCCGTAGTCATTGTAATATTCACGATTAAATTAACAGATGTGCTAGGTAAAACAGGAAAAAAAATCTACTTCCTAAATGTTAATGCAAGTGAAGAATTTAAATATCTCAGAAACTAGAGCTGCCAAGGAAGATTTAGTATAATATATGGAATCACCACATCAAAATGCATTGAAATTGACACCAATATTGACGGAAAATTTTATAAAGTCGTGAATTGTTGACCAGTTCAATAGTCCAATAATGCTTGATTAGAGGAATATAGGGAGTATCCAATCCATTCAAAGCTGAATTCATGAATTGACAGTAGAACATTGTTTTGCAAGAGCAGCATTTCTTTAGCTTCTTTTCGTCAACGATTCTCCATTTAGTCCAATCATCATGTACTTTGAGGTCAGAAAAAATGCGAACCTAATGAAACTTTGATATGCTGTTTTTGATCACCCAATAGTGTTATTTTCATGTTTTCCGACCAAAATTTCGCGAAGTAATTTTCAGGGGAAAGAAAGGAACACAAAATTTTGGCACTTTTTTCAGTTTTTGCCCTGTAGCTTCTTCCCCTTCTTCCTACGCCTTAGATTATCAAGTTCAATTCCGTAGAAAATTAAATTTCCAATAGGTTTGACCTATGAAGCTTGTTTTTAGATCCACTAAATTTCAAGATACAGCACTTCAAAAAAGTGAAAAATTCCTGAAAATTTAAAAACCACATCAAAAAAGGGAGTCTTCGCTAAATATCTTTTATTTGTCAATATTTTTCATGGTATTATGGTACCTAGTTCTATTGTGACATAGGAATTGATCAATCATTCGATCAATCAACCCCTTCCTCATCTACCAGCCTATCCACCACTCATTCAATAGGGAACCTCAAGAACTATTATATAACAGAAAAGTAATGAACAATGAATAAATTCTCCGACTTATGCCCATGTGAATGTATCGAAATGGCCAAGTCACATATTTTGACTAAGGTGTAGAGTTTGTAAAGTTAGGGCTTGTAGAATTCGAGCGTGTATAGTTAGAAGCCTGACTCTACATGAGATCTGATAACTTTTTGACAATGCGAGCCATATGGTTTCGTCTTGGCAATCTTTTACATGAAAATGTTCTTGGTGGGACTTCACTTCTTTTAGTAAGTTTTTATTTTACTATTATTCATGACAAGGAGTCCCTTGCGAAAGCCTCTTATGAACTTCCATCCCCTAGTTCAAGAGTCTTAGAATTTTGTTGTTGTTTGTGTACTGATACTAGCTGACATACCAAATTTCAGGATTCTAGGACTTCAGGAAGTAACCTGAAAATTTTGATAGTCATCAGTGAGCGAGTCAGTGACAAAATCGGGATTTTTTTTTAGATATCAATAAAATTTAAAGTATAAGAACTATGCAATTGAAACTTTATATGTTTGATAAGTCCACTATTGACATTATATCTCGGGAATTTTGTTTATCTGGTATAATTCAAACTCAAGTTATTAGGGTTTAAAAAAACGACGAAGCTCTTCGAGAACAGGTGAATGGGTGCCCTTGCGCTTCGCTTGTCTCCAGATATGGTGGCGTAAGTAGGCAGAGTAGAGGGTGGGTTGTTGATTGATTTCTGCATCAGAATGGAACTAGGTACCAAATACCATGAAAAATATCGAAAAATAAAAGATATTCAGCGAAAACCTCTATTTTTGATATTTTTCAGATTTTCAGGAATTTTTCACTCTTTTGAAGTGCTGTATCTTGGAACTTAGTTGGTTTACAAACAAGTTTCACACGTCAAACTTATCGAAAATTTAATGCTGTACAAAATTGAACTTGAAAATCTAAAGCGTAGGAATAAAGAGAAAAAAGTTACCAGACAAAAATTGAAAAAAAAGGCCAAAATTTCGTGGTTTTTTCTTCCCTCTGAAAATTGCTTAGCGAAATTTTGGTCGAAAAATATGAAAATAACACTATTGGGTGTTCAAAAACAACATACCTGAGTTTAATCAAGTTCGCATTTTTTCTTAATCTCCCCCTATTTTTTCGACATGTCGACTGGACTAATTATGTTTTCGTGTACATCGGTTGATGATGAAGAATATCATTCTCTAGTTACTATTTTGCTTTATTTCAAGTAATTTATGGGAAGTACTTAACCATTGACCCAAAAAATGGAAGCAGAAACCTTTCCTGTTGATTTTTGAGAGCCAAATTTTTTGGGCTAAGATGGGCCAGCGAATTCCTTATTTTTCAACAGCTTCTTCATTTCAAATCATAATAAGAAATCCAAGTATATTCTGCAGTCACCATTTAAGTCTAGAATTCTATTTAAAATGGTTTGAATGTATTAATTTCCATCCACTTAAGGAATTTCAAGTGCATTCACATGCAGAAATTTCTTTCTTCTCTCCGACTTGAAGAAATGGTTAGGGGGGCAAAAATTTACATCAAATGATGATTCCGTAACTGAGACGAATGCTTATTTCGCAGACTTGGAGGTATCTCATTATTCTGATGGTATTAAAAGGTTATAACATTGTTGGACTAAACTAAATTGCAAGAAGATTATAAAGCAAATTTAAAAAAAAATTGCTTGGACATCTTGTTTTTTCTATCAGGCCGAAAACTACCCTTGTATTTATAGATAAGCAATCGGTCGCGGTTTCCAAAAACAGCTTGATATCCATCTCTACTCAAAAATGTTACGTGCCATAGCTCTGTTTTTGAAAATCAGAAAGTGATGTGACACAACTGACAACATTTTTGAAAGCAAGTTATCGTGTATGATCCTTCTAATAGCTGAGGATCCAATCTTAAATTAATGCAGGATTATTGTATAAGTTGCTTTGATTCTCTGGTTCAACCATAGAAGACCTCTTTACTTCTTTTATTGCTCAACAGGATTCTTCTATCGTTCAAATTGTTTATGTATGTATGTTAGCACTACAAGCCGTGCAGGCTATGGTTTTTCTTGACTATAATTCGCCACTGAACTCTGTCTATTGCTTTTTTTTTCAGTTTGTAATCTTTTAAGTTTCTAGGTCTTTCAGCACTTCCTTTTGTTATCTTTCCCTAGGTCTGCCCCTACTTCCTCCTATCGTTGAGCCTTCTTTAAAAACCAATTTAATTGTCCTATCCTCTGGCATTCTCACTATGTGACCCACTCATCTTAGTCTTTGTGCTTTCACTATTCCAGCTATGCCCGAATCTTCTCATTTGTCCATCGCACCCATATTCGCTTCAGGATCCCTGTGTCAGTCTTTCTAGAATTTCTGCTTCTTTACATCTTGATAGAAGTCTCTAAGTTCTCTATTTCTAAATTTGTCTTTTATTAATTTCAGCTTATTTTTCATCTTTTTCTGCATACTGCCTTTGCACAATTTTTTTAAAGTGTACTTGATTCTATTTTGTGGATTTTCGTTTTGCATTGATTAAAATCTCACCTAATTTTTCTTTATCTAGTGCATCTTCACATTCTCTGTCGGACCATTTATGCCTTACATTTTTTTTTTTGACTTTCGGAACTCTTTGCTGCTATTTGTATTATGTTTTCAATTTCATTACACTTTTCGTTTATTTTTTCCAATTCTTTATGTCTCTTAATCGTTTCACGAACTTAGTTCTTTATTGCCTCAAATGTTGGCGAAAACAAACGTCATCTTTATTTGAAAAAATGATTCTAATATCAAATTAATATTTATATTTCTGTTTCAAGGTGTCTTTCGGCTCAACATCGCCAGCTTTATCCGACCGAAGTGAGTTTCCATTATTCTACCGAACCGTCGCTCCGGATTCATCCCACAATCCTGCACGGATCGCTTTTGTCCAACGTTTCGGGTGGGACAGCGTAGCAGCATTGTCGCAAAATGAAGATGCCTACTCTTTGGCTCTGAACGACTTAGTCACTGAATTAGAACATGCCAATATTACGTGCACTGCCACCATAACTTTCGCAGAAACGGATCTTAAAGAACAACTTAGAATACTGAAGGTAAGCTGCAGAATATTTTTATTTCAAATATTTTTTAAGCTGTCTCAACAATTGTAACAATATTAATCATCAGTTCAATATACTTTTTGACAAATAAAGCTCTATTTTTGATGTTGATCCAAGGAGAAACCATTATTTCAGTTTGATGAGAAATGGACTCATGTTCCTGGGAATCTAGCCTACTTAATAAACTTTTTATGAAAAGACAGGTTAAAAAGTTCAGAACCAATTTATTTTCAAACTAATTTACCTAAATGTCATTCAAGTATTTTGTAAGTTGTTATACGAAAGTCTAAGTAAATTTCGGTATGGAAGTTTCACCATAATCTGCAATTTTTCTAGTCCGTGCTCTAAGAGTATCCTTATAAATAACCGTCTTTTACTAAGTCCGTAATTACACAAGAAAGTGGAAAACTGAGATTTCTCCATCCGGAGCACTCAGAGAATAGCTCCAGAGCCGCCATTTTCTCAAATATTTATCCTCCGGATTCGTGTATCAGCCCGGACAATTGCCAAAAGAGGAGCTTTAAATTTGTCGGATATCCTCTTGTATCCCTCATTAAATCGGACGTCTAGAAGGAGTATCACATTTCGCCAAAATGGGAGAAAGAAAATTGGTGTTTTGCGTGAAATTTATGTTGATATCTCAACCGGTACTTGAATTAACGTCATTCTTATTTTTGGGATGATGTAAGCTCACACAAGGTAGCTCAACTTCACTTCCCGACGCTACAAGCTTGCACACACTTAATACAAAACCAAACTCGTTGTTTTTTATGTCGATATTTCGACAACCACTGTCTCAGCCGGCTTGTGAATTAACCCCCTATTCAATCAATGATTCAATAACATAATCGCTTTTCATGTATGCATCTTGTTTCGACAGAAATCCACTTACCAGCAGGATTACAGGATAACAGCAAAAACTTTGTTAAACTTCTTAAGCTTGCAACTTTCAAATCCTTTCACGCTTTTTTGTTTGCAGGATCTGGACACAAGGATTATCATTGGCAGTTTCTCGCATGAAGTCGCTCCTAAAATTTTCTGTGAGGTAAGTTTCTACATTTTTATTCATTTGGCATTCTTTTGTGATGGAAAGTAAAGCAAGAATTTCGAAATATTTTCGAAATATATTTCAAGAAGTTTGTTGAATTTATTACTTTTAGCAACGATTAATAATTTCATCTAAACAAGAAAAACTAATTTATATTTTATGTATTCATCTATTTGTATTATACTATTTTTCTGTAAGTTTTTTAATCAATAGGAAAAAATGTCCTACATATTCTGTGCCGACAATTCCTCTGGGATTACAAATATTCGTAGAGCTACGCCAGAAATGCATGAAGTGTAACTGAAAAGAAAGAAGCATAGCCTTTGTCCTAATACACATTTTTAATCACAATGTTTGCAGACATTCTTTTTTATCATTAAACTTGCCTTAAATTTGGAATAGATTTCAGGAATAATGATCCTGTGCAAGTCCTTTCAACACGACCCACGTTTGTATAGGAAACTCTTAAGTTATACTCTTGTCAAAGTGTTTGAACACTATTGAAAAGTAAGACCGATATTCAAAGTTGTTCTACATACATGTTTCCTAAAGATAACTTTAGTTTACTGATAATCAATATGTGGAGTAGTCAAAGTTGACCAGAATACACACTTGAAGTTATTTGATGTGATAAAACTTTGCTTATGTTCGACTGCCTCAAAAATACTTCGGTCAGCATCCAAAAACACTATATTTTACTTTTTAGGTAGCCATAACATAAACGTCGATTAAAACTGTCATTTAAATTATCCTTTTACCCGCTAGGCGTCAGTGGGATTCGACCTCGCGACCGGTAGATCACAAAGCCAGTCTAGATTTATTTAAACAAAATCTCACTGAATTTTATCGACGTTTTATCACTATAAATGAATCTCGGATTCATCTCTACACGCCAGAGACAAAGCAGTAATCCAAATAAAGCATTGGAGCACAGAAAAGTGCGTCTTGAAAAGTCAAAACAGTTTCATTTGCCGGAAAAATCCTGGCAACGGTCTTTTGGGATTCTCATGGAGTAATGCTAATAGACTACTTGGAAAAAGGCAGAATTATTACTGGGCTATCTTATTCTGCATTAGTGAACAAATTAAATGATGCAATTGAAGTTGAACGTCCCCAAATAGCGAGAAAAAAATATTTTCAGCATGATAATGCACCTACGCACAACTCTCGTGTTGTTGAGGCAAAACTCGAGGAACTTTGATTGCAAGTACTTCCACATGCTTCGTATTCACCTTTGACTCCCAACAATTTGTTTTTTATCCCCAACTTGAAGAAATGGCTACGGTGACTACAATTTACTTCGAACGAAGAGGTGAAAGCTGAGACGAACGCTTATTTTGCAGACTTGGATGCATCTTAATATTCTTATGATAGTAACATTGAATTGTATCTTGACCAGGTGGATGATTCCAGTTTTCTAAGCTTTTGAGGGAGTTCACCAGATGTTTTCCACAGAGCCGTAATTACATTACTCGGAAATTAATTGTCAAACGAACAGAAATATAGAAACCCACAGTTTTGTTTTGAAAATAAAGAATATGTAATGTTTATTGCTTGATGAATCAGTTTGAAATTGAATAAAAGTCACTATTTAATAATCTAAATGAGATAAAAGCTTTATTCTCCTTATGTCACTAATAACACTATATTTATCAAGTTGTCACTTAATTCTAATTTAATCAAGGTCACAGATATTTATATTTCACTATTCATATGCACTGTTCACTTTACTTGTCACTGTTCATTATTTATTTCACACTACTACTCTTATTACTGTACTGTTCTACACGTCTTTTGCTTGGCCTTATATAGAGAAATATTGTTTTCTCGAATTTTCCATTTCTCGATTCTTTCCATTTCTAGAAATCACTAGAGGCTTCCATTGAGAGGGGTGATGTGCTGCGACGTGGTGCGGCGTAAGCGACGACAAGAAGCACCTCCCCATACTACGTCGTCTTTACGAGCTCCCCCCTCACTCTCGCACGTCACAAATAGAACAGTACTGCTTTGTCCTGTTGCAAATAATCTTCATTTATTCCAAAGTCTTGAAAATGGAAGCAAACATTTTTCCTGTCGATTTCTGTACGTGAAACTATTTGGGATGAAATGAGCCAGCATATTTCCACCCCTTAGACTGTTATTTTATTTTTAAATCATAATAACAGATTCAAATATCATCCATAGTCATCATTTAATCTTTTCGGAAATAACTATAAATTTACTGGGATGCTATGACTTCTCTTTTTTCCCTATATTAGCATCCTCTTTATTTGAACAAAATTTGTGTCCTTACAAGCCTGATTCATGGATATTTTGCAGGGTTCGAGAAATCTTGCAAGCAGGCACATTGTCTTTCAAAAACTGTGTATCTTCAAACACTTTTTCTTGGTGTTCTTCCAAAATATTTCTGTAAATTACAGTTGATAATGAGAAATAATACTTCCCAATTACTATTTTGTCCTGTTGCAAGTAATCTTCAACGAGTTTCTTTTTAATGTCCTAAAAATGGGAGTAAGAACTTTGTCTGCCGATTTCTGTGCCCAAAATTAATTTGAGGGAAGTGAGCAGGCATATTTTCGACTATATCTTTGTTTCTCAATCTTTAAAATGGATCTAAATCATCATTTGACTCGAAAAGTTTTCCAAATCGACTAAAAATCAACTTGCTTTCTTCTTCTTTTCCTATATCAGCACCCTGTTTGCTTGAATAAAGCTTGTGTCCCCATAAGTGTCCCTTTTCATATAATTTTCAATAAGTACCTCGTTTTTGTTCTAAAAATTGAAAACTACTTATGAGGAAGTAAACAAGGATCAAAAAATTTAATGAATCATTTTCAAATTGCCTTAAATTCAACTTGATTGTTGCGGCTCTCTTCTTCTTCATCTGAAATAGTATTCTCTTCACTTGAGCAAAATTTGGGTCCTTACAAATATTTTTCCAATTTTTGGAGGAGATAGTAGCCCAATAATGCTACGACAGAGCAATGTAGGAAAGAATTAATCAGCTGAAAGCCTGATCCGTGAATTTCTTCAGAGCTTAAAATGTCTTGCAAAAAATTGCGTTCCTCAGATACTTTTTCTCAGCGTTCTCTCCGATTATTCCTACGAATTACAGTTGATAATAAAGGATAATACTCCTTCATCACTACTTTGTCCCGTTGCAAATAATTTTCTATTAGTACCTCATTTGTGTTAAAAAAAAATGGGAAAAAGAACTTTTTCTGTATATTTCTCTACGCGAAGCTACTTGACATGAAGTGAGCCATCATATTGCCAACCTTTAGACCAGGGGTGGGCAAATACTTTCAAGAGTAGGCCAAAATTCCATTTTCAAGAAATCCTTCTATAATCTATATTCTATAATCATTATTTTGGAAGATATAAGCTTTCAAAGTGTAACGGATTCATCCTATTATGTTTAATTATTTCCTGTTTCATACAGACAGGGTTGAACGGTTGAAGATTAAAAATAATTGCAATAAAAAGTGGAATGTATAAGCTTTTGTTAAGCGTTTAGTTCATTATTCTACGACTATAATTTTAGCGAGCTTCAAAATTGTTAAATATTATATAGCATTATTGCAAATATCATATTTTCTACCTATTAGTGGATGTAATACACCCAGATTTTAGATAATCAAGTTGAGATCAAGCTAATCGTCAACTAACAAGCATTTCCAATAATATCAAATGAATATATCAAATCTAAGAGAAGTTTTCTTATCGTATATACAAATTTAGAACGCCATTTTTTTAGCTGATTTTTCGTATCATAGCAACAATTTTGAATTAAATCAATGATAATTATATGTAGTTATCTGAAAATCATGAAAAAACTGCATTCAAATTGCTCAACAATTCAAAAATTGAGAAAAATTGATTTTAAGTGTTCTCTCCTCGGTCCGATTACACTCGCATTAGTACAGCATTATTTCAACTATTAGCATAAATTTGAGTGAGTCAGAAGTATTGGGAATTCAGTCAATATTTATGTTTTAATTTCTTCCCTACTTTACAGTTTCGGCTGTTTCTCAGCCATCTTCAGAAGCGAAAAAAATTATAGTGTGTAAAACTAAAAATATACATTTTTGCAAATAAATACCTCATTTTTGTCCTTAAAATATGAGCAGGAACTCTTCTTGCCGATTCCTGTACGCGAAACTACTTAAAGAAAAGTAAGAAAGAATATTTGTACCCTTTAGACTGTTCCGTTATTTTGAAATCATGATAATAAACCCAATAACATCCATGGTTACTATTTGATAGAAAAAGTTGAATAAATCCTTTTCAAAATGACCACAAATCAACTGAGTAGTATCCTAAAAATGGGAGCAAACCTTTCCTGTAAATTTGTGTACGTGAAATCATCATAATGGTCATCGCGTTTCAAATCAAAGAATTATTGTGAGACGCTTAAGCGTCAAAATCCATTTTTGAGGTGGGTTATTCTCTTTTGCTTCATAGATTTTCATGTTTTTTTGCGTTGGTTGTTAGTACTTTCCATAGTTTCCATTTGGTTCTCCATTTCTTATTATTCATTGCTTTCAAGTCTTCTTTCATTTCTTCCAGCCATCTTTTACTCCTAATGGTATCCAGACAGTTATTTTTTTAATATATATATTTTATTTGGAAAAGTTCTGTATAAATGATTAGAAACACAACGTTTCAACAGCAAAGTGCTGCCTTTTTCAAGTGTGAAGAAATATGAAAATAAATAAACAAAATTGTTAAGACAACAAAAATAAAAGTACAAATAATAACTAGATTTGTTTAAAATATTATCTCCTATGATCGTAGAGCTCTGCCAGTGGTTGATGATTAAATATTCACAGGTCTTCAGGAGATAATAATTAAGGTCTAAATAGGGAAATTGTCAACTCCTTGTGGTTCTAGATCAATCTGGCTCTACTCTTTTTGGTTTGGCGCATAACTGAACCATCCACAGATCTTCATGGTGATGAAGTAATTCTTGCAAGTAGATTCGTAGATAAAAATAATTTGGCATTATGAACAAATGATTGGTAGCCATGATCGATTAAGTTCATATCCGGTATTCAAATTCAAATTATTCGGTGATTTTTTATTTCAATTACTTCTCTTAGAAGCCTCTTGAACCAATTGTTCTCTTTAGTCAGAAGCTTCGTATTCTTGAAGTCAATGCCATGTAATTCTTGAATAGCTTGCTCAGCCACAGCAGATTTTTCTGGATGGTTCAATCTTATATGACGAGAATGCTCTTTCAATCTTGTTTCTACAGTCCGCTTGGTTTGTCTAATATATACTTTGTATATACCTGGATACTGTAGAGGAAATCTGTCTTTAACATTACTAATAAGATTTCGAATTTTTAAACTGGAAGTGTATGAAGTTTTTATGTCATATCTATGTAAAAGCCTTCCAATTTTATCCGTTATATTAGCTACGTAAGGCAGCGTAACAAATATTTTCTTATTATTTGGATCTTGAACAGGAGGCGTAGAGTTATTTTTTTGCTCAATTCTGCGGATGTTCTTCTCATTATGTGGCCGTACCATTTCAGTCTTATCGCTTTCATGTATTTAACTATATTTTCACCGTTCAGAGTTTCTTCTATTTCTGCGTTTGTTTCCAATCTTTTCTCTCTATCTATTGTAACGGTGGGTCCGAGTATGGTTCTTATTACTTTTCTTTCAATTTTTTTTTAGATCTTCTTATTTATTTATTGTTATTGTCTGCATGGTGTTCATGATTACTGGTCTTATTAATGTCTTGTAAATATGTATCTTCATTTTATTGCTCAATTTTGTACTTTTTAGTAGGGTTCTGGTTCTCCCGTAGGCTTGATTTCCTATTTGGATTCGCTCTGCTATTCTCCTCTTGTTGTTCTTCCCTATTGATGTTCCTTGGTAGTTAAATGCAGATACGGACTCAAATTTATATGTATTTGTTGTTAAGTGTGTACTTGTGTTTAATTTTTTTGTTAATGTCATATACTTCGTTTTGTTTTCGTTTATTTAGAGTCCTGTTCTCCTTGCTGCGTTATCGTTTTCCTCTATAAAATTAATTAATAATTTTTTGTGTTTGCTGCTATTAATTGCACTTGATTTGTCATAATATTCTTGTTTCTGAGTTTTGCGTGACGTACTATCTATTCTAGAACTAAATTGAATAGTGTAGGAGATGATAGGTCTCCTTATATCTACTAATTCTCTTAGTTGTTTGGGTACTTCTAGTTCTTCTAATATTTTTGACATTTTGATTCTTCTTATTGAATCAAAAGCGCCTTTAAAGTCCATAAAGGCAATGTACAGGTCTTTATTGAATTCCCGGGATTTTTGACATAGTTATTCTGCTATATATATCGCACTAATTGTCGATCTTTCTGGCCTGAATCCATTCTATTATTTTTTCGGCCTGGTCTTTGAGTTTCGCGTTTACTAGATTTGCAAAAATTTTATAAGTGATGTTTAATTGAGTTATGGGTCTATAATTCTTGCAGTCTTCTTTGTCCCCTTTTTTGTAGATAGAAATAATAATTCCTGTGTTCCACTCCTCAGGAAATACTGGCTGAATCCAAATATCTGTTATTAGAGAGTGAATTTGACGGTGTAGCTTATTTCATCCATGTTTATTAATTCTGCTATAATTTTGTCCTCTCCGTGAAATCACTTGGGGTAAATTGAACCTTTTAGACTTTATTTCTGAATTATTAAAATGGACTTAAGTCACTATTTCACCCGAAAAGTCGAATGAATACTTTTCAAAACGATTACAAATCATCTTTGATGATATAACTCTCTTCTTCGTTCCCTGTATCAGGATTCTCATCACTTAAACTGAATAATCTTCAATAAGTATCTTATTTTTATTCTAAAAATAGAAGTTAGGACTTTTTCTGCCGATTCCTGTACGTGAAAATACTTAAGGAGGTGTAAGCAAGTATGCTTCCGCCATTTTGACCATTTCGTTTTGTCTAGGTCATCCATGATTACTATTTGATCAAAAAAGATGGATAAATCTAGTTCAAAATAACTAAAAATGAACTTGGTTGTTGTGCCTCTCTCCTTCATCTTCTGTATTAGCATTTTCTTCACATTTTCACTTTACAAATAGCTTTTCCATTTAGAGAATAGATAATAGTTCATCAGTGCTGAATCAGGACAATATGCGATGTTATCAATCATTTTTGCCCCGAAAATGACATCCAGAACTTTTATACCAATTTATGTATGCGAAACTTTCTATAGGTGATTGTTTCTTATTACTGGATCATAATGGTGAGCAAAAAGGTGGATGGATCCCTTTTAAAAACGCTGCAAATCAACTTGCATATTGTAATCCTCATTTCAAACATTTAGGAAGCTTTTTATACCTAAATCAGATAACGTGATGCAAAAAATATGTTCGTATAGAATATACAGAGTCTGTACTCTGATGTGATAGCTCAATTCATTGTTATCAAGCTGGATACCCTCAAAAAGTCTTTCGAGCAACTGATAGGAACAAAAAATTTAGAAGCAGTAAAGATGGTTACGATCATTTATGTGCCTCTATATGCCTGTCGCGGTATTCACCGTGCGCTAAGCTCGAAGCTTTCAAGTAACATATCTTCTTTTCTATAGAACATACAGAGCAGAAACTTTGCAGAAAACTTCCCTTATACATAATTTTTCAAAATCCACCAAGTTGTTATTCGAAATTCAACTCTCACGGATGTATGCAGAGTTCATGCAACCTCAAGAAATTTTTTAAATGTTTTGGAAACTTCAGACAGTTCAGAAATTGAACATGAAAATTATTAAAAGAGATCTGCCTTATTTTTCACCGATTCAAAAGAAGGTCTTTCAGCAAAGTGCTCGTCACTGATATCGGTTCTTAATAATTCGTTACTTTTCAGTCTGAAATATATCAGTATTTTGATTTATAATAAAATATGTATCAATGTCTTGTTGAATACTACTTTTTAGTATCCCATAGAGCATGAGATATTCACCCAATTTCTGTAAAACCTTAAAAGATTGGGAAATCAATCTTTGTTAACCATTTCACGAGCAACTGAGCATCCCATGGAGCATTTTGCCTCCGGAAGCTGAATCTAACGATGCTTGTATTCTCCTAACTTAATATGTTGTGAGTTCATCAGCTCATGTTCAGAAAGAAACGATTTTTTCGTTAAATTGTACCTTCAGCATATTTAAAGCTTTTATATCCATCCGCCTACATCTTCAGTTATTTCTACTGTCCTGTAAAACTTTATTTAGAAGCCCATCCCATCAGATCATTAATTTTTGTGATTATAAATAATTTGAGACTTCACAATGTCATTCATTCCTCGCGCTATTTTGCAGCGAAATCAAATTTAGAACGTTCTACAAATCACGTTTCATTTCGCTGATCTAGCTTTATATATCTTGCACAATTTGTAATGAGTAATCGCTACCAGAGTCACGAGTTAATCAGGGTCTCAGAATCTGGAGTGAAGCACACAATCCTTAGACAGGTAACTAACTTGATGAGTAATCCATCTAACATCCTACGATATATATATAATCAAAGTAGATTGAACACGTGGGGCTCAAAGTATAAGGATTATTATGTTGTACTCGAAAGATGTAACAACCCTTCAAGATTGCTATAAGAGGGCAATTTAAATTTTATATTTTGTTGCGTAATAACTTCCTTTTGGAGTACAGTTCGATCCGGTCAATTTTGAGCCGCATTCATCCCTTCCTTATTAGAGCCGGAATACTTGACGTGCTTGGATGACTCCAACAAATGATAGTCAATTAAATTTGAGGATGGCGGTATTTCTGTCCCCAAGTTAGCTAGTGTGTGAATAACACTTGATAGATATCACTTGTATCCTTTAAGACAACTCAGATTGTCCTACAAGAATAGCATCTTTTAAGACTACAAATCAAGTACGATGTTGTTCTTGCATTAATTACATGCTCTTTTATTATTTCTTCACGAAGAATGCGGTTTCTAGTTCACTAGTTCATCCTTGTTATTGGAGGAGCTAAATACCCTGTGTTCAAGTTGTCTAAGTTTGACCATCTTGTTTCTTGTATTACCAGTGCATCTCTTCCATTCTTCTATGTACGTTCCAAGTTCTACTTATCCCACTTTCTATAGTTCATTTTATTTGACAATTTCTTTTGGTCGTCTAGTTTGCAGTTTCGTAACTGCTTTTACGTGAATTGGTTGTTGGTCCTGGAAGGTCAAATGATTTGGATCAGCTTTCTTCCTTTTCTTCTTCAATTTTTAGGAATCTAATCGTCTCCTGCAAAGTAGCAGTGCTAATTTCAATGTGCATCAGCTTAGTACCCACAATATTTGGTGAATGTTTTCTTACCAGTCTCTAGGAAGTTGTTTTATCGGGCGTACTGATTCTCAGCTGTTTATAATCGATGCTTAATCTTTTTCTGCTGATTTCTGTAAGCGAAGCTATTTAGACTGAGGTGAGCCAGGATGTGTTCTCTATTTCGACTGTCTATTTTATTTGTAGATCATCATGATGAACTCAAGTTTACTCCCCAATCAATATACGATCCAAAACTTTTTTAACTCTCAGTCGTTTTAGGTTAAAGCGCTCAGACATCTAGGATTCAGATAATTCTTCATTCCCTGTGGTGGAATCACAACGAACATTAATATTGACTTGATAATCATAGTCAATTTACCTTTTATAAACTTTACTGGCTTCGGTCAATCCCAAATTCCTTTTCGTGGATCCCCACTTACAACTTGTGAGCCTCTAATTTTTTTCTCACCAACGTAGACCTCTGTGGAGTCTCCTGAGGAACCCACGGGGTCCACGAGGACCAATTCGGGAATCCCTGTAAGATCAGAGGGATTATTTTAATGTCGATTGAATATGGTACCATCACACATCAAATCAGTCGACATGAGAGTACGTTCGTATGAAAATTCTAGTCATTTTCGAATGTTTCGTACCAATTCGTCCATCTTTCAAGATCATCATGTGTACTGCGTTAGCGTTATTATTTGCTGAAACAGAAATAGGCCTTTTAGCCCAGTGTTTATAGAGGTACTCTTTTATCAATTGATACTCGATTTTGTTTTGTCCGTTCGAAAAAAAATCAGATTTCAATCAATGTCAATGTTGTTTTCTGAATATACATGCCTTTGAAGGTCACAGCTTTCTTCCAGCTATTCTTCTAGTTGCAGAAGCATTCTTTATATCTATTTCACACAATTACTAGCAACTGCTGCTTGCATTTTCTTTTGGATATTAAAATCTCTTCCCTTTTAAAGTATTTTGCACATCTACAAGTAAATTGTGATGGACAGTTGAAAGTGGCGTAGATCAACTATCTATCATTCAGGAGGTCTGTCCTCAAAATGCAGCGGGGTTAAGGTTAATTTTGGTCAATATTTTCCTTGAAAATACATACAGCAATCCAACTTTCGGAAGCACTGCTTAAGGTATTATCAACAGCTGCACCAGAAAATAGCTCAAAATCGTAGAGAAGTTTGAAGATTGTCAGATGATGAATCATTCAATAAAATAGACCGTATTCTTCTCACTGTGTAACGTGATCGCTTCGAAACTGCTACAACAGCAACACCTTCTGTTCACTGTCCAACCATTTGGCACATTTTGTGCTGGAAACCACATCAGGATAAAAGAAATTATAATTTTGAATGTGGAGCGCTTCCTCAGCTCGTTGTTCTTCGAGAGTCTGGAGAGGGTCTGGATTTCAGCAATGGTTTTATAAAATTTAATGTAAAAGTAAGTAAAATTTGAAGTGAAGGTGATTGTATTTTGACTATTTTCGGCTTGATATCGGTACGTAGTGTGACGATGCAGTTTACAATTTAACGTTAATTTATTATTATTTTTGTAGCACTCTTGCTTCCGGCACAAGCAACTTGTGTCTTCCAAGTCTCCGCCCTATTTTCCAGCTCGCGTCTTCCGAGTAATATCCTAGTTTCCGACTTGTGTCTACTAAATCTCCGTCCTGGTATCTATCTCGCGTCTTTCGAGCTACCGATCCGTCCCTCCATCTCCATTTCAGTGGATCCGTTAGTCGATATACTCAGTTATTCAGTATACCCCGTCAGTCAGTATAATCTGTCAGTCAGTATACTCGGTCAATGTCAGTCAGTATGCTCAGTCAGTCAGTATGCTCCGTCAGTCAGTATACTCTGTCAGTCGGTACACTCCGTCAGTCAGTATGCTCCGTCAGTCAGTATACTCGATCAGTCAGTATATTCGATCAATTAGTTTATTCCGTCAATCAGTAAATTCAGTCAGTCGGTTAATCACTTCATTGTTACAATTGTTCTGTTAGCATTGTCACGATTGGGGCGCGAACCCAAGTTGCTTGCGCCGGATGCAAGAGTGCTAGCCGCTGCGCTACAAAGATTAAAAGTGAACTAATGTTAAATCGAAAACCGCATCGTCACATGTATGTACGTTCGCTCTTAATTCGCAAATATCAAAACCCGTCGAACATATAATGTTGAAATTTTGTATTTAAGACTGATCTAAGGTCTAGTTATGCCCCTTGCATTATGGTTGCAATTGTCTGTATCGGAAGTGCACTTATCGATATTTGAGATTGCTGTAGCGACTAAATGGTTATCTTATATTTTTGTATCAATCGGCTGAGCCGGAAGTGCACTTTATATGACAGACTTTTCGAATTTTCTGCATAAATTCAAAACAATCAGTCGTGGAATATTAAAATTTCGTATTAAGCACTTCTATAAGATCTAGTTGTACACCTCGCATTATCATTGCAATCGTCTGTACCGAAAGTGCATTCTACCCGAGACATTTTCTGAATTTTTCGTTTAAGTCCAAAACTATTGAACGTAGAATGCTAGAATCCAGTATTTAAGACGATTGTACCATCTAAACCAGGCATGGGCAAAAGCCAGCCCGGATTCGGCCCTTTTGATTGTTTAATCCGGCCCTGTATACGTAGCATATACACAAAATTTTCCTTCTAAGAAATCATACAAGACTCCAACTGTCGCTGGTTGTTCATAAAAGAATGTTCAAAACCAAAATTTCTGCTTCATCCATTTTATAAATAAATTTTCAGTTTTCACCTCTCACATTAAGTACTTTCAAATAAAAGTATATTATGTTTTGATTATTTGTTTTTAATAATTCTATTTTCATTTAAATTGTGGACCGTGGATTAGAATTGTGGATTGTGGATTGGAATTGAGGATTGTAGTTTAGAGTAGTGGATTGTGGATTGTGGATTAGAGCTGTGGATTGTGAATAAGAATTGTGGATTAGAATTGTGGATTGTGGATAAGGATTGTGGATTAGAATTGTGAATTATGGATTGTGGATAAAAATTGTGGATTGTGAATTAGAATTGGGGATTATGAATTAGAATTGTGGATTGTGGATTAGAATTGTGGGCTGAGGATTAAAATTGTGGATTATGGATTATGAATTAAGATTGTAGATTAGCATTGTAAATCAGAATTGTGGATTGTGGATTAGAATTGTATATTGTAGATTAGAATTGTGGGCTGTGGATTAGTATTATGGATTGTGGATAAGAATTGTGGATTAGAATTGTGAATTGTGGATTAGAACTGTGGATTGTGGATAAGAATTGTGGATTATAATTGTGGATTAGAATTGTGGATTGTGAACTACTCAAAATAATTAAAGGGTCAAGTTTTCTTCCGTCTGCTAGATTTGAATGTATTGCTCTACAATCTTGAGCATCTGGTTGATTATTATTATGACTGTCAATTATGTAGAGTATTAACGGATAAAGGTTCTGTGTTTCAATATTCAAACTCTTAATAAAGTTGAAACCTCATCTGAAATATATATCATTGCTAGAAAAATTGACCCTTTCATTATTTTGAGTAGTTTAGATTGTGGATAAGAACTGTGGGTTAGAATTATAGTTTGTGGATCAAAATTGTGGATTGTGGATAAGAATTGTGGATTGTGCATAAGAATTGTGGATTGTGGATTAGAATTATGGATTACAGATTAGAATTGTGGATTATGGAGAAGAATTGTAGATTGTGGATTAAAATAATTGTGGATAAAAATTGGGGTCTATTATTGTGGATTGTAGATTGGAATTGTCAATTGTGAATTAGAATTGTGGATTGTCGACAAGAATTGTGAATTAGAATTCTGACTAAGAATTGTGGTTTATAATTGTGGATTGTGGATTGGAATATTGGATTGTGGATTGAAAATGTGGATTAGAATTGTGGATTAGAACTGTGAATTGGAATTGTGGATTATGGACTAGAATTGTGGGTTGTGGACTAGAATTGTGAATTGTGAATTGTAGATTAAAATAAATTATGGATTAGAATTGTGGATTGTGAATGAGAATTGTGGATTGTGGATTAAAATTGTGGATTGTGGATTGGAACTGTGGATTGTGGATAAGAATTGTGGATTAGAATTTGTAGATTGTGGATTAGCACTGTGAATTGGGTCTTAGATTTGAGATTGTGGATTGGGACTGTGGATTTTGGATTAGAACTGTGGATTGTGGATTAGAATTGTGAATAAGAATTGTGGATTATAATTGTGGATTGTGAATTGGAATTGTGGATTGGAATTGTGGGTTAGAATTGTAGATTGTGGATTAGAATTGTAGATTGTGGATTAGAATTGTGGATTGTGGATTAGAATTGTGGATTGTGGATGAGGATTGTTGATTAGAATTTGTGGGTTAGGGATTAGCATTGTGGATTGTGGACTAGATTTGTGATTGTGGATTGGAATTGTGGATTGTGAATTAGAATTGTGGATTGTGGATTAGAATTGTGGATTGTGAATTAGAGATGTTTATTTTGGATAAGAACTGTAGATTAGGATTTGTGAATTGTAGATTGGAGTTGTGAAATGTGGATTAGATTTGTGGTTGATTGATAAGAATTGTGGATTAGAATTGTGAATTGTGGATTAGAATTGTGGATTGTGGAAAATCTGGGTGTGTTACACCAACTAATTGGTAGAAAAGTTGAATAATTTTAATTATTTTAAATTTGCAATAATGCTACAGAATATATAACAATTTCAAAGCTCGTACCTCTGAATTTATAATCGTAGAATAATGAACTAAACGCTTATAGGTAGCTTATTGAATTCACTTTATATTGAAAACATTTTCAACCTTTGGATGCATCTGTTACACTTTGAAAGCTTATTTCTTCCAAAATAATAATCGTAGAATAATCTTTCAATCCTCTAGCCCGAAGGATTACATTAAATTGGAATTTTGGTCGATTTTTAAAAGTATTTGTCCATCCCTGATCTAGACGCTCATATCCTATTTTTATTGAGATCGACTGAGCCGGAAGTGCGTTTACTTGATAGTCTTTTAGAATTTTTCGCATAAATTCGAAACGATCGGTCGTAAAGTATTGAAATTCAGTATTTCAATCTGCTGTAGCATCTGAATGATTGCTCACTATACTCACAACAATTGACTGGACCGGAAATGCACTTCAGTTGGATTTTCTTTCAATTTTGGACATAAATTTAGATTTTTTAACCGTAGAATCTTGGAAATCAGTATTTAGTAATGTTGTAGCATAAGAATGACGAGCAGCTGTTTTAATACCAATCGATTTGGCCGAAACCGCACTTTAATTTTTAGGGTTTTTTGGATAAATCCAAAACGATTAGCCGTGAGACGATGAGATTCTGTGTTTGATTATTATTATATGCAAAAAATATTTATTATGATGTCCACGTCAGATTTTTAAATATAGTCTCGTATTTTCTTGTTGTTGAAATTCTAATTGGAATTGCTGTGCCTGCATACGTATATAGGTAAAGGTAAGATAAGCTTGTTATTTTCAGCACGTATCTTGCAAAATATCATCAAGCTGGCATTGCAGTGTACAATAAAACAAAAACTATGTGCAAAGTTTGTTTTATAAAGTTTTATTAAGTCCTTATATAAGAAGTTGTGTTTGTATTAAGTTTAGAATATTCATATTTTCGGTATAAAATATTCATGTGTATAATGTAGAAAAATAATTCACTTGTTTCTGCTACACTACTTGCAGAGCATATTAGGCAGATTAAAGTTATAAAAGCTCATATATGGTAGACTTACTCGATTATAAATTTCAGTGCTAGAATCATTGAAAAGTATGGAATAAGCATCAGAATAATATGCAAGGACAAAAAGAGTTAAAGAGTCTAATCAATTTGAGAAGTAGTGCTGGGTACAGCATTTGACTTCATTCTTCTAGAAACGTACAAATGATGAACATGCATTATAATTACTATTTTACAGTTTCTGAATTCAACAGCTGTAATTTTCAGGTTTCTCTTCTACCCTCCCACTTTTCTTGTATTCTTCCTGGGGGCTTCAGGTTTCAGTCCCACGGTCTCACGCGCAATTATTTTTAAAGAAGATAGAGTAGAATGAAGCCAGGAATTTGTTGAAAGAATTTTCTTATAAACTCGTAAGCAGAAAGTATCCTTGCAATGTGGATATATCGATCTCCGCCCACACATTTTTGGAATTTTTTATTTATATTCATTTCGTGATAAAAAATATTTATTTCTTGAACAGAGCACAAAGATATTCCAACTTTTGAGTGTCCAACTCCATCTGAATATGGTACTAGAAGAACATATTTCATCTCAAATATAGTTTAGAGTTACCTGCCAGTAGAATCATCGTATATCTCAATGAACAGGATTTATTTAAAAAAATTAAATTGAATTCTGTATTGTCTGGTAATACAAAATCGATACTCTCCCAGAGATGAAATTAAAAATTTAATTTCGCAAAATCCTGGGGTACAATGCCTACTGTCATTTCATCATAGAGTAAAAAAAATATCCAATCTTTTATATGTTCCACTAGACTACACAATAAAATCCCCAAAAAAGAACAAATCTTTACAGAGAAGATTATTCGGATTTGAAATGGATATGCGATATTATTTTATTGGGCTTCGCTCCAGTGAACGGATTGCGAGAGATATTCTTCTTACCGATTCGTTTTTATCAAAAATCTCTTCGCTTAGATCCATTCACTTACAATTATTCCAATAGGCTGAAAACTTAACAATATCCGCTCGTATTTTAGAATTAAGAATTAAAAAGGCTTTTTGGTTCCAAGATAATTAGATGTGAGTATTTAAGATAAACAAAAAGAATGGCGTCCTAAAGCAGAATTACTACAGCAATTATTTGTAATTTATTCTAATGCGAAAATATAGCATCCTTTCTTGTTGAATTTTCTTATTTATTTGTCAGGTTCGCACGAACACGAAAGTGACAACTACAAGTTGATAGAAATCTTAATAGGAAAACGAAAAAGATTCATTTCCTTATTTAGATTGTGCGCATCCTTTTCTGATAATGTCAAGGTACATTTTGATATTTCATCTACCTAAAAAACGGAAAAAAGCAATAATCATTACAAGGATGGTTTGTACAATTTGTAGTGTCTTTTTTACTATTTCACCATTTTATTATTTTCTCTCAAATCATAGAGTAAAATAAGTAAAAAAAAAGCTTCCGAGTTGCTGTTTTCTTTTAAACCATTAGCTGTGCTAAAAACTAGAGAATAATAAAATAAGGACACAAATCTGGACCTTCTTGAGATTCTGACGTCTGGTAAGGAATACTAGGAGTGCTGTCTTCTCGTGTCGTTGCCAGTGGAATAAGTGAAATAAAAACGTGGGGCGCATTCGAAATATTTATTTTGGCAGGCTTGGAAACACATTTTTCTTGACAAGTCGTTCTTATTTAATTATACATGCAGTCGTTGAACAGGTTTTGGTCTGTTGAAAGTCTCACAATGTGCCCCTTGGTATCCGACACGAGAAAACAGCACTGCTAGTATTGCACAATTTCTTACCAGACGTCTGAATCTCAAAACGTCCAGATTTGGGTCCTAACTATTCTCTAGTTTTAGGTACAGTTGATGATTTAAAAAAAATCACCAATTTTTATTTTCTAGTTTTAAGTTAGATTTTTGGCTTAAATCATTATGCAAACTTATCTTTTCATAGTCTTTCATTGCATCTTTGTTGTACGGTTCCTTACCTGCCAATTTTTCACAATTAAGCTCTTCAACACAAAGCCTTTCTCAAAGGAGCTACTAGTAATTGTTGAGAAGCTCCATTCATCACCAAGTGTATTTTGTGGGACACTTTTGTCAAAACCAACCACATGAGCTCAAATTTGTAGGGATTACTAGTAACTGTTGAAGAGCTCCACTGCATTATTATTAACTAGAGTAATTTCTCTGACAGAAATCACAATGATAGGACATACATTACTAAAAATATTGATTGAAATAGTACAAAAGTCGAACATTAAACATTGCAGGCACCACGGGAGTTGAACGGACGATAATGCCTACGGTCAACGCACAAACCTCGGGCCAGAGGTCCTCGGAAAGTACACTATTGACCTCAGGCATTATAGTCCTTTTAACACCCTTGATACCTTAATAACTATAATGTTGTATTGTCACGGTAACTCAATGTGTGTACAAAGTTCCATAAGAATCGGTTTAGTAGAAGTTTTCATTATGTGTTTGTATAGGTTTATGTGTTTTATGAAATCTATTATTTTTCTAGCTTCATCTTCGTCTTCTTTAAGGACTGCCTTGATGTCATTTCAAATATTGTATGCAATTATTAGTTGCGAGCATTTAGTGCAGTCTATTATTATGTGTTAACTGTTATTTGTGTGTAGCATACATCGCAATCTGGTGAGGAAACTCTTTCAATTAGATGTTAGTGGGTTGTTTTTATGTGTCCTAATCGAAGTCTTGAATAAATTATTTGGTTTCTCCAGTTTTCTTTCATTCTCCATGGTTTCATATAGATTATTTTATTTCTTTTAGCATGTTTAGGTCCATGCTTGTTTTCTAATTTCTTCATATTGCTTTTTTATAGTTTCATGTCATCTTTAGGGGTAATTAGGTTGTTGGTCGTTCTAAAATTCATTTGCTTCTTTCGTCTGTTGATAGATCGCAATCTGGTGAAGAAGCTCTTTCAAATAGATGTTTGTGGGCTCACTTTTGTGTGTCCTAATCGAAGTCTTGTGTAGGTCCATGGTTTGATAAATTTTTTATTTCTCTTAGTTTGTTGTTTCATGTTTCGGTTCATGTTTGTTGTTTAATTCCTTCAAATTGCTTTTTCATTGTTTGTTTGATGCCATCTTTAGGGGTATATAGATTTTTAGTCGTTTATAAGTTGATTGCTTCTTTTGCCTGTTTATACATCGCAATCTGGTAAGGAAGTTGATCCAAATAGATGTTTGTGGGCTATTTTTTATGTGTCCTAATCAAAGTCTTTGGCTGATTATTTGGCTTCGTTTATTGTCTTTCATTTTCCATGATTTGATAGATTCTTTTATTTCTCTTAGCTTGTTGTTTCATGTTTTAGTTCACGCTTGTTGTCTAATGATTTCAAATTGCTGTTTTATTGTTTGTTTGATACCAGCTTTAGAGGATATTAGGTTGTTGATCGTTTCTAAGTTCATTGCTTTTTTCGCCTATTGATTCATCGCAATCTGGTGATGGAACTGTATTGAATAGATATTTGTGGCTTATTTTCGATTGTCCTAATCGAAGTCTTGTGTAGGCTATTTGACTTTGTTTGTTTCTTTCAGTTTCCATTCTTTTATTCCTGTCAGCTTATTATTTCATGTTCTGGTCCATGATTGTTGTCTTATTCCTTCAAATTGCTTTTTTATTGTTTATTTGATGTCATCTTTAGGAGTATATAGGTTGTTAGTCTTTTCTTAGTTACTTGCTTCCTTCGCCTATTCGTACATCGCAGTCTGGTGAAGAAGTTCTTTCAAAAAGATGTTTGTGGGTTATTTTCATGTGTCCTAATCTAAGTCTTGAGTAGGTCATTTGGTTTCATCTGTTGTCTTCAATTTTCCTTGGTTTCATAGTTTCTTTTATTCCTCTTAGCTTGTAGTTTCATGTTTTGCTCCATGCTTGTTGTCTAATTTCTTTAAATTGCGTTTCTATCATTTGTTTGATGTCATCCTTAGGGGTATTTAGGTTGTTGGTAGTTTTCAAGTTCATTGCTCCTTTCGCCTGTTTATACATCGTAATCTGGTGAGGTGCCATGATGGCAACACTGACAAGTGTTCATCATGTACGCAGATGCGGAAATGGGGTAGTCAGCAAGCAGCAGTGTAGTGCGTGCGCATAGATGAATGACACACATGGTGCAATTCCAATTTACTTTGTATATAATACTCTATTAATGTAATTAAAACCAATAGTTAATCGCTCACACAAAGTTCCTTATTTATTCAATGACTTACACGCCAGTTCCTGAACCTAAAAATAGGATGTTACAAGAAGAACATGACAGTGAGGGAGCTCTTTCAAATAAATGTTTGTGGGTTATTTTCGTGGGTTCTATTCGAATGTCTTGTGTAGATTATTTGGTTTCGTCTATTGTCTTTCATTTTTCATGGTTTGATGGATTTTTTCATTTTTCTTAGCTTGTTGTTTCATATTTTGGTCCATGCTTGTTGTCTAATTTCTCCAAATTGCGTTTCTATTGTTTGTTTGATGTCATCTTTAGGGGTATATAGGTTGTTTGTCATTTCTGAGTTCATTGGTTCTTTCACCTATCGATACATTGCAATCTGGAGTGAAATCTTTTTCAAATAGATGTTTGTGGGTTATTTTCGTGTATCCTAATCGAAGTTTTGTGTAGTTTATTTAGTTTCGTCTATTGTCTCTCATTTTCTATGGTTTCATAGATTTTTTTTATTTCTCTCAACTTTTTGTTTCATGTTCTGGTCCATGCTTGTTGTCTTATTTCTTTAAATTGCTTTTTTATTGCTTCATATCATTTTTAGGGTGAAATAGGTTGTTGGTCGTCCTAAAGTTTAATATTTCATTCACTTGTTTATTGCAATCTGATGAGAAAACAGTTTCAAAATGATGTTTGTGGGTTATTTTCATGTGTCTTAATCGAAATCTTGTGTAGGTTTTTTGGTTTCATCTGTTGTCTTCAATTTTTCATGGTTTGATAGATTCTTTTATTTCTCTTAGCTTGTTGTTTTATGTTTTGGTCCATGCTTGTTGTCTAATTTCTTCAAATTGCGTTTCTATTGTTTATTTGATGTCATCTTTAGGCGTATGTAGGTTGTTGGTAGTTTTCAAGTTCTTTGCTCCTTTCGCCTGTTTATACATCGCAATCTGGTGAGGGAGCTCTTCCAAATAGATGTTTGTGGGTTATTTTCGTGTGTTCTAATCAAAGTCTTGAGTAGGTTATCTGGTTTCGTTTATTGTTTTCCATTTTTCATGATTTGATGAACTTTTTTATTTTTCTTAGGCTGTTGTTTCATGTTTTTTGTCTAATTTCTTCAAATTGCTTTTTGATTATTTGTTCGATGTCATCTTCAAGGGTGTATAGGTTGTTGGTCATTTGTAAGTTCATTGGCTTTTTCACCTATTGATACATTGCAATCTGGTGCGAGAGCTCTTTCAAATAGATGTTTGTAGGTTATTTTTGTGTGTCGTAATCGAAGTTTTGTGTAGTTTATTTGATTTCGTCTATTGTCTTTCATTTTCCCTTAACTTTCTGTTTCATGTTCTGGTCCATGCTTGTTGTCTAATTTCTTTAAATTGCTTGATATCATCTTTAGGGTTGAATAGGTTGTTGGTCGCTCTAAAGTTCAATATTTCTTTCATCTGTTTATCGCAATCTGGTGAGGGCACAGTTTCAAATAGATTTTTGTGGGTTATTTTCATGTGTCTTGAAAGAAATCTTGTGCAGGTTTTTAGTTTTCATCTGTTGTCTTCAATTTTTCATTACTTTATAGATTCTTTCACTTCTTTTAGCTTGTTGTTCCATGTTTCGGTCCATGCCTGTTGTTTAATTTCTTCAAATTACGTTTTTATTATTTGTTTGATGTTATATCTAGGGGTATTTAGGTTATTCGTCGTTTCTAAGTTCATTGCTTCTTTCGCTTGTTCATACATTGCAATCTATCAAATAGATGTTTGTGGGTTATTTTTGTGTATCCTAATCGAAGTTTTCTATAGGTTCTTTGGTTTTGTTTTTTGTTGTCTAATTGTATCAAATTTCTTTCTGATTGTTTGTTTCATGTCATCTTCAGGGGAATAGAGGTTGTTGGTCGTTTCTAAGTTAATCGGTTCTTTCACCTGTTGATACATTGCAATCTGGTGAGAGAACTTTTTCGAAGCGATGTTTGTGGATTATTATCGTGCGTCCTAATCAAAGTCTTGTGTAGGTTATTTGGTTTCGTCTATTGTCTTCCATTGTCCATGGTTTGATAGATTCTTTGATTTCTCGAAGCTTGTTGTTTCATGTTCGGTACCTGCATGTTGTCTAATTCCTTCAAATTGTATTTTTATTGTCTGTTTGATGACTTCTTTACGGGTATATAAGTTGTTGGTCGATTCTTAGGTTATTGCTTCTTTTGCCTGTTGATCAGCTCTTTCATTTCCCTCAATTCCCTTGTGAGATGGTATCTATACGAATGTTATTTGTGTATTGTGACTTCTGAGTTTCAGTTTATGGAGTAGTTCTCTGATTCGGATGATAATAAGACATTCGTGGAGTTGATGGAGTCTGTTTTTCTTCAGGAAGATGATTTCTAGGACTTTAAGAATGACTTAATTTTCTGCTGTCTGGATTCTAATGGAGTAGGGTAGTCGAAAATCAGTAACTTCTTCTCCTATGGCTATTGCTATGTTTACAAAGTCTCTCGGAGTTTTTGGCTGCGTCAGTATAGTTTCTCAGTATATCTTCTAGTTTATTTTTGTATATGTTTCTTCCACCTTTTGTTTCTTGAGATATTTTGGAGATCTATGTTACAGAATGTTTCTTGTATAATCTATGCTGGTATTAGACTTATTTGTTCCAGGTTTTGGTTAATTGTATCAAAAAGTGGTTGGATTCAGGTAAAACGAGGTAGGTGTTGTTTTACTTGGATGTTTGTGGGTCTTTCGAAGATTTGTCTATGAGCTGGGTAATTGGGTTGGCTAGCTATTTGTGCGACGTAATTAGATAAAAGTTGTTCACTTTTGTCTTCAAGTGTTGGTTCACCACTTTCGATTGATATACTCGCTGTTGGGCTTGTGCGATATGCTCCTATTATCATTCTTATTGCCGCGTTGTGTATTGTGTCTTGGAGTTTAAAAATGTAATTTTTCGCATTTTTTTCATAAGATTGTTTTGGATGGTCAAGTGAGAATGGTTATCTTTATGTCTTATGTAATAGATGTGGATATATTTTGTCTTTATCGGTGGTACTTCGAGACCAGTTTGTTTTTTACAGTGTTGGATGTTATCTATTGCTTTTTTTGAGATTTGAGGCAACAGTATGTGGGATTTTTTCACCTTTCACTTTTTTGGTAGACTGTTTCTTGGTCTCAAGTGGTAAATTAACAAATTAAGTAGGTACTATAGATACCGTAATTCCACCAATTTGTGACCACAAAACCAGAAAAATTATTTAGTGTGTTGTCCTTAAGATATATGTCAATTCTTTCGTCGTTCTTTTATGCTCTTGCAAATGTAGAATGATTTTACCATCAACAATAAACTTTCTCTAAGTAATATATTGAGGTATCCTCATACATTACGACCCATGCTTATCTTTGACAGTCGGTATACCTTATATGTTGTTTCAGGCTTATCAGCTCGGAATGTTCGGCGCCGATTACGCTTGGATCGTCCATGGGAATGGGGCCAGTACGTGGTGGATGAACGCGACGGAGTGCCCTCGCCATCAACTTGCAGAGGCTGTGGAAGGGCTTATTCTCGTCTCTAGTCACAATAGTATTGTCGGTACCCAACCCTCCTACTCTGGATTGGTAAGATTATCCATTTCAACACATACTCATTCAGCATTTACGAGCGCTAAAATTACATTACGAAAATCTTATCAGATAATAGTAACTCCTTCAATCCCGGTACATGAAAGCACAAACTAAATGTTATATTTCACTGCAAATTTCAAGGGTAAAGTTTTTCGCGTTTTTAGATCTTTCAGCTTTTTAGATTTGTGAATCTTCTCACGTAGAAAATCTGGTTTCTTATCTATCCACTTACGTATTTACAAGACGTGCGCAAAATGATAATCGTTTTATTCTATCAATGTAATTGGAAAACTGATATTAATTTTACCGTGCACGACTCATTTTCCGGAAAAATGTTTCTTTTACTTTTATTATACAGAACACTACTCACATTTGAATCTCTATTTTCTACGTCATTTTATTGTCCACACGTTTGTAGGTATGAAACAAATAAATCTCGATTTATATCTACTACCTTTCATGATCACATTAATTCTAATCAAATAAAGATATTTCCGCAATTCTTTTATTGCTGTGTTCGACTTTCCAAGCTCTGTCAGAATGTGTTTATTTGATAATGGGAAATATTTCCGCTTGAATTCAAATCGCATATTTTTCAATCATCTGGCGTGATTGAATTTAAATAAAGTTTCAGCAAAAATTGAAATTGTGTTAACGAAGTTCCGGACGAAATTTTGTCAAATATTGTTCATCATACTTATTTATAATATGTTCGCTTTTAGTTCGGGGACTAAAGACAAAAAAAAGGTTAAATTTCTGAAAAATTGGTATTAAACAACATCCTACTGATGCATGCGGCGCTAAAAATATTACGAGGGGTTAAAGGTCAAAATAAATTGTTTTTCGCAAAAATATTGGTGGTAAACGTGATATAAACGTTGGCGGAAAAGAAAATAGTTTTACAGGTATTTTAAGCTGTGCTAATCTTGCAAACGTTAAATATCTGTAATTATCAATCGACCCACAGATAACGTTGCGGAGTGCATACTGTACATTACAACTTTTTGAATCTAATTTCCTCAAAAACCATTAGTCTTACAAAAAAAAGTTGAGGAAGTTTTTTGTAGGCAATTTTTCAAGCTACAAATTTGATAATTACTATTTTTTTGATAAAAGTTACCGTAAGCGAAATTTTTGTGAAAAACCGTTTATCATGCATCGACGGGGATATTTAAGATGTTGTTTAGAGCCACAAAAGAAAGCTTTATGCAAAAATTCAGTTTTCTCTTATTTTTCCCATCATGCAATGTCTTCATTCATATTATCAAGTTTCGTTGAAAATTTCAGCGATTTCGCCTAAAATCATCCATCGATAATTTGAAATTCGCATTGATTCGAGCATGAAATCAGAACAGGTGACGTCTTTCATAGAAAAATCAAAACTTTGCTTCCTTAGTTAGTTATAAAATGACTCTGGACTTTTGAAAGCATCATTTGTTTCTGTCTGCAAACCAGTCTTTGGTAACACTTACGAGAGTAGTCCAAAAAGTTCTCGGCCGGAAGTATAATGCTATTATATTAATCAAATAAAAATCTCTAAATGCTTTCATGCTCGGTAGATTCGTTATTGTAGCTGGAACGATAAGTTAACAAATTTTATCTGTCTCATGAAATGAATAAAACTGAAATTTATGCCATAATTAAGTACTTCGTTTTCAAAGGCTTAAACCATCAGAGATGGAAAATTAGAACTAAGTTTCTTCGACATTTCATCACTGTAGATGAATTTTTGACTCAGCATTACACACCGAAGACAAAGCAGCAGCTCAAACAATTGATTGGAGCAGAAAAAAGTGCGTCTCGAAAAGCCAAACTAATGAATTAAAAATGTGATCGATCATTTTAGCACAGTAAAATTTGGACAACCAAACTTTGAGTACTTATTGAATCAGTGTGAAACTATTATCTATAGGGACCGTATTTGTTTCTGTCAATTAAATTTTGTCCAGGCCAAATATTTATTAATATACTCTCGTACAAATGAAGTTCAGAATAGTCCAGACAACATAGACATTCCAGTTTGCATCAATTCCCAACAAGTTGGATTTTTGTATAGGTCTTAAATACGTCATTACAAATGCTATGCCAAAAGTCCCTATCGATCCCGCTTGTGCGTTGTTTTGTTATCAGATGTCAAAGATCACAAATTTTCAATTTTGCGTATATCTCTAAAACGGCGTGAGCTACAGAAAAAATGCACAAGAAAAGTTTGTAAATCGTAGAATTCTCAACAAAAAAGGTATCAGTACTTTTTTCCTTACGAAGCATCGTTCTCGAGTTATCACGATTTCAGACCATAGGTATGCACACATCTCCGTACAACCTCTGAAATAGTGTACACGATTTTTTTGACGTGGTTTTCCCAGTCCGGATACTTCACAATATATTTCGATTCAGGTAATTCAATGGGACAATATTGTCACAAATTTTATTGCAAATAATTTATTAACACAGGTTACAGTGTGAGTCTCCACTTTACAAATATTTATTTTATGAACTCTATGTTCACAATATCGCGCACAGTTACTCACACTGAATAACTGACTGAATGAATCCCTCTCCTAGCTCACGCTCTTATATACCTAAGCCGCCAATGGGCCAACATTCAATTATCTAACAGTTCACACCTTGTGACGAATTAGGCCCCAAAATCCGTCACTGTTGCACATCCCAGAGCCTTCTGCTACCGTCAATAATTTTTTAGTCCATCACAATTTTATTCACCTCTTGCGCACCCTGTAAACTTTAAATTCAGTGACTCTGCTTCAACATACAACGTCACTTACCGTTCGTTCATCAGTTTTCAACTGCTTCAAATACCGTTAATATTTCACATATGGATGAGTAAGGTTAGGTGTTAACAACACCTGAAATTAAAAGAAGTTGAGATCGTATGATCTGTATTTATGTCTTGTATCTTACCGTAATAAAGTCTGAATGTAATCCACCGTTGTCCTGTAAATATGTTGTATATTGTATATTTTTTTGATGTTCGTGACCGCTGACAAATACCCGAATAAAAACACCTGACATTTGACAGTTCAACTTACCGACATAATGTATATTACCGACCGATCAAGTATTTAGAATAATTTTGATATTAAGAAAATAAAATCAGAAAAGGATGTATTCGACAGGAAAGTAATAGCAAATTTATTATTGTAATGAAATTTGTATTTGTAAAATTTACTTCTTCTTTTTTCTGTATTTCTTCTTTATATTATTGCTAGCGCTAATATGGATTTAATTTTAAAAACATGTTAAGTAAGGTTTCATTAAAATATGGGTATAAATAAGGCCTTCTGGCCGACTTAAGTCACTTCTTTGTAAGTCAAGTCTTCTGAGCAGCCGATCCAAGTACGCTACCAGTTCCGATACCTAGCGTCATCTTCAGAGTGTGTACCGTCCAAGTGAAGTTTTTGGTGCTAAGTCCGTTAGCACAACTGCCTGACACAATTTGTGAGTTTGTTTTGTTTTTTCTAAGTCCGTAAAAGGAACTTAGAATATTTTTGCTGTTTTGAACTTTGAATATTTTTGCTATTTTGAACTTAGAATATTTCTTGGATTATTTAACGTAGAAGCACCGCTGAAGAAGTCTTCGTGATTTCGAAGCGTTTGATTATTTAACGTAGAAGCACCGCTGAAGGAGTCTTCGTGATTTCGAAGCGTTTGATTGATTTAACGTAGAAGCACTGCTGGAGGAGTCACCTGGTGACTTCACAGTATCGGGCCACCTTAACGTAGAATCACTGCGATGGAGCAAGTTTGGTTCCACTTGCATAGAAAGTTTCTCGTCATCTGTGACCGCCTGGGTCCGTACTGCGACCGCTGGTGTCGAGTGTCATGTGCAGCCGTTCCGTCATCGTCAATCAAGTTATCACCGTGCAAGAGTTCCTGTAAAATAATGTTCTATGTTCAGCGTCATCGTTTTCTGTGTAATAAATCTCATTGTGACACCTACCTCCTGATAATTAAACTGCGTCACCGACCGTATTGGCGCCCGAGCACACCGTTAGCAGTTTTCAACAGCGACGTCAAAAGTAACAATCACGCCATCAGCGAAGGGTATCGTTACAACCTGTTAGTTTCATTTAAAGGTTTCTGAGCCTTGGGCTCTCTTGTACCTATTTCGGCGCATTCTTCGGCTAGAAAGCTCTAGCTTACTGCGGCTATTATTACTTTTCGGCCTTCAAAATATGCTTCGGCCTGACGCAATATTTTGAAGGCTGGTTTTCATCATAGTCCACTGCTGCACGAGCTAATGGATTATGATGCTGTTCCATCAGTGAGAAAAGCTTTACCGCATCGTTGCGTATAAAATTTTCCACTGTCTTTATTTTGAGGTCTTTGTGGATGACCTCATTCCTGACGTAGCGTTGTGCGTCCACAATGCAACGTAGGACTTTATTTTGCAGCGTTTCTTCTGCTTAGTAGTTGCACCGTTCCAAGCAGCAAAATCTAACAGTTGTTGCCTGGCAACCGAACATCTAGTGACCATAGCCTGTCAATCATGTCCGACAGTTGAACATCAACCTTGTCAATACTAACTAGGATTACAGTTGCAGCGAAATCAAATAAATAATTATGTAATGTAATGAATTTGTGTTGTTTGCTCCAAGTGAGATATATCAGTTAGATCCTCATCTTCATCTGTTGCATTTGATTCAGCATTAGTGCAAGAGTGGCTTTGAGAATTGGCACAAACTAATCCAACTTTTCTGCTCAACACAATTGTTCACGCAGCCTTTCTTGCAATTACAAAAAATTGTATTCAGCAGTTTCTCTGGAGCAGGTGGAAGTAAAGTCTGAATTGGCTCCAAACTACTATTCATCAATTTCCGGTTCCAGTCTTCAGAGTTCATTTCATTGCACAGCCACACTTGCACTTGGTAGAACGCACGAAACAAGTGTTGATAAACAGAAGCAGATGTTGGAGGGAATCAAGATAACTGCACTCTTTTATTTCACCTTCAGTCTAAGATTAATTGCAAATGTAGCAAACTTCTGACATTTTATGGAATTTTGTAATGGCACAGTTTAAGTGGACTACATATCGAAACAAACCAGGATAAGAATATGGTAACTAAGATTGAAGATTTTATAGAAACTAATTTACAAGTTAGAGCAAAAATTATTAAAGTACAAAAAATCAAAAGCTACATACACGTGGCAAAAATGGGTACCTTTGAAAATAAAATGGAAATATTACGGAATAAATCAGAACTAAGAATCAGTCAGAACAGTAAAATATACATAAATACTGATTTAACAGTGAAGGAAAGAGAAATCCAGGCCAAAATTAGAGAAAGAGCAGATATAGAAAGAAAAGCGAATAAAAAAGTGAGAGTTGGGTACCAAAAATTAACGATAGATAACACGGAGCTCAAATGGAGTAATTTAACCAACCAACTGGAAGGATCGGACAAGAATTACCTATCAAAAAACTCAAAAAAGGATATGTAATAAAACAATATGCCGATGTAAAATACGACGACAATAAAGCAAAGAAAAAGGAAAACGAACTATGTAAAAACGAGAAAGAAGAATTAAAATTAACAACGTGGAAGATTAAAAGTTTCAATGGGAAGGTAGTAGAGTTAGTTGAAGAATTTGAAAAATCAAAAGTGCTTGTATTAAGTATTTCAGAAACGAAAAAGAAAGGGAAAGGTATACAAAATCTAAGAGGGGGACATATACTATTCTACAGTGGAATAGAAAAAGCAGTAGTTGGAATAGTAGTACACAATAAATTAAAAGATAAGATACTGGGATGGACATGCCACTCAAAAAGAACCATAACAGTTACACTAGAAATAGAGAATAATAGAACAACAATAATTAATATATATGGACCCAATGAAGACGACAGTGCAAAAAAATAAAGATGATTTCTGGGAGGAATTACAAACTGTAACAGATATGCATGATGAAATGATCTATATTATGGGAGACTTCAATGGCAGAGTTGGAAAGGACAATAGAGGAATCGAGAATGTGTTGGGTAAACACGGTGAAAAAACTAAAAATAACAACGGGAATAGAATGATCGACTACTGTATAGTCAACGGATTAGCCATACTTAACACGCAATATAAACATAATGATATTCACAAGATCACAAGAGAAGACAAAAGTAGAAACGAAAAATCAATCATAGACAATATGAAAGAAAAAATGTCAAGGATGTACGGATGAAAAGAGGTTAAGAAATCGGCAGTGATCATTTCTTTTTAGAGTTGAAATTGAGAAGGAGAATGTTGAAAGAAAACAAAACACATAACCCAACGCAAAAACATAAAGGATCTATAAGAATCTACAAGCTAAGAGAAGACGATATAAAACAGGCATACCAGGAAAAGCTAAAGGAAATTGGTAGTTCCAATAAAGATATAGGACAGGATGATATAGAGACATTGTGGAAAACATTCAAGGAATTATTAAATAAAGCTGCTGGAGAAGCTTTTGGTATGATATATACATCAAAATCTAAGAAACAAACCCACTGGTGGAATGAGGATATAAGAAAGGAAATAAAGATTAAGAAACAGTTATGGAAAAACTACTTGATGAAAAAATCAAACGATGAGTACATTAAATATAAAGCACAAAGAAAGCGAGTGAAAAAAGTAGTACAAGAAGTTAAACAAGAAGATTGGAACCAATTTGGAATACAAATGCAGAAAAACTATAAAGAGAACAAAAAATTATTTTACAAGGTTACTAAGAAACACAGAAAACAGAAACTACCAAATATAAAACAAGTAAAGGATAAAAACGGAAAGATACTCACAAATGATGATGATATTATTAACCGATAGAAGGAACACTTCAAGTTACTACTTGAAGCAGAAGAAGGCACAAACAGGAGTTTTAATCCCGCAGAAGACACAGAAACAGTTGAAACAACTGAAACAACTGAAGGAATCACAATAAAAGAAATAGCAGAAGCACTTAAAAGAATGAAGTTGGGCAAAGCGCCAGGATACGACAATATATATCCAGAACAGCTGAAATATATGGATGAAACAGCAATAGAAATTTTGCATCAACTATTAAATAAAATATGGACAACTGGAAGCATACCTAGAGACTGGGAAGTTACAATAATATTACCATTATATAAAAAGGGAGACCATTGAGAGTGCGGTAACTATCGTGGAATATCACTTCTCTCTACGACGGAAAAGCTCTACGAGAATATACTAGAAAACAAATTACGACCATTGGTGGAAAACAAGCTTGAAAGGACACAAAGTGGGTTCAGGAAAGGACACGGTACTCAAGATCACATATTCACTATACGACAAATAATAGAAAAATTTACCGAAAGAAACCAAGAAATATATATATATATGCTTCATAGACCTTGTAAAAACATTTGACAGAATAGAAAGAATACAAATATGGGAAATACCACGGGAAAGAGGGGTCGAAGAAAAATTAGTTCGAGCAACTGAAAGCATTTATACATTAACAAGAAACATAGTACGTACAGGAAATAAAATAACAGACGGATTTACTACAACAAAAGGTTTAAGACAAGGAGGAAATCTAAGTGCATTCTTTATAACAGTATTAGATAAAGTGATGAAGAATGTTAAGACAAAAGTTAAAACGACAAGCATAGTGAATTGGAATCTGACAACAACAACAATATCTGAATGTGTATTTGCGGACGACATGGCAATATTTGCAAAAAATGAACAGGATTTACAGGAAAACCTCAATGTATGGGCAGAAGAGCTTATAAAATATAATATGGAAATAAATAGCGACAAAACCAAGGTTATGGTTACAGGAAAGAATAACATAGATATACATGTAACAGTCCAAGGTAATAGATTAGAGCAGGTGGATAATTTTAAATATCTTGGAAGCATAGTACAAAACAAAAACAATATAGACGAAGAAGTAAATAGCCGCATACAAACAGCAATCAAAACATACAACGCGCTGAATAATATAATAATAAATAATAAAAACATTGCAAGACACACAAAAATGACAATATATAAGACTATCTTTCAACCTATACTATTATACGGTTGCGAAACATGGGTGTTAAGCAAGAGGCAAATTAGTAAAATACAGGCCACAGAAATGAAATATCTTAGAAGAGTCAAGGGAATAACAAAAAAGGATAGAATATGAAACGATCAAATAAGACAAGACCTAGAAATAAAACCGATTACAGCTAAAATAGAAGAAAAACAATTACAATGGTATGGACACCTCATCAGAATGGAAAAACAAGTACCCTGCAAGAAAATTTGGGAAACAAGAGTGACCGGGAAGAGGAGTAGAGGGAGACCACAAAAAACATGGAACAAATGCATAAATGAGATATTGAGGAAGAAGCACATTACCTGTAGTATATTTCATTAAATAAAACAATATTTCTTAACTAATTGCTTTATTATTGCCAAAATACTTTTAATTCAATTATACCTTTATTGACAACTCGCCCTTATTGTTTATTTCCGTTGCTAACATCTATTCATTGTTTTTGTTTTTATTCCAAAACACTACATTTACTTTTTTTTTTTTTAAATACAATTTAACAAAGACAATTATTATTATTTAAATGAGCTATGACATAACAAAATCTTTATATTTGTCTGGAATTTTAATTTGTCTTCTAGAAGCTCTTTCTATAGGTATCTGCTCTTGAACATTTGTATCACATCCTGTTTTGCCCATATTTTCTGTATCTTCTACAGGATTCGCGTCATCTTCAATTTTCTTTGTGTCTTCTAAGAACTTCTTTACAAAAGTAGAATTACGTCTTCTTATTTGTCCTTTCGGTGATTCAATTGTTACTTCATTTCCAGTTTTCTCAATAACTGTCCACGGATCTTTTTCAAAATAAGTTTGTAACTTATCACTTTTATTCTGTTTAACTAAAACTTTATCTCCTGGTACTATTTCTGATTCTTTTGCAAATCTCTTAGCATCACCGTACTCCTTTCCTTTCATCTTTTCACTCCAATCTCTATCTCTTAAATCTTCATCTAGTTTAACTTTATCTCTAGTTTCTTTTCCTTCGAAAACTGGTAGCTTACATTTGATATTTCTTCCAAACATCAGCTCACTTGGTGTTCTTCCTGTGGTTGTATGTACAGTTGTTCGATACATAATTAAATAATCTATGAGATGCATTCTCCAGTTATTCGGATCTAACTCATATGCAATTTTTAAATGTTTACTTAGAGATCTATTTTGACGTTCTACTTCTCCATTACTCTGAGGCCATAAGGGTGTTGATGTTCAGTGTTCAATATCGTATTCCAAACAGAGATTCTTGAATTCTTCACTACAAAACTGTCGACCATTATCTGTCTTCAGCATTTTTGGAAATCCATATCTACTAAACATAATAAGTAGTTGCTCTATTGTATCTTTACTAGTAATGTTTTTCATAATTGCGATATCGTAAAATCGGCTATAATAATCTGTAACAACTAAAATATATTCTCCCGATGGTAGTGGACCTTTGAAATCAGCACATAAATCTTCCCATGGTTTTTCAGGTAATCTCGTTCTTCTCATTTCTTCAGGCGGTTCGGGTTTGCCAACCAATTGACAACCGTGACAATGTTTTACAAAATTTTCCGCATCTTTATCTATATTTTTCCACCATACTTTAGCTCGTAATCTGTGTTTCATTTGAACTATGCCTGGATGACCCTCATGAACTAATTTTAATGTCCATTTGCGTAACTTCGATAGTATTATAATTCTAGATCCTCTGAGTACAACCGAATTAACGATGCAGAGTTCTTCTTTCAAGTATTCGTAGGTTTTTAAATCTTGACTCCATCTATTTGATGTTATCGCTTCTTTCAACTTCATTATTTCATTATCTGATTCACTACAATCTTTTATTTGTTCCAACGTTATTGCTCTTGGCCTAGAATATTCTACAATATTTCTAACATATTCATCGGTTCGCTGGTCAAATTCTTGTTTAACATTTGTTTTCAACAACAGTGATAAACAATCAGCTATGTTCATCTTGCCTTTACAATACTCCACCTTATAATCATATCCTTGTATTCTAAGTACCTATCTTTCTAATCTTAAATTTGGCTTAGATTTCGGTGTGAAAATATATTTCAAACTTTTGTGGTCCGTATAAAGGATGAATTGTTTACCATATAAATACTGATGCATTCTTTCACACGACCAAACTAAAGCTGAAGTGTCCTTTTCCGTTTGAGAATATCTCTTTTCTACATCTGTTATACTATTACTCGCATATGCTATAATTTTATTTACTCCATTGATTTCTTGAACCAACACACATCCTAGTCCTACTGGGCTGGCGTCAGCAATTATCATAGTTTTAGCTTTTGGATCATAATACGCTAAAGTTTATTCATTTGCTAACCGTGATTTTATTTCTTGAAATGCTTTTTCTTCTTTATTTCTCCAATAAAATCTTTCTGACTTCAAAACTTCTCTCAGTGGACTCGAAATTGTTGATAAATTAGGAATATACGTGACAAGTCCTAATAAACTTCTGATTTCTTCTTTTGTATTTGGTCTTCTGAACTCTTGTATAGCTTGAATCTTACTAGAGTCTGCTTTTATACCCTGTGGGGTCAAAATGTGTCCTAAAAATTTTATTTCAGTTTTGCTGTACTGACATTTTTCCTTGTTAAGTTTGATTCCTTTTTCTTCTAGTTTTTTCAACACTGTCTGCAGTCTTTTATCATGCTCTTCTTTGGTCTTACCATAAATAAGAATATCATCTATGTACACAAATGTGCCTTCACAAGCTTGCAGAGTTTGTGTCATTATTTTCTGAAACAATTCTGGAGCGTTACTTATACCAAATACCAATCTTGTATACTGATATAATCCTTTATTAGTTTGGAAAGTTGTTAATGGTCTAGATTCAGGGTGTAACTCTATTTGATGAAAAGCATTTTTAATATCCAACTTGGTAAAATATGTACTACCCTGTAACTCCACTGTAAGATCATTTATGGTAGGTATTGGGTGTCGTTCTCTCATAACCATTTCATTTACTCTTCTCAAATCTAAACATATTCTAACGTCTTCTTTCCCTTTTGGTATTGCTACTATTTGTGAACACCATTCAGTTGGACCATGTACTTTTTCAATTATTCCTTGAAGTTCTAATTCCGTTACTTTTTTATCTACTCTTTCTTGTAGAGCTATAGGGATTCTTCTAGACGGTGTTATGACAGGCGTTGCGTCTGCTTTTAATGGAATTCGCAACTGAAAATCTTTCAATTTAGAGAATTCTTTATTTTCAATCACATTTATATTATTCCCCATTCTCAATATATTTAATTTAATGGCAGTGTCTTTCCCAAGTATTGACATACCTTGACCTTTTTGAACATAAAATTTGGTATACGTACGTAGTCCATTTTCAGCTTGAACCATTGTTTTAACAATTCCTTTAACTGGTAATGGTTTTGATTCTCCATATGGCTTCAAACTATCGCAGCTATTTTCTTGTTCGCATACAATTTTGTTCTTCTTTAAATATTCCCACGTTTCTGAGCCTACAACATTGCAACTGGAACCTGAATCAATCAATACTCCAATCCTTACTCCTCCCACTAGAACTTCTACATCTACTTCTTTGTTGTTTATTTCATTTATCTGCCAAGTATATTCTTCAAACTTTGACTCATCTTCTTTTCCTTCATCTATTTGTCGTATAGATTTTCCCAATTCTCTTTTCTTTGAATTTTCTCCCTTATTTCCTGTAGTACTTTTCCTATTTTTCTTCTTTGTTCTGCAATATTTAGCATAATGTTTTTATCAAAACTTAAATGATTTTCACTCCCACAACGGAAACATTTCTTGATTTTTGACTTTTCAATAGCGTTTACTTCATTGTTCAGTTTTCCTTCTATACACCCAGCTTGAAATACCGAAGCTTCAACTATTCTACTTAAGTCTTATACCAAATCTAATGTTAATTCAGTTCCCTTTTCAAGAAACTTTCTCCGCAATTCAGAATTTAAACATTTTTCAATAACTTGATCTCGAACTTGTTCAGTTAATGTGTCCTTGAAATCACATAACTGTGCCTGCTGTTTCAGCCTCACAATAAACTGTGATACTGTTTCGGTTTCAGTCTGCTTCATTTTCCTAAAAACATGTCTTTCGTATGGTACATTAGCTTTAGGTGTAAAATAATCTGTTAATATTTTAACAGCATTGTCATATTTTGTACCAAGACTAGTAGTTCCCTCACTCGTATTTTGTATTCCAGTATTCTCATTTTCTTCTAAAGTATGATAGATATCTTGCACATCCATTCCTGCAGCATGTAATAAATGAAAATACCATCTACAAACACGTCTATTCATTACGAAAAACCGTTTAAAACTGACTAGACTGTTGATGAAGACCAACCGACTAATGGAATTAGGGATGGCCGTTGTCTCACTCAATCGTATATTTTCCACGTATAGTATTTGAGTGCATGAATCACAAAACCCATATTCCAGTTTTTTTTTTTCAAATGATGTATATTGGCCTCATATGAGTGCATATTCGTATTTTCGAGGCTTAAAATTTTGAGAAAGGTGCTTCGTAAGGAAAAAAGTCTTGACACCTTATTTGCAGAGAATTTTACGTCCTATAAATTTTTTTCCACCCATTTTCTGATAGCTCTCACCATTTCAGAGATATATAAAAAAACAAAAATTTAATTAATGCAAACTCAACACTTTTTTCCTATATTTCGTCTGGGCTAGAAGGGATTGGATTGACGTCAATTTCCTGACAACATTATTGAGTATGTGTATCCACAAAACAGTATTTAGGAAACTGCTATCAAACGCGTAAGTGATATATCAAACACATATCTATTTTGCTTCAGTTATCAGCAGATTGTTATACCGTGTGCGAGATAAAATGCATATACGGGTGATTTACTTGTACAGTGGATGAACCAACATTAAGAGCTTAAAAAAGAACGGTGTTTTAATAGGAATATAACGTAAACATTTCTGCTAAATTGCTCTGTAAAAGAATAACACACTTTTGCATTTTTTTTTTGGCCTGTACTCTTCCGAAACAATAAAGAAACTAATTTATGATTTTTCAAACAACTTTACTTAAACAAATCACTGGCAATCAAAAAAATTGTAATATTAATTCTGGTTTTCAGTTCAGTTTCAATTTAAACTCCACCCACGCAGCAATTTACCATCATTTCCTGTATATGTAATGTGCTTGTCGGAAGTTATTCCGAAATCAGGAAATTTCCAAGCTGCACTTCGAACTTCGCAGCATTCGAGATGTTCAAAACAGTTATAACTTTAGAATTTTGACTTGAAAATCTTGCCTTTTGTATCTTCTATTTTGTATTCGTTTTTTTATTAAACAAGAAGGAAGATCATTTTTCATTTCCTTTATTCTTGAAACAAAGACTGAAACTCATAAAACTAAAAGACATCAGAACTTACAGAATATTGAGGAAGGAATTGGAAAATCTTAACAAATGAACGACAATATTAAAATCCATTTTGTCACAAAATACTTAAATTGAAATGTGCAGTTTCATGTTTAATTTTTCTAATTTATTTTTTTGCAGACGAATGAAGAGTTTGCCCGGGCATTACTATCTGACGAAAAAGTTCCAATATCAAAGTATGCCCCCCAAACGTATGATGCAGTTTGGGCAATTGCGTTAGCTTTAAGCAACGCTGAAAGTGCGTGGAGTGCCGCCAACACCACAGTGGGTCATTTTGATTACACCCGTCGCGATATGGCCACCGAATTTTTACAGCAGCTCGGACAACTCAACTTTCTTGGCATCTCAGTAAGTAATGTATCAATGTCTAACAATTAAAAAATTGATTTATTAAATGCGTCAAAAAATGGAGCTTCATATATTTTCATTATTCTTCCTATAAATGTTAAGATAAATCATTTATCCATGCAAACTTTTTGGCAATACAAGGACAGTTCGAAACTAACATTTACATTGAAAATGTCATTCACACAACACAAAATTCCCCCAGGATGGGTGACCTTCTTGAGAGAACAAACATAAAACTCAAGAAGTTCTTTTCTGATAGAATTGAGCGAGAGGGTGACCTAATGACGACTTGTAAAACACATTTCCAGAATATATTGACGAATTCCACTTAATAATGAAGGATAAAACTCTCCAGTCACTGTTCTATCCTAAAACAAACAACCTATGAGAAGTATCTCATCTTTTTCTTTTCCTGCTGACTTCTGTAGGTACTCCAAGCTCCTTGAGTCTACATTAGCTAGCATTATAATGATTAGCCCAAGTATCATCTATAATCACAATTTGATCCAAAATTCGGATGAATCCTTTTCAAATTGACTACAAATGGACTTATGAGTATTGACATTGTCTTGCAAAAGTTAAGTACTTTTTATCAGCGTGTTTGCAGTTACAAATGGATAATAATATTTCTCAATCCTTTTTTGTCCTGTTTCAAATGATTACCCCATTTCGTCCCAAAAAATTAAAGTGAGCACTTTTCCTGCTGATTTTTGTATATGCGAGACACTTTGCCACTTTTCGACTGTTTCTCCATTACTTAATTTTGATAATCAACTCAACTTCCATTCATAGTAACCGTTTGATCGAATAATCAGATTAATCTTTTTTAAAACCACTACAAATAATTTTATGAGCAGGCACATTGTCTTGCAAATTCTGCACTCTCCTAATTACTTTGTATCAGAGTTTTCATATATTCCTCAAATATTTTTCCGTCCTTCTTGTCAACGAATGTATACGCGAAGCTTTGGAACGCATCATCCATTCATAGTCACCATTCGGTCTAAAAATCAAAGAATCCTCTTGAAAACTATTACAAATAAGCTTATGAGCAGGCACATTGTCCTGCAAATACAACACCCTTCTAGACACTTTTTATCAACATTTTTCTAGTTACTAATGGAGATTACTATTTTTCAATACTTTTTTTGCCTTCTTGTAAATGATCTTTGAGAGATACTCCACCTTTGACGCAAAAAATTAAAGTGAGCACTTTTCCTGCTGATTTTTGTATACGCGAGACTTTGGGATGAACCAAGCCAAAATTTCACCACTTTTTGACTGTTCCTGCATTACTTGATCATAATGTATCAACTTTTCTTCAGTCATTAATAAGAAATAGTATTTCTCCATCATTTTTTTGCCCTGTTGTAGATTATCCTACAGAAGTACCCCATCTTTACTGTGAGCACTTTTCCTGCTGATTTATGTATACGCAAGACTTTGGGACGGGGCGATTCAATCTTTTATTACTTTTTGACTGTTCCTTCATTATTTGATCGTAATATTAAGCTCAACCTCCATTTATAGTCACCATGGGGACAAAAATCAGATGAATCCTCTTCAAAACCACCACAAATAAGCTTGCAAAACAACAACCCTCCAGTTTTTTTTTTCCAATCAATAATAAACAATAATATGCTTCAAACTTTTTTTGTCCCGTTGTTAGTAAAATATGGTCAAAACTATATCTTTTTCCAGAATATAAAGGCCAGGACTTTTCCTGTTGATTTTTATATAGGTACGCGAGACTTTGGGTCTTTATAATCACCATTGGATCAAAATTCAGATGAATCTTCTTGAAAACGTCTGCAAATAAGCTTTCGTGCAACCACATTGTCTTCCAAAACAGCACCCCTTCAGGCTATTTCCTTAATTGTTTTTTTTTTATTAATAACAAGGAATAATATACTTCAATTCTTTTTTTGTTCTGTTGTTAGTAAAATATGGTCAATACCCTATATTTTTCCAAAAAAAAAGTGTTCAGAACTTTTCCTGCTGATTTTTGTATACGCGAGACTTTGGGACGAGGCAGGGCAAAATATAACTACTTTTCGTCTGTTCCTTCATTACTTGATCATAATTTTAAACTCAAGTTTCATTCATGATAACAATTCATTGAAATAAATTGATGAAATCCTTTTGAAAACGACTCCAAATAAGCTTATGTGCAGACTCATTGTTTTGCAAAACAACAACCCTTCAGACTATCTTCTTCATTGTTTTTTTTTTCAATCAATAACAGGGAATAATATACTTCAATCTATTTTTTTGTCCTGTTGTTAGTAAAATACGGTCAATACTCAATCTTTTTCCAACAAATAGAGGCCAGAACTTTTTCTGCTGATTTTTGTATTCGCGAGATTTTGGGACGATATCTTATCACTTCTCATCTGTTTATTCATTACTTGATCATAATGTTGAACTCAACCTTTATTCATAACTACAATTCGATCAAAAAGTCCGATGAATCCTACTTAAAATCACTACAAATAAACTTTTGTGCAGGCACATTGTCTTGCAAAACAACAACCTTTCAGACTTTTTTCTTTAATATTTTTATTAATAAAAAGGAATAATATACTTCAATTCTTTTTGTGTCCTGTTGTTAGTAAAATATGGTCAATACCCTATATTTTTCCAAAAAAAAGTCTTCAGAACTTTTCCTGCTGATTTTTGTATACCCCAAACTTTGGGACGAGGCAGGGCAAAATATTGCCACTTTTCGACTAATCCTTCATTACCTGATCATAATTTTAAACTCAAGTTTCATTCATGGTAACAATTGATTCAAATAAATTGATGAGATCCTTCTGAAAACGACTCCAAATAAGCTTATGTGCAGACTCATTGTTTTGCCAAACAACAACCCTTCAGACTATCTCCTTTATTGTTTTTCATTTCGACTAATGACATGGAATAATAAACTTCAATCCTTTTTTGTCCTGTTGTTAGTAAAATATGGTCAATACCCTATATTTTTCCAAAAAAAAGTGTTCAGAACTTTTCCTGCTGATTTTTGTATACGCGAGACTCTGGGACGAAGCAGGGCAAAGTATTACCACTTTTTGACTGTTCCTTCATTACTTGATCATAATTTTGAACTCAAGTTTCATTCATGATAATAATTCATTCAAATAAATTGATGAAATCTTTCTGAAAACGACTTCAAATAAGCTTATGTGCAGACTCATTGTTTTGCCAAACAACAACCCTTCAGACTTTTTCCTTCAGTGCTTTTTTTTTTTGCAAATAATAATAAGGAATAATATACTTCAGTCTTTTTTTTGTCCTCTTATTAGTGAAATATGGCCAATACTCATCTTTTTTCAAGAAACAGAGGACAGAACTTTTTCTGCTGATTTTTGTATTCGCGAGATTTTGAGACGACATCTTACCACTTCTCATCTGTTTATTCATTACCTGATCATAATTTTGAGCTCAACTTCTATTCATAGCTACCATTCGATCAAAAAATCCGATGAATCCTATTTGAAACCCCTAAAAATAAACTTTTGTGCAGGCATATTGTCTTGCAAAACAACAACAATTCAGACTATTTCCTTTAATGTTTTTACTTTTATCAATAATAAGGAATAATATACTTCAATCCTTTTTTTGTCCTGTTGTTAGTAAAATATGGTCAAAACTCCACATATCTTTTTTCCAAAAAATGGAGGTCAGAGCTTTTCCTGCTGATTTTAGGACGAGGCAAGCCAACATCTTACCACTTCTCGACTGTTCCTTCATCACTTGATCATAATATTAAGCTCAACTTTTATTTATGATAACAATTCGTTCAAAAAATTAGATGAAATTCTCTTAAATCGACTCCAAATGAGTATTTTGTAGGCTCATTGTTTTGCAAAACAAAGTCCTTCTAGACGCTTTTCTGCAGCGTTTTTTCTTTTTATTCAATTCATAATATGGAATAATATGCTTCAATCCTTTTTTTGTCCTGTTGTCAGTAAAATATAGTCAATACTCTATTTTTTGGAAAAAATAGAGGTAAGAACTTTTCCTGCTGATTTTAGTATACGCGAGACTTTGGGACAGGGCAAGCCAAAATATTATCACTTTTCGACTGTTCCTTCATTACTCGATCGTAATATTGAACTCAACTTTTATTCCCAATAACAATTCGTTCAAAGAATTTGATAAAATTCTTTCGAAAACAACTCCAAATTAGCTTATGTACAGACTCATTGTTTTGCAAAACAAAACCCCTTTAGACACTTTTCTTTAGCGTTTTTTCAATTATTCATAAGAAATAATATTATTTAGACCTTTTTTGTCCTGCTGAAAGTAAAAAACAGATAGCATTTCATCTTTTTCCAAAAAAAGTAGAAGCCAGAACTTTTCCTGCTGATTTCTGTAAGCGAAGCTTCTTCGGCCAAAATTAGCCAGCATATTTCAGTTACTTTCAATTTTCTGAATCCTAGTATCATCCGTGATCACTATTTGATCCAAAACTCAAAAGAATTCTTTTCAAAACGGCTAAAAATGAACTTATGAGCACTCACGTCGACTTGCACAAACAGCTTCCCTTTAGTGATTTCCCCTCAGCGTTTTTGAGTTAATAATCAAGAATAAAATTCTTCATTAACTTTTCTACAGTATTGTTAGTGATCTATAAGAAGTATCCTTACTTTATGTCAAAAAGTGCCTTTCCTACTGATTTTTGTATACGCCAGACTTTAGGCCAAACTAAATCATCCAGTTCTAATTCTACCGATTGTCTTTTGTTTCTGAATCATAATGATGAATTCAATAATCTACAACGCAAGGACTTTTTCTGCTGATTCCTGTACGTGAAACATATTGGACCGAAATGAGCCACTTGTTGCCGTACTTTTGATTGTTCTTCTATTTTTGGATCCCCAAGTTTAATTTATAGTAATTCGATCAAAATATCTTTAAAACGGCTACAAATGAACTTGGATATTGTGACTTAATAATTTTTGATTGACATTCAGACGTTTATTCCGGAATCAGACTGAATTATGTTAGAAGTACGTTCGTATATTGTATCCACAGTCTCTGCTATACTATATTAGGTTGAAAAAAAAAACACAATCTGGATTAGTAAACTTTGCGTACGTGTAGATTAAAAGTTAAAGTATCATCCATAGCAACCTCATTTATTTTTGTTAATTGAAATTCAAGCAAACTATTTATCAGTTCACCCTTATACTTGAGACATAATAGATTTCTTTGCCTTTAAAACAAGTGAACACAATTTGAGTTTTGGTGTAAACTGAGGTCTTTTTATCGCCAAGAATTCCCAAAGTGTTGTCTGTTGTTTCAATGTTTTTGTGTGTGCAGGGACCGGTGTCTTTCAGCGGGGCGGACCGGGTGGGCACTTCTGCTTTCCATCAAGTACAAGGTTAGTTGAAATTCTACTTTTTCCTGTTTCCTGAAGTGCAGTTCTCCTCAAACTACATTCTTTACTTTTCCAATAACCTCGTCAAAATCCGTATTGTTTTGATTTAATCACCACTTCATGTCGATCGAAGCACCCTAGGTAAATTCTAATACAGTGGCAAATGCAACCAATTATAAACGCTCAACTGTTCAGTAATTTGAATTTCGTCAACGCCGGAATACGTGTAATCTAAAATAAAAAGCGGTCACCGGACAACGTGTGTATACACGTGGACAGAATTGGAAATTGAGGGATTTGGAGGTATTCAGTTTCAGATCTGTAGCCAAGTTAGAAAGTTGTGTACCTCAAATTGAAAGCAAGTTTGGATATTTGAATGAATTGTACATTCTATTGATTCGATAATTTGAATTTCACGCACTTCCTGGCACCTATTGTATTCAACTTGTTACTGAAACTAAATTATTTTTATTTATTACCTGACATCGTGAGATAAATAATAACGAAGTGATGATAACGACTAAATACAGCATTAAACAAACTTTGTGCTAATGTAAATTTGGCCTGCGTTTTGACCGGAAGGCTGGAATTGCGGGCGCCCTGTTGAGCAAACGACGACAGAATCAATTTACATTCAATCAAATGAAACGAAACTCCAATCTAATGAAATGATGATAAGGCAAATAATTTTTGATCGCATTTATTCATTTATTTATTCTGAAATTCTGCACGTTTATAATTTGACTATCTTTATATGAATTATTAACTCAATTCTGCACTTGCAGCACTATTGAAATGAATATATCAATCAAAGCATTTATTCAAATTTGCATGAATAATTTATTAATGTCAACATGGCATATACATTTAGTGGATATAATTATTGAATCAATTTGCTCACACTGATTTGCTGAACTCATTGAAAATTCAAATTATTTTCACTAATCGTTAATTTCCAATTAATTTTTCTATAAACACATTGGTTAAACTCATTGGGCTGTACAATACATTATGTGCACGTTTGCATTATTGTAGTTCACTTTGTCAAGTGCAGAACGCGCCACATGTGTTTAGTATGCGCATGCGCAATGCCATTCGCTTTATATGTTGCATAATCCAATTTTCGTATGTGCAATGCACGATAAATGCTAAACGTTTCAGAGCCCTGTCATTTCAAAGGCGTTGCATACTATTAAATTACCTTGTTACTGCAGTAAACACTCTGTTTCAACTTTTTCAGAGGATAATTTCGTTTTGAAGCGGTGACTGTAATTAGATTCTATTGTCTCATTCGTAACGTAATTATCGTAAATTTTCAAATTATTCCAATATTCTTCTAAATCCGGTTCTGCCTCTACATTATATAATAATTCATAGAAAGCATTCATTCGGTGTTAAAGTAGCCACAGGGGTCCCAATGACGGAGCCCTTGGTTATCGTTAAAAAGTTCGAATGTATGGTCCATGTACAGGCTTTATACATGCATACATTACGCGATTTTGCATGCAAAAGGTGGCACCACCTGTCACGATCATCGAGCTCAATAATGATTGATCACTGATCATCGGAAACTGATCAGGGAATGTTATGTTGGCACCCGTGTGCTGTTAAAAACACTTCTATTCTTTATTCAAGAATTTATTTTGAAATATTCCAGCATAATATAAATTTCATTTATTATCATTTATTGATTCATTTTATATGTATTTAACCTCTCAGTTTTTCTCTAAAGTCTATAATACGCCTAAAAAACGAACAAACTATTCGAAATCATGGGTCATTTTAAAACGCAACCAACTCACTAGCTTCGTTCCGTAGGTTGCTAGCGCATATACTATTCTACAGAAGCATTGCATAAAAAAATCAAGGAGATCAAAAAACAAACCTGCTACGGCCACACAATACTCCTCCGACTATGAATTTCATGGCCAGTTTCATGGCTGTTACAGAAATTTAGAGTTTCACACAATTAGTTGCATTTTTCAAACAGTTATTGTCAAAGTGATAGCTGTCAGCTTGAAATAATCTATCGAATAACTGGTACTGTCTTTTTTTTGAAGGAATATTTTCGTTTTGGCATTACAATAAGTGTGCAAAAATCATATTATCAAATTCTGGAACTTCAGGAAATATCGAAGGCCAAAAATCAAAAACCTCGTTTTTGCACAGTTTTTCGCAAATATCTCGTTTTCTAACGGTCGTAGAGCATTCAAAGTAATAAGTGAAAATAAAGTACACACTTTTTTCTATAAAAAAGATCATATGACTCATTTGCATATCTATAACCGTTAACTAGATGTTGGGCGTAAAATGTCTACGGCTTTTTGACATCACCAGGACCTTGCATTTTTTAGCAAATATCTCATTTTTTAGAGGTCGTAGAGCATTAGAGGTCATGAGTATAAATAAAGTACACATTTTTCTCTACCAACAAGATTGTGTGACTCTTTGCATATCTATAGCCGTTAACGAGATATCGGGCGTGAAATGTCTACAACTTTTTGACATCGCTATGATCTTGCATGTCTCAATATTCAATCTGATTCAGCCGAAATAAATTGTAATCCAATCGACATCCTGGAAACAGTTGTGACAGTTGTTGATGAAATAACAGACTATTAATTTTGGTACATTAAAAAAATTCCGGTAATGATCTTGGATTTCGGCATGCATGAAAAGGTGGAATGAGTTATCTTGATTAATTTTGACGATGTATTAGAACTATTGGAGATACCATTCAGGAATGAAACGCTCCTTGCATTCTACCCTCCGGGGCTCGGGTTCTAGTCCGTGAGACAGGGGATACATTTTTCGTTGATTACCGCTCACTTGAAGCTTCGTGAGTGACTTCATTGTGATGAGTCCGACAGCTTTTACATTTAACGAAATTCTTGATTTGGGGACGTTTTACAGCGAGAGCTAATTGAACATGTCAATTTCATGAAGTCTTGAAAATGTATTACCGTCATATTGATCTTTGCTCTAATCGAAAGATTTTTGATTATAAAATGAAAAATAATATTGTCCAACATGAATATTGGCGGCCAGCGGTGAGTCCGACAAGCCGCACTTGTCAAAAATCCGTTGGTATGAAAACGGATTACCGCTAGTCTGAGACTTTGAGGACGTGTTCAATTATTTTTTTCTAAGATTTGGTCATCTTACCCGACAAATTTTCGGGGGCATTTTCCCAGTCCGACACTGAAAACATGTCAGGATTATAACAGTTCCTTCATCAATGATCGCTTGTCGGACCAAAACAGTCATAATTTGAAAACATGTTATCTATCCAAAAAACACATTGTCCGACAGAAATATTGGTCCTTATCGTCAGTCCGACAAGAAAACGCTCGCACATATATAACTCAGTTAATTTACGTATTTAATATCAAGAGATAAGTAATGGACGTTGTTTATAAGCAAGTAATGAATAATTCATTAACAAAATAACTGAAAAAAAGTAAATTAGAAAATAGAAAAAGAAGTATATTATTATGTCGCTAGGTTGAAACGTTACTCACTTTAATCTTCCATCTCCGGGGGTTCCTAGTAGAATTAAATTGGTATTCGATGCTCCATTCGAATCTAAAATTAGGATTAGTGGTTCCCATTCAAGATTTCAAAGTGACTTTCTTCCCCGACTATAGGAAGGTAAGAGAAATCTTTGAAATTTTTCTTCAGCCATTCTCCCATGTGGTGCATATTTCTCCAGATATACTTCAAATATGCCATATCTTACATTCTCCACACAGACTTCAACTAAGCCAAGTTTCACATCACCTCGTGTGCGCGGTACAATGTTTTCTCTTCACGTCGTAAAATTGAAATGGGACACCTGTATATATTTTCAGCTTTCTGCATTCGATCATATAAACTTCAAGTATGGCAAATATCAAATTTTTTCGTGCGTGCAATATGCTTGAAAAGGCATATAAAGCTTCCTCTTCACGTATTAATATATAGATTAAAATGGAACACCTGCATATAATTTTCGCTTTCTGCACATCTTCTCCATATAAATTTTGAGTATGCCAAATCTCACACTCCTCCGTGCATGCAATATGCTTAAAAAGAGGTCGAAGGTTTGCTCTTGACGTATTAATGTATAGATATCACAGTTGAAGGTAAATTTGAATGATATTTGAGGTGATTATCACAGTATACTGACTTTATATCACACATTTGATTCCAAAATAATATTAATATATTGATGGGCAAGCCTTTTTTTATTATTCATAATCAATAATCATACTGACTTGATATGCATTTCATATATGTATATGTCTATGGACGCAGCCGCATTCATACAACATATTTTTGATTTTCTGAAGTATTGCCCCACATAAATTGTCGGACATGTATACAGTAATATTCTAGACACTATTTGAATGGAAAATAAAAAACATAGAGATGAGCGTTCATTGATGAAGGAACTGTTATAATCCTGACACGTTTTTAGTGTCGGACTGAGAAAACCCCCTAGAAAATTTGTCGGACAAAATGACCAAATCTTAGAAAAAAAATAATTGAACACGTCCTCAAAGTATCAGATTAGCGGTAATCCGTTTTCATACCAACGTACTTTTAACAAGTGCGGCTTGTCGGACTCACCGCTGGCCCACAATATTCATGTCGGACAATATTATTTTTCATTTTATAATCAAAAAATCTTTCGGTTAGTGTAAACATCAATATGACGGTAATACATTTTCAAGATTTCATGAAATTGATATGTTCAATTAGCTCTCGCTGAAAAACGCCCCCAAATCAAGAATTTCGTCAAATGTGAAAGCTGTAGGACTCATCACAATGAAGTCACGAAGTCACGAAGTTTCAAGTGAGCGGTAATCAACGAAAAATGTATGCCCTGTCTCACGGACTATTCGGCAAGTATCCCATTTACGGTTATAGATACACAAATCTATATACCACTCACTGATTCAACACTGAATCTTGAAAACTGTCAAGTCGATGAAGCTGAAATTTGGCAGATGGGTGGCTTGTGAGGAGTAGACGTCAGCTGAGAAAGGATTTTGCAACAGGGCTGAATTAAGGAGAGATCTATATGAACGTTTTATGGGTTTGTCGGTAGAGGCATGAAATTCAGGAATTAGGTAGAAAACTTGAAGTAAATAAATACCGCAATATTATTTGTTGACAAAGTTGGATTAAGGTGGTCTAAAGAGGGATAAAACTATCTCTGGGAGTTCTTCTGTTTTTGATGTCAGGGACTTGAATTATATAGATTTCCTTCTGAATTTCAATGTTTTTTTGCCAATGACAAATACTATGATATGGTTTCTACAACAGGGATGGGCTAAAGTTGTCAAAGGAATATCAAAAAATACGAACTATGCTAAAATTTTGCAGATAAAGAGAAAACGTAATTTGAGAATAGATTTTGCGAAAGGGAATTAAGGGAGTATAAAAGACGATTTCCAGTTTTTATGAGAGTTTGATATTTTAGTGTTGGAAGCATGAAATTTGATTTTCAGGTAGACTACATAAGAAAAATACATTATTTTTTCGAAAAGGATGGATCAAAGTGACTAAAAAAGAAATAAATTATCTATGGAAGAAACAAAAGTGTTTCTGATTTCAGGGACTTGAATTATATTAGTTCCCTTCAAAAGTCCGATGAATCTATATCTTCAGAAGCGAAATACCACTCACTGATTCAAAACAAAATCTCAAAATCTGCCAAGCCGATTAAGCTGAAATTTGGCAGGTGGGTAGCATGTCGGAAAAGAAAGGATTATGTAACAGGGACAGATTCAGGTAGATTTATATGAGAGTTCTATGTTTTTGTTGGTAGAGGTACGAAATTCAGGAGTTAGTTAGACAATATGAAGAGAATAAATACCGAAATATGATTTTTTTCGTTCGAGTTGGATTGAGGCGGTGCAGACAAGACCAAATTTCACTCGGATAGCTCAGTTTTTGATGTCAAGGAGTCAAATACTTGGATTACAATAATTTTGCTCATAAGTTCAATGTTTTTAATGGATGAATATTACGATATGATTTCTACAACAGGACAGGGATGAAATAAGATTGTCAACGAAATATTAAAAAGCACGAATTACATTTAAATTTCACAGGGAAGTAGTTTGTGGAGTATAAAAGTCATTTGATCAAGGATTTTGCGACAGAGCCGAATTAAGTGGGTATAGAGGTGATTGCAAGTTCATATGAGAGTTCTTTTTCATTGCTGTTAAAGGCATGAAATTTGATATGCAGGTGGATAACGGTAAAAAATATAAACCGTTATATTATTTTTTGTATGCGGGTGAAACCGCGGGTAGCCGCTAATAAGTTATATAATCTTTTTTTGTAGAAAAAAATGTGTACTTCATTTTTACTTATGACCTTGAATGCTCTAAGACCGTTATTAAATGAAATATTTGAGAAAACTGGTCAAAAATAGGGGCCATGGCGATGTCAAATAGCTGTAGATATTTCACACCCGATATCTCGTTAACGGTTATAGATATGCAAATAATTCATACAATCTTTTTTGTAGAGAAAAATGTGTACTTTATTTTTACCCATGACCTCAAATGCTTTAAGACCATTAGAAAATGAGATATTTGCGAAAAACTCGTCAAAAATGGGGTTTTTGATCTTCATTCTTCAATATCTCCTGAAGCACCAGGATTTGACAATATGATTTTTTCACACTCATTGTACATACCGAAACGAAAATATTCAATAGATGAAACCGAAATTATACATGATGGTTTAGGCATATTTCCACTTTTTCGAGTATTTATTTGTTTCTGAATCAAGATGATGAGCCCATAGTCATTTTGCTGTACTCACGTCAACATTTCCGATTAAAATTATTCCAAATAATTACTGGTTTATTCAGAATCAGGCAGGGTCATAATTGATGACTATTCAAATTTTAACTGCCTTTAATTAATATTTAACAAGGCCTCTATTCAGTATTACGAAGTGTTTAAAAACTCATTAATTATTGTACAAAATTGACGTCCGATATCTGTCAATAAATTCACAAAATTAATTTCTATTGTATTATCCTTAATTCAGTGTTCATTCATCTCACTAAAATTGAATTTTCACTCGTTTCCGCTTTTGATATTCGCAGCAGAGTTATAGAAACAAATTCTGTCGATAAATCAAAACAGAGAAAACAAAAATAAATAACCTGTCAACAGGTAAAATAGTTCGGATAACTTTATTTGTCAGTCGACCAAGTTTTCAATTTCAGTGATACTTCATAATAAAACCAGCCTGTCATTCGCAGATGTTGTCACGAATTTACTGAAATACTTCGTGAAATCTGCTGTCTTACATTTTTTTTTTTTTTGTAGATGACTCCTACTTATTTAAGTGGTGGTCTTGAAGGAAGTTTTATGTTACAGGTGAACTGGTGCGTACAGTAGCCTTGTATTACCCCGGAAGCAGCGAGCTGGATTTTGGATGTCCTGGGTGCGAGCCTCTTCGATGGCAAGGTGGCCAAATACCCATCGCACGTCGTGTTATCAAACTGCGGGTGGTTACCATTCCACCAGCAGCTTTTTTAGCTGTTTCTTCGTTGGCTGTTGTCGGAATCTCCCTCGCTCTAGCATTTCTTGCATTCAATCTACATTTCCGGAAATTAAAGTGAGTTTTAATTCAATAATTTTGTTGATTATCAAATTGAGGTAACACCCAAATCCCTTGTATATTCTACAACGAACTAATTATAAATTATTAACTTTATTTTGATATTTATGATTCAATTTGCTTTTCAACAAAACACAATTTGAATGAAAAATGGATGTCCATGAAAGTAAAAATACAAACGGGATAATTTGTGGCTAGAATTTCTGTAACGGCTCTGCAGTTATCAAATATAAAAAAACTCATTTTTCATTTCAAAGTTTTGTTTATTTTGTGTCTGTCAAGTGCAACATGCAATAAATAATAACTTCCGACTGGATTAAATGTAGTAAAAAGTCCAACAGAAAGTTTTCATGACTGAACTAAAATGAATTTGAAAGTGAAAAACACTCGAAAACATTATGATAATATTCAAAATGGAATTGAAAATTTATACATACAAGGAAATATTGATAAAATCCAACCTAGCTTAAGAAAACAAGCAGATGATCTTACAACAAGCGGAGTCAGTGCTTTGCCAATTGTTTGGCTTGATTGCGGGATTTTCCTTCAATATTAAATTTGTTGCCAACTCCTCTTCTACAGAAATCTCGAAAGTATCATTTTAGAGCTATTTCCTGCCTATTTTTATTATTTTAAAAGTCTGTCCAATCCAATTTATTTTTAAAACTTCATTTGTTGATTAACGTTTTTAATGCATATAATTTAGGCATCTATTCAAGGATACCTCAAGATGTAAGCATTTCAAAGGTTTGCTTTATTTTTTATCTTGCTTAAGTCATCTATGACACCTTTAACTCCAAACCATTTCCGGTAGACCTGAATTTTATGTTGTTTGGGACCATTAGGTAGTAATAAATCCTAGCCCCATGGTAACTTTTGTTATACGCGAAAACCATGAAATTCAGGCACTTTTTTCAATTTTTGGCCTACAACTTCTTTCCTGTGCATTTTCTCATATACTAACATAATTACCGAATTGTAGAGGACTCAATTTTCAACAAATTTACTCTCTTAAGTTTTTTTCGTACGACCAACGATTACCGAAATATGAGGCAGCGAAATAGGGATAAAATATCAAGCTTTGCAAAATATTAACTTTCTTGCCACTTTGACTCATGAAAACTCCATAAAGACTTCATTTTAGAGAAAACTTGCTCATACAGAAGTTGTAGAGCATTTATTTATCTACATTTTTTAACGTCAAATTCTAAAGAATGGGGGTAAATTTAAATAAAAATGAAAAAATGACATTTTTGTCATTTTGACCCAGAATTGTACGGGCTCATTATTGTGATAGTCATCAAACTCAGGTGATTTGGCCCTTGAGGCCCTTCCTATCTTAGTTTGCTGTTCGGATCATTTTGAATCTACTACTTACCTAACAGTCTTAGATTTGAATGTTTAAAATGACTGCAGTGTAGGTTGGTTGATACATGTGTGAATAATGGCTTCTATAAAAGCCAAGGGACAGTGGGTGTTTTATGTGGAAAGAATTTAGAAGAAGGAGTTACAGTTACTGTGAAGAAAAGAGGATTGAATACTTTGAAGAAAGCAAGCCTTAAAAGGGGGAGGAGGAATGATGCCAAATTGTTGAAGGACAAAGATGAGATCCAGGCTTACAGTTCTTGTTCAAAAATTACAGGCGGAAGCTAGGCCATCCAGAAAAACTTCATCACTACCACAGCTCAGATCAGAAGTTACAGTTTTGCCTTCAGGGGACATTGTTTCTTACGTGGGGAAGAAATACCTACAGATTATAAGAGAGATCGTCCCTTCGTAAAGAAACCCACAGAGCCGGAACTAGGGTATTGGCCGCCCGTGGCGAATCATAAGACTGCGTCCCTATTTTTGTTTAGAGAATTATTATGAATATGAGGCAAAAAAGATATAATACAAAAAAATATATATATCCTTCAAAACAAGTGGTGACATAATAAAAACAAAATTATAATCAATCTGGTACAATAAATATTGCTAACATCTTAATATCTATATATGAATCAAAAATCGATGTCGCAATACAAAAAAATGTGCTGTGTCCATGCAGTACTTTCCCGACCATAAATTTCCTGGCCAGTTTCATCACTTTTTCAGGAATTCAGAGTGTCGCATCAATTGATTGCATATTTCAAAGTGGCAGCTGTCATTGTCAAAGTGACATCTGTCATTGTCAAAGTGACAGCTGTCATTTTCAAAGGAATAACTGTCAATTTTAATGTGACAGATGGCAGTTATATTTTAGTCCTACGTAAAATAAGTATTCTTGAAAATAAATAGTCTTCAGTTCATTGGAACATGAAGTTTTGACATTTGATCGCCGGAAGTGTAATCTAAAAATGGTCACGTGAACTCCACTAATTAATATTAATTCTTGATATCTACTAATTTTATCTTCCTGAGAGCTTTAAGTTGATACCAAACTAGATATCATTTGAATAATTTGTAAAAGAAACAATTGATGATCGTATAAATATCCTCTTTGACACTTCCACCACAATTACATATCCCCGCAAGAGCTTTAATTTGATACCAAACACAATATAGCTATATGATTTGATGAAAAACTTGAATATGAAATTTCGTTCGAAAATTCGTACGCGTTCTCAAATTATCGTGCTTCCACACAGACGAACCGACAGACAGACCTACTTTTTTATTAAGCTATGTCTTTTGGGTTCAGTGGGATCTATAACCAGAATTAATTAATTTTGAAGAATATATAAAAAATTAAAAGATAAAAATATATTCTTCTTTAACAAACAAGCGTAGCGGGTGGCTCGGCATTTCTAACACAATGCACTAAATGCAGAAGCTAGACTATTTGCTGATAGAGCAGTGCACATCTCCAATAACCAATAAACCCAAGTAAAATTTATAGTTGACCTCAAGATGAAATGGATAGCAGGTTATATAAGGGTATAAGCTTTCTCACCCAAAACCCGTCATAAAACATTTCTTAAATTTGAATTTAAATTATTTGTTTAATGCATTTCATAGAATTTTGCGCCCCATAGGAGTCTGCGCCCGTGGCAGGGGGTCACCTTCGCCCTAGTTCCGGCTCTGGAGACCCAGCTCATTTGGTTGAGAGACTTGAAACAGAGACAAGTTTTTGAAAGCAGCCAGAAAACAAAGGGACAATGAGCCAAAAAAATAATCGCTCGCGTTCTTCGAGATTTGAATTTAATTTCCGCTGACGCTCAGTACCATCATGACTGCCAAAAGAAGCTATACCAAACACCAACGTTGTCTGGATTTGCTAAAGAATACAGACTAGATTCTAGAGTTGATGGAGCAATGGAATATATTTATTATTTCCTGGAAGATAACAATGAGGAGTGTCAAATCAGATTCACTGAATTGACAGATTGATTGATGTATATCACAATACCAAATTACCAGAGTCAGATTACTCAGAACATCAGAGGAATAAGCCCTTACAATCTTGGATCAAAATGACAAAAATGCCATTTTTTTCTAAATTTAGACCAACTCAACAGGATTTGACGTTAAAAAATGTTTGAAGCATGGATTTGATAGGTAATTAAATGCTCTACAACTTTTATGCAAGCAACTTTACTCTAAAATAAAGTCTTCATGGAATTTTCTTGACTCAAAGTGGCAAGAAATTTATTATTTTGCAATGCTTGATATTTTATTCCTATTTCGCTGCCCCATATCTCGGTAACCCTAGGTCGTACAAAAAAACCTAAGAAAGCAAATTTGTTGTAAATTTTGTCCTCTACAATTCGGTAAATATAATAGTATATGTCAAAATGCACAGGAAAGAAGTTATAGGCCAAAAATTGAAAAAAGTGCCAACATTTCATGGTTTTCACGTATAACAAAAGTTGTCATGGAGCTAGGATGACGAAAACTTGGATTTATTACTACCTCATAGTCTCAAACAACATATAAAAAATTTAAGACTACCGGTCGTTATCACTGGACTATAGAATTCTCAACGTGGACAATAACACCCCGTTGTGAGCATTTGATACTTTTAGAGAGACAGTAGAAGACCCAGAGAGAATTAGGGGAGTTAATAGAGTCTAAAAAAGGAAAAAAAAGCACGCTACTCATGTACTAATAAAGTAAAGTAAACTTTAATATTGGTTAATTCTTGTTGTATGTATTGTAATCATTTTCATCACGTGTGCGAAAATTCACATATTTCAGTAGTTCGGGAAGTGGATGAAAATTACATTCAGATCCTCATTAAATTGGATAATACAAAGAAAAATATTTTTTGATTTGAATTAAAAAAAAATGAAAACTTCCGATATCACATGAAATGTCTTATATAATATAAATGCAGGCGAAGCTTGGAAAAGCCTGATATTAAAAAATAGCAAAAAAATATGTTTGTAGCAATTAAGTTACAACAAATTTTTGTTATATAATGCGATTTTTGCAGTCTTGCAGGAATTGACAGTATTATCTGTGCTTGTGCTCAATGCTCCTTGGCTTTGCCTCCGCGCGGTGCCCGCGCTTTATTTGGTAGTCCAAATTTTATTTGAGCTAAATGATTTTTACTTTACCAAACATTCAACCATAGAAACCGCATTAATTTTTGTGAACTAAAAGGCAAATTATTTATCAATATATTCTCGTATATGCACCACGGCTGAGAAGATCATTTCCTTTCTCATTCATACTCTGAATAAGTAGGTACTTAAGAACTCTTGCAATAATGATTAGCTATGGATTATCGCTGTTCTTTCTTCCCTCAAATGTTAATTTCTATCAACACTTAACCTAAATAAAAGTTAAGAGCTACTTAAATTGAAACTTTTTAATTAAACATAACATAAAATGAAATGGAAAAGAACACTCAAGTAATTAGCATTGCCAATCATTAAATTAATGAATTCTTCCTGCAGATCAATCAAATTATCAAGTCCTCGTCTGAACAACATGACAGTGGTTGGTTGCATTTTAGTTTACGTAGCAGTGATTCTTCTTGGCTTGGACCATGCTACCCTCAGAGTAACTGATCATTTTTCTACTGTTTGCACAGTGAGTATAAAGGACCAGCCACACAAGGGTTTAGAATTCCGCAAGGAAATACCGTTTGTTGTAAATCAAATTTCATCAGACACTTTAGCATGCGCGGAATTCGTGCCCTTGTGTGGACATTCCTTCACATTTAAAATGTACAGGGTGATCTGATTTCATTTTCAGCTACGTGTTTACTTATTGTCGGCCGGTTTCTCGCTGGCTTTTGGTTCGATGTTCACGAAAACTTATCGGGTGCATCGAATATTCATCCGAAGTCGTAGCGGAATGGTAAAAGATAAACTCCTGCAGGATACGCAGCTCATATCGCTCATATGTGTTCTCCTGCTTATCGATGTACTCATCGTGACCCTTTGGGTCGTTATCGACCCCATGCAACGGCATCTAAGGAATCTCACCCTCGAAATCAGCGCCGCTGATAGGAGTGTTGTTTATCAGCCACAGGTCAGTATTCAAGAAATTCTCATCACCTACCTTTTTGTAATAAATTTGATTATTATTTAGGTTGAAGTTTGTCGCTCGCAAAACACAAACGGCTGGCTTGGGGCTCTTTACGTCTACAAAGGCCTGTTGCTAATCGTGGGTGTCTACATGGCTTGGGAGACCCGCCATGTGAAAATCCCTGCCTTAAATGATTCTCAATACATTGGAATGAGTGTTTACAGCGTTGTGATAACCAGCGGAATTTTCGTTGTTCTAGCAAATCTTATGTCTGATCGCGCCACACTTGCTTTCGTTACCATGACGACTTTTATTTTAATATCTACGACCACGACGCTATGTTTGCTGTTTTTGCCAACTTTACATGCTATCCTTAAACGAGCAGACAACTGCGATCCTGTGGTACAAAGCATGGGACTGAAGATCGAATGTAATACGAGACGGTAAGTATTTTTCAGCGATATATCACGAGGTTTATGTTTCAGTCAACCCTTAACAATATTTCAAATATATTTTTGTAGATTTACAATCACTGCTTGATCAAAATCGCAATTCATTTTGAGCATATTTTCAACCCTTACCATCAATTTTTGAGTGTTTTGTTATTTTTTAACAAACAATTCAGTGAAAATAGTTTTTTTTCAGGAAGCTGATATGAGAAATAATTCCTATTGTTATTTTCGGTTTCCGAACTGATAACCCATGAACAAATGATTACTGGCAATTGATAATTCGACCTTTAATACTTGTCAATATGACCACAATATTTTAAAATTTTTTAACAGTTTAGTGATAAACAAATATTTAGTTTCAAGGTAATTAAAATAAGAAATATAATGTCAACCTAATTTCAGATTCTCGTTCCCAAGTTTTTGAAAAATAGTTATCGGTAATTGATATTTATTTTGCAAATATCTTCAACCCTGAACAATATTACTACAATATTTTTTTCTATTTTTGAATAACTCGTTTAGTAACAAGCAAGTAATTTGTTTCAAATTTTCAAATTCTTAAGTTAATTACTCATAAACTAAGAATAATTGGCTCATTCTGCAAACATTTCCAGCCCTGCTAAATATTACCACAATGTATCCTGATTTTTGAACGACTGGTCAAATAATCAACAAATAATATGTCTTCAGGGACCTAGCACAAGAAATAATTTTTTCTTTACTTTTTATTTCACGAACTGATTGTTAACTCAAGAACCAATAAAGACTGGTAATTAATGCATTACTTATCAATATTTATACAAAGTTTTGTAATTTTTTGATTGATGGTCCACTGGTAAACAGATAATTTGTCGTCAGGAAACTAAGAGTATTCATTATCATCTTAATTTCCATTCGCGCTTTGATAACTCATGAAAAAATTGTTATTGTTCTGTAATATCTATTTTACGAATATTATATGCCTCTACAATATTTCTAAAGTATTTTGTTCAATAATAAATTATAAACAAGTGATTTGCTTCGATAGATCTGACATGAGAAATTATTTTAAACTAATTTGCCATTCTTTAGTCAATAACTCATGAAATAATTGCTATCGGCTGTTGGTATTTTTTCTGCAAACATTTTCAACCCTTGTGAGTATTACAACTATGCTTGGTGATTTTTGAATCACTGGACCTGAAATAAACAAAAAATTGTCTTCAGGGGCTAATAAATAATTCTTACATAATGAGGCAATAGCTCATGAATCGATAGCTGTTGGCAGTTTGTATCAATTTAAAAATACTCTTATCATTTATTATCATCTCTACAATATTTGATAATTTCTTTAAGCCCTAACCCAGTAATAAACAAATAATTTGTCTTAAGGGAGCTGAAGAGATAATTTCGGTAATTACTAGTTCTTGATTCAATAGCTAACGAACAAATAGAGACTAGTAATAGATAATGGCAACACTTATCAATATTTATACAAAGTTTCATAATTTATGTATCAATGGTTCACTAGTAAAAAAATAATTTGTCTCCAGGAAACTGATAGTATTAATTTCCATTCGTTCTTTGATAACTAATGAAAAAATAGTTATTGCTAAATAATATTCATTTTGCAAATGTTCTCAGTCCTTTACAATATTTCTACAATTGTTTATGTTTTTTGAACTATTAGATCAATAATAAATAATAATAAAGTGATTTGCTTCAAGAAATCTGACTTGGGAAATTATTGCAAATTAATTTGCCATTCTTGAGTCAATAACTCATGAACTAATAACTTTCGGCTATTGGTAGTCCTTGTTCAATTATTTTCAATCTTTGTCAATATTACAGCCTGTTGAATTTTGAACCACTGGTCCTAATAAACAAAAAGTTTGTCTTCAGGGACTAGCACAATAAATAATTTCTTACTATGCTTATATCTGCTAAATTATTACAATTAGGAAAATTATTTTCCGAGACAATTTTGTTGGTCTATTATTTTACTAATAAATGAATCTTTGTCCCAGTCTTCAACATCAGTAGTTCACGATATATTCGGATTTAAATTTAAATGGTGGATGTGTAAAAAAAAATATATAGATCATAAAATAGTTATTTTTGTATTAAGTGTGCGAAGTGATTGTTTTTTTTGTTGCGCATGAGAATGTCAATTTTACCCGAGACCGTAAGATCGAGGTAACAAATTCATTCGAAAGATTTTTCAAATTTTTAAATTGTTATTTAATACTATATAAAAAAATATTTTATGTGCTGTCGTCTCTCAGTCGGTGCGCTCATACTATAAAGGTTACTTGGAGCCCTATTTTAACATTAAATAAAAACTATAAACAATACAGATAAAGATTAGGAAACAAGACTTGCTCATTGAAAATTTTCTCATCTTTAAGAATTTTTTTTTCGATTTCCACTATTCCTCATAGTTTTTGACATATATGTAATACTCCTATATTGCTAGTTGGATCTGCAGAACGGTGAAAACACTACGGTGCAGACAATTATACGTCTATCTCTTTTTATTTTACCTTGAATCTTATGCGCATGCTTGAGAATTGAGCAGCTTCGTGCAATTGGTGCAAGTCACGTGCAAGCATCGTCCATCTTTGAAATGTAGAATGAAACAATCAATGATGTCTAAACATTAGACCCAGCTTGCTAGGATTTGTTTTCAAGCAGTCATTAGGGGTACGGGGAACGGGGAAAGATCCAAGCTGGTAGTGCAGGTTGCATAATTCTAACCTTCATCAAATTTAAAACTTAAATCTTCATCAGAAATATATGAATTGATGAACAAGGCAAGGGATTTATGAATATTAAAAATTGTGAAAACGTGAATTTTACATTTAAAGTACAATTCACAAAAAAAGTTACAATAAGTTAAGCGCCTTTCATTTTATAAATAAATTATGGTATGATTTTAATATGAATTGATAAATTTTTCAAGTTGATTTTGAGATTGTAATTATTTTAAAAAATTAAAACACAGACAATAACAATACGCGTCATACAAACAGTGTAAGCTAGGCATCACGCATTTTAAACTTTGATGATTCCCTTTCCTCCCTACCCGCTAATGACTGCTTCAAAACAAACTGTACACCAACCTTAGATCATAAATAATATCTAGATGGAAGAAGCTGCGAACGGTTACGACGGAAAGAGATGGAAGATATATTGTAAGAATGCTGGAGAAATAAACTGTGCAAGCGTGACAATAATCAAATTTCGGTTTTTCAAGTCCGCAAAATGACAAACACATGATGTAATGAGTTCTTATTTCTGTAAAAAATATTTATATTCATTCGCCGTTTTCTAATTGCAAAGTACATCTTCTTAACATTAATTTTATAAATAGCAAATAAAATTCGATAGACATGCGCAGTTCGTTTCACTTCATTATTCTTTCTTTATATTTTATTTCTTTGTCCCTCTAACCGTTCGCAAAAATGTGTTGTGTGATATAGGACTCCTTCCATCTAGATATTATTTATGATCTAAGACACCAACATAGGACGTGCGGAGTCTAATATATAAGACGTCATTGGAAACAACCTTTCAAATATCGAGGGAAACCGTGACGCTTGCGCACAACTAGTCAAGTAAAAATCTGCCGTCCCACTTTCTCCGTGACAACTCCACTTATGGGAGCTAGCAATATAGGAGTATTACATATATGGTTTCTGAGTTATGCTCCATTCACAGCGCGAAATTTGGTGAAATTCCAAATACGAAATTTCAACTGTTGAAATTGGTCCGTTCACGGCCTGAAATTTAGACACCGAAACTAGTGACTAGCGACAGCTGTAGGCTTAATTTCGAAGTAATTTTGTTTGTATTCAATTGATATTATAAATATGATAACTGGGGAAGAATTATTACATTTAATTTCTTGTTATCCTTCTTTATGATAGGAGAAATATAAATTTTAAGAATTATCGTGTGGAAACCACTAAAAATTAGAAATCTTCAAGTACTGCCTCCAATCAAGACAACTTATTTGAAAAAGATAAAAATTAACCACAAACAAAAATCGTACACAAATAATCAAACGTCAAATGAAATAAGAGTTCATTCAAAACACATTATTTTTGTAGAACGCAACCTAAATTACAAAAAAAGTTTGGAGCTTGCAAGATTTGGTCAAAGTGGAATTTGTATGCACCAAATTTCAGTGCTGTGAACGCTACTACGGCTTTCCCAAATGCCAAGCTTTACGAATTTCGCCGAATTTCAGGCTGTTAATTGGACATTATTGCAAGAAAATTAGGCAACCTTTTCTTTGTTTCCATTTTTTGTTAAAAACAATTGCAATTTTTGTTGGCAAAAAAAAATTCTGAAAACATCTTCTTCTAAATTTTCCCGAATCGAATCATATTTTTTGAACTCTTAGAACTATTTTTCTCAGAAAACTCACTTCTCGACTAGACTAATAGAAAATTATTTCAAATTAATTTGCCATTCTTGAGTCGATAACTCATGAATTAATAACTATCGGCTATTGGTATTTTTTCTGCAAACATTTGACACCCTTGGGAGTATTACAACAATGTTTGGTGATTTTTGAACCACTGGTCCTGAAATAAACAAAAAGTTTGTCTTCAGGGACTAGCACAATAAATAATTCCCTTTTAGTTCTCACATCACGAGCTAATAACTCAAGAACCAATGATTACTGGCAATTTATATTAATTATGCAAATACTCCTAACACTTTTTATCATTCCTACAATATTTAATAATTTTTTAAGCACTAGTCCAGTTTTAAGGGAGCTGAGGGAGTAATTTCGGCAATTACTAGTTTCTGAATCAATAACAAGTTTCTGAATCAATAACTCATGGACCAATTGATATTTTCGCGAAATTGGATACATTGACAATGGTTATATCTTCATTTTATTGATAAGTACTCTTCATCATGGTTATCAGATATTTGGAATACTAAAACATCAATAACAGTTCTGACATGAATTGACGTTAATAACAAAAAGTTTAATACTTAAATAACTCAATTGTGAAAGTTTAGTTTTAATATTAAATCAATTCAGGTCAAAATTTTAGTTGGAAATTGATCAACTTCGACACTTGAATTCCTGAAACTTTCTGGTATCGAATATTAGTGTTATAAATTACCTGCAATTGATTTTTCGTCAGTCTGATCATCGGCAATAAAACAAAAAGAACAAGAAATACTGTCAAATAAATAACTCGAAAAGTAACGATTTCCGTGATTTATTTGACAAGTACATCTAGCACGCGAACTTCCTACTAATGCAACCTACATTCTGCAATGAAAAACAAAGAAATATATATCCTTCCATTACAAAATTACTTATAATCATTTCACAATATATATATAATAATTTTGGAGGATTATTTTGTGATTGGATAATTTTTTATATTGTAGATTTGTAACGGACGATCGTCGAGAGCTACAATATCGCGTGGAAGTACAAAATAAAGTGTACAGAAGGGAAGTTGCTGCATTGGACTTGGAAATAGGACGACTGGAGAAACAGCTCCTGGAAATGAACTCTGTTTCCTGTTCGTCCTCGACTTCATCCCTTGCCAGAAAGGTTATTGTTGTCACATTTATTCTACTAACTAATTTTAATGTGTTGAACTTGCTTATACTTTATTGAATTCTATAGTATTAGATGCAATTGAACGCATTTTGAAATTGTGCAGGTGGATATATCCTCAGCGGAAGGCTCCAAGGACCACCCCCGCACGCCAAGCATAGGCGGTGGCCTCCCTCTTCTACTATTATCAGTCCTCCCTCCTGTAATCCCCCGCGCGAGCTGGCCATCCGCCGCCGTACAAGAACATCCGAACCGTCGCAGCGTCACTTTCAGTTCACAACCAAAGCTCGACGACCAAAGCTCATCCAGAAGACAAGGAGAGCCCGCCATCGATCTTTACAACTTCTGTCTCCGCCCGGATCGTTTCAGCGAAAAAGTTGGCGTGTTTGGAAGATTGAGAAGCTTCTTCGGAAGCAGATCTTCCATGAGAAAGTCTTCAGCTGCGTCATTTGCTGGTAACACCAACGCAGGAATCGCTGGTGCTTTGAAAGTCCATATGGGGTATTTTGCTGGGTTAGTACCTGGAACTAAAACGCAGTTAGCTTCGTCTTGTAGCACTAGTTCGGTTACTATCAACAAAACGGACTTTTCTTCAACTAAAGATCTGTACAACAGAAGACAATCTTTCGCGAAAGCGGGCGGAAGTGGGCCAATAATTAGCGTTACTTCTGATGTCGACATGAATGACGAAGAAGACACATCAAGGAGGAAATTTTCTTTGGGGTTGTGTTTAACCAAAAAAGATGAAACAGATAGAATAAATTTGCAGAAAAGAAAAAGTATTACTCATCAGCACTCCCAACCGGTTTTATCTTTCCGGGAAAGGGCCAAAGGTTCCCCAAGATTTCCTCATAAAATAGTCCCAACTTGCAGTTTAAATGCTCTGGAAGACCGCCGGAAAAATTCTTCTGCATCTCAAGTGTTGCAACAACAATCTGCGTTAAGGCGAAGCAGTCATCAACCGACTCCATTATTTTTGCAATTAAATCCAAGACAACAAGCTACCAAATGGCGTTCAATGGAGGACGCGTCATCTACAACCCTTCCGGGGAGCCGTCGAGGCAGTGGAGTCCTTGCAATATCGTGTTTACCCTCCAGTGTGGGGTTCCAACCCCGCGCAGCTTCTTACAGCCCGAATTGTGATGTTTGGTCCACAGCAGAGTTTGGTATACCATTTAGCGAGTTGTGTAAAACTTCTATGAGTCCCAGGTTTAGGAGGTCACAGCGTGATGTGACGCAGTAAGTTTTTTTTTCTTTTTTATTTATTTTTGCGCACTATAGTGTCAAATTATTGTAATTAATAATTTTACTAAATATCGCAGCTTACTCCGCCTTTAATAAATAGAAAATGGCAAGCAACACACTTTTCATAATTCGTTTGGTCTCGTGCGACATCTACAGTATCGATCTGCATTATTTTTTAGTAGTTTCAAGCCTTTGACTAACAGATGGCAGACTAAAATTCTACCCGAAAGTGTTTTGAGGTTGTTCAGGCTGCAAAGGCCTAATTTGACAAATTATATTGAGTAAGCTGAGATATTTGGTAAAAATAACAATACTGTAACATTCTTTATCATATCATAGACTTTAAAGATACATAAACTGGATCGTCTATTCCGAAGTTTTAATAGAAATATTTTTACAAGAAATTTAATTTAAAACTTAATTGAAATGCACACAAATCGTTTTAAAGATTGATGAACAGATAGAATATTACATTTTTGATAAGAATCATTAACTTTAGATATAAATAAATCTAATGGTGTTCAAAAGATTATTTGAAAATAAAACAAAAAGAATGGATGGTTTCAAAAGCAATTAGATGAATTTTAGTGCCAACTTATTATGACATTAATATTAAAAATATTTTTTGTGCCAATTCTATATTACCGACTGGTACCAAATATTCAACATTGCTGGCAGACAAACGAGCAAATTTTTTTACTGACAAAAATTATTTGATTAGGACTTTTTTAGGCATTAAATAACTGGAAGAGTTTATTTCATCGAATAAATTTGGACTATTTATTATGACGTTTGAATTTACTCCATTAGTAATAAGAAATTCTGTTTTACCGACTGATAACGAGTACTTGACTTTCTAGGCAGTCAAACGAACAAAATCTAAATTTTGTAATCAATAACAAAAATTACTTCGAATAATTTAACTGAAAAAGCCATTTATTACGACATTTTAAATTACTTCATCTTTTATTCTGCTTTACCGACGGAGAGCAGCTTAACATTCTAGGAGGCCAAGCAAATAATTTTAACAAGCATTTTGTTATTATACTTGAAAATTTTTTGATTGGCGACTATTTTGAGCTTTAATTGAATTAAAAGTTTCATTTTAACGATCAAATTTGGGGAAGCTCTACCTTACTGACTGCAACTCCAAACAAACAATAAAAACCCAATAATCTTTATTATCAACAGAAAATATTTGATAAGGATTATTTTCGGCATTAATCGACGCGAAGAACTTGTTAGATTAAATTAATTACTAATATTTATTATGACGCTCAAAATTTCTCTATCAATACTCAGATATTCTGTATTACCAACTGATAACAGATTCAACATACAATAATATCAACTTTGTTATTGTTAACAAAAAATGATTGATTGGAGACTTTCTACAAGCATTAATTAACCCAATTTTTTTTCAAATCGAAGTAATTTGTACAATTATCACATACAGTCAGTAATCAAAAATTCTATTTTACCGACCGAGAACAAAGGCTCGATGTTGACAGACAAACAATTATAACGTCAATTATGTTGTTATTATCAAAAATTATTTGTTTGGGGTATTTTGAAGCATTTTCTAACTGAAAAAGCTTATTTGATCGAGTATATTTGAACCATTTATTATGACATTTGGAATTACTCCATCAATAATTGAAGATTCTGTTTTACCGACTAAGAACGAAGACTCTACATTCTAAACGGCCAAATGAATAGTAATAACCTTTATTTTGTTATCATTAATTATTTTAAAGTAATTCACCTATAAAAGTTTATTCGAACAAATAAATTTTATGGTTGAATATTGACATTTGAAATTATCCTATTAATAATCAGATATTCTGTTTTATCGACTGAGAGCCAACTAGACTGCAAAAAAAGAAACAAGGATAACTTTAATTTTATTACATAAAATATTTGATTGGGGATGTCTAAAATTTCTCCAGGAGTAATGAGAAGTTCTGCTTTACCGACTGATGACCCAACTTTTTACGCGGTCAAACGAACGAAAATAACCTCAATCTTGTTATTATCAACAAAAATTAATCAATTTGAGAATATTTTGAGCATTAATCGCCAAAAAATAAATATCGACCATTTATTATGACATTTGAAATTACTCTGTTTTACCGACTGAGAACAACAACTCAACATTTTAGATGATCATACGAGCACTAATAAGCTCAATTTTGTTATTATCAACAAAAATTATCCAATTGGAGATTATTTCAAAGCATAATCCTTCAGAAAAAAATATTTTATTGACTTGATTTGCGCAAGAGATCGAAGGAAAGAACGTAACCTGAAAATAACTATTTTTCTGATACCTCATTGGTGTGAACTCGCAGTTCTTCTAGAGCAATAACCAATACAGTTCAATTGCAATAATTCAAAAGTATAGGACATGATTATGTACTTTACTTACTTCGTATGTATATACATTAATTAGTATTAGAAAATTATTGGATTGTATGAAAAGAGGGACTAATAATATAGCGGCCATATTGAAATAGAAAACTAGTGATTCACAAAATTTCTAGTGATTTTTGTTCGACAGTTGGTACAAATATCAAAAAATAATTACGCTCATTATAACTAAATCTGCAATGTCAATCATACATCTCAAAATGCCATTTAAGTTTGCCCTTTTCATCTCACATCCAGTGTAGCCAATAAGTTACAAATTAGGATCAAACTCTCATAACCTGTAAAAAAATCATGACAGACTGACGATGTGTAAATGTTATCAACAAATATTAAATGTAAGTACTCAATTATCGTTAAAAAAGTGTAATTCATGTAGATACATATTTTCTCATACTGAACCTTGATCTTTTGGAAGATGATGCTCAATGTTTTCTAAAAATTCAGTCATGAAGATAGGTTTGAGTCTAATTTGTATTGTAAATATTAAAAATTTTAGATGTTTTAAAATGTACCAACTTCACGAACTTTTAAATTCAAAATTATTTTCCCAAAAAATGCTATATTTTAAAGCTAGCCACATAAATTTTCTATTTTGGAGTCATTGGTATCAAAGGACTACCATGAACAGTATGTAATATTAATAGCTTAAAAACAGACACACCAACATAGATAAAATAAAAGAACCAATATTCTTGATTCGTGTTTTAATGTAACGTAAAGTATTATTTAAATAAATGTTTATAATGGGTCCACTGAGCCAAAGAGTTTCATTCAAATATGATTTTTTTTAATCAATATGCATGTTCTTTCTACAAGAAGTATTTCCCGTGCAGCGTGCTCTACGTTGTTCGTTATTCTGCCTCGGGAGGCATAATTATAGAGCGGTAAAATAAGCATAATAACAAATAGCATTATTCAAAAGTACTTTAATCATATTTTCGGGCACTTATATCACAAAATATCAAAATGATAACTTAAACTAATGGTAAAAATTATGCAATCTACAACAATAACAAAAAATATATGGCGTTGTATCACAATAGTTATACAATTTCATGATACTAGCAAACATCGTATTAAAAACTATTGGAATGTTTATATAAAATTTTATAATTCATATCGTGAATTGTACATTAAATTGTATTACTGAGTATCATCTGAACTATTCGACAAAAAATATTGTCGAAAATATTGCTGGTCTCAATTTTAACCCTGTTTTTTTTTGTATTTTACAAAAAAACTACGTATCTGAAAATCCATTGAATGATACTTTTTCATTATCTGCTTTAATAAAAACAATATTATTCCTCTTTCCATCTTTATTCTTCAATGGTTCACTCTCATTTCTCATTTTATCATCCAATCGCTGCTCTTTGCTTTTCCTGAAGAAATAAATTCCTGCCATTATAACTAAAATCGAAACGCCAAGGACAATTGAAATAATTGCAATAATTTGAGCAACGAAAGGTAAGTTTATTAACTGTTTAAGACCAGAAGCTAAATTATCGGGTATTTCCACTTCTTGTTGGAACCATAACATGGGGAAAAATATTCGGGGCACATCACTGAAAATCCTGAAAAAAATATAAATGTAAAACTGCTAGATATTACGTGACAATATTTACCCAATATTTTCGTTCTGTGTCAAGAGCAAATTTATTTGGAACTTAGCTGATACTGCTAGGGGAATTCCAGTTCTCTGAAATCATAAAAAATATTTACTTTTAGTGTATCCGCAACCTGCAGAGCATAGCTGTTATGTCAGCCAAATTGAAGTTCGTTTTGAAAGGCTCAATACCTACAGAGATCAAAAATAAGTTAGATTTTACACTGAAAGAATCTGTTTCTTGATTTTCGACGGTTAAGAAGTGAGCGGCTGAATTTAAACGTCAACCGACAAAATAATTTTCATTTATTTCAATTAAAGAGTCTGCTTCGAAATTGATTTGAATGGAATATGAAGTGAAATATTAATTAATGAATACATACCGGTTCCAAAGTGATGGCCAACTCATGTTCCTCTTTATTAGGAGTCATCCCTTCGACTTGATCCAAATAATACGGATCAGCTAAGTAATAATGTGGAAAAGAAATGAATCCTGGAGCACCATATCGACAAGAAGTTACGTTGAGTACTCCTGAAGGCACGCATTCTCCTCCACAAAAACATTCGTTTTCAGGATAATTTGTACCTGTACATTAACCTCAATTATCCGGAAAAAATCAGAAGGAATTTATCGTACCATTATCCATAGTTTTTGCGCCCCCTGTAAATTTATATCCCGTTATTCCTTTTACAGAAACTTCTTTTTCAAATTGTAATCCGATTGATCTGCATATATCCGGTGAAAACATATATATTTCATCTTTCGTGACGTGCGACGACCAAAATTCCCCAGCTGATCCACGAATTCGACCACATTGGCCTTCATAAAAGCCAGTTTCCTGTTTGAAATTCCAACGATCTGCGATACCCAAGGGTATTTCTCCAATACCGGTTCCCATTGTCATTAGGCCATCGAATGCCGTCGAACCATTGCGCTGAAAAAATATTTTTTTAATTTTACGGAAACTCGGAAATGGACAAAACTTTGGAAAATTTAAGAATTTAAAGTCTGACGTTTCTGGGTGGTGGTACAAGTTTCTTAGATGTATTTTTAACAAATAACTCAAAAGAGTTCAATTTCAGATAATCTTTTGCAAACAATTTTGGGCGATACAGGTGTACAGGTAAATTGAATTTTCCATTCGAAAATGTGCTTTTTCCGACAAAATATTCTTGTACAGCATTTCTTGCGTTGATAGATCATAAAAAAAATAATCACCTAGAACCTATAGGCTATGTGCAAGGGGGCGGAGTTTGAACAAATATCGATGCGAGCGTTCATGATGAGCACCATTAAAAGCATTGAACTTCATATCTCAGAATATGTCATTGAGCATTGCAGTTTAAAAGTGGAAATAATTGCATATAAAACATAGAAAAACGCTTGTTGTATTTCAGGCATTTTTGTTCAGGATGATTCAAGTAAAATATAGTCTTATAGATTTATAACATCAAAAAACGAGTGAAGTGGATCAAAGCGGTAAATAGAGTATTATCTGTTTTTCATTATTAATCTATATAACAAAGATGTTTGTAATTCAATTGTGAAATTCATCATAGATTTGGGATTCATGAATTTACCTCTATCTCTAATTTGTGTGGTGTTTCAGTAATAGAAGTTTGTCAGATGCACTTCGCAATAATTTTGTTGTTAATATTGTCAGCAACATATTTTTCAACATGTTTAATATGGCAAAAAGCTAATTTCACGCTTTTCTCCAAAGCTTCCTCGGTAAAAGGGATAGTGTTTGATACATTCAAACACAGTCCGTGAGATTATCGGCGCCATGGATTGAGGTTATTCTGTCAATTTGAACAGATTAAGAAGTTTTCTCCAATAGATACGTCATAATAGAAGAAAAAAAATACCCAAAATAAATAATTCCAATGCTATGTAAGTTATAATATCCGTATAGAGCTGAATTAAATAATATTAGTATATTTAAAAAATTAAAGGTACAATTTTCACTTACGAAAAGTCTTCATTTGATACAGTAGAATATCTGTAGCATCTGAAAAAAAATAATAATAACATGGAATCAAACTGTCAGCATGAAAGTTTGTTCCATTCGTTTTATATTCCCATGGCTATCTGATTTTGAATGTGCTATTTTATTCTCGAAATATCTGATGCTAAAGATACTCTACTGCATTAAATAAAGACTTTTATAAGTGAAAATTTATTTTAAACAACTTTTTATTCCTGTATTTTTGTTCTAAAATATACAGGAGAGCCAATATCCGCACAATTTGAAAATCCCATGTTAAACTTTTATGTTCCGCGTTTCATTGCACACCTTGTATGAATAAAAATCAATGTTTGCATGTTTGTTTCCTATGCGTTCCTGAACCATTGATCAGATTGTGATGAAACTTTGGTGGAGTGTTTTGAGGATGCCCGCGACGGTTTCTAGCTCAAAAAATCTATATATATATATATATATATATATATATATAAATGGAATTATTTCTTCGTACTTTTTGCCTTTTGTTTTTAATGAAACTTTTTGCACTATGCTTTGATATCACTGAAAAATACTTCAATTTAATAAAATTAGCTCCATTATTCATTTGAAGTTGATATTGAGTAAACAAAAGACATTCTATCAGTCTATTATTTTAAATCCTTATCTGTCTTTTTCAGCTAAATTTATCAAAAATGTTTTGTACGTCGTCTTGACACATCCGAAATTTGTAGTATTTGCTGTCAAATGTGTAACTTTATTGTGAATTTCTTTTTATTTCTTTATACTTAACGTGGCATTGTAACGTATGCCGGGTACAGCTAGTTAGTGATTTTTTTTTTAACAAACGCATGTAGAGCTTGAATCATGATACATTTAAAAGATTTTTTTTCCAAATAACAAACTAGTCAATTTATTAATGTGAAAATTATGAACAAATGACTTGAAAAAATTGCAGATAAGGTTTTTTTAATGTCTCTGTTAGACAAAAATAGTTATTTACATTACAAGATGCGAAAGTATACTTTTTTGTGTGAGGTGGTATTTGAATGGCCGAGGTGAAGCCGAGGCCGTTCAAAACCTCCGAACACCTGAAAGGGCTTTCGCATCGTGTGATGTATTAGATTTTTTCTGCTACTGTTCTATAAATATATTAATATTTAATAATGATTATTATATTTGGAATAATGTTATGGAGGCTGTTTTACCTGTCTAAAATTATCCATAGCAACGGTTTATTTACAATTTTATCTGTCATCAGCACCTGTCACAAATTTTGAATTTCAATAATTTAGTGAAACATTGCATTTGACCGATTTAAAATGTTAACAGAAAATAAAAATAGTATTCAAAAGACAGCTAACAATGCATGGGCCTCACTTCTTGCGGATGAATCCAAAGAAAGGTACAATCAAACATACAGCATGTTTTCTAAATGGCTTGCTGATAAAAACATTACTCGAATTAACGAAAATGTAATGCTTCGGGTGCCGATATTTTGGATTTAAGGATCGGATGGAAGCCTTCTTCATAAAGTAATGAAATTGAAATTTCTAAAAAGGTGCTACATGAAATTCACATTAATATTTCCTCAAATAAAGAAACAGTGACAAATATGAATTTTGACGTAATTCAAAATGATAAAAATCTCCCAATACAAAGTGGAGAAGTTAATAATTCAAATAATATTCCCACCATGACTTTTTCCAATTGTTCAAATTGTATAATTATCTGAAACCAATAGATAGAGAAAATTAAATAGATTGGATAAAATCATATTATTGTTGTAAACTACTTATTTATTTGAATAAATATTGAAATTTCCAATAAATTTGCATTTTTCAAACTTTTACTTTTTTGTCCTGGCCCCGAAAGTATTACTTTCGTAGCTAGCAACGCATAGCAACGAGTTAACACGAAGGTTTGCTTTCGTTATCGTTCGAGTTGCCAGGACTACAAAGCTCACTTATTTATACAGTAGCAGAAAAACAGTATTAGCATAATATACACGAAAAAATTTCAACTACATTTACTAGATTTTTCATTTTTTGTTAATTTAAAAAATTTATAATAAACAAGATGAACAACTTTTGAACACTTATATGACGTAATTTTGTTGAATCTACATGTAAGAAAGGCTCCAAGAAGCAAAATAATTATAGACGAATTATTTTAAACATATTTTTTGTTGTTCTCAATGAAAACGGAGGTTCGAAAAAAATTAGTTAGTTTACAATAGTCTCACATTCTTAAAAATTCATTAAAATTGACGAAACTTCATTCTTTCAAGCTTCAAGATGACACCTTATTTTTTTAAAATTGTTATTTAATACTATCAAAAAATTATTTTATGTATTGTACTCTCTCAACAGCCGCACCGGCTGTTGAGAGAGTACATGCTGTAACAGCTGCGCGAAACTAGGGTTGCCACCCGTACTATAATTATATAGTGTTGTACTATATTTTGAGCCTGTGTACTATATACTGTTGATGAAATACATAGCACGCAAAAATACTATATTTCATCACCGAACTCCAACAAACAAATCCCTCATTTTTAAAATTCATTAAGGCGCCTCACAGAAAGGATATTTTCGTTTATGAATTCGAGATGGCGAGAAGAAAGAAACAGAAGTAGTATCTCATTGATAAAAAATGAGCTTTTAATTTAAAAATTGAATGTAATAAAGCATATGATACTTTTATTTCAGACAAAAAATGGTTAAAAAATGCAAGAAGTGCAGAAAAAAATTTGACTTGTGCAAATGAATAAGTAATGAATATATCTGTGTCTAGTTCTTGCTTTTTCCATAAGATACTATATTTTTTTGAGGTGTACAATATTTATTATAGCTCATTTACGAAAATACTATATTTCGCAACCCCACGCGGATCCCAATTTTTAGCATTAAATTAAAATTACAAACAATATAGATAGAGCTTAGAAAGTGCAACGTTTTCATTGGAAATTTTCTCCCTTTTAAGAATCTTTTTTTTGATTTGCACTATAACTCATAGTTTTTGAGCTATTGCAAGAAATCTAGGTGACTTCTTTCGTTCACATTTTTGTTAATAACATTCTTTTTTGATGCAGTTGGAAGGAGCCAGGAATAGATTCAATAAAAAAAAATCTAGGTTTTGTAGTCAAAAAAAATGTATATTTTACTTCTAACAGAATGTTAACGGACGTTTCTGATGTGCAATTCCATCCATCTTCAGTGTAACTTAAAATACGTAGCACATTTCAAAGATATGGATGTACTTTATACAGTATTAAAACACTGTGTTGTCGTTTTTGTTGCACTCACACCATGTGTATTGTAATTATAATATCAATTTAATTCTGTATAAAGTTTATCCATATCGTTGAAATGCACTACATATTTTAAATAACGCTGAAGATGGATGGAATTGCACATCCGAAACGTCCGTGAACATTCTCTTAAAAAAGTAAAATCTACAATTTTTTGGACTACAACACCTAGAATTTTTTTTATTGAAGTTAATAACAATCGCAATTTTTGTTTGCGAAAAAAATCCTAAAAACATCTTATTTCGACTCGAATGAGCTATTGCTCATATTTTTTTAACTTTAAGCCTGTTTTACATTTGTCAATATCTCCATCAATTTTAAACTGTGCAATACATTGTACAAAGTCTACAAAATATGTAAATCATTTACATTTGTCAATTTTATCTTCAATTCATTTATTTATTTATTTATTTATTTATTTATTTCAAAATACACTGTCCAAACAGAAACCCAAAACTGGACAGGATCAAAAGTACAAAGTAACAATAAATATACAGATGAAGACAAAATACGAATTATGTATTGTATAAAAATATTTGTGAAAAAAAAGAAACAATGCTAATCCAAAATATCTGTAAGTTTAACATTTTTTTTTTAATTTTAATTTTTTTTAATTTTGCTGGAGCAAAGTGAGACGTGTCAATGCTTGAGACGTTTAAAAGTATTGATAGTATCATAGAATATATCAGCTTGATTTTGAACACTGTTGTAGGTATCATACATTTGATTCAGGGGAGAGTGGAGAAGGATATTTGTACGGCATTTAGGTGTTTGGAATGTCCGCTGACTACGTGAATTGAAGGAAGGAACTCGGAAGTCCACTAAACTTAGTGTTGTTGGATCGTCTAGACTCTAGAGAGTTATTTATGAGTTTATGTAAATATAAAAGCTGTGTTCTATTGCGTCTGTCGATTAACTTAGTGAAGTTGAAATAATCTAGGAGATATTCGTAAGACACGTTGAAATCGGGATAAATATTATGAACTTTGAAATACAGATACCGTAGAATTTTTTTTTGTACTGATTCAAGTAAAGAAATATATGCCTCATACGAAGGACTTCAGATTATTGAACAGTAGTCAAGCTTACTTCTAACAAAAGCATAGTAGAGAAGAAGAATTGCAGAATACCAATATTAGATAATTTAAAAAGTGTTACCAACATACACGTATATACGAATACGTCACTTTCAAACTTCATTGAAATCAAACATACTTCATATTATTATCGTTATTTTTTAGATGAACAATAACGCAATTTTATAAATATGATTCAACCTTACATTAATTAGAAAAATTCTACTCATAATCTGATAGTATATTTTTCAGTTGGCACTACCACAGTTTTCACAAAAATCACTAGAAACCCCTAAAAAATTGAAGGAAAAATAGAGCTTGTTCTAATTGCAGCTTATTAAGCTGCTGAGTAAGTACTTAAAATTGACGGAAAAATTGACAAATGTAAAGCTATATTTTAAGTTCAGTTTCTAGAACTTGAGGAAGTACTTAAAATTGACAAATGTAAGACAGGCTTTAAAACAATTTTTCTCAGGAAACTCACTTCTTGACTAGTCTAATTGAATTTGATGTTATGCCCGAGATTCCTCACTCTTGTACCAACAAATATGCACGGCGTTGCTGAATAATTAGTCTATATAAGCATATAAGATCAAATTTTACAGTTCTGAATCACTTGTATTTTGGGGAAAAATTTAAGGAAAGACAAAAATTCTTCTGGCTTCCAGTCCTATTATTTTTGTGCTGCATTAGGTTTAAGATTTTTATTTTTGTATAATCTTATAATGCGAGAGCTGGCGTACAAGAATGGTTCAAAGTGTCTATAAATTTAGATAATTTATAGGAAAAAAAGTTATGTTACGATACTCGTATAAGGAAAAACACTGGAAATGATGTTGCTTCTATTTGCAGTATTAAAAAAAAATAATTAAATCTAATTTTTTATAGTGATGTTCAAAATTAGTCTCCTTAATAATAAACACTGTTAGTTTTTGGAAACTAATCCAAAAATTTTATGACGAAAAAAAAAATGGAAAAACCAAATTGATGCCAATAAAATAATCTTTTATTTTAATTTTTACAAATTTTGTCATGCTATTGAATACAAAAGTGGAAGTATTTTGACTATCACTAAAAATAAAAGTTTTCTGTATCAGAAAAAGGCGTATTTTTGATTACTCATATAATTTCAATAAATCATTTGAGATTAATAGGACCTACTGCAATCAATAAAATGAAAAATTTGGTATTTTGATAATTATAGCTCGTGTTGTACAAATGAAATTGAATCAATATTTTTCTGGCCGCAAGTGCGTCACTTGAGTATTTTGCATTCCAATTAGTTTTTTAGCAATAAATTATGTAATGAAAACGTGGCTGAAGTGAAATATTTTATATCGAAACAACAGATAATATTTGTTAACTTGCACAATTTTTTATCAATTCAAATATCAAAAATCAATAAGATAAATTAATATTTACTTTGTTCTCAAATTCTTTAATAATTTAATAGGTCATCAAAATCTCAATAAAATAAGTTTGCAATTTTTATATAACGAAAAAATAATTCTAAAGATTGTGAAACAGTGAAATGTGAATTCCACTAGCGTTTTAAGGATTACGTTTTGTTAATATAGTGAACTTACCAAATAAAACCAACCAAATCTATCAAATGGTAACTCTATACCATCTATTTTTGGCATTTTTAATGCAACTTCTATCAACATATCTTTATATCCATCAAACAGCAGTTCCCCAACTGTTTTTGTAATGTGTAATTCTCCGTTTAACATAGTTTTCATTGATAAAGACAGCCCTTTTTTCATGACGTAATTAAGGTGCTTGGATTGGGCTGCAGCTGTCTGAAACCAAATTATGGGAGTTAAGAAATTTTCAACTTAATAGCAACTATAAAATTGTCAAATTATTTTAACGCAATAATCCTTCATCAAAACAATGCAAGCTCACATGCAGCTTTTAGGGCAGTAAAACATCGATTTATTAAAGTACAGTCCTGACCCAAGTCCCAAAGGACCAAAAGGATTCTAGTAGCCGGAAGGAGCAATTTTGACTGTCTCAACCAAAGATTGTCAAGTCTACTTTGGAATTGATTTGAACGTTACTTATGTGACTATCAAATGTTTTTTCGTCACAATCTACCCCTGTTATTTGTAAGGATACTCACCACAGCAACGGCGTTAAGGGTAGTAATTTCATCGCTCAAACTCCCATTACTTTTTTCTTGATCAAAATACCACTTTTTCAGCTGTCTGAACGAAACCGTCCCGTTCGGATTCCACACAATATCAACTTTTTCCTTAATCTCCCGAAACACATAAGGACCTTTTTCCTCTAATTGAGGCTTCGTACTTGTATTCTTGAGGTCTTCAGGATTCAACCAATTGAAAAAATAAAAATCTATTGTTATAGGCATCGGTGTTTTCTTCCAAACACTGTACGTGTGTTTCTCAGGAGACAGGACGAGTTCTCCATCAATAAGATGATCAAGAATTGGCGGGAATATTGTGAAAAGAATAATTCCTATTATAGATATGACTATTCCGAATATTGCTAGACATTTTTTGGTTTTAAAAAATTGCCAAGGTTGCATTTTTTCAAGTTTAATCTGAAACAAAAAAACTATTAATAAGTACTTCCACTTCTAATCAATTTTTTTAAATTGCATGCTTAGATTAATATCATAAATTACAGAACTCATAGGAAAAAACAACTTTTTTAGTTCAAATTTTTTATTTGGAGCTCCAGTTCATAATTACCGGTGTTTTTTTATTTTTAGAAAAATCGTCATTACTGCCTTATTTTAAAGAATATTTAAAAAATACAAAAACTTTCAGCTTTTGCTTTCGTTTCTCTGAAACATTTGTATTCACAATTATAATCTTTTTAATCAAATAACAAAATGACCCAAAAAAAGTCTTAATTCAAATTAAATTACAAAATAAATTTTAACACACTGCAATCATTTAAAACAAAAATGCTGCTATTAAATAATGAAACAAAATCCAATAAGCACGTACTTCAAACTTCTAGTTTGTACGTTCAAATTTAAATACTTTTTGATCTAGTTCTTTAGAAATATCTTTATATAAAAAAAAAAATATTTATCACTTCATTTTGAAGATTTTCTGTCACGTTTATCATTTACGTGCGTATTTTGCATAATTTGTGTGTAAAAATACATAATTATCAAAACTTCTTAATATACTTTTGGTTTTTGGAAAGGCAAGGCGTAATGTACAAGAAGCTCATAGAATTTATCGGAGAAGATATCCAAATCATCAGCAACTAAGCTGCTGCATTTTTAGAAAAATGTGTAGACGTTTGCTTTCCAACAATTGGTGCGAATTCCAATAGATTACGTCGAGCCCCTGCATTTGAAGAAGCTGTTCTTAATATTATTGAAGATGAGTCATCGACGAGCACAAGAGTAATAGCAAATAGATTATATGTAAATCCCGTAACAGTTTGGCAAGTCTGCATCCATTTTCTCGACAAAAAGTGCAAGCTTTTTGGAACCTGAAGACTTCCAGCCAAGATTGTTGTTTTGTCATTGGTTTCTTGTATGTTGCAATCTTCAGAAGCGTTTTGGAAAGTTTATTTTATTTACAGACGAAGCTAGTTTCACAAGTGGTGCGATGAAAATTCTCACGCAACATTTGTTCGTGCGCATCAATGACGTTCAGTAAATGTGTGGGCTGATATCGCAGAGTCCCTACATTCTTCCAAATCGATTGAACGGTGAAAATTATTTTACTTCGTTAAATACAGTTCTGCCTGAGTTTCTTGATGATTTACTGCTGAAATCAGACATAGACTATGGTTTCTACATGATGGAGCACCGGCTCATTCAACCTTAGAAGTCAGCACTACTAAATAGAGAATATCCGAATAAGTGAATTGGAAGAGAAAACCCTATTGTGCGGCCAACCTGGAGCCCTGACCCTAGTTTTTTTTCTGGGGTCAAAAAAGGACCTCTGTATATGAGACACCAGTAAACACCGAATTAAAACTGGTGGCTAGAATAGTAGCTGCAGCAGAAGATATAAAAGACTACCAGGCAGCTGCAAGTGCCTCTTCTAATATTAAAACACGCTGCCGAGTGCCGGGCTTGTGTCGCTGCGAATGGCGACCATTTTAAAAATCAAATTAGTCCCTCTCTTGTTGTTTAATTTTTTTATCTTTCTGGTTTGTTTGTCTGTTTCTTGTTTTTCTTGTTTAATAACAGGAAGCCTACTTTGTTTCAAATGATTGTTGCAGTGTGTTGAAATTTATCTTGTAATTCAATTTGAAAGAGAATTTTTTTGAAAAATATTCTAGGCAAATGTTGTTAGTTTGTTTTGAAATTTTTGATCGGTCGTCATTTTGCTATTTGATTAAATAGAAAATTATTGTAATTAAAAAGAGAAACGAAAGCAATTGCTCAAAGTTTCTATATATTTCAAATATTCCTTGAAATAAGGGAGTAATGACGATTTTCCGAAAAACAAAAAACTTCAATAATTATGAACTGGGGCTCCAAATCAAAAATCTGAAATGAGAAAGTTGTTTGCTTCAATGTAAAATTTAATTGAATTTTGATTGAAAATTAGAATAATAAATTGAATACACGAATTAGAAAAAAAAAATCTAACATAAATCATCAACATTTCCATCTATAATTTTTTTAATTAATTTAGGCATTCTTACTTGTTGCCTTGTACTCATTAATACACATATTTGAAACTACAAGGATAATACATCCATATTTATCTAACTCTTGTATAAGTCTTTTTCGTGAGTTATCATTTGGATAACAAATGAATAATGTGAATATTAATAATATTTTACGGTTGTTCGACTCATTTCATCTCTAAGGAACAAAGATTATCGAGGACAGTAGCTTAAATTTTACTGTGTCTCGATAATTGATACAACTTCGCCGCAACCAGAGTCAAAAGTGATAAAAGGCGTTACACAAGAGGTAGTCTCACAAGCTAAATATTTCTCAATATTAGAAATATAATAATTCGTATTCGATATTTGTAAATGGATCATCTCTTTTATTTGTACTCAATCTTGAAAAAATTGATAATATTTTTCTACAGTTCAAAGATTGAAATAAAATATTGACATTTATGATAAGAACTGTTAACAAGATATAAATTTCCAAATATGTTGAAACACGTGATCCTTATTTGCAAAAAGTTATTTACTAAACACTCTGAATCAGATGAAAACAAAATTATAACAAAAATAAGTTGAACCTGAAAATAAACGTCAATCCGCTTTTTGGGGTTTTCAAGCAACATAAGCTATTTGTTCCTGAAGTGTGACGAAAAAATGGCACAATGTCTCAAAATAAGATCCTTCACATTATTGAGAATTTGAGAAAAGAAAATGAACAACCTATTATACAATTAAAAGACAAAAATGGGACAATACTGAGAAAGGATACAGACAAACTAAAAAGATGAAGAGAACATTTTTAAGAATTACTAGAATCGCAAGAACTAACTATAAATAACAACTCTGTACCAGAGCAAAATCCAGAAATTACAAAAACAGAAATCAGCATCGAAAAAGTTACAATTGCTATTGGAAAATAAAAGATAGGGAAAGCAGCTAAAATACATGGGAGAGGAAGGAACAAAAATGCTGCACACAATAGTAAACAAAAGAGATGGAGAGCAGATACCTACAGACTGGAGAAAAACAATCATACTGGCAATAGTGGCAATACACAAAAAAGGAGACAGCCGCAACTGTTGCAATTATCGAGGGATCTCACTACTACGCACAGCAGTAAAAGTGTACGAAACGATACTTGAAAGTGAACTAAGAAAGTTAGAAGAAGACAAGATTGGAGATACTCAAAGCGGATTTAGAAAGGGTCACAGCACCCAAGACCATGTATCCACAATTCGACAAATAACGGAAAAAACACTAAGACATAACAAAGAAATCTTAGCGTGCTTTATAGACCTTGAAAAAGCTTTCGATAGACTTAACAGAGAACTGTCGTGGGAAATATTAAAAAAGAGAAATATAGGGCAGAAGCTATTAGAAGGAATCCAAAATATATATAAAGATAACTATGCACGAACCGCTAACTTATTATCGGAAGAATTCAAAGCAGGTGGAAGATTAAGACAAGGAGGAACTTTAAGTCCTTTATTGTTCATACTATACATGGATGAAATTACATTGAAGCAAACAAAAGAACAATAAACACTGGCGTAGGATATTCAAATTTAAAATAAATAAAAATAGCAGAGTGCATTTTGGCAGACGACATGGTAATCTATGCAAATACAGAGAAAAATCTGCAAGAGAACTTGAAGATATGGAACGAAGAACTAAAATAAATGGCAACAAAACAAAGATAATAATAATAGCCAAAGAAGAAAAACAATTGAAAATACAAGTAGATAATAAAAGTATACAACAAGTCCAAAGCTTTAGATATCTAGGAAGTATAATCGAAAATAAAGGAGGGTACGAAGATGAAATAAATAGCAGAATACAGGCAACAGTAGGAACTTATCATTCAATTAGCAAGGCACTATTAAAACACAAAATAGTGAACAAAAGAACGAAGCTGACCATCTACAAAACAATAATAATACCAATGCTGCTGCACAGTTCAGAAACCTGGGTTCTAAATAAAAGACAATAAAGTAAAAACACAGCGGTATAAATGAAATGTCTTAGAGCTCTAGAAGAGATAACAAAACTAGACAAAATTAGAAATGAAAAGATTAGAGAGAGATTTGAAGTGATGAAGAAGATAAAGCAGAAACAATTGGGTGGTATGGACATCTAATTCGACTCGAGGATAAAAAAAAAGAATATGTAAAGCAAGAACAACAGGGAAAAGAAACCGCTACAGGCCACGGAAAATATGGGACTATTCTAATACAAGAAATAATAACCAAAAAGAACCTATCAACCAGAAGAGCACACGAGCTTGCAAGAAACAAGAACGAGTGGAGAAAATTCATAGCAGACATCTGAGCGAAAATCTGTCTGAAAAACGGTTGATGCCAATTGGTATACATTTTTTTGTTTGCAGGAAGAAATTATCGTACTCTGAAAATTCAACCCTGAACGACGAATCGTCCTGCACTAAAAACAATAATACATCGAATAATTTAATTACTCTTTGTACAATTCTAGTTCAAGCTCCTAAAAATATTTTAAGCTCCTGAAAGCAGTAAGGCTAGAAATTTTGACTGTCTCAATTAAAGAGTGTTGGAAAAGACGGTTGCAATGTCTCAAAATGAGAAGATGAAGCTACAATTGCTTCACAAGATCAGAGAATAGTTGTTGCCAATTGACCGGAAGTAATTGCCGCAAAGATGAGCGATATAAGAAAACTTGGGTAGAATACTTTAAAAACCTGCTAACAGAACCGCAACAAGACGTGGATATTACAACACAAGATGAAATGGCGGACGAAGGAGTAGTAGAAGAACCAACAAAAGAAGAAGTCAGAAAAATAATAAGAAGCAGGCGAAATGGGAAGACTCCATGCAAAGATGGAATAAACACAGAACTAATAAAATATGGAGGAGATGAACTACACGAATATATATAAACTTATATATGAAGGCGTGGAGAACAGAAAAAATGTTAAAGGATTGGGAAAGAAGACAAATAGTCACAATTCACAAAAAAAGGAGATCAACAAACATGCGAAAATTATAGAGGTATAATGCGACTGAACACGACATATAAAATAATGTCAACACTAATACAAAAAAGAGTCCAGAAAGAAACAGAAAACATAATAGGACAGCATCAGTGCGGATTCACGCAAGGCAGATCAACAACAGACGCTATACATACAGTTAAATAGATAATAGAAAAAGCACATGAATATAAAATGAACATAGATTTATTATTCATTGATTTTAAACAAGCGTTTGACTCGATCAAAAGAGAAAAACTTATGACAGTCCTAGAAGAATTTGGAATAACAGCTAAACTAAGAAGATTGATCTTGATGACATTAAGTGGAACAACAACCACAATTAAAATACAAAAAGGAGAAACTCAGGAATTCGAAATAAACAAAGGAGTAAGACAAGGAGATACACTATCGGTAACTCTGTTTAACATAGCGTTAGAATATGTGATGAGGAATTTGAACAAAGAAACACTCAGAACTAAAGGCGGACAAATAATAGCATATGCAGACGATATAGTACTGGCAACAAAAAATAGGAAAATATTGGAAGAAATGGTCGAAGAAATAGTAACAGAAGGAAACAAAATGGGCTTAAAAATCAATGAGAACAAAACGAAAATAATGAGGATAGGAAAAAAATCAGGAAGTAGAAATATAAAAATATGTAACCTACAGTTTGAGGAGATGAATAAATTCAAATACCTAGGTATTATGCTATCAAATAAAGGAGACAGGCAAACAGAAATCCAAGAGAAGATATTAACAGCGAACAGAGCCTTTTATGCAAATAAAAAATTACTCAAGGATAAAAATCTAACAAAGAAAACAAAATTAAAAGTATATAGAACAATAATCAGACCGGTAATAATGTACGCTGCAGAAACAATGACAATGACCAAAAAAGATGAAGAAGATTTGCTAATAGTAGAAAGAAAAATAGTGAGAACTATTTCAGGACTAATAAAAACGACATAAAACTAATATAGAATACTAATGGACCATGAAATAGAGCAAGAACTGCAAGAAGATATAGTAAGGAAAATAAAACAAGAGAGGACGAAATGGTTAGGGCACATATGGAGAAAAAGAGAAGAAGACACAGTAAGGGCAATACAATGGGAACCAGGCGCAAACAGAAGAAGAGGCAGACCCAGGTCGAAATGGCTACAAGAAGTAGAAGCAGATCTGAGTAAAGCAGGAATAAAGAAATAGAAGGAGAAAACAGGAGATAGGAAGACATGGAGAGAAATATATCAGAAAATTTAGAACAAAGCGATGAGGACTGATCCCCTCAAAAAAAGGATCTAGAGAGCTTCAGTAGAAGCGGCGCAACCCCACCTGGGGTGTCCAAGCCACTTTATATATAAAGCAGTAAGGCTAGTAATTTTGACTGTCTCAATTAAAGAGTGTTGGAAAAGACGGTTGCAATGTCTCGAAATGAGAAGATGAAGCTACAATTGCTTCACAAAATCAGGGAATAGTTGTTACCAATTGGCCGGAAGTAATTGCCGTACTCTGGAATACCAGTCCTGAACGACAAATCGTTTTCACCAAAATATTGTACGCTTACACACACCTTGGAAGACAGGTAACCTCAAATAATTGGATCATCTTATTTACAATTCTGATCCAAGCTCCAAACAATATTTTACGTTCAGTACAATCACAAATGGACTGCCGGGTTCATCAATCCACTCTTTAAAAGAAGTAGGAACAACAATTTTGACTGCCAAATACTGAGTGTCAAAAAAAATTGGTTGCTACATCCCAAAATGGAAATAAAAAAGCTGCAATTGATCCACAAGGTCAAAGAATGTTGTTATTAACTGGTATACAATTTTTTGTTTGTCGGAAGTGATCGCCATAACAATCCTGAACGACGAATCATCCTCCACTTGAAAAATGCAAGCTCACACGCACCTCGAAAGACAAATTGGTTTTTAGGGCAGTAAAACATCGAATAATTGGATCATCTTTTATACAATCCTGACTCAAGCTCCAAATAATATTTTACGTGCCATACAATCAAAAATGGACTGCGTGCTTTACGAATCCAGTTCCTGAAAAAAGCAGAAACAGAATTTTACTGTCCTAATTAAAAAATGTTTGAAAAAACGGTTGCAATGTCTCAAAACGAAGATATGAAACTGCAGTTGCTACATAAGATCAAATAATGGTTGTTGATAATTGATATACAATTTTATGTTCGCTGAAAGTATTTGCCGTACTCTGGAAAACCAACCCTGAGCGACGAAGCATCCTCCACCAAGACAATGCAAGCTCACACACACCTCGAAAGACAGCTTAGTTTTTGGAGTAGTAAAACATCGAATAACTTGATCATCTTTTTCACAAGCTTGACTCAGGTTCCAAAGAATATTTTACATCCCATACAATCAAAAACAAACTGCATGGTTAGCAGTTTTACTCCCTAGAAGAAGCAGAAGCACTAATTCTGATTGTCTCATATAAAGAATGTCGAAAAAAACGATTGCAATATATCAAAACGAGAAGATGAAGCTACAATTGCTGCACCTAATTAAAGAATGGTTGTTGCCAACTAGTATACAATTTTTTATTTGCTGGAAGTAATTCCTGTACTCTTGAACGACGAATCGTCCTTCACTAAAAAAATGCAAGCTCACACAAACCTCGAAAGGTAAATCAGTTTTTGGGGCAGTAAAACATCAAATAAATTTATGGCATTCTCTTAACAGTCTTGACTCAAGTCCCAAAAATTATCTTACGTATCCAAGCGTCAAAAATGAGGTGAGATTTTAGTTGACGGAAAAAAATAATAATTTTGACTGTTTCAACTAAAAAATACCATTATGCAAATTGATTTGATAAACAAATGTAATTGTTGCATACATTGAACGATAATGAAGGACTATTACGAAAAACTTAAAAGACAGCCCTCTTTTTTGTCTGAAAAGCATCGAAATTATTCTTATTTATAGCGCAAGGACGAAAACAATGTTACTATGTAGTAGGTGTGTACTAATCATGTTAAACGGTTAATTATTCCATTAATGAATCAGAAATTAAATATATTAATGTAGTATACGCGGTTAACCCCTAATGTACTTAAAAGTTCAAGATTATTGTATAGTCTAATTGTATTAATGAATGTCTACATTTCTAATTAGATAGTGGCTCATTGTTCTAAAGCGGTGACATTTCATGTGGTAAAAATAGCTTTAACTTAAATTTAACTTCGAGTATCTTTTCCGCTCTCATATGAACACACTAGACATGGGTGCTACAAGAATTTTTTAAGAGGGACATTGTTCCAAATAATCAATTAGCCTTCATGAACTACAAAACATTTTTATCAATAAACTTTCATTCACTTCTTGTTATCATTTTAACTTCTTTGTATCAATAAAAACGGAAGTAAACATAAACTTTTTTTCGACTATAAATTTTGAAAAACAAGATTTCCAGACATTGAAAAAATTATCGGTAGGTCATTGCCTCAATTTTTATGGACGAATTAATAATATTTTTGTTCGGTCTCCTATCAGTGCGATAAAAATGTGAATGATCTTCTGTGGTTAAATTAGACAAAATTGTCTCACTCGGAAGATCTATAGTTCATTTCCGTTAAGAACGGTTCAAGGGCTCTTAATCAAAAAATACTTTATGTATGCTGCCCAAAGGAGATAAAAAGCGAAAAAGGAGCAGTCAACAACTGTGCAAAATAAACAAAAATAAATGAAGCATTCAAACTCATTTTTTTTTAATATTAAAGACATGTTCCACGAAAGGTAATTAGTGTTAACAAATAATATTGTTTAGTTTTTTGATGTATTACATGAAAGAGTAGTGAAGATTATCTTTTACATTGTCCGCTACAAGAATATTTATTTAGTGACGTATTTTGGAGAATATTTTCTTTCATTTTTGGCTTCTTATATAATTATGGATCAAAAAGTGCGTTCTTTTGTTTCATGAGTGAAGTCATTCATGGTCACTGTTTAGTGTGACATAGGCATAATATACATGTCAATCATAATTTATTGATAAGAGGTGCAAAAAAGACAACTTCACTCTATCTTATAAAAATAGAAAGTGACCTGCGATAAAAATTCTGATTTTATGTTTGTATTAATTAATTACAAATGGTTCAAAACTTCTTTGAGGTTGACAAAACAACAGGAAATTTGGAGTTAAAAAATAAAATTACTTCCAGAATAACCCAACTTTATTATTAGATTCATATAACCCATTGTTTTTTTTTTTTGGAGTTAGTGAATATTTTTGCAGTAAAGCTCGTGTGGATAGGAAAGAAATATCTGAGGTTTCCCAAAAAATTTATCCAATTTCATAAAAGCAATGTGTTGGTAAATCCAAACACGCGTCTCGTACTAAATAAATCATTATAAGTAGGTTTTCATTATAATGGTTAAGAAATCAGAGAAAAAATTAAAATCTTAAATTTATTTGGATTTGTGACCTGCAGCGTGCCCCATACAAGTTCAAATTAAAAAAAAAAAAACTATCGAATAGGCCTGAAAAATATATAGCATCTTATTTGAAAAAAATGTAACTTTGTGCAATAGCTTGAGAGTCACTGGTTCAAAAAATATTAACTTCCATAATTGAGTGAGTCCCTTGGTCTTGCATAAGATTGTTCCATAGTATTTTATTGTATCTTTCAAAACATAGAAGTTATTCGAGCTAACTTGTTTCGCTGATACATCCTGTATATTTTAAATATTGAAAAATTCTATAAAGAGCATTTAATCTTTTTGAAATTGATTGCTTGTGAAATTACAAGTTGTAATTACTTTTGTCCTGAAAACGGGACAAAAAACTTAAAATTGTTGGTAGAAATAAAAGTGAACGTCACATATCCAACATGTAAAATTGAATAGAGTTCTACTTCAATAATTAATTGGCAAAAAAAAAAAGTCATTGACATTGGTTCAAATTTGCGACCTATAGCGTGTCTCATACGTACAGATCAACCCCACGTCGACGTTTATTATTATAGAAAGGGGAATTTAGGTCTTAATAAATATTTAAAAATTGAAAAATGGCATTATTCATTAGAGAAGCATTTTATCCTTCCATAAACCTATAATAAAACTGATTGTTTGTTAAATTATTTGAGTTATGATTACTTCTGTTCTGAAGACGCGACAAAATAATAAAAGTTGTAGGTAGAAGTGAAAGTAGACGTCCTGCGTCTCATATTCAACAAATCATTGTGAAATTGAATAGGATTTTATTCCAATAATTACTTGATTGACAGAAAGAAAAATCATTGAGATTGGTTGAAATTTACGATCTGTAGCGTGTCTCATACGTATAGACCAACCCCCCGAAGACATATATCATTTAGATTTTAATAAATATTTGAAAAATTTAAAAATGCTATTAAACCCAAAAAAAAAAACTGCTATGGCCATCACAGTAATTCCCCAACCACAAATTATATTAATTTCATTACTATTTCATTGTTGGAAGTCACAATTTTAGTATCATAAATTAAAATAAGCATTCTATGAAATAACGAAGTTCAATTATTTTGACTGATGTAAAAGTAGTACGTTTTTGAAATAATAAAGAATATTCTGTGTATTCCAAAGTAGAAGAATTGTCTGACTTATTCTGTCTATTGCAATAATCTAACAGGTTAACCATTATTTCTATTGTTACGTTTAGTAGGTGCCGAAAATAAATTTGGAGTATCAATAAATTGCATATTTCAAAGTGATAGCCGTCATTGTCACAGTGACAGATGGCGATTATTTGGAATTACAATTTTATTTTCAAAAAATCTGACGTGAACATCACGTGACTTACTTGTACATCATTGGATATATGTATATATATATATATATATATATATATATATATATATATATATATATATATATATATATATATATATATATATATATATATAAATACTCATCGTTCCACAGTTAATCGTATTGGATTTACCCAAGAGATTCTAAGAATCTGTTAAGTAGTAAAATGCGCTTTCAACCAAGTCGGTTGCTATGGAAACAGTAGGCCATTATTCTTACACTACAACATTCCTAAATACTGATTTCTAAAATTCTACGACTACCAACAGATCTGAATTTATGCGCAAAATTAAAAAATAAATTTTTACTGAAGTGCACTTCCGGTTCAGTCTATTGTTATGAAAATAGTAGGCAATCATTCAGATTCCAAAAGACTGTCAAGTAAAGTGCACTTCCGGCTAGGATATGAGCATCTAGACGGTATAATCATCCTAAGTACTGAATTCTAACAAACTACGTTTAATCGTTTTGGGTTTATGCGGAAAATTCTAAAAATGTTTTATGTCCAGTTACTCAAATTAATTCCAAAATTGGCATAATCTGATCAAGTTGTAAAAAAAATTAACAATCGAAAAAAATATTTATTTCATATTTTAACTAAGCTTAACGCCCCGAGAGTTTTAAATTGATACCAAACTAGAAAACATTTGAATCGTTTAAATATCATTTTTGACACTTTTACTGAAACTATTTCCGCAGGAGCTTTAATTTGATACCAAACACAATAGAGCCAAATAACTTATTTAAAAAAAAAACAATTGACGAACGTTTGCATGTGATGATAATTCTAATTCACACCATTATTTTTATTAATTTTTTGCTTCAGAAAAATAAAACAAATTTTATAATAACCCAAATTTTAATAATAACAAATGGATCGCTGAAAATTTTGAAAAAATGTTGTGCCAAATTATTCAGGGACCAATTTTATTTATTTAAAATTTTATGATAAGTAGTGCGGTTTATGGAACAATAAAGTTGCTTTTTAATAAAAACCTTGAATATAAAATTATAGTCAAAAATTCGTATGCATTTTTAAGTTATCGTGCATTCAGATAGACAAACAGACCGAGAGACAGACCGATTTTTTTCAAAATTATGATATTTCTAGAATATCGCTAGAAGTCGAGGCTGGCGCTCGCCAGTCGATGATAGAATAATATACGATTAAATCTGAAGTAACTCAAATATAGTACACTTTTTTCAGGCAACATAAAATAATTTAATAATTTAATATTAGATTCAATGACATAATTTTTTTTAGCTCTTAAATATTTTTGTGGCAATGGGAATCTACATGAATCGTAGACAATAATCAATAGAAGCACTAGTATATAGTAAAAAAAAATTATTCGATTTGTATGAAAGTGATGCAAAGGCAGAAAAATAAGAAGTGTCCACCACGGGTTTCTCATGCAACAAATTATCATGAAAATCAATAGGGTTTTATTTTAATAAGTAACCAATCAATAAAAAAATAATCATCAAAAGCGGCCAAGATTTGCGACATGTAGCGTGTTTCATACATACCAACGAACGGAGATGCGTGTTTTTTTTAAGACACGCCTTGCATCTCATATTCAATAAATTTTTTCAAAATTTTATACAGTTTTGTATTGATAATTAGCTAAATAATAAATAAAAGAATCGCAAAAATTGGTGCAGATTTGTGATCTATAGCATGTCCCTTATTATCCCATACGTAAAGACAAACGTGCGAGTGTGCATCCAAGTGTCCATTTTATTTCTACATTTGAAGTTAATTCGGAACAAGTCATGAATGATAACCCTACTATCAAACATGAATAATTTAGGATATAGTTATGATTAGAAATAATAGTTAACTTTGATAGTCATTCGGTAATATTCATTCATTATTTTCCACCAATACGTTCTGTATTATAAATAGTGACAAAATATTGGGCAATAATTTCAAAAAATACTATCGAAACATTTTATTTCTGTCAAAAAAAAACTTTATTTTACAGAAACTGTAATTAGATATTCATTTTTTTTTATTGCAGCTTGCAGAAAAACAAAAACATCGTATGTTATCTTTAGTATTAAGAAAATGCTCAAACTATAGATAAATTTTAGTGAGTCACACAGTAAACAATAGGAATATGACTTACACTTTATTGAACGCTATAATTTAACCACCATGTAAACTGAAACAAGGACTAACCACAACTGATTTAAAAACGTCTAAGCGACTGAAGTGTATATGTGTGTAGTATTATAAGAGCCAAAACAAACCGTTGATAAGTACATAATAAGTTTTGTTCATTGGCGTAGAGACGTATGGAGTGATCTAGGAGTCAAATTAAAGCCTGGTTCACACACAACATTGCTAATAATGCCGTAAATACAATACAAATCTATATTATTGTCACAAATGTGGAATATTTTAAGTCATTAATTCACATTATTATTCATTTGAATTCGCTATTTATTCAATAATTTATTGTAATTGTAATCAGAATTAGCATTGACCAACAATCTAGTCGGTGTTCAATTGTCGGACGTGATTGCCAGCCTATGGTTACTAGATGTTCGGTGGTTGTCAGGCATTTGAATGTTGGTTCATTGTTGTTCAACTGTCAGACATTTGACTGTTGGCCCATTATTGGATCACTGTGAGTGATTTTGTCATTGTGAGCGTTTGTAAAATTTATATTCGCACTGTAACCTGTGATAATAAGTTATTCACAATAAAATTTGTGGCATTATTATTAATATTTCCATCTTTATTTAAAATTATTTTGAACGAGAGAAAGATTGAAGTATATTAATATATTGTAACTAACACAGTCCTTATAGGTTAAACAAGTGACAAAGAGAACGTAGTGACGTCTGGTGCAATTTCAGGAAACTTACTAGAACTTTCTAAAGGCCTCGAAAAACTCTAGGCGGGAATATTTAAACCCGGACGAAGTCGGGCCAAGGAATTATTGTATTGAAAATAAATAAGTGAACTAGTCGAGGTAAATAACAAGCAGTGAAAATAAATAGCAGACAGTGTTACTATGTAAATAATAAATAAGGGTTGTGATAGTGTCTTGCTGAGTGTCGATTACAATATAAAATCGGAATGGATAATATTCTGAAGCGATCAATTAAAATCATTGCTGCCTTAATTTGGCCGTGTAAAACAGCTTAACTAAAAATTCTTATCAACAGATAAATCTCAAAACAATAATATCACCTGATAACTGATATTGGCAAAACTTATTGTTCGAAAGTCATAATGTTTGTTTACACACGTGTTGTTGTCCTACGACTGTCAATTTCAATATTTTGATAATTATCAAGCACAAAGTATAATTTTATTTGAAATTTGACCAATAATCCTGCAAATAGAGATAGAGTAAGTATGTGTTATGCACATTGCTACCAACTAAGCTAATAAATTTGCTGTGTCTGACAGCTTACAATCAGATGAAGAAAAGAAATTTGAATGCAAAATGCCTACAGTTTTTATTAACTAAACATCTTGAGTTCTATTCCTGCAATGACTAGGAAAAAAATATTTATAGAACTGTATTAATACATCCAAATGTCTAATTTCTATAAATAAAATGCTTTCCATGTTTTCTTTTCTTATCAATTTTTAAATATATATTATTATGCCGCAATATTGAGCAGCATAACTTTCATTATTTCAATGAAATATATAAGAAAAAAAATGTGATGTGTACCTTTTGACCGAATAATTGACAGTTAACACTGACATTGACATAAGGGTAATTATTTTGGATTAATGGAAAAAATATAATAATACGATAATTAAACACGAAATCTCATCGTTCCACGGCTAATCGTTTTGGATTTATCCAAAAAATTCTAAAAATCTGTCAAGTAAAGTGCGCTTCGGCTCAGTCGGCTATTATGGAAACAGTAGGTCATCATTATTATGCTACAAAATTCCTGAATACAGATTTCCAAGATTCTACGGTTAACAGTTAAGAATTTATGCGCTAAATTTTAAAAAACTCAACTGAAGTGCACTTCCGGTTCAGTCGATTGTTATGAGAATAATAGGTAATCATTCAGATGCTAAAATATAAATTTCAATACTCTACGGCCGATTGCTTAGAATTTATGCGGAAAATTCAAAAAAACTGTCAAGTAAAGTGCACTTCCGGCTCAGTCGATCTCAATGAAAATAGGATATGAGCATTTGAACAGTACTATCGTCTTAAATACTAAATTCTAACATTTTATGTTCAATCGTTTTGGAAAAATGCAACAAATGTTTCGAGTCAAGTGCACTTCCGGTAGTGACGATTGCAATCTTAATGCGAGGTGCACAACTAGATCTTATAAAAGTGCCTAATACAAAATTTCAATATTCTACAACTAATTGTTTTGAATTTATGCGGAAAATTCGAAAATATTGTCATGTAAAGTGCACTTCCGGCTCAGCCGATTGGTACAAAAATATAAGATAACTATTTTCAAGTTCAAATATTAAATTTCAATATGCTATGGCTAATCATTCTAGATTTATGCAAAAAATTCAAAAAAAGTTTCAGGTAAAGTGCACTTCCGGTTCAGACGATTGCAACCATAATGCGAGGTGCACAACTAGACCCTAGATTAGTCTCAAATACAAAATTTAAACAGCCAAAAATAGTCAAAATGGATGAATGGATGCTCAAAACAAATATTTTCATTCAAATCTCGACATATGAATGTGTACTTTGTACAAGTAAAAATAGTTTTATACTGCCGCGTTAAAGGGTAGGAAGATAAGGGGTTGAAACTGGTTTTGTGATGAATAGTCAAAATTCACATCAGCATTTTTAGCTTGTTATTTTGCGTTTATTATTTCAGGAGATATAAGCTTTGAACATTGCATCGTTCAACCCCCTATATTAACAGGGCTGAAAGATAAATCAGGAGTTGGAACTGATTTTGAGATAAATGGCATCATATAAGCTTTCTATCAGCGTTTTTTTTAATATCCTACGGTTATTATTCCAGGAGATAATAAGCTTAAAATATATGACAGATTGCATCATTCAGCCCTTTATACCAGCAGGGCTGAAAGATCAAGAGTTTTATAATAAACGGCATCACATAAACTTACTATCATCGTTTGATTGATAATTCTGCAAACATTATTTCAGAAGATTATCAGCTTTTATAAAAAAGACAGATTTTTGATACATCAACCCCCAAACCAACAAGGTTAGAAGATCAGGGGTTGAAATTGGTTTAATAATAAATGGTATTATTATAAGCGTTTCATTGATAGTTTAAGCATCAATATTTCAAAGATATAAGCTTTGGAAGTGTGACAGATTGCCGATGCATCATTTAACCCCCAAACCAGCAGGGTTAAAAGACCAAAAGTTGAAACTGTTGTATATTACATAGTCTTCCTGCCAAAATAAGGTACTGGATTAGCGACAATTATTTTTAGAAATTCAGTTTAACGAACAGAACTCCTGAAAGTTAGACTTCCATTTCAACACATCGGCTAAACGAGTGACAAATGCAACGCAGCGTAGTGTCGTCTATTGGAATTTATAGAAACCCAGCGAAATTTTTCTAGAGGACTCGAGAAACTTTAGGCGGGGATATGTCAAGAAATGATTGTAGTCTTTAAAGCATGTTAAGTTGAAAATAAATAATAAAACTAGTCGAGATAAACAAGAAGCAGTGAAAATAAATAGGAGACAATGTTACTGTGAAAATAATAAATAAGTGTAGATGTAGATTCTGGAAACTCACTAGAACCTTCTAGAGGCTTCGAAAAACTCTATAAAAACTCGGGCTCGGTCAAGTCGTTGAATAATTATTGTAGTCAGATTGGAAATAAATAAGCGGCCTGAAAAGACTAATTATACGTCATGGCCAGTTTTTTCTTTCCTGCTGATTTTAATTAATGTATGCACTAAACTGTTATTTTACTAATAATTAAAAAAATTATCATTTCCTCAGTATAATATTATCAAAGAAAAAACCTGTAATAGATACGTCCTAATATTAGCAATTATTTCCAATCTTGCAAGGTTATTTCGATTATATCGTTCATGTTAAAAAAATCATTCGTTAATATATTAATGTTTATCGGAAACGGAAAATCAATTAGAATAATAAAAATATTTAGTTTTGAGACCACTTGTAAATTTTAATCCAGAAAATATGTTTTGGATATCGCTCAATTCAAATTATGTTCACATAAATGTGCACTGAAATGAAAATGACAGTTTCAGCCTCCCACGACAAATTTTGCATCTCAGAGACGGGCCAAGGAGAAAACAAATGTGTGCTATCAAAAAACAAGCACGACTAAAAATAACCGTTTTTTTTCTTTATTAATATTCATATGAAATATAGACTCCAACAAAGTATAAATATAGCCAATTTTTAATTAGTTATAGATTAATTTCAATAATTTAAGGTGATGAATCAAAAATCAGACATTTTAATTGTCATTATTTTAATGAAAATTTAATTTTCAAAGACATATAACATTCAATTATTATTAATCTCTCAAAATCTATGAATAATTGAACAATCAAGAAATTGGAGTATTTTTCACTTACCCCGTTGTAATAAACTAAAACTGAATATTATGTAATAGATACTTTATCAATCAATAAAAATCATTTGAAGAATATTCTATGTTTTATGCAACGTTTGTCAATTATTTACTCACCTGAGTACTTATTCGTTCATAAAAAAATTTTTTGAAGTCTTGGATTATTTATACGAAAATATTAACATTATCAAAAGTGTTAAATTTACAAGTCTAGCTAATAGTTTTGTAAATGTTTACATACAAAGTAGTGATCTTAAAATCGTAGTATCTTATTAAATACTGTCCTAATTATTGTTATTGAAGATTGCAGTCTTCATTTAAACAAATACTTTTTTTGTTGAAAGTAGCTTTTTTCCAAGTGAATATTGATTGCGAATAACTTAAAAATTTTCCATCTACGATCGTATAAAAGTATTTTACATAATTTTCAATGTAAGAAGTAGGCTTTTATGGAAAACTATGCAATAAAAGTTTTGTTGCACACTTTTAATGCACGATTTCAGTACAAGAGTTTATCAGTTCTAATAATCAGTATTTTAAGAATTTGAAGGATATTTCGAAACTCATCCACAAAACTAAAATCACTTTTTGACATTTTGAACTTTATATTCCAATTCAAGTTTTCGAGAAAATTAATTTTATATCTTTCAAATCAATAATAAAGAAATCTGACGTGAACATCACATGACTTACTTGTACATCATTGGAGATATATTTAATACGATGTGATTTTGTGTTTGATTATATATATCATTGGATATATATATATATATATATATATATATATATATATATATATATATATATATATATATATATATATATATATATATATATATATATATATATATATAATCAAACACAAAATCTCATCGTTCCACAGTTAATCGTTTTGGATTTACCCAAGAGATTCTAAAAATCTGTCAAATAAAATGCGCTTTCAGCCAAGTCGGTTGCTATGGAAACAGTAGGCCATTATTTTTATCCTACAACATTCCTAAATATTGATTTCCAAAATTCTACGACTGCCAGCAGATCTAAATTTATGCACAAAATTAAAAAATAAATTCCTACTGAAGTGCACTTCCGGTTCAGTCTATTGTTATAAAAATAATAGGCAATCATTCAGATGCTACAGCAGACTGAAATACCAAAATTTCAATATTCTACACCTGATCGTTTCGAATTTTTGCGAAAAATTCCAAAAGACTGTTAAGTAAAGTGCACTTCCGGCTCGGTGGATCTCAATAAAATAGGATATGAGCATCTAGACGGTATAATCGTCCTTAATACTAAATTCTTACAATCTACGTTCAATCGTTTTGGATTTATGCGGAAAATTCAAAAAATGTTTCGAGTAAAGTGCTCTTTCGGCTTAATCGATAGCAATCATAATACAAGGTGTATAACTAGATATTATAAAAGTGCCAAATACAAAATTTAAATATTCTACGACTGATTGTTTAGAATTTATGCGGAAAATTGAAAAAGTCTGTCATATAAAGTGCACTTCCGGCTCAGCCGATTGTTGGAAAAATAGAAGATGACCATTCCAAATTCTAAATTCCAGTATCCTACGGCTGATCATTCTGAATTTATGCGGAAAATTAAGGAAAAATTTCAAGTAAAGTGCATTTCCGGTTTAGCCGATCGCAATCATAATGCAAGATGTATAATAAGATGTTATAGAAGTTCTTTATACGAAATTTCAATATGCTATGGCGAATCATTCTATATTTATGCAAAAAATTCAAAAAAAGTTACAAGTGAAGTGCACTTCTGGCTTGGCCGATTCATACAAAAATAGCAGACATTCTGATACAACATCAAGTTCAAATAATGAATTTCAACATTCTACGGTTGATCATTCAGGATTTATCAGAAAGATTCAAAAAAAGTTTCAAGTAAAGTGCACTTTCGGTACAGACGATTGGAATCATAATGCGAGATGCACAACTAGACCCTATACCAGTCTTAAATACAAAATTTCAACATTATACGTTCAACCAAAAATAGTCAAAATGGATTCAGGCATGCTCGAAACGAATATTTCCATCAAAATCTCGATAGGTGAATTTGTCGGTTTCACAATACTTGTTACTTTGTACAAGTAAGTAAAAAGACATAAAATTCATACAAAATACAAACTGAGTTTTGGGTTCAAGGAAATATTAATTGCCCAGTTTTTCATTTGTTTGAAAGGTTTTCAATAGGTTTTATCAGTAACAGTCCCTTAAGGGAATATAATACGTCATAATTGAATATAAGTTATTAAAATTCCAACATAACGAAACAGAGGTGTACTAAATAATATCATCAATTGTAAATTATTTTAAAAAGTAGCGTGTAGGACAATGCATCCAAAATCAAAAATATTGATCTTGAAAATAATAATAATAATCGAAAAACAAGGTCAACTTCTTGAAGGAAAACGTGTGTATTATAAAAACACCCACTTTTAGAAAATAGTTACTTCATAAATCAAAATATAAATTAGAATAAAGTAAAAAAAAAAAAAAGTCATTTCCAAGGTAAACAATCTTCTGGAGTCAGTATAACTCTGTTAAACTTCGTAAAGAAACCAAACATGGGGAAAAATCATCAGCTTAAAAATATACATTTCATATTATCTTGTTAAGCACAATCCAGACGAAGGCATATTGGACAGAAATAAGGTTTATCATTGCATCAGATTTTTAATAAATGTCCTAGTTTACAGACGTAGACAATTATATTATCAAACATTAATTGATAAGCTAATAAAATATTGAATTTATTGCACAGCTATCAATTCGGGATTTAAAAAAAAATAATTTATAATAATATACATATTTTTTTATAGTACTGTCAATAAATTGCTCAATTACAAGTGAATTATTGAAAAATTAAAAATTGAAATTGATTATAATAAGTATTACTATAATGTATAATCTTTCTACCAATTATTAGTTTATAAAAAATTTGCTTGCTATTAGCGTTTGATTCATTATTTTATGATCATTATTCTAGAAAATATGAGCTATCAAACTTTGCCAGACAAATCTTGAGCTTCAATTTATCCTTTGTGTAATTAATTCGACTGTTCAAATAGCAGAAGATCATTTCTGAAAATTATAATCATCAAAGAGAGCAATTGAATTCTGCACTACATGAGGTCGCTCGCGCAAACGATACTTTATGATAACGCAGAAAATATTTCCTCTTTCTCTTCATTGAGCATTCGCATACTTTTTATCATTTCCACAGTTACGCTGACACTGCAAATATATGGCTGGCGCAGACACGAAGCTTACACATATTTATACTCATATATTCTGAACCCTACAAGATATCGAAATGGAACATAAACAAAAATTTAAGTTAAAATTTCTGTTTCATTCCCAAGAATTTTCGTATATAATATCACAAGGGACTGTAATTTTATCAATAAATTTTTCTTGCAAACATTGATTACCTAGCAACATCGTGAGAGTCATCTGTCTGATTAAATCACGAGAGCGTAGCTCGAGGGATTTCATCTGAGCAGATGACTCGAAGGATGTTGCTTAAAGGTAATCAATGTTTGAAAGAAAAATTTATGATAGAGTAGCAGTTTTCACTTAAATTTTTGTATTTATTTTGAAAACACAGACAGACACTTCATTTTATTTATTTGTACAGACTTTAACTCACCTGAATACTTATTAATAAATATAGATTTTTACAAGTCTTGGATTATATATACGAGAATATTGGCACTATCAAAAATGTTAAAAAAGTTTACAAGCTTCTCTAATTGAATATTTACAGGTAAAATACAGATCTCAATATCCTAGTATCTAATCAATTACTACCCTAATTATGGTTATTAAAGATTACTGTCTTCACTTGAACAAAAACATTTTTTGCCCAAAGTAGTAAACGTAATAAACAATCATAGGATCTCATTAATTACTATCCTAATTATTGTTATTTAAAATTGCAGTCTTCATTAATTAAAATAGTAAACATAGCCTAACCTAGCTTATTAGGTTGATTAGTATTCCGCATAAATCGCCAGTAGTACAAAGTACGGAATCTGTCATATTTGCAACTAACTTCAGTTTCGTCCGTTAATTTCGGTTTAGCTATTCAATCCAATAAATTGAAGCCTTATATAATTATGATAACTAACTGTTACCCGCGGTTCTACCCGCATATGGATCGCAGTAACTTCTTGGAATCAATGAAAATGATATTATTCATTGACTACAGTACCAGAGCAAACCATGGGTTTTGTCTGCGGTAGCCCTATGCTATAAAATTTTGTTGTTGTACTATTCTAAGGTTAATCGTTCCAATTGACTCTCTCATACAAAAATAATAATGCTTGCGAAAAATATGGCTTTCCACACAAAAGTATTGAGTTGCCCTGCTTGGTAATAAAATTTTAGAAAATTCTGAATAAATGGTTACTTATATCATTATAGGGATTTCCAGCTAAGCGCTACGCAATCTGGTGGCAAATTCTAGAAGCTCAATAAGAGATATTCTTTCAACTGAATTTATTAAGAATTTAAGTTTTATTATTTAAATATTTGATCCGAATAATTATGACAACTTCATATTGTTGTGTACCTGGCTGTAGTTCTTGGAAAAAGCGGGATCCAAGCTCAAGTTTTTTCCTATTCCTTAAACAGGAGAGTAAGGTTAAAATCAAAAATAAATTTAATGATTTTGAATTTGTAAGTAGAAAAAAGTATGGGTTCTTTCTTTCAAAACTGGATCAAGAGTGAGCTCTTTTATAAAAGTATGTTCTTTGCATTTTGACGACGAAAATATTCTTAAAGTGAAAGGTAAGAGAACAACTCTTTTTGATTTTTTCACATACTTTGGACTAAGTAATGTTGTAATTTCCACAGGAGATAGAAAAAGCACCCAGAAATGTGTGAAAAAAAATGTACCCATCGGAAATATTCTATCAAGGAAAATTCCAGATCCTTCGTCATTACGCTATTATTTATTGAATTATTTATCTGAAACAATTATTATAGAAGTGACGAATCAATTTCACAATAATAACCTGTAACATTATAATTTCTATTGATATTTACAACTTTTAAATACAGTAAATTCTTCGAAAATCACTTTATCTTCGCTCGTAAACAATGCAATAACCTCGCTCAATATCTCTTCTCCAGCTTCGAGTTTTACTCACAGTGCCGCTGATAGCATAACTTTAAATCCCTATAGAAATGTAGTGTCAAAATTTTAGCCCGTCGGGTCCAGCGGTTCGATGTGTGTGTTGTCTGTCAGATGAGTATTCAGATAAATGAGCCTAGAACTGCATACAGACATGAAAAAATTCACTATGATTTTTCTAAGCCACTCATGAAGACATTAATTAAAAGAAATATTCACACTGCAGCTCGAATTGTACTTTGATGATACTTTTTCAGGGTAATTCGTATTCTTCAATATTTCGTTGGTAGCCTTGATCCACCTCTGTTGTAAAAATCATATTACAGTATTTATTATGACAATGCCATAAAAAAAAAAACTGATGTGAACGTCACGTGACTTACTTATACATATATATATATATATATATATATATATATATATATATATATATATATATATATATATATATATATATATATATATATATATATATATATATATATATATATATATATATATATATATATAATATATCGTTTTGGATTTACCCAAGAGATTCTAAAAATCTGTCAAGTAAAATGCGCTTTCAGCCAAGTCGGTTACTATAGAAACAGTAGACCATTATTCTTATACTACAACATTCCTAAATACTGATTTCCAAAATTCTACGATTGCCAACAGATCTGAATTTATGCGCTAAATTAAAAAATTTATTCCTACTGAAGTGCACTTCCGGTTCAGTCTATTGTTATGAAAATAGTAGGCAATCATTCAGATGCTACAGCAGACTGAAATACCAAATTTCAATATTCTACACGTGATCGTTTCGAATTTATGCGAAAAATTCCAAAAGACTGTCAAGTAAAATGCACTTCCGGCTCGGTGAATCTCAATAAAAATAGGATATGAGCATCTAGACGGTATAATCGTCCTAAATACTAAATTGTAACAATCTACGTTCGATCGTTTTGAATTTATGCGGAAAATTCAAAAAATATTTTGAATAAAATGCTCTTCTGGTTAGTCGATAGCAATCATAATGCAAGGTGTACAACTAGATATTATAAAAGTGCCTAATACAAAATTTAAATATTCTACGACTGATTGTTTAGAATTTATGCGGGAAATTAAAAAAGTCTGTCATATAAAGTGCACTTCCGGCTCAGCCGATTGTTACAAAAATAGAAGATGACCATTTAGATGCTACAGCAATTTCAAATGCTAAATTCCAATATCCTATGGCTGATCATTCTGAATTTATGCGGAAAATTAAAAAAAAGTCTTACGTAAAGTGCACTTCCGGTTTAGCCGATCGCAATCATAATGCAAGATGTACAATAAGATGTTGTAGAAGTGCTTAATACGAAATTTCAATATGCTATGGCGGATAATTCTACATTTATGCAAAAAAATCAAAAAGTTTCAAGTAAAGTACACTTCTGGCCTGGCCGATTCTTACAAAAATAGCAGATAACCATTCTGATACAACATCAAGTTCAAATACTGAATTTCAATATCCTACGGTTGATCATTTTGGATTTATTAGAGAAATTCGAAAAAAGTTTCAAGTAAAGTGCACTTCCGGTATAGACGATTGGAACCATAATGCGAGGTGCACAACTAGACCCTATAATACCAGTCTTAAATACAAAATTTCAACATTATATATCGAACTTTCCTATAAACTTGCAATCATCTCTATATCCGCTTGCCACATCTATTATAACAATTTTTAACTTTTGTTGGTTATTAATGTATGTATTTTAATATATATTGAGAATAATTTCTTCATCTAACTTGCATTATACTTTGAATTTCATCGAGTGTCTTTTATAAGTGTTTTGAATTTGCCGCCGAATAGGAACACAAAGCCTCAGTTTTACTGTCAGGGCCGCCGTTCAACCGGGGCCGCTTTCAGATGCCAGAATACGGTCTAAACCCAATCCAGTGTTATATAGAGATCAGTGCCGCTTGCCAAAAAATCTATTTTCAAATGACCTTTGCTGCTCACAAACTACTTACCTGCAAAATTCTAGCATAATTCGTATTTTTTGATATTCCGTTGATAACCTTAGTCCATCCCTGTTGTGAAAATCATATCATAGAATTTATCATTGACATCAATAACATTGAACTTTAAAAGGAAATAAATATAATTCGAGTCTCTGACATCAAAAATAAAAGAATTCCCTGAGATAGTTTTATTCTTCTCTGGACCATCTTAATCCAATTCTGTCGAAAAAATAATATAGCGGTGTTTAATTTTTCCACGATGTCTACCTTACAATTGAATTTCATGCCTCCATCAGCAAAGCCATAGCACTTTCATAAAAAAAAAAACCTTAATACGGCCCTGTTGCATAGTCCTTTTTTAGCTGTCGTCTACTCCTCACAAATTTCACATTATTCGATCTAGCAGTTTTTGAGATTTCGTGCTGACTCAGTGAGTGGTATTTCACTTATATAGATATAGATAATTAGTGTTTCGTACTCCTCAAAGCACAAAATGTCTAGCAAGTACAGCACTTAAAGACTTGAAACTGGTACTAAATGAAAGCTGCTGCTTCGTAGGTTTGTACAAAGTGGTTAATTTTTTCATTTAAATGCCTGGTTTTGGATAAAAAATTAAATAAAAATTCAAAAGGTAATTACTGCTGAACTTATGCATAATTGAAATCTGAAAATTGCTGCACAGAATGAATAACATGTCAGTAAGTGAATTTCATATGGGTTAGTACTCATTGTAGGGTGGAAACTATTTATCTCAATATCTCGCGAGTTTCACAAGATATTGACATGCGGTTTTCAATGTTAGTATCAGAATGAATCAAACTTTTGTTTTTATGATCAATTTAGGCCAATACATGACCACCCGTAACTCATTTTCTTAAATCTGTAATTTTGGAAGAAATTGCACTAAATTTTTAGGGATTTTTTTAATATAATTTTGATAAAGATCAAATTATTATTTTAGGGTATAGCACATGACTTCTTGTCAGTCAATAACTAAATAATAAGATCCTTTTGAGTTTGTACGTGCACAAGTTATGCATAAAATAGTCACAACTTGAAACTGGTACAAAATGAAAGCTGTTGTTCCGTATGTTTGCCCAGACTGCTTGATTTCAAGCTCAATTATTGTGGAAGATAGTAATTTGCGAAATATTTGTACCAACAAACATTCATGAACTGCCAAAATGCGCTTTGATCATCAAGATGATTATTCAACAAATTTTGCTAATGACAAATTCAATCAATTGGGTATATTCATGAATTTATTTATATTTTTAATTCACTGATTACATCGTTATGACATAGTAAAAAATATAAATTATGTTTAAAAGTGCAGTAATCAAGTAAAATTGAGAATAATTTTGAGCCGTTTAAACGCCGCCATTTTCGCGCGCTCTATTGATGACGTCAAATATTATGTCCAGTGACATTACAGTCCATTGTTTATATTTATTTATTTTTATACTACAGGTGTTTTCGTTCTCAACTTATTTCAGTTATCAAAAAGCTCAGAAATCAGTTTATAAGTATTGCATTGTGCCTGAATGCAAAATACTATCAGAAATGTACCTGTCTTTTTTCCAATCCAGACAGGTTTTAAAATACGTAAGAAATTATGTAAGGTTATCAGAAGAGATGAAGTATCATAATAAACTTGACAGATCATGAATAACGTTATATGTGATTAGTTTTAGCAATAAAATACAGTGTATGTAAGCGGCTTCGTTTAACATTTGCTCGTTTTAAAATAAACAAAAATTATAGGTTATGTTTAATGCTCATCATATTTCGGATTGTATTTATAAAAATAGCGTACATAATATGTTATTATTGAATAATTACTTTGCAGTGTTCACTCTTTTTACTTCAGCGGACGTAAAATTTGGATTTGAAAGCAAATAAGAAGACATCATGGATGAATCTATTCTTGTGCTTTTACAAAACCACTTTGTCTTAAATGATTTATAATTTCACTAGGATGCTAAAATTACTCTTAAGCAATAAATGAATTTACAACGCACACGTTATTACTATGTTTTCTAAAGCCTACAATGTCATACAAATGTAAGCAGTGCGCACTTGTTGGCATAGTATTTGACGTCACGTTTCGTTTTAACCAATGGTGTTGCGTTTTAGAACTTTGAATTTCCCTCGCTTAGTTTGCACTTTTATTTATTAATTTTAAACAATTAAAAAGATATAAATAAATCAATCAGTTTTTGAAAACTGTTTTTCAATTTTCACTCAAAGATTTCAGTATCACAAAACAATTTATTTTTATAATTTTTCAATACAATTTAAAGATTTTTAGATATAAAACAATAATATAAATTATTTAACAATTCTATATATATTATTTATATTACGTGGAATTATTTCTATAATTTTTCCTACTTAAGTCTTCTATCTGGTTCCATAGCTCCCACTATTAACAAGAAAAGGAACTTATCACACAAGATTATTAACGAATCAATATAATTCATAAAATTTAAAAACATACTGGTAAATACAATATTACAATAGAAATAAATCACAATTTCAATTCAATGATCATTATTTGTAACATATTTGATTGTATCCCTTAGCAACGATAAGATTAAAATCAATAAGAAATATAAAGTAAAAATTAAATCCAACGATTCGAAGTTAAATGCTCTATTAAATGTTTTAGTATGTCAAGTATTTAATTTCTAAAATAATTTTCATTGATAAATATTTCAAAAATAGGCATGCAGTAAAAAAATATTTTCCCATTTCTCGCCCAGTTTTTGTTACTTATCACATTTCAGTGCACAAAAGCAAAACAGTGTGTCCAATAATAGTAACAAAAAACAAACCAAGATACATTATAAATAAATAAACGTACGTCATAACTTACAGCTACTCAAAAATTGATAATCTAAATATAGCAAAAATATAACATTTTTTTTGTACAATATTGCTGGAAGAATTAAGTCACGACTTACGTTTCTTTTTTGAGTATCTCTTTTTTTAGTAATGCTTTTATTGAAGTGCAAAGAAATCAAACAATAATACACAATAATAATAGTATTTTTGATAACGTTGTACAATTAATTTCCTTGTAAAAAATATTATTATTATTATATATTTCAAGTTGTAAAAACTGTGAAAATTGTTAAACATAAAAATGAAAGCCCACATTGTTAAATATCTTGATTATAAAATGAACTATTGGGAAATATAATACTATTTTAAAATTTAATAATAAGTACTGAAAACTTGTAAAAATTGTCTATTGCTTTTTTGTACTATTCTATAAGTACAAAATTAATTGAATTAGTTCATTTTACATCAAGACTTATGAGGGAGTTTATGCATTTTACTATATGTCTTTTCAACTACAATAATTTGTTCCAGTTCCATTTTTAGAATTTAGAAAATAAATGAAGGTCGTGCTGTCACTGTTGCCAAAATGAATATACAGGCAATTCTATGACTTCCCAAAATATCAGCTTTATAATTATGTTAAAAAAATATTAACTACTAAACTCCTCCATTCACACACATACACACACACAGACACATTAAAAAATCTACGAAGCTTAAAAGCTACCCTCGTTATGTACTTGATAAACTTGTATTTGATTGGGCAGCAATAAGTTGTTCACCTTCATTGTCTCTCCATTCTTTCCGGCACGTCACGAATAAATTCACTCCGAAAATAAACACTGAGAGGCACAATAGTCCAATACCCGTATACAGCCCCAATTTTGGAAGAATTAAAAGTAATTTCACTTGACTAGCTAGATCTTCAGTTAGTTGTGCTCGTTGATTAAACCACATTGTTGGCATGAACAACGATTTGACATCTTTGTACATCCTATGAGAAATATATTAGACAATGATGAGCGAATAAAATAAAAAATACTTACTTAATGCCGGTAATATTTTGTATATAAATATTAACTTGAGCCCTCGCCATGACGCTAAGAGGCAACCCAGTATTGGGCTCAATCTCCATATAAAGCTCATGTAGCTTTTTATCAGGATAAACTCCCTCCACATGTTCAGCGATGCTTGGATCAGCAAGATAAAAATGTGGAAAAGACAGAAAAGCTGGAGCTCCAAATCGACAATCGGACACATTACGAAGTCCCGTGGGAGCTGGTTCTCCCACACTGAAGCAAGATTGCTCGGGGTACAACGAACCATTGTCAAAAGTACGTTTGGTGCCCACAAAACGACCTCCTTCGACCCCGTGGAGCTCGGCGGGCGAATCATAGTCCAAAATTGCAGTACTGTGCATAAAAAAGAAAAATAATACAATGAAAGTCGAGTAGTTTACATTTTCAGAGTTTTGTAGATGAGAAGGCAGCAATTTTATTGTTCATGACTCTTTTTTAATCATTAATAAAGGAATTATTTGATAATATTTTTATTAATAAATTAATAAAAACCTGCACATATCCGACGAAAACATATAAAGCGAAGTATTCTTCGGAACTGGCGGCCATAGCTCTCCCGTTGTTCCCAGAACTTCACCGCATTTTCCCGGGTAAAAAGGCACATGAGAATCATTTTTCCAATTTGTCAACATTCCTAGATTATATAAATCATCTACACCGGTATGCATTGTGAATTCTCCATCATACGTGTCTGACAAATTTCTCTGTAAACATAATTGTTAATTATGGTAATTATTACATGCTGTTGTTAATTGTTTAACAAGAAAAAACATCGATAAGAGACGGAAAGTTTTATTCCAAGTACTGTAATTCAAATTAAAATTATTCACAATTTTTTATAATATTATTTGTCCGATACGTCAACTCGCACATATTGGTAATCAAAAACTACGTCTATATAATCTATTAATAAAAAGAGCAATTAAATTTGTATTGTGTATGATGTCAACTCTTTCCACTGTATATTATTCTATGGGCTAAAAATTTGAAATGTCATAAAATTCGAAATGTGAATTTTGTCGGTTTTACAATACTCACTTGTGCTTTGTACAAATAAGTATTGTGTGATTTATTTTCTATTGTTAATTATGTATATCCATATCAATTCAAGTAGTCTCAACTGCATATAGAAACAATATTCATATTAGATACTTCAAGATGAAATACAATAGAAATGCTATCTTTCATAAAAATAACTCTTATCAAAAATAAAATATGTATGACTCGTCGCAGCCACATAACTTGAATAGATTATTTAAAATTAACAAAACAAATTTTAGACGCGTTGGTCAGGAACGTATCAAAGTAATTTTTTACATTATCAATAATATTTTTTAAATATTGGTGATTTTTTAAACACTCACACAACAACGTTTCTTTGGTCCTATTATTGAGGCAGACAATAGACAATCAAAGTATAAAATGACATGGAAGAAATTTCTCATGTGAAGTTCGCTCATTTACCTCATAAATTATTACAAATCAATTTAGGCCCGAGATATCCACCTCCTAATAAATTTATTTGGTGAATAATAACCATGGTAACAATTGTGAAGACAATAATTGTTGCCATAGTTATTATCCACCAAATAAATTTATCAGAAGGTGAATATCCCGGGCCTTAATGTAATTAATTTATTAACGATCGTGCAGACAATTGTTGCCATAGTTATTATTTATCGTATATAATATCACAAGGGACTGTAATTTTATCAATAAATTTTTCTTGAAAACATTGATTACCTAGCAACATCATGAGAGTCATCTGTCCGATTAAATCACGAGAGCGTAGCTCAAGGGATTTTATCTGAGCAGATGACTCGAAGGATGTAGCTTAAAGATAATCAATGTTTGAAAGAAAAATTTTTGATAAAATTAAAGTCGCGAGTGGTATTTGTGGAGAATATTTCTCGAATGAAATTGCTACTATAAGTACCTATTAAATAATGTTAGTTGCAACTACTAACCTTTTTTATTGAAAAATGCACTAAATTGTCTCCATATACTCTTGTATTTTTAGACTTTTTGTTTTCAATTCCATTACTTTCGGCGAAAAATGCATTTCCAAAACGATTAAATTTTGACATTTCCAAGAACTGATTGTTTGTTTATATTAGAACTGTGTATTGTTTCTCCATGACAAAGGCAATTTATCACGATGAATCGCTTGCCAACGGGAATTTACCGAGGTAACAGGAATTTATCGCGGTAAATTCCCGTTGGCAAGGAATTTATTATTATAATTGTCATTGTAACTATGCAAAATTTGTCAACAGTAATTACACAAGAGCTCTTTATTTTGCTGGATAAATTTCTGTTTTAACGAAACCTTGTTACCTAGCAATTTGACAAGAAAACTGTTCTAATAAAATCACGACACCGTAGATGGAGTGATTTTATTTTTTGAACAGTTTTCGAGTCAAATTGCTGTCAGGTTACAAGGTTGAGCTGTCAAACTGAAATTTATCCCAAGAAAAATAAAATGCTAGAGTGTAATTCGGCTAGATAATTTAACGATATTTTATTTATGAAAAAGTTTATTTAAATGTGCAAATTATTGAGAGTACCATTATCATACATCGTTTCATTTGACATATTCCACTACGTATTCTTTATAATTTTGTTCATCAATTCTTCGCATGCTTCAAGTCCAATCAAGCAAAATATTTGAAATTTGACATACCGTTGTACCTCTTTCTAATACATAATTCTGGTTTTCACAAAATACGATGAATTGTCTCCAGATACAGGATTTATTGTTTTTTGTATTTATAGACACACTTTACTTGAAATTTTCATTTATATTTTCTCCGGGAATATTCCAAATTCTGTTTATTTTGCAGTTTAAGCATAGACAGATTATGCAAATGACATAAATATAGTGAGTGTTTTGGTTTGGTTGCTAGGAGAAAGGTAAATAACGTTTTATCACTTGCAAAAAGTTACCTTCCTCTTTATCCGCTGTCAAAACGATAAAATTGTTTTTTATATATGGCTTACTTTATATTGGAGTGGAATTATCAGTATAATTGACATGAGTGAAATAATCTTGATAATTCCACTCCAATATAAAGTAAGCCATATATAAAAAACAATTTTAACGTTTTGACAGCGGATAAAAAAGAAGGTAACTTTTTGCAAGTGATAAAACGTTATTTACCTTTCTCCTAGCAACCAAATCAAAACACTCACTATATTTATGTCATTTGCATAATTTGTCCACGCTTAAACTGCAAAATAAATGGAATTTGGAATATTTCCGAAGAAAATATAAAAGAAAATATTAAGTAAAGTGTGTCTATAAATACAAAAAACAATAAATCATGTATCTGGAGACAATTCATTGTATTTTATAAAAACCAGAATTATGTATTAGAAAGAGGTACAACGGTATGTCAAATTTCAAATATTTGGCTAGATTGGACTTGAAGTATGCGAAGAATTGATGAAAAGAATTATAAAGAATACGCAGTGAAATATGTCAAATGAAACGATTTATGATAATTGTACTCTCAATAATTGCACATTTAAATATTAAACTTTTTTATAAATAAAATGTCGTTAAATTATCTCGCCAAATTACACTCTAGCATTTTATTTTTCTTGGGATAAATTTCAGTTTGACAACTCAACCTTGTAACCTGACAGCAATTTGACTCGAAAACTGTTCAAAAAATAAAATCACTCCACCTACGGTGTCGTGATTTTATTAGAACAGTTTTCTTGTCAAATTACTAGGTAACAAGGTTTCGTTAAAACAGAAATTCATCCAGCAAAATAAAAAGCTCTTGTGTAATTACTGTTGAAAACATCGTTTACCTAGCAACATCGTGAGAGTCATTTGAGCAGATGACTCGAAGGATGTTGCTTATAGGTAAACGATGATGAAAGAAAAAATTATGATAAAAGTAAAGTCGCGAATGGTTTTTGTGGAGAATATTTCTCGGATGAAATTGCTATTATAAGTGCCTATTGAATGATATTTGTTGCAACTACTAACCTTTTTTATTACAAAATGCATGAAATTGTCTCCATATATTCTTTTGAATTTTTTTCCTGTATTTTCACACTTCTTGTTTTTAATTTAATTCCCACGAAAGATGCATTTTCGGAACGATTAAATTTTGACATTTTCGAAAATCGATTGTTTGTTTATATTAAAACTGTGAATTGTTTCTCCATGGCAAAAACAATTTATAGCGATAAATCGCTAGCCAACGGGATTTTACCGCGGTAAATTCCCGTTGGCAAGCGGTTTGTTACTATAAATGACATTGTTACTATGCAGAATTTGTCAGTATAATTGGGATGAGTGAAATAATCACATAGAACTGATTTTTGTATGAAATTAATTTTAACAATTAAAAGTTTACATTTCTAGAATTTTCTTTCGAGAAGATAATGGAATAGTATATTTTACAATAAGTATTGGAATGGCCTATATTCTGAACGAGCGAAAAGTTTGTAAACCGAGCCGAAGGCAAGGATTACGGTTCGCGAGTGTGGAATACGCCATTCCAAACATGTTGTAGACTATACTTTCTCTAACAGGGTTTTGGAAACTCATCAATATTTCAGAGGAAACTTAAAAAATTATTAAATGTCAAACGTCAAATCCAGATATGAATACTTGAATTGTTAGGAGGTAACCATGGTAGTAGCCAAACTATGAGCTTCTGATTCGTCGAAATGATTCTAAAGGCTTACGGAATCATTCTGAACGGCATACGGAATCATTCTAAATGATTTTTTGGAATGTCATTCGTTCCAACATAATTTTTGGTTATGGAATATGCAAATTCCAAAACAATGTTGGAGAAATGGATTTTATTCCATTGTACAATAGAATAAAATTAATTGAATTACATTTAAAAAAAATAGCTAAAATTTAATGGTTTCAATACAAAATTCAATTAATCCAGAATTGATTCTGCGTCGTTAATCGTGCAGTTTGAAGCATAATTTTGAAATAAACCTGTTCTAAATTCAGAAGTTGAGAGCCACTGGTTCAAAAAATATTTTTGTTTTATGCAAATGCATGTCTATTTTCTAAGAAAATCATTCGTCTTGACTCTTTTGTAACTTTAATAGTAGAGAAATTATTTTGACTGTCTATACTGGCGCTTAACTACCCCAATAATGGCGGCTTTGCCTCATCTCCTTAGATCATAAATAATATATAGATGGAGGGAATCCTATATCACACAATACATTTTTGCGAACGGTTATGCCAGAAAGAGAGGAAAAAATAGGTTACGTTAGAGGGACAAAGAAATAAAATATAATGAAAGAAAAATGAACTGCGCATGTCTACCGAATTTCATTTGCTATTTATAAAATAATGTTAAGATGATGTACTTTGCAACTAGATAACGGCGTATGAATATAAATATTTTGTATAGAAATAAGAACTCATCACATCATGTGTTTGTCATTTTGCGGGCTTGACAAACCGAAATTTGTTTATTGTCACGCTTGCGCAGTTTATTTCTCCAGCTTTCTTACAATATATCTTCCATCTCTTTCCGTCGTAACCGTTCGCAGTTTCTTCCATCTAGATATTATTTATGATCTAAGCTCATCTCCCGTTCGAGGTTCCCCAGTAATTTCATTTGAAAAAGAAAATTCGGACCAATATTTTAGATCTTCCAATCGTGCAAAAAATTTTGTAAGCATCACGGTCAATAAATACAGTACCGATTTCGTATAATATTTGGAAACCTCGCCAAGGCTTGGCCTCCAAACTATTATTCTCAATCGGTAAACAGTACCTTAATACTTAAATAACAATATTTTTTGCTGGAATATGTCAGGAAATATGCACCGAATGGGAAAATGGCTGAAGAAAAAATTTCATGATTTTCTCAGGGTTAGGGAGAGAAAGTCACTTCAAAATCTTGAATGACAACCACTAATCCTAATTTCAGATTCGGATGGAGCGTCGAATACCAAGTTAATTTTACCTGGAGCCTCTGAGGATGGAAGATTAAACTCAATAACGTTTAAACTTAGCAACACAATTTCGATCACTAGTTAAAAATTAATTTGTCAGAAGTGTCAGAAGCTAAAGAGTCTAGAAAAATTCTGGATGCAGCTTAAAAAGCGATTTGTTTCCGTCGAAATCGAGAGAATTTTTGTTTTCTCATATGTTTAACCTGTAATGTTTTCTTAATTAGGTCAAAGCTGTCATTTGGACGCGTGTCATGAGTGAGTTTCTTGTTTGTTATTTTTTGTTGCTAATTAAAGAACTGGCACTTTTCTTTACTGATTTCTGCAAATTAAACCTAATGTTTTCCATAAAATATACAAAACAGAAATTATTTTGACTGTCTATTTAGATATTCGCGCGTTTTTGGCGCTTGACTACCTCAATAATGACGGCTTTATCTTACTTCCCGTTCGAGGATCCTCAGTTTTACCAATCTAGAGGACAATATAGGTTTATTGTTAAATAATAGAAAAGGAATACGTGTTCCCTTGTTTTATTTCAAAAATAGAAGCTGAGCAAGAAATTTTCTGTGAAACATTCTTAATTAAAAATTTGACACTGAGAATTGTCTGATGCGCTTGTGTTATACGCATTACAGATTCCATGAATGCGTACATATAACTATGTATTTGAATTTATTCCGTCACAAATGAATGCCGAGAGATTTTATTATAGAAATTATGAATTACTCACCTCAACGAACCAGCCGAATTTTTTAAAAGGCACATTAATGGTAGTATTAAGCTTATTAATCAAATCCAACAGTTCATCTTCATATCCATCAAACATTAATTCACTAGCAGTTTTAGTAATATACATTTTTTCTTTTTTCTCTCGCATAATAAAATCTACCGCTCTTTGGATTATATAATGTTTATGTCTTACAAAATAGGCAACCGTCTGAAAAAAACAATATCGGTAGTAATAAATCCCGGAAGATTAGACATTCAAAAAATAATCATTATGAAGATTGCAGGTAACGAGATAAGATAGTCATCTTTTACAAGTAATATTTAATTAAAATGTCTTTGTCGGGAACAAATTTGTTTTGTTCACTGCATTTAGAATTCTCAAAATATCTAATAATTTAGGTCGAATTTCAATTTTCAGGTTGTTGGTTTTTGAGTCACAAATGCGTGCTCTTCTTGAAGAGGAGAGGGCAATAAATAGGGTAAATATTTTTCTGGAATTAATTCCAATGTATTTAATAAAATATTAATTACTAATTTATTTAAAATACTTACAGCTGCGATCACATTAACACTGGTTATTTTATCCTGCAAAGTTCCATTCGATAATTCCGGCACAAAATGCCACGTTCTAATTTGTCTAAAAAACACAGTATCATTTTTATTCCACGTTATATTAACTCGTTTGTGGTGTTCCGTAAATACGTAAGGTCCAATTTCTTCTAAAATTGGTTTTATTTTCCATTTTTTATCTTGTACTTCTTGAGCATTCGTCCAATTAAATAAATATATGTCCATGTACATTGGAATTGGAGTCTCTTCCCACATTTCATATCCTTTTGAGGAATTACTTAGAGATAATTGCTAAAAAAAATTAAATGAAATGAGATTTTTTGCATTTCCATATGTAAAATTAATTTTGTTATTAAATTTATCTGGTAACTAAATTGCATAGACTACGAAAAACTTATCATGGAAAATTTTCCAAACATTTTTCATTTAGTCTGGAATATTTTTAGCTTATATCCACTTTTTGCATGTTTAAATTGAAAATATACTCACAGACGTAATTATATGTTGATAAAGGTACGGCCATCCAACAATCAAAGCTATTGCCACCAATAAAAAAGTATTTGCAATTATTACAGTTGAAATACACGCCGTTTTTTTTGAGCAAGCCATCGGAACTGATTACCTAAAAATAATTTTAATCCGTACTTTCAAACTATCTATAAACTACTGAATTTCATCATAAAAAATGTATAAAACAATACAAATATTAAAATGAAAAGATAAAATCATAATCAAGAGAATGAAAATGGATTTTTTACAAATTAGCAATTATTATCAATAAAATAACATTTTTATCGCTATTTTTGCTGAATTACACTCAAATAGCTGAATTGATGGATTAAAAAAATATCGTTAGTTGAGCCTGTTTCACCCAGCACTAATTCCGAACTAATTCTTAATAAATATTTAAAAATTTTAATTGAACATGAGTTCAGTTATGAACACAACAGCACACTTGAAAAAACTGCAAGGCGCAAGTTCTTAGATCCGTTGAGACAAAATTCGCATGCGTATTGTATGTCAGATATTTTTCCCGCCAAGTGCACTGATGTATATTTCAGTATATTTGTAACAAGTGGTTTTCACTTTTATAATAATGCTACAGACAGTTATGTCGCAAATCATTTAATTTAATTCAAAATAAGTAGTTCAGCGACCAAAGTATAATTATTCCTAATTATTCAACTATTAATAATAGATTACTATGTAATTATCTTTTAAATTTCAATTTTATTGCCTTAACCTAACTATGCACTGATTAAAAACTGATGAGTGGATATTTTGTCTGACTTCAGAGAAGTTTAAAGATCAAATTAATATTTACAAATAACGAACATATTTCACAATTTTAGTGATATGAATTTCTCATGTATTAAAAAAGTGATATTCAGTTTTTTTTTGCAATTATATTACGCAGTATATGTTAGTACTTCATACTTTTGTCGTTTCCACAATAAATTGTAGCTGTAATTTTGTGACAAGAAAATATAAGCCAATTTATGACGACAGTTAATTTTCAACTTATGTAACAAAATGACTTCTAACTGCGTTTTTCTTCAAGTGAACATAAATTTAATGTCAATGGAAATTCTCGGATACTGGAAAAAGTATGTAATCATTCGTTTTCTGCCGAGGAATTTTTATTTCGAATAAATTACATGATCTGATGAACAAATTACTTTATTCATGACATAAGAAAGCTTAAATTCTCATTGTTGAAATACGCACTCAACAAAGAATCAATTCAAACACAGATTTTAGCAGCGTTTATTTCTCTTTAAATAATACATCGTGAATGTACCACTACGCTTAATGTGAACGCTTAAAATTACCTAAAAGGAAATAATTTTGTAAGTTTGACGAATATCGGCTTTAATGAAGTTACTTACTGTATTTAATTGGACTCGAATTGAATAGAAATATGTATATATCAATACGCGCTCATTACATTCAAATATTGATCGTTTGAGATTTTTTTTTATTCTACTCTGACAACTAGAAAAAATGAATATTTTTTTATTTCCCCGATCACTAAATTCAATTTCTAATAATTTGATGTTTGGATAACTAGCTCTAATTTTCACATCCTCTCCCCCGGTGTTTCGATGGAGACATCGTCGACATTGAATCACCAATCTTGTTCTCTTCTATATCCAGTTTCGCTAATTTTACTGTTGGTCGTCTAAATACTCCTGTTGTCGTTTGTACTATTGCACTACGTACTTGCTTGTCTTTACCCGTATGAACTTTAATTATTCGGCCTTTCAGCCACGTATTTCTTGGTTGAGTATCATCAACCACTATTACTATGTCCCCTTCTTTCAGAGGTTCTACAGGAGTGCACCACTTACTTCTACGAGTCAACGTAGGCAAATATTCAGTCAGCCACCTTTTCCAAAAACGCTTTGCGTACAATTGAGACACAAGCCAGTTTCTTTTCAAATAAGGTGCTTCATCGCTGAAATGTCCAATTGGTTTTCCCCCTCCTGATGTCCCACGTAAAAAATGATTAGGGGTTAGCGCTTCTGAATCCTCACTATCGAGTGGTAGATATGTTAGGGGGCGCGAATTTATAATATTTTCCACTTCCATCAAATAACTTCGCAATAAGGGATCCGTAGGAGTGCGATTGAGCTGAATTGCATAAAGCGTAGTCTTCACGGATCTTACTAAACGCTCCCAACTACCTCCCATGTGAGGGGCTGCTGGAGGATTGAATTTAAACTTTATTTCTGGACTTGACATTTCATGGGCGATCTCTTCTAGTTTAATTTTACCTATTTCTTGTCGCAGCTCCTTTTCAGCACCTACGAAATTAGTTCCATTGTCGCAATAAATTTCACGTGGATCTCCTCGTCGTTGCATAAAATTTCTGAGACAAAGGATGAAACTATTCGTATCTAAAGAATGTGCGATTTCTATGTGCACTGCTCGCACAGTTAAACATGTAAATAGGCAGCCCCATCGTTTTTCTACCCTTCTGCCGTTCATTACTTTAATTGGTCCAAAATAATCTACTCCAGTATACGTGAACGGATGAGTATAAACTGCCAGCCGTGCAGGAGGCAATAGTCCCATTTCTGGTACTTCTGGCTTCGCTTTTCTAATCTTGCAGGTATTGCATGTATTTCTTATTCGTTTCAATAATTGTCTCAACTGTGGAATCCAATATCGCTGCCGTATTTCGTTTACAACTGTTTCGTGGTTTTGATGTTTATATTTGCAGTGATAATTTTCAACGATTAAATACGTGATATGGTGATCTCGCGGTAGAATTACTGGACGTTTTGCGTCACCACTCACCTCTTCGATATTGTCAATTCTTCCCCTGATTCTCATAATACCATCCTCATCTACATAAGGCGAAAGTTTGAAAATGCTACTAGAAGGTTCAACACTGCTATATTTCGGCTTTCCAAATTCGTCCTTCAAACTGAGCCTTCTTTTTTCTTTGGAAAAACATTCTGTTTGCGCTATTTTAATGAGCGCATTTTCCGCTTGTTTTAACTCTTCAGAAGTCAAAAATTCTTTGTTCATTCGGTCCGACGTTGGTTTAGAATTGATAAGATTGTAAAACCTATAAACGTATGCCACTGTTCTCCACAATCTTACCCATTTCGAGAATCTTTCGTATTTTATTACAGATTCAATTTCGTTATGATGAACAGCCAGAGTTTCTGTAATCTGCTCCGGAATTTGACACCAATTATCTTGAGGCCAATCCACTTCTGGTTTGTATAAAAAATCTGGGCCGTGAAACCACTGCTCATTTAAATCAAATTTAGGTAAAACTTGCCATTTAGTTGCAGTATCCGCTATATTCAACTTCGTTGGAACGAAGCGCCAATTCTGAACACTGGTGATCTCTTGAATTTCCGCCACTCTAAACGCCACAAACTGCTGTCTCTTGTTTGCTTTCGGATCCATTTTCAGCCAGCTTAGTACTGTTTTCGAATCTGACCAATATGTAATTGTATTTATTTTTATAGAAAATGCTTCTAAAAGACTTTTTGAGAATCTTGAACCAATCAACGCCGCTACTAGTTCTAATTTTGGGATCGACAGCAACTTCACTGGGGAAACCTTACTTTTCGCTCCCAGTAGCACACATTCTACCTTTTTATCTGCTTCAATTCTTAGATAAGCTACTGCTGCACTAATATCTTTACTAGCATCGACAAAAACGTGCAGTTGAGTATCCACTTCTTGCCAATCTTCAATTTGTTTTAAAAAGCAGCGTTGAATGCGTAGCTTTTCCACCGAAGGCAGTAATCGTAGCCAAACAATCCATTTTTCATTATGTTCAGTACTTATTTGTTCGTCCCAATCAACTCCTGATCGCCATATTTCCTGCAGGAGTACTTTGAGATAATTAAGATAATAAGCCAGTAAACCTAAAGGGTCATAAATTGACATCAAGATACGCAGAACTTCTCGTTTAGTCGGTTGTCTTTCTCCTTTGAGTACTTCTTGATTGCCTTTATTAAATCGCAGCGAGTACGTAAAGGCATCTTCGTTCATCTCCCACCACATTCCTAATACTTTTTCAGAATTATCTTTGGCTTCAATATTAATGTTGAGTGGACGACTCGAGCTGCTGCTATCCAAGGCTTCTAACACCTCAACTGAATTCGATCTCCAATTGCGAATTTCAAAGCCTCCTTTTTTATGTATTTCTCTGACCGTCTTCGTCAACATAATCGCTTCTTGTTCAGTGTCAAAACTTGTTAGTAGATCATCCACGTAATGTTCATTTGTAATCAGTTTCACTGCTTTTGGATTCTCATTATCGAATCTTAATGCATTCATGTTCTTCACAAACTGAGCGCTGCTAGGGGAGCATGTTGCGCCGAAAGACATTACTTGTATCACATAGTTGTCTGGTACTTGAGTTGTTTCACAAGATCTCCAAAGAAAACGCTGTGCATGTTGATCTTCTTTTCTTATGCGTACCTGGTGGAACATTTCTTTTATATCGCCACTTACGCCAATTTTTCGTTCTCGAAAACGTAAAAGTATACCAAACAAGGACGACAATTGATCCGGGCCTTTCAATAACATACTGTTTAATGACACTCCCTGTATCTGCGCTGCTGCATCCCATACCATGCGTATCTTGCCGGGTTTATTTGGATTTTCCACAGGAAATATAGGTAAGTACCAAACACGTTCATAATTTTGACATAATTCGTAATTTGTCAATTTTCGTATGTAGCCCTTTTGTTCATATTCTTCCATTTGTTTGAGCATCGATTCTTTTAAGTACGGTTTACGTTCTAACCGTTTTTCGAGTATCTCCAATCTGTGTTGAGCCATAATTTTGCTGTTAGGAAGTTTAAACGAGTCATATTTCCACAATAAACCTGTTTCATACCGGTCTCCTATGTTTTTTGTTGTATTTTGCAAAATTTCCAGAGCACGGTGGTCCTCTTTGGAAAATACCGTATCGCGTGATGGCTGAATACCTAAACTCTCGACAGTGAAGAAATTTTTAACCAATTGATGTAATTCTTCATCGCTCGTTGCTTCGTAAGTATGAAAATTGCAAGTACTGATTGAATGTCCACCGTTTTCTTCTTTCATTGCGAAGACAGTCCAACCAAGACGACACTTGCAAATCATTGGCTGATTTTCTCCACCTTCTCGAACCTTCAGTGGAACTCCAAGCTTCCAGTTATTTAGTCCAATCAATATTCTTGGTCTCGCATTCACGTATGATTGAACTGGTAATTTCCTCATAAACGGATATTCTTTGCAAAGATTTTCATAATCCAGAGTTTGATGAGGTAAATCTAAACATCGCACCGTTTGTGCATCCTTTATCTCATATTTTCTTGATGTTTCTGACTTCCTACTCACTACCAAGGATACTCTCATGGAACTGTGTTCAATTCTATATTGAGCGGCAGTCCACTTCAGACATAAATCTATTTTAGGCCCTTCTAGATCAAGTTTTCTTGCGCAGTCTTCCTCTATGTATGTTCCAGAAGATCCTTCGTCTAACATCGCAACTACTTCAAGTCTCCGATTTTCATTTTCAAGAATTACAGGCACATATCTAAATTGCGGGCTCGACGAGGGAGCAATATGACTGCAATGAGTTTGTTCTTTGACACTTATGTCATCTTTTGACGTTTTCTGATCTAAGTTCTCATTGTGTAGCAAAGGATGATGTTTTCGCCCGCAACCTTTTCTGTCACATTTAACAGTTCCACTACATCTTCGTTTCGGATGATATCGTTTCAGACAAGCTTTACATAAATTCAATCTTCGCAGTTCCTTCCAACGATCAGCAGCTGATAGATCAATAAATTTCTTGCATTTATCAATGGTTTTGCAGTTTCCGTTACATACACAACAATGTTTAATTTCATCCGTTTCTGAATGAACGTTTACGCGGTTTGTTGGCTTAGCTCTATCATTTATCGTCAAATCTTGTATCGTTACTACTTCGCTAACATTCTCTGCAACCGACTCCAACCATTGTCCAAACGCCGTGACACTCGAACCGTATATCAAGCTTCTTTTGTATGCACCCCATTCAATGCGCATTTGGTTTGTTAACTTTTCAACTAACTCATAAATTAACGTTGGATTATTGTCATATTGACTTAAACCAGATGCCTTTATCGTTGCACATAGATTATTAACCATTGCTGAGAATTCTATCAGCGTTCCTAATTTCTCTATCTTTACCGGAGGAGTCTTGCGTATTGATTCAATTTGTATCCGTATAATGTCTTCCGGTTTGCCAAATATTCGTTTCAGTGTTGTCATAATTTGCGGCACACATTCCGGAAATGCTAGTTGACTTTCTACAAGTTTTCTTGCTTTGCCTTGTAGACATTTTTGTAGTCGAATTAGATTTTCTAAATTGTTAAAACCACACACAGTCGTTGACGTATTGAAGGCCGTCCAAAATATCGGCCACTCTTCTGGTTTTCCTGTAAACGTTGGCAAATCTTTTGACATACTTTTCCTTGCCATCCATTGACTTTGCGTAGGGTCATCTTGCGTTGGAAACAAAGATGTATGTCTCGGAGTATTCAAGATTTCTTCTCTCTCGTTGACGGAACCGTTAAATGGATACCGTTCTGTATTCATTCTTGGTGTAGAACTGATGACAGTTGATCTAAACCGAACGCTTTCTTCCTTCAAAGGTAAATTCATCTTAGTTTCTTCAGTTCTGATCGTCTGTTGACGTATATCACTTTCCTCTATATCTAATTCAGACTTGTGCGGCTTCAATAACGCTAATTTCTGCCGTACAATTTCACGCTCGCGCCGAATTAGTTCTTGTTCTTCATCTAACAATCTTAATCTACGTTCGACATCATAAGTTGACAAATCACTTTCTTTTGAAGATTTATTAGCTGACTTTAGACATTCGTTACAATTCCAGCTTCCTATTTCTTCTACGTTGTTCTGATCAACATTGACACACCGAAAATGATATCGCACGTTGCACTTATTACAGTGTAGCATATTTTCATCGTGATCTTCATTGCATATTGTACATAGTATGCTACCTGCATAGGTTCTTGTATGATGAAGCGATTGTAATGGCTGATTCGCAGGCATAATTCAATTCTTCGTAGTAATTTTAAGGATTTGTTGAAATACGCACTCAACAAAGAATCAATTCAAACACAGATTTTAGCAGCGTTTATTTCTCTTTAAATAATACATCGTGAATGTACCACTACGCTTAATGTGAACGCTTAAAATTACCTAAAAGGAAATAATTTTGTAAGTTTGACGAATATCGGCTTTAATGAAGTTACTTACTGTATTTAATTGGACTCGAATTGAATAGAAATATGTATATATCAATACGCGCTCATTACATTCAAATGTTGATCGTTTGAGATTTTTTTTATTCTACTCTGACAACTAGAAAAAATGAATATTTTTTTATTTCCCCGATCACTAAATTCAATTTCTAATAATTTGATGTTTGGATAACTAGCTCTAATTTTCACACTCATGAAATTTCTCATAACATTCATTTAATTTTAATATTTTCTATTTATTTAGTGAAAGAACATTGTTGAAGATTTTAATTTATTTGGCAAAGTTCTCTAAAAATCAAGAATAATTGTAATAAACTCCAAATATTATTTTCGAAATTAAAAAGCCAAAAAAATTATTTGAAAAACTTGTTTATGTTAATTCAGATTCCAATTAAAAGTAGCGATTCCCAATTGTTTTTTTCTTGATTAAAAATATCTGCAAAACACGAAATATTTTCCTTAAAGTTTATTCTATTACTTACGGGCAAATTTTGCAGTCTGCACAAAGAACTTGTAAATTAATTTAAACACAATATTTTTTTTGCTTATCCATCTATGATTTAACTGAAGTGAATCACTTAATGATATGGGTGAACTATGAACTCTGATTCATTTAAAAATATTGTACAAAAAATTATATTCTTTTGCTAACACTGGAAACACTTCAGTACGTTTAAATATGAGCGAAACAGTCATACTTATGCATACATTGAGTTTAATATAGTAGCTAAATGATAATATTATCTCTCCCGGAGATAAATATTTACTCATAAAATTATAATGAGTTTCTAATTGAATATTTTAACATGGAATTGATTTTAAATCTTTTTGGAAATACCTATTTAAAAGCTTTTAATGAAATTAAAGAAAAATACTGTGATTTCAATGAGAAAAAAATTAATTTGGAACGTGCAATTTGATAAATAAAAAACTAAATAATATTCAAGGCCCACTGCCTAGCTCAATTGCCTAGATAACGATTGTTAAAACAATTGTTGCTAAGGTAATTAAGCTTAGGTTAAACAAAAGACTGTGCAACTGATTTTTAAAGTTATTTAATGTACTCACCACTTTGTACTTGAATAAATACAACTGCCTTAAAACACCTAATTTTTATTGAAAAATTGCGTTACAAATCATGTTCCAAAAAAATGTAAGCTTTGTGGAAAACGAATTCGTTAAAAAATGTCTTATTATACATTTATTATTAAAATTAAAATATTATGCTACAAATATAAAGGCGCACTGTTTATTACAAATAGTTTAAATTGCATTTCACTGTAAGTTTTGCATTTTATCCGCCCGACAAGGCACATTTTATGATTTCTCTTATAATAACAGGTTATGTTTTGATGCGTCAACGTCAGAAGATGAAATGTCAAAGTCGAAAAAAGTTCGTTCAGACAACCATTGTTTACTAATGTCGATATTTTGACATTTGCGCTCCTGGTTTCAGTTTATTAAATTTTTGTTTGGTGATTCGATTTAAGACATGTCTGGCAAATATATATTTCTCAGATACAATACAATTACAATAAATAAGTTCATATTAACAATCAGGAATATTAACATTAACTGATATACCAGCATTTACTTTAGTTTCATGTTCATCTGTTTCTTCATAGTCTTCTATCTCCTGGACACTTTCAGTTGTTCTATCTTCAATACATTCTTCCACTCGTCTACTTCTTGTGCCTAGAAACTAATGGAAAAAATATACTATGTAAATATAAATTTGATTTGAAAACTATACTTTTAATGCCGACATTTGTTGTGATAAAAGATTCAAGGATTCGTCCAAATGGACAGTTTTAACTAAAGTTGGGCAAGCTTTTGCTGTGTGTGCATCTGGGACTACTTTTTTAATTTTCTCAGCTACTGCTGCACTGTAAGGTCTGAACGAAAAATCAGGATCTTTCTCTTTCTCAATCATTTTAGTAATATGTGTTTTATTTTCATGTTTAGGTATTTGACCATTTTCCACTAATATTTTTAAAGCATCGGTTTCATCTTCTGTTAAATCATTTTCTTCTTTTGTTTTGTTCTTAGTTTCAGTATCGCGCCATTCAGCAGCTGTACTATCAAGAACTTGTTTAATATTAGTTCCTGTATTTCTTGAATTCAACTCTTGTAGAATTTCATCTCTTATTTTCTTAACTTTCTGTCCTTTATCTTTCAATTTATCAATAAGTAGCCTATTAATTTAATATTCATTATTGAACCTGATAAAAATAAAAAATTGAGTAACCTACTTGTTAAATAAGATATTATTTTGTCTATCCAACAGTTCTTTGAGTTCTGCAGTACTTTTGGATTTAAGATCACCTAATCCCTTATTTTCCGACATGAAAGCAAATTTCGCTCCATGATTTAATGACATTTTATATCAACATAACCTCAAAGTTGACTTATCGGTTCACTTATAAAAACAAGACAAATATATTTAAGACTAAATAATAAATTGATTTATTTAAGAACCAGCTATTTATATCTAAACAAAATAAATATTCTAATTTAATTCAGATAGGTAAAATAACAATTTCTTTATGTTGATCTAAGGGATTTATTCGAAATGGAACCGCTGCGTCTTTTAGAATCACCCCCAGATTCTTTCCGCCCCAAAATAGGACTGGATCCGGTACTTATATTCCGAATTAAATTTTTCAAAGTTTTAGCGGAATTATTATTCTCTTGCGCTATAATATAAAAATCGTCGAGCAAATGGGGCGGCGGCGCGACTTCACAAGGGGTTATGTCACTGCCGCGATCTAGAAGCAAGGTAAGATGATTCTTTAATGCTTCATTCTCTTCCTGAAGTTTCTTTAATCGCATTGCTTCCTATTCGAAATTGCTCAATGTTGGTTGCGGCATACACTAATTTAAAAATTAAATTACAAAATGGCAGATTTAAAGTTTAAAATTATTACCTGAAATATCGTTGCTAGGAAGTTATGAAGTGAAACAAGCAAAATATCTTGCCATTGTTTCGTGAAATGAACTTTGAATACAGGATTTTCCTCCAGATTTTTAATATATGGAAGCACTAAAATACAAACCGTAAATATTAATTTTTCCGAACAAATATTTGCACTTACTAAACCAATCTTTCCACTCTGATTGATTTTGGAGCTCTGGCGTCATTTTAATGAAAAAATCATTAACTTTATCTGATTTATTATTAATTATAGCATTTACCAAATACAGTTTCAGTACCCCATTCTGTAATTTGCGAATAGCTGCAATACAAATTATTTTTAGAATAATTTTAACTTGAATGTGTTATTTTTCTTACCATGAGTGAAATGACTTTCTAATTTTGAGAATATGCGACTGTCTAACTGTCCCCAGAACTCGCGTAATGCAAATAGATCATATGCATTGATATATTGCAATAATTGGTCAACAATTTTATCTACACGAAAACCTTTTTCTTTATGCGTTCTAAGTTCGGAATCAAAAGATTTCACTGTTGAAGAAAAACCGCGAAATAACAAATATTCTTTAACTAATTCATCAATAAATTGTAAATGGACCATTATTAATCCATTAAAACATTTTCAAGTGGCAGATACTTTCGAGGTTAACTTCATGTATTTCTTATGCATATATTTTCTTAAAGCGTATGTCCAGTGTATTTTCAAATAGATAACACCGCTGTACACCTTAATTAATTTAAATATTACATTAAAATTAAGTTTATATTTTTATTTTCTCAATCTTTTGAAAATTCAGGAGTGAAGTTCAAAAATTCGCCGCCAGCGCAGCATCTGTCAATGAATGCTTCCAAAATTCCAAGATCCATTGATCAGAGATAGTTACAGAATCCTTTTTTCTGTCAATCAAACTATCGAATATATTCTATTAATATCCAAATTTTCAGACTTTTAGAACACTGGTTTAGAAAAAAATAAACACTTTTCCTCCGAAAAACTATTCTAGTATTTCCAATATTTATAGATCAATAAATCAATAACATAGAAAATTAAAAAATTTGAACATTTTGACTATATCCCATAAGTTACCACACTTTGAAATGTTTTAAGCTGATTAAAAATATAATGAATATTTTGTTCTTCAAGACTACAATAATTCGGTATCTATACTTGTAAATCATCATTTAAACCCTTTCAGTCTCCTACATATTGTATTTAAGCTTGTTTTATATGACATTATTAATTGTCCCTACCATATTAAACACGTATATTAAAATTTGGCTACTTAAATATTTGTATTTTCCATGTTAAAATTTGTCCGGGACTATTCAAGCTGCACGTATGACTTCATGCTAGCGTTGACGCTAGGGCAAGTGTCCGAATTTCTTTGCAAAGTCCCTGCACTTTTTGCTTGCCATCTTTGAGCATTTGTGTGAACTATTTACCATTCAATACAGTGCACTGTTGTTAACTTTACCGACTCGCATCACTACTCAAATTACTTGGCATTTTGTCTCACAGATGGCTTTTGAATTATAGTTCACATCATTATCGACATTGTCGTTGTAGGTTGTACACGTAATGGCGACGGAAAAACAAGTTTGTGGTTGAAGTTTAGTTGAAAACAGTAAAATATATTGCAATCAAGTTAAATATGGGATGAATTTAAGTGAAATGTTATTATATTTGCTCTGTATTGTGTGTTTCATTGAATTTGAAGTGATAATGTGATGATACCGAGTAATTAGGTAGACTTCAATACATAATTCAGTTTAAAATATTGAATCTCCGTGTGACCACGTTAAATACAGGGTAAATTTCAATAAAATTTTATTCTAAATGCTTTGAATTGTGGGTTTATTCAATTAGTACAAATTTAGCATATTTACAAAGTTGAAAATTTGGTTTGCTAATTGTCGAATGAATCTTGAGTAATTTCGGAATTCAAAAATTAATTTTAATACGTCTTAGCGTTCTTTTATTTCACTATTTGCTTTGTCAATGTTTGTAATGCATAATTGTCTATAAGCAACGAAAAATACGATTTTAAGATTATAAACAGTGTGTTCATATGAGTAATAGACTGAATTTCTTTTACAGTATTCTCTGTATGCTAATTCTTTCAAGAAGGCCTCCAGCAGAAGCCGACAAGAACATCAATCTTTTAGTTATCCAAAGTGGAACTACAAGCATATTTGTAGTGTTTTCAACAACTCGCAGTATTCTTTTGAGTTGGAAACTTGATTTGGAGTCCTAAAAATCACTCACAGATGCCTGGAAACAGCCCTTGGATATGGATTCGAGTCAATCTCCTATTGGATTAAAATGGATGGAGAGTGTAGCAGCCTTTGCATTCTGTTTCGAGAAGCCTTCCAACCTACAAGCTTGACAGTGAGTAATTTATTGCCATTTTTCCATGGTTTCATTACAAATTAACAATTGCTTTAATTTTAAAATATTACTTTACACTGCCGTGATACGTCATACAAAGTAAAATTGCTTGTAATTTCTTGGAGACGAGCATACAACGTGTGAACAGTTTTTGCGGGCTCTAATCTGAACTTCGTGTGCATATGTTACAAGATTTCAATTGGCGAAAAATCTAGACGATTAGACGTCAATTTAAAAGTAAAATATTTGCCAATACTAAATCTTCAATTTTTGAGCCATATTACAGACAGCACAACTTTTCGGCCTCCTTGATGATTTGAAAATCCATCAGTTAGAGAGGGTGTCAAATTATAATTTGTGCATAACCTCATGATTACTGATGAATACAATAACAGTGTTTTAGAAGGATATTTTATTTTTCAAATAGTTTTTGTTTGATGTACAAATTGCAGATGAATTAATTCCACATTTTTTTTGAGAACAGTTGAGCAGGCAATCAATACAAATAATAACTATAATTTATAAATTGATTATTGATTGAATACATATTTATAAAATTATTATATTTTTATTTTTCTGATGAAGATTTTCAGATAGAAAGTCAAAACGTCCAAAAATAAATATACAGAATCTAGTTCAAAAAATCCATTTAGCACATATTTATAGTTTAATAATTTTTAAATGATGCAAATAAATTATTAATTTTTATTTTGTTTAGTTTCTGAACGAATTCAAAATTCATCAGTCGGTGTATGGCAGTAGCGGAAAACATTTGGACGAATTGAGACACCTGTGACAGCGATGGACAATAAATTCAACTACATCTGATTGCAGTGGCTGTACAAAATTCGAAAATGGAGTGGCAGTTCTTTCAGCACGTACCTCAACTATAATCTCCGTATCATAATTTCTTTCAATGTTTTTTTTTACTTAAAAGGATACTTTTTACCAATTAGATAACACGAATACTTAATACAAAAATGTAACGGAATATGCTTACAATACATTTACTAGTATGTATAAGTATATTTAGATCATTATGTAAATTGTTGTGTTATAGCTTGCGCTTCTATCTCGTGTTTATTCAGTTTTTAAAGTAGTTTAGAAAGTGCTGTGAATATATTTGGGTTTTGTACAAAATCGTGTTAACGTAGAGATCAAAATTGTTCTAAAACAAAATTGGGATTTAAAGCTCGCGCATCCTAGCTTTTGGGCGCTTAGGCCCTCGGGCGTAATATAATCCGTTTTGAATATCCGTTTTGCATTTTATTTTGGATATTAAATAATTGTCTTGGTTTTTTTTTTGTTTTCGTAATTTTTAATGTCCTTGTGCCGTAACTTGGGCCAACGTTGGATTTTTTATTCGGTACAAGACCATATAGCTCTGGGAACACCCCCCCTCTAAACGACGAGGCAGACGGAATTCTTAGACTATATGACGGAGTCGATGCGGGATAGTATGGAACGCGCGTTTTGTCGGCGACGGTCCGGATCTTGATGGGATTACTGAACAAACAATATCACACGTTATGTGTGGATATTGTTCTTCAATAATGCCATGAAGATTTCGACTTCTCGAGATGACGCTTAGTCGGCAACCGTACTCGTGTAATTAAGCGACCATCCGGGTCTCGGCTAGACAGACCACGAATTAGAGTCAATTCTGTTTTTGCTAAAACGAGCACAATCGGCTGCTTGTGGGTTAAATGTTAGAATCAGTAGTATAACATATTTCAGCATTTTCCTAAACAACTTTGCAGCATAAACAGTAAAATTGATATATAACACAGCAATCAAGAAAATAGGCAGCTTTAATTAATATAAGATACAAGTTCCATGAAACTTGATTCAAGGGCACGCGAAATATTCAAAAAATGCACGACTGAAAGAGAATTTTTCAATGTAAAAGTGTCCTCCAGTTTTTAATTGAATATCAGAGTACGTACCCACAATTTTAACTTCCTAGAACCCCTGATTTATTCAGAAATAATTAGTTTATAAATGAGTATTTTTTGTTAGACCTTATATCTAATAGAACATTCATTCAAAATGAATTCCGAAAAGTTTTTTCCCTCACTAATAAATTTGTAACTAAATATTGAAATATTTGATTCTCAAGCCTGTAGCTCGTACACCAATAAAAATTGGTACTTAATATTATTTCTGCGAAAACATATATCCTTTCTTAATACGTACCTTTAATTTGAATGTTCTAGGATCTCTGGTTTACTCAGGAATAATAATTGTGTAATTAGTTATTGAAATATCAAATTCTCAAGCCTGTAGCTCGTAAACCAATAACAATTGGTAGTTGATATTATTTCTGCATAAACCTACATCCCCCCTTAATACGTACCTATAATTTTAATGTTTTAGAGCCTCTGGTTCACTCAAAAATAATAAGTTTGTTATTAGTTAATGAAATATTTAATTCTGAAGCCTGTGGCTCGTGCACCTATAATATTTGGTAACTGATATTATTTTTGCGTAAACCTACATCCCGCCCAAGTACGTATCTACAATTTGAATGTTCTAGAACCTCTGGTTTATCCAGAAATGATATATTTGTAACTAGTTATTGAATTATTCACTTCCCAAGCCTGTAGTTCTTACACCAATAACAATTGGTACTTAATATTAATTCTGCATAAACCTACATCCCCCCTTAATACGTACTTATAATTTAAATGTTTCAGAACCTCTGGTTTACTCAAAAATAATAAGTTTGTATTTAGTTATTGAAATTTTCAATTCTCAAGCCTGTGGCTCGTACACCAATAACAGTTGGTAGTTAATATTATTTCTGCGTGAACCTACATCCCCCTTAAGTACGTACCTACAATTTAAATGTTCTAGAACCTCTGGTTTACTCAGAAATAATAAATTTGTAACCAGTTATTGAACATTTAATTCCCAAGCCTGTAGCTCGTTCACCCATAACAATTGGTAGTTAATATTATTTCTGCATAAATTTACATCTCTCCTTAATACGTACCTATAATTTGAATGTTCTAGAGCCTCTGGTTTACTCAAAAATAATAAGGTTGTAATTAGTTATTGTAGTATTCAATTCTCAAGCCTGTAGCTCGTACACCAAAAATAATTAATAGTTTATATCATTGCTACGAAAGCCTACATCCCCCCTAAGTACGTACTCAAAATTTGAATGATCTAGAACTTCTGGTTTATTCAAAAATATTAAATTTCTGATTATTACAATATTCAATTTTCAAGTCTGTAGCTCGCACACCAATAACATTTGTTGGTAAATATTATTTCTGCGTACGCCTACATCCTTTTCGAGTACGTACTCTTAATTTGACTGTTCTAGGACCTCTGGTTCACTTAGAAATAATAATTTCATCTTATATTGTTGTAATTCTCATATTCATAGCTTATGCACCAATAATAATCATATTTATTTATAAACTGTATCATATAATACTATAATAATAGATATTATAATTCCACTTATTATTGTACCAATTTATACATGAATAAGAGCTGTTTGTAAGCTTTTTATATATTATTATTAAATAAAAAATATAAATGTTTTTGTATTTAATAGTGATCTAAATAAATTAAATAATATAAATAAAGACTTTTCATTTATAACAATTCCTTTTTTAATCTTTCAGGAATTTAAATGATTGAAAAATATGATTGAATTTAAAAATTATTTGATCACACGTATATAGTTCAAAAAAGTACCGCAAGGGGGCAGCATCTGTCAATAACACCAATTAGCAATCGTCTCTTTCATAAGGAAAAATGATGACTACATGATGAAATTTGTGCCTTCTAAAAATCCAAAATTTGTAACAGGATCATATGAGTGGTAGGAGAAAACCAAGAAATTAATTAGCGATTTTCTCGGAAACTAGGGAGATTAGGGAAAAATGTTTCAAATAAAAGTTACATAACTTTCAACGCCCTACAAGATTTATCTAAAAATTTTTTTTGTAGGGCTCAGGGTTCACGAGAAACGATATGCTACTACCCTTAATTGAAGGGTTGGAAAAAAAATCAATTATCTTTTTGATAGCTCTTCCAAAGCTGCGTACAGTGATGTATTTAAATTTTCCCTAAGGGCTTCAATTCAGGAGAAAATCAAGAAAAAGACTTTCCGAAAACCTTTGAATTTGCTCCTACAAATTCTGCTATCTTAATACAAATTTTGGATTTTTTGATGACAAAAAAATTCAGTATCATAAAGCGAGAAGTGTTTCTCTTGATTTATTCCTGAACTATAGCCCTTAGAGAAAATTAAATTACATCACCATACGCAACTTCAAAAGGACTATCAAAAAAGCAGACGGAATTTTTTTCCAACCTTCAGATTAAGGGTAGCAGCATATCGTTTCTCGAAAACTATGAGCCCTAGAAAAAAATATTCCTTTTGAATCTTGTAGAGCGTTAAAAGTTGTGTAACTTTTATTTGAAACATTTTCCCCTAATCTCTTTAGTTTTCGAGAAAATCGCTAATTAATTTCTTGATTTTCTCCTGCCACTCCTATGATCCTGTTACAAAATTTGGATTTTTAGAAGGCACAAATTTCGTCAAGTAGTCATCATTTTTCCTTATGAAAGAGATGATTGCTAATTGGTGTTATTGACAGGTGCTGCCCCCTTGCGGCATTTTTTTGAACTATATACGTGTGATCAAATAATTTTTAATTTTAATCATTTTTTTTTCAATGAAACACATTTTTCTCAGTTTATAAAGTGAATAATAGATGGCTCTGATTGTACTATTGACAGATGCTGTCACCTGGTGGAATGATTTGGAACTATTTGTAAATAAACAATGAATTAATTAGTTTTTATAGGGTTTAAAGGGAAAAATGATATGAATAAAAGTCATTATCTTAATTAATTTATTTTCTTCAATATAAATATAAATAGTATTCATATTTCTGAATCATTACATTGGTGAAAAGAATTCATATAAATAATAATAGATAAGTTCCTGGAGCTGGAATTCATCCCTCTGGTTTACGTGGATATTCTTGACACCCTATAACAAAAAAAAATAATTAATTTTTCGCAAGAGACACATTATAAAAAATTGGCAAAGGTTCTTAGAAGATAAAATATTCATTTTTTATTAAACCAGTGGCTCAAAAAATTTGAAACTATGACCACTAATAGTGTAGGATCAGGGGCTCAATATACGTAAGCTATGATTTTCAAATTATCTCTGTTTATGGATTAATAGATCCAAGAATTACCTAATTTTCTTGTTTTTGAAAGATAAAATATTCATTATTTCTTAAACCAGTAGTTCAAAAAGTGTGAAACTGTGACTAATGATAGTATAAGGTCAGGGGCTCAATATACAAAAGCTATGATTTTCTAGCTATCTCTGTGATTGAATTAAAGATCAATAGATCCAAAAAATAATAAATTTTTTTTTTTTCGAGAGATAAAATATCCATTATCTTTCAAATCAGTGGTTCAAAAAATTTGAAACTGTGTTTAAGAATAGTGTAGGGTCAGGGGCTCAATATACAAAAGCTATGATATTCTAGCTATCTCTGTGATTGATTTATAGATCAAAAGAGCCAAGAAATAATTAATTTTTTTGTTTTCGAGAGATAAAATATTCATTATCTCTTAAACCAGAGGTTCAAAAAATTTGAAACTGTGATTAAAAAAAGTGTAGGCTCAGGGGCTCAATATACGAGAGCTATGATTTTCTAGCTATCTCTGTTAATGATTTATGGATCAATAGATCCAAGAAATAATGATTTTCAAGACTTTCGAGAGATAAAATATTAATTATTTCTCAAACCAGTGGTTAAAAAAAATTTAAACTGTGACTGATGATAATGAAGGTTTAGGGGCTCAATATGCGAAAGCTATGATTTTCTAGCTATCCCTGTTAATGATTTATAGATCAATAAATCCAAGGATTACTTAATTTTCTTGTCCTTAAGAGATGAAATATTCACTATTCCTTAAACCAGTGGTTCAGAAAATTTGAAACTGTGACTAATGATAGTATAGGGTCAGGGGCTCAATATATAAAAGCTATAATTCCTCAGCTATCTCTGTGATTGATTTGTAGATCAATAGATTCAAGAAATAATTAATTTTATTGTTTTCGAGAGATAAAATATTCATTATCTCTTAAAGCAGTGGTTCAAAAAATTTGAAACTGTGATTAAAAATAGTGTAGAGTCAGGGGCTCAATATACGAGAGCAAAGATTTTCTAGCAATCTCTGTTAATGATTTATGGATCAATAGATCCAAAAAATAATTAATTTTCATGCTTTTGAGAGATAAAATATTCATTTTTTCTCAAACCAGTGGCTCAATAAATTTGAAACTGTGCCTAATAATAGTGCAGGGTCAGGGGCTTAATATACACAAGCTATGATTCTTTAGCTATCTCTGTGATTGATTTATAGATCAATAGATCCAAGAAATAATTAATTTTCTTGTTTTCGAGAGATAAAATATTCATTATCTCTTAAACCAGTGGTTCAAAAAATTTGAAACTGTAACTAAAAATAGTATAGGGTCAGGGGCTCAATATACGAGAGCTATGATTTTGTAGCTATCTCTGTTAATGATTTATGGATCAATAGATCCAAGAAATAATTAATTTTCATGCTTTTGAGACATAAAATATTAATTATTTCTTAAACCAGTGGCTCAAAAAATTTGAAACTGGGGCTAATGATAGTGTAGGATCAGGGGCTCAATAGACAACCGCTATGATTCTCTAGCTATCTCTGTGATTGATTTTTAGATCATTAGATATCAGAAATAATTGATTTTCTTGTTTTCGAGAGATAAAATATTCATTATCTCTTAAACCAGTGGTTCAAAAAATTTGAAACTGTGATCAAAAATAGTGTAGGATCAGGGGCTTAATATGAAAGAGCTATGATTTTCTAGCTATCTCTGATAATGATTTATAGATCAACAGATCCAAGAAATAATTAATTTTAATGCTTTCGAGAGATGAAATATCCATTTTTTCTCAAACCAGTGGCTCAAAAAATTTAAAACTGTGACTAATGATAGTGTAGAGTCAAGGGCTCAATATACAAGAGCTATGATTCTTCAGCTATCTCTGTAATTGATGTATAGATCATTAGATCCAAGAAATAATTAATTTTCTTGTTTTCGAGGGATACAATATTCAGTATCTCTCAAACCAGTGGTTCAAAAAATTTGAAACTGTGATTAAAAATAGCGTAGGGTCAGGGGCTCAACATACGAGAGCTATGATTTTATAGCTATCTCTGTTGATGATTTCTGGATCAATAGATCCAAGAAATAATAAATTTTCTTGTTTTCGAGAGATAAAATATTCATTATTTCTTAAACCAGTGGTTCAGAAAATATAAAACTGCGACAGTAGGGTCAGGGGCTCAATATACAGAGACTATGATTTTCTAGCTATTTATTATTATCATTATTTTATGACAGTAAACTGCACTTGGCACATTAATGTTTTTCAGGCTAACCATTGGTTCCACAAAACTCAAATTGTGGGTACGTATTAATGATGGATGAGGGTATATTTAGAGTGAGCATCAATTAACAATTGTTATTGGTACACGAGCCACAGGCTTGAGAATTTAATATATTAATAAACAATTAATATTTTAATCTAGTAAACCGCTCTTGGCACACCAACATTTTTTGAGCTAACCACTGATATCGGGAAGCTCGAATTTTGGGTACGTATTAAAGATGAATGTAGGTATATTTAGAGTGAGTATCAATCAACAATTGTTATTGGTATAAGTGTCACAGGCTTGAGAATTTAATATATTAATAAAGAATTAATATTTTATTACAGTAAACTACACTTGGCACATTTAATGTTTTTTAGGCTAACCATTGGTGCCAGAAAACTCAAAGTGTTGGTACGAATTAATAATGGATGTAGGTATATTTAGAATGAGAATCAATTAACAATTGTTATTGGTACATGAGCCACAGGCTTGAGAATTTAATATATCAATAAATAATTAATATTTGATTATAGTAAACCGCTCTTGGCACACCAATACTTTTTGAGCTAACCAATGATTTCAGAAAGCTCGAATTTTGGGTACGTATTAATGATGAATGTAGGTATATAGAGTGAATATCAATCAACAATTGTTATTGGTACATGAGCCACTGGTCCGAGAATTCAATATATTAAGAGAATATTAATATTTTATTATACTCAATTGAATATATAGAATCAATAATTAACTGCAAATTGTCAGATCTATCTGTTTCTATTAGAAATATCAACATGTCGTCAATTAAGTGTAAATTTTGGAAAATATTTCCATTACCATATAACCATCATAATCCTCAACAGGTGTTCCAGTAAACGCAAGCCAATTTGAAGTGAAAATGCCAACTTTGGAATAGATTCGTGAAGGTTCTTTTGGATTTTGCAGAGGTTATCCCTCCCAACTACTGATGCTTAAGCTTCCACGGGATGTTAGCATTACCTAGATAACATCAGAAATTTAAAGAAACAGTTATAACATGCTGCTTTAGCGATTTTTAAGCAAATCGAAAAGCAGAACTCAGTGTATATTGCAAAAATGTGTAAAGTTCAGTAGATTTGTCAAAAACAAGCTAAATTCCTTCAAGAAAAATTACTATTAGTGAACTAACTGCACTGGCATAATACTCGTATTCTTAATTTTATTAAGTATGGAACGAGGTATGGAATAAATAGATACCCACTATTTGGCTTTGAAAACGGTATACTTTTCGGGAACAAAATGTAATCTCCTTTTGTATTTTCTTCAAATTCATTTTGTCATCAACGACTGATCCCAATTCATGTACAATGAAGGCTCATTACAAAGTCCTGATGATTGTTGAAGAAGCTTCTCCAACAGTAGGTTCTGAAATAACAATAATTTTAATTTCCAAACATGATAAAAATAATTAAACTCACGATCTTTAGTTTGTTGCTTAATGGCAATCAAACTCCCGTCTATCTGACCCTTTTGCTAAATCCGTCAAATTTACATCTTTAAACTGTTGTCAGCCCCTTGACTTTGTCGTCTAATTCAAATCTCGGAGTTTGTACATATTTGTTGTCTAATTACATCGTTTTATATTATTAATTTATTTTTAGTTCTTCGTAATAAGTTTGACACTTCTCAATCTCAAGTGACGTCAAGATGGCGGAACAAAGCTGCCAACCGTTGCAAAGTATTTAAAAAAATATTATTAATAATTATTCAAACTATCAATTAGAAATATGACGGATACAATTGATTTATCGAGATAATCCAAATAATTATCAGTATGAATATTTTATTAATTAATAATGATCTATTGCTAAGTGCGCATGCGCACAATCGCTGCAAACAGTTGTCAGTTCTATGTTGTCATTGCAATCAGTGACCCTCAAACAATTCGAACTATGTTTAAGTCAAACTAAAATCACTCATTATTTATTGAAATTGACGTTGCTAGTTGCAGGTACATAATTAAAATTTGATTTTTATTAAAATTATCAAATAATTTTTACTTGTACAAAGTAAAAGTAAGTTCATATTGTGAAAATGACAAAATTCAATTTTCGAGATTTTGATGGAAATATTCGTTTTGAGCATTCCTGAATCCGTTTAGACTATTTTCGGCTTGATGTCGGTAAGTATGTTGGTATGTACTCGCAAATCTCAAGACCCGTTAAACGTATAACGTTGAAATTTTGTACTTGAAACTGGTCTAGGGTCTAGTTGTGCACCTCGTATTATGGTTGCAATCATCTGTACCGGAAGTGCACTTTACTCGAAACTTTCTTTTTATTTGCCGCATAAATCCAAAATAGTTCGCCGTAGGATGTTGAAATTCAGTATTTGAAATTACTGTAGCATCTAAATGATTTTATTATATTTTTGTACCAATCAGCTGAGCCGAAAATGCACTTTATATAACAGACTTTTCAAATTTTCTGCATAAATTCAAAACAATCAGTCGTAGAATATTGAAATTTCGTATTGGGCACTTCTATAAGATCTAGTTGTGCACCTCGCATTATGATTGTAATCGTCTGTACCGGAAGTACAATTTACTCAAAATATTTTTTGAACTTTTCGCATAAATCCGAAATGATTGAGCGTAGAATATTAGAATTCAGTATTTACAGCGATTGTACCATCTAGATGCTCATATCCTATTTTATTTGTTCCACAGATGGCTTTTGAATCAGTTTTAAAATCACAATTCGCTTCACTGTCATTGTAGATTCTAGTTCAGTTTAGTTATAAACACTGAAATTTATCGCAGTCAAGTTAAATAAGAGATGAAATGCTAATACGATTCTCTCACATCAAATGTAGAACTTAAAATATCACTGTTTACTGTCATAAGCCAATAATTTAAATTTTATATTTACTTAAAACTTTCAAAGTAAATTACAAGAATTTTCCATTTGTTTTCTGTGTTTTGAGAGTTATCAATTGATTCAAAGTTCAAAGATAAAATTCACAATGACGTATTTGATTTAACATTTTTGTTTTACAATAATTATGAATCATTGATAGCGATAAATAATAATACTTATAAAATTATCTTTTTAACTTTTCACATTTTGTACTTGTAAAATTTGCTGAATCAATTATTCGGTATTTAGATTTTATCTTAACGAATACAATGTATGTGAGAGGATTATTTTTATGTTTCAGTAGATTAATTCTAATCGTAGATTTCCAATAGCTATTAATATAATAATTTTGCAATTTCAAATGTTTAATGAACTAGTGGAGGTCCATTATCGACTCAAAGTACGGAGATAGTTATTCTAAAAAATGACGCATGTGGTTTTAGATCATTAAAATATTCTAAATTTTATATATGAAATATGAATTGTATCTGGATTCAGTTCAAGATTTTTTATCATATGGAAAAACTGTTTTATTACAAGCGATAGAAAAAAAGTAAGCAGTTAGTAAAATTAAATTTGCGTTTTTAGTAAAAGTAAACTTTCTGACTTGCTCTTTAAACTCCTCGTATATTTACTTCTCGAAACACTCGCGTAAAGATTCAAAATCTAATGATTGTAATAATTAATTATTTTTGTGATAACTGAACAGTTAGATTTTCTTGGAGAATGTTATATTTCATGCAATAAGTAAAAGGAGGTCACATACTAGCCAGTAGCTACATCAAACTGTACATTAAACACAAACTTCAGGAAACTTATCTAAGAAAAGAAAAATATTATTGTGGATAAACGATATTTTAAAGATAGTGTCAGAGCAAAAATATCAAGAAAAAAACTGGGTTAGAATGTAGGTCGTTTTTTCTGTAATTTTCCTTCCTCCGATAAACGAGATATTGTTCATTGTCGTCTAATTTGAATGTCAATAAATAATTATTATTCGTTTATTTTGAATTTCTGAATATCGTGTAAACAAGCTATTATCAAAAATAAGTAAGAGAAAATGGAATAAGAAATTAATTAGTTCTTGGATTTATTTTTTGATTGCTTCCATTTATTATTGAATCCTTCAAGCTTCAAGACAAGGTTGTTGTAAAGCAGGTTTTAATTCATTCATCCGAAAATAAAATGGAATTTTAGACTTTGTGGGCAGAGAAGAACTTGAGGCTATAAAGACAGTTGATGGTAAGACAATAATCTTGTAATTAAAAATGGAAACCTAAACTGGAAAAGTATCATTGCCCTACGTTGATCGGTAGAAAAATATTTTTCCCCAAAAATTGAAATTGATGAATTGTTGACAGTTGTCAAAACTAAATACTGGCTTTCATATTATTTATTAATTGTAAAATATCAAGTTTTGTATTTTATTTGTGACGCTCAATAATTATAAATTAATTAAATTTTAAGCTGTTTACGGGATTATAAAAAAAAATTGTGTCTACTAAGTGACGTCTATAAATATACAGGTGTATATAAAAACACTAAAATTTAAATATTGGCTTTTCTGTATATTTCAGAGCAAAAATCACGGAGTTATATAACAAAATGTGTAAAAAAAATTCGAATGTTGTCCTTGCTTTTTGTATTAACTCAAATAAAAACAATTTTATTATCACAGTTTACGTGGGTGGGGTACAGAATCTTTGGATACGCAAATTATTTTTTTATTATTCTGCATTTTACTTATTCAGGGCTACTCAGTGCTTATCGATCATTAAATATTTAATTTATTGAAAATAGGTAGCTCTGACAATAATAATTGTTTCTATCTGTCAAAAATCTTATCAACCGATAATAAATTAATTAATGTGTTATAGAATATTGGGTAATTGGGTATAATCAGAATTACTGATCAATTTGTTTTAATATAAATTAATCTACATAGCAATCTAGTTTTCAATAAAAATTAATTCATTTGTTTGTTAACCTAGGTTGGAAATTAGCAGTTTACTACCACGAATGGAGTTACTCAAAAACAAGTGCGCCATGATTTTAAATATGGTCCAAAGATAAAAACATCCCTTTTTTTTCAAAAAAAAAAAAAAATAGACCATGTTGAAAAGTGAACAATAATTTATTTCAGTTTTTTTGTTTCTAGGGTAAAACAAAAATGCTTCAAGCGTTTGACTAACAGATGGCAGCTTTTTCGTAGCTAGCACCTTAAGCAATTTTTGTACTTTGATGAGAGAAATTGTACAAAATTGAATTTCCTTCAAAATAAGCTTCAATTGATTCGATTGGGAGATTTTCCTCGGACAAAAACTAAAAAAAACATGAAAATAGTGCTTTTTTTCTCGACAAATGGTTCTATAGAAATTTGATTGTCCTTTGTTTTAATCACACGAACATACAATGGTCTCTAATATTGCTAAAAAAAATATTTTTTTCTGAAAACCGGATTTTTTAATTTTATTTTTATAATCCTTCATTACTAAATTAGATTGACAAATATCAAATTATTACTGACTGTCATTTGTTTTAGTTGCTAGAACACTCAATGGTCTTCAATTTCTTTAAAATCATTATTTAAAGGCAAATTTTACTAAAAAGCAAGCCTAATAATTGGTTTTATGCTGTATGACGTCATTAATGTACTAGATAGTCGATTGCTTTGTTAGTAAATTGACAAATAAATTCAGTCTGATGCAATACAAAATATTTCATGTATGACGTCATTACTATTGCTGATTGTCATTTGTTTTATTGTTTTGATCATAAAAACGTTCAGGTTCCTAATTTTACTAAAAAAAATTAATTTTCACTAAAGTTCGGACTTTATAATTCATTTTTGACGAATATTTATGTAATGTTTATTGCTTTTAAAGGAATCGTTATTAATTAAAATAAAAGTTTCATGAATAGAAAGAAAATAAAAGTTTCATCCTTCGAATTATTACTAAACAAACATTATACAATTTATTTCTTACTCACTATGATTGAGCCTCAAAAGCACAAAGCCACCAATATTTATTTTTAATGACTTATTTATTTATTACACTGATCACTCACTGGATATTCACTGCTTGATATTCACTATTTCACTGTTCCTCAGTCAGGTCGTTTGTCCATATATATATATATATATATATATATATATATATATATATATATATATATATATATATATATATATATATATATATATATATATATATATATATATATATATATACATATATATATATATATATATATATATATATATATATAGATATATATATATATATATATATATATATATATATATATATATATATATATATATATATATATATATATATATATATATATATATAGATGTCCATTTCTGGAAATGTTCTACGTCATTCGAGAACACGTTACTAGAATTTTCTACAGTGTGGGACGGGGCGGCGCGATATCAAGAGACGAAAGGCCCCACTCAGACAGAGCCGGATTCATGGCTTATTTTATTTTTACGAATTATAATTCGCACGTTACATTAAATTATTACTGACTGTCATTTGGTTGCTAGAACACTTAATAGTTTTTAATTTTATTATAATCTTCTTTTAGAGATAGATTTTACCAAAACTTTATAATATATGACGTCATTACTGCACTAGATAGTCGGTTGTTTTATTCATGAAAATTTTATTTTCATTTAAATCATTCTTTGAACACAAATTTAATTTGATACAAACAGTACTCAGTCGAATATTAAATTATTTCATGTATGACGTCCATGATATTACTGATTGTCATTTGTCTGGGCTACAAGAACATTAAGTGATTTTTAATTTTGCTAAAATAATTTTTTAAACATAAGTTTAACTGAAATCAGACATAATAAATGATTCTAAACACAAGTTTCATTAGAATAAGACCTCGTAATTGGTTTCTAAAATGTAATTGTTATTTTCTTCGGTCACTAACAAGTTTTACTACAAAATCAAGCCTAATAATTGATTTTTACAATGTATTACGTCGTTACTGTACTAGATAGTCGATTGTTTTGTTCATAAGTTGCCTAATAAATTTAATTTCTTATTTAAATTATTTTTTAAACCACAATTCAATTGTTTCTTGTATGACGACTTTACTACTACTGATTGTCATTTGTTTTGGATACTAGAACATTCAATGGCTCCTAATTTTATGTTTTAGTAAAAATCAGACCTTATAACTGTTTTTTATAATGTATTCCGTCATTACTGCATTAGATAGACAAATATTAAATTATTACTGACTGTCATTTGTTTTGATCACTAGAACACTTAATGGCTTTTAATTTTATCACAATCTGATTTTACTAAAAGTCAAAGCTAATAATTAATTTTTCAATATATGACGTCATTGCTGTAGTAGATAGTCGATTGTTTTTTTATTTTATAATTTGCTCTTCAATTTGATTATATTTTGTTTTATTTACAAATTTAACTTTTCACCAATTATCTTGATTCTAATATTTTTATAATATACGACGTCACTACTTTGCTAGATTGTCAATTGTTCTGGTTTTGAGTTGCTTTAAAGCTTTTACATTAGCTTATTCACAATTTTATTTTTATTTGAATCATATTTTGTTAGATATACAACAATATTGGATGAGATAATAATTTATTTTAATATGGGTCTTTATTTAACACTACTGTCATTTGTTCTGGTTTAAGACTTGATAACCTAACAAATGTATGGGCAGGTATTATGCACAGTGCTACCAATATGAATTCACAGAATAACCTTTGCGTTAAGAAACTTGACTGTCAAACGTTTCTATTTTTAGGCTAGTTTAAGCAATATTTGCGATGTGTAAACCACCAAGTTTAAAGTAAAAATAAATTTTTGGGCACAAATGGCGTATTACTACTATCGTAAATTAATGACTGCCGTAAGCAATTGATCATAAAAATATGTGATTAAAATTCGTGATCTGTTGAGGTTATCGTGAATCCTGTACATCTCACTAAGGCTTATCAAAAATTAAAAACAAAATAATTAAACAAAATCACGTGGTCCTTAAATCTATAAATTGCAAATAAATTGATAAAATTCTGTCATAAATCAGGTCGGAAGTTTCTGAGATAGTCGCAAAATTCTTAAGACTTGTATAAGTTGTTATAGAAAGGGGGTCAGGAGCCTTAACAGCCAGAGAGAGTTGAGAAATATCTTCGATTATTCTTCTATGTTGAGTTGTTAGTGTTTCGTAGTGTGGTATCACCATGGATACTAAATTTATTTTAAATAATAATAGGTAAGTTATTTTATTTTCAATGTCGACGGGAATAACACTTGAATTTTAATTGAATTTAGAATTCAAGTGTTTAATATGTAAAGTCCGTATTAGCATATAAAAATATTAGCGAGAATTTTTTTTAGTACATGCAAATCAACGCTCTTCCCTTGTTAATAATCTTCGCAGAGTTTTGTTTGTGTATCGCTTATGTAAAGATCTCGGGTTACTTATACGATCTTTATACCAATGGAAATTTTCAATATTGTTATTGGTTCAGTTTTAAATCATTTAACAATCTCAAATTGTCAAGGAGTACCAGAAATTTGAATCGTTGAAAGACACGCGTTGTGCTTGTTGAATTTTGACCTTTACGCATATATCTGTGACCTTTGAAGTTTAAACTGATAATATGAGCTAATTTATAGTAAAATCGATAGGTTTATTCCTATATCTTAGCGTTTCTTCAGCAGATAACAGGAAACAATTGAATTATTTCGCTTGAATTACTTGATAAGATATAAATATCTGGAAATTATCATAATACTTTGGTACACCACTGGCTAAAAATACAGACTGTGCTAAATATGTGTCAATAATCCTTTATAAATAATTAAATGTACAGGGTGTCCAAACAAGAGCACAATATTCAATTTTATTCTGCAAAATTTAGAAAATATTTTCAAATATTCTTTTCTCGAATCCTTTACATCTGAGAAAAAAACTTTTCAAATAAAATAAATAGGAAATAAAATACTCTACATTTTTCATCCAAACCACAATTTTGTAAAGTTGATACTTGAAAAATTAGACAGCGCCAAAAATAACATAAATAATATTTTTTCGTTTTTTAAAGCCAAAAAGTTATCCAATTGAAAAATTTCAAAGGACAATTATGTAGGGGAAGAAAAAATGTATAAGAAATGTCCTAAGCGGAGATAAGTTTGATTTGACCGTTCACGAGTTACAGCGCTTCGATTCTGTTTTCATTATACAAATAAAAATATGAAAATTATTTTTTACTGAATAAAATTTGTGGCATTCTAGTAAATGTCTAGTCGCCGGTCGGAGCGCAGAAGTGCTGTCTTTTGTAATTGAATTTTTTCATATCTACACTCGCTCAAAAGGGACGCCATTTGAGTGCGTTGTACAGTGACTCTTAACAAAAGAAATGCTTTTTGTAAAAATGGCTACGTTGGCTAACAACTTTTTTAATGCCCGTTTTTCGGAAGGGTCTTTTTATATTTTTTTCAATATTTTTCAAAAAGTTTACAGCCGATCTTCCTGAAATTCGGTGCATATGCTAAAAACTGCAGAACCCACATTCTATCAAAATTTCAAGTCTTAATAATAAATACAACGCGAGCTATGAATTTTCTAAAAAATTGCCAAAAATTACGGTTTTTTGCAATTTACCCAAAAACTACCCGACCAATCGAAACTCAAACATACTCGTTTGACTTATCTTTTTATTGCGCATTTTTTTATTAAATATTTTTTTCTGTAAGACGCATAGTTTTTTTGTAAAACGCAAAAAACTATTTTTGACCTTTTTTGACAATTTTTTGACAGCCTGCCGGACAACATAGCCGCGTACAAATGAAATATTTTATTTGCCACTTTATAAACTAACAATTGAAAAAAGAAAAATTCAATTATCAATTTTATTCTCGGATATATTAATTTTATCCGACTATGAAACACCTTTTATAATTTCGTATCTTCATAGTAATTATTTTAACAGTATATTGCATTCTTTGTATTGTGGCACAAATGCAACAAAGTGGAAATAACTAAGCGTTAAATTGCTTGTATCTAGCATTCATGGGCGCTGCGAAGGAAAAAACCGTCACACTATTATTACTAGTAATAAAAAATTATTTTTCAAATTAATTTTATAATAATTACAAATAAATATTGTATTCCAAATCAAAAATTAATGATGAATTCTGATTATTTCACTAAATTTGTCTGCCCTTTCCCCTTCGGAAAAAATTTCTGGTGGCGCCCATGTCAGCATCAGTAATAAATAATGCAAAAAATTATTTTCCTATATTACTGTGTTTCAAATAAAATTTAACATAATTTCACATTAAAAAAATAATTTTAATTGGACAGTTATTCATTAATTCAGTTCGCAAATAATAATTTTTGGAAAATAAAGACTGAAACAAAAGCCGTTCGAAACAGTTTTTCCTTGACATAAAATGAAAAAAAATAGAACTTCTCAGTCAATTTATTCGTTTTAAAATTCAAGCATACAAATTTTCATCGTCCGAATATGGACAAAATTTTGATTATTAAACAAGTGCGGAAAGTAGTTTCGATTAAGTAACCTTGTAGACATGCGCACGTAGAACGCTTACCGCTTTCCAACAATCTTTGTACTTCTCATATTGATAATTCATAAATATCTGCTGTTTAAACAATATCCGTTCATGAGTAATCATTGAAAATTTAGTATTGAAAATCGACCTTCGTGTTTTTGGTTGAAAAAAAATATGACAACATTAATAGGCGTTCAATAGGAGTAGTTTCGCGACAAGCAGTTTAGAATAAGGTGGACTGTCATTTAGACAAGTCGGTTTTGTGTACCTCCACCTTTGATACGTTATTATTTGTGAATCGTTCGTTGTTCGTGGATGTCAGTTCGTATAAATCAATTCGCGTTTATGTTAAATATTGCGTTGATTTGTATGTCAAAATGATTATCGAACGAGAAGGCGAAAGTGAAAATATTTTGTTGGAATCTAGGAAAGGATCATCTGTCAAAGTACAGATCGTCCCAGCACAGCCCAAGACTTTGACACATCTTCCAAAAAGACCAAAAGTTGATCTAGCGTTTACTGATTTAAAATACAGCGTTCGTCAAGGAAAAAGTAAGTTTTTTAATTTATTAAATATTATCAGTTGACGTAAAACAGTAGTGCGTTGTTCGTCTTTGTGATGTTCGTTGCTCATACTTGTTTTGTTGTTTTCCGCACCGCATGATAATCGAAAATTTTTAACCGATGATAATTACAGAATTAGTCATCTTACGGATACATTTTTTCTTTTATGAAAACTCCAATTAATTACATAATTTAACAATTTATTTACTAATATTTTATGAAATATTCAATAAAAATAATTAGAAAAATATTGAGTACATACGCTTTCTATTCTATTTACCTAAAATTATGTTTGGTAATAAAATTAAGGTCATAATTTCAAGGTTTATTACATTTTTGATAATATAATTATATATAAGCTGTGTTTTTTCAAAAAATCATAATCAGATCAACAGATTAATGCCTGTAGATGTAGATAAATGATTAAAAATATTATCAAAATACTTGCATTGATTAAGAAATGTTTTTTTGCTTATTTAAAACATCGAACAAGACAACATAAAAAGAAAATTTCCTATAAGATTTGAGGACAAGAATTCAAAATTAATTTAAAAAAAAATAATGGCAAAAAAGTGACACCTAGTACCCAATAAGAAAAATATATATTTCAAACGTATCTCTTGTAGTTTTTGAGAGTAGGCCAAAAACAGTAGCATTTTTGGCGCAACAAATCAGAGTTTTTATCATTTATCTTTGCATTTTGATCTATCAGAATTGAAAATTCAACGACTTCTAGTTCAGAGTTAAACAATAAATGAGACAGCAATTAATTCATCTATCACTTGTACTTTGGGGGATTGACAGATGGGTAGCATTTTTTGGCCTCGCAAATTAATTTTTGGTATTGTTGCATTTTCGTTCGTCAAAATTAGACTTTTAAAATTTTAAAAATATATCTCTTATACTTTCTGAATGATAGTAAAAGTGGCAATTTTTGGCCTTTTAAATCACGGTTTCATCCATCAAAACTAAACATTGGATAAGTATCATCTTTTAATTCGATTTCAAATATAACTGTTGTATTTTCCGGGAGTACACAAAAAAGGTAGCAACTAAATTATGTTTTTGGATATATAATTGTTTTTTTTATCCAAGTTGAATGTAATTCAATTACAAACGTATCTTTTTAAGTTTTTAAGAGTTGACGCCTCAAGAATAACACTTTTCTGAAATTGTTATTTTACTTTAATTCATCAGAGTTAGAAAATAGATGAAATAGCATTTAATCCAGCTACAAGTACATCTCTTATAAATTTTGAGAGTAGACAGACAATATGAGCATTTTTTGACCCACCATTTGCGTTTTTCTTTCAATTACTTTCTTACTTATTCTTCTAAATCATTTATTTCGACAGGGGTCTACGTTGGCGGGAAAAAAATTGGGGATTCACAAGTTATAAGTGAGAGTCCACGAAAAGGGATTTGGGTTTCACCGAAACTAGTAAAATTTAGAAAGTGGTCTACGAGAAAAAATATTTGGGATCTCTGTTATAAATCAATTACAAAGGTATTTCTTGTAGTTTGTGAGTAGACAGAAACGGGGGGCATTGTTTGACCCTTCAAATTATGATTTTCAGGAATTTTATTGCATTTTTATTTATCAGAATTAGACATATAGAAAAACAACTTTTAGTTCAATTAGAAACGTATCTCTTGTACTTTTTAAGAGTAGGCAAAGAAGGATAGCATTTTTGTCCCCACAAATTATAGTTTTTTGAAATAATTACATTTTTATTTATTAGAGCTAGACATTCGATAAAAAAGCAACTTTTAGTTCAACTGAAAACGTATCTCATGTAGTTTTCTGGAATGATTGTATTTTTATTTATGAAAGTTAGATATTAAATGTGATAGCAACTTCTAATTCAACTATAAACGTACCTCTTATAATTTTTAAGATTGTACAAAGCGGGACCTTTTTGCCTCTCAAATTATCGGATGTAATACCACGAATGCTTAAAAATTATCTAGTTAATTTTGAAGCACGAATGGTATTTAGGGAGAATATTTCTCGAATATTATAAAAGATCCAAATGACATAAATTGCCTCCAAATACTGCTTTGGGATTTTACTGCATTTATTGGTTCAGTTCTCAATATATTTTCATCGATTTTGTCTTCAATTGCACCAAGCCGATTCATTTTGACGACTTTTGACAAATACTTTGAGTACGTTCCCCTAGATGACCGCAATGCTCACGCTCACGACCGCGGTTTTTGCTGTTCTACTAGCTTTTGATCGATGTGGCTGGTGCTTCAAGTGGAACAATGCGAGTGTCTGTTAAATGTCGAATAAACTGACAATTTGTGGTTAAGATCGAAAAGTAAATCATTAATAAGATTAAGACCTGTATGAATGGAATGAATCCAATATGCCTGTGTAAATCAATCGCTTTTTCATAATAAATAATGATAATGAGAGACTATGAAATTATCTGTCATATTGACAAATGGAAAATCTTGAATCAATTGACATAACTTGGAATTGAAAGTACAAATTGGAAAGGCACCTTCTCATTTAATTTGAACTTCTTGGCGATTTCTGCAAAAATACCGTGATCGTCTTGTGGAACGATCAATGAGGCGTCATGAGCGTTGCGGTCGTCTAGTGGAACGTACCCTAGAAAAATTCGGAGTTGCTATTGATTTTGACATTTCTAATTTACAATACAAACAAAACATATTTTTTTGTTTGTGTTGTCAAAATAGTTAGTGGAAATTTTACACGTTGTCTAGAAAACGTTAAATTTCCGCTCTAATTTCTTGATAATTTTACTTGTCTTATGGGAGAATTTATACATGAGTGGAATATTCAATATTATCATTCATGAATGAAATTGCATCATCTAATTGAACTACAAATTTATTTCATGTAATTGTTGAGAGTAGACTGAAAACGATAGCATTATTGGTTCCATAAGTTGAGGAAATTTTGGATTACTGTATTTTTAATTCAACTAAAAATTATCGTATAGTTTTTGAATTGAAAAAACGAGCAAACGAATATCTTGTAGTTTAAGAGTAAGCAGTGAAAAGTAGAATATTTTGACTGCCCAAATTACGCTTTTCTGGACCATCATTACTTTCTTATTTATTAGAGTAAGAAATTGGATAAGATTGCATTTTAAAATTTAGTTACAAAAGTATCTCCTATAATTTTTGAGAGTTATTAAAAAGGTATCAATTATTGGCGCCCTAATTACGGTTTTCTGGAATTATTGCATTTTTATTTATTAGAATTAGATCACGAATGTAATAGCGTCTTCTAATTTAAATAAAAATGTATTTCATGTGATTATTGAGAGTAGACGGAAAAGAATAGCATTATTGGTTCCAAAATTTAGGGATACTTGGGCTTATTGTATTTTATCAATCATAATTAGACAATCAATGAGACAGCATCTTCTTATTTAACTAAAAATGTATTTCGTATAGTTTTTGAGAGTTGAAAAAACAAACGAACAAATGTTTTGTAGTTTTTGAGGGTAGGCAGAGGAGAGTAGCATTTTTGGCTCCACAAATTACGCTTTTCTGGATCATCATTTCTTTCTCTTATTTATTAGAATTGGGAATTGAATAAGATTGCATTTTAAAATTTAATTACAAAAGTATCTCCTATAATTTTTGAGAGTTATTAAAATGGTATCAATTTTTGGAGCCTGAATTACGATTTTTTGACATTAATGCATTTTTATTTGTCAGAATTGGGTAATGAATTCAACTAAAAACGTATCTTTTAGAGTTTTAGAGGGTAGACAGAGAAGGGTGACATTTTTGGACGCACAATAATATAATAGGGGAAGTATTGTAATCGTGGTTTTTTGACAGTTCGAGATTTTGATGAATCTTCACGTTTTAGACCTTACTGAATCAAAAAATCACAATTTAGAAATAAGTCGGTCTGTCTGGAAGCACAATAATTTGAGAACGCGTACGAATTTTCGACTGAAATTTTTTATTTGAGTTTCTCATTAAAAAGCTATGTTCAAGTTCGTAAATAAACTTTTTTCAACCAGTGGTACCAAAACTTTATTGATGGAACTTTTTGGTTTTTTGCGTTTATTTTATAAATGGTAGTATTTATCATAAAATATGAAATAACTAAAATTAATCCTTGAATGATTTAGCACAACATTCACACGAAACATTTTTCAAAATTATTAACGGTTCATTTGTTATTATCAAAATTTAAATTATTGTAAAATTCGTTATATTTTTCTGAAGCAAAGAAATAATGAGAATCATAATGTGGAGTTAGAATTATTATCACTCATATTGTGACATCACAAGTAAACGTTCGTCAATTGTTTTTCAAAATAAGTTATCTCTTATGGAGATAATTCTAGTCAGTCAAAGAGGATATTTAAACGATTGTCAATTGTTTCTTTCACAAATCATTTAAATGATGTCTAGTTTGGTATCAATTTTAAGCTCTTGGGAAGATAAACTTAGTAGATATCAAAAATAAATGAATAACTACGGACATATCTTTGGCCCTGCATGTTATGGTCTCCTGGAATTTCAATGCATTTTTATTTATCTTGTAATTCAACTAGAAACGTATCTTATGTAATTTTTGAGAGTTGACAAAGAAGGATAGCATTTCTGGCTCCACAAATATTGATTTCAGGAATTATGTTTGTATTTTTATTCATCAAAGCTCTTATATTCTAATTATAATAGTTTTTGACTTTTTGAGAGTTGATAAAAATGGGGGACACTTTTGGTCCGCAAAAATTACGCTGTTCCGGAATTATTGTACTTTTATTTGTTAGCTAGACATTAAATGAGATACTATCTTCTAATTGAACCATAAAAGTATCTTCTGTAATTTTTGAAAGTAGACAAAAATTGCATTCAACATACAAAAATATTTGATTGACCTGACTAAGTTTCCATAGACGTAGCTCACGAAAATCAACCTAAAAAGCTCGTAAAAAGCTGTCTAAAAAATATTTATCGAGATATCAACAGTATTATAATGATTTTTCATTTTTTCTTCATTACCTCAGAAAATGTTAGTGATATCCAATTGCCACCAATCGATCGACCATATAATTGACTATAAGTAAACCAAATTTCAAAACAATTGAGCAACAAATACCATTTTTATGGGGCAAAAACCGAAGTTAGACATAGTTTTATAGCCGTAGATCACGAAAATCAACTTGAAAGAATAGTTTGATCTAGAACGTATCTTTTACAGCTTTAGAGATTGCCAATTTGTATTTAAAGAAAATAATGACTTTTTTGATCTGTTAAATTTCAAATATTGTAAAGAAATATTTTTTTGTCGTTTACAATTTCTAATTTCAATTTCAATTGACAATTTTTGAGTTCATCATTTATTTTCTTTGCCTTCAAGTATTTATCGTCACAAATACTCATCTATCTTTTATATATTTTATTTTAAAAGAAGCTAGAATAATTAAGGAAACTATTAATAATTTGATCATTTTCTTTTGAATTAATTATTGTTTTTAATATCTTTTTAATGAGATGATTTGTATAATGATCGATATTTCTAGTAATTAGTTCATTAATCTTGAATAGTACGTGCAGTCGGATCCACCACAAAAAAATTTATTCCCAAGAAGTTGAGAACCTCAGTACTTCTATGAATGATTTTTATATGAGCTGAATATTAATTAAATTCCTCAGAGTATGAATATTAAAATTATTTAATAGAATTATGATCAGTTTTAATACGGACAATTAGATGAATTGATTGTCTATCTGTAACGTTTAAGGTTTGAGCGAGACAATACATTCATGAATCATGTATGACTCTTTAATATTCTGGTCACATGACAAAAAGTTACACGGACAATGATAGCGAAACTAATGTTTAACAATACTTTTTTCAATTTTTATTATTCAATGTTGCATTTTGAAGATTCAAGATCAATAGATTGAAGAGTCTTTTTATTCATAAAAAAATGCAAGAGTCTAATTATTACGAAGCTCGTAATACCACCGTACCTAAAATTGGTAATAATTTTTTGTTTTATAGTAGCAAAAAAATTACAAAATTAAATAAAATTGACATATAAATTCAACTTTTGACACTAATGCATGAAGTCACGATTTCTGTCAGATTAGAAAAATTCTATAAAAATAATTATGTTTAATTTTGTCGTGAACAATTCAATTATTTATTTTGATACTATTAAATTATTTTTCACTGTCAACTATATCAGACCTTGAAAAATCAAATTATAAATTCACTAAATTACATTTGGATTCGATTGATTTGGAGGTCACCATAAGCCGTTTCTCTACAATTTCACAACTCAAATACCGCCTAAATTAGTTAAGATTGCCTTTAATAAATCATAAAAAAATATTTTCATTTGAAAGAATAGTGAAATTTTGTCGTAATAAAATAATTCTGCTAGTTGCGATATTGTGAAAGTTTTTTTAACGAGGATACTTCATTTTTTCTTGTTGAAAAACAAGATTTTCTAGATAAAATAAATTTATCTGAGTGTTCTGAAGCTGTTATGCAATTTTCGTGACGATATTCAACTGTTCTTTCGAAATACACAAACATTTCAAATATGGCTTAGTTATTTGATTGTTAATACATTTTTGGTTAATTTTAAATAAAAGAATAAAAAATTATGCTAGAAAAATGGTTCCACCTTTTATGATTTAGAATGTGCAGCGCTCGCATGGCGTGCTGGCTTTAATCGATCCGCTAACACTTGCCTAACACATGCGCAATTGCCTGTGATTTAAAAATTTAGTCAATATTTTATTATTTATCTTTATTTTATAAATACGAAGATATTCATCTCCTTGAATAAAAATTTATGCGGAAGAGTTAAAAAAAATTGTTTATGTCAGCATCCTGGGTTCAAATATCACCTCCGTTTTCGAATATTTAAGGTCAAAAGTATCAATTGATCAGCAAAAATATTTTGCATTGAAATCTATTTTGTTAATATATAATTTAAATGTCAATTTTTGTTTATTAGTTTATTTTGCCATAAAATATTTAAATTATCGTATAACAAAAAATATTTAATAATATGTAATTATAGGAGTTTTATTGGACGTACTTTAGTACTACATTACTTCGCATAAAATAATTGCCGCCGAATTCTATTGAAATTTTTGAAAAACATGTGACCTTGTTGAGCCATTTTAGCAAAATAAAAAGTTCCCAAAAATAAATAGTATTTCTTTAGTATCATAATGGTCTTATTGTGAACCCAAGATGCAACAAAAATTAAAAATCAATATGTCAAAAATAAATCAAAAAAATTGAGTGTGCAGAATTCAGACCGGTTTAAAATCTTCTGGATCTAGATACCAAGTACAATGACCTTAATATTGCAAATTATGAATTTATTTATACTGCAAAACTTTCTATTGCGAAGGAAAATTTATAACATGAGAAATGGCATCCTATACACGTCACTAAGTGGATTTTTTCCCAGAAAATATTATTTTATACGCTGCGCATTTTTGGCTTGTTTTCTTAACTGTGTTAATATTATGCTGGCATTTAGAACTCATTCAAACAAAAAAAAAATTATTTGTGCCCCAACTCATAGTTACTGGCGTTTTTTTGTTTTTTGCTTTTGATTCTCTAAAACATTTGTATTTACAATTATTTTCTATTTCATCAAATAACAAAATGGTGACCGGTCAAAAATTTTAAAACAAGATATTTTGAAAACCACTTGTTCGATTTTTAAGGTTAAAACATTGACAAAATCTTTGAACTATCTACTAATAACATTTGCCTAAAACATTTTTTTGGATCTGTTCAAAAAAGCTTTTATTCAAATTAAATTACAAAATAAATATTAACACACTGCAACAATCAATTAAAACAAAGTAGGCTTGCTACCATTAAACAATGAAACAAAATCTGAATAATAAGTGCGTACTTCTAACTTAAGGCACTTGTTTTCTAGTTTGTACATTCAAATTTAGATACTTTTTAATCTAGTTCTTCAAAAATATCTTTTTTCGCCAACTGTCAAAAAAACATGATATTTTTGTATTGTTATGGATACGCAAAGTTCGTGATTTTTTCACTAGTAAAAAAATGAAACATATTTTTGCACACCTAATCTAATATAAATCAGTTTAGTAATGCTACAAGGATAGAAACAAACAAGTATTTAACAAAAAATAATTATGAATTTGTACACAAAACTACTTATTTTTTAATATAAAAATTAATTGTTGACAGTTCTTTATTTATCAAACAACAATTGCGCATACTTTTGGTTACAATACCCAGGTGACTGCAAATTAATTATAGTTTGTACTTTTTTCCTATATTTTACTGAATAAAACAATAATTATTGTTGATCTATTATTTTTTGACATTTGGCGAAAAAATATTGTTTGTATTTCGTGTGCGAAGTGATTGTATTTTGTTGCGCTTTCGAACAATCACTTCGGACACTTAGTACAAAAATAACTATTTAACAGATTAAAAAATTGTATTTAGAAAAAGGTACCATTTCTTAATAGAAAAATCTACTGTGGCCAGCACAGTACTTCCCCGACCATAAATTTCATGACCAGTTTCATCGCTGTTTCAGAAACTTAGAGTGTCGCATCAATTAATTGCATATTTCAAAGTGAAAGCTGTTGTTGTCAAAGTGACAGCTGTCATTGTTGAAGTGACAGATGGCGGTTATTTTTGAGTCCTTACATAAAATAAGTATTTTTGGAAATTGATTGTAATTTGAAGATGGTAATGTGGATTCCTCTACTTAATTATTAATTTTTGATATCTACTAAGCTTATCTCTCCGAGAGCTTATAATTGATATCAAACTAGACTTGGAAGAAACAATTGACAATCGTTTAAATATCCTCTTTGACTCTTTTACTAGAATTATCTCTACAAAAGCTTTAATTTAATATCGAACACGATAGAGCCAAATTACTTATTTTAAAAAAACAATTGGCGAATGTTTGCTTGTGATGTCAAAATATGAGTGATAATAATTCTAACTTCACATTGTGATTCTCATTATTTCTTTGGTTCAGAAAAATATAACGAATTTTATAATAATTTAAATTTTGAAAATAAAAAATGAACCGCTGATAATTTCGAAAAATGTTTCGTGTGAATGTTGTGCCAAATCATTCAATGATTAGTTTTAGTTATTTCATATTTTATGATAAATACTACCGTTTATAGAATAAACTAAGAATAAACTAATCAATTAAGCTTTGGTAGCACTGGTTGAAAAAAGCTAGATTTTTGATGAAAAACTTGAATATAAAATTTCAGTCGAAAATTCGTACGCGCTCTCAAGTTATCGTGCTTCCACACAGACCGACTTATCTTAAAATTATGTTTTTTAGGTTCAGTAGGGTCTAAAACGTAAAGATTCACCAAAATTCGAACTGTCAAAAAATCAGGATTACAATACTTCCCCTATTGTTATAGATCGGGGAAGCAAAAAAACTGTTAGTGCTGATAATAAATTATAATTTGTGCATCGCTCGCACGGCGTTACTGGACCGATCGCTCCGTTAACGCGGTCTTATACACGAACAATTACCTGGCAGAAAAAATTATAAATAGCAGAAATATATTTCCAAAATTTAGATTTTCGATTGGAATATTAAAAATTTAAAATAATTGTAATATTCTTACAATTAGTTGCATAATGAACAGTTTTGTGTACTAAAAGTTAGATGCATAATGCATTTATAGTCAAACAGTTGTAGATAAAATATGTCAATCTGTTTTTGGAGGTTATGTTTAGAAGAATCTTTTCACCTTCCGATCCGATTGTCCGGAAGTGTTTCAGAATTGTATGGTTGTGTCGCCTTGCTCTTCAAGTGAATTATTGACAACCTGCGAGAGCAGAAGGCCTAAATTTGTCTATTGCGAAGGCCGTAGATCTGCATTCATCGATTCAATTAATATTCCCAATATTCATGCAAGTTATTCAAACCAGAATTTCTAAAAATTTATGTATGTATGTGTATAAAAAAAAAAATAGAAATTACCGCGAGATGAAACTGTCGTTGTTTTTCTCAAATCTATTGGGGGAAAAAATCTCACTTTCTCCTTTCGGAGTGCAAAAACATACAGTAATCCAAATAACTGACACCATTCTTTTAAAAAGAACTGAACGAACTCTTGTACAATTATTCTGGTGATTTTAACGGTAATTTAAAACCATGGAACTAAATTTGACAAAAACAGTGCAACTATATTTAGTTAAGTTAATTTTTTTATAAAATAAATTGTGTAGGGTGTAACAGAAATAAGTACATTAATTTCAACCTGTTATAGAACTCGTCAAGCCTAACAATTTTTCTGTAAATCCTCTGAATATCGAGTAAAAATAAATCGAAGTTTTGTCAAAAATATCATAGTGCGCCTAGGATTCGAATTGAATGTTTCTCATTTGTTGGAATGAGTATTTTGCAACTTTGAGCCATCTAAGTCTTGTCAATCATTCATTTGAAACTGAAAGAATATTAGTATTTTGACAATACATTAATATTCGCTCACCTCAATAATTCCATTTTTGCATATGTTGAAAGAAAGACTAAATTTGTCCATGAAATCAACGGTTTGGTCTATTAGTCGTATTTATATGTCATTGTTAAGAAATTTGATTTTTGTTTAGGGATTTCACGTAAATTTTCAGATAGTACAATTCTTAAATATTAGATTGTCTGCATAAGTTCATTGCACTTGAATCAGCTGATTTGAATAGTTTGAATACAGTCACAATATGTGCCAGATTGTGCTGCCATCTTTGAGCAACTCAAAAAGTAGTTGCTGCTCTCAACCAGGTTCTCAAACATAAAGAGAAAATCATTCAACGATTTATTTAAAGTAAACGGTGGAATATTAAATGAAATGCAATTCTAAAATAATTAATTTAATGAAACACAAATTCTTGAAGCTTCTATTCTTGAAGAACAGGAAATATAACCTATAAATGTATCAAACTGAATTTGGTAATTGATTTTAAATATTTTCTGAAATATAAGGCACAATATTTTATTTGTCCAGCAGATCATTTCACGGGACATACTTTATTGAAACAACCTGAGTGTGAAGTTTGTAATAATATGAGAAAAACTAATACACAGGTGCTTCATTTATAAAATAATGTATTTCATTCATCTCATCTGCTGTTTTACGTTTCAGATAAACGATAATTTCTAAATATCACACAGTATTCATCATCATGTTTAAGTGCACAATATTTTGACATTAAATATATTAGCATAACCACAATAATTCAATTTTTAGTGAGAAATGACAATTCAGAAATCGTTCCAAATAAATTATACATAAAAATGAGTTTCTGAGTTTAATGCGTTGCATTTTTTTCCGAAAAACAATTTTTGTTGTTCATTATCATTTTGAGGACCTAAGATGCAAATAAATAAAATTAAAATGTTGAGTATTTTTACCTGGAGGTTCTCAATCTCTAAACAAGATTTTATAATTCATCCCCAGCCTAAAAAATAAAAAAAATAAAACTCTTATGTTAATGTAAATTTAATATTTTTTTTCCTCACAATGATTGTATCTTGTTCTTGTTTCAGCTTCAAAAACAATCCTCAAAGATGTCAGTGGAAGGTTACGTTCAGGAGAGCTCACAGCCATTATGGGACCCTCCGGGGCGGGAAAATCCACTTTGCTTAATATTCTTACCGGTTACAAGTAAGTTTCCATAAGAAAAATAAAATACGATGAAAAACTGCTAATTCTTTTTATCTTTTACTTTGGATTCTGTCCTCATATTGTTATTATTTTTTATTGTATTATTTGAAGGTTATCTTGCTTCAACATCATGTCGAAATTTTTTTATTCATGAGCATGATTTCTACTGTAATAGAATATTAACGGAAATAACATTTTCTATGAGTAAATTATTATTTTGGATTTCATTGTATAATTGGGCCGAATTAGTTTTTATATCAAATTATTCATTAATTTGTACACGCAAGTTTCCAAAAAACCCTTAATTATAAGAGCTACTATTTTAGTGCACATAACAACAAAAATGTTTTGGACAAAAAAGTTTGTATTTTTTATATAGGCAAAATGCCCCCAGAAAAAAATCTGTGTACGTCACTCCCCACTACTCTAAAATTGCAAATGTTTTTACCGAAACTTTTTCCCCGTTATTCAATTGTTTATTATTTTTTTGAGCAATTATCACTTGACCTAAAACAGTTGAAATGTTCAGAAATCAGTCATTTATTTAAGGTTAGGTTACATCTTTGATGCATATTTAGGCACAATTAATTTACCCATCTTGTCTTAAATAAGAAATCAATTTAACGATGAAATCGAAGGTTAAGATCTCGTACAGGAAGTGAAGCGGATCTTGCTTTTTGAGGCCTTGTTATTTCAGGGCTATCGTGAAAAAGATTTTTTTCCGTGAGGAAGTAAAAATTGAAGCTACTAATAATGTCCTTGAATTAATTTTATTCCAAATTTAGTATTGATACAGGATGTTCCAAGGGAAATATAATCCGTAAAAATTATTATTATTCCAAGATTGCTGGAAAAATAATGAGTGCATTTTGTAATGGTTTTGACGTATTTTTAATTACTTTATAAAGACAGATTAAAATGAAATTTAATGACTAAACAAGAATTTGTCATTACAGCAATATGCACTTTCAATTGTTCTTAATGCCAAAGCACATGGTAATAAACAACCAATAAAAATAAATACATAAGTTGTAAAACAAGAACATTGTAATTTTGTATAATTAGGGAGATTTTTAGAGAACCTGTTTTAATGATTACTTTCTGAAATATAAATCTGCATGACAAAATGATTATTTTTTAATTCTGAACATTAGACATGTGTGCTGATACCGCAAACTATTATTACGTTTCCGGAAGATCACCTTGAGAAATAGATACTGTGATGTTTCAACATTTTTTTTAGAAGTTATACCGCGAAAAAAGCTATCAAAACTGCGTTTCTCTCCCGGGATGTCCTATACTGATTTATTATTGTGTACCTGCCATGTACAACTAATTTATTTAAAATAATGCAGAATTCCAATAGAAAAGCTTTGATTTTTTTTTTCCTTGTAAATGAACTAAAACAATAATATCTGATTAATAAATCAAAACATTTGTTACAGTAATTCTGTAACAATTTTTTCCTCTAATACTGTAATGAAACTCAACTCTTTCGGGGGTTTGATAATTTATTTTTACTTTTTGGCTGAATAATTGACATCGATTGCAGTCTCAAATACTGAATTTTATCATTCTATGGCCAATAGTTTCGAATTTATGCTAAAAATTAAAAAGGAATATCAAATAAAGTTTACTTCCGACTCAGTAGATTGCTATGAAAATATAAAGTTATCATTTGAATGCTACAATTGCTTTAAATATTAAATTTCAAGATTCTACAGCTGATTGTTCTGGATTTCCAGTTCAGCCGATCGCAATCATAATGCGAGGTGTACAACTAGATATTATAGAAGTGCTAAATACGCAATTCCTATATTCTACGGCTGATTGTAATGATAATCAGGATGGGAAATTAGTATTATTATTATTTTTATTTATATTTAGAAATCACATGTACACGTTCGTCAATTGTTTTTCAAAATAAATAATTTGGTTCCATCGTTTTTGGTATGGAATCAAAGCTCCTGCGGTAATAATTGTAGTAGAAGTGTCAAAAACAATATTTAAACGACTGTCAATTGTTTTTTTACAAGTTATTTGAATGGTGTCTAGTTTGGTATCAATTTAAAGCTCTCGGAGAGATAAAAAAGAATACTCGTTACAAACTTTAAATTACACTTCTGCCATAATAATTTATTTTTATTCAAAAAAACTGGTTGGTAAACTGCACTTCCGGTTTAGCCGATCGCAATCATAATGCGAGGTGTACAACTAGATCTTATACAAATGCTACATACGGAATTTCAATATTTTACGGCTGATTGTAATAAGAATCATGATGTAAAATTAGTATTATTATTATTTATATTTGGACATCACATGCAAACGTTCGTCAATTGTTTTTCATAATAAATAATTTGGTTCCATCGTTTTTGGTATGGAATCAAAGCTACTGCGGTAATAATTGTAGTAGAAGTGTTAAAAACAATATTTAAACGATTGTCAATTGTTTTTTTTACAAGTTATTTGAATGATGTCTAGTTTGATATCAATTTAAAGCTCTCGAGGAGATAAAAAAACTTCCCTATTCAAGTTTAAATTACATTTTTGCCATAATAATTTATTTTCACTCGAAAAATTATTTGGTAAACTGCACTTCCGGTTCAGCCGATCGCAATCATAATGCGAGGTGTACAACTAGATATTATATAAGTGCTAAATACGCAATTTCTATATTCTACAGCTGATTGTAATGAGAATCATGATGTGAAATTAGTATTATTATTACTTATATTTGGACATCACATGCAAACGTTCGTCAATTGTTTTTCAAAATAAATAATTCGGTTCCACCGTTTTTGGTATGGAATCAAAGCTCCTGTAATAAATGTATTTAAACGATTATCATTTGTTTTTTTACAAGATATTTGAATGATGTCTAGTTTGATATTAATTTAAAACTCTCGAGGAGATAGAAAAAATCCACGTTACCAACTTAAAATTACACTTCTGCCGTATATATATAATTTATTTTTATTCAAAAAAATGTTTGGTAAACTGCACTTCCGGTTCAGCCGATCGCAATCATAATGCGAGGTGTACAACTAGATATTATAGAAGTGCTAAATACGAAATTTCAATATTCTACGGCTGTTTGTTATGAGAATCATGATGTGAAATTAGTATTATTATTATTTATATTTGGACATCACAATGCAAACGTTCGTCAATTGTTCTTCAAAATAAATAATTTGGTTCCATCGTTTTTGGTATGTCAAGAAAAAAAATTTATATGATTGTCATTTGTTTTTTTACAAGACATTTGAATGATGTCTAGTTTGGTATCAATTTAAAGCTCTCGTTACCATCTTTAAATTATACTTCTGCCGATCAAATGTCAAAACTGTATGTTCCAAAGAATATCTAGAAAAGAACTCTTCATTTTCAAAACTACTTATTTTATGTGAGGACTAAAATATAACTGCTATCTGCCACTTGAACAATGACAGCTGTCCCTTTGAAATATGCAATTAATTTATGCGAAATTCTAAGTTTATATGAAATTTGTGGCCGGGAAAGTACTGTGTGGCCACAACAGATTTTTTTTAAATCGGTTGAGGTGTAACAGATTCATTTTTCCCATCATCTAGTTATTTTGTATATTCAATAATAATTTTAAAAATACTAGGTTCATATTTCCCTCTCGAATGTCGTACATAATCACAGGCCAATCACCGCTGAGTACGTCACATCTTACCCATCCCGTAGTACAATGGGATAGAGGCACTACGATTTTATTTAATCAAATAATTTCTCTTGACATAAATAATTGATAATTTCATTAATAAAATGCTAGACCGTGTAGCTTATTTGGACTTCAAGTGAATAACAATGAAGAAACCGCAATCCTAAAGTCTTATTTCACATTTAAAATTTTCAAATCATAATAAACTTTACTGGATTTAAAATTAAGTACTGTAAAATGTGAAGTTCAAGTTATAAGTCTCAAAAATACAGAAACTATCTTTGACACAGTTGAATACTGGAAATAAAGTATTTATATTGAATACAAATATTGAACTGATCTAATCTTCAAGGTTTGCGGTTTCATTTTTGTATAATTACCCCCATTATCAATTATTTCTCACTTGAAATATGAATGAATTAGAACCACAATTTCTGTTTAATAATTAGTGTTATTAGTTTATTTTTATTTTTTGTTTAGTTATTTTGAATAACTAATAACAAATTATCGTCTAAAATTAATTGAGAAGTTTACTAAAACGTCACTAAGACAGTTTTTTACATTCATTTGTCAATCAATACATCTTTGACAGTTAAGTTGATATTTTAGGTTATTTTAAATTTGTAGTTTCGAAAGTAGTCTTTCAGTTCTGCAATTAATTTACGCACTAGTGCGTGTAATTGTGCTCAAAAGTATTCTATTATTCTTTGGTACAATGATCCAAATTTCTCTGCAAAACGAATTAAAATTGTGGCCTCTTGACACCAAAAAGTTGAAATTTCTTGTTGATAAATAGTTTCTAAATTAACAAATCGAATCACTATAAAAAGTAATTTTTCAACGATCTACAAACACGTGTAAGAAAATAATATTACACGTGACCCGTCGTACATCAAGACCTTCGATCTTATTGGACAATCTTCACGTGCATGAAAACACATTTTAGCAATTTGTTACATCAGTAGCTATTTTGAAATAATTATATATATTATTTAGACTATACAACATAATTGGTATTTTTTTACATGAATATCGTTTTGATTTTGTACTTAATTTATCACTATTTTTGCTGAAACAATTGCCAACATTACAATAAAAAATTTCATTGATTTATTCATGAGCTCGATCTGAAAAAATGCTGTCAAATTAAAAAATATTGCAATATTTATTGCATTAATTTTTTAGAAACATCATTTTTTTGTAAAACTAAAATTTTCAAGGACGTATGACGTACGTTATGTGTTTACGAGTGGGGATGAACAGAATCTACGTCATCCCTTGTTCAATAATCTATTTCTCGAAGACCATTAATATTTAAATTTTAAACAAAGAAAAGTAGATTTTGTTTATTATAAACATTCAAATTTTTCTGTATGCCATTTGAAACGCGCAACTTTCAACTTAAATCTTTTAAAAAACTCGAAATAAGAAAAAGGTTGACATTTAAACAGGTTTTATAATTTAGAATTAATATGAGGGTTCTAGTTTTTGTGTTGATTTAGGTAAACAAAAAAATGTGGACTAATAGGCGCTCAATGACTCAAAAATATTTCAGCTGTGTTTACTAAATGTTAAATGAGTCACAGGAAATAATTTTCCATATCTATTTTTTTTATAACATTTGTCAAATTTTTTGTCGTAATGTAACTAGACAAAATATCGATTTCTATATTTTTAAATTTACCGATTGACGTCACGAATAATTTATGATAATGACCTTAAGCTCTAGGCAATAATTATACATCCTCGTTTGAAATTCGCAAAAGAATTGAATAACTTAACAATAAAGAAAATTTCTTCCATTTTTGTCTTTCCTAAATGTGTCATAATTGTGCACTATTTTTTCTTTTACGAGTTCATCTGTCAAAAGGTCAAGGAGAAATAATTCAGATTCAGTTCAAGAACGATGATAAAGACAATTAAATAGGCCTCTTGTAATTAGTTCATGATTTTAAGGCACAAAAATATTATTAATTAAAATTAATCTAATTTTTATTTGAGTTTGTTATTTATTTGACTAGTTTATAAAATGTTTAATTGTTAAACATTTGAATGCGAGCTCATTGTTGCAAATGTCATCGTTACTACTGATTGACGGCATTCTAATGGTTAGAATATTGAACATTGTTGAAAAAGAGATATAAGCCCTCGTGAACTGATGAAAAAAATAAATAATAATAATCGATGAATATAATTCAATTTAAATAAAAGTGACGTCATTGTACTGTCACAAAAATGTGACGTGATGACTCGTGATGCATGAGGAATAATAAAGTTATCTTAAAATCTTGGTTAAACTTTTTCTGCATTCATCATATTCCTGGTAAAGATTTGAACGTTACCTGCATAGTAAATTAAAAAAAAAAATGGTAGGATCATAATAAACTTTGTTCCACGCATACTAAATTGACTTGACCCAGAAAAATTGTACGTTTCATAATTTGAAAAATAAATTTTCATATATTTTTTTAAGGTCGTAAGATATTTAAAATTTGTTTCAAATCTTCTTGAATAAATATACAAAATTTCATCCAAAACAATATTTATGAAAATACCTCGCAATTTTTATTGACCTCTAGATAAAAATTTATATATTTTTAATATGTTAAAAAGTGTGCTACCAACGGAAATTCTTGAAAAAAAATAGGTTACGCAATTCAATTGCCCTGCGTGTATTGGTGGTGCCCGAAAAAAATATGAAATCAAGAGATGGGCGTAAAAAAGAAATATTGTTCAATAAAATAAAGCCTGTAAGCAGGCGATAAAAACTCTTAAGTCACGTTTAATGACCAAGATAAAAATAATAATTTAATTACAAAACACGGGACACTGTCCATTATTAATTAATGAATAATGTGATTAACATATCTGCCATTAATCGATTTTTTCATAAACCTAATTGTTAACGAAATTACTTCACACTTAATTGCTTTCAAATTTACAACCTAATATTTTGCTATACTTTTTGTTCAATGGAGCAAAATTCAAGGCTCGCTAAAAGAAAATAAAAAAAAAACACAAGTTTTTCTTTTAGTAAACATGATTTGTTTGACAAAAAAATAATAGATATAATTTTGAGATTGACGTATTAGTGGACAAAGTTCGGACAGAGAAATTTTTCTGCTTATCTGCTGGACATTGTTCGTGTTGTGAAACTTTCATCTGTTCACGTGGCTTTAGAAAAGACAACTTATTTAATTCGCTATCTCTTTCTCTCTTTACATAATATTAATTTTATTTACTTAACAGGAATCTAAAATTATAATTTTTTGCATCGGAAGGTTTACTTTTGCTAATTTAAATCCAAAATACTATTTGTATAAATTCGTACAAAAACAAAAAATAACTTAAATCAGCGCAACTCATTATTGTGTGCCCAACAACCAAGTAATCAAGCAAACATTCATGTCATGTCATCATTTGAATGAAAAAAATCATAACCCTATTTTTGATAACGCATTTTCCAAATTTTGGCTACTTGAATTTCCAATAAGTCAATGTCAATTAAAATTCGTTCACGGCTAAGAAATTAATTTGATTTTTTCTTGTCTGATAATTTTAATGAGCACAGTAATCGATAAATAACAAATAAATTGATAAACGATTAACTTTGTTCAAAACTGACATGAGGAAAATATTTTATAAACAGAAAAAAAATAATTTTCCATAATAACGTCATGAATAATTTCCAAAATTGCGGGATATTTTCCGGGTATCATCTTACACTGTTTCAAGAGCAAAAAATATTTGAATATTTGGCATTAGGTGTTACTTTTATTTTATTAATTACATACACTCCCAGAAAATTATAACAAATTTTTTTCTGGACGTCAATATAATAACTGTTGTGTCATTAAATAAAATGATTGCCACGTTTACTGACTCTAAAATTAATCTAACTGTTATATTTTCTGGTGATATTTTATCACTAGAATTTGATATGACTTCTATAAATACCCAGAGTGCCTTGCCAGTGCTTGAAAATCAACCAATGACATCAGTAGTTCAGAAATCTGCAGTACCAACTTAAATTATACCAAAAAAATTTATATTATGCTTTGATTAAATAAAAATTTATTGTTAAATAACGCGCCAATTAATGACTTAAGATGCAGGTGAAGTCCTAGAATCATGAGGAAATATTAACTACGTATATTCCCAGAAAATGATTACAAGATATTTTTGAATCGAGATGGTATCTCCCGGATATCAATTTACATTCCCTGTTAGTATTATATTAAAAAAAATCTGTGATGGCCATACAGTACTGCCCGACCATAAATTTCATAAATTTAGCATTTGGCATCAACTAATTGCATATTTTAAAGTGATAGCTGTAATTTTCAAAGTCTTTGTCAATCTGACAGATTGCGGTTATATTTTAGTCTTTACATAAAATGAGTATTTTTCAAAATGAAAAGTTCTTTTCTAGATAAACAGCTTAGACATTTGATCGCCGGAAGTGTAACTTAAAGATGGTGACGTGGATTCTACTGATTATTATTTTATATTTCTACCAAACTAATCTCCCCGAGAGCTTTAAATTGATATCAAACTAAATATCATTCAAATAAATTGTGAAAAAACAATTGACTATCGTTTATTATCCTTTTTGACAGTTCTACTAGAACTATTTCCGCGGGAACTTTATGTTACAATTCTGTGCAAATCCATAAGTGCCAATTCACAATGTACGTAAACGTAAAGAGTACGTAACCGTAAACATAGACATAAAGTTGAACTACTGTATTTCAAAGCCCGTGTTCACAATGCTCTTACGTATTTCTTATGTTTACGTATTGACATAAGAGCTACGTAATGAAAACGTAAAGTTGAGATAAATTCAACTTTATGTTATGTTTACGTACGAAACAATTAATAGCGCATGCGTCAACTTTAAACACATGTTTTCATCTGATAGTTGACAACACCCTGGAGCGAAACACGCTTTAAATATGACTGACATAGAATTATTAATAAAATAACAACCATTTCTTCCTCGTCTCAATATTTCTCTTGTTGGCGACTTTTATAACGCAGTTTCAATAATAATGAAACAATCGCAAGATCTTTTTCAGACATCATACAATAAAACAAAACAAACTAAACTCCAAACTAATAAAAGTGAAACCAAAGAAAAACATTAAACACGAAACATAATCGAAATCAAAAGAATATTTGAAAATGACAGTCAGAGAAACCAACACAATACATCAATAACCCTAATTTATACCAACGTAAAATGAAAAAATACTTTATTTTAATATTTTACGTTACGACCACTGTGAACATACATAATTTCTTACGTTTATGTTTTTACGCACTCCTTATGTTTACGCTCATTGTGAATTGGCACTAAGTCTTACAGATCTAAAAATCCGTAAGAAACTGATAAAAATACATCGAATTTTGTAGACTAATGTCAATTTGTTCATAAGGATGACAAGTTCATTGCGATTTTATTCATAATTTACAAATTTATGAATTTATAAGATTTATAGATTTACACAGAATTAACATTAATTTCATATCAAACGCCAAACAACCAAATTATCTATTTTAATTAAATTTTAATAAATGAACCATTAACAATTTTGAAAAATGTTTGAGGGAAATGTTGTACCAAATTTTTCAAGGATTTATTATAGTTATTTTATATTTTAAAATAAACGCAAAAAACTAGAAAGTTCCTTCAACAAAGTTTTGGTACCACTGGTTGAAAAAAGCCCATTCACGAACTTCAACCTAGCTTTTTATTAAAAAAAACTTGAATATAAAATTTTAGTGGAAAATTCTCAAATTATCGTGCTTTTATATTTTTTGGGCTAAGTAGGGTCTAAAACGTGAAGATTCATCAAAATTTCTGTCTGTCAAAAAATGACGATTATAATTCGCGAGTAAAATTAAGCCGTAGCCATCTGGTGGCAAAACGAGAACTACTCAAAGTCGTATTCCGCTTGAAACTCCATTTTAATCGTTTGTTATTAGTAAACAGTGAGCTTTTGTTATATTTTTCTGATTTCACGTTCTCATTTACTATTTCAGTATATGTAAATTGATCAAAATCAGTCTTTTTGGAGACTGCTTTCCTATTTACATCAGTTTCATTCTAACCTCTTTTGCGCTTTCCTATTTACTACCTATTAATTTTCTTACTCTTTCTCCATTTATTCAATTTTTTGAGTTTAACATGAGTTTTCCTTCAAGAAAAGTGAATAATGTGAATTCAAATATTTAAAGACTATTTTCCAAGAACATGGTTATTTATCTGCAAATAAATATAAATTGAAACGTCCATGCACAAAATTGGAATAATAGCAATGAAATTTAATCCTCATACTTATAAGTTTGTCAAGAGAAACCATCTTAAATATTGTCACAAATGTGAAATATTTTAAGTAATTTAGTTCACATTATTATTTATTTGAATTCGCTATTTAGCCAATAATTGATTGTAACTTTAAACCTAGTTAGCATTGACCAAATCGATATTCATTTGTCGGACATGATTGACAGCCTATGGGTACTAGATGTTTGGTGGCAGCAACTGTTAGACATTTGAATGTTGGTCCATTGTTGGATTAAGGTATATAAGAGCGTGAGCTAGGAGAGGCAGTCATTCAGTGCGAATAACTGTGAGCGAGATTGTGATCATACGTGTTCAGAAAATAAATATTGGCACTGTAAGCTGTGTGAATAAATTATTCAAAATAAAATTTGTGACAATATTATAATAACAAATTGTGACTCCCTGGAAAACTGCGGTTTTAACATGTAAACAAGCATGTCAAAAATTACTGTACGACTTACATCCGACATTTTTGTTGATAACAGCGCCGCCATCGGTAATTTTACTCGCGAATTATATATAGTAAAATATAAGTATTTTCTGTAATATTTTGTCACCAGAAGCTGGTATGACTGCTATAAATACCCACAATGCATTGCTAGTGGACGAAAATCTACCAATTACATTAGCGGTTAAAAAAGTCATCATTACCAACTTTCGCATTGTACTTAAAGATATTATTCAAATTAATTATTCTGAATTTGGTTTGAATACATATTTTAATAAAATATCCAAAATTTTATGTAGCCTAATTTGTGCCCAAAACTAGAAACCCAATTGTTTTTGTCTGGAATAAATTTGTTTTGGAGTAAATCAGACTTTTCAAATGATAAAAGACAGGATTAACAACTACTGGAATTTTCTTCTGTTTTTGAAGTAATGCAGTATAGATACATCAATATAATGTAATAAGTTACTAAATAACGTCTCAGAATAGAATCTAAATGAGCTTTTCTTTAAAAATGGCGGAATTTGAGGTTAGAATAAATGCCTGTTTCACGTTTGATGATACGACGGAAAAACCATACATAAATAATATATTTTCCAAGTGCATTTTATTTCTTTGTCTGATATATTTGAATAAAAAGAACGATTTGTTCAGATAAAATTGTATTGTACTTAATTTTTTTGTCAAGTTTGCATTAGATACATTGCAAAAAAATTTACCAATTCAAATTTCGCGCTAAAATAGTCACTCATAACTGGATTCACCTTAAAGGTCAATAACCGCATTAATAACAAAAATTAATATTTATTTACGTTAAAATCGCGAGAATCGGTTGTACTATTTTCTGTTTACATATAAATTTACGGTTTTTTGCAAATAGTAAAGAAAGTTTTACCGTTTCATTAGATAAAGAACAGGTTCCGCCATTTACTGTGTAATTTTTAGTACACCTTTCTAACATTATTTCTAATATAATTGTTTGCTATTAGAAAGCAGAAAACAAATTCAAAAATTGACAATTACAGAATCTCCTTTTAATTATTTCTTTGTATCTTTTTGCAGGAAAATAAATTCAATTTTTAACCCTTTTATAGGAAAAGTTTCTAAAAAAATTATTTTTTGTTTCAGGACAACTGGAATGGCGGGATCGATTACAATGAACGGCCATGAACGAAACTTAAGTCAATTTCGCAAGCTATCCGCTTATATTATGCAAGACAATCAACTCCATGGGAATTTGACGGTGGATGAAGCCATGTCTGTGGCTGCAAGCCTCAAAATTGGCGACAAAAATGGCGAAGAAAGAGATGACATTGTACGTACGACTATTAACATAATTTTATATTTACTTTACACCATTGTTTACAATATATTGATGTCAATATTTTTGTATTTTTATTATTATTTATAGTTGAGATAAAAAACAACAAATATAGTTGTTATTCAACGGTATTTGGTCGTATAAACTTTTATGAATGAAAAACTTTTTTTGGGATGAACCCATTTTACATGTCAAATAAAGTTATTAAATTTTTTATTGTAGTTTCTTAAAAATAAACACGTTATATAATGTTATTTATTATGCTTTCAGATCTCAGAAATTTTGGAAACTCTGGGATTAGTTGACCACAGAAAAACAATGACCAGCGGATTGTCTGGTGGCCAGAAAAAGCGTCTGTCCATCGCTTTGGAACTAGTCAGCAATCCTCCAATTATGTTTTTTGACGAACCAACCAGTGGTTTAGACAGTTCTTCATGTTTCCAGTGCATTTCTCTACTAAAAACGTTAGCCAGTGGCGGCCGAACTATTATCTGCACAATCCACCAGCCTTCGGCTAGATTATTCGAAATGTTTGACCACTTATATACCTTAGCAGAAGGTCAATGCGTTTACCAGGGTTCTACTAAAATGTTAGTGCCTTTCTTGAAGACTTTGAGCCTTCCGTGTCCTTCCTATCACAACCCAGCATCCTTCATTATTGAAGTGTCTTGTGGGGAGTATGGCGACCATACCAAAAAATTAGTCAACGCCATTGCAAATGGACAAAACGATATAAGAAACGAAAATTCTTTCCCTGCCGTCACAGCAGCTGATAGTTTGAATAATGCCACCAAAACTGTCAATGACAATGTGACACAGTCTCCATCTGTTGATAAATCCGCCATTAATGAGACTTCAAATAGCGATGTAGACAAATTTGCCAAAAATAATACCAATGGAAATTTGTTGCAGAATGTTCAAGCTTTGAATGACATCGTTAAAGACAACAAAAGTATGATTATATTAAAATTTTGATGTCATTGTGTAATGATTTATTTTTTTATAGATTCAGTTGTGATTCCAGTAGAAGGTGATAAAAATAATGACGCTGCTAGTGCATCTCTTCTCGATGACTCTATATGTGTTCCTCAGCCAAGATACGGAACTTCGGAATTGAAACAATTCTTCATTATTTTGAAAAGAACTTTGTTATTCAGTAGGAGAGATTGGGTAATTATTTTACTGTTTTACTTACTTCATCATCCTATTATTGGTAATTATTATTGCAGACTTTGATGTACCTACGTTTATTCGCCCACATCTTAGTTGGTTTGCTAATCGGCGGCCTTTATTTCAACATCGGTAACGACGGTGCTAAAGTACTCAGTAATCTCGGCTTTTTGTTCTTCAACATGTTGTTCCTCATGTATACTTCAATGACCATCACCATTTTATCATTCCCCCTGGAGATGCCAGTGCTTCTAAAAGAGAATTTCAATAGATGGTATTCGCTGCGGACGTACTATCTTGCCATCACTATTTCTGACCTTCCATTCCAGGTAAATACAAATTATTCTAATATGTTATGCTTTATTAATTTTGTGTTTTAATTTCAGACGATATTCTGTTTGATATATATCACAATAGTTTATTTCATGACGTCACAACCGCTAGAACCTTTCAGATACGGAATGTTCTTGGCGGCTTGTCTTCTTGTTTCGTTTGTTGCTCAGAGTGTGGGACTTGTTGTCGGGGCTGCCATGAATGTTCAGGTAAAAAATCCCCATTGAATGAAATATGGATGCAAATAATATATTTTCTTTTTTGTTTTAGAATGGTGTATTTTTGGCTCCTGTGATGTCTGTACCGTTCCTCCTATTCTCCGGCTTCTTTGTATCATTTGACGCCATACCAGTTTACCTGCGATGGATAACATATCTTTCATACATTAGATACGGTTTCGAAGGCACAGCGCTGGCGACATACGGCTACGCCCGTGAAAAACTAAAATGTTTCCAAGTCTATTGCCATTTCAAATCTCCTGAAACAACTTTGGAAGAGCTAGACATGACAAATTCTGACTTCACAATAGATATAATTGCATTAATATTAATTTTCTTCACCCTTAGAGTTGCGGCGTTCTTATTCTTGCGTTGGAAATTGAAATCTAATCGATAATTTTGTATTTATTTTATTTTAAAACTATTAAGGTGAACAGGAATGGAGACTTTAATAATCTAATCTAGAAATTCAGGACCAAAAACAGGGATGTTTTATTTGGTTATCATTTCTGTAGGAAAATATTCTAAATATTAGATTAGTACTTTTATATTTTTATTCAATGCAATTGTGATTAGAGTCTTATTTATAATTTATGTATCTTTTGTACCAAATTTAGTATTTCTCTTAATAAGTTGGGCACTTTGACGTACTATTTTTGCGTAGCAATTTTGATTATTGATGAAATGTTGTTTCATTAAAATTTGGAGATGGAAACAAGTAACATGACCAAGACTGTGATAATATGGTGAACTAAATAGCAGAATTTAACTTGAAAACACAACTACAACGTTTATTAAGCCGTGCCTTTGAATATTTTGATATATGTACTTGCCACTTAGAAAATATTAATACTTGTGTGAATATTTGTATATTCTTTAATTTTATGGACCAAAGGTTTACCCTAATCACCAATAGAAACTGAATATTTTCTGTTGTTAAACAATTTCACACAAATGTTTTCTTTATTCTTATCTACTTGTAAAATTTTCAGATATTTATGATGGAAAAGGTGTAACATTTTGTACAATGTACATTTAATAAATGTGCTAAAATATAAATTGAATAGTATTTATTTATTATCTGCCAATAACACCAATTAGTAATAAACTCTTCCATGACAAAAAAAAATTGAAGAATCATCTAGATGATGAAAGTGCATTTTTGACAGCTCATGAATGCTTGTTCCTTCAGAGATTTCGCAAATTACCATCTCCCACAATTACTGAGCTTGAAATCAAGCAGTTTGGGCAAACTTACGAAACAGCAGCTTCCATTTAGTACTAGTTCCAAGTTGACTATTTGATAAGTACATAATTTATGTATGTACAAACTCAAAAATACCTTTTAATCTTCATTGTTTAGTTATTGACTGACGGGAGGTCAAGTGCTGTATCTTAAAATAATAATTTGATCTTTATCAAAGCTATATAGAAAAAATACACCAAAAGTTAACAAACTTCCATCCAATAATAATAATTCATTCTAATAAGCATTAAATTCGCGTCAAACAAGTTATTGAATGAATCCCTGACAGATTTGACAACTGTACTAGAGCACCAAAAACATAGGTATTATCATCCGCCATTTGGTGTCCTGTCAATAAAAGAAAGCATATGTAAACCAATGTAAACATTACAGGGAATGCGTTGTTTGACGAGGATAAAATGTTATAATAACTTGAAAAACTGAAGAAAATAGTATCGGAGTGACTCATTAATGTGCCGAATGATTTATCATCATTATTAGCGGCAATTGTGGCTGTGCACTGATCTCTATATAACACTGGATTGGGTTTAGACCGTATTCTGGCATCTGAAAGCGGCCCCGGTTGAACGGCGGCCTTGACAGTAAAATTGAGGCTTTGTGTTCCTATTCGGCGGCAAATTCAAAACACTTATAGAAGACACTCGATGAAATTCAAAGTATAATGCAAGTAAGATGAAGAAATTATTCTCAATATATATTAAAATACATACATTAATAATCAACAAAAGTTAAAAATTGTTATAATAGTTGAAATATTTATTAATAGTTAAAAATATTTGTGAACTTTTTAGTGTCAGTGTTTTAACTATTTTTTAAACATTGTAGTTTAGTATTATTTAATCCGTTCAATAGTTTTATAAAATTTTGTTACCTAAAATTTAAAACTATGAATTTACCTATATGAATAAATGAAGTGCATTTCTGCAATAATATTGCCTATTCAAAACTAATAATTTTAAATATCTACTACACATGATAGGAGAATAATAATACATTTAATAATCAAGATTTTATTGTTTGTAAGTAAGCACAAATTTGCAGTCCAGCGATTAATTTTGTGATCAAGATATTTTATATTAAATTTGATATATTACTCAAATTTGTTATCAAAACTTACTTGTGCAGCGTCAAATTTCGTAATGAATCGGCTTTATTTCCGCAGAACATGCATTTGAACACCATGATTTAAAAATTGCGTCCCAACACCATACTAAACTGTCACCAACATATGTCACCAATTGAACACAGAACCTCATTTTTGCCAAGATGGCGACATTCAATTGGGGCCGCATTCCAGCGACCTAAACCCAATCCAGTGTTATATTCAGATCAGTGTGGCTGTGAGATTCATTGACGAATTATAAGTATTTCATATAAAAGTACATATATTCAGTCAAGATTTTCATTTAAAGTTATGATCAGATTAAAATTTTGATTGAAGTTATCTCAGTTCATTTTTAAAATATATTTTTATCTGAATTTTTAGACACGATCATAGAATCTAACCTCAATTTCAAGCAATAATTGATCAATAGATTTATGTATTATACATAGGTATCTATTATATAGAATATATATTATATATTTACATATATAAATATATTATGAGTACAAATAATATATAATCAATTATAATTTCTTTGATAAGTAAAATATTACGAACTAACAATTTTTTATGAAGACATTTGATATATAAAATTGCAAATAATAGACTCCCATATTTTTTATCCCTTGGGTGAGAGCAGTAAAATAATGAATCCTCCAATAAATATGCATAAAAGTTTTTCTAGGAAAGTTGAATATTACAAAGTTGAAGATAAACAATAGAGTTTTACATGTTTAGAGATCCCGAAGTGCAATAAATCTGTCAGATTGTTCTCAAAAATTGTATTACACAATATAAATTAAAATTCTATAATGATATTCTGAGTATTTAATATTACTCTAATTATATATGATTGGAAACCGAATAATTTGATTCAACATTTGATAACTGAAAATTCTAAATTAAAGCATGTAATTTGGTTACAAATAATACATCATGCCAAAAATAAATAGTCTGATAGATTCCGATATTATTTTATCACATTTTTTACCTAAAGATTAAACTATTTCGACTCAATCAACGCGTTTCCTGCACTGTTCATATAAATGCTAAAGCACTTTCTGAGGACACAGAATGGCGGATGATAATACTCATTTATTTAGTGCCTTAACTGTACATAATAGGCGTGTTTCTTCGACAATCATACTGTGAAGCTCAGGATCATATTCGCTGTATATGAATCATGATTATTTTTTGAAGCAAGAAAACAACTAACTACGAATCACGGGTCATATTTTGATTTGAGAATATTTTGATATTCGTTTTTAAAAATATATTTTATAACTATGATCTTTGGCGATTTTTTCTCTTGTAATTGGTTAAAATATCAGAATTTTTCAGTATTGATTTTTATTATAATGCATTAAATAGTTTGTTTTTCAAGAACTATTTATTATTGCATGATTATTCGTATATTTAACCCTTCATATTAGATGCGGGATGTGCACTTATTGTTTTACCAACGATTTTCTTGTTGTGTTCTATCCGCCATATTTCAAATATACACAGATTCTGTTATTGCAATCATCGTGAACATGCAAAAAGTCCGATTCAAAAGGGTAAGGGGGTTGTCACTTTGTGATCACAAAGTGAAGAAGTGGGGATAAGGAATAACGATCAAAGAAACATGATTCACTGAATTATGAAGACTTATATCACTTAGATTGCCCAAAGAAACACGCCTAATAATAGTGACACCCACGGCTAAAGTTGTAACTAAATTTTAATCTACTTGAATAAACTTTAGTTGCCATATCCCTAATGTCATATATATCTATGGGCATTGTTTCACTTGAAACAAGTAATTGAATAATTTAATCTTCCACAATCACTGAGCTTGAATTAAAGCAATTTGTGCAAACCTACGAAGCAGCAGCTTTTATCTAGTACCAGTTTCAAGTCTGTAAATAGTATAGTTGCTGAGAACTCAGCGTCACGCCAGACAGCCAAAGTGAATATAATAGCGTTTTTTTCCGAAAAATGCGCTAAAAAGTGATTAAATCGAATAATTTAATTGCACGTATATAGTTCATAAATTTGTCACCAAAGGGCAGCCCCTGTCAATAACATCAATTAGGAATCATCTCTTCCATGTTGGAAAATATTGCTTCGTGATGAATTTTGTGTTTAAAAAATCCAAAATTTGTATTAGGATAGTAGAAATTGGAAGAGTAAATTCAAAGGTTTTTAACAGTTGTTTTCCTTGATTTAATCCTGAACTATAGTTCTTTGGGAAAATATCATCACATCACCGTACGCGGCTTTGAAAGAGCTATAAAAAGGTAGATGGACCTTACTTTCAGCCTTTGAATTAAGGGTAGTAGCGTATCGTTTCTCGTAATCTATGAGTTTTAAAGAAGAATATTCCCAATGAATCTTGTAGGGTGTTAAAAGTTATGTAACTTTTATTTAAAATATTTGTCCCTCAACCCTTTAGTTCTCAAGATAATCGCTAATCAATCTCTTGAACTTGCTCTTCAAGTTTCTATTATCCTAATACCATTTTTTTCATTTTCGACGACCAAAATGCAGATAAGCGATTTTCATGTTTGAAAAATCTAAAATTTGTATTAGGACAGCACAAATGGTAAGAGCAAATTCAAAGGTTTATAATAAGTGTTCTTGATTTATTCCTAAACTATAGTTCTTGGGAAAAATTTGATTACACCACCGTATGCAGCTTTAGAAGGGCTATGAAAAAGGTAGATAGATCTTTCTTCCAACCCTTGAATTAAGGGTGGTAACATATCGTTGCTCGAAGTCTATATATCTTGGAATAAATTCTCTCAAATAAATCTTGTAGGGCGTCAAAAGTTATGTAACTTTTATTTGAAACATTGTCCCTAAAGGCTATGTGCAAGGGGGCGGAGTTTGAACAAATATCGATGCGAGCGCTCATTGTGAGCACCGTTGTAACCATTGAACTCCATTTCTCAGAATACGTCAATGAGCTGTCATTGAGCATTGTAGTTTAAAAGTGAAAATAATTGCATATAAAACATGGGAAAACGTTTGTTCTGTTTCAGGTTGTTGTGTTAAGGATGATTCAAGTGAAATATAGTTTCATAGATTTTATGTACCCAGTTATAACATAAAAAAACAAGTGAAGTGAATCAAAGCGGTAAATAGAGTATTGTCTGTCTTTCATTATTGATCTATATAACAAATATGTTTGTAATTCAATTGTGAAATACGAAATATTCATCATCGATTTGGGATTCATGAATTTACCTTTATCTCTAATTTGTAAGATGTTTCAGTGATAGAAGTTTGTCAGATGCACTTCTCAATAATTTTGTTGTTAATATTGTCAGCAACATATTCTTCAACATGTTTAATATGGCAAAACTAATTTCACGCTTTTCTTCAATCCTTTCTCGGTAAAAGGGATACAGTGTTTGATAAATACAAACCCGATCTGCAAGATCATCAGCGTCAAAATTTGAGGTTATCCTGTCAATTTGGACGAATTAAGACGTTTTCTCTGATAGGTACGTTATGATTGAAGAAAAAAATACTCAAAATAAATAATTCCAGCATACCTTTTATGCTATGCAAGTTATATTATACGCACACAGCTGAATTAAATAATATTAGTACATTTAAAAAATTATAGATATGAAACAATGATAAAATGGAGTTCAATCGTTCTCCATTGCCCGCTAGAAGCGCTAGTAAACTTCATGCACGTAGCCTAAACTCTTTGATTCTCAGGATCATCGCTAATTAACTCCTTGAATTTGCTCTTCAAGTTTTTACTATCCTAATACAATTGTTTGATTTTCAAAAGCACAAAATTCAAGGAAGCGAGTTTAAAAAATTCATATTTGTATTAGGATAGCAGAGACTGACAGCAAATTCGAGGGTTTTTTATAAGTATTTTTCTTGATTTACTTCTGAACTAGCCCTTGGGGAAAATTTGATCACACTACTGTATGTACCTTTAGAAAAACTATAAAAAGGTAGATAAACCTTTCTTTCAGCCCTTAAATTAATGGTAGCAGCATATCGTTTCTCGTAATCTATGAGTCTTGAAGATAAATCTTGTAGGGTATTAAAAGTTATGTAACTTTAATATGAAACATTTGTTCCTAAACTCTCTGGTTCTCGAGATAATTGCTTATTTAAAATCCTTGAATTTGCTTCATCAGTTTCTGCTATCCTAATACAAATATGACAAAATTTGTCACTTCCGTGTATTTTGTGTCTTCGAAAATAAAAAAATTGTATTAGGATATTAGAAACTTGAGGAATAAATTCAATCACATTTCCGTACGCAGCTTAGAAGGGCTATGAAAACGGTTAATAGACCTGTCTTCCAGCTCTTGAATTGAGGGTAGTAGTATATCGTTTCTTGAATTTGTAAGTCTTGGAGTAAATTCTCTTGAATAAATCTTGTGGCGCGTCGAAAGTTATGCAACTTTTATTTGAAACATTTGTCCCTAAACTCTTTGGTTCTCTAGATAATAGCTAATTTATCCCTTGAATTTGCTCCTCAAGTTTTTATTACCCTAGTAAAATTTTTTTATTTCCGAATGCGCAAAATTCCCGGAAGCGATAAATTTTGTGCTTGGAAAGTTCGTATTTGTATTAGGATAGCAGAAACTGATGAAGCAAATTCAAGAATTTTTAATAAGTGCTTTACTTGATTAATTTCTGAACTATAGCTCTTGGGAGGAATCAATCAACAGCATCGAATGTAGTTTTAGAAGGGCAATGAAAAAAATGAATGAATCTTCCTTTCTTCCAGCCATTGAACTAAGGGTAGTAGCAAATCGTTTCTCGTAATCTATAAGTTTTAGAGAAAATTATTTATAAAGTCATGTAACTTTTATTTGAAATATTTGTTTCTAAACTCTCTGGTTCTCGAGATAATCTCTAATTAAGCCCTTGAATTTGCTCTTCAAAGTTCCGTTATCCTAATACAATTTTTCCATTTTCGAAGGCACAAAATTCACGGTAACGATAAATTTTGATTTCGAAAAATTCAAACTGCTCTTGTTTTAAGGGTAGTAGCATATTGTTTCTCGTAATCTAAAAGTCCTAGCGGAAATTCTTGCGAATAAATTGTTACATTTCATTTTCATCACATTCATCTGTGAAGATGAATGTGATGAAAATGAAATGTAACAAAATCTTGTAGGGCGCTAAAAATTATGTAACTTTGGTTCTCGAAATAATTGCTAATTAATTCCTTGAATGTGCTCCTCAAGTTTCTACTATCCTAATACAATTTTTTGATCTTTGAAGGCACAAAATACACGGAAGCGATAATTTTTGTGTTTGAAAAGTTCGTATTTGTATTAGGATAGCAGAAACTGATGAAGCAAATTCAAGAATAAATGCTTTTCTTGATAAACTCCTGAACTATAGCTCTTGGGAGGAATCAATCCACACCATCGGATGCAGTTTTAGAAGGGCTATGAAAAAGATGAATAGACCTTCCTTTCTTCCAGCCCTTGAATTAAGAGTAGTAGCATATAGTTTTTTGTAATCTATAAGTTATAGAATAAATCTTGAAGGGCGTTAAAAGTTATGACTCTTTTATTTAAAACATTTGTTCCTAAACTCTCTGTTGCACGAGATAATCGCTATTCAATCTCTTGAATTTGCTCTTCAAGTTTCTGTAATCCTAATACAATTTTTTGATTTTTGAAGACATTCACGGAAGCGATAAATTTTGTGCTTGGAAAATACATATTTGTATTATGATAGCAGAAACTGATGAAGCAAATTCAAGGGCTAGTACCACAAGCTCTGTTTGTGAAAATTTTAATTGCCCCAAAAAGAGTTCTTGACACCCCGCTCCTAGTAGAGCCAGAAACAGAGCTCGTGGTACCAGTCAAGGATTTTTAATAAATGTTTTTCTTAATTTACTCCTAGGGGAAATTTAATCACACCACCGTATGCAGCTTTAGAACGGCTATGTAAAAAATAAATAGACTTTCCTTTTAGCCTTTGAACTAAGAATAGTAGCATATCGGTTTTCGAAATCTATAAATCTTGGAGTAAATTCTCTCAAATAAATCTTGTAGGGCGTCTAAAGATATGTAACTTTTATTTGAAACATTTGTCCCTAAACCCTTCGGTTCTTGATATAATCTCTAATTAATACAATTTTTTAATTTTCGAAGGCACTCACGGATGCGATAAATTTTATGTTAGAAAAATTCATATTTGTATTAGGATATCAGACCACCGTATGCAATTTTAGAAGAGCTATGAAAAGATGACTAGACTTTTCTTCCAGCCCTTGAATTAACAAAAGTAGCATATCGTTTCTCGAAGTCTATAAGTCTTGGAGTATATTCTCTTAAATAAATCTTATAGGGCGTCAAAACTTATGTAACTTTCATTTGAAATATTTAAACCCTTTGGTTCTCGAGATAATCGATAATTAATCCCTTGAATTTGCTCTCCAAATTTCTATAATTTTAATACTGATTTTCGAAGGCACAAAATTCACGGAAGCGATAAATTTTATGTTTGAAAATCCAAAATTTGTATTAGAATAGCATAAATGGTAAGTACATATTCAAACTTTTAGCGTATAGCCGTCAAGGAAAATGTAATCACATCACCGTATGTAACTTCAGAACGGCTATGAAAAAGGAGTCCTAGCGAAAATTCTTTCGAATGAATCTTGCAGTTGAAAGTTATGTAATTTTCACTTGATGCATTTGTCCTTGAACCCCCAAATGTTTGAGTGTGTTTTGGCGCACTAATTTTGAAAAAATAAAGAATTCAGCTCCAAATAAAATAGCTATTATTTCTGTTATAGACAGAGCAAAATTGTTTATTTTAAAAACATGCCGTGCCTTTGATAAAATATTATGTTACGCCAATGGCTTCCGTACAATTCTTATCGTGAAGTTGGCAATAATGATTTTTTGACAGTACGGTGTAAATATGTATATGTCATTATGTGAATGATAAGTATTTAGATTAGTTAATTTTTTTTAGTTCATATATTAGTAAATGAAAAGTTATCAACGGGTAGTTGGACATCTATGTTAATATGGATTTACATAAACCTATAGATATTGGTAACCGGGTATGTTTCATTTATGATACTTTGAATTAAAATTGTATATTATTGATTAGAATATATGATTAATCTTTTGAAATATTCATGTAATTGTGATCGTTACAGAGTCTGGACGATTTAACGCCTGAGGAAAAGTGGAGGTTATGTTTGAACGTCATGAGATCATTCAATTTTTAATTTATAATTACTTGCAGATTAGAGCATCAAAAGCTTCACGAACAGCATAAAGGACACGATGCGATGCATGCAGAAATGGTTCTAATTTTAATAATCACTTTAGTGGTCGCTCAAATCGTTTTAGTCGAGTGGAAGAAAAGGCATTACAAATCATATTCTGTGCGTGTTTAATATTTGTTTTAATTTTGTGAAAGATGTGTATTTTTGCAGCTTTTTACACTTCTGGGCATGTGGCTCATTCCATTAGCGTTTAGCATAAAAAATTTATGGTGGAGGTTCATTTTCCTATGGCTGCTGTTCTCCTGCGTAACAGGATTAATTGTCCGAAAAGCCTTACAAAAGCCAATTGAAGGCACAACCCCGAGGTGAGCCAAACAATTTATTTTATTATGCCTTTTAATGACTGGTATTATTCAATGCAGTGGTTTTATGTTCTCCCAGATTGGTCTACAAATGGTTTTACCTCCTTCACAAACTAAGCTACGTTCTCGGAGTGATTGGGTATATTATTATGATGGCTACATTTTTTGGACTCAATATTTTGTTTGATGCCAAGCCCAGTTCGTGGATGGATGTCGGTTTACTCTTTGTTTTTTATGGGCTCTATTATGGGGTTCTCGGCAGGGATATTTCCGAAATTTGTGCCGATAAAATGGCTTCTCACATTGGAGTAAGAAAAAATGCCCTTTTATTGATTCATTCATTTTGTTTGATTATTTTTAGTATTATACAGCACAAGGCATGCCAACTAGAAGTCTAGATCCAGGAGTTTGTGCTGTTTGCGGTAATAGATTACTAGTCAATGAAGATGAGGAAGGAGTCATAGAAAATACCTACAAATTATCTTGTGAACATGTGTAAGTATATTAAAATTATTGATAATAAAATTTCACTAGAAATAGTTTAATAATATTTTTTTTTCCAATAGATTCCATGAATTTTGTATCCGAGGCTGGTGTATAGTAGGAAAGAAACAAACGTGTCCGTATTGTAAAGAAAAAGTAGATTTAAAGAAAATGTTCTGCAATCCGTATCCTTTTTGTTTCTAGTTATCGTTGATTCATTGTCTTATATTTTACCTTAATGACAATTTCAGATGGGAGAGACCTCACGTGTTATATGGACAATTATTAGATTGGTTAAGATGGCTTGTAGCTTGGCAACCTTTGATTCTTTTCTTAGTTCAAGGAATTAATTGGATTTTAGGGTTGGAATAAACGTTGCTGCACAACGTATCCTCCAGGAATTTTAGTGTATAATCAATTATTCCATACTTGTTTTTTCCCATATACAAGACTCCTCCGTTTTTAATATTATTTATGAATATTTACCACATTGAAAAGAAGTCAAGAAATCCTTAATTTATCGAAATGTAAAAATTAATATTTGTTGTATTAGTGTCCGAATGAAGGTTTATTGGTGAAAAAAGGCCGTAAATGATTGCTACAACAAAAAATCGAATTCGTGAGGACACATAATTATACAAATTGCATATTTTGTATTGTTTTGGTTTGTTAAATCAAATACGTGGCGTTGTTGTGATTATGTATTAAATAAAACAGAATTACAGTAAACAATTATTAATAAATCCCTATAACTTGTGCTAAACCTGCGTAAATTTGAAGGGTCATAGCTCCCAGGGCCATCGTCACAACTGCTTTTAGTAGCAGGGCGCTCCAGGCCCCGCTACCAAGAACTTGTATCAAAAGTTCCATTATCAATGGTTTGTATGAGCATAAAATTAATAAAGCAGTCACCATTGGCTTAAAATGTCTGAAATTCTTCATTAGTTTCACAATTTTCATCAAATAATTTCAGCTTACCTGTTCAAATCATGCCGGGACCATAGCCAAATTAATGTTACAGTTGTAATGTGTTGCACTAGGCTTACATTTGATTCTAAACATTTTTGAATATACCGCCAATCGAATTCTGCCCCTCTTGCGCCAACCCACAAAAGAAGACCTCTTGAAAGGATTACTTCGGCTGTTGCCCATCCAATTCCTGCTGTTAAAACTTTACTGTGACCTTTTCCAGGAATACCGGCTAATACTATATATAAACCAGCTAGATCAACTAAATCAACAGTCGCTTTCAAAAATTCCTAAAATATCCACCAATTTGTCATATTTTTCCAATAAAATAGTCTAAAACTTACCCCTAAAATATTTGTTCCTCCTAACGAATCGGTGTCAGGGAAAAACGTAGCTAAAATTAGCATTTTCACCAGTTGCGTGAACATGTAAACGCAGCCAGCTTGAATACATTTCCAGAATGCTCCATACTCTGATCTGAAACAAATAATCTAATTAATATACACATTTTCATTGATATTTAATACGAAACCTACAGTCCGGAATATTTGTAGGTTAGATAATACGGTACGTAAATCAAAGCTACGCAATTGCCGAAGTGATACAAAGTCATTTTGTATATATAAATTAGATTGATTCACACTTATGATGAAAAGTTGCTTAAATTTAATTTAATTATTAACTTTTAATGCTGCTGTCACACATAGCCCTAGACATAACACTCAATGGATGTCTATTTGATAGTTCTACATAACACTCAGGATAGTTCAAACAGTGGTCGCTAGATGGCGCCACATAACTCATTTTTAAGATTTGCTACATTTTATTTGAAAATAAATACAAATTTACGAAATACTGATGACTAAAACTGGAATTTGAGCAATCAAAGCATCGAATGAGCAGTATTATAATAAATTAGATAGTAAAAAATATAGTTCCGTTATTCTTAAACAGAACTAAACTAAATTACATGAGGCCATGAATTTTCATTTACAGTTTAGCCTACAATCATAGTAACAATAAAATAAAAGATTATAGTTCATTTCAGTCCAAGGACTTTTGTAGAACCAAGATTTAAGCCTACTTCTTGACCAAAATGGGAACCAATTTCACATTAGCACTAAAATCACACCTCTCCGTCTGTCATTTGCATCATTTGTCACTCGTTCGTCAATTATAAGCCATAATTCACAATGGGCGTAGCATAAGAAGTACATAACATAATTCTTATGAAAATCCTATGCGTGTTCACAATGAGCATAGCATAAGCAAAGCATACAAATTAATTTATAGGGATATTGCGGCCTGAATAGGTTATAAGATATAGGTACTTTTAGTTTTTAGTATCCGGCACCATTTAAATTATTTGTCCTAAACAACGCTTTGCTTTATTTTTGTTTTAATTCGATAATTTTATCAAAACAGCTTTTTTAAAGACTCCTTCTTTTCAAATTTTATATTTGAAAATATGAATCATGTTCGTATTTCGGCCAATCAGAAGACTTAGATCGCAGTTCCATAAGAACCCTTGTACCGTTCTTAGCTGAAATTAACTATAACAGCAAACCAAGTTTACAGTAGCATTCTAATCGTTCTTGATTATCAATTAAATGTATTTTTGAATGCAATTTTAGAAAAAAGTGGGATTAAGAAAAAATAGCGCCACCGGGAGCATAAAAATTTGAAGTTCGGGCGCTAAAAGTAGACGGAGAAATTTCAACAAGTACAACAGCGGTACGATTGAAAATAGATTCAATTTACTTTTTGTATGGAAGAAATTAGACAGTACGCGAAAAATTGGGAATTATAACAGTGTAAATAAATTCATCAAGTATCACACGCAGCTAATTTTATTTTGTAACTGTGTGAACTGGCGGCTTGCGGCACTTTTCAAAACTATTCACATTAATCATAAAAGAGCCTTTAGAGACTGGACTTCTTTGTATATCAATGTTTTGTCAAATTTGTCAGCGCCATCTCTTAGTAGTAAAAAATTTCAATGAATCATTCCGTAGCTTTTTTAAATAAGTTTTCAGAATATTCTCTCCTGTAAATCTCAGCGTAATGGGAAAATTTCTCATAATTTTTTTTTTTCATGAAATATGGTTGTAAGTATATAAAAAATAACGAGTTACTAGATGAAAATGTGATAGCATTTCGCCATGAGAATTGATTCTAGCGCTATCTGGTGGTTGAAAATAAAAATTATCTATGACAAGACAATGGGTTTTTTTTCAATTCTTACATTCACGTTATTCAGAATGCAGAAATATAAGATAAAATATAAAATAATTGAAATTGATTCTTGAATTCTTTGAAACAACATTTATTTGAACCATTTTTAAAAATTATCAACGGTTCATTTATTATTATTAAAATTTGAATTATCATAAATTTCCCGAAGAAATGAAATAATAAAAATCATAATATGAAATTAGAATTATTATTACTCATATACAGCCATCACATCCAAACGTACGTCAATTGTCTTGTTAAAAATAGGTATTTGGCATCAAATTAAAGCTTCTGCGTGAATAATTCTAGTAGAAATGTCAAAAATGATATTCAAACTAGATAAACAAACATTAGTTGTCCGTTGTCTACCTGGTTACCAATCAGATTCTAGAAAAATATTTTACCGCCAGAAGCTTCTAAAACCTAGCACACACAGCTAAAAATTTTAATTTTCTCCAGATCCGCTAAATAGTGCGAAACTGTTCACTTTTCTTCAAGAATTAACACTCCCAGTACTCCCTGATTTAAACGATTGTCAATTTTCTTTCATACAAGCTATTCACATGATGTCTGGTTTGATATCAATTTAAAGCTCTCGAGAAGATAAGTTTAGTAGAAATCTAAAATATTTTTTGAGATTGTTAATTGTTTTTAATAAATTAATCAGATTATGCCAAATCAATTGGTTATGAAATTCATCGCCATTGTAAAATAAAATAATAATTCCATATAATCGCTGTCACATTGAAAATGACAGATGTCACTTTGAAATAAGCTATCAATTGGTATGACATAGAAGAACTGTGATGGCCACAGCAGATTTAAATTAAAATGTTCAACGAACTGTCAAAAATGTAACAATCTTGACCGGTAGATGGTTCTGTATGTTTTACTCATGCGCGCTATTTGCCAATATAAGGGAGACTGACATTTTATAATGATATTCAGAATTTAAGTGTATGCAAATGATCAATAAAGTATAGAAAAATGCGATAATTCTTATAAATATTATATCCTGAGTAATTTATAATAAAATCCATAACAATTTATCTTAATTTAATCGTTATGTTTTGTAGTCTTCAATTTCAAAGCGCATAGTCATATTTTCAAAATTAATTATATTTATAGCAGATAATTCTCATGCGCCATGAGTTCGTAAAATACAAAACGTTAACCTGAGCGAATATACTACATCATACATACGTTTATCGTTCTTAAAATATTAATACTCGCTCAATATTACGAGGCTATTCTATGACGGAATTATTTGCGGCCTGGAGCAATCTTTGGGTTACTCATTCATTACATAGTTTTAAGTCTGACAGTTTTATTCTAGTATCATATTATGCATGAATAGTTTTAATCTTTTAATGACGTACAGATCTAAAATTATCAAGTTACGTTTAACGTAGAACTATATGTATAATAAATATTTATGTGCGTATAGCGTACATCCGGTAGAATATCTTTTTATTTTCATTATTTTAACGCTTTCCTCGAAGTTAGATGTGTAATTTTATTGTGTGCTATTAAAGTAATCATTATGCTTTAATATTCAAATTATAATTGAGAAACTTCTAACATGCGAAATTATCTCTTGAATTTAATTCTGTAATCACTTCATTTCACAAATTTTATGTTGTAAAACAAAGCCATATTTCAATATCAAATGAAGTACGGTCCTAATAAATACAAAAAAAAAATCTGACAATTTAAAAGCTTTTGTAGAATAAAAATTATGGAATTATGAACCAAGAGCTGGAAGGGACCATTTATCATAAAACCAGTTTCAGCCTTCCATCTTTCAACCCTATATTTTTACTTCCCCGACCTATATAAGAATTGTAATCGTGATTTTTTGACAATTCGAGATTTTGGTTGATCTTCACGTTTTAGACCCTACTGAACCCAAAAAACAATCTTAAAAAAAGTAGGTCTGTCTGAAAGCACGATAACTTGAGAAAGCGTACGAATTTTCGACAGAAATTTCATATTCAAGTTTTTTATGAAAAAACTAGACTCAAGTTCGTAGATGAGCTTTTTTCAGTCAGCGGTACCAAAACTTTATTAATAGGAATTTTTAGTTTTTTGCGTTTATTGTGTAAACGGTACTATTTATCATAAAATATGAAATGATTAAAGTTGATCCTCAAATAATTTGGCACAACATTTATTTGAAACATTTTTGAAAATTATTAGCGGTTCATTTGTTATTATTAATATTTGAATTATTATGAAATTCATTATATTTTTTTGAAGCAAAGAAATAATGAGAATCATATTGTGGAATTAGAATTATCATGACTCATATTTGGACATCACATGCAAACGTTCGTCAATTGTTTTTTTAAATAAGTAATTTGGCTCTATCGTGTTTGGTATCAAATTAAAGCTCTTGCCGAGATAATTTTAGAAAAAGTGTTGAATAGGATATTTGAATGATTGTCAATTGTTTCTTTTACAAATTATTCAAATGATGTCTAGTTTGGTATCAATTTGAAGCTCTCCGGAAGATAAATTTGATAGTTATCAACAATAAATAGTGAAATCCATGTTACCATCTTTAAATTACACTTCCGGCGATCAAATGTCGAAACTTCATGTTCCAACCCTTAAATACAGAAGGGTTAAAATAAAAAAATAAAACATGTTGTTACTGTACCGCTTATCCTTTTTTATTAATGACCTATTTTAATTATTTTTTTTGTACACATATAAAATAGTTCATTCAGCCAGACAGCCCTAATCAATACATTTTTTTGTTCTGTGGAAAAAAAGAAAAATATTTCCAATATAAAATGTATGGCAGAAGATTATAATATTTAGTATATGTAGTTGTGAGTATGTAGTTACAAGCAAGAAACATGTAAAAGACGAAGAAAGAAATGTGAGATGTGCATTTGAGGGCGAGAAACAGAGAGAATAAAAACAACAGAAGAACGAGAATAGTCGTTGAACGACGCGAGTTGTACAACCATTAAGCCAAGCCAAACCACGTTGTTTTAACAGCAGCTATACAAAATAAATCAGCACATTTATAATGAGCAGTTGGACACTTTGGGTACCTACGTTCCTCAGTTCCTCTCTTCTTTTTATTATTTATATAGCGATCGTGTCGGTCGGCCCTCTCAACTTTTAAATATATTTGCCGACTATTAAAATAAAGTAAGTGAAATAAATGCTTGGACCTCGTACTCTGGCATTTACTAATAAGCGCAAAATGCGATATCAAAATTGATACTTGCTTGAATATATGTTGTCTCTTTCTCTCCCTTTCTCTCTCTTTCCTTTATTCTTTATTGGTGTTCTATTTCATTCGTTCTTCAGTTAAATTACAAACCACACTTTCAACAGAAATTCATCCCTAATTCATGAATAATTTTTGGAATTATTTGAGCTTTTTTCATGCTTTAATCATCCCTCATGCCAACTTGCATAACATTAAATTTTTATTTTTGTTCTAGTTATAAATGACCTGTAAAACGCTACCAAAATAACAATTATGTTCTGCGAGTTGCAGACACATTACATTTATATAATAATTTACAATAGATTGCTTTGTACTTCAGATTATATTTCTGATGCTACTATTTATTTTATGTTCAATAAAATAATTAATGTAGCATTCATCACAATTTCTTCGTCTGTCTTAAACTAAACAAATTATTGGTCATTTTATACGAATGCAATAATTTATATCTTGTTAGTATTGTAACCTGTTCTTTTCGAATTTGCAATACTCAATGTTTGAGTATCCATAATTGCAAGCAGTTTAATAAATAACTTACAGAATGAACCAAAAGGAGAAAACAATTTAATGATTTTGTATTTTACAGTACATGATTATTGCTAGTTAAAAATTATATTAGTTTGCGAAAAGACTGACGCGAATGGTTTTTATTTAAATGTACGATATATCCAGCAATTTTTATTGTTTCGTTTTATTTTTATGATAATTGTTATGACTAGGCCACCTACTGATGTTAGAATAAAACATTCTTCTTCAAATAATAAATTGGACACAACTAGACATTAGAACGACGCAGAACTCGCTCGGCTCAGCTCTGCTTTCTTGGGACCGAGTGAACCCGAAAGCGTGACGCATGACAAGTCAGATTTATTCATTGCCCAGAAAAAAATTTGGTCAATATGTATTACAGCGTATATTAAAACACCCTGTATATTAATAAATATTATATTCTACTTGATGTAATGAAAATTAATATTTAATTCAGGGTTAGCATCAAATAACAGGTGGTGAGAAGCCACACAGTGAGACAAGGTGCAGTACTTGTCTGTAGGGTAATATTTTAGTTGTGCAGGTGTGATTCGTTCACCGAGGGCTCCGTACATTTAGTATAGGAGAATTTAAAATCATAATTTTTTCGATTATTCATTTTTAAATTACAATATGAAATATAATGTAATGTAAAGAAAAATGTACTGCCATACACAAAATTTGAGCACACAGTACATTTTTCTTTGTAAATAAATGCAAAGTAAAATGCAGCATTTAAATGCAAAATAAAATACAGTATTTAATGCATTGTGTCAAACGGTCCTAAGAGATAATTAGTTTTGATTTGGACTATTATTCCGCATTTATTTTTTTCAGAATTCAGAATAAAAGTACTCACATTCTTCTACTAAATCCTTCAAAAATGTGTCTTAAATAATTGATTCAAATTGTGAATCAAATATAAATATAAACGAATTAATAAAAAATATTGCCACAAATTTTAATGTAAATAATTTATTTATACAGGTTACAGTGCCAACATTTACTTTATACACTTGTATGATCACAATATCGCTCACAGTTACTCATACTGAATGACTCCATTCCTCTCCTAGCTCACGCTCTTATATATCTAAGCCGACAATGAGCCAACATTCAATTGTCTAACAGTTGATGCCTGGCAACCACCGAACATCTAATAACCGTAGGCTGTCAATCATGCCTGACAATTGAACATCGATTTGGTCAGTGCTAACCAGGTTTACAGTTACAGCGAATTCAAATAAATAATTATGTGAGCTAACTATTTAAAATATTTCACATTTATGACAACATAATGAAAAAAATATGAAAACGATTCAAAAAATTTTTTTTTAATCACATTGATTTATATCAAGATTTAAATCGAGCCAATCCTGTTGGTAAGTGATATCAAACTCATAACATTTTTTCTTACGTTCTCTTCTTCACACGTTTTTTTGTGGGCTTTTGAATTTCCCATGAATGAATGAAAGTCAATTGGACCGAGCCACCCTAAAATAAATAATCTCGTACATCTCCTGTGGTTTGCCGGGTGCTGCTGTTTATTACTATATTTGTAAGAGAAAATCAATTTAATCGAAATAGTCCTAAAATAGAATGATAAAAAATATAGGTAGTACAGGGTGGAGCCCATGGTTTGCCCGAGTGCTGCAGTAAATCATCACACATGCAAACGTTCGTAAATCGTTTTTTCAAAATAAGTAATTTGGTTCTATCGTGTTTGATATAATAATTGAAAAATGATATCGAAATGATTGTCAATTGTTATTTAAATGATTTTCAGTTTGGTATCAATTTAAAACTTTCGTGGAGATGAGTTTAGTAGAAATCGAAAATGAATAATTTTCTCGATTGTCAATTCTTTTTTGACATTGCTGAGACAAAGCTAGTTTCTCTCGTTCGTCCCTAAGAAGTGTAAATTTATAATATTTCTCTGAAACATTTCTGATGCTCGCGCTGTAGTCCTAACCTACAAACAATAATGGGTTATAACAATTAGTGGAAGAAGATAACTAACTTACGTGATACACTTCACTGAGTGTCAAAGTGTTATTAATTATTAGAATAACTATTAATGCCGTAATTAAGTGTTCTAAATGAATTACAGTTGTAATTATTGCACATTTGTCAAATTTCATACCTCCCATACACGAAGGAGAATAATAGAGGAGCGGACACTCAGTTGGAAAACGAGAAGCCTAAAATGTAATGCGGCAGCTGTGAGAGAGATAGCGAGAGCGGGCCCAGCTTTGCTTGCGTCATATGCAGAAATAAGATTATATTTCAATTATTTTCAATAAAATACAATTGCCAGATAGATTTCTTATTTTCATTACGTTAAATACTACATTATTTATTAGATGGAAGGCAAAAGTAAAAGAAAATTAGCATTTCTACTCATTAAAACCTGCAATGAAATAGTACATTATGATGAAACATGTTTTATAAACGTTTCTTTGGACGCGAGTTTTCTGATTATGAATTATAATCGGCACATAAATAATTTGATGAATATTCTACATTACAACGGGCGTGATAAAATTGAAAAAATATACACAATTTCTTACTTACTAGAAGGAGGGTAGAAATAGAAAATGCTGCTCTGCAAAAATTTTTTGTTTATTGAACATGAACGAAAAATTTAACAAAAATATAATATACATCCACGACCTCACAAAAAGTAGCAGTTTTTGACAGAATTTCTGGTGTAAAAAAAAGTTATTAAATTGAACTGCGCAATTAATTTTGAAATTCTGTGTGAATCTATAAATTTTATGAATTAATAAATTTATTGACAAGAGGTTACCTCGAAGTTGAATTTTTCACTAAAAGTCTAGGCTAGATACGTTCAATAATTTGAAATATTGATATAACCTTTCAATTCCTAACATAGAATTGTCAGTAGATCTGCTATTATAATTTTGAAATAATTTCTACTCATTTTTACATCTCTAGACGACCATTCTTTTATAATATCCTCCTCTCTGAAATGTTTTCCACAAACGTAATCTGTAATAGCCAATGTTCTATTCTGTCGTGTTATGTTCTTGCGCTACTTATTTAATAAAAAATAATTTTTGGGTACAGAAAAAAGACAATATTTTTCTTTACAAGTTCTGTACCTACTATTACAATTTGGCACAAAACATACTCTTCCTGTTTTACAATATATTTCCACATGAAAATACTAAATAGAGCGAAACTCGCCATTTACTTCCATGCAAACATGGGCCCGCCTCTACCTATCTCTCAGTTACCTTCTCTCTCTAACAATATTACATTTTTGGCTTCATTTTTTCAATACAGTTAAGATAGGGAATTGCATAGGCGTGCTCCCATATATAGAGGCGTCACTGCTCAAAAGTTTTTGTATCAAAGATGGCGCTAATGCTTGTAAGATATACTTTTGTAATAAGAGATGGCACTGGTAACATTTGTTAGTGCTATAGTCGTGAATTCTCGGTAGATTCAATTGGTAAACTTGAATTTTTAACTTACTTAAGGAATGCACTTTTAACTTGTATGAGTATGTGGTGTCAGATGATGGATGCTCTCCTTGTGAGCGCTACATTGTACAATTTAACCCAGACGCTTGAATTTAAATTAGATTTCTGATTAATCCTTCTTCTTTTACATGTGACTGATTGTTTACGTTGTTGGGGTTAAATTGGCACCTTTCCTAAAGCTGTTTAATTATTTTTCTTAAATTATTTATAAATTATTTAAATTCACTAAACCGCCATCTCTCTTAAAAACCAATTTCTGTTTGTTAAATAATCATCTTGATATTCAATATGTTATAAGTAATGTTTTATTCTTTTTTACTTTATTTAAATTAAATTCATACAACTCATTCTGTGGTTTCATTTCGGGGAAAAGATTTTTACTTTTCAACACTAGACTCCTTAAGATTACAAGTTCAAATGTTTTGCTTTTTTTCAAATAAAAAGACTGGCGCCCGAGTATATATAACCTCAAGTAAGTAAGTAAGGTAGAAATCGAATATTTATTTATTTTTAAAGGTAAGAATGAATGATTTAGTAAATGTAGTCATTGTAAAATAAAATAGTAATTTTATATAGCCGCCATTTGTCTTACTTTGATAATGAGAGCTGTCACTTTGAAATATGTAATTAATTGATACGATCCTCTAAATTTATTAGATATCAATGAAACTAGCCGGGAAAGTAATGTGTGGCCACAGCAGAATTTTAATTTCGGCTTTGCTCTTATTTCGATAGTGACTATATTTTTTTCCTAACAACAAAACGTATAAAAACAAAAGAGTGCTCAATCATATGCATATCTTCAAATCTAATCATTGCCAACTACTGTTTGTAAGATGAATGTGCTAACAGTTCAACAATTTTTGTTGTCTTCAATCCACTTCAACGTCCATCATGTGTTAAACAAAAACAAAATAAAATTTGATATTTTCAAGGACTCTTTACAAAACAGTGAAGATTTCTTGAGAAAAGATTTACCGATTATAATAATTTTATTCTATTTGTTTGCCACTACAGTGACGTATTTAGTTTTCAGCTAGCAAAGCCAAATATCCTAAGATTATAATAATTTCCCCAATTCCATTCATGTAGTGCGGGTTGCGTTATTCTTAATTTTGTGCTGGGCAGGTTGTATTCTGATTAAAATTATGCCTACTTATGTTATTTGAGATAGCAATATTCTTAAATAAAACATTAAGTCAAATTTATTTAGCTTTGAGGAATTTTTAATTGTGGAGTTAATATTAATAATAAATAAAAAATTAGATATTAAATTTCAAATTTAAACAAAGAAATATGTAATATTGATAAAAAATATGATATTTATCTAGTAGGCAATAATGTCCAAACCACATTCTGAATTGTTAATGTTCTAAAACAATATGTAAATTTTTGGAAATTATCTATGGATGTATTCGTCTAAATTTTATAAATTGCCGGAAAAAATGTGCTTCAAAACAGGTTCCTCAGCGCTTAAATGAGCTTTGTTTACAAAATTGTGTTTCAGGTATTTAGTTACATATTAAATTTGATCGACTGAAACGTAAATCAAATAAAAGAACAATTAAGGTATTTCTACATTCTTCAGCTTGCTGCACCGTTATAAATTTAATAGTTAATAATATCTTGCAACTACTAAACAATTAATTGAGAAGGTTATTCCTTTGTTCGTTTATTATACACTTGTGGGCGAGATAGCCGAGAGTAATGAGCACTCGATTTCCTATATTTGACGGCTCATAAGGGCTCAAATCCAAAAGATATTGAAATAAATTATACAGTAGATCAAAAATAAATAATACTAAAGTTATTAGTACTTTTATAAATCGATGATTATTTCTTGAATAAGGGCTTTAATCAAAAGAATTTACTTGAAGTACCTCACTTACTTTTTAAAAATAATATATTTTACTTGAAACTTTTTTTTGCTTTCATTTTCGAGTACTTGGTACATGATTTATGAAAGATGCAGGTACCAATAATACGAAAACGATTACGACAACCGGAAAATAGATTCAAGTTAAGTCATACTATTTTTCAAAATTAGTTGGGGTACTTCATGTATCTATTTTTAATAAGTGCCCTTGTTCACTTGGAAATTGATAATTTGTGAAAAAATATTTTCTGACGTAACAAGAGTACTAATCAAAAAGTAGTAAATCTAATACCTCATCTACTTTTTGAAAATAATTTGAGTTTACTTGAAACTTTTTCTTGGTTTGTCGTACTCATTTTTGAGTTATCACTACTCTTAAACTGTTATAATGGAAGTCCAGCAATTAGTTTACATTTAGTTACACAGGTGGCACCACGTAGCTCAGGGATGGGCAATTACTTTTAAAAATCGCCAAAATGCTAATTTCAGGAGATCCTTCGGGCCGAAGGATTGACAGATTATTCTACGATTATTATTTTGGAACATCAAAGTGTAACAGATTCATCTAAAGGTTAAAAATGATTTCAAGTAGATTGTATAAACTTCCTATAAGCATTTGGTTCATTATTCTACAATCCTTAATTCTAATCGACAATCCACAATTCTAATTCACAATCTACAAATTCTATTAACAATACTTATCCACAATCCACAGTTCTAATCCACAATTCTAATCCACAATCTACAAATTCTCATCAAAAATTGTTATCCATAATCCACAGTTCTAATCCACAATTCTATTCCACAATCCACAATTGTAATCCATAATTCGTATCCAAAATCCACAAATATAATCCACAATCAGCAGTTCTAATCCACAATCCACAATTCTAATCCACAATCCACAATTCCAATCCACAATCCGCAATTCTAATCAACAATCCAAAATTCTGGTCTATAGTTCTTTGTCCACAATAATCCACAATTATCCAAAATTCTTATCTACAATCCACAATCCACAATTCTAATTCACAATTCTGATCTACAATCCACAATACTAATCCACAATCCACAATTTTAGACCACAACCCACAACTCTCATCCACAATTCTCATCCACAATTCCAATCCACAACTCACAATTCTTATCCACAGTCCTCAATTTTGATCTACAATCCATAATTCTAATCCACTGCAGTCCACAATTCTTATTCACAATCCATAATTTTGATCCACAATCCTAAATTCTAATCCACAATTCATTTCTACAATCTACAACTCTAATCCTCTATCCACAATTCTAATCCACAATCCACAGTTCTTATCCACAATCCCAAATTCTAAGTCACAATTCTTATTCATAATTCACAATTCTAATCCACAACCCATGATTCTTATCCACAACCCACAATTCTGATCAACAATCCACAATTCTTATCTACAACCCACAATTCTAATCCACAATCCACAATTCTAATCCACAATTCCAATCTATAATTCTTATTCACAATTCCTCTCCACAACCCAAAATTTCAATCCACAGTCCACAATTCCAATCTACAATTCTTATCCACAATTTCAATCCACAATTCACAATTCTAATCCACAATTCATATCTATAATCTACAATTCTAATCCCTAATCCACAATCCACAGTTCTTATCCACAATCCCCAATTCTAAGTCACAATTCTTATTCATAATTCACAATTCTAATCCACAACCCATGATTCTTATCCACAACCCACAATTCTGATCAACAATCTACAATTCTTATCTACAACCCACAATTCTAATCCATAATCCACAATTCTAATCCACAATTCCAATCTATAATTCTTATTCACAATTCCTCTCCACAATCCAAAATTTCAATCCACAGTCCACAATTCCAATCTACAATTCTTATCCACAATTTCAATCCACAATTCACAATTCATATCTATAGTCTACAATTCTAATCCCTAATCCACAATTCTAATCCACAATCCACAATTCCAATCCACAATTCCAATCTACAATTCTCATCCACAATTCAAATCCACAACCCACAATTCTTATCCACAATCCACAATTCTGATCCACAGACGACAATTCTAACCCACAATCCACAATTCTAATCCCCAATCATATCCACAACCTACAACTCTAATCCTCAATACATAATTTTAATCCACAATCCAACATTCTTATCTACAACCCACAATTCTTATCCACAATCGACAATTCTAATCCACTATTCTAAACCACAATTCATATCTACAATCTACTACTCTAATCTTCGATCTACAATTCTAATCCACAATTCACAATTCCTATCCACAACCCACAATTCCAATCTATCCATAACCCACAATTCTCATCCAATATCGACGATTTCAATCCACAATCCACAATTCTGATCCACAATCCACAATTCATATCCACAATCTATAATTATAATCTTCAATCTACAATTTCAATCCACAATCAACAATTCTAATCCACAAAACACAATTCTAATCCACAATTTTAATCCACAATACACAATTCTTATTTTTAATCCACAATTCTAATCCAAAATCTTGATCCACAATCCACAACAGTTCTTATCCACAATCCACAATTCTAATCCACAATCCACAATTCTAATCCACAATTTACAATTCTAAATGTAAATAGAATATTGAAAACAAAGAATCAAAACATAATATACATTTACTTCATAATACTTCATGTGAGACGTGAAAGCTGAAAATTTATTTGTAAATCGGATGAAGCAGAAATTTTGGTTTTGAATAGTGGTGGGAACCGGTATCGGTACTATTCGGTCTTTGTAAGAACCGGGTACCCGGTTATTTGTATATGCAACTAACCGGTTCTCGGTTCCGATTCCAGAATCGGTCTTCGATTCCGATTCCAGAATCAGGATTTCGATTTTGATTCCAGAATCGGTTTTCGATTCCGATTCCAGAATCGGTTTTCGGTTTCGATTCCACAATCGGTTTTCGATTCTGATTTCGATTTCTAGTTCACTTCGACTCGATTCCAAAACCGAGAAGAGAAATACCGATTTTAGACACAGCTATTTTCAGTATCCATTGAGAAATAATGTGTTCTGTACCTAACCGATGTTCTGTTTCGAATTAGTAGATTCGAAACGATTCGAGAAAGGGCATTAATTTCTTTTTTTATTCACTTATAATAAATTTCTTGTCACCTATATAGGTTTTATGTTATGAAGACTATAATTTTGGCCTTTCGAATCATTCACTAAACATATGAACTATCACTTGTATTCAGTATGTGTGAAATATTTCAACATCTTAGACAAAAATATATAGTGAGTGATAATATAGTTATTTACTATTCTTAGAATAAAATTTATAATCAATGATAAAGTGTGAAATGGAAATTTAGAGATATTATGACAATAGTAATTGAGTGTATTGACAAAATCAGGTAGTTTAGTATCAAAGACTACCAATGAAGCCGCTCGCTATTTTTGGTTTTGGGTAAGATTAATTTTATGGCCGGATCAAGAGCAGATGGCATACTACCATTTTCAGCCTCTTTCAGTTCATTTTACTGTCATTGTTTTGCTCAATAAACTAATAGAAATATAGGACTTCTTGGAAAATAGGAATATTTGATATTCGAGATAATTTGCAATCCTCTTTGATGTTCAGAATTTTACGTTCATTCATGTTTCAAAGTCTGCAGTGTCACCGAAAAGTGAAAATAAGTAAACGTAGTTATGTGGCAACTGTAATGAACAAAATAATTCTTAAAATTCTAAATGCTCTGTTTGTTATGGGACGAGTCACTATAATAAAATAAAACGCTCAACTAAAAGCCCAGAAGGTATTTGTCACTTAAACGCAGTAGAGAAATGATATTTGTCAAGAAAGGTTTACGGTATCAAGATTCGAACCGAAATCAAGACTCGAATCGGAATCGAGATTCGGACCGGAATCGAGATTCGGACCGAAATCGATACTCGGACCGGAATCGAGATTCGAACCGGAATCGAATTTGGACTCGATAACTGGGTACCCGGGTACCCGGTTAGTTTTGGAATCGTGGAACCGGTTCCATTTTATTCCGGTTTTTAACAGCACTAGTTTTGAATATTCTGTTATGAACAACCAGCGACAGTTGGAGTCTTGTATGATTTCTTCGAAGGAAAATTTTGTGTATATGCTACGTATACAGAGCCGGATTAAATAATCAAAAGGGCCGAATTCGGCTCGCGGGCTGGCTTTTGCCCATGTCTGACGTAGCTCGTTTGGAATAAGTGGAAACCAAATACATTTATTTGTGGCTAAACGGCTCGTTGTATCAAAAATTTTCTGGAAAACTTTTAATTTTTATCTCTAATTGTCTATCAAATGGCCATTAATAAATTTTGCAATACTGCGCTTATTCCGAAATAAATGTGCATTTACGTTACCATTTTTTTTTGCTCAATTATGGCCTAAGTAAGAAAATATTTTGATTAAAGTCTCATTTATTTCATTTACAATACAAAAATATTAATTTGCAGAGTACGTATGTTCAGTGATAATTCTTAACCACGTAGACCGATTTCGATGATTGTTTTTTTTGTTATAAGGAGGGTACTTCAGGCGTGGTTTCACATTAATTAATTTGAAGGGTAAATTTCATTTTCAAAGGATGAATAAGTGTGAAATGATAATTTTTATTTATTTATCTTTAACAATAACTTTTTACCATGTGGACCAATTTTGATGATTCTTTTTTTATTGGATAGGCTATACCTCGAGGATGATCTCGTTAAAATTCTACATCCAAGGGTGAAATGATGTTTATACAAATACAAATAACGACTTACTTAAATATTTCCGGGCGGTATTACATCATCTGTTTATTAAAGCACATAAAAAGAAGAAATGAAAAAATGAATAATTTCTTAACGCACGTCTGAGCGTCCGTTTGTAACGCAGTACAGCGGGATCTCATATTTCTAATATATTTTTCCTTCGTTTGAAAAAGTGGATTCATTTTAGAACAAACCTTTGGGTGCCAAGTCAGACATCTTAAAAAAATCAATAACATAAATAGTTAGTAATTAAAAGTGACAGTTCCAACTTAAATTGTCATTAATTTATTCAAATGGATTCGGGAATCTTAGACGCTTGAATAAGTTGGACAGAAACAAACAGATCCGGAGTCAGGAAGAAATAAGAACCTATAAATTATTCCCAATTTGACCATTAAGCCCCTAATCAATCGGTCATTTTTATTGATTCTTTGATACTTCCTGAAGTTGGCATCAGAAAAATAATGATTAATGCTTAAAATTAGTGTTATTTCATTTTGGGCCAAGTCGGGCACTGGTTTAACCCCCCACCACTGCAACAAGGACAACAATCGAGCATTCATTATTTTCATAAATCACACTCCCTCCCATACCTGTATTATTTTATACAAGGCGACTCGAAATCTGTGCTCTCACTCATAACAATGCATTTGAGTGCCAACATACGAGAAAAAAAATTCCCAGATCTTTTCGTGCTTCAATCACATTCACAGACAGCACTGGACGTGAATAAGGATTTTGTTTGTTGCCGCTGTCAAGTTAAGAGTTCATTTGTGAGACTGTCTCTCTCGAAATTGTTTGAGATGAACAAAGATGGCGCTATTAGGGGAATGTTTATGTAATTAGTTCTAGTGCAGATGCCAGGAACTTTTGTTTGAGCTCTAGCATCGTTGCCATGTTTAAATAACGCTGAAAAATACTGAAAGTTGGAAATAAGAGAAAAAAAACAAGAATACTATTCAATAAATAGAAAAATAAAATATTCTTGTTTAATACTCACGCTCACATAAATCCATTCATTTGATCTGGTAGCAAAAGTAAACACTTTATACACAATCACCGGTAGCAATATATTTTTTCTCCTACGCATTTTCATTTATAATACGCTTTGAAAAGCATACAGCAGGACGCTTATAACAAAATTATTGTGATTTTAATACAAATAAGTTTGTTAGTCGACTAAAAATAGACAAAATCTTGTCATTTTCACTACACTAGTAGGTAGATATAATTCAAATCTAGCCATAGACGTGGGATAAATATTTTTAAAAATTATTGTGGGGGCATGACACTATACACCTTGTAAAATAAAACTGTAATTTATGAGACATTACTAACATGTAAGTTTTATTATATTTGATTTATTATATCAAATTTAAGACAATCTTTATTTATCAATTGTTTGTGTACGTACTATATTATTTATATTTATCAAAATATTTTAACATATATTTTATAAATTATCTACAATTCACAATTTGACTCTCGAATGTTAATTTCACAAATTAATATCGTGCAAACAGATAAAAACAAACAATAAATGAAATAATGACACTATTACCATTTAAAAACTATAAGCAACATTTTTCATGGCCTGATCATAAACCACCGCTCTTGGAACTTCCATTGCAGTATCTTTATACCGCTAACACCTTATTAAATTCAAAATAAATGGACCTATTAGCATTTAGATATGTGTTGAGTCTCGGGTCATGACGCTTCGCTCGGGCGCCGAAAAAACTGATTAATATTCTTTGCGTGCAGCATAATTGTCACTATAACAATAAAGGCGTATATGAGTTGATATCATTACAAACCCACGTAGCGAACCGGGCTCAATTAAAAAAACAGAGGTTTTCAAAGACAATGCTATAGTATCTGATACATACTAATTTGAATAGATACAATTTAACAAGGATTTCGTATCACATAGGATGTCAAATGAAGATTGGGAAAATAATAATTGTTGCATCCCTTCAAACAACAAACAAAATCGTGAAATTTTCAATTTTTTTCACGTGACCGACGAAACGCTGTCATTAACCAAGCGCCGCTGTGACGTCATTACGCATGTTGGCAATCGGGAGTCAGTGCATAAGAGTTAGGAGCCGTGGATTAATTCGATATAGAATCTGTCAGAGATTAACATGTCAATAGTTGCTGACTTTTTCTCGAAACGTTAGTTGTTAAACGCAGCTGAAATGATTGGTGGCCAAAGAGTTTAACATCTATTCTTATGTAAATAGATTTTTTGACTCAAATATTTTTCAATTCAATATTAATTCGTAACGTAGCAAAATGTGTGACTTTTTTTGTTTTTTTGCTTATATCTCTTGAACGGTTGGTCGTAATTAAAACATGGTTCCTATCAAAATTAAAGCTAATCAAATTTGCTACAAATTTGTATTCCAGCATTTTTTCTATATCTTTAATAATTTGAAAGATATTTACTATCAGGTTTATTGTTTGAGTTGCTTGGATGGAACACTATATCACTTGAGGCAGCATGTCGTTCCAGTAAAGGGTTCAAAGATATATTCCACCCAAATACTTGCCTACCTCCTCTCCCTCATTCCCGTCTCTTAAACTTCCCAGATTCCGAAAAACGACTGCATGACGACTTATCTACAAGAAATTACTGAAATGTATTTAATGTTTTTCATTTAGGTCCACTGTCTATTTTGATTTATAGTCTAGTCAATAAAAGGCTCATAGGCACTCTTTGATCCTAAATATTTTATTACTGTTATATATTTGGAGATGTCCAGTGATGTTCGCATCAAAAGTGTGACTTTTTCTAGTCTTTCGCTTATATCTCTTGAACAGTTGGTTGTTATAAAAATATGGTTCAGACAAAATTAGAGCTGATTGAATTTGCAACAAATATATGTCCCTGTGTTTTTTCTTTATCTCCAGTTATTTGAGAGATATTTGCTATCAGATTTAGTTTTCGAGTTATTGAAGGACAACTTACTAATGGAGCCATCATATTTCTTTCCAGAAACAGATTCGAGTACTTATTCCTTCCAAACACTTGCCTATCTTCCTTCCCTATTCAAGCTTCTATTTCTTCCCAGATTTCTTCTCCACAATAGATTACAGAATTTTTTTTTTCTGAAATGCGCTAGATGTTAAGTTACGATTGTGCCAAACGTGTGACTTTTACTTATATCTCTTGAACACTTGGCTGTAATGAAAAAATTGACCAAAACAAAATTGAAGCCAGTTAAATTCCTAACAAGTTTGTGCCTACGCATTTTTTCTTTATCTCCAGTCAGTTATGAGATATTCACCGTCAGGTTGTTGAATGGCAACCTCCTAAAGAAGCATGTCTGTCCAGAATTCGGTTCTAAGCCTTTTCCTACCCTTTTTTCCCTTATTTCTGTCTCCTTGTCTTTCCAGATTCCGGGGGTCAAAAATTAACTAATTCATCATCTAGTAAGAAAAAAGTATTGCAGACAAATTTTTTGACCCCAAAGATTTTACTTGGTGTTTTTTATTGATGAATGTACCAAAAGTGTGGTCTTTTGCTTATATCTCTTGAACGGTTCATCAAACAGAAAACATAGTCCCAATTAAAATTGAAGCTGACCAAATTTCCCTCAAGTTTCTGCTCTTACATTTTCCCTCTATCTCTAGCCGTTTACGTGATATTCGCTTTCAAGTTTATTCTTTGAGTTATGAAGGGGCGATTCGTTGGATGGAACATGTCTCCTCAGAAATCGATTAAAAGTGTTTTTCTTTCCCAAAACTTGCCTACTCCCTACATTCCTGCCTCATTATGCCTTTCCAGACAACCAAAATGGTTTCTTTTCCACAAAAAATTACCGAAATGTAGCTAACAATTTTTTTTGACATATTGAGCTTTCATCTTTTCGATGTAAAGTAGAAATTAATTTCGACCTATTATTTTTGAGGAGACTTGAGGACTCACTATTGTCTAACATTAAAATCAAATTTAAAACAGAAATTGGGATAGAAAGCCTTGATTGAAATAATCTTTAGTATTGTAGACATTTTCATAAATAACTCTAACTTCTCTACTATTTAAATTTTGAATTATACATGTCTTTAATAGGAAATTTTTGCCATAGATCCAATACTTCAGACGCTAGGAGACAAAATACGCCCAAAAACGCGGTGCAAATTTTTTTTTCAGAATTATCGATTTTTGAAAGCGTATATCTCTCAAATGACTAGAGATAGAAGAAAAATGTTCATATACAAACTTATTGTAAATTTTAGTAACTTCAATTTTAGTAATGACCATATTTTCAATACGATCAACTGTTCAAGAGATATAAGCAACGAACCAAAACAATCCAATATTTTTCTTCGGTATCTAGGCTCTATGGGACATTGGATTCAACACCATATTTATACCTATTTGATTCGAATTTTGATGTTCTATAATTTTTATCTACGCAAATTTTGCCGTACACCTAATACTTCAGACGCTAGGAGATAAAGTTCGACGGAAAACATGCCGCATTTTTTTATTCCAGAATTATCGATTTTTGACAACGAATATCTCTTAAACGGCTAGAGATAGAGGAAAAATAGAAAAGTACAAACTTGTTGAAAATCTTATTAGCTTCAATTTTGATTATAACAATATTTTCAATACGATCAACTGTTCAAGAGGTACAAGCAAAAAACTAAAAAAAGTCATACGTTCTACTAAAATATCCAGTTTCCATGGAACTCAAACTTATATATGAGCATACCATGCGTCCTGTATTTGATTAATAATGATATACCTCGCAATCTTGTGCCATAATCAATATAATAAATTTTCAATTGTGGTAGCGCTGGGAAACGTAGGCAAAACTAAATGAATTTACGAAAACTCTAAACCGAGATAACGAAATTTGATTGTCATATGTATGAACTCTTAGTTTACGCATCGTTTGTGATATGTACACAAATAACTTTAGAGATGGCCTTGGTACAATTGAGGTACCAAAATTTTAGGATTGATCGGAAAAGAATACTATATCAAACCGGTTTCAGGACACAACTCAAAAAATAAATCTGACAGCAAATATCTCCTAAACCACTAGAGATAACGAAAAATCACAAGGATACATATTTATTGAAAATTTAATCAGCTTCAATTTTGTACGGAACCATGTTCTTATTATGACCAACTGTTTAAGAGATATGAGCAAAAAACCCAGAAGACTCCCATTTTTAGTACAATTATCACTAGACATCACCAAACGTAGCCCAGAAATGAAATATTTGAAATCAAAAAGTATGTTTGGAAACCCTTCTTTGACTAGATGATAAATCAAAATAGACAGTGAACTTGAATTTTTGGTAGAAAAAAAGTCGTTAAATAGTTGTCCTCCGGGATCTGAAAAGGCGAGTATGAGGGAATTTGGAGGGGGAAGGGATTGTAGACAAGTATTTGGGAGGAAGATGACTGAATCCTTTTCATCAAAAAGTATGGTGGTCTACCTTAATAACTCAAACATAATAATAAATATCTCTCAAATGATGAGAGATAAAGAAAAAACGTTGAGATACAAAATTTTTGGTAATTTGACCAGCTTTAATTCTATTCCTAATCATATTCTCATTACGACTAACCGTTGAAGAGATATAATTAATAATCTAGGAAAAGTCTCCAAATCTTTTAAATATGTATATTCAACGCGATATAATTATTCAAGTGTCAACATTACTGATTTACGAATCTGACAGAAATGAAGAGCGTTCTGTTTCCTACATTTTTTGTCCAAGAAGTTTTTCCTACAGATGTACGATATTCGAAAAAAACTGATTTGAAAATATTTTCAAGACGACATAAAAAATTTAAAAGAGGGAGACGCTCCATTTTAGATTCAAACTATTATAAAAATAACTCCTATATCAAAATTTTGTGTTTCACCAGTTCTTATTTTGAATTTTGTTTCAAAAATGTGGTTCAATATGGCTTCTATTCAAAAATTAAGCGAATACTTTTATAGCCAGTCACAGAATATAAAAAATAATCGGAAACAAAGCTATTGAACAACGCAATATAGTTTTATTACTGCAGATACGGATTCAGTACAGAAGAAAATTAATTTTGTCAAGTAATCAGTGAGTATTTTTTTTTCTACAGTTGCCTATAAGCTAGATCCTAGATGATTCACTCAATGCTAATAAAGCGTTTACTAGGAATTTAACAGTTCTATTATCATATAAACATGTGACAATTAAATGTCGTAGCTTGAATTGTTGAAAATGCATGTTGGTAGCACAGTGTACAAAACTTGCCACTGAAATATTTGTTGGGTTATTCGTAAAATCGTTTCTACTCTTTTACTATTAAAAATCTTTATTAAGGTCCGTCCCTGTGTAGATGTTCAATGTCGGGATACTTGTTGTCGAGAATTAGGTTCGGTGTCCCGCTGGGGCCGATAATCTGCTCCTCGTATCTTTTCGAGGTTTCGCTTCGTTTTGCTCCAACAATTCAGGTAAATTTTGACCAAAAAAACCATAATAAATGGCCTAAAATTCCAACTGAAGAAAGATCCCACCCCAAAAAGCCTTCCGTACGTCTATGATGTCACAACTCGTGATTGATGATGTCAGAAAGCACCCTTTGTTTATTTATGCCATTGTTACTTCCCGAAGACGGGATATTTCGAATTATTCGTGTTAATATAATGAGAAATTTTGTAGGCAGGTAGATAGTTTGGGCACCTGTAGCTTATTTCATAAAACGGGAAAGCATTTATTTTACCTTTAAGTTAATGCCCTGTTGTAAATTTGAGCATTTAAAATTAAGATCATAATCTGAAAACTTACATTTATAGTTTCTATGATATTTAATAGTTCTATATTTAGTTTTAAAATTGAAAATATTAATCAAGTCCCAAGGAAAGTAAATATTATAGTAAAAGGTATGACTTTTTTTTAGTTTTTTTGCTTGTATCTCTTGAACAGTTGGTCTTATTGAAAATATGATTACAAATAAAATTGAAGTTAATAAAATTTCCAACAAGTTTATATCCTTACATTTTTCCTCTATCTCTAGCCGTTTAGAAGATATTTGCTTCCAAAAATCGATAATTCTGAAATAAAAATGTACAACATGATTTTCGGCGTACTTTGTCTCCTAGCGTCTGAAGTTTTATGTTTATGGCAAAATTTGCTGGGATAAAAGTTGTAGAACATTAAATTTTCAATCAAATACGCAATACGGTTTTGAGGCCCATGTCCCATGATAACTAGGTACCGAAGAAAAAATTGTGAATTTTTTGAATCTCTTGCTTTTATCTCTTGAACAGTTTGTTGTATTGAAAATATGAATATCAATAAAATTGAAGCTAATAGAATTTCCATCAAGTTTGTATCTTCACATTTTTTCTCTATCTCTTGTTGCTTGAGAAATATTTGCAGTCAAAAATCGATAAGTCTGAAATAAGAGTGTACAACATGTCTTTCGGCGTACTTTGTCTCCTAACGTCTGAAGTATTAGGTTCACGGCAAAATTTGATGAAATAAAAGTTGTAGAGAAGTAAATGTCTCATGAAAGCTAGGTAACGAAGAAAAATATGTGATTTTTTTTGATTTGTTGCTTATATCTTTTGAACAGTTGGTCGTATTGAAAATACGGTCATCACTAAAATTGAAGCTGATAAAATTTGCAATAAGTCCAACGAATCGCCTCTCCATAATTCAAAGAATAAACTTGACAGCGAATATCTCTTAAACGGCTAGAGATAGAGAGAAAATGTTGGAGCAAAAACTTGTGCGGAATTTGGTCAGCTTCAATTTTAATTAAGACTATGTTTTCTGTTAAATGAACCGTTCAAGAGATATAAGCAAAAGACCACACTTTTGGTAAATTCATCATTAAAAATCTCCAAATAAAATCTTGGGATCAAGAAATTTGTCTGCAATCGTTTTTTCTTACTAGAAATGAATCATACATACATCTTATGTAGTTAATTTGTCCCCCGGAATCTGGAAAGACAAGGAGACAGAAATAAAAAATATAAAAATTGTTTGCTACCTTTCAGTAATTTTTGGTAGAGAAGAAACCATTTTGGTGATTTGGAAAGGCATAAAGAGGCGGGAATGAAGGGGAGAATGTAGAAAGATGGCAAGTTTTGGCAAAGAGAAACGTTTTTAATCGATTTCTGAGGAGACATGTTGCATCCAACGAATCGCCAAAGAAGAAAATTTGTTTTCTTTTGATTTCTTGCTTATATCTCTTTAACAGTCGGTCGTATTGAAAATATGGTTATCACTAAAATTGGAGTTAGTAAAATTTACGATAAGTTTGTATATTAACATCTTTCCTCTATCTCTAGTCGATTGGAAGATATAGGCTGTCAAAAATCGATAATTCTGAAAAAAGTTTTCACGCTAAGTTTTTTGACGCACTCCATCTCCTAGCGTCTGAAGTATTTGGTTTACGGCAATAATTGACAATTGTTGAAATAAAAATTGTACAGTATTAAATGTATAATTCATCCTTCGAATATAATAGAGAAGCTATAGTTATTCATGAATGTACAATACTAAAGATTCTTTCAATCAAGGCTTTCTAACCTCAATTTCTGTCGCCAAATTTTTGTTTTAAATTTAATTTTAATGTTGGGGAATAATGAGTCCTTAAGTTTCCTCAAAAATAGTAGGACGAAATTAATTTCTATTTCTCAATCCGAAGAATAAACTTGACAGCGAATATCTCGTAAACGGCTAGAGATAAAGAGAAAATGTTGGAATAGAAACATGTGGGAAATTTGGTCAGCTTCAATTTTAATTAGGACTATGTTTTCTGTATGATCAACCGTTTAAGAAGTATAAGCAAAATACTAAATAAAGTCACAATTTTGGTGCATTCATCATTGAAAATCTGCAAGTAAATTCTTTGGATCAAAAAACTTAACTCCAATATATATGTATTTTTTTAACTAAATAATAAATCATACATATATCTTAGTAAATTTTTCTCTCCCGGATTCTGGAAAGACAAGAAGACAGAAATAAGAGAGAAGAAGGTTGAAAAAAGGCATTGAACCAGTTTCTGGACAGACATGCTTCTTTCAACAACCTGACGGTGAATATCTCATAACTGACTAGAGATAAAGAAAAAATGCTTGAGTACAAATTTGTTGGGTATTCAATTAGCTTCAATTTTGTTCTGGTCCATTTTTTCATTACAACCACTTGTTCAAGAGATATAAGTAAAAGTCACATGTTTGGTACAATCATAATTTAACATCTCAGAAATAAAATCTTTGAAAACTACAAGCCCTTCTTTGAATAGATTATAAGTCAAAATAGACAATGGACCTAAATGATGGACAACGATACCTACAGACATTTCTGTAATCTATTGTGGAGAAGAAATCTGGAAAGAAATAGGAGCCTGAATATGGAAGGAAGGTAGGCAAGTGTTTGGAAGGAAGAAGTATTCGAATCCGTTTCTGGAAAGAAATATGATGGCTCCATCAGTAAGTTGTCCTTCAATAACTCGAAAACTAAATCCGACAGCAAATATCTCTCAAATAACTGGAGATGGAGAAAAAATACAAGCATACATATTTGTTGCAAATTTAATCAGCTTTAATTTTGTATTGGACCATATTTTCATAACAACCAACTGTTCAAGAGATATAAGCGAAAGACTAGAAAAAGTCACACTTTTGATACGAACATCACTGGACACCTCCAAATACATAACAGTAATATAATATTTAGGATCAAAGAGTGCCTATGAGCCTTTTTTTGACTAGACTATAAATCAAATTAGGCAGTGGACCTGAATGATAAACATTAAATACATTTCAGTAATTTCTTGTAGATAAGTCATTATGTAGTCGTTTTTCGGAATCTGGATAGTTTAAGAGGCGGGTATGAGGGAGGGGAGGTAGGCAAGTATTTGGGAGGAATATAACCTTCAGTCCTTTTCTGTATTAACATGCTTCCTCAGCAGGTATGTTATTCCACCTCAGCAATTCAAACATTAAACCTGATAGTAAATATCTCTCGAATAACTAGAGATAAAGAAAAAATGCTTGAATACAAATTTGTAGCAAATTTGATTAGCTTCAATTTGGTTGGGAACCATGTTTTCATTACGACTAACCGTTCGAGAGATATAAGCACGAAACCAAGAAAAGTCACACATTTTGCTTCGCTACGAATCATCTATACCGAAGAGTCTGGAAATTTTTATATAATCAAACATCTTCTGAATCTTTTGAGTCAGGGAATCTTTACACAAACCCGTTTTTGACTAGACTATAAATCTGTACATGTACATATCTTAATCTTAGCTCAGCCCTTCGATCTTTCTGAATCATTCAATCATCACTGACATCGCAATTTAATTTTTCATAGTGATATAAGAGAGACACTGTTTTTGAAATGTATTCAATATAAATTTAATTTTGCGCGCAGTTTTTTAATAAAAATATTCTGTACTGTCGACCGAGATTTGATTTTACTCAATTAAGAATAAGTCAAGAACGGTTCAACTTACAACAAGATGTTTTAAATAAAATATGAAGAAAACTTAATTCCTTACAAAAAACTACCTAAAGCATTTTTTTGTAAATGCGACCGTCCTTGAGATAATGTTCGGCGAAGAAGCACATGTCGTATAATATTGTGTTGTTCCCACTCCATTCGCCTTATACTTTACAGATACGGTTTTTTTTTCACCTGGTGCCCTCTATAAGTCCAAGCAATATTGTTTTATTATTTGAATTTGTTTTTCGGCATAAAATTTAATAGCCGCAAGTACTTGAGCACTTTTGCTCGCTTTTTCTGCTACCAAATACCATTTCGCAGCCTGTTTGGTAATTGTAATAAGGTTGTGAGTATCCAAACCTTCAAGCAACGAGGATTAGGCCTACAGAAGATACTGCGTGAAAAAATGCATCCAATATTATAGTTTGCCGGTAGTTTGTAGAGTTTTTTCACCGAGCAATGCCGTGGAAACGGTTGTACTTACAAAAAAATTGAAGAATCATCTAGATGATGAAAGCGCATTTTTGGCAGCTCATGAATGCTTGTTACTTCAGAGATTTCGCAAATTACCATCTCTCACAATTACTGAGCTTGAAATCAAGCAGTTTGGGCCAATTTACGAAACAGCAGCTTTCATTTAGTACTAGTTTTAAGTTGACTATTTGATAGGTACATAATTTATGCATGTACAAACTCAAAAATACCTTTTAATCTTCATTGTTTGGTTATTGACTGACGGGAGGTCAAGTGCTGTACCTTAAAATGATAATTTGATCTTTATCAAAGCTATATAAGAAAAAATACACCGAAAGTAAACAAATTTTCACCCAATAATAATAATTTATTCTAATAAGCTTTAAATTCGCGTCAAACAAGTCATTGAATGAATCCCGGACTGATTTGACAACTGTACATAATAATAGTGACACCCGCGGCGAAAGTTGTAACTAAATTTTTATCTACTTCAATAAATTTTAGTTGCCGTATCCCTAATGTCATATATATCTATGGGCATTGTTTCACTTGAAACAAGTAATTGAATAATTAAATCTTCCACAATCACTGAGCTTGAATTAAAGCAATTTGTGCAAGCCTACCAAATAGCAGTTTTTATTTAGTACCAGTTTCAAGTCTGTAAATAGTATAGTTGCTGAGAACTCAGCGTCACGCCAGCCAGCCAGACAGCCAAAGTGAATATAATAGCGCTTTTTTTTCAAAAAATGCGCTAAAAATGTTACCATACATTATTTGTACAAAAATTCATCTTCTTGATTTCTTAATTGAAATTTTTTTCGTGAAGTTAAACCGTTTTTGACTTATTCCCAAAAAACCATTTTTATCGACCTTATATAACGTAGAAACTGGCAGCTTATAGACGGTTACCTTTTGGTGGTTCTTGTTGACCCTCAACATCAGAGTTTTGTCCTAAATTATTGGATTATTAATAAGGTTGAAATTTTACAAGTTTTCTGCCTTATGAGTCGTTGAAATCTCCAAAAATAAAAGGCTTAGCTTTATATATTGAGTCATAGAACAAAAGTAAGAATAATTGCATTTAAGTTGATTAATAGTAAACACAATTCCAGTGCTAGTACAACATGTGTTACTGCGCATAGTTAAGTTTACCAAAGACTTACAAGAACTAAACAAATACAAGGTGTTGTACCTGCCTACTTGATGGCATCCAGTAAATAGATTCATTTCTTTCTGAAAAACACGTGCCATAAGTTTATTCTCTTGAATTTTAAATTTTCCAGTCGGAGATTTCAATGCTACGTTGAGATACATAACGTAAATTATTCTACAAGAAAAACAGCTTGGAATATCTTGATGGAAAATATTTTTTAGGTGGAGATTTCAATACTGCGTTAAGATACAAATCATGAATTGAATCCTCAATTTTTATTTTGTATTTTGTTGTAAAGATAAATAATCTATTAACCACACCAAATAACTGTTTACACCCTGTATATCGGGAAGGTATAATACATGTGCTAAAAATGTTGTTTCTTGTTGATATCGTGAGTATATTCCCGTAGTTGGCAGGCCGAGATTGTGGCCACAATTAATCAAGTATAGTTAGCTCTGTGGCGCGATTACCTGTTCATTTATCCCCGCACCCTCTCTGGCAATTCTTGGAGCACGATGCACGCCATGCTGGACCGCCGCACAGATACTTATGCGATTCTAAATTAACTTACATTGTTCCTTGCGATCGGCCCCTGACCTGTTGCAAGTAATTGAAAATTTTACTTTTTGCTTTTCGAGAACGCGTTGTTAGCGAAGGGACATCACAAGGATATTTATTGATTGTCCTATCAACAGTGAGGTCAAGATTATTAATCCCCAAACATTTCTTTCATCCGTCAACTCTATACTCATTTCTGGACTTCTTAGTAGGGCCATAAATGAAATTGTTTGTTCTTAATACTTTATTCATTTTACGCATTACAGATTACAGGGCTACCACCATTAATACAAACAAATATGGGAATTTAGGGCCGTTGAAGAGGCCAGAAGATGATAACTTGAGCATTATGTGATTTTGACAACATTTTTTGGGATGTAATGTCATAATGTTCAATTTTACATACTTACTGCTTTACGAAATCAGTCTGATAATTTTTAATAATGATTTTCTTATATTCTACTCAATTCTCAAGTTTTCAGCTTCAACAAATATGTAAACTTATTATGGGACTCGAATATATTTCGAAATGTGATATTATAATGTTCAATTTTAGGCTCTCGAGTTAGATTAATTCGGTAAAAATATTTTTTGTGTCATCACTGGCTAATCAAGTAAAAATAAATCGAAACTCAGTTTAATGGTCAACTTTTCGTCATTTTAACATAGGTTAATTTAACTCCCGGTCATGAAATCAGGTATTACTGCTTTTAAAAATATTTTTAAGGAAGTCTAATCTTGAGTAAGTAAGTCTGATGATTTCCTTAATATCCTTAGGATTTTCTCTTCAAATCATGAGTTTTCGCTTGACGTATCCTTGAAGTCTCCAAAAACATTCGTAATAAATTCTGACTTGCAGTTTTAATACCACGTACGCAACAAATATGTGAACTTAAGCATCATGGGAATCGAACATTTTCCTGAATTTGATGTCATAATGCTTGATCTTACACACTTATTGTATTTAAAAATTGATCTAGTTGTTCCCAAGGAAGTCTTAACTTGAGCAAGTCTCGTATTTTCAGAATTTTCTCATCAATTCACAAGTTTTAAACTTGACGAATTGTTGAAGTCTCCAGTAATATTCGTAATAATTTCTGAGTTGTATTTTTAAGGACTTCGCATGTAACAAATGTGTAAACATAAGCATTATCATAATGCATAATTTAACAAACTTAATGTTTTTGAAAATCAGTTTGATAATTCTTAAGGAAGTCTTGGCTGAGTGAGTTTAATGATTTCCCTATATTTTTAGGATTTTCTCCTCAATTCTCAAGTTTTCAGCTCAACGGATCATTGAAGTCTCCAGGAATATTCTTAATAAATTTACAGTTTTTAATACCTCGTATGCAACAAATATGTTTGAAGCGGGATGCGATGTCCTAATGCTAAATTTTACACACTTACCGTTTTTAAAAATCAGTCTGCTAATTCTTAAAGAAATCTGAACTCGAGTAAGTCTCATGATTTCTTCATAATCTTAGGTTTTTAGCTTGATAAATCGTTGAAGTCTCAAGAAATATTCGTAATAAATTCTAATTTGTAGTTTTGAAGACTTCTTATGCAATAAATATGTAAACTTGAGCATTATAGGATTCGGATAACATTTTCCGGGATATATTTTTAAAAATCAGTTTGATAATTTCTAAGGAAGTATTAACTTAAGTAAGTTTAATGATTTCCCCATATTTTTAGTATTTTCTTCTCAATTATCAAGTTTTCAGCTTGACGAATTGTTGATGTCTCCAAAAATGTTAATAATAAACTAGTGATCGCCCAGTGGTCGAAATTCGACCGTGAATCATTATGCTGCAAAGTTTGAACGTTATTGAGTCTAATCTTCCATCCTCAGATAAAATTAACTTAGTATTCGACGCTTCATCCGAATCTAAAATTAGGATTAGTGGTTCCCATTCAAGATTTAAAAGTGTCTTTCTCCCCCCAACCAGAGGCGGATTTAGGTCTAGGCCCACGAGGTCCGGGTCTCGGGCGCCAGAATTGGAGAGGGGGAAGGGGCGCGCCAAATTTTGAAGAATGACTGAAAATTGAAATTGATTATAAGATAAAATATATACTCGATCTACTTTAATTGAACACGAATAGGGTAAACATTTTTATTATCCTTCTACACTATTTAAACATGATTTATTCTGGCTTTTTATATTTTTACTGTAATATTTTTAATTATAACATGTATACTAGGAGCGCCATTCGCCTAAATCCGCCTCTGTCCCCAACCCTCGGCAGGAGAAAGAAATCATTACGTTTTTCTTCAGCCATTTTCCTATATTCGGTGCATATTTTTTGATATATTCCAGCAAAAAATAATATCGTTTTCAGTGATAGCTTAGAATTGAACACCCTGTATATAATTAAAGCTTTCTGCATTCCTTCTCCATATAAAATTCAAGTAAGTATATCAAATCTCACATTCCTTCATGCGCACGTTACAAAGTTTTCTCTCCACGTAAAATTGGAAATAGGACACCTGTATATACTTTTAGCTTTCTGCACTCCTTTTCCATGTAGACTACAATTATGCCAAATGTCACATTTTTTTAAAATGGGACACCACGGGACACCATGTATATAATTGTATTCTGCACATCTTCTCCATATAAACTATAAGTATGCTGAATCTTACATTCCTTCGTGCAAGCAATATGCTTAAAAAGGGGACTGAAATATTTCTCTTGGCGTATTAATATATAAATTCTAATTTGCAGTTTTAATCAGCGTGTAAAAAAATCATGATTTTTTGAAAAAAATATAAAATCACGATTTTTATTGAATAAATCATGATTTTTTTTAAATTTATCGTTTTTACTTCAGTTTTGGTTCCTAAATTACTACTTAGATAGTATATTCAATTCTTTTAGTAATTATTTGAACATTTGCATAACTGCCTCTGATACTAATTTAATTTTAAATTGACATGAAAAATGTCTCAAGTGTTTCAGGGATTAAATGTCAAAGCATATTTGAAGAACTCCTACAGTTTCTATATACAATTTTTAGCGCATTTTTTGGAAAAAAGCGCTATTATATTCACTTTGGCTGTCTGGCTGGCTGGCTGGCGTGACGCTGAGTTCTCAGCAACTATACTATTTACAGACTTGAAACTGGTACTAAATAAAAGCTGCTGTTTCGTAGGTTTGCACAAATTGCTTTAATTCAAGCTCAGTGATTGTGGAAAATTAAATTATTCAATTACTTGTTTCAAGTGAAACAATACCCATAGATATATATGACATTAGGGATATGGCAGCTAAAGTTTATTCAAGTAGATAAAAATTTTGTCACAACTTTAGCCGTGCGTGTCACTACTATTATGTACAGTTGTCAAATCTGTTCGGGACTCATTCAATGACTTGTTGACGCGAATTTGAAGCTTATTAGAATGAATTATTATTATTGGATGGAAATTTGCTTACTTTTGGTGTATTATTTCGATATAGCTTCGATAGAGATCAAATTATTATTTAAAGGTACAGCACTTGACCTCCCGTCAGTCAATAACTAAACAATGAAGATTAAAGGATATTTTTGAGTTTGTACATGCATAAATTATGTACCTATTAAATAGTCAACTTGAAACTAGTACTAAATGGAAGCTGCTGTTTCGTAAGTTTGTCCAAACTGCTTGATTTCAAGCTCAGTAATTGTGAGAGATGGTAATTTGAGAAATCTCTGAAGTAACAAGCATTCATGAGCTGTCAAAAATGCGCTTTCATCATCTAGATGATTCTTCAATTTTTTGTTTATCTCCAATTCCAAGTTAGACTTTTTTATGCCATACTTTAATTTATTTTTCATAATACCTGCATTGAAACAACCCGTTTCTACGCCTGTTTTGTCAGTTGAAACAAGACAATTGCAGACAAATGCGAGTGTAGCCGGGCAGGAACAGGCTTGTTTCTGCCCGAGGGGAGAAACAAGCTTGTTTCTGTCCGCTGAATTAATTTTTTACATCGTTTTATCCCTGGCAGAGTCGCATTTGTTCATTGTCAATCTCTAAATAAAATCATATAACCTTAGTTAATTTGACAGTTGTTGCATTCGGAACTGTAAATTAAATTGGAAAGACGATTAGTTTCAAGAAAAAAAGTGTTAATACGACAATTTTAAGTACACCACAACATCTTATTGATAAAGCACAAGCAGCTACTCTCGACTTGTTACCTGCAAAATCAAAGGAAAAATATTTACTTTGTTATGACAAATTTGGAATGTGGAAAGTTTCAATGCAGGTATTATGAAAAATACAGTGTGTGGCACGGGACAAAACACGATTTCAGCCGAGGATGATGCCGGCCCTCGCTTCGCTCGGGCAAGCAACGCTCACCCTCAGCTGAAATCGTCTTGTTTCGTCCCTAGCCACACAATATACTATTTCATTATCTGGTATAATTTTTTATTTTTGATAAAATATATGTTTCCTGTTCCTAATTTTTTTATAATAAGTGGTTTACTTCATTTTTCACTGTGGAGTTTTTCTTTAAAATATGCTACAAGGACCGAACGACTGTCATTTTTGTCCAGGATAAATTTGGCTGCATTCGGTGAAGACGAGGGCGAAGTCCGAGGCGAAGACAAGGACGAAGCACGAGGCGAAGACGTGGGCAAAGCACAAGGCGTAGGTCCATGCAGCCTTTGTCCGTGACAATAATGACAGTCGTTCAGTGTCCGTGCTGCATACGATACTTTTTGTAACAAGAGCACCGAAGTACCCCCATTACTAAGCTTTTTAAATTAATTTGGATGTATCGAAAATATCTTAACAACTTGACAAACAGATTTCTGCAAATGCAATCACATTACAGTAAACTAATACAATGAAACATAACTTACATGATTTTTTTTATTGATTGATATTTTTCACATTGTCTATGCTATTCCGTTCACAATAAATGCATATATACAATAACGAACACATTCTATAATACAAATTTCTTTGGAATATCAATTTAACATATATCAATGAAATAAAAAAATCCAATGGCATCCATGATCCATGATTTACTATTTCATTTTTACCCAGCGGACAAAAATATCCATTAATTCCCAGTCAACAGAGAATTAATGAAAATTGTTACCATGGTTTGGAATTGAGAACTTTCGAAGCAGAAGTAAGCTTAGTAATAGGGTATATTTTCGGTGTACGTGTTACAAAAAAATATTTTATTTTTGATTAAAATCAATGATTTTTTTGAAAAAATCACTTGATTAAAATCTTGATTTGAATCATGATTTGAATCAAATGATTTTAATCATCTTCGCCCTGGTTTTAAAACCACACATGCAACAAATATTTTAACGCAAGCATTACTTATTGGAATCGAACATTTTTCTGAATGTGATGTCATAATAATTGATTTTACACGCTTATTGTTTTTAAAAATTTGTTTTCCTAAGGAAATGTCAACTCTAGTAAGTCTCGTATTTTTAGGATATTCTCCTCAATTAACAAGTTTTAAGTTTGATGAATCGTTGAAGTCTCCAGTAATATTCGTAATAAATTCTGATTTGTAGTTTTTAATATCTCGTATGCAACAAATATATTTTAAGCATCACAGGATTTGGACATTTTTTAGGATACGGTGTCATAATGCTCAATTTTACACACTTACTGTTTTAAAAAATCAGTTTGATAATTCATAAGAAACTCTTAACTTGTGCAAGTAAGTAAGAGATTTTTTTCTCAATTCACAAGTTTCCAGCTCAACGAATAGTTGAAGTCTCCAGAAATATTGGTAATGAATTCTAATTTGCAGTTTTAAATACTTCGTATGCAACAAATATGTTTTAAGCATAATGAGTTTGGGACGTTGTCCGAGATACGGTGTAATAATGCTTAATTTTACACATTTACTGTTATTAAAAATCAGTTTGATAATTCTTAAGAAAATCTTAATTGGAATAAGTCTGATGATTTTCCCATAAATTTAGGATTTTCTCCTTAATTCACAAGTTTTCAACTTGAGGAATCGTTGAAGTCTCCAGAAATATTCATAATAAATGCAGTTTTTAATACCTGGTATACAAACAAGTATATCTATTTTAAGCATCTTGGCATTCGGACATTTTTCGGGATGTAATTTCATAATGCTTAATTTTACACTCTTATTGCTTTTAAGAATCAGTCTGCTATTTCTCGAAGAAATCTCAAGTCGTGTAAGTCTGATGATTTCCTCTTATTCTCAGGTTTTGAGCTTGACGAATCCTTAAAGTCTCCAGAAATATTCGTGATAAATTCTGATTTGCAGTTTTAATACCTTGTATGGCACAAATATGTTTTAAGCATCATGGAATTTTCGGGATGCGATGTCATAATGCTTAGTTTACACACTCACTAACTTCAAAAATCAGTCTGCTTATTTCTAGGGAGATTTTGATTATTTCCTCATATTCTTAGGTTTTTAGCTTGACGAATCGTTGAGGTCTCCAGAAATATTCGTAATAAATTTGCAGTTTCAGAACAATGTTATAATTTGTTGTTCAAGGAAGGGTTTTTGAGTGATGTTAATTAAAGGCAGTTTAAGTGGTAAGAACGAAGGAATATTAATTGGTTGAACAAAAGAAATGAAATTGTGTATCATAAATCAAAAGCTTGTGGTAATTTCGCAAGGAAGCACAAAGGAACGAAGTGACCACAAGTGTTATGTATTATTGAAATGTTGAACGTGCTGGTCTAGCGTTGACCCTGTGTCAGCGAGGGATGCAGCCCCTCTGCCTCCTGGTTCCCACCGTAGCCGGCGACCACCACTGTATAGATTTACGACACAAACCCCACACGGGTGACGGTTCCATAAATATTGTTTATGTTTAGGTGCGATTGTATATCTCAACTTGTCCGAGGAAGACAGGTAGACGTGGCAACGCGGCGTGCCCTGCCATTGGTCGCGCGCGCCAACTCCTCCCAGGAGCGGTGGACACAGCGCCTAGGCGCTCAGTGAACAGTCGACAACCGCGCGGTCAACAACACTACGAAGAGTGCACACCGAGTGCCTCTAAAGACTTTTCATAAAAACATTTGATAACCTGGTGAACTTTGTGCAATGTGTACAGTGTCATGAGTGCAACACTTGCTTGTCATAGTGTGTTTCTTTGATACGTCAACCTAAAAGGTGAGGCATTAGTTCTTGTTTACGTTTTGTGTACATGTGCAACAATAATAACAACAACAAGTGGTGTTGGTGGAATTGTGCGTCGCGACGCTACTTTGCCTAATGTTGTGTAGTTTATAATATGTGTGTATGATTTCAGTGGCCGGACATAGAGGCCGAGGAGAGCGGTAGAGCGGTTCCCTGTAGATCTCGTCTGCGGCCATATTGCATACCAGTCTGAGAGAGAGGAAGCGAGTGACAGCGGAGCGCTTAGAAGAGAGAGCGCACGCACTTCTCCAGAGGCTGGACGGGTTTGTGGACGGGGTGCGGGGCCGCCGTGGAATGCCAGCGTTGTTACCTGAGCTGAGCGGGCACCTAAGTCAGACACGGCACATGTGTAGCGGCTGCTCGGACGTGTAGTGTTCCGTATCCGTCGTGATCGCGTTACGTTGTTGTGTTCGTCGTTTGAATAGCAATGCTGGTGATGCAGCGGATTGTGTTGTGTAGTGTACGTCTCTGACTGGACCATGTGTAGATAGTGCGTGCAGAAGGACCTAAGCGAAATGCGGTGGAGTGCGGGATGGTGCGCGGCGCTTTGGCTGTGGGTCGCGTGCCTGGCGCACGGCCGTGAACACAGCTCGTTCACCACGCAGATGCAGAGCCGCGCCGTCGACACCAGAGTCACCCTCGAGGTGGCTGAAGGCCAACCCCGAGGTACCACCGTCGGTCAGATCCCTACCAAGCCGGGATTCACCTACCGGTTCAATGAGCCACCTAGAGAATTTACATTGGACCCTGTCAGCGGGGAAGTACGCACCAATGCGGTGCTGGACCGAGAAACCCTTCATAATGATCGCTACGACCTGGTGGTGCTTTCCAGCCAGCCTACTTATCCTATTGAAGTTCGAATTGTCGTAGTTGACATAAATGACAATCCTCCTGAGTTTCCTGAACTTAGTATAGCCGTGTCCTTTTCAGAGAGTGCTGCGGCTGGAACGCGGTTACTCCTTGATGCCGCCACTGATAAGGACATTGGTATCAATGGTGTATCAGATGATTATCAAATTATAGCTGGAAATAAGGACGAAAAATTTCGTCTAATTGTTACGGCAAATCCTACCGGCGACACATCATACCTACATTTAGAAACAACCGGAAAATTAGATAGAGAAACGCAAGGATCTTACATTTTGAACATATCTGCTCGCGATGGTGGAACTCCTCCAAAACACGGTTACCTGCAGGTCAATGTAACTATCCTCGATGTCAACGATAATCCGCCAATATTCGACCATAGTGATTATACCGTTTCTTTGAATGAAAGTGTCTTACCGGGAACTCCTGTTTTACAAGTAATGGCAACTGATAGTGATCTTGGTGACAATTCAAAAATAACTTATTACTTATCGGACACAGAAAGACAGTTTACAGTTGATCCTGAAACTGGGGTAATATCAACAACAGAGGCTTTGGAATGTCCACAACAAAATTGTCCGCAAACGCCGAAACCGTGTCCGAAAAGTTGCGTGTTTACAGTATTCGCGCGCGATCATGGGTCGCCCCGGCAAGACGGTCGAACATATGTTACAGTGAACTTGGTGGACGCCAATGACCACGATCCTGTTATTAGTTTTCGGTACTTTCCTTCAACAGCGATGTTTGCAACAGTCGATGAAAATGCGGTTAATGGCAGTGTAGTTGCAGCTGTGTCTGTTGTTGATTCGGATGAAGGTTTAAATGGGGACACTGAAGTGCGAATTGTGTCTGGAAATGAATTGAACCATTTCCGTTTGGATTATACCCCAAGTTTTGATATAGTTCGGGTACACGGCGTTTTGGACCGAGAAGAAATCAGTAAATATAATTTAACAGTTGTTGCGACGGATAAGGGCTCGCCACCAAGAACAGCAACCGCCTTTTTGATAATTCATGTTAATGATGTGAATGATCATGAACCAGTATTCGAAAAAAGTGAATACTCCGCAATTTTAAGCGAGCTTGCTCCTCCCGGAACTTATGTGGCCGGGATAACAGCTACAGATGAAGATACAGGAGTAAATGCTCAAATTTATTACGCATTTGTGGCAGGCAATGAGCAACAGTGGTTTTACATAAACCCTGATTCTGGTTTGATAACAACACGCGCAGCTTTGGATCGGGAAGTGCAAGGAAGTGTCGAGTTGCGAATATCAGCGCGGGACGGCGGTCCGAATCCCAAATGGGCTTACACTCAACTTAAAGTGACTATACTGGATGAGAATGACGAAGCACCGCAATTCTCTCAGCGTTACATCAACGTGAGCTTGTCAGAGAACACTCCGCCTCATACGTTGGTTGCGATGCTCACGGCGGCTGATCACGATCAAGGTACGAACGGCAGCGTCACGTATTCTCTTCAGACCGGAGTGCAGCAACGCTATCCCGCCACTTTTGCCTTGGATTCACTCACCGGACAACTCACCACTAAAACGCAACTTGACCGCGAAACTACTCCCCAATATGAAATTCGTGTCATAGCCAAAGATCAGGGTGTTCCACCGCAATCATCCACTGCTACTGTATTTCTAAATGTTCGTGATGTAAACGACAATAACCCAGAATTTTATCCGCAAAAATATTTCATAGCCCTGCCTGAAGATACACTGCCAAGCACTTCGGTGTTAAAAGTAATTGCAACTGATTTGGATGAAGGAGAAAATGCGATGATAACATTTAAACTTGAGAGCGGCGGCGATGGTTTATTTACCATCGATGAATGGAGCGGAGTTATTACTTTACGCGGCAACTTGCGCGGATCACAAAAACCGAACCATAAACTACGGATTTCTGCCAGAGATCATGGGGATAAACGTGCTGTTGAAGACGCCTTTGTTGAGATTATAAAAGAATCTTACATGGAGGAATTGGAGTTTGACAGCTACGGTGGATATGAATTTCAAATTACAGAAGATCATGGTGGACGCCTTGCTAACATTGGTCGTGACGTAGGCAGGGTTAGAGTTCGCGGAAACACAGAATCATCTATTACTTATTCAATTGTGTATGGAGATCCAAAACATGATTTCCACATTGATGAGCATTCCGGAAAAATAACCACAGCTAGCAAGATTGATCGTGAACAAGTTTTGACTTATAGTTTGACTGTAGTAGCACGATCAGGCTTGTTTTACGGCAAAACAATTGTTAACATATCAGTACTAGATTTGAATGATAATCCGCCTGTATTTTTACGCGACCGTGATGACGTCAGAATTGCAGAAAACGCGGCGGTGGGCCAAGAAGTGTATTTAGCTCGAGCGCGGGACAAGGATGCCGGTGTCAACAGCCGTGTTACGTACAGTCTAACATATAATCCTGAGGAGCAATTCCGTATTTCGGAAGCTACTGGAGTTATTTATTTAAATCGACCAATTCGGGCTGAGCCTGGTACTGTTTTACATCTGGAAGTGACAGCAACTGATAGCGGCGAACCAAGACTGTCTTCAAAAAATTCCCTCACTGTTACAATCGATGACGTCAACGATCACACTCCAGTGTTTGATCATACATCTTACGAAACATCTCTACTGGAATCAACTCCTGTAAACGACAGATTTTTTGCGCTTGCAGCAAGTGATGCTGATTTGGGTGCTAATGGTCGAGTATCCTATTCCGTAACCGAAGGAAATAGTGAAGGAAAGTTTGGTGTATTTCCGGATGGATTTTTGTATGTTAGAAGCCCGTTGGATCGCGAAGAACGTGATTATTATTCTTTGACAGTAACAGTGAGCGATTTAGGTAGTCCAGCACGGTCTTCTCAAGTTCCTGTGGTGATCCATGTCATTGATGAGAACGACAACGCGCCTGAGTTCACAAATTCCACATTCACGTTCAGTATTCGAGAGAATGAGCCTCCTGATACGTTTGTCGGCAAACTAACAGCCACGGACCGCGATATTGGCCGAAATGCTGAACTCATCTTCTCTTTGTCTAACTTACAAAATGACTTTGCCATTGATCCAAAAAACGGTTTCATAAAAACGCTGCATCTTTTCGACAGAGAAGAATTAGTACAGACGACTGGACAGAGTTTTATTACGTTGGAAGCTGCCGTGACTGACAACGGCAGCCCGCGGCTTCGAGATAAAGTTAAAGTAAACGTGTACATCACGGACGTTAATGACAATCCGCCGAAGTTCTTGCGCGCACCGTACAAGGTGCAAGTCTCCGAAGGCAGCTCTACCGGCACTCAGGTCGTTCGCATGTACACCTCGGACGCGGACGAAGGCCTCAATGGCGATGTATACTATTCTTTGGTTGCTGGCAACGAAGAAGGCCGCTTCACCATCGATGAAGCCACCGGTCAAATCGCCTTGGACCGAGCTTTAGATCGTGAAACTACCTCCAGATATTCACTAACAGTTGTTGCGCACGATGCTGGATTCTCTCAACGTTTAAGCTCATCCACAACCGTCACCGTAGATGTCTTAGATGAGAATGATAATGCCCCTGAATTCACGCAAACTGATACGAAAATATCTGTCTTGGAAACAACTCCTGAACATACTGAACTCATTCAGTTTTCTGCAACTGATGCTGATCTGGGTATTAACAGCGAAATTATGTTTTCAATAGGAGCTGGTAATCGACGAGACACATTTCACATAGATTCTACTAGTGGAACGTTATATTTGCATAAACCACTGGATTATGAAGAATTAAGTTATTATAATTTGAATATAACAGCGTCTGATGGTGGCAATCCTCGTCTCTCCACCACAATTATGTTTTCTGTAATCGTAGTTGATGCGAACGATAATCCTCCATCATTTCCGAACACGGCTATCGTTAGACAAATTCGTGAAGGCATTTCGGTTCAAACACCTATTGTAACAGTAACCGCAGAAGATCCCGATTCGGGAATAAACGGCAAAGTAACTTACACCATTTCTCACCAAGAACCGGAAGACGAAAGACGTCATTTTGGGATTAATCCTGCGACTGGTGTCATTCATACATTATTACCGATCGATCGAGAATCAATTGATACATTTAGGCTTACAGTTCTTGCTACTGATCAAGCACAAGCGGAAAGCAACCGTTTATCAGCAGGAAAATTAGTAACCGTCATTGTAGAAGACATTAATGATAATGCTCCTGTTTTTGTTTCGATGAACGCAGCTGTACTGCCTTCCCAACAAAACCAAGTAGGTTTTAGGCGAGAAGGGTTTTCAATAATGAATGTATTTGCTCGCGATATAGATTCAAGTACAAACGGCCTAGTAACTTATGAATTAGTGAGCGGGAACATGGATCTATTTCGTCTTCACCGCAGCACCGGATCATTATCCCTAAGAAAACCAATCTACAAAATAGAACCCCGCTATCAGTTGGCTGTGAAGGCAACAGACGAAGCCGTACAGACTGACAGAAAAAGTACCGACGCTTATATTACAATTATTTCAAGTGGAGACTCAAACCGCGGACCAGTCTTCGAGAGTGAATCCTTCACAGGAAGTGTGTCTGAAAACGAGTCCCCGGGGACGAGTATCTTGACGGTGAGTGCGCGCGTGGATGGCGGTGTCGAGGTGGAGTATTATGTCACCAATGTGACTGGATTGGGGAAACAAGTTGACCGATTGTTTGATGTTGATACGAAACTTGGTGTGCTGTCTACGGCTGCGGTTTTGGATCGAGAAGCCGGCGTTGATACTTACATTGTGGAAGTTTACGCAATTGTTGCGACTGGAACTCCCAAAACATCGAAAACTAAGGTAGATATTTTTATATTGTGGGCTTTTTAAGGAGATATTACACCCAATAATGGGTATGGTGATTGGCTTTACTAACGATTTAAGAATAATAGATATGCGAATTGAGATAAACAAACCAGAACTACGTCGATATGTTTAAATGTTAACAGTACATAAATTATTATATTTATGAAATGAATTCCTCAAACAACAATTGAATGACTGAGCATATATTATAATCACGCATGCGTTATTCATTTTGTTACGTTCTCATGAGCTCATTACTCTGAAACATGTTCAATATTATGCGTGTCAGCATATTTGATACAAAAGATTTTTCATAAAATATGCCTGAAGTAATTTTATATGACTACCAATCTTTAGACAAGAAAATGTTAAAACAATATGCATACCAACAGGGAGGTAATTAAATAGTATTTTTATACAGGCAATAGAATAATTGATTTTGATATAAATTTTCCTAAAAAGTATAAAATGACATAAAATACAGTTTTTGGTAAAAGTCTCGTCTCCTATTGCTCAAAATTCGATAAAGGTTATTATAAAAGTTGTAGATCTTTAAATTTTGAATGAATAAGATCATATAAATTTTTTCTCCGACCAACACATTTCTTGCTAAAGAACATTTCACCATTTCGGAATTTCAGCGATACAATGATGTACTTTTCCTGCGATCAGGACAAAAAGGGTTGGTCGTACAAAAAAATATTTTCAATATTAATTGTTCAAAATCAAAAGATCTACAACTTTTATAATAACCCTCAATCACCTCTGAGCCACAGGAAGCAAGGTTTTCGCGAAAAACACTATTGAATGCCTTTTAACGTTGTATTATTGAAGTATTTTCAATTGAAAATCTTTTTGTAATATTAGTTTTAAAATATTAAAGGAATGGTTGGTTCTGCAACAATATGAAATATTTTATTCCTTGATTGGTTTACCCATCGGCAATAAAAAATGAGTCTGTATTTCTACATCTGCAGGCATTTAACGAATGCAGATATTTTATTATCATTATTTCTCTTCGATATTATTTGTAAGCTGCAACGGTTTATGTATTAATAAATTGTCCTTCATGAAGACATCGAATATTCAGGATTCCAATTACTAAATGCTAATTATCAAGAGAAAAATTCATATTTATTTTAAGAAGAACATTATTTGCCCATGACCATCTTTAATTAAGAATCTATGCCGTTGTTTTGCTGAATTTATTTTGTTTATAGTTATTGCTATTTGGTTTAATTGTCCTTATTAAATTTTATTTCAATTCTGATTTATATTAGGCTAATATTTTGATTTTGCAAGCGCTGATTACAATTTTATTAATGAGAATTGTAGGGACGTAAGTCGTAGAGTTGTAGATACTCTGATTGTCGACTGTATTACAATAGTTAAACTAAATCAAACTTTCTGTCATTTGATTATTCACGACCAAAATTAATTGTGTAATTATCACTATTTTTAACCCTTTAATTATTCAAGTTGTTTATCGCTAATAACTATCAAATGGTACTTTGTATCAAAAACTGTTTCAAATGAAAATTGGAGGACGTTTAATTTCTTACAATTTGTTTCTTTTTGATATTTTCGTATGATTGAAATTGATCAAGTTATGGAGAAATTACGCGCAAAAGATCATATACAACAAAAGTGGTTTTCCAAGAAAAAGTCATTTTATTGGTTGTATTTTGAGCGACAAATATGTATTTAATTTTTCTAATTTCAAACAAACATAATTTTAAAAATCCAATTTTTATTAGGAAATTGGAACTTTTCAATATTTTTATTATTATAAAATGATAATTATAATATACATAATAAAAAAATTATATTATAATTTAATGCTAGATCCTCATCCTTTCACACTACGTTAAATTCAAATGATTACAATACATTAGAAAGCAGTATACATAAAAAAATTCTGTCAATATTAAAGATAGCCTATTTTCAAAACTTTGCTTCTAGTTAAAAAAAAAAACTCAAAAACTATTTGAGATAAAGAAAAATTGTATGAACCTAACGAGGCTAACACAGTTATCTTTTATTTTCATTTAAAAAATTTTCAATATCGTATTTCAAACAAAAGTAACAACATTTTGAATTTTACTGAAAAATAGCATTTTTAGGTGTTTTTAACGGTACATACCATTTGAATGAAATCTTTTAGATAGTTGTGAACTATTGCAATTGATAAAGCGGATTATTTATTTTAAATATATTCTTTCTTCAAGATTACAGCTCGTGTTATATGAACTAATTTAAATCGACATTATTTGACTGAAAACGGTTTTTTAACACTTCATTCCTTAAAAAACTCATACCATTTGTTAGTGCTTTAACTTGTTCGTTTTCTCAAACTGAATGCCCTGACAAACACTTTTCCAGAATTCAAAACGCTACAAAAATTATTTTTAAAAGAGTCTCTTTTCTTGGATATGAATTTTTATGCGCATTTTCCTGATAACTCAGCCAATTTGAGTCGTACAAAATTGCCAACAAAATCAAACTGTAGGGAATTTAAAGTCCCACAATTTTTATTTGAAGCATTTTTCATTGCACAATACCGTTTCAAAGATATAAAATATTGCTTTTGTAAAAGGGTTGCAAAATGAGAATACTTAGGACTGTAACTCCATCAATTTTAGTCGTAGATAGGTACCAAAATAACCAAACGATGTGAAAATTGATCCAATTTTCAGAAAAGAATATCAGGGCTTATCCTCTTAGAGTTATTTATGAAGAAAAAGAAATTCAACATTTCAATACTCGCTAAAAAATAAACTGCACCACCCGGAGCGTTAGATTATTAATTTTCTGGAGCTTTATGTCATAACGAACATTTTTTTCACAATGCTGCAAAAATTTATTTGAAAGAGGTCACCTAATTTAATTTTTAGCGCATTTTTTAGAAAAAAGCGCTATTATATTCACTTTGGCTGTCTGGCTGGCTGGCGTGACGCTGAGTTCTCAGCAACTATACAATTTACAGACTTGAAACTGATACTAAATAAAAGCTGCTGTTTCGTAGGTTTGCACAAATTGCTTTAATTCAAGCTCAGTGATTGTGGAAGATTAAATTATTCAATTACTTGTTTTAAGTGAAACAATGCCCATAGATATATATGACATTAGGGATATGGCAACTAAAATTTATTAAAGTAGATAAAAATTTAGTTACAACTTTCGCCGCGGATGTCACTATTATTATGTACAGTTGTCAAATCTGTCCGAGATTCATTCAATGACTTGTTTGACGCGAATTTGAAGCTTATTAGAATGAATTATCATTATTGGATGAAAATTTGTTTACTTTTGGTGTATTTTTTTATATAGCTTTGATAAAGATCAAATTATCATTTTAAGGTACAACACTTGATCTCCCGTCAGTCAATAACTAAACAATGAAGATTAAAAGGTATTTTTGAGTTTGTACATGCATAAATTATGTACCTATCAAATAGTCAACTTGAAACTAGTACTAAATGGAAGCTGCTGTTTCGTAAGTTTGCCCAAACTGCTTGATTTAATTTTTTTTTTCTGCGTATAACCTTTTTCGCTTATTTTCGTGATAACTCGAGCAATTTAATTCGTACAAAATTCCCAAAAAAAATTGATTGTAGAAAATTAAAAGTTCTACAACTTTCATTTAAAACATTTTTGAATACAAAGTACCGTTTCAAAGATATAAAATATTGATTTTGTTAAAGAATTGAAAATGGGACTACTTGGGACTGTAATTTGTTCAAATTCAGTCGTAGAAAGGAACCAAAATGATTGAGTGATGTGAAATTTAATCCAGTTTTCAGAAAAAAATACAAGTGCTTTTTAAAGTTCATTCCCTTTGAATTATTATTTAAAAATTTAACATACGACATCTCAATACTATTAAAAAAAATATTGTACCACCCGGTAGCGTTAGAGGTTCCTAATTTTCTGAAACCACATGGCATAACGAACATTTCCTTAAAAATGCCACAATAATTTATTTAAAGACAGTCACTTGATTTCGAGAAAGCTTTATGTCTGGATAAGCATTTTTTCGCGTATTTTCTTAATAACTCGGCCAATTCAAGTCATACGCAATTTCTAAAAACACTCGATTATAGGGAATTGAATGTCCTACAACTTTTATTTGAAATATTTTTCAATATAAAGTACCGTTTCAAGAATAATAAATATTGATTTTGTTGAAGGGTTTGAAAATGAAAATACATAGGACTGTATAGTACAGGTCAATTTATTTTAGCATGACTTTTACTTGCTAATAGCATGGTAAACCGCGGCACAGCATGAGTTCTGTTTACCTGTGGAAAAGGGTGGTATTAAGAATATTTTTCTTCTAAGTAAATTTCTGTATTTTTCCTAGAACATAATATTTAGAAGTAAAAAAAAAGTATCTGGTAATTATTTTATATATATTTCAATTTTAAAATTTGAATTAATACTTGAACTGTAACTTTATTTTGAATTCAAGCTAATATTGAAATTAAAGTCAAAATAATTTTAGTACAACCCAGAAAAAAGAAAATTTATTAGCAGCTTATAGCCCCCTTACTGTGAAGATTTCTTAAAGCCATTCTAAAATAATTTGTCCTGTACTATAATTTGGGCAATTTCAGTCTTAGAGAGGAACCAATATGATTAAGCGATGTCAAATTTGATCCAGTTTGCAAAAAAAAATATAAGGAATTTTTAAAGTTCATCTCCTTTGAATTATTATTTAAAAATTTAACATACGACATCTCAATACTGTTAGAAAAAATTGTACCACCCGGTAGCGTTCGAGACTCCTAATTTCCCGAAACCACATGCCGTAACGAATTTTTCATTAAAAAGGCCACAATAATTTATTTAAAGACAGTCACTTGATTTCGAGAAAGATTTTTGTCTGGATAAGCACTTTTTCGCATATTTCCTTATAACTCGGCCAATTAAAGTCATACGCAATTCCTAAAAACACTTGATTGTAGGGAATTAAAAGTCCTACAACTTTTATTTGAAACATTTTTCAATACAAAGTACCGTTTCAAGAATAATAAATATTGATTTTGTTGAAGGGTTGGAAAATGAAAATACTTAGGACTGTAATTTGGGCAATTTCAGTTTTAGAGAGGAACCAATATGATTAAGCGATCTCAAATTTGATCCAGTTTGCAAAAAAAAATATAAGGGATTTTTAAAGTTCATCCCCTTTGAATTATTATTTAAAAATTTAACATACGACATCTCAATATTATTAAAAAAAAAAATTGTACCACCCGGATGCGTTAGAGACTCCTAATTTACTGAAATCACATGCCATAACGAACTTTTCTTTAAAAATGCCATAATAATTGATTTAAAGAGAATCACTTGATTTCGAGAAAGCTTTTTGTCTGGATAAACACTTTTTCGCGTATTTCCTTTATAACTCGGCTAATTCAAGTCAAACACAATTTCTAAAAATACCTGATTGTAGGGAATCAAAAGTCCTACAACTTTTATTTGAAACATTTTTCAATACAAAGTACCGTTTCAAGGATAATAAATATTGCTTTTGTTAAAGGGTTGAAAAATGTGAATACATAGGACTGTAACTTGGTCAGTTTTAGTTGTAGAGAGTTATCAAATGACCAAACGGTGCGAAATTTGACTCAGTTTTCAAAAGAAAAAAATACTAGGCTAATTATAATTCATCCCCTTTGAGTTATTTTTGGAAATGCAACATTTTAATACTTTTAAAGCAACTACATGTCCACAAACATGTCTTTGAAATGCTACAAAAATTTATTAAAAAATAATTACTCAATTTCAAAACAAAACTTTTCCTGCGTATGAACTTTTTCGCGTATTTTCTTGATAACTCGGCCAAATCACGTCGTACAAAATTTCCAAAAATATCTAGTTATAGGGAATTGAAAGTTCTATAATTTTTATTTGAAACATTTTTGAATACGAAATATCGTTTTAAAGATATTAAATATTGAATTTGTCAAAGGGTTGAAAATGGGAAGGACTGTAACTTGGACAATTTTAGTCGAAGATTGATACCAAAATAAGTTATTTACGACAAAAATTCTTGGAAAAGAGAAAAGTATCCCCGGGAGCGTTAGACATTAATTTTCTGGAGCTACATCTCACTACGAACATTTATTTGAAAATGCTACAAAAATTGATTAATATAGAGTCATTTTATTCCGGAAAATATTTTTTCCTGCGTATGAACTTTTCAAGTATTTCGTTGATAACTCGGCCAATCCATGTCTTACAGAGTTCCAAAAAATACCTAATTGTAGGGAATTGCAAGTCGTAGAAATTTTACTTGAAACATTTTTGAATATAAAGTATTGTTAAAGACATAAAATATTGATTTTGTTAGAGGGTTGCAAAATGAGAATACTTAGGACTGTAATTTGGCCAATTTCTGTCGAAGAGAGGTACCAAAATGACCAAACGATGTGAAATTAGAGCAAGTTCTCAGAAAAAATATTTCTTTGAAATTATCTAAAGATTAATTCAGTAAAATCTTTTTTTCTTTTCCTCGTATTTCCTTGATAATTCGGCCAATTCAAGTTGTACGATGTTTCAAAAAACACCTGATTGTAGGGAATTAGAAATCGTACAATTTTTATTTGAAACATTTTTTGATACAAAAATGCTGCTCTTCTCACAGGACTGAAAAATGGGAATAATTAAGAGGACTGTAACACCGCTAATTTTGGTTGCAGAGAGATGCTGAAATTAGCAAAAAAAAATGGAATTTCATGTAGTTTTTAGGAAAAAATATTAGGATTGTCTAAAATACAACCATTTTGAGTTTTTTTTTTTTGTCAAAATAGCGATTTGTGACACTTTAATGTGTGTAGAATTTACTTGAGATGTAAGCTGAATCCCTAGCTTTCGAGAAAAACAACTAAAAAAAGTGGAATAAAGACAGAGCAATATATTTCTATAATTTGTGTACGTCTAATTGGATAGTGAAACACAATTCATCGGTACACATTGTTGTAGCATCTTGGGAATACGAGATAAAGAACAGATCCACCATCCACTGTGTTTGTAACATAAGAACGTGTGTGCTTCATCTCACTTTAATCAATACGTGTGTGGCTCGGTGTGTCTTTGTCGAACTCCAATTGCCCCGCCCAATTGCCATTGACTATCAAAGTAATAATGTATTTTGTCGGATTATTTATCAGTCTGCTTTTAAAAATTAAACTCACTAATCTGTCTCACTAAACTAACTGTAATCATTTAGACAATCATAATGATCTAATTTAAAATTTGCTGTCATCGATCCATTTGTTTGGTCATTCATACAGTCCAAATGTCAACAAAAAATATTCGAGTCTTCGTGTACGGAAATATAATGACAAATTAACGCATTTAAGGAAACAAGGCAAAGCTACTGCTGCAAAAACACAACAGTCCTTAATGGTTTCGGTGAAAATTCTTTCAGAACAACACGCTCCAAACGTGCAGTAAAAACCTCTAAAATATTATAATTAGTTAGTACTAAATAGTAGTACCAGAACGTGTTTTTCTGCACTCATATAATTGCACACAATGGCAGTGTTTATTCCCTCATCCGATGTTTATTTGTCTCTGTACGTAAGTGTGGTAATAATTAAATTCTTCGAATATTCTTCCTCGAATCGCAATCACAATGATTCATGCAACAAAGAAGGTGACGAGCTTGGGGTAAAATAGTGGCGCGAAAAGTGTTAGTAAGCGATTTTGCCGCGAAAATCACATTGCGCGATAATTTGTAAAATATTAAACACTTCTCAGCTGTATTCATATATGTTAACTTATGCAAAATCTATGCATTTCTAATTTCTTTGAAATATGACCATTTCAACTAGCAACGTTTTCTTCGCTGTAATTATCTGAAAATATTCAACTTTGACGCTTGTTAACTGTGCTTAATGTTTGCGATAGAATAAGCCGCTAGTTTGCCCTCGACTCTTCTTCTTACTCTTCGAAATATATCCAGACATTAACAATGCATCTTCAACAATATATTTTCTACGAAGTTACTAAATGTTGGGACATTTATTATAGATAAGTTGGCAGGAATGCGACAGTAACAAATATCTTACTATTATTAATAGCAGACGGAAGTTTCAATACAATCAGCAATCATTATTCGTCAAACACCCCTATCTAAACACACTCCTCTTGCTTCATCCACATTCATAACTCAAATATCCACATAACTTGTAAACTCTATATTATTATTTAGTGTCCACTTAGAAGAAACTGTTCTTTCGTAACAAAATTCCATATTGTATCAGCGATTCCCAAGCTATAATAACTAATCTATAAAATTTATTTCATAAAATAATAGTTGGATCAAATTTTACTATTTCCCAAAATCCGTAATTAGGCACATATATTTCGGTTTTGTTGAACAGCCTGTAAATTATACAGTCGAGCTTTGCATTAGACAACGGAATCGAGTAACTGGCTCCACCTTTCGTGGCCGAATAATCGAATTAGAAATGGCCTCAAGTGATAAACGTATCATAGAAATTACAGACTAGAGTGCTTGACGAAATTCTCAACATGCTAGCTTGCTTATTGCCCCGGGACCGGACAACTTACTATAAACATAAAATAATTTTTCCTGGCTTAATAAATAATTCAGATTATATTTCGGATATAATCCCAGGTATGCTTTGAGGTCATTGACTGATGCATATAGTTAACGTATGATTTTACTCTGTAATAAATGCTCATCCATCTATTTTAAATTATTGATTCTACTCATGTATTTAACTTTTCCGCGGTCATATCCTTGTTGGCCCAAAATCAACTATTATTTGAAATTATTGATGGAAAAGGCTCTGTAATCCGTGAACTATCTGAATGTATTACCTGTTTTTCTTGGGATACCCTTGAAATATCTGTATTTCCTCGGGAATACTTGTGTAATTTATGATGTTTGTGCTATTTATCTAAATTATTCCAAGTTGGCGCATTCTGAATGTTTGAACTTGGCATCAGAGGGGCATTACTTGCTTTGGGTGCTTGGAGGTTTTTTTCAACATCCAAGTTGTATTTTTATAAAAAAAAATAATAATTGCAGGTTTTTTTACGAATTTTTATTTATATATTGAGTTTTTAAAGTTTAATTGAAGTTATTATATTGAATTTATTGTTATTTATTGTCTACTCTGTTTGTTTTACATTAATTTATTGGAAATAAACCCTTGAATTTTTAGCCTCCAATTCTATACATGTGGTTTTATTGAAATATTTTGGCTGCTCCTGACTTTCATCTTTGCACGAGGCTGCTTTATTGCAAGACGGTTCGTCATTTCATCGTTTCGGAACCGAGTGCCTGCTGTACTGCAAGGCTACTCCCTGATTTCATCATTTCTGAACCTCTCTTCAAAGAAGAAACTTTGCCCCGCCGCGAAATTGTAACTCTGAGTACTTTCAATCATTTAGAGTTGCCAATTTGGAAATAATATATTATACAAAAAAAAAATATTAAAATAGTTATTTGTGTATCAAGGCCGTAAAGGTTATCTTTTTTGGTCGAATCAGGTGAAATCAAAAAAGAACTTAGGCCGAGGTGCACACAACGTTTTTTAGGCGATCATTCAAAATCACATAATTTTATCTATTTATTTCTAAAACATTGCAATTGTAAATCTTAGTTGCCGTTAAAATTGTTTTATTCTATTGTATTCTATCAAGTTGACATTTATGAGAAATACGTATTTATTTCTTGAATTGTAAGAACTACAGAAATTGACGGAAGGATATAATATGTATTTCGGCGAAAACTGTTCCTTAAAGAGTTCATCAAGCTGCTCATATGGGTAGATATGAGGTGTGTATGACAGATCAGTCCCAAAAAGTGAAACCTCACGGCAGCAAAAGGGTCCATAAAAACACCTTTTTTGTTACGATCGCCTAAAAAATATGTTTTATTATGGGTAAAGTACTGTATAAAATAATTGGAAACACAACGTTTCAACAGTAAAGTGCTACCTTTTTCAAGTACCTGTATTTATACATTTACACTTAGAAAAGGCAGCACTTTGCTGTTGAAACGTTGTGTTTCCAATTATTTTATACAGAACTCTACCCAAATAAAACATATTTATGAAAAAATGAGTTTCCTAAATACAGTCCACAAGTTAAGTACCTGTGCTTTTTATAAAATACTTGTAGATTTTACTGAAGAATACCTCTTAAATACCTGTCCTTTTTTTGGATTATATGCATTTTATATTTTCCCAGAAACACCTGTATTTCCTCTGAAATGCCTGTATTTCTCTGAAATATCTGCAATTATTTTGGAATACTTGTATTTCTTGGTAAATATATGTACTTCCTGCGAACTGACTGTAGATTTTATCAAATAATATGTCTGGACTACTTGTACTTTTTTTGATACAGTTTAGGTTATCCCAGGAACACCTGTATTTCTTCTGAAATACCTGTATTCCTCTGGAATATCTGTATTTTTCATGGAATACTTGTATTTCAAGTTAAATACCTGTGCTTCCTTTAAAATATCTGTAAATTTTACTGAAGAATATCTTTTGAATACTTGTACTTCTTGTGAATAATATGCATATAACATTTCCCTAGAAACATCTGTATTTCCTTTGAAATGCATGTATTTCTCTGAAATACCTGCATTTCTTGTGGAATACTTGTATTTCTTGTTAAATACCTGTGTTTCCTATGAAATACTTGTAGATTTTATCAAAGAATACCTGTACTTCTTCTTACAATACATTTTAGGTTATCGCAGGAACACCTGTATCTCCTCTGAAATGCCTGTATTTCTCTGAAATACTTGCATTTCTTGTGTAATACTTTTTTTTCTGTTGAATACGTGTGCTTCTTGTGAATCACCTGTAGATTTCATTGAAGAATACCTCTTGAATACCTGTACTTCTTTTGGATTACTTCTGAAACACCTGTGTTTCCTCTGAAATGCCTATATTTTTTTGAAATATCTGCATTTTTTGTAGCATAGTCATATTTTTTGTTGAATATCTGTGCTTCCTGTGAGCTACCTGAAGATTTTATTGAACAATACCTCGGGAATACCTGTATTTCTTTAATACGTTTTAGGATATCCCAGGAGCACCTGTATTTCCTCTGAAATACCTGTATTTCGCTGGAATACCTGCATTTCTTGTGTAATATTCGTATTTCCTGTTAAATACCTGTGCTTCCTATGTAATACCCGTAGATTTTATCGAAGAATACCTGTACTTTTTTGAATACATTCTAGGTTATCTCAGGAACACCTGTATTTCGTCTGAAATGTCTGCATTTCTTATGGAATACTTGTATTTCCTATTGAATACCTATGGAATACCTGTACTTCTTTTGATGCATTTTAGTTTATCTCAGGAACACCTATATTTTCTCTGAAATGCCTGTATTCCTCTGGAATATCTGTATTTCTTATATAGAATGACTGTATTTCCTATGAGAAAACCTGTAGATTATTCCAAGGAATGCCTCTTTATTATTCATACTTCTTTTAGAATACCTGTTATTTTTAGGGTATGCTCATGTACGTATTTCCTGCGGAATACCCCTCAAATCCTCATATTTCCTTTATCTGAGAAATATCAGCTTTTCCTCTGCCATATTTGTGTTCTTCTGAAATACCTGTATTTCCTAGAGAATATCTGTTGATTCTCCCATACCTGTAGTACGGTTGGAATATCTACATTCTCTGTAAAATACCTGTAGGTATAGCCTACGGAATTCCTAGGGTATACTCGTGGATCACAGGTACGTATTTACTATATCATTGTACTTCCTTTGAACATATCTGTGTTCGTCTGAAATACTTGTACTTTCTAAAGAATATATGTTGATTTTGTTAAGGAAAACCTCTGCAATACCTGTTTTTCCGTCGGAATATCTGTATTTCTGTGGAATACCTGTATTGCCTACGGAATACTTGTAATGCCAATGTAATACTCGTGTATTACATGTATGTATTTTCTGCAAAATTTTTCTGAAATCCTTGTATTTTATTTTTGAATGCCATTAAGAGTACCTGTATTCTCTTTGAAATAACTGTATCACCTTGTGTAAAAAACCTCTATTTAGTGAAAAATACCTGTATTTAGTGTAAAATACTTGTATTTCCTATGAAATACTTGTATTTCCTATGAAATACTTGTATTTCCTATGAAATACTTGTATTTCCTATGAAATACTTGTATTTCCTATGAAATACTTGTACCTTCTATGAAATACATACTTGTACCTTCTACAAAATACATACTTGTACCTTCTATGAAATACTTATACACCCTAGAGAGAAGCTGTAGATTTTCCTGAGGAATATCTCTTGAATACCTGGTACTTTGGAATATCTATATTACATATACGTATTTCCTGAGAAATGTTTTGAGAATCCCCTTTTTCTCTTTGAAGTACGTCAGAAAACCCTGTATTTCTTTTAAAAAAACCTTCTTTGGGATATCTGTAGTTCCTGTGAGATACCAGTGCTTCCTATGGAATACTGGTACTTTCTGGAGAATAATTGTGTTTTTTTTTCTGAGGAATATCTGTACTTTTTTTGAAATATCTCTATTTTCTATGATATACCTCTATTTTCTATAAAACCTTTGTAGGTAATATTTGTGGATTAGATGTACTTATTTTCAACAAAATATCTCCAGAATTTTTTTATTCTCTTATTGTTTTTTCTTTGAAAAACTTTTTTTGAAATTTCTTGTGGAATACCTGTGCATCCTATGGAATACTGGTACTTCCCATGAAATACTGGTATTTCCAATGTAATACTGGTACTTCCTAGAGAATAATTGTGGATTCTCCTAAGCAATACCAGTATTTTCTGCGAAATACTTCTGGAATCATTGTATATCCTCTGGAATACTTCAGTAATACATACATTTTCTGTGAGATGATAGTTTGTGGAATATCTGTATTTCCTGCGGAGTATTTGCACTTTCTTTCAAGAAAACGTACATTTCTCTCAATGTTATTAGACCAGACGCTCGTAACAGAAAAAAGGAACCATTTTTTACAGACTGCCATTTGTAGGAAAAATTCTTATAGCTGTAAGCTTAAGCTATTTGCTTTTAAAAATCCCCTCTAGGTGGTAATGCATATTGAAAAATTGATTTTGATTAGCAACATAACTTTCAGCAGTCTGCCATTTTTCGAGCGTAAGGTAAGTTTGCTAAATCGACTGAAAGCTTATTGGCAGACGGTCTACATGAGTCCAAGAGTATAAAGCATATTCAAGTAAACTTGTAAAATTGCGTATTATTCTAAAAAAATGGCAGACTGAGAAAAGCTATTTTTTGTTGCTGTTAAGACAATTTTTCAATTTGCATCATCACCTAGCGAAGATTTAAGAATGTAAATATCTTGAGCTTAAATGGCAGTCTATGAAAAATTGTTCCCTTTTTTTCATCACCCAGTATATATATATATCGCTCTCAACCAACGGACAATAATTTAATCTCGTTCATTATAAATTAGAGATACTTCAAAATTGTGTTGAAGAAATGGTTGGTCCACCATCAAACAGAAAAATTAAGTGTGATTTAGTTCCCACAAAAACAAGCTGAGTAAAATTGTTTCTTCCAAGATGGGCACTGAGCTTCCGTGACTTTTCTAAGTTTGTTTTATTTTTTAAAGAAGAATTCAGTTAAATATAAGGTAGTTATTTGTCAGAAGATAATTGCATTACTCAAACCGCAGTTATCTGTCTTCTGACCTCAGTTTTGATGCTAATAATAACAGTAAGAAAAAATTGATTTGACTTATCACAAATAATCTTTTATTTTGCTTCATCATTAAAAATTATTTGCCAAGGTTGATAGACGGAAGCAAATGGGAATGAAGAGGGATCTCCAAATAAACAATCTATTCAAAAGAAATCACCAAGTTCCGTATAGAAAATATTGAAAACTTTTTAAAGATTCTGGTTAATGGTGTCACAGCTTACTTTGAACTCCATATCTTCTATGGTTTCGAAGATCTTTATGCATTATGTTCTTGTCCCGAGCGCTTGTGTATAATACCTGTTAAACATAAAAAAGTGGACACCCGGTATGCGAGTAAATCACGATAGTAAGTAGCAGAAACAAGTGCTAATACTCTCGTGTTGTTTCACAACAGTTTCCAATAATTTATATGCAGGTAATAAACGCGTATTAACACAAAAGTCTTAATTAATGATACACCCATTAATTTTTCCGTATCTGCGTGGAATCTACGGCCGTTTCGCCTTCACATCGCGGATATTAAATTTCATATACACAAGTGGACTCGTTCGGCATGCTCAGACCACGCCCTTTCCATAAACTTAACCAATAAGAATCAACAACGTCCATCGGTGACAATTATTAGGAATCATCTTTTGTATTTTACGCGCGGTGCTACGCGGCTAGGCTAAATGCGCTTCACTTCGCTTTCTTCTTCGTTTGGTCCTTCGCGTCGTTGACCGTGGGACTAATGGACCGTCAATATTTGCCTGGCTGATTGCAAGTGCATTAGCGTGACAAAGACACCACTATTATGCCAGCCGCGGGAGTGAGTGAGATAACATGTGTATGCAAATACTCCAACATGTACTGAATGCCATTAGTGCGAATAAATAACGAAATAAATATAAAAATAAATATCTTGCATATCGTGTGCACTTTTCCTGAGCCGAAAAGGTTTGCCAAGCGTTTCAATTTTTCAGAACTAGGCTCTGATGCTGTCTCGTTCAATTACGATTTGTAATAATCATCCTATTTTACTCAACAAAATTGCTCACTTCGTTAAGTAATGGAGTAAGCCGGCCGCTACAAAACGTAAACTGCATTAAGTTATATGTAGAACTACTGCCAATTATGAAATAACTACTATTTTTCTTAATACAAGCTTATAATGCCCTGTTTACATGCTTACTACCTGGATAAACACACCGTCCATCTACCTTTTTTGATCTTATGTTGAAAATATGATATACAGAATATTCAATACAGAATAACTTACTTATTATTGAAGATATAAGAGATTTGAGATGATTGAAGAGAAAACGACATCGATTTTTGTACAAAATCAATCGATTCAGCACCAATTCAAAATCGATCAGACCACTTATAAATAGTCTTCAAGGATATTACATCTCCATAAACTTTTCTGACCTTTTTACAGTCGTTGATCGATTCATCAACATCTCGAAATCGATATATAACTTGCAAAGTTTATAAAAGTCTATTTGGACCCAAATTTTACCAAGTCAGTACTTTTTGCATGAACAAAAACGATTAATGAAGCTTTTTAAATCTTTCCTTGTCATAAATCGATTCAGCACCAATTCGAAATCGATCATACCACTTATACGTAGCCTTCAAGATTACCACAACATTTTCATCAATCTTTTTGACCTTTTTTCTGTCGTTCATCGATTCATTATCGTCTCGAAATCAATATGTAATTTTCATAGTTTATAAAAGTCTCTTGGGACACAAATTTTACCAAGTTAGTGCTTTCCACCAATTGAGAATCGATCATACCATTTATACATAGTCTCAAGGGTACTATAACATATCCTGATGTTTTTTCTGTTGTCAGTGCTTTCCGAATTGAGGAAAAAGTGATTAACATAGATTTTAGGGCCTTCCTTGTCATCGATCGATTCAGTACCATTCCAGAATCGATTATTCCACTTATACGTAGATTTCAAGGTTACTATAACATCTCTGTAAACTCGATCGATTCGTCAATGACTCGAAATCGATTTATAACTTTCAAAGTCTATTATAGTCTCTTTGAACACAAATTTTATCAAGGATGAAGTGATTAACAAAGCTTGCAGGGCTTTCCTTTGCGTCGATCGATTCAGTACCATTCCAGAATCAATTATTCCAATTGTACATAGAGTTCAAGATTACTACAACAGCTTTATAAACTCTCCTGATCTTGTTTTGTCGTCGATCGATTCGTCAACAACTGGAAATCGATATATAACTTTTCAAGTCTATTTTAGTCTCTTTGGACTTGGCAAATCAAGGAAAAGTGATCAATAAAGCTTTTTGGAGCTTCCCTTGCTGTTGATTGATTCCGCACTATTTCAGAATCGATGATTAAATTTGTACATAATTTAAATCATTCCTATAAACTTTTTCGATCATTTTTCTCATTATGATCGATTTAACACTATTCAGTAATTGTATATAACTGTTGGAAATCACAAAAGTTTCTTTAAACAAGAATTTAACAAGCCAGACGAAAAAATTGACCAAGATAGCTTTCTAGAGCTCCCTTCGCCGTTGATCGATTCAGGGCCAATTGAAAATCGATTCTAATATTAATAGATAAATTGTAGGGATGTAAAATATTTCTGTGAGTCAGAATCATTGATTTTAAATCGATAAATAGCTTCCTGGGTCGAGGTAAACGATTAACATAGCTTTCTTAAATGTTCATTTGCTGTCGAACGATTCGGCACTGATTTAGAATCGATCATACCACTTGTATATAGTCTTGAAGCTTATTACAACATTTTCGTAAATTCCCTCAAAATATATCAGAGAGTTTTACTAATTTTTTCTGGGTGTAATCTATCGTACCACTTGCAAATAATGAAAAGAAAAAATTGACCAAGATAGCTTTCTAGATCTTTTCTCGCCGTTGATCGATTCAGGGCCAATTGAAAATCGATTCTAATATTAATAGATAAAGTGTTGGGATGTAAAATATTTCTGTGAGTCAGAATCATTGATTTAAATCGATAAATAGCTTCCTGGATCGAGGAAAACGATTAACATAGCTTTCCTAAATGTTCATTTGCTGTCGAACGATTCGGCACCGATTTAGAATCGATCATATCACTTGTATATAGTCTTGAAGCTTATTACAACATTTCCGTAAATTCCCTAAAAATATATCTGAGAGTTTTACTGATTTGTAATCTATCGTACCACTTACAAATAATCTTCTGGGTTATTGAAGCATCTTTATACATCCATTTTTAGGTTGATTGATTCATCAACGGTCTTTAATTGATGCATACTCCTCAGTGCTTGCAATATCTAAAACGTTTCTTCTTTTTTTATGTGGACACAATTATAACTTTCCAAATCGAGAAGATCAGATTTTCAGTATTTTTCTTGTCATAAATCGATTAAAATCGATTCAAAGTTTGACTTACTATTTACACATTTAATTTAAAATTGTTATAGCGACTCTTCGAGTTTTTTGGTCCTCAATTGATTAAGCAGCGATTCGGAATCGATTAAGCCACTTGTAAATCTTGTGGTCACCATACCATTTTCATTAGGCTTTCAGATCTATTTTTATTGTCGATCGATTCATCAACGATCCCAAATTGATAAAGTTGTATCCTTGAGAACTAATTTTACTCAGATATTAACTTTTAAATCGGGCGGAATAATAAACAGAGCTTTCTGGTTCTTTCTAATCGTCAGTCGATTCAGCATCTATTCGAAATCGATCATACCACTCATAAAAAATAGTTTTCAGGGCTATTTTTATATATTTGTTAGCTTTTCGAGTCCATCCTTGTCGTCGATCGATTTAATTCTAGTTTGAAATCGATTCATAACTTTTAAAATTCACTTGGAAACTAATTTTACCCTTATACGCACTCGCCGTTAGTCGATCGATTTGAAATCGATCAAACCACTTATAAATAATCTTCTGGATTGATATAGCATATTTGTTAACTCTTTGGATGTATCTTTGAAGGTGGTTTATTCATAACCGGTCCAAAATCGATTCATAAGTTTTACCGTCCAAAATAATCCCTTTGGAAACGAATTTGACCAAAAAATGTGCTTATAAACCAAGAAAAATAATTTACCTTATCCGTGATCGATTCACTATTGATTCGAAATCGATACACAACTTTCAGTATTAACATTAGTCCTTTTGGAAACGAATTTAACTAAGGTAGTACCTTTTAAATCGAATTGAATAATTTGCAGAGCATTCCAGATATTTTTTCGCCATCAATTGGTTTAGTATCGATTTGAAATCGATCGAACCACTTATGAATCGTTTTTTGTAGTTTATAAATTCAAATTTAATTTCAATGTTAACAGTAGTCATTTCGGAAATATTTAAAGAGTTCACTACATTTTCCTCAGGTGTCAATCGATTGAGAATCGATCGTGCCACTTGTATAAAGTCTCCAAATTTATTCAAGCATCTTCGTCAAATAAATTTCCAGCATTACCAAGCATTTATTTTTTGTTTATCACAACTTTGATCATTATGGAGAGTATGCGGGTATGAGTGATTTATCAATTAAAATATCTAACATTTTTTCTGATTATTCGCGACTCACTTATTGAACTGATTACTAAATGCAGCTCTTGTAACAGATGGATGAATAATAACAAGAAAGTAGGTATTTTAGTGTTATAAATGTGGTGTTCACGTTTCGAGACAAACAAACTTGACACTGAACGTTAGAACGTTTTAGCCATCGTCTCGTCTAATTAATAATTCAACAGAGCCTTAGGTCGTAAGATACAAGTTGAATATCAAATATTAATAGTACCTAATATGTCTGCTAGCCCCCCGTCGTCTCAACGGAACTCTGATGTGAATTTATAGTGAGTTCTCGACTTAAATTACCATATTACAAATTGCTGGTGCATTTGCCCGCGTTTACTATTTATTTGAGGCTGAAATGTTCGGCCATATTTATTTTTTACGCATTCGATTGATGCAGGCAATCTGTGCCCGGATTCTGTAGAAGCATTAAAAATTTCTGTTCATTGACATTGTCCCAATCAGGATACACAAATTTTGTTTGGTTAGCATATGACATTGACATTTCTGACGTCATATGAACACACAAACGGAATAAATAAAAATCTCGATTGCTTGTACATTAATATGTGATCTACAATATTAGATAAACATAGAATGATAATTTCTGTGTCTCATTTGAATTTATAAACTTTCACATCTCAATAATTTACGACGGTATTAATTAATATCTTTGATTCTACTGATGCTGTGTCATTTAAATGTTAGCGGCATATTTCATTAAAAAAATTAAACGATAGAGATGCGAATCTAATTGCTATGTTAAACATTATCTGAATTCAAAAAATAATATCTCATTCAATAAGCAATAACACTTCCTTCTAGACGTATGGAACAAATTAATATTGTTTTGCAGATCTTTCTCCACCATCAATCGATTCAGGATCGATCATACCATTTTTAGATAGACTTTAGGATTTCCACAATATCTTTATTAGCTTTCCTTACATTTTTTCTGTTGTTAATCGATTCTACTCGATTCGAAATCGATAAATATTTTTAGAGTTCACAATAATCTCTTAAATACGAGTTTTATCAAGTCACAACTTTCTAGAGCTTAACTTGCCGCTGATCGATTCAGCATCAATTCGAAATCGATCGTGCTACTTGAACAAAGTCCTTAAGGTTGTAGATTTATAACTTTTAGACTTTACAATAATCTCTTTGGATACGGATTTCACCAGGTCAGCGCATTTTCAATTGAGAAAAAACGATGAATATAGCTTTTTAGATCTTACCTTGTTGTCAATCGATTCAGCACTGGCTCAGTGATAGTTAATTTCATGGGAGTCTTTTTCAAATCGATAAAAATTGACCTATCAGAATTTTTCTTGATTTAAAATCGTTTCAAAACCGCTCGTAGTATTTGTACAAAATCTTCAAAGTTATTACAAACCTCTATAAGTTATTCTAATCGTTTCTGATTGTCAGTCGATTGAACATCGACTCCAAATTTATCATACCACTTGTAAATACTTTTCAGAGTTACCATAGCATCTTGGTTAGCTTTCAAGATCTGATTATCAGTCGATTAATAACCGATTCCAAATTGATACAGATTTTTCAGTGTTGACAATTTTACTATCGTCGATCGATTCAAAAACGATGTATTATGCCAAGACAGCCTTTTCCGAATCGAGAAAAATTATTAACTTGACTTAACAGACTTCTTCTCATCGCCAGTCGATTCAAAATCGTTCCGCAACTGCTCATATATTTGTACTTAGTCTTCAAAGTTACTACAAAACTGTTCTGATCGTTTCTAATTGCCAGTCGATTGACAATCGATTCGATATCCATCATACCACTTGTAAATAATTTTCTGGGTTACTATAATGTCTTGTTTAGTTTTGTAGTTTTATTTTTATCTTTGGTGGAGTCAAAACCAATTCCAAGTTGATACAAACTTTCTATTATTTAAGTTGTTCTTTTCGATACGATTTTTGCCATGACACTGTTTTCTGAACCAAGAAAAACAATGAACTTAGCTTTTCGGAGCTTCCTGTACCATCAAACGATTTTAAAATGATATATTATTTTTGTCTGCCGTAGTTACTTCATATACAGTTTTCGAATTACAGAAAAACAATCAACTTGGTTTTACAGGATTTTCTTGTCGTCCATCGATTCAGAATCGATTTGAAATTGCTTCAGTACCTCTGTGGACTTATTTGATCTTTTCTGGTTGATACCATTTATAAATAGTTTCTGGGTTACTATCACATGTACGTTTACTGTTTAGATATATATTTATCGTTCATCGATTTGGTACCGATGGCAAATCGATGTAGTTGCTCCTTTGGAAATGAATTTGACTACGACGCTTCTTCTAAATCGGAAGGAATATTCAACAGATCTTTTTAAATACTTTCCGCCGTTTTTCGATTAAGCGTCAGTTAGAAATCGATCATACCACTTATAAATAGTTTTTTCGGTTATTGTAAGAGCTTTTTGGATCCATCTTGTCATCGAGCGAGTCATTACAGAACCGAAATCGATACAGAGCTTTCAGTTTTACCAACAAATGCGTTTCTAAATCAAGTCGTCATTTGAGCCACCATCGATTCAGAATCGACCATATCATTTGTACATAATCTTCTGAAATATATTGGGAAGTGAATTGGAACCTTCTCTTCTAATTTCACGACTACAATTTCAAAGGGGTGAACTGGTACGTTTTTATGATGGAAAAGGGCTTTTAATTGGGCAATCGTAGATCTTCTCCTTGCAACCAAGTCTCAATTTACAAAAACGTAACATTTCATGCTCGAAAATGCGTTCGAAATATTGAACTTGTCGATGTAGAAATAATTTTTGTAAACTGTAAGTAAAAGATCTTGTATTATCTAATTTAGTAGTAGGTATTGCAACATACTTCACAGCGTTGTTCAGCTTCTTAGTTGCATACACTCAACGCATAGTGTATCTTCACTATGTTGGTACGCCTGTAACACTACAACATAGTACAAACGAGAGTGTAATATTAGCGTCTAATGATTTCAGAAGCGTTATCGCAGATGGATCGTGATCCACCTAGCATCCGCATTGCACGGAGGATGTACGCGCATGATTGCCAACGTGATAAAGATAAAATCCTTGCTTTAGCGCGGATTGCTGTAATAATCATCGGTTGAGACCACTTCATTTTATTTTATTATTATTTTTTTACATTTCCTACATTCTTCAAATTACAAAAATGTTGATTGAAATATTGTAATTAAATTCAATTAAAGGAGATTAGTCCACCCTTCGAAGATACTTCGTCCTTCCAGAGCTTGCCAACGTTTATCAAATCATTTCATTAGCTGACTATAAAATAATACACTTTTGATGTGCAGCCTGCGAAATAAAATTGCCAAATCTGGACTCCAGAGCTTGATTTTAAAAACTGTTTGATGATTTTCTGAGCAAACTATTGACTCTGTATTACCAATTGTTCTAAGAATGTCATGGGAATGGTCCCCTGATCGATATAAAATAGCCAAAAGTGGAATTACCATGCCGCCGGGGTAAAAGGGGTCTTTAAAGATTCGTTTTCAAAGTTTTTTGCTCATAACTCAAAAACGGTTTGTCCTAGCGCAAAATTTCTGGAACAAAAATTGAAGCCTGATAAATTTTCTATAACTTTGCTTCTATACTTTTTTTCATAAAGTTCAAAGTTTTGGATTTATCTGCTCTCGAAAGTAGGCAATTTGTGAAAAAACGCAATTCGCCTCATTTTTCGTCAAAATTTTTCCTCTAGCTCCTCCGCCGTTGGTTTCACAGAAAAACCACCAAGAAAAAAGTTGTAGAGCAACAAATTTCATTCAGGAATATGTATATATATATAGGGAATGGTTTTAAAGTTACGGTAATAAATAAAGATTTTCTTCTATGCTCATGAAACTGTTCATACTTTTTTTAACAAAAATGTAGAATAATTATTTTGAACTTACGTTTATAAGTCGTGCAAGAAAATTCAAAAAATCAAAAAAGGATCAAACTTATAAATAGCATCAATATTAGAAACATTGAGTTTTCATGTGCCAATATTAATATGAAAAAAAAAAACACTTTCTTTGAAAATCAATTCAAGAATAAACACGAAACTCATAAATATTGTTCAAAATTATCACTTTCACAGCTACACACAATGCACTACGTTAAATTAATGAGAAACTACATGGCAGGTGCATAGTTTCTTGTTAAATAATTTCTACACTATTCTGAATCCGCATCCTCAATTCTTCAGCAGTCTCGGAGGAGGGTGACTCCACAGATAAAAATCTTAGGGATTGAGCTCAGGTGATCTTGGTGGCCATGGTACAGGACCGTCACGATTAATCTACCTGTTCTCATAGATATTATTCAAATGCTGCCACATTTCTGAGAAATGAGGGGGAGCACCATCTTACTGAAACCGTCCATGTTGACGAACATGTGAGGGAATATTTTCTAATAATTCTGACAGAATATTTTGGGAAAATTCCAAATACTGGTTACCATTTAAGAGATAACAGCCCGAACGTTTAATGAAAATCTCTGTTGTAAACTACTTCTTATTACAATATGTGGATTTTCTTGAGCCCAATAAGAGGATTGTGGAAATTATGGACACCGTCATGTGTGAAAACTGCTTTGTTCAAACTTTATGAAAAATTCTTTTTGTTTCATACTTTACTCACTTCCCCTTGAACTTATGATATTAACTTCAAATCCACTCTGAAATTTGATGCTTTACAACTTTCTCTTTGACGGTTTTTCTGTGAAACTAACGGGAGAGGAGTTAAAAGGATAAGTTTGACAAAAAAACATGAACCGAATTGCGTTTCACAAATTGCATACTTCTGAGAGCAGATATCTCCGAAACTATGCATTTTATCAAAAAAACATATGGAAGCAAAGTTATAGCAAATTTATCAAGCTTCAATTTTTATCTGAAAAATTTTGCTCTAGGGCGCACTGTTTCCGAGCTATGAGGCTTTCCCCGGAGGCATAGTGATTCTACTTCTGACTATCATATTTCGATCAGGAGACCTCTCATATGACATTCCTGAATCAATTTTGCCTGGACCATACAGTCTAATCGGATTTGTAATCCGCAAGGCTTTGAAAATGAAGTATATTATTGACTGGAGGGAAATGAAGAGAGTGGAAGTATTTGCAGATAAAATTGGAACAAATAGAGTTTCGTCAATTTTGACAGAGAGTGTGTCTGAGGGTGTCCAGTGAAAACATGGGGTTGAGGAAAAAACAAGTATGTTACAGGAAGTACAGGTATTTTCGAGGAGAGTAGTGTTCTTCAAAAAACTCATATGTAATCCACGGGTATTCCCTAGGAAGTACTGGTATTTGATAGGAAGTACAGATATTCCATAGGGAGCACAAGTACTCCTGATGAATACTGAAATTTCAGAGGAAATACTTGTATCATGGTGTACAAACCTGAGGCGACAGTAAAAAGTGGTTGAGAAGAGGTCAATTGTAGAAAAGAGAAAACAATCTGTAAATTTGATAATCTGAATGAAGAATTGATATTTTGTCTCTTCACGCAATGTTGAAGCCTCTTTAAGATCCGAAATTGGCGTTTAAAGTAACAACTGTCGATACTATTGTTCAAATTTGTATATAATGCCACCCTCCTAGTCTCATTTGAATGGTACATATCCCCGTAATGATGCACCATTTATTTTAACTACCAATTAATAAACATAACCACTATTTGATTTGTTATTCACCGACTTATTACAATCCAGTCTAATAGGAATAAATAAGGCAGCATTGAGGCATTGCGCATGCGTATAATATCTTGATTAAATAAATAAATGAAATAAAGGACAACATACGTCGTTTCCGACAGAATTAGCATTTGCAGTGAATGAACGAACCCAAGTTCTCAGCGATTATATAATACTCACACACATACAAATACGCAAGCATAGTCTCACACACGGACTGTTTTGCATTCAATAGCGAAATTACTTTCATTTGTTTTCTTTCACGCTGCAAACAAATGTGAACACATGCAACGAGGGACAAAATACAACTGGGCACAATTTAACGCGGGAATAATCGAATGAACCAGATAAATTTGTTGAGCTCTATTGAAACCTCATTATTTGAGGATTAAACGTATGGGGGTAGTTTGAATCAACAGATGGCACCAATTTATTGTAGATTTTTGTGTAATTGTGCGAATTTTATTAGTGCTCATTACAAGAATAACAGTATAAAAGTATGTACCTATTTACTTTACTTGTATGCGCAGTTATGTACATTTGCGGGTCGCGGCAAAGTGTCAGTGTCAGTGGGTGTGTAGTGCGCACACTCCCCTTCAACTCCTGGCACACTCGATATTATATTGTCAATGTAATTAACGAACTAATCACTTCAGTAAAAATCCAGCGGACACGTACGCCAATGACTGTGTCTAATTGCGTAGAGGAGAGGCCGCTAATATATTATGTATGTACGGATCCGACCGGCAGGCAGTTTTACATGGGCGTCACATTCAGACCGACGCTAAACTACTGACAGTTGCATTTATTTATTGAAATATTTCATACAAAGACAAAATTAACATTCTTGCCGTTTTATCTAACGTTGAAGTCTCTTATAACCTGTAGCGTAATAGAAAATATAAGGTGATTACTGCGGATCGCACACATTTTGTTCTCATGATATACAGGTGTATATTTATAATAAATATACCAAATTTTCATGTGCTATTATTTGTGATTTTTTTTTTAGCAAAATATCACTGACTTGACGAAATATAGTAAGATGTATAAAAGTGGAAAGGATTAAATAAATAGAACCAGTGTCAAAAATGGGAACATACAGAATGTTAGAAAAAATACTGGAAGGGAAAGTGAAATTTAAGGAGAAGGTAGAGTAGATTAAAAAAATAAAGTGCAAGGATGAAGTGGAAGAGGATGTAAGAACAATGAGGGCGAAGAGATGACGAGGAAGTACCGAGAGGATAACCTTTGATGTATTGTGGTGTATATTACCGAGATATTACAGAAAATTTATTAACAGGAAATATAAATATTTACAATTTGGCAATCACGATACGTCTCATATATCTGTAGTAAACTTGAAATTACTTCTATTTGGACGTTTCGGCGCCGGAACGACCTATCATCACCAACACATGTTGTTAGTTTGATATTATATTTAAGCTGAGAATATATTGTCACAAATTTCAATGGGAATAATTCATAAAAACAGGTTACAGTGCCAATCTTCACTTTACAAACTCGTATATTCACAATTTCGCGTACAGTTACTCGTGCTGAATCACTGATTGACTGACTTCCTCTCCTAGCTTATGCTCTTATATACCTAAGCCGACAATGGGCCTACATTCAATTGTCTAATAGTTGTTGCCTGGCAACCACCATCTAGTGATCATAACCTGTCAATCATGTCCGACAATTGAACATCGACCTTGTCAATACTAACTAGGATTACAGTTACAGCGAATTCAAATAAATAATTATGTGACCTAATTACTACAAATATTTTATATTTGTGATGATATATTGGCAGGAAATATGGGTATTTCCAATTCGATAATCAGGATACGTGGCAAGGAATCATCTATATCTGTGGTAAACTTGAAATTACTTCTATTTGGACGTTTCGGCGCCGGAACGATCTGCCATCACTAGCTAATAAAGTTGTTGCTTTGATATTATATTTAAGCTGATGATGGCGGGCCATTTCAGCGCCGGAACGTCCAGATAAAAGTAATTTCAAGTGTACTACTGATACACGAGCCCTTGCCTTGTGTCCTGTTATCCACGGGTATATCCTTGAAAAAACGAGTATTCCGTGGGAATTACAGATAAATCCATAGAAAATACTAATAGGCTGACGGTATTTTACAGAGGATACAGATATTACAAAGAAATATAGATATACCAGACGAACACATGTATTCTAGAGTAATACAGGTATTCCAAAAGAATACAGAAACTTCAGAGGAATACAGGCTAACCGGGAGAAAACATGATTCTGTAGAAATACTGTTATTCCAGAGAAATATACGTATTTCAGAGGAATACAGATATTCCTGAGGAAGACAAGTACTCTAGAGAAATGCAGGTATTCCTGAGGAATACTGATATTCCAGAGGAATATAGATATTCCAGAGGCTCTACGTATATTCCATAGGTATTTATGAGTATAAGAAATTCCAGAAGAATACGGGTATTCTAGAGTAGTACAGATATTCTAGAAGTAAACAGGTATTACAGAGAGATACAGGTATTCTACAGAAATACAAGTATTCTAGAAGAATACAAAAGTACAAGTGTACAACAATAATACAAGTATTCCAAAGGAATACAGATATTCTGGAGGAATACTGGTATTTCAGGGGAACATAAGTATTTCGGAGAAATACAGGTTTTCTAGAGAATACGAAATTCCAGAGAAATACAAGTATTTCAGAGAAGTACAGATATCCTAGAGGAATACAGGTATTCCAAAGAAATGCAGGTACTCCAGAGAAATATGTATAATTCAGAGGAATACAGGTATTTCAGAGAAATACTGATAATTAAGAGGGATACATGTATTCTAGGGAAATACAGGTATTCCAGAGGAATACTGATAATTCAGATATTTTAGTTATATACAGGTATTCTAGAGGAATACAGGTATTCTACAGGAATGTATTTAACAGTAGTATGCATAGTCGTTCGCCGGCGATTCGCCAGCACAATATCTGGCGTTCCTCCACGTATCGCTCACGGAGTATTCACTGGCGAATCGCTGGCGCATCGCCGGCGAACGACTGTGCATACCACTGTAAGAGGAATATAAGTATTTTAGAGGAATAAGGAAATATGGGTATTCCACAGAAATGCAAGTATACCGCAGGAATGCAGGTTTCCAGAGAAATATATCAAGTGGCGGGTTTACACATTTCCCAAGTATATAGGCTGTTGAATTTTTGCCGTTTTTATCTCTGCTGGGTGGCCGCGAATTGAGTGTTTTGCCATGAAATATAGAAGCTTGCGGCGCTGTTAAATGTATAATGAAAGGGAAGAGGAAAATGTGGTCGGGAAGATATCTTGTAGTCTCTTTTTGGCAAGACATCAGAAAACTATTTTACAGAATTTTCTTTTGAATTCTGTAAGACGGTTAATGGTCACCACAGTATTTCCCCGACCATAAATTTCATGGCCAGTTTCATCACTGTTTCAGAAATTTAGAGTATCGCATCAATTAGGGTAGGTTCCACTAAATGACCCCGACGCTCATGTCGCCTCTATAAACGTTGCACAAGACGATCGCGATCTTGGCGTTCATGATAAATACGTCATAGATGATGTCATTGATATTGACAACTTCAAGCTCACAACGCCCGCGATTGAAAATTGGGTCGAAGCTGTCGTTGCGCTCATTTTTGCAGAAATCGCCAAGAAGCTCAAATTATAACTTTCCAATTTGTACTTTTGATTCCAAGTTATGTCAATTGATTCAAGGTTTCCAATTTGTCAATATGACAGTTAATTTCATAGTCTCTCATTATCATTATTTACTATTTACGAGCGATCAATTTACACAGGCAAATTGGATTCATTTCATTCGTATATCCTTTTTGCTACAGGTTAGTTTAATCTTATTAATGATTTATTTTTTGATCCTAACCACAAATTGTTAGTTTATTTGACATTTAACAGACACTCGCTTCGTCCCACTCGACCATGAGTTAGTGGAACAGCAAACACTGCGGTCGTGAGCGTGAGCGATGCGATCATCTAGTAGAACGTACTCTTTGCGTATTTCAAAGTGAAAATTGTCATCGTCAAAGTGACAGCTGTCATTGTCAAAGTGATAGATGGTGATTGTTTTTTAATCTTTACATAAAATAAATATTTTTGAAAATGAAGAGTTCTTTTCTAGATTTTCGGAGTCTTTAATTCATTGGAACATACAGTTCCGACATTTGAACGCCGGAATTGTAATTTGAAGATGATCACGTGGATTCCACTACTTAATCATTTATTTTTAATATCTACTAAGCTTATCTCCTCGAGAGCTTAAAATTGATACCAAACTAGACATCATTTAAATGATTTGTGAAATAAACAATTGACAATAGTTTAAATATTCTCTTTGACACTTCTACCAGCATTATTTCCACAAGAGCTTTAATTTGATTGACCAAACACGATAGAATCAAATTACTTATTAAAAAAAAAAAAAAAAAAATGAAGGATGTTTACATGTGCTGTCAAAATATGAGTGATAATAATTCTAACTCCACATTATAATTCTTTGGTCAGAAAAATATGACGAATTTTATAATAACTTAAATTTTGATAACAAATGAACCGCTGATAGTTTTGAAAAATGTTTCTTGTGAATGTTGTACCAAATCGTTCAATGATTAGTTTTGGCTATTTCATATTTTATGATAAATACTATCGTTTATAAAATAAACGCAGAAAAACTAAAAATGTTGCATCACTAAAGTTTTGGTTCCACAGATTGAAAAAAAGCTCATTTATGAACTTGGACCTATCTTTTTGATGACAGATTGACCGACGTTTATTAAAACTATATTCTATATAGTTATAAGTTCAATAGAGTCTGAAATGTGAAGATTCATCAAAATTATAGTAGTTTTCCTATTACATTATAGGTCGAGGAAGTAAAAAATCAATCCCCTAATTTGCCGCCCCTAAATCTGCCGCCCTAGGCTCAAGCCTTCTCAGCTTGCTGGTAAATCTGTCTCTGGGTATATCAGAAGAATGCAGACATTTCATAAGTATGCAAGTATTTCAGATGTATACAGATATTCCAGGGGAATACAGATATTCTTAAGGAATACAGATTACCAAACAACTGAAACAATTTTTATCCCTGAGGAAGCTCAGGTCATTGATGGTTTTGTTCAAGGCTCTTCAAACTTGTTGGTTTAGTCTGTTGACTTCTCCACTAAGTTCCAAGGGTCAAAACCCTAATTGATGGTTATATAGAAACATCTAGTTATTATTTCATACGATTTACTCACTTCGTAAATACAATGTAATCAAAATGAACTGTAGCAAGCCGAAAATCAGGCACGTCCAACCCGCGAGCCGGATTGCTGGCGCTCGCGGGCCGATTTCAAAATGAAAAAATGGTATTTTATAGATATTTCGCAGAAAATATGAATATACTTGAAGTATTTTATTGGACTTGCAAATAGTCCAGAGGAAAATATGTATTCTAGCAGGTATACAAATGTATAAGGTATCCTACAGGAAATTTGACGTCTCTGAAAATTCTATAGTGGACCGATATCAGTGATGAACACTGTGCTGTAAGATTTGTTTCTGTTTCGACCTAAGATACTGCTTATGTTGGGGATAAAATGATTCTGGAAGATGGACTTCTAGATCTGACCAAAAATGTATTGTAATTTTTATTGCTTTTGTAGGATTTGTTTATAATTAAATAAAAATTACTATTTAATAATTTAAAATAAAATAAAAGTTTATTCTTCCGGATATTACTAACAAATACTATATAATTTATTTATTGCTTATTACTATTAAACAAAGTCGCAGATATTAATTTTTAATTATTTATTTATTCATTGCATTGATCATTCATTAATTCATTGTTTTACTGTTCACTATTTTACTGTTCATTGTTTACTGTTCCCAGTCAGGTCGTTTGCTTGCCCTTATATACGGAAACCCGTTTCTCGAAATATTCTAGATTTAGTCGAGCACGTTATTAGATTTTTCGACCGAGCGGGGCGACGCGATTCGAAACAAACAGTACGAAAGGCCCCGCCCAGACAACAGATATGGATTCAGGGCTTATTTGATTTTTTTTCGAATTATGAAACTTTTGCACGTTACAGTATGACAACATTTCGATTCGCACTTATTTTGAAAAAAATCATCTAACTTTTGAGACTGAATTTCGACTGAGAATTTAACTTGCATTAACACGCAAGCGGAAATTTACTTTCGGTATAGCTCCCGCAGAACATTTAGGGATGGATTCCCTGTAAGTGATTGGACCAAACTTATTTGTACTCATTATTGGAATAAGTATTTGCTAATCGTCAGGAAGATCTAAATCTTTAGTGATAACGGAAGTACTTCATTTAGATCGAAAGATAAACATGTAGGTAACAATATTAATTCAAATTTTAAATAATTTTTACATATAAAAAATTAACAGTCTATAAAAGACGTATAATAAATTTCAAGAAATGACAGTTCAATACTTGAAACATTTTTGAAACAAAAATTATTGGTAATAAAATATTTTTTGTCAACTAAACATTTGAGATTTATTTCTAATTTAAATTATTGTCTATTAAGAACAAAATACGACCAGAATTTCCTCAAAAAAATATCCAAGTATTTTTTGTCCTTGGAAAGAACTAATGACAAATGAAAACGACTTTCGCGTCCATATTTGAAATGAACAACAAAAATTATTACATTTCGTATTTCCAAGCCCCGTATGAGCAAATATAATAAACAAAACTTAAAAACAATTTTAATTGCTAGAAATATACTTTATGATTTTAAACTTAGCTGGATATCGTCTTGATCGGTTAGCCTGTTTCTAGCTAATGGTTTAACACAGTAGGTGTCCAAGATTTCCAAAATTAAACAAGTAGAATTAAAATAAATATTTCATTTGATAGGTTAGGATTTATTCTGATGCGCCGACTACTAGATTCTTCTTTTTTTTCGTTTTTTATTTATTCATATCCTCTATGCTTTTTTTTACAATCGTGACAAAAAAATATCTTGGAATCGTGATAATTTTAATATTGTGTGGGTATACTTGATACTTTAGGTGTCATATGTAAAATAATATACCTACTATCTTGATTATTTGAGAGAGGGCAAAAATAAAGTTTTTGGGTTTCTAAGACAGTTACAGTTTTCTCTCTGTAATTCTCAAAAGCGTTATAATATTTAAAAATGCCGGTATGCGGCTTAAATATGCATGCAAAACAATGTTCCACTTCACAAGAAACATGTTATTTTAAATTTTCTATACTTTTTATTTTATTTCTCCGCACATTTAATGGTGCAGTTTTACTTCCTACCTTTAGGGCATGACATATTGAGCAACCCAACACATACGATATACGTACTTATATATTAATACTTAAACACTTACAGATATCCACTGCAACTTGTAATTTTTCTATCTTGAAGTGTATTGTGCTTCAGTCTGAATACTTCTTGCATGGAAAGCATGTATCTTCAACGGTTGCAGAGAAGGCCTCAGGCTGTGCGATTTTTTGTTGAAGGAACTACCTGCAAAGTGAAATTATTTTTGTTAATAATATGGAGAATATTCTAATTGTTAAAGTAGTTGTCATGCTGGCCACTTATCTGCAGGATCTCTTAAAATAACAATATAATGTATGTATTAGTAATTCAAAACTCCAGCATTCCAAAGCGTACAAGAAAATCGACGGATCTCCTCGAATCGTGCTCAATCGACTTTCCGTCTTACTTGAAATTATGGTTTCCCTACTTTTTTTTCGATATATTTACTTCTTCCACGATTATCACTAAGATATTATAGTGTAAAATATCCTAGAGGAAATACTGATATTCCACAGCATTTTCTTGGCAAAACAGGTATTTCTGATGTACTGAATACAGGTATTCCACAGGAAATACGTGCATTCCTGGTATATATTAGAGGAAATAGATGTCTTCCACATTATATATATGTATTCTACGGCAATAAAGATATTCTAAAAGTATCACGCGGGGAATGAGAACATATTATCCATGAATATTTTGTAGAAAGTACAGGTTTTCAATATTTTGCAGGTAGTTCTGGTACTTGGCAGTAATACTACGAAAATATAGATATTATAGAGGAAAATAGGTATTCCAAAGGAAATACAGATATTCTACAGGAAATATAGCTATTTCTGGGACATTCCAAAAAATGTACAGGTATTTCACGGGAAATACAGATATTACCGAAGGTCTTCACAGAAAATATGGGTATTCTACGGGAGATACGCAGGAATAAAAATATTCTAGGAGTATTATGTAGAAAATAAAGTTGAAAAATTCACAAATATTTCCTGGGAAGTACAGGAACTAAATATTTTGCAGGAAATACAGATATCTTCAAATGGTTATACAGGATATACAGGTATTTCAGCAGGAAATAAATGTATTACTGATGTATCTCAGAGGAAATTCAGGTATTTTAAAAGTATTTCAAAGAAATTACTTACATGAAATCCATATTTCAGGAAGTACTGGTACTTTATACGAAATACAGGTATGACAGGACTTTTTTACATTAAATATAGGTATTTTACGGAAAATACAGGTATACTGCAGTAAAAAAAATATTCTAGAAGTATTACGCGGGAAATTCGTACATATAGTTCACGAATATTTCCCAGGAAGTACAGATATTTGATATCTGGCAAGTAATACACGTATTTCCGAGTAATTCTGCCGAAAATATAGGCATTCCAAGGCAATACAGGTATTTCAGAGGAAATGCTGGTATTCCACAGGAATTATAGGCATAACTCTGGAAAAACAAATATTCCACAGGAAATACATGCATTCCTGAAATATCTTATAAGAAATACAAGTATTTTGCAGGAAATACGTACTTATAGTCCATTGGTATATTCTTGGGAATACAGAACTGACGAAAAAAAGGTATTTCAAGAATCTTTCACAGAAATTATAGGTATATTACAGGAAATACAAGTATAACACAAAAATAAAGTTATTTTACGAGCAAAAAAAGTGAATATAATCCACGAATATTTCTTACGAAATACAGGTATTCAATAGGAAGTACAAGTATTCAATATTTTGCAGATAGTGCAGGTATTTTCGAGTAATTCCACAGGAAATATATGTATTTCAGGAAAATCTGAATATTCCAGAAAGAATGTGAATATTCAACAGGAAATATACATATTTTCTCGGAAAAACAGGTAGTCCAAAAGAAATATATGTATTCCTGAAGAATCTCGAAATAAATATAATTATTTCAGAGATATTTTCCAGAAAATAAGCACATGTAATCCATTGGTATATTCTAGGAAGTACAAGTATTTCATATAGGAAGTTCTGCAGGTATTTCACTAGGAAGACAGTTATTGCAGGAGTCTACTACATAAGATATAGGTATTCTACAGTAATAAAGATATTCCAATTGTATTACGCAGAAAATACGTACATAAAATTCACAAATATTTCGTAGGAAGTACAGGTATTCAATAGGAAGTACAGATATTCAATAGGAAGTATAGGTATTCAATAAAAAGTGTAGGTATACAAAATTTTGGAGGTAGTATAAATATTTCCGAGTAATTCTACAGGAAAAATCGGTATTCAGAGATATACTGGTACTTTAGAGGAAATGAAGATATTCCACAGGAAATATAAGCATTTCCCAGTAAAAAAAAACGTTGCAGGGAAATACATGTATTCCTGGTGTATCTCGAAGGCAATACAGATATTTCAGAGGTATTTCGCAGAAAATATGTATGTAGCTAATCCATTGGCATATTTTAGAAAGTACAGGTATTTCAAAGGAAGTATTGCAGGTATTACACAACGAATACAGGCATTACAGTACTCTTTTACGTCAAATATAGGTATTTTACGAAAAAAACGTTATAGTAATTAAAGTACCAAGGGTGTTAAAGGACAATAATGCCTGAGATCAACAGTGTACTTTCCGCGGGCCTCCGTCTCAAGATGTGTACGTTGACCGTAGACATTATCGTATATTCCAAAAGTATTACGCGGGAAATACATACGAACAATCGAAAAATATTTCCTAGAAAGTACAGTTATTCGATATTTTGCAGGTATTTTCGAGCTATTCACAAGGAAATACAGCTATTCCATAGTACTAATCGTATTACAGAAAAATTACTGGTATTCCATAAGAAATTAGGTATTTCTGGGGTATACAAAAAAATACTTATTTGTAGTTCATGAGTATTTCCTTGGAAGTACAGGTATTTCATTGGAAGTACAGGTATATCACAGGAAATACAGATATTAAAGGACTTTTTCACAAGACATATAGATATTCTATAAAAAATTCATGTATACTGTAGTAATAAAGATATTCAGAGAATATTACGTGGTATATACGTACATATAGTCCGCTAATATTCCATGGTATTGAATATTTTGCGGGTATTACAGAAATTTCCTAGTAAATACATGCATTCTAGAGAAATTTGGGTATTTCAGAGGGAAAACAGATATTCCACAGGAAATATAGGTACTTCTGGGTTATACCACGAGTATTTTTTAGGAAGTACAGATATTTATTAGGATTTTAGGTATTTCTTGGAAGTAGAGGTACTCTGCAGGAAATACAGATATTACAGGAGTATTTCACAGGAAATATAGGGACTCTATGGGAAATTCAAATATATTACAGTAATAAAGATATTCAGAAAGTATCTTCTGGTTGATACGTACATACAGTCCACGAATATTTAATAAAAGTACAGGTATTAAATATTTTGCAGGTATTACTGGTACTTCCTAGTAATTTCATAGGAAATACATGCATTTCAAAGCAATTTGAGTATTTTAGAAAATATACAGATATACCACAGAAAATAAAGGTATTTCTGAAGTATACCACGAGTATTTTCTGGGAAGTATAAGTATTTCTTGGAAGTACAAGTATTCCACAAGAAATACAGATATTATAGAACTGTTTCACAAGAAATATAGGTATTCTATGAAAAATTCAAGTATACTACAGTAATAAAGATACAGAGTATTACGCGGTATAAACTGTCACAAATATGAAATATTTGTAGTAATTAGGTCACATAATTATTTATTTGAATTCGCTGTAACTGTAACCCTGGTTAGTATTGACAGGATCGATGTTCAATTGTCGGACATGATTGACAGGCTATGGTCACTAGATGTTTGGTGGTTGCCAGGCAATAACTGTTAGACAATTGAATGTTGACCCATTGTCGGCTTAGGTGTGTAAGAGCGTAAGCTAGGAGAGGAATTCATTCAGTCTGTGATTCAGTACGAGTAGCTGTGCGCGATATTGTGTTCATTTGAGTTTGTAAAGTAAAGATTAGCACTGTAACCTGTGTAAATAAATAAATCACAATAAAATTTGTGACAATACGTATATAAAGTCTACGAGTATTCCATGGTAAATACAGGTACTGAATATTTTGCAGGTATTACAGGTATTTTCTAATAATTTCACAGAAAATACTTACATTCCAGAGGAATTTGAGTATTTCACAGGAAATTCAGATATATACAGGAAATATAGGTATTTTTTGAGTTATACTAGAAAATATTAATCTGTATTCCACGAGTATTTCCGAGAAAGTACAGGTATTTCTTGGAAGTACAGGTATTCCACAGGGAATACAGATATTTCACAGGAAGTAATTAGATAGGAAATACAGGTATTGCACAGGAATTTCAAGTATGCCAGAGGAAATTCGGGAACTCCATATGAATTATGATAAATAAAAGTTTGGAGAGTGGTTAAGTTAAGTAGTCAAAAATTCATCAAAATTTCACTCTTGTGCCTTCTTTTTGAGTTTCATGTGCGTCAATCATTAATTTTAGTGCCATAAATTAGAAAAACGGAACAGCAGATTAAAATTTGTGTAGGGTGTAAATAATAAGCACTTCTAAGAAATGAATAAGGTTGGTCGTGAACTTAACAGACAGCCCATATGCGTGTTGAAATCAATTACAGGAACAAACGTAACAAAGCGATATTTAGTACTCATTTGTAGCGACATAGATTTCGTTTTTGAGAACCAAGTAGGCCTTTAAATCACTAGTTATGCGCGCATTCATATAATATCTTCCATATTGTTCTGCCTACGTCTGACTTTTTATTTATTTTATTTATAGTGGTCTGTTGTTGTCTTCTATAAGCCCGAAATAAAACTTTGTTTATGTTATGAAGGTGCGAGTGATACATAGTCTAACATGAAATATAGGCGGGGCCCTATGGTAGATATGGTTTTCAAAAGCACCGTCATTACTTTATAGTCAATTTGGTGTTAATTTAGCGACCAAAGAAAAATTTCTTGCATACAGGAATTTCTAAGATTATAATTACTTGATGAAGCTATAAATACTTTGTCACAGTATCGTGTGTATTCCAGCGGATCGACGAATCAGTAATTCCTGCAGAGGAAGAAAAAACTTACGTTAATTGCAAGTGAAATTGATGCACATTTACACAACCGTAATTGCAATAAAAATAAATCGCAATTATGTGGAATCAAACGAATAATTCTTCATTTGTGTTATCTGGAATCTAGAATTCTAGTTTTTCTGAATGTACGCATGTCTAATCAACGTATAAGGTCTGTCCATTTGATTTGCTTTTCTGCTTGAATCATCAGGGAGGAAAAAGAAAACGTTTCACAAGATTTTGAGTCTGGAAGGCTTTCATTTGAGTTGGAAAAAAATACTCTTGAATGGGACGTTACCGTCTATTGTGTATCTTCTGTTTAACTTCTTATTCAGGGCCGGCATTTGAGTATTTTTATAAGCACCCAACGGAATTCGCGCGAACAACGTTCGCCTCAGCGCGCAACGTTGCAATTTGCAAATTGTTATGCGACAAATGGCAACATTGACAATTTGTTCAACGGCATACCGACGCCTTGGACTTCGAATGACCGTCTTGTACACGCATTTTACGACCCGACAGTGGTGTGGGAGAGAAATTTTACCCAATTTTCTTCCGATTTTAATTTGAGAGTTATGGGAGGTCATGTACTGCCACAAATTACAAAAAAAAGTATCCCTGAAGATGATATAGTTTATTGAGGTGGGTGCAACCGGTAATAATGTTAAGAACGTCCAGTAAAATTATTATTAAAACCTCGTATACTTAACCCAATAAAACAACTTTTTATATGGTGCTATAATTCAGTTAAATGTAACTTTTGTATTAGATTTTATGCCTCATAACAAATTTACAACATTCATTACAACAAGTAATTAATTATAAACAGCTTCGTATACTTGACAGTAATTTTACGACAATATTTTTGCTTGAAGTGTAAAAGTGTTTTACAGCGCAAATTTTTGCGGTACGCCTCTGGAAAGTATTCGATTAAAAATGTGGAGAAGAATCCTACACAGGTTTTAATATACTTAACAGTTGCGGGATGCGCCGTAGCAAATATCCCGCGAATTACATTTTCAGTGTTGCCAACTTACTTTTATTGTTATAATGGCATGTACTTGAGTACTACCTTCTTTACAATAGTCTTGCGCGTACAACATGGTTTTAATTACATGTACAACCATACCATATGCTCAAAAACAAAAGAAGGATATTGTTATGTTCAAAAGAACTGTACTTCGTTTGTTATTGACGTTTTTAATATCCCTTGACTAACAGGAGATAATTTCGAATATCCACCATTCGATTTTCAAAATAAGATAGTAATTACGGGCTGTAAAATTTCTGCATTTATTTTGAAATTTAAGAATATTTGATAAATCCAGCATACAATTTCGCATCTGTTGAGCGTGTGGGATCGCCATCGTACTAAACGTGTACTTTGCGTAAATCTATACGAATGGAATGCAGCCTAATGTAATTTCAATGTAAGACCGTATCTAGAACGCTTTGCTCGGCCGATTGATAAAGATATCTTCGCGTTCCACAACACATCACTCGCGGTTATGTTTTTCATAAATTTCTCCTTTTTACGCACACATGTGCTGAAGCCATTTCTGCCAGAAATAGAAATTACTCAACTGAAATGGAAATCCAGTTGTTCGAAAACAGTTATTAGTATCTTGAGAGCTTTAAAAGCTTTAAAGTTGGTTGGATGAAACGATAGTTGCTTTGTGAATCAATTTTGTAGCTCTAATAGTTCTTGAAATCCCAATATAGTCCAGTCAATTTTTTTATTGTGGGAATATCTTTGTTTTGGCATGTACAATAAGTGGGCGAAAATCATGTTGTCAAATCTTGGTGCTTTAGCAGATATCGGAGGCCAAAGATCAGAAATCCCGTTTTTGACCGGTTTTTCGAAAATATCTCATTTTCTAACGGTCGTAGAGCATTTGATGTCATGTGTAAAAATGAATTATAAGTTTTTCTCTACAAAAAAGATTAAATGACTTATTAGTGTATCTTTAACTGTAAATGAGATACTGCGAGTACAACGTGTACCGACGCGCATTCATGCATTCTTTTACGCACCACCACTGGAAATACTGAATTTAAAGATTCTACAGCTCATCGTTCTGGATTTTTGCCAAATACTCGAAAATTATCTTGTAAACTGCACTTCCGGTTGAGCCGATCGCAATCATAATGCAAGGTGTACAACCAGATTTTATAGAAGTGCTTAATGCAAAATTTCAATAATCTACGTCTGACTGTTTTGAATTTACGCGGGAAATTCGACTGTTTAGACGTTCGCAACCATAACGCGATGTGCACAACTAGACCTTAGACTTCAATTTCAACATTATACGTCCGACGGGTTTTGGGATCTGCGAGTTACATACATACATACGTACACACGTACCAACGTCAAGCCGAAAATAGTCAAAATGGATTCAGGGATGCTCAAAACGGATATTATTATCGAAATTATATATTAAAAATGTTGGGTCGCACTTTTTACGCGCAATATCTCGTCAACGGTTCTGAATACGCAAATGAGTTACACTATCTTTTTTGTAGAAAAAAGTGTGTACTTGATTTTAATTAGAGACCTCAAATGCTCTACGACCGTTAGAAAATGAGATATTTGCGAAAACTGGTCAAAAACGAAGTTTTTGATCTTTGGCCTTCAATATCTTCTGAAGCACGATGATTTGACAATATGATTCTTGCATACTTATTGTATATACCAAAACAAAGATCTACCCGCAATAAAAAACCAGTACCATTTATTCGGTAATATTACCATGATGCTATTATATTGGTTGGAAAAGAGCCTTCAAATAGCGTTATGCAAAGTTTCAGACTTGTGTGTTCTGTAGATTTGTTGTAGCAGTGACGATAAGTAAACGTTTTTTGTCTATTCTATGAAATCGATTGAATTGAATTTCGTGCCGTGATTAAGTACTTAAGACCGAAAGAAATAAAAAATAAGTTAGATACTTGATCGAAAGAATCTGTTTCTTCATTTACGACAATTAAAAAGTGGGCGTGATTCCTTACAAATCCCAGAAGACAGTCGTTATAACTTTCCTGCACCTTGTAGATGCAGAAAAATGCTTATCGTCGCCCAAAGTAATTTTAGTTCAGTTAATTTAGACAAAAAGTCACCCAATCTACCGAATAAATGGCACTGTTTTTTTTTACGGGAATATCTTTGTTTTAGCAGGTACAATAAGTATGCGAAAATCATATTGTTTCAGAAGATATCGTAGGCCAAAAATTAAGAACCCCGTTTTTGAACAGTTTTTTCCAAATATCTCATTTTCTAACGGTCGTAGAGTATTTGATGTCTTCAATAAAAATCAAGTACACACTTTTTTCTACAAAAAAGATAATATGACTCATTTGCGTATTTATAACCATTGACGAGATATTGCGCGTAAAAAGTGCGCCCTAACGTTTTTAAAGGAAAGCATAGCTAATATATCAAATATTTGACTTGGCTGCAAAGTTGTGATACATTTACATACTTATTTTGATGGAAATACCCGTTTTGAGCATTCCTGAATCCATTTTGACAACTTTCGGCTTGACGTCGGTACGTGTGTACGTATGTATGTATGCAACTCGCAAATTTTGAGGCTCGTCGAACGTATAATGTTGAAATTTTGTATTCAAGACTGGTCTAAGGTCTAATTATACACCTAGCATTATAGTTGCAAACGTCTGTCCCGGAAATGCACTTTACATAAAATTTTTTTTTGAATTTTTCGCACTAATCCAAAATGGCTAGCCGTTGGATGTTGAAATTTAGTGTTTGGAACAGTTGTAGCATTCAAATGATTGTTCTATATGTTTTCAGCCTTACATTTTACCTCAGTGGTGGTGCGAAAAAGAATGCACGATTGCGCGTCTATATCTCATTTACGATTATAGATACGTAGATAAGTCATACGATCTTTTTTGTAGAGAAAAATGTATACCATAGTTCTACTCATGACCTCAAATGCTCTACGACCGTTAGAAAATGAGATATTCGCGAAAAATTGGTCAAAAACGGGGTTTTTGATCTATGGCCTTTGAAATCTCCTGAAGCACCATGATTTGACAATATGATTTTTGCATATTTATTGCACGGTAGATAAAACTTAAATTGACTGGACTAAATCGGTAGTGAAGGATTCACTAATGGTACAAGTCTTACTTGTTCCTAAACAGTCATCAAGGACAGTTCCTTGCGAATCCTTGAAGACAATCACTGTAATCTTCCAAGGGGAACCTTTTCTGGTGCAGACTCTTTGTTGTCTACCCGTTATTTAAGGTATTTTTTGATTTCAGGTGTATCAAAATGTTGAAATGACGCTTGAAGCTGATTAAATTCCGCTGAAACAACAGGAACTCGTCTTTAGGATGCGTCACACCATTTTGGCGTGCGTTTCTTCAATCGCAACAACTTTTCTTTATTGAGGGACAGTAGTCCAAGGGAGCCAAATCGGTAGTTTAAATAGTCGTCACGAATGAATCCTTGCGAATCCTAGAAAACAGTCACCATTACTTTCCAGAAGGAAGGACAGTCCGCCTTTTTTGGTGCAGATTGGCTATCCGTTGTTTGGGCTATACTCTTCGATCTTAGTCATATTGAGGTGCATCCATGTTTATTTCAGAATGCTTATCTGATTCCTAAAATCCTATCGAGTCATACGATTTCAACGTTCCCTTAAGCACAGCAACTTTTTTCCATTGGGGGACTGATAGTAGTCTGAGAGAGCTAAATTTATAGTATAAGGGCTCCGTAACAGTGCATGATATTTCACTCATCGAGTCCCGGAAGACAGTCAACATAATCTTCTAGGGAAAAGAAACAGTCTCCTTTTTTTTTGAGGCAGACTCATTGTGGTCTACATTAGAAGAATCTGCTTCTTCATTTATTATGGTTGAAAAGTGGGTGGCTGAATTTAAACTTGGTCGTACGTCAATCCAAAATGATGAACGCACTGTACGCCCAAAAACAGTCGTAATCGACGGAATCGTCGCGAAAGTGCACAATTCCTCACTAGAAGATCATCGACTGAAAATTCCAGAATATGTTGAGGCTGTAAACATGCCGACAGACCGCGTTCACCATTTTTTTGTGATATTTTGAGTGGATGCCCCGTTTATTGACAGTTTGAACATTATCAAGAGTGTAGACTTATTTAAACGCAGTCCCTTTGAATTTCTTCGACGTTTCATCAATGTAGATAATTCACCATTACACGTCAGAGACAAAGCAGTAGTCTTTACAATGCATTGGGACAGCGGTAAGTACGCCTAGAAAAACCAAAACAGTTTCGTGTGCCGGAAAAGTTATGGCAATGGTCTTCTAGTTGTAGTTACTCAAAAAAGACATATTTAATGATGCAATCAAAGTTACACGTCCTCATTTAGTAAGAAATGGAAGAATCATCTAGATGATGAAAGCGCATTTTTGACAGCTCATGAATGCTTGTTACTTCAGAGATTTCGCAAATTACCATCCCTCACAATTACTGAGCTTGAAATCAAGCAGTTTGGGCTAACTTACGAAGCAGCAGCTTCCATTTAGTATTAGTTTCAAGTTAACTATTTGATAGGTACATAATTTATGCATGTACAAACTCAAAAATACCTTTTAATCTTCATTGTTTGGTTATTGACTGACGGGAGGTCAAGTGCTGTACCTTAAAATGATAATTTGATCTTTATCAAAGCTATATAAAAAAAAATACACCAAAAGTAAATAAATTTTCATCTAATAATAATAATTCATTCTAATAAGCTTCAAATTCGCGTCAAACAAGTCATTGAATGAATCCCGGACGGATTTGACAACTGTACATAATAATAGTGACACCCGTGGCGAAAGTTGTAACTAAATTTTTATCTACTTCAATAAATTTTAGTTGCCATATCCCTAATGTCATATATATCTATGAGCATTGTTACACTTGAAACAAGTAATTGAATAATTCAATCTTCCACAATCACTGAGCTTGAATTAAAGCAATTTGTGCAAACCTACGAAATAGCAGCTTTCATTTAGTACCAGTTTCAAGTCTGTAAAAGTGAATATAATAGCGCTTTTTCCCAAAAAATGCGCTAATAAGGTGCAATTTCAACATGATAATGCGCCTGCGCACAAGTCTCGCTTTGTTACAGCAAAACTCGAAGTGCTTCAATTTGAAGTGCTTCATTATGTCCCGTATCCACCAAATTTGGCTTCCAGTAATTTCTCTTTTTCTCAACTTGAGTAAATGGCTAGGGACGCATCTTATTAATCTGATGGTATTTAAAAGTTGGAACATCGTTGGACTAAATGTAATTGTAAGGAATGTGAAAAAAAATTATCTGCGAGGTTCTCTGACGCATGATAAATATGTGTATTTGAAAATTCTTTTCGCATTATCAATAGCGATCAGTAAAGTTTATTGAACTTGGAAGTTAACGTGTGAATCAAGCAATGACAGTCAATTAACCAGACTAGAAATAAATTCGCACTAGACTAGATTCCTTGGATGCCGTGTCTCAGTTTCCAATCGCGATCTTTCATTCTCACAGATTGACAGTAATTGCTTACATTTTCACGGTTCACATGAAATCGAAATACTACTTACGCGCCAAGTTCAAGGACATTTATAAACCAGTAATACCATTTTTTGTACGCCCTGTATATAATAAAGGCAAAGTGTTGTAATAAAGTGCAAATTTTATCAAAATGCTTTGCATGGATCCGAAATGGACAGTTATTAGAATAAATAATTCATTGGAAAACATAGACTCAAAATTACGAGATTTAATTTACATCGCATTCTGATAACAGAGCCGGCTTCAGTAATGCTTTATTGGGTCATAAGCCAGGCAGTGAAGCTGAAAGATATGCATATGAACGCTGATTGCAGCTCTGGCCAGTGAAGCAGGGACCTTCGCTTTTCTCGAAGACAGACTAAGTATCAACATAACTTATGATATCGAAAATTACCACGAGTTATTGAGATATTCAATGCTTTGGTCTGGACTATCGCAATTTTGTGTCATTGATCTCCAATAAGAGATTTTTCAGTTTTTTTAATGGATGCTAAGCAACATATTACAATTTATATATTTTATGGAGACTGGAAATCAAAACTGGCGCGCTAATCAATAATAGAAAACTTATTCCTCATTTTTCAAGTTTCGTAAATAATTCTTCCAAACGACTAAAATTACAAATGCTTTTAATCATTTGCAATAAGTGAATTTCCTGAACATTATCGTTAACGGAACTCAGGGTTCTCCGTTATAATGTTGCCATCTAACGAACTCATCTTTTACAGAAAGCCCCTGAAGGTAATTTTGATTTTTCACATTCAAATTCACGCATTCTCGATTTATCAACTGTTTATTTTTCTAAATACGTGATCATAAAGCCAAAAGTGATTTCAGTGTTGACATTGTGCATAATTTATGCTTTGCTTACCTGATCTTGATGAAATAATGCGTTTCTAAATTCAAACTATAAGAAAAACACTTTTTACAACAATATTTCACTATAAAATATGATAAAAGTTCCAAATATCTCAAGAGTTGTGTATTAAAGTACTCGTATCATCACTATATTCGTTATAACTAAATCCAAATGCTAGACGATGAACAATAATAGAATTCAAGCGCCTGCAGGTTCGAACCAAGTTCAAAACTCAAATATTGATTTATAATAAATGTACGTATTTGTAAACCATAGCACACATAAATATTCCAAGCCTGTTTGCAGTATAAATAATAATTATTTATGGCAAAAGTGACAATTTATGTTTTCTAATAAACAGATTTCATAATTCAGTTCGCATAGATTATTTTGATAAGAATACAATATGTTTTGAACTTTCAATATTTACAATCTAATATATTGGTATTGTATATCACTAATTCTCTATGCTCTCATGTGGGAGACATTTTTTTCTGATCGAGGTGAGCCGAGAGCGCGTGAAAGTATTTTATTCTTGTTAGGATTTTTAAAATTGCTTCGATTGAAAATATTGATTATGAAATAGTTTATACCTTACTATGTATGTAGCATGTTCACGCCAACGACTTTTGTGTAGATTTATATTGTGTAAATAATTGAAAATTGTAACCACATTCTTCAAGCACTTTTTACAAATTTTCTGATGGTTGTGCTAAATTGAATTAACATAACTATTCACATAAAATCTTGAGATAGCTTAGCTTTATTAATTCTTCTGAAATACATATATTTCTTGTGGAATCAATACCCTAGAAATGCTTATATTTCTTGTGGAATTCTTGTAGTTCCTATGGAATACCTGCCTTTCCATGTACTCATTTTCGGCGAAATGCCTTTGAAATATTTATATTGCTTCAAAAATTAACCAGGACAATCTGAGGTATACCTGTATTTCCTATGGAATATTTGTGCTTTCTAGGAAACATCCGTGTATTACATGAAAGTATTTCCTGCTAGATATATACCTTTCAAAGTACACTAAAAATACATGTATATCCTCTGAAATATTTAAGGAATACCTGTATTTTCTCTGCAATATTTGTGTTCTGGAATAGTTGTACTTCCTAAAAATACACATAAATTACATATAAGTATTTCCAGCGGAATACCTCTGAAAAATCTGTATGCCTTTAAAAATCAACTGAAGATATATGTATTTCCTGTGGTATACCAGTATTTTCTCTGAGATACCTGTATACCTCTCTATAATTGTATTTTCTATGGTATATTTGTATTTCCTAGGAAATACTCGTGGTTTACATGCTGAATACCTCTACATACACTGTAAACCTTCCGGAATATACCTGGAATACTTGTATTCCCTTTTAAATAAATATATTCCTCTAGAATGCTTATATTTTTTCCAAGCTACCTCAGGAATATTTGAGTTCTCTGTAGTATACTTGTAAATCTCGTATTTCCTTTGAAATATACCAGTAATACATATATTTTCTCTGCCATATCTGTATTCCTCTGAAATACCTGTACTTCCTAGGAAATACCCGTAAATTACATATACCTACTTATTTGTAGTGAAATATCTACATGCCCTTGAAAATCACCTGGAAACACTTGTATTTTCTGTTGTATACCTGAATTTCTCTATTCCTGTAGTTCCTATGGTATGTTTGTACTTCCTAGGAAATATATAAACTTATTTTCTGTTAACTATCTGCGAAAATTGTATATTTTTCGGAATACAACAAGAATATCTGCATTTTCACTGAAACGAATAAATTTCTTTTGAAATACCTAAGGACTGTGCTTTTTATAGTATATACTACTTGTACTTCCTGCGGTACAATTGGTTACTTGTAAGTATTTCTAGCGCAATTTCCTTATTTTGCTTGGAATATTCTAGAAATATCTGTATTTTGTCTGCAATATCTGTATTTTTCGAAAATACCTGGTACTTCCTACATGTATGTATCTCTATGGTATTTGTACTTCTATATCTTTCGGAATACACCAGGAATACTTGTATTCCCTTTTACATTAATGTATTCTTCCAAAATGCCTGTATTTCTTCTAAGATACCTCAGAGATATTTGTGTTTCCTGTAGTATACTTGTAAATCTCCTATTTCCTTTGGAATATTCCAGGAATACATATTTTTTCTCTACTATATTTGCATTCCTTTGAAATACCTGTATTTCCTAGCAAATACTCATTACATGTATTTATTTTCAGTAAAATACCACTGAATATGTCTTTAAAAATCTATTGGAGATACTTATATTTTCTGTTGTATACCTGAATTTCTCTGAAATACTTGAATAAATCTCTATGCGCCTGTATTTTCTATGATATATTTGTACTTCCTAGAAAATATATGAACGTATTTCCTGCTAACAATCTCTTGAGTAACTGTATATCTTTCGGAATATAACAAGAATATCTGTATTTCCACTGAAATGAATGAATTTCTCTAAAATGCCTGTAATTCTTTTGAGATATCTCAGGATAGGGGCGGACCGGAATTTGTGGTGCCCAGGGCTAACACTTTTTGGGAGCCTACTTAATCAATCAAACTTGCCATTTTGTCAAAAACCTATTTTCTATAATGATGTGTACGGTGTACGAAAAAGATAGAGACAATATATTTCAATAATCTATACATTTTTCAGAATTTTATTTATTATTAAAAATAAAAAAACGACTTTTGATTTCAAATTCTGTGTATTCATTTGAAACTTTGACGTTTCGATCCTTTGACCAAGGATCTTCTTCAGAAAACAATGATACAAAATGAAACAAGTCAAGTAACTAGATACTAAAAATATACAGAATACTAGATGTGATAACGTGGATATCACACCTAAACAAAAAGAATAAAATCCTTTGGCATTCACCCAAGGCTTGAGGAAAACCACGTGAAAACCCCAAATAGAGGAATATGTCCTACTTGGTACAGCTCCGCACACATCCCAAATCACAAAATACATGACATTTCAACAAGACAGCGTAGCGCTACTCTTTGCTATTGGTTTGGCTCACAACTGCAGTGTCAAATAGTCTTCAGTGTACTTTATAATCCAAAATATACACAGAACTACACCAACTTAAACTTATTCATTATATATGTGTGTTATTGATTACAGAAAGCCAAACATTTCATAATTCAAAATCATCAGTATGGTTGAAGTTATTTGGATGTTTAAGTATCTCAATTGCTTCTCTGACCAATTTACCATCAATCGATGAGCATCTTGCGACTATTCTTGTTTCTTCAAACTTGATGGCATGATCAGCTACAGAAAATTTATTTGGATGATTTAATCTTATGCATCTCCTATGTTCAGCAATGCGAGTGTTCACAGTTCGGCAATGGGGAACCCTATTTCTCCATCAATTGGGAATTATTACATGGAATTTTTTTGAAGAAAAGGCATTAGAAACTAGTAATCATTAACCATCCTGTTTTTGCCATTTGGCCCCATGGTCGTGATAGATTAAATGAAAATATCAAATTTATATCAGAAATCGAAAATAATGGGTCTTTACCATTTTTTGATGTGAATTTAGAACGAACCAATGATGGTAGACTTTTGCATACTGTTTATAGAAAACCTACACACACGAATCAATATATTCATGCTGATTCACATCACCGTCCTTTACAAAAGTACGGAACAATTAAATGCTTATTTCGAAGGGCTAATAATATTTGAACTTGATGATGAAAATAATAATCTGGAAGTGATTTACCAGAAAAATGGCTTCAGTTATCACTCCATTAAAAATGCTCTTCGATCCAAGTTCACCAATACTACTGTTGAGGATACTAGCGTGAGGAAAAATTATGTTTCTTTACCTTATGTGAGCAATGTTTCAGAGAAGATCGGAAAATCAAGCAGTTCATGAGACCTGTAAAGGACGTGACTCCCCTACAATCTTCGGGCATTTATAAGATCCCTTGTACCTGTGGGAAAGTCTACGTTGGACAGACGGGCCGAACAGTGAACACTCGCATTGCTGAACATAGCAGATGCATAAGATTAAACCATCTAAATGAATCTTCTGTAGCTGATCATGCCATCGAGTTTTTGCATGACATCAAGTTTGAAGAAACAAGAGTAGTCGTAAGATGCTCATCGATTCATGGTAGATTGATCAGAGAAGCAATTGAGATACTTGAACATCCAAATAACTTTAACCATACTGATGGTTTTGAATTATTAAATGTTTGGCTTTCTGTTATCAATAACACACATATATAATGACTATGTTTTAGTTGGTGTAGTTCTGTATATATTTTGGATTATAAAGTACACTGAAGACTATTTGACACTGCAGTTGTGAGCCAAACCAATAGCAAAGAGTAGAGCTACGCTGTCTTGTTGAATTGTCGTGTATTTTGTGATTTGGGATGTGTGCGGAGCTGTACCAAGTAGGACATATTCCTCTGTTTGGCGTTTTCACGTGGTTTTCCTCAAGGCTTGGGTAAATGCCAGAGGATATTATTCATTTTGTTTAGGTGTGATATCCACGTTATCACATCTAGTATTCTGTATATTTTCAGTATCTAGTTACTTGTCTTGTTTTATTTTGTATCATTGTTTTCTAAAGAAGATCCTTGGTCAAAGGATCGGAACGTCAAAGTTTCAAATAAATATGCAGAATTTAAAATCAAAAATTGTTTTTTTATTTTTTTATATTAGATGGTGGCCAAGGGATCATGAAAAAACCTCACATCATCAGCTGAAGAATAATGCTTTTTTTTCACATAATGTTGAAAAAGAGTAGTTGAAAAATAAAATACAACTTAATTTGGAAAACAATGCATTATTCTCCAGTTAATGATGGCGGGCTGTTCCGGCGCCGAAACGTCCAATTAAAATTGAAGTGTTTTTTCCACTATAAAGTTTTTTCTTGATCCTTTGGCCACTATCCAATATATGATCATTAGTCAATCTTATGAATGAAATTTAGTTACTTTTTGAAATTAATAATATTGTCCATTGTCTTTAATGTTTTCCATAGTATACTTGTACTTCCTGTGGAATAACTGATTACTTGCAAGAATATCCCAAAAATGCCTGTATTTTGTCTGCAGTATCTGTATTTTTCGGAAATACCTGGTACTTCCAGTGGTATACTTCTGAAATATCTCCATTTCTTGAAAAATCAACTAGGAGCAATTGTATACCTTGTGGTATATCTTTATTTCCTCTTGAACATCTGTATACCTTTGTACTGTATTTTCTATGAAATATTTGTACTTTCTAGGAACGTATTTCTTGCTGAATAATTCCGGAATAACTGTATATGTTCCAGAATACCTATATACCCTATGGAATACCTGTAATTTCTCTAAATACTTACTTGTACAAAGTACAATTATTGTGAAACCGACAAAATTCACATTTTACATTTTGATGGAAATACTCGTTTTGAGCATCCCTGAATCCATTTTGCCTATTTTCGGCTTGATGTCGGTATGTATGTGCATTCGAAACTCGCAAATCTCAAATCCCGTATAACGTATAATGTTGAAATTTTGTATTTAAGGCTGGTCTAGGGTCTAGTTGTGCACCTCACATTAAGGTTGCAATCGTCTGTACCGGAAGTGCACTTTACTTGAAACTTTATTTGAATTTTCCTCATAAATCCAGAATGATTAGCAACAGGATACTGAAATCTAGTATTTGAGTTTGTTGTAGCATCCTCATGGTTCTATCATAATTCTGTACCAATCAGCTGAGCCGGAAGTGCACTTTATATAAAAGACTTTTCGAATTTTCCGCATAAATTCAAAACAATCAGTTGCAGTATATTGAAATTTTGTATTAAGCACTTCTACAACATCTGGTTGTTGCTTTATGATTGAGATCGTCTGTACTGGAAGTGCACTTCACCCGAAACATTTTTTGAATTTTCCGCATAAATCCAAAACTGTTGAACGTAGTACCGTTTAGATGCTCATATTTTATTTTCATTGAAATCGACTGAGCCGGAAGTGCACTTTATTTAATAGTCTTTTGGAATTTTTTGCATAAATTCGAAAGATCGGCTGTAGAGTATTGAAATCCAGTATTTCAGTCTGCTGTAGCATCTGAATGGTTGCCTACTATTCTCATAACAATCGACTGAACCGGAAGTGCACTTCAACTGAATTTTTGTTAAAGTTTGCGTATAAATTCGGAACTGTTAGCCGTACAATCTTGGAAATCAGTATTTAGAAATATTGTAGCATAAGAATGATGACCTACTATTTTCAAAGCAACCGACTGTACCAAAAACTCACTTTACTTGATAAATTTTTATAATTTTTTGAATGAATCCAAAACGATTGGCCGTGGAAAGATGATGTGGTGCTTGATTATCGTATTATTATATGCAAAAAATATATTTAAAGATGAACAAAAGTCACGTGATTCCTCGATAAATATTTTTTAACCGGTTGTAGATTTATAAATTTTATTCATTCATTTGTTTATTCTATAGTTTACAAATATAAAATTTTAAATTCATTAATGAATATTCATGTTTCCACATAGTGGTCATCTTTTTTTTTATTTTTCAATTATACGAAAGTTGCAAATATTAAAGAGGATGAGACATCGAAATTATTTTGATGGTGAAAATTACCAAATTAAGAAAGACGTCATATTCGATTAGATAATAGGATATCAGAAATCAACGGCTTCTCGAGTCTGATCGGTAATTTGGTAAATAATTGATAAATGAGCTTGTGTAAATAGAATTATGAATGTGGATGGATGAATAGGGTTCAAGACAAGATTCTCATGTATGTATGTAAGTAATTATTTTGATCAACAAATACCGTTACTCTTGCAAAATTGCAAATTCTACATTGTAGAAATATATAAAAGATTCTTTATGTATAATAATCAAGATAATTATCACTTTTTTGCGTAGGATTCTAAGTAATGCATATAAAAACGAAGTTTATACGTTCGGCTTGAAAATTAGCTAGAATAAAATTCAAAACAATTATTTCTTTCTTGTATTATGGCTGTTTTCTAAAACAACTTTACATTTACTATTAAAGCTCGAACGTACAATAAAATCTACACTCATTACTGTAATTGCATTTCATTTAATCCGTTTTATGGGGTAAGATTACTCGTATTATCGACGTTAAAGTCCTCGGACGTAAAACGTATCGTACAACATTTCAAGAATAAAATGACACGATTACTGGATGTTTACTGCTGGAATGTTACACTAAATGTTTTTGTGGCTTCAATTACTCCACTTTAGATTTTAATATCGTAGGAATTTGGATCTTATTTATTATATTCCGTAAAGAGATTCCACATTTTTTGAATGCTCCTACTGTTCTACTAGAAATATCTATTAGCTCAGGAATAAATATAGTTATTAACAGATGAATCAATGTAAATGAATACTGTTTCTCATTTAACTTGCAAAAAGTTAGAATTTATTGCGTCAACTGCGCATACCTTAGCATAACAATAAAACTACCTCAGCGACTTCGCTCCTAAGTTCATTTTTGCAATAAATTATTGAATCCAATAGAAAATACTAATTATTCCACATCTTTGTGTGGGACGTGATAATGTACTTAATTAATACGTGATTATTCAAATTGTTTAACGATTTAAATACTGCAATTTTTCATTCGCAAACGGCTTGTAACTATGCGAATACTTATGCTAAGAATTACGCACAAATGTCAGTAAGGCGCCAGGTTGACCATACTTTGTTTATAAATTCACTGAAATTTTGTATTCTTAGTATAAAATAGTCATATATTTTAGATTTAATAGTTATTTTGGCATGTTTTTGACACTAATACTGATAAATTTCGAAATTTCGTAATTAATTTCCAGTTTAAAAAATTTATAAAAGGATTACTGCTTTAATTAGTCAAGAATACCATAATTTTTCGAAAGCATAACCTCATTTTCGAATACTTTTGCACTTTTGGGGGAATTTTAGAATATATGCAATGCTAGAAACAGGTCAACAAGAGAATAAATCAAAGTAGATAGGTGCTGCGATATATAATCGAATATAACAATCAATAATCGAAATTTATTATTGAAATTATAAAGAACTTTGCTGTCGAACAGTTTTTGATGACAATTTGTTGTTTAAGGTTGGCAGGACTGAAGAAAAATTATAAATAACTTGACAAATTGATTTCCTAGATGGCATTTCTCAACTAAATACAGGGTGTAGGTAGTACTATGTCCCCAAGCAAATGTGTGCCACATTTTATTAGAACAAGCAACTTTCACTAGTTTAATATCTCAAAATATTGATCATTATCAGATTCACAAAACAATTCAAGCTAATTTATAGTGTATTGTGATCTATAATTATAGCCTAAATTTGAAGTTCTAGATTAAATTAGAATTCACTAATCGAAATTATGTGCTAGATTAAATTATTTTTAGGAACTCACGTAAATCAAGCCCTGTCCAATATTCTAGCAATAAATAAGCGATAAAATAAATTTTTTAATTAAATAATCAGTTCATTAAGTTTGATTGACGAATCAATTCGTCATATATCAGCCTTCTCGCTCTTCTGACACATACCGATACACATACACACAGTCTAAATACAGAACACGTAACTTGCAAATATAGTTGAATAATTTTATTTCAGCCCCTAAATACGGTGGTATAAAAACTTGAAACTAGGGGAAACGCAATTTAAGGGCTTATATATTCTTAAATTATGATCGCTGAGAGGAAGCTAATGTAGTATTATTTATTTCAACCCTTTATGTACCAACCCTTGAATATTGAAGCATGAAAACCAAAAATTTCATTGCGGCACAATCATAACTATGCTTTATATGATTTTTTTATGTTTGTGTCGCATTTAAATGAGTAATTTTATGTGTTTTAAAATTTTTCAAATATCTGACAATGTTTCAGTTGAGTCTATTCTTGAAAAAATCTGCAGTGGTCTTATAATACTTCCCCGGCCATGAATTTTATGTCTAGTTTCATTGCTGTTTTGTATCAATTAATTGCATATTTCAAAGTGACAGCTCTCATTGTCAAAGTGACAGATAGCGGTTATATGAAATTACTATTCTATTTTACAATTGCCATAAGTGCTAAAGTTGATCTCAAATTTGGCAAAATGTGGTTATGTTGTAAAAAAACAAGAATCGAAAAAAAATATTTATTTCAGATTTCTACTTAGCTTATCTCTTCGAGAGCTTTAAATTTGAATTGATACCAGACGAGACGTTTAAGTAAAAAAAAAAACAATTGACAATCGTTTAAATATTATTTTTTACACTAACTAAAATTATTTTCGCTGCAGTTTTAATTTGATACCAAACACAATAGGACCAAATTACTTGTTTGAAAAAAAAAAACAATTGACTAACGTTTGCATGTGATGTCAAAATATGAGTAATAATAATTCTAATTTCACATTATGATTTTTTTGCATGTTTCAGAAATATATAACGAATTTTATAATAATTTAAATTTTATGAACCGCTAATAATTTTGAAATGTGTTTAAAGTAAATTTTGTTCTAAATTATTCATAGATCAATTTTGTATTTTGTATTTTATAATAAATACTTTGGAGTTTTGGAGAGTTTGAAGTGCTTCAGCTAATCCGACGTCAAGTTCACCGCACACCCCTGAGAAAAAAAATGTTCTTGATGTCAAGAAATTTCAAACTTTGACAACATTTATACCGAGTGTAAAAAATCGTGGGCTCAACTTACGATACAGGAAATCAAGTTCATTCATTTTTTTTTAATTTGCGCAAAAAATCGAGTGTCTGCGACGATTTGGCGCAAAGTTATGCATTAAATAAAATAAAAATCATTTTGCGCTTTTTTGGCCCTAAGGCAATTAATTGTAATTGATGGTCTTTTGAGTTTTAATTTATTGAAAGTGACAATCAAATGCTTCCAAGAAAACAAAGTTCATCAATTTCCGTGCAAGATTAGCCGAGTTTTGGCAAAAAAAAGCGCAAAATGTATTTTTTTTTTGTTTAAATCATAACTCCGCGTCTAATCGTCGCAGATCATCGATCAAGGAAAATGAATAAACTTGATTTCCTGAGTCGTGAGTTGAGTCCACGGTTCTTTTTGCACATAGTAAAAGTTATCAAAGTTTGACATTTTTACTTGTACTAAGTACAAGGAAGTATTGTGGAACCGACAGAATTCATCTATCAAAATTTTGATGGAAATATCCGTTTCAGCATCCCTGAATCCATTTTGACTATATTTGGCTTGATGACAGTACATATGTTCGTTAGTTCGTGCGTGCGAGCGTGCGTAACTCGCAATTCTCAAAACTGGTTGAACGTATAATGTTAAAATTTTGTATTTAAGACTGGTATAGGGTCTAGTTGTGCACCTCGCATTATGGATTCAATCGTCTGTACCGGAAGTGCACTTTACTTGAAACTTTTTTCGAATTTCTCTAATAAATCCAGAATAATTAACCGTAGGACTTTGAAATTCAGTATTTGAATTTGATTTTGTATCAGAATGGTTATCTGCTATTTTTGTGAGAATCGGCCAGGCCAGAAGTGCACTTTACTTGATACTTTTTTTGAATTTTTTGCATAAATCCAGAGTGATAAGCCATAGCATATAGAAAGTTCGTATTTAAGCACTTCTATAACATCTTATTGTACATCTTGCATTATGATTGCGATCGGCTAAGCCGGAAGTGCACTTTACTTAAGACTTTTTTTAAATTTTTCGCATAATTCCAGAATGATCAGCCATAGGATACTGGAATTTAGCTTATGAAATTGCTGTAGCATCTAAATGGTTATCTTCTATTTTTGTAACAATCGGCTGAGCCGGAAGTGCACTTTATATGACAGACTTTTTGAATTTTCCGCATAAATTCTAAATAATCAGTCGTAGAATATTCAAATTCTGTATTGGGCACTTTTATAATATCTAGTTGTACACCTTGCATTATGATTGCTATCGACTAAGCCCGAAGAGCACTTTATTCGAAACATTTTTTGAATTTTCCGCATAAATCCAAAACGATTGAACGTAGATTGTTAGAATTCAGTATTTAGGACGATTATACCGTCTAGAATCTAGACTCTAGATGCTCATATCTCATTTTTATTGAGATCTACCGAGCCGGAAGTGCACTTTACTTGACAGTCTTTTGAAATTTTTCGCATAAATTCGAAACGATCAGGTGTAGAATATTGAAATTTGGTATTTCAGTCTGCTGTAGCATCTGAATGATTACCTACTATTTTCATAACAATAATAATAACCGGAAGTGCACTTCAGTATGAATTTATTTTTAAATTTTGCGTTTAAATTCAGAACTGTGAGCCGTAGAATCTTGGAAATCAGTATTTAGGAATATTGTAGCATGAGAATGATGACCTACTGTTTCCATAGCAACCGACTAGGCTAAAAGCGCATTTTACTTGACAGATTTTTACACAACAATTGGCCGTGGAATGATGAGATTTTCTATTTGATTATATATATCCAATGATGTACAAGTAAGTCACTTGATGTCCACGTCAGATTTTTTGATATCAAGAACATTTTTTTTCTCAGACAGACAGAGCGACTTTTATAAGAATTAGGGTCCGTATTCTCACCTACATGAAAATTGTAATAAAAGCAGATGTGCTATCATGACAAAACATAAGATGGTAAGAGAAAGTATGCATACATTTTTAGGAAGCAGTGCTATATTAAGAGGTGAGATTACTCATGTTTCTTGGTTATAATAGAGTCCAAATTATGAAAATTAATTAAAATCTCGAACTGTCAATGAATCACATTACTTTCCTTATTACATATAGGTCAGGAGAGTGAAAAAAAATATATATATCCGAATGCAAATCATAAAAAATTAATTTAAAAGTGCTGTGATGGTACACCAACTGTTAAACAGTTTTATTTTCTATTTTTTGGGTGGAATAAAATAAGTTTAAGTAACATATTTCAGCAAACAAAAGATAGTTTCGAAAAAATTATTTAAAAAAAGTCGTTAATTCCAGTGCAATTCTAGTACTCACCTCCTGCTGCACAAGAAAAGTAGAAAATCCTACAAACTTCAATAAATTGTTCAATTGTGACACTACCAGACTCCTATCCCAATAATTATTCAGTTTTCTTATAATAAAATAGGAATTAAAATAAATATTTATTCCAATTCATTTTCTGGTTACTGTAAAATATAAATTTAAAATTCCTGCTTATGCAAGTTCAGTTTGGATGTTAGCACAAAGAGCATTCTTTTGCTGAATTAGTTGAGTGTTGTTGGTTGAGTGAGATAGTTTACTTGATGACTGATGGACATTTTTGTGAATTGTGACTATTTATTGTGTGAATTGGCAACTAATTTTGACGAAAATGGCAAATATGGTGTGTCAACGTTGCTAGGACGATACAGAGATTGCTGTGTTATTTTATTTGGCCAGGAACAATCAAGGTACATATATTCTTGATGAATTTGTTCATATCTTCAAAGCATGTTCGTCCAAAGTTCACTGTTACGTCGAATATTATATATTATTTAATTGTGCAGGAGGTTGAAGTTGATTATGAGTTCTAATTCAGAAATTTTTGTTCCAGGTAAGAATCCAATACTTTTTCAACAAAATTTGGTGAAGGAAACATTGGTAAGTCTATAAAATTAAAAAAAAATCAAACAGACATTTGGTATATGTTGTATTCACCGTCCCAATACTTAATCTGGGAAGGGATTAAAACATAAATAATAATAAACAAACCACAAACTATCAGACAATCATACCAAAGGGCAAAAAACTCTAGATATATTACACCTGATGTAATATTCTCGTATCCTGCTCTTAGATATCGGATCTAGTGAGCATTGACTTGACAAAACCGCAGAGAAAAAAAAAACAAAAATCTGCTGATCTATTAGAGTTACAAACTACTCAATCTAGAATTTTATAAAGTGAGTTGTTGATCTTGATGTGGCTGCAAGAGCAAAAGTAAATACGCAAGGTTTGTGTGTACGATGCATTTTGCAGAATTTCGTCTTGAGGTAGCAAATTTCGGATTAGGTTTCACAAAGATAATTCCGCAGGAATAGAAAAATGTGTAACTTCATACTTATACACAATATTTAAAATCAAATTTAATTTTACCAATTATTTATTTCATACCAACAAATAATTCAGTCCATTAATTTAAAAACAAAAGCGCACGTGTGCGGTATTTAAAAACAATTGCAACCAACAAAGAAATAATTGACCCAAACGAAATAAACAAAATATTTAATATTGAAACAAAAGAAAGCTGCTGCATTCAATTGTTCATGGGCAAGCAGGCCACGGACTAGCAGTAAACTTGAATATTAAGAGACATAAATCACTGGGCAAGCGTTCATTGTTGCACGCAAAAGTGGGACACACTTTGAGTTTCGATTTGGTATCCTTTGCTGTCGCCTTTCTCCTACATTCAAAGCCTCGTACCAATTTAATTTATTTCTCCGTTTGTTCAAAATAGGTTATTTTGTACATGATAAAAGTTGATTTACATTGTCTTGAATAATATCCCTGGTAAAAATAATTAACAGGGAAAAAATTCAGAGAACGATGAGAGAAAATAGAAGATCAAATATTACGAAAAGAAAGTGCAGAATATTCTCCGGAGCATTAATTAAATGTGATTAATTTCACTGATTACTGATTCAGTGCATGCTCTATGATACCTATAAATAGAAAGGACAAAAATTTATGGTATTTATTTTCCTAAAAGGTCACATATACATCATTTTACTAATTCATTTGATTAGTTATTAACATTTAAGATCACACAGGCGCATTTGATATTTATGAAGAAGTTATGAAAGATTTCACAGTATCAAAGCGGAAATAGAAAAGATTACAATCATGAAAATGGAGATAATTTTCAACTGATTCTATAAGATAGATATGTACAGGGTGGTGACTCGAAGGACGCACCCTGATTATTTTACATCAAAAAAGTGAAATAGTTAATAGGTTGATCCTGGAATATTCACATGATTCCGGTGTTTTTGAGCCGTTGTGTGATTTATTCCCTTCAGAAATTATTTTTTGCAATCTTCAGGTCCTCTTTATTCATTACTAGTGGTCGTCCAGTGGTCGAAATTCGACCGTGATTTAGTATATTACTAAATTTGAACGTTATTGAATTTAACCTCCCATCCTCGGAGGTTTGAGGTAAAATTAATTTGGTCTTCGACGCTCTATCCGAATCCGCAATCAAAAATAGTGATTATCATTCAAGATTTTGAAGTGACTTTCTACCCTTCGCTTCATCCCTCGGAGGAGGAAAGAAATCATTTAACTTTTACTTTAAATATTCTCCCATTCGGTGTGAACTTTTAGATATATTCTAGTGTAAAATAATATCGTATCCAACGGTAAATATAATTTTGGCTTTCTGCACTACTTTTCAATATAAACTTCAAGTATGTTAAATCTCACCTTCCTTCGTGCGTGCGGAACAGAGTTCCTCTCTCCACTTAAAATTAAAATAGGATTTCCTTGACATAATTTAGCTATCTGCACTTCTTCTCCATATAAATCTCAAGTTTGCCAAATTTTACATTCCTTCGTGGACGCGATACAAAATTATCTCTCCACGTAAAATCAAAATGGGATACTCTGCATATAATTTTAGCTCTTTGCACTCCTTCTCTCACGTATTAAAATACAAAAATGGAACATCTTGTATATAATTTTCACTTATCTGCACTTCTTCTCTATATAAACTTTAAGAGTACTAAAGCTCTCATTCCTTCTTGCATGCAATATATTTAACAAGGAGTGGAAAGTTTCCTCTCCACGTATTGATATGTAAATTAAAATGGGACGCCCTGTACATAATTTTCGCTTTCTGTACTTCTTTCCCATATGAACTTTAAGTATCTAAACTCACATTCCTTCGTGCATACAATAAGCTTGAAAAGGAGGCCGAAAGTTTTCTCTTCACGTATATAAGGATTGCCCATATATATTTCACTAATTTTTCAAATTCTGCTTAAAATATTTATAATAGCGTCAAGTTAGGTCAACAGGTCGCAGAATTTGGAAAACTGTGAGTTCAATACTGCATCCAGTGTCAGATTATTCATGAGGCACACTATACACGTGCCTATAGGTCTCAACTTCCCAAATCGCTATTAAAAATATCATATTATCCATCAAGGGAGAGAATTAATTCAAAGTTCAAAGTCTACAAAGCACTGAAAAAAAGGAGGTGGGAATGAATCCCTTATTATTTTTTTTAAATAGAAATATCCGTTTTGAGCATCCTTGAATCCATTTTGAAGATTTTTGGCTTGACGTCGCTGGTGCTGCTGTCGGTCGGTAATGCTCGGGCGCCAATACGGTGCAGCTCTTTGACGATGTTAGTGCTGGATAGCTAGCGGGATGGGAAAGAGTTTATTGACGATTAAAACTGAAACGTATAGTGAAGACAAACAGCATTTATTGTACACACAAAAAACATATGAACAACGGCCTGAAGCAAAATATACACGGCGACAAACAAGGGAAAATCAAATCACAGCAAAACAAAAAGAACTCGACACGAGTGCCACTCGAAAAGGAATTTCGGTTACCCTCGGTACGGGAGCCACTCGAAAAAGGATTTCGGTAACCCTCGATACGGGAGCCACTCAAACAAAAAAATTCTGGTAGCCCTCGATACGAGAGCCACTCAAACGGGAGGTTTTCGGTAACACTCGGCACGGAGGCCACTCAAAAGTGGATTCTGGTAATCCTCGATACAGGAGTCACTCAAAAAAAGAGGTTCGGATGTCGGTTCTACGGCTAACTTCGCTGGGTGTTTCTCTGGACTCAAGTCTCAGAATGGAATGACTAAATGTTCGATTTCGGGCTGAGTGAACTGAGCGGTGATAAGTTAAATTAAGTTGCGGATTTTCAGTACGGTATTTACTATTTGTAATGTTCGCAGATTTTGCTCCAAAACGAAGACTGCTTCGTTAAAGTACGTATGTATATACGTAACTCGCAAATCTGAAAACCCGTCGATCGTGTAATGTTGAAATTTTGTATTTAAGACTGTTCTAGTTGTGCACCTCGCATTATACTTGCAATCATCTGCACCGGAAGTGCACTTGAAATATCGTACTAAGCACTTCTATAACATCTAGTTGTACACCTCGCATTATGATTGCGATCGACTGAACTGGAGTGCAGTTTACTAAACAAATGTAGGGGAAGCCTTACTCTTTCAAGCCTGTTTTACACTTGACAATTTTTCCGTCAATTTTAAGTACTTAATGAGCAGCTTAATAAGCTAACAAGTTCTATTTTTCTTTCAATTGTTTAGAGTTTTCTAGTGATTTTATTGAAAACTGTGGTAGTGCCAAAATGTAAAACAGGCTCTACAAATTTCATCTATAATCAGCTCACAGCCGTTCCGGATTACTCATTAGGTACAATAGGCACGTGTCCAGGTGCCTTATTTATAAATTTAACACTTGCTGCTATTAGACTAAGAGCCAGCGCCTACCAGGCATACATTAAAGTATAAAGACTGAGATTTTGAGTATGCATTCTCACTACAATAGGTCAGTACGTTCGGGAGTTACGAATCTTGAGTAACGGTGACTTATAGAGGTATCAGGTAATGAAGGTTACCTGGCTTACTCATATTAAAGTATTAAGTCTGGGATTTATATATTACGTTCAATTAACTACTTCAAGTCAGGGTTCAAGAAGCCAGACTCTTCCGAAGGGTCTAACACCCCCACAGAGTCGGTATAAGTTCATAAACATTAACCCTGGGCATGCACACTTCATTTGTTGTTGCATAAGTTTCACACTGGGGTCTCAGAAACCCCAGACGAAAACATAGTTTTTCTGAGAATTGGATGTTGTTTTGACTAATTTTCATGATATGTAATTTATTCGGGATAATCATGAAAGGAGTAAGAGAACATTGAGTTCTTTAAGAGCACAATTTAGTGAGAAAAAAAGATAATGCATAAAAAAGTACAAATTTTTCGAATTTTTCTTATTCAATGCATAAAATACTAGATCTTTCATGAATTCACGTTCAAGTTTATCATTCATCAATGCAGAAAGATCTGTGAATTCTGAAAGAGTCAATTCCTGCTGAAATGTCAAAAGGGCGAATGATAGTGAGCTTTCAGCTATGTTAATAAATCTAGCACAAAATCCCAAACGAAAACGTAGTTTCTCTGAGAAATGGATATTGTTTGGATTAATTTCGATGATATGTACTCTATTCAGGATGATAATGAATGAAGTGAGAAAGCATTGAATTTTTTGAGAGCACACTTTATTGAAAAAAAAGACAATGCATAAAAAATACATATTTTCCAAATTTTTCTTGTTTAATGCATAAAATATAAGATCTTTCATGAATTTCGCGTTAAAGTTCATCATTTATCAACGCGGAAGGGTCTTTGATTTCCGAAGTAGTCATTTTCTGCTAAAATGTCAAAATGGATAATAATAAAGAGCTTCCAGATATACCAAAAAATCTAACGCAAACAGTCACACTGGGGTCTCAGAGACCCAAACACAAACAAATTCATAAATTATGACCCACTTACTCCAGCTATCATCAAAATACATATAGCACATACTAAAGACATAACTAAACTAAATTTACGAGGTGGTCACATCGTACTATATCGACTTTGTGCTTGTGCACAAGATAAGAATTGGAGCATGGGGTTTCTGAGACCCCAGTGTGCAGTTCCAGGGTTAATAAATGTAAAAGAGTATCAGTTAGAACTTTTAGATGAATCAGTCAAGTTGAAAAATATTAAGTAATGGAAGGTTCAAAATGGGAACCTGCAATTTTTAATGCAGATTCAGATTCACCATCAGGATGCTTCATTTCGGTGAGTTCTCTTGCCTATCACCATAGGAGTGTTTGATTTCGCTGTATTCTTCCTCCCAACCGCCGTCACTCGCGCGACGGCCCTCTCTTTCATCTTAAATTTTTCGTAAAGCATTAAATCCACAAATTCCAGGCATACCCTAGGTATAATTTGGCAAGGAATCCGAATCTGCAATAAAAAATATACTAATTCATCAAAGTTGCTTCTCGCGTCACTCATTTGGAAGGGTGGCTAGTTTCATTCAAAATATTACTTTTCATATTTAACTTTTTTTTTTGTAGGGTGGATATTTTTCTCATATCTCCTCTCTGTATCTGCAAGGTCGAGTACAAGCGAGAAAACGCTGTTTTTGTCCATAAATGCACTGAGTTAAACCAAAACCAGTATGATTCTGGCTTCGAAAGCGGAAAGTATTTGACCTTATGCCGACTCTGTGAGGGTGTTAAACCCTTCGGATGGGTCTGGCTTTTTACATCTTGAATTAAAATAGTTATTTGAACAAAATATATAAATCCCAGACTTTATACTTTAATGAGAGTAAGCCAGGTTATTGCACATCTTAATACCTGATACCTGTATAAGTCACCGTTATTCAAGATTCGTTACCCTCGAATGTTCTTACCTATTGTAGTGAGAATGCATACGCAAAATACTTTAACGTATGAACTAGCGTTCATCCTTGCTCATTTCTAAGTGTGAAGTGATTTCTGTTCATAATAAAAAGTAGGATATAAAACTATATCTATTTCTTAATCGTATTACTCTTTTAAATTGGATCATATTTTGCAGAGCATGCCAAAAAGCTCATAATTATGGATTCTTTTGAAGTAAAGCCATGTGTATTACATAATGCGATTACATAAGTAATGCATGCATTCTCAAGCGTCTAATAATTTTTCCGATTTGTAAGTTGGTGAAATAGATTTGAAGGCAAGTTATCTATATTTCCATAATAATTTTCTAAGCTAAGTAATATTATTTTCTATTCGTTGAATACATTTATAGCTAATAAATATAGATAAACGTCTGATAAATGTTGCTAATGACCATTTATTATTAATTATAAGCGCTGGTTCGTGGTAACACGGGTTCTTTATGAATAAACGTTTGTTCAGCCATCCTTTTCCTCTATTATTACCTATTTTCAAATGTCATTAAAATATTGAAGTTTTATGTACCAATATTTCATATTATATTAGCAATAAACTCAAGTATTGGTGCTAGAATATATTTTTTTCTATTACAAAAAGCAATCATTAATATATTCATTGAAAGACATGTTAATAAATTATCAACTAAATACCTTTCAAGTACTTCAAGAACAATACAAAAACTATTTTTATTTAAATAATGCGAAGTTATACACAGTTTAATCTTTGAGATTTTTGCTCCATTTATCCTATTGTTATCTTCATTAAACCTGTCAGTAGCGAAGTAAATCCAGCTTCTGTTCAATGGTTAGGCAAAGTGCAGCCGCTGTCTTCCATGTCCAAAGTGCATTTTATCTTCTGTAGTTGAAAGAGGTCAATGGATAATTCACAGTTTATGAAATCTCTCTATCTCTCATGTTATTTGATTGTAATGAAACACAAGAACAAAGCCGTTTGAAATTCAGAGTAACGTTTCTTAAAAGTGAAGAAGAGAGAGAAGAAACGGGTCTTGGAGATTGCGTGTGAATTGCCCTTAAACTATGAAGCCGAGATCTCCAAGAAAGGGGGCCGGAATGAAAACCTGAAGAGTTGAATACTGTTATTACTATGTCTTGATCCATGGCGCTCTGGGTTGGTGGTGAGGCGCGGGGAAGAGGAAGCAGCCGCGGGCGCAATAGCAGTGGGATCGTTCTGAAGATCTTCACCCACAAAGTCACTCTATATTCTCGAACAAATGAGGGTGTTCCAAGTGCAAATTGTCTCAGATTAAAAATACTTATTAACTTATTGCCCCCACTATTGGAAAACTCATAAAAATTTAAAACTATAATACATGAATACGAAACTGTTCTTCTTAATTGCTTATAAATATACTTCATAGATTCTGACTTTACTTAATGGTTTTTGTTTGTTTGTAAATGATAATAGCATAAATTAAATATCCACTCAATAATTTTATATTACATTGTACATAGATTGCGCATAAATTTACTGACTACTGTTTTTTTCTTCAAATGGATATTTTCGTTCTTCAGTCGATTGAGAAGTCGGTTTGAGTTGAAATTTCAGACTGTAATTAAAATTGGGGCCCTCAGGTACCACCATATTCTTTGATTTTTTGCATAACTCTCATTTGATTGTAGATATTGTCTAGAAATCTGTTATACTGTCAATTTCGATAGTCTCTTGAACCATACTTCCTAGATGACGACATCCTGAGGTTTTTGAGCCATTAAGATATACTGGTGTATCTAGTTAAGTTTTCCAGAGAAAATATTGATATTCCTGAAATATTTCAAAGGAAATACAGGTTATCCAGAGATAGTTCGCAGAAAATACATACAATTAATCGGCAAGTATTCTTTGAAAAGAACAGTGAATCCTGAACCTCGAGGAATACCTAAATATTCCGGAAGAATACAGGTATTTCATAGGAATGAAGATATTTCAGAGAAGTACAGGCTTTTTACAGAAAATACTGGTATTCCCGAACTGCAGGCAATACAAATATTTCGTAAGATTATAAGTATTTCAGAGAAATAAAGGTATTACAGGGCAATAAAAGTATTCCTGCGGAAGTACAGATATGCCTGAAGAATCTAAAAGAAGTACAGGTATTTCTAAAGTATTCTAAGATAAGTGAAGGTATTCCTGAATCACTCTAAAAGAAGTACAGGTATTCCTGAAGTATTCTAAAAGAAGTATAAGTATTTCTCAAGTATTCTAAAAGAAGTACATAAGTGTCTCAAGAATTTTAAAAGAAGTACAGATACTTCTGGAGTATTTTTAAAGAGGTACCAATATTCCTAAATTATTCTGAAATAAGTACAGGTATTCCTGAAGTATTCTAAAAGAAATACAGATATTTTCGAAGTATTTTGGAAGAAGTGCAGATGTGCCTGAGGAATTCTCAAAGAATTATAGATATTCTTGAAGTATTCTGAAAGAATTACAGGTACTCCTGAAGTATTCCAAAATAAATACAGGTATTCCTGAAGTATTCTAAAATAGAAAAATGTATTCCTGTATTATTCTAGGAGTACAAGTATTCTTGAAGCATTATATAAGAAGTACAGGTATTCCTGAAGTATTCTAAAATAAGTACGGGTATTCCTTGAGTATTCTAAAATAAGTACAGGTATTCCTGAAGAATTCTAAACAAAGGAAAGGATTTTCCTGAATTATTCTAGGAGTACAGGTATTCTTGAAGTATTCTATGAGAAGTACAGGTATCTCTGAAGTATTTTAAAAGAAGTACAGGCATTCTTGAAGTATTCTAGAAGAAGTACAGGTATTCCTGAAGGATTATAAGTGAAGTAAAGATATTTCTGAAGTATTCTGAAAGAAGTACGGATATTCCTGAATTATTCTGAAAAAAGAACAGGTATTCTTGAAGTATTCTAAAAAAGTACAAGTATTTCTGAAGTATTTTGGAAGAAGGACAGATGTGCCTAAAGAATTCTAAAAAAGTACATGTATTCCTAAAGTATTTTGAAAGAAGTTCAGACATTCCTGAAGTATTTTTGAAGAAGTACAGATGTGCCTAAAGAATTCTAGAAGAAGTGCAGGTATTCCTGCAGTATTCTAAAAAAATACAAATATTTCTGAAGTATTCTAAAAGAAGTACAGCTATTCCTGAAGTATTCTAGAAGAAGTACAGGTATTCTTGAAGTATTACAAGTGAAGTACAGGTATTTCTGGAGTATTCTGAAAGACGTACGGATATTTCTGAATTATTCTGAAAAAAATACATGTATTCTTGAAGTATTCTAAAAAAATACAAGTGTTTTGGAAGAAGTACAGATGTGTCTAAAGAATTATAAAAATATTATTCTATAGAAGTACAAGTATTCCTGAAGTATTTATAAAAGAATGAATAAGTTTCAAGAGGCTTAAGGATCAATCAAAGGCAATTTTCCAAATACATTGAAAATGGTCCTTTATTTCATAGTCTTTTTATATATTTAGACGTTTCGAACGATTACATTATCGACCATCATCAGCTGTTAATTGAAACAGAGTAAGTAAAAAACTAAGGCAAACTTACCACTTGATCAGTGAAGATATGCCTTGCACTGTTGAGTTTAATATTTAATTTTTTTTTATAAATATCTCCACTGATCAAGTGGTAAGTTTGTAATGTTGTCTTTGCCTTAGTTTTTTACTTACTGTGTTTTAATTAACAGCTGATGATGGACGATAATGTAATCGTTCGAAACGTCCAAATATATAAAAAGACCATGAAATAAAGGACCATTTTCAATGTTTTTTGGAAAATTGCCTTTGATTGATCCTTAAGCCTCCTGAAACTTATTCATAATTTAATCCAAGGATCCACAACGTTTTTAAATAAATATTCTATAAGAAGTACAGGTATTCTATAGGGAACAGAGATTTTTGAACACCTTTCAGAAGAATACAGGAAGATATTTCAGAGAAGTACAGGAGTTCCACAGGAAAAACTGGTATTCCTGAACCAAGGACAATACAAATATTTCGGCAAATCACGAGTTTTTTAGAGGAATGATGGTATTTCCAAGAAATAAATGTGTTTCTGAGGAATTACAGATGTGTCTGAAGAATTCTAAAAGAGGTACAGGTATTTCTTAAGTTTTTTTAGAGAAGTACAAGTATTCCTAAAATATTTTATCAGAAATACTGATGTGTCTAAGGAATTCTAAAAGAAGTACAAATATTTCTGAAGTATTTTTAAAGAAGTACAGTTATTTCTGAAGTATTCTAAAAGAAGTACAGGTGTTCCTGAAATATTTTGGAAGAAGAAATGACGTGCCTAAAGAATTCTATGAGAAGTACAGGTATTGCTGAAGTATTTTAAAAGAAGTACTGAGGTGTCTAAAGGATTATAGAAGAAGTATAGGTATTCCTGAAGTATTTTAAAAGAAGTACTGAGGTGTCTAAAGGATTATACAAGAAGTACAGGTATTCCTGAAGTATTTTTAAAGAAGTACTGATGTGCCTAAAGAATTCTAAGAGAAGTACAGATATTTTTGAAGTATTTTTAAAGGAGTACAGGTATTCCTAAAGTATTGTAAAAGAAGAACAGATATGCCTTGAAGTATTCTAAAAGAGGTACAGGTATTCGTAGTGTTTCATTGTCTTGTCTTGTTTTTCAAGACAGGAAAATAGAAACTTCTTGTCTTACCCATTTCTTGACGACGCATTTCTTGTCTTGTTTCAAGAATTCTTGATATTTCTTTATCTTGATATATAGGGGGATTCCCCTTTCTCTATTGCTTTATCCAATCCGAACACTCAGTTTAGCGTTAGTGTCTAATCTTTATCCTCCCTGTCAGTTATGTTATAAATCGATTCTAGCAACGATTTCCAAGATTGCCACCAATAGAAATAAATGAAAAGTCTGTCATTTTCATGTTTTAATCAGTATTTGCAATTATTATTTGTTATGTGATATGGCAATGTTGCTAAGAGATAGCAACTTTCTTAGAGTATTGGGGAATCTACCTATACATTTCTTTTCTACATGAACATGAACGATTTAACCACCGGAAATACTTATATATAATAGGGAGAGTATTAGAATTGTGATTTTAGAGATAGTTCAGGACTGATGAATTTTTACATTTTAGACCCTACTGAACCCAAAAAACATAAGTTTAAATGAAATCGGTCGGTCTGTCTGTCTAAAAGTATGATAATGAGAGAACCCGAACGAATTTTTGACTATAATTTCATAATATTTGAGTTTTTTAATAAAAAAGCTAGGCTTAAATTTGCAAATGAGTTTTTTCAACCAGAAAATCTAGAGAAAGACTCGCCATTTTCAAAAATATTTATATTGTAAAGACTAACATATAGCCGCCATCTGTCACCATAACAATGACAGCTGTCATTTTGATAATGACAGCTGTCACTTCGAAAATGGCGCTGTCACTTTGACAATGATGCTGTCACTCTGACAATGACGGTGTCACTTTAACAATGACGCTGTCACTTTGAATTATCAGTTTGATAATGACAAATGTCACTTTTAAAGTTGGTATGACATTCCTAAATTCATTAAACAGTGATGAAACTGGCCATGAAATTTATTGCCGGGGAAAATCAGTAATGGCTACAGCAGATTTTAATATTTCAATAATAGATTAATAAATATGCAAATTTGAAAAATTTATTATCAAGATATCAAGATTTCTTGTCAAGATTCTTGATAGTACTTTCTTGTCTTGTCTTGGGAAATAAAAAATACTTCTTGCCTTGATCTTGTCTTGAAATCAAGATTATTTCTTGATTGTTGTGAAACACTAGGTATTCCTGAAGTATTCTAAAAGAGGTACAGGTATTCCTGAAATATTCTAAAAAAAATACAGGTATACCTGAAGTATTCTGAAAGAAGTACAGGTATTCCTGAAGTATTCTGGTATAGGAAGTACATGTTCTCTTCAGCAAGTACAGTTATTTCACAGGAAATAGTTATTCCAGTGGAATACTTGTATTGCTGAGGACGTATAGCTACTCCGCAGTGGATTCTAGTACTCCACAGGAAAAATTGTTGTTACTAGGACATTTTAAAAAATATAGGTACTGCATATTTATTCTACTGGCAACACGTACATAAAATTGTTTGTTTGTCGTGGAAAAACCGTAATTCACGAATACTCCCTTGGGAAGTGCAAATATTCTATAGGAAATACAAATATTCCAATAAAAAAGAGGTGCTTTTGGGTATTCCGAGGGACATACAGGTATTCCATAGATGTAGTCTACGACTAGATCCTAGGAAATATTCTACAGGAAATACGAGTATTCTTATAAATGTAATCCAAAGGAATAACAGAAGTATTCCGTGGGAAATACGTACATATAATGCAAGGATATGTCCTGCGGAGTAAAAGTATAGGAAGTACAGATATTCCTAAACCGCAGGCAATAGTATTCCAGAAAAATTCAGGTTTTTCAGAGGAATGAAGTATTCCAGAAGAATAAAAGTATTCTTGAAGAAATACAGATATGCCTGCGATATTCCAAAAGAAATACAGGTATTTCCGAAGTATTCAGGTATAGGAAGTACATATTTTCTTCAGCAAGTACAGATATGGCACAGAAAATAGGTATTTCAAAGGAATACAAGTATTCTAAAAGACGTACTGTGAATACATGTATTTCACAGGAAAATTGCTGTTTTAGGACATTCTGAAGGAAATACAGGTATTGCATATGAATATCGCTGGAAATACGTACATAAAATCTACGAGTAGTATATATATTCCACAGAAAATACAGTTTCCTCAAGGCATACTACAGGAGATACTAATATTTCAGAGGAATACAAGTATTCCTAAGGAATACAGGTATTCCAGAGGAATTTAGGTATTCCTGATGTATTCCGAAGGAAGCACAAGTATTTCAGAAGTATCCTGTAGGAAATACGTATATGCAATCCACGAAAGTACAAGTATACTGAAGGAAATAGATGTAGTCCACGATTAGTTCCTAAGAAATATTTCACAGGAAATACAGGTTTTCTCGTGGTACTTTACAAGTAATACGACATTTCTCGGATATTTGAAAAAAGTACAGGTATTCGAGGGGAATTCAGGTATTTCATTGGAAATGATGTACAAAATTTAGGGCAGTACCTTCCTCTTCAAGTTTCTTGTTCTATTTTACGAGTTTCCACCGAAGAGACGTTTCCAAAAACTTATTATTGCATTACAGGCAATCCAAGATTCAAGTCTGGAAGTTTCGGCGTCATTTTTAATTGTACCAATCGTTAATTTTTATATCTTGACATCATGTTATTACTCATTTAGGTTTGAGAATTTAAATTCCTCGATAGTAAATAAAATAATCATAGGCTATTGATTCGATTGGAGAGTAATTATATTTAGGAACACGCAAAATGTGTTACAGAAAAAACTAGTACAAAAAATTATTGTAGTAGGCTTTTAATTAGCGTCAGTATTTGATAACATTTAATATGGAGTCTTCAGGAGTTGATTTTATTGGGAGGCCACTTTTTCTTTTCGACAAATGAAACTTCTGATGCAATTTTGACTAATTTAGCAAACTGTACCTGAACTATAAATCGTGCCAACAGTTCGTAATTATCCCTTAACCTTTTTTAAAATATGGCTTTAGTTTACGGATCTGATTCATGAATAATAATTTTTGGAGACTCCAACGGTCGGTCAACACATACCTCAATAGACTTTTCGAAATTCGTCCTGTTTTAACTCTATTAACGTACAAGAAATAGGGTTTTTTGTGTACAGATCTGATTTAGAAGATAATATCTGCAGATTTCAGTTGTACAGTACAGTACAGAAATTGGGCCATAATGTACAAATAACATTTGGAGACTTCAATGATCGATCAGGTAACAAATTATAATTTGCTCCTTCGTGCAGTGCAACTCATTTCGTTTAAAATTCAGACAGTGCTCAGAATCCTTTCAAAAATTAACGTAAGGTTCACAACGGGTACTTACCTTCTTCTTAATCATATATTCCCTAACAAAACATATTTCCAAGCAGTTTTTAACGATGATTCGTAGTAAAATGGAGCACCCCATTTGTCAGAATTAAGTTCAATTGATTCTTTCTGAGAAACAAATATAAATTGCCAGAACTAATAGCACCCTAGTCTTATTTTTCATCGAATTGGCAATTTTATCGTCTAAATAAGACAATGTATGTAATTTACTTTCACTGACACATTGTTACGTCATGTAATATATACATATCCACATAACTGATGGTCATTTTGCACATAATACTAACAATCTATTTTAACGATAATAAATATATAAGGGTTGGTTTGTCGATTGTTACACCAAAATATAAATAGCAAAGGATACTGTTCTTACCCATGATTCATTTTTCATACGAGCTATGAATATTGGTTACCCAATTAGTCAATAAAATCTATAACTAATAGCGGAGCAAAGGATTTACAGCCTGAGAGAAGTCCTACGCCCCTAAAAACATCCTTTTTTTCATATAAATTTAGCTTTACTACTTAATGAAAGTGCTTGAACAGTCCTATATTCCAACACTTATTATTCATACGTCATCGCATATTATTAGCCGTGCCTTAATTCCTTATCTAAACTAACAATGACAAATTCAAATTTTGCAATAACAGATCAATAAAATATTGATTCTATAACACTGGCCTCAGGAAAGTTTCGCAATTTTTCATCGAAATAAATTAGATATATATTTGACTCAGTATCCAAGCTGTTTAGATTATTATTATAATTATTGAATTGCTAACGCAATACTATTTTGCAATACTTTTTCTAGTTCCTTTTCTATCAGATATTGGAATCTATTAACGTCGAATTTAATCAGAAAATTTGTTTATTATATTAATTATAGACCTTGCTCAAGCAAAATTTGAATATGCTACTGGTGGATTATTAAAATTTAATAATTGGTAATTATGCCACTTGAAATTAATAGTTGAATAAAAATCTAATCACAGTTTGCGATTTTATGTATTTTATTAGACAAATATGAAAGTTTCACTATATTTAATTTGGTTTCAAATATATTTATTCGTCAAGAGCGTGTCTGAAAATCAATTATTTTTTATTGATTTGATGCATTGACAAAAATTCTTTTCACTATTTTTAACTGAAGTAAAAATTTCAAGATAAAGACTATTGAACACCTATAGCCTGTTCTTTGTGTTTTACCTGCATAATGTTCGACTTTTCAAAGAAAATCATTCTTTTTATTAATTTATTTAATATTTATCATTTTAATTGCATTTCGTTGTTAATTTTACGTGATATTAGTACTAAACTAGTGTGTAATAGGCTTCTAGATGGAATATATTTATTGCCCGGAGTAATCATGAAAGAAGGAAATATTCATCACTTTATTGAGGAAAAGAGGTATGCAAGAATCAGACATTGATTTAAAATCGATGGAACAACACGTTCAGAGCTCCGTCATAAAATAAATCAATGCATTTTTTATAGATCTATTCCTTCTTTATTTGAAATAACTCTCCGTTTTTTAATCATTATTCAATTGATAATAAAATTCATACTGGATCACAGCAATATCCATGCGATATATAGACTATTTCACAATTAAAAACTGTTTAAATTAATAATTTTATAACTGTCCTGCAATGTGGTCAGAGAAAACCTAACAGTAAACTAATATATTTAATAAATCTTATAAATGTCAAATATAACAACTTATATTACTGTTTCACAGAAAGGTTATTTACTATCGAGTTCTAGTGGGAATCCGTTAGCTTCAACAACAATTATTAATCAATCAAGCATAATATAAAAATTTTCATTTAAATTTGAGCCTTCAAAATATATGTTATCGAATAAGAACTACAAATACATATTATTCAATCATAGGAAGCAAGGATAATTAAATAAGGACGATCAGACACGAGAAGGCAGCACTGCTAGTATTGCACATTTTCTTACCAGACGTCAGGATCTCAAGAAGGTCTAGATTTGTGTCCTAATTATTCTTTAGTTTTGGTACACTTGATAATTTAAAATAAAAAGAGTTGAGACAATATAGAGATTTAGAACATGGACGCTTTTAATCTGTAGCATCCGTAGTAATCGGTTGTGACATACGACAAAATGAAAATTGTTCTTTTTCCGCTTTTAATAAACATATTGGAAAAATGGCGCCTAAAAGCAGTTTTTTGACAATATCTCCTTTCCAACTCTTTTCACGATGAAAACATTCATATACAAAATGAAACAAGAGAAAATTTCCTACAATTTATGCGATAATCTTTTTTTTCGTAAAATCAATAGTTTTGGCGTACGAGCGCCGCAAAGTGTAGTTGAGCGCGTAGATCACAATTCTGGATAAAAAGTGACATAGCTTCCTCTACGCAAAAATGCAGCGATTAATTTTTCATTATTATATCGTTTTCAACATACATTGTGAACTACAATCGATCTCAGCCTCATCAAAAGTTTATCCTTGTTGTCCTTTCTTTTAATATTTGACTTTCGACAAGTCTCCAATCCTTTTTCTTTTACTTCAATCACACTTTTGTGCAATGAATTAGCACAAATAAATCAGTTTACTTCATTAGAAACCATGGCTATAAATGCAAACGACACTGTGAAGGGAGAGAAGGACGCCCGACACAAAGGCGACGTATTCCTTTATAACTGCGGGAATCGGGCTGGTTTTTCAACGCACAGTAAAATATTTATTGTTAGTATAATTTTTGGATTTAAGATAATTTGATAACTCACAAATTTTAGTTGAAATTCAATGTCACGGGTTGACGTAGATGTATAATAGTTTGCGGCGCTCGTATGCCAAAACTATTGATTTTACGAAAAAAAGGTTACTAGATAAATTGTAGGGAATTTTCTCTAGTTTCATTTTGTATATGAATGTTATCATCATGAAATGAGTCGGAAAGGAGATATTGTCAAAAAACTGCTTTTAGGCGCCGTTTTTCTAATACAGCGGCGCGAGCGGCAAATATACGAGGTGGCAAAGTTGAAATTCGGAAAGAGCACATCGAAATCTATAAAATCACTTCCGGTAACCTCTTTTTTCAGAACCAAGTGTAGTCGAAACTGACGACCCCCTATTTTAATATTCTGACAATTATTATTATTAGAATTGGAAGCACAGAGCATAACTTGACTTTTGGGCAGTACTGGATTAAGACTCGTCAAGTCCCCTAGGCACCGAACAAAACCTTGAGCTGGTGGAAATATATGAAAAAAAATTAGGAAACTTCAAAAAACTGGGAACTCCTGAAGCCGGAGGCTTCTAGGCACCTGCCTAGTATGCCTACTAAATAATCCTTAAGCTTAAGTTTTCTTGACCTATTTTTCTTATGTCAACTTTTATTTCAAAATTAACCTAAATACAGACAAGGGCTTTCATTCTAATTCGTAGAGACAACTTCTTGACGTCATTTTAGAGACTCTCGACACATATGCTACCTAGCGGACAAGTGGAGAAGTGATTCAAAGTCGTTTTCGTTGAAGACAGTCTTCTTAAAGTTTGATGTAGGATCAAAGCCAGTTTTTGACATTTGTATATCATCAAATAATAACCGTAGGAAAAAAATTAACTTCTATAATCAATAATAGTTACAAAAAATGAATAATCACCAATTAAATCTGATTCAAAGCATTGTTTTTACTTGCTACTTACATAAATTTGTAGATCATTTTGTTTGCACCAACATATGATATTCAAGTCCCTATAAATGTAGCTATGTATGACATCATTGATATAGAGATTGCAATCTGTACTTGTATTTCGAAGAAGAAATGAATTCTTCTGAAATATCTGAATGCTTATGAATTACATGTATTTCCTACTGAACATTTGTATTTCCTAGAGAAATCCTCTGAATATAACATATGACCATTTCTTTCATCATACTTCTGGAATACCTGCACTTTTATTTGAATACTAGTACTTCCTATGGATCACCTGTACTTTCTACGAACCACCTATACTTCCTGTGAAAACTCTACACTTTTTCTATATATCTCAGAAATGTCTGTACTTCCACTGGATACCTACACTTCCTATTCTCTCAACATATAATTTTTTTTGGCGGAATATCTCTGGATTCTATATTATCTCCAGAATACCGCTGGAATTCCCGAACTTCCTATAAAGTATTTGTATTCCTTGTAAAATAAACTAAACCTATATTTTCTCAACCCTATATACTACTGTAACGAACTTCCATCTTGATACACCGGTTAAACGGGTGATGTACGCAATATAGTTGCTGTTTAAGGTGAAACATCACCCGGAAGAACTATTTTAGCGCGAAATTTGAATTGGTGAATCTTATAGCAATATGTTTGATGAATACTTTCTTATAATAAATCAACAAAGTTTCCAGTGGCGTGTATATTAAAAATTAGATAATTTGTCAAAGTTTCATTATGTCTGCAATAAATCCGTATGAAATTAGTGCTAACGTATAAAACTAGCATGCAAATCCTATATCTCAGAGACTTTGATAACAACTTATCTGAAAAAAATATATATACTAGGCGCTATACTTGTAGTTATCATATAAAAAATTTCATTAAAATTGAACTTGATAATTTCGAGAAAAAAAATAATTAGTGCTGAGAATATCAATTTCTGAGAGATTATCCAGTTTTTTGAGACAAAATTTGGTAAACTTATAGATGACATTATGCTGCAGAGTGCTGTGCAAAAATTGTTGATTTTTATTAATTAATATTCCGTTTATAACCCTTTCTGTGCACTTCTAAAAGTATAATATTCATATTGAAAATTGGAGGAAAATCAAAGTCTTGTATTCAAAAATTATATATATTTGAATAATTTATTTTTTTTGACATCGGCCACTGGATTTTGGGCTCAAAATTCTCGATATTTCGGGTACTTCTCTGATGTCCATCTACACTTTTTTTATTCCTGCAAGGTTAATTAAGACAAAAGTAATTATATTCCATGGCCAAATATTTCTTGGAGATAATATATTTTTTTGAGAGTCGTGAGACTCCAAGTTTTCGAGAAATTAATTTTTTTTTTGTTCAAATCATAGATTTTGTTATGAAGAAACGTCAAATGAACAAAAAGAAATATATTTATTATATTTAAAAATTATGAGCAATTTTTTACAATATTTTCCAGAGTTTCAGCGGCTGTATATTTCAAAATAATAATTCAGGAGAATATTCTTCAATTTCTTTTCTACTTTTTTTAGTAGTGTATCTAGTATCCAAATTTTGTATTACATGACAAGTGTCAAAGATTAATTTCATCAGGTATTTATTTATTAGAGAATAAATAGCCTTTGGCTGATTTTAGTAACAAAAACCATTTTGAATATCTGCTTCTGGCTGTGTGTGTAGTTTTACCGATCTTGTCACATTAGTAAGAAAAATGGTTCGGATTCCAGGATATTTGACAAATCTAACTTACAATGTTACAGTAAGTTCATTGGATGAATACATTAAAAATCAATCTTCAAATCTAATTTTATAAAACTTATCTATTTTAGATTTCTAAATACTACTATAGCTGGAAGTGTACAGATGATAATTTCAAGTTATCAATATCATACTTCTCAAGAAAGCGACAAAATATTTCATTTATGTCCATCAATTATTATTGGAGTCTGTCATTCTATAAATAATAATACTTGATCCGAATCTGCATTGCTCTAAGGCCCGTTTTATACACCTTCAAATAAATTACAAGTATTAATTTCTTAGTGAATACATCAAGGGTAAATACTTTAAAGAAAACATAGACTAACAGCTTTAAATTTTGGTCTAGTCTGTAAGCGAAAACTGCCTGTCGGACCCCTAGTAGAAAACATACCATATGTTCGAAATCTATCTACTAGTGCTACGGAATGGGGTAAGAGTCATGAGCAAGTAGCAATACACAACTATGAAAATGTAATAGGTGTTACAGTTGCACATTTTGGGCTGAAGGTAGCATCGAGCAATTCTTCTTTGAAGAAACAACTGATCATCAGGCAAAAACATTTAATGGTGCTCGCTAAGGCGACATGATAATCAGGAGTCTCTATGTACCAACAAAGTCGTGGGGATCATTTGTTCTATATAATATTCCATACATAATCTTTGTACTGTATACTTAACGGTTCAATAAAAAATTCATAATTTTCAATTTAAAACCAGTTTTCTATCAAAATTAGATAACCCTTTACTTTACCTTATCCTTTATGATTCAATAAAAAACTCATAATTTTTTATTAAAAACATGTTACTATCAAAATTAGTTCTTGCGTGAATTTTGGGACATTTTTATATCATAATTTCATATTCTCATTATGAATAATTTCATTAAAACTTATGTCTTTGAAAAGTGATTTTGTATGCGAGCATTAATTTCAGTAAATTTCTCTATAGGCTACGTGCATGAAGTCTACTAGCGCCTCTAGCGGGCAATGGAGAACGATTGAACTCCATTTTAGCATTGTTTCATACCTATAATTTTTTAAATGTATTAATATTATTTAATTCAGCTGTGTGCGTATAATATAACTTGCATAGCATAAAAGGTACGTTGAAATTATTTATTTTGAGTATTTTTTTCTTCAATTATAACGTACTTATTATAGAGAAAACGTCTTAATTCGTCCAAATTGACAGGATAACCGCAAATTATGACGCCAATGATCTTGCAGATCGGGTTTGTATTTATCAAACACTGTATCCCTTTTACCGAGGGAGCATTGAAGAAAAGCGTAAAATTAATCTTGCCATGTTAAACATGTTGAAGAATATGTTGCTGACAATATTAACAACAAAATTATTGCGAAGTGCATCTGACAAACTTCTATCATTGAAACATCTTACAAATTAAAGATAGAGGTAAATTCATGAATCCCAAATCGATGATGAAATTTTCTAATTTCACAATTGAATTACAAACATCTTTGTTATATAGATTGATAATGAAAGATAGACAATACTCTATTTACCGCTTTGATTCACTTCACTCGTTTTTTTTATGTTATAACTGGGTACTTGAAATCTATGAAACTATATTTCACTTGAACCATCCTTAACACAACAGCCTGAAACAGAACAAACGTTTTCCCATGTTTTATATGCAATTATTTTCACTTTTAAACTACAATGCTCAATGACAGCTCAATGACGTATTCTGAGAAATGGAGTTCGATGTTTACAATTGTGCTCACCATGAGCGCTCGCATCGATATTTGTTCAAACTCCGCCCCCTTGCTCATAGCCTATAAAATGTTTTTCTTTTGAAATGTCAAATTTGAATTCTTGTGTATCCCGCCGTCATCACTGATCTTCCTTAAGCCTCACTTACTCCAAAACAAGATTAGACTAGACAGAGATAGCTAGTATTTCCGGGTGATGTTTCACCTTAAGCCGGTGCAACTGATCCATATGTATGAAGGACGAATGACGTCAGACCGAAGGGAAATTTCTGGAAAAATTCAAGTAAACGTAACCGCAGGTATATAAACCGAGAGACTGAGTCAAATGAGAGATTGTAAGTAAGACAGTGAGTGAGTGAGGGAGTAGAAGAAATTAGAGAGTAGTCGAAGCACGTAGAAGTAATATTGCTTGGTTGGTTGGCTACGGAGCACGCAAAAGTGAACAAGACGGAGTGAACCAGTGGAAATGAATAAGAATACGCAACCAAAACATTACAATTTTTTTTTAAATTTCAATATTCAGGGCACACTTTAAGTCGGAATTTCATTGATCCGTTTCCCCCAGAGCTCAAAAAAAATTCAGCTTCAAAATGTTTTCGTCCACTTAGCGTCCCGATTTAATAATTTCTAATTCCGGATATGCTACATAATCCCGTCCCGGATAATCGAACAATCCGGAACATATTTACATTCTTTCCCAGATCAGATGCTCACGGATTGAACATAGTAGACATTATACACGGTTTGTGTACGTTTCGGAAAATATTGAACTTAGTTTATCAAGCATCAACACCATTCTCATACTGATATTGATGAATGATGAGAAGCCTCTATAGCCACGAAAAAAAAACTTAAAGCTTTCTTTTGTGAATTAAAAAGTACTTGGGATGCCTTTTAGCAGCAATATCTTCTAATCGAGGCATCATGTATGTGTCAATCAATGGCGGGCCCGTTCCAATTGACAAATAAAAAGCGGTGATTTCATTTATGTAAATCGTTGGAGGATGGTATCTGTGGTCGAGGTTAACAAACCTCAGGTTTATTATGACCTTTCGTGTGGTCCCTTAAATGAAAATCATTAAAATTCGCTTAGGTAAGTTGCGCATTTGCAGCGCTGACCTGCGAGAACTGTGAACATGAATCCACCTGTGTGTATGTATGTAATAAGTATGTTTCCGCCCACCAAAGAGGAGATTTTTTGATACAAGTAACTTATTACGAGTACAAGTCCTGTTACTTGTAGAATACCTTCTTATTTTTATCTTAACTAGATTTATTAATATTTAAAGTTGGTTTGTACTCTTGTACCAATCATTGATTCAAATATTATAAATTGTGTTAGTTAGCATTTTCTCTGATTGCGTTGTATTTTATGTTGTTCCAAATCAGTGTAACCTTTGTGGAATCCAATGGCCCAACCACAAAACGATTTATTTAGTAGAAAAAGAAGATTGCATATCGTTGCATTGGAGTGTAAGAGAGATGAATAGCAACATTTGCTTTGCAATGGTGTGGGAGGGTCGAGGGAGGGTGACACGGTGCAGTGTGCATAAAACATTGCACGGGTCAATTACTCTTGAAGGCGGCCGAGGTCCAATTAGCAAACACCACGACCTGATCTTGATCGGAACTCGCAGAATTAAATAATTACATGAGTACAGCATAGGCACGGCCCACTACGATGCACTAGACACTGTTTTCATGGGAATCTCTGAATAACAATACATACACTAAATTTTCTTGTCTCTTTGTTTTGCTACATCCTACATTAAGCACTTACATTCCAATTTCAAGTAAATTTAAGTTAATAAAGAACTATACAATTCAGGGTTGTGTTTTAAGTGTTGCATATAGTCATAACAGCAAACAGGAATTACTTTACTACCTTGCAAAGTATCCTTTACAAAGATTCGTTCAAATCAAATTGACTCAAGAAGCGTGAATACGGTGAATATATTCACCGAAATCAGATCAAAAATTGTTCATTTTTAATTGGACTTCACAAAATTGGCAGCTTTATACTGTAATAAATACAAAAAAATATCAAAAACGGTATGGAGAGCCTCAGCAGGTTTCGCTATCAGCTGTGATTCATATGTTAGTTCTAAGAAACAGCGAGTAGGTCTTCCCAAGCTCCAAAATATACAACAAGTTCTTTTATTTCAGAACAAAATTTGTAATTGATTTCGGGGAATAATTAAATTACTGCCCAGGAAGTACTGCACATAAATATATTATAATAAATTAAATTCCTGTTCGAAATTTTGCTGATACAGAATCTGCCAACCCTTCAGCAGACTCAGGCAATTATATGAAGCCAGCCAATTATTTATTATCAAAGCAGGCCTGAAAAGCATTTTTATCGAGCAGTCATCAAACTCACGTTGTTCTTATAATTTAAAAATTATTTTTAGTAATCAACAAATGTTATTACTACAATAAGATTCATTGTCTGTAGGAACTACTCAATTTCAGGCTTGCTTGATAAATATCAAACTAATAGTTTCAAGTTTTATTTTAAAACCTTCCCAAATGTAAGATAAAACTTATGCGTTGTTTTAAAGGGCACGAAACTTCATTTTTTGTGTATATCTCTGAAACGATGAGAGGTACTGGAAAAATGGATAAAAGAAAGTTTGTAGATCGTAAAATTCCCTACAAAAAAGTTGTTCATACTTTTCTTCCTACGAAGCACTGTTCTCGAGTTATCGCGATTTCAGACCGTAGGTATGCTCACATTCTGACATTCCCGCATCACCTTTGCAGTAGTGTACTCGGCGCATGATCAATCGTGCTCAATTTGTGTTTACTGCTCTAAAAATAGAGATATATCAGTTAGATCCTCATCGAATTCGAAAGAATCTTCATCTGTTGCATTTGATTCAGCATTAATGCAATTGGCACAGATTGGTGAACAGAACAATCCAACTTTTTTGCTCAATCTTTAAGTTTTGGAGAATTTGGAATGTTTTCTTTCAGTGCATGTAAGTTAATCCGACGTCAAGTTTATCACACTCCCCACCACACCCCTAAAAGTATTTTAAATGCAAGTTCTTCAATAGAACTACAAGTTTTCTGACATAGAATGTGCAAGTATTCCACTGAAAGTACAGGCATTTCTGAGATATTGATAGCGTAAATTCAGAGTTCCCGGAGTACCCAGTAGAAGATACAAACATGTCAGTAATCCAAAGATTGTTCATAGAAAGTACAGGTAATTTATAGGAAGTACAAGTATTTCTGGAATATTCCAATGAAAGTGCAGGTGCTCCAGATACATCTCACAAGATAAAGTCAGATGTGACCCAAAGGTTCTCTTCATAGGTAATACATGTAGTTTAGAGGCATCTAGATATTCCAGAGGAATTTAGGTTTCCATTGAAATATAGGTAGTCCAAAGGAATACTGGTATTCTTCGGAAATACTGGTATTCTGGGGAATACTGGTATTCATGAAGAATACTTGTATTCCTGAAGAATACTTGTATTCCTGAAGAATACTTGTATTCAAGAGAAATACTGGTATTCCTGGGCAATATTGGAGAATACTGGTATTCCTGGAGCAGACTGATATTCCTGCGAAATACTGGTATTCCAGGAGAATACTGATACTCCACGAAAATACTGGTATTCCAAGGAAGTACTGGTATTCCAGAGGACTATTAGTATTCCGGGGAAATATTAGTAATCCAGGGAATAGTGGTATTCTAGGGGAATACTGGTATTCCAGGGATATACTGGTATTCCAGGAATATACTGGTATTCCAGGGGAGTACTTGTATTCCAGGAAAATACTGGTATTTCAGAGGAATACTGATACTTTAAGAAAATACTGGTATTCGAGGAGAATGCTGGTATTCCTGAAATATACTGGTATTCTAGGACAATACTAGTATACCAGACAACTACTGGTATTCCAGTAGAATACTGGTATTCCTTGAGAATACTGGTATTGCTGTAGAATATTGGTATGCCAGAGGAAGTACAGGTATTCCAGTGAATGATCAGTTATTCTACATAGAATACAAGTATATAAATACACGGGTATTCATGAAAAATATAGTTACTCTGGTAGAAGTACAAGTATTCTGTACGAAGTATTGGTATTCTATAGAAAATATACGTGTTCTATTAGAAGAAAAGGTCACATGTGATCCAAAGGTTCTCCCTAAGAAGTACATGTAGTTCAGAAGCATCTAAATATTCCAGAGGAATTCAGGTCTCCATTGGAATATAGGTAATACAGGGGAATACTGGTATTCTTGGAATATACTTGTATTCCTGTGAAATACTGGTATTTTTGAGGAATACTGATATTCCTGGAGAATATTTGTATTCCATAGGAATACTGGTATTTTTGGGCAATACTGGAGAATACTGGTATTCCTGGAGCAGACTGATATTTCTGGAAATACTGGTATTCCAGCAGAATAATGATCTCCACGAGAGTACTGGTATTCCAAAGAAGTACTGGTATTCCAGGGAAATATTGGTAATCCAGGGAATAGTGGTGTTCCGGGGAATATTGGTATTCTAGGGGAATACTGGTATTCCAGGGGAATACTTGTATTCCAGGGAAATACTGGTATTCCCGGAGAATGCTGGTATTCCTAAAGGAAACTAGTATTTCGAGGAAATACTGATATTTCTAGGTAATACAGATATTCCAGAAAAATTCTGGTATTCCAGAAGAAAAATGTTATTCCAGGAAAATACTGGTATTCCAGGGCAATACTAGTATACCAGGGAACTACTGGTATTCCAGAAATACTGGTATTGCTGTAGAACACTGGTATTGCTGTAGAATAATGGTATTGCTGTAGAATACTGGTATGCCAGAGGAAGTATAGGTATTCCAATGAATGATCAGTTATTCTACATAGAATACAAGTATATTTGTATATACACAGGTATTCATTCATGAGAAATATAATTACTCTGGTAGAAGTAGAAGTATTGGTATTCTATAGAAAATGTATGTGTTCCATTAGAAGAAAAGGTCACATGTGATCCAAAAGTTCTCCCTGGGGAGTACATTTAGTTCAGAGGCATCAAGATGTTCCAGAGGAATTCAGGTTTCCATTGGAATGCAGGTAGTCCAGAGGAATACTGGTATTCCTTGGAAACACTGGTAATCCTGGGAAATACTGGTATTCCTGAAGAATACTGGTATTCCTGGGGAATACTGGCATTTAGGAGCAATACTGGTATTTCTGGAGAATACTGGTATTCCTGAAGAATACTGGTATTCCTGTAGAATACTGGTATTTCTGGGAAATACTGGTATTCCTGGGAAATACTGGTGTTCCAGGGGAATATTGGTATTCCAGAGGAACTCTGGTATTCCTGGGAAATACTGGTGTTTCAGGGGAATACTGGTATTTAAGAGAAACACTGGTATTTCAGGGAAATACTAGTATTCCAGGGAAATACTGGTATTCCAGGGGATCACTGGTATTCCAGGGGAAAACTGGTATTCCAGGGTACTACGAGTATTCCAGGGAAATACAGGCGTTCCAGGAGAATACAGATATTCCAGGGGAATACTGGTATCCCAGGAAAATACTGGTATTCCAGGAGAATACTGGTATTCCAGGAGAATACTAGTATGCCAGGGAAATACTTGTTTTACAGGGAAAGTACAGGTATTTCAGTAGAAGAACAGTTGTTCTATGAAAAAAAAAGTATTCTAGAAAAACATAAACATGTAATTCACGGTTATTCAAAAAAATACAATAACTAGAGTTCTAGTGGAAGTACAAGTATCCTATAGGAAGTATAGATATTCCATAGGAAATACATGTATTCCATTAGAAGTTCAGTTATTTTCTAGAAAGTATGCTGCAGGAAATACAAGTATCGAAATATTTTTCAGAAAATAGATGTATTTCAGAAGAATACAGATATTCTAGAGGGAATCATATATCTCAGACGAAATTGAGGTTTTCCAGAAAAAATTTAGAGGGAATAAGGGTATTTCGAAGCAAATTCAATTATTTTACAGAAAATGCGGCCATGTTATACGTAATATCTTTTAAAAAGTACAGGTATTTTAAAGGAGTTACAGATACTATAGAGGAATAAATGGGTTGTAAAAGAAAAGAGATATTCTAGAGGTCATATTCTAAAAGTAAGACAGGTATTGCCGAGATATTTTGCAAGCAATAATGTACAGGAAGTACAGATACTCCATACGGAAAAGAGATATTTCTGAGGTGCTCTACACGGAATAGAGGTATTATTGAGATGCTCGACCCGGGATAGAGATATTCCTGAGATACTCCACAGTTCTAGAGATTTCAATGATAGAGCGAATATATGTTTACAACTTGCATAGCTGGTTTTGAGGTTTTGGTCGCTACAGGAACGTTTGCATAGGAAAATTCTTGATGCGTAATTTTCCGACTGGGAAGTATTAACAAGTTAGTGTGAATAGACTCATGAATGTGTATGTTAAACGGGGACTTAATAGCATCACAATATAAAACATAAAATCTAATACTATCTGAACATAATTATCGCTATAAAATGAATCTTATATCACTTCTTAGCATATATGAATTTTCCAGAATTTATGGCATACACTATCAGCAAGCAATCTCAAATTTAAATAATTATAATTAGCCTGGATAAAACACTGTTCAAATTCCTGTAATAATTACAATCACCCGGTAATATAACAACAAATTTATTGTACCCATTATGCGAGATATAAATGAAATACCACATATTTTAGATAAATTACAGTTTCTATTAGAATTCAGAATGTTAAATCAACATTATTAATCAATATAAGAAAGTGCATGTTTAAAATATGAAAAACCAACACAATCTGACGTCACCGTTTTGATTAATTACCATTAAATCGGATTTATCGTTGCCACGATAGGCGTTAAGTACTAAACAACCTATAGTAGATTTTTTCATTGTAACTCAATGCAGAAAAAGATACCAATAGTTTTATATGTGTTAGACCTTCCATACCCTATTATGGACAGCGATAAAATGTGCAACCATTGCTTTTTATGTGAATTTTTGCGCAAAATTAATTAAATCTTCGGTTTATAAAACAGTGTTATACGTTCTTGTTATTCTGGTTGTGACAATTGAGCATCGCATGACGTACTGGAAATTTATACTCGAAAATTATCTGTAAATTGATTATGTATTGGTGCATTTATAACCGTCTATTATCGCAATTACGCAGCGATGTTTTTTTACTACAGAAATTTGTGAAAACATCGATGAAGAAAAAATACTGTAATTTTTGAATCTCGGATGGTGTTGTAATTTACATGAATTTCTTTATTAACGTTAAAACAAACATGATTTTACATATATTCAAGGAAACTTCAGTGCTTTAATCTATCAAAGATTTATTCATATCTATTATTTTCCAATAATTATAATACAATTTGTATTTTTTAAAAGCCATTTATTTAATCGGGCCTATTCCAACCTGCCTACCTAGACCTTCCATACAAAATGGGGATTTGTAAATTATGGGGTTGGTACAACTACTCAAAAGCTTATAATATGTTCCATGATTGAGTGTCTAGTCAGATTCAAGTGGACCACATGCAATCACGTCAAAATAAAAGGATTAACTTATCAACAACTATTGACTGGTCTAACAGATTCCTACAATTATATTCTCAGTAACTGACTGACAGTTTAAGCTAAACCAGTATATCAATATCGTTGGACTGTCAGAAGAGAAGAATATTCAAATAATTCTTACGTTGAGACAAGTTTTAAAATGAGTAGATGAAAAAGTAAGAACATGGCGATGGATCGGAAAAAAATACGGCGTTTCTCTTAGCGGTCTTTCTGAAATAACAAATCACTTCTCTTTCAGCAAAATTTTCAATTTGGGAAACAGGTGAAGGTCGGCAGAGTTGGAATTTAGCCAAATTACAATTATATAATAAGTGGCCTCTTGTTCCCAAACCCGTCTTCACTTTTGTGTTTTTTTAAGTAATGATATTCTTAGATTCAGTTTTTGATCCGACTCGCATTTGAATCCTCAGATTTGCTGCCTTAATTACGTCTCAATTAACCGTATTCATGCAGCAATTAGAAGAACATGTGAGAAATGATTAAATCTGGACGAGAGCATTTATGTATTTAATTATTTTTAATCTAGCATTTCCTAGTTGTTAATAATACTACTGTATTATTCATTTGTTTTAATTCTGTTTGTCTAATAGCTTATTTTGTTTTTCAGGTAAGAATCCGCTGTCATTTGTTTAAACAACTACTGCAACTATCCAAATGTAAGTTTGACCTGCCATTACTAATCTGCATATATTTCAGTTAAAAATAGTGGTAGAAAAATCATATTTACAGATTAATACGCAGGATTGAATGTTATACAAGTTTTATTTGAAACAATCTCGTCTAAAATGCTCAAAAAAATAGTTGCCGCAAAATAACTGTTGCCGCATTCTTCCATTCATTTGCAATACATTACCAGTTTTTTTCAAAAGCCTTTTTAATATTCCAACGTCATATATTGGAAATTTTCAATTTATTGAAAATTGGAACTCTTTTCGTGACAGAATGACCCAAAAAACATAATTTTGTTGAGAAGTACGAGTAGTTCTGCTCCCTCCCTCCTCTAGTAATTTTTTATTCATATCTTTAAATCTGAAATTAAGTTTTTGCTTGCTCTTTATATTTTTAGCGCATTTTTAGCACATTTTTTGTAAAAAAGCGCTATTATATCCACTTTGGCTGTCTGGCTGGCTGGCTGGCTGGCGTGACGCTGAATTCTCAGCAACTATACTATTTACAGAATTGAACTGGTACTAAATAAAAGCTGCTGTTTCGTAGGTTTGCACAAATTGTTTTAATTCAACCTCAGTGATTATGGAAGATTAAATTATTCAATTACTTAAATATGTTTTATTGGGTTTAAGTTCTGTAATTTATTAGAAACACAACGTTTCAACAGCAAAGTGCTGCCTTTTTCAAGTGAAAAGAAATATAAATATAAATAAACAAAATTGTCAAGACAACAAAAATAAAAATAAAAGTACAAATCATAACTAGATTAGTTTAAAATATATTAACTCCTAGGATCGTAGAGCTCTGCCTGTAATTGATGATTCAATATCCACAGGTCTTCAGGAGATAATAATGAAGGTCTAAATAGGGAAATTGTCAACTCCTTGTGGTTCTAGGTCAATTGTCAACAAGGAGTTGACAATTTCCCTATTTAGACCTTCATTATTATCTCCTGAAGACCTGTGGATATTGAATCATCAATTACAGGCAGAGCTCTACGATCCTAGGAGTTAATATATTTTAAACTAATCTAGTTATGATTTGTACTTTTATTTTTATTTTTGTTGTCTTGACAATTTTGTTTATTTATATTTATATTTCTTTTCACTTGAAAAAGGCAGCACTTTGCTGTTGAAACGTTGTGTTTCTAATAAATTACAGAACTTAAACCCAATAAAACATATTTATTTAAAAATGAGTTCTGAAAAGTTTTTTCCTCCATTGTTCAATTACTTGTTTCAAGTGAAACAATGCCCATAGATATATATGACATTAGGGATATGGCAACTGGAATTTATTAAAGTAGATAAAAATTTAGTTACAACTTTAGCCGGGGGTGTCACTATTATTATGTACAGTTGTCAAATCTGTCCGGGATTCATTCAGTGACTTGTTTGACGCGAATTTGAAGCTTATTAGAATGAATTATTATTATTGGATGAAAATTTGTTCACTTTTAGTGTATTTTTTTATATAGTTTTAATTAAGATCAAATTATTATTTTGAGGTACAGCACTTGACCTCCCGTCAGTCAATAACTAAACAATGAAGACTAAAAAGTATTTTTGAGTTTGTACATGCATAAATTATGTACCTATCAAATAGTCAACTTGAAACCAGTACTAAATGGAAGCTGCTGTTTCGTAAGTTTGCCCAAACTGCTTGATTTCAAGCTCAGTAATTGTGGGAGATGATAATTTGCGAAATCTCTGAAGTAACAAGCATTCATGAGCTGTCAAAAATGCGCTCTCATCATCTAGATGATTCTTCAATTTTTTTCAAGTCTTTATGAATTGGTTTAATACCCCAACAATTTTTTTCTTCATATTCTCGTTTTTAGTATACAAATTTAATAAAACTTGTGGAGACATCAACGGGCGATCAGAATACATTTTAATTTTTCACTGTTCTAGTACGAAAAGTTTTGGGAATAACGGAATCTAAAAATGTTAATTAGGTGTTGAAGCAATTTTTTATCAAATTCTGTTGAAATTTCATGTTAATTTGGTATCAATACACTTTATAACGCCTGGAAACTTTTAAATGATTTTCAACCGTCCGATTTTGTTTTATCGTTTTATTCCATCTACTTGAAACTTTGAAGTATTTGTGTGATGCTCGAAATTCGAGCGATTTAATATTAATTACTTCTGATACCAAAAACAAGTTTGGTTTGCGACAAAAACCTGCACATTTTTACTAATCAATTTTATTTTGCCTCCAAAGCCCACTGTTTGATCACCAATGTTGAATTTTTTTTGATGTATGCATAATGAAAGGTGAATATCCCTGAAAACTTCTTCACTTAAAATGTGCTATTTAGCGAAGTTTGTAAAGAGTAAAACCACATCCGTTTTGAATGTGTCACGTGACAAAATAACCCTACATCACGAGCGGTTTAATAAGAATTCCAAGGCCTGTACGACTACAGACGCACGCTAGATGTCTTTTATTTTGTTTGATCAATTAGAAAACCGGTGTTCACTTTACTCAGTTCAATGAAGTGCTAAATTATTACCGTATATGTCCGAAGACTTGTGCCTTGTGGAATACTAAACGGAGAACTACAAAGATATTATAGTTTTTACCTCATTTTTTACGCGGTTACCTAATGGCTAATTTTAATTTATATAATTGAATTATCCACTGTAGGCTCCTCCACCATACTGCAACCGAACCAGCTTTATCCCACAAAAGAAGCTAGTTGAGTTCTGTACGCGAAATCTTTTGGGTGGACCAGTTGGCATTTGTTCTTTGAACTTTACGATACAAGAAATTGGATAAATCCTCTTCAATAGAACTACAAATCATCTTGGATCAGCTGATGGTCATGCCGTATCTAAATCTTAATAGAAAATGTGAAAGAAAACGGTTTCTATCCCCGTTATCGGTTCAAACTCTTTTTAGTTTCATAACTGAATTATTCACAATGTTGTATAAATAGAGTTGAGTCCAATTCGTTGCTTTTTCGCAGGATTGATGTCTTGCAAAAAAAAAACGTCCTTTCAGAAACTTTTGCACGTCGTTTTTCTTCAATAATATTGAAGAATAATATTCTTTAGTCACAGTTTTGCCCTATTGTAAGTAATCTACAAGAGGTACCCCATCTTTATCCCAACAAATAGAAACAAGAAGTTTCCCTGCTGATTTATGTACACCAAAACTTCTTGGGTTGTAATTTCGTTGTTTTCGATGATCAAAATTCATCCATAGTCATTATTTGATTGAAAAATTTTCACGGTTCTTCTTTACAACGATTAGAAATTAATTTGGATGTTGTGAATCTCAATCGTTCTAGTCTAACGTTCTGTTTGAATCCAGAAGTCAACAGAGTTATAATTTTTCCACAATGGTGTTTTTCCTCCAAGAGATCTGCAACCAAATTATTCAAAATGGTTGATCCGAAGCCTAATTCGTTGGTTTTATGTAGAACTAACGACTTGTTTAACACTTTACCTCGTTGTCTCTCTAAAATATCCTTGCAAACTTCAGTTCGAGATAAAAAATAATATTCTTCAGTCTCTATTTTGCTCTGTTGTAAATAATTTATTCCAATAAATGGAGGCAAGATATCTTCCTGCTGATTTCTGTACACAAAACTTCTTGGGGTTGAAGGGTTACTATATTTCCAATTTTCGACAGTCTTTTTTTTTCTGGATCATAATAATGGACTCAGATTTCATTCATAGTCACTATTTGATCTGAAAAGTTTTAAAAATCCTGTTCAAAATGACTGGAAATCAACAAAAATTAATGCAAGAATTCTTCCTACAGATTTCTGTATACAAAACTTCTTGGGCCTGAAGGATTATCTTATTTCCACTTTTCGACTGTCTCTTTTATTCTGGATCGTAATAATGGACCCAAGTTTCATCCATAGTTACTATTTGGTCCAAAAATTTCAAGAATCTTTTTCAAAATGACTGGAAATCAATTTGTTTGAATCTCATTGATTTTTGCTCGCCGTTTAGGAATCGAGGAATCGACAAATTGATTATCACTGTTATCAGTTCTTCTGCTTCTGAGATCCGCAACCAAATTATCCATAGTTGTATATGAAGGGATGATCAATCAATTCGAAGCCTGAATCTTCATGCAGTTTCTTGAAGAGCTAACAACGACTTATGAATGCAGAAGAAGAACTTGTTTAGAACACGTTTTCTTTCTGAATATCTCTGCAAACTTAATAGTTACTGTTAAAAATTATATTCTCCTATCTTTATTTTGCTCAGTTGTAAGTAATTTATGCAAGTACCCCATCTGTATCCCAATAGTTGAAGACAAGAACTCTTCCTGCTGATTTCTGTACACCAAACTACTTGGACCGAAGTGGGCTACCTTATATCCACTTTTCGACTGTCTCTTTTTTCCTGGATCATAATAATGGACCCAAGTTTCATCCATAGTCACTATTTGGTCCAAAAAGTCTTGAGAATCCTCTTCAAAACGACTGAAAATCAATTTGTTTGCTGTGATTCGCTGTCACTTTTGTTCGACGTTTAGTAATCGGGAAATCGATTTAACAAATTGATCATCACTGTTATCAGTTCTTCTGGTCTTGAAATCTGTAACCAAATTATTGATAATAGTATATGAAGGGATGATCAATCGGATCAAAGCCCAATACATTGGTTTTTGAAGAGCTAATAACGACTTATGAATGCAAAGCAAAAACTTATTTAACACTTTCTCTCGTTGTCTTTCTAAAATATATTTACAAACTTGAGTTAATAATGAAAAATAATATTCTCCAGTCTTTATTTTGCTTTTTTGTGAGTAATTTAAGGCAAGTACCCCATTTTTATACCAATAAATGGAGGCAAGAAATCTTCCCACAGATTTCTGTACACAAAACTTCTTGCCACTTCTTGGGCCTAGGTGGGTCAACTTTTTTCTACTATTTCAACTGTGTCTTAGTTTCTGGATCATAACAATGGACCCAAGTTTCATTCGTAGTCACTATTTGATCCAATTACTTCATGGATCCTCTTCAAAACGACTGAAAATCAATTTGTTTGTTGTGAATCGCTGTCATTTTTGTTCGACATTTAGTAATCGAGAAATCGATTTAACAAATTGATCATCACTGTTATCAGTTCTTCTGCTCTTGAAATACGCAAACAAATTATTGATAATAGTATATGAAGGGATGATCAATCGGATCAAAGCCCAATACATTGGTTTTTGAAGAGCTAATAACGACTTATGAATGCAAAGCAAAAACTTATTTAACACTTTCTCTCGTTGTCTTTCTAAAATATATTTACAAACTTGAGTTAATAATGAAAAATAATATTCTCCAGTCTTTATTTTGCTTTTTTGTGAGTAATTTAAGGCAAGTACCCCATTTTTATACCAATAAATGGAGGCAAGAAATCTTCCCACAGATTTCTGTACACAAAACTTCTTGCCACTTCTTGGGCCTAGGTGGGTCAACTTTTTTCTACTATTTCAACTGTGTCTTAGTTTCTGGATCATAACAATGGACCCAAGTTTCATTCGTAGTCACTATTTGATCCAATTACTTCATGGATCCTCTTCAAAACGACTGAAAATCAATTTGTTTGTTGTGAATCGCTGTCATTTTTGTTCGACATTTAGTAATCGGGAAATCGATTTAACAAATTGATCATCACTGTTATCAGTTCTTCTGCTCTTGAAATACGCAAACAAATTATTGATAATAGTATATGAAGGGATTATCAATCGGATCAAAGCCAATATGTTGGTTTTTGAAGAGGTAACGACTTATGAATGCAAAGCAAAAACTTGTTTAACACTTTCTCTCGTTGTCTTTCTAGAATATATTCACAAACTTGAGTTAATAATGAAAAATAATATTCTCCAGTCTCTATTTTCTTTTTTGTGAGTAATTTAAGGCAAGTACCCCATTTTTATATCAATAAATGGAGGCAAGAAATCTTCTTACAGATTTCTGTACACAAAACTTCTTGCCACTTTTTGGGCATAGGTGGGTCAACTTTTTTCCCCTATTTTAACTATGTCTTAGTTTCTGGATCATAACAATGGACCCAAGTTTCATTTGTAGTCACTATTTGATCCAATTACTTCATGGATCCTCTTCAAAACGACTGAAAATCAATTTGTTGCTGTGAATCGCTGTCATTTTTGTTCGACGTTTAGTAATCGGGAAAACGATTGAACAGATTGATCATCAGTTCTTCTGCTCTTGAAATCTGTAACCATATTATTGATAATAGTACATGAAGGGATGATCAATCGGGTCGAAGCCTAATACGTTGGTTTTTGAAGAGGTAACGACTTATGAATGCAAAGCAAAAATTTGTTCAACATTTTCTATCGTTGTCTTTCTAAAGTATATTCACCAACTTGAGTTAATGAAGAGAAATAATATTCTTCATTCTCTATTATAGTAATCTAAGACAAGTACCCCATTTTTATACCAATACATGGAGGCAAGAAATCTTCCTACAGATTTCTGTACACAAAACTTTTTGGGCCTAGGAAGGTTAACTTTTTTCCACTCTTTCAGCTCTTTTTTTGTTTCTGGATGATAACGATGGGGCCAAGTTTTATTTATAGTCATTATTTGATCCAAATATTACATGAAGCCTCTTCAAAACGACTGGAAATCAACTTGTATGCTGTGAATCTCAATCAGATTTATGAATGCAAAAGAACTTGATTAACAATTTAGTTTCCTAAAATATCTTTTGATATTGATAATGATGGAAAATAATGTTTTCCAGACTCCATTATACTCTGCTGTGAATAATTTATGCCAAGTACCCCATATTTATCCCAATAAATGTAGGTAAGAACTCGTCCTACAGATTTCTGTACACAAAACTTATTGGGCCTAGATGGATCAACTTTTTTCCACTCTTTCGGCTGTCTTTTAGTTTCTGGATCATATCAATGGACTCCATCCTTAGTTACTTATTGATCCAAAAAGTTATAAAATGACTGGAAATCAACTCGAATGATGTGAATCTCAATCGTTTCTGTTCGGCGTTTATTAATCGAGAAATCGACTATTATGCTCTTGGAGGTCCACAACCAAATTATTCATAATGGTATATAAAAAGAGATATGAGGATAATTAATCAATTTGAAGCCTAATTTGTTAGTTTTTTTGTGAAGCAGAAACAGCATTCCTTCAGATACCTTTTCAGAATATTCTTGCGAATTCTGTTAATAATGAATTGTTTTGCCCCGTTGTAATAATCCATGCAAAGTACCTCACTTTTATTCAAAAAAAATGTAAGCGGGAAATATTCATGCAGATTTCTGTATGCGAAATCTCTGGAGCCCAGGTTTCTCAGCTTGTTCTTACTTTTTCGATTTTTTTCCATTACTTCGGAATATCCAGAGTCTTTGTTACACGTCCTAGTCCAATTCTTCGATCTTTCATGCATAATATTAATATTTCATAGGTCGGCACAGAGGTAGGTCTTTCAGCACGGTATTCCTGCCTTGAAACCCGTACGCTGATTCTTCAAAATGGTGTTGGAATTTTTCAGTATCACAATGAACAATGCTTCGCTTCACAAGAATTCTAATCTAAATGATAATTGTAGATAAATAGTTGAGTGCCATGAATTTAAATATAAACAAATGAAAATGGTAGCAAACTTGGCCAAACATCAGCTTGGGAACTAAAGATGATTCTATTTAGATTAATAAACAGGTTAAAGACTCAAAATTACCAAGATTTGATCTCTTTGTTTTCGGATGACAAGGAACAAAAGAGCGCTTTCTTTCAAATAAAAAATTCAAAGATTATTATGATAATAAGTATAAAGTAGCGATAAACACGAGCATAAATGATTTTTTATAAAGTTGTAGCTACATAGAGAGCATTACCGTCAAATTTTAAGGTCATTACATATCTTACTTTGAGCAATACTAAATTAAATAATTATACGACTCATGCTTATTTTTTGTTATCTGATTTAATAAAGAATGCTATTGTTCCATAATTGAATTTAAGATGTAAGAAAATGACTAGCAAAATTGAAGTTTTTCATGTTTATATCAATTTTGGGCAGATGGGACAATCGAGGAACTATTGAAAAATATTATTCGTCTAATCCTTTCTGGTCAACTACCTTAAAAATATTTGCTCACTTATAAATTCTGTAATTTGATCTTGCGGAAAATGTAATGATATGCAGGATTCTCGACGTGTTACATTAGAGGACATTGTACGAGAAAAAAAGAATGCTGGGCTTTTTGTAAATCTGGTTTTGGTAATCTAGCATGCGTAGGCCTGTAGCAGGCCTAGATTATAATTTAATCAATTAGTAAATTGTTTGTGCAATTAAGACCAAATTAAATAGTAGCCGATTCAGGGAACTGATTGGAAAACATGTTCTTTTTTAATTTCAGTAATTTATTAAGCTCTCTGCTCTCTTTACACTGACTCAACCGACGTTTTTTTGGACAAATTCGAAAAATATTGCTTCTAGGAAAAAATAATATTAGTAATGGTCGTAGAAACAAATGATGAATAAGCATACAATCTGTTGAAAGGAGATTCTTTGGCGGTCAAAACCACATCATATTAGTAGCCATGTTATTTATATCAATGCTTTATTCTTATCGTCATTCCGAAGAGGCTTAATTGATTCCACCATAATGGTGACTATTCGCTTAGCTGGTACAGCATTTTTTGCATTTACATTCGAAACGGTATTTTTAATACTGTATAGAGATATAATTGATTGATTTTTTGCACTAAACATAGATAATTATTTTTATATTAATATGAATAGGCAGCGCCGGCGACAGAAATATTGGGGCCTGTTACTTATATCATCCAAGATCCATTTTCTTTCGTAATGAGACATTTGGTCACCGTGCCACAAAGACGATACATTTCCCATTTAAATAACATGGGGTTTCGGCACGTTTTACATTTGATTTTTTTTTTCTGACCAAGTTGATATTCAACAATGAAAGATATATATTTTGGTAGGAATTTGAATGCTTTTCATGGAAAAATCTCTGTTGTAGAACGTTGTGGATGTTGTTTTGGTCATTAACAATAATTTAACCATAAATAGCATTTAAATCAGTGAATTTATCGAAAAATCATAAGATAGCTTTTTTGTAGAGCATTCAATTTCCTACAAAAATATGTATCTCTCATTGTTGTATGTCAACCTGCTTAGTAGAAAAAAATTGTAAAACGTGGCGAAACCCCATGTTATTCAAATGGGAAATTATCGTCTTTGTGGCACGGTTTAATATGAATATTAAGGGCTGTAACACACCCTTCTTATCACAATCGCCCACACAGATCATTTTTGCTGTGACATCAAACCGACAGTCGTAAGAAGAGCGCGAGTCCGCGAGTCGTCGTGTGCGAAACCGGTTATTCATTTGTTCTTTGATTTTATGTTTTGTTTTAATAATAATCATTTATTCTGTATATTATCAATCGTAATATTAGTTTATTAAAAATTAATTGTAAAACATGCCGAAACCCCATGTTATTCAAATGGGAAATGTATCGTCTTTGTGGTTCAATTTAATATAAATATTAAGGGCCTGAATTTTTTTTTACGTCATAAACTTAAAATTTAGGGGTTTTTGCAAAAAAACCAAGTTGATGAATAACGAACACCCTACTGAATAGCCTCGTGCCTAACGCAAATATTTAGAGTAGAAAATATCGAATTTAATAATTCAACCTTGAATAACACTTAAACCAGAGAATTTATCAAAAAATCATAGAAGAGCTTTTTTGTAGAGCGTTCAATTTCCTACAGAAACATGTATCTCTCATTGCTGTTTATCAACTAGCTCAGAAGAAAAAATTTAATTGTAAAACGTGCCGAAGCCTCATGTTTTTCGAATGGAAAATGTATCGTCTTCGTGACACGGTTCAATATGAATATTAAGGACTTATATGGGCCTGATATTTTTTTTTACGTCATAAACTTAAAATTTAGGGGATGTTGCACAAAAAACCAAGTTGGTAAATAACGGACACCCTACTTTATAGCCTTATGCCTAACCCAAAATATTTGGAATAGAAAATATAGTAAACAATAATTTAAACTTGAATAACATTTACACCAGTGAATTTATCAAAAAATCATGAGAGAGCTTTTTTGTAGAGCGTTCAATTTCCTATAAAAATATGTATCTTTCATTGCTGTATATCAACTTGCTCAGCAGAAAAAAATTAATTGTAAAATGTGCCAAAACCTCATGTTATTCAAACGGGAAATGTATCGTCTTTGTGGCACGGTTTAATATGAATATTAGGAGTTATGTAGGCTCTATAATTTTTTTTAAGACATAAACTAAAAATTTAGGCGGTGTTGCAAAAAAAACCCAAAATATTTGGAGTAGAAAATGTCAAAAAGAAACTGAAAGTGTACTCCTTTTTAGGTTTTCCTTCATAAAATTTGTATTTATTGTTCAATAGTTTCGAAATTTGGTACACTCATGTTGCATTTTACGCTCAATTGATTGGTGCAACTGGCAATTAAGTATCTCTAATATTCTCTGAGATAAAAGCAGAGCAATTGAAAATCACAAGATATTTTTGAGCGCACTTTTTTTCGGGAATATGATGAGTTATCAAAAATTTGTTGAAATATTTGGAATATGTAATGATGATAGAATAATGATTTTAAATTGAAAAAATAGCTTATCTTACAATTTTTTAGTGTTCATGAATACAGAAAAATGTTACTGTTTTATAATATACATAAAAAGTAAGAGTACCTGTAGCTTGACGACTGGTAACCGCATCCAACGGTTGAAGAAATATCAATCAATTTGCCGAGTGCACTATAAGTGTCTGCCACAACCGTAGCGGGTAAAAGACGTGACTGATACTTTATTTTATTTTTTTATCTACGATCGTATAAAAAATGACAGTTTTTTTACATAATTTTCAATGTAAAAAGTAGGCTTTTATGCAAAACTGTGCAATAAAACTTTTATTGCACGATCAGTTCTAATTATCAGTATTTAAACATCTGCGGGATATTTTAAACTTGACATTTTAACTCAAATTCACTAGAATATTTATGTCAATTTCAACGAAAATAGTTCAATTTATTATATCATTTTGTTAGTTACTAATATTAACTGTCAAAATGACATTTACAAAAGAGAAAATATTCATATATACTTGACTATTTTACGAAAATTTGGATGTTCGGAGATGAAAAATTGTAGGACACACGTGTAAAAAGTCTCTAATGCACTCACGGAGCTTCGCTTGTACTTTTAACCAAGTCGCTCGTGCATTATCTGCAATCAAAAATTACAGCCCATCAAAAATTGATAATCTTTCTCATTGAAGAAATCATGGTATTCAACAAAAGTAGCCACTAAAAATGCAAAAAGCAATTATCGTTCAATTAAACATTCTGTGATGTTTATTTTTACTTATTCATGTATTACACTGATCACTCAATGGATATTCACTATTTCACTGTTTGACTGTTCACTGTTCCTCAGTCCGATCGTTTGCTCATATATATATAGATGTCCGTTTCTGGAAATGTTCTAGGTTACTCGAGAGCACGTTACTAGAATTTTCGACCGTGCGCGACAGTGCGGTGCGATACAAAGAGACGAAAGGTCCCGCCCAGACCGGGCCGGATTCAGGGCTTATTTTATTTTTAAAAATTATTATAATACTTTCGCATGTTACAATACTATAAGTAATTAAAATCACATCAAAAATCTGCAACATTGGGCCCATTCTTGTTTTGACGTCTTCTTGGAAAATGTACATACATGTTCTTTAGTCTGTACGTTTGAGGACACGTTTCAGGTTGAAATTATTGACCGATTCCAGTAATTTGTTATTGTGTCGATTGCTTAATTATCAGAATAGAACCCTATTGATTTTCAGTACGATTTGTTGGATAGTTTTATTTTAATTAACAATTTCCTTGCCCTGCGTCTGTTAGAGAGTACAGGCGCAAATTATTTGCTAGTTGAGATGTTGCTTGATTTCATGACTGGGAGTTGAATTAACCTGGGTTAAAATGATCCTGAAAATTTTTGAGTATAGCACGTCTCCTTTGATGTCCTCATCTGGTGCAGCATGGTGCGTCGCACATGCGTGTTAGTACGCTGTCGACGACCTGTTAAGTGTCTTCAGTACTGCAACCGGCCTCCTAATCTAGCTACGCAACATTGCTACAGCATTATCTATAATATTGCGCTATAGTCAGGTGACTGAATCCTGCGAAATCTCATTTGTGATATTTAATACTGTTGGATGTGTGGTGCAATCGTGTATTCCTACTGCTTCTTGACACGAAGTCTAGTTCAAACCAAGGATGCCCGAGGAGGAAGCGCATTCACATTTCAATTCTGTCATTTCTAAAGAAATCATCCAATAGTCGCCACAATAAATCTCATACTGTCTGCAACCACAATCAAGGACATCTTTTATTCGCTATTAATTATGAATCGGAACGCCATGGAGCCGCGAAGGAATGCACATGAAGTTGGCGCTAAACGGAAAGCAACATTACAAGGTTGGAAATGGATTAGACGGTCAAGGTTGCATCAAACGTTATTCAAAATACATCCTACGTTGTTTGTATTGCTATTGCATTTTGCTAATTATAAATAGATTTATAGACTACTATTTGCGATTAAAATATTTAATTACGATGTAATTAAGATAGCAATTACCACTGTTCAAGATTTTCTAAGGCGATGCGGATATCGGAATTTAATTCAACATTAACCAAATAGTGAATTTGATTGCAATCTTATAATTTGTTATATAAATAAAAGGTGTTTTTAAAAAAAAATCGTCCTGCGTGCTGGAGTGAATGGACTATAGGTCCTTAGGTGACTGCAATTCTTCTTCCAAAATAACTTTATTCACATGGATTCTGGGTTGTTATTTACATCCTCAAAAATTGGTCTGTCAAACATTTAATATGTAAAAAATGATAGGTATGAGCCAGGTACGATGATTTCCATAAAATTTAGTATCTCACAAGGAAAATTAACCACATAGCCTGAACTTTAATTGTTTCCTATCACGTAAGAAGTAAAATCCCCACCGAAAATAGGCCAGCAGTGAAGAATTCACAAGAAATCGACTGAAGCTGTCAGAAGTGATCACGGCAATTAGAAAATTTACATAAAAACTTTACTTCTTTTGATCTGGGCTTGAAAATATGGCACAGTCATGCAATAGCTAAATCTTTCAGTACGCATGCGCCCAGCGAGACATCATAAATCTCAATTTATTTCTTTTATTCCTTTTACTTTACAATACAATACAGACTGTATTTATTTGTTTTTTTTATTGGACAAAAATAGTAGCTCAAAATTATGCTACGACAAAACATTTAATTTTAGTTTTTTGAAAAATAATTAAATTTTTATAGACAATTTTCATGATCGCGGACTGTGCGAAGGTACGTGTGCAAGTAATAAAGCAGTTAAGATACCGTATGGCGCAGTCGGTACTTTCATGACGACCTCTTCGAAAAATATTTAAATGGGAAGACCTATTTTTACAACTTATGGTTTACTTTTGAGCAATTGTAGTCGAAAATACTCGAATAATTCAATATAATACAGTACATGAACAATCAGTTACTCATACAAAGGAAAGTGTTGCCTAATAATTTACCAGTAATATTTTAATAACTCCAGCTATTGACAAGTTTTGTGTAGGAAGAAAAAAAAGAAAATCAAAAGAAAAAGCGTTACAACATCAAGTCAGTCCGTCTGTGAGACGTAGGTATTATGAATGTGTGTGTATGTGTGAGTGTTTTTATGTATTAGTATGGGTATATACCGGGTGTCTCATTTTTTATTCTTAAATATTGGAAGTTATCACACGACCGGTAATAATTTGTCGATCTTCACTTGTACTCAAATTGTAGCCACTGAGATATTTCTCAGGTATTACGCAGAAAATGCAAGTATAACACAGGGAGAACAGGCTTTCCAGGGTCCAAAGGGAGTACAGCTATTCTAGAATTACTCCGCAAGAAATACGTACATGAAATCCACAAATATTCTCTAGGAAGTACAAATATTTTAGAGGAAATACCGGTATTCCAAAGGAAGTACAGGTAATCCATTAGAAGTACAAGAATTCCACAGGGAAACATAAGAATTCCGCTGGAAGAACAAAAATTTCACTGGAAATACAAAAATTCCTCTGGAAATACAATAATTCCACTGGAAGTACAACAATTCACCTGGAAATACAAGAGTTCCACAGGGAAGTACATGAATTTCATTGGAAATACAAGTATTCCAGTTTGATGTACAAGAATTCCACTGGAAGTACAAGAATTTCTATTATATATTTATAGAGAAAGTGCAGATGTTCCAAAAGCACTCCGCATGAGAAACATATATGTAATTATGTATATGCATAGGAAGTACAGGTATATATAGGAAGTACACGTATTTCCTAAGAAGCACAAATATTTCAGAGAAAGTACAGAGAATCCATAGGAAGTACAAGAATTCCACTGAAAGTACAAGAATTTAACTGAAAATACAAGAATTCCACAGGAAAGTATAGGAATTCGTCTGTAAGTACAACAATTCCACTGGAAGTACAAGAATTCCACTGGCAGTACAAGTATTTTAGAGAAAGTACAGATAATCCTTAGGAAGTACAAGAATTCCACTGAAAGTACAAGAATTCCTCTGAAAGTACAAGAATTCCACTGAAAGTACAAGAATTCCACAGAAAAGGATAGGAATTCGACTGGAAGTACAACAATTCCACTGGAAGTACAAGAATTCCACTGGAAGTACAAGAACTTTTATAATATACATAGAGGAAGTGCAGGTATTCCAAAAGCACTTTGCATGAGATACGTATATGTATTTGCATAGGAGGTACAGGTATTTATAGGAAGTACAGGTATTTCCTAAGAAGCACAAATATTTCAGAGGAAATACCGGCATTCCAAAAGAAGTACAAGAATTTCATACGAAGTACAAATATTCCAATGGAAATACTAGTATTCCTGAGATATTCATAGAGGAAAGGCAGATATATGAGAAGTACTCCGCAGGAGACACGTACTTGTAATCTAAAAATTTTTCATAGAAAGTACAGATATCTATAAGAAGTACAGGTATTCCTGAATATAAAAGGAAAGTGCAGGTATTCCAGAAGAGTTCTGTAGGAAATACGTACATAATATCTACAGGTATTTCCTAGGATGTATAAATATTTCAGAGGAAATATAAATAATTCGTAGAAGACAAGTATTCTACTGGAAGTACACGTATTCCTATCATATTCATGGAGGGAATGCAGATATTCCAAGAGTATTTTGCAGGATATACGTATATACAAGTGATCCAAAGATTTTTTATAGGAAGTACAGGTATCTATAGGAAGTACAGGTATTCCTGGAAATTACAAAGAAAGTGCAGGAATTTCAGAAATGCATCGTAGGAAATACATACATAAAATCCACAGGTATTTCCTAGGAAGTACAAATATTCCAGAGAAAGTACCGGTATTTCAAAGGAAGTACAGACAATCTACAGGAAGTACAAGAATTCTACTCAAAATACAGGAATTCCACTAGAAGTACAAGAATTCTACTGAAAATAGACGAATTCCACTGGAAGTACAAGAATTCCTATGATATACATAGAGGAAGTGCAGATATTTTAGAAGTACTCCGCATGAGACACGTACAATAATACAGGGTATTTGCATTGAAAGTACAGGTATCATATAGGAAGTACTGGTATTCTCTAGGAAGTACAACTATTTTAGAGAAAGTACCGGCATTCCAAAAGAAGAACAAGAGTTCCTAGGAAGTACAAGTATTCCATTGGAAGTACAAGTATTCCTAATATATTTATAGAGGAAGTACACGTACAGTACATGTAAACCAAAGATTTTCCATAGAAAGTACAGGTATCTATAGGAAATACAGGTATTCTTGGATATTAAAAGTATAGTACAGGTATTCCATAAATGTTCCGCAGGAAATACGTTTATGTGATTCACAAGTATTTCCTAGAAAGTACAAATATTCCAGAAAAAGTTTAAAGAATCTATAGAAAGTAGAAGTATTCCACCGGAAGAGCAAGTATTGCTGCAATATTCATAGAGGAAGTGCAGATATTCCAGAAGTACTTCGCAGGAAATACGTATATGTAATCCAAAGATTTTCCATAGGAAGTAAAAGTATCTATAGGAATTATAGTTATTCCTGGATATTCAAAGGAGAATGCAGGTATTCCAGAAGTATTCTGCAAGAAATACGTACACAATATCCACAGGCATTCATCAAGAAGTACAAATATTCCAGAAGAAGTTTAAATAATCCATAGAAAGTACAAGTATTCCACTGGAAGTACAGGTATTCCTGAAATATCCTCCGCAGGAGATATTTACATGTAATCTAAAGATTTCCCATAGGAAATATAGATATCTATAGGAAGTACAGTCATTCCTCGATTTTCAAAGGAAAATGCAGGTATCCCAGAAGTATTCTGCAGGAAATACGTACACAATATCCACAGGCATTCATCAAGAAGTACAAATATTTCAGAAGAAGTTTAAATAATCCATAGAAAGTACAAGTATTTCACTGGAAGTACAGGTATTCCTGAGATATCAATAGTGGGAATGCAGATATTCTGGAAGTACTCCGCAGGAGATCCTTACATGTAATCTAAAGATTTTCCATAGGAAATACAGATATCTATAGGAAGTACAGTCATTCCTCGATATTCAAAGAAAACTGCAGGTATTCCAGAAGTATTCCGCAGGAAATACGTATATGTAATCAACAGGTATTCCCCAAAAAGTACAAATATTGCAGAAGAAGTTTAAATAATGCATAGAAAGTAAAAGTATTCCAATGGAAGCACAAGTTTTCCTGAAATATTCATGGAGGAAATGCAGATATTCCAGAATTACTCCGCAGAAGATACGTACATGTAATCCAAAGATTTTCCATAGGAAGTACAGATATCTATAGAAAGTACAGGTATCTATAGAATATTCCTGGATATTCGAAGGAAAGTACAGATATTCCAGGAGTATCTCGCAGGAAATACGTACATGTAGTCCACAGGTATTTCCTAGGAAGTACAAATATTTCAGAGGAAGTTTGAACAATCCATGGAAAGTACAAGTATTCCACTGGAAGTACAAGTTCAAAGGTTTTCTTAAGGAAGTACATGTAGTTCAGAGACTTCCAGGTATTCCTATGGAATCAGACCTTCCAGGGGAAATGTAGGTATTCCATGGAAAATATAGGCATTCAATGGGAAATACAGGTATTTCGGGGGCAATACAGGTATGCCAGAGGAAGTACAGATATTCCAGGGGAAATACAGATATGCCAGAGGAAGTACAGATATTCCAGGGGAAAATACAGGTATTCCGAGGATATTACTGGTATTTTGGGGGAAATACAGATATGCCAGAGGAAGTACAGCTATTCCAGAGGAAATACAGGTATTCCGGTGGAACTATAGGTATACCAGAGGAAGTACAGATATTCTAGAGGAAATACAGGTATTTCAATCAATGAAGACATGCATTCTGAATTAGTTTTCGGAAAAATTTACTTTTTCATCAAAAATTGGGGCTATCGACTATAAAATAATGATAGTGTTACAGAATATGAAGAATTTGATTACTCGGAAATTATGTCATCAATTTTAGATGCATTCAGATCTGAAATTTAAAAAATGAGCTTAAAAATGGTGTTTCATAAAATCAGACACTCGGTATGTATGTATGTGTGTGTCTAGCGCCAAGGCAAGCCGCGACCTCGAAAGAAACAGTGTGGCTGCGCCCCACTGAGAATTATAAACTGACCAAATGCTCGCTAGCTTAATCCCCGGTTTCTATGCAGCGCTGGGATGTTTACAGCATCCAAGCAAGGGAAATTTGTATGTGCCGCTCTTTTGTGACACAAACACGGGTTAGTTTGATCAACATGTGCACTTTTGTTCCAAAAAGATTCTTCATTTTGTATTCCAGTTGTGTGATTGGGTCCCGGGAAGGAATTTGGTTTTTGATTTGATTAATTTTAACTGCTAGAATATTATTTTATAATTCAAATTTTATGTTTGATAAATCTGATATTTTAAAGAAATTCACTAGATCTGCCTGCGGATCTACAGTTGTCCTCGCTTTTTACCCACTAATATCGTTTGGATCTAATTCTGAAACATCCCTAATCTCAATAACAAGTTAGAAAATAGGTCCGATTATCTCGTTTGATTTGGTGATGTTTCCAAATGAAATTGAGTATAACAGTTGTTTTAAAATGATTGAACAGCCATCGAACACGCCCTAATCTGGATTTATGAGGCATCTTCTAGCCACACATCATTTCTCAATCGGATTATGTCAAAGTGTACGATCGTCCGTTAAAAGGTACCTACTTAATCTTTTATTAATGTTTGGACCAAAGACTTTTAAACATTAAAACCACGATCTTTCAAAACCTGATAAATTGAATTACATTTTTATTTGTTTTTGTTATGATTGGAGCAGAATTTATTATATTTATTGGTGTTCCTTTGAAGATCAAGGAAAGGTTGAAAAATAAGTCTTTATTGATTGGGTGTCTAAATTGTATCACGTCGTGATATCTTGGTAGTTGTCAAAATGATCGAATTGTAGGAAATTGATAGTTCTACAACTTTAATCTGAAACATTTATTGATACAAAATATCGTTCAAAAGTTATTAGTGAAAAACGCGGAAAAGTTGCATTTTAAATCACAAAGTTGTTCAACAAGTAAACTGTAGGAAATTGATTGTCCTACAACTTTTATCTCAAACATTTTTTGATACAAAATATCGTTCAGAAGTTATTAGGGAAAATATGGATTAGTATCATTTGAAAACGCAAATACGAAGGTGTATTTTATTTTTTAGCTTGGCCAATTTCAATCGTACAAAGTTGTCAGATGTATTAAACTGTGGGAAATTAATAGTTCTACAACTTTTGTTCCAAACACTATTTGATATAAAATACCTTTCAAAAGTTATTAGCGGAAAACGAGAAAAGTAACATTTCGGACCACAAATACGAAGGTATTTCTCATTTTCTAACTTGGCCAATTTAAATCGTACGAAGTTTTGAAAACAAGCAAACTGTAGGGAATTGATAGTTCTACAACTTTTATTTCAAACAATACTTTATATACAATACCATTCAAAAGTTATTAGGAAGAATCGAGGGAAAATGGCATTTGAAAGCACAAGTATGAAAGTATATCTTATTTTCTAAGTTGGTCAATTGAAGTCATACGGAGCTCTGAAAAGAAACAAACTGTAGAGAATTAATAGTCCTACAATTTCTATTTGCAACACTTTTTAATTCGAAATATCATTCAGAAATTATTAGTGGAAAACGGAGGGCAGTAACATTTGGAACCACAAATATGAAGATATTTCTTGTATCCTAGCTTGGCCATTTTTAATCGTACAAAGTTTTAAAGACAAACAAACTGTAGGGAATTGATATCTCTACATTTTTTGTCCCAAATACTATTTGATATAAAATTCCGTTCAAAAGAAATTAGCGGAAAACGAGAAAAGCAGCATTTGAAATTACTAATACCAAGATTAATTTTATTTTCTGACTTGGTCAATTAGAATCGTACGGAGCTGTGAAAAGAAACAAACTGTAGAGGATTAATAGTCCTACAATTTTTATTTGAAACACTTTTTTATTTGAAGTACCATTCAGAAGTTATTAGTGGAAACCAGAGGAAAATAACATTTGGAGCTACAAATATGAAGGTTTTTCTTATTTCCTAACTTTACCATTTTGAATCGCACAAAGTTGCGAAAACAACCAAACTGTAGGGAATTGATAGCTCTACATTTTTTATCTCGAATACTATTTAATATAAAATTTCGTTCAAAAGTAATTAGCGGAAAATGATAAAATTAGCATTTGGAACCACTAATACGAAGGTTTATTTTATTTTCTATCTTGACCAATTTCAATCGTATGAAGTTTTAAAAACAAACAAATTATAGGCAATTGATTGTTCTAAAAATTTTATTTGAAATACTTTTCAATATGAAATATGGTTTAAAAGTTATTAGCGAAAAACAAGCTAAAGAATGATGCTTTTCTTGAAGGGTTGAAAATTTAAATTGTAGAGAAGCGCCAAAACAACTAAGCAACAGAAAATTTAATCTTGTTCAAGAAAAGAATATTAGGGTCGTTTAAAACTGAAGCCCTTTGAGTTATCCGCGAAAAATACGATTCTTTACACTTCAATCTTCCTTAAAATTTTTCTGGAGTTTTGTCTTTTTTCTATTCATTTGAACAATTTTTTCTGTGCCGAATATTCTCTGTCAAGCTTCAAGTATTGATATCTTAAAGTCTTATCGTAAATCAGGCTTCAGGAATAAATATTATTCTCATTTTATTAAATTTTTAAGCAAGATTAATATCTTTAAAAGTCTGTTACCGTAAAAAATTGTAAAAAATATGTTGGCATATTCTTTGAAATTTTTTCTCAAGCGTTCTGATCGCGATAGAGGGATATGCAATAACGTGTGCATCTGAGATGAGTTTGGTGTGCGTTGGAAAGGCAGCTTTCGCGCTGGCCTGGCACCCGAGGGCACAACTTGACAATATCGAACAATAAATTTCATTCGAGTGCATAATTCTGCTTGGACCCGGCCTTTTATTTTTTATCATTATCTTAATTGTTAGTTTTTTATTGGACATTAACATATTTGTGTTCATTTTGTTAGTGGATCGCGGTCTATACTTACCGACTTGCGATACGAATCTGGCTGCCGAGGCAGAAGCATTCCGACGGAGTGAGGGGGCCCTCTGACGGCCGATTCCTAGGAGGACATAAATATTCATAATGCTAGCGACCAAGCGCATACAAAAACAGCTATTTTGTAGCCATTTGCCGGGCGACGAGCGAGAACACCGCCGGTATGTCTTGCTATGCGATGGCTGCACTGACAACTGCATTCTTTTTCCCTTTACACACATTTTTCTTTCCCAAAACATCTCTAGATACTACTACTTCTTATCCAACACTAAAATATCAATTTTTCATCTCCAAAAAGATTCAAATGAGCAATTTTCTCATTCCCGTTTCTTATTTACACGTTTTCGATGGTCAAATATAGAAATTCATTGGAGACTTCAATTCTTGATCGAGCTACATACTCCAATTCATTCACGATACACACACATACAAACGCCCGCGTCATGTGGCTCACATGGCAAACTCACTAGTTTTGTTTCACCGATTATTTGTCAGAATCCTCTTTGTAAAACGCGAACCGTTTGCTTTATTTTGGACCAATTAATTAACGAAATTGGTCGTTACGTAGCCAGGTACGTACGCAGAGGGGCGAGGGCAGACAGGCGGGGGAACGCGACTTGGATCTGCTCTCAGCGGCGGTCGCACAGATTGCGAGAGAAAGATAGAGAGATACGACAAGAAAAAGATGCTGTAAGGTCTGGTCGCTGAGCAAATGACGGAAATAGAAATTATTTTATATATTATTGTACTGACGCCGCTAAACGTCGCCTGAAAGCAAGTCGATTCAATTTAGATATCCGAGACTTGTTTGTTTTTTCAATATTTAAATGAAAACCCACAAAAAATCAGATTGTTTTCCTGCATCTCGCCAAAATAACATAATAACCGTAATATTCTACTGAAAACACCCAAAATAATAACCAAATTCAGAATCGCAACAAAAAAATAAACTTTCGAAATTATAGCGCCAACATTTTTAGATCGAATCCATCAAAGAATTCAGTAGAAAACGGATGTGTCTTATTATGTTATCTATAATTTGTAAACACCGTTTTGATACACATATAATTTTATTCAAATCATTAATTGTCTGAAGATAATGATGAGCAATTCTTTTTGTTCGCAGAACTTGAATCAAATTGATTTTTGAGTTCCCTACGTCATTAGCTTTGTTATACAATGTCTGACGCATCCTCCTTAAGTACTCGAACACTAATTAATACCCAGTTTTTACCAAAATTTGGACCATTTCTCTTACAATCAATATCGAGCTCCTTGCGACTGATATTCATCTACGTACATGGTAAAATAGTTCTGAAAAACCGAATAAGTCGACGATAAGGACGTGAAATGCAATGCAGAGAGTCCTGTTGATGTCACTTCTTCGGACACGGTTGAATGAACTGAAGAGCTTGTATTTAAAGATGTTTAAATGACAAAAACAGCCTGCAGAAATCTTAGGTTGTCGACGAAATATCGGTCCTCTTAATTCACGGCAATGCATCTGACGAGTCAAGTGGCGATGTCTGGCCTGCACAAGTAAATACCAAAAACTAAACCATCTATCCTACAATTGAGGGTTTTTATCGCCAATCATAGAAAAAGAGCTTTGAGGAAGTAACCAAGCGATGATGAAGAAGTCAAGACGACTAATCCTTTTTCGAGGATTGATTAAACTATTAGAAATATTTGCAAAGTATTTTGAGGTGACGAGGACACTTTTCCTGGAAAAATTGTGATTTACAAGCGACGTACATGCTTCAATCAACTTGAAAAGTTGAATAAAGGTGAACTTTTAATCATAGAATAATTGGGGTGTCGCCTCTACTCATTTGAAAGATTCTGTAACCTGGGATGTTATTGGAAATCATGTTTTCTGTTAGTGTGCAAACCTAGCCCCTTGCAACTGATATTCGCCTCCCAATATGGAAAAACAGCTTCAGCGAAGAAATTTAACTGATGACGAAGACGTCAAATCGACAAATGTTATTCGAGGGTTTAATGAACTTATCGAAAGATATTAAAAGTGTCTTGAGACTGACAAAGAATTTACCCGAAAAATATCAGATTCACAAGTTGCATGGACTCTTCAAGCAATGCAAAGAGTTGATTGAAGACAATATTCACCGAGAAACCTGTGAAAACATTGGAGAACTTGAAGGGGAAAATGTCCAGTTGACAAAGCAGCTTGCTGATATTAGCTAAGAGGCTCTACATTTACATTCTGGGATGTCAACGGAAATCAGTCCAGAATGTTGTCAACAGTCTAGATTTAGCTCCTTGTGACTAATATTTGTCTCCACACGTGTAAAAGCAGTTAAGGCAAAAAGAATAAATCGATCATGAAGAAATCTAGTCAACAAATGTTTTTTCAGGGCTAGATTTTGAGGTTCAAGAAAGCTATGACGATTCTGAAAAAGATCTCTGTGGTGTACAAAGACACTTGCTTTTGAATTATCAGATTTACAAATGACAAAGACTCTTTAAGTAAGGCAAACAGTCGACTGAAAACAATTTTCGTCGTGGCGACTTCTTGATGCCATTCCTTCGGGTATTGTTTGAAGAATTGAAGTCTGTTGACGTAACAGCTTGCAAAAATGATTTGGGTATCACCTTTAATCATTTGAGAGATTTTGTAGCGACCTCCTTGTTCGTTTGTGGAAGATCAAGGCCCAGAATGCTGCCTTTGCAGGACAATTCATTTCAAGGGTCATGTTGAGATGACTACTCTTCTCAATTGTACAGTCAAGATATTTGTCTACCACATGGAAAAGCAGCTCCGGCAAAAGGACTATCAAGGAATCAAATCAACAAATATTTTTCTAGGATAAAGTCAACTTATCAGAAGATATAAAAAATGTTTTGAGTTTGGAGGAGAACCTGAAAGAGATATCTGTAATGCATAAGGATACTTGTGAACTTTTCAAACAAGGCACAGAGTCTATTAAAGAAGATCCTCATCGAGGCGACTCATTGATGCCATTTCTTCAGGTACTGTCCGATGAATTGAAGAGTATCAGCCCAACAGCTTGCAGAATCGGTTGTGGTATCATCTGAAATCGTTTGAAAGGTTCTGTTACGACATTTTGTCAGCTGGAGATCAGTGCCCAGAATGCTGCCTTTGCAGGACAATTTATCTGAAGGGACATTTTGCAATGACTACTCTATTCAATTGTAAATACCAAAAATTGAATCATGTCTTTTACAGTTCGGGTATTTGTCTTCCAGATGGTAAAGCAGTTCCGGCGAAAGGACTATGAAGGAACCAGATCAACATATGTTTTTCCAGGATAAAGTTAACTTATCAAAAGAAATAAAAAATGTTTTGAGGTTGAAGGAGAACATAATGTCTGTAGTGCACAAGGATACTTATGGACTTTTCAAGCAAGGCACAGAGTCTATTGAAGAAAATTTTCATCGAGGCAGCTCCTTGATACCAATTCTTCGGGTATTGCTTGAAGAATTGAAGTCTGTTGAAGTAACAACTTGAAAGGCTCTGTTTCGACATCCTGGGATGTCAGCGGAAGATCAGGGCCCAGAATGCTGTCTTTGAAGGACAATTTATCTAAAGGGTCATTTTGCGTGGACTACTCTATTCAATTGTAAACACTAAAAATTGAATTATGTCTTTTATGGTCCGGATATTTGTCTACCACCCCCGACGAAAGGATTATGAAAGAATTAGATCAACAAAATGTTTTGAGGTTGGAGAAGAACATAAAGATCCTGGAAGAGCTGTCTGTAGTACAAAAGGACTTGTGGACTCTTCAAGCAAGGCACAGAGTCTATTAAAAAAAATTTCATCAAAGTGATCCTTTAGTGCCATTTCTTCGGGTATTGTCCGATAAATTGAAGAGTATTGGCAAATTAGCTTGCACAATTGGTTGTGGTATCACCTCAAACCGTTTGAAAGATTATGTTACTATATTTTGGGATGTCAGTACCAAAAATGCTGCCTTTTCATGGCAACGCTCTTAAAGGCTCATTTGGAATGGTTACTCTACTGGACTATAAATACCAAAAATTGAATCATGCCTATTACAGTCCAAATATTTGTCTCTTCACATGGAAAGCAGTACCTACGAAAGGAAACAATAAATCATGAAGAAATCAAGTCAACCATTGATTCTAGGGGGAAGTGAACTTAAAGTGTTTTGAGGTTGAAGAAGAACTCAACGATCCTGAAAGAGATGTTTTTGATGCACAACGATACCTGTCTTGAAAATTTCAGATTTACAAGCGGTATGGACTCTTCAAGCAAAGCACAGAGTCTGAGGCAACTCTTTGATATCATTTCTGCGGGTATTGTCCGATGAATTGAAGAATATTGACGAAACAGCTTGCAGAATCGGTTGTGGTATTGCTTCAAATTGTTTCTGGTTCTGTTGTGACATTTTGGGATGTCAGCTGAAGATCAGTGCTTAAGGGCAATTCCCAAAATGCTGCCTTTGCAGACCAATGCTCCTAAAAGGTCATTTTGCGATGGTTGCTTATGCTCCACTGAACTGTAAATATCAAAAATTGAATCATGCCTGTTACAGTCCAAATATTTGTCTCTTCACATGGAAATGCAGTTCCGACGGAAGGTATCTTCTTCTTCCTGTAGCACTACAATTCTTTGTGGATTTTGGCTTGCTCCGCTACTTTCTTCCATTCTTTCTTGTTTTCCATCTTCGCAGTCCAGTTTTGTAAATTCATTTTTCTTAAATCATTGACGACGTCGTCCTTCCGTCTTTTCTTGGTCTTCCCCTTTCTCTGTTTGCCCAAGGTTTTCATATAGTCAGCTTCTTTGTCGACGGAAGGAATCAGTCGACCATAAAGTCAACAAATGATTCCAGGACTAAGTGAACTTATTGTAAAATATAAAAAGTGTTTTGGGGGTGAAGAAGAATTCAATGATACTGGAAGAGAAGTTTGTAGTCTACAAGGATACTTGCCTTAAAAATATCAGTTTTACAAGTGGTATGGACTCTTCCAGTGAGGCACAGAATCTATTGAAGAAAATCTTCATCAAGGCGACCTTTTGATGCATTTTCTTCGGGTATTGTCCGATGAATTGAAGAGTATTCGCAAAACAGCTTGTAGAATCGGTTATGGTATCGCCTCAAATTGTTTCTGGTTCTCTTACGACATTTTGAAATGTCAGCTGGAGATCAGTGCCCAAGGGCAATGCTCCTGGAGGATTATTTTGCGATGGCTGCTCTGCTTGACTATAAATACCAAAAATTGAATCATGCTTCTTACAGTCCAAATATTCGTCTCTTCACTTGGAAAAGCAGTTCCGAGGGAAGGTATCAATCGACCATAAAGTCAACAAATGATTCCAGGACTAAGTGAACTTATTAAAAAATATAAAAAGTGTTTTGGGATTGAAGAAGGATTGAACGATCGTGGAAGAGATTTTTGTAGAGCACAAGGATATTTGTCCTGATAATTTCAGATTTACAAGCGGTATAGACTCATCAAACAAGGCAAAGAGTCGATTGAAGGCAATTTTCATCGAGGTGACCCTTTGATGCCATTTCTTCGAGTATTTTCCGACGAATTGAAGAGTATTCACAAAACAGCTTGCAGAATCGTAGCATAAAGATACATACCTCAAAAGTTTTAAATTTACAAGCGATATGGGCTCTTCAAGCAAGACAGAGAGTCGATTGAAGGCAACCTTCATCTAAACGACTCCTTGATGCAATTATCCGATGGATTTAAGAGTGTTGACAGAGTAGTCCAGAGAAATGATTGAAGTATCACCTCAAATCATTTAATAGATTCTGTATCGACATCCCAGAATGCTGCCTCTGCAGGGTGATGTACCTAAAGGGTTATTTTTCGATGGCTGCCATACTGAACTATAAATACTAGAAACTGAATCATGCTTTTACAGTCCAAATATTCGTCTCTTCACACGGAGAAGCAGTTCCGTCGGAAGATATCAATCAATCCTGAAGAAATCAAGTCTTCCATTGATTCCGGGGTTAAGTGAACTTATCGGAAGATATAAAAAGTGCTTTGAGGTTGAAAAAGAATTCAACGATCCTGCAAGGGATGTTTTCAGGGCACAAGGATACTTGCTTTGAAAATATTACGATTTCCAAGCGGTATGGACTCTTAAGAAAGGCAGAGAGTGGACTGAAAACAATTTTCGTTGAGAGGACTTCTTAGTGCCGTTTCTTCGGGTATTGTTTGAAGAATTAAGGTCTTTTGACATAATTAGCTTTGCCCCAAATCATTTGAGAAGTTCTGTTTCGACATCCTGAGAAGTCAGCGAAAGAAGTGCCTGAATACTATCTTTACAGGATAACGCACCAAAAATTGCATCATGATTCTTACAGTTCAGTATTTGTCTCTCCGCATGGAGGAGCAGCTCCGGCGGACAGAAATCAAGTCACCAAATGATTCCAGGGTTAAGTGAACTTAATGAAAGGTATTAAAAGTGCTTTGAGGTTGAAGAAGAACATAACGACTCTGGAAAAGATACTTTTTTTTAGAAAAATCAGATTTACAAGCGGCTTGGACTCTTCAAGCAAGGCAGAGAGTCGATTGAAAACAATTTTTGTTGAGACGATCCTCGATGACATTTCTTCGAATATTGTTTGAAGAATTGAAGAGTGTTGATGATAAAATAGATTGCAGAAATGGTCCTCTAGAACTCTGTTCTGTTTATTAAATAAATGATTCATTTGAATTTCAATACTGTCATTCCTATTTCTAATTCCCCCTTTTTTGATGGTCAAATATGAAAATTATTTGGAGACTTCAATTCTCGAGCAAGCTACATACTCCAATTCATTCACAATTTATTGCGTAAAATAATTTTAAAGACTATGTATCGTCATCCTAAGATGTCAGTGGAAGATCTGTCTTTGCAGATTCACACTTAGCTTCTTCTTAGATTTGAAAAATGTTCTGAAAGAGATTATTATGGTTTTCAAGGATATTTTCCCGAAAAAACATGATTTACAAGTTCGTTAAACAGGAAGAGGATGGACTGAGGATAGTCGTCATCGGAGCGACCAATTTTCGGGCACTGTTGCAGGAATTAAAGAGACTGTTGTGGAAGACATCCCTTGATAAAATATCTTGCAGAAACGATTAGGTTATCGCCTCAAATCAGTTTTAAAGTCTTGCATCAACATCTTGGGGTGTTTTAAGACCGCTTCTGGGTGCAAGACTCATTGTGCGAGGGTTGCCAATGTTTAAACGATCCTTCCTACAGTCCAGAGTTGGCTTCCTGTGATTGATTTTGTCTCCAAACATGAGGAAATTGATCAACGAGGAAGGAGGTTTGGAATGAACTTATTTTTGACCTCTCTTGTATTTCAATGTGTGTATTTCATTATTGTGAAGTCTGTGAGGAAAATAAGATTTTAGCGGAGATAAGTCGTGCGAAATTACGTGAATTAAATCAAACGAAATGCAGAATGAAAATTGAAGGTGTTCAAAAAGATTTACGTTTCCGCCCGGCAGAAACCCTCTTATCACTCTCTTTATCAATCAGCGAATCCGTCCGCGAACAAAATTTACCTTTACTTAATTACTACCATGCGGTAATATTTTGTAGTGTACCAGGGGCGACTCGTCTTGCAAGGAGCGCAAGTATGCGAGCTACCTGCGCCAGCCAAAATGAGACGGACGTATGACGATCAGTGAAAATTAAAAAAGAATAGAAGATAATAATTGTTTAGGTTGAATTAAAGTGCTGGAGCGCGTACTTTAATAAGGGGCGTAGCAGTCGGTAGCCGAACAGATGAGGAGGAAGCTATATCTGGTTGTAAAGTGCGATAAAGATGACTATAGATGCTGCTTCGCTGTTTGATTAGTTAGGTGCTTTGTACACTCAATTTCAAAATCTTTTGCTACTTCATATTTTAATGGAATTTTATTTCGGAGCAGTGTACCTATTCATTAAGTAAAAATGCGACTTAATCACACAAAAACAAATATATTTTTACAAACATCTCTGAAGGAGGCTTTCTACAATAAAAAGAGCATATCATTATCAATTTTGCTTTTCGGAATATCATATTATCAAAAAAACACTAGATTCGTCTCAAAATTCCGACCTGAACTTTTTTATTAGCAATATCTCTTTACCTATTGATTTTAGAACAAAAGTACAGGAATGACAATTTATTCAGAATTAAATTCTTCTTCTATTGTACCTTCATCAAATTAGCACAGAAATTATTTATAATATGTTTGACTTGGATGGAACGAATGAACATTATTAAATTGAAATATTTTGTATCAACTGAATCTGCACTAAAGTGCAGACAACATATGAAATATCAGACCAAGGAATGCAGCGAAAACTATTTTACAAATGCAAACCGGCAGGTAAAACAGAACACTCACTTATCCTGCCGACAGAGCGGACGTTTATTCTTGAGAACTTGTATTTTACAGGTTTATTAGCATCATATTACCTGTTAAACATTCTGTTCTCAAAAAATAAAATCATTACTAAATGTAAAACAGATATTAAATTTCTGTTTCTGCAGAAGAAAGAATTCATTACAAATTTAATTTACGACACAGGACCTACACAAAAAATTTAAATTACAGCATGATTTAATTTAAATTTCCCACGCTATTGACTTAACAATGCAGTCTGACACTGTAAAAGGCATTTTTTTTATTAATCTTACTATTAACTTAAATAGATTTTGAGGTAGAATTACTTTTTACCGGTGGTACCAGTAAGTAAAATAATGTCATATATGTCACATTTTGTAAATTCGTTTCTCCTGAACTAATACTCACAGAATAATGAAAAAAATTTTAAGGGAAAGCTTCTGAAGTCCTTTTTGTTATAAAACAAGTTTCAACCCTTTATCTTGCAACCCTTAGATACAGTAAAACAAAACTAAAATTTGGTCTCAAATCTATGTATCTCATCAAATAAGCACTTGAATTAGAAAGCAAATATTGCCAAATAAGTCAAAAACTAATTTGAATCAATAGTTCAAATCATGGATTATAAATAGAGGCAATTTTCATCTACCTACATGAATTACATAAACTATCAAATAAATGTGAAGCAACATCGAAAAGTGAACGTAACACAATTCAGTGGTAGAAATCGATGTTCACTGTCATTTGAAATTTAATTTGCATTGAACAACGGCCTTCACAAGGCCGACTACATTTTTAGGAAGTCTTTGACACAAATCTAAAACAATTCAGCAGTTTTAAAACTAAATAAAATCATTTAAATTTGAAAAGATTGATGATTTTTGGGCATTAAAAAGCCCGCACAAATTATTGAACTAAAGTTTAAAGATTCAAGATTCTTAAGTAGAATTTTCTCCTTTTTAGGAATAATTTTGATTTTTTGCGATATCTTCAATAGTTGCCGAAATATCTGCAGAAAACCATAAGTTTGTTCCCGAGAAACTTTTCTTAATAACTGCAGTATTCAGCACAACTTTTATCAAAATTTAACTGTTTTTTCTATCCCTAATTCTGAATCAAATGACACCTCAATCATTTTTCTACATTAGTTGCTTCAAGATTCACATATTTTCAACTGTTTTACAATACAATACGGTCTCTAGCATTTCCGAGAGATACAAATTATTTCCAGCATATAATTACGAAGGGGAAGATTTTGAATAATCTTTGTATTGTTTTCTGAAAACTAGATCGAATTTATCGTCGTTTAGATATTTTGGCACCTCTTTACGATTAAAATTGTCGGCTACAGCCGTTTCAGGCTTTCGTACTTTTCAGGCAAAATGTTATTAACGCTATATAAGATGGAGTCATCAAAAAAAAAAAATTCAATTGATACATCGATAGAAAGTTTTCTGCCCTATCGATTGCAGTAGGTCTCATTTATCTCAAAAATTTAAACCAATTGATATAAATAATTGAAAACAAAAATACTACTTTTGAGTGACGTTTAAAGCTCCGTAAATTTTTTTCTGACTCTCGTATCAAAAATTATAAAAATGGAAATTAAAGGCAATTCTATTGGCTCTAATAGAGTTCTTGACAATTTTTCTGTATCATGAATTGTTTCTGATTTATTTTCAAAACTAACAGAAATGACAATTTTTGCCTGAATTTTTGAAAATTGTTAAATTTTTAATTTTAATTTTTTTAAAAGAGCTTATAGACTGCAAATATGAATAGACACACTGAACTTGAAGAGACTGGCATATTTGAACCATTATAACTGTTTAAAGTGTCATCGGAATAAAATAATTTTGCCAGTGCTGCTCCATGCATAACATAATATAACTTTTTTTTAGCGTAATCTTTAGAATCTGATTTATTTTGGAAAAACAGAGATCGAACATTAATATATTTTGTCAATTTGCCAAATTCATGCTGGAAATAATGTTTAATCATTACTAAATGCTAAAAAATTACAATATTTTAGTGAAAATTGAGTTTTTGAGGTAATTTTCACATGAAATTGAGATATAATATATGCCATCATGTTCACCGCTCAAAATAGCACAAAAAATCTCATAAACAGTTTTTAGATTGGACTTGTAGAAAATGACTTATTCTTGAAAAATAACCTGTCCTGCATATGTACTTTTCTGAATATTTCTCTTGTAACATAGCTGATTCCACTTGCACAAAGTTATCAGAAAAACTAAGTTATTGAAAATTGAATGTTCTACAACTTTTGATTCAGAAATTTTCTGTTTTAAAGCTTCATTCAGAAGTTATTAACAAAAAACTATGGGAAAAATGTTGCTTTTTTTAGAACTGGGTGATTGTGGCTCTCAAAAAAGCTGTAACTGGGCTAATTCTAGTCGTAGAAATATACCAAAATAACTAAATGACGAGGAACTTTATCTTATTTTCAGAAATAAATACTAATTTGAGTAATTCAACCATTTTTGATACAAGGTACCGTCAAAAAATCATCAGCAAAAGCAAGCAATGCTATTTTCCAGTGAAGTTCAAAATTCTGTAACTTTTGTCTAGAATAAAGTATCGAAAATTATGAACATGGAAATTAAAGCCAATTCTATTGGCTTCAATCTGATTTTCAACAATTTTTCTTTATCATGAATGGTTTTTGAGTTATTTTTGAGATTAACAGAAATGACAATTTTGGCCTGAATTTTTCAAAGGAGACTAATTTTGAATATAAATATTAGAAAAATGGATTGTTTTATTATGTTTGTATACTGCAAATATGAACAAGCTAAAGTATTTGGTTCACATTCACTATAATGTTTCAAATATCATCAAAAAAATGTAGCCTTGCAAGTTGCAACATGATATAACATTTTTTTATTCAGTGTATTCATCAAATTCAATGTAGTTTAGAAGAACAGGGATCGAACATCTGTATTCATATTAAAAAAAATGTTTAATTATCATAAAAATGTCTGAAAGTTGCTATTTTTTGTAGGAAAATTGAGTTGATAAAAAAATGTGCACATGGAATTGAAAAATAAAATATATAATCGTACTTGCGGCACAAAATACTACAAAAAAGCTTATATGAAGTTTTGTGATTGAACTTGAAAAAGAAGGCTTATTCTTGAAAAATCACCAGTCCTGCCTGTATATTTTTTGCGTATTTTCTTCGTAGCTTGACCAATTTCACTCTTACGAAGCTGTCTAAAGAACTGAATTGTAGAAAATTTACCGCCCTACAACATTTGATTGAATCATTTTCCGGTACAAAGTATCGTTCGAAAGATATTACCAAAAAAATTTCGGAATGTTGAAGAATTAAAAGATTGCGATTCTTTAAAGAGCTATAACTCGATCAATTCTGATCGTAGGAATATTTCAAAATAACCAAACGACGAGAAATTTAATCTATTTCTCAAAAAAATTTTACTGAGATTACTTGAGGCTCAACCATTTTGAGTTATTTAATCATTTTATGGTACAAGGCTCCGTTAAAAAATTATTAGCGAAAATCAAGCAGTTGAGAAATGAGGATACTTACAAAGCTGTAACTCGGACAATTCTGTTTGTAGAAATATGCAGAAATAACCAAACGACGAGGAATTTATTCTAGTTCTATGAAAAACTACCAGAATTATTTCAAACTTAACCAATTTGAGTTATTTAATAGTTCAAAAATTATTTGCGAAAAACCAACAAGAATTGAGAAATGGGGGTATTTCAAAGGTCTGTTACTCGGTCGATTTTGGTCATAGAAATATGCCAGAATAATAAAACGGCGAGGTATTTGATCTTATTTTTAGAAAATATACTAAATTTACTCAAAACTCAACCAATTTGAGTTACTGAACCATTTTATGATACTAGGTACCGTTTGAGAATTATTAGCTAAAAGCAAGCAAGGGTTGAAAAATGGGAATACTTAAATCAATTTCAGTCGTGGAGATGTTCCAAAACAACCAAAAGAGAAGGAATTTGATTCAATTTTTACTTTATCTAAAAGTTATTCACGAAAAATATTTTGAGGCGTAACTCTATTTTATTTTTTGTATCAAATATTTCTTGAAGTACATACTTAATATCGAGTTGAAACAATTTAAATTATATATTAATGTTGTTTTATAGATGCCAACATAATTATAAAAAATTATAACAATGCGATATAAATTTTCGCTGTTCGCAAAGACTTAAAGAAACCCAAGACGTCAGACTAGCAAAGAAAAATATTTATCGACAACAATGAATTATGAAGAGCCATAATTCAAATGGATTCTCCGCAAGAGATCTGTAACTTTTCTTGAAACTAATATATTTCTAAGGCAGCAAGAACGCCGGTGGCTTTTGATGCTCATTGAGGGCCCATTTATGGAAAACTAGTTCATTATTTTCTTGGATATCCATAAAATTTAATAACCAATAAAATTATTAACATTCAGATTAGTAGGCCAAATCTTTCATGTGGTGCACCAATGGATTACTTCAAGAGTGTCACAGTTCAACAATAGAAAAAAAGTTTTCATTAAAAATGGTAATGTCCCTTCTCTATAAGCGGTACTGAGCGAATGACAAAAGATCTACGTGATCAAAATCTCGAATCTCTTAATCTAGCAACATTTACGGCATCTGATACAGCACCGCCAAACGATTTAGCAACAAACTAAATGGCACGCGGTGCCATCTCTGCAAAGATACAAATGGTGAAGGATCTTGTAAGTTCACTTAGAATTGGAAATGCCATTAGAATCGAGTTTATTTCAATGGATTATTTCAAATATGCAGTTAGTACACACATTTAAAAGTGTAACGTAGGTGCCGTGTTGTTTATTAAACTTGTTTTAGTACTTTACGAGATTACAACAAATTGTTTTGCACTTATGTTGCTCCAACAAGGCTGATTATTATCTGGAAGGACACCAATTTTATAGAAAAAATTGTATGCATATTTGACCTGAAGTACATTAATAATTTTTTGAATGCATATAAATAGAAATTATAGTTTGAAAACTGTTGAACGATGTGCGAAATATTTATTAATCTGAAACAGTTATGTTGAGAATTCCGTCATCCGCGTCTGTATCTGAAGACTCGCTTACAGTAGCAATAGCTTGCAGCGGTTTCCTCTAGGGGCGTGGTACAGAGTTATACTTTCGGCAAGAACCGATGAGGACACCAGAGTAATTAATTAAGCGATAATTACACAAGAGAGACGGTGGTATACGCACTTACCGTGCCATCTGCGTAACACAAGAATCTCGTAGCATACCATCTCTCTCTAACACATATCTTCAACTAGTGTGATCTCTCTTGAAGCTTCATCTTCTTTCTTACTTCTTGGGTTTGTGTAAATATGCAACAGTATGCGTGTCGCAAAATCAGCGTATGTATTAGTCAGTTGATTTATGAAATACTGCTATTTATTATATATTAGTGAGTAGGTATTATGTTCAGGATTAGCTACTGGAATAAATTATTATTGGAGATAAAGTAATTGATTCCTAGAAGAATCGTTGAAATTAAAACGCATTCTTATTGGTTACACACATATATTGAATCATTCATTCAGCTTTGAAGCTACTCCAGGCATCTTTATCTAAACAACAGTAAACTGCCGACCAAAATGTACCAGCAAAAATAAAATAAATATTAAAATTATTGGAATGTCACACGATCGACTGACATATCAAAAGAATAATTGCTATACCACTTGGTTGACCAATATACCAAGCAAACCACTGGAATGGCGTCAAGCAATTGATCCTTTAGCCATTTGGTCGATTGAAATGCCAAGCTATAGATTCATATGCCATTTGGTCGAATGAAATCCCAGATTGATCAAAATTCCAAGCTATAGATTCGTATGCCATTTAGTCGATTAAAATGCCAATCTATAGACTCATATGCCATTTAGTTGAATGAAATGCCAGGTTGATCAAAATTCCAAGCTATAGATTCGTATGCCATTTGGTCTATTGAAATGCCTAGTCGAATGAATTGCCAAGCTATAGATTCGTCATTTGGTTGATTAAAAAACCTAGCAAATGATCAAAACATCGAACAATCGTCTGTTGATGTCAATACATTGCGATCACTCAAAATGTCTAGTAATAGATTTGCATTTGTCAAGCGAAATGCCAAGCAATAGATAAAAAAAATAGTGAATGCATATGCCACCAGTTGATCACATTCACAGTGAATCGGAATGTTCAGTTTCCATCAAAATTGATCTATATGCCATCAAGTCGAACGAAATGCCAAGCAATAGATACACATATTACCTATCGATTGAAATATCTGGATATCAATCAAAACGCCTAGCAATATATCAAAATTTCACCTACCAACAATCGATATGCCAAAATTCTCTAGGATTACCAAAATGTACTTGGATAACTAGAACAGATATTCAAATTGTTGTGCAAGATATCGCTTCCCAAATCCATATTTTACATCTGGTGGAATTTCACGTGAAAGATTGATATGTCACTCGAATAATTGATGTACCACTTGGTCGACCAATATACGAAGCAAGCCATCGAAATATCGCTAAGCAATAGATCCTCTTGCCACATGATCGACTGAAATATCACGCTATAGATTCGTTTACCATTTAGTCTATTAAAATAACTTGTCGATCGAAATGCCAAGCTATAAATTCGTATGCCATTTGGTCAGTTGGAATGCCTAGTCGACTGAAATACCAAGCTATAGATTCTTATACCATTTGGTCGATTTAAATACCCAGTCAATGATAAAATGTCAAGCAATCATCTGTTGATCCCAATACATTTCAATCGCTTGAAATGCCTAGCAATAGATTTACATATTACCTGTCAAGCAAAATGCCAAGCAATACATCCACAATATAACTTGATCAATCAAATGCATATGCTACCTCTTGAATGAAATGCCTGGTCGACTGCAATGCCTGGTTGATCGAAATTCCAAGCTATAGATTCGTATGCCATTTGGTTGATTGAAATGCCTAGTTGACTGAAATACCAAGCTATAGATTCGTACGTCATTTGATTTGTAAATGATCAAAATGTCGGACAATCATCTGTTGATTTCAATACATTGCAATCGATCAAAATACCTAGTAATAGATTTTCATGTTATCTGGCAAACGGATTATCAAGCAATAGATCCACAATATCATCTGATCGATCGAATGCATATGGTACCTGTTGAATGAAATGCCTGGCCAACTGAAATGCCTGGTCAACTGAAAGGTCAAGCTATAGATTAGTATGCCATTTGATCGATTGAAATTCCTAGTCGACTAAAATGTCATTTGGTCCAATAAAATACCAAATGTTCAAAATATCGAGCAATCATCGATTGATTTCAATACATGCCTAACAATAGATTCACATGTTACTTGTCAAGCAAAATGCCACAATATCACTTGATCGATTGGAATGTCAAGCGATACATGTATATGCTACCTCTTAGATGAAATACCTGGTCAACGAAATGCCAAGTTATAAATTCATTTGCCATTTGGCCGATCGAATTGCCCAGTTAACTGATTTGTTAAGCTATAGATCCTTATGCCATTTGGTCAACTAATATGCCCAGAGAATGATCAAAATGTCGAGCAATAGATGCAATTATCATCTGTTGATTTAAATGCGTTGCAATTGATCGGAATGCCCATCAATAGATTAACATATCTGTAAAACGAAATGCCAAAAAGTAGATCCACAATATCACTTGGTCGATCGAATACATAAGTCACTTCTTGATTAAAATACCTAGAAATTGATCGAAATCTTAGCTTTTTGTCGGTATGTCTAATTATATTATATTGATACATCATCTGGTTGATCAACATGCCAGGTTACATATGGATCAAATTGGTTGGCATTTGAATTCTTATTAGTCATTTTAATTGGCAGGTGACATGTAAATCTATTGCTTGGCATCGTAAATCGATTACTGCACATTTCGATGGAAATATAATCTACTGCATTTCGGCCGACTAGATGGCATGTGAGTTTATTGCTTGCCATTTCAGTCGACCATGTAACATGTGCATCTGTACTTGACATTTCAATCTTTTCCCAAAGATTTGAATCGACAATCGATCAGATGGCATATGGCATATGGCTGTGAATATCAAGTTACTCGCTACGGGTATGGCAGACATGCCATCCAGTTGATCAGAATACCAAGCAAGAAATCATATTGAGTTTGGTTAGTCAAAATTCCTGACAGATGATCGAAATATCGTGCATTTGATGTACTTGCTACCTGTTGATTAAACACGTAGTGCTAGAATAAAATGCCAAGTAAAAAAACACCAATTAATCCAAATGTCTGGTCAAAATCAAAATGCCAAGTAATTGATCTATAAATCAACTGGTTGATCCAAATATCGAAGGTTAGATCGACTGAAATGCCAAACTATAAATTCGTATGCCATTTGGTCGAATGGAATGCCTGGTCGACTGAAATTCTATGCTATAGATTCGTACACCATTTGGTCGATTAAAATACCTATCAAATAATCGAGAAAAAAATGGTAAATGTGTGTGTCACTTGTTGATCAGATCGACAGTGAATCGGAGTGTTTAGTTTTGATCAAAATGCCAAGCAATAGATTCATATGTCATCTGTCAATTGAAATGCCTAGTAAAAATTTAAGTGCTGAAGGTATTCTGGTCGTTCAGAATACCAAGCAATTGGTCCACATATTCACTCGATTAATTAACCAAATGACGTACGAATCTATAGCATGGAATTTCAGTCAGTCGACCAGGAATTGCAATCGACCAAATGGCATACGAATTTCAGCTTGGCATTTCAGTCGTCAAGACATTTTATACCAGAGGTGGTATATGCATTTGATCGATCAAGTGATATAGGATAATAAAAACGATATTCCCAATTCTTCAAAAGACTTTGAGATTGTACCAGGATAAAAACTACCTTTTAAATTTATTAATGTGGATGTTTTTCTAAATAAATACTAACGTATATTTTTTTATGTTTCAGGTAAGAGATCTTTCATGTACTACACCTAAGGACATACAATTTGTAAGTAATTTTGATATTTTAATTCAATTAAAGCCATAAGTCACCAGATCGATTGTAATATCAACAACCAAAATGTCAGGTATTAGATCCATATGCCATCTAGTCGATTGAAATGTCGAGCGATAGATTCATATATCATTTGATCCATCTGAATGTTCAGCAAACGACCAAAATGTCGAGCAATATATAAATATGCCATTAAGTGCATCGAAATTCATTAGAATGCCAAGCAATAGATTCATATGTCAATTATCAATAGAAATGTCTAAAGTAGAAACCGAAAAGTCATTTGATCGATCGTAATGCCAAACAATAGAACTATATGCCAACTGGTCGATCGAAATTGCCAAGCAATGAATGCACATTCCACCTTGTTATCGAAATGTCTAACTAATTATTGATATGTCAACATTTTCTAGGGCTATCTATAAATTGCCGACTAGATTGGCATACTAGAAGAACTATTAATATACCATCTGGTTGATCAACGTGCCAAGCAATTTACCAAAATGGATTCAAAGGACTGTTAGTTGACTAAAATGCCAAGCAATGAATCTACATGCAACTTAGTTGATCAAAATGTCAAGCAGTGCATCCACATACCACACGATCAAATGGCATACTGAAAGAACTATTAATATACCACCTAATTGACCAATGTACCAAGCAATCTACCAAAATGGATCCAAAGGACTGTTGGTTGACTGAAAAACCAATCAATGAATCTACATGCAACATGCAACTCAGTTGATCAAAATGACAAGCAATGCATCCACATGCCACTTGATTGGTCAATATACCCAGAAATAGATTTTTAAGTCATTTGATCGATCGAAATTTCAAGCAATAGATGCACATGCCATATTTTGATTAAAATACCAAGTAATTGATGCACATTGTCGCATAGTCGATCGAAATTCCAAGCAATAGAACCATTTGCCATCTGGTCGACCGAAATATCAAGGGATGTACCAACATCTACTGAGATTATCTTTTACTGAACAGAGGAAGTATTGTGACCATATTCTTTGATAAGATTTTGATGAATCTTCACGATTCTGAACCGTAAAAACATAATTTAACAAAAAATCGGTTTGTCTGTCTGGAAGCATGTTAATTTGAAAACGCGAACGAATTTTTGACTGAAATTCAACATTTAAGCTTCCTATCAAAAAGTTAGTTTCAGGTTCGCGAATGAGCTTTTTTCAGCCAGTGGTACCAACATTTTATTGATGGCACAAGCGGTTCATTTGTTATTATTAAAATTTGAAGCTTGAAAATTAGAAATGAATGCTGTATCTTTCACTTCTTGTAAAGTCTAAAAAATTCAAAAATCTTCTGCATATTTCGAAATTAAACCATTAGTTAATTTATCAGAACCACTAACGAATAAATTAATAACCTAACTGTTCTTCGCGTAGCTATCACGTCTTCGACAAGCGAGCCGATCCAGCAGCGATATCTCGTGGTTTCCACGAACCGTATCTCATTTCTGCTGCGTGATATCGCTTTGACTTGGTTCGTCATCTCGAGTGTTGTAATATTGCTTTCTGATAACGGACAAGAAAATTACTGATGGACAGTCACTACTATGTCAAGATTGTCTGTCATGTTCCACGATGTTTGTTGTCGTTCCTCACTTGGAGGTACAGGATTGATGAAATTAAGGTGATTTGTATTGTTTAGCGACCGAATTTATCTGTAATGTAAATCGAATGTGAATGTGTGGACAAGCCACATTGACCATTGCAATAATGTAAGAGCTCAATTGAAGCCAAAAACTCGTGTTCTGATTGTTTCCTGGAACAAGTCGTCCTGATATTTTACATGAATCTTAACCATAGCAGGTCGAATCGATGAGAATCACATGGTTTGACCTTTTCGGGCGTAAAGCTATGTATAGGTACTGAACACATATGCAAATCCTTCGACTAGGAAATTGTAAAATGTTTCGTGCTAGTTGATCTGATAAAATCAATAGATCGTTTTGTTATTTATATTGTATTCATCGCCGATTATTTAAGCGATTCTGTTGCGAATTTAATTGGCTAGGATAGCTATGTCTGTTGCAGCCATAAATTGCATTCCATATTCATATATACTATTCAAGTTTTTTATTGTACTGACTCCATCTCTGAACATACTCAAAAAATAAGTCCATCTTTAATCCAACTTCTTGATTCAAGATACAGAAACAACAGCGTCACGATATTTTGATTACAACTACTGCTAGCAATGCCCATCACAGCTGGATGACTCTTCCAGAGACGGAATCAGGAGAAGCACAAAAATCTTCTCTCTTCTCTTTTCGATCTTAGCAGTATCTCGCTAAATGCTTCCTCGATCAGCATGTCAATTATATGTAACAAAAATTGTGAGGTCAGACGATAAGAAAATGGATAATGACTCATGTAATTGGTAGTCTTTGCTTTTCTATTGATTTGTAATGAGCTTATTTTCAACACTGAATAACGGAAAATTATTAAGACAATGCAGTAATTGGTTCCCAATTAGATGTTTGCTGAAAAATTTAATTATTAGTTTTATTTGCTGTGTACTTGATAGATTCGTTTATCTTTACTTGTATTTGCTGATAAGTTAGCGCCAGGAAAGATTATTCAGGTAAAAGTAAATTTAATTAGTTAGAGCATGTGAAACTAAAAGTGCGAGTCTTTTAACCTCAGAATAAATCGTATTTTTGACTTCTCTATTACAATCTGAAAGTTATTGATGAGGCTTTCAGTTTTCACCAATACCACACGAACAACTTACCAAGTGAATGATCAAAATGCTTAGTAATAGAGCCACATGCCACCAGTTCGACCAAAATGCCAAGCAATAGATCCACAAGCCACCTGACCTAACGAAATACCGAGCAATAGATTCATATGCCACTTGATCAAATGTTCGAAATGTCAAGTAATTGATGCACATACCATCCGTCAATCAAAATATCTAGTAATCGATTGAAATACCCACATGCCACCTGTTCGACCAAAACGCCTAGTAATAGAGCCACATGCCACCTGTTCGACCAAAATACCAAGCAATAGATTCACAAGCTACCTGATCAAACGAAATACCAAACAATAGATACATATGTCACTTGATCGAAAGTGCGAAATATCGAGTAATCGATGCATGTACCATCTGTCAATCAAAATGTCTAGTAACCGATTGAAATGCCAAGCAATAGATATACATATCGATCGATATGCCAAACGATAAATCCATATTCTAGCCAGTCAATTAAAATGCCTGGCAATTGATCGAAATGCTAAGCACTGGTTTGCATGCCATATTTCAATCGAAATGCCTCGTAATCGATTGAAATGCTAAGCAGCGAATTGAAATGTCGCCTCGTTGATTGAAATAACGATCAACAGGCTATCTTATAATTCGAAATACCAAGCGTTGAACTCAAAAGTCACCTTACCACCATACCGATTTATTAAGCAAAAAATGCATATCCTAACTGCCAAGCAATAGACTCATATGTCACTTGAACAATTTAAACGCCAAACAAATATTCGAAATATCGTACTACCTGTAGATCGAAATATCAAGCAATCAATTAGAATACGATTTGCCAAATTATGAAACCATATCCCACCTGCCCAATCAAAATGCCTAGCAATCGATTGAAGTGCCATCTTTTGATTAGAATATCTCACAATCGATTGAAATGCCTGACAGTAGATTAAAATATCGTTTTGTTGTTTGAAGTGTCTATCTTTTGTTTGAAAATGCCAAGTGATAAATTCAAATTTAACCATGACTACTACCATTTCTATGACGCTACAACCCATTTTGAGCTCTGACTTTCCCAGTTCTTCTCCTGAACTATATTGTTTATCTATCGAAGTCTCAGTTTTCTTTTGGTCTCTTTTCTATTGGATTTCTATTTTGTACCTTTCTTACTATTCTTGTCGGGCTTATGAGTTGAACGTGCCAATTTCAATCCTTCTAGTCTTGCGTGTATTGCAACCCTTGCTAATTCCACTAATTTCTGATCTTCATTAATATTAGAACCAAGATACGTAAACTGATCTATAACTTTGTAGTTGGTGTGGATATTCAGCTCTTGCCTAGCCTGTTTTTGTGTTTTCGCCCACAATACCACCTATCGAAATATTGGTCCATGAATGCATATCGTACCTGTCGATTGAAATGTCAATCGATCAGAATACCAAGTGGTGAATATACCATCTGGTCGATCGAAATACCTAACAGTCGATCGAAATGCCTAGCAAATGTTCAGAATTTCGATTCATGAATGTAGCAGTCGACTAATGTTAAAAGCCACCTTGCCACCCACTAAAATATAAGGCACCACCTGTCGATCGAACCGAAATGCCAAATAACAGATTCACAAATCAATCAGAATACCAAGTGATAAATATGACATCTGGTCGATCGAAATGCCTAAGAATCGTTCGGAATGCCAAGCAAGCATCTATCGACCAATGTCACCTATTGATCGAAATACCCAGCTATCGATAGATATGTCGTTTGTTCATCTAGATATACCAAACATCTAGACAATTGATGTGTTAAGTACTAAATTTCATATCACTTGGTCCTTGGTCGATCGAAATGTCTAATAAGTATTCGAAATATCGAGCAATGGATGTATTTACTACCTGTTGGCAGAAATGATCGATCTAAATGTCAAGTAATAAATTTTGTAATTAGTCAAAATGTCTAGCAATCTATTGAAATACCAAGCAGTGAATGTACATGCCATTTTTTGACTGATTCATCCAAATATCGATCAAAATGTAACAAGCAATGAATGTGCAATTGTAATATTTAACAAAGGATCGAGATACCAAGCTTTAGAAGTACATGCCACTTCGCGAATCGAAATGCCCAGGTATTGATCGAAGTACCATATTTTGATAGGAATACCACGCAATCAATTAAAATAACAAGAAATAGTTGATCAAAATATCTACAAAATATCTGATAATTCGAAATTTCAATTGATAAATTCGAATGCCACTTTGCCCCCCATCGAAATATTAGGCAATGGATGTTTATTCTACCTGTGTCAAGCAATAGATTCACACATCGATCAGTGATGGATATACCATCTGGTCGTTCGAAATACCTAGTAATCGATCGAAATGTCAAACAATGGTTGCATTGAAAACCTAGCAATATATCGAAAAGTTGAGCAATATCAATGTCACCTACTGATCAAAATGACCATTTATTGATAGATATGTCATCTGTTCAACTGAGTCCACAAAACAATTAGTCGAACAATATGCCATTTAGTCGATCGAAATGCCTGACAAATGTTCAGAATGTCGAGCAATAGATGTACTTGCTACCTGTCGACTGAGATGCCAATCAATGATACCTGGTCGATCAAAACGTCAAATTATAGATATATCTGACAGGTCGAAATGCCTAGCAATATTCAAAATGCCTTTAAATCGTTAATATTGGATGCACATATTATAGAAGCTCATGCCATCTATTTGATTGAAATGCCCAATTATCGATCGAAATGCCGGAAAATGGATGTGAGCTTTATTCAAATGCACATTCCATCTGTCGATTTGAATACCTAGCAATCGATAGAAATGATAAACAATAGATCCACATATTTTCTTACTAATCAAAATGCTAATCGAAATGCCAAATGATGTATACATCTGACAGATCAAAATGCCTAGAAATCTATTGAAATGGTACATGCCATTTTGGATTGAAATACTCAAATATCGATCAAACTGTCTTTTAATCGTTAATGTTGGTTGCATATGGCATCCTTGAATTGAAATATCTAGCAGTCGATCGGAATATAAAGCTATAGAAATACATGCCATCTATATGATCGAAATGTCCAATTATCGATCGAAATGTCAAGCAATGCACATCTCATCTCTCGATTTAAATACCTAGCAATTGATATTTTTTTATTAATCGAAATGCTCATTGATCAACTATCCAATTGATCCATCGAAATACCATTTGATCGATCGATGTATTACTTGAATGATTTACAGATAACACATCAAATCGATTATCTATACATATAAATAAATTGCAGTGTCTGTCTGTGATTTCGAGATGGTTGCCGAATACCAAAACCAAAACACGCGTTTTTCAAATTTTTGTCTTTCTGCCTGTCTATCTGTTTGTCCAGGCTAATCTCCGATGTAGCTGAATCGATTGAGTTGAAACTTTGTACAATTATTGTTGGTACTTGCGTATAAATTTCAGACAGTATTATTATTGTATAATAAGTAACACACGAGTCGTATTCGTGTTTTCGCACATCGTTTTGCCGATTTGTTGATGGCACTTACTTAAAGATCTTTGGCATAGTATTTTTAACGTAGGATAATTGGCACACAAGTCTTATTTGTTTGTTTGCGTATCGTTCATCCAATTGAGTTGACATTTTGTACAGTTGTTGTTGATAACAGCGTGAAAGTACCTGACATTGCAATTTTCTTATTGACGTACAATTCGTAGCGGATAGTTGATTGTTCGCGCATCGTTCATCCGACTGAGTTAATACTTGGACAGGTGTTGTTGGCGCTTGAGTTCAAAAAGTACATTTATATGCTTTACTTTATGTAGAACCTGAGTTCTAAATAATGGATATTTTGGAGAAAAATAGTGCAGATCAAACTTTTTTATTCACCTACAAATTGGATACGGTATAGAAGAGATAAATGAAAAAGCAGAGTCCTGTGGAATTATTGTATGAAGACAGTAGTCATTCCTACTGTATATACTTTTGTAACTAATGTAAAATTTGCTACAATATGTTTACAATGTAGCAATAATTGAATTTATGATCTTATAAAATATCTTCTTACATTACGACGCAATGAATTGACAATAATATACAATACAAGTATCATTCCAGTCATATACGAAATCTGATATGAATACAAATTTCAAAAACTTGAAAAGTGCACCAAAGAGCTTAACATCACTCATCCAAACAATGCGGGGGCCGATTTAATCGTTCAAAAGTCGACGCAATATAAAATCATATAAATCTAACCTAAGCAACACTTAATCATAGCCGTATAAAGATAAATAAAAATGCATTCGTATTTGAACATTGAAAGATTATATAGCCTTTTCCACAGGCTATAATCTGCCCAGGTTAGGTTATGTTTGGGGCATGATTTACGGTGAGTGGAGCAGCGCCAGCGGGGAGTCAATGCCGGAGCCGCTGTTCATGCACTGCACTTGATCGAGACATGGTTTGAACCAGGTACTCAGCAAACCAACGGCAGCTAAGTGTCGTGAGATACATTTTGTACTTCCAGAGTCGCACTATTAATTGCTCCACACGATACGAAAACTTTTACAACTGACGAATTGTACCTACCACATCAGAACTATTAATTTTCCGCACGATCGTGCCATTTCACTTATTTACAGGCCTTGTTGATAGGTTGAGATGGTGGGATAAATTCGCTCCATAATTTTATCTAATTTGAAATTTAATGTACCATAAATTTAAACAGTCTTAATGAGTAAGCAAAGGCGTACACTGTATAAAGAACAAGTGACACTCCTCACAATAAAATTTTTCTTTTTAAGCGTGCAAATGTTCGAATAACAGTACTGAACACAAAACCTCGGACTCAACATCCATTGCATTGTTGTAATATCACTTCCGATAAGAAACTCGTAAACTGAAAACAGTTGGATCGTAAAACTTGTGTGCACAATCGTAAGACAATTGGTACGATATAAATGTAATTACAACACGAACTACGAGCACCACTGAGCAGACACCCTGTGTATAATGTTACACGATTATTAACAAATTGCTTACAAGCAATTGATATTATTGTTCAAATAATTCTCATGGAAAAAATCTAACGTAAAAAATATATCTTCAGGCTAAGAAAAATATCAGCAATGTAAAAAATTTCGCAACAAAAAATGGAATAAAATTTTATGTCTCATAATTTGCATATGATGTACGTAAAGCGAACGAAGTGTCCTCAGGCGTCGAAGATACAAACTGCAAGCAAAAATCACTACCTTGCTTTCCTAATCTGCAAGTGCCATCGGGGCTAGTCCGCTCTGTGTCTTTAAAAATTCGCGGATCATAAGAATTACTCAGTGTTTAGTATGCGTAATGTGTAGTGACGAACCCACGCTTTTGTGCTAAAATACCGAAATATTTCGCGCGATTTCCAATTTTGCACAGTTCTGATTGGCATTTTCGATTATAAATCATTCTTCTGAACTATATTCTACCAAGCTGTTATTTTTGCTTAATTTTGTTGTGGAAAGGATCAGATTTAAATATTGCAATTTTCAATCATAAATTTTCGGCATAACTATCAATTTATTCATGAAATTTATGTCATGTGCTGATGTAAATTGATCTTCAACCAATGTTGGCACATACCTATTGGAAAGTTTGGTAAAAAGTACAAAACACTCACGAGGATAATTGAAAAGTTTTATAGTTCACTTCTAAGTCTCTGCACTTGATTCAGCGATGCTGTAATGCCATAATTTGATATTTAAACCGTTGTCCTCTGGAAATAGATGAAGTCCAGTTGTCAGAGACAAATTCGAACCAAAATCTCTCATAAAATGTGATATTGCTGACATTAGGTTTCTAGGTACTTTTTTGGGTGTAGAAAACGATAAAAAAATCTTTGCTGCTCTAAAGTTTTGGGTTGCTGATTAATAATTTAATATATGATTTTCAAAATTGAGAATGGCGGATACAATATATCGGGAATTTGGAACGTACCAAAAATTTTCAATCTCTATATTTTAAAATTCAATTTATATATTTTGAAAGTATGAACAGGTGATATGAACATGATTTTTCTGCTGACTAAGATCATTATATATCAATGGAGTAAAAATTAAAATGGTATATTCAATATGGAGGTTTTTAAAATGAGTGAAAATTTGTCAATGAATGAACAAGAGAATAAGATGAATTTCAAAAAACAATTGAAAAATTGATAAAAATTCTGTTTCAAACTTGTACTTACTGTCTTCAACATCGCTGTCTTGCTGTAGCACTGAAATTTTAGCTGAAGTTTTACAAACATCACCTGTTAAACAAGAACCGCATGTTGCAGAACTCAGTAAGTTTGTTGATTTACAATTACAAGCTTTCCCACATCTTTTTTTGCAATAATTGCAAAAAATCAAATCCAAAAGTTGGCAGTTTTGTCATTTTGACAGAACTGGATATCTTTGAGTTAGAATCATACATTCCCCAATCCATGTTTGCTTGTAACCTGAATGCGTAATCAAAAAATAATTAATATATTCTTGAAACTCAGGATTTCAACTTAATTTTTTTTTTTAATAATTTTTGAAGCTCATCTTCAAGTTATTGGAATAAGAATAAGCAAAGAACATGCATTTTCTTATATATTTCTTATATTGAAGATTACTCAAACATATCAAGTTGTATCGATTTCTGAGTTATCACACATTATGAAGTGTATTTTCAACCTCATTTAAAAAAGCAGATGTAATAATTTCTGATTCATATAAATCAATGTAAGAGTTAAAAGAGGAAGTGAAATTGGTAGTGATTACTCTCTAACTATAGCAAAAATTAAAGTTAAGGAGGAGAGCAAACAAAAGCATGATGTAATCATAAAAGTAATAGAAACACCAAAACCGAAAGTAGACAAATTAAAAGATATTCAAACAAGAATAAAATACGAAGAAAAAGTAAGTAAACTAATAAATAAAACATCAACACCAGACATAAACAATATAGAAGAAATGTGGACAATTTTTAAAAGAATAATCATGGAAGCAACTGAATGTGTGTGTGTGGAACAACCAGGACCATAAAAAATAGAAAAAAAACTCATTGGTGGAATGAGGAAGTTAAACAAGAAGTAAAAAGAAAGAAACAAAAATGGAAGAAATATCTTAATACCAAGAAGGACGTGGACTATGAAGAATATAAAAAGCAAAGAAATAGAACGAAAGAAATAATAAAAAACTCAAAGAAGAAAACCTGGGAAGAATTTGGGAATATATTAGAAACCAACTTTCAAGAAAATCAAAAACTATTCTTTAGAACCTTCAAGAGCTGTAGAAGAGGAAAAGAAATGTCGTTGAAACAACTATAAGATAAACATGGTAACGTAATAAATGAAAACAAATATATAATGGGAAGATGGAGAAAGCATTTTGAGGCTTTACTTAAAGAAAATGAAACTATTGATAGAATAGAAGAGAACCAATCACCGGACAGAGCTCCAATAGATAGGAAAAGCGAAACTATAACTGAAGATGAATTGAAAACGGTACTTAAAAAACTAAGAAATGGGAAAGCACCTGGTCACGACAAAATCAAATCGGAACAATTGAAATACATGGGAGAGGATGGCGAACAAATTCTTTTGCAGATGTTAAATAGGATATGGTCTATAGGAAGAATACCTAAGGACTGGGAAAAGGCAGTGGTATTCCCCATACACAAAAAAGATGATACCAGGAATTGTGATAATTACAGAGGAATATCTTTGCTTTGTACTACAGCTAAAGTGTATGAGGCAATATTGGAGAACAAACTTAGGCAGGCAATAGAGTCAACGATGGAGAAAGCCCAAAGTGGGTTCATGAAAGGACACTCCACTCAGGACCACATATTTACAATTAGAAAACTTATAGATAAGGCGATATGTCAGGACAACAAGCTCTATATAACATTTATAGATATGGAAAAAGCATTTGACAGAGTATCGCGTGAAAAGATGTGTAAAATTTTAAAAGAAAGAAATATAAGCGAACAACTGATAAAAGCCATCAAGAGTGTGTGACGGACAACTAGTTATGTAAGAGCTGGAAATGAAGTATCGGAAGAATTTACCACCTCACAAGGGCTAAGACAAGGAGGAGCTTTAAGCCCTATCCTGTTCATAATATACTTGGACAATATCCTAAAGGAAGTAAAGATTAAAACGAAGAAATCTAGCTATTACAACGATAGCTGAATGTGCATTTGTTGACGATCTAGCAATACTAGCTAAAAATGAAACAGACATGCAATATAACTTAAATGTATGGAACGAGGAGCTACGAAAACACAACATGTTAATAAATGCAGACAAAACTAAAACCATGATAATAGCGAGAGAAGATACGACAGTCAAATTATTTTCAAACGACAGAGAAATTGAGCAAGTTAGTAACTTTACATACTTAGGAGCATCATTGAATGATAAAGGAAGTATAGAACAAGAAATTAATAGAAGAATACTTGCAGCAAATAAGTGGTACTATGCAATAAACAAAGTAATATTAAACAATAAACAAGTATCAACGAAAACGAAAATGACACTATACAAGACAATATACAGACCAACATTAATATACGCAAGTGAATCGTGGATAATGAACAAAAGAAATAAAAGCAAAATACAAGCGACCGAAATGAGATTTTTGAGGAGAATAGAGGGCGTCACTAGGATGGACAGAATAAGAAATGAACAAATAAGAAATAAGAAATCTGTCCACAACACAATAGATAAAAAAGAATTAGCATGGTATGGACACTTGACAAGAATGGCAGAAGACAGACAAACAAAACAAGTATGGAAAGCCGGAATAATAAGGAAAAAGAGAAGAGGAAGGCCGAGAAAAACGTGGGATAACAACATAGAAGAAATACTGCACAGAAATAATACTAACAAACAAGAAGCAAAAAGAACAGCAATGAACAGGAAAGAATGGAGAAAATTTGTAAATAATATAGTATAAAACTAAAATAAAAGATTAAACATACAAAAATTATAGCATAATCTCGACACCCGTGAGGGTATTAAGAGATTTAAAATGATTATAATAATAAAATAATAATAAATCAATAAATATCGTTTTGAAAATGAAAATGGTGTCGAATGAATGCTACGAAGGAAAATGTTTATTTTAAAATATGAGTTTTATCAAACAGAGACAATATTCATCATTTTGACTACTTTTACATTAAAAGTGAAAGTATAGTGATGATAAATTTACAAGGATTTAATTTTTTTTATGCCTCTATCAATATATATTTTCAATTTCATAAAAGTCAGTGAGAATTTTAGAAATTTTAACTTCCAATCAAATTTTAATCAAATTTTCCATGAGAGAAAAAAAAATTTTTTTGAAAACTAATATCTTCCTCAGTCTTTAATTTAAAATGCTTTTTGGTTCTTCTGTTTTGCATGTATTTTAGATAAAGAAACTTTAGTTTTTCGTCGAACGGCGCTTGAATATTTGTATTCAGCGGCTTGGCGCGCGTGATATTTTCGAGTTCGCTTTCTTATTTTTAATAATTTTTTATACTGATGCAGAATTCTTTCCATATAAATTCTGATATAACTTTAAGTAAAATTTCCTGCTCTTTCGGGTAGTACTATAAGTTTTTCGATTTTTCTATTTTATTTTCCGAGAAATAGGGCAAAAACAAAATTTTCGATTTTGTCTTCGAGATTATGAACTTAGCATACATTTTAGAGCTGCAAAGATTTCTCTATCTTCTTCTATACCCAAAAAACTACTAACGAGCCAAATTTCAGCTATATCACATTTTATGAAAAGTCAAAATCTCTGACAACTGGACTAATGGAAGTTTGATGAATTTGGTGAATATGGAAGATAAGATATAAATTGAAAACTGCACCGATTAATTTTAGTCATAGCAACAGTGGATATACGGGCGTTATCCTAATATAACAACATAATGTTTGTTGTCATTCCAGGTTTCTAATAGAATACTTATGATTTTTATGGAATACCTATGTAATTTTTGTTTCTGGAATGCTTCAGGTATATTTTCTACAGAATACCCCGTTATTCCTAAATAATACTTGTATTTTCTGTGGTATACCATGGGAATACTTGTGTTTTCATTGAAAACCTTGAAATTTCTGCGGAAGTATGAATTTCCTACAAAATTACCCTCGGAGTTAAACAGGGATACCTTTATTTCTTGTAGGCTATTTGTTTCCTTATAAAATACTTACATGTTTGTATTCTCTCTTCCTGAAATGTTTCAAGAATATCTCTATTCTCTCTGAAATATATGTGTTCTTCCAAAAAACTCCAAGAATACCCGTATCTCCCAAATAATACTTGTATTTCCTGTGGAATACCTTGGAGATACTGTAATTTACATGAATGTACTTTCTGCGTCTGAAATGCCCCAGCAATATTTATATTTTCTTTGGAATATCTGTATTTCCCCATGAAATCCCAGAAGTTCCCATATTTTCTCAATAATGTTTGTATTCTCTCTGAAATACATGTATTATTTCAAAATACTGCAGGAGTACTCTTATTTCCTGGAGAATTTTTGATTTCATATGAAAAACTTTAGAAATACTTGTATTTTCTATTTCTGAAATGCCTGCATATATCAGTCTGTATTTTCTCTGGAATACCTGTATTTCTCCAGAATACTCTAGAATATACATACACAAATGCACATACATTCGCAAAGACGTCTAAATATTTTAAGTTTTCGTGTCTAAACAAAGTAATGTGAAATTTAGTTTCTTTTGTAGTATGTTTTCTTTTTCTCTGACTTCCTCTGAATCCTACATTGTTTTCTCTAATATATTCAAATCAGTTTATCCACAATTTGCATCCGGTCGAGTTCATCTTCAACTCTCGTCCGATTGAGATTACTTTGCGATGTTCAATTCCTCTGGAATACTTAAGGAATGCCAGTTTTTCCTGTGGAATAACTTCCGTTCCCATAAAATGCTTGTAATTCTTGTCGACTACCTCTTCAATACATGTATTGCCTGTATAGTGTGTGTACCTTTTATGAAATACCTTTGCTGCCTTTACTACATGAATATATTGCTTGAGGAATATTTCGGAAGAATCTACATTTTCTGTACTTCATAGAGGAATCCGTGGATCATATTTCCTACAAAATATCTTTGGTATGCATAAATTTCCTTTAAAATACCACGAAAATACCTGTGGTAGCCTTTGCAAAGAACGAAAACCATGACTATACCAGCGGACGGTACAACTTTTATTTTTTTGAATAAGGTGAGCGTTGTTTAAGGCTCATCGTATCTAAGCCATGTCTCATAGTTAGCTACAACTTTTTCTATTAATTTCTGTAGAACATCTGTACTTCCTAGGTAATACTCATGAATTACAGAAATATTTCGGGAATACTTATATTTCAAGTACCTCGTAGGGAATACTCGTGGATTACATGTACGTATTTCCTGTGAAATACCTTTGGTATGCCTGCATTTCCACCGGAATACTCCAGGAGTACCTGGCCCAAGAATACCTGAACAATGAGCTCCACAATACTTAATTTTCCACCCTTCAAATGTTTCTACAGTGTTGGTTACTGTTTTGATCTGGGCTGATAGTTATGAGCCCATGTCTCTTTGGTAGAGAAAATCTTTCTATAAATAATCCGGGAACAGTGATATAAAGGAGCAGAGTTGGTCAAAATCTGATAACGACTACGTTTCTGATCAACCGTCAGACATATCAAATTATTTGGTTAGGTAATTTTCTTCATCAACAACAGTTGTAGTTTTCCCAGTTTGAATTCAGGTACCTATTTTTTTATGGTTGTTTTAAAGGACAAGATGTTCATAAAGATTTCTTACGGGTTCAAACCCTTTCTATGGGAATAATCACAGAACAGTGCTACTATTTAATACACACGAACACACGTAGATATAAAAAATTGATTTAAGTATTCAATTAGTGGATTAGTAGATTAGATCACAAAACCTCTTTATATGTTAAACACAGAAATTTTCAATCCACCATCGTATGTCTACAAGTGGCCTAAGAAGTCAGGAGTAACAGGATCACAACCTCCATGTGGTTCGAAAGAACCATCAAGACTTCCTGTGTATACCAAATTTCAAGTCAGTGTCTTCAGTATTATAGAAATCGAAGATTCAAAGTGATATTTCAGGGTCTCTCGGTAAACTGATCCATCCCCAATCTTACACGTCTGAATCAAAGTAAAATAATGCCCTTGTACCAAATTTTAATTCGTTCGGTCTGATGTTGCAGCTTTAGGTGTACTAGCAGGCCGACTTCACTTTGGAAATCGTCTTAATTGCCTTAAGGGACTTCAAAATGTATGTATTCTTGAATTTTTCCAAGCAAGTCCGAGTGGAGACATTTTAGAAAAAATCTTTTCTTATTAAACAAGAGAGTACGATAAAAGAACACTAATGGCTTGAAATAACAATAAATTATTCCATCAGAACGTTGCTGGTGAAAAAATATTTGATTTATGCAATGCCAGCTGTTAACTAAGCCATTGTTTTAACAAAACAAATATGTTAATTACCAAAAAGGAACAAAACAAGCAGAAGAATTGAGTTATTAACACACAAACATGAGAAAATAAAAAAAAGTACTAGCAGGATTTCAAAAATGAACAAAAACCTCATAAGCGTGAGTGAAACGAATCGTCCGGAGTCTAAGATGCAGAATTATTTCTCGCACTCGAGAGGCTCGATCCGTGACTTAGATAACACTTTAAACCTCCGAATAAAAAGAAAATTCCAGGCGTAATCTTGGATCTATCACTGTTAGTATAATTTGTTATTGCTGGATGTTTTACAAAATAAAAAGACAGTAGGAAAAAAGTGCGCGGCGGTTTGTTGTCAGAGGCAATTTGATGAATGAGTTGAAATGTTTCCCAGGTTCGGTAGTTGGTGGTCATTAAAGTGTTATCCCGTCCCCTTGTGTAACAATGTTGGTGCGAGGTTTTACCACGACGAGTCGCCACCTTCGCTACACACTAGCGCATCTGTAATTGCCAGCCCTACCCGTTCTACATCAGTGGCGTCCGCAAAAATAATAATGAGCTTTTTGACGAATTTACGTATTATTTTATTAGATTGAGATGAACAAAATGTAAAATTGACTGATTTCCAAGATTCTACGGCTGAGAGTTCCGAATTTATGCGCAAAATTTTTAAAATCTCAGATGGAGTGCACTTCCTGTTCAGTCGATTGTTTTGGGAATAGTAGGCAATCATTCAGATGCTACAGCAGACTGAAATACCGAATTTCATTACTTTACAGTCAATCGTTTCGAATTTATGCGAAAAATTCCGAGAGGCTGTCAAGTAAAGGGCGCTTCCGGCTCAGTCGATCCCAATGAAAATATGATATGAGCATCTAGACGGTACAATAGTCTTAAATACTGAATTCTAACATTCTACGTTCAATCGTTTTGGATTTATGCGGAAAATTCAAAAAATGTTTCGAGTAAAGAGCACTTCGTGTTCAGACGATTGCAATTATAATGCGAGGTGTACAACTAGATGTTATAGAAGTGCTCAATACGAAATTTCAATATTCTACGACTAATTGTTATGAATTTATGCGGAAAATTCGAAAAGTCTGTTATATAAAGTGCACTTCCGGCTCAGCCGATTGGTACAAAATTAAAAGATGAACATTTAGATGCTACAACAATCTCAAATACTAAATGTCAGTATTCTACGGCTAATTGTTCTGGATTCATGCGAAAAATTCAAAAAAAGTTTCAAGTAAAGTGCACTTCCGGCTCAGACGATTGCAATCATAATGCAAGATGCACAACTAGACCTTATATCAGTCTTAAATACAAAATTTCAGCATTATATGTTCGACAGGCTTTAAGATTTGCGAGTTAAAAACGCACATACGTACCGACATCAAGCCGAAAATAGTCAAAATGGATTCAGGGATACTCAAAACAGATATTTCCATCAAAACCTCGAAATGTGAATTTTACTTTGTTCAAGTAAGTAAAAAGTAATCAATAGATTTTGAAAAAAAATAAATGTACGCAAACTTAAAAAAAAATATATTATTGATTCCGTAACTATTTGTACTTATAATGTAGTAGTTTCAAGTACATGTCTCATTAAATTATGAAAATACTTCAAAAACTATCAAAGAAGAACCGCTTTTTGTGGTAAAAATTTGATTTATGGAGCTTTACCTGATAATTACGTAGAAACTGTGCGAACAGTAATTATAATCTTTTGATGTTTCAAAGATACAACTTTCTTGAATGAGAATCAGTTGAAGATTTAGCGATGCTGGCGTTAATATTTTTATAAAATGGAGGGAAAGTGACTCACATCATTTTGATCATTGCGTTCACTTCGTATATTTTAATTTAATAAACAAATGCCATCTGGAAGTGGAGCTTTGAACTATAATATATGCATGGTATGAAATTCGGGTATCCTCATACTAAAATTTTATTTTTTTCCGTGCTATGGTTCATAAAATATTGACCCTCAAATTTGAGTGTTTAAGAAAATTGATGAAAAGCATGGTCCCCATTCGATTACCTCATTTTATGGGTAATTTCAGTCTATAAATATATATTCCCAAAAATATATGTTATAGAGGAATGTTGTAGCTTTCATATGAGGTACGTTTCAGGAAACTCGAACTGTTATTTCTATTTTTTTCATTCATCTTCGTTCATTATCCATTAAAATGCAACTTCCTCATTTACAGCCTGCTTAACCTCCTACATAAACCATGAAACGTCAAAGTTATCTAATAAAGGCTGGGAAAAACAGAAGGCAGTTAATAATTCTGGAATTCGCTATAAATGCCACGTTTTATAATTAATTTTTTCGAGGAAAATGTGTTTCTATAAAATTTACTGTGCTTCCTAACAATTTTAATTATGTGACAAAATGTTAACAAGAGAAATGACAATATCAGTAGGAATGTACATAAATGAAGATTTATTTTCTAAACTTGAAATATTACACCTCTGCAATGAAACTGATATATTATAGCATAGTATAATCGAATGTAAAAATTTAAACGTCAGCTTCTTCCATGCTTCTGCCATTAAAATTATTTTACGGTTTTATTCAATGTTTTACAACTACTTTTCTAAAGAAAATATAATTTCTGGCACTCGGAAATTTATTACATACGAGTTCAGTTCTAAAAATATTTCTAGATGTCCAACATCTCCAAATTTGATTCGTATCTTGAGCAATTTCCAGCTTGGCAGTTAGTATATTAAATCAGAATGAGTTAATTTCTGTGATGGTCATCTAAGAGCCTTCTTTCACTCCTTAGTGGTCCACCAATGAGAAATCTCTTCCGAATAAGAATGACAAGAGCTATACATCAATTTGGTCGAGCAGGCGGCTGAAAAGATCCACATATGAATCTTTTCGAGCTGTGATCTCAATCAGACAGTCGGTAGTTGTGTTTTGTTGTCCGTTTGACGGGCGGTAATCCATGACATGAGAAGGCTTTCGAATATCGTGGTCCTCAGCGTTTTATGACATGTGTCAAAGTAATACACGGACAGTTTGAGAACATGCGTATCTGATTAAGAGAAATATTCGAGATAGGGCAAAACGACGTGTATTTTAATGTATTTTTTGTTGGACATATTACTAAACGCTGAAAAAATCTTCTGCATCAAATTTCAAATTAATTTATTTCGATACCCATATCAATGGAATTTGCTTTCAGATTTTTAAAGATGAATATCTTATTACTCAAGTTTTTTATTGCCGCTCTTAGCTTTTGAAAAACGATCATCCAATTTTAGGACGTTTCTTCATGATATGCTAAAAGGTTTCAATTGGCGAGGCAAGTGTAGGTGGAATGACTTTACTCCGATTTATAATGATTCCAATTAAAATCATACATACTTTATATGAAATAATTAATAACGACATGAACAGTGAGTAAATATTGTAAATTAGTTCAATAAAACGATATTATATTGAAATTAACGTTAGCAATAATCATTAGAAATCAATCATACATCGTACATATATCTATTTATGGTTTAACCTACAACTTGACGTCCCGTTATAATTAATAGTTTCAACTACTCATAAAATTCTTCAAGTCAACAATTTAATACTCAATATCACATCATAAACACATAACACAGCAAAATTACAGTATTTACCTTAATTAATAGAATGTCTGATCTGAGGAACTTATTATTAACGCATCAAATATCTCCGATTAACCGGAAAAAGTTATTTATAGTATCAATGAATGTTTGGGTAAAATTTCTCGAAATTAATAAATAAATTGTGCAACTAGTGAGCTCACATTTGCAGAGGTAGCCCCCGGAGAATTTGCAACTCGGAATTTGCAAAAATCTTAAACGTTAGGCGTGGTCCCATTGTCTAAGCTACAACACGGAATTGCCTGAGTGGGATTATTAAAAATATTTTGATTTACACCAGCGTTATTCATTCAAATCACAATGTAAAATTCAAAATACTATAAACAGTGACAGTTTACTGTTTCGGACAGTAAATTTATTGTTTTTTATATACAATGTCGTAAAATTATACACCATTTGTTTCAATAACTGAACTTTCTCAATTTCCGTATATTTACTTTATGACAGTCAAATTTTATGAATTTACTTCTCTGAATCCTGTTTTAAAGGTTCTAAAGAACAATTTCAGGAGTTTTCGCTCATTGAATCAAAAAGTATGCCTCAAATCAAAATATATTAAGATATCAAATTTATAGGACATAAAAAAATACATGTGACTTTCTTTTGTTTTCCCAGAAAAGTTAAAAATTGTCCAAGTTACAGCCCCTTGAATTTTGCGGCAGAATCATCAAGTTGCTCCGAACTTTAAGGGATGACAGGCATTTTAGGCGCCTATTCAAGATTTAAAAAAATGTCAAAAAAAAAGAAAACACCTTGATTTTAGTCCTGACGAGCTTTTTCTCCATTAATTCAGCCCGATTTATGAAGAGCTCACATTGTACCTATAGCAAACAAGAATCGATGAGGTTGTGGTACCAGCTCCCTGTTCCAAGGGTATAAAGGACAATTTTAAGAACTTTTACTTATTATTTCAAAAAGAAAGCCGTAATTCACAATAAATCAAAAAATGGAATTCGATGAACTCATTTTTAATTAATTTTGGCCAAATTATACAACTCTTTATGATCCAATCTTATTTTTTCGGGGGTTTGCTGAGAATTTGCGGGGATTTTATTTATTATTTCCAAAATTAGACCCTAAATCAGAGAATTTAATTTAGAGCATGAAAGACACTTGAGATCTGTTCTTTGTTTTGTTCTAAAACGTTGGTATTTGACCGAGTAATAGCATTCACGATTCGTGTTTCTTGGAGTCGCATTTTAGACCCCTATTCCAAAGAAAATAATTCGTAAAACAAAAAAAAAATCATTGATTTCGGTCCTGGCAAGCTTATTTGTCAACAATTCAGCATGAATTATGAGAAGCTCACGTTTTATGAGTAGAAAATAATTGCTGATAAATTTTCAGGGGTCTAAAGAGCAGTTCGAGAAGTTTTCGCTCATTAACTCAAAAAGTAAACCTCAAATCAAAGTTTCTATCGTTATAAAATTTATAGAACATAAAAAAGTACACGTAGTTTTTTTTTTGTTTTTCCATTAAGCTTGCAGATTGTTTGAGTCTCAGCCCTTTTAATTTCACTGCACAATTATTAAGTTTCTCCAAATTTGGGGAAAATGGAACTCATTTAAGGTGGCCGTCGAATACCGTCCAAACGTAATTCCTTTCGTTTGACTATATAAAAAGAAGAAAACAAATGAATTTTAGCTAATGATTTCAGGACATGCAATTCTACAGTTTGAAGTATTATTCACTTTTCTATCAACAATAATAAAATTATTTATAACAATATATCATAGAATAAAGAGAAATATCGCATTGTATGTAATCTCAAACAATGAAGGATGGCGTTTCATAATAATTTGCACAAAATAAAAATCGATATATTTGTTAATGCTCATTAACGAACGGAATTACAATATTTGCCTATACCTTCAATGTTAATTTAGTACAGCGTTTTTCCGGAGAGACTTTCCGCAGCTCTGCCTCACTCTCTTAAGACCCCGCTCGCCACCACCCCTCTTCGGGTAGTACCATCATGATGAAATTTAGATTCTCTCCCAAAATTTAGAAACTACACAATTTTTCTTGTGTCCAATCTACTTTTTATCACAAACTGAAATTTATGGCACGCCGTTTTGCTATTTAATAGCAAAAATTTATTCCACTTACATTTAAATTATACATTTTTTTTATCCTGCAAGATAATTTAATTCATTGAATTCTTATGATTGAATTAAAATTATGTACATATTGAAAATTCAGAATTATTATTATCTTGCAAGATAATTTTAAATGCGTTGAATTTTTATGATTGAATTGCAAACATGTACATAATGCAAATTAAGAATTATTATTATATTGCAGGTCAATTTTAATTCATTGAATTTTTATGATTGAATTAAAATTATGTACATAATAAAAATTCAGAATTATTATTATCTTGCAAGATAATTTTAATGCGTTGAATTTTTATGATCGAATTACAATTATGTACATAATGCAAATTAAGAATTATTATTATCTTGCAGGTTAATTTTAATTCATTGAATTTTTATGATTGAATTAAAATTATGTACATAATGGAAATTCAGAATTATTATTATCTTGCATGATAATTTCAATACATTGAATTTTTATGATTGAATTAAGATTATGTACATAATGGAAATTTGGAATTCTCATTATCTTGCAGTATAATTTTGATCTATTGAATTTTTGTGACTCAAATAAAATTATGTTCATAATGGAAATATAGAATTATTATTATCTTGCAAGATAATTTTAATCCATTGAATTTTTATGATTGAATATAAATTGAATTAAAATTATGTACATAATTTTAATTCATCATAGAAATTCAATTGATTGAAATTATCTTGCAAGGTAATATTAATTCTGAATTTATATTATGTACAAAATTTTAATTCAATCATAAAAATTCGATGAATTAAAATTATACTGCAAGATAATAAGAACGCCAAATTTCCATTATGTACATAATTTCAATTCAATCATAAAAATTCAATGTATTAAAATTATCTTGCAAGAAAATAGTTATGCTCAATTTCCATTATGTACATAATTTTAATTCAATCATAAAAACCCAATGAATTAAAATTATCTTGCAAGATATTATAAAAATGTATAGTTTAAATTTAACTGGAATAAATTGTTGCCATCAAATAGCAAAACGGCGTGCCATCAAAATTGGTCAATCGGATAGCTTTATTGCAAGAATAAATTTTTCAATCCGAAGTTAATTAATAGTGGGACTCTAAGCAAATGTTGGAATCTTTGAATTTGTAAGTTGAAGAATATGAACAGAATCACAATGAACCTGTACGTCACACTTGCATGAAAATTTTCATGAGTCAACAAATCGATGCGTCTTCGTCAATTTTTCAAAGATCTTCAGATTTGTAAGATATATTGATCAGCTTAGTGTCCACTATTAGTCTATTATCAACAACAAACGAAATAATAAAGTATAATGTTGCAATTCTGTGCAATTCTATAATTCTATAGTTTTGTGATACGTAATCTCAATCAGAGTTGTCAGAAAGCATGATTTCAATGAAAGAGTCAGTAATCATTGATTTTTCCTTCAATTAACCATGTTTTTTTAAAATTTCATTGATTCACCAAATTTTTTGAAAATCGTTTTACTGAATAGAGTAAAATTAATTAATATATACTTAATCAAATTAATAACTATTTATATATTTTGGATTTTGATTATTATTGATCATTTAAAGTTTCAGCACGAATGTAAAATGAAGGAGTCTACAGTTCAGATGTTCAGTGATTCACAAGAAATCTCAAAAATATTTTTCAAATAATTGATTTGTCTCATCGAATACATTTAATAACTTGATGCAAATCTTAATTTTGTTGTGCAATACAAATATAAATAAATTAATAAAAAAGAAGATTCGAGAAAAATAAAAAATTATTTGAATCATGGTTTTAATTAGAAGATTCAGCTCGCAATGAAATAAAATAATCAAGCCAACTCTGCTTCACATTGAATCCTATGTATATTTTAGAAAATAAATTAAAATTAAAACTAATATTTCTTATTTGTGTTGCGCCATTATTCCTTGATTATATATTCATTTTTTTGAGATACATATCATTCACCTACTCCGCAATAACAGAATATTGAATCCAAAAGTGATATATCTCCAAAGCGTCACATCAATGCGAGCAGTAGAGTGACCTTCGTCTATTTTTAAATCTAACTCTCCCTTAATTTGCCGCCTCTCCTAGCGACCGATGCGCCCAAGATACATAGCGGAATAGTTTGTCAAGCCCAATTTGTCGGCCACCTTAAGAACCCTTTTCAAGACGAAAAATTGTTAAAACATATTGATATGGGTCCTTGCAAGCTTATATTCCAATAATTAAGCACGATTTATTAAAAACTCACATTTTGTGGACAGAAAATGTGGGTTGATAAGTTTTTAGGGATCTAAAGAGCAATTCGAGGAGTTCTCGCTTTTTAACTCAAAAAGTAAGCCTCAAATCAATGTTTATTAGATGACCAAATTTATAGAACATAAAAAAGTACATGTGATTTTTTTTGTTTTCCCAAGAAGGATGCAAATTGTCTGAGTTATAGCCCTTTTAATTTCACGGCACAATTATCCGGTTTTTTCAAATTATGGAGGAATGGAACGCATTTAAGATCCCTTTTCAAGATAAAAAATTGTTAAAACAAAAGAAAACATATTGATATGGGTCCTTGCAAGCTTATTTCCCAATAATTCAGCCCGATTTATGAAAAGCTCACATTTTGTGGATAGAAAATAAGGGCCGATAAGTTTTCAGGGACTTTAACAGCAATTCGAGGAGTTTTCGCTCATTAAGTCAAAAAGTAAGTTTGAAATCAAAGTTTCTCTGAAAATGAAATTTATAGAACATAAAAAAGTAAAAGTTATTTATTTTTGTCTTTCCGAAAAGGTTGGATATAGCTTTTTTAATTACACGGCACAATTATTAAGTTTCTCCAAATTTTGGGAAACTGGAACGCATTTAAGACCCTTTTTCAAGACGACAAATTGCTAAAACAAAAGAAAACATATTGATATGGATCCTTACAAGCTTATTTCCTAATAATTCAGCCCGATGTATTGCAAGCTCACATTTTGTGGATAGAAAATGAGGTTCGATAAGTTTTCAGGGATCTAAAGAGTAATTCGAGGTGTTTTCGTTTTTCAACTCAAAAAGTAAGCCTGGAATCCAAGTTTATTGAAAATCCAAATTTATAGAACAAAAAAGTACTTGTAATTTTTTTTTTGTTTTCCCGAAAAGGTTGGAAATTGTTTGAGTTAAGCCTTTTTAATTTCACGGTACAATTATTAAGTTTCTCCAAATTTTGGGAAGATGGAACGCATTGAAGACCCCTTTTCAAGACGAAAAATTGTTGAAACAAAAGAAAACATATTGATATGGATCCTCGCAAGCTTAATTCCCAATAATTTAGCCTAATTTATCAAATATTCACATTTTATGGGTAGAAAATGAGGGTCGATAAATTTTCAGGGATCTAAAGAGCAATTCAAGGAGTTTTCGTTTTTTAACTCAAAAAGTAAGCCTCAAATCAAAGTTTCTCTGAAAGTGAAATTTAAAGAACATAAAAAAGTACATGTAATTTCTTTTGTCTTTCCAAAAAGGTTGGAAATTGTCTGAGTTATAGTCCTTTTAATTTCACGGCAGAATTATTAAGTTTTTCCAAATTTTGGGGAAATAGAACGCATTTAAGACCCCTTTTCAAGACAAAAAATTGTTAAAACAAGGAAACATATAGATATGGGTCCTTGCAAGCTTATTTTCCAATAATTTAGCCTGATTTATTGAAAACTCACATTTTGATGTGGATAGAAAATTAGGGTCGGTAAATTTACAGGGATCTAAAGAGCAATTGGAAGAGTTTTCGTTCATTAATTCAAAAAGTAAGTCTCAAATCAAAGTTTCTCTGGAAATCAAATTTATAAAACATAAAAAATACATGTAATTTTTTTTTTTATATTTCCAAATAGGTTGCAAATTGTCTGAGTTATAGACCTTTAGATTTCGCAGCACAATTAATAGGTTTCTAGAAATTTTGGGAAAATGGAACGCATTTAAGACCCCTTTTCAAGACGAAAAATTGTTTAAAACAAAAGAAAACATATAGATATGGGTTCTTGCAGGCTTGTTTCCCAATAATTCAGCACGATTTATTAAAAACTCACATTTTGTGGATAGAAAATGAGGATCGATAAGTTTTCAGGGATTTAAAGAGCAATTCGAAGAGTTTTCGTTCATTAACTCAAAAAGTAAGCCTCAAAACAAAGTTTCTCTGGAAATAAAATTTATAGAACATAAAAAAGTACACGTATTTTTCTTTCGTTTTTCCGAAATGATTGGAAATTGTCTCAGTTATAGTTTTTCAAATTTCATGGCAGAATTATTAAGTTTCTCCAAATTTTGGGGAAATGGAACGCATTTGAGACCCCTTTTCAAGATGGAAGAATTATTAAAACAAAAGAAAACATATTGATATGGGTCCTTGCAAGCTTATTCCCCAATAGTTCAGCACGATTTATAAAAAGCTTACATTTTGTGGATAGAAAATAAGGGTCGATAAATTTTCAGGGATCTAAAGAACGATTCGAGGAGTTTTCGTTTTTTAACTCAAAAAGTAAGTCTCAAATCGAAGTTTCTCTAGATATCAAATTTATAGAACATAAAAATACATGTGATTTTTTTTTTGTATTTTCAAAAAGGTTGCAAATTGTCTGAGTTGATCCCCTTTTGATTTCACGACAGAATTATTAAGTTTCTCCAAATTTTGGGGAAGTGGAACGCATTGAAGACCCCTTTTCAAGACAAAAAATTGTTAAAACAAAAGAAAACATATTGATATGGGTTCTTGCAAGCTTATTTCCCAATAATTCAGCCCGATTTATTAAAAGCTCACACTTCCTGGATAAAAAATGAGGGTCGATTAATTTTCAGGGATCTAAAGAGCAATTCGAGGAGTTTTCGTTTTTTAACTCAAAAAGTAAGCCTCAAATCAAAGTTTCTGTAAACCTGAAATTTATAGAACATAAAAAGTACATATAATTGTTTTTTGTTCTTCCGAAAAGGTTGGAAATTGTCCGAGTTTTAGCCTTTTTAATTTCACGGCAGAATTATTAAATTTCTTCAAATTTTGGGGGAATGGAACGCATTTAAGACCTCTTTTCGAGTTGAAAAATTGGTAAAACAAAAGAAAACATAGATATGGGTCCTTGCAAGCTTTCTTCCCAATAATTAGGCCTGTTTTATTAAAAACTCACATTTTGTAGATAGAAAATGAGGGTCGATAAATTTTTAGGGATTTAAAGAGCGATTCGGTCGGAAAAGGTTGGAATTTATCTAATAGTCCTTTGAATTTCACGGCAGAATTATTAAAGTTTCTCCAAAATTTGGGGAAACGAAACGCATTTTAGCCCTCTATTCAAGATGAAAGAATTTAAAAAAAAAAAAAGAAATCATCCTAATATGAGTCCTGGCGTGCTTATTTCCCAATAATTTAGTGCGATTTATGAGAAGCTCACATTTTGTGGATAGAAAATGAGGGACCTAAAGAGTAATTTTAGGAGTTTTTGTTCATTAACTTAAAATATAAGCCAAAATCGTTTGGAAATTTATTTATTGTACACTTTTCGAAAAGATAATTGTTATAAATTTTTGATTTAAAAAAATACTTATTTTGAGTTTTTGAAAAAGACATCGCAATTCCTGACCGGCTCAAATGATTTTATTTATATCAATTGCTCAACTATTTGAACAGAAATCTATTGATTTTTGTAATAAATTGTTAAATAGTTCAATTTTTATGAACAATTAATTCATGCTTAAATAAATGAAACTCGAGAGATTCAATTCTGGTTTCAATCAACGATTTTCAGATATATTGCCTAATATAAAACACTATATTGTTATTGATTTCTTAACATTTACAAGTTAAGGAAATTATAGTTTAATTCGCACAAAAATTTCAATGTTATTGGCACACAAAAAATTGCAATGGGTCTGTGAGTTTCTGCGGTATTTACCCAACCATTTAGCACCATTTACAGTGCAATTATTTTACTATATATTTAAATTGAAGTGAAAGTAATGCAAATATAAATCATGTTTATTCAAATACAGTGTTTTTTTTTTTCATATTTTAAATACTGAAATTATTACCTTGATAATTAAACTATTAATAATAATTGAGATTTTGTGTAATATGCAAATTATGATCTATATCGAGAGTAAATGGAAAATGTGGCATAAGTAGTATATTATTTAATGAGCACTCAATGCAGGCTATGTTATAAAAGAATGGAGTTCAGAACACAATTATTTTTAGCCTGATTTTACTGAATATAAATGCAAATAAAAGGACGAATATCCCAACTGTTTCAAGTTAGATGCAGATGAAGTTGGTTGCTCAAAGTGTCACATTTTTTTATCTACTGTGGAAGCAATTGCGACAATATATGGAATAATTATATTTTCATGTCAATATAATTTAGTTTAATGAGCAGTTAGGTACAATTTGTAATTAATCATGTAAAAAAAATTACCGCTTGAGATTTACTACAGATAATAAATAATAAGCAATTAAGATAATGTTAACTGAGGAATGGAAGCAAAAAAATTGTTCACTTCTGTCTTAGCAATGCCTGAGTGATTTTCTTTGAATCAATTCTCAGGATGAATATGAATTGAACTCTGAAAGTCACAAAATTTCTAGTAAATCAATTTATCCACTGATAAGTCAAAAATTATCATAATGTATTTATTACAGCAAGCAAGAGACTTACAATAAACTAATTTGTAAATAAAAAATATTCTGGATGTAGTCTGATCGAGCGTTTGGGTCTCCATTGATTAGAGTATAATATTAAACATTAAATAACTCTTTTATTTTTAAACTTGTTATAAAATGGTAAAGAATATAACGAATAGGGCATAAATTGGAATCGATTTGTGTGCAAAACTATTTTTTTGAACCAGTGGCTCCCAAAATATAGCTGAAAAATTATTTTTATTAAATAATAAATGCTAGGAAACCATTTATAATAACACCTTTTAACACCTTTCCAGTGTAAACGTAAACAATCAAAAAAAGTGCAACTAACATTGCATTAACAAATTTCACAACATGAAGTCAAAGAGCATGACGGAACGCACCCGTTTCAGGACCAGACGCATGCGCTTTGCACTCAACATAAATACAGATATATTGTGTGAGGTTTAAGCCCGAAATAATTAATTATTTTCACGCTCCAATGTTTATTACACTTATGCGTAATTAAATAACGATCAAAGTGTGCTCTGTACTCGCACTGTTTGATTTACATGACAGAAACGGGGTGAAAGTGCTGCCAGGCGGCTGTGTATAAAGGCTTATTTAAAATGCATTAACACGATGTATTAATTAGGAAATACTTTGTTTATTGGTTTGGGGTCATCGCCTTGCTGTTACTGTTGATTACTTTTCCGGTAGAATTTCTTCAATATTTTACCTCACCAATTAATTAATTTACAATAAAAATGTTGGATGGTAATTTTGAAAAGTTCATTTTGTGAGGAATTTGGAATTAAAACTGATATCAAATCTCTTTTAAAGGATTATATCTGAATTTTTAATGTTTATTTTGAGTTTGTTTTCTGGTTTTCGCGAAATATATTGCGTTGGATCATACATTCTTCAATTATCAATTTGAGCTTTTAGTCTCGACGTTATTGTCGAAGAACAAACGCCACTCCATTCTGCTCAGCTCCATTAATTCAGACTCACACAAAGATACAAATTGTATGCAGATCAGCCTAGTTTGTAAGGTTGGCCACTTTCGCGCTCGGATTATTGCGCTTGCGCCTGTCCACATCCCCATAATATAAGATTATTGATTGACTCTGATCAAAGAATAGATTAGCTAGTAGAAAATTCGCATCATTCTAACTTAGAAAGGATAATACGTGCGATAAAAACTTCGAATTTGCAAACCTCTATATGCTGGTTTCTTATTTGTTTTTAACCACTTTCAATTCCAATTGAAATATATATTTAATTTTATAAATAGGAGGAGGGACTAAACTTCTCGTAATGGCACCTAAATAAAGAAATTAAAGAGTTTTTAAAGCTCCCGGATAGTACAAATCTTAAAAAGAAGATTTAAGTGCCAAAACTCGCGATTTTAGCAAATAACTGAGAAAGGTTGAAGTTTAGATGACCTCAGCATTTTTTTCTGGAAACTAGATCAAATTTCCAATTGTTTGGTTATTTTAGCGCCTCTATACAACTAAAATTGACTTAGTTACAGCCATTTGAGTATACATTTATCCAAAAGTGTTTTAAATAAAAATTGTAGGACTGTCATTGCCCTACAAATTGAGTTCTACGAAAATTTGAATGACTAAAATTAATAAAGATATAAAATAAAATATTTCATCGCATACTTAACATTAAATGCGTCTTTACCGAGTATTTCTTTTGTATCTTGGACAATTTTAACCGCACAAAATTGTTCAAAGAATCAAATTATAGGAAATTAGTAGTCCTGCAACTTTTATTTGCATTATTTTTTGATACAAGGTAACGTACAAAAGTTATAAGCAGAAAATTTTGCTTCTCTAAATGAATTGAAATATTTTTCTCCTTTTTCGTTGCTATATCAATTGAAAAAATAATTTAGGAGAACTCAAAATTTAAATTTATTCCAAATTTATTCTCTTTAGGACCCCTTCCCTATTCTGAACCCCTTTTTATTGTCATTACAATGTTTCCTATAAGTAGAACCGCTGTAATACGTGCGATAAAAACTTCGAATTTGCAGATTTATATATGCTTGTTTCTCATTGGTTTTTAACCACTTTTAATTCTATTTAAATCATATAATTGGGTAAAATTAATGCCAAAAATAGGGGAAAGGACAGAACTCTGAAAAACTTCTCGTAATGGCATCCTATTAAACAAATTAAAGAGTTTTAGAGCTTCTGGGTACTATAAATCTCTAAAAGAAGATTAAAGTGTCAAAACTTGCTATTTAAGCAAATAATTGAGAAGGGTTGAAGTTAATAATTATCTCGGTATTTTTTTCCGAAAACCTGATCAAATTCCCAATTGTTTGGTCACTTTGGCCTCTTTCTAAGACCAAAATTGACTTAATTACAGACATTTGAATATACCTATTCCTCAAAACATCATGAAAAGCATTATTTTTTGCTAATAACTTCTCAACTGTACCATTTATTAAAAAGTGTTCCAAATAAAAATTGTGGGATTGCCATTGTCCTACAATTTGTGTTTTTCGAAAACTTTGTATGATCAAAATTAATTGAGATATAGAATAAAATATGTCGTTGTATATGTAATTCAAAATGCTACTTTATAAAGCATTTCGCTTGTATCTTGGCCAATTTTAACCGTAGAAAGTTATCCAAAGAAACAAATATTGAGGAATCGATAGCCCTATATCTTTTATTTCAATAATTTTCCGAAACAAGCTACTATTCGCAAGTATTAGCGAGAAATGGTACTTCTCTCAAAGAGTCTGAGGATAGATGAACTTTAGTGGGCTGCAAATCGCTCAGTTTTGGTCGTGAAACAGTGCAAAAATAACCAAATGATGGGGAATTTGATCTTGTTTCCAGAAAAAATATGAGTATCGCTTAAAAAAATATCTATTCGAATTATTACGAGGAGATTGGATTGCCAAGAAACTTTTGTGGAAACAACATTAACTACTTTGTTTTTTTGCTAATAACTTCTCAATTGTACTATTTATCAAAAAGTGTTTCAAATAAAAGTTGTAGGTCTATTATTTCCCTATATTTTGTATTTCTTGACAACTTTGTCTGACTGAAATTAGTCAAGATAAGAGATAAAATATGCTTTCGTATACATAACTCAAAATGCTACTTTCTCGAGTATTTCGCTCGTATATTGGCCAATGTAACCTCACGAGGTTGTCCAAAAGAAAAATACTATAGAAAATTGATAGCCCTACAACTTTTAGTTCAATTATTTTTTGATATAATATAGCATTCAAAAACTATAAGCGAAAAATGATGCTTTTCCAGAGATGTTGGGAAATGGGCATACTTTAAAGAGCTGCAAATCGCTTAGTTTTGGTCGTGAAACGATGTAAAAATAACCAAATGATGGGGAATTTCATCTTGTTATCATAAAAAAATATGAGTATTGCCTTAAAAAATATATATTTGAATCATTAAGAGAAGGTTGAATTATCAAAAAACTAGATCATGTTTCTTGTCATTTTGTTAGACTGCCGCCTCTCTACATTCAAAATTGACCGAGTTACAGCCCTTCTAAACATCTCTTTTTCTCGACTTCTTTGAACTTTTGTGCAAACAACATTATCTAGTTTGTTTTTGCCAATAGCTCCTCAAATGTACTATTAATCAGAAAGTATTTCAAATAAAATTTGTAGAACTATTATTTCCCTACAATTTTTGTTTTTGGCAGCTTTGTATGACTAAAATTGGTCAAGATGAAAAATAAAATATGCCATCGTATACGTAACTCAATGTGGAAACAAAAGTCGTAAGACTTTTAATTCTTCAAAATCTGCTTTTCTGATAACTTTTTATGACTAAAATTGACCCAGTTGTCAATCACGGTTCATTAGTAGATTTATTGATATTTTCTCAGCCGCGGGGCGCAGTTATCAAAAAGTGTTCCAAATAGAAATTGTAGGGCTGTCATTGTCCTACAATTTGTGATTTTCGGGAACTTTGTACGACTAAAATTAATCAAGATATAAAACAAAATATGTCATCGCATACGTAACTCTTAATGCATCTTTAGCGAGTATTTCGTTTGTATCTTGGCCAATTTTAGCCACACAAAATTGTCCAAAGAATAAAATTATAGGAAATTGAGAGCCCTACAACTTTTATTTGTGCCATTTTTTGATGCAAGGTAACGTATAAAAATTATAAGCCAAAAATTTTGCTTTCATAAAATTGAAACATCGGAATGCTTTAAAGGGTTGTGAATCGAACAATTTTGGTCTTGAAGGGGTACAAAGATGATCAAATGATGGGAAATTTAATTGCCAATAATCTTTTATTTTTTAACTAATAACTCCATGAGGTTGAATTCTAGGTAATCCTAATATTTTTTCCTAAAAATAAAGAGCTCCGTTTGAAATTGGAGTAGTTTGTTTGGAAAATTTCTAATGTTTTTACAACTGTTATATTACAAGCCGGCAGCATTGCCGTTTGATATTCCGTGTGGAAAATTATATATCATGTAAATATTATTTTCAGGATATTTTTTTATAAATCTATGCCTTGACAAACAAATGAGAATTAAATTACTTAAATACCTACTTTTGCAAATGTAGTGGGGCTATTCTCATTACGACGTTACTAGTGCAACAAAAAATTAATACACTGCAATTTGTTAGGCATTGAAATTGTTGAATGTAATTTGTTGATCGGCATGAGTTCTAGGTTCAAAACTTTATAACCTACTCCATAACTCCTCAGAATGCACGTCTTGTAATTGCATTCTTACATTCCTTCAATTTCCAATAAAAAGTTGATGTAAGGTCATGTCCTAACAACATATTTTTGTTTTTATTAGAAACTTCTTTGCTGTAAAAGGAAAAAAGCGACAAAGTTAGTAGTTATCATAAACGACAAATGCATTTCACATAGTTCTCCATTAAGGCAACCTTAACAAATGGTTTCGTAATTGAATCGATTAGTTTTGTACAGTAACTTTGTTTCGAGTCAAGATTTTAATTGAAAAGTCAAAGTTACTGCCTTGCTAGAGCGAATAATGCAGCAGTTCCATGTTCTTTGATTACGGTTACATTTTCACAATGCTCCTGCAAGAATACTAAAATCATTTCGACACAGATTGTATATTTTTTGTTCTAAACAAATCCGATTTTGTAAGAGTGTTCGTTGCAGCGACTGTGGTATAGATGGCTAGCAGTAGACTTCAATTTATTCTGAATAGGGGTAGAATTTGTGCTGGCGCCTCCGGGTAGCTCTATCTCGGTAGAGTACATACCCACATACATGCGATCTTGAACAGATCTCACAAACTAACGTGCGTAAAAATTTCAGAAATATGAAATAAATTATTCATGCCGTGCTCTCTTGGCATCCAATATGAACTCAACCAAACAACTAATCCCCATTTTTAAACGTAGCATACTCCCAATCGTATTCTGGGCCGCTGTACCTCGGGGGTACTGTGCAGATTCACAATTAAAATACACGTTTGCAGAGAACACAAGAAGGAAAAGCATTAGAAAGATCTTGGTCGCCGGCATAGGCGGCGGAGAAATTTCAACAGATGACAGTAAATTGAAATCCTCAAAAGGATATATGTTTTCAAGGCCAGCCACCAGGGTGGTCTTCATGATAAATTCAAAATGCATGTCCACCAAGAAACTTTACCTCTTTTATCGTGATTATATTAATAAAATAATAACCAGGTTTTGCATTAGCTTCTGATAAATTGGCCTGTGATGATTGGATTCAATTTTCGGCAAATTTTGCCGTGAACCTTACGTGATTTAAGAAGTGTAGAATTATGCTGAAGTGAGTAATGTCTATAATATTAAAAATTTATGTTCCTAGAAAATTATATACCAGAAACACAAGAAATAAAATCTAACGAGCACTTCCATATAATTACATTATTTTATGAATGATATAAACAAAATTTCATGATTTATTTATAGGCTCTTAGCACACTGATGGCTTTGCATTAGTCAAGTTGAAATAATGATGAGCATAGCTGATTTTGATGGCCTGAAAATGAGGCCCGGATTAAATAGGTCTATTTTCTCTGGCATTCAATAAAAACAAGCAGTCCTGAAAAAAATTATCTATATATTCCCATATTGCAATATTTTTTTTTAAATTATATGCTTTTCGGTTTGCGTACGTCCTAAAGTTGAGAATATCCTATTTTCTCCGGGTCGAGAGAAGTCGGGCTCCTGTAAGCCGGGCTTCTGTAAGCCAAGCTCCTGTAAGCTGGGCTTCTGTAAGTCGGGATTTATTCAAGAAATATATCTTAATTGAATTGAAAGAATGTATTATCCGTTCTTAGAGAATGTAAAAATAGGTACCGGCCATTCCACAGAATTTTGAATTTAATCACAAAAACAATAACCACAATAATTATTTGTGTATCAAGGCCGTAAAGGTTATCTTTTTTGGTCGAATCTGTTGTTTGCGACCGAAGCGTAGCTGAGGCTGCAATTCAGGTGAGATCAAAAAAGAACTGTAAGCCGAGGTGCACACAACGTTTTTTAGGCGATCATTACGAAATAATTCAAAATCACATCATTTTATCTATTTATTTCTAAAACATTGCAATTTTAAATTTAAGTTGCCGTTGAAATTGTTTTATTTTATTGTCTTCTATCAAGTTGACATTTAACAAAAAATGCTTATTTATTTTTTGAATTGCAAGAACTACAGAGGTTGACGGAAGAATATATGTACTATTTAAGCGAAAACTGTTTCTTAAAGAGTTCATCAAGCTGCCCATATAGGTAAATATAAAGTGTTTATGAAATATTTTTTGACAGATCAGTCCCAAAAAGTAATATTTGACAGATCAGTCCCAAAAAGTAATATTTGACAGATCAGTCCCAAAAAGTAAATTTTGGCAGATCAGTCCCAAAAAGTAAAGCTTCACGGCTGCAAAAGAAGTCATACAAACACCTTTTTTTTGTCATGATCGCCTAAAAAATAAAATATTGAATATTTTCAATTATGAAATATGAGAGATATATGAATTTGAGCTTGTTTAATCATTTTGAAAGGGGAAAATCAAAGATCCATGCTTTCACTGACTAAACACTTGCCCTATTGTTATAAAGAAGAATTACTAGAATTGGTTGGGATTTGCGATCTGTAGCGTGTCTCATACGTACAAATCAAAGGGCGGAGTTGCTTCTGTAGAAACATGTTTATTACAATTGAACCCCTATTTAATTCATGATGGAAATCATAAGGGCTCTATTGTGTTAGTTACTCAACTGATAAAATGAAACAAGACTGGAATTGGACAAGATTTGCGACCTGTAGCGTGTCGTCTCATACGTACAGATCTAAGGGCGAAGCTGCTTCTGTAGAAAAATGCTTATTACAACTAAGCCCCTGCTCAATTCATAGTGAAAATCATACGGATTCTTTAAGGATAGTTATTCAATTGATAGAGAAAATCAGCATTGAAATTGGCCAAGATTTGCAACCTGTAGCGTGTCTCATATGTACAAATCAAAGGGCGGAGTTGCTTTTGTAGAAAAATGCTTATTACAATCGAATCCTTGCTCAATTTATAATGAAAATCGTAAGGGTTTAATTAAGATAGCTACCCAATTAATAGAAAAAAATTGCACTGAAATTGGATTAGATTTGCAGCCTGTAGCATGTCTCATACGTACAGATAGATGGGCGGAGTTGCTTCTGCAGAAAAATATTCGACGCGTCCGAATTCGTCCAATTTTACCTGTTTTTATCCTTGACCGTAAGGTTGGAACGATAATTTGCAGCTGTTAGCAGGGCTAGCAGTAGCTCTCAAACAAACAAATACAAGGGACAAATTGAAGACTTATTTTGACTCAACAGGAGATGTTTAGCACACGGCAGATTCCACTCGTTAAGCTTGCTCAAAACGGGCGAAGCCCGCTTGTTTATTTTGGTGCGAAGTACCGTCGGTTGAAAACATAAACACTGTTTCAAGATACGTGAGACTCCGTACGTCGAGCTCGGTTTTTGCGGGCGAATCCCGTCCGCTTGTTTTGGTATGAAGCACCGCCGGTTAAAAACAAAACCACTGGGTTAGTGTTAGGGCGGCTGCACAATAGCCCGAGAACGGGAACCAGAACGGGAATAAACTTGAACAGTGTTATTTTGTATGTACACATGCACAATAAGATTCCTGGAACGGAAAGACCAAGGTCGGCCGGGAATGAAAACGGTAAAGATGGTCAAGATTTAAGTTTCCCGTTCTCGGGGTGTTAAACAACCAATGAGAAACAAGCGTGACGTCACTGTTCATTATTCTTGAAAATATGATTGTTGAGAGTTTGGTTTATTTGCTCTTGTTCTTGATCTCTGACTGCACTGATTTTTCTTGTTCCACTAGGTAATTTCATGTGAATGGGCTGAATTGTTTCTCAAATAACTTCGCAAGTCTCATATATTACTTTGAAAACTGTTGGATTTCCAACTCTAAACAATTAACTTAAATTTTGAAAAGAACTACCATGTGCCAGATATTTCAAAGTCATAGCCAAGATAGATATTCTCTTCTACTTCTCTTCAATAATTTTGGCCTTAATAAGCTGAGAAGTTTATTAAAACATCGCACGTTCATTCTGGTATATTTAAAGAACATTTCATGGTCAGCTTCCTTCATATGCCTAAATATGTTTACGAATGCTCCTCTTGTATTTCTTTCAAGATTAATTGGTCTAATCCACCACCTAGAGAACAAATTTTGATTCAATAAAGAGTTTTATGGAATGTGCATCATCGTACCTCCTGTTTTGATTTTCTAATTGTAGATAATTATAAAAAAGTATTAAAAATGCCATGAAAACCTGTAACTCTTCGTCATCCATGTTTAAGAATATTTGAATAACTATATAAAAAGTCAGGTTATCTGTCAAAACAGTATTCTCGGTCTTTCGCGTGCTGCAATTGTGCATCTGGTCGGCGTTTACGTTCCCGTTGTCGTTCTCGATAGCTTTCCGTTACCGTTCTAGTTCTAGTTTTAGGGCTATTGTGCAGCCGCCCTGAGGCGTCCAATTGAGAATATTTTTAATTTTTTCCCAACTAAGCTGTCATAAGACAATTAAAGTACAGCTTTAAGGATAAATATTAGCTCATTTTGCTTCCATTTTTCAATTAAATACTAATATTTTGTTCTTGTTTCAGGTAAGAAATCTACCACGTATTACATGTAAGAAAAGGGGCTTTCAATTTGTAAGTAATTTGGCTATAGTAATTTTATTTGATTATAAAATGCTAATGAATTCCTGCTACAAGTCTATTGAGTATCTGGTATATTCATAACAGCTCGTAGCTCTAAAACAGGGTATTTCTGGCTCTGAGTTTTTGGCAAAAGTTGATCTACTATTCCATGAATTTGTAACATATATCATTAAGTTACACTAATGATTCTAATATGGATGTATCTCAACAATAATAATAAGCAATTTGATTATTTAGGCCAGTAAGAACCGCCAGATAATCGTAACCGATCGTTTACTGTCTCCATGCTTGCATGCATGCTCGAAATTATTATGTACAATCTGCAAACAATACTGATGATAAATTTGGTTCATTAGAAACGATATGAGGAAGGTACAGACGTTTATATTATGCACATCAGGATTAGAAAGACGAATATCTCTTATTGTGGATGGTACTACAGACTATTCCTAATAAAAAAGCCTGAATGATATGACAAAAATTGTAATTGATTATTGTATTTTCAAATATCTTTGGTAAATTTTGTTTGTGTCCGCCTATGGTAAATATAAGGTTGAGTTCGCCCGCGGTGTCCAACATCCAGTGTTCAAATTGTCGGTTCTAAGAGTTCCTAGACATTAGACTCAAAGTCGCTTGTGGAACGTTGGTTATAATCTCAGGACGATTGTTATTAACATTACGGTTCATATCCCTGGCAATTGCATGCACGATTCGTGGATTCTGTGCAGATTTGGTTTTTGCACTAATACGGTACTGTGCAAAATATTTAACTGTTTCGCGAATTCCATCGTTGGAATACATACAATGGACATTACTTTTTTATTAATGTAGAGCAGTCTGAACATCAAATACAATTTTAATTCACAGCCGGAAGTAAAAGTACAAAAAGTCATAACAGAAAACACAAATGGAAGGAAGTTTATTTTATGAACTTACCTAATAAAGAAGCTAAAGGGTCACGAAACTGTTATAATTTTATATTTGACTGACCGTAATTGGTGACAATTAATATGACTTTACCCAGAAATATATTAATCTGATTATCGTATTGATGTAGTCCTGAACTCATGACAAGAAAACGAACTTTTATTTTTATCATCCGGTAGAGGATTACCAGTCGCCTGTCAGATTAAAAGACGATGTTTGTTGCTCATTACTGCAATAAAAACAATGAAATTTCCCTACTAATTAATTTATTTTCACTGTGAACATCTGTACTTGCGTATAGTATCTGCATGTGCATTTTTTCCGTCGTTGATATTTACAAAGATTAATATTCATAACTTTCATGTTTGGCTCTGAAAACAACTTTATTTTTGCATAATTCACTTCTGAATATATTATTGTTTGATATAAATTTGTAAAAGAGTAAAAAAATTTATAACTGAATGCTTAGCATCCGTTGATTGTTGTAAAACAATCATATTTCCCCGTTTTATCAAATAAAGTACAGGAAACTTAATCCAACTTAATTACGTGCAAAGAACGACATTGCAGGTGGATTGCGCGCAATTCCCGCACGCAATTTGTGAGATAAACGCACTGTAGTAGCTGCGTACAAGCTGACACGCTGTTCAGGCCACGGTTACATGATTTGTATTTGCTAAAAGCACGATAAATCACAAAACAAGTAAACAATGGTAGAACAACAAAAAAGCTGTTATTTGCGCGGCTATATGGCCGATATATTTTACAGTAAAAGTCGTGTATTCTACGGCGCAGGCGCACTGCGCATCAAATAAATAATTGTATCCTCAGCAAGTCAGAATTATTGAAATAATCAAATTAAATTGAGTTCCTGTCTTGATTGACTGTTGGAGTCTCCACCTATATTCTATACTTTAAAATAGTTTTTACAGCCAAATAATAAAAAATTGAGGGCAGCACATGACCTTCCGCTTTTTACGTAGCTCTCATTATATAATGAATAATTGAATCTGATACTCCAAACGTATACGAATCAGTGATTAATGAATGATAATTATAAAATAGTGTAATGTCTAATGAAAACGGTGATAAAGATGGTAGTTTGTTTTCTGTTTGGCTCCCATTTTCCTTAATACTCCATAATTATTTTTCAAACACTTCCGTTGAAATTACTCTAAAACTAAACAACTTAAATGACTGCCATCAATTCAATAATAGAAGAAATAAAAGGCGTACCAACCTTTTCTTCTAACTAATCAGGGCTAACATTATAAGCATACAAAACACTGGAAAAGAACAAACAGAGTGCTGCGACATTTTCTGGCGGTCTTATCTAATCCGGACGACAAGTAAGGCACTAATCTACACGCATGCTTGCGGTAGCAAAAGGGCGCGTTGGTGGTCCTTATTGGGACAGAGGCGTGCGCAACATTTCCGAAAGGGTGAAAACTCAAAATGATTCTGTCGTAAAAAACAGCCCATTATAAATGATTTTGTTACGTTAAATTAATCAGAAATGGTTTAAATTTTGTTTCCTGTTTCTGGTAGCACACAAAAATTGTCCCTAGTCTCTGATTTTTGTCCTGTATGTACGCCTATGGGGTCCATCATTGTCCAAGAATCGGTTCTCAACCTGCGATCGTTAAATTCTTCAAAGCACAATGATTGAACTGCGCTCAAGTGTCCCACAGATAGAAAACGAACCAGATTTTTAAGACACACTCGCTAATGACTTGAGTATATATTTTGGAATAAGATTTATTCTAGCTTGTTTAGAAAATTGATTTATTTGGGAAGAACTGGGGAGTGTTAAACAATTATTAACTACAGGAGTATAACTGCAACGGTTAACTAGATTTTTTGCATAGACGTCTTTACAAATGCTATGTCAAAAAATCTCGCTTGTGCGTTGTTAGCGCATTTTTAGCGCATTTTTTGTAAAAAAGCGCTATTATATTCACTTTGGCTGTCTGGCTGGCTGGCTGGCTGGCGTGACGCTGAGTTCTCAGCAACTATACTATTTACAGACTTGAAACTGGTACTGAATAAAAGCTGCTGTTTCGTAGGTTTGCACAAATTGCTTTAATTCAAGCTCAGTGCTTGTGGAAGATTGAATTATTCAATTACTTGTTTCAAGTGAAACAATGCCCATGGAAATATATGACATTAGGGATATGGCAACTAAAATTTATTAAAGTAGATAAAAATTTAGTTACAACTTTCGCCGCATGTGTCACTATTATTATGTACAGTTGTCAAATCTGTCCGGGCTTTATTCAACGACTTGTTTGACGCGAATTTGAAGCTTATCAGAATGAATTATTATTATTGGATGAAAATTTGTTTACTTTTGGTGTATTTCTTTTATATAGCTTTGATAAAGATCAAATTATCATTTTAAGGTACAGCACTCGATCTCCCATCAGTCAATAACTAAACAATGAAGATTGAAAGGTATTTTTGAGTTTGTACATGCATAAATTATGTACCTATCGAATAGTCAACTTGAAACTAGTACTAAATGGAAGCTGCTGTTTCGTAAGTTCGCCTAAACTGCTTGATTTCAAGCTCAGTAATTGTGAGAGATGGTAATTTGCGAAATCTCTGAAGTAACAAGCAAGCATTCATGAGCTGTCAAAAATGCGCTTTCATCATCTAGATGATTCTTCCATTTTTTGGAAAAAAGCGCTATTATATTCACTTTGGCTGTCTGGCTGGCTGGCTGGCGTGACGCTGAGTTCTCAGCAACTATACTATTTACAGACTTGAAACTGGTACTAAATGAAAGCTGCTGTTTCGTAGGCTTGCACAAATTCCTTTAATTCAAGCTCAGTGATTGTGGAAGGTTAAATTATTCAATTACTTGTTTCAAGTGAAATAATGCCCATAGATATATGACATTAGGGATATGGCAACTAAAATTTATTAAAGTTGATAAAAATTTAGTTACAACTTTAGCCGCGGGTGCTACTATTATTATGTACAGTTGTCAAATCTGTCCGGAATTCAATCCATGACTTGTTCGACGTGAATTTGAAGCTTAATAGAATGAATTATTATTATTGGATGAAAATTTGTTTACTTTTGGTGTATTTTTTTTTATATAGCTTTGATAAAGATCAAATTATTATTTTAAGGTACAGCACTTGACCTCCTGTCAATCAATAACTAAACAACTAAAGATTAAAAGGTATTTTTGAGTTTGTACATGCATAAATTATATACCTATCAAATAGTCAACTTGAAACTAATACTAAATGGAAGCTGCTGTTTCGTAATTTTGCCCAAACTGCTTGATTTCAAGCTCAGTAATTGTGAGAGATGGTAATTTGCGAGATCTCTGAAGTAGCAAGCATTCATGAGCTGTCAAAAATGCGCTTTCATCATCTAGATGATTCTTCTATTTTTTTTTATCCGCTGTCAAAGGTCACAAATCTTATTTTTTTGCGTATATCTCTGAAATGATGGGAGCTACTGGAAAAATAGACAAGAAAAAGTTTGTAGACCGTGAAATTCTCTATAAAAAGGTATTGATACTTTTTTCCCTACAAAGCACCGTTCTCGAGTTATCGCGATTTCAGATCTTAGGTATGCACACATTCCTGCACTATTTCTGAAGTAGTGCCCGGCACTTTTTTTAACGTGATTTCTCCAATAAGAATACTCCGCGATATATTTCTATCCAGGAAATTGAATGACACAATATTTTATTAATATTATTTATCATCAAATTTTACATCTTCCTCTTCGCTCCCTTCTTCCTCTTCTTGCTTAATTTGTGTTGACTACTCTTCATCTTCATTTGTTGCATTTGATTGAGCATTAGTGCAAGGGTGGCCTTGACAATTGGCACAGATTGGTGAACAGAACAATCAAACTTTTCTGTTCAACACAATTGTTCGTGCAGTCTTTATTGCAATTACAAAAAATTGTACTCAACAGTTTCTCTAGAGCAGATGGAAGTAAAGTCTGGATTGGCTCCAAACTATTATTCACCAATTTGTAGTCCCAGTCTTTAGGATTCAGTTCATTGGCTAACCATACTTGCACTTGGTAGAACACAGGAAACAAGTGTTGATAAACAGAAGCAAATGTTGGAGGAAGACAAGATAACTGCACTCTTTTATTTCACCTTTAGTCAAAGATTCACTGCAAATGAAGCAAACTTCTGACATATTTATAAAATTCCACCTACAAACACGTCTATTTTAGTATTTATTACGAAAAACCGTTTAAAACTGACTTGACTTTGCTTACTCAAGGCCAATCAATTAGTGGAATTAGGGACGGCCGTTTTCTCACTTAATCGCATATTTTTCACATAGTATTCACTTGAGTGCATGAATCACAAAAATCAATATTCTAATAAAAACGACTTTTGAATTTAAATTCTATATATTTATTTGAAACTTTGACGTTTCGATCCTTTGACCAAGGATCTTCTTCAGAAAACAAATAAACAAAATAAAACAAGGCAAGTAATTACATACTAAAAATATACAGAATACTAGATGTGATAACGTGGATTTCACATCTGAACAAAAAGAATAAAATCCTCTGGCATTCACCCAAGGCTTGAGGAAAACCACGTGAAAACCCCAAACAGAGGAATATGTCCTATTTGGTACAGCTCCGCACACATCCCAAATAAAAAATTCAACAAGACAGTGTAGCGGTACTCTTTGCTGTTAGTTGGCTCACAACTGCAGTGTCAAATAGTCTTCAGTGTACTTTATAATCCAAAATATACGCAGAACTACGCCAACTGAAACATAGTCATCATATATGTGTGTTATTGATTACAGAAAGACAAACATTTGATAATTCAAAACCATCAGTATGTTGAAGTTATTTGGATGTTTTTCGGTAGTGGAAATATTCTGTTTTCTCCGAATGACATTATCTGCCTGACTTTTGATAAAGTATAAGTTATTTTGAATGCAGTTTGTTATTGATACTGTTGCTCGTATCTGCCCATAAAATGGATAGAATTGCTCCATTTAGGAGTTATTACTTGAATTTATGTGGGTATTCACTCTGTCATATTTTTAGCTTCGAAAGAAATGTGCGCTCATTTCATAAGAAATAGAATTTGAATCTTTTACTTGAATATAAGTTTGGGTAAACTTTAGGTTTAATATTAATACTACAAAGGAGGATGTTGGCTGCTTTCTTCGGGTGGTAGTACAGCAGCAATCAGTCACGAATAAATTTTATAGTCGATTAACATCATAATATTACATATTATGGCACAAAAAAATGGAATAAATAAATGTCAAAAATTATTTATTTCACATAGCATTTATGTTTTAAATAGAATAAACGCAGAAGTGAAAGATTTATCTGAAGTTTCTATCCCTCAAATTGAGAGTAGTAGTACACCGTTACTCAAAACCTGCAAGACCTAGAGAGTTTCTTTTCGAATGAATTTTGTAGAGCGTTGAAAGCTATGTAACTTTTATTCGAAACATTCATCTCTAGATCATTTAGTTTTCGAGAAAATCGCTAATTAATTCCTTGAATAACTCTTTAAAGTCCTGCTGTCCTGATACTATTTTTATACTTAACGAAAGCATAAAAATCATCATCTTGAAGACTTTTTTCTTCATATATATATATATATATATATATATATATATATATATATATATATATATATATAAAAGTAAATTAATTTTTTGAAAAAGTCTTGTACAGCGCCGGGATTCGAATCCCGGCGCTGTACAAGACTTTTTCAAAAAATTAATTTACTTTCATTCAACCGTCTGGCTTATTACGGATTTGCCAACTAGATTCACATTCAGTATATATATATATATATATATATATATATATATATATATATATATATATATATATATATATATATATATATATATATATATATATATATATATATATATATATATACATAAAATTTATGTTTCGAATAAAAGACACGCCGAATTTAAAAGGCCATTTGATGGTAGTTGATTAATATTTTTATTCCTAAAATTAAGAGTATACGGTATACCGTTCCTTCCAAACTGTAAGTGCTATAAAAATTTACGAGAAATTTTGTACGTAAGTTTAATTAAAAAAATTTATCTCTAAATCCTAAATTTTCGAGAAAATCATTATTTAATTCCATGAAGTACATCTTTTAAACTATGGTATCCTGATATTATTTTTGAATTAAACGAAAGCACGAAAGTTATCATGAGAGCCAAATAAAATAAGTAATTGCAGGGGCAACAGGAGATTGCCACATACTCTGATCAACTTTAAGGGTAGCAATCCTGGAAGAGTTTGTTGATATATTAAAACTGCTCGGGAGAGCACAACGCGTCGTCTGTGTGACATTTCGCCTGAGATGGCATCCCTTTTCTAAATCTTGAATTTGGCAGGGGTTACACGCTTCTATGTGTTGAAAAATCAATTGATAATTAAGGGTTACCAATGAATTTGATTCAAATTCAGTTGAGGCACTCGTGCATTGTCTCAATAATTCTTATTACTGCTTGAAGTTTCGTCCTGTCAATTTATCAATGGAATACTGACAAAAACTTTAAGAATTCTGACAAATCTGCGATTTACTTACATATAATAAAAAACAATGCATACTATCACACTAATTTATAAAAAAGTATGTTGTATATTGAATATCATTTGCAATTATTGTCATGGCCAATTAAAATATGTCATTTATCAATTAACAAGCAATGATATCTAAACATGTTCTATTACCATATTATGCTAGTATTAGCAGTTGCTGGCATTTTATTACTTCAGTATCATACGTACACACATACACATCTGTAATTAACATTTATCACAATTAAATGTCATATAAATTTTTATTATCAACTTTTAAAATATGAGATCCACAAATTGTTGGGAATCCAAAGTGCATTGAACTGAGAATTCTTCAAGTTCAATAAAATAAAAATCAGTGTCAGACTAGTTTTGTCAATGCTTATGAGCAACGGTCGCGAAAAGCAAGCGATAGGGAATTTATTCGTTATTTGCTCAACAAATAACTGCTTCTGTGTTACGATGCTGAACACGTGATTACAGCACTGTGTTTTACATTAACACTGATTTAACTTCGCGCTGTGTGAGCTACACGGCTGGTATAGGGCTGCTAAATGCAGCGACATAAACTGGAACACATATCTTGTGTCACTGCAAGAAAAGTTCACCCACAAGAGTAGATACTTTCACTTTTGCTAACACATTTAAACAAGAGTGTAAGGAAGTGCGGCTGCTGTTCGGGTTGAGCGTAAATTGAGCGTGAAGCAGGGTTGTTGTTTGAATTGGACATCGATGCATTATTTCCAGTGGCTTGAGTGATGTGCATATTAGTAACAGCGATAGAATGATAGAAAGCAACTGAAAAAAATTATTGATATATTATATGGATTCAAGACCAATATGAATCTTATTGTGAAAGTTGATGAATGTGAAATTTAGGTGTTTGAAAAGGGTGAAATGGTGGCTGATTGCAATGTTTTTGCAAATAGCGTAAACTTAAAACAAGAGAATGAGGTTGGATCTCGGACTAGTCTTAGTTATTAATAAAAGAACTTGATTTAACTGGTAAAGGTATTCTTATGGAGCCTATGTTCATATTGAAAACTGTTCACTAATTTATTAAGGAACCAGTGGTTTTTGAAATTTGAAATTTTTTGTGGCAATAGTCAAAGGTCATCCTACGTATCAGTTGTGCAATTATTGTTAAATGAATGCTCTTAATCTGTGAGTTGTCAGTAAAGGAGCTTGATTTACCTAATGAAGATACGTTGAAAAATAAACCATTAGTTCATTAATTAACCAGCGGTTTTCAAAATTTGTGGCTTATCAGTGATTTTTCCAATAGCGATATTCGCATCAGTTCACATTGATAACAAATTTATTAGGGAAGCAGTGGCTCCAGAAATTTGAAATTTATTGTGTCAATGAACTAGTGTTTCATCAAGACAAAATTTCTTGTCTTGATGATCATTTCTTGTCTTGTCTTGATTTTCAAGACAAGAAAATAAATAATAAATTCTTGATATTTCTTGATCTTGACATTTAGAAGGAATCCCTTTTCTCTATTGCTTTATTCAATCCGAATAGTCAGCTTAGCGTTAGTGTTTACCCTTTAACCTCCCTGTCAGTTATGTTATGAATCGATTCTAGCAACGTTTTTCAAGATGCCACCAATAGACGTGAATGAAAAATCTATCATTTGCATGTCTTAATCAGTATTTGCAATTTGTTATATGATATAGCAATGTTCGAGACTCTGATGAATTTCCATATTTTAGACTCTACTGAACTCAAAAAACTCAAGTTTAAATGAAATCGGTCGGTCTGTCTGTCTGAAAGTATAATTATTTGGGAAACCGTACGAATTTTTGACTAAAATTAAATATTTGAGTTTTTTTTATCATAAAGCTAGGTTTAAATTTGTAAATGAGCTTTTTCAGCAAGAAAATCTGAAAAAAGAAACTCCATTTTCAAAAACACTTTATTGTGAGGGCTAAAATATAGACGCTATCTGTCACCATAACAATGGCAGCTGTCATTTTGACAATGACAGCTGTCACTTAGACAATGACAGCTGTCACTTTGAAAATGACGCTAACACTTTGACAATGACTTTGAAAGTTGGTATGACACTCCTAAATTCATGGAACAGTGATGGAACTGGCCATTGAATTTATTGTCGTGGAAAAACTGTATTGGTCACAGCAGATATATCAATTTTGTGAAAATTGATTAATAAATATGCAGATTTGAGAAATTAATTGTCAAGATATCAAGATTTCTTGACAAGAAGTCTTGATTCTTGATAGTACTTTTTTGTCTTGTCTTGGGAAATATAAAATACTTTTTGTCTTGATTTCAAGATAAGATCAAGACAAGATCAAGATTACTCCTTGATTCTTGTGAAACACTACAATGAACAAGGGTTTCAAGTTTCTTCTATGTGATATTTGTTGACTGATTCTTCTTTCTTTGTGAGTTATCATTTAATAAACTTTATTGGTCCAATAAAAAATAAACTACTAATTTATTCATAAACCAGTGCCTCCTGAAATTTCAGATAACTTAGGGCCTTAAGTATCTGCTGTGCAATTATTATTTAATGAATGTTCTTGCTTCGTGAGTTATCAGTACAGAAACTTGACTTTTCGTAATAGAGATATTTTTATAAATCCTATATTCATAGTGCAAACAAACTTGGTACTAATTTTTTAGGGAACCAGTAGTTCTTGAAATTTGAAATTTCTTGTGGTAATGACCAAAGGGCCTAAGTATCACTTGTGCAATTATTGTTCAATATTTGCTCTTAGTCTGTGAGATATTAGCAACGAAATTTGATTTACTTAACAGAGATATTTGCATTCAGGTCGAAAATAAATTTTAAGGTCATTGATAGACCAGCTGTTTCTAAAATTTGAAAATTTTTGTGGAAATGACCAAAGATCCCGAAAATCTACTGTGCAATTATTGTTGAATAAATGCTCTTGCTTTGTGAGTTATCGATGAAGAAACTTGACTTCTCCAATAAGGATATTCGTATCAGTCCCATTGAGAATAAATTACTTGTTCATAAGGGAAGCAGTGATTTCTGAAATTTGGAATTTTTCGTGGCAGTGAATGAAAGTTTGAAGTAGGTACTGTGTGAATATTATTGAATGATTGCACTTGTTTCGCGAGTAATCGTTCAAGAAACGTGACTTTCCCAATAGAGACATTTTTATTAGCTCTGTCTATATATTAAAAATAAACTACTTGTTTATCAATGAACCAGTGGCTCCCGAAATTTGAAATTTCTGGTGGAAGCAACTAAGGGCCTCAAGTATCTGTTGTACAATTAATTTTTAACGAATGCTTTTGGTTCGTGAGTTATCAGTACAGAAACTTGATTTTCCCTAATATTACCCAATGATCATACTGTAAACAAACTTGGTAGTAATTTATTAGAGAAGCAGTAGTTTTAAAATTTGAAATTTCGTGTGGTAATGACCAAAGGTCCTAAGTATCAGTTGTGCAATTATTGTTCAATAATTGCTCTTAGTCTGTGAGTTATTAGCAAAGAAATTTGATTTACCTAACAGAGATATTTGCATTCAGGTCGAAAATAAATTATAAATTTATTAATAAACCAGCTGTTTTAAAATTTTGAAAATTTTTGCGGCAATGACCAAAGGTCCTGAATATCTCTTGTGCAATTATTGTTAAATAAATATTCTTATTTTGTTAGTTATCAGTGAAGGAACTTGACTTTCCCAATAAGGATATTCGCATCAGTCCTACGTTTACTTTGATAACAAATCACTTGTTTATTAGGGGAGCAGTGATTCCTGAAATTTGAAATATATCGTGGCAATGAACAAGGACTTGAAGTATCTACTGTGTGATTATTATTAAATAATTGCACTTGCTTCATGAGTTATCATTTAATAAACATACATACATATTAAAAATAAACTACAAGTTTATTGATGAGCCAGTGGCTCCCGAAATTTGAAATTTCTGATCCAAACAACTGAGAGTTTGAAGTATCTGCCGTGTAATTATTATAGAGTCAAAATTATTAGAATAGTTGAATTAAATTGAGTACCTGTCTTGATTGACTATTGCAGTCTCCACCTACATTTCATACTTTAAAATAGTTTTTACAGCCGAAAAAATTGTGTTGACGTTCTGCACTTATCCTAATAATATTTATTTGGATAGTAGTGTTTGACTAAAGTAAAATAAGGCTCACGCCAACTTGATTTTGAGGAAAGGGCATGATTTTAATGTATTCATTAGTCACGTAAACTATAACTTAATTTTTGATCAAAATTGAGTAGCCCAATCCGTCCTGCTGCATTACTTTTTGAACTGTAGGTAACCAAATAAAGTAATTTAGATTCTATTCCGTGATTTATCTCTTTAAAATGCAGTTACTTCAAGCAGACAAAAAGTTAATAGCACTGAAATACATTTGCGGTTTGAACGAAACTGAAATGCAAAATGTAAATCCGTCAGCCTTAGCCAGGGCAGCTTCAGTCCGACAATAAACGTAAACTATATATGCAATACTGTAAATTAAAACTAAACTGTATTTTAAATTTACAACGCATTTACTTAAGTTTTATAGTGTCAGCATGGCGTACACGCACCAATTTCGCTCGCTGCAGAACGAATCCATTGCTCCCGCACACGAATAAAGCGTTGTTCACACAGTGGCGTTCCTTTTGAAACAAATATTGGAATAAAAATACTAATTATTTGAAAACAAAAATTCAGTCACCCATATTTTTTTTCCAGTCTACAGTTTCGGTCCCCCGTGAATCATCCTCAGGAGTGCTACAGATTCATATAATTGTGACCCTAACAAAATTTCCTCCTACGCTTGTGTTTAGCTTCATACTTAGTCGCAAACATTACACAATCTAAAAAACTTAATATAATTCACACAGCTACCATTTCAAGACTTTCCAAGCTTAACAAACAACCAAGTCCTGGTATTACCACACCAGAAAATACAGCATATGTCACTTGTACTTTTATACTAACCACTCTTGCTTGTGCAAATGGGTCTTAACATTGATTAGGTCGCGTTTACACAGCACGGTTTCTATTTGTTTGACTTGTACGATTGAATTATTTGTTTTCGATATTCTGTAAGTGAAAATTACGAGTGCTGTTAAGTTTTTTGTATTGTTTTGCATCGGTGATTATGTCACTGGAAAGTTATTTGGAAATTTCTCATTTTGGCAGTTGTCAAAAACAAAGGAAACCTCATTTCGCGATTGATAAATGGAAAAAGTTGTGAGTGTGTAACTAAGTCCTTTGGATTTCTTTTAATATTCCCACTTTTGACATTTATGTTGATTTGCATTCATGACTTTTGCAAATGCATTTTGTTTTCTTTGCATAAAGTTAAATTTACGACAGAAAATTAATTTTTATTAAGTTGATTTCTGCTTCGGCATCGTTCGCAAATAAACTATCACATATAGGTACCTATAAATGTAAGACAAATGTTTATTGACAACTAACATGATATCAATTATAAGAAACACCTCAAGGTCAAAAATATCGTGAGGCACAACAGTTTTGAAGCCACTGGAGTCCAGGTGCGGCGATTAAATAAAAAAGGGGCCACCACTGAAATATTTATTGCGTTGTCGTCCGTTTCAACTGATTTTATTGTACAATTATTGTAGACGAATGCTATGAGAGTAACAGCATCCAAACTCTGTGATTCTGGTATCAATAAATTTGAAATGGTTTTATTTGGGGCCATATATTAACAGTTACGTTCCGAAAATTTTGTTCCCTGGACTTTCACTTTGAGATTTTAGTTTATTGCTTTGAATTCGAATGGTGACTAGCTGGAATTGTATGATGTAGCGTAAGTAGATATTTGAAAAATAAATTGTCGAGAGGGCAAAAATATAAAAATTCCTATTATAACGCCATATCCTGGAACGTTGATTTGTAGTGTGAATCTTCAAGTTCCTCATCAATTTAAATAAATGAATAAACGGTTAATAAGCAATAATCAAGCATGCGCAGAAAGTACAGCATCAATATATCAAACGAAGAGACAAATTGCATGCGGTTCACATGAGGTCCACTCGTAAATAATAGTGAAGTTTCAAACTTTTGCAGTGTTGTCTTGTGTATGTATATGTATGGGCAATACTTATATTAAAGGCATAAGACAAGTTTTGTCAAGTGTCAAAAGTATATTTACACCGCCAAAATATTGTGATTTATATTTCATACATCAATTATTTGGATTTTGAGATGAATGAACTCAGTAATCAACCACTTGAAAACGAGGTTAACATCAAAAAAGAAATAATCTAAATAAAATGAGTTTTCGTTCAGAGAGGCCGCTTATAGTAAAAAAGAGATAAAAATGCAGTGGCCAGTATCGTTCGCGATTGTTTTTTCATCTCTGTTCCTTCTAGATAATTATCAATTATGTTTCCCACGCGCGGGAATGTAAATCACAGTGACACATTTAAAAATACATTCCAGTGAATGAAACATGAAATGCGCACGGCATCAATAAATTTAAATTGGCGGGGCTGTGCAGCTAGCCACACAATTATTATAGAAACGGCCAAGCCGGTCGTAAAACAGGATTGCGTATGCGAATGAGGAATACAATAGCTATTGCTTTATTGCATTATTGGTGCCTGCAACTGCGAAAAAATCATATCCCATTTGCTCATTTGCGTATTGTTACATTCTTAAAAAACATTACCATAAATGCCACTTCGTGTGGCTCTGTTTCCAAAGAGTTTGAAACGGAACCTTACAGGTCTCAATACTCAATAATTCATCTTGAAATATTTCCATTTTTTTTTACGTACCATATTATAGAAGGAATTGTCACAAATTCATGTGCCACCTGGTTGATCATAATATTTAGCAAAAATTTAATATGTATGGCAATAGATGAACAATTAATCTATCGCAATAGATTCAAATGTCATTTGATCGATTAAAGTGCCACCTAATAGATAGAGCTATATGCCATCTGATCAAATAAAAAGCCTGGTAAGTGACTAAAATGTCAAGCAAAATATATACATACCAGTCCTTTATTGTTGAGCTGCCAATCGACAGCCAATTTTCAAGAATTTCCATTGGTCAATCGAAATGTCATGCAATAACCCAAATGTCTGCTGGCCGATCATTTTGATCAAGCATGTACCACCTAGTCGATAAAAATGCTCAATCGAAATGTCTTGCAATTAATCGATATATCTAGTAATCAATTTATAAATGTGCCACCTGATTGATAAAATGCCTGATAAGTGACCGAAATGTCAAGTAATAGATAAACATGCCACTTATTTATCGAAATGTTGAGCTACCAATCGACATGCCAAGAATTTCCGTCAATCAAATGTTTGCTGGCCGATCGTTTCGATCAAGCAATAGAACTATATGCCACCTAGTCGATAGATATGCCATGCAATAAACCCAAATGTTTGCTGACCGATTATTTCGATCAAGCAATAGAACCAAGTGCCACCTAGTCGATAGAAATGCTTATTAATTGATCAAAATGTCTTGCAATTAATCGAGATATCTAGCAATCAATACTTAAATATGCCACCTGATCGATCAAAATGCCTGATAAGTGACCGAAATGTCAAGAAATAGATAAAAATGCCTCTTCTTTATCGAAATGTTGAGCTACCAATCGACAGCCAATTCTCAAGAATTCTTGTCGGTCAATCGAAATGCCATGCAATAAACCCAAATGTTTACTGGCCAATCATTTCGATCGACCATATGGCACCTAGTCGATAGAAATGCTCATCAGTTGATTGAAATGTTGAATTAATCGAGATATCTAGTAATCAATGTATAAATGTGCCACCTGATTGATTAAAATGCCTGGTAAGTGACCGAAATGTCAAGTAATAGATAAACATGCTACTTATTTATCGAGATGTTGAGCAACATTCTCAAAAATTCCCGTTGGTCAATCGAAATGCCAAGCAATAGACCCAAATGTTGGCTGGCCGATCATTTCGATCAAGCAATAAAAACATGTACCTAGTCGATAAGAATACTCGACCGAAATGTCTTGCAATTGATCGAGATATCTAGTAATCAATTTATAAATGTGCCTCCTGATCGATTAAAATGCCTGGCAAGTGATCGAAATGCCAAGTATCAAAATATTGAGCTACCGATTGATATGTCACGATTCTCGATAATTAACGTATGCCGATCGAAATGACATGCAATAAACTCAAATGATTTATGCCCGATCATTTCTATCAAGCAATAGAACCATATGTCACCTAGTCGATAGGAATACTCTGCAGTCGATCGAAATGTCTTACAATTTATCGATATATTTACCAAACAATAGATAAATAAGCCGCCTGATCGATTAAAATACCTGATGAGTGATAAAAATGTGAAACAATAGATAAATATGCCATTTTTTCATCGGAATACTGAGCTACCCATCTACATGCTCCCATTCTCGATGATTAACGTATGCTGATCGAAATGCCATGCTATAGATTTAAATATTAGTTGGTCGATCATTTCGATCAATCAATAGAACCATATGCCACTTGGTCGATCGAAATGCTTATCAATCGATCGAAATGTCCAGCAATTCATCGAAACATCTAGCAATCAATCGAAATACTAAGCAATAGATGCAAATACCACCTCATTATCAAAATTCTCATCTAGAGAATCGAGACGATTGGCTCTGATAGTTCATTAGAACTTATAAAATGGAGGTACATTTATATTGAGACAAAATTTGCCCTTTTGTTAAGTTACAATACTTCTTTTGTCGAGCTAGGATTAAAAAAATAATTTGCATACTACCTGGTCAACCTAACTGCCTAGCAAAAGACTCGAATGACAATTAATCGAACGAAATGCCAAGCAATATGTCACCTAGTAGTTCAAAATGGTCAAAATATGTTCTAAATATCTAGCAATAGATGGACACGTAATTTTTTCTAGAAATGTCAAGATTCTCTAGACCTTTAATCTGTCCATCGAAATATTTACCAATAGAAGAACAAAGATATCACGGCTAATGAAATAAATAGTAGAATTCGAGCTGAAGGGTCGTTGTTGATAGGATATTCTGCGATCGACATCTTCAGTGGTTGCGTAGTCAGAGAATTTGTTCCAGGAACTGAAGATATCGCCCACAGAAGTCGACGAAAAGTCTGGTCCTGATTCAAGATCTTATTGACCACGGCTCATCAGCCCGGATTTTTCGGAATGCCAAGCAATAGATCCACATATCATCTAGTCGATCGAAATGCCAAGCAATTGAAACATACCTATGCCATTTAGTTGATCGGAAGGTTTACCAATTGATCGAAATGTCAAGCAGTTGGTAGAAATACCGACTTCTACGGTCAACATCTTCAATGGCTGCTTAATTGAAGATTATACCTCGAAATCTCAACAGCAACTGAGGTGAGACTGGACTGTGCACTGAAGATGCCGCCCACAGGAATCGGCGAGACATCTGGTTCTGTTTCAAGATCCTATCGACCACCCATCTATTAATTTTGTTGACCGGGTCTATCGAAATGCTAAGCAATAGATCCACATATCACCTAGTCGATCGAAACGCCAAGAAATTGGATCATAATGCCATTTAATCGATCGAAATGACTAGCAGTTGGTAGAAATATCAGACGTTTCGTCGACTTTCGCGGTCGATATCTTCAGTGGTTGTGTAATCGGAGATTATGTCCCAAAATGTCAACAGCAACTAAGATGAGACTGGGCTGTGCACTGATGATATCGCCTACCGAAGGCGACGAAACTTCTGGTCCTGTTTCAAGATCCTATCGACCATGATCCATCAACCCGGATTCCTCTTATAATTTTATTAACCTGATCCTTCGAAATACCAAGCAATAGATCCACGTATCAGCTAGTCGATCAATATGCTAAGCAATTGAACCAAATACCATCTAGTCGATCAGAAGGCTCACCAATCGAACAAAATGTCCAGCTGTTGGTAGAAATACCAGACGTTTCGTCGACCTCTGCGGTTGCATAATTGAAGATTATACCGCGGAATCTCAACAGCAACTGGGGTGAAACTGAGCTGTGCACTGAAGATGTTGCCCACAGAAGTCAACGAGACGTCGGGTCCTGTTTCACGATCCTATCGACTACGTTCCATCAGCCGGGATTCCTCTATTAATTTTATTAACCTGGTCCATCGGAATGCCGAGCAATAGCTCCACATGTTTTCTAGTCGATCGAAATGCCAAGCAATTGAACCATGTGCCATTTGGTCGATTGAAACAAATCGATCGAAATGTCTAGCAGTTGGTAGAAATACCAGACGTTTCATTGACTTCTACAGTCGACATCTTCAGCGGTTGCATAATTTAGGATTGTACCTTGAAATCTCAGCAGCAATTGAGGTGAGACTAGGCTGTGCACTGAAGATGTCTTCCACAGAAATCGACGACAAATCTGGTCCTGTTTTAAGATCCTATCGACCATCCATCAACCCGGATTCTTCTATTAATTTTATTAAAATGGTCCATCGGAATGACAAGCAATAGATTCTCATATTACCTAGTCGATCGAAATGCGAAGCATTTGAACCATTAGTCGATTGGCAGGCTTACCAATCGGTCGAAATATCCAGCAGTTGGTACAAATTCCTGCAATCGATCTAAAAACCTATAAATAATCAAAATTTCAAGCAAACGGCATGCCAACATTCTCTAGAATTTTTTTTCTTCAAAAGCTATTGAAGTTATGTCAACAAACAACATACAACACATTTTTAAAATTTTGTTATTGGCCGAGCGCCGCGGTGACGTCATCACGCATGTTGGCGATCGGAAATTAGTGCATAAGAGATAGGAACTGTGGATTAATTCGATTTAGAATAGAATCAGACACAAAAGAGTTCCGATAGGTTCGTAAAAGAACAGTCAGATAACTTGCCAGAGGTTCACGAGCTGATGGTTGCCGACTTTTTTTCGAAAAGTGTTTTTTAGAGTGTTGTCAAAGCTCAGAGATTGAGTTCGTTTCGTTTTTCTTGTTTTCTTCGAATCCCACAGTACTTAGAAAACGTGATTACATGTAAGGTATCAAAACTATTTTGAGGTTATCCTATTAATTTCAATGCCAATTATGTATATCGATTTCTATCCATGATGTATCGAAAATATGTACTTGCATTGAAATGGTCTTCATAAGATAAGTGGTAAACCAAACGAAACACTCGTGGTATTATGTTGAATTTGTTGTAACCTCTTTTTTCGTATCTTTCTTTTTGAGATATTTACAAAACAATTTATTTGGTTTGGGATGACTGCTGCTATCGCACCCAGGTACAATACAATATTAATTTGTCGCCTTTTTCCTTTAGAACCGAGGTTTTCTTTTACTAACTATTGAAAACTATGTTACAGCTGAGTGTCAACGTGCGTAGTGACGTCAGAGTAACATGGAGGTTAGAATACAGCTCGCATGTCCCAAATTTACTATTTTTAATTCTTTATGAATTTTTCTGGTCTGATTATTTCTCAATCAATTGCTGAGCTATTGATATGAAGTTCTAGTGATTTTTATAATAATCTGTTGATAAAACACGATTTGGAGCTCAGGTACAGTTAGGTACAATTCGCACGTCCGAATTATGAACACCTGATATTATCTATAATTTGACTGGCAATAAAAACATCCAAGTTCATAATAAAGTAACTGTTATTTAATTATTTTATTGTCAAAATTATTGTTGATTAGTATATATAGTCATTTGTGTTGGATGACTAAACATTTCCAAGTTTCGCAATTATGGAAATAACTCAATTTAAAAATAGCAAAATATTTGTCAGTTGGCTGTAAATTAATTACAGTAACGCTACAAAGACTTCCGCACCAGTGTAACTAGCAAATAAAATTAAATGTTTTCATTTTCTTGGTGAAAAAAGTCTCAGCGGGTAACTAAACACAACGGCACCGCAAATAAATAAACTAATTTACACAAACATACATAGTTTATGCGAACCCAGCACATTGACAATGTCCACATATAAATAATATACGAATAAATATAAGAATCTTATGGTATTTAGTGACAAACCGGTTAATTGGTTGAATAAATTGCGCGAATGTAGCTATGTTTCGTTCAGGGGATTTTAACCGAAGACATAAATGTCAATTTTAACTCATCAAAACTATCATGATGTTATAATAAGTTTGATGAAGTTTGTTGATTAATTCCCAATTATTTATTTTTCGGACGATTCCGCTTGGACGAAACCCTTTTCACAGCGGTCTAGTAGCACGTGGTGTTGATTTACACCATCGGATGGGTCGGGATGATCTAGTGCATATTAAGAACTTCCCGTCTAATGTGTAGCCACAGCACGATCGGTAGCACCGAGCGAATCTGCGTGCTTCATTTGTTCGTGGAACATTTATGGTGGCAGCGTAAATTGCAATGCACGGCTGCAAAGACTTCGTTTGTAATATATTCCATCTTTGAAATTCTTCTAACTGTACCCAAGAAATTCTGTGAAACGTTTTGAAACCACTCACGGGGCCATATTTCTTCCCAACATCACATAACAAGTTGGAATATATCATCCGGACGTCTTGTCCTCGGCTCTTCTAAAATTTTAACTGCGACAACGTACCCAAGAATTAACTCGTCAAACATAAACGAAATTTTCGTAGAACGCTTGGGCCCGACGTATTTGTCAAATAGTAATTAAAGTTATTTCAAGACCATGTTTTATAGAGCTAACATTTATTTCTTTGATTTATGGCTTGGACGTGGACTGCTAGTCGCAGGATGTGAAATGAATTTCAGTTTTATGGCGCGCTTTTTAAATATTAGGTTAGAGTAGTGTAAAGATAAGTATGTACATAGTATCTTTATGATTTTGTTGGATTTTATTGTTACTGTGTATGTGTGAATTCTTTAGGCTAAAGCCGACTTGCATGCTCATCAATAATACTGTTAATATTTACATTTTGCGCCGCTTCTTGAAGCTCTCCAGATCCTTTAATCGAGGAAATTAAAAATTTTATCTTCCAATATCCTGTTTTTTCCTTCCACTTCTTTCCAAGTAGTTGTATTAAAAGTTGGCTGCTATTGTCTACTTTCAAAACCCGAGGCTGGCGCACTATATACCGAGCAGGGTGTGCAATACATATTAAAACCTTGAAATTTGATTCTTACACTAAATTAAATAATTATCAATTACATTTTTCATTTCGTTGTGCGTGTAAAATATCAAATTATTAACTAAGAATTCAGTATCAATGTTTTGATTGAGAGTCAACTCATGGATACTTGTAAATGTTAATAAAGATTAGGGTATGCTCATATTTTTTAAACTATTTATATTAATATCTGTTCTTTCTTTTTCAGGTAAGAATTTTTTTTGGATCTGCCCCCAATTTTTGCGGTACCTACCTATTCCTACAAGAATATATTGTAAGTACAAATTTACGTACAAACTTCAGCCTATATTTTTATAAATGAATTATATTTGAGAATAATCGCTATTTTTTGAACGCCTCGTACAAAGAATCAGATATTTCTGTACTTAAGGTACTTGCTATGAAAAAACTGCCATCTGTTGGTCAAACGCTTAAATGATACATAAGATGAAGTGTAAGAGAGACGGAGCTATGAAGAATGTTGAAATTAAGCAGATAGAGTGTGCAGGGGGCAGGGCTTAATATTGATTTTTTGTCCTGAACTGAATGTATCATTAAATATTTTTTTATGAATGTATAACTTTTTTTGAAATTTTGATCCGTTAGTTTTATGTTTATATGTTTCCATTTTTATCGCGACGATATCCAAAATGTGTTAAGCTGTCCCATAAGACCCCATATATAATTAGAAAAAAGTATTGGTTTAGGACTCGAATATCTATCAAATTAATTCAGAGGTGATTCTTATATGTTGTGTATTTTATATTCACTTTCGGAAAATCCTTGCGTAGTCGAGATGTACTAAAAATACTCCTAGATTATCAATTGTTACTTCTTTCAAGAAGTTGAGATAATATTTGGCACTACCCAGTATGCTGCTTTCTCACTACCTCGCCCTTTACACTAGCAAAACCTTAAATGGTTAGTGATTGTAAAAGAGTCACTTAAAAGGATCTCAAACGATCAATTACAACGAGACGCGAATGCGAACGTTGTGGGCAAAAATAAGGTGTTATGAAAGTTGGATAACAAATGCGATATCTCGTAAGACTCTCATATTTTTTATATTGACATGTAAAGAACGAAAAATTGATTATCCAGCGGGTTTTGGGTGCGCAAATGTTTCTTAGCGAGATTTCGCGAGATTCTTGCGAATAGAGGCGATATCTCGCTAAGGTCTCGCAAAATGTTGTGAGTGGAGGCGATATCTCATGAGGATCTAGTGTAGGGAAGAGAAATCCCGCGGGATTATAGTGCACGAGACTTTTGTACAAAGAAGCGAGATATCGCAAGATCCTACTGCAAGAAGATGTGATTTTATGAGATTATTGTCCTAGGAGGCGATATTTCACGGGATTTTAGTGTTGGAGTGCGATTACAAATCCAAGATCGCTAAGAGGAATCAAATTTTGACACATTTTATTGCATGGAGGCAAGATCTCAAGAGACTTTTGTACAAGGAGGTGGGATTTTAAATGCGAATGATATGGAAAAAGCAAGTTGAGAAAGTTGCATGACAAATGTGAGCCTTCGCAATTCTCACGATATCTCGCGAAATTCTTGACTTTTGTAGAAGGAGACGAGATCTTGATCTTACGAGATTTTTATTTTGAAATGCGAGATCTCACGGGATTCTAGTGCTAGCAGTGGGACTATGAATTTAAAGTCGCTAGATCTAGTACATGGAGGCGAGATCTCACGAGACTTTTGTACAAAGAGGAAAGATCTCACGAGATTCTTGTGGAAAAAGGCGAAATCTCACGAGATTTTTCTGCAAGGACGAGAAATCTCATGAGATTTTTGTGTAAGGAGGCGAGATCTCACAGGAGTGCGATTTGCAAGACGAGGATGCGAATGATATGGGAAAAAACAAGTTGCACGACAAATGCGAACCCTCGCAATTCTCACGATACCTTAGAATGCAAGATCTCACAGAATTCTAGTGCAAGAACTGAGATTACGGATTTAAGATCGCTAGGAGGCGAGATCTCACGAGACTTTTGTACAAGATTCTCCTGCAAGCAGAGGAAATCTCATAAGATTTTTGTACAAGAAGGTGATATATCACGAGATTCTCGTACAATGAGTGTAATTTATGAGACAAATATGCAAACAATATTGTAAAAAAAATTGAGGAGAAAGTTGCACAACATCTCGCAAGACTATCATGTATTTTATATTTATATGTAATGAACAAAAAATTGATTGTCAATTAGTTTTTGAGTATGCAATAAAGCTTCAAATTTTAACGATTAAGTGCGCATAAGTTTTAGAATGAGGTCTCACAAGATTCTTGTGAGTAGAGGCAAGATCTCGCGAGACTTTTGTACAACGAAGCGAGATCTTACGAGACTCTCCTACAAGGATATGAGATCTCAAGATTATTGCCATAGAACATGGGATCTCACGAGGTTCTAGTGCAAGGGGTGCGATAAATAGTCCAATTGAATTTTGAGACATTCTAGTGCATGGAGGCAAGATCTCAAGAGATTTTTATTCAAGGAAGTGGGATTTTACAAGGTTCTCGTGTAAGAAGGCGAAATCTCACAAGATTCTGCAAGAAGGAAAATCTCACAAGTTCTCGTGCAAGGAGGCGAGATTTCACAGAACTTTCGTGCAAAGAGTGCGATTTGCGAGACGAGAATGCAATTATTACGATATCTTGAAAAACTCTTGTATTTTGTTTATAGACATTTATTGAACGGAACATTGATTACCTAGCTGCTTACGAGTATGCAATAAGCTTTCATCAATTGAATGGAACACACGATGTGCAAAGAGTATTAGTTCAGCTCTACGAAAAAGTTTTTGAGTGAGATTCTTGAGAGTGGAGGCGAGATCTCGTGAAATTCTTGTAAATGAAGGCAAGATCTCGCGAGATTCTAGTGCAAGAAAGAAAGATCTCTCGAGATTCTAGCTCACGAGACTTTTGTATAAAGAGGCGAGATCTCACAGGATTCTTCTGCAAGGAGGTAAGATCTCACAAGATTATTGGCCTATAAGGCGAGATTTCACGGAATTCTAGTGTCAGAAGTGGGATCACAAGTCCACGATGGCTGAGAAAAATCAAATTTTGAGACATAGTGCATTAAGGCGAGATCTCGCGAGACTTTCAGACAAAGAAGCGAGATCCAACGAGATTCTTGTTTAAGAAAGCAAAATCTCACGATATTATCTTACAAGGAAGTGATATCCCACGAGACTATTGTTCAAGAAGGCAAGATCTCACGGAGTGCGTGACGAGAACACTCACAATATGTCTCAGGACTTTCGTATTTTGTGTATAGATATGTATTAGACGAAAGATTGGTTGTCTAGCGGCTTCCGGGTATGCAATAAGGTTTAAACGATTAAGTGAAACATAAAATGCGCGGAGAGAACTAATTCAGCTTTGGGCGAGAGTTCTTAGAGCGAGATTTCGCAAGATTCTTGGAATGGAGGCGAGATCTCGCGAGGTTCTAGTTGAGATTATGGTGCATTAAGCTTTTGTATTAAGATTCTCTTGCAAGGAGGTGAGATCTCCTGAGATTATTGCCCTAAAAGGCGAGACCTCACGGGATCTTAGTGCAAGGAGTGTGGTTACAAGTCCAAGACCGCTAAAAGCATGGAGGCGATGTCTTTCGAAATTTCAGGAGATTCTTCCGCAAGAAGGTGCATCTCACGAGATTCTTGTGCAGGGAGGCGAGATTTCAGGGTATTCTCGTGCATGGAATGCGATAACGAGACCAAGATCGCTAATAGGGATAAATTTTGAGACAAGAACGATGTATCTTTCATTTCGCTCAGCACTATTGTAAAAAAGAAAACGATTTAAATTAATTTCAAGAAAATCATGTCATAATAACGCAACAAGGAAGAAATTCTAGCTTTTCGATGATAGTGAAGGTCACGGGTGAACAAATAGCGTGGTTAAAGCTACTAAAGTCCTTGTGAATAGCGTGTTAGGCCTGAATATAGCTTTAATAAGATGTTAACTCATCGCCTTTTACATGTAATACACATATTTATGCTTCATGAGTGAATTATGCTTGATCTTTGCAATTTTTACTACAGTGGCGACTCGTCTTATGGGTCTTATTATAATTTATCATTTTTAAATTAATTTTTGTTTTCAGTATAATAATATGTTTACAGTTGATGCAAAAGTTCTGAAAGTAAATTAAGGCTTCACGTACGCCCGAGAAGCGCTACGAAAATGATGCCATAAAAATAAATTAAAATCTTCGTCTGTAGCGACTCATTTGCAATGTTTGTTTCTTTCGAAATGACTTGTTAGTATTTTTTGAATTCTTTTTTAGCTATTTATGACATTGCCTTGTATAAACTATTCGGGTTTTCGCGCTATCTGCCATTTTGGTATTCCATGTTTCGATTTGTTGTTTTTTATATTCGGGTACATTTCATTCGTTTTAAGTACGGCTGCTCTGCTAATGTTAATTTCAGATAATATTCTGGAATTTAAATTGTTTGTATTCTGGTTTTGCGACGCCGCGAATCATCGACGCAGGAGGCTTTGTAAAGCCGTTACCAGGACCGGTTACCAATATTTCTCCGCAAATCTTCAAGCTAACAAACTTTTCTTTATAACTTGACATATAAGTCCGTTTGAAGCTTGAAGGCTAATAAATTGATAAAAAAAAAAATTGTAGGGTCTTGAGTTCGATTCCAGGCACTGTTCATATCGTTTTTGATTATTTTGGTGTATATTTGGATGGTTAGGCCGGCCCTGCCCGTTGCAAACTCATCGAATTAGCATATTTCTTGTTTTATTTCTGGAAATAATTTTTGTGGCTCATGCTGTTTGTTTTTTCCGTTCACAAAAGTGGGATTTCAAATCAGCTTAAAATATTGTTTCCGATTCTCACGAAATTTTAACAAGTTCGACTCCTCGCCCTGCCCCATAGTCGCGTTATCTTGTTAACGTACATTTCTACTTTGCTGAATATTCTTTATCGTTTCTTTTACATTAATTAAACAAATATTTCAGTACACATTCCCAATTTTGACTTTTATTGCTGGTTTTTCACTTCGCATCTGTGCGCTGAATCAGGTAGGAGACTTCTGGAAGTGATTATTTTTAGTAATGTGGATCATTTCCGCCCTAATATTGCTGTAAACCATTTGCTTATTGCAGTTTCTTCACTCACTTTTTTGATAATTTTTTGTTAAGCCATTAGGAAGATTTAAATAAATGCATTCTTCAGTTTTGTCCCCACAATTTATCCTAAATTCTTCACCACGCTTTTTTCACTTTGTGGGCTAATAATGGGTCTGCTGTTCACGTTTTGACTTCGACGGTGTATTGACTAGCCTCTTTGCATTGCCAATGCCATCAGGGTTATAAGTTGAAAGGCTGAAACTGGATTTTTGATTAAAACTAGGTTTCGGCACCTGAAGATTTGAGTAAAGTTCAAGGTTGTTGTGATTTCAATCAAAAGTTATTGAAAAACGTCATTGCCAGATCTAGATTATTAAAAGCTTTCAATTCGTTTGGCTGTACAATAGTAGCCTTAATTTTCTAAAGCGAAATCGTTTATCTGGTACTTCATTCGCGAAAGACAGAATATGATCGATTGATTTGAAAGTGTTAACTATTGAATGTCTAGTCACCCATGAAAACAATTTAAACACGCACTTTATAACGAAATAGTCACTGATCTTTTCTTATGAACTGCTAATACTTTTACATTATTAAAACACTGAAAACTGTAGAATAATTTCAATTATTTCAGAGAATAAAGAAATTGTTTGAGTGTATTGGTAGTACGACAGCAAAATTACCATAATTACCAACTGCAGAGATCAACATTTCTCTGTTTTGACAAACTACATCAAACATTGAGTCCATTCCTTAAATGGCATGCGTTCATTAAAATTATTTCAAGTTGTTCTGTACTTATATTTCTTATTTATTCATTTATTTATATAAAATACGACTAGCAGATTTCGTAGGAATTTCACTTACTTATGACGATAATTGGATAAGTAGATTTCAGTGTCTATTTGGTATGCAAGAAAAATGACCATTTCTGCAGGAAATTTATTCGAGAATGGTATATTGCTGATGGAATAGAACCTCTTACAAACCCCAAACACCTGTTTTATTATTATCTCTATCCATAACTTCATTCGTACGGTACCATTTCGTTCATTCTTCCTATTCAAAACAGTCATACAAGGGTTGTTTTTTAAGTATAGTATTAGGCCGCAAAGAGGGTGCCACCAATAAATCATCAACAATCAAAATTAACTTCAATATCTAGTTCATCTAAATCCAAAATTTCATTGGGATACGTCAAGTACTTTCGCCACAGTGATTTTTTTTAATGTATGTCACTCGGGAAAACGTTATTCAATCGAGAAACCATACAATAGTAGTCCTACCACAATATTAAGAGTAGATATCTCACCGATTTTATTTTTGTTTCTGGTGGTAAAGCACCACATCCATCGACGGATCCTCGTTGGTACTTCGAATAACAATGTAGACAGTCTCAGCGACCATTTCAGAATTGGTCCATCAAGAACTGTGCGCCAACTGATCAAGAAAGATCTACATGGAACATAATGTGAAATTGAGACACCTTTTTAGGTATCCTACGAAATGAATTGGGTTAGAAAAAGATATGTTCTTATTGGATTCCACATTTTTCAACTGAAGAACAAAAAGGAGCTTCCGTTAGCTGATGCCAGAAAACTTTAAGCTAATTCGAGGGAAGAAGTTCGAAAGACCGTGTGCCAACTGATCAACAAAGATCAACATGCAACTTATCATAAAATTGAAGTGCCCTTCGGCATTTCAATCAAGGAATTCTACAAGATGGTTTGTATGTGTGGAAGGTACTTTTCTGCTGGATACTTCATTTTCTAACTGAGGAACAAAAGGGAGGTCTTGTAATTTTGTGCCGGTTCATTAAAGGGAGCTCGAAAATGGTACAGTGGAAAGAGGTCATGAAGAATTGCTGTATGGGTATTGCAAGACCACCAAGAACTGTAGTCTCCTTTATAAACCAAAATATCAAAATGGGACATCTTGGGGCACTTAAAAGACCTTAATCAAAGAAGTCTTACAAGATGAATTGGTTGTGGAACAAAGAGCATGTAAATAAATTGAAACATCTTTGGACATTCAAAAAAGCTCAATGCAAGTAATTCTACAAGATTAAATGGTTGTAAGGAAGTTATTTTTCCGTTTGATGCCTCATTTTCTAACACTGAACAAAAGAAAGCTGGACTTCTTGAAGAAGGGAGCTCAAAAAGTGACGAATCATGGATTAATCCATTGCAGGGTGTTTCAGCGAACCTATGACAGGTCCAACAAAAACAACAGTCACGTAGGAGAATATCGTAACTGTACGCCAACTGATTGGACGTTCAAGAAATCACAATTAAAGAAATCCTACAAAATTAATTAGGTGGAAGAAAGGTCTTTCCCCGTTTGATGTTTCAAAATTGGTGCCATTATATTTTGTGCCACTTCGGTAAAAGGAACTCAAAATGTGGTCCAGTGAAAGGAAATACATTTTAGAAGAATACAGCAACGATCCTAGAACAGGTCCAACAAGAACAACAGTCATCGATCAGTTGATCAAGAGAGATCAATACTGGGCATGTATTCCAATTGGACTTTCAAAAAACTTCATACCAAGAAAGCCTACAGAATGAATTAGGTGAAAGAAAGGGCCTATTCCACTTGATGTCTTATTATCTAACCGATTAACAAAAATAAACTTGCTTAAATTGGTGCCATAAAATTTTGTACCATTTCGCCCGAAACATGGTCACAATAGAAGAAAATGGTGACGAATCTTGGATTAATTTATACTTGGGATATTTTAAGATGAGAAGAATATAGCAACGATTCTAGGACGAGAGAGATCAACATCCTTGGATGTCCAAAAAGCCTCAATTCAAGATATCCTACAAAATGAATTGGATGAAGAAAATGTCCTTTCCCACTTGATGTCTCATCTTCCAACCGATGAACAAAAGGAAGCTTGTCTGAATTGGTGCCATAAAATTTTGTACCGTTTAGACAAAGAGAGCTCAAAAGATGGTTACAGTAGAAAATGGAGACCAATTATGGATTAATCAATTTCAAGATGAAGAAATATGTCAGGTTCAACAAGAGCAACTGTCACCCAAGAAAATATTGATACTGCATACGCCAACTGATTCAGATAGATCAACATGGGACATGTACTTTAATTAAGACATCCCTGGATGTCCAAAAAGTCTTAATTCAAGATATCCTACGAAATGAATTAGATGGAAATCATTTCCTTTCTCATTCGAAGCCTCATCTTCTAGTCGAAGAACGAAGGGAAGCTCGCGTAAAATGGTAGCATAAAATTCTGTACCGTTTCGAAAAAGGGAGCTCAAAATATGGTTACAGTAGGAAATGGTGACGAATTAGAGATTGATCCATTTCAAGATGAAGAAATACATCAGGTCCAACAAGAACAACAGTCACCCAAAAAAAGATAGATACTGTACGCCAGCTGATGGAGAGAGATCAACATTAGGCATGTACTTTAATTGAGACATCCCTGGATGTCCAAAAAACCTCAATTCAATATCCTACAGAATGAATTAGATGGAAAAAATATCCTTTTAAATTTGAGGCCTCATGTTCTAGTCGAAGAACAGAAGGAAGCTTGCGTAAATTGGTGCCATGAAATTTTGTGCCATTTCGATAAAGGAAGCTCAACAGATGGTGACAAATTGTGGATTGATCTATTCCAAAATAACAGAAATACGTCAGGTCTAACAAGAACTACAGTCATCCAAAAAAATATCGTGACTGTACGCCAGCTGATCAAGAGAGATCAACATGGAACATGTACTCTTGGATGTTCAAAAAGCCTCAATCCAAGAATAAGGTGCAAGGAAGAACCTCTTCCGTTTGATGTTTCATCGTATAACCGATGCACAAAATGCTCGCGTAAAGTTGTGCCATTTCGTTCGAAAGATGATCACAGCAGTAGAAAATGGTAACGAATCAAGAACTAATCCATTATTGAGGTATTTCAAGATGAGAATAATGCAACAATGATTCTAGGACAAGTCCAAAAACAAAAGGATTTGCCAGTTGATCAAGAGAGATCAACATGAGGCATGTAGCCAGAATGAGATATCATTGGATATTGAAAAAAAGTCCCACAGGATTAATTGGTTGTGAGAAAACTACTTTCTGGTTTGATGCCCTATATTTTAATTGAAGAATAAAAGGAAGCTCGCGGTAGTCAGTGCTGAAAAACTTTGAGTAAAGTGATGACGAGTCATGGATTAACTTCCGAGATGGTGAGAATTCACCAATTCACTAAAGACAGCAATCATCCAGTAATATGATGTGCCAACTGATCAAGGAAGATCAACATGGGGCATACTGCGAAATTAAGACTTCAAACACCTTTATCCAAAAAAATGTACGAAGTAAATCGGAGGGGGGGGGGGGGGCAGAAAATACTTTTTTTCTTAATGCCTCATCTTTTAATTTTAGAACAAAAAGAAGCTTGTGTCAGTTGGTGCCAAAAAACTTTGAGCTGATTCTAGAAAGGAAGCTTAAAAGTCGGTTACAGCACAGAAAGGTGATTTAGAATTATAGAATGATTCTCTGTTGGGTCTTACAAGATGAAGAGTTACAATGACGATGCTAGAACAGGTCTGTTAAGAATACCAGTTTGTATTGTGCCTCATCTTTTAATTTAAGAACCAATAGAAGCTTGTGTTAGTTGGTGCCAGAAAACTTGGAGCTGGTTCTAGAAAGAAAGCTCGAAAGACGGTTACAGCATAGAAAAGTGGTTTGAAGTCATAGAATACTCCTCTGTACCAGTCTTACAAGATGAGGAATGTACAATGAGGATCCCAGGACAGGTCTGTCAAGAATACCAGTTGGTATTATGCACCAACTGATTAAGGACGATCAACATGGGACATACTGTAACATTGAAACATCTCAAGGCTTTCAAATGATCTCACTTAATCAATTGTACTAGATGAATTTTTTTGTGAGAGAGCATCTTTTAACTGGAGAACAAAAGGGAGCTTGCGTTAATTGGTGCCAAGAAACTTTGAACCTCAATTGAGAAAAAAACCTTGCAGTATAATGAAGCCAAGTAGAATCATGGCTCACTCCCTAAAAACCTAAAAATAAATGTCAATTCGCTGGAAGGGTGGTTCCACGTAGATCTAATGAAAGTTATTTGTTCTTGGAGTGAGTGGAAGAAGATGGTCGCAATTTTTGTCTTGGAATGAGGTCATATACCTACAATTCCTTCACAAAATCGAAGAATGGTCAATAACAATTAGCAAATAACTGTTTATTTGAAAGTAATCACCGTTTTCTGGAAGACCATTCCAGAACGACGAATCATCATCCAGCAAGACAATGCCAATTCACAAACAGTTCGAAAGACAATCCAATTTCTAGGATATCACAACATAGAGTTATTGGATCATCCTTCAATAACCAAAGGATCAAGAATGGGCTGAATGGTCAACGATTACAAAAGCCGAAAGGAGCAATTGATGCCTTTGAAGTTACAGTTTCGACAGTCTCAACTGAAGAAAAGTAACTGCTTTGAAAGTGATAATAGACGGTAGTTCGTACAAGATGAACTGGTTGTGAGACAACATCTTTTATTTTTGGTGCCAAAAAACTTTGAGCCTCAATGAAGAAAAAAAAAACTTGCAGTATAGTCACACCATGTGGAATTATGACTCAACCCCTACAAACCCAAAAATATATGTCAACCCGCTGTACGGGTGGTTCAAGAAGAGTCTTGAAGAGTTCCTGAAGTGGGTCGGATCGCCATGTTTGTCTTGAAATAAGGTCATGTAGCTGCAATTCCTTCACAAGATTGAATAATAGGTAATGCCAATCAGTAGATAATCATTTCTTCAAAAAATCATCCCAGAACGACCAATGCCAATTCAACACAGTTCGAAAGATCATCTTTGGTGTAGTCCTGACTCAAGCCCCAAACACTATTTTAGGTTCCTAAGAATCAAGATTTCAGTCGCCGGGAGGAGCAATTGATTGATAGTCTCAACTGAAAAGTGGAATACCTGTGTGTTTGAATGAATCATTGCGTAGAGGATACTTTAGAAGGCAATTCTTCTCACATAATATTATCGGACAAATGTGGCGTACCGTGAAGACCTCCTCATCTACTATTCTATTCTTTCTTCGGTTTCTTGTATGTATGATTGTGTGTGTGACAGATAGCTATAAATAACAGCATTTTCGATTGTTGTCAGCATGTCAAACTGGCGAGGTAATGACAGTTCGTGAACCGAGCTCCTCTAACAATATTAATCCTCATTACTTCCATTTGTTGAAGCAAGCACCTCGTCTATCTCACGGTAACAATCGTGGATCGACCACTCATAGTCAACTGTTCGTTATCATGATGACCAAAGTCTGACATCTTTCATACCAAATTTATTACGCAAGGCTGCCAATATAAAATGCCAATTACTTTGATGAGGATTTAATAGTCGATACCATTTGTTAATCTGGCTTTATCTATAATCCGCATTAAGTACAGACAACATACCGATGTAGGTACATGCGTCTTCGCCTGAAATGATACATGAGGATGCCCAATCATTTGACGAATACAAGATGCATTCCATTTTCGTGTGTCAAAATGAAGCTGGGAGTAATTTATTACGTTAACATATACGAGTAGAAGCCTAGTCTTGTTGGTGACTAAAAAAATTTAATATCATTGTGAAGATAGCCTGGTGTTTACACTAGCCGTGCTTGGGCATTAGTTGTGAGCCAGACGTCCTCAAACACCATTCAAATACTATCACCAATTCTGTGTTTGATGCTTTCTATAAATTACCATACTTAAGTACGTAAGTTTCTGTAATTACTCTATCAATGGACTGATTATCGTGTGTTAAATATTCAAATTCGATACATTTTCTCGAGTTGTGTAAAGTTTGCGGTGTGCTGGTTCTTCGTGTCCAGTCTTTGTTCATAACGAACCGGTCAGATGACAAATTGACAAAACGTTCTTCTGAGACCTCTTCCCCCCGCACTCAGCCGCACGGCACACTATAGTTCCCATCGTCACATCCTCGAACAGGTTTCTACTCACTCCGGCCTAAGCGGTGTTATCTATGTCCGCGCCATCTATTACTCAGCCCAGTGGACAGTTTTACTTAAGTCTTATCACTGAACCACTGTGTCTACTGTGCGTGGTTTGTGTATACCATCCCTTTTTGTTAATGCATTTGTGGATAAATTCGCGTTTGGGATAAGGTTATGTTCAGATGCTTTCAAGGTCATTGAATGCGTCCAAATTTGTCGCTGGAAGAAACAGCGAAAATATTTTAAGATTGAGAATGTCATTAATTGATTTCATGAAAAGGGCGTTTCGGTATTTCACCTGAACTCCGTAGATAATACTTTTCCAAGTTATTTTTGAATAGTCTTGTACCACCTGTGCCTTCAAGGTTGTGGATCACTTATACCTGTGCCTCGGTCTTGAAAAGAATTAAAAAGAGAAAATGACCCCCGGTGAGAAGGGATGGATATCCTAAACAATAATCTGGCCTTCGGTCCAACACCCATCATAAATAAATCCAAGGGATGCTGCAGGGGCGTACTCAGAAAAAATCTCTTAATAACATGTAATAGACTAAACTTCGATCGATTTATTCAATTAAATAGTGTTTTAATATTTCAAGGCTCTTGTATGGATACACAATGGCTGCTTCCGTGTTTAAAACGCCTACTTGCGGATAAAAATGTTGTTTAAACAATGAAAATACTTTCAAATCTTGCAGAAAAATTTCTGTACATGGTAAGTATAAAAACCGTTACGTCACTTCAAGAACATTATGGCACCTCACGAGGGTTGTCCATAAAAGCAAACAATTTTAAAGCATCCTTGCTCCTTGAGTACGTAAAATAATCGGGACAGTTCGAAAGTTGTTCCTCGAAATGTGCGTGTGCATTTCAACAAGACATTGAACGATGATTCCTTGTTCTGCGTTTGTTTTTGGAGCAGGGCGATTACTTTTGGTCAACAAACTATTGTGTACCAATTGGCATTACTTATATTCTACTCCTGTGAAGGAATTACAACTACATGACCTCATTTTGAGACAAACATTGCGACCATCTTTAATTAATTGAGGATAGTTGTTCAAGATTCGTCACCAACTTTTTTTGCGCTATTTGTACTGAATTGACTCAAAGTTTTCGGGCACCAACTGATATAGCTCCTTTTTATTCTTCAGTTCAAAATGTGACAACCAACGGGAAAGTAGCTTTCTGGTACCCAATTCATCTTGAAGGATTAGTTTGATTAAAGTTTTTTGTATGCCTAGGGATGTCTCATTTTCGCGGTATGTCCCTTGTTGATCATCCTTGACCACTTGGCGTACACTTCCGTACTTGTTGGACCTGTCTCTGAGATTGCTGCGTTTCGGGCAACTGTCGACTAAAAACAGAAACCCTAACCTGCCGGGACATCGTTCAGTCGTCATGCAACATTCTGAAAACAGTCATGGTCTGAGAAATGTTGATTTGATCAATAATGTGGTACTCAATGATCTAGTTGTAAGAGGTGGCATCCAACGGACAAATAGCTCTCTTGTACCCAATTCATCTTGAAAAATTAGTTTGATTCAGGTTTTCTGTATGCCAAGGGATGTCCCATTTTCGCGGTTGGTTTCTTGTTGATCTCCCTTGACCTGTTGTCACAAAAACGATATTTCCGTTCTTGTTGGACCTGTTTCTGAGATTGCTGCGTTTTGGGCAATTGTCGACTAAAAACAAAAACCATAATCTATCGAGACATCGTCCAGTCATCGTGCATCATCCTGAAAACAGAAGTGATCGGAAAAATGTTGATTTGATCCAAGATGTGCTACTCAATGATCCAGTTGATGGATGTGGCATCCAACAAAAAAGTAGCTTTCCAGCACCCAATTTATTTTGAAGAAATAGTTTGATTGAGATTTAAAGAGTATCTAGGGACCTCTCAATTTGACAATTTGTCCCTTGTGGATCATCCTTGATCAGTTGGCTCACAGTGACGATATTTTTTGGGTATTTTTCGTTCTTGTTGGGTCTGTCTCTGAAATTGCACCCAATTTATCGTGAAAATATAGTTGTATTGAGGTTTTGAGAATGTCTAAGAATGTGTCAATTTGGCAATATATTCTTTACTGATCGTCAATGATCGGTTGGAGCACACTAACGATATTTTTTGGGTGACTGTTGTTGCTGTGACACAAAACTGTTCCGTCTCTTTATAGACTTCCAAACAGCGTGCGACACAGTAAATAGAGCAAAACTATGGGAAGAAATGAGACATCTAGGTATACCAGAAAAACTGATAGCACTGACAAAAGCCACGCCAGAAAATCAGAAAATATCAGCCAAAACAGGAAATAAAATTTTAACTACCTTCAGCTCGAATATAGGCTTGGAACAGGGTAACACCTTGGCACCCTGGCTCTTCAGTATAGCCCTAGAAAGTATACTTCGAAAAACAGATGTCAACCTGAGTAAAACAGTGATTAGCAAATCGCATGTAGTCCTTGCTTTTGCAGATGACATTGACTGCAGGATGTGGCAGAGACCTTCCAAAAAATCGATAAAGAAACAAAGAAGATGGGGCTCCCAATAAATAAAAGCAAGACGAAGATATCGCAAATAGCTCGTAGCCTTACGAACCTAGAGACAACTACAAGGAGGTAGTAGATATATTTGTATACATGGGATCAAGTTTCAATGGAAAGAACGAGAAGTCAGTAGAAGAATTATGCAAAAGAACAAAACGTACTTTCAGGTTGCAAACATCCTAGCTAACCAACAGAGCGTTTATCTACTAAAAGAAACAGAAACCATAACCTATCGAAATATTGTTAAGACTTCATGCATCCTACTAGAAACAGTCGTGATCTGATAATTGTTGATTTGATCCTTGATGTAGTACTCAATGATCCAGCTGAAAAATTTGGCATTCAACAGAAAAGTAGCTTACCAACATCCAATTTATTTTGAAGAAATGGTTGGATTGAAGTTTTAAGATGTCCAGGGATGTCTTGATTTGGAAATATGTGCCTTTTTGATCATCATTGATCAATTGGCGCACAGTAACGAGATTTTTTGGGTTATTGTTGTTGTTTTGGGAAATTGTCGACTAAAAATAAATATTATAACCTATCGAGACATCGTCCAGTCGTCATGCATCATACTGAAAACAGTTTTGATAAGAAAAATGTTGATTTGATCCATGATGTCGTACTGAATGATCTAGTTTGAAGATGTGAAATCCAACGGGAAAGTAGCCCAATTCATCTTGGAAGATTAATTTGATTAAGGTTTTTTGTATGCCTAGGGATGTCTCATTTTCGCGGTATGTCCCCTGTTGATCATCCTTGATCAGTTGGCGCACAGTAACGTTATTTTTTGGGTACTTTTTATTCTTGTTGGACCTGACTTTGAGATTGTTGCGTTTCGGGCAATTGTCGACTAAAAACAGAAACCTCAACCTGTCAAGACATCGTCCAGTCGTCATGCATTATACTGAAGACCGACGTAATCAGAAAAATGTTGATTTGATCCAAGATGTGGTACCCAATATTCCACTTGAAAGATGTGACATCCAACGGGAAATTAATTCTTCCACACCCAATTTAACTTTAAGGAACAGTTGGATTGAGGTTTTAAGAATGTCTAAGGATGTCTCAATCTGGCAATTTGTTCTTTGTTGATCATTATTGATCAACTGGGCCGTATTTTTGGAAGACTGTTGTTGTTGTTGTTGGACCTGTCGTGAAATTGTCGAGAATTATCGACCAAAAATCGAATCCATAACCTATCGAGACATCGTCCAGTCTACGTGCACCATCCTGAAAGCAGACGTGATCAAAAAAATGTTGATTTGAGCTATGATGTGGCACTCATTGATCCAGTTGAAAGATGTGGCATCCAATTAACTTTTTCACTCTCACTTTATCTTGAAAAAAATTGTTGGATTGGGGTTTTAAGAGTGCCTAGGGATGTCTCAATTTGGCAATATTCTCTTTGTTAATCATACTTGATCAATTGGCGCACAGTAACGAAATTTTTTGAGTTAATGTTGTTGTTATTGCTGGACCTGTTGTGAAATTTCGGGAAATTGTTGTCTAAAAACAGAGATCATAACCGATTGAGACATCGTCCAGTCATCATGTAACATACTGATACCAAACGTGATCAAAAAATGTTGATTTAATCCAATATATGGTACTGAATGATCCAGTTGAAAGATGTGGCATCCAACGGTAAAATTATTTTACCTCACTCAATTTATTTTAAAGAAATAGTTGAACTGAGGCTTTAAGAATGTTCAGTTATGTCTTGATTTGGCAATAGGTTCCTTGTTGATCATCCCTGATCAATTGGCGCACAGTAACGCGATTTTTTGAATTATTGTTGTTGTTACTGAACCTGTTGTGAAATTTTGGAAAATTGTCGTCTAAAACCAGAAGCCATAACCTATTGAGACATCGTGCAGTCATCATGTAACATACTGAAAACAGTCGTGATCTGAAAAATGTTGATTTGGTCCATGATGTGGTATTCAACGATCCAGTAGAAAAAGGTGGCATTCAACAGGAAGATAGCTTTTTCACACCCAATTTATTTTGAAGAAATAATTGGATTAAGGTTTTGAGAAGGTCCAGGGACCTATTGCATAATAAAATACAAGTTAATAGTATTAGTGAAAATGCACATAAAAGCACAATAATATTAACTTGTATTTTATTATGCAACAGGCCTCAGAAGTGTCTTGATTTGGCAATATGTTCTTTATTGATCACCAATGATCAATTGGCGCACAGTAACGCGATTTTTTAGGTTGTTGTTGCACCTGTCGTGAAATTATCGTTAAAACTGATGCGTTTTGGGTAATTGTCAACTAAAAACAGTAACCATAACCTATCGAGACATCGTCCAGCCATCATGAATCATACTAAAAACAGCCGTGATCAAAAAATTGTTGATTTTACCTATGATGTGGTATTCAATGATTTAGTTGTATGATGTTCCATCCAACGAGAAAGTAGTTTCTTTATATTCACTTTATCTTGAAGGAATAGTTGGATTGGGGTTTTAAGAATGTCTAGGACGAGTCTAGATATATCTCAATTTGACAATATGTTCTCTGTTGATCATCATTGATCAATTGACGCACAGAAACGATATTTTTTTGAGTGACTATTTAATTGTTGTTGTAGAACCTGTCGTGAAATTATCGTTAAGACTGATGCGTTTCGGGAATTATCGATTACAAACCAGAACCTTAACGTATCAAAACAACGTCAAGTCATCATGCATCAAACGGAAAACAGTCATGATCAGGAAAATGTTGATTTGATTTGATGTGGTACTCAATAATCCAATTGTATCTACCTCATACCCAATATCTTGAAGGATTAGTTGGATTGAGGTTTTAAGAATGTCCAGGAATGTCTTGATTTAGCAATATATTTTTTGTTGATCATCATTGATCATTTGGCACACAGTAACTAGATTTTCTGGGTTATTGTTGTTGTTGTTGGACCTGTGGTACTCAATGATCCAGTTGAGAGATGTGGCATCCAACGGCAAAGTATCTTTTTGGCGCATTTTTTGGAAAAAAGCGCTATTATATTCACTTCGGCTGTCTGGCTGGCTGGCTGGCGTGACGCTGAGTTCTCAGCAACTATACTATTTACAGACTTGAAACTGGTACTAAATAAAAGCTGCTGTTTCGTAGGTTTGCACAAATTGCTTTAATTCAAGCTCAGTGATTGTGGAAGATTAAATTATTCAATTACTTGTTTCAAGTGAAACAATGCCCATAGATATATATGACATTAGGGATATGGCAACTAAAATTTACTGAAGTAGATAAAAATTTAGTTATAACTTCAACCGCGGGTGTCACTATTATTATGTACAGTTGTCAAATCTGTGCGGGATTCATTCAATGACTTGTTTGACGCGAATTTGAAGCTTATTAGAATGAATTATCATTATTGGATGAAAATTTGTTTACTTTTGGTGTATTTTTTTCATATAACTTTGATAAAAATCAAATTATCATTTTAAGGTACAGCATTTGACATCCCGTCAGTCAATAACTAAACAATGAAGATTAAAAGGTATTTTTGAGTTTGTACATGCATAAATTATGTACCTATCAAATAGTCAACTTGAAACTAGTACTAAATGGAAGCTGCTGTTTCGTAAGTTTGCCCAAACTGCTTGGTTTTAAGCTCAGTAATTGTGAGATATGGTAATTTGCGATATCTCTGAAGTAACAAGTATTCATGAGCTGTCAAAAACTTTCATCATTTAGATTATACTTCCATTTTTTACATCCAATTCATCCTGAAAGAATAGTTGAATTGAGGGTTCAAGAATGTCCAGAGATGTTTTGATTTGACAATATGTTCTTTGTTGATCATCATTGATCAATTGGCGCACAGTAATGCGATTTTTTGGTTTATTATTGTTGTTGTTGGATTTGTTGTAAAATTGTCGCTAAAACTGTTTGGGTAATTGTCGATTAAAAACAGTAACCAGAACCTATCAAGATATCGTCCAATCGTCATGCAATATACTGAAAACAGTCGTAATCTGAAAAATATTGACCCAAAATTGGAGAATGTTAGTTGGATGATTTTGTGTGAAAAACTTCCCAGGTACGTCCCTGACAGCATTACCTGTTAAGAATGGGGAAACAGCGTCGTACCCTCGTCAGAGCATCTTTGTTTCCGTAGCTGGAATTCAAGTTGTGGTCGTCTCATCTCAGCTTGAAAATTTGAAAGATTTTTATTCTAATCCATGTCAGTTTGGGCAACAAAGTGATTTGGTATTACGTTTTATGTCGAATAATCAACGTGGGAAGCGAAAGATTTAAAATATCGTATTTCACTTGCTTTTGAGATGATTCTCAAATTGAAACTAGAATTACGTACACTTTGTTGCTACGAATTATTTTCCGAGCTCCGTAAATTACATTATAATTACATCCTGGTAATTAAATTTAAACTTGGACTAATAACTTTAAATGATGTAAATGAGACTCTGAACATAATATAAGAATGAAATCGGTTAAAAGCAATATTTACCCAACGAATCGACCTCTGGATCTTTAGTAGATAACCTTTACTAACAAAACTAATTGTCATGAACATTCCAATCACGATATTTCTCATTCTGAAACTACAAAAAACTGAATTCGCGAATGCACGGATTCAATTCGGGTCATTCAAATAACAGACAAAAGATCTACGTCACGTTTTAGAGAGAAAGGAAAGGTATCTTGAGTCGACTTTCCAACTGTCGATCAATCTGAGATGAGAACTGATATTTAATGTTGTCTCTTATTTGCATACTCTAGTTTTCTAAGGTATTTAAGTTAACGATCTTCCGAATATCCGTGAGAAAACAAGATCTTTATTCTTGTCTGCTTTTCCTTACAGCTGTCAGCTGAAAAATTCTACATTACAGTTTGATTTCTTTTAGATAAGTTAATATCTGTATTACTGTATTAGATAGGAAATGTTGCTGATCTGTTTACTTTCTCTTTATGTACTTTGTGAAATGATTGCAATTTAAAGCATAAAACTGATTATGAAGCATACCGGATGTTCACATAAGTTCCTGAATAAGGTTTAGAAAACATCCTTATTCCTATTTTGCAGTTTCTAAGGAACAAGTTGGTTTAATTCTTAGATTTCATTGTATGTCAGCTCTTCAAACATCAATGAAAGTAATACTTCACTTCCTAAGAATTTTGATAAGCCATAGATTTCTATTGGATAAGAGAGTATTTTATTTGTTCCAGACACTGTTAACCGACTTTATAGGAAATGCATAAAATTTATATGACTTTCTCCTACGCAGAATAATTCTTGAACAGAAGTACTTCTAGGAATATTAAAATTCAGTAAAAAGTGCGTACAATATCAGTCCAATGCATCCAATATAGTAGAAGTAATTAAAAACCTAATTTTCTTTTATGAAATAAAAATAGTTTGTGCCCACATACCAGCCTGAGAATAGTGCGCTATGAAATAAAATTTATGACATATAAATGACAGGGTTATCGTTTATCAATTTGCTTGCGATACTTGCAATTGCGTTTTATTTACGATCCGAGACAGCGGTGCTTGTTCAAGTCTCCAACTTTCTACGTGATTCATGTTCCTACGCCGCAAAAATAGATTTAAGTATCATGCCACAATATACTCGTGTTAACGACGTTGTAGGTGAAACGTTATCTACAAGAAGTTATATGTTTTAAAGCTGTTACCGAGAACGGTGATGTATTCTCATTTTTACGCTGAAAATTGTTCTCTGTATCAAGTGTTTGAGCTTTAGAGAGATGACACAACTGAAGGCGGACCTAATGCACAGCAACTCACTTGTTTCCAATATCCATTCTCATTGATAGCATGTTTGAAGACATCAGTCGCAAAGAGCTTATGACTTTTGTGCTAGTAGTTGTTGTCATGCAAAAGCAGGTCTTAACTTCAACCATTCATGAGAAAAACTATATATCCAATGATTGTGTATTGATTGATCTGGAGCCCAAACGGCTGAACCGAATTGACTCAAATTTGATAAATGAATTCTAGTTAAGATCACCTAAGACTACTTTCTTCTATTTTTATTCTAAATACCAATTCAAATGCAATACACTCAAAAAAAACATAAAACAGCTTCAGAATTTGATTGACCTTTATACTGGCTTATCTGCAGCTTCACTAGCTTGACCAATTGGGCTCAAATTTGGAACATACATACATTATATAGTTATCTGAAACGACTTTCTTCCATTTTTTTCCTAAACTCAAATTTATAGAGAGTAAGCCTCGAAAACCTGCGAAAGCACTACAATTTTATCGACCTGTATAACTGATACATTTGTAACTAAAATGAACCAACCGATTTGACTTCCATTCTGTGAATTATCTAATGATATATTATACCACTTATTTAATGATTTTTGATTTAGAAGCAGTACAGTCTCATAAACACGGAAAATATTCTAGAAATTGATAGGTATGTCAACTGGCTGATCTACAGCCCAACATGTTGGGTCCATTCGAGTCAAATTCGGTATATAAGTTGATAATCCAGTTATCCAAAAGAACTTTCTTCCATTTTTGCCCCAACTTCAAATTTATAAGCAAAACATTTTAGAAATTAGGAAAAACATTAGATATTTGATTATTATGTTGGCTGATCTAGAGCCCAAACTGTTAGGTCTATTTGGGTCAAATTCGGTATATAAGTTTTCCATGTAGTTATCTAGAGGGACTTTCTTCCATTTTTATCCTTACTTCAGTAATTTATTAGGAAAACACTTGAGAATGTAAGAAAAACATCAGATATTCGAGTATTGTATGTCGATCGATTTGGAGCTCAAATGGTTGAACCAAATGGACTCAAATTTTGTATATTGGTTCATATTTTGATTATCTGCTAGTTATCTCTACCATTTGTACCATAATTCATATTTGAGTAGCAGTACATTTCAGAAAGCATATAAATGCTCATCTGGAGCTCAAATTTTTGAGCCGATTTGATTCTTTGGATTATACATTCAGATTGTCATTATTAAATAAGACTTTCTTCCATTTTCCAACTAAATTCAAGTATATAAGCAGCATACTTCAAAAACCTTAAACAAACTGGGATGTAATGTATATGTAGGCAAATTGATTCATCTCGAGCTCAAACGATTTGACCAATTTGACTGAAATTTGGTAAATATATTCATTCAACAATTATTCGATATTAATTAATACCATTTATCCCATAATTCAAAATTTAAAAGTAGCCCAACTCAGAAACTTTGATTATGTGTAGGTGGTACATTGAGTCAACTGCAGCCCAAACAGCTGAACCAATTTGTCTCAGATTTAGTAAACTGGTTCAAATTCTAGTTATCTATTAGTACTTAGTACCATTTATCCAATAATTTCAAGCTTAGAAGCAGTACACTTCAAGTAAATTTAAAATAACTTTAGAATTGGATGGGTATGTGAATTGGTTGATCTGGAGCCTAAATTGTTGGGCCCATTTGGTTCAAATCTGGTAAATATATTCAGATAACAATTATTCAATAGTACTTTGTATCATTTTTTGCATAAAACAAAATTTGAAAGTAGCACACCTCAGAAACTTCGTAGATGTGTTGGGGACATTGAGTCATCCGCAGCCCAAATGGTTGAACCGATTTGTCTAAAATTTACTTTACTGGTCCAAATTATAGTTATCTATTAGTACTTAGTACCATTTATCCAATAATTTTAAGTTCAGAAGCAGTACACTACAAGAAACTTTAAAATAAGTTTAGGGTTGGATGGGTATGTGAATTGGTTGATCTGGAGCCCAAATTTTTTGGCTCATTTGATTCAGATCTGGTGAATATATCCAGATAACAATTATTCAATAGTACTTTGTGTAATTTATTGTAAAATTCAAAATTTGAAAGTAGCACACCTCACAAACTTTGTAGATGTGTAGGTACATTGAGGCATCTGCAGTCCAAATGGTTGAATCGATTTGTCTCAAATTTACTTTACTGGTCCAAATTATAGTTATCTATCAGTGCTTAGTACCATTTATCCAATAACTTTTAGTTTAGAAGCAGTACACTTCGAGAAACTTTAAAATAGCTTTAGGATTCGATAGGTTTGTAAATTGGTTGATCTAGAGCCTAAATTGTTAGATATATTTGGCTCAAATCTGGTAAATATATTTAGATAACAATTATTTAATAGTACTTTGTGTCATTTTTTGCAAAATTCAAAATTTGAGAGTAGCACACCTCAGAAACTTCGTAGATGTGTAGGTACATTGAGTCATCTGCAGCCCAAATAGTTGAACCGATTTGTCTCAAATATAGTTTACTGGTCCAAATTATAGTTATCCATTAGTTCTTAGTACCATTTATCCAATAATTCTCAGTTTACAAGCAGTACACTTCGAGAAACTTTGAAGTAGCTTTAGGATTTGATGGGTATGTGAATTGGTTGATCTGGAGTCTGAATTGTTGGGCTCATTTAATTCAAATCTGGTAAATATGCTTAGATAACAATTATTTAATAGTACTTTGTGTCATTTTTGGCATAATTCAAAATTTGAAAGTAGCACACCTCAGAAACTTCGTAGATGTGTAGATACATTGAGTCATCTGCAGCCCAAATGGTTGAACCGATTCGTCTAAAATTTAGTTTACCGGTTCAAATTATAGTTATCTATTAGTACTTAATACCATTTATCCAATAATTTCCAGTTTACAAGCAGTACACTTCGAGAAACATTAAAATAACTTTAGGATTGGATGGGTGTATGAATTGGTTGATTTGGAGCTTAAATCGTTAGGCCTATTTGGTTCAAATCTGGTGAATATATTTAGATAAAAATTATTTAATAGTGTCATTTTTTGCAAAATTCAAAATTTGAAAGTAGCACACCTCAGAAACTTCGTAGATGTGTAGGTACATTGAGTCATCTGCAGCTCAAATGGTTGAACCGATTTGTCTCAAATTATGTGAATTGGTTGAGAGTTTAGTTACCTAATGGTTCGTTGTACCATTGATTTATTATTTTATAGTTTAGAAGCAGAACACAGCGAGAAACTTTGAAAAAACTTTAGGTTTTGATGGGTATGTGTATTGGCTGATCTGGAGCTCTAACTGTTGGGCCGATTTAGTTCAAATTTGGCATATAAGTTCATTATCTATTTATCCAAAACGACTTTCTTCCTTATTTCCAATATTCTGAAATCTAGAGGATTTATTTTTCATTGAATGAAATATACACGAATTACGATTTACAGAGTTGAACTAATCTAATTACGGAAGGTCGTAAAGAAATTATTGTTCAAATAGTCCTTGATCTCTTGAATAATCAAAAAAAACTATGATTTCATGTATCCGTTAACATTGACCCAAATAAAAATAAATGCAAAAATATCGCGAAAAATAGTAAATTCCGGAGGTAGCATTAAGGACAATAAGCGTCGTCAATTAATCCTTGTCAGATTATCGCGCTGCGTTCATAAATTAAACCAATAATTCTTGAGGCTGCCTTGATTTATTTAGAAGAAACTAATTAAAAATTGTACAGTAATTAATTAGTCGGATCTACAAATGAAAAATGTGAAAGTCTACTTGTAATAATATCAAATCGAAAAATATTTATGCTAGTGATAAATTTTTGTCGGCTTATATATTTCTTCAACAAACTGAATCGCTGATTATTATTAATTGATTGAACTGAGTTTGTTTTGTATAATGAGAATTTATTGAAAGCAAATCTCAATCGAATTTTTTTGATTTACAATTTAAAGCAGTTTTATTCAACAACCTTCAGTGCAAATTCGTGAGACATCAATTTGATACCTCACCAGAAACACAATTGTCTTTTGTAACAAACCTGGTCGAGTTGATATTTAGATTAAATCAAATACTCAGCAATTACTTCAATAAATTTCTTGTTAGTTGGCAACATTTGCCAATGAATCGTGAGTATTGTAACACTAGATTAAGTTGGGTAAATTCGGTTTAGACGATGAGATTTGCTAATAATGTCGCAAATATTTTCTTGTACGTAGGAAGACTCATATTTCTGTATTGAACAGTGGCGACCCCTGTCTTGAAACTTTCCAATTACACCTCGTATGCTGAAAATAAAAGTTTGTATATTTGTATACCTAACTCTTACTTACAGCTCCTTTAGATTGTAATACTCTATTTTGTTTCACTACACAAAAATTAATATGTTGCAAAACATTGAAACAATTGAATTTAGAAAGTAGTTGTTATAACAGTGTAGATCAAAAGATTAATCCTTATTTACACAATATAAACATTTGTATCGCATGATATTTATATAAAACCTTTATTTGGAATTTATTGTACAGATAAAAAAACCAACCCCATTTCATTCATGTTTCAAACTGTGGTACATTGACATCAATCAGATCAAATACCAGAATATCTTAAATAGTACAGTGGCAATGCCCCAAAATGATTTTATAATTTGAAAAAAAGGTATTCAGTAATTATAGTGTTGCAAAAGACATAATAATAGATATAAACTAATGCACAAATCATTGTATGTGGTTATTTTCGGTTCACTGGCGGACCGATTATTTAATAGGTTGCCACTGGACCTCCTCAAAAAAAAAATTTGCAGGTAGCGACGTACAGTTGTCCCAAAATTCCTCAACGACGGAAAAATACTTTTTTACCCGAAATTAACAAACTAATAATGAAATCGGAACACCAGAATCATATTATGGGCTGATGTATGGTCCATTCTTAACCCGAATGAATTTTAATGCAAATAATACATTTTTAGAATGACTGAATTTCGTTTTACTTTTATCGTCTTACTAATAACACTTTAACTAATAACGCTTTCAACATATCAGCACCATTATTTTAATTAAAGGGCCCAATGAGGCACTTATTCAGATCCCTCACACCCTGCAGGCAGTCCATCCCTGGGACTCACGTCCTAAACCAAAATATAATTTTTTGGTGAACTGCAGCTGGCAGCGCGCAGGAAATGATGCAAAACAACAACAAAATTAATCCTGATTTTATACTGTAACAAATTTTTGTAGATTATATATTTTTGGAAAATAGAGACTATATTCTTCACCAATGGATAAATTTTGAAACTAATTTTATTATGTAAAGATAAAAATTAAAATATAATTTTCTGGTGAACTGTTTCAGTCAGCGCACAGAAATCGATGCAAATCAACAAAAAAATTTATTCTGACTTTATACTGCAAGAAATTTTTGTAAGTGGTACATTTTTAGAAAGTAGAGACTCTATTCTTTAACTTTGGATAAATTTTGAACTTAATTTTTATTATGTAAAGATCAAAATCTAAATATAATTTTCTGGTGAACTGTCATCAGTCAGCGCACAGTAATCGATGCAAATCAACTAAAAAATTAATCCTAATTTCATTCTTGAAAAAAATTTTATAAATTATATATTTTTGGAAAGTAGAGACTCTACTCTTCAACATTGGATGTGTTTTGAACTTGATTTTCAATATGTAAAGAACAAAATCAAAATTTTCTGGTGGACTGCTATCAGCCAGTGCACAGAAATCGATGCAAATCAAGAAAAAAATTGATCCTGATTGCATACTGCAAGAAATTTCAGTAAGGTGCATATTTTTGGATAGGAGAGACTCAATTCTTTAACAATGGATAAATTTTGGGATTCATTTTTATTATTTAAAGATCAAAATCAAAATATAATTTTCTGGTGAACTGTCATCAGTCAACGTACAGCAAACGATGCGAATCGAAAAAATAATTAATTGTGACTTTATACTGCAAATTTTTTTTGTAAATTATATATATTTGGAAAGTAGAGACCCTATTCCTCAACATTGGATAAATTTTGAATTTTAAATTTATAGTGTAATGATCAAAATCCAAATATAGTTTCCTGGTGTACTGTCATCCAGTCAGCGCACAGGAATTGCTGCAAATCAACAAAAAATGTATCCTGATTGCAAGAGATTCTCATGAATTATAAATTTTTGTGAAGTAGACTGTCCAATCTTTGGATAAATTTTGAACCTAATTTTCATTATATAAAGTTCAAAAACAAGAGTGGAGCATCGTGTAATCTGTCGGTCCGCTCGTACGTACGTGCGTACAAAACACATTAACTTTTGTATCACTTATTCGATTTACTTCATTTTTCTCCAATTTATTTAGAAAGAGTTTGTCAGGAAGTCTATTTACATTTCCATGATTATGGACAATTTTGTTAGCAAAGGTGCGATCCAGAGTTACTATTTATACTTTTATTATATCAGCACCATTTTTTCAATTAAAAAATTCACTTATTTCATTATTTGTGTTTTTTTCAGACAATTTGTCCCTAATATCAAATTTTAAATCAAAATACAAATGTTTAGTGTTCTGTTATTGATAAGCGCGCGGGAATCGATGCGAGTCAACTAAAAAATTAATACTGATTTCGTGTTGAGAAATATTTTTATACATTATATATTTTTCTGAAGTAAAGGTCCTATTGCTCAATAATCGATCAATTGTAAGCCTAATTTCTGTTATATTAGGCTTCAAAATCAATATTGTAATGTCGTGATGACTGTTAATCTATTCGTACGTACGCTTGTACGTATAAAGCATTCCAAACTGTGTATTATTCAACCGATTTACTCAATATTTTTTGAGGTTGTTAAAATATAATTTTCCTAAATGCCTATCAAAATTCAAAATAATAAGTAGCACTGTTCCATAACTATGTTATTATTTATAAGCAAAAATTTGATCCAGAATTTCTACTAATACATTTTTTATATCAGCATCAATATTTTATTTGAAAGTACCCACTGGCTCTCTTATATAAGTCCTTCATAATTATCAGGCAATACGTCCCTAATAATCACTTTTGAAATCAAAATACATTTTTCCTAATTTTTTACTGACCCACGTGCTGGGGTAAACAAAATACTTCCGATTCTATATGCAGAGAAATATTTGAAAGTTATATATTTTTGTAAAGTCGGAACCCTATTCTTTGACATCAAATAAATTACAAACCCAATTTTTGAAAATCAAGCTTTAAAATCAAGGTTTATTGTCCTGATGTCTGTTGGACTGTACGTACGTACGTACGTACAATACACTCTAACACGTGTAATATTCAACCTGAGTATTTAATTATGCTTCAGTTTATTCAAGTATAATTTTTCCAGGAGCCTATTGAAAATTAGAATGATAGGCGTTACAGTTCAATAATTATAAGCTATTTTATAAGTAAAGGCGCGGTTTGTGAATGATTTTTTTATTGCTTTAATCATTCAAAATATCTGAGAGCTCAGTAGCTTTATTTCAGGGGCCTAGCGGACTCTTATTCAGTCTTATTACACCTTCAATGCATCCTGATATTCATGTTTCAGAATGAAACACAGTTTTGCAGCCTCTTTTATAGCACAGCGCGGGAAAGTCGATTTGGATCAACAAAAAAATAATCCCGGTTCCCTAATATGACAAATTTTTGATTATTATATATTTTTGTAAAGCAGAGACTCTATTCTTTGACATCCAACCCAATTTTCTTTATATGTAATCGATATATAGTTTAAAAATCAAGGTTGTAATGTCGGGATGCCTGTTGGTCTGTACGTACGTACGTGCGTACAAAACACTGTAACCTTTGTAATATTCATTCAATTCACTTAATTATATTTCAGTTTATTTGAATATAATCTTTTCAAAAGCCTATTGAAAATCAGAATGATAAATTATGTAGTTCAATAGTTATGAATTATTTTATGAACAATAGCGCGGTTTGTGACTGATTTTTTTTTGCTTTATTAATTTATTATTATTTCAGGCGTCCACCGAGGACCTTATTTAACCTTCTTGCACCTTGAATGAGCTCTGGGTATTCATGTTTCGAAATAAAATATAATTTTGCCTCTTCTTTCACAGCCCAGAACGCGAAAGTACTTGTGAATAAAAAAAAATTATCCTGATTTCATGTTGAGGGGAGCTTTCCTATTTCATGTGTACAAAAAGAACTTTGTGCCACTGTTTTTCGTGACTTTTTTATTCGTGAAGTTGTCTAGTTGTCAAACATAAGTCTGTCATTTTGGCTGTCACTTTACATGCACCTGATATTTGCCCACAATAAAATAATAACATTGAACAGCAAATAAATAAAAATATTTATTTTTATAGTAACCATCATATTAATTGTCACTCTAATCTAACCTAACCTAACCTAACCTAACCTAACATATAGAAACCAGTCGTTCTAAAGTTCAATCGAAAACTCAAAACATAAAAAAAAAATTTCATTTGGAAATACAAAAATGACTATAACAATTTACAAAAAGTAGCAACTACATGGTTGTTGGCGAACTAGGTACAGCTAAAACAGTAAAACGTTTGAGGACTGTTGATTTCATGGCTGGTTCAAAATTGCATATGCTTCTAAACTTTTTTACTTAGAATCATCAAACTGTAAAGCGATTTGAAAGTATTTATTTTTATTTTACATAGTTATGAAACAACAACCTAGAATCTAACTTTTACAGGACAAACATAAATAATAAATGACTCTACATAAATATAATTATTAATCATTTTGTCCAGTGCAGTAACTGTATACTTTGACAGCTACAGTAACATTGTCACTTGCAGAAATAGAAATTGCCGGATGTGATTGCTCGGACAGGAGAATTTCATTGTGAGTTACTACTGTTTCATCCTGATTTGTTTCGGTTACATTTAGCATATTTTTTTTTACAGCAGTGTGAGGAACAGAATTTGTTGAATTACAATATTGAAACACCTGGGCTTGGGATTATTCTTCTGAATGTACAGCAGCAAGAGTAGAAGGTTGTGATGAATTTGAGAACACGATGCTACTTCAATTTTCTTTTTTATTGACGCATCAACGTATCCTTCTGCTACAGACAATCACGCAAATCACGACAAACATCCGTGGAGTGTTATTTTTGGTTTTAGGTATATTTACTGTTATTATGTCAGATTTAATTTCAATATCGGTCACATTCATACGTGTTAATTCGTCTCTTCTACAGGCCCCACAGTATCCCATAATTAATATAACCTGATATAATACAGATATAAAAATAAACTTTTGCATTAAAATTACAACAATGAACCTACCTTCATTGCCAAAAATGTATCATTATCAGCATTATTGATAAATTTAATAATGTTCTCAGACCCTAGTATTTTGCATTTTTTTGGCTGATAGTTTTGAGAACATCGTTTTAAAAATGCAGTTACTTTGAAATATTTCGAAGTGTCAATATTTCTGTAGAGTGAAAGACAAGTTCGGAGCATGGAATAACATGACCACATTGTGGATGCCTTTTTTATTTCGCTCATTACAGTGAAATATGCTAGTATAATATTTTCCGTAATGGCTTCCACATTTTTTTCAGTACACCAGTCGCAGAACTCCTGATATTCTTCCTTTATTTCTGGGTAGATTTCTCAGGTAGTAATACATTAATCGCGTTCGCAGCAATGTTTCTTAATTCCAGGGGTGTTGATGATAATTCTACATCCATTTTTTGATGTAATAAACGATCTAGATAACGTGAAAATCGATAAAATTTGAAATATTCATTGAATTTGTCAATATTACTAACCTTGAATTATAATTTTCCAATAATTATATCCAGATTCACAAGAAATGAATGGGAAAAGGCAGGAGAAAAGTAAAAATCGTTCGATTTGAATAACAAAATGCTGAAGTAAACAAACTTTGTTTCATTTATTTTGTTTATTGAATCTGTCAGTGCAACCAACTTTGAATAACACTTATCTCCCAATATTTCAATAATTTTTGAATTAAAATAAAATTCATGCGAAATAGGAAAAATAGTATGAAAAACACGTGTTACAATAACCAATTGTAATATTCGTACAGTTACTCATATTACAATCCCGGTCATTGTAACACTTGTTTTACAATATACTATTGTACAGTAAAAAGTATACTCTTTGACATTTGATGAATTCGAAAAGTTTATTTTTATTTTATTACATTTTAGAATTAAAATTAATTTGAAATTTCGATATTGGTCTGTACGTACGTATGTATGTGATATTCTAACTGCCGCAATATATAACAAAGATTCCTGATTTTCATTTTGCTTATTCATACGTAATTTATCAAGAAGCCTAATGAAATTCAGGGAGATAGGTGTAACAGATCAATAATTATAAGTATTTGTAATCAAAGATACGAACCATGACTGGTTTTTATTTCGTTATGCGTGATTTTTTACAGTTTTTTGAGATTGGCGCCATTAATGAAAAAAGCTACAAAAAAAGTTAGAATTAGGACAGTAAGTCTACTGCTAGTAAAAAACTAATGTCTAAATTGAAAACGCCATTATTCGAAATGCAATTTAAAATTATTAGTACAGTTATACACTTACTCGAAGATAAACGGCTTGCTGCAATGTTGCCACGTACGCGTTAATAGCGCAACGTTGTCACGTTTACTCGGACACGCACCATTAACCGCGTGAATCAATAGATTTTCTTAAGTCATCCTCCAGAGGAGCACTAAACTTTATTTTTTTAATAGCCAATCGAAGAATCTTCCGATATTGGGCGTCTTCAGGTAAATTAAAACAACAATTTTATAATTTCCTATTTTTAAAGTTTTAAATCTAACGAATTCTCGGAAAACTTCACCAGCTGCTTCTTTTTGCCAGGAATTGAATTAAAATTCCACAACTTTTGTGTTATTTTTTCTTGTTGGTTTTATTTATTTTTGTTTCAGTGTTAAGCTGTGAATTGTTTTAAATTGAAGTTTTTTACATGTATTAATTAAATGACTATTCAATAAGTTCCCAGTATAAGTTGACTTTATTATTTTCTTTTCTGTTGTGGTTAAATTGACCACCGCAAAAACTAGCCACTTATTTTTACTACCTATTTACAAGAATGTACAATGAAGAAGTAAAGTTAACATTTAAAATATTCATTCTTAAAAAAAATTATACAGTTATACGAGGGGGCTAAAAAAGACCCCTTTTTGGCTTATATTCTTAAAATTCTTGGTGGGATGTTTTACAGATGAATAATCATACGCGATTCTATGATAATAATTTCTTGTAAGACTAAACAAGCAAATGACTGTAATTCTTTTAGATGTAATAGTCGTTAATTCTTAGTATTAGAAAAATCTCTGCTAAGTATACCGCAAAAGACCATATTGCAAAAACTACTAATTGATGTTTCCTCTTCGCTTAGAATCAAAGAAAGCTTTGATTAATTTTACCGTTTTTGTAGATAATACATGTGTATGGTTATGATTAAAATGTACATGTAATACTTTCGAACAGCTTCCCTATACGGGAAATATCTTTTGCTGGGAGCCTTATTCTTGAATGGACATATGGTTTCATAAACTGATTTATTCAGAAAACATTCTGTACATGGAATTAGTTATAATGATTCAGTTTACACAATTGTCCCATAAATTGCTATTATATATTTATATAAGAAGATTTTCAACTTGATTTAAACGATAGGTTTGTGTCTTCATCGATCGTTGATGTCTCTTGATGTATACCGGGTTATATTCAGTTGTATGCAGTTCTCAGCAACTACAGCACTTACAGACTTGATACAGGTACTAAATAAAAACTGCTATTTCGCAGGTTTGTTCAATTTGCTTGATTTTTTCATTCATACTCCCAGTTTTGGGTAAAAAATTAAATAAAAATTCAAAAGGTAATTACTGCTAAACTATTCATAATTGAAATCTGAAAATTGCTGCACAGAATGAGCAACATATCAGTAATTAAATTTTATACCTTAAATTCCGAACTGATATTGGTTAATACCCATTTTAGGGTAGAAACTATTTATCTAAATATCTCGCGAGTTATACAATATATTGACTGGCGGTTTTCGATATTAGTATCAGAATGAATCAAACTTTTGTTTTTTTAATCAATTTAGTACAGATCATGATCTTCCGCCGGTCAATAATCAAAAAATAAAGGCTAAAATGTCATTTTGAGTTTGTACGTGCACAAGTTATGTGCACAGCATGAAACTGGTGTTAAATGAAAACTGCTGCTTTGTAGATTTGCCCAAACTATTCGATTTTAAGCTCAGTGATTGTGTGAGATAGTAATTTGCAATTTTGATTGATATATTCAATAATAAATTTCGTTTTAATGAGGTATTAAATATATGCAAAACAAGCACTATAATTAAACGATACAGGTGACTCAATTTATCCAATCGTATTTTATAAACAAACTTACTTTCTGCAAAGTGAAACTATATTCCAAATGACTTGTTTTTTAATTAATAGACAGTAATATGACACTTATTAAGACTGTAACGCTTTACAGAAAGTGGTTAGCAAAGAAAAATGCCATCAAATCAACGATTCCTTGCACGAAATTATTTCTAATGTGTAATAGATACTGATTTAATTACTCCAGTGGCCTCAAAATACTTGAATAATTAATTCATACCTATGGGAATTGATATTTTTTACAATTTTACAACTTTCCACCCATATATCATTAAATTTAAATTTGAGGTTAGTACAACCATATTGAGTGATTAAAGAAATCAGTAGGATAATTATTAGCATTATTCAATTACCTTATCAAAATAGTGTATCAAATACATTAGCAAATCAATAAAATCTCCATCTTCACCTAATCCCGTTAGAACTAACGTCACTTGAATCCCAATTCAAAGCAGCTTCGGCCAACTCCGTCACAGATCGTTAATCTGATCGCATCTTGATAGAAACACTGAAATAAGTGTTTACATCTCAACACACACGATTAAAACGCTATAGTCTTTATCGAATTATAGTAATTTGTTAATAATAATCAATGCATTACACTAAAAAGATCTGCGGTGTTGCCAAACCGGTCAGTGACTTACAAGAGCAAAAAATGCGGCGGCCTTGAAGTTACACAGCCTCCGATTTCTAGAACAAACACGGAAAGATGTTTTGTTTTCTTTACGATGCTCCAGATTCGAAGGCGGAAGCGAATCGGTTTCACTAGTTTCGACTGTGCTGATTTCGAATAGAAAAACGTGGGTTGCTTGTATCTTTATCGCCCGTTGATGTCACTTATGAAATTTCGGTCACTGGTGCATTTAGGCACAAAATTTTGTTAAACTATTAAAGTTTTTGAATAATCACAAGCTCGATTGCTCAATCGGTGTCTGTAGGTTTAAAATTACGTACATTTAACCCTCTATACCGACAAGCTTGAAATATCAAGGGTTGAAACTGATTTTATATCAAATGGTACTACATATGATTTCTGCAGGTCCCTCGGCTCTTCACTGTGCTATAATTATTTTAGGTGATATAAGCTTCTAAATTTTATCCATGAAAGTTGAAAGGTGAAGGGTTAATACCTATTTTAAAATTATTTGCTTTCCGCAAGCTTTTAGTGCATTATTCTACGATTATTGTCTTAGGAGATACAATCTTTCAAAATGTGGCAGATTTTCGTTGCTATATTTAGCCCCCTGTGATAGCAAGGTTGAAAGATGAATAAGTTCTATTTCAAAATATGAAGAGTTGCAACATTTTCCTTCCTGTACTGAAAATGAAGGGTTGATACTGATTTCATAATAAAGGGTAATAACTTTTTAGTGCTATATTCTATAATTATCATTTTGAGAGAAGCCATCATAAAGTGACGGATTTTTAGTGCAACATTCAACCCTCCATACCTGTAGGCTTGAAAATAAAGGCTTGGAGTTGGTTTGATAGTATATAGGCTGCTTAAAGGCTTCTGCTTTATTATTAATTTGAAAGATATAAGCTTTCCAAATATAGCAGATTTTGGTGCACCTTTCAAACCTCTATAATAATTATAAGACTTGAAGATGAAAGGCTGAATCTGATTTAAAAGTATATAAGTAGTACTATAAGACTGTTCAAAGGCTTCTGGTTCTTATTACTTTTCATGCATCATTTAACTCGCCATACCTGTAGGGCTGAAAGATGAAAAACTAGAGCTAGTTTCATAGTATAGAGTACTATATAGGCTCGTCAAAGACCTCTTGTTTATTATTATTCTGAGAGATATAAGCTTCCAAACATGGCAAATTTTTCGTACGTCATTCAACCCTCTATACCTGTAGGGTTAAAACATTTTTCATGCATCTTTCAACCCTCTATAATTATTGGGCTGGAAGATGGAAGGCTGAAACTGGTTTAAAAGCATATAGTACTACAGTCTCTTCAAAAGCTTCTGGTGCTTTATCCTTTTGAGAAGTATGAGCTCACAAAATGTGGCACATTTTTCGTGCATTATTTAACTTTCCATATCTATAAGGCTGAAAGACGAAAAACTGGAGCTGGTATTTATATAAAGTACTATATAGGCTCCTCCAAGACTTCTGGTTCATTATTTATTTTAAAAGATATAAGCTTTCAAAATGTGGCACATTTTTGTGCACCTTTCAACCCTCTAAAATTATAAGGCTGCAAGATAAAAGGCTAAAAACTGGTTCAAAAGCATAGAGTACTATATAGACTTTTCAAAGGTTTTTGGTTCTTCATTATGTTGAGGAGTAAAAGCCTACAAAATGAGACACATTTTCCGTGCATCATCTAACCTGCTATATCTGAAGGGCTGAAAGATAAAAAACTGGAGCTGGTTTCACAGTATGAAGTACTATATAGGCTCCTCAAATATTTCTAGTCTATTATTATTCTGAGAGATACAAGCTCTCAAAATGTGGAAAATTTTTAGTGCATCATTCAACTCTCTTTACCTGTAGGCTTAAAAATGAAAGCTTGGAGCTGGTTTGATAGTATATAGTACTAAATAGGCTCTTAAAAGGCTTTTAGATCAGCTATAGGCTTTTCAAATATGGCAGATTTTAGTGCACCTTTCAACTCTTTATAATTATAAGGCTGGCAGATGGAAGGCTTAAACTAGGTTGAAAGCATATATAGACTCTTCAAAGGCTTCTGGTTCTTTATTATTTTGAGGGGTATAAGCCAACAAAATGAAGCACATTTTTCGTGCATCATTCAACCCGCCATACCTATAGGGCTGAAAGATGAAAAACTAAAGCTGGTTTCATAGTATAAAGTACTATATAGGCTCTTAAAAGACTTCCGGTTCATTATTATTCTAAGAGATATAAGCTTTTAAAATGTGGCAAATTTTTAGTGCATCATTCAACTTTCTTCACCTGTGAGCTTGAAAATGAAAGCGTGGAGCTGGTTTGATAGTAGTACTATATAGGCTCTTCAAATGCTTCTGGTTCGTTATTATTTTGAGAAATATGAACTTTTCAAATGTAGCAGATTTTAGGGCACCTTTCAACCCTCTTTAATTATTAGGCTGTAAGATGGATGGCTGAAACTGGCTTAAAAGCATATAGTACTATATAGACTCTATTATTTTTAGAAGTATGAGCTTACAAAATGTGGCACATTTTTCGTGCATCATTTAACTCGCTCAACTTGTATGGTTGAAAGATGAAAGACTGAAGCTGGTTTCATAGTATAATATACTATATAGTCTCTTCAAAGACTTCTGAGAGATATAAGCTTTCAAAATGTGGCATTTTTGAGTGCATCATTCAAACCTCTTCACCTGTAGGCTTGAAAATGAAAGTTTGGAGCTGGTTTGATAGTATATAGTACTATATAGGTTCTTCAAAGGCTTCTGATCCATTTAATATTCTGAGAGATAGGAGCTTTACAAATGCGACAGATTTTAATGCAACTTTCAACTCTTTTTAACTACAAGACTGAAAGATGGAAAGCTGAAACTGGTTGAAAATCATATAGTACTGTATAGACTCTTCAAAGGCTTCTGGTTCTGTATTATTTTGAGAGATATAAGCTTAAAAAATGTGGCACATTTTTCATGCATCATTTAACCTGATATACCTGTAAGGCTGAAAAAAACTGAAGTTAGTTTCATAGTATAAAGTACTATGTAGGCTCGGCAAAGACTTCTGGTTCATTATCATTCTGAGAGATATATAGGCTTTCAAAATGTGGAAAATTTTTAGTGCAGACTTGAAAATGAAAACTTAAAGCTGGTTTGATGGTATATAGTACTATATAGGCTCTTCAAAGGCTTTTGGTGCATTATTATTTTGAAAGATATATATGCTTGCCAAATGTGGCTGATTTTATTTTATTCTTCAACCCTCTATAATAATAATAATAATAAAATAAGGCTGTAAGATGGAAGGCTGAAACTGGTTTAAAAGCATATAGTACTATGGAGACTTTTCAAAGGCTTCTGGTTCTTTATTATTTTGAAGAGTAAAAGCCTCCAAAATATGACACATTTTCCGTACATCATTTAACTTGGCATATCTGTAGGCCTAAAAGATGAAAAACAAAAGCTGGGTCATAGTATGAAATTCTTTATAGGCTTTTCGAATACTTCTGGTTTATTATTATTCTGAAACTGGTTTCATAGTATAAAGTATTATATAGTTTCTTTGAAGACTTCTGAGAGATAAAAGTTTTTAAAATGTGGAAAATTTTGAGTGCATCATTCAACCCTTTTCACCCGAAGGCTTGAAAATAAAAGTTTGGAGCTAGTTTGATGGTATATGGTACTATATAGGCTCTTCAAAGGCGTCTGATTCATTATTATTCTCAGAGAAATAAGCTTTATAAATGTGACAGATTTTAGTGCAATTTTCAACTCTTCATAACTACAACTCAAGGCTGAAAGATGGGAGGCTGAAACTGGTTTAAAATCATATAGTACTGTATAGACTCTTTGAAGGCTTCTAGGTCTGTATATTATTCTGAGAGATATAAGCCTACATTTTTCATGCATCATTTAACCTGATATACCTGTAAGGCTGAAAAAAACTGAAGTTAGTTTCATAGTATAAAGTTCTATATAGGTTCGGCAAAGACTTCTGGCTCATTATCATTCTGAGAGATATAGGCTTTCAAAATGTGGAAAATTTTTAGTGCAGACTTGAAAATGAAAGCTTGAAGCTGTTTTGATAGTATATAGTACTATATAGGCTCTTCAAAGGCTTTTAATGCATTATTATTTTGAAAAATATAAGCTTTCCAAATGTGGCGGATTTTAGTGCATCTTTCAACCCTCTATAATTTTAAGGCTGGAAGATGGGAGGCTGAAACCGGTTTAAAAGCATATAGTACTATATGGACTCTTCAAAGGCTTCTAGTTCTTTATTATTTTGAGGGGTATAACCCTACAGAATGAGGCACATTTTACGTGCATCATTTAACCCGTTATACTTGAAGGGCTGAAAGATGAAAGACTGAAGTTAGTTTCATAGTATAAAGTACTATATAGTCCCTTCAAAGACTTCTGGTTTATTATCATTCTGAGAGATAAGCTTTCAAAATGTGGCAAATTCTCAGTGCATCATTCAACCTTCTTAACCTGTAAGCTTGAAAATGAAAGCTTCAAGCTGTTTTGATAGAAATAGTACTATATAGGCTCTTAGAAGGCTTCTGGTTTATCATTATTTTAAAAGATATAAACTTTCTAAATTTGGCAGATTTTAGTGTAACTTTTAGAAGCCTATGGTTTTTTATTAGTTTGAGAGTTATACCTGTACCTGTAGGGTTAAAAGATGAAAGCTTGAAATTGGTTCAATAGTATATAGTACTTATAGGCTCTTCCAAGGCTCCTATTTCATATTTATTCATTCAGCCCTCTGACCTGCAAAGCTGAAGATGAAAGGTTGAAACTAGAGTTATATATTATATAGTACTATATAGGCTCCTTAAAGATTTCTGGTTTTAGCATGTTACGGTTAATATTGTAGAAAACATGCAGTTTGAGAATGTGATAGTTTTTTGTTGCATAATTTAACCCCTCAACACATAACAATAAGAAGGAAAAGGGTTAAAATTGACTTAATATTGAATGGCATTATATAGGCTTTCTATGGGTGTCTGGTTATCAGTTAAACCCTTATATCGACAGAGTAGAAACTATATTAGCGTTTAGTTTATTACTTTGTTATTACTATTTTAGGAGATATGACCATCATTTAAACCCCTACAGTATAAGGGTTTGAACTAGTTTTATAAGAAATGGCACTGCAAAAGCTTGCTACAAGTTCATTATTTTATGATTATCATTTCAGCTGGGTTTTTTATGCTATCCTATTTAAGGGTTAAAATATTGAGAGTTATTAATGAATTTGTAATAAATTGGACTATGTAGGCTTTCGACCAGCGTTTGACATATTGTTCTACAATCATCTGTTTAGGAGATATGTCTTTTCAAACTGTAACAAACATCATTTTATCTCCTATTTCTATACCGCTGTCAAGTTGTAGTTTTACATCAAAATTATTTAATACAAGATAAAAAATAATAAAAATCATGAAACCTAGATTAATTTTGAGCCGAGCTAACTAATGCAGTCCTTGGTATATGTCATTACGTTGCTTTTTTGTTTGGTACGATGATTTATACCGACAAAAAAATCCGTTCTGTTTTTTATTGATAATAGCAGAGTATCCAGAATCACAAAAGTTAAAAAAGTAATGCTATTATTTTGACATTGATAAATTACATGAAATTAAAATTGATCTTGCAGATGCAGCAAGGTGTGCGACGTCCTTGCCATTTCTGAAAGTCAAAACATTTTTCACTGAATTCAAAAGATTAATTTTATTTATTTTATTCATTATTTGACTTTAGACAGTTTTCGTATGATTTTCTGCGTTTAGTGCATAATAATTTATTATTAACCATCATCAAGGAATATGCAAAAATCTTACGTTTGATGCATCAATCATAATTAAGGGTGATTTGCAAAACAATAGTTTCAATTTATTTAATAAGATATTGTGAGTTATTTATATCTTCAAAATACTATGAGTAATAATATATTATTATTTACATATACCGTTTCATCAAACAGTCATTGAATGTCTACGAACTCTTTCAATAGATGAGGTGTGGCGTAAATTGCAGACACTATACTTATTTGGCACATGTACTCTAGACTATTATATACAGCATCATGCTTTTCAGATGACTAATCCAATGATATCAATATTTATTCATAAATGTGCAAGGATTATATTCACTTTGGCTGTCTGTCTGGCTGGCATGACGCTGAATTCTAGGCAACTACAGCACTTACATATTTAAAAATGAATGATTTCAACAAGTTTGTGTCTTCATCAACCGTTGGTGTCTCTTGATGTATGCCGGGTTGTATTGGATTTCAGCAACTACAGCACTTACAAACTTGATACTGGTACTAAATGAAAGCTGCAGTTTCGTGGATTTGCCCAAACTGTTTAATTTTTTTATTCATACACCCAGTTTTGGGTGAAAAATTAAATAAAAATTCAAAAGGTAATTACTGCTGAACTATGCATGATTGAAATCTGAAAATTGCTGCACAGAAGGAGCAACTTGTCAGTTATTTAATTTTATACCTTAAATTTTGAACTGATATAGGGTAGTACCCATTTTAGGGTAGTAACTATATATCTCAATATCTAGCCTGTTACACAAGATATTGAGATGTGGTTTTCGATGTTAGTATCAGAATGAATTAAACTTTTGTTTTTATGATCAATTTAGGCCAGTACATGACCACCCGTTACTCATTTTCTTAAATCTGTTGTTTTGGAGGTAATTGCATCTATAACTAAACAATAATGCGCTTCAATCATCAAGATGATTCTTTAATTTCGACTTTGAACTTCATGAATCATAAATAAGTATTTAAAAATGTTTGAAAGTCAACTTTCTAAAGCGACCACGAGATAAAATGAAGATATGTGTCTATTATTTCTTTCCATTGTCAGACCTCGTCAACTTTTTCAAGTCTTCATGGTCCTCTAATTTTTGAAACGTCAAATTGACGCAAGACGAGGGTCTCTTCTGCGTCTCTCTTTAATTCCTTGTAATTGAGTATAGTGTTGTCTTTGTTGCACCTGTGACAGTTGAAGTCGCTGGACATCTCTGGATGCAGTGGACCATAAGGGCACACATGTTCGTTAAATTATGCATGAGTTGGTACAAGAGAAAAGGCGACCCGCAGTCACACAGAAAGATGATATATTTATAGATAGCAGAGCCGACAAATATGCCATCGATTTCACTTTTTTTTATTATTTTATTTGTTTATTATATATGAGTTCATTGGAAATAAATCAATCATCAGTTTACTAATTCTTCTTCAAAGAAGTAAAAAAAATTCAAGAAAAAAGTTGTACGGATGGCTACCGATTTAATTACGTTTTAATTCTTTAAATTTGGCTCTGTGTTTTTTCCAACAACGGATCAAAGAACATCTTGCGTAGATTCAAAATGGCCGCCAGCGTCGATGACTTCAGTCTGTGTGCGAGCGAGGTGCGTTTCCATGCTAATAGCTTTAAAATAAGATGTAGTAATCTTTTATTGGGTGCAAATTGCTAATACAATGCAGGGCCGTGTGCGATGCGAATGCGCAGGTATTTGTACATTGCCGTGCGCACTCCGGACCACCGTGACGCGTACTATTATCGGCCATCTCAATGACATGTGGCATTTTGTATGCGACACTCGAAACACATTCAAGCAAATTTTAAACTACTTCATCATTTGTCACGAATAAAAAAGAAATAAACATTTTAGTACAACGTTAGAACGAATATTTCATTTTATGTATTTAATATTTGATTATTCGCTGTGGACAACTTCTTGTTTTATATCTCTTAAAAATCTGAAATAAGTACAGTGGAGTAAAAATTCTGAAAAATGAAAGTGGTATTCCTGTTCTGCAAATATCTGAGCACAAAGCTGGGATAGTTGGGCACAATAAATAACGCGATACGATAAAATATAAGAGCTTAATAACAGATATTATGTGATTAAAAAAATCACACAAGTAAATGCGCACCATTACGTTGGGCGAATGACGGAATCAGGGTCCAGTTATAGGCGCGCGCAGCGAACCAGTGCAGCCGATGCAGGACGAGACGAGGAGGGCTGTTGCCCCACAGCACTAAATCACGAACGACCGCGTGCGCAAATTGCTACCTTCAAGTCTCGACTCGAACACATCTTTTCCATTTTCTTTCTGTTTTGATTTTTCTGGTTGTGGCCTGAAATAATCGATACGACCCTGTATAAACTCCCACTGACACTGCTACCAGGGAATTCCTGCATAATTTCGCCGATCTGCGACATTTGTTTATTTATTGATGGGCAATTACTTAGTTTCTCCTAGAGCCTTACTATTTTTATTCCCATTTCACATAAAAAAATATTGATGTGGACATCACGTGACTTACTTGTAAATCATTTGGATTTATGCAAAAAATTCTGAAAATCTGTCAAGTAAAGTCATTCTTATGCTACAACATTCCTATATACTGATTTTCAAGATTCTACGGCAAGTAGTTCTGAATTTATGCGCAAAATTGAAAAAATTTTTTAACTGAAGTGCACTTCCGGTTCAGCCGCTTGTTATGAGAATGGTAGATAATCATTCAGATGCTACAGCCCACTGAAATACTAAATTTCAATATTCTTCAGTCGATAGCTTTGAACTTATGTGGAAAATTCCGAAAAACTTTCAAGTAAAGCGCACTTCCGGCTCAGTCGATCTCAATAAAAATAGGATATGAGCATCTAAACAGTACTGTCGTTTTGAATACTGAATTCTAATATTCTACGTTCAATCGTTTTGGATTTATCCGGAAAATTCAAAAAATGTTTCAAGTAAAGTGCACTTCCGGTACAGATGATTACAATCACACTTCGAAGTGCACAACTAGATGTTATAAAAGTGCTTAATACAAAATTTCAATATTCTACGACTGATTGTTTTGAATTTATGCGGAAAATTCGAAAAGTCTGTCATATAAAGTGCACTTTCGGTTAAGCCGATTATTATGAGAATAGTAGGCAAATATTCAGATGCTACAGCAGACTGAAATACTGAATTTCAATACTCTACAGCGGATAGTTTCGAATTTATGCGAAAAATTCCAAAAGACTGTTGGGTAAAGTAAACTTCCGGCTCAGTCGATCTCGATGAAAATAAGATATGAGCACCTAGACGGTACTTTCGTCTAAAATACTAAATTCTAACATTCAACGTTCAATTGTTCAGGATTTACGCGCAAAATTCTAAAAATGTTTTGAATAAAGTGCACTTCCGGTACAGACGATTGCAGTCATAATCCAAAATTCACAACTAAATGTCATAAAAGTGCTTAATACAAAATTTCAATATTCTATGACTGATTGTTTGGAGTTTATGCAGATAATTCGAAAAGTCTGTCATATAAAGTGCACTTCCGGTTCAGCCGATTGTTATGAGAATAGTAGGCAAACATTCAGATGCTACAGCAGACTGAAAATACTGAATTTCAATACTCTACAGCCGATAGTTTCAAATGTATGCGCAAAACTCCGAAAGACTGTCGTGCAAAGTACACTTCCGGCTCAGCCGATCTCAATGAAAATAAGATATGAGCATCTAGACGGTACTATCGTCCGAAATACTGGATTCTAACATTCTGCGTTCAATTGTTTAATGCGCAAAATTCAAAAAATGTCTGGAGTGAAGTGCACTTCCGGTACAGACGATTGCAATCATAATGCAAGGTGTACAACAAGATGTTATAGAACTGCTTGATACAAAATTTCAATATTCTACGGTTGATTGTTTTGAATTCATGCGAAAAATTCGAAAAGTCTGTCATATAAAGTGCACTTCCGGTTCAGTCGATTATTATGAGAATACTAGGCAAACATTAAGATGCTACATAAGACTGGAATACTAAATTTCAATTTTCTAAAGTCGATATTTTCGAGTTTATGCAAAAAATTTCAAAAGTCTGTCAAGTAAAGTGCACTTCCGGCTTAGTTGATCTCAATGAAAATTGGATATAAACATCCAGACAGTACTGTCGTCTTAAATACCGGATTCCAACATTCTATGTTCAACTGTTTTGGATTCATGCGAAAAATTCAAAAAATGTTTGGAGTAAAGTGCACTTCCGGTACAGACGATTGCAATCATAATGCAAGGTGTACAACTAGATGTTATAGAAGTGCTTAATACAAAATTTCAATATTCTACGACTGATTGTTTTGAATTTATGCGGTAAATTCGAAAAGTCTGTTATATAGAGTGCACTTCCGGCTCAGCACAAAAATAGCAAATAATCATTTAGACGTCATAGCAAGCTCAAATACTGAATTTCAGTATCGTACGGCTAGCCATTCTGGATTTATACGGAAAATTCAAAAAGTTTCAAGTAAAGTGCACTTCCGGTACAGACGCTTGCAACCATAATGCGAGGTGCTCAACTAGACCTTAGACCAGACTTAAATACAAAATTTCAACATAATATGTTTAATAGGTTTTGAGATTTGCATGCACATACATACATACATACGTACCGACGTCGAGCCGAAAATAGTCAGAATAGATTCAGGGATGCTCAAAACGGATATTTCCATCAGAATCTCGAAATGTAAATTTTGTCGGTTTCACAGTCGTCTTTCACGAAAAAGATGAGTTATTGTAGAAAATTGTTGATAAAAATTGAAGCATCAAACAAATATAAATAAAAATCAATAGAGTCTTATTTTAATTATTGCTTAATTGACAGAAATAAAAATTACCAAAATTGGTTGAAAAATGCGTACAGACATTTCTCATCTTACTTAAACATTAAAGTCAATTGTATGTGAAACTACCTAAATTATAATTAATTTCACCATCAAAATCTGAGGTTGGCACACCAGTCAATAATAAAACACACTGCCGTACGGATAAAATAAAATGTTGAAATAAAAAAATAAATGAAAAATTGGTAATGCTGATCCGAAAGCAAACATTCGAAAACATGAAAGTCGAAGCTTCTGCTTATTGTACCACGTATAAAACTTTTGTATTTATATTTGCTCACAGTCGTCTTTTACAAATAAATTGAGATGTCGTAGAAAATTGATAAAAATTGAAGTATCACACAAATCATGATGAAAATCAATAGAATCTTAATGGAGTCATTATTCAATCGACAAAAAAATAAATTACTAAATTTGGTTTAGAAATGTAGCCTATAGCGTATCTCATACGTACATACATTTTTCGTCACCTTTCCCCAAACATTTAGGTCAATTATAATTATTTTTATCATCAAAACTTGAGGCTGGTGCGCTGGTTGATAGCTAGAATTTACCTTCATTTAAAAATTGAGCACGGTACGTCGAGCTTGGTCAGAACAGGCGAAGCCTGCCCGTTACTTGGGTACGAAGCACTATCGGTTGAAACATAAATCATTGTCTATAGACAATGAGTATGTTAGTCATTAGTCTACATTATACGCTCATTTTTCAATTGATTTATTTTCTATATAAATACTTATATATAATTCTGTATTCAAGTGCTGTGAACCATTGAATTTCAGAAATAAATACGATATTGTTTTGTTTCAGGTAAGGGCAACCCAAAGCCAACTGTTTCTTGACAGCGTAGCGTTGTTCTGCATAAATCGTAAGTGTTTTATTGTACCATGTTAGACACAACTTTACAATAAACCAATTATTGCTCAGTCAAAATAATATAATATAAATCTCCGAGGTCTGGCAGGCGCTAGTTGACCGAGGTGGCCAATTTTACTACACGGTTTAAATGCATGTTTGTCGTCCGCCGATGCAAATGGTCGTGGAACGTGTAAAATTTACGAAGCGGTCGATTTTTCTTTTTTTTGCTGCCTGTTCAGCTGCGATCTCGTTTTATTGAACCCAAAACAGAACTGCAGATATTTATCAATTGTTTACATTTTGTTTTCTTACCTGAACTAATTCAGCAATTACAATTGCATATTGTACAAGTATTTCGCCCGAAATTTTTATTTACACCATAAAATAAAATTATTAATAAATATCAATAAAAGTGATCTAAATATTGAATTCTAACATGAAGCTTACATTTCGTTCATTTACACATAATTTGTTTCGTTATAGTCATAAACAATAAATTGAATTTTACTCTGAGGTATTCTCTTCATAATTATTCCTTTACTCGGTGTGAAATTATTTTTTGAATATTTTTATTTTTATTCCCCACGAATTCCTAGTAGGAGATAACATTAAAATATAAACTTAATAGAACAAATCTGACGTGTACATCAGGTGACTTACTTGTACAATAAAGTTTTCTGTCACTCCAGATTATAATTAATATAATTTTGATAATATTTTGACATGTAAAATGTCAAACAAAATCAAAAAATTGGCAACAAATTATTATTGCCTATCTTATCATTCCAATTAAACTGATTGTTTTATACGGCAAATTCTGAATGTCTGATATACATATAAACTGCACTTCCGGTTCAGTAGTAGATAACTATTTTGATGCTACAACAAATTCAAACACTAAATTTCAATATGCTATGGCTGATCATTTTAGATTTTTGCAAAAAATTAAAAAAAAGTTTGAAGTAAAGTGCATTTCTGGCTTGGCCGATTCATACAAAAATATCAGATAACCATTCTGATACAACATCAAATTAATACTGAATTTCAACATCCTACGGTTGATCATTCTGGATTTATTAGAAAAATTCGAAAAAAGTTTCAAGTGAAGTGCACTTCCAGTACCGACGATTGGAACCATAATGCGAGGTGCACAACTAGACCCTATACCAGTCTTAAAAACAAAATTTCAACATTATACGTTCAACCAGTTTTGAGATTTTCGAGTTACGAACGAACGAACCCACATACGTACCGACATCAAGCCGAAAATAGTCAAAATGGATTTAGGGATGCTCAAAATGCTTGTACTTAGTACAAGTAAGTAAAAACATTTAGGCAGCTCATGGCTACGAATTTCATGATTGGCAGATGTTTAATTTTCTATATCCTGAATAACTCAGGATCTAGCGTAATTAGTGCAATAAAACTTCTCGCTTTTTGGAAGCGAAAAGCTACGGAAAGTTACGAAATCGAATTCGTCCGAATTCGCACGAATGATGCAAATCTGTGGTTTAGAGACGAGCCGCGTCCACTGACTTCGTATCGTTCTTCAATTCATCATTTCGTAGTTTGCAGCTTTCTGCTCCAAATAGACGAGAAGCCTAGCAGAGGACAAAATGAAAAGAGCTTGTAGCAAATACTATTCAAGCGTGTACCAAACGTTTATAATCTATTGTACTGTCTTATATTTCATGCATTATCTCTTAATTGTAATTATATTATCACCAAAACCATCAAAGGATCCGAGGTAGAAATACATGAAGCAATCAGTTGAACTCGGAATATACTTGTCAGTATTCAAGCTGAACTGTGCTTGATTTTGATCAGTATACAACTAATAATAAAAAAAATTATTACAATAGGAAATATCTATAATTACAGGCAGTCAAATAGCTCTTAGAGCATCAGAATCTCTTAAAGAAGATCTGCAAAAAGTAGAAGGAATCTGAAGGCAGACCACCTAGCGGATGCACCACTTATTGAGCCAAAATTGTCTTGCGAGATCTTCATGAAAAAAGCCCAATATTGATACGAAATGGCACAGCCACCAGGTCAAAGACAAGTCAGGGTCTTATTAAATGAATCATTCAAGTAAAGGACAAGCAGTCAACTTCTATGGAATAGGCGGAATGTCAGATGTCACCTATTTAAAAAATGGAAGAATCATCTAGATGATGAAAGCGCATTTTTGACAGCTCATGAATGCTTGTTACTTCAGAGATTTCGCAAATTACCATCTTTCACAATTACTGAGCTTGAAATCAAGCAGTTTGGGCAAACTTACGAAACAGCAGCTTCCATTTAGTACTAGTTTCAAGTTGACTATTTGATAGGTACATAATTTATGCATGTACAAACTCAAAAATAAATTTTAATCTTCATTGTCTAGTTATTGACTGACGGGAGGTCAAGTGCTGTACCTTGAAATGATGATTTGATCTTTATCGAAGCTATATAAAAAAAAAATACACCAAAAGTAAACAAATTTTCATCCAATAATAATAATTCATTCTAATAAGCTTCAAATTCGCGTCAAACAAGTCATTGAATGAATCCCGGACAGATTTGACAACTGTACATGATAATAGTGACACCCGCGGCGAAAGTTGTAACTAGATTTTTATATACTTTAATAAATTTTAGTTGTCATATCCCTAATGTCATATATATCTATGAACATTGTTCCACTTGAAACAAGTAAATGAATAATTTAATCTTCCACAATCACTGAGCTTGAATTGAAGCAATTTGTGCAATCCTACGAAATAGCAGCTTTTATTTAGTACCAGTTTCAAGTCTGTAACTAGTATAGTTGCTGAGAACTCAGCGTCACGCCAGCCAGCCAGCTAGCCAGACAGCCAAAGTGAATATAATAGCGCTTTTTTCCAAAAAATGCGCTAAAAATATAATTAAATTATTCAAACCATTCACTGCTATCAAACAGTTTGCTTAGAAGAGAAACTGACTTCATCAAACAGATAGATGAATAAATACAAAGGGTGAATACAGGGGGTACAATGGACCTTCAAGAAGAGAAGGGTATTTATGGCAAAATCATAATCAATAGTCAAACATGAAATTGGAGCATTACTACATGAATGGTACAAGATTCATTGAAAACAACAGATCAAAGAAGAGCCAGGCTCGTTCTTGATGAACCATTCAAGAAAATTACAACTAAAGAGTGAGCTATGTTAGAAATTCACGGACTTTTACATAGGACTGAATCTGGAAGCAGCATGTGAAGGCTGTGAAGAAAAGCTCCTATCGAAGGAGCCAAAAAGTTGCTAGGAATCTTCAGAAAGACCACCTCTTATTGTATAATAATAATGAAGAGCAAAATTATGACCACGAGTCAAACAGGACATCACTACAATGATGCCACAATATCTATTGGACACTTGACTTTTAATCATTATTTTGGCATTAATACCTTTTTTCCTACTGAACAAGAGGTGGTCCATTAAAAAACTTGCTTGTCTCGATCCTAGTAGTTGTGCCCAACAGATCTTGTGTCATTGCCGTAGTAATGCTTCAATTTTCTGTTTGACTTCTGATTATGGTATTGGTATTTATACTCTTTTTCCTAATTTGCACATCATTTTCGTTGATCAACAGAAGATGGTCTTCTCGAAAAGGTCATGCGATCTTCTGACCTGTTTACAACTTTGAAAGAAATTCTGTCCGTTTGATGACATCCAGGATCTTCTTTAGATTATCAAAATGCAGTTCTTGCTTCTAGAAGACTATCTTCATAAGCAGTGAATGCTTTGTAGTAATATTTCATGCTGTCTTCACAACCCCTGAATATATTGGTTTCTCATTGTTTGTAGGTATTCAGTACTCAATATCTATTGGTCACAACCACCATCAGAAACAAGATAGGCACTTCCTGGAAAAACCATTCAAGTAAAGAAAAAATAACCTATATCTAATAAGTAGGCAGAACGCCAGATACCAACAATCAATAAGGAACCACTATATGAAGGGATGGTGAAAAAAATATGATAAGACACTGCGAAGTGTCCACTGCTAGTGAAGATAGTCTTCTAGGAGTAAGAACTGCACTTTGATAATCTAAAAAATATCCTGGACGTCATCAAACGGACAGGATTTCTTTCAGAGTTGCAAACAGGTCATCTAACGGACAGGATTTCTTTTAGAGTTGCAAACAGGTCGAAAGGTATCTTCTGAGAAGACCACTTTTTGTTGATTAACGAAAATACCAAAATCATGATCAAAAATCGAACAGATAATTGAAGCATTGTTACGGCAATGCCACTAGATTTGTTGGGCAAGCAAGTCAAGCAAGTCTCCTCATGGACCATCTCTTGTTAAGTAATAAAAATGATGTGTAAATCAATTAATGCTAAAATTGTAATCATGAGTCAAACAGAAAATTGAAGCAATGCTGCGATAATGACACAAGATCTGTTGGATATATTCACCAAACCAAAGACAAGCAAGCGTCTTTATGAATAAACTATCCAAGAAAAGGACCGATAGTTTGCTCCTAATGAGTAATTTGAACGTGAGATTAATAAACAGGATTCACCACAAGACAGTGTAGAATGTACGCCTACATAAAATAGGATTGAATCAGGAACCATTATACAGGGATTGTGAAGAACAGGCTAGAAGTCGTGGTTCTCTAGGAGCCAGAAAATTGAACATTGAAAACTAAAGAATATTTTAGACGTCATCCATCTAGAGTTGCAAGCAGACCAAAAGATCTCTGGGAGCTTTCAAGAAGACCACCTTTTGTTGAATAATAAAAATGATGTTTGAGTGACATAAGACTAGCAGGTCTCCTCATGGCTCCCTTTCTTTTTCAGTGGTACAAATGATGTGTTAACCAGTTGAAGGATAATCATGCCAGAATTGTAATCAAGAGTCAAACAGAATATTGAAGCATTACACACAATCAGCAAGGCTCTTTCTGGATGAACTATCCAAGAACAGGACAGCCTACCCCTAATGGGTGATCGAAACTTAAGATTGACAACAGGATTCATAATGAGATACCGTGTAATGAACTATTACTTACAATGGGAAAAAGAAGAAGTAGATGAATCCCTGAACAGATTATGTCACTGCGAAGCATTCACTGTTAACAGTCGTAGTTTTCTAGGAGCTAGGAAATTGAATATCCTGGACGTCATCCAATAGACAGGACTTCTTTCATATATTGATTTCGGAGGGATTATTTCACGTAGTAACATATCTATCATCAGATGAAATAATTGCTAAAAATTTGTGGTGAGTAAATATATGCCTGCATGATGCACAAGACAATGATGAGCACAAATCTCATTATTATATTGCGCCAATATGGCAGAAATAATGCGAGTTAATAATCAAATTATCGATAATAACAATAATGGGTGAATATTGTGAAGACTATGTTGTTGATTTAAAAAATTATCGTCCTTCGCACATCTTTGTTTAACACAGAAAAATCCCACTCAATCTCCCAGACTGACCTTGCAGCATGATGTAACAATCGAACTTTTCAACAAATAAGAATTAAATTAAAAGATATCCATTAATCATCTGGCCAGAATTCAAATTGAAGCGATACAGATAGTGATTTTTTGTCGGCGCCGAAGACGATCCCAGCGTTGGAGAGACACAATACAAAACTGTCTGACTCTTCTGCACAAGAAGAGAATGTGACGGGTCTGTAGATGTTTTCAGAAGAGATCAGAGAAAAAAAAGCGTCTGATGAGGACCATTCGGGTTTAATTTGATTCCTATTGTGTTTGAACTTTACTGGTTAGAAATTCAAGGAAATTGTAACTGACCTTCGAGGCCTGTCTTTGTCAGGTTTATTTTTTCACATTTCTTATTTCTTCCACCGTACAATTTTACGTTTATGATGCGAAATATAAATTTTGCTCCCGTTGAGCTGAATGAGTAAGATGAAAACATTTATTAAGTTAAGTAGCATGAACGACAGACATTAATAACAATTAAAACATACATTACTCAAACAAATAATAACATAATAAGGAGAATAAATTCAAGACTAATCGTAAAATGAATTGAGAATTTCCTACTTAGAATTTTTGTTGCTCTGCTTCTTATTTTCTGATTATCACTTGTAATCTCGCTGAATAAAGTGGTTATCGTTATTTCTTGTCATCACAACTGTTTGCCTGAGATTTATGAAAGCTGTTTCCCTTTCGGATTAAGAGACATCCAAGTACAGTTCGCGTGCACTGCACGCAATCAAAAGAAATAACATAATCCGCGCAAATTGACATTGCAAAATGTCCAACCATTTTTTGCACCTCAAGCTCAAAACTGTCTCCATTTATAGATAAAAATAAAATCGACCTTTCATCCGATATTCTTGTGTATTTTTTCTCTGGAAACTAGAAAACACATTAATAACACACAAACTGTATCGATTATTATACAATTTCGAACTACGTGTACTATTACCGATTTTTCAAACCGCCATAACTCGATTGATTTTGATCAAAAAATGATGAATCATTGAGCTTTAAAAAGTTTGAAGTTATGTCTTCTAGAGAATGTAAGTTAATCCGACGCCACGCTCATCGCACTCCCCACTACAACCCTGAGAAAAAAAATGTTTTTGATGTCAAAAAATGTCAAACTTTGAAAACTTATACCAGGTGCAAAACAGAATATAGAACCAATTTACGACCTAGGAAATCAAGTTCATTCATTTTCTTTCAAATTGCGTCAAAAATGGAGTGTCTGTGATGATTTGGCGCAAAGTTATGAATTAAACAAAAAATAATTACATTTTACGCTTTTTTTGGCCATACATTTTTTTTCTCCTGCGTGTGGTCTGATTAGAAAGCTTCAAACTTCAAAGATTCATATATTTTTGATCAAAATCAACCGAGTTACGGCGGTTTGAAAAATCGGTACTTTTAATGTATTGTCGCAAATATGGAATATTTGTAGTAATTAGTTCATGTAATTATTTATTCGAATTCATTGTGAGTGTAATCCTATTTAGTACTGACAAGGTTGATGTTCAATGTCGGACATGATTGACAGGCTATGGTCACTAGATGTTCGGTGGTTGCCAGGCAACAACTGTTAAACAATTGAATGTTGGCCCATTGTCGGCTTAGGTATATAAGAGCGTAAGCTAGAAGAGGAATTCATTCAGTCAGTGAATCAATACGAGTGACAGTGGGTGATATTGTGAACATACGAGTATATAAAATAAATACTGGCACTGTTACCTGTGTAAATAAATTATTCACATTGAAATTTGTGACAGTATTTTCAAGTAGTGCGCTTTTTTTGCCTAAGTATCTAAGCAACATCAAGACAATACTCTTTGTTTTCTTTTGAGCTGAAGAGTCTGCATTTTGCCAAACTTCTATGATCCAAAAAGTATATGATAATGAATCTATGAACCTTGGAACAAAATCCAGGCCCATCCGTGAGACAGGGCATAAATTTTTCGTTGATTACTGCTCACTTGAAACTTCATGAGTGACTTCATTGTGATGAGTCCGACAGCTTTCACATTTAACGAAATTCTTGATTTAGGGGCGTTTTTCAGCGAGAGCTAATTGAACATATCAATTTCATGAAGTCTTGAAAATGTATCACAGTCATATTGATGTTTACACTAATCGAAAGAATTTTTGATTATAAAATAGAAAATAATATTGTCCGACATGAATATTGGGGGCCAGCGGTGAGTCCGACAAGCCGTACTTGTCACAAGTATGTTGGTATGAAAACGGATTACCGCTAGTCTGAGACTTTGAGGACGTGTTCAATTATTTTTTTTCTAAGATTTGGTCATTTTGTCCGACAAATTTTCGGAGGCGTTTTCTCAGTCTTATAACAGTTCCTTCATCAATGACCGCTTGTCGGACCAAAACAGTCATAATTTGAAAACATATTATCAACAGTAATTACACAAGAGCTTTTTATTTTGCTGGATAAATTTCTGTTTTCACGAAACCTTGTTACCTAGCAATTTGGCAAGAAAACTGTTCTAATAAAATCACGACACCGTAGGTGGAGTGATTTTATTTTTTGAACAGTTTTCGAGTAAAATTGCTGTCAGGTTACAAGGTTGAGTTGTCAAACTGAAATTTATCCCAAGAAAAATAAAATGCTAGAGTGTAATTCGGCGAGATAATTTAACGATATTTTATTTACGAAAAAGTTTATTTAAATGTGCAATTATTGAGAGTACAATTAATATACATCGTTTCATTTGACACATGCCACTACGTATTCTTTATGATTTTCTTCATCAATTCTCCGCATATTCTAAGTCCAATCTAGCAAAATATTTGAAATTTGACATACCTTTGTAAGTACCTCTTTCTAATTCATAACTCTGGTTTCCACAAAATACGATAAATTGTCTCCAGATGAATGATTTATTGTTTTTTGTATTTATAGACACACTTTTCTTGATATTTTCTTTTATATTTTCTTCGAAAATACTCCAAATTATGTTTATTTTGCAGTTTAAGCATGAACAAATAATGCAAATGACATTAATATAGTGAATGTTTTGATTTGGTTGCTAGGAGAAAGGTAATAGTAGATTATGCCCGACCTGTGAAAAATCTGTCATTTCCGCCGTGTTGTGAATTGAGCCGCAATCGCCGGAGTGGAGTGTCAAAATATCGCACTCGCCGGAGGCGAGTGCGATATTTTGACACGGAACGTAGGTGATTGCAAATCACTTCACAACAGGGCGGAATTTGACAGGTTTTTCACATGAGGGACATATGCTATTTTATTTTCGACTCGGTGGAAAATACCCAAAACTAGGGACGGAATTGATTCCATTTCATAGTGCACAGGATATTCTTTCCAATTACCAGCACCGAAAATGCCGCCTTGTGTGTCACACGCAGAAGCTCTCGGTAGGGATCAGGGGCGAGGCTCCTGACAGGTTTCATAGGCGAAGTTGTGGGAGGGTCCAGGGGCGAAGCCCCGGCAGGGTCAAGGGACGGAGTCCTTGCGGGGGGCCTGGGGGGCGGAGCCCCCCGACAAGACCACTTGCGAAAAAAAAGATATAAATACTCGCAAAAAAATAATTCAATATCTGTAAAAAGTAAAACTGGAAACTCTTATATAATAACTTATCTGGCAAGGAACTGATTGCAATTTGCCTCGCCTGTTTTCATACGTCAACTTTCGATGTTTTTTTAGAGTTTTCTGTACTCAACGTATTCATCAAATCCATTTTTTATAATAAAATTATCGGTGTCATCGTATATTTTTGTTATTGACAGATTGACAGTTGCTAAGATTTGATCATTTTATATTTGTAGAAAGATATAATGTATTACCGGCAGACAAAAGAAATACGGTATTTTCCACGTCGTTCAAACGGAGAAAAGGAGGTATTTTCCACCGAGTCGGAAATAAATACCGTTTTATCACTTGAAAAAAGTTACCTTCCTTTTTATCCGCTGTCAAAACGATAAAATTGTTTTCTTCTTATGGCTTACTTTATATTGGAGTGGAATTATCTGTCTAAAAAACATATTGTCCGACAGAAATATTGGTTCTTTTCGTCAGTCCGACAAGAAAACGTTCGCACATATATAACTTAGTTTTTGATATTGTTGACGTATTGAATATCAAGAGATAAATAATGGACATTGTTCATAAGCTAGTAATGAATAATTCATTAATAAAATAATTGAAAATAGAAAAAGAAATATATTATTATGTCGCTAAGTTGGAACGTTATTCACTTTAATCCTTTATCTCTAGGGGTTCCTGGTAGAATTAAATTGGTATTCGATGCTCCATTCGAATCTAAAATTAGGATTAGTGGTTCCCATTCAAGTTTTCAAAGTGACTTTCTTCCCCGACTACAGGAAGGGAAGAGAAATCTTTGAAATTTTTCTTCAGCCATTCTCCCATGTGGTGCATATTTCTCCAGATATACTTCAAATATGCCATATCTCACATTCTCCACACAGACTTCAAATAAGCCAAGTTTCACATCACGTCGTGTGCGCGGTACAATGTTTCCTCTTCACGTCGTAAAATTAAAATGGGACACCTGTATGTATTTTGAGGTTTCTGCACTCGATCATATAAACTTCAAGTATGCCAAATATTAAATTTTTTCGTGCGTGCAATATGCTTGAAAAGGGATACAAAGCTCCCTTTTCACGTATTAATATATAGATCAAAATGGGACACTTGTATATAATTTTCGCTTTCTGCTCCACATAAATTTTGAGTATGCCAAATTTCACACTCCTCCGTGCATGCAATATGCTTAAAAAGAGGTCGAAAGTTTGCTCCTGGCGTATTAATATATAGATATCACAGTTGAAGGTAAATTTGAATGATATTTTAGGTAATTTTCACAGTATACTAACTTTATATCACACATTTGATTCCAAAATAATATGATTATATTGGTGGACAAGCCTTTTTTTATTATTTATAATCAATAATCATACTGACTTCGTATGCATTTTATATATGTATATGTCTATGAACGCAGCCACATTCATACAACATATTTTTGATTTTCTGAAGTATTGCCCCACTTAAATTGTCGGACATGTATACAGTAATGTTCTAGACACTATTTGAATGGAAAATAAAAAACATAGAGATGAGCGGTCATTGATGAAGGAACTGTTATAATCCTGACACGTTTTCAGTGTCGGACTGAGAAAACGCCCCCGGAAATTTGTCGGACGAAATGACCAAATCTTAGAAAAAAAATAATTGAACACGTCCTCAAAGTCTCAGATTAGCGGTAATCCGTTTTCATACCAACATACTTTTGACAAGTATGGCTTGTCGGACTCACCACTGGCCCCCAGTATTCATGTCGGACAATATTATTTTTCATCTAATAATCAAAAAATCTTTCGATTAGTGAAAACATCGATATGACGGTAATACATTTCCAAGGCTTCATGAAATTGACATGTTCAATTAGCCCTCGCTGAAAAATGCCCCCAAATCAAGAATTCCGTCAATGAAGTCACTCACAAAGTTTCAAGTGAGCGATAATCAACGAAAAATTTATTCCCTGTCTCACGGACTATAACGATTATGTAATGCAGTAAGAATGAAACTGGATGATTTGTTGGATGCTTCATGAATGAGAACAGTTCCTTACGACTATGGGCAACCCATTAAATCGCAAAATATTTTGAATGGGAAAAATTTGAAGCTTAAAGAGATGCAATTTGCTAAGATGATATTTATAAGGAAATACTCACAAAATCCTGAAAGAAGTTGCGACTTCAAAAGGGATGTACCTTCAAGGAAAGAACGTCAATTTGACCAAAATTAACTCTGCCTGCTGTTACAGTTGCATATTACTTTCCAAACAGGCGGCACTTTATTAAATTAAGCCCATAAACGATACTTGTGGTTGTTTTACTACCCTTATTGAACTTATTATCATTCATACGTGCTTTCTCAATATTTTTGTCCCTAAAAGTAAAAGGATTGCTGGATGAAGATTGTGACTTCCAAAGGGATGTACTTTCAAGCGATTTTACAGAAATGACCTCTACTTTTTTTCAATTGAAATTGGTATTTTGATATCAGAACACATCTGTTCTCAGATTATTTTGAAGATCAAAAGTGTATCACAATTACATGGAATTTTTTCATTGTATGAGCAAAACTGAAGAGATAAATCCTAAAAGAAAGTACATCTTCATAGAAAGGACAATAAATATCAAACATATTGTTTTAAATCCTTCTATTGTAATTTTCTGCATGTGTCACTGTGAGGACTACTTTCTCTGCATACCGTGCGAATTCCATACCGTCTGCAGATACTCGACAATCGACATACCGACAGTTTCACATCGAGACGCACCTCCCACACGGAAATCTGAGAAACTCAATGAGAGAGTGTAGCTCACATGTAGTGTGCAATTTCTGAACAATCTCTAATCAAAATGGCAGAATCAATAACTGATAACTGAAACAAAAATAATTAATTGCATTTCTCTGAGGACATAAATCTTCCTATAAGATAAGGTCGTTTTTTCGCGATAGTCTGATTTAAACAACGAGTGTTGGCGTCAACTTTCTTGCCATTTGTGTTCTTCTTTAGCGAGCGGAATGCTGAGAAAGTTGTTTTCATGAAAGTTTTGCGAAAGGGCAGTTGTCGCAGGAGATACATGAAGGCACATTGTTTTTACATGTGATGTCTTCTTCGAGAGCCGCTGTCGATCCCAGAGGTGTTGTGTTATTATGTACCAATGACAGCCGAGTTGCTTATTAAGACTTTCTTAACAGCATGAAACAAGTGTCACCAGTATATGAATTATTTATATAAATATATCGAGTTTTTATACTCTAAGTACTAATTAACATACAATTATGACATTTGTGTTTCGATACACAATGCAAAAATCCGTACTGATTCGTATTGGGGCAATTTCCAGATAATAGCATCCTTTAGGAGTAATCATACCAAATTTCAGCCATATTGGCAGAGTACTCTACGTTCAGTGCTTATTTGAATCATTAAAAGTCAATTAATTTTGATGAAACTGGCGAAATATTACTTCATAACAAATAAATCACTTCAGAAGACCAACGAGAACCAAATGAAATTAATAAAATCCATTATATAGATTCAGGAACAATGTTAAGTGTTTGTTTTATTCTTGAGGGAAGTTTCAGAGGGATGGAAAGCATGACCTGTACATTTCGTCCATTTCAGTAATCCATAAAAAAGTATTCTTTCAAGGAATTATTTTGAAATGGAGGCATTTTAATGCTATTTGTTCATTTTTTTCTTGAGAGCAGAAAATTCAAGTTTCTGAGGGATGAAAAGTACAAATTTCAAGATCATTTCATTTTGTGCCTTTCATTATTCCATAAAAAGTAATATTTGAAGGACAGTTAAAGATTAAAACGGTAAATTGGAGAAAGAGAAAAATTGTGAATTTCTAGTAATATGTTATTTATTTATCCCCCTACCCCTGAATCAAAGATGGTGAATAACAAAAATTGTTTGTCAAATTTCGGTACCATCAATATACTAAATGAATTTGCTGTGTAAAATGGCCTTAAATTGGAGTTTACTCTTGTGGGAGACCCAAACATTTAGTCAAGCGAGTTACCTAATTTAAATTATTCTTTAAAAATTAAATTTTATTTACAAAAAATTGCATTTAAGCAAGGAATAATCTTTATGCTTACTTTTGGCCCATTTTATAACAACAACGCACTAAATCATTCTTCTGAAGTTGTGATTATGAAATAGATGGAATTGCTCTCCAAAATGAATGATTTTATTGAAATTAAGATGTGATTTGAAAATTAATGGCCATTTGGTAGAATTGGGCCAAATCTGTTATTCGGAAACGATCAACAACTGAATTAACGTTGGACAAACTCCGTCCATTGGTAGCAGAAAGCTGCGAACTGCGTAATGATGAATCCGGGCAAATGCTACAAAAACCTTTGTTATATTGATTATATCAATTTTGAAAATCATGTTGAATATTTGTTAAATTGGACTCGTTGATGTCATACCAATTTTTGAACGGACAAAAAAATGCTGTTTTTGTCACCGAATAGCAAAGATGTCATTGTGAGTTATTTTTTAATATTTTTTAAAATTTGCGTGGGTTCTCCACATCATTTTGAACCACGAAAAAAACGTCCGCAGTTCAAGATTAATGTTATTTTTGTAATAAAATGTTAGTAGGTTGGATCAAATAAATTTAAATTAAAAATATTACATTATTTCATGTAAACCTATATAGATATGTATCATATTTTATGATCTGGTAGCTTATATCATTTATTATGATTCTGTAGTCATAAATCTGATTCAATTTTAATATTTCAAATAATAATTATATATTTGAATATTGAAATTTACATATTTCTTTTTATATGTCGTAAAACTTTATCAAATTTTTATATCTTCGTATAAAAAATGATAGTATGGTTATTATTGATGACCTTTTCAACCAATCTGGTTTGGAGCACCCAGGTGGCTTATTAAATATTTTTTAATTTGTTATAAATATTTGTTGTCCTTTTTAAAAATATAAATTCCATCATCAAAATTGTTCAAAACACAAAAATTCCTGCCAACACGTGTTTCACAATCTTAAGGAGCAGTTTTCAGTAGAGATGTACTCAAACTGACGCATGTATAAGTCCTTCAAAATTACAGAACACCCAAATTAAGGTCCATTTGTACTTTTCTGTTCAAAATTGCTCATTTTACCAACTCTCGAAATAATATTTACACTCCTAAAATAAGATGAATGTAGATTATTATTCATCATCATCATCAGCTGTTCTACCATTCAATTAGGATATACGAGCCCTAATTAGCTTCCCCCGTCCTCCCCTGTTTTGTGTTGATCAGTTATAATTGTCTATATCTATTATTTTATTATTTCTATGTTGTTTTTTGTCGACTTTTAGCTCTTTTCAAGCAATTTGCCTTCGAAAATTGATTTTTGATCATGATTAGCATCACTACCTTTCTTTATAGTTGGAAAATTATTATATGGTCTTCTTGAGAATCACTGTACTGCGACTTTTTGGTCCATGGTATCCTCTGTATTTACTCCCCTACTAGGAGTGCAATTTTTATCTGTAGGAGACTATGGGTGAGATTCTGAATCTCTTAGGTCCAGTTGCGCAGTCTTTGGTTTATCCTAAGCGTAGCGTAATTATTTGAGCAACGATTTTGGAACAATATCAAAAACAAAAGGTCGATTTACTAGATCCCATCCAATATCTGCTGACAGTTAATCCTTCGCATTGACATATCACGTCTTCCACACCACTTCTGGTGTTTGTAGATGTTTGATCATGGTATCTACGCACAGGAGAAAGCCATCAGTCGGTTTTTTCAGATAGCTCATCCAGAAAGTGCCCTACTTATTTTTAACCTGGTGATTGTGTTCGAAAAATCTTGTGCCATTGTCGTGTGACATTTAGAAGACACATAGAAAAAAACCATGAGTCGTTTTTTTCAGATGGTTCATCCAGAAAGTATTCTACTTTTTTTTGACCTGGTGGATGTGTTCAAAAAATCTTGTGCTTATTGCCGTAGCAATATTTTGTCCTCATGTTTGATTATTTAACAAGACTTTGGCATTATTGTCCATCCTCGTAGTTTTTAAAATATTATTATCAAACAGATGTTATTTTTGACTCCTCTGGTCAAAGTAATGTCTGTTTGATAAAATCCCGGAGTTTTTTCAAATCTCCTGGCGAGCCACAACTGCTAGCAGTGAATGCTTTGTAATGACATCAACTGTTCAGGAGTTCATCCTGTTTTTCATAACTCTTACAGAGTGCTTCTCGATTCAGTCCTATTTTATGAAGACATTCATTTCACAGTGTCAATCCTGTTATTAATCTTACGGATTACTCAACAAATTTTGTGTCATTGATGAAATTTTCTGTTTGACTCTTTACCATTTTTTCCGGCTGGCACATCATTTTTATTATTCAACAAGGGGTGGTCTTCTTAAAAATCCCCTGCAACCTTTGACCAGTATATTATCATCAAGACTGTCCAGTATTTGGGAATCAGGTAGCGGGTGAACCTTCCACCGCTGCAAGAAGATAATTTTCACCCTGGTTGCCGGGGAGTAAAGACAGTCAGTTAAGAAACCACACTCAAGGCATCAAGAGCCAATATTTCCAAATGTATCAATCAGTCTCATTTAAGTTAAATTGTAAATTTTGTATATATTTTCGGAGGTATCATAAAAGCAAAAATCGAATAACACTGTTTCATTCCGTTTAAATACGGTAGTCCTTCGAACGCTCCTGAGTCCCGCCAGCGTCTCAACCACGAATTCACAACAAAGACAACATCAGAGCATTTATTTGGAATTGTGGTCGCTTTTTGATAAAATAATGTGATTTAAAATATTTCAGGAGTAATTTTGTCACTGTGAACTAAGCATGGATGCATTATTTCACGCCTGACAAAAAAGACAGTCCAAACAACGAATCGCCGATGGAGATTCTGTACTAAGAAAAACGACGACCGTCCCGTCACTTTCATCAATCAGGAAGGAAATGACGACTGTCTGTCGGGTTCGCAGGGAATAATCTTTGTAGACTTTCTGAAAAATGTTAAAACTGGTTCGCTATTAGGCTACCTGAAGTCCAAATTTCTAGGAAAACATCCAAGAATGGCCCAAAAAACAGTCTTTTCTCATCAAGACAACATCAGACCATTCATTTGGAGTTGTGGTCGCGAAATTGGTAAAATTAAGTGGTCTAAACAACTTTAGGACAAGTTTCATCACTGTAAACAAATCATAGATGCATTATGAATTAAAGAATTCATTGTTTAGACTATTTTTTGGTCTCAGGCGAACAATAATTCATCCATGCTTTGTTAAAAGTGAAGAAACGGTCCTAAAGTCTTTTAGACCACCTAATTTTACCAATTTTATGACCACAACTCCAAAAAATTAGTTTGATGCTGCCTTGATGAGAAAATACTGTTTTGTGGGCCAATCGTTGATGTTTTTCTAGGAATTTGGATTTCAGACTGTCTAATAATGAGCCAGTTTCAACGTTTTTCAAAAAGTCTACAAGGATTATTCGCCGCGAATCAAGCAGACAGTCGCCATTACCTTCCTGACTGATGGGACGGTCGTCGTCTTTCTGACAAAATTACTCTTGAAATATTTTAGACCACCTTATTTTACCAAAAGGCGACCACAATTCCAAATAGATGGTCTGATGCTGTCTTAATGAGAAAATACTGTTTTGTGGACCAATCGTGGATGTTTTTCTACAAATTTGGATTTCAGGTTGTCTAATAACAAGCCAGTTTCGACATTTTTCAAAAATTCTACAGAGATTATGCCCTGCGAATCCAGCAGACATTCGTTATTACCTTCTTGACTGATGGGACGGTCGTCTTCTTTCTAGGTACAGAATTTCCTTCGTTGATTCATTGTTTGGACTATGTTTTGATCTCAGATGAACAATAATGCATCCATGTTTTATTCAAAGTGACGAAACTAGTCCTAAAGTCTTTCAAACCACCTAATTCCACCAATTTTGCGACCACAACTCCAAATAAATGGTCTGATGTTGTCTTGATGAGAATATACTGTTTTGTGGGCCAATCGTGGATGTTTTCCTAGAAATTTGAATTTCAGGCTGTCTAATAACAAGCCAGTTCTAATATTTTCAAAAAGTCTACAAAGATTATGCCCTGCATATCCAGCAGACAGTCGTCATTACATTCCAGACTGATGGGACGGACGGTTGATGTCTTTCTAGGTACTGAATCTTTTTAGGTGATTCATTGTCTGGACTGTTTTTTGGTCTCAGGCGAACAATAATGCATCCATGTTTTGTTCAAAGTGACGAAACTAGTCCTAAAGTCTTTCAGACCACCTAATTTTACCAATTTTGCGACCACTACTCTAATTGAATGGTCTGATGCTGTCTTAATGAGAAAATATTATTTTGTGAGCCAATTTTTGATGTTTTTCTGGAAATTTGGATTTTAGTCTGTCTAATAATGAGCCAGTTTCAACATTTTTCAAAAAGTCCACTAGAAATATTACCTACGAATCCAGCAGACAGTCGTCATTAATTCATCTTCCGGACTGATAGGACGGTCGTCGTCTTTCTAGGTACAGAATCTCCTTCAGCGATTCATTGTTTGGACTGTTTTTTGGTCTCAGGCGTATAATAATTCATCCATGCTTTGTTAAAAGTGACGAAACTTGTCCTAATCTCTTTTAGACCACTTTATTTCACCGATTTTGGGACCGAAACTCCAAATAAATAGTCTGATGCTGTCTTGATGAGAAAATACTGTTTTGTGGGCCAATCGGGGATGTTTTTCTAGAAACTTGAATTTCAGGCTGTCTAATAACGAGCAAGTTGCAACATTTTTCAAAAAGTCTATAAATATTATTCCCTGCGAATCCAGCAGGCAGTCGTCACTACCTTCCTGACTGATGGGACGGTTGTCGTCTTTCTCGATACAAAATCTCCTTTGGTGATTCATTGTTTGGACTGTTTTTTTGATCTCAGGCGAACAATAATGCATCCATGTTTTATTAAAAGTGACGAAACTAGTCCTTAAGTCTTTCAGACCACTTAATTTCATCAATTTTGCGACCATGGTTCTAAGTAAATGGTCTGATGCTGTCTTAATGAGACAATAATGTTTTGTGGGCAAATTGTGGATGTTTTCCTAGAAATTTGAATTTCAGGCTGCCTAATAATGTACCAGTTTCAACATTTTTCAAAAAGTCTACAAGAATTATTCTCCGCGAATCAAGCAGACAGTCGTCATTACCATCCTGACTGATGGGACGGTCGTCGTCTTTCTACGTACAAAATCTCCTTCGATGATTCATTGTTTGGACTGTTTCTTGATCTCAGGTGAACAATAAGGCATCCATGTACTGTTCAAAATGACGGAACTAGTCCTAAAGTATTCTAGACCACACAATTTCACCAATTTTGCGACCACAACTCCAAATAAATGGTCTGATGCTGTCGACTGTTTTTTGGACCATTCATGCACGTTTTCTTTAAAATATGGATTTCAGGCTGCCTTTCCCACTGAAAAGCCATTGTATGGACTGTTTTTTGATGTCAGGTGAGTAATGAGGTATCCATGTTTAGTTCATACTGGCGTAACAGCCTTCCGAATAACAGAAAACACTAAACACGTATATAGATAAACCAATTTGGCTGAAATTTGGTACGATTATCTACAAGAGATGCTTCTAACCGAAAATGAAATCTGCTGTTTCGTAGGATTGCAAATTGCTTGATTGTGAGAATTGCCAAAAATGCGTTGAAAGTCTGCAGAATTTTGTGGTGCCGCCACTGGGCATAAACACCTTCCCCCATCTTATTATCAAAACCAAATCACCCATGAAGTGTAACCAAATCTAATGCAAGAATTGCCTGCTGGTCACCGAACTATCCTCCATAAACTAACTCTTTTTTGGCTTGGGATGTTATAAAAAATGACCGGACCATCAAAAAGTATATGGGCGGTTAAAATTTCGGTGTGAAATTACGACCAAAAAATAAATGCCAATAATACCACTTGTTTTATTGCAGATGAAATGACAGCGACCAGGGATCGGTATATTCTTCTTTACCAATTGGCAGTTGTTTTTAAAATTAGTAAACAGGTTCTTCGTGTGTATACACTACTAATTTGAATTCATTTGTTCAGCTTTGTGTGTAGTTTTTTGTTTCTTAAGGACAGTGGATGCTAGATAAAATAGTTTCTATATAATTTAGTCATAAAATTTTATGAGTAATTGTGAACATTAACGGAAGAATCTTTAAACTTTACAAAGTAAGAAGATTACTGTAATTATCTTTTTTCTTTGTTCCGTTTTGGTTGATGTCCCCAAAACATAGTTCTTCTTCTATTAGGCACACACTTCCTGGGGCATCAAAACTTGTGAGGCAGACAATTTTGGAACGTATTTTTGAGGCACAATTAATTTCTAACAGGATTAATGGAAATGCTTCTTCAAATATTTGTAAATAATTTCAATTTACAAAAGCATTGGTGCACGACTGAAGTGTAATACTTTGTCCATTGTTTGGTCATCACGTAGCAAGCCTCCCGATCTTCAATTAAACCTTAAAACAATTATCCATGGTCCGAATCTAGTGACCGTTGTCATTACAAAAACGAACATTATCCACAAACGGGAAGTTGAAGAAAACCGAAACAAATGCAAGATTCGAGCATCGAACTTGGTAGTGATGTCAATGACGCAAGAAAGGGAGCTTTTTCCCCAACATTCTCTCCAAATTTTCATCTAAAAAATTATTTGTAATCGTTGGAACTGTTTGGGAAGCAGTTAAATATTATCTAGGAAAACACTAAGGAATATAAATTTGAATTCAATAAAAAATTGACAGCAGAAAATATGTTTGAAGTAGCTATAACTAGAAAACGCATGTAATAAAGTTTCTTCGCGCTAGGAATGCATCCACTTGTCTATTTCATATCAAAGTAAGCATCTTTCGCAGGCAATATGATGCGCAAGCAACAATGCGAAGCTGCCGATGAAATTTGTTGTCTCAAAGACCTCTAGATATTCTTTGCTTCGGCGTTCACGTCAGATTGTATCGCGCATCTGATCGCGTTCCCTTTGAACGATAATATGTGCACTTGTTTCTTTATTGCATTTTGCTGCGGATGAACTTGTCAAAAAGAATTTATATGGCAGGAGAGGTGATAGTTTTCCGACACTTTTCTCGCCGATCATTTCTGAATACAATACATCTTGTAACAAATAGGGAATATTTCGTCATTAATTAAGCTGTGATAAAAAATAAAAAGTTGACAATGACATCTCAATTTCGAAGGAGACTGGGTAGATTTTTATTTCGATAATAAAATCTCATACACCCGAATATTTGCCGCTTGCCCTCCTCCTGGGCCCGGCTCTGGAAGGTCATGATGCGCAGACGGAGGAACTTAATGAGCGAAGAATAATAAATATAAAAGTTTATATTGATGGCAATGTCACAAAAGATGTTATCAAATGAAATATAAAAAAATATTTTTGTTTTTTAATGTGGATATAAAAACGCATGCCAATTATAAAAAATTATACGGAAAGTGGAGTTATCAAAATTAATTTAGTTATATGATAATTTGAGTAAGCAAGAAAAAATTGTTACTTGAAGTTAACTCCTGACCGTTTCATTAGCCAGAACTCCCTTTCCAGTTGTCTTTGTCTAGTCTAATTTTGTTTTGGAGTAAATCAGGCTTATAGAAGATCAGTGATTATGGCGGGATGGACAAGAATTTAAATTTGACATTTCAAATACTAAAATTAATACTCGCATACAAAATATGTGTAAAAAATACTCAAATAATCACAATATTAAATTTTAATATTAAAATATTGAATCATAAAGTATATGCATGGAATATTATATAGAGCAAATGGTCTCCACGGCTTTGCTGGCCCATACGGACTCTTGTACAAATTTCCATGGCTGTTTTACATATTGAATGTGACAGAATTTCGTTGATACACTCAATTTCCGAAACTATATGTCGTTCACATTCATACCTCGCAATATAAGCACAAAATACTTGACTATCATGTCGCGATAGCGAGCACCATTAAATGTTTTTGCCTGATCAGCTGCTTCTTCGAAGAAGAATGGTCCGATGATGCCTCCGGCCTAAAATTTGCATCAAACAGTGACACGTTGTGGATGCATTTGTTTCCCAACAATCACTCGTGGGTTTTCTGAATCCCAAATGCGACAATTCTCATGATTAACGAAGCCATCAAAATTTTAATGAGCGTCACGCTGAAAATTGAGAGTAATGCAGATTCAAATCAAGTATTATTATTTGTAGAATGACTGATCCCAATAATATTGATAAATAAAATACTTTGTCGCTTTATAAAACTTCAGAACAATGATATTAATATCTTCAAATTCTCATCTGTACACTTCCGGCTGAAGAAGCATTTAGAAATCTAGAAGAGATAAGTTTTACAAAATTAGATTTAAATTTAATTTCTAATGTATTTATCCAATGAACTTACTGTATCATTGTAAGTCAGATTTATCAAATTTTTTGAAAACCGAACCATTCTTCTTACCAGTATGACAAGAACGGTGAAACCACAATTTAAACCAATTTTTTCGGTTTTTGAAGATATTCAAATATGTGAAATCAAATACAGTACCAAAATATCATATATAGTCCAGTCAATGCACGAAAAAACTGCCAAACAGCAGCAATTTGCACCACAATTTGGATTTGGGTTCTGCTTACTCTCTATTTCAAAGTTGTCAATGTGCCGAGGGTTGCTTTTTATTTTTCAGGCATGTAAACTACTCCTATTCGAAAATAACTGTAGAATTGTATATTCCAGCGTTTAATCGATAGAAATTATCATTGCATCATGAATTACAAATTGCAACCCTTATAAAAATAACCCATACTGATTAGAATTTGATTAAGAAAATGGAAAAATAAAAATTCCATTTATAATAGACCTTGAGTTTTTAATTGAAAGAATAAATATATTTTTTGATATAAAAAACAAGAAAAAAATCAAAAGACATAATTGAAAATCATTTACTTCTTCATCCTCATTTCTTTCCAAGTCTGACTCATCCTTGTCTTCCTCGTCGTCTTCCTCTTGATCTATAGTTGGAGCACTATTCAGACAATTATCTCCGCTGCATGTTGAACAAGTTGAATTACAGAAGAGTTTTACTTTTCAGCAACCACAGGTTGAACCACAATCCTTTTTGCAGTAAAACAGTAAAAATTTGTGATTGGGTATTTTTACTATAACTCGCTTAGTTTTTGAGCTATCAAGCTCAACAAAATACCATTTTGTAGGTTCTTTCAAGAGCTATAAGCTGATGCAAACAACATATGCAAACTTGAAACGGTCATATCTTACTCAATTTTTATCGTACAGATAAGAAAAGAAACCAACATTTTTAGAAGAATAACACCCACATTCTTTAACTCCTTCAAATAGTTTTTGAGTAATTTTTAAAGAAAGGCAACTTTTTGCAAACCTGCAAAACAGCTCTCTTCACTTCAAGCTCAAATTTTTTCAAAACCATGTTATTTGAACCGGTCAAACTTATAAGGCATATTACAAGTATATAAATAAAATAAATTGTAAAGTGGTAGCAAACTTTTTCAATTGGAGTGGTAATTAGGGGGTGATTTTTTTTGTCGCTAAAAAAATAGGGACCAATTTTGTTTTTGTCATAACTCGCCTAATTTTGATACTAGGAACTTCCATAAAAAAAATATTTTACATTGAAACTTTCGATTTTGGCGTTTGACGAAGAAGAACCAATATTTAACAATTACTCCGTTAGTTTTCTTTATAAGGTACATTTTTATTCCGAATGATTTTTTTCATAAAATACTTATTTTCAGAGTTATTCATGAACAACCGTGTTAAAAAATTGATGTTTTCACTCTCGAATAAGTCGAAAAGTATTGACTTTCAGTAAGAACTTTAAAGAACAAAAGCTACTTAGAATTAGGCAATCCATCCATTCTCATACTTATTTTTAATAAAAAAAGTTTCATTCCCGAGAAGGGGTGACGTCCACCTTCAGGATAAAAGCAACCCTCGGCACATTAACAACTTTGAAGTAGAGGATAAGTAGAACCTTCAGCCAAATTTTGGTACTAATCGGTGCTGTTTGGTAGAATTGCTAGGAAAACCGTGCATTGACTGGACTAATACATAAATAACATTTTATCAAACACAGCCAGAAGCAGATATTAAAAATGGTTTTGGTTACTAAAATCAGTCATAGGATATTTGTCATCTAATAAATAAATAAATAATAAAATTAATTTAATTAGGTTAACAAGCCATTGACAGTTGTCATATGATACAACATGCCGATACTAGATAGCGCCACAGAACAAATCTACTAGTAAGAAAATCATATTCACACCACTAAAAGAAATTAAAAAATATTTTTCTAAATTATTATTTTGAAATATACTGCCGCTAAAACTCCGGGAAATATTATGAAACATTGCTCATAATTTTTAGTCCTATTGTAGTGAAGTAACGTTAGATATAAAAATATTTTTTTTTTAAAAAACCTCGGAACCCTTTTCCACTGTACGAATTTTCATGCAATTTTTTCGTTTGCATTGCTAGAAGCTTAAATCAAAAACTCTTCAAAATTTCCCGATCTTGATTACAAAATTATTTTATATTATTAATTCATTAACAAAAATTTATTGACGACTGAATATTATTTCACTTACTGCTATTCTTTCTTAATATTTTGGACACTGATTTTGTAATAAAATATTGTTTTGTATCGAAGGAGGCAGTGCGACTTATATTTCCAGTTGGAGTTTTTAGATTCCAAATTGATAACTAATAAACATAAATGTATTGATACTTCATTTTTATTTTGTCTCGTTTCTGTAGGGCCACTGGTTCAATGATGAATTTATTATTTGTTTGGAAGTAACTGATGAGCTTCAATTTATTTCAGTATTTTCAGATTTTAGTCAATACAACAAGAAAAAATTGAAGAATCAACTAGATGATGAAAGCGCATTTTTGACAGCTCATGAATGCTTGTTACTTCAGAGATTTCGCAAATTACCATCTCCCACAGTTACTGAGCTTAAAATCAAGCAGTTTGGGCAAACTTACGAAACAGCAGCTTCCATTTAGTACTAGTTTCAAGTTGACTATTTGATAGGTACATAATTCATGCAAGTATAAACTCAAAAATATTTTTTAATCTTCATTGCTTAGTTATTGACTGGCGGGAGGTCAAGTTCTGTACCTTAAAATGATAATTTGATCCTTATCAAAGCTATATAAAAATAATACACCAAAAATAAACAAATTTTCATCCAATAATAACAATTCATTCTAATAAGCTACAAATTCGCGTCAAACAAGTCATTGAATGAATCCCGGACAGATTTGACAACTGTACATAATAATAGTGACACCCGCGGCGAAAGTTGTAACTAAATTTTTATCTACTTTAATAAATTTCAGTTGCCATATCCCTAATGTCATATATATCTATGGGCATTGCTTCACTTGAAACAAGTAATTGAATAATTTAATCTTCCACAATCACTGAGCTTGAATTGAAGCAATTTGTGCAAACCTACGGAATAGCAGCTTTTATTTAGTACCAGTTTCAAGTCTGTAAATAGTATAGTTGCTGAGAACTCAGCGTCACGCCAGTCAGCCAGCCAGCCAGACAGCCAAAGTGAATATAATAGCACTTTTTTCCAAAAAATGCGCTAAAAATGCGCTAAAAAAAAGTTATTGAGGACTAGATTTTTTTTATTCTTTCTCAATAATCAAACACAGTTTTATTAATTACATTTTTAAACTTGAAAAAGGCAGCACTTTGCTGTTGAAACGCTGTGTTTCTAATCATTTTTATATACAGAACTTCACCAGATAAAACATATTTATTAAAGTTTCATTGATTTAGGACAACTAGTTGAGAAAAAAATTGACTGCGTTAAAAGTCACCATTGGCAGATACAAACTCCATGTCAATATCTCCTAAACAAAAACATTTTGTCAGGCTAATTTAATTTGCAATAACTTCAATGCTTTCTTGATATTCGTACAAATGGTTGAGAAACAAATTGACTGATTGCTTTAAAGGTATATGCAACTTATCAAACTATTGGTAGTTACTGATTACATACCAATAACTTTGGAACAAAAATAGACTTGGATTAATTTTATTGCACAATAACTTGAATGCTTCCTTGATATTGAATCAAATTTTCATCAATCTGGGACCACTGGCTTCGTGTGAAACTGATTATTTGTTTCGAAGGAGCTAATGCGACTGATTAATATATTGGTATTTTAAGATTCTATTTCTATTATTTATGAACGAAAATTTATTGAAAATTGAATATTATTTTACAATTACTAATATTCTTTCTTGATATTTACACAAAGTTTCGTAATTATAGGACCGCTGATTTTGTAATAAAATATTATTTTGTTTCGAAGAAGGCAGTGCGACACATAATTTCAACTAGTATTTTCAGATTCCAAATCGATAACTTATGAACAAATATATATTTATACTTGATTTTTATTTCGGGGCCACCCTTATTCTTCCGCAATATTTGTGCAGGGTTTTGTTCATGTAGGGTTACTGGTTTAATGATGAATTTATTCTTTGTTTGGAAGTAACTGATGACTTCAATTTATTTCAGCATTTTCAGACTTCAGTCAATACAGCAAGAAAAATACGTTTTTACCTGAAGTCCCTTCAGGCCCCAAGGACAAGTTTATACTAGAAGTGCGGAAAAGATAGTTTCCAATATCAATTTAGTTAATTTATTCTATAATTCATGTACTCTGAAGTATCGAGTACATACTTTAACTTATACCGCATTCCTCGGATGAAATATTCCACTTAAAAAATGTGGAGCACGCCACTAATAATTAAAATAAGTTTATGTGTTTGAGCCGAAGGCAAATTTTCTATAAAACTATGATATTAGAAGTTCAAGGAAATTGCTATATACAAAGTATGGCTTTAAGTATAATAAGCAATTATTGTAACTTTTATGCTCACATAAACTCTAATAGCCTCACAATTAATTGCAGGATTTGCATAAATTATTGATTAGCTTCCAATCAGAACTTGCTGAGCATAAACAATTTCAATCATTATATTCTAAATTAATTGAACAATGTATTCAAATTAATTGGAGCAAAATCCTTGATGCAAATGTTGCAGAACTCCGTGATGAATTTTGCAAAAGAATTTCTGTTGTCCAGAGGTACTTAAACTTATTTATTTATCGCAACAAGTTTGCTATTTATTTTAAATTTTATTCGCTTTGTATTTGGACCGAGTCCGAGTTTCTCGAAGCCTCTACAAAGTTCTAGTGGTTTCCAAAAACTCCACCAGACATCACCCGGCGTTTAATCTGTTCGTTACAATATTTTGGTTGAATCAGTGTTCAAAAACATGTGGACAAGTGAATGGTAATCATTCTTCCGTAACAAATTAGGATCAGTGATAATTCCTTGTTTGTTTAACAAATGATAGCATCGTGAGCACGGAAACCAGTAGTGCACATGAAAGCAAGCGAGTAATTGACGTTTACTTGGTGTTATGATTTAGTTCCGGTCTGCAAGTGAACCATGAAGGTACACTTCTAAAAATTATTATGTATGACGTTTTCTCATAACATTTATTAACGTTAGCTTTTACTTAAAGATCAATTAAACACTTATTGGACCTTCGGTCCACATTTTTCGTCGGCAACCTATTGTTTGGACTGTCTTTTGGTTTCAAGTAAAGTGTGAACAATCAAGGGACCCATCTTATATTAGAAAAGAAAATTGAATGCAAATTTTCAGGAAATATGCATTAATACGCAAGTGTTGACAGCGTATTAAATTAATCGTATATTGTTAAATGAAATAACTACAAGATTTCCACATGAGTAATAATTGAAACTCATTAATTATAAGTGTTATGAATTTAAAAAGCCCTATTCATAAGTACATAAATAAATGAAATGTGACAGATATGTAAGTTCTTTGAAAAGTTCGAGAATTAAACGGTATTTATATGAATACATTTTAAAATAAAATGTTGGGCTATTTGCATTTCGCAGCCTTCAGCTAGAACGATTCAATTATAACACATTGAGTCGTTATTAGGATCAATAGAAATTAAATGAGTTACTTGTTTAATTTGTCGCATACATAATTTATTTACATGTTACTGTAACAATTTCATTTAAGATAAGTGAGATAACATTTATCTTTCAATTAAGATTACGTTCTGTGAAGTCTGTACGATTTATTTTTGCTTTTAGTTATTCCAAATATTTTATTGGAGGACCTTGCACCTGAACCTGACATTCTAGTACATGCATTGACCACCTACAGCGCCAGGCGCTGTAGTCGCGATTTCTCCGTACGCGATTTTCAGTCCCGCCCGTAATATGCATAACAAACACTTAATTGTCATATAAATCTTTATACATAAACAAATCGAAGAAAATTGATAACTTAATGACCTACAATCGGTTCTCATAATTCCTACATGTGACGTTTTTACCAGCAAACACAAAATTCCAACTTTTTTTGCTTTTATTATGAAATGAGTTTCAAGCTGACAAAGAATATCATTTGTTTTGAAAATACTTCTCAGGTTGGAACCTAGATTCATTTATATGGTGCAGCAAAATGTCACGCAATTCTTTGAAGACTTCAAGGAGACAGACTTCCGTAGCCAATCTGTTACGGTTTTATGATCCTCAATAGAAATTACTGCAACTGGAGTAAGCAGCAATCATTTTTCTAAATGAGCTTTACCGGGTATAACATTTGTGGTCTTATTTTCATTTCCAAAGACCCAAATTGTTGATTATCACTCGTAAAATCATCATACAGCTTCTTGAAAGCTTCCGGTTGAATTTGAGAAGCACTACTCGCGAATCTTTTTGTTCAAGGGTCAACAAATGTTGAATCCATCTTGTTGTCAGCTTTTTCATAAGATTCCTGATAGAATTTGTTCCTGATTTGCCTGAAGAACCACAAGCAATGCTGCGCTGTCCAATGCTACTACGGACGCCGTAAGTTTTTATTTATTACTTCTCTACAAAATTTTGAATAATTACGATATATACTTTTGAATTGTTAATCACTTCGAGGGACGGAAAAAAGGTTTATAAGAGTGACTGTATATAATTTCAGCTGTCTGCTTTCCTTCCCCATATAAACTTTAAGTATGTCAAATCTCACATTCCTTTGTGCGCGCAATGTGCTTGACAAAGGGTACAAAGTTTTCTCTTTACGTATCATTATGTATAGACTAGTGATCGCCCAGTGTTAGGAATAACTTAATATACGGTACTCCATTCAAATCTGAAATAAAAATAGGGGTTCCCGTTCAAGATTTTAATGTGACTTCCTTCTACCTCCCTCCCTCCTTCGCCCGGGTAAGTGAGAATTAGATGTTAGACATTTTCCCATTCGGTTATATTTTTCGAGATATTCCAGTAAAACTAATATCGTTTTCTGTGGTGAATTAACATAAAACATCCTGTATATAATTTCAGCTGTCTGCTCTCCTTCTCCGTATAAACTTTAAGTATGCCAAATCTCACATTCCTTCGTGCGCGCAATATGCTCAATAAAAGCTTGTTAGAAAGGGGATCAAAGCTTTCCCTTCACGTATCTATATATATGTAGATTTTTTTGTCTGGTTATCCAGTTCCGGATCAAATTAAGTTTTTTTCAGGATAGCCTGATGAGACAGTTATTAAATTATAATTTGGTTATTCTGTTGAGAGAAAAAATGCTATCCCATTCAAATTTGATGATGCTACTCAGGACCAACTGAGGTATTGAAAAGAATTGTTTTCTCTGGACATCCTGTTCAGGATCAGTTAAGGTTCTTCATAAAATAGCCTAATGAAACAGTAATTTGGTTATTATTTGGTTATCCTGTTTAGAACTAAACGAGGTCTTGAAAAAATGATTCTATTCAAATATGATTATCCTACTTAGGACCAACCAAAATATTCCTCAGGATAACCATATTAAAGAGTATTATTTTTGTCTGATCATCCTGCTCAGCATCAACTGAAGTTCTTCTCAGGATAGCCTGATGTGAAAGTAATTTAATTATAAGTTGGTCATCCTGCTCAAAACCAATTGAAATTCTTCCCAGGATAACTTCATGGAAAAGTTATTCGATTTAAATTTATTCATGGGTTCATGCTACTCAGAACCTACTATTTTTCTCTTTAGGATAAAGTTTGAGGAAGCTATTGATTTTTTTAATTCGTCGTCCTGTTCAGGATCCACTGAGACCCTTCTGAGAAGAACCTTATGAGAAAGATATTATTTTGGGTGTATCCTGATCAAGTCAAACTTAGATTCTTCCCAAAATTACCATGTTAAAATGTATTATTTTTATACGGTCATCCTGTTCCGGATCAATCTTTTAGGATAGTCTAATGAGACAGTGATTGGTTGATGATTTGGTTGTCCTGCTCAAAACCAATTTTTCCAGAATAACTTCATGGGAAAGTTATTCAATTTGTATTTGATCATCTTACTCAGGATCAACTATTTTTACTTAATTGTACTAAGTACAAGGAAGTATTGTGAAACCGACGAAATTCACCTATCAAGATTTTGATGGAAATATCCGTTTTGAGCATCCCTGAAACTGGTTGAACGTACATACATACATAATCCGGTCCTCTTGTACCTCGAGGTGTCGAGGTTAATGCTTTTCTTTGGGCCTACGGTCTTGTATGAAGGCTTTCTATTTTTTTCTGTCCCTGCTTAACTGTTTGGCTGAGTTCCATGTCATTCCCGCCTTTTCCAAAATTTGTCCTGTGCTGTCATCCCACGTTTTTCTTGGTCTGCCCACTCTATTTTTCCCGTACGCTCTGGTTTCCCACACTCTTTTAACTTGTTTTTCTTCAGTCATTCTTATGATATGTTCGAACCACATTAGTTTCCGATTTTCTAAGGTTGTTTCTGCTGAGCTAACCCCTAATTCTTCTCTTATTACTGCATTCCTTATTTTATCCATTCTTGAAACTCCGTGTATTCTTCTTAGAAATTTCATTTCAGCTGCTTGTATTCGGTTCTTTTGCGCTTGTGTTAGTACCCAGTTCTCTCCTCCGTATAGTAGTACTGGTAGATATATTGTCTTATACACCGTTAGTTTAACATTTTTTGATATTTCTTTGTGATCTAGAAATTTCCGCCGAAGAGCGTAGTATAGTTTGTTTGCGGCCTGTATTCTTTTATTTAGCTCATCCTCCACATTTCCTTTATTGTTAATTGTAGTGCCCAAGTATTTGTATGTATTGACTTGTTCTATAGCCGTGTTATTGGCTTTGAGACTTACGTTTTTTTCGCTATTACTTATCACCATAGTTTTAGATTTCTCTGGATTAAGCAGCAGATTTTGTTCTGTAAGTACTTCTACCCACACGTTCAGATTTTTCTGCGAATTTTCCTCTGAGTTAGCGAACAGTATTACGTCGTCTGCAAACGCGCATGCTTCTGTGGATACGGCTGGAGATTTCTGTACCCAATGATGAATTTATCCATTCTTTTGTGGCAAATTTTAATAACATTATCCATCACACAAAGAAATAGTAGTGGGCTTAGAGCGCTTCCTTGTCGTACCCCTGATGTTGTGGTAAAATTTCGGACATTCTGTTACACGTTCTGATATTGTTATTTGTTTGTTTGTAAATATTTTGTACAGTCTCTATCAATTTTTCCTCGACTTGCAGCACTCTCAGGGTTTCCCATATTTGATTCCTGTCTACCATGTCAAAAGCTTTCTTCATGTCTATGAAGCAAACATACACATCTTTGTTTTTAATGAGCTTTTTTTCTACTATTTGCTGTACTGTGAATGAATGGTCCTGTACACTATGGTTAGGTCTAAATCCGCTTTGAACACTTGACAGGCGCTCTTCTACTTGGACTTGTATCTTTTTTTCCAGGATGCTCTCATAGATTTTAAAAGCTACACATAAAAGAGTAATACCTCGACAGTTCGAGCAATCTTTCGTGTCTCCACTTTTATATATTGGCACAATCGTTCCTATTTTCCACTCTTCAGGTATATCCTTCTGTTTATGACATTCATTAAGTATTTTTAGCAGTTCTATTTTCCCTGTTTCTCCCATGTATTTTATTAGTTCGGGATTTATTTCGTCTGAACCAGGCGCTTTTGCTATTTTGATTCTCATAATTGCATCTTCTAGTTCATTTATCGTTACGAAATCTTCGGTAATAATATTTCTTGGATTAGTTGTTACTTGCGTATCTTTATTATCGTCAATATTGTTACTTTCACAGAGTAGTTCTTCGAAGTATTCTTTCCATCGTTTAATAATTCCCTCATCCTCCATTATTATGTTTCCCTCTTTTGTTTTAATTTGTTGTGATTTATATTCTGACTTCTTTTTGAAATTTCTTATTACTCTGTAGAACATTTTTTTATTCTCCGTGGCATTTATTTCTAATTTCCTGCCAAATTCTTCCCATGTTTTTTGTTTTGCCTCCAAGACTACTATTTTGGCTTTATCTCTAAATTATCTGTAGATCTGGTAGTTCTCTTCGTTCTTGCTCTGTAAATATTTTTCCATGCGTTCTTTTTTTGTTTTATCGCTTGTTTTACTTCGCTATTCCATCAACTAGTCCTCTTCATACTTTGATTTGCTCTATTGGTTCTACATATTTTTTTTGCCGCTGTTAGTAAAGTGTTCTTAAGATTTTTCCATCTATCATTGATATTCATGTCAAGACTTGCTGGATTTTTATTTATTTCTTCTGTTACTAAATTTTGGTACTCTTTTATAGCTTTACTGTTCCTTAATTTATATACTTTAATTTTCTCTTTATTATTACATCAAAGCCTTTTTCCTTCTGTTTTCCTTAATTCGCTTTTTTCCTTGATCGCAGTCTCCACTAGAAAATGGTCGCTACCTATTTCGTAACCTCTTTTTACTCTGGTATCACAAATCTCTGTCCTGTTATCTTTTTCTACGATTATATAATCAATTATCGATTTTTCTTTTCTGCTTTCCATTACCCTTGTATATTTATGTATGTCTTTGTGCTTGAAGTGGTTATTAGTAATTATTAGATTGTTGTCCATGCATATTTCTAGTAATTTCCTTGAACGTGCACCTCGCATTATGGTTCCAATCGTCTGTACCGGAAGTGCACTTTACTTGAAACTTTTTTCGAATTTTTCCAATAAATCCAGAATGATCAACAGTAGGGTGTTGAAATTCAGTATTTGAACTTGATGTTGTATCAGAATGGTTATCTGCTATTTTTGTATGAGTCGGCCAAGCCAGAAGTGCACTTTACTTGAAACTTTTTAAAATTTTTTTGCATAAATCAAGAATGATCAACTATAACATATTGAAATTTAGTGTTTGAACTTGTTGTAGCATCAAAATAGTTATCTACTATTTTTGTATCAATCGGCTGAGCCGAAAGTGCAGTTTATAAGTATAACAGACATTCAGAATTTGCCGTATAAAACAATCAGTTCGATTGAAATGGTAAGGTAGGCAATGATAATCTGTTGTCAATTTTTTGATTTTGTTTGACATTGAATTTGTGAAAATATTATTAAAATTATATTAAATATTATCTGAAGTGACAGAAAACTTTATTGAATAAATTTGTGTTTATATCAAATGATGTACAAATAAGTCACGTGATGTTCAAGTCAGATTTTTTTCCTTGATCAAATTTGGGGAGTTATTTATTTCAAATTTCGTCGTCATGTTTAGAATTACCTGAAACTCTTCTGAGGAAAACCTCATGAAATAACTATTCGTTCTTCTCAGTTCTAACTTAGGTTCATCTCAGAATTAACATATGGAGAGGTATTTTTTTTCTGTCTGTCCATCGAGTTTATGATGAACTAAGTTTATTCTCAGGATTTTTATGAGACACTAATTTGTTGGTCATCCTGCTTAAAACAAATTGAAACTCTTCCCAGGATAACCTAATGAGAAAGTTATTCGATTCAAATTTGGTCATCCTACTACTGGGACAAATTTTGGAAAAGTTATTAATTTTTCATTACGTCGTCTTGTTCAGGATCACCTTAGACTCTTCTGAGAAAAACCTCATGAAAAAGCTATTCGTTTTTCTTAGTTTTAACTTGGGTTTTTCTCAGGATTAACATATTGAGTTTTTTTTTTTTTTGCCGGCCATCCTGTTTAGGATCATTTTTATGAGACAGTAATTTGTTTATTATTTGGTCATCCTGCTCAAAACCAACTGAGATTCTTCTCAGGATAACTTCATGGAAAAGTTATTCGATTAGAATTTGGTTCTTCCAATCAGAACACACTGATTTTCTCCTTAGGATTAAGTTCGAGGAAGTTTTTTATTTTTAATTTCGTCGTTCTGTTCAGGATCAACTGTGACTCTTCTGGACAAAACCTCATAAAAAAGCTATTCGTTTTTCTCATGCTCATCCTGGTCCTGTCAAATTTAGGCTTTTCTCAGGATTACCATATTAGAAAGTATTATTTTTTGTTTAATCATCCTGTTCAGGATCAAGTAAAACTTTGATTGTCCTTTTCAGGTTAAACTAAACTAATGAGACATTAATTTGATTATTTGGCTATCCTGCTCAAAATTAATTAGGGCTCTTTTCAGGATAACCCCATTAAAAAGTTATTTGATTTAAATCGGGTCGTCCTACTCAGGATCTACTGTTCTACTTCTAAAGATAAAGTTCTCATTGAAAAGCTATTCGTTTATCTCAGTTTTCACTTAGGTTCTTCACAGGATTAACATAATGAAAAGTTTTTGTTTTTTGTCTAGCCATCCTGTTTAGGATCAACTAAGTTTCTTCTCAGGATTGTTTTATGAAATAGTAATGTGTTTATTATGTGTTCATTCTGCTCAAAACCAACTGAGATTCTTTTCAGGATAACTTAATGGGAAAGTTGATCCTACTCAGGACCCACAATTTTTCTCCTTAAGATAAAGTTTGAGGAAGATTTTATTTTTCATTTTGTCCAACTGAGATTCTTCTGAGAATGAAAAAGTCATTCGTTTTTCTTATGTTCATCCTGATCAAGTCTTTAGGCTCTTCTCCGGAAACGATTGTCAATTGTTTTCTTACAAATTATTCAAATGATGTCTAGTTTGGTATGAATTTAAAGCTCTCAGAAAGATAAGCTCAGTAAAAATATGGAGTAAAATGTTCAGTTATGATTTTTAAATCACACTCTTGGCGATTAAATGTCAAAAATGTATGTTCTTATGAATAAAGACCCCAAAAATCTGGAAAAGAACATTTTATTTTCAAAAATATTCCTTTTACTCTTATGGAAAGCCTTAAATCTAACCGCCTTCGGTCACTTTGACAATGACAGCTATCACTTTGACAATGACAGCTGTCACATTGATAATGACAGCTATCACTTTGAAAATGACAGCTGTCACTTGGACAAAGACGGTTGTCACTTTGAAATATGCAATTGATTGGTGCGACATTCTACATTTATAAAACAGCGATAAAACTGGCTATGAAATGTATGGTCAAGGAAGTACTGTGAAGGCCACAGCAGATTTTTTGGAGTGCTATCACACGAATAACGTGTTGTGGATGATTTTCAGTCGTATTTCAGATAGGAAATAATGTGAATCAAGAAAATGTTAACTCAATGGAGACGCAATAATTTGAATATTATTGAAAAACGTATGACAGAAGCTATTTTCCATAAGGATGAAGCTTAGAACACGAGCCGTAGGCTCCTATACTCTTCAATATATCTAAAATTAATTGGAAAGCTTACAATATTGGAGTGATATTTAATTGAATAGAACATAGGAACAAATTGAAGAAATTAACGTTAAAATTTGTCCTTAAAAAATAGGAGCTTCACAAAATGGTGCTTAATGAACTTGAAGCCAGAAAAAAGTGCATTTAAAATATACATCTGTTGTAATTTGAGGAGCAGGAATCAGTCCTGTATATTCCAGTTATTCCTGATTTTTCATATCGTCAAAAATATATAACTTATTTCATGATTCTTCTTTCGATCGCACTTGATTTAAGCTTGTATGTGGGAATGAAGAGATGAATTTAGTGAAGCATCATAAAAATGATGAGTGTCAAGAAGTGTAAGATGATGCGTGCATAGTTGCCAAATCTGACCACAACACGTGACGTCCCCAGGTCCGTACCGCCGCCATTTTGAATTCGTTTCGCCAACAATGGGGTTTTTTAACCGGTCGTCATGGTTACAACTGTGGAATTTGTTTTTATTCCCCGGTCGGTTCTCTGGCCGAACCCCGGCTCGCCCCGCTCGTTTGGCCCTCCGCTCATGCAACGCCACTGGTTAATTTATTCTGTAGCTTCTTACACCGTGAATTATAAGGATTTTATGTTAATAGAAATATTCCGTCTCAAGTTGTGTTTGTTCGTGCTCGGATAAAAACGTTCCGAGTGACTTTAATTTCGAAAATGCTTCGCGTTTAACCATATTTATTTAATTTGACAGACAAAGAGGCTACGATGAGTGAGAGAGAGGTCGGTAGTTTTTATCCATGACAGCTATGATGTTTTAGTGCTGACCATCTTCCAACGAACAAACCTTACGCAGACGAATATATTTGTGATTGGTAATTTGTTCTTTCACTGGACAAATCAGTCGCGTAAAAAACCTAAAGGGTCATTGATTGTTAACTGATTGCTCTTTCATGTATTCTTCACGAATTTATTTCGATGCCGTGAGTTAAATACTACGCGTTTGACTTGCGACCGGTGCAATTAAAAAATTCACTGTACAAGTATTATTTTTTATTACCAATAAACTTTATTTGCTCATCAACAATCAGATTTACAACACAATGTACTAACCTTAATCTCGCAAGATAGAAAGTTTGCTGAGAAAAAAAAAATGGTAGTTCTATGACAAACTTTGAACTAGAAATTATTAGACTAGAAGCTAGTCATCATCACGGGAGTCTGGCAGCTTGACGCCGGGATGATAAACACGAAGATTCACCTGAAAATAGTCAATAGTTGGCCATAAAAGTGAAAAATAATAAAAACAATAACACACAACTAAAGTCCATTCATTTGACAGTTCATACCTGCATTTTCAAAAAAATTGGATGAAGGTGGGCAGAGTAACAAATTTTTAATTATACAACATCATGAAAGAGCACAAAGTGCTACTCGTGCATTTATATGGTTAAAACAGCCATCAAATTTCAAAGCTGAGCCTTCTATTCTTGGAGATTTCAACGACTCGTAAGGCAGGAAACTTGTAAAATTTCAACCCTGCTAGTTCTTTTCGAAAATCTCTAATTTTGAGAGTCAATAGGAAGCCTTCAAGATTACCGTTTATAAGCTGCTAGTTTTCCGTTTTCGAAAGTCAATAAAAAATTGTTTTTTGGGTATAAGTCCACACACTATCCGCAAAATATAATATTGGATGCAGATTTTTCGCGGAGTTTCTTCTGTAGGCCTTGAAATTACCAAAAAGTATGCAGAGCGGTATATGGTAGCAGGAAAAGCGGATTGAAGTGCCCAAGTACTTGCGGCCATTGCAATCGGCATCTTGCATAAATATCATGCCGAAAGACAAATTTAAAACATAAAACAATGTAGCTTGAATTTATAAAAGTAATCATGTAAAAAAAAATGGAAGAATCATCTAGATGATGAAAGCGCATGTTTGACAGCTCATGAATGCTTGTTACTTAAGAGATTTCGCAAATTACCATCTCTCACAATTACTGAGTTTGAAATCAAGCAGTTTGGGCAAACTTACGAAACAGCAGCTTCCATTTAGTACTAGTTTCAAGTTGACTATTTGATAGGTACATAATTTATGCATGTACAAACACAAAAATACCTTTTTATCTTCATTGTTTAGTTATTGACTGACGGGAGGTCAAGTGCTGCACCTTAAAATAATAATTTGATCTTTATCAAAGCTATATAAAAAAAATACACCAAAAGTAAACAAATTTTCATCCAATAATAATAATTCATTCTAATAAGCTTCAAATTCGCGTCAAACAAGTCATTAAATGAATCCCGGACAGATTTGACAACTGTACATAATAATAGTGACACCCGCGGCTAAAGTTGTAACTAAATTTTTATCTACTTTAATAAATTTCAGTTGCCATATCCCTAATGTCATATATATCTATGGGCATTGTTTCACTTGGAACAAGTAATTGAATAATTTAATCTTCCACAATCACTGAGCTTGAATTAAAGCAATTTGTGCAAACCTACGAAACAGCAGCTTTTATTTAGAACCAGTTTCAAGTCTGTAAGTAGTATAGTTGCTGAGAACTCAGCGTCATGCCAACCAGCTAGCCAGCCAGCCAGACAGCCAAAGTGAATATAATAGCGCTTTTTTTCCAAAAAATGCTTTAAAAACACACTAGGTACTGTCTCTTGCGGATGAACAATATTACTCGAGATGTGCTTATTCGCTGAGCATTATCGCAAGAACGGTTGCATTTACACAAAAATGTTATTGAAATTTTTTTGCAGGAAATTTAGTCTTCTTCATTTTTTCTCCTAAACATTTTGCTCTGAATTAAACTGTTCTTGAATTATTGTCAATTGAGTAAAATCGAATCTTGATCGAAATTCGTACATGTTGTGTTATGAGATGAGCCAATACTGCATCTAGCTTAGTTAGCCCATTAGCTGGGTGCAAAGCACCGCCGTTTTTGTGTCATTGACGAAGCTTCATGCCACTAGGAATTGCTATTATCGCACGAAATTCAAGTTTTGGATGATATATATATATATATATATATATATATATATATATATATATATATATATATATATATATATATATATATATATATATATATATATATATATATATATATATAATATATATAATGAACCCAATTAAACCACTTTTAAGGTTTGCAAGTTGCAACAAATGGGGGTTGAATTGGTGGAGAAAAATGTTTACTTACCGACTGCAAACAATCCAAACGAAAATTTTGGTTCATGCAAAAAGGTAGGAAAAGTTGCAGACACTTCCGATGTGCACATTACCATATGTTTTTACATCATTTGACAATAAGATGATTGTAAACGTCTGCTACTTCCTCCAGTTCATTTTCATGAACCTTAATTGTAATTTGTATTATTGACAGACGGTAAGTAATCATTTTTTTCATGCGTACAAATCTTCAACATGACTTGATAAGGCCCATTATATACACACTCGCAAATTTCACTTGCAGGTTAACAATTAGTCACGATATTTTGTCACTATCTACTAGCCTATTTTTTCTAGTGTCGACTGCGCGTCAGCCTTAATTTTTGGCGACATATGTTAAATTTTTGACGATATGAAACATCAGGAATAATTGGAGCATACAGGACTAAAGGAGGCAGCGATTCTTGCTTCTCAAATCAGCGTCATTTTTTCAAGCTCCTATTTTTTCTGGACAAATATTAACGTTTATTCCTTTAATTTGGTTACATGTTCTTTCCAATTAAATATCATTCCAATATTGTGAGTTTGAATAGCTTTCCAATTAATTTCAGATATATTGAAGAGTATAGGAGCCTACGGCTTGTGTTCTAAACTTCATCCTTATGTACGTTTTTCAATAATATAACTTCAAGAGTTCCAAATTATTGCGTTTCCATTGATTTAATAAATTTTTCAACCAAAATACGATTTTCTGTCTGAAATACGACTGAAATTCAGAAATATTATGTTGAATTTAGATTTCTTCTGGAAAATCTGGAGATCAAGAGTAATTAAGTAATGATTTTAACAAAACGAATGGCTAGTAGATAGTTATAGAAGATCATAACTGTTCGTTTATTCTTAGTTAGAGCGGGCAAAGCCCGCTTATAAGCTGGGTGCGAAGCACCGCTGTTGGAAATTATCGACCTTCTAAAATACAAAGCTTTATGCCACTAGAAAATTGCTATTATCGCACGAAATTCGTATTTTGGATGATTTGCAAAAAATTTGGGTTGAATTGGTGGACAAAAATGATTATTTACCGTCTGTAAACAATACAAATGAGAATTTTGGTTCATGAAAAAAGGTAGGAAAAATTGCAGACGGTTACGATGTGCACATCACCATTATGTGTTTTACATCTGTAGACAATAAGATGATGTGCACACCATAAACGTCTGCTATTTCCTCCGGTCTATTCTCATGAACCAAAATTGCTATTTGTATTATTTGCAGACGGTAAGTAATCATTTTTTTTCATGCGTGCAAATCTTCAACATGGCTTTATTTCATAAATTTCACTTGTAGGTCAACAATTAGTCACGATATTTATTTTAGTATCGACTAGCGCGCCAGCTTTGATTTTTGGCGACAGATTCAAACAAAACTCTAGTAATTTTATAAGCAGTACAATTTTTGAAAAAAGGAGATATTTCACTAAAAATTTGTACCATATTTAGTGTTTGGTTGGTTCATTAAGCGTCTGAAAAATGACATGTAATTTAGTACTTGGTCTGTTTGTACGTATGTGGCACACTGTAGGAGCCAATTCTTGATTGATTTCATCGATATGTTCTTCTATCAATTAATAAACTATCAGAATGAAATCCTATTGATTTTTGTTTCGATTTGTTGTATAGTTAATTCTTTATGAATAATTTTAGTACCTGAGCTTTTAAACGCTTGTCTGTACGTTTGTGGACACGCTTTAGTGTATAATTATTTACAGATTCTGAAGATAATTTTTTTAATCAATTGATAAACTATTAAAATAAAGTCTTATTGATTTTCGTGGTGATTTGATTGATAGTTCAATTTTTATTGAGTATTTTCTACTAAAATACAATTTTTTCGTGATGCAAGCTACTTAACATTCAATTCAACATTTAAATGCTAAAAAAATGGAAGAATCATCTAAATGATGAAAGCGCATTTTTGACAGCTCATGAATGCTTGTTGCTTCAGAGATTTCGCAAATTACCATCTCTCACAATTACTGAGCTTGAAATAAAGCAGTTTGGGCAAACTTACGAAACAGCAGCTTCCATTTAGTATTAGTTTCAAGTTGACTATCTGATAGGTACATAATTTATGCATATACAAATTCAAAAATACCTTTTAATCTTCATTGTTTAGTTATTTACTGGCGGGATGTCAAGTGCTGTACCTTAAAATGATAATTTGATCCTTATCAAAGCTATATAAAAAAAAATACACCAAAAGTGAACAAATTTTCATTCAATAATAATAATTCATTCTAATAAGCTTCAAATTCGCGTCAAACAAGTCATTGAATGAATCCCGGACAGATTTGACAACTGTTCATAATAATAGTGACACTCGCGGCGAAAGTTGTAACTAAATTTTTTCATACTTTAATAAATTTTAGTTGCCATATCTCTAATGTCATATATATCTATGGGCATTGTTTCACTTGAAACAAGTATTTGAATAATTCAATCTTCCACAATCACTGAGCCTGAATTAAAGCAATTTGTGCAAACCTACGAAACAGCAGCTTTTATTTAGTACCAGTTTCAAGTCTGTAAATAGTATAGTTGCTGAGATCTCAGCGTCACGCCAGCCAGCCAGCCAGCCAGCCAGCCAGCCAGACAGCCAAAGTGAATATAATAGCGCTTTTTTCGGAAAAATGCGCTAAAAATGGAAGAATCATCTAGATGATGAAAGCGCATTTTTGACAGCTCATGAATGCTTGTTACTTCAGAGATTTCGCAAATTACCATCTCTTACAATTACTGAGCTTGAAATCAAGCAGTTTGGGCAAACTTACGAAACAGCAGCTTCCATTTAGTACTAGTTTCAAGTTGACTATTCAATAGGTACATAATTTATACATGTACAAACTCAAAAATACCTTTTAATCTTCATTGTTTAGTTATTGATTGACAGGAGGTCAAGTGCTGTAGCTTAAAATGATAATTTGATCTTTATCAAAGCTATATAAAAAAAATACACCAAAAGTGAACAAATTTTCATTCAATAATAATAATTCATTCTAATAAGCTTCAAATTCGCGTCAAACAAGTCATTGAATGAATCCCGGACAGATTTGACAACTGTACATAATAATAGTGACACTCGCGGCGAAAGTTGTAACTAAATTTTTATATACTTTAATAAATTTTAGTTGCTATATCTCTAATGTCATATATATCTATGGGCACTGTTTCACTTGAAACAAGTATTTGAATAATTCAATCTTCCACAATCACTGAGCCTGAATTAAAGCAATTTGTGCAGACCTACGAAACAGCAGCTTTTATTTAGTACCAGTTTCAAGTCTGTAAATAGTATAGTTGCTGAGAACTCAGCGTCACGCCAGCCAGCCAGCCAGACAGCCAAAGTGAATATAATAGCGCTTTTTTCGGAAAAATGCGCTAAAAATATCGTAGATTATCGATTATTCTTATGTTTCGTGATTTATCACAATCTCTATTGAAGCAAGACGTGAAAAAATTAAATCGGCGTTGAGTTCCCAGCTACTGCTTCCACATCCAAACATATAATCGCTTGATTTCTAGTTGTTTATTAAGCATTTTAATTAGTACCTGAAGATTACTTGGACCGGCTTTTCACTCTACTCGTTAATTGTTATTTATGTAGATCATCGCATGTAAAAAATAACTGAAATTTATTACGACTCTAATATCATTTATCAAACAGAATTTGTCATTTGGGTTTTTTAGACTCTAAATTTTATGTTGTTTCTCGGAAAATATTGTGAACGGAACATCCTTAGAATTTTAATTTAATTTTTTTATTTTAATTAGTTGCCCCAACTGTGAGAAAAAAATTATTACAACAAAACAGGCATTTTAATATTTAACGTAGATATTGTAACATTTATTCAACAGTAAAACGCATGCGCTTTAGAATTTTTGCTTACAAAAGTGTGAATTGAGGACAGGCTTGTGTGCGGACTGATCATCGATATCTCCGCTCAGTTACAGCAAAATAGTAACATTTACGACTTTTTTATTGATGTAAGAAGATATTTTTGCAACGGGTTAGCCAGACATTAATCGTTTTATCCTCTTATTTCTCACAAATATTTTTCATTTTATGAACAATTTGTAGATTTTATTGTCAGTAACTTACCAACAATAAAAATAAATTGTTGAGTACCACTGGTGGATGTTGGATCCGTGTTCCTTAACCCGGTACATTACGGTCTTTGACACATCAATAAAGCTATTATTCTCCCACTGGTTATCCTTTTTCAACTGGCTGGCCAGACGTAGATCTGTCTCGCTTCCCGCTATCACGATTGCGGCATCATCTCTTTCAATCTGACCATTTATTCTGATCGTACGTACATTTTTTATAAAATATATTTATCATACATCTTTCGCCCTAGGGGATATTCCAGAATGCGGACGGACAGCGGTCGAGATGCGCTCGCGATTGTGGGTCTTATGTTCGGTTGAAGAAGAACGAAACCACTGACAATAGTTCTTTGCGTGTAATGTTTTCCATGCCGGTAGATCTTGTCTTATTTTTTAGCTTCGTTTTAGATTTTTTGCTGGCTGTACTCCGCGTTCTATTTATTTATTTTATTTGTGCTGTGTTTTTTGATATTACAAATTGCAGAAATTAATTTACACTGTGTTTCGCTGCCACCTTTTATTACATCATTAATTATAATCCGAATTGTATGGGTATTCAGCTGTGCACTACTTCTTTCTTTTTCTTTCAAATACAAACAAATTGATGCAGCACCTACGCAATACCTACCAATAAAAATTGTGCAGATTATACCAAGTAGAAAGTATTGATGCTTATCAGCAATTATTACTATCAATTCCCAATAATTAGACCACCTAAAATACTTTTAGTTCATAATTACACAAATAGGTGGGCGTTTCAAAAGATTAACAACAATAGTTTCAACAGACTAGAGAAAGTCTTGCAAAATAAATTCTTGCTTGACAACGTGTACGCTGAACAGCCCGAGTGATCGATGCTTATACAATAGCAAGTTTTCTCTTTCAATAGGTGCTTTGTTTAACACTAATTGGTGCTATTTCACTCAATGTTTCAGTGATTGTCTTGGAAAATCATTTTAAATTTACATTGAAATCTGACTAGCAATAAGTCACCCTTTTAATATACAATTACCATCATAGTCAATTGAATATTATGTTTCTTGTGACTAAATCATAAAATATAGTCAGACAAATTAGTATTAGTCAAGAGAGGCTCGTGAAATCCTTCCTTATTTTTCTCCGTAGTCTCTTGTTTAGTTCATGCATGTCTTAATGCAAATATTGTAAAAATTTGCATCTTTCCCTTCAACTATATTATTAATCAATTTTAGACTAATAAATGCGTTCTGTAAAGTCTAACAGCTCATACAAACTCGTATAATGTCAATAACTCATGAACAAATATTAATTGATAATTGATATTTATTCCCCGCAATAATTTCGCGAAGCTTCAAATTTCTTGCATCATTTATTATTTGGAAAATAAATTTTGCAAAATGTGCAACTAGTTCCTCATCGAGACATTTAATTACGGTGTCAATAACTCATGAACAAATATTAATTGCTGAATGACATTTATCTTAGTGACACCCCTATCTTTCAGTAATATTTACGTAAAGTTTTGTTTTCTTTCTCAAGTGATTAATCAAAAATATCTGATCTAGAATCTTCCTCATGACATCCAAAGTTTATGTCGATATCTCATGAACAAATATTGGTAACCAATTCATATTTATTTTATGGATACCCGTACACCCCCGTAATACTAACACAAAGTTGTAAATTTATCGTATTACCCGTTTACTTTTGAATCGATAATAATTTCCGTGAATCTAGTGGATATTTTGTGATGTCAATAACTCATGATCAAATATTGATAGCCAATCGATATTAATTTAACAGATACTCCAATACCCCCTCAATACTTATTCAATCTTATGAATTTCTCGTTGCACTGATTTACTTTTAAATCGCTATTAATTGCGGCTTTTTTACCGTGTAATCTAAATCTGATGTCGATAACTCATGAACAAATATTCATAACCAATTGATATTTATTATTTGGATAGTTCCACACCTCTACAATACTATTTCAAAGTAATTAATTTTTTGTATCATTGATTATCTTTTAAATTCGATATTAATTTCGATGAATTTAGTAGACATCTGAGTCTGATATCAATAACTCATGAACAAATATTGATATTCAATTCATATTTATTTTACAGATACCTCTATACCCCCGCAATACTATCACAAAGTTATGAGTTCATCTCATCACTTATTTACTTTTAAATTGTTATTAATTTCAGTGCATATAGTGGAAATGTTCATAGTGAAATCTGAATCTGACGTCAATAACTCATGAACAAATATTGACAGCCAATTAAAATTAATTTTATGAACATTCTAGTACCTCCGCAATACTGGCATAAAGTTATAGATCTCTTGGATTCACTGATTTATTTATAAATTGATATTAATTTCGGTGGATCTGGTGAAATATGAATCTTATGTCAATAACTCATGAACAAGTATTGATAACGAATTGATATTAATTCTGCGGATACCCCTATACCCTGACAATATTTACTCAGAGTTACAAATTTATAGTGTTACTGATTTATTTTTGAATCGTTATTAATTTTGGTGGATTTAGTAGACACCTTTATCGTGAAATCGAAGTCTGTAATCAACAACTCATGAACAAACATTGAGTATCTGATCAATTGATATTTATTTGACGGATACCCATACACCCCCGCAATTCTAACACTGTGATGAATAAAAATGATGGATATTAAAATGACAAAAACAACATTTATAATTTAAATTCGTACATTTACTAAATCATTTATTGGTACCTTTAAAAATAGATAAATATTTAATTTCTACCCCATTTACTCACTTGAGGTTATATTTGCTCGGACTCCAGGGTCTTTTTATTTGAAATTTGCACTTTTCATCTTCAGGGAAGTTCAAATCTAACAACGTAATTAATCAGAAAAAATAAAAGTCAAGCGTCTGGGTTGAAATGGATAATGTAGCGCTCACAAAGAGGTGCTCCATCATCTGATACCACAAACCCAGAAAAGTGAAGATTGCATACCTAAAGTATGAAACCGAAACTTCACGAATGACTCTAGCACTAAAAAATGCTGTCAGCGTCATCTCTTATTATAAAAATATAACTTGCAAACATTAGCGTCATCTTTGATACAAAAGCTTCTGTGCAGTGGCGCCTCTATATATGAGAGGTATGAAATTTGACAGATGTTCAATAATTACAATTGTTACTCATTTAGAACACTTAATTATAGCATTAATAGTTATTTTAATACTTAATTAACACTTTGACACTCAGTAAAGTGTTTCACGTAAGTTAGTTTACCTTCTTTCATTAATTGTTTGTAGGTTATGATCACAGCGAGAGCACCAGAAATGTTTCACAGAAATATTATAAATACTCGAGTAATTCCCGGTTTTATAATGGACAGAGTATGTTACTTCCAGAATAGATAAAATTTAGATGACAGTTGATTATTTGACAGCAATGATTTTGTTGTCATAAGGAAGCTCAAACTGATCAGAATTTGTTGAATAAAATAAATTTACTTTAGGAGTAAATTTACTTGGTCTTTTATAAAACCGGCCATAATTCAAATGATATATACGCAAAGCTATTAATTTCTAGTATCAGTCATTCACTTTTAAATTGATTATCAATTCCGGAACATCAGTTGATCATTTGAGAGGAAATTCGAAGTTGATGTCAATATCTCATGAACAAACATTGATTGCCAATTTTGTTTTCTTCTCATTACTGGTTCACTTTTAAATTAATGATTAATTCAGCAGAATCTCTTATACATGTACAACAAGATCCTCATTAATGAGTTTGATTCTGCGGTCAATAACTCATGAACAAATATTGATGGTCAATTGTTATATATTTCACAGATACTTCAATTCCCTAGTAATACTTACACTTAATATGAAATTCCTGGTACCATTAGTTTACCTATGAATTAATTATTAATTTCGAAAGATCACATTTTAAACCGAATTGAATGATTACGAGAAATCTAAATCAAGTATCAATAACTCCTGAACAAATATTGACTCCCAATTGATATTTATTTTGCAGGTAGCCTTATTCGTTAGTAATATTCACAAAAAGTTTTGAATTTCTAGTACCAGTGATTTACCTTCAAATAGGGTATTAATTTCGATAAGCCATATTTGGAATAGAATGACTGATTACGAGAAATCTGAATCAAATATCAATAACTGCTGAACAAATATTGATTTTTAATTGATATTTATTGTGCATATAGTTCTATCCCTTAGTTATACTCACACAAATTTTTGGACTACTAGCCCAACTGGTTTATTGATAAATTAATTATTAATTCTAAAGAGTTGAACTGAATTTTTACGGAGATATTAAAATATCGGGCAAATAACTCTCCAACGGATGTTGACTGACGATTAAGATTTTTTGTGTGAATTTTCTCATTTTTGCGTAATACTTATGCAAAATTTTGAATTTATGGTGCCCCTGGTTTACAGATTATAATTAATTTTAGTGAATACCAGCGTTTCTGTCATCAACACATCCTACAAATAAAATTCTTATTTCTCCTTAAAAGGAAACAAAAAATGGTTAAAGAAAGTCAAATCTGGATAAATAATGGACAATACAAAGAGTTGGAACTTAAATTTTCTATTTAATAAATAAGGTTATGGCGCCCAAATGGTAAAGGATCGATCTACATTTTTCTCAGTACAGATTTCCTATTGGAAATCATTTATTTGCACTGATCCTTGGTTTCAAACGTGTATCCATCCACAATTAAATGATCTTACATCTATCCTTGGAAATCCTGGATTTCTAATGGGAGATAAAACGTCCAATTTTACATCAGGTTATCTATTTTCCAGTACCGCAATCAATATACGAATACATCTCATGCATTTTGCAAACGGCTTTATTTTAAAACTGCACTATATTCTTGATGTCCTTGCTGAGTGCTGTGTCGCATAAATCGCTTTCTGACTGCACATGCGCAGTCTCTATCTGGTTGTCTCACGAGGACAAAGGTCAAAACGCTTGACGCTTTAGTGCTACGAAATTTTTTTGTTTTTTAGGAATGATTTAAATTTTGATGCTGCCTACCTGGTTTTATAGTTCAACAGGTGAGCAGGATTTTTTTTAAACTCTACCTGCACGAGAATATTTGATGAATTCTGTTAATAATACAAAAAAAGCGAGCGAAAAGTGAACAGTGAGGTATTCCTTCATGTGGTTTAATGTCTTGAAGGTGTTGCAGTACATATGTTAGTGTGTGTGTATAGGGTGAAGAACGTGTGTAACTCGCGCATGCGTATACGCTACGTCTTGAGCAGATTGTGAACGCAGATACTTCATGACATAAGCATACTGTAAATTATTGATGGAAGCACATAATTATATATCTGCAGGTCGACAGAGTTCTGCCGCGATAAATCCAGATTGAAATATATGTAGGCGACCGAACTAGCTATAATTTTATCGTCAATTATTTTGATTACAATGTATAGCCTTCGTGTGTTTCTGCGGTTCCGTCAAAACAAAATCGCGTCTTTTTAAGCGGCCGAGAAACGGAATAAGACCTTATTAAATGGTCTTCAACTGGTGGTTGCTACTTGTATTGGTTTTTACGTTTCCGTTTGAGTGTATATCATCATTTCTCTTTAAAAACTAGGTTGCTCTGAAACCACTTTTATTTTCAATCCGTTTCTTTCTTCTTATTGCTAAATTACCTAGAACTGCACTTATAATGACATTATGTTTATGAAAAACTTCATAGTTTACAAATAACACAAATTTAAACAACATGAATTATACATAATAATAATTATTAAAATTTTGATCAAGTGCGAGTTGCATTCATGCATTAAGGGCTACTTATCAATTAAAGAATAATCTTGCATTATGAGCACAAGTTTTCTCTTCACGTAAAATTAAAATGGAACACTTTGTATATAATTTCAGCTTTCTGCACTCCTTCTCCAAATAAACTTCAAGTATGCCAAATCTCACATTCCTTCGTGCATGCGATATGCTTAAAAGGGGGGATAGAAAATTTTTCTCGTCACGTATTAATATATAGATTCTGATCATTTTGTACATCGTCTTAATCCTGGATTTAGATCAGCCAAGGAAGAATTATTTTCCAAAAAATTGCCAATTATGTTTAATATTTTTTTTTTCAAATTGTCCGACAATCTTGCGTGTACTTTTTTATGCCGAGAAAACACCTCTTGGGTGATGTAGAAAAGAGGAGAAAAATTGACGAAAAATTATTCTTGAAAAATAATAAAATAGCTATGCAAGCTCAATTGATGATTAAAATAGCAAAATAATGCTCTATTTCCTGTAGCTTATAATTCTGGATTGGTTTCTGCTCTCTAGACAATTCCTTACCACATCTTCTGTCCCTCGATACATGCAGTACAATTTCTCACTTTCATATTAGTCAGGTTATCTAATTTTCTTACACATATCGTCTATCACCAGGTTCTTTCTAAGGAACAACTGCTGGCCCTAACTCCTTTTCTTTCTTCTTCAGCCCTGGCTCTAGCATCTCCTACAGAATTGTTGTACATTTTCTATACAGGATAACACTTTTTCAAGTTGACTGAATGCGCACATTCTTTTTTGGTGTAAACAGTGCTTCCAAATTAAGAATGATCCTCCTTAGAAACTAAATTGAAAATAATCTGGACCAATTTTTTGACGCATTGCCTCTTTCACTTTCCATTAGCCCTCTTTCACACAAATGCAGAGACCGCTTTCACACGAAGAGCCCTACGGCTCTCGCCCGTCGGCAAGAGCTTTTTTTGCTCCTATTTACCAGTTTTTCGGCTCGAACGCTCTCGTATCAGACGCCAAATACGTGAAAATCGCGATGGATCGTACGGGTGCTGTGGCCATTCATCTTCTTTTCCGTCGACGCCGGCAAAAACTGTCCTCCAGCTTTTAGCTACATCATTGCGCTCCTCGTACGAGTCTGAACTTTTTCCCAAAGGGCGGATATTTTTCACGCTGCATTTATCAGCAATTCGATATCAAAATCCATCTGGACCCAACGCTGCGGAGCAACAAACTAATGAGCGAGAGCCGTTTTCGCTCTCCGTGTGCATGCTCTCACTACTCCGGTTGCATTTTAACGAAGAGACACGTGGCGTCCTTCTAAAAGCGCGAATCGAGATGCAAAAGCTCTGCCGGCTCTCGCTCGCGCGCCTTAAAAACTCTCCGTGTGAAAGCTCCCATAGAACTCTGCATTTCGGTCTCACGCGCTTTGTCCTCGCTCCTGCTTCCCACTCTTCTACGTGAAAATCCAGATGGATCGTACGCCTACTGTGGCCATCTTCTTCACCGTCGACGCCGTCTTCGACGACAAAAACGCCATCATTTTAGATCTTCCCTTTAGTTTTTAGCTACATTATTGCGGTCCTTGTACAAGTCTAAAGTCCCAAAGGGCGGATCGACTCCACACTGCATTTATGAGCAATTCGATATTTAAATCCATCTGGACTTTACGCTGCGGAGCAAGAAACTGAAGTATAAGAGCCGTTTTCGCTCTCCGTGTGGATGTTCCCATTATTCTGGCTGCATTTTGATAAAGAGATGCGGTCCTCTGAGCCTGCCGCTCGAGATGCAAGAGCTCTGCCGACTATTGCTCGCATGCCGTGCGGCCTCTGTCACACGGAGAGCCGTACGGCTCTCGCTCGCGAGCGAGGGCATGGCGCGTGACATCGAAATATAAAGAGTTTTCACACGGGGAGTGAGAGAATTTACGCCGCGTGATGGAAAGCCGGCAGAGCTCTTGCATCTCGAGCCGCGTCTCTTCATCAGAATGCAACCGAAGTAGATTCACACGGAGAGCAAGAACAGCTCTCGCTCTTTTGTTTCTTGCTCCGCAGCGTGAAGTCCAGATGGATTTAGGTATCGAATTGCTGATAAATTGAGTGTGAAATCGACTCGCCCTTTGGGAAAAAAATACAGACTCGCAATGATGTTGCTGAAAATTGTAGGGAAGTTCTGAAATGATGGCATTTTTGTCGTCGAAGACGGCGTCGAGGACAAATAAAATGAATGGCTACAGCACGCGTACGATTCATCGCGATTTTCACGTACTTAACGTCTGACGCGAAATCGCCCGAGCCGAAAGACTCTCCGTGTGAAAGAATGGCAAGTAGAAGCGAAAAGAGGGCACAATGCGTGAGACCAAGATGCAAAGAGTTCCATGGGAGCTTTCACACTTGGAATGAGAGTCGCGTCTCTTCATCAAAATGCAACCGGAGTACTGAAAGCATTTACACGAAAATCAAAAACGGCTCTCGTTCTTTAGTTTCTTGCTTCGCAACGTGAAGTTTTCCCAAGGAACTCATCAAAGAAGGCCAATGACATCCGAAAATAATTAAAAAAACTTGTTGCCATCCAGTCGAAGTTCTTGATAAAGAGTGTCAAAAACTCCTGCTTCATCGCGCATTTGGATGATTTGATGGACCCAATACGTTTTTAAAGATAAATGGCCACAACACGCGCACGATCCATCGCGATTTTCACGTATTTATCGTCTGACGCGAATGCACTTGAGTCGAAAAGCTCTTCGTATGTAAGAGTGAGAAGTAGTAGCAAAGAAAGCTCTCGCTCTCGTATGACTTTCCGTGTAAAAAAGGCCCAAGTCCAGATGAATTTAGATATCGAATTTCTGATAAACGCAGTGCGGAAATGACTTGCCCCTTGCGATAAAAGTACAGACTCGTACAAGGAGCACAATGATGTAGATAAAAATTGGAGGGCAGCTAGTGAAGTCCTCAACGTGACTTTTGGAAGACTGTCGGTGGCGTCGAAGATGGCATCAACGCTGGAGAAGATAAATTGCCACAGCAGACGTACGATTCATCGCGATGTTCACGTACTTAGCGTCTGGCGCTAGAAAGAAAGTGCAACTCTTCGTGTGAAAGATGGTTTAGAGTACTGCAATACGAGCCAATATTTTTTTTCTTGAAGACAGGCTTTGGGCTGGACTGGCTTATATGTACTTGTTGAAGTATAAAGACCTATAGGTACTTGCGATTGAGCCTCAAAACTCTACGTCAGGATTGAGCATAAATTTAGAATTCCTCGGGTCAGGTTAGGTTGGGCTTTAGAATTCTTGGGACCTGATTTGACACTTTAAAAAGTGATCCGGGTCAGGAGAGGTGTTCAATTGGACAAACTGGGCTTAAATAGTCGAACTGGAGTTCACAGGAAACTCGACGGGGGTCTACGTTGGCGAGAAAAAAATTGGGGGTTCACAACATGTAGGTGGGGATCCACGAAAAAGGATTTGGGGTTCACCAAAAACAATAGAATTTAGAAACAAGAAACAAGTTTGGGAATCAGTCTAGATGATAGTGATTTGAAGGTAGTTCTATCGTCACGCAGAGCCGTATTAAATGATATGATAATAAAAATAATTATCATTATTACCACTTATACATTATTCAAAAATTTCGTTCAGAAAATTCAAATTCCACAAAAATTCGGGCAAAAAATATTCTGTTCAAGCATTTAAATATTTCATTCAAATCGTTTAGAATATATGCAAGAGATGATACCTCCAAATTCAAATTTATGCTTTCGTATTATTCTGATTAGGAGCATTAGCATATTGTAACGATTTAGCTGGAAGAAAATATACCTATTGCGTGCAACGGATATTAGACAGGTGTGTAAAAGGATGACAAATTACTGAATGAATAAAATCTATTATCATCCTCTGCTTTCGTTAAATTGTATTCGTATGCAGATTTCTGCAAGGCAAGTGTTCAAATAGAATTTAAAATCCAAATTTAGGATTCTAATGTATACATAATACTTTATGATTTCATACCGAGTGTTCAAAATTATTATTATTTCAAAAAAAAATATCAGATAAATTCAAGTAGTTGTTTTGCATCAGTGCTTGAGGAGAAGGGTAAAATTTGCGAAAAATGCACATCAGCACTCGCTACCAACCGTCAATCGCCGTCACACGGGTCTGACACCCCGCGATTATAAGATCCACCCGCTAACACGAAAGCCCGTTTATTTTTCCGCACATTATCCTGTCCACGACGGAGGACACCAAGGAAATTGCAACATCCCTACGGGAATAAAAATACTTCGCCCGCGTTTTGCATGAACAAAATTAATTCCACCCCTGGGCAAAAACCGTGGTTAATTTCCATCGAACCAATTTAATAATCGTTGCAACTCACATTCCTTGTTCCTGAGGACTTATTTGGACGACTCTAATCGTAGGGATATTACTGTGATGTACGATTTTACCTGAGGGATTCGTTTCTGTGCTCTTGTCTATAATCTTTCTATCAAAACCCAAGTGCATACAGATCAAACGCGTGATCTATTGATACCTAAATACGACCCTGCAGCTGAAAAACATGCTGATTGGTCGCGCTGACCATCCGACAGCCAATCGGGAATGTCCGCGTTCCGTCATTTACATAATGTGCAAAATTGTATAATTTATGCATTAATTCCTCCAGTAATTCTAAAATCGCATCGAATTGATGGCACAAAGATGTCTGACTTGAGATTTTAAGTAACAAGGATGAAAGAACAATTGATTTTTTGACAACTCGCAAACATGTGATTATTATGTAAATAAAACCCTAAAAACTTAAATCGAAGTTGCGTGCTAGGAAGATATAATTTAAATGTACGGCCTATGCTATATTTCAGCAAAATTGCATTAAAATGAGAAAATAATTATTTTCGGGGAGTAATTTTTAAATTTAGATTATAGGAATAAAAACGGATAATTAGGGGACCAAATACTGCCTAAATACGATCATATACAGTATGGGAGGCCTGCGGTAATATAATACCTCACTTAGATCCAACAGTATTTTGAGGATGCTCTCATATTCTGATTTCTACTTAAATGAGTATTAAATACTCGATTTATATGGAAAATACTTCCCTGGCCATGCTGGTGCAGTTGTGAATGTTGCAACTTTAAATCCACCTCACGTTAATGTATAGTTCGTCATAAGAAATATGCGATCGATTGCATAATTGCTTAATTATATGCCTTAAAGATAACCAAGGGCTGTTGAGTCACTGAAGATGACTTCCCTGATCTTTCAATTCACTTATTTCACCTCTGGTACATTTCTTGAAACATTACAATAAAATCTACTTTTGTAAATGTTTTCTGTGCTTGTAAATACTTCACTTCCTTCTTCTTAGTCGAAACATTGTCTCTTCATGGTTATTTCACTTTCAGAAGTATTGGAAAGCTGAAGGATCTCGAATTACCTGAATAGATGGTTGCACATGGCATTATCCTGATACAGGACAAAACCATTTGTCCATTTTACCATTTCTTCCATTCACATCGTTTTTTAAACATTCTAGGAATCATTTAAGTTTACTGTTAAGTTCCTAGCCTAGTATAGAAAGAACAGGATGATTGAATCAACAAGAATACCCCTGTAAAACATATACATCACCTCCTAAAACTTTTTTCGTCTTCCAAAATCAACAATCGATTCAACACCCTTTCAAAATCGATCATACTTTTTCACAAGTTGAAAATAAAATTCATAATTCAAGTATTAACTATCGATATTTGTGTAGTGGTGTTGAAAAACTGTTTGTGGAATACTGTTTGGTAAATATTCTAAGAGTAGGTAACAAAAAGCATTCAAACTTTGGGCAGTAATTTTATCATATAAATGCTTTGAAATCAAAAAGAGCTATTAAAATCTCCTTGCAGATCATTTTTTGTCGTCCACCGATTCAACACCGTTTTGAAGTCGATTATACTACTTGTACTCAATCCTTGGAGTTATTAAAACATGTTCGTGAACTAAAATTTACATTTCTTTTGCTTCTCATTGAATTCATCCATGTACATTTCTTCCTAAATCCGAACAAACAATTAATATTGCCGTCCAGAGTTTTCGTAGACGTTTATTGACTCAATACCTTCTTGAAATCGATTATATTACTTGTACACAATATCAAGGGTTGCTGAAGCATTTATGTGAACTAGAAATCACAATTCTAGCGTTTCTTTACAAATAAGGTTCTAATTTTATTCATACAAATGATACCAAATCGAAAGGAACAATTACAGATCCCTTTTCGTCACCTATAGATTTACCACCGTTTAAACATCGATTATACTACTTGTACAAAGTATTTTTGCAAGTTGAAGATCAAATTCATCATTCGGAAGCTGTTTACTATCGATATTTGCGTCAACGAGTAGAAAATTTTCTTCCTAAATCAAAACAAACAATTAATATTGCCTACAGAACTTTTGTAGACATTAGTCGACTCAACACCTTCTTGAAATCGATTGTATTACTTGTACGCTGTCTTAAGGGTTGCTAGAATATCTTCGTGAACCAAAAATCACAATTCTGACGTTTCTTTTTGGATAAGGCTCTGATTCTAGTCATCCAAATTGAAAGGAACAATTCTTGAAAATCCTTTTTCGTCGCTCATCGATTGACCACCCTTTAGAAATCGATTATACTACTGGTAAAAAGTCTTTTTGCAAGTTGAAGATGAAATTCCTCATTGAAGCGCTGTGAAGTATCGATATTTGCGACAAGATATTGAAAAATAGTTTTTGGAACTATTTTTTTGTGAAATACGTCGTTTTGTTGATATTCTGAGAGTCACAAAAAGAATTTAGAAATTAAGGCACTAATTTCATTTACACAAATGCTTCCAAATCGAAAGGAACAATGAACATCTCCTTGCAAATCCTTTTTCGTCGTCCATCGATTCAATACTGTTTTGAAATCGATTAAACTGCTTGTACTCAATCCTTGGGGTTATTAAAACATATCCGTGAGCTACAATTTACATTTCTATCCCTTCTATTTCCCTAAATCAAGAAGATCAATTAATATCGCCTTCCAGAACTTCCGTAGACGTTAATCGACTCAGTACCATCTTGAAGTCGATTATATTACTTAAAGATTGCTGAAGCATCTTTGTGAACTAAAAATCACAATTCTGCCGTTTCTTTTTGAATAAGGTTTTAATTTTATTTATACAAATCAAAAGGTACAATTGACATCTTTTTGCAGATCCGTTTTCGTCGCCCATCGATTTAACACCGCTCAGAAATCGATCATACTACTTGTACAAAGTCTTTTCGCAAGTTGAAGATAGAATTTATCATCCAGGCGCTATTACCTATCGATATTTGCATCAACGAGTTGAAAATTCTTTTCTTAAATCAAAACAAGCAAAAAATATTGCCTTCCATAATTTTTGCAGACGTCAATCGACTCAACCCCTTCTTGAAATCGATAATATTACTTTGTACACTGTCTTAAGGGTTACTGAAGCATCTTCGTGAACTAAAATCACAATTCTGGCGTTTCTTTTTCAATAAGGCCCTAATTTTATTCACACAAATGCTGCCAAATCAAAACGAACAACTGCAGATCCTTTTTCGTCGCCCATCAACTTAGCACCATTTAGAAAACGATCGTACTGTTTGTGCAGAGTCTTTTTGCAAGTTGAAAATAAAATTCATCATTCAGGAGCTGTTAACTATCGATATTTGCGTCAAGGTATTGATAAACAGTTTGTGGAACAAGATTTTTGTGAAACACATCGTTTAATTGATAATCTAAGAGTAACAGAAAGCATTTGAAGTTTAGGCAGTATTTTTTTTAGCGCATTTTTAGCGCATTTTTTGGAAAAAAGCGCTATTATATTCACTTTGGCTGTCTGGCTGGCTGGCGTGACGCTGAGTTCTCAGCAACTATACTATTTACAGACTTGAAACTGGTATTAAAAATTTAGTTACAACTTTAGCCGCGGGTGTCACTATTATTATGAACACTTGTCAAGTCTGTCCGGAATTCATTCAATGACTTGCTTGACGCGAATTTGAAGCTTATTAGAATGAATTATTATTATTGGATGAAAATTTGTTCACTTTTGGGGTATTTTTTTATATAGCTTTGATAAAGATCAAATTATCATTTTAAGGTACAGCACTTGACCTCCCGTCAGTCAATAACTAAACAATGAAGATTAAAAGGTATTTTTGAGTTTGTACATGCATAAATTATGTACCTATCAAATAATCAACTTGAAACTAGTACTAAATGGAAGCTGCTGTTTCGTAGGTTTGCCCAAATTGCTTGATTTCAAGCTCAGTAATTGTGAGAGATGGTAATTTGCGAAATCTCTGAAGTAACAAGCATTCATGAGCTGTCAAAAATGCGCTTTCATCATCTAGATGACTCTTCCATTTTTGTAAAAAAGCGCTATTATATTCACTTTAGCTGTCTGGCTGGCTGGCTGGCTGGCTGGCGTGACGCTGAGTTCTCAGTAACTATACTATTTACAGACTTGAAACTGGTCTTAAATAAAAGCTGCTGTTCCGTAGGTTTGCACAAATTGCTTTAATTCAAGCTCAGTGATTGTGGAAGATTAAATTATTCAATTACTTGTTTGAAGTGAAACAATGCCCATAGATATATGTGACATCAGGGATATGGCAACTAAAATTTATTCAAGTATAAAAGAATAATTTAGTTACAACTTTCGCCGCGGGTGTCACTATTATTATGTACAGTTGTCTAATCTGTCAATGACTTGTTTGACGCGAATTTGAAGCTTATTAGAATGAATTATTATTATTGGATGAAAATTTGTTTACTTTTGGTGTATTTTTTTATATAGCTCTGATAAAGATCAAATTATCATTTTAAAATACAGCACTTGACCTTCCGTCAGTCTATAACTAAACAATAAAGATTGAAAATTATTCTTGAGTTTGTACATGCATAAATTATGTACCTATCAAATAGTCAACTTGAAACTAGTACTAAATGGAAGCTGCTGTTTCGTAAGTTTGCCCAAACTGCTTGATTTCAAGCTCAGTAATTGTGAGAGATGGTAATTTGCGAAATCTCTGAAGTAACAAGCATTCATGAGCTGTCAAAAATGCGCTTTCATCATCTAGATGATTCTCCCATATTTTTTTTTCATATAAATGCTTTTAAATCAAATGAGCAATTAAAATTTCCTTGCAAATACTTTTTCGTCGTCCATCGATTCAATACTACTTGTACTTAATCCTTGGGGTTATTGAAACACATCCATAAACTACAATTTACATTTCTTTTGCTTCTCATTGAAATTCATCCACACATTTCTTTCTAAATCAAGACAAACAATGAATATTGCCTTCCAGAATTTTTATAGGCGTTAATCGGTTCAACACCTTCTTAAAATCGATTATATTACTTGTACACTGTCTTGAGGGTGGCAAAAGCATCTTCGTAATCTAAAAATCACAATTCTGTTTCTTTTTTAAATTTTATTCATCTTGCAGATCCTTTTTCGTCGTCCATCGATTCAACACCGTTAAGAAATCGATCATACTACTTGTACAAAATCTTTTCGCAAGTTTAAGATAAAAAGCATCATTCAGGCGCTGTTAACTATCAATATTTGCGTCAAGGTGTTGAAAATTTTTTTCCTAAATCCAGACGAACAATAAATATTGCTTTCCAGAACTCTCGTAGACGTTAATCGATTCAAAACCTTCTTGAAATCGATTGTATTACTTGTACACTATCTTAAGGATTGCTGAAGCATCTTCGTGAACTGAAAATCACAATTCTAGCGTTTCTTCTGAAAAAAGGTCCTAATTTTATTCATACAAATGCTATCAAATCAAAAGGAACAATTGCAGATCCGTTTTCGTCACCTATAGATTTACCACCGTTTAAAAATCGATCATACTACTTGTACAAAGTATTTTCGCAAGTTGAAGATAGAATTCATCATTCAGGCGCTTTTAACTATCGATATTTGCATCAAAGTGTTGAAAAATAGTTTGTGGAACTGTTTTTTTGTTAAACACATCGTTTTGTTAGTATTTTAAGAGTAACAAGAAGTATTGAGAATAAATGCAGTAATTTTATCATATAAATCATTAGGAGCAATACAAATTTTTGGTGGCAGATCCTTTTTTTGTCGTTTATCGATTCAACACCGTTTTGAAATCGATTATATTACTTGTACTCAAGCCTTCTCATCAATCAATTTACATTTTTTTGCTTTTTATTGAATTCATTTACACATTTCTTCCTAAATCAGGATGTACAATAAATATTGCCTTCCAGAACTTTCGTTGATGTTAATTGATTCAACACCTTCTTGAAATCGATTATATTACTTCGTATACAGTCTTAAGGGTTGCTGGAGAATCTTCTTAAACTAGAAATCACAATTCTGCCGTTTCTTTTCAAATTAGGTCCAAATTTTATTCATATAAATGCTACCAAATCAAAAGAAACAATTGCAGATCCTTTTTCGTCGCCCACCGATTTAACACAGTTTAGAAATCGATTATGCTACTTGCTGACAATCTTTGAGGTTATTCGTGAACTACAATTTACTTTTCTTGCCTATCTTTCTGGATGTTCTTGAATTGAAAACAAAATTAGGCGTATATGAGTTGCCTGCCATTAATTGTCTTTCCTGAAAATTGCATTCTATATTTTGAAAAATTAACTCAAGCTACACATTCCTTCCTCAATCAAAATTTGTTTCCAGAATTTTAATAGTCTTTTCAAATCCTTTTTGAAATCGATTACATCTTTTCAGATTATTTTGTTGAGTTTCTCAGTGAAACATGTAATGTCAGTTGCTGAATGTACCTACTTATACTCAAACAACTGAAATTTGCATCTCAATAAGATACTCCCACAATTCTTGGTATTCTGCTATAATTTCTATTATATTTTTATTCATATAATGATAATTCACTTATAAATACACATTTTGTTATGTGATACATGCTACAAAGATTTGAACTTGCGAAGGAGGTTAAGGACACAGCCACAACGCATGCACAACTTGCATTTTATCTCATTCTGATTGAAAGTTAAAATATGACTGACAGTGGAAACACAAACGTATTATTTAGTCCAGTACGCCCATGGCAAAATTCCTATATGATAAATGAAATGTACATGTACGTAAATACCATGCATGATCTCAAAAAAATGGGAAATTCTGACCGGAGGACTCCTAATGCAAAGAGAAATACAAATTTTAATGCAATTATACTTTTATTAATGGTTTTTTGAACGCTGGTAAATCGTAGCTCTTTTGGAAGAATCAAAGACCTCTCTTCATGATATGATTGGCTGAAATTTTGAGGATAGTTTCCTGTGCAGCGTGCGCTACGTTGTCTTAAGATAAGCATGCGCAGGACAAAAAGCAAAAGATATTGATGCAATATTTACTTCAAAGTACCCTTGTTACAACAAAATTCGGTTTGTCTATGGGTTTGCAATTCATCTATAGGTACAATGAAAAAACGAGGTCTAAAGTCCTACAAATTTGAGACTCTTCTTAATCCAGTTTTCGTGTACATGTGATAATTTCAATCCTTTTCCATATAGAATAAGTCCTTGCTGATTTCAAGGAATTCAGCCGTTTTTAGTGCAGGCTAGTTATTATTCCCTGATTTCAGACACTTCTTAGTAGAGTATCTTTAATTGAAAATCCTGTAGCTTTGGGATTATTTTTCATTCAATTGCTCAAAATCATTCGACAAAGATAAGCATCAAAACTGAGTCGTATAAATCGCTGAAACATTTATATCAACACTTTTAGAACGACTTAATTAGGTTACAAGTAAGTATTAGTTGATCCTTCAATTAACGACTATTCCTTTCTGAATAAACATCGCACACTTAACTCTGTGATAAATTATTCAACGTGTGATACTTTTTCAATGAAAATCGACAGTGCAGCACTTCAAGATTGTTATTATGGTACACAAGAGAATTTATATGCAGTTTTAACAGATCGTTACAGTTGGAATACTGAGACAAAAACGGACTGCCTTTGTGAAATTTATTTTTCAATGAAGTACGTGTATATTGTTGTAATGTATTAATGAAGAATTTGAACTAGCATCATGGAATTATTTATTGTTCCCTGTAGCGTAGAATCTTACGCGTAGAAGAAAGCTCTTCAGCCCGGAAGAATCTTCTACATGTTGACTTTACAATAGAATTTTCGACGTCAAATCATGGAAAAGACTATTGAAGTATGAAAAACAGCAACACATAGTTTATTCTTGAAGTGTAATTTTCTGATTTTAGTGCTTTTATGTTTTTACGAATGAATACATGTGAAGAATTTTAAATGTTGACTGCACTTGATAGAAATGACTGAATCGCTATAATTCAACAAAAGAAGGTACTAAACTGTCTTGAATTTTCAAGTGTGCTTGGATAAAGCTGAATAATTCAACAAGTTGAATGGTGTAAACATTTTATATATCATTAACACTTATTCAAACATTGGTTTTGTGTGGGGAGGCGGGTGAGTTTGCAAGAAATTAGCATTTATTTGGTCGTTTTGTTTCTTTCTACATTGAGTTCAAGTGTTGTAACAATTCGTTGTACGTGACGCGACAATGACTGTCTGGCGGATATTTTTTCACCACTTGAAATGTGTTTTCTTTAATATTTCATACCACATAATGACAAACGCAAAGAGAATGAAAACATTCCTGCCCATTTTGCTGCCAATGTGGTACTTATGTTTCATTTAGTTTTAGTACGAAGCATTTAGCTTCGTGGTTTTCTTACAGCTACGGACATTTGTGGCACACCACTTAATATTCTAACATATTATGTCTCAATTATTTTTCTCACTTATTATTTGAAAATATTGCACTTGAGTCTTCCTGCAATACCGTTCAGTTAATACAACTGTAAAAATATTCCCTGTTTTAATTACTAAAGAAGAATCTCGTTTATTCATTCAATTTTAACAAACACCTCCTAACATTGAGTCTTCAGCAAAATTCTTTAAGCTGGGATCGTACAGGACGAAACTCCCCTACATTCAATATCTCCATGAAAGGTATTCCTAACTAACAAAAATGACGATATTATTTCGAACACTATCAATAGAAGAATCTCAATTGTAACCTAGGCAAGTCTAAAGTCACTTAAAGATCGAGACTAGTTTGGACTGCATCCGTAAACTATCTACAGAGCCAGTAATTGCGCTTGGAATTTCAGCAGGAATAACCAGACAGAAACTCAAAATATTGCTTCAACAGTGGCATGGAATCAACTGTTTGTATTGAAAGATCTTTCTGGATATGACAAAAACAGTTTTTAACAAGTGTGACTTGAAGCCTAGTCTTCCTAAAGGCACTAAAATTATGTGCAATAAGATAGAGGCTTACTCAGATAAGAAAATGTGTATATTTATAAGGGAATTATTATTATACGAATGAAAATATAATAAAAATTATAGCAGAATACCTAGAATTGTCAGAGTATCTCAAAGAGATATCGATTTCCAGAAGGACTTGGTTTAAGTTGGTACTTCATAATATTAAATGCTTAATTTTCCTTCAACTCATGGATATTCAAAAATAGATGAAAAAAATATGATTTTTGTATGATCAATAAGAAAAGTAGGCTTTTTGAAAGTCATTTTGGAAAAAGAAAATAAACAATTGCAGACCAACACTCTTTGCAGACCATAACAACGGTCTGCAAAGTCTGCACACCGTTGCTCATGCAAATCTGATTATCATAAAATCAAAATTTAATTTGAATACATTGTAATATTTGTAGGTATTATGCTTCTTTGATTCACAAAAATTACAAAAAGGCCAAAATATTTTTCGTTTGCATTGTCGCCTTGGTTGCCACAGTTACATTCAGATTTTTAGCTTTCAAAGATGTTATGATATGAGTGGATTATTACATAATTTTTATTAGTGCAATATTAAAAGTCGATCAATATTCATTTTAGATCGTACAAAAAATATTGTCTATATCTCTGGTTGAAAGTGTATTTGCAGACGTCAATTAGTTGCAGACCTGGCTTCGCTCGATCTGCAATCTCTTGCCTCAGTCTGCAAAGACCCACTTTCAACCCTTGATATACAAATAACTATTAAAGTTCGCATAGAAGCTCCAGTAATCTTAAGGACTGTATACAAGTAGTATGAGAAGGTATTGGATCGATTCACCGTTGATTTCAATAACGGAGCATAAGTATGTGATGCATTCTATTTCTTCTATTATTTTGTTGTTCACCTATTGTCATTATTTTTGTTTTTTCGATGTTAATAAGTTCCTTTTTCCATAGATTTATGTTTGATTGTATTTCTTGATCCTCGCAAATGTGTAATGCTGGATCTTCTGCACATTAACACTTTGAGATAGTGGTTTGTTATTTCTTTTACTCTTTCTTGGACTTTCTACAATTAGTCCAGTGAATAGATACTCAAAAAGAGGGTCTACCCTACAAAATATCCGGTAGCCCTGAATCTTTTATGTTGTTTAGGACCATTATATCCCTATGGCAATTTTTGTTATACGCGAAAATCGTGAAATTCTGCTACTTCTTTCAATTTTTGGCTTATAACTTCTTTTCTGTGCATTTTCGCATGTACCATTATAACAACTGAATTGTAGAAGACAAAATTTTCAACAAATTTACATAACAAAGTTTTTTTGTACGACCTACGGTTACCGAGATATGGGACAGCGAAATAGGGATAAAATATCAAGCTTTGCAGAATTTTAACTTTTTTCCTACTTTGACTCACAAAAACTTCATGAAGACTTAATTTTAGAGAAAACTTGCTCGAATAAAAATTGTAAAACATTTAATTATTCACAAAATACATGCTTCAAACATTTTTTAATGTCAAATTCTGAAGAGTGGGGGTAAATTTAAAGAAAAATGGCATCTTTGTCATTTTGGCCCAAGATTGGTAGGGCCTATTCCTGTGATATTCACCAAACTCAGGTGATTTTGTAAGATGTTAATAATACTTTTGCTATATGTTCTGTCTAATGTTTGTGCTTCTCCCGAGTGGACCCATACATTCCTTAAAGGGTAATGAATGGATCGGATGTTTTTCTTCGTTACTGTTACCTATTGTTGAAGGAGCACCTGCCCAAGCAACCATTGTGAGGCGAAATAGACAGAGGAGAAAGATTGGGGAGGCCCTTGAGGCTCTTCCTACCTTAGTTTACTGATAGTATTTTGGCTGTTCGGAACGTTCTGAGTCTACTACCTACCTAACAGTCTTGGATTTGAATGTTTAAAATGACTGTAGTGTGTGTTGGTTGACACATGTGTGAACAATGGCTTCTACAAAAACCAGAGGACGTCAGACAGTGAGTGTTTTATATGTGGGAAAAATTTAGTTACTTGAAGAAAGCAAGCCTTAAAAGGGGATGGAGGGAAGATGCCAAATTATTGAAGGTTAAAGATGAGGGAAAGAAATACCTCTAAACTATAAGAGAGCTGAACAGAGACTCATTCCTTCGAAGAGGAGCCCAGCTCATTTGGTTGAAAAACTCGAAACAGGAGATAAGTTTCTGGAAGCAACCAGAAAATGAGGGGACGAATAATCGCTCGTGTTCTTTCAGATTTGAATTTAACCGCCGCTAACGCTCAGTACCACCATGACTGTTATACCAAGCATTCTCGTTGTCTGGGTTTGCAAAAGGATTCAGGCCGGATCCTAGAGTTGAAAGCAATGGAATATATCTATTCTTTTCTGAAAGATAACAATGAAGAGTTTTAGATCACATTCATTTAGTTGATTGGTGACCTGGTGGAAGTGAAATTGACTGATTGATGTATATCATTAACAATGCCAAATTACCACAGTTCGAAAAACATCAGAGGAATGAGCCCCATAACAATCTTGGGCCTAAATGACAAAAAGTGACATGTTTCTTTGAATTTACCCTTATTCTTCAGAATTTGATGTTAGAAAATATCTGAAGCATGGATTTTGTATGTAATTAAATGTTCTACAACTTTTATATGAGCAAGATTTCTCTAAATGAAGTTTTCATAGAGTCTTCGTAAGTCAAAGTGGCAAGAAATTTGAAATTTTGCAAAGCTTAATATTTCATCCCTATTTCGCTGCCTCATATCTCGGTAATCGTTAGCCGTACAAAAATACTTAGGAGAGCAAATTAGTTGAAAATTTTGTCCTTTACATTTCGGTAGTCATAATGATATATGCAAAAATGCACAGAAAAGAAGTTATAGGCCAAAAATTGACGCCCCTTAATCTGTCTTCTAATATATCTCTTATTTTTTCTCTGTTGTGCTGTAATTGAAGCATTTAGGATTGATAAAGTAATTTTTTGGAATTATTCACGTTTCATAATTCTTGATTTTATACTCTTGTTGTCGAATATTTGAAAATTGTGGTTAATGTGTCATCCAATCCAATGCTAAAAGTTCATACGTCCCAAGGAAGTATCGAAACGAAATTATCATATTTGATATATGAGTAATAATTTTATGATAATCAGTTTCTAACAAAAAATGTTACCTAAAAGCCGGTTCTTTTCGACCGATGTGTGTTGTACTTTATGACAACAAAATATATTCATATTTTATGTACTGCATGTTACAGCACATATAAGAGAAATCACCTTTTGTAGAACGATAAATTATGGTAAATTAACGTGTTTGAACTCCAAAAGATCTACAGTTTCGACTACACAATTCTCATTTCATGAAAATGTGTCATGCAAAGCTCAATTCCGATAGTATTATTTGTAATGAGGTCTGATTACCAAAGAACAAAACCCAAAAGAGTTTTTTGTGGTCAGGATCATCAGCGGTCGGTGTATCAGGCTAAAAACAAAGTTGATATTAACATCTACCGGGTTTTTGTCTATGTTTACAAGGAATTCGTTGTCATTGCATTCCGATACTTTCGTTTCTCATGATATGGTCGCGAAGTCTTTTCTTCTGATGGAAGATGGCGGATTCCGGTTGGCTATCGGCTCATAAGCCGACGTTTTTCACTCACGGTTTTGAAATATTTGCTTCGCGAAGAGGTCCCGAGATGACAATCAGGGTCTGTTTAAATTCTACCGGCGCAACCACCACTTTTTGATGCCAAATATCTGCATATAAGTCGATGGGATGCTAAGGCATTATTGTCGCAAAAAAACTCCTTAATTTTGGTTGTGTCGGACCCTGATGGGTCTTAAATATGATGACTTCTATTGTTCTCTTGCTCGCTTGATAGATTGACATAGCACGTTTTATTAACTTTGTACCGCGTTTAAGAAACAATATCACATAAGTCTGCCAGCTAAATACCCATAACTTTTTATTATTCTCTTCTCAAATCAGTACTTTTTCGTTCTTGGCTAAACCTGAACACTTTTTTTGTACTACTGCAAACTGAGCTTAGGTATATCGGATTACTGGAATACCAGAAAGATTGAAACAGGATATTCTCCATATTTAAGGGATTTATTGCAGGAAGCTCTTTTTTCCTTTCTATGATGTTTTGTTGTGGTTGAGCTTCTACCAGCACTGAATTAAAAAGAAAACACAGCTATTAGCTATGCAAACGATGTTACTTTATTAATGACTGGCAAATTTGAGGAATTTGTATGTAATGTAATGCATCCTTCGTTTAGAAATGGTACAATAAGAAAGATTGTTACGTTACGATTGTTTGCACACAGAACTTAACAAAGGGCAAAATGTCAAATCAACTGAAACATTGAATATAAAAGACTGTTGGTCAGACACTGCTTTTCTTCGAGTTATCCTATAAACTTATTCGAACATAGATTGAGGAGGGTGACAAATCGGCTTAACCCAACACAAATTGTCCGAACACGTAAACCTAACGACCTGAACAGTTATATCTGTACGAAAACTGAGTTACGGTGGAAGAAGAGGTCAAGTATTCAGGCGTAGCTCAACACAAAAACTAACTTTGAGGCCAAATGCGAAAATAGTTATAAACAAGGCCATCAGAGTTCTATGGGTTTGTACGTGTATATTTTATTATTTATTGAACCTGTTACATAATATGTAAGGTGGTAAATACCATCGACAAAGTCCTATCAAAATGTTAACCTACCTAGGAATTAAAGGACTGCGTCGACTACATCGACAGCATCTGGGGTGAAATTGAAAGCACTTAGCATTCAAAGAGCCAAAACGTATTCTCGAAATTTCAACCAAACAGAATATCAAGGCAGCGCTTCAACAATCATTTCCGCAAATCGGAGTAGAAATACATGGAGTGAAAGGACTGAGGCACTGAGGCCTAACCAAAGGTTGCAACAATAATTTATGGTTGTCAGCTTCCATTGCCCTTTTAATCTATCAATCCAGACGTTATAACTCTTCAAGTATCAAACCTTAGGAACCATTCGAAACGTCAGATGCAGACAATGGAAGTTCGAGATCCACCTTTTAATAACAATCTGTTAGACTCGGAACCAATTTGATTGTACTTCGAATCGAAGTAGAAGAATTCCTACAGTAACGGATAACCAAGCCACCCTACAGATGGGTACTTCAAGATTTTTGTGAGCCTATGTTACAGATGGTGCCTGATTGAATCAGTAAAGAGAATATCGTTCATAAAGCTTACAGGACCATGATTCTTGAAAAGGACAGATGTAAACTGGGCACTAACCTATCTGAAATCTCGTTGATAATTTGGGCATCAGTTGAAAATGTACCCTTAAAGCCTATATGTAGACTGGGAACCGTACAAAATTCATGTTCAAAGTCCTACAGATGGTGTCTGACTGGATTTTCAAGAAATACATTATTCAAAAAAATTATAGGACTATTATAAAGAAAGGTATGACTGGGAAAAAATCAAAGGTGCATCATTTCCACAAATGGGGTCGGAGCAGGAATACACGTAGTGGAAGGACTGAGGCATAACCAATGTGTTGGATTTTTTGAAGGTTGCAGACAATTATTGATGGTTGTCGAACTCCTATTGCCCTTTTAATCTATCAATCCAGACGGTATGAATCTTCAAGTATCAAATCTTAGGAATCATTCTAAACGTCAGATAAAGACAATGGAAGTTCGAAATCCATCTTTTAATAACAATCTGTTGGACTCGGGACAAATCGAACAGGTTGTATGGCCATCCTATAGGTAAGTACTTCAAGATTTTTGTGAGCTTATCTTACAGATGGTAGAGACCTAATAGAGACCTTTAAAGCGCTGGAAACAGCAGCAAAGCGATAAGGACTGCAGATCATCGTATCCAAAACGAAGTATGTGAAGGTTAGTAGCAACGCCCATGTTCTTCCACGTGAGGACTTGATAATAGAGCCATATATATTCGAAGGTGTAAGAGAGTTTATATATCTTGGCTCTCAAGTAAATGAAAATAATTTGGTAAGTGCAGAAATTGAGAGAAGAATATATATAGCTAATATTTCAAATCAAGCATAGTAACCAGAAAAACTAAAGAGTTGATGTATAAAACTCTTATTAAACATGTTCTCACCTACGCGTCAGAAACATGGACGAATGATGAAAACTTGGTGGGTTGCTTCGAAAGAAAATACTCCGCCACATTTATAAAGGAATCCAGGAGAACGGAGTATGGCACAGGATATATAACTTTGAGCTATACCTACTTTACAATGAAACGGATATTGCAAGATCAATAAAAATTAGCAGACTAAGATGGCTGGGTCACCTGGAACGAATTAATGAAAAGGAGCCCCCAAAGCACATATTGCGTCAAACCCCGGCCGGGACAAGAAAGAAAGGCAGACCTAGATCAAGATTTAAAGACCTAAAGAAACTAGAGATCAGAAACTAGAAGACCAAGGCAAAAAATAGGCCAAGACCCACCAAGGGCTGTAGCGCTAAGGATAATGATGATATCTTTCAGCTGGTACCTGACTAAATTTTAATCTTGTTGGTAATCTGGGCTCTGGCTAAAAATTTATCTGCAAACGGTATATTTAAACTGGGAGCTGTAAAAAATTGAGTTAAGCTAAAAATGGGGAAGTAATAACAAGTGGCGATAAACAAAAAGAGCTTTTCAGGTTGATTAGTACTTCATGGAAAGTTCTTTCTTTTTCGAAAGGATGTACTTGTCAATCACTCACAAACTTTTTCCGCTGTCACTGTACCCGAATTTAAATAAGATAGATATGGTGCCCAGATTACTTGTAAGATTAAACAACTCTTTCTGCAGGCGAGGCAAATCCAAATTTTTTTTGGTGCCCAGTTTATGCCCGCTTTTTGAAAGATATCAAAAGATGATATCGTGTCACCAATAGTCGATGAGCCGACCGCATCTTCCCTGATGGGATTTATGGCCAAAAAATGATCAATAGGGTGCCAGACCTCATAAGTCCAGGACTCTGTCCTAAGTGTCGAAAAAAGGCTGTTTCCGGTCAATTTATTCAAGAACCACTTCCCTACTAGAACGTACGATTGAAACTAGTACCAATCGAAAATGACGGTCAAGTGTTTGACGAAACAACCAAGGTAGTGGTCCCTGACTTGTCCTGAAGGACGATTGCCACTCCTAAGTGTAACCCGTTTTCGTATTTAATTTTCTTGACCGAATTTACGATTGTTGGACAAAAGGTAGTACCTTGGCTTTGCCTTACGCCGTCTGCACACGGAGCTACTGAAAAGGAACTGATTAGTTTGAGTCACTTGTGAAATTAAATCACACACGATGCTACTGATAGCGAATTCCTCACTACTCAACCTTTTGCTCGTGGTGGAAGTGGAAAAACGTCCAATTTTATATAATATCACCAATTTCGAATAACTTTCTTTGAACATTCTATAGAATGCTACAAACTTAGCATCTGGAATTTCAAGCTTCTTTGCCGCAACAAACAAACGACGGTGAAAAGCCCTCTCAAGGTGTGGGTGAAGGGTGAACCCATAACTATCTTCAGTTCGTTCTTCTCCTTCTAATATAATAATACGTCATGCAAAGCAATACTTGTAGACAGTTTTGCATCCCTGACGGAACTGAGCAACAGATTTTGATCGGCGATGAGTAGCTTCGTGTGTAGAACCTGGTCACTTATGAGTCAGTAACTGGTTAGTGATCCAAGTTACCAACCAGTTTAGTTCCTTCTTAGTAGCTCCTTGATCTTAACTATCAATTATTCTATTAGAGAAGTCAGCTCCGAAAAAATCTACCAGAAATGGTCTTTTCTTTCGTTGTTTAGAACAGGATCCTGGATTTATAAAGTCTGACAACCATTGAATACCACATTGTCGATCGGTTCATGTACAATTTGACTGTAAGTCCGATCAGGGAAGATAAGGTGAGGTCTGCTCCTGGGCTACAAGTAATCCAACCCGAATTATACGGAATTACTTTTGGAGGGGAACTAGATTTGTATAAGGTATGATCAAGACTAGTCCTGGACTGCATTGGCAAACTTCAGAAATGAAAGATTACCTGGAAGGACATCCAAAGACTCAGGAAGACCAGATAGTTGACCATCAAGCCAAAGATGGGTTCGGAATACCATTTGTAGGGTCAAAACCTGCTCTTAGAGTTTCAACAGCAAAAGCCAAACAGAAAATCAGAACATTGTCATAAAATCAACTGGTTAGCCTCATAAAGTCTTTCTGGGTGCACCTAACAAACGGAAGATGGACAATTTGCTCAACAGGAAACTGGACATCTAGCAAAAATCTCCATTTACTGGTTTTTAGATAAGATTTTTGATGTAGGGATTGTAAAGAGGAGGGCTCCTTGTAAATCAGATCTGGGGAGTATAATAGGCCAATAGACTTCAGTACAGGGATAAAGAAGACCACCTGTAGTTATTGCTACACTTTTTTGCAAGAATCTTGTTTTTAACTTGACTTAACTTTGCATTAATGCAAATTGATAATTTTTTTTTGTAATATCATTCCAAAAGATCAACTTGAAAGACTTCTTCTGTATACTACTGTATGCTACTACAAACTGCCAACTAAGATACTAATAATGAAATAAATTATTACGTTTAAAATTTATGTTATTATCCTTTGTCAATGCGGAAATTCACGTCATAGATAAAATTCCAAACGGCACTTTTGCTACACTGAATCAATAATTTATATTAATTTTAACCCTTTGGTCACACAAGAATATGTCAATGTTTTAACTAGCATTGAACAAAAGGTTAACAGTCAATAACAATTGATTTACGGTTTTACTTTGACAGTTAGTGCTAAACTTCTATGAGAATGTTTAAATGTTGCTAAATGTTGCACAAAATGGATAACTCATTTTATAGGCACTCAAGTTGTGGTTATTTTGACAGACAAACATTTATAGTGTGAATATTGTATTATTTACAATACCTAATTATTTTGTTTATTTCAGGTCGTGATAACAATCCTCGACAAAAACGACAGCCCACCATCTTTCAAGGACACTCCCCTCAAGTTTTCAGTGTCTGAAGATTTGGGTCCAGGTCAACCAATAACAACACTTCGAGCTGTAGACCCAGATACTTTGGGACACCTGGAATACACCCTCATCTCTGGAGATGATGGCCATTTCAATCTGGATAGCGATACTGGCCTTCTGCGACTTCGGGATTCATTGGATCGCGAAACAAAAGATATTTACAAGCTGACTGTACGAGCCAGCGATGGATTGCAGCATACTGATACAGTTGTCACCATTGAGGTAACAAAAGCTAAGATAATATCAATAATTTATTTTACAACTAATGTGGTTAATGAAAATAAACTTTTCGATGATAGAAAAATTGTGAATAAATCAGTTGAAATCTGAAAAATGATACATTCGTTTTGTTTGGTAGTGGAGTGATGCAGCATTTCAAAACCGTCACATCATTTATTTATCACTCCGTAATCACTGGCAGGCCATCTTAGATCTCCGTTGCACTCCCCTTCTTGGGAGATATACATGTGTGCACGTATTTAAATCTAACAAGTTCGGAATGTGATACGGCCACGGCCAACTTGCAGCCGCTTAATACCGCATCGGAAATTTATAAGATTCCACCTTAACGAACTGTTCTCAAATGCGTGTACATTTCACTTCTTCGTTTTAAATTCAAATTCTAAAAGCTGTGATGTGTTTCACTGACTCTTCATATTTCATTAGAATAACGGGACATTGATGACTTCAAAAGAAAAATTCAATTCATTCCAGTATTTTTCTTGATTGTAGGATCTTATTTACGTCTTCATTTTGCATGAAATCTTCTATCACTTCATTTGTTCGCTGTAAGTTCGTACGTCTGTCTGTCAGTTCCGGTTGTGACACTCAACAAATAAAAGTAGATGGCCACAACACACTAGATATATGGTTCGAGTTGAATCTACTCGAAGACATGACTTTTGATAAGCATCTATCTCATAGTTCAACACAGTAGCGGAGCTCAAAAACAGAAAAAGGTCTTCTACAATATTTTTTTGTTATATTCACTCAAAAAACAATCAAAATTGACAGAACCGTAGTTGATTATTGATACAATTAAGGAAAAAAAAGGTTCGTGCTCCCACCTCTGCCCAAAATTTGGTGCTCTACCTTTTACAATAGCGCTATCTTTAGCTATTTTAATTTTTATTTGAGTGCTTGATTAAGAGATGAAAATGAGGGTCATACCATCTTCAATCCAAAATGTGGCACGCAGGCACGCTGATGTCAGTCAATGTAACAAATTTCCTTTCCAACCTGATTTGAAATAATCATGACCAAAAAGGCGCAAATTATTTTTTTGTTTAATGCATAAATTTGCGCCAAATCGTCGCAGATACTCAATTTTTGCGCAATTTGAAGAAAAATGAATGAACTTGATTTACTGGTTGTGAGTTGCGTCCACAATTCTTTTGCAACAAGTTGTCAAAATTTGACAGTTTTTGACTTCAAGAACATTTTTTTCCAGAGATGTGGTAAGGAGTACGATGAATTTGACTTCAGCTCAACTTACATGTCCTGAAAGAGAAAACTTCAAATTTTCCAAAGCTCAAAGATTCATCCAAAAAATATGTACGATAGCTTTGCTACCCGAATTTCATTGATCTCACTTCTCATTTACAGATCATCAGAATCGTTAGGATATTTCCTGTAGTCCTAAGAAGCTAAAATTTAGTATGTAAGCAAGGTATTCATTCAACTAACAAGCAAACTGGAGAAACTGTGATTCAATCTCTCCAATCCCTCATAGTCTTACAATTTCATTGACTCATGACCATCAAAATCGTTAGGTTATTCCCTGTAGTCCTGAAAAGCTGAAATTTGGTATGCAGGCAGGATATAACGATCAACTGACAAGCAAACTGGGAAAACTGTGATTTAACCTTTCCAATCCTTTTGATCTCATCACTTACGTACTCATGATCAACAAAATCGTTAGGGTATTTCCTGCGATCCTAGAATTCTGAAATTTGCTATACAGCCAGGGTATAACCCTCAACTAATGAGGAAACTGCAATAATTGTGATTTATATCCTGTAAACTCTTCAAAGTGGGGCAGTTTCTCGTGAACTTGTATCGTTTAAATATGTCTAGATGCTTTTAATTCATTATTTTTGTCTTAAATTCGATTCTAGATTGCATCACTTGAATTTCGTTAAAATATAAGATGAACATTTGGATGCCAATATTTTCATTTGCGGGTTAGTTTGCATACCTTTTTTTCGAAGTAATTTGGCATGTAACTGTGGTCTAGTTAACAGTTTATTGATAGAACCACAACGAATTGACTTTTATTGACTTGATAATTTGATAATTATCAATTTACCATGGAAATTGGATATGTTTCCGATTAGAATTTTGACAGGGACCAAATCAAGTTATCCTTCTATCAAAATAAGATCTGGATCAAGTTGACAAGAATTGGAGAGTTCAAGACGAGATTTACGATAAAAAGATATCACTAAATTCATGATGTGCACCAAATCTCATCAAAACCACTAGGCTACTTCCTGTACTCCCGCAAAGTTAAAATTAGGTATGCTGTTACTCAATGAAGAGCAAACCAATAAAACTTTATTTATAATCTTTCTAATACCCCAAAGCTACACAAATTTCATTGATCTCGTCACTCATCTACTCATGATCATAAAAACTGTTAGGGTATTTCATGTAATCCTAGGAAGATGAAATTTGGTACGCAGTTCAACTAACAAGCAACCTTCAACTTTCAAAGTCACTCAAATTTATTTGATCTCATCAATCACTTATTCATAACCTATAGGGTGCCTCATATAGTCTGAAATTTGATATGCAGGCAAGGTATAACGTTTGACTAACAAGCAAATTAGAAAAACTGGAATTCAACCTCTCCAATCCCTCACCTACTACCTTAATAGTCCAGGAGCCGACCGTACCTTATTTTCTCTGATCGAACTTACGGCCAAATTGTATATGAGTCGATCAGGACTATAGTGGTCAATAAGGTGCCAGATTTTTTTGGAGTTAGCCTCTTTGATATAACAAACGATAGCAAAGATTAAGTACTTTGAATGACAAAACCACGGTGTCACCTCATGCTTTGTCTTATCCCTGACCTACTACCCTAATAGTCCAGGAGTCGATCGCATCTTATCTTGCTTGATCGGACTTACGACCAAATTTTATATGAACCGATCAGGAATATAGTGGTCAATAGGGTGCCAAATTTTTTTTGAGTTAACCTCTTTGATAGAAGAAACGATAGCAAAGATGAGGTACTTCAAGACAAAACCTGGGTGCCACCTTCTGTCCTGTCTGGGACAGGAAAAAAACAATAATCGTACATTTGATCAGAGAGATGAATACGAAAATGGGTTACACTTAAGAGTGGCTACTGCCCACTCGGATAGGTCAGTGGTTTACTCGTAGAGTACTTGACCTTCGCTATCGATTGTGTCTTATTTTTCAATCGTAAGCCTGTCGGAAACTTGACTCCAAAAAAATTAACTGGAAATAGACTTAACTTTCCTGATCGGACTAGGCCAAATTGTATATGATACGATCAGAAATAAAGTGACCAATAGCATGCCGAATTTTGTAAATCCTGGATTTTGTCCTTAATGTTCAAAAAAAGGCCAAGTTCTCTTAGAAGCTGACCCCGAAAAAATTGACCGGAAATAGCTTTTTTTCGACACTTAGGGCAATATTCCAGATTTATAAAGTCTGGCACCCTATTGACCGCGTTATTCTCAATCGATTCATATACAATTTGGCCAGTTCCCATCAGGGACAATTGGGACAATTACGACAGTAATCCAAGCCGAACTATACGTAACTACTTTTAGAGAGGAACAAACCTAATCTCAAATACCTAGGTATGTGTGAAGTAGGATCAAGACTGGTTCTGGACTGCATTGATAAACTGAACACTTCAGTAATAAAAGATTACTTGGAATTGGAAGCGTTCAGAGATTGGAGAAAACCAGATAGTTGACCATCATGCCAAAAACGGATTAGGAATACCATTTATAGGGCCAAAATCTGCCCTTTGAGTTTTAACAGTTCTATACAAACAGGAAATCAAAACATTGTTATAAAATCACTGGTCAACATCGCAAGCTCTTTCAAGGTGCGCCTTACAAACAAAGGTTGGACAATTTACTCAGCGGGAAACTGGTTATCCATTGTTCGATTTTTGAAGAAGATTCTTGATGTAAGGGTTGTAAAGAAGAGAAAAAAGTTAATTGATCTTGTCACTTGCCTGCTCATGTTCATCAAAACCGTTAGGGTACTCCCTTCAGTCCTAGGAAACTGAAATTTGGTATGCAGGCAGGGTACAATGTTCAACTGAAGAGCAAACCTTTTCAGTTCCTCAAAGTCATTCCAATTTCATTGATCTCGTCACTCATCTAATCATGATCATCAAAACCGTTAGGATATTTTTTGGTAGTCCCTCAAAGTAACCCAAATTTCATTAATCTTATTACTCACCTACTTATGATCTTCAAAACCGTTAGAATACTTTCTGAAAGTCCTAGGAAGCTAAAATTTGGTATAGGGTAAAATATAACTGTGTTTCAATCTTAACAATCTCTCAAAGTCATACAAATTTCTTTAATCTCATCACTTATCTACTGATGATCATCACAACCGTTAAGGTATTTCGTGTAGTCCTAAGGAGCTGAAATTTGGTATGCCCTTTCAATCCCTCAAAGCCCTTAAAATATCATTGATCTCTTTAATCACCTACCCATACCTGCAGGGTGTTTCTTGTAAGAGACTAAAATTTGGTACGCAGGTAGAATATAAGATTCAACTAACGGGGAAACTGTAAAAATTGTAATTCATTCCTTCCAATTCCTCAGAAGAAGATGGGAAGATAGATTTCTATTGATGTGATAGGGAAGGATCTTCTAGAGCAAATTTGGCTTTTTGGCCTTTGATCTCATCACTTATCTACTTGTAATGTTTATTGCTTGGAAATTGCTTACAATAAAAATAAAAATTACTATTTAATAATTGGAAATGAAATGAAAGTTTTATTCTCCTCGATATCAGTAAACAACACTATATTATTTATTTATCACTTACTACTATCTTAAACAAACTATTTATATACACTGATCACTTCACTGTTTGATATTCACTGCTCTAGATTCACTACACACAAATCGTTTGCTTGCGTTTATATATAGAAATATCCATTTCTCGAATGTTCTACCACATTTCTGGAATATTGCTAGAGGTTTCCATCGGGCGAGATGATGTGGTGCGGTACGGCGCGAAACAACGAGGACGAAAGGCTCCGCCCAAACAAGGTCACTTTTACGAACCTCCACACTCTCACACCTTACATACTGATGATCATCAGAACAGTTTAGGTATTTTATGTAGTATCAGGGAGCTGAAATTTGGTATGCAGGCAGGAATAACTTAGGAAAAATGTGATTCAACCCTTCTAATCCCTGAAAATTACCAAAATATCATTGATCTCATCAGGGTGTTTCCTATAGTCCTAGAAAGTAAAAATTTGGTATGCAGCCTGAGTATAACGTTTAACTAACGGAAAAACTGTAAAAATTATGATTCATCCCCTCAAATTTCTCAAAAAGAGATAGGAATTTAAGTTTCTATTGATGTGATAGAGGAGCAAATTTGGCATTTTGGTTGGATCTGGGGTATGAGCATCGTACAAAATAGTATATTCCGATACAAGTGCGGAATGGGGATCATTCCATACGAATGTGAATAATTCGGACACGAGACGAAGTCGAGTGACAGAATTCACATGAGCATGGAATGAGCGATCCGCACGAGTGACGGATGTAATTTTTTCTACAGTCAAAGGTGTATGCAGAAATATCTATAGCCAAAATATGCCGTTTTTTGAGAAAGAATTTGCTTCATTGATCTTATTCCAATCCATCAAATATTGATAAAATTACTCTTATTGACTCCATTTTGAAAAGGAATGGTGAGAAAATCAAAAAGGAATAAAATTATGACAGTAATGTAACAGTTTTTTCGCGACGCCACGCTGCTTACTTAGGAACCTCTGAGCGTGCGGAATGACCCCTATTCCGCACGCTACAGCGTGTGGAATGGGTATCATTCTATAGTAACTGTAGAAAAACAATCTTTGCGAAGATTAGGCTAATTTTTGAAAGTTTTACTAGAACCAAGTTCAATTAATTGTTAGTATACCTTTTCCAGAACACATGGAGGTGTGCCCAACAGAAGAACTCTGAATTATGTGATTTTAAAAGTATTTATTGTGTGATTAATGGGATTGGAAGTACGGCCACTATTCTGATGACTAGTTTAATTATTATTGATCAAATAAACGATTAATTTTGAGATTGCTTCATTTATTCTACGCCTATGATTTAAATTGTTTGACCGGATGGACACTAAGATTAAAGGTTGCTGACAAGTAACCTTTGGTTCCGTATTCTCTTGTTTAACACGTGTAATTCTTTTGTTCTCAGAATAAATTAATTTTCGACGGAATCTTTTGAAAATTTTTGACTTTATTATATTGAAGATAGAAAGCTTTGCTCGTGAAGGATTGTCATAATACAGTTATAGCAAAATAATTGAATAATTTATGGAAATAAACTGTCGGTATTCCATTTCAGAAGGAATTGCATTAATATTATTTATACAGAGATTTTTAAAAGGAAAAACAGGAAAAACGAAACGTCAATTAGCAAAACAGCGCCATTAGAGAAGAATTACCGGAAATAGCATATCAGGCTAATCACTGTGCATGCATCAAAGCCATCTGCGAATGCGACCCACTCAGTCATAGTTTGCAGACTACATTTCTTGTAAACTGCACGGTTGTGTCATATGCAGGCATTGAATTATGAGATGGTCTTAAGCACAATATAAACTTGAACCTGAATGCGTTAGAAAGTGCTGCTTGATGACAAATTCCGCTATATTCACATAATAAATAATTGATGACGGAGTATAGCAGAAAAAAATGTTGTACGTTTAATAATTCATAACCGCTTGTGGCTCCTGGAATATTGTAATCAGCATTTACCTTGTATTCTTGTATATAATGTCAAGCATGCAAAAATCACCACGGCTTGTATTTAAATGATAATCTATGTCATTTAAGTGAATTATCCTAATGCGAAAGTGCGTTCTATTACTCAATTACAAGATAAATAACCACTCCAACAAATTTTTACAGAAAAACGCCTGGCAGATACAGTTAATCAATCATACGCCATCTTGATAATAATTACAAATAGAATAAAGTTGATCTTATGTCACCGCTGAAAGAATTAGAACAACAAAACATCTATTTGCATACGTAATGTTTCCTGCTATCTCTAACAGCGATTATTGAAATAATTAATATAGTTTGACATTTGAAAAACGTTTCAAACCAACCGCCGTTCAGGCGGTTGTCTAAAAAAAAGATGAATCTTGCGTAAAAAGCTTCGAAGATTATTAAATGAGTAAGATTTTACATTAAAAGAGTCTGCTTCTTCATTTTCGACAGTTGAAAGGTGGGCGGCTGAATTTAAACGTGGCCGTACGTCAAAAACTAAAAGATCGTCGACAAATAGTTCAAGAAATTGTTGAGGATGTAAACCACATTTTCTGTAATGTTTTGGGTATGCGGAAGCTGACTGCTTGCTTGGTGCCGCGCCTATTTATAGTCGATCAAAAACGCATTCGTTTGAACATTTCTCAAGTGTTTAGACTTATTTAAACGCAAACATACTGAGTTTCTTCGACGTTTCTTCACTGTAATTGAATGTTGGATTCATTACTATACACCAGAGACAAAGCAGCAGTCCAAATAATGGATTGGAGGAGGGGAAAGTGCTCTTGAAAAAAAGTCGGGACAAAATTCCATCTACCATAAAAGTAATGGCAACTGTCTTTTGAAACTATCACTGGTGGAAAAGAATATCATCAAGCACTTTTTGATGTCTTAATTTTGCTGTCAAGTCGTACACATACAAAAATATTCTGGAAGCACAAATTAAAATGAATAATTAATCTCGCGTTTTGCGACATGCAAGGTAATGTACGAAGGCCTCACAGTCGGTTTCTGACTAATTAGACAGTTTCTGCCATTTTTGCAAGTGAATAAAATGTTCAGGTTGTTAAGGACGACCTAGATGTGTCATAACTGATCCTATTTGCGTTATTATACCAGACAAATCCTTAATTAATTATGATTTATTCTAAGATATGTTAAATTAATTACTTATGTAATGGCGAAATGTATTCACGCTTAACATCAGAACTATATTATTACTTATCTTGACATTTTTAACATACAGGGTGTTATTAAAGTAATTAATACTTAGGTGCCTTAGTTTTTAGTTGATTGATTTATTAGATCTGTTGAGGTAATAATGATAATAAAATATTGCAATAAAAATTATTGTAATTAATGTTATTTAGAGACATTTATCTTTTATATTCCTAACATTCTGTAGTAATGACATATCACAGTTTAACACTTGCATTATAAAATTCTAATATGATTTAAAAAACAAAATATCAACAAATTTTCAATGATTAATTAGCACTCATGGACGCTTAATTGACGAAACAGACTTTATGCCACATATATTCGTGATGCTACAAGGGAAAACGTGGCTTTGTGCTGTCTTGGACGAAAAGCGCTCGAGAGACTCCCACTGTTTCACAGTATCATTCTCATTTTCCATTTAACGCCCCAAAATTAGAGTGCAATCTATTTCACACTCGACAAAAAAGAAACAACACTTGAAAATGCAACAAAAATATCGAATTTTCAAACCGCCATAATTCGGTTGATTTTGATTAGAAATGGATAAATCTTTGAGTTTTGGAACGTTTGAAGCTTTCTCTTTCAGGGCATGTAAGTGAATCCAACGTCAAATTTATCGCACTCCCTACCACACTTCTCAGAAAAAAATGTTCTTAATTTCAAAATATTTCAAACCTTGACAACTTGACCAGAAACATCAATCAGACAACTGCCAACTTTATTATTCTAATTCTCAGGACGAGGAGGATAAAAATGCAGGACTTTGAAGAGAAATTAAGGACAAACATACATTTTTTCTCTCTTTATTCATGGAATATAAACAAGTATAACAAACATACACAACGTACTTATCGGAACTCATTCGCGTTTAAACAATTGAACTTTACTTAAAATCATATTTTTTTTTTTATCTGGCAGTCTGTAACGACTTTTTATTACTCTCCAATCAAGTGTGAAATTAATATGTTTTATTGGGATATCAGTTCTGTACATTAATCAGAAACACAACGTTTCGACAGCAAAGTGCTGCCTTCTTCAAGTGTAAAGAAATATGGAAATAAATAAACAAAATTGTCAAGACAACAAAAATTAAAGTACAAATAGTAACTAGATTAGTTTAAAATATATCAACTCCTAGGATCGTAGAGCTCTGCCTGTGGTTGATGATTCAATATCCACAGGTCTTCAGGAGATAATAATGAAGGTCTAAATAGAGAAATTGTGAACTCCTTGTGGTTCTAGGTCAATCTGGCTCTACTCTTTTTAGTTTGACGCATAACTGAACCATCCACAGATCTTCAAGAGGTGGTGATGAAGTAACTCTTTTAAGTAGATTCGCAGATACAAATAACTTGAAATTATGAACAAATGATTGGTAGCCATGATCGATTAAGTTCATATCCGGTATTCAAATTCAAATTATTCGGTGATTTTTTCATTTCAATTGCTTCTTTTATAAGCCTCATGAACTAATTGTTCTCTTAAGCCAGAAGCTTCGTATTCTTGAAGTCAATGCCATGTAATTCTTGAATAGCTTGCTCAGCCACAGCAGATTTTTCTGGATGGTTCAATCTTATATGATGAGAATGCTCTTTCAATCTTATTCCTACAGTCCTCGTGGTTTGTCTTATTGGTAATGTTAAAGACAGATTTCCTTTACAGTATCCAGGTATATACAAGATTCCTTGTCAATGTAGCAAAGTATATATTAAAATTTTGAGTATAATTTGCATTTCTGCTCTTACATGCTCAATTGTAAGTTTATTACGGACCATGAGGTCGATACCATGGAAAAAATTGTGTCTGCATCAGCATTTGATTCGAAAATTGGAAACAAACTGTAAAATGATTTTAAAATTCTTGAGATCTGAGTTTTTGTCAAAAATTAGTCTCCACGTTTCGCGCTGTTGTCAGATTTGTTGCAGCGTGAATGCGTAGTTGATGGTTGCTTTTTGCTTACGCTGTGCTGTGGTCTGTGGTAAAATTTAGGACATCTGGCGTCCTGCAAAGGATCTAAACAGGACACAAGACAACAGACCTCAAATGCAGGATGTCCTCAGAGGGTAAATACCAAACTGAAGTTTGGACGTTAATTGAATTTAACCTGCCATCCCCGGGGGTTTCAGTCAACTTCGTACTCGACGAATAAAAAATAGTGGTTCCCATATAAGATTTTGAAGTGACTTACTCCTCTCCGCCCTTCAGAGGGGGAAAGAAATCATTAAGCTTTTACTTCAGACATTTTCCATTCGGTGCATATTTCTCGATATATGCCAGCATAAAATAATATCGTTTTCAGCGATGACTTGAAATGAAACACCTATGTATAATTTTAGCTTCCTGCACTTCTTCTCTATAAAAACTTCAAGTATGCTTGATCTGACATTCCTTCGTGCGTGCAATATGCTTGAAAAGGGGTTCAAAGCTTTCTCTTCACGTATTATTATATATGTTGATATTTTGCGCTTACGATCTTTCTTTCTTCGCTCGTACATCAAGTACAACCATATTTTTCCAATTTAGGGATAATCTTATTCGAAATACTATAGGCCTGTTGCGTATCTTCAAATTTCGATGAAAGCACCACATATTATTCAAAAATCACAACTTCGAGGTGTGATGTCACCTGTCAATCTTTTGAAATACGTCAATCTGCTTCAAAATCAAAATGAAATCCGTGACATACCATCTGCATTCCTAATAATAATATTGTATTTAATTTATGACAGCATTTGTAGACAAAAATATTCTAAAAGAAGCAAATCGACCATAGTTATAATTTTTTTTTATTGTTTATGTGACTCATCTAAAGGTAATCAATTACAGTTAGATTTATGTCTTATAGGCTATGTGCAAGGGGGCGGAGTTTGAACAAATATCGATGCGAGCGCTCATTGTGAGCACCATTGTAACCATTGAACTCCATTTCTCAGAATACGTCAATGAGCTGTCATTGATCATTGTAGTTTAAAAGTGAAAATAATTGCATATAAAACATGGGAAAACGTTTGTTCTGTTCCAGGCTGTTGTGTTAAGGATGATTCAAGTGAAATATAGTTTCATAGATTTCATGTACCCAGTTATAACATAAAAAAACGAGTGAAGTGAATCAAAGCGGTAAATAGAGTATTGTCAGTCTTTCATTATTAATCTATATAATAAATATGTTTGTAATTCAATTGTGAAATTAGAAATATTCATCAACGATTTGGAATTCATGAATTTAGCTCTATCTCTAATTTGTAAGATGTTTCAGTGATAGAAGTTTGTCAGATGCACTTCGCAATAATTTTGTTGTTAATATTGTTAGCAACATATTCTTCAACATGTTTAATATGGCAAAACTAATTTCACGCTTTTCTTCAATGCTTCCTTGGTAAAAGGGATACAGTGTTTGATAAATACAACTCGATCTGCAAGATCACGGCGTCATAATTTGAGGTTATCCTGTCAATTTGGACGGATTAAGACGTTTTCTCTATAATAGGTACGTTATAATTGAAGAAAAAAATACTCAAAATGAATAATTTCAACGTACCTTTTTTGCTATGCAAGTTATATTATACGCACACAGCTGAATTAAATAATATTAATACATTTAAAAAATTATAGGTATGAAACAATGATAAAATGGAGTTCAATCGTTTTCCATTGCCCGCTAGAGGCGCTAGTAGACTTCATGCACATAGCCTATATACGTATAGAATTAAGGCGAAATTTTGGGGGAAAGAGATTTTCTCATCTTGTTCATTTTTAAAACAAGTCTTGAATTCTGAAAAGGGAAAATATTAAGCAAAAATTTGGTGCTTTCAGTAAAGGATTCTAAACGAAATTGTGTGACTGTTCAGTCAATTAAGAAACTTATCTAAGTGGTATTTATTGAGTTTCTTTACAATTATAATATTAACTACTCTTAAAGATGGTTGATATTGAGAATTGAATGATATCTAACACAATTTTATAGATTGTTGCATAAAATTACACTTGTTTAACTGCTGTTATCCACATTTCTCTTTGTTTCTCTTCATAATCTCTTCTCGGAGACCTATAAAAATTAGTTCTGGGCTGTTTGCTTTAGAATTAGTACATCTAACAACACAACAACTTCTAAATGAATGATCTATACTCATGATTATCGAATAATATGACATACAAAAATGACGTTTGACAGTTTGACGTTTTTGACGGCACACCTCGTAGATGTAAAATTTAACCGATAGAGCGGAGCCACTGAGGATACGCAATAGGCGTATAGAGTGGGTTGAGACAAAAGTCGTAGATTGGTGGAGATAGGCTCAAGCGGACAGTCGCAACTAGAATTGATATTCCCAAATTTTGCGAAGCAGAACATGAAGATGATGTTTAAAAACAGTTCACAAGTTGCTCCGTCATTTAGTGAATTCATATCGCAGGACATGCACAAAGCACAAATACTTTCTCAAAATCCATCCAGAAATTGTTCCAACCAGGACGTGTTCTGGAGAAACAAAAGGGTTAGTAAACTTAGTTGCACCTATAATGTGATTGATGGAGTAATGTGCTTTTTCTATTCAAACCTACTTTTCCATAGATAGATTTATCTATTTAATTCTGTACCACTACTTAGAGATGTGGGACTCCCATAATTCAATTGTTTTTTGCGAGAAATATTTTAGAGTCGCTTGGTTATTAGATCTAGCGACTTCTATGAGACTTTCCCAAAGGTAAGATCAAAAAACATCGACCCAGCAATCTAGAAACCTTGAATGACTCAATACGTCAAAAAATACAACCCAAATCACGGGAAATGCTTCAGAGATTGAGGCGGAGCCTTAGAATTGAAAATCTTGTTTATAGACTCATAAAATTTACTTTATCGAAGTTTAAAGAAATAAATGACTTGCTATCTCTCCTGTGTTTCCTTGGAAAATATCACGTATTCACATAGACAGTTTGACCTCTCAAAAAATGTGATATAGCTGAAATTTGGCTCGTTGGTAGTTTTTTTGGGTATAGAAGGAAATAGACAAATATTTGCAGCTCTAAACTGTATGCTAAGTTCATAATCTCGAAAAGAAATTCGAAAATTCTGTTTTTGCTCTATATCTCGAAAAATAAAATAGAAAAATCGAAAAACTGATAGTACCACCCGAAAGAGCAGGAAATTTTACTCAAAGTTATACTATAAGTTATATGAAAAAAAAATCTGCATCAATAAAAAAATTATTAAAAATACGAAAGCGAACTCGAAAACTCCACACGCGGCAAGCCGCTGAATACAAATATTCAAGCGTGGCGTTCGTGGAAAAACTAAAGTTTTTTTTATATAAAATATATGCAAAACAAAAAAACCAAAAAGCATCTTAAAGTGGAGACTCTAAGCTTTCTGAGGAAGACATTAATTTTCAATAATTTTCTTTTCTCTCACAGAAAATTCGACCGGAAGTTAAAATTTCTAAAATTCTCACTGACTTTTATGAAATTGAAGATATATATTAATAGAGGCATGAAAAAATTAAATCCTTGTACATTTATCATCACTATACTTTCACTTTTCATGTAAAAATAATCAAAATTATGAACATTGTCTCTGTTTGATAAAACTCATGTTTCAAAATAATCATTTTCTTTTGTAGCATTCATTCGACAATATTTTTATTTTCAAAACGGTTTTAATTAATTTATATGAATCAGAAATTATTACATGTGCTTTTTTAAATGAAGATTAAAATACACTTCATAAGGTGTGATAATTGAGAAATCAATACAACTTGATATGTTTGAGTAATCTTCAATATAAGAAATATAAAAGAAAATGCATGTTCTTTACTTGTTCCTATTCTGGCAACTTGAAGTTGAGCTTCAAAAAACTATTAAAAAATTAAAAATTAAAGTTGAAATCCTGAGCTTCAAGAATATATTTTTTGATTACGCAATCAGGTTATAAGCAAACATTGATTGGATAATGGACGATTCTAACTCAAAGATATCCTGTCAGAATGACAAAACTGCCAACTTCGAAATCTCTTTTGGATTTGTTTTTTTGCAATTATTGCTAAAAAAGATGTGGGAGAGCTTGAAATTGTAAATAAACAAACTTACTGAGTTCGGCAATATGTGGTTCTTGATTAACAGTTGATGTTTCTAGAAATTCACCTAAAATTTCAGTGCTAGAGCAAGACAGCGATGTTGAAGATGTTTGTAATGCCAAAGAATAAGAAGACAGTAAGTACAAGTTTGGAACAGAATTTTTTTCAATTTTCCAATTGTTTTTTGAAATACATCTTATTCTTTTGTTCATTTATTGACAATTTCTCACTCATTTTAAAAACCTCCATATTGAATACATAATTTTAATTTTCACTCCATTAATATATGATGATCTTAGTCAGCAGAAAAACCATGTTCATATCACCGGTTCACATTTCCAAAATATATAAATTGAATTTTAAAATATAGAGATTGAACATTTTTGGTACGTTCCAAATGGCCGATATGTTGTATCCGCCATTTTCAATTTTGAAAATCTTATATCAAATTATTAATCAGCATCCCAAAAAAAACCCTGGGTACTCATTCACAAAGAATATTCATATTGTTTTTATCAAACTTTATTATTTTTTTCGATATGAAAATTTTCGATTTTGTTTTCGAGATTATGAACTTGGCATGCACTTGAGAGCAGCAAAGATTTTTTTATCGTTTTCTACACCCAAAAAAGTACCTAGAAACCTAGTTTCAGCGATATCACATTTTATGAGAGATTTTGGTTTGAATTTGTCTCTGACAGCTGGGCTAAATTCGTAGAGACAGCTTCTTGATGTCATCTTACACAAGTCCCATCTAGCGGGCAATTAGAGAAATGATTTACAGTTTTCCAGAAGTTAAAACCCGGCCAAGTCGTTTTTTAGCGCATTTTTTGGAAAAAAAGCGCTATTATATTCACCTTGGCTGTCTGGCTGGCTGGCTGGCTGGCGTGACGCTGAGTTCTCAGCAACTATACTATTTACAGACTTGAAACTGGTACTAAATAAAAGCTGCTGTTTCGTAGGCTTGCACAAATTGCTTTAATTCAAGCTCAGTGATTGTGGAAGATTAAATTATTCAATTACTTGTTTCAAGTGGAACAATGCCCATAGATATATATATGACATTAGGGATATGGCAACTAAAGTTTATTCAAGTAGATAAAATTTAGTTACAACTTTAGCCGTGGGTGTCACTATTATTATGTACAGTTGTCAAATCTGTTCGGGATTCATTCAATGACTTGTTTGATGCGAATTTGAAGCTTATTAGAATGAATTATTATTATTGGATGAAAATTTGTTTACTTTTGGTGTATTTTTCTTATGAGCTTTGATAAAGATCAAATTATTATTTTAAGGTACAGCACTTGACCTCCCGTCAGTCAATAACTAAACAATGAAGATTAAATGTATTTTTGAGTTAGTACATGCATAAATTATGTACCTATCAAATAGTCGACTTGAAACTAGTACTAAATGGGAGCTGCTGTTTCGTAAGTTTGCCCAAAGTGCTTGATTTCAAGCTCAGTAATTGTCAGAGATGGTAATTTTCGAAATCTCTGAAGTAACAAGCATTCATGAGCTGTCAAAAATGCGCTTTCATCATTTAGATGATTCTTCAATTTTTTTAGTTCGTTGTCAATTTTTGACTTCTGTATGTCATCAAATTTTAACAATAAAACAACTGTGATCAAAAATAAATTAGAAAAATGAATAATCATGAATTGAACTCGGTTTCAAGCATAATCCTCACTTGCTACTAACATAAATTTGTGGATTAGATTGTTTGCACCAGCATTTTGAAGTCTGCAAACTGTCTATCAACTAGAATAGGACTCATACTAAGGCACTGTGAAACAATTCGATAATTTCAGGACGATTATCGCGATGATTCAACATTCATGAGTTTCCTTTATGATTCTACCAAATTGGGAAAAGATTTGATGCTCAATTGTGCCTTGGAACGTTGTCAAGTGCAAATGTTAACCTGTTTTCTGTACTATGTTGTTGTGTACTTGATAATTTGTCAAAATGTTGAAATTGAGGGACCTTATCTCAAAATACTGGGCTTTACGTTATGATGTTCAAATTAATACACTGCACCCATCTTTCAAGGTCTTTTCGCTCGTATATTTTAATCTGGTTTGAAATGAAGTACATTACATGGAATTTTTGATAGGAGAACAATATAAATTAGTATTAATTGGCTCTACTCTAACATATTCTCAGGATAAGCAATCCTTGTTTCTAAAAATACTAGCGTAATCCACTTAAACCAACAAACAAGAAAAATCCAAGAAATTACTACTATGAGAATATATGCTTCTAATTAAAGCTCTATTATTATACATCATTAATTCAGACAAATTAGCCCATCTGAAGCTAAACAAACCCGACATAGTCCAGAACACATACGTTCAAATATATACAGGGAGTTCGTTAGCCACGCACTGCACTATGCTATTAGATGCCATTCTTCAAATTGTGTGCCATTTCCGCTCATTACTACAACTGGGTAGAGTACTTTGCGCCCGCTGGAGTGTCGTAGATAACTAGATACTATTTATCAGCTTTCTGATTAGCAGAATTTATTAAGTATAATATAATAAAAGTTACCACTGCCGTAATACGCGACGACTTCAAAAATCAATAAAAGAATTTGAAAAATATGAGTATGTCAACGAACTATCATTTAAAAATGAATAATAAAAAGACAAACCCGCATCAGTAACAACCGATCTTTGGGACGTACATCGTACAACATATCTCATAAACGATAACAACCAACACAACATACCAACACAATCTTGTCTGCCTTGTATATTTATATTCATCGTGTAACAGTTTCGAATATATTGACAGTTGCATTCAATCAACAGCGGTCTTCGTCACGCCGAATCGTCTCCACTAACGCTCGCATGTATTAATCAACAAGCATTCAATTGTTCTGCATTGGGTTCTGTTTTATGATTGGTCGTCGAAGGACTTGACAGCTGGAGGGATACAAGACCAAATTACAGCAGAGAGATTTTTTGAGGTTATGAAGAATAGATAGGGTGGCTGTGCCCACAGCAGGAGAGCACATAGAATACATTTATATTCCTTTTGTTTTGTTATTCATATTTACCTGATGGTTAATTCAGCCGGAAGTATTACTTGTACGTATTATAATAAATGTAAGACACCCTTTAGTAATGAGTAAACAATGGTCGTCAAAAACATCTTCTTTCTGAAGAAATGACCTAGAACGGTTATCTTTTGTGAACAGTAGTATAGCACAAATGAAATAGCATCTTACTAACAAGTCGATGTACTTTCCGCTTGAAGCCAACTAAGTAGGTTGTGACTTCAACCACATTTCTTTGGACAATGTTCTAAGCAGAACAAACATTGGTCTACTGTCACTAGATGTAAACCTTCATGGCTTTATTCAACGCATTCTGCCAGTTTATCAGCACCATGTGACACCTGCCTACTTTGGAATCTAATGCAGTTAGCACATAATCTTCTTGGATAAACATTACCTTCTCTGATAAATATAATTCATGTTGCGTTATTCGACCCTTTTTTTTTTTAGTAAATAGTGGATAGTAGCTGTGTAAGACTTATGAATTGAGTGATAAATGGTATTTCCACAGCAGTCACTTTCCTTTAGCTCCTGCAACCACTACCTTACGTCAATGCAGGTTACACCATTCAATCATTTCTTAGAGCACACATCCATGGTAGCACCCCTAACATATACTTGTCGATTCTCCCATCATTGTACATTCTTGTTCTTGTTCTGCTTTTCGATTCTAGTTGAAATTTAGCACCCTCCACTATCCCTTTTCATTCTTGTCTATTCTGTACCTCTTTTGGACAGTTGTTAATGTTGACACTCTTGTGGTTGTCCTTTCCGAGGCACAACTTCTATTTTAGTACGAGGTAACATGGAACATCAAGCAACCAACAGACAATCTGATGAGATGTAAAAAGACCAAGTACGAGACAAATTCGAAAACATAATAGAAAGGAGAAAAGGACTGCAAATTCACCTTATCTCAAAACGCAAAATCGTTCAAGACGTGGAAATCTATTATTCTGAGGAGAGTTATCCCGAAGCTTAATCTTGCCTTGAACTCCAATCCTTGTTATCTTGTTCCAAATCTCATTTTTACCATCAAATAACCTGATTTGACTCCTGTCAAGTCCTTATGATAAATCTAAATACATAATGGAAAGTAAAAATAAGGACTGCAAATCCACCTGAGAAGAGGTTACAGGTTCACTTGAAACGTAAAATTATCCTGAGTACAGTGGGAGTCTATTGTTAGGGTGGGAGATGATTTGGAACGTATCATGGAAAGCTTTGATGTTATAAACGTGAACCGTAGTCATGGTTCCAACCCAATAAGAAAAATCTGTGGTGACATTATATCGAATCAACATTGACAAACTCTCATCTTGACTTGAACCTCCAATCCTTGTCATCTTGATTCAGATCTTATTTTTACAGAAAAATAACCTGTCAAGTCTCTATGATGAATTATACACATGATGGACTGTAAATTCATCTAGAAAAGTCTGCACCTTCACTCGTAACCGTAAAATTGTCATAGGTGTAGTGGAAATATATTTTTATGAAGGGGGATGTTTTAGAATGTATCACGGAAAAATTTGATGTCATAAACTCAAACAGCAGGTCATGGTTTCAATAAAAAGGAATTGTTTTGGTACCACAACAGATCTATATTGCCATAATCTCTTGAATCTCCAATCCTTTTCATCTTGATTCAAATCTTTTTTTTATAATAACCTGATTTGGTTCCTGTCAAGTCCCTATGATGAACAAATAATAGAAAGTGGAAAGAAGGACTGCAAATCCACCTGGAAGACTCTGCACGTTATCTCGAAACGTAAAATTGCTCCATGTGCAGTGGGGATCTATTGCTATGAAGGGGAATGTTTTGAAACGTAGCATGGAAAGCTTTGATGTTATAAACGTAAACCGAAGGTCACCAATAAAAAGGAATCAGTCATAGTACCACATCGAATCATTATTGATAATCCCATCTTGTCTTGAACCTTCAATCCTTGTTACCCTGATCCAGATCCTATTTTTACCGGAAAATAACCTGACCTGGACTGGAAATACAACGACTTGACATTGACATTGACTTGATTTTTACTGTCAATTTGCCGTAGAAGTTGGAAATGTTTTCAATCAATGTTTATCATAGGGACATGACAGGGACTAGATCACGATATTCTTCTGGAAAAATAAGATCTAGATAATGATGACAAGGATTGGGAGATCAGGACAAGATCGAAATATGTCAATGTCGACTCGTTGTGGTACCAGCCCTGGTCTAGATCTTATATTTCCAGAAGAATAGCGTGATCCAGTCCCTGTCTTGTCCCCATGATAAATGTTAACTGAAAACTTATCCAACTTGCATGGTAAATTGACAATAAAAATCAAACCAATGTCAATGTCAAGTCGTTGTAGTTCCAGCCCTGGTACCACATCGAATCGACATTGACATATTCGCATCTTGTCTTGAACTCCCAATGCTTGTCATCATTATCTAGAGCTTTTATTATAGAAGGATGACCTGATCTAGGCCCTGTGATGTTCTTATAATAAATAACAATCGGTAACATGTCCAACTTGCATAGTAAATTGACAATAATTTTTAAGTCAATGTCAATGTCAAGTCGTTGTAGTTCCACCACTGATTTGACTCCTGTCAAGTCTTTATGATAAATTCTAAACACATAATGGAAAGTAAATAAAAAGAAAGACTGCAAATTCAACTGGAAGAGTCTGCACGTTATCTCGCCACATAAAATTGTCCTGGATGCAGTGGAAATCTATTGTTATGAAAGGGAATATTTTGGAACGTATCTTGGAAAGCTTTGACGATATAAACGTAAACTGTAGGTCATGGTTCCAATTCAATAAAAAGGAATCAGTGATGGTACCACATTGAATCAACATTGGCATAATCCTATCTTGTCTTGAACCTCCATTTCTTGTTACCTTGATCCAAATCCTAGCTTTACCGGAAAATAACTTTCCCTGGTAGCACATCGAGTGGACATTGACATATTCGCATCGCGTCTTGAAATCAATAACTAGAGCTTTTTCCATAGAGGGATGTCCTGATTTAGTTCCTGTGATGTCCTTGTTATGAATAATAATCCAACTTGTATAGTAAATTGACAATTTTCAAGTCAATGTCAATGTCGTTGTAGCTCCACAGCTGATTTAACTCCTGTCGAGTCTTTATGGTAAACACATAATGAAAACGTGAAAAGAAGGACAGCAAATCCATCTGGAAAAGTCTGCACGTTATCTTGAAACGTAAAATAGTCCTAGATGCAGTGGGAGTCTATTGTTATGGAGGGGAATGTTTTGGAACGTATCCAGACTAAGAGCTGGTGAACCATTTGACTAATCCATTTCCCACAAGGCTACAAAATTTTCAAATAATGTTTTGTTATCAGTTAGTTGAGAAAGTACCGTTCTGGTAGGCATCTCGCGGTGGTGTCATCATCCCTTGAATTTTTAAATATGTCAATCATTATTATTTTTCAATCCTACTCCTACAAGGCTACAATTTTGAAATGTTGTGATTTGAATATGTTTGAGTGTAAAAAAAATTGACAACCTATTTTGAGGGTTGCAAGTATGTGCCAGACGATAGTAAAGTTGTTATCCGGATAGTAATTCATAACCTGCTCCCACAAGGCTGAAATTTCGAGGGCATATTCTTCCAATAGTTTAAAAAGTATATGTGAACAGCCATCATATTTTGGCTGTCGCAAGTGCCTGCCAGAAGAGTATATAACACGTTGAGTGCCACCATACTCTTCTGGCAGACACTTGCAACCGTCAGAATATGCTGGCTATTCACATATACTTTTCAAACTATTGAAAGAATCTGCCCCAAAAATTTCAGCCTTGTGGGACATACCTAGTTCCAATAAAAAATAATCAGTGGTGGTACCACATCAAACTATCTTGAATCCTTATAATCTTGATTTATATCTTATTTTTATGCAACCAGATTTGGTTCCTGTTAAGATCCTATGATAGATTCTAATCGGGGACAAATCCAGCATTCATTGTGAATTGGCAATAATAATCAAGTCAATATCAATATCAAATCGTTGTGGTTCCATCACAGAACTGCTAAATGATGTTTAAGAGTGACATAAACTGCGAAACGATTTTGCTGGATCTATTGTATGATATATGGTGCATGTCTGTTTTATACAAACGTCGACTAGTCCTGAATCGTCAATACAATATAGAAAGCTCATTTGAAAGACTAACAATTGTTGTACGCCCGTTTCCTAAAACTGTAATTATAGATATTTATTATAGTTAACACGGTAGCTTGTACAAATACTTCTTAGAACATGTCGTACTAGAAAGGTCTTACAATAGCGGAAACACTTTAGAAAGAGTGATTTGTGGTACAGTCATGTTTTGGCTCTGCGATTAAGCTCTCAACTATGATATCCTAAAAATCTTCAAAACAAGAACTGTTATATTTCATCCACAATGGTATGGTCGAAAGGGAGAATCAGGGCATCAACAGGCATCCCCTAAAAGTTATTCCCAACTATCGAAGAGAATAGAATTTGCACACATCACTAAAACATTGCAATTAGCCACCTTTCAACGTTCGCCAACATTAAAAATAATATTAGTATCTTTTTAACTTCCATTTGGTTGGTCGTTCTACCAGGAGAGGTCGCATGCGGAGTGAATATTGTGGGAAGGATGTAATATCTGGTTGAAAGTGTCGAAAAGAGTTGATTTGGGTATGCCAACGCTTCTGTCAATCACTTAGCAAATAATCTTCAGGAATTCATAATACTTATTTCCTACCAATTAAAACTCCCTATATTTCAATAATTTCAGTCTTTTTGAATGGTTATCTTTGTTGAAGTTATATAAATATGTGAAATTTTGTGATAGCTGTTAACACCACACAAAAATCTCATTTCTTTAATAGTTCTTTCGATTCATGCTCCTGTATCCTCATCAGGCACTCAAAAAGCTCATTTCCACAACTGTACCTTCGACTTATAGCTTTTTCAAGCACTTGCAGGCACAAATACTTTTTTGAACCAGCTCTTGGAAGAGATTCAGTGCAACTTTCTTTAATGCATCCAGTCTTATAATTTTGAAATCTTCATGAAAATTTTCCTGTCCTTCGTCATTTCATTACCCAAATTCACGGTCCCTATTCACCAAAACATTGCAATCAGTCACCGCTTCACTCTCTCAAACATAAAATTGTATGAAATTCGCGTTGAACATAGTTTTTGGATCATCCTATACGTGAAGTAATAATTTGAAGAGCCAAGATATTTCATTTGTAATTGATCGGCAGGGATCCTTTTACAATAACCGTATTAAAAATCGCATCGCTGCAATTTCGCTATCCCAAACGTTGTAACTTAAATAACAGCGGTGCATACGTCGGAACGTTGCCAATAAATCACGGATCAGTGCGCGGGCGCGTGCCTGTACTCACGCAATGCGCATGCTCCTTGCTCGCGAACCTTAGGTTTTTTATATAAAATTAAATTTGCTCCCCGGGCGTTCATAATTATAATTATTTTTCTGTAAATGGATGTTATTTATTATTGTATGAATTGAAAAAACTGCACACGAGATTGAATTCTTATGATTCCGAGGGTCTTCCGTAATAAAGTCTGGTCCATAATCAATAATACTGCAAATACTGCAAATACTACTTTGAATTAAGCGAAATTGTTATTCATTTCTTGTAGAATTGGATGTTACTACACCTCGTGGTTTAGGTTACGTTTTAATTGTGCTTTATATTCGGAGATATAACAATTCCAAGATACACTGTCGTTTCTATTCGTTGCTCAAAACTCTAGACTCAATTAAAAAGATATAAAATGATTTAAGTATCAAATACTTGGATATAATTATCATGGATAATTAAATTTTTCATTCGGTGTATGGGAAGATGAGATGTTGTTCTTAGTAGATTCAAATAATTTAGTTTCTCACCCAATAAAAATCCTATAATTTTGTTTAAATACATGTTAGGTTCCGGGCCATAAATCTAATATATTAAATTCATACCACAGATTTTATGGAAGAAGAGATTTTATGGAACAAAATTTATATGATTTAACGCAATTTCGAGAATGGCTTTTGTTACAACTGCCATGAAATCACATCTATACATACAAATTGAGGTAATACAGGTCATGAATAAATCTGTGATGTCTGTGATGAGCTCAACATCTTAATTTCCTATTTGCTTTGTTGTCATTGAGTCCCGCTGTAATTTAAGGGTGGATAAAACAATACATGCGCCATCTTGTGGCCTCGCCCGCTGTTGGGCTTGAAATCGCGCATAAGTTACACACCAGATTAATTGAAACTATCAAGTACCAATAATTGTAACCAATATTTGCAGATGTTTTCTACAGTAACATTTGTAAGTATGCAGGCTATTTTCGTCTTGTTTTTGTAGTGCCATTATTGCTTTTTAAAATGCACTACGTCATCTGATTCTTAAGTAGGGTTGCATGCCATCAATAGTGCAAATGACTTTGGAATCGCGTTTTCGCCCTGTCGAAGAATTGGTAACCAGATTGTCTACTTTTTAAGCTATTACAAAAACCTAACTCTTTCATCCAACTACCGAATCACGAGCTAGTAGATAAAGCCGAACCAAAATTGGAATGCTTGGGGCTCGATTAAATTTAGAAGGATTTCAGCTTCGTTAGGCTGCATTTTTAACGAGTCGTGCTTTGCGCTTGAATTTTGAAGAATTATAATCAATTGAGACTTGAATTATTTGGCGTAAAATTAGAAATAATTCAAGTATTTTTGATGAAAATGTCTGATTGATTTCCATAGTTCAATTATTACATGCAATGTTAGAATGCAATAAAATACTAAAGAAATAATTGAATAACAGCTTTACTATCATGTAAAATATTTTATTGTAACCGAGTACAAAAGAAACATATTGACAAGAACATTTTCATTATGCATTAAAAAAATTATCAGTGTACATTTAAGTGCAATGAATTATTTATGTTTGTAGTATAATTTTAGTGTACACCTACGATGAACATGTTAGAATATTTATTATTCATAGAGTTTTTCTATTAGATTACTTATAAATTGATCTACTATATGAGGGTGAGTCAATAAGTTCGCGGAATGAAGGGGAATTGCAGAAAGATTCATGTATCCCACTCACGTGTTCTAATTACATAACTATTCGTAACTGTTCATCAAATTTATCTCCGAAGAGTTGTAGAAGAGATCTTGGTACGTCCCAAGGACTCATGTCCTGGAAGTACCATGATTTAAATATAATGTATGCTTTTTAAGCATGGCCATTCCGGAAAAAATTGAAGAAGAAGCCGACTAGTCATAAATAGCCTATAAAAATGATTTAGGTATCATTTTAAAAATCTTGCGTTGTAAGTAAACATCAAACAAGCAAAACTATCGAAAAAAACTCATCAAGTATTGAAAAAATTGAGTTATGTACTTTGCAGAACAGGAAAAACAAACTTAAACGATTATGTAAGAAGCATCTTCGATTTATAGGACACTTGCATGTTTTGCAAATCTAATTCAGGACAATTTACGTCTAGGCCGTCCGTTGATGCATCCCCTCAGACATTGTTGAAAGAATTGAAGAGCTTGACAAAAATAGCGTACAGAAATGGTTGAAATATGGCCTCAAATCATCTAAAAGAGTATCAAAAATGGCCAACAAGCAGATCTACCACAGAGAAACAATTAGGTATTTGAAAAATTGATCTCTGGGCCTCACAGGACCAGAAAAACGATTATGTGAGAGACACAATAATTCAAAAGTGACAAAGACTCTTCAAGCATAGCCAAAAGTCAATTGAAGATAGTATTTGTCAAGGTTTCGCATTGTACATTGCAGGCAAAATTGAAGAGCTTGTACTTCAAAGATATTCCCCTAGAAAAAATACCTGGCAGAAATTTTGTGCTTCTTAGGAAAAAATATAACCATGAATGACTATAAGAGATCTCTGAGGTTCACAGGGACATTTGCTCTTGAAAATCCAATTGAAGACAATGTTCGTCGAGGCGACAATCGTACATTCTTGAAATGATTCTCAGATCATTTAGAACCTTGTGTATCAACATCTTGAGATGTCAAAAGACAGCGAATGCTGCCTTTGTACAATAATGCTCTGGAGTACAAAAATTATATTGCGAGAGATGCTGGGCACAGCTGAGAGTGTCCGAAATAGATCAATCTTCTTACGTCTAATATTTTCCTGAAAATATCTCGAGATATTAAAAGACAGCAAAAGATTGGCACCCCGAATGCAGCTTTTGTATAACGACATTCTTGGGTATAATGTTCATCTTTCGACAACAGGTGTTGCTATTTGTAAGTGCCAAAAATTGAACTATCCGCCTTTCAGTCTGGATGAAGCTCCTGACGATTAATATTTGTCTGGAAACATCTTGAAATGTTGAAAGACAGCAAAAAATTGGTACCCAGAATACTGCCTTTGCAGGACAACATTCCTGGGTGCAAAAATCATTGCAAAGATTGCTGTGCACAATTGTGAGTTTAAAAAATAAGAAAATTAAGCTCCTGACGATTAGTACTAATCTTGAAACATCTTGGGAATTTGTAAAACAGCGAAAGATCGATTCCCACAGTACTACCTTTGCATGACAACGTTTCTGGGTATAAAGTTCATGTTTCTAGGGCTGCTGTATTCAAATATGACTGTCAAAAATAAGATCGTGCCTCTTTTAGTTCGGATTAAGCTCCTGACGATTAATATTTGTCTCTAAATATCATGGAATGATGAAAGACAGCGAAAAATTGGTTCCCAGAATACTGCTTTTGTAGATTAACATTCCTGGGTACAAAGATTATTTGCGAAGGCTGCTGTGTACAACTGGGAATGTCAAAATTAGGGCCGTGTATCTTTTATTCTAGATCAAGCTCCTCACAACCAATATTTGCCTCGAATCATCTCTGGATGTCAGAGAATAACGAAAGATCGGTACCTAGAATTCTGTTTTTGCAGAGCAATGCTTCTAGGTATAAAGATCATGTTGCTAGGGCTGCTGTGCTCAAATGTGAGTGCCAAAAACAGGAGCGTGCCTCTTTCAGTCCAGATCAAGCTCCTGACGACTAATAATTGGTTCGAAACATCTTGGAATGTTGGAAAATAACGAATAATCGGTACCCAGAATACTGCCTTTGCAGGGAAACACTCCTGGATACATAGATCATACTTCAAGGGCTGCTGTGCTTAAATCTGAATACAAAAAATAGGTCCGCCTCCCTTTTATCCCGGATTAAGGTCCTGATGACTTATATTTGTCTGGAAACATCTTGAATTGTTAGAAGACAGCAAAAAGTTGGTACTCAGGTTATTGCCTTTGCGATGCAACGCTCTCGGGTACAAAGATCATTGCAAGGACTGCTGTGCAGAACTGTGAGTGCCAAAAATGAAACACTTCCTCTTTCAGTCCCAATCAAGCTCCTGACAACTGATATTTGTCTGAAAACATCTTGGAATGTTTAATGACAGCGAAAGATCAGTACTCAAAATACTGCTTGTGCAGTACAACGCTCCTGGGTACAAATATTATTTGCAAGGGTTTCTGTGCACAAATGTAACAACTGACGAGTGATATTTGTCTCGACAAATCTTGAAATATTGAAAGACAGCGGATAAATACTTATCAGAATACTATCTTTGTGGGGCAACGCTCCTGGGTACATAAGTCATGTTACGAGGGTTGTTGTGCACAACTGTAAGTGCCAAAAATAAGACCGTCCCATTTCCATTCCGCATCAAGCTTCTTACGACCAAAATTTGTCTCGAAACATCTCAAGATGTCAAAAGACAGCGAAAGTTTGGTTCCCAGAGTACTACCTTCGCGTGACAACGCTTTTGATACATGTACATGCTTTGAGAGCTGAAATGCACAACTATGATTGTCTTTTTAAGTTCAGTTCAAGCACCTTACGACTAATATTTGTCTCAAAACATCTTAAAATGGTGAAAGACAGCGGAAGATCCGTACCAGAGTACTGTTTTGGCAAGACAAGCTCCTGGCTACAAAAATCATCGCAAGGGTTGCTGGGAGTGCCAAAAATCTGATCGTGCCTCTTTCAGCTCGGATTGAGCTTCTGACGACTGATGTTTGTCGCCAAACATCTCAAGATGTCAAAAGAAAGCGAAAGATTGGCTCCTAGAGTACTACCTTTGCACGACAAAACTTTTTGGTACATGTACAAGAGCTACTATGTACAAATATGAGTGCCTTTTCAAGTTCAGATCAAGCTTCTTACCAATAATATTTGTCTAGAAACATCTGATAAAAGGCAACGAGAGATCCGTACCGGAATATTGCCTTTGCATGGCATTTATCTCATCAAGCAATGCTTTTGAGTAAAACGACCATATTGAGCGGGCTGCTATGGAAAACTGTGAGGTCTAATATGCAAATTAACTTTCTCATAGCTCAAACTTATATCCTTACGACTGATATTTGTTTTCAATGGAAAAACAGCATCTGCGCAAGACATTGACCGACAATGAAAAATTTATTGATATATCGACAGATTTGGAAAGTATTTTAAGGGCAATCTCCAAACTTCTTGATCCACTTTCGTACAAATATGTTTCCGATTTCCTCTTCACGTCTTGCTCAAATATCCATTTGATTCTTTTGGATAATGATAATGCATTCGTGAACATTCTCTTCCTTTTTGAACTACAAAAGATTATGAATAGAAAAAATGATGGAATCTAATGGATGATCTAATATTCTAATGCATAACTCTTGTTCAAAATGATGCACAAGTAGAGCAGCATTTGCTTTCTGCCGGCGAGACATCTGTCAAGATAGGAACAAACTATACCCAGTTATTCCTATTGTTTTCTATTTCTTTTTTCTTATCGATCTCTCGAAATAGTTTCTTGTTAGACTTCTTCGTCTATCGGATGACCTTTGGTTCGATCTGAAGATCGGTATCTTCGGATATTTCTCAGCCATTCTTGTTCACTACACGACTCAAATTCTATTCGTGTATAGCGATAATATGTTACATATGTAACACTGGTCGAACTAAACATCGGACAAAGTCGTTGCATCATGATAGATATTTATACTACAAGAGCTTAAATATCACTTTTTAGCATCAGTAACTAAAATTCATCTTTTCTTCATTAATTTTCACATGCTTTATCAAAATTTTAATGAAATTCCAGGACAAGACAAACAGACAACCAAAAACAGAGCAAAAAATTTTGTACATATTAATAAACGTCAAAGATCCCAGTAAATTAACAAATACCAAGTGAAGAATAATGTAGGGATGTCCCGAAAAAGAATTACGTTTTAGTTAATCCATTATCAGTGTAACACAGGTACGTTAGCGGTTAATTTGCAGACACTGACAAATTGAATCCCGCCTTGATTGCAAAGATAACGGACTTAACATCTCTGCATTCTATTTTAAACTGACAGTCTCAAAGTGTACGCTCTTCCAGCTATATTTTAATTCTTCCTAAATATTCTCTTCATAAATCGGAGTGCATATTTTCGGAGATTCCTTTTAGTATACTATTAAATATGTCAAGACTGTTATAATTTTACAGTTACAAGTCTGAGTTTCGAACATGGCTCCTTTAATAATATCCATCGTCTAGATTACGTTGAGAGATAAACGCGGTTAGACGTCTATCAAATTTCAAGCATTTACATTACGGAACACTTTTGATATGAACTAGTTATTGATGAAGATTTGACACTTGGATCAAGCATTTAAGATTACATAATTTCTATCATCACGTAACCTTTTATAAATCTTTCTGCTTCTTCCAAACAGTTTGTTTGAATTATTTGCTCAAAAATCACATTTCGTTGCAATGCAGATATGTTGACGATGCTTTTCGAAGTCACCCTATTCTATTAACTTTTCTTGTTCATCTTGCGTTTGCGTTGGTTGCGTCGGTATCCGATATAAATTTCCCATCTACTTGAGGATAACATAAACTGCTGTGGTCAAGACGGTCTTAAATCGATTAAAAGCCTCTTGATAATCCTCAGTCCAAATAAAATATGATCCTTCCTCTGTCTGTTTAGCAAGTGGTTCAGCAATATCAGCAAATCCCGCAACAAAATGTCGATAGTACGTACACAGGCCCAGAAAACTGCGTACTTTGTGTCTATCTTTCGGTACGGGCGTCTCTTGTATTACTCGAGTCTTTTCAGGGTCTACAACTACACCAGCTCTTGTTACGGCGTGACCAAGATATTTCACCTCTTTTCTAAAAAGGTGGCACTTCTTTGGGCTCAATTTCAGATTTCCAAGTGATTTTCCTTCAACAATCTCGTCTTCCAAATGTACCAAACTACCAAACAGGTCTGCCATGTTAACCCACTCAAGATAGCTTCCATAAGACGCTCAAAGGTGGCACGTCCAAATGGTATGACAGTAATCTGCCATAATCTGAACCTATTATAAATGCTGCTTTTCGAGGTCTTCAGGTTCTTCTACTTGCTAATAACCAATCTTCAAATCTAACTTTGAAAACCATTAGGAACCAGACACAGTATCCAAGTTGTCATCTATTATCAATAAGAAATAGCTGTCTTTCTTTGTTACTACGTTCAACTGTTTATAACTAATGTACCAAACAAGTCTGCCATATCAACCCTCTCAAGATTGCTTCCATAAGACGCTCAAAGGTGGCAAGTCCGAATGGTATGACAGTAAACTGCCATAAATCTGGACCTATTGTAAATGCTGCTTTCTCGAGGTATCCGGTTCTTCTATTTGCATATAACCAATCTTCAAATCTAGGGCTGAAAACCAAACACAGTATCCAAGTTGTCATCTATAAGAGGTCTTTATTCGTTACTACGTTCAACTGTCTATTACCAACGCAAAACCTCGTCGAACTAGGACACTTGGTGTTGCTCATGAACTTTATGTCGGTTCTATAATCCCTTGTTCTTCTAATGTGTATTCATATTGTCGCCAGTTGCAGTTCTAAGACGTACTGATACTGAAAAGAGAGCAAAGTTTCGGTATCTAGAATGCTGTCTTTGCAGGATAACGCTTTTGAGAACAAATTATTTTACAAGGGCTACTATGCATAACTGCAAGTATAAAAAATAGGACCGTTCTTCTTGCAGGGCGGATCAAACACCTGATGACTAATATTTGCCTCGAAACATCTTGAAATATTGAAAAACAGTGAAAATTCGGTACCGAAAATACTGCCTTTGAAGGATAACCTTCTTGAGAACAAAGATTATTTTGCAAGGACTGCTGTGCGCAACTGTAAGTACCAAAAATAGGATCGCCTTTCTGACAGTGAGGATCAAGCTCCTGACGACGGATGTTTTCCTAGAAACATCTTGAAATGTTGAAAAACAGCGAAAGTTCAATACCCGGAACGTATTGGAATATCAGAAACAGAACAATCTCTCTTACCGAGCTTCTTGCGGTTGATACTGATATTGGGAGTGTCTTAACGTTCTTCTTTAATACTCCGTGAAATACAATAGTCTTCGATGCACCTGTATCGAAAAGCGGTAGAACATCCGAATCGTCGATGTACGGAATATACGCACCATCTGAAAACGTAAAATGGTAACTACTGGGGTTGTGCTTTCCAAGGTCGACAATCACCTCTTCATGCCGATCCACTTCAGATTTCCAATCAGTATTCTTTCTTGTAGGGTTTTCTGAAACAGTTTTAACAGCACGGCCCTTGTTTCCTGGATTTGTTCCTCAATATCCTCCATACACTTGCATGTTCCTCTTCCGCCATTCTCACGCGATGATGTCCATCTGAAGCTTATTTCGCAGCTTCATACTTTATTGCATGCGTTAGCACGTCATCCAGGACAAGCCAAGTGTAGTGACTTTTGTGTATCACTTCCTTAGAGTCATCTAGTTATCAGGAACTGTGAAATCCTTCTTGCAGGGCTTTCTGAAATCTTGTCGTAGATGACCTAATTCTACACAGTTCCACCAGTGCGGCCCTTGTCTACTGAATTTTTTCTCACGTAGAACCCTCCGTTGTACTCTCATGTTCCTCTCTAGCGCGTCATCCAGGTTTTTCGGACAAGCTAAGCCTAATGTTTGTTGGGTATCGCTATCTTTAAGCCATCCACGAAACCAACCGGACAATATTAGATTTGAATTCCTGCAAATTCTCTTAGGAATGCTAGATAACTGGATTTTCTCGCCATTCTCACGCGATGATGTCCAAGTGAAGCTTATTTCGCAGTTGTATGCTCTGATGCATGCGCTAGCGCGTCATCCAGGTTTTTCGGACGAGCTCAGCTGTCCTCAAGGCAATCCACGAAAGTTTGCACTGCGAAACTCTCTAACAGTAGGCTACGCAAGTCGAACCAACCGGACAATGTCAGATATGTATGTGGAATGCTAAATAACTGGATTCGATTTTCGATTTAAGCAGGACTTGCTCAAGATGCGCCTTACCGTACGTCATTTCTAGCCGCGAAACTAAGAGCTGGTAATTTTTTTAGTGACTTAGAGGTATTGCTTTCTTCTCATCTGTCCAACCATCGGCCATCGCTGCTGCCTCAAACTGTTTATGGTACGTTGGTTTGGCTGCTTTCCGTTGAAAGTAGGGGTCTTCAATTTCATCAATAACTTTCCCCGAGCTTAGACTATTTAGTCAAATTTGAAGTGCTTTTACTTGTTTAAGTACTTGTCGTACCTCTTGATTTACTCCTTCTTGAAGTTGTTGCACTTTTTGCCCTATTTGTTTATGGACTTGTTGTACATCTTGTTTTTCAATTATTTCGTTCATGTCGTCTCTCAATCAATATTCTGGAAGTTTCTATTAGTTGTTCTGGCAAATTACTCATGTCTACTAGAAACCTCTTTTATCTCTTCTTCTAAGTTTCAAGAATATGCCTTTTTCTTCTTTTGTTAGCGCTACAGCCCGGGGTGGACCTTGGCTTCCTTCACAACCTAGTAAGGTGCAGTAGCATTCTATTCTATCTTCAGCTATTTTTCCCCATTTCTTGACTCCCATTGCTCTAAAGCCTTTTTCTACCTCATCTGTCCATTTTCTTCTTGGTCTGCCCTGTCTTCGTTGTGTCGTCTTCTGGGGTCTCCGTACGTTGTTCGAGGCTGTTGTGTTGAGCTTTCCAACCTGGAGGACCATGAGTCTCCTACTTTAGTCCTTTTAATCAGTACCAAGTCTACCGAACGCAAGGTTTTCATCCCACACAACTTGGACGTAAGGGAGACTCGTGTGGATCTCTTCGCTTACGCTACTATCGGAGCTGGTGTTATAGTGGTTTCCACTACTTACAGAAAAGAGGCTCTGTTTGAGATCCGCCGGTGGAATGAATATGCCTTCAGAAAATTTCTTACAAATTCCTCTTGTTTACTAGAAACTTTTTCCAATACTTTATTCAGACTTCTAGAGTTTTCTTTAAGACAATTTTTTCCGAGTCTTCCCTTGAGCTTCTAGAACTCTCTTCTTGCTTATCGACAACTCCTTTTAATTTTTCTTTCAAGCTTTCAGTTCAAACTTGTCCTAATTATTTTCAATTTTTTTTTTATACAGCTGATGATTTCAAATATAACTTGTGTAAAATGTTTCTACCTATTTCTATTACTTCATTTCTCAACCTCCTCAAGGGAACATCAGCTCAAGATGTTTCTTGGGAATGATACGATAATTTTTAAATAAAATAATTTACAAATATTTTTCTGCTTTTGAAAGAAATATTCACCAATTAAAAATTCACGATATGATCTGACCCATTTCTTTGTTTCCGGAATTCGAGCAGATTCTCGACACACTCTGCTATACCAATATATCCCAAAAACCATAGTATACATAAACCTAGTTTCGAATAAACAACCCTTATCACTTCCAAGGTCAAGCCTAACAGAAAACGTGTGCTGCACACATTTGTATCATTTTAAAGTCGAACTTTGAGCGTTCAGTCTATCTGTGTTGTGCATTGTTTACTTCAATTATCAGAGCTTAATTAGCCATTATATTATCCAATTCAGGGTTGTGAAGTTGCTGAAAACTTCTATTAATTGGTGAGTTTGTCTTTTATTGTGTTTTATGAGTTTGGTATGCTTAGCGTCACATGTGGTGACATCACGCTAAGTATCTGGGGTATCAATGCCATTGGGGCAAACACCTTGACTGTGTGACGGCGGTGATTGTTGCTAACCGCATGTACTTTGTGTTGCGACAACGGTGTTGTTCGAAGAGTGGATGAATCAACTAACTTGCATGTGTCGCAAGCATCGGTACGGCATTACGGTACTGATAACCATCTGTAGGTGTCGTCTAACGTAAGATAATTAGTGTTAATGACTTAGCTATCTGGTAGTACTACTGTTACACAGGAATATGTGTATGCCAACCGCATGTACTGTGTATTATTGCGGGCAACGGGGCTGTTCCAAAAATGGGTAAGTCGACCAACTCGCGTGTGTCGCAGGCATCGATGTTTCCTATAGTACTGGTAGCTATCCGATGAACTCAACGACCTATATGTTAGCCAGATATACTATCTAATCTCTGAGACAGGTATATCATTTTTATATCCGTTCTAGCTACCTAAACTAAACATAAAATGCCCTGATGGCGAGGAATTGATGTGTGTGACTCTCCGATGACATTTTACAGAGCATTGTGAATCAAGCTCGTATTATTTTTAGAAGAATTCGGTTTAACTACGCCCTAACACCTGACCAGCCCCTTACTCCTTATTATTCAACAGAAACGTTGATAAACTTGTACCTTAATGAAGGAAAAAAAATTTCAGAACTCATTTTATAAATGAATATGTTTTATTGGGTACAAGTTCTGTCATTTATTAGAAACACAACGTTTCGACAGCAAAGTGCTGTCTTTTTCAAGTGAAAAGAAATATAAATATAGATAAACAAAATTGTCAAGACAACAAAAATAGAAATAAAAGTACAAATACTAACTAGATTAATTTAAAATATATTAAGTCTTAGGATCGTAGAGCTTTGCCTGTGATTGATGATTCAATATCCACAGGTCTTCAGGAGATAATAATGAAGGTCTAAATAGGGAAAATTGTCAACTCCTTGTGGTTCTAGGTCAATCTGGCTCTACTCTTTTTGGTTGTACCTTGATTAGGTAGTTTATGTTTTCCAGTTCTTCCAATATATAGACGCATGTTGATCGACTTTCGTAACGCAAATTCGATTTTTTGATTAATTCCTGTTGATAGCATTGTTCACAACATATGCTAGTTCATCTGATAGGTTTTCGTTAACTTTTGCTACGTTTTTTTTGTACTGTACGTTGATTGAATTTGTGAATTAGCACAATGATATCCGTACAACTTGATTTGAATGACCTAAGGTCATAAAGTTTAAATTCACATTTATCAAATCATTATTTTGCATTCACATAAACGGCAATTTCCACGTCGTTGAGTTCATTGTAACAAAACCCATTTATTATATAAAATTATACAGAATCATTCTAGGTAGTTTATTTCAAATAGTAGATATGTGCTAGCCGTTCAATTTTTTTCTAGGGACCTTAGTATCGTAAACAAGTACATAAATAAAGAAAGATTAATATTATTTTAATTCGTATTTGTGTCGAATATGCGTGGGTTGCCGATGTCTAGTGCTTGCTTAGTAACGCATAGATATGTAGATTGGTTCGCCATCGCAGCTAACACCAAAGGCAATGAATCTTGCACGCAGCATTATGTATTGCAAGCAATTTTTAATGCAATTTCTCTATGTTCCTTTTATTGTATCCAATTCCGTAACAACTGCCTTGATAGCACATTCAATAGTAGATGCTTTATTCTTAGTTCCAGTGCAATCAATTTATTATCAAAGATTTATTGCTTTCCAAAAATCATCTTCGATGATTTGGACGTTAAAAATTCGAAACAAAGGTTGTGAGACATCCAGTATTCATCAAATGAATGTCAATGACAGAGTTATGTAAATTTAGTTCCATACGACAAGAGAATAAAGTCACTAGTGATTATTCCGGTCGTGTCTGTCGCAGGATAATTTCATTAGGCAGGACGCGTTGTGTTGTCCTTGACAACGCTGTCCACTTTGACGAGTGACCTTGGGATTAATAAGCCTGTTCCTTGCGCGTAAGACTGCCAATGCCGCTTTATGGAAATAATTTATTGTGGATTCAAGTCGGACTGCTGTTTTTTTCTGAAATTACGATACGAGAAATGATATATGTTTGTGAGACACCTGACATGCCTAAGACGAACGGAATTAGAAGATATGGAGGCAAAAAGCAGCGCTACGTTCTTGTATAGAAATTTGTATTCGTTTGAGGGACATATTTTGGCCTAAACCTGCGAGTATGATTCAAAAATCAATTAATAGTAGTACGGGTATATCTGAAATAACTCAAATGATTTTTATCCGATTCTATCCGAGTTCATCCGATTGACCCCAACCTGAGTATTCATCATCAAGTTGGAATTTCTATCTCCAGCAATTAGATATGTCTACCACAATTACTCATAGCATTTTTACGCTGGAATGTGGCTTTTAATTTTCGCCCTTCGGTGTAAATCGCCATTTATTACGGTATTTTCATTATGACTATTATAAAACTACACGGCAAATCAAAGATGGCGTGGAGGCTTGTTCGTTAGTTGGTTCTACTGTTGGTTTCTTATTTGAATTTGAATATCAAAGTTTATGTCGTTTTCGTGTTTTATATTTGCAATATAACGGCTTATAATGGCATCTGGAATCTACAAATTAAACGTTGTTGAGAACAGAAAAGGATATTATCTTTTATTTCAGATTTATCTTCGTATCTACGTATGTACGTAGATATTTTTTACCAGGCATCACATAAATTGCCTTATTACTTTGATAATGCAACGAGAGTACTAAATTCATATCCATCCAATAAAACACGTAAATATGTAGCAATTCATATCCATCCTCATTGTTAAAACAAATTCAATTTCATCAAATCCATAGTTAAACATACAAACAAATATCTCACGTTATTTTGTCAAATTGAGTTGATATAAATCTTACTCAATACTAAAACTACAACTTCTTTCGACTCATCCACTTTGATGACATCATACAATATAAGCACATTTTTGTGCCGGTTTTTGAAATAGTGAGTATTCAAGAATAGATCCTATAGGATCTACAAACTCTATTGGAGATACCTTCGCAAAACTTCAAGAGGAAATTAGCATAGTGCCTCCAAAATTTGATGCAGTTCTGTACTTAACGTTTGTCAGTTTCTAAACATTGGCAATATCTTACTGAAATCATGCATTCAGTGCCGAATTATCCAATAGGCACACTTGACACGTGCCTAGGAGCCTCAATCTCAGGGAATCTTGACTTTGAGGGCTTTTCAAGCTCCATATAATCTCTCCTGGCTGAGGACCTCATCAAATACTGCACCTAAGGTCTCATAGCTTCATAAACCATCAATTTTCATCATCTTTCTAGCTCAGGAGTCCTATTACATACTGTACCTAGAGGACCCAATGTGTCTCTATCAAATATTTTTATAAGCTCAATGCGTAAGTCACTTCTATTAACGGGTCATCAATTAGACATACTCGGCACGTGCTTAGGAGCCTCAACTTTAAGGAATCTCTCCTGTTCAGAGACCTCACTTGATACTGCAATTTAGATCTTCCAGGTTTAAGGGCCTCTCTAACTCAGGGGTCGTATTGAATACTGTGCTTTGGAGTCCCAACGTGTCTCAATTAGGCACTGATTACTTCCACTTTGTTGATATTTTTAACAGTGAAATGCATAAGTTACTTCCTGTACCATGTTATCAATTAGGCAAACTCGACACGTGCTCAGGAGCTCCGACCGCTAAGATCTCCGACTTTGAGGGTCTTCCTAGCGTTTTCTGCTTAGACCTAGAGGGCCCAATATGTCTCAATCAGGCACTAGTTACTTCCACTCTGTAAATATTTAGTTAGTTCAATGCATTAATCACTTCAAGTACAGTGTTATCAATTAGGCAAACTCGACACGTGCTTAGGATCCCTGACAGCAAGGATCTCCGACTTTGCGAATTTTCCTCGCGTTTTCTGCTTAGAGACCTCATTCAATGTTGCAACTGAGGTCTTCCAACTTCAGTGACCCCAATTCTGATATGTTCTCTCTAAATTAGGGGTTGTATTACATACTGTATCTAGAGGGCCCAATGTGTCTCAATCAGGCACTTGTAACTTTCATTTTGTTTGTTAATCTTTTTAATAATTCAATGCATAAATCACTTCAAGTACTGTGTTATAAATTGGACAAACTAGACATGTGCTTAGGAGCTCTACTGTAAAGATCCCCAACTTTGAAGGTCTTTCTAGCATTTTCTGTTTGGAGGCCTCATTCTATATTGCAACTAAGGTCTTCCAACTTAAAGAGGCCCTGATTTTGATATATCAGAGATCCTATTGAATACTGTGCCTAAGGAACCGGTTACCCCAAAATTTTTAAATATTTTTCCTAACTTAGGAACCCTATTACATACTGTACCTCAGAGGTCCAATGTGCCTCATTCTGTTTGTTAATATTTTTAATAGTTCAATGCAAGAATCACTTCCAATATTATGTTATTATTTAGGCAAACTCGATACGTGCTTAGGAGTTCCGACCGTAAGGATCCCCGAGTTTGAAGGTCTTTCTAGCGTTTTCTGCTTAGAGATTTCATTCAGTGTCAACTCAGGTCTTCCAGCTTTAGGAACCTCGATTAAGATATATCAGGGGTCCTATTGAATATTGTGCCTAAGAGTTCCGAACTGTCTCAATAAGGAACTGGTTACCCCAAACTTCCACATATTTTCTCCTAACGCAGGAGCTCTTTTACATACTGTACCTTGAGGACTCAATGTGTCTCCATCAGAGCCTAGTTACATACATTCTGTTTGTTTATATTTTTAATGGTTTAATGCATAAATCACTTCCAGTATCATGTTATTAATTAGGCAAACTCGACACGTGCTTAGGCATTACATAGTTAACTTTCAGTGATGGATTATTTATTAGACATACTAGGCACGTACCTTGAAGAAATCCTGATTTTAAAAGCAAGTTTCATATATTCTTTCCTCCATTAAATACTGCAATTAGGGTCTTCCATCTTTAGGAACCTGCGATTTTATATATTCTCTCTTTCTTATCGGTTTTATTGAATAATGTGTCCAGGAGCCCAAACGTGTCTCAATCAGGCACTGATTACTTCCACTCTGTTAATATTATTTCAAATTAAATGCATGGGACGCTTTCAGTATCGATTTATTCATCAGATATACTCAGTATGTGCTTAGGAGCCCCAACCTTAAAAAATCTTAACTTTAAGGGCTTTTCAAGTTTTATATTCTATTCATCTTTGGGTCTTCCAACTTTAGGGACCCCTGATTTCTAATTATTCTCCCTAGCTCTAGCTAGTATTAACTAGTGCACCATTTTTGAGGTAGTATAGCTAGTGTAAACTGGGATGAGGGTAATTGTATATTAGATTTAAAATCATATGAAAACAACTCACGAGATTTCACATCCGCAACATTTTTTTTTAATGAGTGGGAGCGCAGTATTAAATAGGACAATATATTGAAATCGGGGCCCGTAGGACTAGAAAACCGTAAGAGCAATAATTAATGAGGTCCTAAAGCAAGAGGTGAAACTTGGAAAGCCCTCAAATTCTTCGAGATTGGGGCCCCTAGGCACAAGGCGATTGTGCCTAATGAATAATTCGGTACTGAAAATGATCTTTGCAATAAACTTTTAATAATATGAGCAGAATGGAAATAACCAATGCCTGATTGACTTATAATGGAGCCCCTAGAGCAGTATTCAATAGGACCTCTGAGTTAGAGAGAATATATGAAAATTGGGGCTCCTAAAGCTGGAAGACCTCAGTTGCAGGATTTGATGTTCTAATATATAAAATGCCTGGGGTGCTTTCAAAGTAAGGTTACCTGAAAGTTGGGGTGTTTAGACACATGTCCAGTATACTTAATGAATAATCCGGTACTAAAAATGATCCACGCATTAGAATTTTATAGTAATTGAGGTATTAGGAGTGTCAAAAGGACGATAATGCCTGAGGTCAACAGTGTACTTCCAAAGGGCCTCCGGCCCGAGGTCTGTACGTTGATCGTAGGCATTATCGTCCGTTCAACTCCCGTGGTGCCTTAAATGTTTAATGTCCATCTAATTCTACCTAAAAATTTTAGCAATGTATGTCCTGTCATTGTTATTTCTGTCACAGAAATTACTCTAGTTACTTGCTGTAACTGGGGAATGTGATATTCTCGTTTGTTATTTCTTGTTACGTAATTATCCTGGGATCAATATCATTATGACAATAATAATAAATTAGTCCGACATTAAAAACATTAACAAACAGAGTTAAAGTGATCAGTGCCTGATTGAGACACATTGGGGCTCCTACGCAAAACATTCAATAGGGCGCTTGATCTAAGCAAAATACATGAAAATTGGGAGCCCCTGGAGTAGGAAGACTTCAGATGCAGTATTTGATGTCGTTCCTAAGTGGGAGAGAAAATATAGCAATTGGAAAGCCATCAAAGTCAAGAATCTTTCAAATTGGAGCTCCTAGACACATGCCGTGTGTGTCTAATCAATAATCCGGTACTGGAAGTTGTAGTATTTAATGTTATCCCCAAGCAGAACAGAATATATGAAATGCTTGAGGTGCTTTCAAAGTCAGGTTATCCTAAAGTTGCCGAGTATACCTAATGAATAATCTGGTAGTAAAGGTGACGTATGCATTAAACTTTTATAGCAATTAAGATATCAAGGGTGTTGAAGGACAGCAGTGTACATTTCGAGGGCCTCAAACCCGAGGTCTGAACGTTGATCGTAGGCATTATCGTCCGTTCAACTCCCGTGGTGCCTTCAATGTTTATCGTCCGACTAATGTACTATTCAAGTCCAAATTTTTAGCAATGTACATCCTGTCATTGTGATTTCTGTCAGAGAAATTTATTTAATTACTTACTGTAACTAGGAAACGTGATATTTCTGTTTGTTATTTTCAAAATAATGCCCTCCGGTATTATTTGTTACGTAATTATCCTGGAAACATTATTATTATGACAATGATAATAAACTAGTCGGACATTAAAAATATTAACAGAGTGGAAGTAATAAGTGCCTCATTGAGACTTGTTGGGGCACCTCCGTACAATATTTAATAGAACTTCAAAGCTAGCACTAGTTAATACATCGAACAAATTACATGTTCTTCATGAAGTTCTTTGCTCCAAATCTATAAATGTCCCTTAAAAATACCCTAACATTTTTGGAACTAATCTACCCTAAGCTACCCTAAGTTGTCCAATTTGAAAATCGCTTCAAGGCGACCTTGAAAGATAACTTTTTTAATTTGTTAAAGAATATTCAACTCAAGGAGTTCCTCAGAGAACTCAAGTCTCAATGTCCAAACATTTCTAAGGGACTCCTCAACCTAAGGTTTCCTTTATACAATTTCGTGTAAAAGATGAAGTCAATTTTTGATTATCCTATTCAAGAAGATTCTAGAAAAGAATCTTCCTTTGCATTTGGATTGGTAGTAGATTGAAAAATTGCCGTAAGGAAAATAATTGTGCATTTCATAAAACACAGTTCTTATTCGTAAGGATTCTGGTCTGATTCCTTTGATTCATGATGAAATGTTCTTGGTTGGTCCCCAAATCGTCTGAATTCTACATCACAAACAGAATCAGGAGACTTCATGGTCTGAATTGTTGATTTTTGGATCTACCTTTATTCAGAACACAATGTTGAGATACTATTCTAATGTTTTATAAGTCAGTACTTTATTCAACCTTATTCATTAGAAATTATGACTTTTGATGAAATGCATCAACTTTTAGACGCTGCGTCATCCAAAAATTTATTCCAAACCACAAAACTGATATTCTAAAGCCTATAATCGTCCAGAAAATTATATGTTTAACACAGTTGGAAATCAGATCACTGCATCATCTTCAAAATGAGCTTCAACAGTTGTCAATTCTCAAGTTACAGCCAAATTGTTTAGATTGATCATGTTCTATGCTAAAAATATCTTAAAGATTATTCAAGCAAAATGAAGAGATATCTGTTGGTAACATTTAGGCAATAGGCCATTTGTTTAAGTCCCAATTGGTTGTCCAGGAAATATATTAACAGCTCAAATTCTGTCCATAAATCAACAGCTCAAACAAGTATGAAATATTCAAAGACCATTTATGAAACACCTTGTTAGACATTGACTTAAACATGTGATTTAAACGTTTTTTGCTAGTGCCTCTTCAATACTTGTTCACCAATCAAAACGTGTTCCTGCCAAATTTGAGTTCTGAAAGCCGCAAGGCTTTTATGAAGCATGCGTAGAGAGACTTCAGTTGTCATACACCTAACATATTATTAGTTTTTTGCAGCACCTTTCCATAGTGTTAAGTTCATTGTACTTTACTTGCGGTAAGGTAACGGTTTTTTGTTTATTTTTAGTGTAATTCGACTCCAAATTTAGGTTAATAGCTTGTAAATCCGGCCAAAATTATTGACACTTCAAATGTCGAATAAATAATTAATGTTTCATTTTTATTTCAGGTGACAGACACGAACGACAACCCACCAGTTTTTCTGGAAAGTGCTTACTCCTTCGACATCCCAGAAAACGCATTACGCGGTTCTAAAGTTGGTACTATTGCAGCATCTGATCCTGATCAAGGATCAAATAGTCAACTAACTTATACGGTCATTAGTGATTGGGCAAATGATGTTTTTTCACTAAATCCTCATACTGGGGTATTCACATTGACTGCCAGGCTTGACTACGAAGAGGTGAGTTTGTCTTTTGTCTTATTTTAGTATGTCATATCTTAGATCTTATCTTTCTATTATTTATTGTCTTAAGGAACTGAAAGTTTCATTATATGGCTTTGAAATGAAGGATAGTATTTCAGCGTAGTTCTGCGATCTTTGATCTTGAAGATATCGGTAGATAAAATACAACCCCATACTGTTTTACTTCTCAGACCATTCAAAAAATAATAACTTGATTCATGTACATGCCATTTTAATAACTAGAAAATATTAATTCCAAAGTTTATCCGCTTCCAAACCAATATATTATATTACAATCATTATTTACCATTTCTATATTACCTACAAAGCAAGAAAAAATTCTTCTCAAAGAAGATGTATAAAAGCTTATTTATTTAGAAGTAGGGATATAAAATCTTAACACATAACATAAATAAAAAAAGATAACTTATACTAATCATCCAACTGAAAGATATGTGTTAGAGGAAGATGGCAACAGGTATACGCGTTAGAAAAGCGGCAGTAAATACTCACTGGTATCACTTTCAAAATATTAATTGCGCGTGTGTAAATGAAACCTTGAACTTGGCTTTAGCAATGAGTTTTTTAACCATTTTACTGCTGTAAAAATAACGTAGACATAATGTTCGTGTCCAGTTTTACTTGCGTAATATTAAACTGTAAAGTTGACAATCTTTCATTCTTCTTGGTTTGTGTTTGTTTTAAAAGTTCCCGTGTGAAATTTAAGTATTATTCACGAAACATTACTGTTCAAGGTTAGCTAAAAATCTTGTCTTAGATTCGCGAATTTCTTGCCACTAAATGAAAATACCAAACATAAGACCATCTTTAATTAAATATCCTGATTTTGATTATATTTAATGACAATATAGCAACGATTTGAGGCATATAATACTTAGTACTTCCTTCATCAGCTCTAGCATCCTCCAAGGTACGCTTCACAGATCTTTTATGACTTCCTCCATACTTTATTCAATTAGAAGCTGAACCTCGTGCTCGTATTTATCGTTTTGAGATTTGTCATACATGTTCCATTTGTTGCCTACTCTAAGTCTTAATTTCAACATTACCAGAAATCCTGGATCACTGTTCAAGGGTATTATTATGCATAAGCACAAAGTTTTTTACCCAATGCCGTAAAACATGCTCTTCAAGGCTTTTTGTCTATGTACCATTCAATAAGCATTATTTAATTCTTTATGTCTCTTTTATTGGGTACCACCAGAAATCATAATGCCATAATTCATTCCAATAAGCTTCGTTGGAATTGAAGAACTAGAATGCCAATCAAAAATTCTAATGCAAACCATGTATCAGTCAACATTCACCCTTGACCTACCTTATTTAACTTATCACCTCGTAGCAGAATGAAACAGCTACCAAACAAGATTAAATTCTGCAAAACCGTCTCCTAGACCTCTTGTATATTCAATCAGGTCCATTTAACAACCATTTGTAAAAATAAGTCTTTCCCATTGGGTTCATTACAGTAAAAGCAGCCTACTCAATACTAAACCAAGAGTACATTTAGCGAAACGTTTCCTAAAACCTACATACGACTATCCGGTATCCATCTAGGAGAATAATTCTTTCCCATCAAATTCTGGAACATACGCAGCCTCTTTGATTAACCTCAATAACTTTCATGCTACTTTCCGTGCTAATGCCATTCCATAATGTGATAAAATCAAACCTAGAGCACATTTTGCGAAATGTTTCCCCAAACCTACATACGTCTATCTGGTATCCAACTACAGGAATAACTCTTTCTCATCTAGTTCATTACAGAAGAAGAAGCCTAGGAACTCTGGCACACACGCAGCATTCTTAATTAACCTCAATAACTTTCGTGCTACTCTCCGTACTAATGCTAATTCATAATGTAATAAAACTTGAACCAAACCAGGAGTACATTTTGCGAAACGTTTCTTCAAACCTACATACGTCTATCTGGTATCCATCTGCGGGAATAATTCTTTCCCAACTAGTTTATTACATTAGATTAAAAGAAGCCTGGAACTCTGGCACATACGCGGCATTCTCAATTAACCTCAATAAATTTCGTACCACTCTACATACGTACAAATGCTAATCCATAGTGTAATGGAGCTAGAACCAGATCAAGAGTACATTTTGCGAAACGTTTTCCCAAACCTACATACTGGTATCCATCTCCGGAAATAACTCTTTCCCATCAAGTTTAGTACAGTAGAAGAAGCCAAGGAACTCTGGCACATACGCAGTCTCAATAACTTTCGTGCTATTCTCCTTATTAATGCCATTCCATAGTATAATATAACCACAGCCAGACCAATTCATTTTGTATCACGTCCATCTGTATGAATAACTTTATGTTGCCTTCATTGTGTACGATAACTTCTATGATCTAGAATGTCCATCAAAAATTCCAACACAAACCATGTATCAGTCAGCATTCAACCTCAATACATCTTAATAATCTCCTAATCAATACCATGCTATAGCAAAATGGAACCGCCATCAAAGTGAGGTGACATTCCGCGAAACGTTCCTCCCAGACCTTCTGTACATTTAATCACGTCAATTTCACGTTCATTTGTAAAAATAGCTTTCTCATTGAGTTCATCACATTAAAAAAAGCTTAGGAACCCTGACAAATACGCAGCATCCTTAAGGTGCTTGCTACGAAACAACTGCCATCTGTTTGTAAAACGCTTGAAGCAACTGGAAAAGAATTCAGATAAAATGTAAGAGAGACGAAGCTATAGAAAATGTTTGAAGTAGACAGAGCTTAGTACTGATTTCTCATCCTGAAGTGAAGTAATATTTAATAGTATATTGTGTGGCTAGGGACGAAACAAGACGATTTCAGCTGAGGGTGAGCGTTGCTTGCCCGAGCGAAGCGAGGGCCGGCATCACCCTCAGCTGAAATCGTGTTTTGTCCCGTGCCACACACTGTATTTTTCATAATACCTGCATTGAAACTTTCCACATTACAAATTTGTCATAACAAAGTAAATATTTTTCTTTTGATTTTGCAGGTAACAAGTCGAGAGTAGCTGCTTGTGCTTCATCAATAAGATGTTGTGGTGTACTTAAAATTGTCGTATTAATACTTTTTTTCTTGAAACTAATCGTCTTTTCAATTTAATTTACAGTTCCGAATACAACAACTGTCAAATTAACTAAGGTTATATGATTTTCATTTAGAGATTGACAATGAACAAATGCGACTCTGCCAGGGATAAAACCATGTAAAAAATTAATTCAGCGGGCAGAAACAAGCTTGTTTCTCCCCTCGGGCAGAAACAAGCCTGTTCCTGCCCGGCTACACTCGCATTTGTCTGCAATTGTCTTGTTTCGACTGACAAAACAGGCGTTGAAACGCCTTGTTTCAATGCAGGTATTATGAAAATATATTTTTTACTACTCTGTAACTTTTCTTGAGAATTTGATCAAATGTTTGTGAATATCCATTTTATAATCTGTTAGTTTTTTGTTCAAATCTATCAATTTTTATCGCGACAATACCCAAAAAGGTATCAAATGTGTTATGTGGTACAAAAAAGTATCTCGATTTAAGACTCAAATATCTACAGGAGATGACTTTTTCATATTAAGTGTATTAACACTTAAACTTCACAATATAAAATTCTTTGATGTCGATGATTGTAGCATGCGCCTCAACATTAATAATTTTCGTGCTACTCTCCACAACCAAACCAAGAGAACATTCTGCGAAACGTCCATCTGGTGTCCAATTGCAGAAATAACTCTTGCCCATTGAGTTTGATAAAGTGGAAGAAGCCTAGGAATTCTGGTACATACTTAGCATCCTTAATTAACGTGAATAAGTTTTGTACTACTCTCCATACTGATGTAACTACATAGTATAATGGAACCACAACCTAACCAATAGTACATTTTGCGAAACGTTCCCCTGACTCTTTTACAATGCACATACATCGATCTGGTGTCCATTTGTGAGAATAATTCTTTCTCATTGATGTTCATTACAGTGGAAGAAGGCACATACGCAACATCCTCGATGATATCCTCAATAACTTTCGTGCTACTCTATAGTATAATAAAACCAAAGCTAGACCTAGAGTACATTCTGCGAAACGTTTCCTTAAACCTGCATACGTATATTTAATGTCCATTCGCGGGAATAACTCTTTCCAATTGAGTTCATTACAGTGGAAGAAGTTTAGGAAATCTGGCACTTGCGCCGCATCCTTAATGAACCTCAATAATATCCGTGCCACTCTCCTTATTATTGCTACTTACTCAGTGAGAATTCATGTCTAAAATAAAGAAAACCAATAAAATAATCATTCTCGCATCGCATGTGACTGTAAGGAAGCAGAAATTGGTAAGGTAAAACTAAAAATAGAGAAAATATCTCACTCCACGCTGCCCGCATCTGCGTGAATCTGTGAGTTTCGCTCCACGCTAAGCGTGAATCTGCGACAAACTTCGTTCAGCATCCAGAGGATGTGAATCCGCGAGGCCGTCGGAGAAAGAGTTGAAAGCCGAGTTGAAACTCAGTCTCCGCCTGCTCACTCGAAGATATACAAGCGAATCGCTGGGCACCTCCTAATAAAACAAGTACAGATGGCAGGAGGGCATCGCTGGCAACCGGTACTTCGTCGGGAACAACTCGGCTGATCCTCTCCTCACCGCAGCGAGTTTTAGAAAAAAGGATAAAAAGATCGCAACACAACATAGTATTATAAAACCGAAACTAAGTCAAAAGTATATTTTGCAAAATGTTCTCTCGAACCTATATATGTCTATATGATGTCCATTTGCGGGAATAACTTCTTCTCATTGAGTTAATTACAGTGGAAGAAGTTAAGGAAATCTGGCAGCATCCTTAATTAACCTCAATAACTTTTGTGCTACCACGTAATAAAACCACAACCTAACCAAAGGCAGATTCTGCGAAACATTCATCTGGCGTCCATTTGTAAAAATAACATTTTCCTGTTGATGTTGATTGTAGTGGAAGAACCCTAGAAACTCTGGCACAAACACAGCATCAACGAAGAGCCTATCTTACTTTGTCTTTGTACTGGGAACAATAACTTTCTGCTACTGACATACCGTCAAAAATATTGGGATTGAGACTCTAAAATAGCCACAAAAAATGTAAAACGTTTATCAGCCTGCAATCATCCTCAGTGCTACTCACCTCACAAATGCTACTTCGTAGCGTAATGAAACCACAACCAAACCAAGAATATATTTTGTGAAACGTTCCTCCAAATCTACATACGTCCATCTGGCGTCTATTTGTGGGAATCACTCTTTCTCATTAATGACTCATGCGTAACTCCTTGAAGAGCCTATTTTACTTGGTGTTGACATCGTTGGGACTATAGCTTACTGTCATTATCCCTACACATGCCACATAAAAAGTGATCCATTTTATTGAGGATGTTAGGAGTGAGACACTAAAATGCAAAACGTACATTAGCCTGCATTCATCCTCAATTCACCCCAATGCCTTTCGTATTATTCTCCTTATTAATAGCGTCCTGTCAAAAGCTTTCTCCAGGTCCAGAAATGCTATGTACAGTTTTCTTCTCTTATAGTCTTTTCTGTTAGCTTTCTTATGGTAAAAATGTGATCCTGTGTCGAGTGTCCTTTTCTAAAGCCACTTTATGCTTTATCCATTTTTGTCTCTATTAATTCTCTTAATTTATTTTCTAATATTGCAGTTGTACATAGCAGTGATATTCCTCTGTAATTACTGCATATTCTATTGTCTCCTTTGTTGTGTATTGGGAATATCGCTGCCATTTCCCAGTCTTTTGGTATTTACCCTAATTCCCATATTTTATTCAGCATTCTTAAAAATTTTTGTTCTCCTCCCTCCACCGTATACTTCAATTGCTCTGCTCTTATACCGTCATGACCTGGTGTTTTGCCGTTTTTTAATTTTTTTATTACTGTCTTCATTTCTTTCTCTGTAATATTTTCTTGATTTACTATTCCTGTGTTTTTCAATTCTGTACTTTCTTCTTCTCTACTGACATTGTTAGTGTGTATTTCTTCCAATAATTCTTCAAAATGTTCTTTCCATCTTTCCATGATTTCTTTGTCTTCTTTTATTATGACTCCTTGCTGGCTCACTAGCTGTTTCAATGTTATGTTTTTTTTCTTGCAGCTCTTAATCGTTCTGTAGAATAATTTTTGATTCTCCTTAAAGTGTTCCTCAATTTTGTTTCCAAATTCTTCCCAGGTTCTCTCTTTTGATTTTTTAATCTCTGTCTTCGTTATCTCCCTTTGTCATTTATAATCTTCATAATCCTCCTCTTTTTTGGTGTTGATATATTTTTCCCATTTTTGTTTTGTTTTCTTGACTTCTTCTTTTATTTTTTCATTCCACCAGTGTGTTTGTCTTCTCTTGTATAAATTTTTGACTATTCCGCATGATCTTTTTGTTGCTTCTGTTAGTATGTGTTTGAATGTATTCCACATTTCCTCTATATTGTTTAAATCTGGCTTGGGTGTATCTTTTAACAATTCGTTAATGCAATTTTGATATTTTGCTTTTATCTGTCCATCTTTCAGTTTTTCTACTATAAATTTTACTGTTTGTTTTCTGTTAGAATTAATCTCTTGATTATTATGTTTTGTCTCGTTTCCTAACGCTATGACTACCGCTATTACCAGGTAATGATCGCTACCAATTTCCCTACCCCGTTTCACTCTTACATCCTTCACTTTTTTTCTTTGTTGCTTGGTAAAAGATGTGGGAAATCTTAGAAATAAGACAGACATCTTAAAAAATATAATAGACAAAACTAAAATTGAAGTAGGCCACCATGACTTGGAGAGGATTATGATAACGGAGTGCGTCCTTGCAGACGACCTTACAATACTTGCAAAAAGTGAAAAAGACTCACAACATAACATTAACTTGTGGAATGAGGAATTAAGAAAGCACAATATGACTATAAACATAGACAAAACAAAAATATTGGTAATAGCGAAAGAAGAAGTAGCAACGGAGGTAAAAATAAATCAAAGAGAAATCGAACAGGTAGAAACATTCACATATTTAGGACACACATTGAGCAACAAAGGTAACTTAGAGCAAGAAATTAACAACAGAATTTTGACAGCAAACGAAAGTTACTATGCAATGAACAAAATAATCCTAAACAATAAACAAGTGAAGAAAAAGACCAAAATGACACTATTTAAAGTATTATACAGACCAATACTGTTATATGGGAGTGAGACATGGACGACGAACCAGAGAACAGTAGAAGGGGTAACGAGACTAGATAGAATAAGAAACGAAGAGATACGAATAAGGTTACAAATCGAGAGTATACATATTACCATGGAGAAAAAATAACTTGCTTGGTACGACCATCTTATAAGAATGCCAGATGACAGACAAACAAAAATGGTATGGGAGGCAAAAACGACAAAAAAGAAGAATAGAGAAAGACCACAGAAGACATGGGAAAATAACATAAAGAAATACTAAATAAGAACAATATTAGCTGCCAAGAAGCAAAAAGAATAGCATCAAACAGGAAAGAATGGAAAGATTTCATAAATTCGATAGAATAACAAAGGATAAAAAAACTAATCTCGACACCCGAAAGGGTAAAATGAGATTTAAATAGATTATATATCAATAGCGTCATTAAACCACAGCCAAACCAAAAGCACATTCTGAAGAATGATTGCCCAAACTTTTAACATACGTTCATCTAGCTTGAGTGAGAATAACTCTTGTCTACTGATGTTCTAGGAACTTTGGCACATATCTAATTCCTTGAAGAGCCTATTTTACTTTGTGTTGCCTTCGAACCAAGAGCACATTCTGCAAAACTTTCTATATACTCGACGCCCATCTGGCGTCCATATATTGAAATAACTTTCGTTCATTGATGTTTATAACCTAGAAAGAAGCCCAGAAGAGCCTATTTCACTTCGTTGGGACATTTTTCTGCTACTGACATTTCATCGCCACATGCCACAAAAAAGTGATCAATTTCATATAAGATGTATCAGCCTGCATTCACCTCAATAACTTTCTTTACTTATGCCACCAAATAGCGTAATGAAACCACAACCAAAACCAGAGTACATTCTGCGAAACGTCTCCTCAAACTTCCTATGTACTGGATTATGTCCATTTGGTATCTAATTTGTTGGGTGAAATATATTTGTACAACTAAAATTGTCCTTGCTTATGCAGCAGTAACTGTTCTTTAGTATCTTGAGGATGTCGGGATTGAAGCGTTGAAAGAATGGAACAGAACTTTGCCAGAACCCATCAAAGATCTTCTGCAAAGCATGGTATGGCAAATTGATCTTTGCCATTAATGTTCATCTCAGTAAGAAAAGCTTTGGAACTCTTTGAAGAGCCACTGGGTGCAACTAATACTGCCCTTGTATATGCCCCAGAAACAGTTATTTAGTATCTTGAGGATTTTGGAACTGAAAAATCCCATAGAAGTTAATTGGTCCTCAAGTGACATGCAACTCCTAGCTTGATTACAGAATTCAGAGTTTCTGTTCAAAAAGAATGAAGCAGATCAAAGAAGTGTTTCGAATTTCTCGAAGAGCCGAATCAAAGTGAAAACCCCTTTCAACCTAACAAATCAACAAGCAGATATCTTCAATCATCTACTCATCCATTCCAATTGAACAGAATCCATTATATCAGTAGCTATCTCAGATATCATATATCAGGTGTCATTACGAATAATTTGTAATATGAACTAGAAATAATGAAAGTCACTTGTTAGACAAAACTAATGCCATTTAAAAAGTAGCGGACATTCACGTCAGATGGCCACAATTTGCAATCTCTTTGCGAATAAAGAACTATTATAAATAACTCAGTGATATGTAAGGTGAGTTGAGAACGTGTAACGTTTAAGAATTATAAAGGTCGTATTTTCAAATTAAGACGACACAGTTAACTTGATCGTTTTGCAAGCGTTCTGACTATTGTTACTTAGCTAAGTGTGAGATCAAGTTAACTGCGAATAATGTGGATATTAGGTTCGTTAACGCCATTTTGTATAGCTTGTTAATTTTCATGAGATATTTCTGTCATGCACTACAATATATCTAATTATTTTTCAAAATATTCAGATTCTAATTAGACTTGGAAATCGATTCGATTAAGTAAACACTTTGTACTTTTCGGGATTGTAAACAATTGTGGAAAAATACTTGCCAAAAATTGCTTTATAGCTTTCGTGGGCCGCTCAGTATCTCTGGAGTCGTAAACTTACCCACTCGTACAATAAAGCATATCTTTTGACGCTAGTACTTTAAGTAACTATTAATATCATTGAACAATGGATGAAGTGCTGAATATTTTGATGAATCATAAGAATAACTCATACATTCCACATTTCAAAACCCTGTTTCACGTTGTAGCAGGAAACTGCGACTGTGATTAGAAAATGTTTTTGTTAGGGGGTACTTCAAAAATTTCCAGGAATATATTTAAGATTAAATATTCATAAATACAAAACAGAGTTCAGTCCACGGTTCAGCGTTTAGTTAACCTTGTTTTACTGCGAGACTGAGATAAGCCATTGTTAAAGTCACGTACGGATTATACACGGAGCAGTGATACCAACTATTTGCTATACACTATACAGTTGGTACCAATACTTTGAATCTTGTATCGTTCCCTTGAAATAATAATAGAACTACAGTCCGAACACAGAAAACAGTTTTATATACATATGTTAGAAGGGATGTAGTATCCCGTGAGATAAAAAACAATTGAGGGTTGATTGGTTGCTGAATCTATCATATATCACATATTTTATTGTTTATGCAATAAAAGATTTGCAGAATCTTCATTTATTTTAGTATAAGTGTTGAAATTTATATTTTAGTCGTTTAATCACGACATTCGCAATAAATTTTTGTTATGAAGTATGCCATAAAAGATACGCATTGAATAAGTAATAGCTATACCATATTATTCGTATCTTTATTGTGCAGGGCACAACAAAAAAGTGCTATTTCAAATTGATGAAGTCTCGAATTTCAGCAAGTGCATAAAGTATTATACTGTAGCAGCCAATAAAAATTGTATGAAATAAAAATCGCGTCTCCATTCAAGTCCATAAAATTTTTAAAGAATATTCTCATTATTCATTATTCAAGATAGTATATATCATTGAACGAACGGATAATGTAAGCTATATTACCGGAGGATTGAACTCAGAAGACGAGCCAGAGAAGTGTGTCGTAGTCATCCTAATACTTCACACTTAAATGCTGATTTCAAGTTGATTGATGAAACTTCGAAAATATTCCTTGCCTCAACACTTTTTAAATTGAATTTGCACATCAAGATGGTTTAAATAATGCTAAAAGAGCTTTTATATGCAATTTTTTACTGAATCTTTGGAAAGTTATACATTTTAAGGGCTTAAGTTTGATTGCCGTCCTTAGAAACTCTTAATATCGTCCTTAGGAACCTTAGACTATGGAGATTTCTCAAACATTCTATGCATTCTCACAGACTCAAGAGCGTCATTAATACTGTGTATCTAGGCGCTTCAAAGTATCGCAATCCAACATTTTTATTTATTTTTTTATTTGAGGAATCAAGGTATTTCGGCTTTCAGGCCACTAATACCTCGGTACATTAATTGCGGCATCATTTAAGAGGATAAATGGACTGTTTAAGAAGAGTTGAAAAATCCAAGTGTGACAATTATACAAACACAGGAAACCAAAATAGTAATTTAGGTATCAAGGGTGTTAAAAGGACAATAGTGCCTGAGCTCAACAGTGTACATTTCGGAGGCCTCCGGCCCAAGGTGTATACGTTGACTGAGGGTATCATCGTCCGTTCAACTCCTGTGGTGCCTTCAATGTTTATTCTCCGACTAATGTAATATTTTTAGGACTGTATGTATGTATGAATTTTTTTTCTTAGGGAACAGTGTGATTGAAATTTATTTGGTTTTTCGTAAGAAATCCTTTTTATTTTCGGAATACATAAGGTTGTCTCACTAAACTTCCTGGAAATCTTGCTTCTTTTCTTGTTCCTATTATTAATGCGGTCACTACCCTCGAGTTGACATCAAATTATTACCGAATTGAAATTGAAATCTTCAAAAAATGAATAATTAAGGTTTTTATCTCTTATTTTCATTTCCTTTTTGAATAATAGCTATTTTGAGGCTCAAAATCCAATAGAAAAATATAATAGCTGAAATGTACAGTAATAAAATCGAGTTATAGGTCTTTCAAGGGCTACCACACTAAATCTTGATGAGATAATCTTATTCCTTTTTCTAATTATTAATGTGTTCACCACCTTCAATGCGTCAGGCATCAGATTAAACTTGAAAGCCTCAAATTGCCATCTGTCACCTTGATTATAATATCTGGCAACCTTCTTTTAAGATGTTTATTGTTTGGGGTGCTTCCTATTGAAGCTTTGATGAGACCAATTAAAACTATATCTCATTTGAGGCTTCAAATCAAATAGAAATATATGATAACTGAAATGTGCAGCAATAACATCGAGTTGAAGGTCTTCCAAGATACTATTTCAAAATCTTAATCGAAGCTCATTAAAATCCAGTTTCTTGCCCTTATTATTATTGTGTTTACCACCCTCAGTAGGTCAGGACTTTGAAATGGCACAAAATTGAACTTGTGGGCCTCCACGAACAGAAAATATCAAATTTCCATTTCTCACGTTGATTCTATTGCCTGGCAACCTTCTCTTAAGATAATTTATTCTTTGATATGTTTTTGACAAGATCTGTTTAAATTCTAGCTTACTTGAAATTTCAAATCCAGTAGAAGGATGTCTTCTAAAGGACAATTTGGAAAAATAATAATCAAATTGCCTTTTTTCACCTTGATTTTGAAACCTGGCAACATTCTTTTAAGATAAGCAATAGTTCAAGACGTTTTCTAATGAATTTTTGACAATAAAAAGATATGATAACTAAAATTTACAGTAATAACATCAAGTTAAGGGCCTTCCAAGGGATAATTTGAGAAATTTATGGTTGCCCTACTACATCTTGACCAAATATAATTTAAATCCTATTTCTTACCCTTATTATTAATTTGTTTATCACCCTCAATAGATCAGGACTTTGAAATGGCACCATATCTAACTTGTTAACCTCCACGAATAAAAAATATCAATTTTCCATCTCTCACCTTGATTTTGAAACCTGGCAACCTCCTTTTAAGATGAGCAATCCTTTAAGGCATTTCTTATTGAATTTTTGATAAGACTAGTTTGAATACTAGCTTATTTGAGGCTCATGAAATATACAGTGAAATATCGAGTTGAGGGCCCTCCGAACGGCTATTTGAAATATACATGCTTATTCTACTAAATTTTGATCAAAATTTATAAATATTCAGTCCCATTCCCTTATTATTAATGTGTTTATCACCCTCAATGTATCAGGACTTTGAATTGAAACCATATCAAGCTTAGTGAGATTCTACAAATAAAAAATATCACACTGCCATCTCTCAACTTGATTTTGAAACCTGGCAATCTTATTTTAAGATAAGCAATCGTTCAAGGCGTTTCCTAATGAAGTTTTGAGAAGATCATTCTTAATTAAAGCTTTTTTGATGCTCAAAATCCAATAAAAAGATATGATAACTGAAATTTACAATAATATCATCAAGTTTAGAACCTTCCAAGGGATAATTTGAGAAATTTAAGGTTGCCCTACTACATTTTCATTAAATATCATTCAAATCCTATTTCTCTCCCTTACTAATAATTTGTTTATTACCTTCAATAAGTCAGGACTTTGAAATGGCAACAAATCAAATTTGTTGGCTCCCACAAATAAATAAGAACAAATTGCCATCTCTTACCTTGATTTTGAAACCTGGCAGCCTTATTGTAAGATAAGCAATCCTTCAAGACGTTTCTTATTGAATTTTTGATGACTATTTTGAATAATAGCTTATTTGATGCTCAAAATCCAATAAAAAGATATGATAACTGAAATGTACAGTAATAACATCAAGTTAAGAGCCTTTCCCAAAAGATAATTTGAGAAATTTATGGTCCAAATCTCATTTGGATCCTATTTCTTGCCCTTATTATTAATTTGTCCACCACCCTCAATAGATCAGGACTATAAAATGGCACCAAATCAAATTTGTGGGCCTCCACAAATAAAAAAATATCAAATTGCCATCTTTTACCTCAATTTTGAAACCTTGTAGCCTTCTTTCAAGATAAGTAATCCTTCAAGAGTTTCTCATTGAATTTTTGATGACTAGTTTGATGCACAAAATCCAATAGAAAGATATGGTAACTGAAATGTACAGTAATAAAATCGAGTTATAGGTCTTCCAAGGATTGCCCCACTAAATCTTGATATCCTGTAACAGCCCTATTAACCACTATTTTAAATTATGTGACTTCGCAGAGCATTGAATTCTTCTAGTATACAGATAAATAAAAAAAATAAAATTGGAGTGTCTGTCTTTGATTTCAAAACTAATGCAAAAATGCAAGTCAAAACTGTTATTTATACGATAAATGACCGTTTTTACAACTTTTGTTTATCTGTCTGTCTGAAAGTTTGTCTTGAATTGACTTCGAAACGCTTCAACAGATTTCAATGAAAATTTCAGGGATTAAAACAGGAATTCAAACTAAATTTTCTTTCATGTTTCATTTTGATATCTTGCAAGGCTCAGAAGATATGAATATAAATATTAGCCTCATTATTCAATGTTGATAAATGTAGTAAAATTTCACACAATGTCTTATTTGATTTGAATTCAAGTACTTTATGGCAGTCAGAAAATAAATTTGATGGTTTTGTAATTAAAACTTGTTAATTACTATAATGAACTGTCTGTCTTCTTCGTCAACCACCAACCAGTTATTCAGTATTCTCCGTTTAGACATCGAAGCTGTATCAGACATTTTCGGCTGTAACAAAAAGCTGATCCCGTCCATTAAAAAAAATATCTTACTGCTAATAGTCCTACTTTCGTCTCTGTCCCTCTCTCATGAACACATTTAAAGATGCTCATCTGTTTTTATCATTCGAAAATCCCGCGTTTGCCGTTGGCAGACTGAGTCGGTTTTTTGACCAAGAGGCGGAGTCTGGTCGACACTGGAGACCTCTGTTAAAATTATTTGGTATTAAATATGTTATAGCTTTTGATTTATAGTCGCTTGGTTGACCCATGTCTTCCGCGTTTCAAGTTTTCATCGCAGTTCGTTTGTTTTTGAGTTTTTTGATTGTTTATGACTTTGATTGACTGTTTACTTGCCTTCGATCCGTTATCTACTTTGATGGAGTATATTTTATTTTAATCCTTTAGCGATTTCATCAAATTCATCATCATATACAATCAATTTATCAATCATTTTTATAAAGTAAATACATATCTTGTTAGTTTGAAAGCCGACCGTAGAAAAGTGTAACTATCGAGCTAATCGATGAAACTCAAGTCGCTTGCCTTGGCAATCCAAAGAAAACCTGATTTGACGACAGGACAACAGTACTCCTGCTGCAAATAATGATTTAGTAGTTGAAGCTCCAAACTCATATGAAATTGAAGACCATGAAGAAGATAATTCGAATATATTTGATCGAACCTAGTTTTAACCCAGTTTCTTTTTCCCATATATTAATTTGGGTTTTAGGCCTCTAACAAACAATAATTTCAATTGATCTTAATAACGGTAGTGCCTCATGAAATTGTTTGTCTTAAAAGTAGTCTTTCAGGATTTGAAATCAAGTTGAGCGAATATTTTGTACTTGTGTGGATTCACAACTCCAATTTGTTACGAAATCAAAGCTCTAAAGCGAGGAGGGTACTTAAAAAGAACCGGGATTTCTATAAAGCCTGTCTTACATTTGTCAATTTTTCCATCAATTTTAAGTACATCCTCAAGTTCTAGAAGTAGAACTTAGAATATAGCTTTACATTTGTGAGTTTTTCCGTCAATTGTACTTACTTAGTAAGCTGCAATTAGAACAAGTTCTATTTTTCTTTCAATTTTTTAGGGTTTTCTCTAAAAGATAACGATAATAATATGAAGTATGTTTGATCTCTGAGAAGTATGTTGGTAATACTTTTTAAATTATCCAATATTGGTATTCCGCAGCTTTAATTGAAGATGAAATTAACAAATTTAAATGGTTCGCATATTTTGTAGACTTTGTACAATCTACTAAACAATTTTAAGTACTTAAAATTGATGCAGACATTGACAAATGTAAAACAGGCCTAGCCTTAATTCACAATGGGCGTAAGCATAATAAATACATAAGAAATGCATAAGACATAAAGTTGAACATGTGCGATTCTTATGGCCGTGTTCACAATGCTCTTACGTATTTCTTATGCTTACGTAGTGCATTAAAGCTGCATTGAAACATCTCAACTTTACGTATTTCTTACGCATATATGTTCTCAATGCGCATGTCCAATATATTTTTACAGACACAGACAGTAGATGTGTCGAATGAATGAAAATAAACTTGTTTTTGTGGTTAGGAATATTTATAATCTTTGTTTAAATAACAATACTAAACGAATTCCGTCTTCCAAAACAGACATTTGATTGCAAACATGTGCAGAAACAAAGATAATGCCCTAAACTAAGAGCTTTAATATAAAAAACAAAACTAAAAGCAATGAGAATAATTTTTATGCTATGCTAATTGTGAACAGGCGTAAGATTCTCATAAGAATTATGTTATGTACTTCTTATGCTTACGCTCATTGTGAATTAAAGCTTAATGTTGCATCAGGGTTATCGTCATTTTACAAATTGAATATTTACTTAGAATTCATAATCCCTGATAATTCACAAACTGAATATCTGCGATTTTTTCCAATATTTGGAGCTATAAAAAAGATTATCGTTGAGAAATTTGGAAAATTTTGATTTTCCACTTTTCTATTAATAATTTCCTCAAATATTCCAATAATTTATTTTTTTAATTGTCACGTACTATACTTGGGAATAATTCTTTCATATTTTTAGATACATTTGTTTGAATCATTGTTATAAACAAACTCATTATTCAAATGAATTTCCAAATTCTCTTTTTGGAAATATAGTCCGTTATTTTTCTTTGAAAATTGTAATTTTTATCAATGACTATATTTCCAAAAAGAAAATTTTGAGTTTGTTTATAACAATTATTCACACAAATGAATTCGAAAATGTAAAAAAAATATTTTCAAGTTGTAAGTCACAATAAAAAAATGAAATGATTGGAATATTTTAAAAGAATAAAATTTGTTATATATTTATCTGATTTTAAATTTTTTAATGACTTTCATTGCTAATAGAAAAATGGAAAATCAAAATTTTTCTTTTTCTTCAACGGATTTTTTTTTATGGCTCTCCAAAAATAGCTCCAAAGAGTGGAAAAAATCTTAGATATTCAGTTTACAAATTATCAGGAACTTTATGTAAAGATCCATTTTGTTAAATGATCTCAATTAACAATTGCATAAATATTGAGAAACTGCAGAAAAAATTGTTTTCCAATGGAATTTTGTTGAACCATGTTTCATAATAGTACCTGAATTTTATTGCTTCTGAATATTCACATTTAATAGTTGGAAAAAAAATATTATACTGAGCGATCCACCAAGCGCGCATAAGTGACGTTTTTACCTGCAGATTAAAAATATAAATATTGGTGGTAGAGTTTCGGGCGGTAGGACTTTTTTCTAGGAAATCTCCTGCTCTTTAAGATCCTTTTTCCCGATTTTCAATATCTGCAAGAGGTTTTGAGATATTCGCGAATGACAAAACTATCTTTTTTTTCCATAAATTGTTTATAACTTTTGCAATTTTCTCATGCGGTTGATTTTTTTCAACAACTTTCTAGATAAAATTGCGAATCGAATGACATCTTGGTGATAATTTTCTGAGGAGATGAAGTGGAATTTCATAAAAAGTGACATGTAAACTACACTATTGTAACGAATATAAGTCTATAAGTCTGTCATTTCGGCTTTACTGGTGCTTAGAATTATTGTGGAAATATTTTACATCAAGAAATAGAAGCGAATACTTATATTTGTTTTCTAAAAAATTGTTGGTACCTTCTAGCGCTTCCTAGAAGAGCCTGGACGTTTGCAGGAAAAACGTAGTGGGGAGAGACCCACGGTATATATCAGTGGCTGACTCAATGAGGAGTATTATTGATTTTGGCTCAGAGATCTTATAATATGGACTGCTAGTGGTTGAAATAAATTGTGTTATTCAAAATAAATCAATATTGACGTAAATAATTAAAGTCAAGTTATAGTGTAGTGTAATAATCTTAAGTTCAAATTAGATTTATTTATTAGAAATAGTGTAAGTTATCTAATTTACATAAAAATAAATAGTAGTGTTCAGTGAATTTGGCTCCCTAAATTAAAATTAATAACGTTACACTATTTTCAAAATAAATTGCTTTATTCTTAAGTTCTCCTCTATTTACATGTCTTCAACTTTCAGGGTGGTATTCTATGAGATTCATTTCGACTTTACCTCAAATGAGGCCCGTGTGAGCCCTATTAAATATGTAATCGACAATCTCTCATTAATTTATCAACATCCATAATTATATTCATAAAATTACTCTTCAAATCAAATTCTTGCCAATTTTTGATCCTTCGAGCACCAATTTATACCGTTTCCAATATCTTCTAACAGCCCTACAAACCACTATTTTGAATTATGTGATTAATCAGAGGATTGAGTTTCTTGCCTCACCACGAATTGAAGTCTCCTGAATAAAATTGAAGTATTTGTCTGTAATTTCAAAATAAATGCAAAAATTCAAATGAGAATTGCTATTCAAACAATTTTCAATTATAAATGACCATTTTTAGAGTTTTTGTCTGTCTGTCTGTCTGAAAGTTTGACTCCAATAGACTTCAAAACGCTTCAACAGATTTCAATGAAAATTTCAGGAAATAAAACAGGAATTTCAACTAAATTTTTTTTGCATGTTTTATTTTGATATCTAGCAGGGTTCAGAAATCGAAATTAGAATTTGCCCAAATATAAGTCGTGTTGTGTACGGTCAAGACATCTAAAAAAAATTGTCGCCATATTGGGATCTTGAAAACTTGAATTTCTCAATTATTTTATTCGCTTTCCAGATTTTAGGGTTAATGATAAGCCCTTGTATCTTGCATGTCAACAAGATCATCTATTTCAGTGCTAAAATAATGCAAATTAATTATTTTGTGGAAAAGTGCGTAGCTGTCTGTCCAGCAATCAACAAAGCCGCTGACAAGAGTAATCGAATATTTCATTTCAGTAGTTATAGATGAGTGATTTCTCACATCTTTGTAGATGTCGCAGCGGTCGTACCTTGAAATAGTTCGGCTTTTTCATAGCTTCTATCGGACGTCCAAGTGTCACAGATCACGTTGTTGCCAAGAAAATGTTGCCTTCAACAAGTTTTTGTTGCTTTGGTCGATCTAGCAATCCGAACATCAGTGCATCCCAAACAGCAGATATGAACCATCAATAAATAAATAACTGATTTTAGAATTTTGCAGATGATTCTAATTCATCTTTTTCTAGCATATAATTCCCACTTTTTTGTTATAAATTTTGCACCCTCATGTTTTGTAAATGTTTGTGGTCACTGGTAAAAACACACCGGGTGCTTCAGATGAAATGCAGAGCATACTTTCTTTATATTAACTATTTGTCAAACTCGCCTATCGTTGCATTATAGCTGGAAGCAATGTCCATAAATTGTGATCATCTTGTCATTATAATTGTCCATGAACTAGTTGTAGCACTGAACCGATAATATGTGAATTATTCTTGCTTATCTATAGCTCTCCTGCGATCGTTTTTATAATAATCCTGTATTTCTATTTTTTACGTTTCAACCTTCGCTGTTGATTTACTACGACTTCCACACGAATTCTCTGGAATTATGTTCATTTTTGCCTCGATCTTTAAACTGAGTTGGTTTCTGGATCTTATTTTCTCATTACTTGAGTTTTATGAATATTTTATGAGATGGTCGAGCAATGATGCTTGGACTTGTCATTAATGATTGCTCTAATTATATATAGGTGCATTTTTCACTGCAAAGTCTTCTGATTGCCAAGAATGTTGAATTTTTTTCACAAATGTGATGTATGATCTTGTTTGGAACTAAACTGCTTTATCCTAAGAAAAATTCTTGAAAAATGGAAACTTGTTCTTCGGTTAGTTGTGAGTTTACCTCGTTGTTCACCTGTGTACGTTTCAAAATCTTTTTATTTGTCTCTGAATGAGTCTAGTTCTTTTATTAAATTCCAGTATGGAATTTAAACCCATTTATAGTTATTTGATAATCATCTTTAATATGTTTTTTTTCCTTTTGTTGCAGGTTCAACATTACATTTTGGTAGTCCAAGCCCAAGATGCAGGCCACCCTTCGCTGTCATCAACTTTAACAGTTTACTGCAACGTTTTGGACCTCAACGACAACGCCCCAATATTTGATCCAATGTCATACAGCAACGAAATATTCGAAAATGTCTCTGTAGCAACATCCGTTGTGACAGTCAGCGCAACAGACCTGGATTCCGGTAAGCATTCAATAAATTGTTCTTCAAAGCAATTAAATTCTTGCAATAAACTATTTCTGGAAATCCTTAACAACATAATAGTTAGTTAATTAGTGCTATTTGTAATTAAAATACTGCGATAACAATTTAAACATTCTTGCGCCAAAATACACGGCGGAAAGGTGGATTTGTTCTGACAAATTTTTCTGGGAAAAGGCTTCGCCGGCTACCGGGCTTTGTTAGTTGTTGACTTGTTCTACGAAATGTCGTTAGCTACTTTTTTCACTTCTTTATAGCAGCGGAGGTACAGGTACGGAAATATGCAATATTTGGAATTTTTCGTCGGTTTCTCAACAAGCTCAAAATTTAATAAACAATCAAACATTCATATATCATAATTAAATACCCGTCACAATAAACTCGAATCCATTCTCAAAATCTTGATCCATCTTCGTGTTATTTAAATCTCATTTTGAAGTTTACAAGAAAACGAATAAAACATATTTTAATTGACGGCGGTGGTGCTGCTTCCCTCAAGAGGTCCAGATGACTTGATACAGTTTTTGTGAATATAATTTCTGAAGGCACTCTGCGGAATCTGGGTTCTTCGGCTCAGACAAGTGCGGGGTTCGTTTCACACGACCGCCGAGGTCTGCGCATTCGACACGCCAAGTTCGTTTGACTTTTCATAATTTTTTAACGCGGGACGACGAGACAGCCATAGCAAAATTTGACTCTGATGGACTCCACATCACAAAACGAAAGCGAGAGAAAGAAGAGATGAATTCGGTAATGGATTACACCAACTTGAAATAACAGAATTGAAATTCACATTGCAGAAGATACTCGTACAACTCTTTTTGTCAATTAATTGATTTGAATTCTCTAGCTTTATTAACTCTTGCCCTTTTATCAATAGATTTTCAAAAATAATTAAGATTTTTACAAAAGGTAAGTGCAGGAGCCATTGGTAACAACAGTTTTTTGTGATGTTGGTACACGTGTTTTGATAACGAACAACAAATTTTATCATGTTCTGTTCTCGATGGATGAGCTAGAATATAATGTCGTCACAAAGTTCTTCGATTCAACAATTAATCGCTAACGAAAGTCCATCTTGAGTTGGTGAACGTTTGTAAGAAGTCTGCTCTTCTATTTCCAAGTTTGTGAAGATTTACAAGGAGTCTACCTCTTTATTTTCAACATAAAACTAATTTGTCTCAAATTAGAAGTCTGTTTCTTGAAGAAGCATTCGACAAGAAAAAGATATTTAAAAAATCCTAGAAGAAAGAATAATAGACTAAGAAGCAATACTACAAATGAAAAGCCTAAACAAAAACACAACAAGTCGTGTGAGAATAAACAAGCAAACAATATACACAATTTAAGTGGAAAAAGGTCTTTGAGAGAGATTTGGACAACGTCATGAGCAACTGTAAAAGAAAATTAAACCATGCAGCGTAAATACTAAAAAAAAATTGGCCAAGTGTATGTCAGACCATGCACAGTAAAGGGTTTCGAAGTGGAAAAGAATAGTGTGTAACCGAAGATATCCTATATTTCTAAAACTACACGACATATCTTATTCAAACCAATTTTCCTTGAAAACTGTATCTAAGTTCCATCGCCTCAATTTTTTTCAGAATCTTCCACCATATAGTTATAAAGTTGGAGAGGGGCAGACTTTTTACGATTTGAGAAGCGCATATCTTTCAACTATTGACTTTAAGACTTCTTCTTCATTTTTCGAGACCTATTCAACGACATCCCTCATGGCTATGTGCACTTCAATATTTCCCTTCATCCTTCAATTACTTGTATGGTGTGCTGTCCTAAATAGTTTTTTTCGTAATTTCACTACATCATTGTACAGTGATTCATAGAAAACACCTTCTTTCCAAATTTTATCTTTATAATACCAATAGTTTCCAAGTAAAATGGCTGTGACATGCTGGCAGACGAACACACGGATAGACAGACATGATGAAATTATGAGGCTGTGCAACCCTAAGAAACGCTGACAGTAAACTTAGTCCCACAATCCTTGAAGACGATCCACGTGAATAATGACCAAAATTTGCTGCCTTAAGTTGGTGGAGTTTCATAAAGAGTCTGCACGTAGGCTATATGAAAAAATAATTCGACAAAATAAAGAGACGAGTTGCCTGGAAAAACTTAGAAGGAGAATTAATGGACAAAAAAACAGTGCTACAAATAAAAAGCCAATTCAAAAACATCCAAAATTACTTCAGAATAAGTGAAAGTGAAACAAGGTCTTAGACAAGGGTACATTTTAAACCCCATTTATTCTCCACTAATGCTAGACCACCATCATAAACAATGCTACAAAAGTCGGGAAAAACAGGGTGACTATTCAACCCATTAATCAATAAGAACTTGGAAATAGAGAAAATTCCTCAAGATATGAAAAAAGTTCACTTTCAAAGCAAACATATACGAGCAAATCAAAAACAACAGAAGAAACTAGGAGTGAAGTAAGGAGCCTGAAAATAAAGGACAAGATAAAAAAAAGACCTAGTAAGAACGAAGCTTTCAGAATGTCATCCAAAACATAACAATAGAATAATTAAAAGTATACAAAGGGGAATCCGTCCAAATGAAACTTTGAATAAAGGAGTATAAAACTAAAATTAATAGAAAGAATAATGAAAAATAACCCGATACGACTACATTGAACTCAATTCAACACCAAATAAAATAGAAAGGCTACTTATTGAGCTAAATCAAGTCAAGTTAATATTTAGTTCTTGACCTATTCAGCAATAAATTCTTGTATCAAGAGGAATGTGAAACCTAATCAAATCCTGAAAAGTACTAGTAAAGTGAGGAGCCCAGAAATAGGTTCACTTAATCAGAAGAATAATGGATCCAGAAAGATTAGATCACGACACAGAATGGACGAGAACAGGTTATCGAAAAAGAATACAGAGCGAAAATAACAAGAAAGAAAAGTAAGGACCATCCCAATAAAACTTTGAAGGCAATTGTCAAGAAAGGCACTAGAAAACTTGACTAAAAAAAACAATACTACAATATCAAACCTAACTTAAATAGTTTAATACCAAACGAAATAGCCTCTCTGAGAGAAATGTGCGATCAAATCAAACTCTTGAAAAGTAGAAGTAAAATAAGGAGCCTGAAAATAAAATAACAAAACGAAATTTTTGAAACATCACTCAAAATAAAATCAGCTGAGATCTAGAAAGGTTGAAATTGATATCCAGTGCCAACATATACGAGCAAATCATGTACGACAACTAAGAAGCCTAAAAATAGAGGATAAGATAAGGAACGTCTTCCAAAACAAAACTAACAGAGCAGTTTAACAGAATGGATAAAAACGTTCTACGTAAGAAAGTATACAAAGCAATACTAACAGTAAAAAGAAAAAATATTGGTCCAAACTAAACTCTGAAGGATTATGTGAAGGAAGAAATTAATAAACCTGATCAAAGACAGAAATAAATAGAAAGGACAATTGAAAAAAATTGATACCATAACATCAATCTTAGCCGCAAATTATCTGATACCAAACAAAATAGAAAGCCTTGATATCGAATTAAACTAAGCTAAGATTTGGTCCTTGTCCTTTCCAGCAGTAAATTCTTGAATTAGGAGAAGGCTCTAGAAATAAAATTGAGAACGAAATATTAACCAGATCATTCAGAATAAAATCAGTATAGTAATTGATCCAGAAAGATTGATTTCAATATCCAGTGCTAATAAAAACGAGCATGGACGACAACTAGGAAAGAAGTAATAAGCCCAAAAATAGGAAGGTAAGACCAAATGAGCAACGGAATTTTTAAAACTTCACTTAAAACAAAATCAACAGAGGAATTAAACAGAATGGACAAAAACAGTCTAGCGAAGAAAGTATACAAAGCAAAACAAACAGTAAAAAAAGGCTCCAAATGAAACTTTGCAGGCGAATGTATAAAAATGAATTGTAAAATTTGACCAAAGACAGAAAGGAATAAAAATAGCAATAAAACAATATTAAACAAAATAGAAAGGCTTGGTATTGAGCTAAACCAAATCAAGTCAAGATTTGGTTCTTGTGCGATCAAATCAAACCCTTCAAAACTAGGAGTAAAATGAGGAGCCTGAAAATAGAATGAGAAGCAAAATTTTTGGAACAACAGTCAAAATAAAATCAGAAAGATTAGATTACGACACGAAATGGACAAAAACAGGCTATCGAAAAAGGATACCAAGCGAAAACAATAGGACAGAGAATAAAGGACCATCCCATTGACACTTTGAAGGCAGTTGTTTAGAAAGGAACTAAAAATCTTGATCAAAGACAAAAATAAATGGAAAGAACAATAAAACAAGAAATCAATACTGCAACACCAAACTTAACTTCAGTAATAATCTAACACCAAACAAAATAGAAAGACTCGGTGTTAAGTTGAACGATTAAGTTAAGATTTTATTTTTGTCCTATTCAGCAGTAAATTTATGTATCAAGAGAAATGTGTGACAAAATAGGAACCCTCAAAAGCTAGGAGTGTGGCAAGGAGCCCAGAAATATAATGAGAAGCGAAAGCTTGAGAGCATCATTCAAAATAAAATCAGAAAAACAATTGATCCACAATTGGCGAGAACAGGAAAACAACAGGAAAGAGGAAAACAGAGAATGGACCACAATAAGTTGTTGAAACCTAATACCAAGTAAAAACTAAAAGGAAGAGGGAAATATCGAGCGAAAGCAAGAGGAAAGAAAAAAAAGGACCATTCAAATGGGATTTGTAAAGGAAGGAGCTAAAAAAACTTGACTTAAGACACAAATAAATGGAAAAAACATTGGAAAAAGGGCCCATAGACGAAAACATCGATATAGTACACAATATGGAACTAAACGATCTGCAATTGAAATGTATGAGATGGTTGAAAATAAATGCGGTACATGCCATCATTAAAACGGATGACAAGCGACTGAACCAAGGACTAGTTGCCCGACATTTTAAGATATGTCAGTGGTGCCACCAGTCGGCTGAACATCTCTACTTTTGAAGTAAATTATTGCAGAAAAAATTAAAAGAGAGTACTGGAAGGGGAGGCTGGGTTTGTTGAGTTAGTGTTGCGCTGATAACTCTCTCAGGGTAGTAAAAAATGGATTGTTGTATTATGTTGAAGTATTTACGATTGTAATTTAATTACTTCTGCGAAAAAGTTACGTACGCCTCTGTCTTCAACGTTTACCCGCATAACATATTTTTCAAATGTAATTTACCAACTAATTATTTCTATATTCATTTATAGCGTAGTTATTTTCAAATGCATGCATATAATATTGTGAGGAGTAGTCATAAATACCGAGAAAATTATCTCCAATAATTTTAATAATTTTAAATCTAACTGTAGGCTTTCAATATAGCATACGTGTCTATTCCTACGCATATTAATAAATAAAAATAAACCAGTAAGTAAATAATAATAAATAATAACTTTAACACATCTCATAAAAATAATGAACAAGTGCCGGTAACACCTGTCACATAAAATCCAACAGTATTTGAGGTTATGACACACAGAGTAATACCCAAAGGTTCATTACTCTCTTTTCTTTTCTTCTGTCTGTCTTTGTTTTGCTTTTCGCCGGTGATCTTCGCAGCCTTGCATTCTTGATTGTGCTCTGCTCTCCATAGATCTTATCCTGTGTATTTTCTTCTATTTCTCGTCTGATGTGACAGCTCTGCCATTGATAAAAGCTCGTAACGAACGCAGTCAAATGTTTTGTACTTCTTAAGCCGAGCTAAACGATGCGCAAATGTTCAGCAGCGGATATTGGGTGTCAAGTGGGGAATTATCATACTTTGATATAAAGATAATTGGTTTTATGGTCACATTTTTTGGGATTCCGTACATTAATAAGTATAAATCAGACACCTGAAGTCTTTCAAAAAATAAAAAATATTTTAGAATAGTGAAGCTCCATCATCGGATTCTTGAGATTTCCAAATGTACCTTACATTGTTTCTTGTTCCAATGCATTTATTTTTGTTTTCGAAATGAAAGCATTTCCGTGTTTAACCAGTCATTTTATCATAACTAATTAAGAATACACATTTCTTCTTTGTTACTCATGGGAGGTCTTTTTAATTAATCCTCAAGTTTATCGGAATCAAAGCATTAAGTAATTTTCGACATATTTCAATGCCACCGTAATCTGAAGCATTTTTTGCAAAGAAAATAAACAATTAGAGAATATAGGATTAGCCATAAATAATGCACCAAATGTCGCATTTGATTTTAAATCTTATTATGTCATTGTGTGGACTATGATGGCTTAAATTGATAAAACTCCACGAAATGCGAATTGAAATATGTCAACCATTCAAGAACAGTGTTATATATTATCTAATCACATTGATATATAATTTCCGGTGAAATCAAAATTTATAACATTCACGTAAAAATGGATTCCAGTGGAATAACTTCACATCATTTGTTAAACATTTAACTAGACTGTTTTAGAATATATCATACAATTTATTTGTTGTAATAGTAGTACGTATCACAGATCAGGTGCACGTTTAGCTATTTGTTAATATCACTTGATACTGAGACTGTAATAAGTAGGAATTTGTAGTTTCAACAGTTGGTACTGACACTCAAGACTTCAGACATGTCATAGGATAGACAAAAGTAATAAATATTGTAGTATTATTATTGATAATAAGCAAAAAAAGTTTTTTATGCAATACATTAATTTCAACCAGTGATAGAACTTGTCAAGCATAACAATTTTTCTCAATAACTGTTTCCCGAATTCTCATGTTTTTTTAACATTTTTTTATCCCCTATAATTTAACGAATCGTTCAGGTGCATAACTATTGTATCCAGTAGTAGTTACAATGGAACAATTGATTTTGACATATGTGAGTTATCAATTCCTTCAAATAAATTCTGGAAAAAAATCGATCATTATTTATTGTCACAAGAGTTTAAATCTGGACAAATGTCTAGCTTCTCTGTCTACAATTTCGCAGGCAGTTTAGAATTAGCTCAGTGAATTTAATCGGAATGATTTCAAAATTGTCAATTTTTACTAAAAATTGAATTATTGTGGTTATGCTAATGTATTTAATGTCAAAATGATGTGCACTTATACATTATAATGAGAATACTATGAGATATTTGGAACGTATCGTTTATCAAAAACGTAAAACAGCATATGAGATGAATGAAATACATTAATTTATAAATGAAGCAGCTGTGTATTAGTTTCTTCTCATATTATTACAAACTTCACACTCAGGTCGTATCAATGAAGTATGCCCCGTGAATTGATCTGTTGAACAAATAAAATATTGTATCTTATATTTCAGAAAATATTTAAAATCGATTACTAAATACAGTTTGATACATTTGTAGGTTATGTTTTCTGTTATTCAAGAATAGAAACTTCTAGAATTTATGTGACAATATATACAATTGAATTATTCATCAAATTAATTATCTTAGAATTGCATTCCATTCAATATTCCACTGTTTCCTTTAAAAAAATCGATTTTATGTTTGAGAACCAACGATAATGGAGTAAGTTGAGAACAGCAACTACTTTTTAAGTTGCTCATAGATGGCAGCACAGTCTGGCACGGATTCTGACTGTATTGAGACTATTCAAATCAGCTGATTCAAGTGCAATGAACTTGTGCAGACAATCTTATATTTAAGAAATATACTGTCTAAAATATACGTGAAATCCCTAAATAGAAATCAAATTTCTTGACAATGACATATAAATACAACTAATAGACCAAATTGTTGATTCCAGACACAAATTCAGTCTTTCTTTTTCAACATATGCAAAAATAGAATTATCGAGGTGAACAAATATCAAAATACTGATATTCTTTTAGTTTCAAATAAGTGATTGACAAGACTACAATGGTTCAAAATTGCAAAATACTCATAACAATCGACAGCTGTCATTTTTCCAACAAATGAGAAACATTCAGTTTGAACCACAGGCGCACTATGAAATTTTTGACAAAACTTTGGAGAATTTTCTCGATATCCAGAGAATTTACAGAAAAAAGTTATTAAGAAAAATTGCTATGCTTGACAAGTTCTATTACAGGTTGAAATTAATGTACTTATTTATGTTACACCCTGGTTTCATTCTGTGATCGTTATTTGAGCAGGATTCTTTTGAGAATGTTACAGCATACAAAACAATATGCTCAACAAGTAAATTAATGAATTCAAGTTTTTATACAATCCAGAATGTTCCAGAGCATTCTAGAATGTTACAAAATTATAGATTTCACTTCAGAATTTTCTACATTTCAAAGCGTTCCAAAACATTCCAGCTTGCCTCAGTTCATTCCAGAGTGTTTCAGAACAATCTAGAACATTCAAGAATAATCTGAATTATTCCAAAACATTCCAGAATCGCTTCGTGATTGTTCAAGAACATTTCAGAATGATTCAATATTAAGGAGCTTTTGTAGATCACTTCAGTATGTCTTAAAACATTCCAGAACGTCGTGGGCTGTTCTATAACGTTCAAAAACATTCCGGACTATCTTATATCAATTCAAACTGTATCAGAACAATCTAGAACATTCCAAAATGCTCTGATCTTTTCCAGAACAATCCAAAATGATTTCGTGTTGTGAAACCGTCACAGATTTCACTTCATAATATTCTAATGCTATGAATCACCTTAGAACGTTCCAAAATATTATTCCAGAGGGTTCCAGAACAATCTAGAATATTCCAGAATGTTCTGTATTGTTCCAAAACACTCCAGAATGATTATATTTCGAGCAACTTTTGTTGATTTCACTCCAGAGTGTTCTAAAGCATTTTAGAACATTCCAAAAAATTCTAGATTGATTTAGTTTGATCCGGAACAATGCAGAACATTCCAGAATGTTCTGTATTGTTCCAAAACACTCCAAAATGATTATATGTGGAAAACCTTCTTCTAAATTTTACTCTAGAATCTCCTAAAATGTTTTTGAACGTCATAAAAAATTCCAGGTCAACTTAAATCAAGAACAATATATACCCTAGACAAAGCAAGTAGCCGTTTGTTGTGAAGCTGGCAGGATAGAAAGAGAGGTACAAGGATAGAGCTATGTTTGACCTTCTTCAGTATTGTCTCACTAGATGTCAGCTGCGTAAACATTTTATTAAATACGTTTTTCATGAGTATATTAAATTATTATTAACTCTTTATTAAATTATTCAAATTTATATACATACACGTGCAAATCAATCTTTCACATATTGGCACTTACAGCAATACGCTGCACAACTTCGAACTATTATGATAGAGTACAACAAAAATAATGCTCTAAAAATTGTGAAATTAGTAAATCTACTTCATATAATTTATAATTTGATATTTTATATGTTATAATTATACTTACTATCTAACTGAACGATGATGCATAATATTAACCTGAAAATTCATTGTTTGTAGTGATTTCAAATGGCAGATGGTCATAGTGACATCTTGTGACAATTATTGGAAATAGGTCAAACATATCTCTATCCTTGTACCTCTCTTTCTGTCTTGCCGGCTTCAAAACAAATAATGTACAAACATATGGGATGATTCATCTAGAGTATATGTCATTCTTGACTCAAATCATTCCAGAACGTTTCAGAGCAATCAAAAAGATTCTGGAATATATCCTGTATAACAGAGGGTTTAAAAACTTGCAGGACACATTATACATTTAGTTTAGTGAGAATATGTGAAGAAAAGTTATACAAGAGAAGGATTTCTTAATCACCTGGAACAACTATTTAAGCGCGAAATTTAAAATAATGGATCTTGTAGCAATATGTTTGATGAATACTATCTTATTATAAATAAGCAAAGTTTTTAGTGGTGTGTTTCATTATCTCTGTAATAAATCCGTATAAAATTAGTGCTAACGTATAAAATCAGCCTGCAAATCTTATATCTCACAGACTTGTATCACTACTTACCTGAAAAAAATATATTTAATAGACTCTATACTTGTAGTTATATAAAAATTTCCATGGAAATGGAACTTGACAATTTCGAGAAAAAAAGTAATTAATGCTAAAAATATCAATTTCTGCGAGACTATCTAGTTTTTTGGAACAAAGTTTGGTGGAATTGTAGATGACATTATTCCTCAGAGTGCTGTGCAAAAATTATTGATTTTTTATAATCAATATTTCGTTAATAACACTATTTTCGGACTTCTAAAAGTATAATATAATATAATAATTTTTTTTTTTTTGACTTCGGTCACTGAATTTTAGGCTCAAAACTCTCGATATCTTGGGTACTTCTCTGATGTCCTTTTACACTTTTGTTATTCTTTATCGAAATTCACAAGTTCAATTTTAATAAAAGTAATTATATTCCGTGGCCAAATATTTCTTGGAGATAATATATTTGTTTTAGGGAAGTGAAAATTATAGTCTTCGAGAAATTAATTATTTAAATTAATAATTCAGGAAAATATTTTTAAATTTATTATAGTGGTGTGAATACGACTAGATTTGTTCTGTGGCGCTATCTAGTATCGACTTGTTGTATTACATGACAGCTGTCAATGGATTGTTAACCTAACTAAATTAATTTTATCATTTATTTATTTATTAGATGACAAATAGCCAATGGCTGATTTTAGAAAAAAAACTATTTTGAATATCTGCTTCTGACTGTTTGATTATATGTTATCTATGTATATGATATTTTGGTACTGTTTTTGGCTTCACATTTTTAAATATCTTCAAGAACCAAAAAAATTGGTTTCAATTGTAGTTATACCGATCTTGTCATTCTGGTAAGAAAAATCGAAGAATGGTTCGAATTTCAAGCAATTTGACAAATCTGACTTACAATGTTGCATTAAGTTCATTGGATAAATACCTTAAAAATTAAATTCAAATCTAATTATGTAAAACTTATCTCTTTTGAATTTCTAAATGCAACTATAGCTGGAAGTTTACCGATGAGAATTTGAAGTTGTCAATATCATAGTCCTGAAGTGGTATAAAGCGACAAAGTATTTTATTTATGTCCATCAATTATTATTAAAATCTGTCATTCTACAAATAATAATACTAGATTCGAATCTGTATCACTCTCAATTTTCAGCAATGACGCTCATTATAATTTTGATGGCTTCATTAATCGTGAGAATTGTCGCATTTAGGATTCAGAAAATCCACGAATGATTGTTGAAACAAATGCATCCATAAAGTATCACTGTTTGGTGCAAATTTTGGGTTTGACGCATCATCGGACCATTCTTCTTCGAAGAAACAGCTGATCAGGCAAAAACATTTAATGGTGCTCGCTATCGCGACGTGGTAATCAAGTATTTTGTGCCTATATTGTAAGATATGAATGTGAACGAAATATAGTTTTGGAAATTGAGTGCTGTATCAACGAAATTCTATCACATTTAGTATCTAAAACGGCTATGAAAATTTCTACAAGAGTTTGTATGTGCCAACAAAGTTATAGAGGCCATTTGCTCTAAATAATATTCCATACATATACTTTATGACTCAATAAAAAACTCATAGTTTTCAATTTAAAACATGTTCTCTATGAAAACTGGTGCTTGCGTGAGTTTTGGGATTTTTTTACTCCAAAACAAAATTAGACTAGATAAAAGACACTACTGTTTCATCTTAAGATCCTGCGGCATCCTTGAAGAATTCTTTCGATACGCCACTGAATTCATAAAACCAATAACTCGGGTCGGGTGAAATGGCCATATATGTGACGCCATTACTTGGAAGAATTTTGCTTTGATCAGATGGTCACCCGAACCGCGAACTGAGCGCGAAATGGCGACTGAAACATTGCAGCTTCCAGCATCGATGTTTTCTATCGCTCGTTAGTAATACCCATACAACATACGATACAATGCGTGCGTATTGCAATAGTAATGCTGTCAAACAGAAACCCTCAAACTTTTTCTTTCAATTTACAGAAGCTTTTCCTATAAAATTAGATTCGAAAAATGGGCTCTTCCACCCAAAAAAAATATTTCAGGAAGTTGTAGATTATATACTCCTTATCAAAAATGGAATTGAATGGAAAGTTTGAGTACTGCATCAAATAACGATGTGAATGTGCGATGCAATGCGATGCGACCGTGTGGCATAGCCTTTGTGGCAATGTGGGGTTCGTTTACAACAGCATGCCATGACAACTACCTACATGATATCAGCTGTAATTACGGGATATCACGCTTGATATACAAATGGCAATAAACGGCTAGCAATGTGTTAGCTTTTGTTACTAGTTGCTACGCAAATTGAAACCACCTATTCATTCGCTTTGTGTGTGCCTGCAACTACATTCAGAATTGCGTACACTTATTAGTGAAGGGCACATTACATATTGTTAAACTATCGATAATTCCACCATTTTTCAAATACTTCTTCTAATTTACATTTACTTTACCGGTGGTGAATACATATATATAATTAATTAAAATAATCAACGTGAAATACTAATAATACACTAACAACTACCTTACAATTTTAAAGTGACAGCTGTCATTGTTAAAGTGACAGATGGCAATTATTTTTTAGTCCTTACATAAAATGAGTATTTGTGAAAATTAAGAGTCCTTTTTTAGATTTTCGGGATCTTTAATTCATTGGAACATACAGTTCCGACATTGGATCGTCGGAAGTGTAATTTGAAGATGGTAACGTAGATTCCACTACTTAATTATTTATTTTTGATATCTACTAAGCTTATCTTCCCGAGAGCTTGAAATTGATACCAAACTAGACATCATTTGAATGATTTCTGAAAGAAACTATTAACAATCGTTTAAATATCCTCTTCTACTAGAATTATCTCTACAAGAACTTTAATTTGATACCAAACACGATACCGTCAGATTACTTATTTAAAAAAAAAAACAATTGACGAACTTTTGCTAATGATGTCAAAATATGAGTGATCATAATTCCAACCCCACATTATGATTCTCATTATTTCTTTGGTTCAGAAAAATATAACGAATTTTATAATAATTAAAATTTTGATGATAACAAATGAACCGCTGATAATTTTGTAAGATATTTCTTGTGAATGTTGTGCCAAATCAACCAAGGATTAGTTTTAGTCATTTCATATTTTATGATAAATACTACCGTTTATAAAATAAACGCAAAAAACTAAAAAGTTCTATCAATAAAGTTTTGGTACTACTGGTTGAAAAAACCTCATCTACGAATTCAAATCTAGCTGTCTGATGGAAAACATGAATATAAATTTTTTTAAAACCATGTTTCATGGGTTCAACAGAATTTAAAATGTGAAGATCCATCAGAATATCGAAGTGTCAAAAAATCACGACTATACTATTGCCCCTATTATATAGGTCGGGTTAAAAAGGAAACAATTTTCTACAGTCTGCCCTTTAAAGGAAAGATACAGCTGTAAGCTTAAGAAATTTGCATTTAGTAAGCACTGATAGACGTTAGTACATATTGAAAAATGGATTTCAACTAGTAATAAAAAATAGCTTCTTCGAACAACTTTTAACAGTCTGCCATTTTTTTTAAATGTAAGTTTGTAAAATCGACTTGAAATTTGTTTCAAAAAGTTGTTTCGAGCTACGCAATTACAAGTTTACCTACCTAAAATTCTTTATTCTCATGTCTGCCAATCAAATTTCAGTCCGAAAAAATGGAAAACTATAAGAAATTGTTCAAAGAAGGCTAAAATCAATTTTTCAATATGTATTAGCACCCATCGGGGATTTTTAAATGCAAATATCTTAAGCTTACACTTGTAAATATCTTCCCTATTAATGGCAGACTGTAAAAAACGTCTGTGACGAGTGCCTGATCTATTAGAATGATGAGTGTAACATTATTGCAGTCCCATTAATCAAAATTTTTGTTTTAATCCCTTATCTTGCAACCCTAGCAGTGTATATATACGAAAGTATCAATTCGTAAAAATAAAATATGCCTGAATCCGTTCCTGTTGTCTGGGCGGAGCCTGCTATCTCTTTACGTCGCGCCAAGCGACATTCGAGAATAACGTAGAAATTTCTGGATGTTTGGTACAGAGTGATCAAAAATGATTGTCCGTGCCGCTTTGTTCTGATTTTTTCTTTGCCGCCTGCTTGAGATAGTGACCTTCAAGTGACAGATGACAGTTCCTCTGAAAACACTATTCTAACCTAACAATTTGGTAGAATAATAATAGATTCTCAATAATCAGTCAATAATAAAGCTATTTACTCACTTTTTTGTTCATTGAATCAAATTATGGATGAATCCGTCATAAAATATGCAAAATATATGGCATTGTGTTCTTGAATGTCGGTAACGTAGTTTTCAAAATAAATAGATTTATACTAACTTTATTCCATGAAGATAGTTTTGATCATAATGCGAACTTTTGCCTGTCACCTGTCAGACAATCATTATTGATCACTCTGTATAAGGGCGAACAAACTGACTGAGAAATAGTGAATAGTGGAATAGAGTGAATATTCAGAGCGTGATAAATAAATAAGTTATTGAAAATAAATATTGGTGGCTTTGTAGTTGAGGTTTATTAATAGCGAGTAAGAAATAAATTGTATAGTGATTTTTATTTAAACCATAACCAATTCTTTAAAAGCAATAAACATTACATTAGTATCATTTATTTTGAAAACAGCTTTAGCCCCTCATGTTTCAACCCCACAAGAATAGAAATTTATCATAATTTTTAAGCTCGTACCTTTCAATATAATAATCTTACAATGATTACCCAAAATCTAGTAAATAGCTTATATAGTCCTATTCATCATAAAACTAATGAACCCTCCATATCCCAACCCTGCTAGTAGTACAGTCGTTTGGTGGTTTTACCTGGAAAGTTCTCCGAGGGTTTTTGCCGCTTGCGCCACCATATTGGAAAAATGGCGCCTGATAGCAGCTTTTTGAAGATATCCCCTTTCCGACTCATTTCTGGATGAAAACATTCATATACAAAATGAAACTGGAGAGAATTTCCTACAATTTTTGTGACACATTTTTTTTGTAGAATCAACAGTTTTGGCGTACGAGCGCCGCAAAGTGTAGTAGAGCGCGTAAATCTCAATTGTGATTGAAGAGTCGTGACTTAGCCTCCTGCACGCAAAGATGCAGCGATTCACTTCTCATTATTATACCGTTTCCAACATACATCGTGAATTATTATCGATCTCAGTTCCACCAAAAGTTTATCCTTGTTGTTTTTTATTTAATACTTGACTTACGAAGTCTTTCTTTTTCACTTCAATCACTTCACTTTCATGCAATGGATTAGCACAAATAAAGCAAATTACTTCATTAGAAGCCATGGCTTTATAAATGCAAACGATACTGTGAAGGAAGAGGACGCCCGACACAGGGGCGACGCATTCCTTTAAAACTGCTGAGGCGTTCGTACGCTATAACTATTGATTTTACGAAGAAAAAGGTCATCACATAAATTGTAGGAAATTTTCTCTAGTTTCATTTCGTATATAAGTGCTTTTATCGTAAAATGAGTCGGAAAGGAGATATTATCAAAAAACTGCTTCTAGGAGCCATTTTACCAAAATAGCGGCAAAGATTCGAGATAGAAAAATTGAAATTTAAAAATTTATAAAATTACCCATTTTCAAAACTCCCGGTAAACTTTTTAGGTAATCTTAATTTTTTAGAACTAAATGACTGTTCTATAGGAAGCTAAATAATGCTTTGAAAACTTGTTACACTTTGAAAGCCAATAACTTCTGCAATAATATACATAGAATAATGAATGAAATGTTGTTACAAAGCTTACGTAGTTTCAATTAATATTAAATCAGTGTCAACCCCTTATCCTTCAACCCTGAAAATATAGGAGGTTAAATATGTAACTAAAAATCAATCTTTCAAAGCTTATTTATTTTAGGTTAATAAACGTAGAATAACGAACCAAACGCTGTTACACAGTCTCATTTGATTTGAAATTGGTATCAATCCTTAAACCTTCAATCCTGGTAGTACAGGACGTTTTTGGTTGCGGTACAGTCGAATCAAAAATTCCATGCAAGCAGTTTTGTTTCAATGAATGTTTATTTATGTGGAAGTGTGCTAGAAATTTTGTTTGATACGCCACTGCTGTCATTTAGCAATACCTTCGCGTATGTTACATTGTGTATTTGTTGAACATTTCTCAGAAGTTTAAAGCTGCTTTTTCAACCCGTCTAACGACTAACTATTAATTTTTAATGTTGTGCTTAACACATTTCATATTTTGTCTTATTACACGGCTCCCTCACTTAAAATTTCTGTTATACAGCGTAAATCAAACCTTCATTCATAATAAGAGATATAAGTTTAATAGGTATTTCACTCGGCCATAAATTTTAATTACATGTAATTGTAAAGAGGTAATGAATTATTAGCGGACAGAGCTTTTGACGATTGCGTATCCCTGTCAGTTCAAACATCTGAGTTTCTTTGAAATATTTGCTGGAAATAAAAATATACAGTAAATTCACTTTTTCCGCTAGTTTAAAAAACGCATCAGTTTGCACTTTATGAAGTTTACAGGAATTTAAAATGCTAATAAATGTACAAAAAGTAGAAATAGTGTAGTTTGTATTGGTCACTTGGGATGGAGTACAAAAAATGCCATTTATTATCCCTAGCAGGATTACATCTCAAGACCTGATACTTTGCTTTCAAAATTCCCAAGAGCGGAACAATTCTATTCATTGTTTGTTAACTTTAGTGAAATTTGCAAGAAAGAATGATTTATTATTGTTTATTCAACAATGAAATGTAATGTTTAGCTGCAGTCCAATGTTTTTTAAAATAATTTAATTTATTGAGTACAATTTATTGAACCTGAATCATTTTGTTGTAGGTGATAACGGCAGAATCGTATACAGCATCACATCGGGCAACGAGAAGGGTGATTTTGAAATTGCTGCAAACGGGACGATCAAAACAATAAGACTTTTGGATCGAGAGACGCAAAGCTTGTACAATTTGGTAGTTACTGCAACGGATCAAGCTCCAATTATCCAACAACGGCTGTCTTCCACAGTACAGGTAAGATTCTAAAAATTATTGCCTTGAAGATTCCTATTTCAGGCTGTAGCATAATTTGGGTACGCTCTTGGTGTACGTAGTAATGTAAAAAATTAAAAATTACGTCACGTTTGTCTGTTTTTATACACAAAAAGTTTAATTTTGAATTATTAGTTCATTAACAGCAGACATTAATTCTCTTTCCAAATATGAAGTCAATATTTCTGGCTTACACAAAAAATATGTACGTGTTCTTTTTAAAGTGATTATAAGTCTTTTTAGAAATGACAGTTTACATGAAGCGTAATTTCCAAGTAATCTTACAATTAATCTCAAGAATATTTATTCAAGACGCCTAAGATCAAATTTGATTCAGAAGCCGAGGGCCTAATGACCCTCCATTGAGTTTACATTCCTTGAAAAAAATTATACTGAGCAAATATTATTGTTGCTACGTTCCTGTCGTCCTAAAAAAGCCACGATGATGGCAGTACCGGCTGCAATAAATTTAATATTTTGATATTTGGATAGCTGTTAATTATTTTTTATTTAATATTCTCAGTACGGATCTGCAAAGCAGTGACATATTAGTCAAAGGCAACGAAAACGACAACTACACGATTCCGTTTGTTAATATTTGCATAAGTTTTCTTATTTTTTTCAACTTCAGTGACTGCCGTAACACATGTCAAACCCGATACCCGAATAAACAAATTAATAAAATGTATTTTTTCTGGCTCCCCAATTAAACGGCGTGCCAAGAAGCCAGGTACTTCGAGGTGTCGAATTCTAGTGCCGTTTGTTTATTTTTTGAGTGTTTGTTAACTGATTAATATTTGACTGGCCTGCCTTAAGTAAATATTACTAGATTTTGTTATTTTACCAGTCAGAGGTGGGCTAACAAAATTTCCCAATAAATTTTTTTCTCCCAATCAAGACTATATTGTATCTGTTCCAATTGTCTAGTAATAAATAATAATTATTAATTTCAACTACTCCACTAATTAGGGCCATTCATTAATTCTATTCTTTTTTTCGCTCTCAGTAAGACTTTTTAATTCCACTGCTGAGAACTTAGAATTCGTAGATGTGTACAAGCAGAGTGGGATCAATTTTTTGTTGCTTAATCAAGACCAGAGCTACATTACCAGATTTTTAATTACATTTTTTGTCTTAGACAGATCAAATATTATATTTCATTCTTTAAATCCACAATTTTTTCAATCGTATAAGAGCTGTCAATTTTTTACTGGCATGAATTGAATTTTAGACTAATTGTTCTTTTTGTATGTATAGTCGAATTCAAACCATAAAAATGTGACGTAATTATCGTATTTATATGATATACACACGAACCAATCAAATGACGCAATGCCACCCCCTTCTTACCACGATAAAACCAGCCTGCCGCCCCTCTAACTCAACTGAATAGTGGTCCGGTAGTCCTGAATTTTTTATATGTTATCAGGGAGCATTAGGGGATAATAAATTCAAGTTTTCGTTATCCTAGCCCCATGGCAACTTTTATTATACGCGAAAACCATGAAATTTTGGCACTTTTTCAATTTTTTGCCTATAACTTCTATCCTGTGCATTTTCGTATATACCATTATGTATACCGAATTGTAAAGGACAAAATTTACAACAAATTTGCTCTCCTAAGTTTTTTCTGTACAATCAACTATTACCGAGATATGGGGCAGCGAAATAGGGATAAAATCTCAAGTTTTGCAAAATTTTCACTTTCTTGTCAATTTGGCTCACGAAAATTCAATGAAGACTTTATTTTAGAGAAAAGTTGCTTATACAAAAGTTGAAGAATATTTAATTACTTACGAAATCCATGCCTCAAACATTTTTTAACGTCAAATTCTGAAGAATTGTGATGAATTTGAAGAGAAATGGCATTTTTGTCGTTTTGGTTCAAGATTGTTTTAGGGCTCATTCCTCTGATATTCTTCGAACTCCGGTAATTTGGTATTGTTAGTAATAAATATAAATGTCACATATAAGTTTCCTATATGTTGTTATGTTTGTGCTGTAAGATATTAAATTAGGGCAAGACTCTCCCCCAAGTGGACCCGTCTCAAGTATAAAGACATTCTACAGAAAGTAATGAATGAGTTGGGCGCTCTTCTTTGTACCCGTTACCTACTGTCAAAAGTTTTTGTCATTCTCGCCCAATGCCAACTTTTGTTATACGCGAAAGCCATGAAATCTTGGCACTCTTTCCAATTTTTGGTCTATAACTTCTTTCCTATACATTTTTACATTTACCATCATGACTATCGAATTGTAGAGGACAGAATTTTCAAAAAATTTGCTCTCTTAAGTTTTTTCTTATGACCAACGGTTACCGAGATACGGAGCAGCAAAATAGGGATGAAATATCAAGCTTTGCAAATTATCAACTGTCTTGTCACTTTGACTCATGAAAGTTTCATGAAGACTTTATTTTAGAGAAAACTTGCCCATATAAAAGTTGTAGAGCATTCTATTACCTACAAAATCCATGCCTCAAACATTTTTTAACATCATATTTTGAAGAGTGGGGGTGAATTTGAAGAAAAATTTCTTTCTTGCCACTTTGAATCACAAAAATTCCATGAAGAATTCATTTTAGAGAAAACTTGCTGTTATAAAATTGGTAGAGTATTTAATTTCCCACAAAAGCCTTACCTCAAACATTCTTTATTATCAAATTCTGAAGAGTGGGGTTGAATTCAAAGAAAATTTTCTTCCTTGCTACTTTGACTCACGAAAACTTCACGAAGACCTCATTTAAAAAAAAAAGTTGCTTATATAAAAGTTGTAGAGCATTCAATTACCCACAAGATCCATGCCTCAAATATTTTTTAACATCAAATTCCGAAGAGCGGGGGTAAATTTAACATCAAATTCCGAAGAGTGGGGGATAAATTAAAAGAGAAATTTCTTTCCTGCTACTTTGACTCACGAAAACTCTATGAATTCTTCATTTAAGAGAAAATCTGCATTTATAGAAGTTGTAGAGCATTTAATTATCTACAAAACTCATGCCTCAAACAGTTTTTATCGTCAAATTCTGAAGAGCTGGGGTAAATTCAAAGAGAAATTTCTTTCTTGCCACTTTGATTCACGGAAACTCCATGAAGTCTTCATTCTAGAAAAAAGTTGGTCATATAAAAATTGTAGAGCATTTAATTACCTATAAAATCCATGCCTCAAACATTTTTTAACGTCAAATTCTGAACTGAAAAGTAGTGGTAAATTTGAAAAAATGGTAGAATGGCATTTTGGCCCAAGATTGTTAGGGCTCTGAAATTCTTCGAACTCCGGTAATTTGGTATTGTTCATGATATATATCAATCAATCTGTCAATTTCACTTTCATCAGGTAAGGCACTAATAAATTCAGTGAATCTGAACTGACACTCCTCATTGTTGTCTTCCAGAAAAGAATAAATATATCCCATTGCTTCACCAGCTCTGGGGTCTAGCCTGAATCCTATTGCAAACCCTGACAACGAGGGTGCTTGGTACAACTTCTTTTGGCAGTCATGGTAGTACTGAGCGTCAGCTGGAGGAACGCCAGCGATTATTTTTTTGGCTCATTCATCCCTTCGTTATCTGGCTGCTTCCAAAAACTTGTCTCTTGTTTCATGTTTCTCAACCAAATAAGCTGGGGTCCTCTTTCCCACATAAGAAACAATGTCCCCTGAAGGAAAAAACTGTTACTTCAGACTTGAGCTATGATTGTGATGAAGTTGTTCTGGATGGCCTAGCTTCCACCTGCCATTGCTGTTATTTTTTGTGAATGTGTGAATTTGGATCTTATCTTTGTCCTTCAACAATTTGGCATCATTCTTCCTCCCCCTTTTAAAACTTGCTTTCTTCAAAATATCCAATCCTCTTTTCTTCACAGTAACTGTAACTCTTCCCACATATAAAACACTCACTACCTGACATTCCTTGACTTTTGTAGAAGCCATTGCTTACACATGTACCAACAGTCATTTTAAACATTCAAATCCAAGACTCTAATAGGTACGTAGTAGAATCAGAACGATTCGAACAGTCGAAATACTAGCAGTAAACAAAGAAATGAAGGACGTCAAGGACCTTCCCAATCTTCCTCCTTTGCCTATTTCACATCAAAAAGGTTGCTTGGACAGATGGTCTTTTGACAGTAGGTAACAGTAACAGAGAAGAGCACTCGATCTATTCGTTATCCTCTGTGAAATGTCTTTATATCTGAGACAGGTCCACTCGGGAGAGAGTCTTGTCCCAATCTAATAACTTACAGCACAAACATCTAGGAAACATATATATGACATTTATCTTTATTAATATCCGACTAGTTTATTATTGTTGTCATAATAACACCGATTTCAGGATAATCACGTAACAAATAATACCCGAGGGCATTATGTTTCAAAATAATGCCTTGAAAAATAACAAACAAGTTTCCTAGTTACAGCAAGTAACTAGAATAATTTATCTGACAGAAGTCACAATTACAGGACATACATTGCTAAAAATTTTAATTGAAATACAACAAAAGTCGGACATTAAACATTGAGGGAACCACGGGAGTTGAACAGATAATAATGCCTACGGTCAACGTACACACCTCGGGTCAGAGACCCTCGGAAAGTACGCTGTTGACCTCAGGCATTATTGTCCTTTTAACACCCTTGATACCTTAATTACTATATTAACAATACCAAATCATCACAGGAATGCACCCTAACAATCTTGGGCATGACAAAAATGCTATTTCTCCATTTTTCTTCCAGTTTACACCCACTCTTCAGAATTTGATGTTAAAAAAATTTTAAGGCATGTATTTCTTAAATAATCAAATGCTCTACAACTTTTATACAAGGAAGTTTTCTCTAAAATGAAGTTTTCATGGAGTTTTCGAGAGTCAAAGAGGCAAGAAAGTTGAAATTTTGCAAAGCTGGATATTTTATCCCTATTTTGCTGCCCCATATCTCGGTAACCGTTGGTCGTACAAAAAAACTTAAGAGAGCAAATTTGTTGAAAATTTTGTCCTTTACAATTTGGTTGTTATAATGGTATAAGCGAAAATGCACAGGAAAAAAGTTATAGGACAAAAACTGAAAAAAATGCCTAAATTTCATGGTTTTCGCGCGTAACAAAAGTTGCCATGGGGCTAGAATACTAAAAACTGTTGACAGTAGGTAACGGTAGCAATGAAGAGCACCCGACCCATTCATTACCCTCTGTGGTAGGTCTTTATATCCGAGACGGGTCCACTCGGGGGAGAGTCGTGCCCTAATTTAATATATTACAGCACAAAAATTACAGCATATAGGAAACGTATATATGACATTTATATTTATTATTAACAATACCAAATTACCGGAGCTCGAAGAACATCACAGGAATGAGCCCTAAAACAATCTTGGGCCAAAGCGACAAAAATGCCATTTTTCTTCAAATTTAACCTCACTCTTCAGAATTTGACGTCAAAAATTGTTTGAGGCATGGATTTTGTTAATATTTAAATGCTCTACAACTTTTATGTGAGCAAGTTTTATCTAAAATGAAGTCTTCATGGAGTTTTCGTGAGTCAAAGTGGCAAGAAAGTTTACATTTAGCAAAGCTTGATATTTTATCCCTATTTCGCTGCCTCATATTTCGGTAACCGTTGGTCGTACAAAAAAATTGAAGATAGCGATTTTGTTGCAAATCTTGTCCTCTACAATTCGATAGTTTTAATAGGACATGCGAAAATGCACAGGAAAAAATTTATAGGCCAAAAATTGAAAATGTGCCAAAATTTCATGGTTTTCGCGTATAGCAAAAGTTGGGCTAGGATGACGAAAACTAGTACTTTAAAGTGCACTGATATTTAAGATTATCAAAAAACGTTAGCTAAAAGTAATAACCATTTATGCTACCAGCTTTTTCGTTTTTCATTCGTTTTCTCCCATTAGCAATAAATTCGTATCACATCATAATTTACACTAATCGTTTCTATTCTGCTGCGTTTCCGACTCGAAGCAATTATGTTAAAATTTACAACTAACATTTTCACATGAGAATATTTCTAAAAATGGTAGCGAACTCTGGTGAGGTCTATCCGGCGGAATTCCGATAACGTTTAACATAGTTTAAGACAAATTCAGCGTTGACTCGTCAGCATTTCACATAGTTTATGATGTCCGGCTGTCATGGCGCTCGCATCGTTAAAAACAATGTATTCTCGATAGAGCGCTTATTAATTGACACTTTGCCGTTGTGCTTGTTTATGGTATTCTCTTCTGGGGATCTCTTCTCTTTCTTTCTTGTACTTCCTCTCTGTTTTCTTGCCGCTTTTCTCTTGTCATATTTATCATTTCGTTACACCTTCATTGTAATTTACACCCACGTTAAAAATATCTAGTAGATATATCCACTATTACGGTTCATGGACGGTCGTTTTATACGTAGTGTTTGGAGTATTTTATATCTGATTTTATCTACATTATACCTTATTCCGGGTAACTGTACCAAAATGCTTTGTTATGAGCAGTTATTGAATATATAATCATAATAATTTGTAATTCAATGATAATATCTATTGTAATTATTTTATATATGATTATTGATTGCAGGTTACAATCGTCCTGAAAGACGTTAACGATATGTCCCCGGAATTCATCACTCCAAACGAGACCTCCGTGGCTGAAAACATCCCCATCAATACCGTGGTGATGGCTGTCAAAGCCCTTGATAAAGATGAAGGTCGCAACGGTTACATTGAATACTCTTTGGCGAATGATCCAGCCATCAACGGCGTGTTCTCTCTTGGACCAGTGGACGGACTTCTCCGGGTGGCCGGAAGAATCGACAGGGAGATGAAGAGTAATTATACCCTGGTGGTTACTGCTAGAGATAGGGGCGAAAGTCCACGTGCCACCCAAACACAAATTTTTGTGAAAGTGTTGGATGAGAATGATAACAGTCCGGTGTTTGATCCCAGGCAGTATAGCGCTTCAGTGGCTGAAAATGCCTCAATTGGAGCCAGCGTTCTACAGGTAAAAACATATTTCCATGTCCGACTGTCTTATAAATGCTAATTATTATTGTTTTGTTACTAGGTGTCAGCCACCGACATCGACGAAGGCCTAAACGGTCGAGTCCGTTACTCCATCAGTTCTGGAGACACCAATCGCGACTTCAGCATCGCCGAAGACACAGGCATCGTCCGTGTGGCCAAAAATTTGAATTACGAACGAAAATCGCGCTATTTATTGATGGTACGAGCCGAGGACTGCGCTGGTGATCTAAGCGGCAGCGGTGCGGATGTACGATCAGACACCGCTGAGATCAGTATCGCTGTGTCGGACATCAATGATAATCCACCAACATTTTTGGATTCACCGTATCTTGCTTATGTTATGGAGAATGTCATACCACCAAATGGAGGGTATGTTATCACAGTGCAAGCTTACGACGCTGATACGCCGCCCTTCAATTCTTTGGTGAGATATTTCATCAAAGAAGGCGATACTGACATCTTTAGGATCAATGCTTCCACTGGGGAGATATCGCTACTTAGGGCCCTTGATCGAGAAATTCAAGCCGAGTACACGTTGTCTCTTGTCGCCATGGATACTGGTGAGTTATTATTGAATGAGTTTTTTTTATTGAACAATTTTACATAATTTAAGAATTATTACGGCCCCTTTAGGGGTTTGAAATTGATCAAAAGCTTGCACAAACAAATTTGTAGTATTCGATTTCTCTCTCTGTTGCGCGGCTTCAAGCCCAACAGCAGGCGAGGCCACAAGATATTAGCAATTGTTATTTACTGAAGATATTGGCAACTATTCTCATTTACTTGCTCTTTAAGCTATCACAAGACAAATGTCTTAGATCATAGGTCAAATTAAAAAATCGGACCTCGTAATGAACGTCTCAAGATCTCTGCACTGTGAAATTTTGTGTTAGTCAATGAGGTTACCACTGTAGTTTCGTGGACAAACTTATGATCTTCGATATCTCTATGTTCAGTTTCTTGCGACTTGCGCGTCTTCAAGTCCAACTACGGGCGAAGCCACAAGATGCCATCAATTGCCAAATTTTCATTCCAGAATTTAATGACTGTTCTTGTTTACCCGATTCCCAGATTTTCGCGCGATACATTCTTCAGACAGGACCAAATTCGGACTTTATTACAAGCTTCTGAGTATTATTTACAAACAAATTTCATACTAATCGGTAAGGTAACTTAAAAAGAATGCGCATCGCATCGTCGGATGTCCGCTGCAACGAATTTATCATCATTACTGTTTTGTGTGTCAATGGCACAAAAATATTAGTTTTTGTTTTCAACTGGCGATGCTTCGCACCCAAATGTCAGGCGGGCAAAGCCCGCTCTGACCAAGCTCGATGTGTCACGCTTAATCTTTATTAAACCGCCAGTACAGTCCTTTTTCTCAACAGACACTCACACAAAGCAGTACGGGGGTAAATTCACCGCAGTGGATATTATTCGGAATGGATATTCGACGGTGCGGGCTGCTGTGGGCAGCACACTATTTCCCGACCATGAATTTCAAGGCCAGTTTCATCGCTGTTTCAGTAATTTAGTGTACGTTCCACTAAGCGACCGCAACGCTCATGTCGCCTCAATAATCGTTCCACCAGACGATCATGGTCTTTGCGTTCATGATAAATACGTCATAGATTACGTTATTAATCTCACAATGCCCGCGATTGAAAGATGTGTTGAAGCGGTCGTTGCGTTCATTTTGCAGAAGTCGCCTATAAGTTCAAATTAAATGAGAAGATGTCTTTCCAATTTGTACTTTCGATTCCAAGTTATGTCAATTGATTCAAGATTTTCTATTTGTCAATATGACAGATAATTTCATGGTCTCTCATTATCATAACTTATTATTTAAAAGGAATTAATTTACACGGGCATATTGAATTCATTCATTCGTATATCATTTTTGCTACAGGTTAGTTTAATCTTATTAATTATTTTCTTTTTGATCCTTACCACAAATTGTCAGTTTATTTGACATTTAACAGACACTTGCATCGTTCCACTTGAAGCACCAGCCACATCGACCATGAGTTAGTGGAACAGCAAAAACCGTGGTCGTGAGCGTAAGCGTTGCCGTCATCTAGTGGAATGTACTCTATGAGTGTCGCATTAATTAATTGCATATTTCAAAGTGAAAGCTACCATTGTCAAAGTGACAGCTGACATTGTCAAAGTGACAACTGTCATTGTCAAAGTGTCACCTGTCATTGTCAAAGTGACAGCTATCATTGATGAAGTGTCAGATGGCGATTAGTTTTTAGTCCTAACATAAAATAGGTACTTTTGAAAATGAAGAGTTTTTTTCTAGATTTTTGGGGTCTTTGATCAATTGGAATATACAGTTTCGACATTTGATCGCCGGAAGTGTAATTTGGAGGTGGTAACGTGGATTCCACTACTTGATTATTCATTTTTGATATCTACTAAGCTTATCTCCCCGAGAATTTGAAATTGATAACAAACTAGATATCATTTTAATGATTTGTGAAAGAAACAATTGACAATCGTTCAAATATCCTCTTTGACACTTCTACTAGAATAATCTTCACAAGAGCTTTAATTTGATACCAAACACGATAAAGCCAAATTAAAAAATAAACCCAAAAACTAAAAAGTTTCATCAATAAAGTTCTGTTACCACTGATTGAAAAAACTTATCTACGAACTTGAACCTAGCTTTTGGATGAAAAACTTGAATATGAAATTTCAGTCGAAAATTAGTACGCGTTCTCAAGTTATCGAGCTTCCAGGTAGACTGACAGACCTACTTTTTTTTTAAATTATGTTTTTCGGGTTCAGTAGGGTCTAAAACGTGAATATTCGTTAAAATCTCGAACTGTCAAAAAAATCACGACTTTAATACTTCCCCTATTATATAATAGGTCAAGGAAGTGATACGACCCACTTGTAATATCGGTTACACGTCTAATAAAATGCTGCACAGTTTTTATATTTGTGGAATTTGACAGATACAGGTAAAAGTTCAAACAAATTTGAAGTCCCAGTCGGCTACTCTCGCGAAACTTCGTTGATATTCGTTAAAACATGCTCTGTATCCATCGTCTTACTAGACGCGGCTGCGCAGTATCTCCGTTGTACTTGTGCAAAAACCACTTGCGCGACTTCAAGTCCAACAGCGGGCGAGGCCACAGGATGCTGTTATTAACGCCTATTATCGTTTTTGGGGCTATCAAGCTATCGCAAAACAAATGTGTGCTAATTAGAGTTTTATATACATGCCAAATTTAGTATCAGTTGATGAGTTAATTAGTTATTACGTGGGCAGACTTGTGCTTTTCGATTTCTCTGATGCGTAATTGACGACTCGTGTGAATTCAAGTCTAACAACGGGCGAGACCACAAAATGCCATCAATTACAAAGTGTTCACTGCGAACTTTGATGACTGTTTTTGTTTTGTGGCAAAATAAATATTTCAAACAATAAAATTACAACAAATCCTGCTGATTAATTAAGCAGGACAATTTTAATTTTACATGTTACAATATTGCGCCGTTCGTACTGATTCTTTTCATTTGCATATAACTCCACTATTTTGAAAATTAATCTTGTTAAATTAGTGGAGCCTTTTATCTTATTTATTTTACGAGAAGAGTACCTAGTTGATTTCGGACTTGTAGTAAAGAATGCAGGTGATTTGACAATTAGCTCATTCGAAGTTCGAGCACAGAATACCATCAGAAATGACAGTCAGACAAAGAAGCTCTGTTGTAAAACAGTCCCAGTCGGCTACTTTCGCAAAACTTCGTTGATAATCGTTGAAACTTACTGCGCAGTATCTTCGTTGTACTTGTGCAACTAGTGACTTGCGCGATTTCAAGTCCAACAGCGGGCGAGGCCACAAGATGCTATCAGTTGCCAAATTTCGCCCGATTTTAATTAAAAAAATTATATGATACAAAATAGAAATTGGCTCCAAATATTCGAAAAAGACCTCAATAGCTTCTATTTTCTAATGGAATGGAGCTTTGCATTTTATTAGAGTACTATCAATTTCTCATTTGCTTCAGTCCTTAATTAAAATTTAGAATTCAAGGTTTTCAGCTTAATTTCAGTGTATCTCATCCTTGTCAGAATGGACTTCTGCATGTGCATAGCTTAGAGAATACAATGAATACGAAGGCATATTTACGGTTAGATATTATGTTTTTTTTTCTATCTTATTATTTATTACAATTTTTCAATTAGCTAATAAAAGCGCAATAAATTCTGTCAGAAATTCAAGCGATTACCAAGATCAAGTCTCATTGAATTTTTTTCTGTATTTGTAAAGAGTCAATGACACCGGTAAAAAATGAAGACGTATTTAAAATTTTTGTTGACAGCTTACTTTAAAGTATGCTGGCATTTGACAGCAACTATTTATTATTCAAATCAAACAGTCATCGATACCTGTTTCACAACTTCCGCGTGTACTGTCATTATAGTTTCACGGTCACTGGTTTGTCTGAAGAAAATATTCGAGCAATTTTAAATGCTCATCAAATGTTTGCATTTTTTTCGCTTATTTTTAAAGCTGGCGTAATATTAGATTTTTTCTGGTATTTTAATGGAGATATCTTTGATGTGATTCATTTGAATTTACAGTAACCCTAAAAATGTTTTAACTGTAATGCAAAACACAAATAAATCTCTCTCGATAAATTTCATGCAAAATCTAGCAAATTTGTTGTATAAAATGCTTACGTCTGGCTATAGCGGATATTTCGTGTACATCTGTTGCTTGGTTTATGTGGTACAAGTAAGGGAAGTGTATCCATTCCGCGCGCCGCCAATAACTGTCATTGAGTCTGGTTTGACCCACGGGTCTTCAGATCACAGAGTTACGAGTGTCTCCGGGCTCCGGATCAAAGGTCGTGGGTGCTGCGATCAGGGATGGACTCGCGAAATTATACGGTGTGGTGTGGCGGAATGGCGTGAAAACATACACTCCTTTTGAGGTTATGTAACATCTGGCGTATTTACTCACATTTTTATCGGATAGTTCCATTGTTTTCGGATTATTTTTATTAGTAACATCAAAATGAACTAGTATTACCCGCTTTTTATTCAATTTTAATAGAAATAATTGCGGTATAACGTTTTTAAACATAAATATTACAGCGAACAGCTGATCCGATATATTCCGCCATATTTGTAACAAAATACATCGTAATTTACGATTTGATTGACACACTTTTAATATTAGCTCACAATTTATTTAACCCCTGAACATGCAGTCTTTATTAATGTTATTAGTCATGGGAGGTATTAAAGTTCAAACAATAATTCTAAATCTTAATTAAACCGTTATAAAATACTAACTAGTTAGTAATATTAATGGAAGCTGCAGTATTACAACATAATTTCTTAGTAATAATGTAGTAAAGCTCAGTTTACACAGTACAGCACTGACAGCACGCGACTGAGTTACGCTGTTCACGACACGAGAGACAAATTCGCACGTGTAGGAATCGCGGAAGAATCATACCATCATACATTTAATTCTTCTCCTGCTTTGAGGTTAAACCTTAGTGCTTGCGCACATGTAAACGTAATATTATTCATGGCGTCGTAAACTTGAATTTATTTCATATTTACACAAAATAAAATTAAGAAGTCCACTCGTAAATTTTTGAATAATTTGCGCTTCAATTCGTTTCCTTACATTTGCATATATATTGTATTATTATTTTGTAGACTCTCAAATTATTATGGATGCACAAATAGAGAAGTTAATTTGAAATTTTCACAGCCTCATCCTTAAAAGAGTTGAATCTAATCCCCAATCTTGAATGAGACAAAATTAATTAGTTCAATTATAAATTCAGTCAAAATATATCATTTTACACACAAATTTATCAAAAAAATTGTTTGGTATTACTACAATATTAAATTTAAGAGTATTCGGTTCTTATTGCCGCTTCGACTGACGTACGTAGTCGTAAACCAATCATCACTGAGTATATTCCACCTCCCTGTTGATGCCCTGCGATTTCATTGGCTCTATTGGCTCAAAACCAAGTACGTCACCGTCCAACTCATTTCATTTCATATCTTCTAATCCAGTTGTACAAAATATAAAATAAATAATATTAGGGTTAAATTTTATATCAATATACTCAATAATAATTTGAGTATATGTAATTATTGTAAGAAGGCGTAATTTTGGCAGATATCGTCGTCTGTTTATAGACAAGATTTTTTTGGAGTAATTTAATATGGGTTTCTCTTCATTAGGAGTTTAAAATTTCTTCTAGCAGTGTTAGAAAAAATGTATCATGATTCAAATAGAAATTTGATCATCTCTTTTTACACAATGGCGTCTTTCACTCTAAAAAAATATATATCCGTGTCCTGTTTCATTTTATTTTTGTGGTTCAGCTCAAAAAAAATCTAACAGTTCGTTGACCTCATGTTAAAGTAGTATAGTATATATCAATGTTCGTTCGGTGTACAAATATTATGAAGTAAATAACTGGATTTCATTTGCCAATATTTGCGCAAATCTATCAATTTTTCCTATTGTTTTACACTTTTTATTGATCCTCAATTCATCTAGTATAGGCTCCAATCTTAATTTGTCTTGTCAATTCAGTTCTGCGGGTTGCATCAAATGCTATATCAGCATTTGTTTTATAATAACTCTTGATGAAGTGTTAATTGTTTAAATAAAAATCAATATTTTATTTCACTGTTTTACTGTTCACTGTTCCTCATTCAGGTCGTTTGCTCATATATATATATACACATGTCCGTTTCTGGAAATGCTCTAGATCAGTCGAGAGCACGTTACTAGTATTTTCGACCGTGCGCCCCGGTGCAATGCGATACAAAGAGACGATAGGTCCCGCCCAGACAGGGCCGAATTCAGGGCTTATTTTATTTTTAATAATTATGACTCTTTCGCACATCACAATAGTTTCAATATGAAAAATGCCGTTCCTAATTCAGCAAGTGGTTGTTTATATTCCTTTCGACTTTTTGATTAGATCAAACTACAATACATGCCCCTTGAATGATTCAGTAAATTATTGACTGAAAATTTCACCAAATTATCAATTTGTAAACCTTGCATTCATATTGAGGCAGGGTACAAAAATAATCCATAATTTCTTATCTTATTGATTCGATGAGATTAATGTTTGGTCAGTAGGCAAACATTGTGGGGCGAATAATTGAATATTCATTTGAACTACTTTATCAATATATAACTCCTTGTTCAGTGTTCTCACTGCACCTATCTACTTTTTTCTTGTTTTCACTCTTATTATTGATCCTTACGTCATTTAGCATGAGCTTCATTTTTTTTTGTATTTTTAAATCAATATTTGACTCAAAAAACGGACAAACCTGTCAGTGGTCTCAAAAATCTGCTAGCGCCAGGTGTCCCCAAACGTTACCAGCTTTACAATTCAGTTCTGCGGGTTGCAGGCGCCTCAAACATAGCTATATTGTTATATTGATTGTCTCCGGCGTTGTATTCGATACCAGCATTTGTTTTACATTAGAGTTCGTATAAAAAAATCCCAATTCCAAAATTCCTTGAAACTATTCAATTTGATTTGGTTACAATACATGCCACATCGATGATTCAGTAAATTATTGCCTGACTATTCTACCAAATTATCAATTTGTATTTATATTTAGAAAGGAACAAAAATAATCCTGCATTTATTTTTCAATTTGGGTGGAATAAAAATATATAACTTGTTGATTTCAAGCTTATAACTAATTATTGATTCGACGAGATGCAATGTTCGTTCGGTGGATAAACATTAGAAAGCAAATAATTGGATTTCTTTGCCAATATAAATAAAAAAATTTAAAATTTTTTTCACACTTCTTATAGATCCTTACTTCATCTAGTATTGGTTTCAATTTTTATTTTTAATCTAGAGCCGATATTATGCCCAAAAATTACGTGGAAGAGTCAATGGCCTCAAAAGTCTGCCAGAGTTAAATTCCTAAAAACGTTACCAAGTCAACAATTCAGCTCTGCGGGTTGCAGGCGCATCAAATGTATTCATATTATAACATTTAATGTGTCCAAAATTATAGGTACTAGAAATAGTCCATCCATCGTTCATTTGAAATAATATGACCCTTAAGTCATATGGATTTAAGAGTCATATTCTTTCAAAAGAACGATGGACAAACCATACCAGCATTTGTTTTTTAATAGTGTTAGTGTTAGTGTTGAATTTTAATTTTTGTTCTCAAGTCAATAGTTGGCTCAAAAAACTGTTTAGAGAGTCAATGGTCTCAAAAGTCTGCTAGAGCCAGGCTTGTCCAAACGTTACCAATATGACAATTCAGCTCTGCAATAAATTCAGAATTGTACAAAATATCATCATACCGTCGTATAAAATAGTTCTAGTATAAAAAAATGGAAGAATCATCTAGATGATGAAAGCGCATTTTTGACAGCTCATGAATGCTTGTTACTTCAGAGATTTCGCAAATTACCACCTCTCACAATTACTGAGCTTGAAATCAAGCAGTTTGGGCAAACTTACGAAACAGCAGCTTCCATTTAGTACTAGTTTCAAGTTGACTATTTGATAGGTACATAATTTATGCATGTACAAACTCAAAAATACCTTTTAATCTTCATTGTTTAGTTATTGACTGACGGGAGGTCAAGTGCTGTACCTTAAAATGATAATTTGATCTTTATTAAAGCTATATAAAAAAAATACACCAAAAGTAAACAAATTTTCATTCAATAATAATAATTCATTCTAATAAGCTTCAAATTCGCGTCAAACAAATCATTGAATGAATACCGGACAGATTTGACAACTGTGCATAATAATAGTGATACCTGCGGCGAAAGTTGTAACTAAATTTTTATCTACTTTAATAAATTTTAGTTGCCATATCCCTAATGTCATATATATCTATGGGCATTGTTTCACTTGAAACAAGTAATTGAATAATTTAATCTTCCACAATCACTGAGCTTGAATTAAAGCAATTTGTGCAAACCTACGAAACAACAGCTTTTATTTAGTACCAGTTTTAAGCCTATAAATAGTATAGTTGCTGAGAACTCAGCGTCACGCCAGCCAGCCAGCCAGCCACCCAGACAGCCAAAGTGAATATAATAGCGCTTTTTTCCAAAAAATGCGCTAAAAATACCTCTTCCAATGAAAATAAATATTTTTAATTTTATTTATCCTTGAAATTATTAATAGTGACCAAAAAATTTGCCAAATTATCAATTTATGAACTTTATTATTACGTAAACATATTCATGAAGGTAAAAAAATAACTAAGTGATCTCTTGATCCTAAGCTGCAGTGAACAGCTTGACATTCCGGCTTTTTCAGAGCCTTAAATACTAATAGTGTTGGAAAAGAATCAAAACTGTAGTTGAGTTACTTGACTTGTGCGGTTTCAAGTACAACGGCAGGCGAGGCCACAAGATGCCATCAATTAACATTTTGAAATTTCGAAAATTGGTCTACAACGCGACTTGTTCGACCTCAAATTATTCATATATACAAAATTTAGCAAACAAAACAAATTTATCTTGTTAATTCGATGAGATGCAGCGTTTTGACCGATGTACAAACATTGAGAGGTAAAAAATTGTATTTCATTTCCGCAATTGTTGCATACTGCATTTTTTCTTATTATTATTGAAATATAATCAAAATGGTTGAATGATTTCGGTACTAAAATTGATCGTTTGTTATTTTTAATCCTTGTTTATAATGAGCTACGTTCACATGAGCTTCCGGCAGCGGAAACAACTCGTTGCTTTTATCTTTTACCGCATTTCATTTTAATTGCTTTAGAATTAAGTGTAGGAGGTTTCTAAATACGGATACTTCTATCTATTTACAATCTATGCACACCATTCTTCTTTATTTAAAGTACTTATGATGTCAAAAAATCGTTACAACTTTCTTTGTTAACAACAGGTTTTAGTGAATTTTCTTCTTGATTTGGAGTTATTTTGTTTGGTGAGCGGTGTTGTTGAACGTCCAAACGGACACGAAAACTTATCAGAATGAAGAAACATAAGGAGGTAGACAAAAGAACCGATAATAAAAACGCTGTGACGTCGAATCGTGCACGATCCAGCGATTGGAATTGACGACTGACACATCTTCACGTTTAGTTATTGTTATTGGCTTTGAATGGGCATCTTTGAAGGGCCCGAAGTCCGCGAGAGTCCGTTCCAGACGATATCTCCTCAAATGATGCCTTATCTTCATATTGTTCTTGTACGTTGTCCTTGACTTTGATTGTAATCGGAATTATGTTGCGAATCTAGCGTTAGATTTTTTATTTCATGTTTATTGTACAATCCAGAGTACTTCCTCGACGTTGCTTGCCTTTATTTATTGGTGCAACGAATCAGTATTTAACTGCGAACACTTGGATAAAAGTATTTCTTCCAGACAATGAATACATAAATAGTTTATCTAAGAAACGTGGATTTTTCAACGATGTTTAATGCGATTATTTTATTTCTCTTCACAGCATCTAATAAAACTTTATGTGCGTAGTTATTCGCAAGAAAATTGTAAATATTTCTTCTTTGCTGTGCGAAATACATAATTCCAGTGCGTAAAAAGAGCTTTTCACTTTATTGGTTTTGCACATAGTTTGTCTTTACATTTTTCGCACGTACATAAAGTTATTTTTATTCATAACATTCCTAAGCCATCATCTTCACTGTACAGTTGACATTTGGATTGTACAGGTTTCAACAACTTCTATGCCACATGTTCAAGAGTGAAAAGTTTGATTCTCAAAAAACAACAACTATGATAGAATACATGAATTTGGGGAGAATAAATTTAAATGACAACCAAAACCTTCTTGAGCAGCACCTATTCAATTTTTACTCTTAAAATTGTTTATTACTTCATCTTGTGTACGTTCCAATTTTTCTCTTTCTTCTACAGTTAATAGTTAGCTCAAAAAAAGAACAAATTGTTATAGAAACTGTTGATGGCCTCAAAAGTCCTCCAAACACTACCAACCTGTCTTTTCAACCTTGCAGGCTGCAAGCATTCATCGTTACGTTGGTTTGGGAATGTAGTATAGAATAAGAAGCTACAAAAAAAATTAAATTTTATTTATCTTCTAAAGTCAATAATTAGCTCGAAAAAAGAACAAACTGTTTTAAAAATTGTCAATGGTCTCAAAAGTCTGCTAAATCTGAATCTTCCAAACGCTACCAACTTGTCATTCCGACCTTGCAGGTTGCAAAAATTCATCTTTGCATTGATTTGGGATTATAGGGTGTAGAATAAAAGGCTACAAAATAAAAATTAAATATGGATGAAATTGAAGACGAAATATTGTAAGAATGTTTTGTGTGTTTGTAGATAGATAGTGCGAAGAATAGACAAGAAATCAGTTAATAAATGTGGATGAAACGAGAAATTTATGTTTGATTAAGGAGAAGAATAATTGCCAATTGAAAGTTAAATGGCATTCATACATCATACCAACTTCATTTTTCGAAGAAATCATATCCGTCTTCACACCCAAACCAACACAAACTACTCCCAATTCTTACAAATACATTCTAAAAATTATATTTCCTTATTATTAATAATTCAAATTTTTTATTGACTTATCCAAAGGAAGAATTATACAAAAATAGGATCCTGAAATGAGATACAGTGCTTGCTCGGTAGAAAATCTTCATTTGGACCTTTCTAGCGCTACATCTTTTTATTTTTTCCTTGTTTATACACTTATCATTGTTCCTCGATTCATCTCGCATATGTTCCAATTTTTATTTTTGTTCTAAAGTCAATAGTTAGTTCAAAAATTAAAAAACTGTTTAGAGAGTCAATGTTATGGAAAACTGCTAGAACTGGTTTCTCCAAACACTACCAACTTGACAGTCTTGTTCTGCAGGTTGCAAACGCATTAGACGTAGTTATAGAATTATTTTTATTATCATCTGAGTTGTATAAGATAAAAGCTGTCAATGGCCTCAAAAGTCTGCAGGAGCTGGCTCCTTTAGACGCTATCAACTTGATAATTCAACTTTACAGGCTGCAAACTTTTATTCGCACATTATCTTGGGGATGTGAAGTGAGTGTTGAATGGAAGGTTACAACTTTCAATATTATTATTGATCATTCTTATTCTTATGACGTTATTTACTTATTATACAAGAATAGAGCTCTGAGATGTGTTACTCCGCAATTTTGCTCTGCAAATTTCTTGTTCTCACACTTATTATCAATTCTCACTTCATCTCGCATAGGCTCTATTTATATTTTTGTCCCAAAGTCAATAATTAGCTCAAATACTGAACAAACTGTCTAGAGTGTCAATGAACTCGAAAAACTGCTAGAACTGGTTTCTCCAAATACCACCAACTTGACACTTTCATTCTGCGAGTTGCAAATACATTAGACGTAGTTGTAAAAGATAAAAACTGTCAATAGTCTCAAAAGTCTGCTGGTGCTGGCTCCTCCAAATTCAACATTTACAGGTTGCAAGTATTCATTCGCAATTTAGCTTAGGAATGGGAAGTGAGTGTGGAATGGAAGGTCATTACTATCAATATTATTATTAATCATTCAAATTTTCATGGCATTATTTACTAATTATACAAGAACTCTGAGATGAGTTACAGTGTTTGATCGGTGGGTAAACTTTCATAGCGCTGCTCCAGCACCTATTTACGTATTCAATTGTTTTCATACTTTTATTAAAATTCACTTCATCTCGTATTTTTGTCCTGAAGCCAAAAGTTAGCCTGAAAAATGAACGAACTCTTTAGGGAGTCAATTACTTCGAAAATCTGCTAGAACTAGTTTCTTCAACCTCTATCAACTTTACAGTTTGGTTCTGCGGGTTGCAGGTGCATTAAAAATAACTTTATTATCAAATTTGTACAAGACTAAAAATTTCTGCTCCAAATGCTACAAACTTGACAATTCAACTTTACAAGCTGCAAACGTGCATTCTCACATTAGCTTGAGGATGTGAACAGGGCCGTCTTTAACCTATTGGAGGCTCTGGACACATAAAGATAATGGGGCCCCTATAACCTTGACAGAGCACTATTTTGTTGAAATAAACACATTTGACTACATCCTAGACTAAATTGAACATAGACTACTGAAAAATTGGACGAATTTCAATCAAAATCCCATCAACCCTGATAGGCTTTTTCACAAACACTCCACTTATGAACATTTCAGCACCCATTTTGTCCCAAGCCACCAAAGAGAATAGCAACGAAAACAACTATGTTTGACTCCTTCGCTCTTATCGCTTGTAGCAGCGCTCATTGTCGCATTGCTCTCCTCTCAAGTCTCTACTATGCGATGCTCTATTAAAATGCATGTGTTTGTATTCGTCGCTCTTCTCTTCCCACTTATCGCAGCTCCACTATACGGTTATCCTCTAATCGGTTAAGTTTAGTTTTACGTCGCTATAAAAATCCTGCGACTAATAATCACCGTTTGGTGATCTGGTAGGAACTAGGGGGCCCTGGGCACGTGCTCAGAATACCCAGTGGGAAAGAGGGGCCTGGATGGGAAGTGAGTCGAATAGAAAATTACAACTGTTTTTGTTATTATTAATCATTAAAATCTCTTATTAAACAAGACTTTGCCAATTTACAAAACCTTCATTGCGCTGCACCTATCTAATTTTTTCTTGTTTTTACACTTATTATTGATCCTTACTTCATCTCGTATAGGTTCCAATTTTCATTTTTGTCCTAAAGTCAATAGTTAGCTCAAAAAATGAGCAAACTGTTCAGAGAATCAATGATCCTGAAAGTTTGCTAGAACTGGTTACTTCAAAAGCTTCCAACTTAACAGCTTTATTCTGCGGGTTGCAGGCTGATTAAACGAAGCTTTTATTATTTTGAACAACAATAGGGATCTGAGATGAGATACAATGTTTGATTGGTGAACAAACTTCATTTGGACTTTGCCAATTTACAAATCCTTCATTTCATATTCACTTTTTTCTTGTTTAGACTAATTATTGATCCTCACTTCATCTCGTATAGGCCCCAATTTTTATTTTTGTCATAAAGTCAATAGGTCGCTCAAAGAATTTAAAAACTGTTGAGAGAATCAATGACCCTGAAAATCTGCTAGAACTGGTTTCTACAAACGCTACCAGCTAGACAGCTCTGTTCTGCGGGTTGCAAACGCATTAAACGTAGCTATAGTATTATTTTTTATATTTTCAAGGTTGTACAAGATTCGTGTATCTATTTTAATATTAAAAATGCCTAGAATTGATCAATGAAGGCAAAAAAAATCATAATCTAAATCAAGTCTGATTGATTCCTCATCTGCAAAGACGAATCTAGCTTATTCCAATTCAAATCCCTAATTTTCTACTCTTTGTTGATAAATCTTTAAAAATCACCAGGAAATCTTAAGATTTATCAATATTTGAGGTAGTAAATTGATACTTTTAGATTAGAATTGAAGATCCAAAATTTAGAAACCAAATGGTTTCCCAAATATTGATACAATTTTAGAAATATTTCTCTGTCGCACTCATTTGGAGGGATAGATTGATTTCTATGTGTGCAATTGAAAAATAATTCGAATTTTTCTTGAGTAGTGTTGTTGGAATGAAGAAGTAAATATCTTCGCGATTAGCTTCACTGTTAAAGAGTAGTCGATTGGCGTGGAATAAACTAACGGTAAGGCGAATATTCCCCATAATCATTTAATTTATATCTATACAGTAAGGTCAATTTGTTTCAGGACGTTAAACAGTCCAACTAGGCACAATTCCGTCTATGCCTTATATGGCCTGACCCGCGCTCTTGTCTGTTAGAAACAGGAAGACCCGCGGCGCTGCGATGTCATAATTTACAAGTGCATTCCTAACCTCACTCTAATGAATAGGAGCCAACTCTGAAACAATCGACGGCGGCGATATCTTTAAAGCACAGCCTCGCGTGATCTTTACTGCGTACCTTTATCTATTTCAAATAGTGATTTATATGTAGCTAAAGATATTCTGCGTTATTGTTTCTCTATTTCTATTTGTTGTTTTACACCCTGACAACTTTTACTGTTGTTTATGGCTTGCTCACCAGACTGCTCTATTAAAAACATATAACTTTTGCATTCACATACTTTTAATTCTAATGAAGCTTCTTGGAAAGTCAAGTCATCTTCACTGTCTTAAAGGTCCATACCCTCGTACATCATAATGCAGTCTCGTTCACAAGATACAAATACCAATAATAATACATCATTATTATCGGTAAAATATGTTTTTCGGTATGAATGTGTATCTCTGGTGCTGTGGTCAAGTTGGTAGCATTTGGAGCAGACTTTTGAGACCATTGACAGTTTTTATCTTATAGAAGAACCCTGATGATATTAAAAATTATTATATAACTACGTCAAATGTGTTTGCAACCCGCAGAACGAAACTGTCAAGTTGGTAGTGTCTGGAGAAACCAGTTCTAGCTGTCTCTAAACAGTTTGTTCAGTTTTTGAGCTGACTATTGACTTTAGGACAAAAATACAAATTGGAGCATATACGAGATGAACTGAGGATAAACATTAAGTGTGAAAACAAGAAAAAAAAAGATAGGAAGGATTGTTATACTCATGTAGAGGACTAAAAAAGCAAAAAGTAAAACCGTTGGCGTTCCAATTACAAAATTGAAGCTACATGAAGCAAAGCTAAGACAAGAAATCGGTGATAACACAAAATAAAAACAATCTGATGAAAAAGTAGTTGAAACACTTGAAGAACTATACCAGCACCAATGTGCTGTATCACCACGAATAATTTCATTACAGTAATGTGTTTGCATGTTTGTGTTTACTGAAGCAAGAAGTCGATGGATCACAAGTGGTCTCTTTGTCTTGGTCGCAGAGCAGGGTTAAGTGCTTCAGTTGTTAGTCAGCAATAGTCGTCGGGACCATTACAATCGGTAATGTAGATCGTAATCGTATCGGATCGGACGCTCGAGGGTCCGAGTCCAGCTAAGCCACGTCGTGAGAACACCCGGCTCATGACAAATCAACAACCATGCAATATTGTCGTGATCGTGTCCTGACACCCTTTCACGATCACGACGACTCTATATAGACAATATCTTACCCAAATATTGACATTATCCTTCGCCCGAAGAGGTCAAGGAGCTCACAGAATGAGGGAATCGCGTAACACTTTCCAGATCTTCCATCTACTCTCAAAACATATCTCCTGAGAGAATATGCTGTTTTTCTATGTTTGTGCAAAACATTCATCGCAATATTATTCTTGTACTCAGTAGCATCGACGTGCAAAAATCATTCTGCTGTTTTTGATATCCCAAGATGTTGTTGCACAATCTTCCAAATAATTTGAGGCTTTATTCTAACTATTTTTCAATAATGTTCGAGGAGGTGGCATATAAGGATAATTAAGATAACAATGAGAAGATTGTTGAAAATTGAATCTACCGCATGCACATGGAGTGCAAAGAACGTTCCAACATCAATGAAATTTCGCGAGAGTAGTCGATTGGGCATTCAAATCTCTCTCTACAACCGAGCTTCTTTGTCTGACTGACCCTTCTGGAAGAGTGTGTGTTGGTGCAAACAAAATTATCTACAAATTATTGTTGAAAGCACAAAGGGGCGATGCTTGAAACCAAATTCAATTCATCATCAATCATAGTAGTGAAATATGGTTCTATTGTTACTTTTGATGACATTTAAATGTCAAAAAGTGACATCAAGGTAAAGAAACTCATTTGTTCTTGTCTCTTATTTCTGGAACGACATTGAATCATTTCTCCAACTGTCCGCTAGGTGCTAAATGTTTCTTCTCTTTAATGGCGTCAAGTCTATACTGTAACGAAGCTCATATCGTTTGTGGGTCTAGTCTAAGGCTGCAATAATATAGCTATATAAATATTTTTACTTATAATCGACACTAACATATTGATTATTTTCACAGTAATCTACTATTTATTTTCACTGCTTCTTATTTATCTTAACTAGCTCGCTTATTTATTTTCAATTTATAATTCCTTGGCTCGACCTTGTTCAGGTTCAAATATTCCCGTCTAGAGTCTCTCGAAGTCTCTAGAAAATTCTAGTGAGCTTCTAGAAATCCCATCAGGCATCACTACGTCCTTGGCGCATATGACACAGTTTGCCACTCGTATATTCGGCGACACGCATAAAGTCTATCCTGTAAGGATTCTGTTTGTCACAATACGAATTAAAATTGAATCCTAGAAGCGTTGGGTTAGGAAAACATACCAAGATTTTGAATAATGGCCAAGAAAGTGGCATCAACTTGACTTCAGTTGGCTCTCTAACTTGAGGGAAGTATCTGAATCGTTTGTCAGTCTTAGTTTATCAGGATTTCTCCCTTGTTTTGCAAAGAACTCGATAACCAACTCAAAAAATGATAATTTACACAATCCTTCATCCTCCCCTTTTTTCCGTGGACTCATTGATCCACTCTCGTGATTGAGAAGATATTTATTCTTGTTGGAGGTTCACCAAGTAAAACTGCTAACCAGAGCTACCTGAGTATCATTTTAGGGCCATATTTGCACAATACTTCAACCATATTGAGGCACTCTCGTAATTGAGAAGCTATTTATTCTAGGTCTAGCGCCGCCGGTTTGTAATCAGCCAGTTCAGTGCCGCATATAAATAGAGCATTGATTGACTTAAACTATGAATTTAAGCTCGACGTGTGGAATCTTGCATAACTTAAAACAGTGGTTTTCTTTTCAACCGGCGGTGCTTCGCACCAAAACGAACGAGCAGGCTTCGCCCGCTCGACGTTGGAATCTTGCGTAATTTTTTCAACCGGCGCTAAACCCACTGAGGCTGAACTGGACGGCATTGAACCGGCTGGCGCTGAACTGGCCAGCGATAAAACGGCCGCGCCGAACCAGCGGCGACGAATCGGCAGCACTGAATAATCCCATTCCCATTCATTCTTGTTGGACGTACTGAGAAAAATTTTAGGGCCAGATTTGTACAATATTCTCGGTATGCCCTTTTTTCCGTGGATTCATCGAGCCATTTCTATAATCGAGAAGCTATTTATTCTTGTTGGACAGTAACTAGAGCTATCTGATTATAATTTTAGGGCCAATGTTCACAATGTTTTAATCTTTTCGCTGTATTTTTTTCCCTGGACGTATTGAGGCATTCTCGTAATTGAAAAGCTATTTTTTCTTGTTGGACATTCACCAAGTAAAACTTAGTTTCATTTTAGGGCCAGATCTACCCTTTTTTCCCTACTCTCATGATTGAGAAACTCTCTATTCTTGTGAGACGTTCACCAAACAAAATTTATAGCTAGAGCTACCTAAATATCATTTTAGGACCAAATTTGTACAATCCTTCAACCTTTTTGTTATGCTTTTTTTTCAGTAGACTCCTTCTCGTAACTGAGAAGCAAAACCCCTCGAACATCATTTAGGACCAGATTTGCACTACTCAAAATCTATATTCAATTTGATACAAGTTTCTTGCACCCTGTTTCTCATTACTCTTTTCATTTTCAATGGGGGGCTGAATCATATCAGCGGCACAGCCCTATATCCATCGTCTTCAAGAAAATTCACTTTCAATTGACATCCCCCAACTTTTGAACATCATCCAATTACCAATAATCCTAAAAACTGATGGTGCATCCCCAATCCGATTTTATTTATGAGACTCTCATTTTATTGTTTTATCGTGATTTATCTATAACTATATTATACTTAGGACAAATTTGACACCCCGAAATGATGAAATTTCAATGAAAGAAATATAAGCCATTGTTACATATCAAATACTCTCATAAATTGACAAACGAGCAGAAAGAATACAGACTTCAAGTGTTCCAAGAACTGCTTAATCGGACCAAAAGTGGTCCAAATTTGTTAAATAGAGTAACTACAGGCGAAGTTTGTCAAAATCGGTCGAATGTGCAAACTATTTCGATTTTTTCTTGACTTGAGTCTAGGGCGGCAAATTCTAGGGGCGCCTTTTTTTTCAGCCGTCTTACAGAAATAAAAAAATTCTGTCAGATGATTATACCTGAAGTCTTGCACATTTCCAATGACTTTTTTCCTTAGTTCTTGTGCAAATTCAACCAAATTGTCTGATTGTAAAAATAATTTAGAAACTGACATTTGTAGAGATTAAGAAATTTTTAAATCCGCTACTGATTATATTCTCCACTACAATAGCCTCAATCAGCAAATTTTTGGCAAAACTCTAAATTCCTGTGCTTCCGCAACCCTTATTTCCCTTTCATCTGTTTCCTAATTGGAAATTTTCGCAGAATCTTTCTTGCTGCGTGTCATCTGTCGGTGACAATTGTCTGACCTCAACTCCTAACAACTTAATTCGTCTTTGGCGATGTCTGGCATGCGAGGCGCGTCCACAGTTGCGTGGGTGCTATTACATCTTCATGCGACGCCGCGGGAACGCTGCAATGTCGAAGATCTTCGGTTTCCGTGTTCCTGGATACACGCCTTGATCGTCCGCCCACGGGTTCGACTTGCTGCGTTTGTAAAATGTGTTCAGATGTCCCAGAGGATTTGTGCGATCCTAATCGCTTCATGCATTCACTCACATTGATTTAATTTTTGGTTCGAGTCTTTTCAAGATCTCTAGGAAGTAATTTGCAGATGTTTTTTTAAGTCTGAGCGATTCTTCATGATGATGTACTCTTGTCACTAGTAGCATAACATCTTCGTCTGAGTTCAATGCTGAAGCCGCACCCAACTAACGAAGTCCTCCAGTCTTAGACTTGGATGACCGCTCGTCGTAATCACGATACCAGGAACTTGTTCCTTCTGACGGTTTGATGACTGCAGAGTAAAGACTTTGATGTCTACACAAACATGTGCAATTTACCTTATTATAAACAATATTTTACTGTCACAAGCTATCAATATACTAACGCTTAAACCCGTTTAAATTTATATTTATTATTTTAAGTATTGGAAGTCACTGCGCTGATATGGAGGCTATCAATGATGTGAAGTCAAGGTGAATTCAACTAAGAATTATATTATTAATGGATTATTCATAGAATTCAATAAATTGTACACCCAATTCTTAATAAATTCAAACCAAAATCTCTCATAAAATGTGATATCGCTGAAACTTGGTTTATAGGTACTTTTTTGGGTGTAGAAAACGATAAAAAGTCTGCTGCTCTAAAGTGTATGCTAAGTCCATAATCTCGAAAACAAAATCGAAAATTGTATATCGAAAAAATAATAAAGTTTGATAAAAACAATATGAATATTCTTTGTGAATGAGTACCTAGGGTTTTTTTGGGATGCTGATTAATAATTTGATACAAGATTTTCAAAATAGAGAATGTCGGTAATTTGGATCGTACCAAAAATTTTCAATCTCTATATTTTAAAATTCAATTTATATGTTTTGAAAGTATGAACAGGTGATATAAACATGTTTTTTCTGCTGATTAAGATCATTATATATTAATGGAGCAAAAATTAAAATGGTGTATTCAATATGGAGGTTTTTAAAATGAGTGAAAATTTGTCAATAAATGAACAAAAGAATGAGATGTATTTCAAAAAACAATTGAAAAATTGATAAAAATTCTGTTTCAAACTTGTACTTACTGTCTTCTTACTCTTTGGCATTACAAACATCTTCAACATCGCTGTTTTGCTCTAGCACTGAAATTTTAGGTGAATTTCTACAAACATCACCTGTTAAACAAGAGCCACATATTGCAGAAGTCAGTAAGTTTGTTGATTTACAATTACAAGCTCTCCCACATCTTTTTTTTGCAATAATTGCAAAAAAACAAATCCAAAAGAGATTTCGAAGTTGGCAGTTTTGTCATTTTGACAGGACTGGATACCTTTGAGTTAGAATCATCCATTTTCCAAACAATGTTTGCTTATAGCCTGAATGCGTAATCAAAAAATAAATAATATATTCTTGAAGCTTAGGATTTCAACTTTAATTTTTTCTTTCTTAATAATTTTTTGAAGCTCAACTTCAAGTTGCAGGAATAAGAATAAGCAAAGAATATGTATTTTCTTATATTGAAGATTACTCAAACATATCAAGTTGTATCGATTTCTGAATTATCACACATTATGAAGTGTATTCTCAACTTCATTTAAAAAAGCAGATGTAATAATTTTTGATTCATATGAATTAATAAAAACCGTTTTGAAAATGAAAATGTTGTCGAATGAATGTTACGAGAGAAAATGATTATTTTAAAACATGAGTTTTATTAAACAGAGACAATGTTCATCATTTTGATTATTTTTACATTAAAAGAGAAAATATAGTGATGATAAATGTACAAAGATTTAATTTTTTTATGCCTCTATTAATATATATCTTCAATTTCATAAAAGTCAGTGAGAATTTCAGAGATTTTAACTTCCGGTCGAATTTTCTATGAGAGAAAAAAAATTATTGAAAACTAATGTCTTCCTCAGATTGATTGATGTAAAAGCCTGCAGGGGACCGAACTGTGATAGCGACCACTTTTTAGTAAAATCGACGATTAGACAAAAACTGCTTAGTGAAAACAAGAAAAGTCAAAGTTTGAGGATGAACTGGGATCTTGAAAAACTGAAAGACGAAAAGATAACTGAAGAATACCAAACCGAAATCAATAATGAACTAAGCAAAAATATATAGAGAACAAAGGAATAAACGAAGAATGGGACAGAATAGAGACGGCAATTAAAGACGCAGCTAAACGTAAAATAGGGGAAAAAAGGAGAGGTAAGAATAAGGAGTGGTTCGACGAAGAGTGCCGACAAGCTATACAACAAAAAAACGAAGCCAGAAATAAAATGCTAAATAGGAACACGAGAAGTAACCAGCGAAACTACGAAAATCTTAGAAGACTGGCAATTAGGGCATGCAGAAGGAAGAAACGAGATGCTATGAAGGAAAAAATACAAGAAATAGAAGACCTACATCAACAACCAAATAAAACAAGGAAATTTTACAAAGCAGTGAAACAAATAAGACAAGGATATGAAACAAAATTCAGAGGATGCAAAGATAGGAATGAGAAATTAGTGGAAGGAGAAAAGAAGGTCCTAGCGAGATAGTCTGAGCACTTCCAAGAACTGCTAAACAAGGAAGAACCCGAAGAAAGAAGAACGGTTATTCAATACCAGGGACAGAAAAATGAGCCGCGGGAGATAATCCCACCTACGTTCGAAGAAATTGAAGAAATGATAGGAAAAATGAAAAACAACAGAGCTCCGGGAGAAGATGAAATCAGTGCCGAATTGATTAAAAACGGCGGACCAATTCTGATATATAAGCTACATCAACTCATTACAGAAATCTGGGACAAGGAAACAATGCCTGGCAAATGAAAGTTGGGAATCATATGCCCCATTTTTAAGAAAGGGGATAAACTCATATGCCAAAACTACAGAGGCTTAGCCCTATTAAATGTCGCGTACAAAATACTCTCGGGTATCATAAACAGAAGACTCATCGAAATAACCGAAACCATAATCGGAGAGTACCAGTGCGGTCTCAGGCCGAATAGAAGTACAACTGATCAAATATTTACCATTCGACAACTGATGGAAAAACAGTACGAACATGACCTGGACCTACATCTTCTGTTTATTGATTTCAAACAGGCCTTTGATAGTTTAAACCGGGAACAAATCTTTAATATTATGACAAATTTGGGCATCCCAAGAAAGCTAATAAGACTAGCCGCTTTAATAACAAGAGACACCAAGGCGAGAATAAACTAAGTGAAATATTCGACTTCAATGCTGGAGTGAAACAAGGAGATGGACTGTCTACAACTCTTTTTAACATAGCGCTCCATAACGTTATAAATAAGATTGATCCTGGAGGAACAATATTTTATAAAGCTAAGCAAATATTTACCTACGCAGATGATGTAGCTATTATAGCAAGATCACTACGCGACTTGAAAGAACTAGCCGAGGAAATGCTGAGGCATGCACAGCCACTAGGCCTAATTGTAAACGAATCAAAGACGGAATATATGTGTATGTCTACCTCAGAAGAAAGGAGAAGACCGCGGGAACTCGTCATTGGCAATTGGAGATTTGAAGGAGTAATCTCATTTAAATACCTGGGGGCCATGGTCACTGCAGATAATGCAACAAAAGATTATATTAGAGATAGAATATAAGCGGGCACTAAAGCATATTATGCGAACCTTAAAATGCTCAAAAGCAGGCTAATAAACAGAAGCACTAAGCTTAAAATATATAAAACACTAGTAAGACCTATAGTAACTTTCAGCTGTGAAACCTGGACAATGACAATTGCGGATGAAAATGAGCTGAGATGTTTTGAAAGACGGATTCTAAGAAGGATCTATGGACCCGTGAGGGAAGAAGACGGTGTCTGGAGAATTCGGCGAAATGATGAGTTAGAAGAACTAATAGAGGGACAAGATATAGTAAGATTTATAAAAGTTCAGAGACTTAGATGGCTGGGACATTTAGAAAGAATGCCAGAACAAAGAATGCCAAAACGTATATGGAAAGGAAGACTATTTAGCCGGAGGAGAAGGGGTAGGCCACGGCTAAGATGGATGGACAATGTGGAAAGCGATTTGAAAATAATCAAGATAAGGGGATGGAGAGTAAAAGCCAGAAATAGAGAGGAATGGAGGAAGATCGTTGAGGAGGCCAAAGCTGACAGTAGGCTGTAGCGCCAGATAAGAAGAAGAAGAATGTCTTCCTCAGAAAGCTTAGATTCTCCACTTTAAGATGCTTTTTGGTTTTTTTGTTTTGCATATATTTTAGATAAAGAAATATTAGTTTTTCCTCAAACGCCTCTCTTGAATATTTGTATTCAGCGGCTTGACGCGCGTGGAGATTTCGAGTTCGCTTTCGTATTTTAAATAATTTTTTATATTGATGCAGAATTTTTTTTCATATAACTTATGAAATAACTTTGAGTAAAATTTCCTGATCTTTCGGGTGGTACTATTAGTTTCTCGATTTTTCTATTTTATTTTTCGAGATATAGGACCAAAACAAAATTTTCGATTTTGTTTTCGAGATTATGAACTTAGCATACACTTTAGAGCTGCAAAGATTTCTCTATCTACTTCTACACCCAAAAAACTACCAACGAGCGAAATTTCAGCTATATCACGTCAAAATCTCTGATAACTGGACTATGAGTTGTTCTGTACTCGTGCGTTCGTATGGGATGTCCTACCAACTGTAATATTCATCAAACTTTTCAATAACACTTTGTATAACGACCAGACCTTTGCCTTTGCATCGTGTACTAAACTGTATTCTCTTAAAATAGAACCTCTATTATACGCTCATCAAATAATACGTCATTTCCATTGGCATATTCATTAGAGAATGAAAGAATATTATTGGAGAATCGAATGTTAAGCATGCCGTAATTCAACGTAAAATAACAACGAACGTAATTTCCGAGAATAATAAAAAAATTATTATCATTACATTCCTCAGAAAAAAATCTCTTTCCCGAAGGGAAATTATACGCAGAAAAGCAAATTGAGTTTCATTCTTTTGTTGTCCTTATATTGGCAAAGGAACCGGCCAATCTATCATTTAAAATTACTATTTCACTGCTTCTGCAAGTTTGTTGTAAAAAACTTTTGTGTTTCAACTATTGTCAAAAGTTGTTGCCACACAGAATCCCCTCGTAAATACCGCGTTATAAAACAGTCATCATAGTCCTTTTTTGGTCATTTATAAACCATTTTTGAATTACAACTTTGCAAATTAATGTCCGGCACGGAAGAATTTACACGGTTAATAATTTGCATAATTTTGGCGAGTTGGCGGGTAGAGGGGGTAAATTTTCTCGTTGGAAGCTTTAATAACAACGCAAAACTGGGCATGGCCACGAATCTTTGATAGCGACTACTAGGTAATAACAGATGTCGGTCCACCATGCATCATTGCTCCATGCTTCTGATCTGTATCGTGTATCTCTTTAACGGACGGACACGAATAAAAGGAACACGTATGTAAATCAGATTATTCTTCTTCCGCTCTAAGTTCCATCCAAAGGCGTCGAATCGGGGAACCACCTCGCAATATATTCATTTATAGCCTTAGACTGAGAACTGGTGACAAATAAGTCACCGATTCTATACTGCATGTCTTTTGAGGGCTGATAATTTACCCCTTAATAAAAAATTCAAATTACATAAATTTTTCGTAATAACATTTGCATGCCTTTTGACAATTGATGTCAAATAGTAGTAGCACTGAAAGACATGCAATTCGAAAACACTCAAAAAAAAACTTTGGAAAAATATTGTATGTATTATGAAAACGCAGTATTTGTGCATCCTCCGCTTATGTACATTTTGATATCGAATGAGAGAATATTGCTAAGTGTAATTAACTAACTCTGCGCAACTTTCAATCAATAAATATACTTCACTGGCACTTTCAAGCAAAAAGTAATTTTATTTTAAAAGTATTCAGTTCTAAGAGCTTTTTCCAGTTTCACACTTTACTTACAACTTAATGTACTTGTTTTATCTTCTTTATTGCATACTGTTTTCTTTACATCTTAACGAAGATATTTTGTAATTTATGGGTTGTCTTGTAACGATCTTCGGAAATTTACATATTTGTAATTTGTCTTTTGAAATGGAACTTTTTACACAATAGTTTTTTTAAATTACTTTTAAGTCTTATAAACTTTGTTAATAATATAATTGGACTGGTCCAAATCGGAAAAATAGGCACTTAAGTATCTCCGTTATCATACTATCGTTCCAGTAATATCTTCTTCACGTCAGCCTTTTTTTATATTTGGAATTGTAGCGCGAGAGAGCGAAGTCTAGAAAGTAGGGAAAATGCGTAACAATTTAAGTAGCCCTAATTTCATAACTACTCGACCACAACTTAATATGTACTCTTGTTTTCCAAATATACAAGGATTATTCCTTGCGAATTTGTCATAACTTTCTTGATTAAATGCACGGTTTTCGCCTTTTTTGTTGCAAACTTTTGGCTGACAAGCCATTTTTGGACTGTTTTTTGATCTTTGGCGTGTGGTGATTTTTTTTTTTATCCACAGTGATGAAATGAAGCCTAAATTCCTAAAAATTGCCCAATTTCACCAATTTCCTTACCACCATACGTTGACGTGATGGAAAAGGACTTTTTCGGAGGCCGTTCGCAATTATTCTTTCAAGAAGTTATCACTTGATTGTTCAAGCAACGATGCATGATATGCAACCGTTTCCATTGCTTGCTAATACCAAAAGACAATCAGTACAACCTTTTGGGCCGAAGAAAGGGTCTTCGCCTTTTTTGGTACGGCTTTTTCACTGGCAATCCATTTTTTGGACTATTCTATGACCTCTGGCGTATAGTGGTGTATCCTTTTTCCATTCACAGTGATGAAATAAAGTCTAAAGCCCTGCAAATCCCAATTCCACCAATTACGTCACCACCATTCCATAGAAATGATCTGGTACGTTGACGTGCTAAAAAATAACTTTTTCGAGGGCCTTTCGTGATCATTTTTCTCAATACTTGATTGTTCAAACAGCGATGCTTTATATGCAACCGTTTCCATTACTTTTTAATACCAAAACACAGTCAGTTCAATTTTCTAAGCAAAACGAAGGATCTTCGCCTTTTCTGGTACGGACATTTAGTAGTGCATCCATGTTCCTTTTACAATGACAAAACAAGGCCTATAGTCATGCAGATTTTTTACTTCCACCAAAATGTGACTACAACTCTAAAGAGATGATCTGGTACATTGACGTAATGAAATAGGACTGTTTGCGATTATTCTACTTATTACTTTGTTGTTTAAGCAACCTTTTCCATTGCCTACTAATATCAAAAGACAGTCGCTATAACTTCTGAGCTGGAGAAACAATTTTCGCCTTTTTGGTGCAGACTTTTCGTTGGCAATCCCTTGTTTGGACAGTCCTTTGGTGTCAGGTGTTTAGTGGTGCATCCATATTCCTTTTACAACGACAGAACGAGGCCTTAAGTCCTGCAGATTTTCTATTTCCACCGAAACATCACCAGAACTCCAAAGAGATGATCTGGTACCTTGACGTGATGAAAAAGGACTTTTTCGAGGGCCTTTCGCAATCATTTTTCTTGATACTCAGTTGTTCAAGCAACACCTTTCCAATTGCTTGCTAATACCAAAGGATGGCCAGTATAGCCTCCTGAGCCAAAAAAAGAATCTTCACCTTTTTTGGTACAGATTTTCTGCTGTCAATCCATTTTTTTGACTGATCTTTGATCTCAGGCGTGTAGTGGTGTAACTTTTTTTCATCCACAGTGATGAAATGGAGCCTAAAGTCCTACAAATTTCCCAATTCAATCAATTTCGTCACCACCATTCAATAGAAAAGATCTGCTACGTTGACATTATAAAAAAATACTTTTTCAAGGGTTTTTCGTGATTATTTTTCCTAATATTTGGTTGTTCAAGCTACGATGCATTATATGCGACCTTTTCCATTGCTTGCCAATACCAAAAGACATTCAGTATAACCTTCTGAGTTAAAGGACGGAACTTGCCTTTTTTGGTGCAGACTTTTCGCTGTTAATCCATTCTTTGGACAGTTTTTTGGTCTTGGGCATTTTACATCTTCCTTTTGCAATGACAAAAGGAAGCCTAAAGTCCTGCAGATTTTCTATTCTCACCAAAACATGACCACAACTCTAAAGAGATGATATGGTACATTGACTTGATGAAAAAGGACTTTCACGGGGGCCGTTCGCGATTATTCTTTTCATTACTTGATTCTTCAAGCAAAGATGCGATATGCAACCTTTTCCATTGCTTGCTAATACTAAAAGACCGTCAGTATAACCTTCTGAGCCGAAGGAATGATCTTCGCATCTTTGGTGATGAAAAAGAACTTTTTCAGGGACCTTTCGTGATCATTTTTCTAAATACTTGGTTGTTCAAGCCACGGTCCATTACATGCAATCTTTTGCATTGCTTGCTAATATCAAAAGACAGTCGCTATAACTTCTGAGCTGAAGGAACGTTTTTTGTCTTAATTGGTACGGATTTTCCGCTGGCAATTCATTGTTTGAACTGTTCTTTGATCTCAGGTATATAGTGATGAGTCCATGTCTTGCCCACAATGAAAAAATGATGTCTAGATTCCTGCAGAATCTCCAATTCAAGCAATTTCGTCACCACTATTCCATAAAAATGATCTGGGACGTTGATGTGACGAAAAGGGACTTTTTCGATGGCTTTTCGCTATCATTTTTCTTAATACTTGGTTGTTCAAACAACGATACATTATGTGCATCCTTTTCTATCGCTTGTTACTACCAAAAGACAGTCAGTATAAAGGAAGAATCTTCGCCTTTTTTGGTACGGATTTTTCTCTGGCAACCCATTGTTTAGACACTTCTTTGATCTCAGGCGTTTAATGGTACATCCATGTTCCTTTTACAATGACAAAACAAGGCCTATACTCCTGCAGATTTTCTATTCCCATCAAAACGTGACTACAACTCCAAACAGATGATCTGGTACATTGACGTGGAAAAAAAGGAATTTTTTGAGGGCCTTTCGAGATTATTCTTTTCATTACGTGGTTGTTCAAGCAGCAATGCGATCGACAATCTTTTCCATTGCTTGCTAATATCAAAAAACAATCGCTATAACCTTCTGAGTCGATGGAAGGATCTTCGCCTTTTTTGGTACGGACTTCTTGCTGGCAGTCCATTCTTATGACTGTTCTTTGGTACCAGGCGTACCAATAGTGCATCTATGTTTCGCCCACATTGACGAAACGAGCTCTGAAGTCTTGCAGATTCCCCAGTTTCATCTATACCTGACCACAACTCCACAGAAATGATTTGGTGCGTTGGAGGAACTTTTTTGGGTGCCTTCCGTGATTATTTTTCTTACTACTTGGTTGTTCAAGCAACGATGCATGATATATACCTTTTTCCAAGTATTCGAGAAAGATTATTGCTCGCTAATCCCATAAAACAGTCGTCAGAACCTTCTGAGCTGACGAAAGGATCTTCGTTCTTTCTGGTACAGATTTTCCGTTGGCAATCTATTGTTTGGACATTTTTCTGGTCCGTATAGTGGTTCATTCATGTCTCGCCCACATTAACAAACAATTTCTACCAATACGTGACCACAATTTCAGATAAATGATTTGGTGCGTTGAAGGAACTTTTTTGGTGCCTTCCGTGATTAAAACTCTTACTACTTGGTTTTCGAGCAACAATGCATCATATGCACCCTTCTGCAAGTGGTCGACAAGAATTATTGTTCGTTGATCCCAAAGGACAGTCGCTATAACCTTCCGAGCTGATGGAAGGATGTCTTCATTTTTTTGATGCACTCTTCTCTAAATTTGAACTGTCTTTTAGTCTCAGGCGTGTGCAAATTTATCCATAGTGATGAAACGACGCCTAATGCCCCGTGGTCTCCGCTGAAACAATTGTAGAATACGTCACATGATTCCGTTTAATAATAATTCATAAAAAAAGTCAATGACTTCAGGTTCTTGGTCTAATAGTGAATAGAATCATTTATTCGTAGTTGAATTAGAATACTTCATAATCGCCATTAATTCAAGCCATTTAAAATCGTAAATATTAGAAGGCAATCCATGATTGCAGTATGCGATGCTCATCTTGGACTTCCGCTTCCCTCCGGCACCCGAAATCACATGCAGCGGTGTGTAACAATCGTTCAAACGGCCTGATTGCGTAGTTCGTTAGTCCAACTCTCTGTGTTGATGATGATTTATTTATCGTTTGTTATTTGAACTTCCATTGATGGCCGATAGGAACACAACGGTTCTTTCCATCGTAAAAGAGAAAAAAAAAATAAAAGATGTAAGTTTAAGATAGCAGGTCGTTATGCTTTCCAAAGAGGATTATTGAAGATGATACGCGAAGTGCCAGATGGTTGAACAACAGATTATTGACACATACTGTATAATCAAAATGAGTTATTATTGCTTGCAATTTTAATATCGGTCAAATGCAAAAATTATTTTTCTTGTATAATATTTTTTACTGTAAGCCGTGCTTAGTATCGTGCGTAATGAATAAAAATTTTTTGATCACTTGTTTAATCTACTTTATTATTTCTCACAGATCTTTTTGTGCAGGTCTTAAGGCCCTAAAAAAAAGTAATTTTGTGGATAAAGTCATTTACAGCGTTAAATATTTCTTATGCAAGTAAAATAAGATGCAGAAATTATTTTCAAATTACACAAACGCAAAACGTAGTAACTTTGAAATTATACGTATGAGCAAATTATTGCATACGCATTACTGGTTACTAATGATTCCAGTGGCGCTTCGTGACAGCCTCAACCCTTTAAATAATAATTATTTTTGTATTAAGGGCGCCATGAAAATTTCTGAAATAATTATCAGTGAATATTATCGAACAGTGCTCCGATAATTTTATGTTTTTGTTTTGAGTGCACTGGTGTAAGAGTTCCACAAATATTCACATCAATTTTCGTTAGCCATCAATAAAAAATCATTAACACCTGAAGACGAAATCATTTGTTTTATTCTTATAATTTTCAAATCAAAGAGCGCCTTGGCCACGACCGTGTCTTGTTTCGGCTGTCCTCGAACTTAGAACTCCAAGCAGGAGTAATAATTAATCAAAAATATTTCCTGGTGTGCCTGTGAAACTTAACAATGAGGGAACAATGATCTAACGTTAATATTCGTTATGATTTGCCGATGGCGCATCGGTTGATCAGATACAAACGCAAACGGAATCAGAAATTATTATTACCATCCAGCGATAGCGCTATTATTACCGTAAAACTTACGAAATCCTGACAATTTTGTCGGAAATTGAAGTGAATACGACTCTGGACGCGTTGGACGCAAAGTTTGCATTAATTCCCAATAAGCTGGATTTTTGTATAGGTCTTAAATATGTCATTACATATGCAATGTCAAAAGTGCCCAGCGATCCCGCTTGTGCGTTGTTTTTTATCCGATCTTCATTTTTAGCGCATTTTTTGGAAAAAAGCGCTATTATATTCACTTTGGCTGTCTGGCTGGCTGGCGTGACGCTGAGTTCTCAGCAACTATACTATTTACAGACTTGAAACTGATACTAAATAAAAGCTGCTGTTTCTTAGGTTTGCACAAATTGCTTTAATTCAAGCTCAGTGATTGTGGAAGATTAAATTATTCAATTACTTGTTTCAAGTGAAACAATGCCCATAGATATATATGACATTAGGGATATGGCAACTAAAGTTTATTCAAGTAGATAAAAATTTAGTTACAACTTTAGCCGAAGGGTCACTATTATTATGTACAGTTATCAAATCTGTCCGGGATTCATTCAATGACTTGTTTGACGCGAATTTAAAGCTTATTAGAATGAATTATTATTGGATGAAAATTTGTTTACTTGTGGTGTATTTTTTTTATATAGCTTTGATAAAGATCAAATTATTATTTTAAGATACAGCACTTGACCTCCTGTCAGTCAATAACTAAACAATGAAGATTAAAAGGTATTTTTGAGTTTGTACATGCATAAATTATGTACGTATCAAATAGTCAACTTGAAACTAGTACTAAATGGAAGCTGCTGTTTCGTAAGTTTGCCCAAACTGCTTGATTTCAAGCTCAGTAATTGTGGGAGATGGTAATTTGCGAAATCTCTGAAGTAACAAGCATTCATGAGCTGTCAAAAATGCGCTTTCATCATCTAGATGATTCTTCAATTTTTTGAGTATATCTCTGAAACGATGAGAGCTACTGGAAAAATGGACAAGAGATAGTTTATGAATCGTGAAATTCTCTACAAAAAAGTATCAACACTTTTTTCCCTACGAAGCACCGTTCTCGAGTTTTCGCGACTTCAGACCGTAGGTATGCACACATTCCCGCACCACTTCTGAAGTAGTGTATTCGGTGCTTTTTTAACGTGATTTTACCAGTAGCAGTACTTCACGATATATTTCGATCCAAGAAATCGTCCTCTTTTTCTCAATTTTTTAGATCAATTAGATCCTCATCGATTAGTGCAAGAGTAGCCTCGACAATTGGTACAGACGGTGTACAAAACAATCCAACTTTTCTGCTCAACACAATTTTTCGTGCTGCCTTTATTGCAATTACAAATAAATTATATTCAGCAGTTTCTCTGGAGCAGGTGGAAGATAAGTCTGGATTGGCTCCAAACTACTATTCATCAATTTACAGTCTCAGTCTTCAGGATTCAGTTCATTGTTCAACCACACTTGCACTTGGTAGAACACACGAAACAAGTGTTGATAAGCAGAAGCAGATGTTGGAGAGAGACAAGATAACTGCACCTTTTATTTCATTTTCAATTAAAGATTCACTGCAAATTGAGCAAACTTCTGACATTTTTATGAAATTTTCTAACGGCACAGTGTAAAATGAAAATACCATCTGCAAACACATCTATTTACTACGAAAAACCGTTTAAAACTGACTGGACTAATGATGTTACTCAAAGCCAACCGATTAATGGAATTAGGGACGGTGGTTGTCCCACTTAATCGTATATTTTCCACATATAGTATTTGAGTACATGAATCACAAAAACCAATATCACAATATTTTTTTTTTAAAATGATGCAAACTGGCCACACGAATGCATACTCGTATTTTCTAGGATCAAAATCGCGATAACTCAAGAATGGTGCTTTATAGGGAAACAAGTGTTAACATCTTTTTTGTAGAGAATTTAACGTTCTATAAACTGTTACATATCCATTTTTCCTGTAGCTCTTACCATTTTAGAGATACAGGTACGCAAAAAAACGAAAATTTGTGACCTTTGATCTCGGATAAAAAACCGGGATCAATGGGAACTAGTAAAAAAGCATTTGTGATGACGTATTCAAGACTTGTACAAAAATTCAGCTTGTTGGGGCTAGGAATTAATGCAAACTCAGCACTTTTTTCGTCTATTTTGTCTGGGCTACTACTGTGAAGTGCACTTTTTGGTTTTCAATCCAAATCCGGCACTGTAAGTGAAGTATCTTCAGTTTACTAATCAGTATAGAACTAGATGGGCAGTGACCGCATGATTCTCAGCAGGATATCTTAAAACATTCATAAGTGCACAGTGGGTTCCCGAAACATGTTTGGATTCACCGCTATGAACTTGATTTGAACTTACCATCCCGTACTAATGCTTATTTCAATTTTTTTGTTCATTATTTCATTAAAATACATGTGTCTATCATAATTTTTTGATCAAGAAACTCGAATTATTAAGCTGTTGTCGTCAATTCGGTAGACACTCGGTATAAATAAATGCTGAGAGCAATGTTAATATATAACGGGCTAAAATCAAGTATTTTGTTTGAAGTTTTGGCTATCTGAAGTATGCGACAAATTTGCATTGGAAATTTGCATCAGATAATGTCGACCACATTTATTTTTTACACCGGTGCATCCGCTCAGACAGCACAGAACAATTTCTCCTTACTTTTTAAATCTGTTTGACAGAGTCATGCAAAAAAATTTTAAAACTGTCTTATCAGTTGTTAAAATTCTTTATTTACTGTTTAAAGGTGATTCATGATTGCACAGTTAATTCAAATAAAAAGTTAATTAAGAACAACTGTTGAAAGCATACATGCATCTAGAATCCGGAAGTGTTGAGTAAATAATATTGTTTATCAGTCGCATTCCTTTGTTACTTGCTGAATAAACTAACTAACCTCAAGACATTACCAAAGATAGCTAGAAATTGTATTGCGGAGCAATAGTTGCCATTAAGATAAAAGGTGATGAATGATGCTCAGGAGAATTTTTTACTTGAGGTTTTCCAATCAAGGAGAATGAAGTACATATACAGGATGATCCAAAAAGAATAATCACTGATATATTTCTGAGTAAAACACTCTAAATATTAATTGTCAATGCATGAAGTTTACTAAGCATAAAAAATTAAAAAACCATTTTGATGATCAAAGCCCATTTTTTCACAAATTTCTATCTTCCACAATCACTGAGCTTAAAATCAAGAGTTTGGGCAGCAGCTTTCATTTAATACCAGTTTCAAGTTGTAACTATTTTATACATAACTTGTGCACGTACAAACTCAAAAGGACCTTTTAGTCTTTATTGCTTGACGGGAGGATATATATTGAATGCAATTCGATCCAAAAAGTTGGATGAATCCTTTAGAAACGTTAACAATTCAGCTTGGATACAAACAATGAGAACTTTTTGAAGATGAGACTTCTTGGGCCTAAATAAGCCAGCATATTCCACTTTTCTCATAATTTCTTCATTTTTGGGTCATGATGATTAACTCAAGTCACTATTTGATCCAAAAAGTTGAACGAATCCTCTTCAAAATCATTACAAATCAACTTGGATGTTGTGACTCTCAGTCGTTTTTAATCTGCTTTCAAATAATCAGGAAATTTTGTATACGACTCCTTAAACCTGCATGTTTCAATTTTTCGACTGGTTTTTTGTTTCTGGATCATGATGATGAACAAAAGTTGCCATTCAATCCAAAAAGTTGGATGAATTCTCTTCAAAATCATCACAAATCAATTTGGATGTTGTGACTCTCATTCGTTTTCAGTCTGCTTTTAAATAATTAGGAATTTATGTATGTGACTCCTTAAACCCGTATGCTTCCACTTTTCGTTTCTGAATCATAATGATGAATAAAAGTTGCCATTTGATCCAAAAAGTTGGATGAATTCTCTCCAAAATGACTACAAATCAATTTGGATGTTGTAACTCTCAGTCTTTTCAGTCTTTGTTCAAACAATCTGGAATTTCTGTAATGAGACTCCTTGGGCTAAAATGAGGCAGCCCTTTGAAACTCTTTCGACTGTTTTCTTGTTTCTGGATCATGATGATGACTGCAAGATATCATTCGATACAAAAAGCTGGATTAATCCTAAAGAAACGATTACAGTTCAGCTTGGATACAAACAATAAAAACTTTTTCAACGTGAGACCTAGATGAACCACATATTTCCACTTTTTTCTACAATTTTCTTATTTTTGGCCCAAAAAGTTGGATGAATCCTCTTTAAAATCATTACAAATCAACTTGGATGTTGTGTGTCTCATTTGTTTTCAGCCTGCTTTTAATCAATTAGGAATTTATTTATGTGACTCCTTGAACCTGAATTTTTTCACTATTCCAACTGTTTTTTTGTTTCTGAATCATGATGATGAATGAAAGTTGCCATTTGGTCCAAAAAGTTGGATTAATCCTTCCCAAAACGACTACAAATCAATTTGGATGTTGTAACCCTCAGTCGTTCTTAGTCTGCGTTCAAACATCAGAAAACATAAGATCTTTTCCTACATTTTTAACTGTTTTCTTGTTTTTGGATCATAATGATGAATGCAAGATACCAATTGGATCCAAAAAACTGCACGAATCCTTTAAAAACGATTACAATCTAGCTTGGATATAAATAATAAGAACTTTTTGAAGGTGAGACTTCTCGGGCCTAGATGAGCCACCATATTTCCACTTTTTTCATAATTCCTCCATTTTTGGGTCATGATGATTAACTTAAGTCACGATTTGATCCAAAAAGTTGGATGAATCCTCTTCAAAATCATTACAAATCAACTTGGATGTTGTGATTCCTAGTCGCTTTCAGTCTACTTTTAAATAATTAGGAATTTATGTATGCGACTCCTTCAGCCTGCATGCCTCCACTTTTTCGAGTGGTGTTTTGTTTCTGGATCATGTCGATGGATGAAAGTTGCCATTTGATTCAAAAAGTTGGGTGAATCCTGCTCAAAACGATTACAAATCAATTTAGATGTTGTAACCTTCAGTCGTTTTTAGTCTGAGTTCTAACATCAGAAAACACGAGACTTTTTTCTACATTTTCGACTGTTTTCTTGTTTTTGGATCATGATGATGAATGCAAGACATCAATCGATCCAAAAAGCTAGATGAATCCTTTGGAAACGATTACAATTCAGCTTGGATATAAATAATGAGAACTTTTTGAAAGTGAGACTATTTGTGCCTAAATGAGCCAAAATATTTTCAAAATTCCTTCATTTTTGGGTCATGATGATTAACTTGAGTCACTATTTGACCCAAAAAGTTGGATGAATCCTATTCAAAATCATTACAAATCAACTTGAATGTTATGGCTCTCATTTGTTTTCAGTCTGCTTTATGTATGCTACTCCTTAAACCCGCATGTTACCACTTTTTCGACTGTTTTTTTGTTCCTGGATCATAGTGATGAATGAAAGTTGCCATTTGATCCAAAAACTTAGATGAATTCTTTCCAAATCGACTACAAATCAATTTAGATATAACCCTCAGTCGTTTTCAGTCTGCGTTCCAGCATCAGGGCTGAGATAAGTCAGCCTTTTTTCTTCACTTTCGACTGTTTTTTTGTTTTTGGATCATGTTGATGAATGTAAGATTCAAAAAGCGGAATGAATCCGTTAGAAACGATTACAATTCAGCTTGGATACAAACAATAAGAACTTTTTGAAGATGAGACTTCTTGGGCCTAGATGAGCCACATATTTCCACTTTTTCCATAATTTCTTCATTTTCAGGTCATGATGATTAACACAAGTCCCTATTTGACCCAAAAAGTTGGATGAATCCTTTTCAAAAACCATTACAAATCAATTTGGATGTTGTGAGCCTCAGTTTGCGAACAAACAATTAAAACTTTCTGTATGCGAGACTTTTTGGGCCAAAAAAGCCAACATATTTCCAATTTTTCCATAATTCCTTCATTTTTGGATCATGATGATTAACGCAAGTTACCAGTCGACCCAAAAATCACTACAAATCAATTCGATGCTATGACCATCAGTCGTTTTCAGTTAGGAATTTCTGTACCCTTAGGCTGAAATGAGCAACATTTTCGACTGTTTTATTATTCCCAAATCGTGATGATGAAAAAAAGTTGAATGAATCCTCTTCTAATTCATTACAAATCAACTTGAATATTGTGCCTCTCAGTCGTTTGTAGTCTGCTTTCAAACAACCAGAAATTTCTGTACATAAGACACTTTGGGTTGAATTAAGCTAGCTTTTTCCTACTCTTTCGACTTTTTTCTTGTTTCTGGATCGGGATAATAAGAACAAAATCTAATGCAGTCCTTTAGAAACGACTGCAATTCAGCTTGAATGTTGTGACTCTCAGTCTGCGTACAAACAGTTGGAACTTTTTGTATGCGAGACTTCTTGGGCCAAAATCCACTTTTTTGATTGTTTCTTTATTTTTGGGTCATCATTCGGCACAAAAAGGTAAATGATTTTTTCTCAAATTCATTAAAAATCAGCTTGGATGTTGTTTCTTTCAGTTTACGAACACACAATTAGAACTTTTTGTACAAGAGACTTTTTGGGCCAAAAAAGCCAGCATATCTCCATTTTTTCCGTAATTCCTTTATTTTTGGATCATAATGATTGACGCAAGTCACCATTTGACCCAAAAAGCTGTGTGATTTCTATTCAAAATCACTACAAATCAAGTTGGATGTTGTGTTCTTAATTGGGAATTTCTGTGCCTGTGTCCCCTTACATTAAAGTGAGCCTGCATTCTTCTATTTTTTGGAGCATAATGATGAACGAAAGACGTTATTCCATCCAAAAAGTTGGGTGAATCATCTTTAAAACAACTACAAATGAATCAGATGTATACCTGCTATATATTTCATCCCAATTCATGGTCTTACAAAATCATTTTATGCACAGCATTTTTCGGGACCGATAAAGGAAAACGTCTTCCAGCACGGTGTTAATCAGTTGTTCGCCCAAAATCCGCAATCCAATTTTTCATGATAGTGCAGAAGGGACATTGTTTCTTTATTAAGCAAAAAGAATATACTAACAGGCAAAACATCTGGAAATGTTATTTATATTAGGTAGAAAAATATTATATACAAGTTTCTCTTTTGTCGCAAGGGCAAATTGAGTTGGAATTCATTGCTGAGTCGTCTTGGTTCTGAGGGTGAAAAAACATATCCTTAGGGAATGTAAAAAGATGGTTTTTAAGATATGCGTTAGCCAACCGCGTAGACGTTCCGGAATTATGATTTTATGAGAGGGACGACCGATAATTATATCTCACGGCCTATCAAAGTGGCATTCCTTGTTAATCCGCGATGTAATGAGTGTGTCCACCGTCCTCATTGGCGGAAACGACTCTAGGGCCCCCACCACTCTCGCACGCCGCTGGCGTGAAGTCTTGCGAGTGGGACGCGACGTGAATGCGTACTTGTCTGTCAGTACGTGGGAAATTCGACATCCAATTTTGATTATCTTGCCATATGCGAAACAGCTAAACATTTCAGTGTCAACATGTCTTCGACAAGCACTGAAGTCTCCAAAAACACGTTTATCAAACAATCTTAAAAAGTAATAAAATTCATTTAGAATAGTGAAGTTTCTTCAGCATTTATATGCAGGGCATGAAAACAAATCAATTCACAATCAGATAAAAAAGAACGCGATGATATTTAAGTACAAATATTTATTCAGCAGCGCAGATTTTGAGAAACATTCAAATGAGAAAACCGTTTTTATCTAAGCTTAAAATCTCTGTGACGTAGTAATGCAATTTTATTGCTGCTCTACCGGCTAAAACTAAGTACGTCACTGAACAGACAAAAGGGAGAGAACAATAAATTGAATAAATAGTAGATATCTCCGATGAATTCTCTTCCTCGATCTTTCACTGTTTAATATTCATGTTAGTGCATTGGTCATTTGAAAACCCCGCCAATATTTGATGTCTTTTCTTTTAATATCATCATTTGTTCTTTATACATCAGTTATTCGTTCGCTCACCCTTTTTCCGTGTTTAATATTCAAATGCTTTCGCGTGAAGGCCGTGAGATATTTTACCACGCAGCGAATATTCATTTATAGGAAAGACACATTCTTAGCATGCTTCACGCCAAGTGATTTCTTGGTACAACCGGCAGAGGATGTTATGTCGCGCATTTGTAATTAGAGCGGGAAATACTAGTATTTTTTTAATGATTTTTTTGTTTGTTTTCAGGTTCCCCACCTCTGACCGGAAGTGGGACCGTGCGCGTGGTTGTTCAAGATGTAAACGACCACAGTCCAGAATTTGAACGACAAGCCTACAGAGCAACTATTGCAGAAAATTCTCCGGTTAATTCGTGGGTGATTACTCCAATCGCGACCGATAAAGATGCGGGTTTGAATGCCAAGATACGGTACAGCCTTTTGGGCGATCAAGTTGATCGTTTTCACGTTGATTCTGATAGTGGGGTTATTACCACAGCTGCTGGTTTGGACCGAGAAGAAATTTCTATTTATTATTTGACCCTTATGGCCCAAGATAGCTCCGCTACAGAGCCCAGAGCTACAGCTGTTAATTTAACGATTACAATATTAGACGAAAATGATAATTCGCCAATGTTTTCTTCGAGTAAATATGAGGTTTATGTGCCCGATAAAACAAAAAATGGACAATTCGTGTTTGGTGCCAAGGCACTTGATGCTGATGAAGGTGATAACAGTATGATCACGTATTCGCTAACAGGAGAACATGCAAAAAATTTCACCATCAACAAAAAGACTGGTGTTATAAAAGCAGCTCATAATTTATTGATAAATGGACAAGCAAGTATGTATAACCTTGAAATTCAAGCTACTGATGGAGGAAAAGCCCCCAGAAAAGCTAGTACTCAATTAAAAGTGTTCCTGAAACCGGCACATCTATTTCCAAGTTTTACGTCACCAGCAGAAACCCATTTTATGTTGGCAGAAGATGTCGCTGAAGGTAAACTGATTGCTAAATTTAGTGCCACGTCTCCAAAGAAAGGTCCACCAGGTACAGTAACATTCGCCATCGCAGGCGGAAACGTCGGTGATGCATTAAAAATCGATAAAACAACCGGAGAAGTCTTCGTGGCAGGCAGAGGATTAGATTACGAAACGGCCCCTCAATACGAAGTGTGGGTCGAGGCGAAAGATTCAGACAGACCCGCTTTGAGAAGCGTTCTTCAACTATTAATCAATGTTACTGATGCCAACGATAACGCCCCTGTTATGACAAACGCCTTGTACAACGCATCGATTCTAGAAGAAGAAACTCCTCCACAACTTGTTGTTAAAGTCGCAGCCACCGATGCCGATTCGGGAGAAAATGGTCAAGTTATGTTTCGATTAGTCGACGACTTCGAGGGTAACTTCGAAATGGATCCTCAAAGTGGGGAAATTTACACAAACATGCGTTTGGATCGGGAGGAAATTTCTTCGTATGAGTTGACAGTTGAAGCTTTGGATCAAGGTACACCTCAGTTAACCGGAACTGCTACTGTTTTGGTTACAGTACTTGATAAAAATGATAACCCACCACGGTTTACCCGATTGTTTAGCGTAAATGTCACTGAAAACGCTGAAATTGGTTCATTTGTTATAAGAATAACAAGCTCCGATCAGGACATCGGCGAAAACGCCAACGCAACTTATAGTTTTACTGAAAACCCCGGCAACAAATTCTTTATAGACCCTAATAGTGGTAATGTTACGGTTATTGGCCCCCTAGATCGTGAACAACAAGATGAATATCTGCTTAAAGTCGCTGCTGTTGATGGTGCATGGCGACAAGAAACGCCCTTAACCATAACAATACAAGACCAAAACGACAACGCGCCAGAATTCGAACACTCCTACTACAGCTTCAATTTCCCTGAACTACAAAGAAATGTTGTGTTCGTTGGGCAAGTAACAGCCACTGATCGGGACAAACAAGGACCAAACTCAGTCATTTCGTACTCATTACAACAACCATCCGACTTATTCACGGTAGATCCAGCATCCGGAGAACTATTCAGCAAGCGAAGCTTGCGGTACAAGTACACTCAAATGGAATCATCCCCGGAAAACATGTACTCTTTGATTATAATAGCAACCGATAATGGTAAACCACCAATGTCATCCGAATGTCTGGTAACTGTTAATGTAGTTGATGCCAACAACAATGCCCCCAAATTCGAAGAACGGGAGTACCTATCCCCGGTACCAGAAGATGCCCCGGAAGGTCAACAACTAATCAAAGTAACAGCCAAAGACAATTTGGATTACGGAATTAATGCCGAAATTGAATATTCAGTAGTTGACGGAAACGGAACTGATTATTTCACGATTGATAGAATAACCGGTTGGATTTCTTTATCCAAAAAAGTTTATGGAGTTGGACGACTTTACACTTTACGAGTAAAAGCAGTCGATCGTGGTGTCCCACCTCAAGAAGATTCAATAGTTGTTACATTAATCGTAACCGGTGATAATCGATACTCCCCTGTTTTCACCACGTTGAGCTACCAAATAATATTCCCTGAAAACCAACCACTCGGATCAACAATCCTCAACGTCAGCGCATCGGATCGAGATAGTGGTCCAAACGGAATGGTACGTTACTCAATATCCGGTGGGAATAAAAGGAAAGAATTTACTGTTGATCCTATATCAGGAGCTGTTACTATTTTACAACCACTTGATTACGATACAGTTCAAGAATACCTCTTAAACATTACAGCCGAAGATCTAGGGTTCAAACCGCGTAAGACGACTGCCATGTTGACCATTAAACTCACTGATATAAACGACAACGCCCCTGAATTCAATCAAACTATTTATGAAGCCTACATCCCTGAAAATTCACCCGAAAATACTTTCGTCTACCAAGTTAAGGCAATCGATATCGATTCTCCTGATAATGCCATAATTCAATACACAATAGTTGGTGGATCGGGTAAAAACTTCTTTAACATAAATTTGAACAACGGAATGATCACTTCCAAAGTGGCATTTGATTACGAAGAAAATAACCATTACACTTTAAACGTTATTGCATCGAATCCTAACTCAACGATGTATGGCACAACCCAAATAGTAATTCACATCACTGGAGTCAACGAATACTATCCAAGATTCATCCAACCGGTCTTCCATTTCGACGTTTCAGAATCGGCAGAAGTTGGTACAAGCGTTGGGCTTATCCAAGCAACCGATCAAGATTCGGGTGACGATGGGAAGGTGTATTACCTTTTTGTTGGCTCCAGCAACGATAAAGGTTTCGGAATCAGTTCCGATTCTGGGGTTATTAGCGTAGCAAGACGTTTAGACCGAGAAACACAAAACAGAGTTGTCCTTACGGTATTGGCTAAAAACGCGGGAGGTATTAGGGGCAACGATACCGATGAGGCCCAAGTTATAATATCCATACAAGACGGAAACGACCCGCCAGAATTCCTGCAAGATCTGTACGAATCGTCAGTTTCGGAAGGGGCTGCAATTGGTACTAAAGTCATAACGGTTAAAGCTATCGATAAAGATGTCAAACCCCAGAATAACCAATTTGGTTATTCGATTATTGGTGGCAACACTGACCAAGCTTTCAAAGTGGATCCACAAACAGGTGATATTGAAACCGCCAGACATTTGGATAGAGAAAGTATACCAATGTACACTCTTATAATTGGTGGGATCGATACAGGGGTACCACCTCAAACTGGTACAGCCACAGTTAAAATATCCCTCAAGGATATCAACGATAATGGTCCAATATTTGACCCCCCACAAGTTGTGGGGTACGTCGACGAAAACCAACCACCTAATACAAGTATTATGACTTTATCGGCTACTGATCCTGATTTACCCCCGAATGGAGCACCATTTACGTACAAATTAGTTGGAGGGAAGCATAAAGATTACGTTTCAATAGATAAACATACTGGAATAGTTAAAACGACCAGAAGTGTTGATAGGGAAGTAATTCCTGTTTTGGAATTAATCGTTGAAGTTGAAGATAGTGGTACACCAAAAATGCGGTCGCAACATCCTGTAACCATCAACGTATTGGACCAAAATGATAGTCCATCAACCCCAAGATCCGTCCACGTTTTGGTTTACTCCTTCAACAGTTTATTTCCGATTGGAAAGATCGCTGACGTTCATCCAAACGATCCTGATATTAAAGGAGACTACCGTTGCAAAGTACTACCCTCATCTTCCGGAGTTTTGTCAATTCCTTCCGGTTGCAATTTACATACTTCAAAAATAACTCCTGGGCAAGGTTACTCATTATCCGTTTCAGGGAATGACGGAAAACATAATGACGTCGTTTCGACTGTAACCGTCGAGTTTTTATCGTTCAATAACTCAACTGTCGAAAATTCGATTACCGTCCGGATTTTAAATTCCACCGCTTCTTACTTTCTTGTACATCATTACCGCGGACTTCTTGATTTATTAAAATCTAGTACTGAAGGAGGGGATAAATTAATTTTATACAGCATTTATGAAGAATCCAACTCCCTGGAATTAAGTTTTGCAATAAAAAACAATATTGGCTACCGATCAAAAAGTTACGTAATCGATAAAATATCCAAGAAACGAGAGGCTTTGAACAATTTATTCCATACGACAAACATCATAATTGGTTATTCTCCATGTGAGGTGAATACTTGTGAAAATGGCGGTATTTGTAGTGAAGAAATCAGTGTCAAAAGAGAAACCAAAATAACAGACAGCCAATCACTAATTTTCACGTCTCCTTATGTCAGCCATGATTTTTATTGTCGATGTGCCGATGGCTTCACCGGACAAAAGTGTAATAAACGTCAAGACCCATGCTCTCCAAACCCTTGTCAACTCGGGGGACAATGCCGAAGGCAAGGATTTGACTTCCAGTGTATTTGTCCTCCAACAAGAGATGGCCGCCATTGCGAACTAGAAAGAGGCGACGCATGTTCAAGTAACCCTTGCCACAACGGAGGTTCCTGTCGCGAAAGTCCAGATGGTTCATCTTTCTTTTGTTTATGTCGACCTGGTTACCGAGGCAACCAATGCGAAGCGATTGCTGATTCTTGCCGACCGAATCCTTGTCTACACGGAGGACTATGCGATAGCCTAAAACCTGGCTACAAATGCCATTGTACTGACGGACGATATGGCAGACATTGCGAAAAAGCAACTTATGGTTTCAATGAGCTTTCCTATATGACCTTCCCTGCTTTGGATGCCGCAACGAATGATATATCGTTCGTGTTTGCTACAACGAAACCAAACGCTTTACTTGTTTATAATTATGGACTGCAAACGGGTGGAAGATCAGACTTCGTCGCCATTGAGTTAATAAATGGTAAAGCAGTGTTTTCCTTTGGAGGTGCTAGAACTGCTATCACTACTGTCAGCGTCAAAGGAAAAGTTAATTCTCTTTCGGATGGATCATGGCATAAAATTACTGCAACCAGAAACGGAAGAGTCGTATCGCTGAGCGTTGCGTCCTGTTCCGAAAATGGCGATGTTTGTGAAGAATGCCGACCGGGAGATGACACTTGCTATGCCAATGGAATTGGTCCCACTGGGTATGTACCATTTTTTTTTTATCTATACGAGACTAAGAGCCATCACCTTATAAACCCCTTCATCATCAAAAAATTAATTCTACCCAAAACTGTTTCTAGAACTACGTCGAACGTTTTAATCATTCGCATGTAAGGCCAAAATTTTGAAGGCCGACTCTTTCGAACTAAACTTTTTCAATCCCAGACAATCCAAGCTCGCTGTCATTGAAAGACCCTTCCAGCTCAATCCAATTTGGCCCAACATCACCAAATTTCATCCGGCCCTTAGAATTTTGAGGTCCTAACTATCCATACGCTTTAATACTTCAACAAAGTACTGTTCATTGTTGATTATCTTATATTGAACAAGTCCCTGTACCTACAGTTGAACAGTTTTTCGGAAGAGACAAGCTCAGACTTTTTCATATACTTCCATTATTTTTTCACTTACGGCCTGCCCATCTCACCACAAATAAGTGCCAGTCCCTGCGAGCCCATAACAAAATCAAGTCCACCCGAACCCATCTTCAAGGAAGAATTATTGGCCTTTACTCGGGCCATGGACCAGGTCATCCGTAGTCCGTTTAGGCCCGCTTAAGTCTGAGGTACCCAGCTCCAGACCAAATACAAGCCAATGTTTTTTTCTTGAAGACAGGTTTTGAGGAGATGGGTTTGTGGGTGGAAGAGCTTTAATTTGGTTAGGATAAAAGACAAATTTTCGAACACTTGCTTAGTATAACCATAGTGACAAATGACTGTACAGGTAATTCAAAACTATTGGCCCTTTTCCCTAACGAATGTCAGCCTGCTAATTATTGGCCTGAAACCTACCATAGTGAAATATGGGTGTGTAGCCAGTATTTGAAGGTTATCAACATAGTTCCAGACCTGTTTTGATCCAAATGTGGGTCTACTAAGTGCTTCCAGCCCTAGACTATTTGAACATTATTTTCTTTGTTGCTCCCTTTGCTTCAGAGGACTATCGCGTAAACTTCAGCCTAGAAAAAATTGTAATGCTTCCAAGGATTTCTTCATCCCTATAACCAGATCCGTACAGATCCACTGCTAGTCTCCCAATTTTTAATTTGGATCCATCAGTATATCAGTTCGAAGATCAGAACTAAGAGACTGGTCTGTCGAAGTTCTATTTTGTATTCATAATATCCAAGACAGATAGAGCCATTTAAGGTAGTTTTTTGTCACGTAGGGTCCCTAAATCGTATAGGTCATATTTGGCTTTAGTCCCCAGTTCCTTTTGAGTAGTTTCTGACTTGTAAAAATTACTACTGGAACCCATTTCAGTTTCCGGTTAATTCTCAATTTTTTTTGTACAAACCCTATGGCTGTACCATTTTAGACTGGGGTTCTGAAAGTCAGTTTGGTTCTCGGAATGAATGTTACAAATACGAAATAACTGGATTTGGAGAAAGTAGTACGGACGTCGTCCAAATGTTCAACATGATCCTAATCTATTCTATAAGAAAAAGAACAAATAGTTTTGTTGTGGCTACCTTCCAGATTACTTTTGTTTATAAAAGGTCTTAACACATCTCTTTATTTTCAATCACTTCTTCTGTCCGTTAAAGCCGGTGTTGAAGAGCCTTCTGAAAATGAATGGTTTGGGCAAACCGAGTTCGAAAATAATCAAGGCTATAAAATTTTGGCTTATGCTAATCACTAACTGAAAATGGCTTCTGGAGCCTATTCTTCTCTTGAATTACAGATACGACCAAAATTTTGATAGATAGGCTTAAAAAAGCTCAGCCTGGTAGCCTTGTGCAACGTACCTTGCCGGATTAGCTTGATCCTATTGTATTTTGACTCCTGTTTGGACTACCGGGCCTATTTTTGGATAGCATCACAGATGGTACCAAAATTTTCACGGATAGGCTTCGAAAAGCTCAGCCTAGTAATCTTGTACAACGTACCCTGCCGGATTAGCTTGATCCCACTGTATTTTGACTTATGTTTGGACTATTGGGCCTATTTTTGAACAACACTACAGAGAATGCCAAAATTTTCATGGATAGGCTTCAAAAAGCTCAGCCTGGTAACCTTGTACAACATACCCTGTCGAATTAGCTTGATCCCACTGTATTTTGACTACTGTTTGGACTTTTGGGCCAATTTTTGAACAGAATTACTAGAGGCGGATGTATATATGGAGTTTTTGGGCTGCAGCTCAAAGCCCTGTGAATATAAAGAGCCCAGCCCCTATTAATGTCAATGGACAAAATTGCGAATTATAGAACACAGCTTTTTGACAAAATGGAAATTAGTTTCATTATTTACGGTCCTGAGAATAAGAGATAGGACCAAAATTTTCATAGGTCAATTCAAACAGCTTCGCCTAGTTGCTGTATGCAACGTACCCTGCTAGATTAACCTGCTGTCACTGTATTTCGACTTCTGTTTGGATTATTGGATCCATTTTTGGACTAATAACAGAGAGTACCAAAAAAAGCTCCGCCTGGTAATCTTGTGCAACATTTCTTGCTATATAAACGCGATTCCACTGTATTTTTATTTCTGTTTGTTTCTTGTGGAACACCCTTTGTCGTAATAGCCCGATCTTACTGTATTTTGACTTCTGTTTGGACTGCTGAGTCAATTTTTGGATAGAATTACAGATAGGGCCAACATTTTCATGGATCGGTTTCGAAAAGCTCCGCCTGGTAACGTGTGCAACATCTCTTGCCGTATTAGTGCGATCCAGCTGTATTTTGAATTCTGTTTGGACTTTTGGGCTCATCAAATCATAGATAAGATTAAAATTTTCATAGATCGGCTCCAAAAAGCTCCGCCTGGTAGCTTTGTATGACATACTCTATCTGATTAGATTTTGGCGAATTTGGATTGTAGGGTCCATTTTTGTGTCAGTGCCAAAAAGCTTTGCCTGTTAAACTTATTTCAATTTTTATTTGGACTGTCAGGCCCATTTTTATTCAAAATACAAATAGGATTGTAGTTTCAATAAGTGGGCTACAAAAAGTTCAGCTTGTTAATCTTGTGCAATGTCCCTTGCCGTATTAGCGCGATCTCACTGTACTTCGACTTCTGTTTGGACTATTGGGCCTATTTTTGGACAAAATTACAATTGGGACTAAAATTTTCATGGATCGGTTTCAAAGAGTTCAACGTCTTTTGTCATATTACCGTGATCTCACTGTATTTCGATTTTTATATGGACTGTAGGGTCCATTTTTGCTTAAAATTACAGGTAGGACTGAAATTTTCATAAGTTGGCTTCAAAAACCTCAGCTTGGTAACCTTGTGCAACATCTCTTGCCAAATTAGCGCGATCCCACTGTATTTTGACTTCTGTTTGGAATTTTTGGCCCAGTTTTGAACCAAAATTTCATGGGATGGCTTCAAGAAGTTCTGGGCTGGTACTATATCGAGTCGACATTGACATATTCTGATCTTGTCTTAAACTCCCAAGCCTTGTCATCATTATCTAGATCTTATTTTTATAGAAAGATGAACTGACCTAGCCTCTGTCATGTCCCTATGATAAATATTAACTGGAAATATGTCCAACTTGCACGGCAAATTGACAGTAAAAATCAAATCAATGTCAATGTCAAGTCGTTGTAGTTCCAGCTCTGCTTGGAAACTTTGTGCAACGTCCTTTACCCTATTAGCGCGATCTTTCTGTATTTTGAATTCTGTTTAGACCATTTTTGGATACAATTACAAATGGGATCAGAATTTTCTAAGGTCAACTTCAGAAAGTGCAAACTGGTAACCTTGTGCAACGTCTCTTGCTGAATGAGCGCTATCCCACTGTATTTTGACTTTTTGACCTCAATCAGAAAACCTTGTTCAAGGTCCCTAGCGCGATCCCATTGTATTTCAACTTCTGCTTGGATTTTAAGGCCCATTTTTGAGCAGAATTATAGATAATACCAAAATTTTCATTGGTGAGTTTCTAAAAGTTAGTCTGGTAAACTTGTGCAACGTACTTTACAATATTAGAGCAATCCCACTGTATTTTGACGTTTGTTTAGACTATTAGGCCCATTTTTGAACAAAATTACAGTTAGGACCAATATTTTCATTGGTCGGTTTCAAAAAGCTCCGCCTGGTAACCCTGTGCAATGTCCCTGGCCCTATTAGCGCAATCTGGTAACCTTGTGCAACGTATTCTGCAATACTAGAACAATCCCACTGTATTTTGACGTCTGTTTGGACTATTGGGCCCATTTTTGGACAGAATTACAGAGAGAACCAAAAATTTTTGGGGTCGGCCTTAAAAGGCTCTGCCAGATAACTTTGTACAACGTACCTTACCAGATTATCGAGCTCCCACTATATTTTGATGGCTGTTTGGACTATAGGGTCCATTTTTGTTCAGAATTACCAAATAGGACCAACATTTTCGTAGATTGGCTCCAAAAAGCTGAATTACTTCGATTCTACTGTATTTTGACTTCTGTTTGGATTAGGAAGCTCATTTTTAACCAAAATTTTATAGATTGGTCTAAAAAAGTTTAACCTGGTAAAACCATAAATGAAATAACGATAGTAAAAACTACTTTTTGATCTACCTCCATATACTTTTTGATAATATATCATGCTAATTCATGTTTTATTTTAGGACTCTGAATTTCAACAATCAACCTTTGCTGATTGGCGGTCTCCACAACGCTGATCCCATTCTGGAACGTCCAGAACAGATCCACACCGATGATCTAGTAGGCTGCGTGCACAGTGTGTCCATAAACGGTCGAGCTCTCAACCTAAGCAATCCAGTACAATCCAACGCAATCGAAAACACCTGTACAAGAAGAGACTCCTGTTCGAAATCAGCAGTAGATCCTTGTGGAGGATTTGGAACATGTTTGGACCATTGGTACACTGTCAATTGTTATTGTGGATCCAATCTAATTGCTCCTAATTGTCAACATGCTTTGGAACCAGTTTCACTTAGCGATAATGGTTTCGTTGAGTTTGAAATTTCGGAGAAGCATAGAAGAATGCAATTGTTGGATTCTCTTTATGGAGGAACGACCCAATGGCAAAGCAGGAAGAAGAGATCAGTGTCGCAAACATCACAAAGTAGTACTAATTCTTCACCGGTTAAAAGTTTAAGTGTGCTGTTTAGGACTGTGCGGGAAAATGGTGTATTGTTCTACGCGGCTAGTAACAAACATTATACATCGGTAGAATTGATTGATGGACAAATTGTGTACACTTCACGACTGTCTTCTGTTATAAATATGACAAGTTCTCATGCTAATGTTGTTGATGGTAAATGGCACAATCTTACTTTGAGATCCCACAATCGAGCGTTGCAACTTTTATTGGATCATGGAAGACTTGGTGAGGAGCTCGATTCAGCGGGTGTCCACGATTTTCTTGATCCTTATTTGACTGCTTTGTTTCTTGGGGGTGTCAAACAAAATTTGTATTATGTTAATAATAGGGCTCCTGTTATGTTCGAAGGTTGTCTGGTGAATTTTACTATTAACAATGAAATACAACCATTTAATGGATCAGGAAGTATTTTTGGGGGTGTAATTTTACATGGAAAGGTTGTTAAAAATTGTCACGGTCCGATTGGTGTTGGAACAGCAGCCATTCCTGATCCATTAAGTATTGGTATTACTTTGGTTATTGTATTCTTTGTGGTATTATTAGTTGCAATTCTAGTTTCCTTCATTGTTTTTCGTTTACGGAAACAGAAAAAAGAGAAAAATGGGTCTCCTGGTAATTCGGCCGCCATGCACACCAAACAAAATGGAGGCCCAACTTTGATTACCGGAGGTGGATTAGTTTCATCAGGAGCAGATAATGTTATCAGTAGACAACTTCATGCTGGTGATACTGCTATAGCGTATCACTCGGAAAATGGTGATGTTATTCGTGGCGTTGGGGGCCATCATTTAGTCGGACCCGAATTGTTATCCAAAAAGTTTAAAGAGCGTGAAATTGGCGGTAATACGGAACATCAAAGACCGCAGCGACCTGATATAATTGAACGAGAAGTTGTGAGTAAAAGTTCACCAATGAGGGATGATCATCATCCACCTTTACCGCCATCTTCAAGCCACACTCACGACCATCCTCCCACTGATATCAATTCTGAGTTACCAGAACATTATGATTTAGAAAATGCTAGTTCGATAGCTCCTTCCGATATAGATATAGTCTATCATTATAAGGGGTACCGCGAAGCTGGAGGGGTGAGAAAATATAAAGCGACTCCCCCGCCGGTCGCTACGTATCATCACAAGCACGCAGCCGCCCAAGCGCAAGCACAACACAGACACTCCCCGCATCATGCGGGGGGGTTTCCACCACGTGCGCCCCCTGTGTCAGCCAACTCTGGCCCACGTACGCACCAAAGCACCCCGCTAGCGCGATTAAGCCCCAGCAGCGAACTCAGCGCGCAGCAGCCCCGAATTCTCACCCTCCACGATATTAGCGGCAAGCCGCTTCAAAGTGCACTCCTCGCAACTACCTCAAGCTCTGGGGGCGTCGGCAAAGACGCACTACACAGCAACAGTGAACGCAGTCTCAATAGCCCTGTGATGTCCCAACTCAGCGGCCAGAGCAGCGGCAGTCGAAAAGCAAACGCTCCGCCTCCTGTTAATAATTCCTCAACTGGAATGGGACTCACAGCTGAAGAAATCGAGAGGCTTAACTCTCGACCGAGAACATCCAGCCTCGTATCGACTTTGGACGCCGTGTCTAGTTCAAGTGAAGCGCCACGAGGTGCCGGGGCAAGCCATCTAACTCATCTACATCACTCACCAGCTCCTGATACTCACAGGAGCTCCACATCGACGGATGAAAGTGGGAATGATAGTTTTACTTGCTCGGAAATTGAGTATGACAACGCAAGTTTAGCTGGTGATAAATACAAACCGCCTCCGGAGGCTGATAGAAGAGCGGATGCAGGGGCGCAAAGTAATAAACCTGTACCTGTTCCGCCGCCATCTTACGACGGTTTCGATTCTTCGTTTCGTGGCTCGCTTAGCACTTTAGTGGCGTCAGATGACGAGCTAGGAGGGCCTCTTTATCGTCCTCCAGCAGGGTCTCCATCCACTACGTCTGCCTTAGGATGGGATTACCTCTTAAATTGGGGCCCCAATTTCGAAAGTCTCGTGGGAGTGTTTAAAGACATTGCAGAGCTACCTGATTCTGTGAACGGCCGCGTTCCTGCTGCCCTCCGTCTTCCTACAGCGCCAAAACCCTCTGAAGAATATGTATAGTCCTTCGTGTAATTAGTGTAATACGAAATTGTGCATACGTATAGTGTAGTTATAAATATGAACTTTTTTTAAAATAATAGGTTTTTTCAATTCAACTTTCTCATCATTAATTTCAAGCTGTAAACCTTGTATCAAGGAATATTTTTAGATGATGTCTGTTCACAGAAATCTTGCCATAAAAAATTAATGATCAGTAAAGTGCCTCTTTTGTTTTGTACGAAGTGAAATAGGTTAAAAAAAATGTAAATATTTATTAAAATCAGTCATTTGATGTAGAAATTAATTTAAAATAACAATAAAGAAAAAAGTCCAATATTATTTATGTCACTATTTTATTATTAATAGATAAGTTTTAAAATGTATTAATATTTTGATAACCAGTTTAACCTCAAATCGCGGGAAAACATTTTCGCGCGAGAACCGAATTCAAAACTCGAAAAACTGTAACGATACAGAACCAATTAATAATATTAATAAAATACAATATAAAATAACTATTTTTGGAAGTATTGACTTAAAAATAAAAAAATTTGTTGTTAATATATAAATTGAATTTGCAGTGACACATATGCAAATACAAAAATACATAATTATAATTAAAATAGTCCAAATATTTGATGTATGGATTAGACTGAAAGAAATTTATGTTCAAATACATCGTAAATTATATTTTTAGTGCTAAAATCATAAAAACCTGTGACTATATTAAGTTTGGAATCCTTTGTTCTGGAACTCCATTTGAATTTCTCTGGAATGTTCCACTTTAAAAAACTGTGTCAGTTTAATAATAAAAATGCATTCCTTCAAGAAAAAATAATATAGGAAAAAACTTGCGTTGTGACTAATGACTAATTGAATTTGTCTGTTTAAAATCATTTATTTTTGAATGCATGATGCAAATCAAATATTAAAATATGATTTACAAATAATAAAATACAATGTTTTAAATAATACAGCAGTTGAGGCAAAACACAAATTGTTTGCAATGGATTCAAATGCGAACTGTTTTCTTGGAAGTTTTTGAATACTATTGTGGTGATTAGTGCATTATTATTGATTTATTTTTTGGGGCTCAGGAGACTGTGAAATCCAAATCGGAGCGGCAAATGTCAAAAAGTGAGTAATATTTGTATGTTTTTATATGTTCATAATATAACCTACAAATGTGTGCTGAGTTAAGAATATTTAAGATTTATTGGAAAAAATAATAACTTAAAGAAGTGATGTTTACGGGTTGTAAAATTGATTGAAATACAGTTGCTTAAATATCAGGACGCCTATTCTAATTCGTAGAGACAACTTGGAGACAGGTCGCAGTCTCTAAGTGATTTGTGTCATGATTTGAATATTGTATATTGGTGCTAACAATATGATCTACTAATTTATGCTGGTAACAAGAAAGGTTGATACTTACATCAAATTTAATCCATGATTATACATTTTGTGTAATTCATTATTAATCATTGTAGTTAAATTTTGTTCTATTGTTATAATTTGATGGCATACAAATGTCAAAAACAGACATCTAGCTAAAGAAACTAACTTGAGCCTGTCTCTTATTTCTGGAAGACTATCTTCAACGAAAGTGACATTGAATTAGTTCTCCAATTGTCCGCTAGATGATACATTTATCAAAAATTTCTAAAATGACGTCAAAAAGCTGTCTACGAATTAGAATTGAGCCCCAAAATATTCTGAACATAGATAATATATTTTATACATATTCTTACAACCCCTGATTGAAAATCGCTGTGAAACAGTGGCACCAAATATTTCTATCTTATCAATAGCTAAAAGAACTCATTTGAAGTTTTAATGTTTCCTGCAGTGTGATTGCTGTAGCAAATGATTTTCGTGTGATGCTGAAAATATTTTTTTATCTCCCCGATCTTTACATAATACATGTATTGTAATTGAAGTTTTTTGACAGTTCGAGATTTTGATTTTGAGGTTTTAGACCCTACTGAACCCGAAAAACATAATATTTTTTTCTAATTAACTTGTATTTTCTTAGATCATTTGCTGAAGATGAGCCCAGCTGACGAGGTGGATGGACAACGAGGGAAAGAACATCGTGGGAGGAACTGAGGATGAGCCCAACTCTCAATATTTGTTTTGTTGAATGTGATTCATCAAAATTTGTTTTAAGTTTCTGATTCAGGTTGCCGGTCGTCGATCATCGTTACATCGTTGCATCATCAGCTAGGTAATATAATATTGCGCATTATATAACTATTTTTAAATTACTGTTGGAATAATTTTTCTAATATTCGAATTTATAATTCCAGAAGATGGCAATCTACAGCAGCAGCAACAGCAACCAGAATCCAGAGAACTTCGGAAAAAGCTCAAGAAAATCACTTTTGCCCGCTGCTTGCAAAGTTCAAGTAAGTTTCTGATTAATATATATTCATATGATTTTCCAATATTTCCCAATTATTAGGATTTTATTGTAATATTTCATTTTCTATTACAGATGCAGCAGCGAAGAGCCGCTCCTCTGTCTAAGTTTTGCTGGGGTTTCCCTAGACGCTAAGGTAGAATTTTCGTCTCTTTCCCCTTAGTCATTGCCTGGAGACGAAACAAGGTTAAAAAATTCATCTTGTTTCTGCCACCTGCCGCTTCCAGTTTCCAGAGAACACCGGAGAAGATGCTCAAGAAAACTGCTTCACTTCTGCTCTGCTGCTTGCATTGTTCAAGTAAGTATCTTATTTATCTGACTATCATATTTTTTCCAATTAAGTAATTATTTAAATTTTATTATAATTTTTATATTTTGTTACAGCTGCAACAGCCAAGTCACTGCCCGAAGACGAAATAAGGGTTGAAAATGCATCTTGTTCCTGTAATTTCTTCAAAAAACTTCGAAATATAATTTTTATCCAACAAATTATTGTTGTTTTATTTATTATAGTTGAATAGTGTTGAGTAAAAAATAAAGTAGTATTGTAAATAATATTCAATAACTAGTATTTTTATGTAAATTTAAGAAATAAATATGGACAAAATAATGATAAAAATTATATTATATGTAATAAATGAAAAACACTGTAATCTGATGTATAATTGTACCAATTTATACATTAATAAAAGCTATATGTTAAAAAATATTCGCTTCTTATTACTTCCATAAAGAATTTAGTTCCAAAGGCTATCGCAAGATAGCAGCACCTGTCAATAAGACCAATTAGCAAAGCTCTCTCAAGGTATTAAATAGCGATTTTCTCAAAAACTAGGAAGTTTGGGGGCAAATATTTCAAATAAAAGTTATATAATTCTCAACGCCCTACAAGATTAAGTTGCAAGAATTTTTTGAGAAGCTTATGGTTTTGAGGAACGATATGCTACTACCCTTAATTTAAAACATGGGAAAAAATTTTCATGACATTTTTAGAAGCCCTTTCAAAGCTGCGCACAATAATGTAATTCGATTATAGATAATCCAAGATTTTCTTACTTCACTCTTCAAAATCAACCCCAATTTTTACAATTTTAAAAAGAAAAGTATATTTTCACGCTAATTGGAGACTGCTGACTATGAATCTGGAAAGAAAATTGGAAAATTCCTTAATTTGGAGAAGCTGTGAGGGAAATTCAATTCTCCCATAAATAACACATCTGTACACCCTAATTAGGGTCTGTAGGGTACGAATATGCAATCAGAATTTAATTTGGACCTTCAGTTTTCGAGAAAATAAAAAATAAAAAAACATGCAGTAAAGAGGTAATTTTTATTTGAAATCTTATGGTCGCAGAATTATTTCTTAATTAATTCGATAGGGTCGTAGGGACCCGGGACTAGGGTCATTGGAAAGGTCTCTCCGAGGTCATTTTTGTTAAAATAGCTACCTTTGGTAGCGTTAGTTCGAGGATTTTGCGATATCTCCAAGGGTTTTCGAGATAATTGAGTTTAAAGATTTTTTCAATTTATCCTTAAAAATCAACCCCAATTTTCACAATTTCATAGATATAAGTATATTTTCACGTTAATTGGAACCTGCTGATTACGAATCTGAAAAGAAAATTGGAAAATTCCTTAATTTGGAGAAGTTGTGAGGGAAATTCAATTCTCCCATAAATAACACATCTGTACACCCTAATTAGGGTCTGTAGGGTACGAATATGCAATCAGAATTTAATTTGGACCTTCAGTTTTCGAGAAAATAAAAAATAAAAAAACATGCAGTAAAGAGGTAATTTTTATTTGAAATCTTATGGTCGCAGAATTATTTCTTAATTAATTCGATAGGGTCGTAGGGACCCGGGACTAGGGTCATTGGAAAGGTCTCTCCGAGGTCATTTTTGTTAAAATAGCTACCTTTGGTAGCGTTAGTTCGAGGATTTTGCGATATCTCCAAGGGTTTTCGAGATAATTGAGTTTAAAGATTTTTTCAATTTATCCTTAAAAATCAACCCCAATTTTCACAATTTCATAGATATAAGTATATTTTCACGTTAATTGGAACCTGCTGATTACGAATCTGAAAAGAAAATTGGAAAATTCCTTAATTTGGAGAAGTTGTGAGGGAAATTCAATTCTCCCATAAATAACACATCTGTACACCCTAATTAGGGTCTGTAGGGTACGAATATGCAATCAGAATTTAATTTGGACCTTCAGTTTTCGAGAAAATAAAAAATAAAAAAACATGCAGTAAAGAGGTAATTTTTATTTGAAATCTTATGGTCGCAGAATTATTTCTTAATTAATTCGATAGGGTCGTAGGGACCCGGGACTAGGGTCATTGGAAAGGTCTCTCCGAGGTCATTTTTGTTAAAAAAGCTACCTTTGGTAGCGTTAGTTCGAGGATTTTGCGATATCTCCAAGGGTTTTCGAGATAATTGAGTTTAAAGAGTTTTTTCACTTTACCCTTATAAATCAACCCCAATTCTCACAATTTCATAAAGTAAAGTAAATTTTCACGCTAATTGGAACCTGCTGATCACGAATCTGGAAAGAAAATTGGAAAATTCCTTTATTTGGAGAAGTTGTGAGGGAAATTCAATTCCCCCGTAAATAACACATCTGTATACCCTAATTAGGGTCTCTATGCACTCCGAATAATTCTTGAGTCACTATTCAAATAATAATTATAAACCAATATTCACACTCGTTAGAATTTAATAAAGAATATATTTTGATCAAAAATAATCTAATAGGCACTAGTTCCTTTAAATAGTCAGAGATGGCAGCATCTAGCACGTTTTTGAACAAAAACTTTTTAATTGCAAAAAATAGCGACTATTTGGCATGGATATGTATAACAAAGTATTTTGAATATTTAATTCTGGTTAAATTTGATATTTTTGATCAATTACAATAGTAAAAATAAAACTATTTGATAAATATTTTTTATTAGCATCTATCGACAGATGCTGCCAGCTGGCGGCTAATTTTCGAACTTCATTCATGACTTGGAGGGAAAAAATGAATTATTTAAATTACTGATAGGTTTTAGCAATATATTCTAATTTCAACAATACAATTCAAAAATTCTAAATGTATTTACATCAAAAATAAAAAATACAAAATACATTATTAAATTTGATTTATTTTGCAAACTATTTAATAATACATTTATTTCCCTAACTACTCCTGAAAACAATAAAAATAGGTTTTAGAAATAAATACAACTGTTTTTGTGGGAATGAGTTTATTTTGGAAATTAGGAAAGGGTACAAAGGTTTGAAGATTAATTGTTGAATACTCGATGCTGTTGTGTTGTTGGAAGTCGTGTTCGCGATGTTGTTGCGTTGTTGTAAGCCTTGTTCGCCCCCAGGCAATGACTAAGGGGGAAGAGACGAACTCTTCTCCGGGAATTCTCCCTTTGGGCCTAGGGAAACCCCAGCAAAACCTAGACCAGAGAAGCGCTTCTTCGCGTGCTGCAACTGAAACAACAAAATAATTATTTCAAGCCAGAAAATTTGGAAAATAAATTAACTTACTTGAGCTTTGCAAGCGGCGGGCAAAATTATTCAGTTGACTTCTTTAAAGTTGAATCTGGGGCCTGGAACAGCTGCTACTGATGTACTGATTTTCTGCAGCTACTGGAGGACTTCTTGGACGGCTGCTAGGCTCTGATTCTGCTGCTGGGCTCTCTTGGACATCTACGAAGATCTCTGAAGTCTGATTGTTACTGCAGCTGCAAGTTGCCATCTCCTGGACTCTAAATTTAAATTATAAATTCAAATATTAGAAAAATTATTTTAGCTGTAGTTAAAAACAGTTATACGGGGTGTGCAACGAAATGCGGAACGTAGGATTTTTGAAATGTGCGGATATTGGCTCTCCTGTATATGTAAGAGCGAAAGTACAAGAATGGAAAGTTGTTTAAAATAAAATTTCACTTATGAAAAGTCTTCATTTGATGCCTTAGAATATCTGTAGTATCAGATATTTAGAAAATAAAGTATGACATTTTCCTGAAAAATCAGATAGCCATGGAAATAAAAAACGAATGGAACAAGTTTTTATTCGGACAATTCAATTCCGTGTTATTATTTTAATTTTTTTAGATGATACAGAAATTCTACTGCATTAAATGAAGACTTCTCAAAAGTTAAAACTGCTTTTTAAACAACTTTTCATCATTGTTAATAATTGTTGTTATAACACGGAATTGAATTGTCAGAATGGGAGTTTGTTTCATACATTTTTTTATTTTCATGGCTATCTGATTTTTGACGGAAATGTCATATTTTATTTCTTAAATATCTTCTGCTACATATGTTCTACTGCATTAAATAAAGACTTTTCATGAGTAAAAATTGATTTTAAACAACTTTTCATTCTAATACTTTTGCTCTAACATAAATAGGAGAGCCAATATCCATGCATTTTAAAAAACCTATGTTCTGCATTATACAGGATGTATGATAAGCAATATTATATTACCTAGTTGGTAATGTGATGATGTTACGACGATTGACGACCGCCAACCTAAAACAGAAACTTAAAGCATACTTTGGTGAATCATATTCAACAAAAAAATATTGAGAGTTGATTTTGGCAGCTGGGCTCATCCTCAGCTCCTCCCACGTTGTCCATTCCCTCGATGTCCATCCACCTCAACAGCTGGGCTCATCCTCAGCAAATGATCTGAAAAAATACAAATTGATTAGAAATCTGCGAAAAAACAATACAAATAGCTGAAAGAAAAATAATTAGAGCCTGAAAAGCAAAGTTTATTAGTCAACTTACGTCCTGGTTTAAATTTGTTGGAGGTGGTGATGAAAGAAGAAGCTGAAAGGGAATTTTTCATTAATTACATTCATTCAACATTCGTTCAACTTTCAAACGTGTTTTGTGTGTGATTGGCGCCTATTCGACGGATTAATTTATTTGGAGAGCTAGCTAACGCGATTGATTGTTGCTTTTTAATTTCGCGAGATAATTTAAAAGTGTTCGGTTATATTATGCTACTGATATTGACTCTACTTTACTACCCCAATGAGTGCCTGAGCGCTCAGACACCCAAGCACCGGTGTGCTCGTCGTTTGCAAAAAAAAAATACGTTGTTCGAATACGTGGCCAATGCATATTCCGAGGCCCGCGATACCGCCTAATTACGCGATATGGTAACCTTAAGTATCGGTCTCAGCTAATGTTGTTTCTTGAACTTAATCAAGGACCCCCGCCAATTACCATATTTTCCGACTTCCGATAGGTACATATCGAGAGTATGCCGTTACTCCCCAGTTAATTCGCTCGTTCGCCCTAGAACTCATTGCAAATCCACGCGATGGTGTTCACCAGGGGGGGTGCCTCTCGTAGCGGTACCTACGTGTGCACCGATTCCCACGTTGGACCTTTCATTACAGGCCTTTGCAAAAAAACCAAGACATTTTATTTATTTATTACATAATAAAAGCAAAGACTAACATCGCATATCACATGCACCTAACGCACATGCAATTGCGGAACAAAAATCCCAATTTACATATTTAAATATACAAAATTTTGATCTCTACGTTAATAAGCAATATTTAAAACCCCAAATATAACACTTGAACACTTTTAAAGTACTTTAAATCAACGATTTGTTCACGAGTCACGCGACGTACATCCGAACTGTACGAATTATCAAGCAACAATGCCATATAGCATATACAAAGCATTGTGCGCTGGCCTGAACACCTGCAGCCAAGCAAGTTGAAACTTCGTTACTTAATAAATCCAAATTAAACAAGAATGTTTTAATCAATAAATTTGTATACAGATGTACTTTTAAAACAAAAAAAGCCAATACATGACCTCCCGCTCTAAATATTCAGCAATATTTTAATTCAATCGTTTCCTAATATAAAATAAGGGGGTGAAATTAATTTGAAATTAATTTTTAAGAAGTAAAATATGTTCTAAAATTTTGTAATGATTCATTGCTCAGAAATAATAGAAATTTTATTATTATATTATTATTTTACGGACGAAAATACATTTTTCATGGGGTGAAACACCCTTTTGAATTAAATTCATGAAAGTCTTCTAACAATTAGGAAATACTATTAAAAGAGTAACTTCAAGAATTTTGGAAAGCGTTTTTTGATTTATTTCTGAACTATAACCCTTAAAAAAATTGAATTGAAAGGCTATCAGTAACGAATAAAATTTTCTTCCCACTTTTAAATTAAGAGTAGTTTTTTAGAATTGAATCTTGTAGGAAATTAAAAGTTATGTAAGTTTTATTCAAAATATTTGTCCCTTAGCATTTTAGTTTTCGAGTTATTGCTAATTAAAAACTATGAGTTTTACAGTTCATTTCAGTCAAGAACAATCCAAAGGCTCTTATGGGACTACGATTTATTTTTATAATATCTTGAGAAGCTTTTAGGGAACAATGACCTCTTGACAGAATTTCGGAACTAAATTAATTAGAGATATAAAGGATAGTATTTTAAATGAAGAAATTAGAAGCGTTCATTTTAAAAGCAGATATTACAACTTTTAACAATAATATACTAGATTACAGTATTATTTATTATTAATACAGTTTGTGATTAAATAAAATTATTACTGATGCACGAGCTGCAAATACAAATAGTTACTTTAAATTTAATGCGCCATTCAAGATTAAATAATTGTTTCTGAGTAAGCCAGTGGCCTAATAAAATTAAAATTGTAGGTATAAACTTAGATGGGATATAGATTTATGTAGAAATGATATCAATTGCCAATTTATCTTATTTCGTTCTGAAGATACAGCAAAAAACAGTTGTGAGTATTGAATCCAATCAATCATATTTGTATTTCTGAAGATAATTCAATTAAACTTTCCATTCTGTTATATCTAAGTTATAATTCACAATGGGCGTAGCATAAGAAGTACATAACATAATTCTTATGAAAATCTTATGCGTGTTCACAAAGCATAAAAATTATTTTATTGGGATATTGCGGCCTGAGTTGGTTATAAAATATAGTTACTTTAAGTTTTCCTAATTCACAATGGGCGTGAGCATAAGAAGTATATAAGAAATACATAAGACATGAAGTTGAACATGTGCAATTCTTATGGCCGTGTTCACAATGATCTTACGTATTTCTTATGCTTACGTAGTGCATAACAGCTGCATAAAAAAGTTGAAATCATCTCAACATTACGTATTTCTTACGCATATATTTTCTTAATGCGCATGTCCAATATATTCTTACAGACACAGACAGTAAATGTGTCAAATGATTGAAAATAAATTTGTTTTTGTGGTTAGGAATAAGTATAATCTTTGTTTTAATAACAATACTAAACCAATTTCGTCTTCCAAAAAAGACATTTAATTGCAAACATGTGCAGAAACAAAAATACTGCCCTAGACTAAGAGCTTTAATATGAAAAACAAAACCAAAAGCAATGAGAAATATTTTAAAATATAAAATGAAAAAAATGAGTCTTTGAAACAGTTGTTTTGATAAAATAATCGAATTAAAACAAAAATAAAGCAAAGCGTTGTTTAGGACAAGTGATTTAAATTGTGTCAGATACTAAAAACTGAAAATACCTGTATTTTATAACCAACTCAGGCCGCAATATCCCTATAAAATAATTTTTATGCTTTGCTTATGCTATGCTCATTGTGAACACGCATAAGATTTTCATAAGAATTATTTTATGTTCTCCTTATGCTACGCCCATTGTGAATTATGGCTAGTATCTGTCACAATTTAAATGACTTGTACTAAACAACGTTTTGCTTTATTTTTGTTTTGATTCGATTATTTTATCAAAACAGCTTTTTTAAAGACTCCTTATATTTGAAAATATTTTTCGTTGCTTTTGGTTTTGTTTTTTTAATATTAAAGCTCTTGTTTAGGGCATTACTTTTGTTTCTGCATATGTTTGCAATTAAATGTCTTTTTTGGAAGACGAAATTCGTTTAGTATTGTTATTAAAACAAAGATTATAAATATTCCTAACCACAAAAACAAGTTTATTTTCATTCATTTGACACATTTTCTGTCTGTGTCTGTAAAACTATATTGGACATGCGCATTAAGAAAATGTATGCGTAAAAATCTTAGATCATAAATAATATCTAGATGGAAGAAATTGCGAACGGTTACGACGGAAAGAGATGGAAGATATTTTGTAAGAAAGCTGGAGAAATGAACTGCGCAAGTGTGACAATAATCAAATTTCGGGTTGTCAAGCCCGAAAAATGATAAACACATGATGTAATGAGTTCTTATTTCTGTAAAAAATATTTATATTTATTCGCCGTTTTCTAGTTGTAAAGTACATCTTCCTAACATTAATTTTATAAATAGCAAATAGAATTCGATAGACATGCGCAGTTCGTTTCACTTCATTATGCATTCTTTATATTTTATTTCTTTGTCCCTCTAACGTAAACTGTATTTTCCTCTCTTTCTGGCATAACCGTTCGCAAAAATGTGTTGTGTGATATAGGATTCCTTCCATCTAGATATTATTTATGATCTAAGGTCAAGCCCGAAAAATGATAAACACATGATGTAATGAGTTCTTATTTCTGTAAAAAATATGTATATTTATTCGCCGTTTTCTAGATGCAAAGTACATTTTCTTAACATTGCTTTTATAAATAACAAATGAAATTCGATAGACATGCGCAGTTCGTTTCGCTTAATTTTTCTTTCATTATATTTTATTTCTCTGTCCCTCTAACGTAACCTATATTTTCTTCTCTTTCTGGCATAACCGTATTGTGTAAAGGCTGGTTTATGATGGATTTAATTTACAAATTCAGATTCTGTCAAATATAAATCCAGCCAATCAAAGACATTGGCTGACATGTCAAAAATTTCAAATTGTCAACTGTCACAGAAAATATATTCAAATCATGAATATGGTGGAGGAGCATCAATATTCATATGATAAAAGTGATAAATCAAACCGAGATTCAATTATTTGTGCAAATAAAATGGTTTTGGCGATGTAAAATGGCTATTCAAAAGGTCAATTTTAGGTTATATTCCAAAAAAGAGAAGAGAACGGGGATCTAAAACTATGAATCTAAATTTTTAAATGTAAATTTCTAAAATAAATCCATCATAAACCAGCCTTAATACAGGACTCCTTCCATCTAGATATTATTTATGATCTAAGGTAAGAAATACGTAAAGTTGAGGTGATTTCAACTTTCTTATGCAACTGTTATGCACTACGTAAGCATAAGAAATACATAAGAGCATTGTGAACACGGCCATAAGAATCGCACATGTTTAACTTTATGTCTTATGCATTTCTTATGTATTTCTCATGCTTACGCCTATTGTGAATTATCGCTAAGCAAAAAAACTATTAAGATGAATAAAAAATGTGCCTGTACCGCAATTGAAGACGTATAACATGTTGATGGTTGAAAAATTAAGGGTTGAACTGGTTTTATAATAAATCGTAATAAATGAGCTTCGTATTACCGTTTGTTTCATCATTAAACGATTGTTAGTTCAGAAGATATCAGCTTTTAAAGTTATTGCTTTATTTAACTCCCTATATTGACAGGGCTGGGATATTGAGGGCATGACACATGACATTCAAATCAACGTTTATTACATTATTCTACGGTTTTTATTTCAGGAGAATAATAATAGCTATTTTAAGAGATATCTGCTCCTCTTATATTGATAGGGGTTGAAAATCAAGGGCAGCAACTAATTTTGTAACAAATGATATTACATTGGCTTCAAATTAACATTTATTTCATCATTTCACTATTTTTATTTCAGAAGATACAAGCTTTCAAAGCTGTTGCAAACATTCAACCCCCTTTACTACCAAGGTTTGTTTATGAAGCACTGCAAATGATTTTAAAATAAATGGTCCTATCTGAGCTTTCTTTTAACGTTTAGTATATTGTTCCACGATTATTATTTTAAGAGATACAAGCCTTCAAAGTCATTGTATCATTCATCCCTTAGTACTACCAGATTAGAATAATAAAGGGTTATTATAAAAATTACTATTAACGTTTAGTACATTATTCTACGATTATTATTTCAGGAGATACAAGCATTCAAAGTGTGACAAATTCTTGTTGCATAATTTAATTATTATTATATTATTAGGTTTGATAGACTTTTTACTTACTTTTTAAGTATTGTGAAACCGACAAAAATCCTTGAATCCAATTTTACTATTTTCGGCTTGTCAGAAAGTGTACAAGTACTGAAATTGTGAGGAATAAAAAAGAATAGAATTAATTGAAGAAAAATTGTTTTGCATTTAATAAACGATTATATTTTACCGAGTATTGAACATAATATATGTACATATAAAAAAATGAAACAATATACACAATAAATTTATATATATACACACATAAAATAGGTAATAGATTCATTTATGTTCACAACGAATCCTCTTATGATTTCTTATGCAAAGACAGTGAACCAATTGTGGTTCAAGTTCGCACAATTGCACGTACGAATATTGGTTTTAATGCTTAAGACATACAGATACAAAGTATTGCTTTCTTTGTTAGTCACATGTTGTAAAAATATCACTTACTCACAATTTGGCATTTATTTGCCCCACTTCTCTAATTCACATTCTCCACTCTATATTCCTTTACAGTTAACAGAAATCTACCGATGAAAAAAAACAATCTAATCATTGATTAGTTCATTCATCATTACAACAGCTGTACGTATACACATTAGTTATATTTTTAGTTCTATTTTTATATAAAATTATTGAAGAGTTCTACTCGTGGCAAAATTAAATATTTTACGATGTTATACTCTATTTTTCATAAGAAATAATTTTGACCAATCACGGCACCGAAACCTAGTTCACAATAGCAAAAAATGAGTTACTCAGAGGTGTTTTTAACATCAGTCGAAATCCATTTGAACTGAATTCAATCATGGGCTTGCCAGCCAGCAGATCATTCATCAATTTAAATAAAAATTTAAGAATAAAAATGGTCGATGTAAATAAGAATAAAAAATCATTTGACGCTAGGCTTTTTCAATTTTGACAGTCTATATGTAGTTGTTACACATGATCATAGAATGAATGTCAAACTAAAATTTTACTTTATTGTTTTTTCGCTTGTGAGATGTTTAAAAATTCAAGCATGGTGCTTGGCAGAAACACAAATAATTTAAAAAAACTTATTTTTTATTAACATAAATGAAAAATTGAGATTTGAATATCTGATTATTTGTAAATTAATATCATTTGACGCTAGCCATTTTTTACCTTTTACAGTCTATATGTAACCGGCCATTGAGTGAAATGTAAAATTTCGATTAGTTCACATTAAACTGTGTAATACAAATTTAGCACAATAAACACGAACAATAACAAATAGATGTCTTATAACTTCATTTGACATGTTATTAATCTCACAATATTTTTATTTTAATAATTGAGGGTCAATTCAGTAAGTGGAAATCCCGCCAAATTTGAATTCGTTATTAAAATTGACTTCGAAACGAAGTGTCTACGACTTTCTTATAAAAAATACAGTATGGGTTAGAAGGTGCTCATAAAAGAATCTGGAGTTCTATTACGAACATTTGCCAACCATGTAAGTATATTATTTTTCGCACGATCGATTAATCGTGATATTGTACGGTTAAAAAAGCCTGGTTGTCTACTAGAATCTTGCCACAGAGTTGTCAAATGCTGTCGATTGTGCGAAAAATAGGTTATGTTTTACAAATGCGTCTTTAATTACAGTGAATCTACCGCAAATTTTATTTTTACATTGTGTAGGTACTGTAATGGTTATGCAAAATTTATTTTATAAATAATTAGTAGTACTCGCTATTCTAATGATTAATGTACCGCCTGTATACACTGTAGCCAAGATTATTTTACATTTTCTATTACAACGGGTCGTTACGTACTTTTACGGCAATATAGTGAAAAAGGGTAGATTCAAGGAGACAAGGACTATGATTTGAGAGTGTATATTTATATTAAGCACCAAGAGAGGAGAGGAAAAAGAGACCTTTCAACTTAAACATGAGTATTTACATATTATCGTCTAAATCTATAGAGCGAGTATCGCTTGATCTACTTTGGGTGACTTATCAGTCAGAGTTTTTGTGCATTCATGTCATTCAGTTCACATCGTTTAGGGGATTTTGGCGTAGAATGTCCCACGCACAGTTTACAGTAGCATCACAGACGTGCAGCTCGCAGGGATTGAGGGGCGAAGTGAAGCACACACGCATTACCCATAAATGCAACAGTCATCACAAACTACAGTATATTTATACCATATATAAAAAGCTTCTTTTGATATATGTTTCTTTGTTTTATTTACAATCATATTTAATATATTTATGCCTAGATAGTAATTAATATTGCAGAAACCATTCAATCTTCATTTATTTGCTGATTTCACTCGTTTTGCGTACAAGCTCATGTCACTATTTTACGTAGGTGGCTTACTGGCTGCTGAATTTAAGAGAGTTTAAGAGTGTACCCTGTTTGAAATATTAAAGAAACAAAGTACACGGAAAATTTAATTCGGAAATTAAAACATTCATATGTAGGCCTCACTAAAGGACAACTGCAAATTTAGGGCCTTCATTTTCAACATTAAATTAATTATAATAGCCAGTTGCATTTATTATTATTTACTTCAATTGTCAAATTATTAATTACGTGTTTTCAACCTCACTCTTTGACACATACAAATCTGTATAATTAATAAATCTTAAAAGCAAGTAAATTATTATTACAATGCATTTTTTTTGGATACGCGTTATTTGAAAATTGAATTAACTAACAGCAGGTTCATTAATTTCATGCAACCGGCCCATTGAATATCAAAATTGCGTTCGAATTTCATTTTAGATTCCATCAAATAATTATACAGGTGATAACAGAAGACCAAACTTTCCTGGTTTTCTGCTCTCCTAATCATTAAACCTATCCTAAAGTACAATGCAGTCAAACTGAAAAAAAAAACTAATTCTGCTTGTCTAATTACGGCAAGAATTCAATATTAAATGTTTTTCACAAGATCAAAAACCTATTATTTGTAATTACGTGTCAAATTGATAAATTGAACAGACGATTAATACTGACAGTCTGTCGAGCTGAAATTTATACAAATTATTTTGTTTTTTTAATGCCTGGTTTTATAAAAGGCAGAGTAAATAAAATTTACTCTATTTGTCTGATGTAAGAAAATTCAAATTGCTTAGAATTTGTTACATAAAATGAGTTTTATCTACGATCGTATTAAAAGTGACAGTTTTTTACATAATTCTCAATGTATAAGTAGGCTTTTGTCGAAAACTGTACGATAAAATATTAGGAGAGTAGAATATCACAATCTGTTTTGTTTTTATTAGGTTTGATGCTTTTCTGATTAAAAATTTGGCAAACACATGTAGGATGTTGAAAATGACGGCCCAATTTGAACTGATAATGTAGTTACGTCTGCTTGTGGAACGCAATGGTCAAACAGTTCGTTTCATTCTTCATTGTGATTAATAAAGTTCGTTCACAGTTCAGTAGGTAATTATCAAAATATTAAATGCTTCAGGATTTGCATTGTTTGATATTAAAAATATTTATATGTCCTTACAAGTAATTAGTTATTTATCATTACTCTATTCGACTAGTTTTCATTTTCATTTGATGTTCAATAATATGGCACATTCAAAAATATTCTCTTGTGATGTTTTTTTAATAAAAACAGAGTGAGCTCACTCCATTTGCATGGTGGGGTTGGTTAGCGGGGTACTATATTTATTAATTTGTGATAATCACGAATCATGTCTATGTAGTCTATTCCTCCTGCTCCCACTCTTTCGCCTTTTGCGCTTTGTGTCTCTCTGAAATGACACATTTCCTGGATCGTCTGCCAGTTGGGGATACCGGTGTATGCTATGAATATCAATTCCTTCATAGCCATCAACATCACCGTGAGAAATTAATTCTTCTTTCTCTTCTTCAGTCCAATCCCCACGACCTTGAAAACCAGCAGCCACCAATTGTTTTTCAAGCTCCCAGGCTCGCTCAACAGCCCGCTTATGTGCATGCTTCAATATTCTATGTCTCTCTTGTTCCGGATCAGCGCCATATTTAATAATGACAACCGCGTCTGGGTTATGCAACCGCAATTCTTTCCCTGCTGTCTGTCCGTGGTCTGTAGTTTCATGCGTTGAGACATTAAACATACCACCAAGCCTACGAAGTTCTTCCAAGTCATCGCGAATTTTCAACACATTGTCTTTCACAAAATAGAAAACGTCTTGGTCGTGGATGCTAAAATGAAGCTCCAAGAAGAATGAATTGTTGAAAACGGAGGTTACGACATCTTGCACTACACTATTAACACCTTCCACTACACTAACTAATGCTCGGCCGCTGACTCTGGATATGAGGACACCTTCGCCGAAGACTGCTCTGCGGTATGCCACACGAGGCAAGAGATTGCGAGTTTTTGGTTCCATCTTCAACAGCGGTTTCGGCACGAAACCAACATCGGAGAATTTCTCGTTCACCTGCGCCGAAATAGACAAACTTTTACTTCTATTGTTCATTTCTACCACTTGATATATATTCGATTTATTGCAGACGTAATAAAATTTTGATCAATTTTGTTGATATGGAGACTACTATAAATTTTGTTGGTTCATTATGAAGCATCAAATATAGAGCTACAAATTTTTCCGTTTCAAATTTCGCGCTAAAATAGTCACTTTATTCTATGGCCAAATTACTGTCAATTCTCAAATGAAGCCAACATCAAAGTACTGAATTTTCACCAGCTTTTGGAATAGCTCCTAATAAATTAGATATCATAGCCTGAAAAATTTATTTGGCACGTAAACTGAGCGAAGAAAAGTTTATGAAAATTTGTTTATAAATTCTCAAAGTGGTGGTTTCACCAACTTATAGCCGGAGAGCTGATGACGAATTTGAGAATGTATTTGATGCAAGTTAAAATAACAAAAAAATAATATTTTATTAATAGGTGAATCGTGTTCAGTGCTACAAGAATTTTTCAGCAATAATGAAACGACATATACTCGAATCCTCAAGCACACTTCCTGAACCATCAATATCTTCAATATGTTAATTTCTTAATTATTATTCCCGTTAAGATACAAAATATTTTAATTGAGAAGTCTTCTTTTCAATGGATAATACATTTTTATTTAAAAAAAAAAAAAAATCAGTTTATTCCATATTTGTTAATTTTTCTAAAAAAATTTACTACTCCAAAATACTCTATTGTATAGACAGAGTCCGTGCTATACGGTAAACTCGTAAACTTTTCTATCGCACTTATTTTAAATCTTTATTCGCGTCAGGGAATCATAAGACCATTCAATTCGTCTGACGATTTACACATTATTTCCGAATGGCTAAAGCATATTTTTGAGATATAATTATTAAATATATTCGAGGGCGGTCAGGTTGTAGTTTACAACCCAAAGAATAGTCTAGGATTTCATTTTTGGGTTAAATAGATGCATGGCACGCCGTTTTGCTATTTAATAGAAACAATTTATTCCACTTAAATTTAAACTACATTTTTTTTATTTGGCAAGATAATTTAATTCATTGAATTTTTATGATTGAATTAAAATTATGTACATAATGAAAATTCAGAGTTATTATTATCTTGAAAGATAATTTTAATGCATTGAATTTTTATGATTGAATTAAAATTATGTACATAATGGACATAAAGAATTATTATTATCGTGCAGGTTAATTTCAATTCATTGAATTTTTCTGATTGAATTAAAATTATGTACATAATGGCAATTCAGAATTATTATTATTTTGCAAGATAATTTTAATACATTGAATTTTTGTGATTGAATTAAAATTATGTACATAATGATAATTCAGTATAGAGACTATCTAGGAAAATTATATGGAACCGTAGAATTTTTATGATTGAATCAAAATTATGTACATAATGAAAATGCAGAATTATTATTATCTTGCAAGATAATTTTAATGCATTGAATTTTTATGATTGAATTAAAATTATGAACATAATAAAAATTCAGAACTATTATTATCTTGCAAGATAATTTTAATACATTGAATTTTTATGATTGAATTAAAATTATGTACATAATGGGAATTCGGTATTCTTATTATCTTGTAGTATAATTTCAATTCATTGAATTTCTCTGATTGAATCAAAATTAGGTACATAATGGCAATTCAGAGTTATTATTATCTTGCAAGATAATTTTAATCCATTGAATTTTTATGATTGAATATAAATTGGATTAAAATTATGTACATAATTTTAATTTAATCATCGAAATTCAATTGATTAAAATTATCTTGCAAGGTAATGATAAATCTGAATTTCTATAATGTACATAATTTTAATTCAATCATAAAAATTCAATGGATTAAAATTATACTGCAAGATAATAAGAATTCCAAATTTCCATTATGTACATAATTTCAATTCAATCATAAAAATTCAATGTATTAAAATTATCTTGCAAGATAATAATTATTCTGAATTTACATCATGTACATAATTTTAATTCAATCATAAAAATTCAATAAATCAAAATTATGCTGCAAAATAATAAGAATACTGAATTTATTATGTACATAATTTTAATTCAATCATAAAAATTCAATGAATTGAAATTATCTTGCAAGGTAATAAAAATGTATAGTTTTAATTTAACTGGAATAAATTGTTGCTATTAAATAGCAAAACGGCGTGCCATATAGATGCTAAAATTGAAGATTAAACAAATTTCAAGTTGCCTACAAGATATTTTTTTGATCTATTTTTTTGCAAATGTCATAGGTTGCGCAGTAGCGAAATAATCGCAAATCTTCTGCCTGACTGAAGATTCTAGATTCACCAATTAATAAAATACTATTTTTCTGCTACTGTATAAATAAGTGAGCTTTGTAGCCCTGGCAACTCGAACGATAACGAAAGCAAACCTTCGTGTTACCTCGTTGCTATGCGTTGCTAGCTACGAAAGTAATACTTTCGGGGCCAGGACAAAAAAGTAAAAGTTTGAAAAAATGCAAATATATTGGAAATTTCAATATTTATTCAAATAAATAAGTAGTTTATAACAATAATATGATTTTATCCAATCTATTTAATTTAATTTTATCTATCTATTGGTTTTAGGTAATTATGCAACTTGAACAATTGGAAAAAGTCATGGTAGGAATATTATTTGAATTAATAACTTCTTCACTTTGTATTGGGAGATTTTTATTATTTTGAATTACGTCAAAATGCATATTTGCCATTATTTCTTTATTTGAGGAAATATTAATGTGAATTTCATGTAACACCTTTTTAGAAATTTCAATTTCATTACTTTACAAAGAAGACTTCTATCCGCTCTTTAAATCCAAAATATCGGCACCCGAAGCATTACATTTTCGTCAATTCGAGTGTTTTTATCAGCAAGTCATTTAGAAAACATGCTGTATGTTTGATTGTACCTTTCTTTGAATTCATCCGGAAGAAGTGAGGCACATGTATTGTTAGCTGCCTTTTGAATACCATTTCTATTTTCTGTTAACATTTTAAATCGGACAAATGCAATGTTTCACTAAATTATTGAAATTCAAAATCTGTGACAGGCGCTGATGACAGATAACATTGTAAATAAACCGTTGCTATGGATAATTTTAAACAGGTAAAACAGCTTCCATAACATTATTTCAAATATAATAATCATTATTAAATATTAATATCTATATAGAACAGTAGCAGAAAAAATTTAATACATCACACGATGCGAAAACCCTTTCAGGTGTTCGGAGGTTTTGAACGGCCTCGGCTTCACCTCGGCCATTCAAATACCACCTCACACAAAAAAGTATACTTTCGCATCTTGTAATGTAAATAACTATTTTTTGTTGTTTCAACTTTCGTCGTCAGCTCGTAGACTATTATTGAAAGAAACATACAGCAACAAATATCACATTTCAAATTTCGCGCTAAAATGGTCATTTTGATTTATTCTATGGCCAAATGACTGTCAATTCTCAAATGAAGCCAACATGAAACTATCTAAAGCTTTTGAAATAGTTGGCAGTTAATCTATTTGCATTTACATATCATGCTTTATAATCCATAATAACACACAGATATCATAGCCTGTGGATTGCAGGTCCATATTAAAATATTAGAACAAATTGAACGGAATGTGGAATTAAAAATTAATATTAAAAGGGGGTCTGTTCTAATTCAGGCCAATCTGAAGGCTTTTATTGTAGAACGTACTAAGCATGAATACTTTAGTATATATCTTTGAAGTATTTCGTACTGGATGTTGCTTATTTTGCACGATTTTTTTATGTGCACATTACTACAAATTTAGTTTATTTATTACAACTATTCATCAAATAAATAGCTAAAGAAAATCAATTTTAAATTTCGCGCTACTATTATTACTCGAGATCTTGATTCAGCATTCAATGGCTAAATGACTGTCAATTCTCAAATGAAGCCAATATAAAAGTACCAAGAAATTGTCTGCCATTTTTGAAATATCATATTTAATTATAACTCACGGATTACTGCCTCATGTTAAAATATTGAAGCCAATAAAAAGAAATATAGAACTAATGCCTGTATTACACGATACAATTTATTGACCATTGAATTGACCAAGTTTTCAACAATTTATTGTCGAGCTCAAAAATATTTTGTACCATATTACACGATACAAATTTTCGTCAAGAAAAATCAGAACTACCAACTTATAATTTTTGACGTAACTTCAAAAAGTGTAGTTAGAGAGAAAGTGTGATAGATGACAAAAAATTAATATACTGAAGACAACTGTATATAAAATTATATTAATACTTTGTCAACACTAAGATCATGTTTGCACTGTTTGTCTTTCTTTAGGTTAAGTCAAGTATGAAACGCGTGTTTCATTTGACGCGAAATAACTAATATCAGTAATGTTGGCAACGACAAATCGGACAAAAATCTCCCTAGAATACCCCACAATATTGGCGAAAAGTTTCAAAAATAACTTGGTCAATTATTGGTCAAGAAAAAATTGTGGAAATTTTGGACATATTATACACACCAATAAATTGAAGGTCTGCTTTTGAAAATTATTGACCAATAAATTGTATCGTGTAATACAGGCAAGTTCTAAAAACTTTTAGCATCATGGACGCTATCAAAATGGATGAAATTTTGGGCAAAATTAGACATGAGGATTATGACAAGTGGGGAGTCATGCACATATGACCTTGAAATCCACAATTGCGCAGTGAAATTTGGTAATATTCAGGGATTTTTTGAAGGCGCGAGCGTTATATATTTATTTATTTATTTATTTATAGCCTGCATTTTGGCCCAACATTAAAAATGTAGCGCAGTTCGATAATATTCAGGGATTTTTTTTAAAGAGTGAGCGTAGCGAGCTAACCTATAACCATTGTTACACATGAACACTGATTTATAGACTGAATTCTAGCCCAACATAGGGCGAGCGTAGCGAGCTAGCCTACAATCATTGTTATTTATGAAACTTCTTTATAGACTGGATTTGAGCTCAACATGAGTCATTTCAAGGTCATACAAGGTTGGTCTAGTATAAGCTTTTCCTAAAATTTCGGGAACATTAACAGATCTTTCATGAACATGTAAAAAAGTAAAATGAAAATCTAAATAAATTGGATAGTATTCTGTGGTAGAAATGGGCATAAATATTTAAAAAAGTACTTACCCTCTCAACGATGCACTGCAAGCCGGACATGACACCAAAATCGGGGGCAAGTTGCGGTGACGTCACAGTAGCTTTTGGTTTATAAACCATTTTGCTGGTATATTCTGATCCCAGCATACTTTTAACATCATAACCATACAACTGAAGCCAATCATTCAGATCAGTCATATACGAAATCTTGTTCCTCAAATTAATTGGGTCGTTATTTTGGAAACGGTAAATGAATACATCTGTAGGTGTTGTTAATTTGGTAGCAAGTTGCTCCCAAGCCGGAATCATCCACTGCCCGACTGCTGGATCATACAACCGTTTATTTAAATAAACCAATCGAGTATTAGGATCTAATAATCCACCGTGGAAGTCGACCGGTAGATAAAAATCAGGGTTTGAGTCTTTGATGACTTTACCAAACGGCGTTCTTCTTATTTCTTTGATTAAATTGCCGTTTGTATCGAATAAGGCCAATGGAGAACCGTTTTGATCAGAAGCGACATAAAACCGTTGCTCAGATGTTTCTACCGTTATGAGGACGTTTCTTTGGTCGTAAAGGAAACGGAAGGTACGTCCGGTTTTTGGGAAATGAACATGAGTTATTAAATCGGGAGTGCTGGGATTAGAGTAGAAATATTGGGTAACGTTTCCTTTTTCGTCGTGCCAGGTTATAAGTCGGCCTCTATCGTCGTAATAATACCAAGTTTGGAACTTATCTCGCTCGAATGCATGAATAAGTTGCCCGCGGGAATTGTACCTATATTTTTGCTCCCCTCTTCGAACGACAAAACCTCTCATGTCATAATTATTAAATTCTACATCGCCGTATTGTACTACTCGGTCACCGCTGTCATAACCTAAAGTTATCTTTTCTTCCTGTTCAATAATTCCAATGATATTTCCATTTTCGTCGTACACATATTTCCAATTATTAGTTCCAACAACTTCTAAAACATGTCCGTCTGAATTGTACGTGATTCTATCCATTGCAGACGTTCGGCCAATTCCTAATTTCTGAGATTTTATACGATTTCTTAAATCATATTCGAGTTCCAAACGGAATACGTCAAACGATTTAATATTTATTAAAACAGTTTTGACTCTTCCATGATCGTCATAATCGGTGATTGTGAAGAATTGTTTGCTCGTATCTTGCATGACTGATCGATTAAAAGTATTTCTATAAATTCTCAAATCGCTGACTCCTTCCAACATGCCGAGATTTTGGTTATATTTTAACCTCAATTGCGGTAGTTCTTTTCCGTTGATGTCAACATCAATTCCTGACAACCTTGCGTTTCCGTCATATTGGTATCTGTAATGGGCGTTATCTAAACCACTCTTGCTTCCAAATTTGAGTTTTTCATCTTTTAAAATACCGGCATGGTATTTATATTCCTGTTTCAGTTCGAAATTAGGCTCAACAATATCAATGCTTTTTACAAGGCCAGTCGTTTCTTGGTACACGTAATGTGTGGATGATAAGCCAGCTAAAATGGTTTCTAATTTTCCGGTGTAATCATACACGTACGCAACTTTCCCCGATTGATGTGGATAGACCTTCGCCAATATTTGCCCGTCATCATTGTAGATTATTTCGTAAGGATGTCTGTTCATTGGTGAGAAATATTGATACTTGAAGAAGCCAAGTGAGGTTTGTAAGGAGAATGTATGGATGTGCCCTCTAGGAGTCGTTAAGGATTGAAGAGCGCCAGCTTCGTCGTATTGAAGAAGATAATCGCTGCCTCTTGGAGTTGTCACTTTCAGCGGCTGCAAAAAATTACATACATTGAAATAAAATAAAACTCTATTCCACAAATAAAGATTATAATTAAATAAAATTGAGTAACATGATAATTTTTTTCCAATTTATTTGAACAATACGCAATGTTTCAATCAGTTTGTGTTTGAGCCTCGTACAGTAAAGACGAGCTGATAAATTTATAGATATGTAAAGAAAAAGTTGTACGCTCTTATTTTAAAAAACTCGAAACTATCTTACAAGAATAAAATTTGAAATAGTAAATAACATTAATTTATTGAGTTTTAAAACTCATTTTGAGATCATATTTGCCGAAATTTGTTTGGGTCGTTTTTCCATTTTAAGTCAAGTTCTACAGAACTCATCAGATAAAAAAAAAAATACAAATAATTATTAAAAGTTGACTTGAAAAACTATGCATACTTCATGTTAAATATATTTAAACATAACTTTTACCATATATCATAGTGATATAGTGAATCTTTTCATTGTGAATTGTCCGGCAGGTTTACAAAGATAAAAGTAGCTATATTACATAATTTTATACTATCCACAGTTATCCTTTTCCCTTTTTTGTTCTTATTAGCCTAAGTTATTTGATTAGATTGTAATAGGAAGGTACTTTGCACCTGCTAAAAGGGAGCAAAGTGGTTCTATCTCAATCAAGAATTGAGATAAGGCCCCTGCCGAAGTGGAGCGACCTTGTCGTGGTGGCAGGGCTTAGTCCTTCATCTTTTAATGACGGTGACAGGTTTAAACTAAATTACTTTTATAAATTAATGAGCTTTTATTTGCCAAAATTCATGCATTCTTGAATATTACCAAAAAATTGCACAAAATTAGAGAGAAAAAAAATAGTTTCCTACAATTGGAAGTGAGTGTAAATTTCAGCGGCTCCACGTTTTTGTTAGAGTTTGCTTTTTAATAATTTAATATATCCAAACAATAAAAGGTACCCAAAATTACAAATTTATGCTACACTATTTTATTTTGACAGCTTGTTTCTATGTCGGTAAAATAAATTAGAATTATAATATAGAAATATCGATATATCAAGTTCTTAGTACAGCAGCTGATAAACTAAGTATTTTTCTTATTTTAATGCCGATTTTTGGGCACTTTACTGACGATTTAGAAAAATATATTATTATTTGGATAACTCTATCTGTCAGATTCATAGCAAATTTCAGTTTCGTCCGTATACTACGGTTTTATCGTAATTAATTCTTATTGTCACTGAGTGAAGACTAATTAACATCTACGACACTGAACTTTGACACAGTTCGGTTTATTTAAAAAAAAAAAAAGAATGTAATTGTCTCTACTAACTGAATCAATTAAAATTGATATACACAAATTTTATCATTCAAACGCTTCGAATTTACTTTATAATAATGAAATTGATTTGTATTAGGGTCAACCACAAGCTTTAAATTGTAGCCCAACCGTTTTTAACGTAAATAAACTTATAAAACATTATACTATTAAATTTCTAACATTTTTTTAATTGTTATCTCAAATAAATGTCGAAATATCCACAGATAGGTCTAATTTACGGACTGGCATCCTTTGTTAGTAATAGTGTAGAACAATTGATGTCCACATGCATTATAGGCTGTCGTTAGTGTCGCGTGCTCCTATTATTAATTGCAATAGGCTGGTTCAGGTGTTTTTCAATTCTTACATAATGTTATTCAGAATCTTGAAATATGAATACCGTCACTTTTATTTTTTCCAAAAAATGTCCAATAAAGCCGAGAATAGTATATAAAGTTTTAATGACGTCATAGCTACTAGATCGTAAGAATGTTGTTGGACATACGTGTACGCTGAGATAAAATGTAAACGTATGTCGAGTCATTTGCATTGGCGCTACCAACTAAACATCTCAACTGATTACTAGCAGAAAATTTGTGATCTACTGTACAACTCTGTGGTACCAGCTGGATAAATATAGTAGCTACAGCACTAGATATGCATAGCTGATTCATCCGCCATTTCGCAGCTCACTGACCATTCTGTGAAACGTTTAATATCCTTATTTTTATGATTTTTTGTAAATTATGTAGGTTTCTAGATGAATAATAACAATATTAAAATAGCAGGCAGTTGTGCATCTTGTTCTTTAAGAAATTTATCTGCTTGCATTAATTTTCTACACAAAATCTGTAAATGTCTAGTATCCAAATTATGAAGTTAAAGTAGATAGTATGGTGATTTAAACAAATAGATACCTAGGTAAATACCTAAATATTTGCTTTGGTCAAAGCAGGTTAATAATAAATAATAATAAGCAAGAAAAAAATAAGTTTTTTTTTATAAGATGTCAGTTAAGGTAATCATAGAAAATTCAATAAAAGTTATAAAAACAGTTCAGATCGAATGAAACACAATTACTTGCTTCTTGTATTTGTTTTGTTAGCTCATTTGGAATTGTAGCTGGTTGTTTCATTTTTGTTTGAAATTTCAAAATTCCTAATCCCCAAAACCTCTCACAACAGTGTAGTGCTTCAACAAATAATTTGCAATACTGCAAAACTTTATGACAATTTAGTAGCAAATCATTAAGAATATTACTGAAGGATAAAGATTTTTGCAATAATGTTGACATTTACTGTGAATAATGCACTTTTACAATCGAACAGTTAAACTCGAAATTTAAATTGAGATTAAGTAGCTCGGAATATATTTCTCCACACTCAAATGATGTATTAAGAAATAAAAATTACTCATCTGTAGAAACAAAACCCGTTTCTTGAATGAATAATACAACTGGGCCCAGAATAACCCGTTATTTGCATTCATTTTATTGAATTATATTAAAGTTCACACATTGGTAAACAGCAAACAACTGACTATGGGCTCCAAAATGGCGAACGAGTCAGCTGTATAATAGTAGCTGCTACGTCATGAGTGGCGCATGTTCAAATGAACATTTTAATTTTAATAATTCGAGTTAAATACTGAACAAAACATGATAATTTTTAAATTTATATCAACAATTAATAACTAACTATTATGTGCAATATATAATTTTCAAAAGTTTCTAAACCGAACGAGCCTATTGTGTAGTCTATCCGGGGTATACTCAATGACTATTGTGATGCGCGATTTTAGTCCTTGTGGTCCTTATTGAAATGATACATAAAGAATAACAAATGTCAATTGATACAAGTGGCAAATAACCAACAATAACTATATTTTCCAATATTTTAAATATAAAAATCAAGTAAATAATAATTATACTATGCATTTTACAGGCAATTAAACTAACAAAATGTCTTCTACTTTTAACTCGGCCGATATTGAGAGCGGAATGTCACAACAAAATCTGTCACATTCAAATCTTGTATATTTGAAATTAGTAATCGTAGAAGGGTAAATCAAACGTTATTAGAGAGCTTATGTTGTCTAATTTAGTGTAAGATCTGTTTCATTTTTGTCTTAGATCAAAGTAGACATATAATTAAAATTTGCTATTATATTTTCAACTGCTTAACCCTTCGAATATTTGTTAGGAAAATGAATAGACTTACCAGACTGCTGAACATATCCTTGAAGGTGTAGATCATAGAAGAGCCATCTCCATATTTGATTTCAAACAGTCTTCCAGCCCTATCAAACCCATAACTTTCTGTCAATTCTCCCCAACGCCAGTTAGTAAGTCGGCTGAATCTGTCATACTCCAACTCTACCCCCGCAAATATCCCATTTCTTGGTCCCCATTTAACCGGTCGTGCAGTCCTATCATAAGTTATATTCAACAACTCAACTCTGTCATCCAAAAACACAGCAACTGTAGCAGTTTCTCTATCATACTCCAAAGTTAAAAGATTTTCTCCGTTAACGCGTAATTTACGTCCAACTTGTGCGATGGCTTTGTTGTTATTGTTTGGTTTAGCTTTTCCGTTTTGTACTTTTCGTAGGAAATACCGCCATTCGAAACGGTTTGCTAAATCGCCGCCCACTTCAGTGCGTTGTTTAGCAGGAACCGGGTAGCTTTCTCCTAATAAGGGTTCAATTTCGGCTAAAACTGAGTATGGTACAGTGTCGGTGGTAACACTATGTCCCCAGGGTTTATTGTTGGCCACACTTCCGTCTGCTAAAACAACCGTGCGGTATTCGGCTTCGCCGATCTTTGTTGAAACTGAAGAGCCTTTAATGAGCATGGAAACCGGTTTTTTGTTGTTTTGTCCAACCATTACAGTTGCTCCTTTGACGCTGAGATCGAATGACAGGCTGATGACTTTTCCGGTTGGTGTTACGGCAGATGTCAACCGACCAAATTCGTCGTAATTATAAACGTAACTTCTTCCGCTACTGTCTAATTTTGTTTTTAATAAACCGGTTGGTCCATGATAGTCGAAAGTTACGTTGTAATTATCCGGAGTGCTCAATTCATGAAGCATTCTCATTCGGGACATTCTTAACCGACATTTTTGCCCTTTGGTATTTTCAATTGAATTTACTTGACTGGCATAATCTCGCAATAAAAATACTTTATTTCCAGCGGCGTCCGTTACTGTACTCAATTTTCCATTGCTTGTATTTACGTTATAAGTAAAAGTATAACTAGTTTCGCCTGTCAAAATATTCTTCGTGGCAATGTGCTGGCCAAATCGGTTAAAAATATAAATTTCTTGGGCGTCTGGGGAAAATATTTCATACTCTCTGGAAGAACTAGCATCTGGAATACTAGCCATAACAGACCTAATCCGATAATTGGCTTGATCTCCAATATGGACGATTCCATCTGGACTAACCGCAACAGCTGATATCGTATTAAATTTAGAATAAGAAGCCAAATAATGATCAGCTTCAAAACAATCGCATCCTCGTTCCAAACAATTGCATTTTGATTCGGCACCAGCATACGGACTTATCTTCCCATCAGTTCCAATCACGCGGACTCTATTAATCCTTTGGGAGTCGCTTTCAGCGACGTATAAATCCCCAGCTGGTCCAAAAGCAACACTTTGAGGCATTACTAAAGTTGCATGAGTTGCTAACTCCATATCAAAACCGGTCGATGGTGATGCACAATGGAGAGGCCTTCCAGCAACAACTTTAACCCTTCCATCCGGTGCTAGCTGCAAGATCATGTGGTCATCAATAATATGAAGTGAATTATCAAGAGGATTAATCGCCAGTTCAGTTGGCCAACGTAAATGCACTTCCTCAACATTCAAAGTCCCTTCACATGGAATAGGCTTCCAGTGGGATTTATGCATGTGGTTTCCGATAACAGTTGTTACAATCCCATCTCTATCAACCATCCTAATATTAGTTCCATCAGCAAAATAAAGGACATTATCGATTGAAACTGCTACTCCTTTTGGATACGCAAGTTTTGCGTCCCTAGCTAGAGCACCATCACCACAATGGGCTTCGTCACCCGGGAGGCAACGTTCACCGGACCCCACTACGGTCTCCCAATTGTGATCTGGATCGCTGTAGTCGTCTATATTACGAACTCGGATGATTTGATGTGACTCGGGGTCGGAAATGTAAAGAACTCCGTCGAGAGGACTTAGTGCCAGGTGGTAGCGGTAGGATACTCTTGTAGCGCTGAAAATAATTGAAACAAATTATTAAATTTACTAGATCAGTATTCCGCCAAAGTTTCTTAATACATTCATGTTGGCTTCAAAGAGAATAGACAGTCATTTGGCCATAGAATAAAATAGATGAATCAACATCTCAAGATGTCACTATATCTGATCCCAAAACTAAAAATTATTTGTGAATGCTTCTTTCGTAATAACAAAGTGTAGAACCAAAATATAACACTAATTTCATTTGTGTGTTAAAACCTGCAGAAGCATATGGCGCCAACATGAACAATTATTGCGCTATTCACGAGTAAAATCAAGCCGTAGCCATCTGGTGGTAAAACCAGGAATTACTCGAAGACGTACTCCGCTTGAAACGCCATATGAGCTAATGTTGTTTTAATCGTTTGTTATTTGTAAACAATAAGCTTTTGTTCTATTTTTTCTATTTAACGTTTTAATTTACTATTTCAATATATGTGTAGTGATTATAATAAATCTTTTTGGAGACTGCTTTCCTATTTACATCAGTTTCATTTTAACCTTTTTTGCGCTTTCCTACCTATTAATTTCCTTACTCTTTCTCCATTTATTCAATTTTTTCAGTTTAACATGAGTTTTCCTTCGACAAAAGTGAATAATGTGAAATTAAATATTTAAAGACTATTTCCCAAGAACATGGTTATTTATCTGCAAATAAAAACAATTTGAAACATCCATGCACAAAATTGAAATATTAGCAATAAAATTTAATACTCAAACTTACAAGTTTCTCAAGAACATGAAATTAGTAGTTGGTGTTAGTAGTTATGGTTAGTGCTAGATGTTTGACAGGTACAATCATGTGTTAACGTTCACAACAATAAAATTAGCCCAGCGCTGCTCTGCACTAACCGTGGTTAGCGCAAGAGTTTGCAAGCTTCAAACTTTTCAGTTAGTAGTTAGTGGCTCGACCGATCAGAAGAGAGAGAAAAAGGGATGAATATGTTTTATTTTTAATTTATTTGACATTTGACTTCTATCTATTTCTGCTATGAAATCTGTGTAAAATAGATCAACATCAAATTTAAAAAAATATATTACTTACTTATAATGATTATTTAAAAACTAGATTGATAATAAAATTAAGGTTAGTTCATTATTTTCTTGTCCTAAACATTTTATTCTGACTCTGGATACTAAAAACATCTGAAGAATTTTTTATAAAATTCTAAATTGGAGCCAAAGTACACTTTATCAACGAAAGAAACTAAAATTATAAGGCGTTAATTTCGAGCATTGTGAACGCTTTTTAGAACTCAAAGTATAAACACTAACCACTAACCGTAACTACTAATTTTGTATTGTGAACGAGGCTTAACTGTGAGCGATTACGTCATTGTGAGCGTTTGTAAAATAAATATTTGCATTGTAACCTGACAGACAGCAAGAATTATTTTTAAACAAACTACTTATGAGCTATTCCAAGAGTTGGAAACAATTCCTTTATATTTTAATGTTGGCTTCAGGAAGAATTGACAGTCATTTGGCCATAGAATAAAATTGCTTGATCAAGACCATTTTAGCGCGGAATTTGAAATAATGTTTGCTTGCACCTACGAGAGTAATTCAAATATGAATAAGCATAATACATTAATATAATTATTTTCATTCTTATTCGCATATGACATGCAAAAGTTTGTCGATTGTTTTTTATAAAAATTAGTAATTTTGTTCCACCGTGTTTGAAATAAAATTTAAGTTTTAGTGAAAACAATTCTAGTAAAAGTGTCAAATATGATATTTGAACGATTGTCAATTGTTTTTATAAGTTATTTAATTGATGTCTAGTTTGAAATTAATTTGAATCTCTTGAGAAGACTATTTAGTATGAATCTAAAATAAATATTTTTGTTTCTCTTGTTAATTGTACAACTTGATCAAATTATGCCAAATTTTTGATTACTGGACATGAATTTTATGACCAATGTAATATGAAATAGTAATTTTATATAATCGCCATCTGTCATTTTGGAAATGACAGCTGTCACTTTGAAATATGCAATTAATTACTACGATACTCTAAATTTATGAAACAGCAGTAAAACTGACCATAGAATTCATGATCGGAGAAGTACTGCGATGACGTGTTTTTTTTTTGACATTTGTCAGAGCCATATAAAACAGAGCGATATTTCTTTGTATTGTGATTTGTTTCATAATGGCCAAGAAGTGTTTACCAGATATGACTAAATCTTTAGTAGAATAGTACGAATTACACCCTGTTTTATGTGAAATAAGTTTTTATTATTTCGTTTCAATTTCCATAGAAACTAACCTCAGACTGTCATATTACCGTATTTTATTTTTAAAGTTGCCGTAACTGTACTTTTCTGAAAAAAGCAGGAATTACTGTACTGCCGACGGATGGTTTTGGAATTAAATTAGAAAATCGAACGAAACTCGAATGAAACTAGAAATGGAAATCTAGACGTATATTCAATGACTTGTTTCATACGAATTTGAACTTTACAGTGCCCATAGATATATGACATTAGAGACATGGCAACTAAGGTTTGTTAAAGAAGATAAAAATTTAGTTATAACTTTAGCTATCAGTGTCACCACAATTATGTATCGTAGTTGTCCAGTCTGTCCGGGGTATATTCAATGATTTGTTTGAAACAAATTTGAATCGTATAGGCTACGTGCATGAAGTCTACTAGCGCCTCTAGCGGGCAATGGAGAACGATTGAACTGCATTTTATCATTGTTTCATACCTATAATTTTTTAAATGTACTAATATTATTTAATTCAGCTGTGTGCGTACAATATAACTTGCATAGCATAAAAGGTACGTTGAAATTATTTATTTTGAGTATTTTTTTCATCAATTATAACGTATCTATTATAGAGAAATCGTCTTAATTCGTCCAAATTGACAGGATAACCTCAAATTATGACGTCGATGATCTTGCAGATCGGGTTTGTATTTATCAAACACTGTATCCCTTTTACCGAGGAAACATTGAAAAAAAAGCGTTAAATTAGTTTTGCCATATTAAACATGTTGAAGAATATGTTGCTGACCATATTAACAACAAAATTATTCCGAAGTGCATCTGACAAACTTCTATCACTGAAACATCTTACAAATTAGAGATAGAGGTAAATTCATGAATCCCAAATCGATGATGAATATTTCTAATTTCACAATTAAATTACAATAGTATATTGTACAACAAGTATAGAAAATTACCTACTTCACACGAGGTGTGTAATTTTCAGCACGAGACGGAGTCGAGTACTGGAATCACACAAGTGTGAAATAGGTGATTCTATACGTGTTGTACACTATACTTTTTCTACGATCACAGTTTTTAATGAAATATGTAGATAAATCATTAGTATAACTGAGATTTCAAATCTATTTTTACAAATGTAAAATAACTCAGGCATTTTAATTGTTTGCTCTGCCTATTTATTGAGATATTTATTTAAGTTATGATTTGGAACATTATTGAGATATTTTCTATCAGTTGATTGACATTGATTGATTTCATACAAATTGGAACTTACAGTGCCTATAGATATATGACATTAGAGACATGGCAACTAAGATTTATAAGAGAAGATAAAAATTTAGTTATAACTTCAGCTGTCCGTGTCACCACAATTATGTATCGTAGTTGTCCAGTCTGTCCAGGGTATATTCAATGACTTGTTTGAGACAAATTTCAACCTCATTACAATAAACTGAAATAAATATAAAAAACAGCATATCTATATATGAAATGGGAATAAGTTTACTTTTGATGTATTTCCTTGTTTCTAAATTGAGCAGTCAACTTAATGATGAATTTGCAACATTGTGTCATTCTCCTCGTAAAATTAACAATTGCAGTCCCTTTGTCTTGAAGATAAAATTTTGTGTTCGAAATAAAAATCAAGATTAATCTGCCAAAAATGTGCTATGATCATCAAGATGATTCTTCAATTTTTGGTTTCATTAGGTTTTTCCCTAAACTTGTGACGTGAAGCTTTTTGTTGAAAATTTCTAATATAATAAAGAAATGCCGTGGAGCGGTCGACATCTAACGCCTTGTCCCCAGTTTCCAAACGTTATTTTATATTTGAACCCCTTTTTTATTATAAATCAACAACATTTGTAATGTTCATATTAAAAGACCAGTATTTCGTCCTATTTTCTTTGTAATTAAATGATGGCTTCATTTGAAAATTGCCAGTCATTTGGCCATAGAATTAATTGGCTGGAATGGCCATTTTAGCGCGAAATTAGAAGTTGTGAAATTTGTAGCTACAAATCAACAAAATTGATGTATTTTTGATATAAAAGAAAACGGTATTTCTAGATATTTTGATTCCTTGAATAATAATTCAAGCACGAAATGGTAAAATTTAGAAAGAATTACCTAAAATTTGCAGTACCCAAAAAATAAAGTAATTATTCAATCAAAGTTTCTCAATACTTTGACCTTGGCTTCAGCGGGAATTTACAGTCATTTGGCCATAGAATAAAATGGCTGAATCAATCTTGAGAGCCCTTATATACGTCGAGTGAGAAATGAATTGACATTTAAATTGAAATACAAACAAGTAGAGGTTACCGGTTAAGAAAAGTGAAGTTAAGTTAGAAAAAGTCAATAACTTACTTGAGTCGTACAACAGTCCGGACAGTCCCATCTGTCAAAATTCGGCGAACTAAATTGAAATCGCCAACGAAGATGGACCCATCAGGTGCTGTAGCCAAGGCTACAGGAGCCAACAATCGTTGTTTGGAGGCGATGCCTTCACAATCAGTGCAGTCCAGAGGTCTTTGATGGCCATCGCCCATTGTTGTTAAAATCACACGCGGTTTGTGCTTCAAATAAATATTTGAACCGTCTCCCTTTTGTAGAATTCCTACAAAAAATAATACAATTAAATATTGAGGCTTGAAAATGAGTTTAAAGTATTTACCTTCATGGAAATTATATCTATGATGAATGTCTAAATTCCAGCCTCCGACTTCAGAGATGCTCATGTCATGGCCGCTTAATTTAGTTGTCTGGACGTCCCAAATAATATCTTTACAATCGTTGTACTCATAACCAACTTTTACAATAGCTGTTGTTACTCCATAAACTCTTTGTCGGTAGACGTTCAATCTATTCCAGGCGTAAGTGAATTTTATGACCGGATCAGCTTCAAAGACTTTTTCGAACAATATTCCTTCAATTGTAATTCGCAAGTGAATTAAATTTAAAGATGGCGGTATGACTTCAGGTGTAAGTTGTAATTGGATGGTCGACAGATATCCGGCAGCTCTTGAACTGTGGTAAACTAAATTCAAACCGGTTCCGGGAATTTGTAAGCTTTCTTGTACAACCTGCAAGAAATATTTATTATTATCATTCGATAATTCAAATATAAATATTATTTACTTGTGATTCGGCCAAAATCGCGCTTTTGTCGGGACAAGCTCCCTGGAATCCATGCTTCCAAGTGGCCAAAACTACCGGCTTCATCAAATCGTAATCATGCGCAGCACAAGGATGTGGCATAGCATTAATAGATTTATCATCGCCCGTTGTCATGACAATCTTATCTATAATAACCACTTCATTCCACGCCACAAAAACAATATGGCTTTGAGGCCTAAACGGCGATCGTCCAAACTGCAAAGTAACAGCTCCTCCTCCATTGACCAGAAGATCGAACCAACCATCATCACGAGTTAAAGTGAATCCTTCTAAAGGTGTGCTCGTGCTAACCCGGACTCCCATGAGACCAGTACCCATAGAGGTAACCACACGACCTCGGACAACCGCCGAACGGCTAAACAAAAAATAATTAATAAATTAGGGTGATATGATGAGCTGGAGGGACGCTGAAGAAATAAAACTACTGCAGGCACTCCTTCTATATCTAAGAATAAAATGTATTTGAAGTTCTACTACATGAATAAATACTCTGAGAAATTTTTAATGGGGTCCTCTACCATTACTAAAATAAATATTTCTGTATTCCCCAATATTTGAAATTATTGGAATAATTAGCGTGACGTCGCAATATTGCGATCTTTCTTCCAGTACTAAACAAAAATTAAAGATGCTAATTTAACTCAAAAAAAAAACATAGGTTAGATTCGATACATGAATGAAAGGTCAAATGACGTAATTTAATTCCGTGTCCTGTTTTATCGATAAATAAGGGTCACAAAATTTCTGTTTTGTATTCTATCCCATTTCATATCATCTATGAAGCTGGATTTAATTGTGAACTAATCCAAAAGCTTGGTACTTTTATGTTGGCTTCAGAGATAATTGACAGTCATTTGGCCATAGAATAAAATGGCCGAGTAAAAATAAGAACGGCAATTCAAATTACAGTTAATAAAGTATATTTGATGTAGCATTTGGATCAAGAATCAGTCAAAATTTAAATCACGAGAACAAATATTATTTACCATTTTTTCAAACATGAAAGTTTTTATATATAGAGGTTATTTTGACGTACTTTGATGGGACTTTTATTTATTATAGAAAACCATACATAGATATTTCAATATCTTGTAAATTTGCAAACGATACCAATTAAAATATTCCTAAAAACAACAAAAATTTCGATTTTTTTCTTTTTTAATAATATATATAACAAGTGTTTAGTGTTTATTGTTATACCGGCACAACTAAAATACATTTTTAATAAATTTCTACAACGCCAGTATGTATTTTTCTAGTTTAAAAAATATGTAGCATTATTACAAACTTTACAGGGTTTGTATTGGAGCATTATGACGTTACTCAAACCTGTGACGTCATTATTATTATTCTGAAACTCACTCAATTGACTTTTTTCTAGCATTACGTATTAATAAAATCAATATATGAAATGATATTTTTCGCCAACTGTCAAAAAAACATGATATTTTTGTATTGCTATGGATACGCAAAGCTCGTGATTTTTTCACTAGTAAAAAAATGAAATATATTTTTTCACTAGTGAAAAAATAAATTCCAATTTTGCACACCTAATCTAATATAAATCAGTTTAGTAATGCTACAAGGATAGAAGCAAACAGGTATTTAACAAAAAAGAAATATGAATTTATACACAAAACTACTTATTTTTTAATATAAAAATTAATTGTTGACAGTTCTTTATTTATCAAACAACAATTGCGCATACTTTTGGTTACAATACCCAGGTGACTGCAAATTAATTATAGCTTGTACTTTTTTCCTACATTTTACTGAATAAAACAATAATTATTGTTGATCTATTATTTTTTGCCATTTGGCGAAAAAATATTGTTTGTATTTCGTGCGCAAAATGATTGTATTTTGTTGCGCTTTCGAATGAATTTGTTACCTCGACCTTACGTTTTCGGTTAAAATTGACATTCTCACGCGCAACAAAAAAACAATCACTTCGCACACTTAATATAAAAATAACTATTTTTAGATTTATAATTTTTTTTTTCAACGGCAAGATACTTAACAAACTTCTGAATTCACCTCTTTAATCCAATAATTAAAACAAGAAGAACATAAACAGCATATTGAATGAGGTATGTACTCATTAATATATTTGAAATATTCGAGTTTATGTTTAAATTTTGTAATTAATTTAATGTTATTCTTATTCTGTCAATTTTCAATGCAGTTTAATATATTGTCTTGTAATTGGAGACAGTTTAAAAGTACTTTTATGTTGGCTTCAGAGAGAATTGACAGTCATTTGGCCATAGAATACATTAGCTGAATCAAACCAACAACATCAATGCAAATTACAGTTAAATTATTAATCAAAATTTGAATATAAATATGATTATATACAGTGAAATAAAAATAATGTAAAGGGAATATTGAATTAAATATTCCCAAAAAAAAATTAAGTTCAAATTTTTCAATTATTATAAAGAATAAGTGAAATTTTCAATTGAGTATGCTACATTCTCATGTAAGCTTTTGGAACGATTCCATTTTATAGTAATTTTCAATTCTATATTTCGTTCAATTGGTTTCAATATTTCAACATGAAGTATGATATTTAAACAAATTCATTGGGAGCTATCCAAAAAACTAGGGATAATTTCATAGTATTTTCATGTTGACTTCAGAGAGAATTGACAGTCATTTGGCCATAGAATACATTGATTGATTTAAAATAACAACGTGAATGCAAATTACAGAAAAACCAAAAACTAAAACAAATATATAAATATGATTTTGTATTGCAAATAAAAATAATTTGAACGGTATATTGAATGAGTTATTAATAAATAAATAAAGAATGTTTGAGTTCATGATTTAATTTTGTAATCAATCATTAAAAATAAGGTATCAAATTTTCAATTCAGTATATCATCATTTTTAGTTCTATATTTCGTTCAATTGGCTATAATATTTCAACATGGAGTAACATCTACAGTTTATAATATTTGTGAGTTTTATGACATGATAAAATATAATATTTGAAAAAATTCATTAAGAGTTATTTCAAAAACTGGAGTTAATTTCTTATTTTAATTTTACTATATATAACATTTTCATGTTGGCTTCATAGAGAATTGATAGTCATTTGGCCATAGAATACAATGACTGAATTAAAATAGCAGCTCCAATGCAAATTATTGTCGAACAAAGAACTAAAAAAATATATTGAATGAAGTATTCCAAAATAGTTATTCGTTTGACAAATACAAAAAAGGCTAGATTTTTTGTTCGTATTAAACATGATATTTTCTCTTCTATAGCACTTTAATATTAAAACGTTGAATACTGTAATGTCATTTTCTTTTCTCAATCACATAATCATATGTTTATTTCAAAAGGTTTAAAATAATGATTTTACGCATAAACATGCATAAAATTGATAAGTAATTTCATTTCTAATTTAATATGATTGAAGAATTAATTCATCAACTATTTTGAAAATAAAACATTGCACTAACCTCAAATTAAAATTATTCAAGTGACAAGTGTCAAAACTTGAATTCCATGTGCTTCACTAGAACACTAGAAACATAGGCTGGTACCACGAGCTCTGTTTTTGGCGCTACTAAGAGCGTTATGTCAAGATGTGTTTTAACGCAATTAGAATTTTCCCAAATACTTTAGAGAATAATTTTCAGATACAAATTACGGAAAACACATATGTCTACAAAATTTATTTGAATATTTTCCTTTAAAATAGCTTGAAATATTTATATTGCCTTAAAACGCTTCTTAAAATAACACTGCTAGTATAGCCAAAAACAGAGCTTGTGGTACCAGCCATTGGTATTATCATCCGCCATTTTGTGTCTTGTCAATAAAAGAAAGCATACGTAAACCAATGTAAACATTACAGGAAATGCGTTGTTTGACGAGGATAAAATGTTATAATAACTTGAAAAACTAAAGAAAATAGTATCGGAGTGACTCATTAATGTGCCGAATGATTTATCATCATTATTAGCGGCAATTGTAGCTGTGAGATTCACAGACGAATTATGAATATTTCATATAAAAGTACGTATATTCAGTAAAAATTTTCATTTGAAGTTACGATCAGATTAAAATTTTGATTGAAGTTATCTCAGTTCATTTTAATATATATTTTTATCTAAATTTTTAGATACGATCATAGAAACTAACCTCAATTTCAAGCAATAATAGATTTATGTATTATACATAGGCACCTATTATATAGAATATATATTATATATTTACATATATAAATATATTATAAGTATAAATAATATACAATCAATTATTTTTTTGATAAGTAAAATATTACGAGCTCACAATTTTTTATCAAGACATGCGATATAAAAAATTGCAATTAGTAGACTTTCATGTTTTTTATCCCTTGGGTGAGAGCGGTAAAATAATTCATCTTCCAATAAATATGCATAAAATTTTTTCTAGGAGAGTTAAAGATAACAAAGTTTGAAGATAAACAGTAGAGTTTTACATATTTAGAGATCCCGGAGTCCAATAAATTTGTAAGATTGTTTTCAAAAATTGTATTACAGAATATAAATTAGAATTCCATAGTGATATTCTGATTATTTAATATTACTCTAATTATATATGATTGAAAACCAAATAATTTGATTCAACATTTGAAAACTGAAAATTCTAAATTGAAGCATTTAATTACAAATAATACATCACGCCAAAAAAAAAAAAAATAGATAAATTTGATAGACACCGATATTATTTTATCACGTTTTTAACCTAAAGATTAAACTATTTCGACTCAATCATCGCGTTTCCTGCACTGTTCACATATGCTAAAGCGCTTTCTAAGGACACAAAATGGCGGATGATAATATTCATGTATTTAGTGCCTTAATTTCACTACAATGACTGACGTATGGAATAATATTTAATTAAATATTATGCTTCAGATTAAGTAATAGTTAGTTAGCAGATACTTGCCCTGGCAACTTGTTGAAATTCCAAAATGGACTACTTTTAAATGTAGTGAAGTGTTAAAATATGGCATCTTATTCAAGCGATACAAGAAAAGGCAAATTATAAATTCTGTATGTTACATTCTCATGTAAATTTTTAGAACGAACCCATTTTCATATTACTTTTTAATTCCATATTTCGTTTAATTGGCTTCAATATAAAGGGCATGGCAATCTATAAGTTATGATATTTGAAAAATTTATTGTGGGTATTATATTGGTTTTTTGGAGAATTGACAGTCATTTGGCCATAGAATAAAATGGCTGAATCAAGACCCAAATTTACGCCAATAACCAGAGTAATAACATCTATAAAAAAATATGGTTACAAAGCAAAAGATTCTAGAATATATTTAAAATGTCGGAGTATATATTTCCATTTTGTAATTATTAAAAATAATCAGTTTTAATTATTATCTGCACATTGACGTCACACTAATTTCCAAAATTAATTACGACCTAACGAAGAGCAATTCAAGGATTGAATTACCACAGGTTTCTTTCAAATATGATCTAGTTTCATACAAAATAATGAAGGAAAGGTAAAGGACCCCATTATAAATTTGAAAAAAGGAAAAATAGTGCTATGTGTAAATCTGTAGAATTCAAGTGATGAATCTGAAGTAATTGCTAGAAAATGAAAATACTATTGTAGATAAAAACAGTATTATATTTAGAAATAGACACATGTAATTTGTTAAGTGAGGTTATAATTCTATGTCTAAATATTCAACTGTGCGAAAACTGAAAACATGAAGCAAAATAATAAATCACAAACACTGTAGGATATAAAAATGTAACAAAACCAGGCGACAATCATGAGACAGGAAACATAATACGATCAATATCAATGATTAACTAAAATATACGCTGGCACTTATTTATTTGGATCCTTACCTTGTGTTGAAGTGATTCCAAAATACACTGAACGCAGCAATCGGAAACAAATTCCATATTATGTTAAACATATGTAAATTTTGTTCCCTTTTCAAAAATTATTAATTGAAAGCCATAAAATGAGCCAAATGAATTCATTAAAATAAATATTATTCAATTTGTAGCGGTGTGCATTAATCAGAGCGTTATTTTTATGATAAATAAAAAAGAAACATTTGTAAATTAAAATTTCATGCATTGCTTTTGTGTATCTTAAGCTCTTATAATTTAAACATAAAATTCGCGATTTTCCGCAAAAAATCGCGGCGACATACAACAAACATGTAAAGTGAATGTTTAAAAATCACGGCACACAAAAATCAGGGGGACAGTGAATAAACAGAGGGCACAACAATGCACAATATATTATAAAACCCATGAACATAAAAGACAGGGTCACATTGAACAGCAAGTAATCGGACAGCACTGAGTCTCGTGTAATGACAAAAGTGACAGAAATACTAGATACGTTAGAATATCTAAAACATACCTTTCATTGAATGTCTCTTGCCGGGCGTAATTCTGCAGACTACCTTCATCAATCAGGAATTTCATGCGCTCAAAGAACGAAGCTGTTATAGCAGGCGGTTGTTTCCTCAACAAGATGTCAATTGGTTTTGGAGCGGACACACAAAGTTGGCTACTGCGACATAAGTGGTTTGAACAGCACTCAGGATCCTCGCAATCCACTAAACCATCTGCGGAAAATCAAATAAATTACTACTATTGTCCGTATTTGACTCTACTAATAAATAACCTTTGTCGTTGTCACGCCCATCGCTACAACTTTGTTCCAGAAGAACACTGCAGTCTCTTCCATCCCATCCATTATCACATCGACATTCCCAAGCTCCGTCCGAGTTGAATCGACACTGACCGTGTCCAGAACAACTGTTGGGGCAGCCCTCCATAGTGCAATGTTTTCCATTCCAGCCAGTAACACACAAACAAGTCCCGTTTTTGCACTGTCCATGTTCATTACATCTGGAGTCGCATTGTTTCATATTGCAATACTCTCCAGACCATCCAGTTGTACACTGACAGGCTCCTCCCACGCAATGACCGTTAGTACCGCAGTCCAAATCACACAATTCTGCGAAAATAATTATAAAATGAAATCGAATAAAATGCAAGTAGTGTTACAATTGCGTTTTAGCATACGTAGCAAATGACAAAAAAAAATGCACTATTGAATCAGTATTTCGCCAAAGTTAGTACATTCATGTTGGCTTCAAAGAGAATTGACAGTCATTTGGCCATAGAATAAAATGACTGAATCAAGACCTCAAGTGACCATTTTACCGCGAGATTTGAAATTATTATGATTACTAAAATAAGAAATATGAACTAACAATAATAAATGGGCGTAGCTAGGAAGAACAAGGGTGGGCACTCTATAAAACTCATTGTTCACCCTAGAAATTTTGCTCCATTGTCAAACATTCAATCTTATTGCAAGAAAATTAGCGAAAAAAAGTTTTTCTTCAGAAATCAGCAAGATTCTTTGCAAAGAGTTAGCTTTTGGGGTACTAATTAATATATTGTCACAAATATGAAATATTTGTAGTAATTAGGTCACATAATTATTTATTTGAATTCGCTGTAACTATAATCCTAGTTAGTATTGATAAGGTCGATGTTCAATTGTCGGACATGATTGACAGGCTATGATCACTAGATGTTCGGTGGTTGCTAGGCAACAACTATTAGACAATTGAATTCATTCATTCATTCAGTGATTCAGTACAAGTAACTGTGCACGATATTGTGAACATACGAGTTTGTAACCTGTTTTAATAAATTATTCACATTGAAATTTGTGACAGTATCAATGTGCCATCGTATTTTTTAGCAAAAAATATCCGAGAGCTATTTATTTTACCTAAAAATTTCACACGAAAAAAGTTTCGTTATTAGATTTCCTACAAAATAAACTGAAATATAAATATGTCATGAAAACTAATTTAGAATTTAGAGAATAAAGAGAATTTAAGGAATAAAGGTAATTTAAGGAATACAAAAAATTTAGAGAGTTTAAAGAATATGGAGAATTTAGAGAATGAACAGAATATAGAAAGATTAGAGAATATAAAGAATTTAGGGAGTTTAGAAAATATTAGGAGAGACGAGATGTAGAGATTATAGAGATTTTAAAGAATATAAAGAATACAGATAATAAAGAGAATATACGAAGTTCAGAAAATATAAAGGATTAAAGGAACTCAGAAAATATAGGAAATTTAGAGAATATAGAAAATTAAAAATATGGATAATTTGGTGTATACAAAGAATTCGTAAAATTTAGGAAATTCAATAGGTTATAGAGAATTCAGAGTATAAAGGAAATATAAATAGTTTTTGAGAATACTGAGAATTCACAGAATTTCGGAAATAAAGAGGATTTAAGGAATTCAAGGAATAAAGAGAATTTAGAGGATACAAATAATATAGGAAGTTTAGAGTGTAAATAATTTAGAGAGCTTAGAAAATATAGACAATTCAGAGAATATAGGGAATTGAGAGTATAGAGAATTTAGAGAATAAAGAAAATCAGAGAATACACGGAATGAACAGAATTCAGGAAATAAAGCGAATATAGAACGCTTTACAGAATAAAAATAATTTAGAAGATCTATGGAATAGAGAGAATTTGGAGAGTTTAAAGGATATAGAGAGTATAAAAAAAATAAATAATTTAGAGAATATTAAGAATTTAGTAAGCTTAGAAAATATAGAAAATTAAAAGAATTTAGAGGATTTAGAGCATAAAAAATATAGAGAATTTAAAGAACAAAGAGAATTTAGAGAATATAGAAAGTTTAGAGAATATAAAGAATTGAGAGAGCTTAGAAAATATAGAGAATTTGGGGAACAATCATAATATAGCGAATTCAGAGAATAAAAATGAAGAATTTAGGGAATGAGGAAAATTAAAAGAATATAAAGAATATAGAGAATATAAAGAATTCAGAGAATATAGAAAGTTAAGAGAATATAAAGAATTTAGTAAGCTTAGAGACTATAGAAAATTAAAAGAATTTAGAGGATTTAGGGCATAAAAAATATAGAGAATTTGAAGAACAAAGAGAATTTAGAGAATATAGAAAGTTTAGAGATTATAAAGAATCAAGAGAACTTGGAAAATATAGAGAATTTATGGAACAATCATAATATAGAGAATTCTGAGAATAAAGATGAGGAATTTAGGGAATGAGGAAAATTTAAAGAATATAAAGAGTTCAGAGAATATAGAAAGTTAAGAGAATATAAAGAATTTAGTAAGCTTAGAAAATATAGAAAATTAAAAGAATTTAGAGGATTTAGGGCAGAGAAAATATGGAGAATTTAAAGAACAAAGAGAATTTAGAGAATATAGAGAGTTTAGAGAGTATAAAGAATCAAGAGAACTTGGAAAATATAGAGAATTTAGGGAACAATCATAATATAGAGAATTCTGAGAATAAATATGAAGAATTTAGGGAAAGAGGAAAATTTAAAGAATATAAAGAATGTAGAGAATATGAAGAATTCAGAGAATATAGAAAGTTAAGAGAATATAAAGAATTTAGTAAGCTTAGAAAATATAGAAAATTGAAAGAATTTAGAGGATTTAGGGCAAAGAAAATATAGAGAATTTAAAGAACAAAGAGAATTTAGAGAATATAGTAAGTTTAGAGAATATGAAGAATCAAGAGAACTTGGAAAATATAGAGAATTTGGGGAACAATCATAATATAGAGAATTCTGAGAATAAAGATAAAGAATTTAGGAAATGAGGAAAATTTAAAAAATATAAAGAATATAGAGAATATAAAAAATTCAGAGAATATAGAAAGTTAAAAGAATATAAAGAATTTAGTAAGCTTAGAAAATATAGAAAATTAAAAGAATTTAGAGGATTTAGGGCGAAGAAAATATAGAGAATTTAAAGAAAAAAGAGAATTTAGAGAATATAGAAAGTTTAGAGAATATAAAGAATCAAGAGAACTTGGAAAATATAGAGAATTTGGGGAACAACCATAATATAGAGAATTCTGAGAATAAAGATAAAGAATTTAGGGAATGAGGAAAATTTAAAGAATATAGAGAATATAAAGAATTCAGAGAATATAGAAAGTTAAGAGAATATAAAGAATTTAGTAAGCTTAGAAAATATAGAAAATTAAAAGAATTTAGAGGATTTAGGGCATAAAAAATGTAGAGAATTTAAAGAACAAAGAAAATTTAGAGAATATAGAAAGTTTAGAGAATATAAAGAATTAAGAGAGCTTAGAAAATATAGAGAGTTTGGGGAACAATCAAAATATACAGAATTCAGAGAATAACGATGAAGAATTTAGGGAATGAGGAAAATTTAAAGAATATAAAGAATATAGAGAATGTAAAGAATTCAGAGAATATAGAAAGTTAAGAGAATATAAAGAATTTAGTGAGCTTAGAAAATATAGAAAATTTGGAGAATGGGGAAAATTTAAAGAATATAAAGAATTCAGAGAATAAAAAGAATATAGAAGGTTTAGAGAATATAAAGAATTCAGAGAGCTTAGAAAATATAGAAAATCTAGAGAATAAGGCCATATAGAATTTAGAAAATAGAGAGAATATAGAGAATGAAGAGAAATCGGCATCGTACAATTAATCCTTCTGTAGGATACTTATCGCCTATTAGCAAAGGTGCTAAGTAAAAACTTGTGAATTTTCCCACAAAATATTTAATATAAAAGTTGATAAAGCAATTTTTCATCAAAATAGAATTAGAATTTTTGATATCATCAACTTATTTTCACGTCGAATTTGAAGAATTTATTACCGTAATATTTTCTGCGCAAATTCGATCTTATTTTGAATAGAATCTTGAACATGACTTTCAGTAACGCTAGAAGAGTTTACACTGCACATCTATAAATATAAAAAAATTGTTTATCTTTATCTGTAGTTGAATATTCACAATAAAATGTCAAACTTGACAGCTGACAGCGAATAAAAAAATTACCATGAGTAACTCAATTGAAGAAGAAAATTCAGATTTTCCAATCGTGCAAAAATTTTGGGAGCATCACGTCCAATAAGTACATTTGTTCCGATTTCGCATAATATTACTGACCTTAATACTCAAATATCTATAATTATTCACAAATTAATAACAAAAAACTATTACTTATTTTGTTATTTTGTGTAATGAAATGTTGGCTTCAGAGAGAATTGACAGTCATTTGACCATAGAATAAAATGGCGCAATCAAAACAAAAACATCTATAAATATAGTTATATACTGCAAAACAAGAACATAAAAGTTATATTGAATGGGGTACTTCCGAATATTTTCATTGTTTGAATTCATGATTTAATTTTACTTTTGACAACTTCGAAAATTAATTACAGTCCAACGGAGAACAATCAAAAGGTCAAACAACTGTAAATTCCTTTTAAATATGAAAAAAAGTATTTACCTCGTGAGCAATCCTCTCCAGACCATTTGGGCTCACATAGACAGGTCTGAGTGTCTAAATCAAATGTACCGTGGCCGGAACAATCTGGAAGACATTGAAGAGCGTCTTTATCCATTTGATTGCAGTCTGCTCCTTTCCAGCCTTTTTTACACAAGCAAGTTCCTTCCACGCAAAATCCATGGCTGTTGCAAGTCGGATGCGGACAATCAACTACAAACATTTATTGTTCAAATATATTTTTTAAATTACAATTATAAGTAATACTGGATTTGAAATCTGTAATAAGTTGGGGGAATTAATGAGTAATCAGTTAATAACAAGCAGAAAGCAAACGCACAAATGTTAGAACATCCAGTTATTAGGTTAATACATAATGCACAAAATGCATCTTACCATCAGCGCAGAATTTTCCTTTGTAACCTCGCACACAATTGCACTTGCCATTAACGCAATGCCCGTGTCCGTTACAATCAGGCACCTCACATTCGTCATGTCGTAAGCTGCATTCTTTGCCTTTCCATCCGGGATTGCATTGACATTCACCGTTGATATATTCACCACGCTGACTACACAGTACCGGGCATACACCTGTGGGAAATAATCGGGTTCTCACATGCACAGAGCATTTTTCGAAATTATTAAAAAGTTTGCATTTATTACTGAATTAATTTCAGTCGTAAATGGTACTTTTAAAGAATGCAGAACATTTGTAGACATGACAAAGCAATTTAAAGTTAGTAAAATTGATGCAATAGTGTTAAAACTTACTCTCACTGCAGTCATCCCCTCCAAAGCCAGGATTACATTGACAATGTCCCATCAAACATTCTCCTTTCCCACTACAGCCATTTGGACAATTATGCGTCATATCATCAGCAACTTGTGCAATAAAAGTAACTTCTTGTGGATCACCATCATCATTGTACAAGGACAAAAACCAATGTCCTTGTTCCATATAATGTGTCACTTCTTTCTTCATTGATGGCTGTTCAAGTTTAGGGAAAGATTAGTAACAAAAAGCATAGAAATGATTAGCAGACATAGCCGAATTAAAATCATATACTGCTGATTATCTATAATCAAATAAACAATTCATTATTTTCAGTATTTACTACTAATTAATTATTTGAAATGTCATTCTGAATTTGGCGCGCATTTGGAGCCAAGGTGGCGGACAATTCTCATTAATGATTTATAGTAGTTTGAAAATTATTAATCAGCAGCATATGAATTAAGACGTATATGTTAGTAACACTTACATGCGACGCTCTAGTGGTTCTAGCTTTGAAACCACTCAACACTTCAAGAATATGATACTGAGTGTGAGTTGGTAAAGCGTTTCGTCGTGCATAAACGCCAATACTAGCGCCCCGGGGAATATTATAATCGAATTTAACGTACGCCGCTTCTGACTGATAGAACTGCATGTTCCAATAACTATATGGGGGTATTTCTTTCGATAACCGCTGTCCCAAAGATATCTGGGAAAATGTCGTTCCATCTGGTGGGAATGATTGCGCAGGAAATGTTCTAGCACCTGTGAATGTGATGGTTTTTGTTAGTTAAATGATTTGGTTTGAATGAATTATAATTCGAAACGTGATATTAGCTATGAAAGCGTTTTAGCACGTTTTGTTATAGATAAAACACAAAGCTGCTGGAAAGCAATACAAATATAAAGATGAAATATGATTGTTACATATTTTTATAATAATTAATCAAACAAACTCTTCCACAAACTCATAACAGCTTCCGAAATGCATAAAATTTGGCCTAGGCCAAACTAGTTCATAGAAACCCAAACAAATCGTTATCTCAACCACGTACTACTCATAGCATATTTAGAACATGGAAAACGCTTTGTCTCAACTTATTTGGGGTTTCTAGATAACAAGATACCAGCAAAATCAGATTTTAGGTCAAATTAATTTTTTCCAGGTCAAACTTGTTCGGAAATTATCCATAAGAAACCCAAAAAAAGGTAGCCTCAACCACATACTGAAGTGAATTGATAATCAACCATTGAGGACCAGTTTCATCAACATCAGTTAAATTTATCTGGAGGTTATTTTGAATTAGTTACTGTGGCATCAATGGTATCAACATTTGTTTTCGGATAAAATAACCTTGGAATAAATTTAACATACGTTGGTGAAACCGGCTCTAAGGTCCCATAGATTATGGCTCAGATATTGCAGAGGAAATACTGATATTCTAGACGTATAAATAAATACAAAAAATCCACAGGTATTTCCTTGGAACTACAAGTATTCAATAAGAAGTACAGGTATTTTTGAGGTATCCCACAGAAAATGCAGGTGTTTCAGAAGGATGCAGGTATTTCCGATAAAATACAGGTATTCTGCAGGACATATAAATATTTCTCGAGTATTCCAAAGGTAATACAAATATTCCAGGGGAAATACGTATGTGTAATACAAGGATATTTCCGGGAAATACAAGTATTCTGCAGGAAATAGATATTAGGTATTTCAAAGAAGTACATGTTTTCCACAGGAATTTCCGATATCTCAGTGAAAATACAAGTATTCTAAAAGGAAACGGGTATTAGAGATTTATTAAAGAAGTACAGGTATTTTGTCGGAAGCAAGAGTACTTCCAGAGGCAATCCAGGTATTTTACAAAAAAAAATATTCCCGGGGTCTTCTGAAGGAAATACAGATATTTAAAAAATATTACTTAGAAAATATGTGTATGAAATGCACGGGTATTTCCAAGGAAGTACAGGGATACTATTCTGCTTGGAAACAGGTCGCAATTTCTATGTCAATTATGTCGTGACATAGTATGTTTACAAGGGATTGAGTATTATATGGTGGTGCAAACAATATGATCTACAAATTTTTATAACTATTATCTGATTATATATAAATGTTGAAAACTAACACCGAGCTAAAGAACCTGACTTGAAGCTGTCTCTTATTTGTAGAGAACTGTTTTTAATGATGACGACATTAAATTACTTCTTCAATTGTTCGCTAGGTGGTACATGTGTCACGAATCTATAAATTGACGTCAAGAAACTGTCTCCAATAATTAGAAATGAGCCCCAGGAATTCCACAGAAATCAGGAGTATTTTAAAGGAAGTTCAAAAATTTCGCAGGAAATTGATCCACAGTAAGCCACAGGAAATACAGGTATTTCCAAGATATTTCACAGGAAATATAGGTATTTCACAAGATATATAGATATTTTAGAGATCTAGAAAGTATAAGTATTACAGAAGAGGTACATACATTCCATACGCTATAGTTCTGTTCGATGACATGCACTAGGTTGACCAAGTGTACACTTTTCAACACTAAGACGTTTTTTGAAAAACGTGCAATTTGGCTAGACTGTTCGATGAGATAAATTTGAGAACTGGTGCACACTTTTCTGAACTGACTCATGAGATGGTGTAGTACGTGCAGAGAAGTGTGGGGGTGAATAATCGTGAGATTCATTCCTATCAGTTTGATAAACAGAGCTAGCAAAAATAATTTATATTCATATTTAATTGGCGATTTACCCTAAAATGTCTAATAAATTCCTTATTCATATATGCCAGAATTACTCCTTCAAAATAATTTTTATGCAGTTTCTTTCTTGTCGTTTTAGGAGTATTTCCAAGTTATCAACCTCATTATCACTGATTCTGATGAATTAATCAACAAAGCAATTGTTTTGATCATTTCAAATATTGCAGACTGAGGTTAATCCCTCAGCTCAAATTCGCTGCACTATTGCACACTAATGTGTTTTTTGACAATGTAGAACTAGTGTACACCATGCAGAACTACACTGTCCCGCACTGCACTGACAAAATATTTATCGAAGAGAGCTTATGTCAGTAGCGACGAACGCGACTCCATGCGGTAGAAGTTATAAACTCTTTACTAATACTGACTGGAGCTGTCAAAACAAATATAAAAGAACATGAAGCCAAACAGAATTTTTGAGGCAAATAAATATGGAAAATCTTTTGAAAAAGTGGAAATCATCGGGACAAGGTTTAATTTGTTGTGTTCCTGAGTGTTCGCACACACAATTGCGCAATGGTGAACTGAAATTTCATTCATTTTCGAATCGCGAATGGGCGTAAGAAACTGTGAAAAAGTTATCTTCTCAGTTTGCTTTTATGCAATAGTACAGGCTATCAATCCTTGCACTCTTATGACATTTATCCAACTGTGCTGGACGATTCCAAATCATTGGCTGGTCAGTCTTGAAGCAGATACTTTCTGTGTTAATTTATATGCAAACTACACCTGCAAGTTTGCAGTTTGAACTAATATTAACAATTTTTCGACCTATATTTAATTGTATCAATAAATTTTTACAACAGTCATGTGAAAAACACAGACTTATTATTATACTAACAAACTTTGGAAATAAGCAGTTAGTGTTTTTTAGATTGTATAATATTTGTACAGTATCAATATTGAATTATTGAAATTATATCGCAACCATATTATCATTGATTATAAATTGAAGATAAAATATCATGAATGAATCCTTATTAATGAATTTTCACTTATTTGAATGAATGCAAGCCAATATTGAATAATCAGGCATGAATGATGCTGATTCTTTAATAAAGAATTCAAAACACACCAAATCAAGAAGTTTTTATGATAGTCACACAGATTATTTTCAATCTATAAAAATAATTCGTAAATATCAGATGAAGTTATGTAAAATCAAAGAGAAAAATTAATATTGTCCATCGATTCAATATTTAGACAACAATTAAACAGAACATACAAAAAGTTTTCTAGAACGTACGTATTATCATGTCAAGTTCATGTTTACACTTATAATAATTTACACATGTGTATCTTGATCAATACATTATACAAATTCGGATTTGTTCCATTACTAAATATGACAGGCATTTCGCGCAAACTCCCGTAATTTTACTATCTTCTTCTTTATTTTTAATTTCTTCTTCGTCGCTGACATGAAAACTTTGTACCAATTTTTTCTCTTTGCTCAAACTTTTGGATCTAAATATAGATAAATCAACTTTTTGAGACCCGCATCGAAGTACTACTGTCATTGTAACAAACTTTCTGCTAATTCTGAGTGCCAGTTTTGCAAATTACGTGAATGCGTCGCAATTTGTTGATTGTTACGATTTTAAATATATTAGTAAATAAATGCCAAGTGTCGCCACCAGGACGGCGCTCGCGCCGCGCACAGCGCTACTGACATAGCGTATAGGAAATAAGTACATGTAATCCACGGGAACTTCCTAGGATTTAGAAAGTACAGGTATTCAACAGAAAATATGAGTATTTTATAGGAAATATGGGTATTTTAAAAGTAATAGAGGTATTCTAGAGATATAAAAAAAATATAGGTATTACAGAAAAAGAACAGACATTCCATAGAAAATACAGGTATTCTCGAAGGATTTTGAAGGAAATATAGGTATTGTAGAGAAATTTCACAGAAAATACGTACATGTAGTCTACGGATATTTCGTAGGACCTAGGAGGTACAGATTTTCCATAGGAAGTACAGGTATTTAACAGGAAATATAAGTATTTCACAAGAAATATAGGTGTTTCACAAGAAATAGAGGTATTCTAAAGATCTAGATCCATCAGGAAATCTGTATTTATGAGTTAATTTTAAAGAGATATGGGTATTGTAGAAATATTTCTCCGGAAATACGTACATGTAATTTACAAATATTTCTTAAGGACCTAGGAAATACAGGTATTCAACAGGAAGTACAAGTATTTGACAAGAAATATAGGTATTCCACAAGAAATAGAGGCATTCATAAGAACTAGATAACTAGAAAAATATATTACAGAAGAAATACAGACATTCCATAGAAAATACATGTATACTTGGAATATTTTGTTGGAAATATGAGTATTTTAGAGTTATTTTGCAGTAAATGCATACATGTGACCCACGAATATTTTCTGGAACCTGAGGAGTACAGATATTCAATAGGAAGTATAAGTATTTGACAGGAAATATAGATATTCCGCTAAAAATAGAGGTATATAGATATTACGGAAGAAGTACAGACATTCCATAAAAATCCATGTATTCTTGGAGTATTTTGAAGAAGATATGGGTATTGCAGAGTTATTTTGCAGGAAATACGTACATGTGACCCACGAGTATTTCCTGGAACCTAGGAAGTACAGGTTTTCAATAGTAAGTATAGGCATTTAATAGGAAGTATTAATATTTGACAGAAAATATAGATATTTCATAAAAGATATGGGTATTCTAGTGATCTAGATAAATATAGGTAGTACATAAAAAGTACGGACATTCCGTAGGAAATACAGGCATTCTTGGGGTATTCTAAAGGAGATATGAGTATAGTAATGATCCTTTGCAGGAAATACGTACATGTAATCCACGGGTATTTCTTATGACCTAGGAAATACAGGTATTTAACAAGAAGTATAAAAATTTCATAGGAAATATAAGTACTCCACAAGAAATAGAGGTATTCTTGGGATATTTTGAAGTTGATTTGAAATGTTAAAATATATCTCAGGAATTATATATATGTCATTCACAGGTATTTCCTGGGACCTAGGAAGTACAGGTTTTTCACAAGAAGTAAGGTATTGAACATGAAATATAAGAATTTCACAGGAAAATATTTTACGAGAAATAGAGAATCTATGGGATTGAAAAACAGATATTTTCACCATCGTGTAGCCCGCGTAAAACTGAGTAGGGATGAGAAGTTTCATTCAATTTGGTCCATCCCGTACAAAGATATGAACTTTTTAAAATCGATGTTTCTTCTGAAAATGGAGATTCGTCGTCTTCTTGTTCAGTATCACACCGTGACGTCACGCATCATGGGTTCGGCTTGAAGGTGATTTGAGGTAGATTTTGGCACAAAAAAATATTAGAAAGAGTAAGTCCAAGATTTATTTGTGCTCAGAAAAACCTAAAAGGCAACATATGTCAACTAAAATGACATATTTATTGTAAGCAAGGAACTTGAAGGTGATTTGGGGTGAATTTGGTAAAAAAAAATTGATAAAAAGTATGCAATTTTGCATTATTCATATTGTTGTGGTGTTTAATTTTTGCAACGTACTTGAGCCCACATTTTATATAACGGCCTTATAGCTTGAAAATAATTTGGACGCGTTTCCGGTCCACTACAACACTGGATATTTTGCAGGAAATACGTACGTGTATTCTATGAATATACCAGAGAAATACAAGCATTCGAGAAGATATATAGGTATTCTATCAAAAATATAGATATTCTTCAGAATAAACAAGTATTCTTAAGGTCCAAAAAAGATATAGGTATTCTAGAGCTATTACGTACGTGTAATCCACAGGAATTTTCTAGGAAAAATAGGTATTCTATTGGAAGTTCGAGTATTCGACTGGACATACAGCCCAAAATATTCCACAATAGATAAGGTTCTTTTAGAGGTATACAGGTATTCTAGAGACAATACAGATATGTCACAGAGAAATATATATTCTTGGAGATTCTAAAGAAAATACAGGTATTCTATAAATATTCCTCAAAAAATACGTACGTTACCCACGAATATTCTCTAGGAAGTACAAGTATTTTATAGGAAGTACAGCTATTCTATAGAAAGTATAAGTATTCCCTAGAAAATACAGATATCCCAGAATTATTTCGCAAAAAATACGTACAAGTAATTGACAGGAATTTTGTAGGAAGTGCAAATATTCCACAAAATGTACAGATATTCTGCAGGAAATACGAGCATTCCATAGGAAATATTATGTACGGAATTATGGTGTACAAAATTTTGACGGAACTTATCTGATTTAAAATCGAGTTTTGTTGACAATAGAAATTATTAGTTTGATCTGTAATGCAAGTTTCCTGATTTTGTAGGCAAAATTTTAGTTGGACCCAAAACTAGTTTGACCTAAAATTGGATATTGCTTATAACACATAACAAAAAAACCCAATTAGTAATAATATGGATTCGTTTTGTTGTTGAATCAGTTTAACGAGTTCGCTACGACTTAAATTTTTATAGATAATTTGCAATATTTCAGAAAACAGAACACACCTCCTAAGTACATCTGAAAAATCATGCAAAAATATGTTAATAACAAAACCGCATCGCTTAGTACAGTTAGGAATTAGTAACGGCGAAGCCATCAATGTGACGAATCCCTACCTTCCAAAATAAGAATAGTTGGTGGAGGAGGGAGTGCAGTAGTGACCTCTGGACATGCACTAATGTCACTACTACTCCAAGTTTCGCTGATTTCAGTAGTAGTACTATTTACCGCATCGGACCAATCTTCTGTAGTACTCAAAAAATAGTCAGTGTTATTATAAATATCGCTTGGGTAGTCAGAGCTGAGTTCGTCGTCGTAAGACGTGTTCAAAGCCAGGTTAACATTTTCTGTAGTCGTGTCTTCAAGAGGCTCCACAGAGGAAGACAACGCTGTACTGTTTTCTGCAGAAGACTCTTCTTCTAAACATGGACAAGAACACTGACATTCTCCACCCCAGAAATGGTACGGGCGAGAAGTTGACACCAAGGGGGTGGGATATTTAGGAGGTTGGGTTATTTCCGTAGAGGGAGCGTTAGTCGAACTTTGGTAGTCTGATTTCGGGAGGGCAATATTACCAATGTTAATACCTGGAAGGTTATTTGGATTACCATCAGTTGGAACAGATACAGAAAGGACGTAAAATGGTTGGGAATTGGAGTTTTGGGAATCAGGTTCGGTGGCAATTGTTACGTTAACAAAAACGCGTTTGGAATGACGGGAGCTGTCCGAAGGAATTTGGACAACTTGGATTTGGGTGGGATTACTGAAAACACTCTGATGCGTGTTACTTAAATCACTCAAGTTAGGTTCAAGTGGTGCAGGATCAACTTCATGCTGGTTAATATTTAATTTGGACGTTTCCACATCTAACACTTTTTTTGCAGGAGCTAAATTTGATGTTTGTAATTCAGCTGACGTTTCTTCTATTAATGTTTTATTAACAATCTCTTCTTCATCTATCAACCGATCTTTGACTTCATTAGTTAGTTGATTCTTATCCGGACTTTTCTTCAGACTCTTGTAAATTTCTTTCGATTTGACTGTAGTCGAAATTGGTTCATTGTTGAGTTTTACAATTTCGACTTCGTCTTGTCCGTATGCATATATGGGATAGTCATGTTGGATGACTTCAGGGCTTTCAATTTCAGATGGTTTCATGCTGTGACTTTCAGTTTTTATTTTAGTGTCGACTACTTCCGGTGCGACAATTTCAAATGGTTCCTTTTGTGTAATTTTGATTACATCGTCTTTAATGTCACTTATTGTTACGCCTATTTCTTCCATAACTTCTGAATAGGATTTTGTAGATATTTGTGTGCTAGAAATATCCGTTGAAGAAACATTGTAAAATTCAGTGCTAGAAGAAACAGAGCTACTTCCTGTTTCTGTACTAGAAGTGTCATCGCTGCGCGTACTAGGTGCATTAGTCAATTCAGACGAAAAATTATTAAACAAAACACTTGTGGTAAGCGAGACTTCACTAACATTGACTTCGCTAGCATCATGCAAGAGTGTGGTGTGCTCAACATGCTCACTAGAGGTGGTACTATCATGCAAAACCTCTAAACGGGCAGTGGTTTCGCTGATGTTTGGAGTGGACAACATTGAATCATGCGTTGCTGGGTTATTACTATTCACTTGTCTACGTTTGCGATGGTAGACGGGGTTCTGAGCAACAGATAACACACGATCCAAAGGGTATTTACCTCCGCCTGAAGACGACGACGCCGGCCTTGGTCTGGTCGATGTTGATAGGTTTGTCTCTGATGTAGTGGCTTTGGATGATGGGAAAGACTCGGGGTTCTCTCCGACGAGCACTGTGCAGGTTTTGGAGCTCTGATATGACCAGTTTAGCAAACTTGATGCTGCAAACAAACCAAACAAAAATAGACAAACGGCCCCAGTCAAGATTTTGACATGAATATGTTTAGAGCCTGCCTTTCGCCGACACTTTTTTTCAATCATACAAAATTTAACTATTCTAACCGTCGAGTTCTACTGATAGCAAGTTCCCGTTGGCGCGTTTTGTCGCCTCCTTACACGTTAGGAGGGAGCGGGACTATATTTCGCTTAGAATGATGTAAAAATCATTCCGATCAGACTTTTAAAATATTATCCCAGACATAAGTCACGTCCAAAATTCGTGTTCGAGCTGCTGCCTTTCGTATTTTGGCGTACCCTGCTACTCCTAGCTCCCTTAACTACTGATGATGATTATTCCCACGTATATACTGGAACGCTCTTTCCAATGAGACCAAAAACAACACGCTAGCTGCTCTTAGTGTTGATTTATACTGTTAGTAATATCCCGTTGGCGCGTAAAGTGGTCGTTGCGCGTTGAGCCCTCTCTTCACCGATACCGCAGTTTCGCCCCAATGACTACCAAAATACCAAAATCATGTCAATCAAACTTTTATTTTTTTAATTGTTCGAGGCATGAAAAACTAGACTTTAGTCAAGTAAAAAAACTGGGTGTGACTATTTTCGAGCCCCTGCCTTCGGTTTTTTGGCCTACTGTGTACCTACAAATCCTCTCAGTTACAGGTATATTTTCGGATAGCTATTGCGACGCCCTTCAACGCTAGGCGTCTTCTATATACCAGATATTACAGCCGACATCCCAAAGTTTTTAAAATTTTATTATATGCCGTTTTTTACTCACTGAAACTGCTGAATATTATGATTTGTACTTGAATTTGATATATCTAATCGAGATTTTTAATTTGAGACCAAAATCAGCGTGCTAGCTGTTCTCAGTGTTAATGTATACTGTAAGTAGTTCACCGTTGGCGCGTAAAGTGGTCGTTGCGCGTTGAGCCTCCTCTTGACCAGTATCGCAATTTTAACCCCTTGGGCTCTAAGTTTAAAGAAAACGGAACTGTATGTCGGTTAAAATAATACCAAAATCATATCAATCAGACTTTTAGTTTATAAAATATTAGAGGCCTACAAAATTAGACACTAGTCACGTAAAAACTCTGGTGTAATTATTTCAGAGCTGTTGCCTTCCACTTTTAAGTCTGCCCTGTACCTTCAAATCCTCTCAGTTTTTGATATATTCTTGGATAGCTATTGTGACGCCCTTTCAGACATAAGGCGTCTCATATATGCCAGATATTACAGCCGACATCCCGAAATTTCCAAAATTTAATTTTTTGTACTTTTTCTTCCACTAAAACTGGCTTAAAATATATTTTTGTACTAGAATTTGATAAATCTGATCGAGATCTATAATTTGAGATCAAAATCAGCGTGTTAGCTGCTCTCAGTGTTGATTTATACTGATAATAATGTCCCGTTGGCGCGTAGCATGGTGGTCGTTGCGCGTTATGCCTTCTTCTTACTCGTATCGCAGTTACGCGACAAAAATTTCTTGTTTAAAGGAAATGGAACTGTATGCCGGTTGGAATGATAACAAAATCATTTGAATTGAATTTTTAGTTCCTGCATTATTCGAAGCCTGAAAAACTAGACGTTAATCACGTAAAAAAATCGGGTGTGACTATTTTCGAGCTGCTGACATTCACTTTTTGGCGTGCCATCTCAGAAACTTAAATTTTCGAATAGCTATTGCGACGCCCTTTTCAACGCCAAGTATCTTCTATATTTGAGATAATTCAGCTGACATCCCGAATTTTTTCAAATTCTATTATTTACAGTTCTTTACCCACTAAAATTAGCTTAAAATTTGAATTTGTACTAGAATTTGATCAATCTGATCGAGATCTATAATTTAAGATCAAAATCTGCGTACTAGCTGCTCTCAGTGTTGATGTATACTGAAAGTAATTTACCGCTGGCGCGTAAAATGGCCGTTGCGCGTTGAGCCTTTTCCTTGCCCGTATTGCAAGTACACGACAATTATTCTACGTTAACAGGAAACGGAACTGTATGTCATTAAGAATGATACCAAAATTATTTCAACTGGACTTTTAGTTTTTGAATTATTTGAGGACTAAAAAACTTGACGCTAGTCACGTAGAAAAATCGGGTGTGACTTTCTCCAATCCGCTGCCTTACACTTTTTGGAGTGTCTTGTATCTCCAAAGCTTCTCAGCTACTAATATAACCTCGGATAACTATTGCGACGTCCTTGCCAATGCAAGACGTCTTTTATATTGCAGTCGACAACCCGAAATATTTGAAATTTTATTATTTGCAGTTTTTTACTAACTAAAACTGGCTTAAAATTTGAATTTGAACTAGAATTTGATAAATCTGATCGAGATCTATAAATTGAGATCAAAATTAGCTTGCTAGCTGCTCTCAGTGTTGATGTATACTGATAATAATTTCCCGTTGGCGCGTAACACGGTCGTTGCGCGTTGTGCCTTCTCCTTGTTCATGTTGCAGCTACGCGACAAAAATTATATTTTTAAAGGAAACGGAACTGTATGCCGGTTAGAATGATACCAAAATCATTTCAATCAGACTTTTAGTTTATAAAATATTAGAGGCCTAAAAAACTTGACGCTTGTCAAGTGAAAATTCGGGTGTGACTATCTTCGAGCTACTGCCTTTCACTTTCAGACCTGCCCTGTACCTTCAAGCCCTCTCAATTTTTGATAAATTTACCGTTGGCGCGTAAATTGGTCGTTGCGCGTTGAGCCTCCTCTTCACTTGTACCGCAGTTTCGTCCCAATTCCGGTAAGAATGATACCAAAATCATCTCAATCACACTTTTAGCTTATAAAATATTTAAGGTCTGAAAAATTTACCGTTAAACATGTAGAAAATTCGAATGCGATCATGCCCCAGCTGCTATTTTTCGTTTTTTGGCGTGTCCTATATTTCAAGCCCTCTCAGTTACTGGCATATTCTCGAATAGCTATTGCGACGCCTTTTCCAACGTTAGGCGTCTTTTATATTCCCGGTGTTTCAGCCAAAATCCAGATTTTTTTTAAATTACATTATTTGCAGCTTTTCTTTTACTAAAATTGGTTTAACATTTTGATTTGTACTAATATTCAATAAACCTAATCAAAATGTACAATTTGATACCAAAATCAATAAGCTAGCTGTTCTGAGTGTCGAGTTATATTGATATTTATTTCCCGTTGGCGCGTAAAACGGTCGTCGCGCATTGAGCCTCTTTCCTGCGTGTGCTGCAATTACGCGCTAATGGCTCTACGTTTAAATGGAACTAGACTACATGACGTTTTGAATGATATGAAAATAAATTTAATCGAACTTCTAGTTTCTGAGCTATTCAACGGTTTCTTGAAGTGTCGCCCAGCCTGAAATACTAGACGTCAAAAAAAATTGGGTGTGACTATGTTCCAGCTACTGAGTTTTGAATTTTGGCATGCCCTGAACAGCCTGACTCTCTCACCCTTTCAAGCGTCTTCTATATTTCATACGGTTTTTGCACGTTATTCTGAAATTTTAAAATTTTAATCCTTGCAATTTTTCACGCATTAAAACTGTCTTAAAGTTTTAATTTGTACATGTATCTCATGAATCCAATCGAGAGCTATAATTTGATATTAAAATCAGCATGTTAGCTGCTCTGAATGTCGAGTTATTTGGTTGAAGTTTCCCGTTTGCGCGTAGAATGGTCGTTGCGCGTTGAGCTTCCTCCTAGCCCGTATGGTAATTACGCAGCAATGACTCAATAACTATATGCCGATTGGAATGATACCAAAATCAATTCAAACCGACTTTTAGTTTCTGAGTTATTCACTTCAAAAGCGGACCGATGACGTTATTCACGTCTGCAATGTTTACTAGGCACAAAATTGATATTTATTAGTTGAAACGTTGAACCAGAAGCGATTTTATTATTAACTTGCATAGCCGCCGCCGTGGCAAATGTACCGGCGCCTCATTGACATACCTGGCTCCGATAACGCTTATCCTTCATAAAGAATTTATGGAGCATCAGTGGAGTCAAAATTAAGTTTCTAAATCAAAAAACGGCAGCGCGCCTCACTCTTTATATTAACTTATATTAACAATAGTTTTACATTATATGTTGGGAATTAGACATATCCATGCTAAAAAAATATTTTTTCGCCAACTGTCAAAAAAACATGATATTTTTGTATTGTTATGGATACGCAAAGTTCGTGATTTTTTCACAAGTGATAGGAGGAAGATATATTTATCAAAAAAGAAATATGAATTTGTACACAAAATTACTTATTTTTGAATATAAAAATTAATTGTTGACAGTTCTTTACTTATCAAACAACAATTGCGCATACTTTGGTTACAATACCCAGGTGACTGCAAATTAATTATAGTTTGTACTTTTTTCCTACATTTTACTGAATAAAACAATAATTATTGTTGATCTATTATTTTTTGACATTTGGCGAAAAAATATTGTTTGTATTTCATGTGCGAAGTGATTGTATTTTGTTGCGCTTTCGAATGAATTTGTTATCTCGACCTTACGGTCTCGGTTAGAATTGACATTCTCACGCGCAACAAAAAAAAACAATCACTTCGCACACTTAATACAAAAATAACTATTCTGCTTTTTTGGATGAGACTGTATCTTAAGTATGTCGAAAACAATGACAACCGTGAAACAAGCTTTAGTTTTGTGAATGTTCCAAAGATGTTATCTCTCTTACCTGAAATGTATGAGAGGGCGGCTATGAGCACAACCGAGAGCATGATGAAGACGATTGCTGTGCACTTCCAGCTACATTTGGAGGCAAGACCTTTCCGAAAATGGAAGCGGGAGGCCGGCGGGAAATGACTGGAATTTGGGCGGCGCAAATTGTTACGGACGGGCAGCACGGGTACTGTTGTACCAAACGGCAAATTGCACCTTTCAGAATTCTTTTGTTCTTTTGATGGACTGCTACATGATGAGTTTGATTTATAATCCATTGTGGAGTTTTTTGGCATATCTAAAAGAAAAACACACTATTAACTTGTCAAAACACAAGAAGTTAGAGAGAAAAAGACACATATGCATTAATTCGACGATTAAAGAAAGTAATTGCATGATAAGTTGATCAAATTAGTACGTAGTTAAGCACTTGCAGCCTGCACAACAAAACTGTTAGGCTGGTTGCGTTCGGGAGAAGCCAATTGTAGAAATGTTCAACCATTATTTTGAAAACAGTTTTTTGTTTTTTGAGCTAACTATTGACCTCAAAAGAAATCTAAAAATTGGACTTTGTCCAAGATGAAATTTTAATAAGTGCAGAAAAATGAAAAAATTTGGAGGACGATTTTGTTTTTTGTCTCAAATAAAAGTCGTAGTTTTCTTACAGAAATAAATCGATCTGATCAAAATAATCCAGTTACTGGAAGATCGATCTAATTTTTTAATCAATCTATTTATGATCGTCCAAACAATATTAAAGTTTGATCAATTTTAATCGAATTATGAGTCTGATCAAACATTCAAATATATTATAGTTCATTTCTCAAATCAAGACAAATCTTTCATTAAATATCTATTTTAGTACTGAAGATTCCATTATTAGGATGTGTTTTATGTCTCTGGTGATTAATTAAACCAAATGTTTATGACCCTGCGGTTTGAACTAACAGAAGAGTAACAAAATTTGTGACTATTTTGGTTTATTGCTTATATCTCTTGAATTATAGGTCGTAGAGATAACTTGTTGCTAAACAGAATTAAAGCTGAATAAATTTTCCACAACTTTCTATTTGTACATATTTACTCTATCTTGAACCATTTATGAGATATTCAATGCGAAAAATCAAAAATCCAACTCAAAGGCGCGACAGAATTTACCGTTCTTAAGTTTATTACTTATATCTCTTGAATTGACACTCGTAGTGAACACATGGTTGTATACAAAATTGAAGATGAATAAATTTCTCACAATTTTGTACCTATACATGTTTGCTCTATCTTCAACCATTTAAGAGATATTCAAAGTGAAAAAAAACGACTTTGTCAACTCAAAAGCGAGGCATAATATGTTTTCTTTCTAGTATTTTACTTATATCTCTTAAATTGTCACTCGTAGTGAAAACATGATCCTTTACAAAATTAAAGCTGAATAAATTTTCCACAACTTTGTACAAAAACATATTTACCCTATTTTCAACCATTTGTGAGATATTTAATGTGAATGAAACAACTTTTTCAACTCGAAAGCGTGGCAGAATATAACGTTTTCAAGTTTTTTGCGTATATCTCTTGAAATGTCACTCGTAGTAAAAACATGGTTCTATATAAAATTGAAGCTGAATAAATTTCCCACAATTTTGTATATATACATATTTACTCTATCTTCAACCGTTTTAGAGATATTCAAAGAGAAAAAACTATTTTGTCAACTCGAAAGCAAGACAAAATATGATTTTTTTTTTAGTATTTTGGTAATATCTCTTGAATTGTTGCTCGTAGTGAAAACATGGTCCTATACAAAATAGAGGCCAAATAAATTACCTACAACTTTGTATTCCATCCAATTTACTCTATCTCTAACAGATATCCGAAAAGCAAAGTTTTTACATTTCGTTTTTGGGCGAACCTTGTCTTATAGCGCCTAAAATATTAGTTTTACAGCAAAAATCTTTAGAATAAAAGTTGTCGAGCAATACATTTTCTAAGAAATACGTATAAAATATAATACTTTATCTGAAGTAGATTAGGAGTTATGGTAATTTTTGAAAAGCAAGGTCGACCTTGACAAATCGCCGAGAAACGTGATGTAATTTTTCACTTCGAATATCTCTTGAACGGTTTGAGATAGAGAAAAATGTGTAAGTACAAAATTGAAGGAAATTCAACAAGCTTCAATTTTATATTGGGCCTTATTTTCATTACGATGAACAGTTCAAAAGATATAGGCCAAAAACCAAAAAAAGTCACATATTTTGCTGTCACGAAGTTGGCTCATATTTTCGCCAATCAGAAGGCTTATAATGTGATCTATTCTTAATGTGAATTTTAGATATATCTACAAAAAGTTTTTTTCTCATTTGAATTCAAAGCAAATATTCAAATACAAAAGTGATACTTACTAATTGTGCCACTGGGTATGTAGACATTGCCAGATGAGGTGCGCACAAGGCAAGAGGGCTCAAAGTCCCCGGTCGAATCGCCGGGGGAGGCTGCCAGGCGGCCGTTCAGCCTGCTCATTGTCGGGTTTCGAGGAGGAACATCTGGCGGACGGGGCACGCCGTCAAGTAAACAACCTGTAAAACAAAAGCAGACAGAGGTTACGCCTGATTACACCAAATGCAACTGACGAGAAACTTAGTTTAGTACTAAAATTAGGGCAGATTAATTTTAAATGATAATAACTTGGATCGAATTGACAGCTGACAGATTTATAATTATCTTCAAATGACTGAAAACCCAAATATTTTTTATTTAACGCAACGAGAAGTGAAAAATAGGAAAATTTTGCAAAATATTTACACAATCGTGGGATAATTAAACAAAACAGATTTGAATTGACACTTATCACCAAATTCAAAGTAAATACTTCCAATATCTCACTAATCCAATAGTCGGTATAGAAACAAAACAAATGAGTCAACAATAATTCGCTTCTCAAAATAAGTTTCTAAAATATTATTTTTAAAACAAGTTGAAAGGCATAATCTACTTTCCATAGAAAAAATCTTTGGGTAAAGATAAACAAAATTCCAAATTTCCCCGACATCTACTTCCTGTCATAATGCGCTTCAGGCTATTTTTAGTTCTAATGGAGGATAGTCGAGTCTTTAAAGGAAATAGAGAACATTTGTAGTTAAATGATAATAAATTTAACATCAGCTGCTGATATTTTAATATATAAATATCAAAACGCAAAGTTACTGATGTAGAGTTGCATTATTTTTATTATAAATTACAAATGAACGGATATCACAGACTATATGAATTATAAATCAAGAAGCAATTTTCGTTTATTAATTCAAGCTTCAAAAATGAATAAATAGATCTTCGAAGTATTACATTAAATTATTTATTTATTAATATCCTGAGGATATTCAGTAGTATTCATTTAAATATGATTTTTAGTTTAAAATAAAATTTGTTTCACAGTTAAGGGCTGAAGATGAAAACTGAAACTGGTTTATAATAAATGTACTACGTAAGCTGTTTATCAGTATTTGGGTCATTACTCTACGATTATAATTTCAGGAAATACAGGTTTCCAAAAGGGAATAGATTTTTGTTCCATTTTCACCCTATAAACCATCAGGGTAGCAATACAAAGGGTTGAAACTAATTTAAAAATGAAGGTACTACTTAAGTTTACCATCAGCGTTTGATTAATTATTTTATAATAATTATTTTAGGTTGAAAGTTTTCCGTTGCACCGTTCAACCCTCATTATCACCAGGAATGGTAGATAAGGGGTTGAAATAATTTTTATATAATAAATGGAGCTACATAAGCTTTTTAAAAGCATATGATCCATATTTTTTTCAACTATTACATTGAGAAATATAGACTTGCAAATAGTGACAGACTAAGTTGCATCATTGAACCCTTTGTACCCCAAATCTTGAAAAATTGAGGGTTGCAATGGATTGTATGATTAAAAGCAATACATAAGCTTGCTACAAGCGTTTGGTTCATCATACTACGATAATTATTTTAGGAGATACAGGCTTTAACAGTTGCTGCACCATTTAACCCCCTATGCTATCGATGTTGGTACATAAAGGGTTGGAATCGATTTTATAATTAATGGCACTACATTAACTTCCTCCCAGCGTAAAATTTTCGAAGCTATAATATTTTTTTCGAGAAATATGAATTTTCAAATTGCGACAGACTTTTGTTGCATCATTGAACCCTCTATTCTATACCACAAATCTTGAAAAGTTAGGGTTGAAATTATTGTGTGACTGAAACATGACATACGCTTGCTACAAGTGTTTGGTTCATCATTGTACGATTATTATTTTGGGAGACACATGCTTCAACAGCGTGACATTTGACCTCACATATTACATGAAGGGTTAAAATCGATTTAATATTAAATGGCACCACATAAGCTTTCTGCCAGCGTATAATTATTTTTTTGAGAAATATAAATTTTTAAATTGTGACAGACTTCTGCTGCGCATTATTGAACCGTCTATACCCCAATGCTTGAAAAAATAAGGGTTAGAATTTATTGTGTGATTAAAAGCATTACATATGCTCACTATAGGCATTTGGTTCATCAATATATAATTTTTTTTTTATAATATACGGGTTTTAACAGCGTGACTAGAGCGTGACATAATTTTGTTGCATTATTTGACCCCCTATACTATTGATGTTGGTACATGGAGGATTGAAATCGATTTTATATTAAAAATCACTACATGAGCTTTTTGTCAGGGTATGATTGTTAATTTTATAATAATTATTTCATGAGTGCAGATTTTTGGTGCACCATTTGATGTTTACTACCGCGATGTTGGTATATAAAGGGTTGAAATTGATTTTGTAATTAATGACAGCACATAAGTTTTCTACCAGCGTAAAATTTTAAAATCAATAATAATTTTCCCGAAGAACATGAATTTTTAAATTGTGACAGATTTTTGCTGCATCATTGAACCTTTATACCCCTAATTGCAGAGGGTTGAGGTTAAATGTGTTATTAAAATATTACATAAGCTTGCTACAAGTGTTTGGTTCATGAATGTACGATTATTATTTTGGGTGATACAGGCTTTAACAACATTTGACTCCCTATACCACCTATGTTGGTGTATTAAGGGTTGAAATCAATTACAAATTGAATGGCATCACAAAAGCTTCCTACAAGCGATTTTTTTTTAGAAATTTAGGTTTTTAAATTGTGAAGTCTTCTGTTGCATCATTGAGCCCTCTATATTCCAAGCCCTGAAAAATGAGGGGGCTGAAATTAATTGATTGATTGAAACATTACATAAGCTTGTTACAAGTATTTGGTTCATCATTGTACGGTTATTATTTTGGGAGATACAGGCTTTAGCAGCGTGATAGAATTTTGTTGTATCTTTTGACCCCATATACCACCCATGTTGGCAGATAAAGGGTTGAAATCGATTTTATATTAAATGATATTACATAAACTTGCTGCCTGCGTATGATTTTTCATTAATATTTTAAGAGATACAGGCATTAACAACATGACAGAATTTTGTTACAACATTTAACCCCCTACACCACCAATGTTGGGTAAGGAGAGTTAAAATCGATTTTATTTCAAATGGCACTACATTAGTTTGCTATCTGCGTTTGATTTTTCATTTTTACTTACTTGTACAAAGTACAAGAGAGTATTGTGAAACCGACAAAATTCACATATCGAGATTTTGATGGATATATCCGTTTTGAGCATCCCTGAATCCATTTTGACTATTTTTGACTTGATGTCGGTACGTATGTTCGTGCGTAACTCGCAAATCTCAAAACTGGTTGAACGTATAATGTTGAAATTTTGTATTTAAGGCTGGTATAGAGTCTAGTTGTGCACCTCGTATTATGGTTTCAATCGTCTGTACCGGAAGTGCACTTGACTTGAAACTATTTTCGATTTTTTTTTATAAATCCAGAACGATCAACAGTAGGATGTTGAAATTCAGTATTTGAACTTGATGTTGTATCATAATGGTTATCTGCTATTTTTGTAAGAATCGGCCAGGCCAAAAGTGCACTTTACTTGGAAGATTTTTAATTTTTTTTGCATAAATATAGAATGATCCGCCATAGTATATTGAAATTTCGTATAAAGATCTTCTATTACATCTTATTGTACATCTTGCATTATGATTGCGATCGGCTGAACCGGAAGTGCACTTTACTTAAGACTTTTTTAAATTTTACGCATAAATTCAGAATGATCAGTTATAGGATACTGAAATTTAGCATTTCAAATTGCTGTAGCATCTAAATGGTCATCTTCTATTTTTGTAACAATCGGCTGAGCCAGAAGTGCTCTTTATATGACAGACTTTTTGAATTTACCGCATAAATTGTAAATAATCAGTGATAGAATATTTAAATTTTGTATTAGGTACTTTTATAATATCTAGTTGTACACCTTGCATTATGATTGCTATCGACTAAGCCGGAAGAGCACTTTATTCGAAACATTTTTTGAATTTTCCGCATAAATCCAAAACGATTGAACGTAGACTGTTAGAATTCAGTATTTAGGACGATTATACCGTCTAGATGCTCATATCCTATTTGTATTGAGATCCACCGAGCCGGAAGTGCACTTTACTTGACAGTCTTATGGAATTTTTTGCATAAATTCGAAACGATTAGATGTAGAATATTGAAATTTGGTATTTCAGTCTGCTGTAGCATCTGAATTATTGCCTACTATTTTCATAACAATAGACTGAACCGAAAGTGCACTTCAGTAGGAATTTATTTTTTAATTTTGTGCATAAATTCAGATCAGTTGGTAGTCGTAGAATTTTGGAAATCAGTATTTAGGAATGTTGTAGAATAAGAATAATGGCCTACTGTTTCCATAGCAACCGATTTGGCTGGAAGCACATTTTACTTGACAGATATTAAGAATCTCTTGAGTAAATCCAAAACGATTAACTGTGGAACGATGAGATTTTGTGTTTGATTATATATATCCAATGATGTACAAGTAAGTCACGTGATGTTCACGTCAGATTTTTTTATTATTATTTTAGGAGATACAAGCTTTAACAATATGACAGAATTTTGTTGCACTATTTAAGCCCTACACTACCAATGTTGGTATATAGAGGGTTGAAATCGATTTTATTTTAAATGGCACTATGTAAGCTTTCTTTTAGAGTATGATTTTTTATTTCAGAATTATTATTCAAATTGAGACAGACTTTTGTTGCTCAATTGAGTCCTCTATACCACCAGGGTACAGGGTTAAGCAATAAAGGGTTGAAATTATTAATATGATCATTAATATTACGTAAGTTTGCTACAATTGTTTGTCTAAGATTATTATTTTAGGAGATACAAGGTTCAACAGTATGACAGAGTTTTCTTGCATAATTTGACCCCCTATGATAAGGGGTTGAAATTCATATAATATTAAATGGCACTATTTCTTTATATATACTTTCTATTCTAAGACCATTATTTTAAACAATGTGACCGATTTTTGTTGCCACATTTAACCACCTTTAATTTTAACGAAGTTGAAAGATAAAGGGTTGAAACTGATTTTAAAATAAGTGTCATTCAATAAGCGTACAATTTATTGTTCTACGATTATTATTTTAGAAGATACAGGTTTTGAAATTTTGACAAATTTTGGTTGCATCATTCAACTCCTTGTACCTTATACAGAGTGAATATGAAGGTAAAGGGTTGAAACTGATTTTATCATAAATGTCATTAAATAAGCTTTCGATCATCGTTGTATTTATTATTCTACAATTATTATTTTAGGAAATATAAGTTTTGAAATTGGAACAAATTTTGGTTGCATCATTTTATTATACAACAAGAGTGCTCATACTTTTTAGTACATTGTAATTCGAAGATCGTGGGTTCGATCCCAGCCTCAGATAAAAATTTATTATGACTTTCATTGAATTATAATATACTTTGCTGTCTATTCTTCACAAAAGTGAGCGTACCTGAGACTAGACAACTAGTAACTGCACCCCACGGTGCAGGAAATATCAATAAAGCCACCAATGTACACAAAAATAGTATTTGCCGCATCCGTGTTGAATGAAAGGCGTAATGATTTTTTTTTTTATACTATGGGAAATAACGAGCGAAGCTAGTCCGAAGAAACTCGTATCTTAAAACAAGTCCCATGGCTGATTTTTCTATAAAAGCGAAATGAGGCAATAAGAATCAATTAAAAAATGATTGTAGAGAAAATAGTGAATAATACAGCCAAAATCGATTGAAGTAAGTTCATGTGGTAACTTCAGGTCACGAATTCGTATTTCAAAATGTTTTTCAGCGCATTGGAAAACAATTTCATTTACGGATGTGGAAAAAAGTTTTTAAAAACACTCTCATAAATATATTTTTGAGTAATTGCAATTTGAATAAACAATAATTGTTTTAGTTTGACCTACATAAAAATTTGCAAGCTTGCATGCAAACGTAAGCAAAATATTTGTAAGCCCGAGTAAAATTGTTGACAGCGCAAAACGTTATCGCAAATTTTCATTAAAATAATGACAAGGTTGAATTCTTGAATTTAATTATTATTAGAGCTGTACTGGTAAATTTTACCGTTAATTACAGAGGCTATAGAAATAAATTTGAGGAAGAAATTCTCAAAAAGTTTCATTTAATGTATGTAATTGAAAATATTACCTTCAAATCTGTAAAACATTTTGTACAAGAATATATTCCTAGTAAATATCACAAAACTATCACAGTTGTACACTATAATTTTATCCAATTCATATTGTCGTAACACTAAATAATTTTTTAAGACACCACCACAAAAATAAATTACATGTAAACATCACTTTGGGGTTGACAGCTGTTAAACGCAATGCATTTAATTCAAAAACCCCCTTTTTATCACTTGCACCCTATTTCACATGATAACAAATGCAAAAATATTTTCGGCTAAGATGTCGATCCCACAACGGACGCGATATCAATGTCAGTGCCACGTGCTATTAATGCCGAAGACCAACTGGCATGGCTCCCTCCACAGTCCTTTGAGGGTGCCTAACAAAAGAGTGGGGGATGAACCATATTTCCGGCTGTTTACAGATGTAGCCAGATATTATTTTTTTTAATGCGATTTAAATGATTAAAATGTGATCACATATTTGATAGCTTGCAAATCATTTTTCAATGATTGCTATCATTTAATCCTTCAAATAAGCTTACTGAGGGTGAATATTGAAAATGTTTGATTGTAGATGAGAGGGAATGATAATATTTTTATTTGATCAATTGATTTAGGAGGGAGCTCAAACGCAAATGTATGTTATCGAACAAATTAGCATATGCATATAGAAATGATTGTATTTTGCAAAATACTTGAGATATCAACATTATTCTTGTTTAATTTTCAGCCCTTAAAATAATTACCCTATTGAAATTAACAAACGATTTTTCATTTTGGGCCAAATTTATCTTCATACATGTCGAATTTCAGGGCCATAGTTTGTTTTGTTTTCGATTCATAGCGATTTGAAAAAAGTGCAGGCAACATTCGCGCATTAAACTCTCCAGATATATGCAACCCGCATGAGCTAGCTTATAATTGGCGATATCTTTTCACCTATTGATTTTATAGCGAAAATATAAGAAATTTAACCAGAATTAAATTCTATTTGCAATACATCTTTACTTGATGTAACAGCATTTCTATAGATTAAGATATTGAATAATAATTTACTAATTTTTTGATCTGCTTTGCGGGTCTAACCGTAGACTTCGCAATAAAATTGCAGAGCCACACTAATAACTCCAAATCTGATGCACTTCGCTTCGCTCGTGCGCCTGTATAACAAGCCTGCGGGATATTAATCATTGCTTTATTCTCACGCACAATTACTTCGCTTCGTTTGTGCGTTCACCTTCCACTATTCCGGTAGGACTGCGTTCCAGACAGGATCCTCCTCAATTACTTTTCAACTCACTTCGCTTCGTTCGTGCGTTCGTATTGATGTGTTTCAAAGATCCAAACTTTACAGTTGTGCTCCCAATAAGTTATTGTTTTTAAGCTCACGCACTTCGCTTCGCTCGACATGTTTTTCTTCCTACTGTCATTGCGTTGAATTTTGAATAACAGCAGTTGTGAATGAATAAATTTAAGCTTAAACCGGTATAATTAAATGTACTGACCAAAATCGTGCGATTTGACCTCGCATGAGCTGTTCTCCGATATAAAGGAATATTTTCTGAACTATATAAGGGAAAATATTGGACACATCATTAGACAAACTAGGCACAATCTTTACTTGAATGTAATAGAGCATTTCCACCAAAAGAACAAGAGTATTTCAGTCAAATATTGCCACTCATACTTCTAAGCAAAGTATTTCCTTTATTTAAAAAAATAATCAGAGATCAATCAGACAAATTGAATATTTGATTCAATGATCGAATCTTGCGTCCCGCTTTGGACAGTAACGAACGAAATAACCGAGTAATTTGACATCGTACGAACTTTTTTTTGGAAATTTTGTGAAGTTTGATATCTACCATAAAAAAAACTACGTGACCTTGACCGGATAAAAAAAAATTGGCCTAAATGGAAGCTGAAAAGAAAAGTTGCCGAAAAGAGTTCAAAAAATAATAATAGACGATCAGAAATTTGTCAGTGAAGCAGTGGTTGTAATTTGGTCAAATATTGCCGTTCATACTTCTAAGCAAAGTATTTCCTTTATTTAAAAAAATAATCTGAGGTCATTCAGACAAATTAAATATTTGATTGAATGATCAAATCTTGCGTCCCGCTTTTGACAGTATCGAACGAAATAATCATTTAATTTGACAACGTACGAATTTTTTCTTTAAAATTTTGTGAAGTTTGACATCTACCATGAAAACATAGCTACGTGACCTTGATCGGATCAAAAAGATTCGGTTCAAATAAAAGCTGAACAGAAATGTTGCCGAAAAGTATCCAAGAAATTTCCACAGACGATCAGAAATTTTTCAGTGAAGCTGTGGTTGTAATTTGATCAAATATTGCCACTCATACTTCTAAGCAAAGTATTTCTCTAATTTAAAAAATAATCAGAGGTCAATCAGACAAATTGAGTACTTTATTGAATGATCAAATTTGCGTTCCGCTTTGGACAGTAATGAACGAAATAATCGTGTAATTTGACAACGTACAAACTTTTTCTTTGAAATTTTGTTAAGTTTGACATCTACTATAAAAACCTAACAGCCTGACCTTGACCGGATCAAAAAAATTTGGCCCAAATGGAAGTTGAAAAGAAAAGTTCCGAAAAGTATTCAAAAAATATCTATAGACGATCAGAAATTTGTCAGTGAAGCCGTGGTTGTAATTTGGTCAAATATTGCCGTTCATACTTCTAAGCAAAGTATTTCCTTTATTTAAAAAAATAATCAGAGATCAATCAGACAAATTGAATATTTGATTCAATGATCGAATCTTGCGTCCCGCTTTGGACAGTAACGAACGAAATAACCGAGTAATTTGACATCGTACGAACTTTTTTTTGGAAATTTTGTGAAGTTTGATATCTACCATAAAAAAAACTACGTGACCTTGACCGGATAAAAAAAAATTGGCCTAAATGGAAGCTGAAAAGAAAAGTTGCCGAAAAGAGTTCAAAAAATAATAATAGACGATCAGAAATTTGTCAGTGAAGCAGTGGTTGTAATTTGGTCAAATATTGCCGTTCATACTTCTAAGCAAAGTATTTCCTTTATTTAAAAAAATAATCTGAGGTCATTCAGACAAATTAAATATTTGATTGAATGATCAAATCTTGCGTCCCGCTTTTGACAGTATCGAACGAAATAATCATTTAATTTGACAACGTACGAATTTTTTCTTTAAAATTTTGTGAAGTTTGACATCTACCATGAAAACATAGCTACGTGACCTTGATCGGATCAAAAAGATTCGGTTCAAATAAAAGCTGAACAGAAATGTTGCCGAAAAGTATCCAAGAAATTTCCACAGACGATCAGAAATTTTTCAGTGAAGCTGTGGTTGTAATTTGATCAAATATTGCCACTCATACTTCTAAGCAAAGTATTTCTCTAATTTAAAAAATAATCAGAGGTCAATCAGACAAATTGAGTACTTTATTGAATGATCAAATTTGCGTTCCGCTTTGGACAGTAATGAACGAAATAATCGTGTAATTTGACAACGTACAAACTTTTTCTTTGAAATTTTGTTAAGTTTGACATCTACTATAAAAACCTAACAGCCTGACCTTGACCGGATCAAAAAAATTTGGCCCAAATGGAAGTTGAAAAGAAAAGTTGCCGAAAAGTATTCAAAAAATATCTATAGACGATCAGAAATTTGTCAGTGAAGCCGTGGTTGTAATTTGGTCAAATATTGCCGTTCATACTTCTAAGCAAAGTATTTCCTTTATTTAAAAAAATAATCAGAGGTCAATCAGACAAATTGAATAATTGATTGAATGATCAAATCTTGCGTCCCGCTTTGGACAGTAACGAACAAGATAATCGTGTATTTTGACATCGTACGAACTTTCTTTTGGAAATTTCATGAAGTTTGACATCTACCATAAAAAAAAACTACGTGACCTTGACCGGATAAAAAAAAAATAGCCTAAATGGAAGCTGAAAAGAAAAGTTGCCGAAAAGTATTCAAAAAATTTCTACAGACGATCAGAAATTTGTCAGTGAAACTGTGGGTCAAATTTTGTCAAATATTGCCACTCATACTCATAAGCAAAGTATTTCCTTCAATTAGAAAAATAATCAGAGGTCAATCAGGCAAACTGATTATTTGATTGAATGATCAAATCTTGCGTCCCGCTTTGGACAGTAACGAATGAAATAATCGGGTAATTTGACATCGTACAAACTTTTTTTTTTTAATTTTGTGAAGTTGACATCTACTCTAAAAGCCTAAAAACTTGACCTTGACCGGATCAAAAAATTTTTGTCCAAATGGAAGCTGAACAGAAATGTTGCGAAAAAAAAGTCAAAATATTTCCACAAACGATCAGAAATTTGTGTGAAGCTGGAGTTGTTATTTTGTCCAATATTGCCACTCATACAACTTGGCGAAGTAGTTCCTTCAATTAGAAAAATAATCAGAGGTCAATCAGACCAATTGAGTTCTTTATTGAATGATCAAATTTGCGTTCCACTTTGGATAGTAATGAACGAAATAATCGTGTAATTTGACATCGTACAAACTTTTTCTTTGAAATTTTGCTAAGTTTGACAACTACTATAAAAACCTAACAGCCTGACATTGACCGGATCAAAAAAATTTGGCCCAAATGGAAGCTGAAAAGAAAAGTTGCCGAAAAGTATTCAAAAAATTTCTACAGACGATCAGAAATTTGTCAGTGAAACTGTGGGTCGAATTATGTCAAATATTTATTTATTTATTTATCAACCACTCAACAGGATACGGGAGTATCCCAATTACAGAGGGCTGGAAAGAATACAATAACAAATGACAATGACATCAACACTTGAGAATGAATAGATTACAATAGAAGAAAAAAATAATTAAATCTAAGGAAAAACATTGTACAGTGCACGCTTATATACCAACAAAGAATCGTAGTATAAGTCTATATCTGATGTGTTGGACACAAACGTATTGAAGATATGACATATCCGCCTGGTTGGAGCATTCAGTTCATAGTTTGATTTAGATATTGGAATTCTGAATGTATACAATTGAGCAGCTGTTCTACTTAAATTACGTGGCACCACGAAGTTAAGGTTTCCCAGAATTGAAGAGCTGTCAATGCGATTGTGGACCAGTTTATACAAAAAAATACAAGAAATAATGTTCCGTCTTTTTTGAAGCGCAGTAATATGAAATAGTTCAAGATGATATGTATAGCTGTAAGTAAGACAATTGAAAGAAACACAAAATTTTCTAGCACAAAATCTAACAAATTTTCTCTGAATTCTCTCAATCTCCTCGCTGTATTTAATATACATCGGATTCCAAACCACGACACAGTACTCAAGCCTGGACCGCACAAAAGAAAAATATAGAGATTTGAGTGTTGTCACTCTTGTGAAATAACTTGAATTTCTAATAATAAATCCTAATATTTTATACGAATAATTTGCAATATATTCTACATGATTTTGAAAAGTTAGTTTAGGATCAAATATGACACCCAAATCTCTACATTGCGTAACTCTATTAAGTGCTAAACTACTCATTTTGTACACATTCAGAACTACATTATGTTTCATGGAGTATGTCATAACTTTACATTTTTCTATATTAAAAAATAAATTTGATTGAATAGACCATTTATGGAGATTTTCTATATCAGTCTGTAGAAGATCGCTATCATTCTGTGAGTTTATTACTTTAAAAATTTTCAAATCATCAGCATATAATAATACTTCAGAGTTCTTAATACAATTAGTTATATCATTTATAGAAAGGATGAATAATAAAGGTCCTAAGTTTGATCCCTGAGGAATCCCAGAGGAAGGCATGAAATATTTAGATTTGGTATTATTATAACACACGAAGTTTTCACGATTCCTAATATAAGAGTCAAAAAACATGATTAAATCAGGTGAGAAGCCAAACTGATGTTTTAATTTAAATAGCATGATTTTATGATTAATCTTATCAAAAGCTTTAGTGAAGTCTGTATAGATTACATCTATTTGTTTATTTTTATTCAATGAAGTTGACATAAAATCTGTGAATTCTACTAAATTTGTAGTTGTGGATCTTCCGCTAATAAAGCCATGCTGATTGTTACTGATTGAATCAGATACATGATTGTATATGTATTTATACAAAATTTTCTCAAAACACTTTGCAATGTTGGATAAAATACTGATAGGTCTATAATTTTCAATATCATGAGAACTGCCAGATTTAAATATAGGACACACATGGGCTTTCTTGAAGGAATTTGGAAATGTATTAGTAGAAAGAGATAGATTAAAGATAATTAGCAGCGGTGTAGTTAATAAGTCACGACAACCCTTAAGTATAAAAGCTGGAATGTTATCTGGACCGGGAGACTTGGAGATTTTCAGACTATTTATAGCTTGTATAATATCATCCTCGGTTATTTTTTGAATATTTAGTTGATGCATAGTAACTGATTCTGTTGAAAAGTCATCAAAGTCGACGCACAGATCCTCAGTTGAATAAACACTGTTGAAATGATCCGCAAACCCTTGTACAATTTCCGTCGTAGATTTGAGTTCATTGTTTTTCAGAAACATGTTACCCGGGATGCGTGATGTTTGTTTGAGATTATTCACGAATGCCCAAAATTTATTTGGATCGGACGATATATTTGATTCAGCATTTGATATAAAATTTCGGTAAGCATCTTTCATATTTGATTTTAGTTTAGCTCGTAAGGAACTGAATTCTTTATAATGATATTCATCCTTGTGAGTCTTGTACAGTTTATGAGCTTTTTCTTTTTGTTTGATCATTTGAATGATATCCTTAGTAAACCAGGAAGGGTAATTAGTAATTCTTTTACGCATCCTAGGAACACATTTCTGAAACACTTTATTAATTATGTCATAGAATCTATCAACAGCTTCATTGACATCAGTGAACGACTTAAGAGTATTCCAATCTGTGTCTCTTAGTAAAGAGTACATCAACTCATAATCCGCACGTTGGAAATTATAGAAGAAATCAGAGCTGAATTTTGACTTATGGGGAACAGTATTTTTTAATTCTAAAGTAATAAATAAAGAAGGATGATATTTGTCTTCCGGTACAAAAGAGATATCCAATATTGCCACTCATACTAATAAGCAAAGTATTTCCTTTATTTAAAAAAATAATTAGAGGTCAATCAGGCAAACTGAATATTTGATTGAATGATCAAATCTTGCGTTCCGCTTTGTAGAGTAACGAACGAAATAATCGGGTTAGTCGACATCGCACAAATATTTTTTTTCAAAATTTTGTGAGGTTGATATCTACTATAAAAACCTAACAACGTGACCTTGATCGGATCAAAAAAATTTAGTCCAAATAGAAGCTGAACAGAAATGTTGCCGAAAAGTATTGAAAAAATTCCCATAGACGTTCAGAAATTTTTCAGTGAAGCTGTGGTTGATATTTTGTCAAATATTGCCACTCATAAATCTTAGCAAAGTATTTCCTCCAATTAAAAAAATAATCAGAGGTCAATCAGACAAATTCAGTATTTTATTGAATGATCAAATCTCGCGTTCCGCTTTGGACAGTAATTTGATATCGCACGGAATTTTTCTTCAAAACTTTGTGAAATTTGACATTTACTATAAAAACATAACAACTTGACCTTGATAGGTTCAAAAAAATTTGGCCCAAATAAGAGCAGAACAGAAATGTTGCCGAAAAGTATTCAAAAAATTTCCATAGACGATCAAAAATTTGTCAGTGAAGCTGTGGGTGTAATTTTGTCAAATATTGCCACTCATACTTCTAAGCAAAGTATTTCCTTTATTTAAAAAAACAATCAGAGGTCAATCAGACAAAATGAATACTTTATTGAATGATCAAATCTTGTAATAAAAATAATCGTGTAATTTGACATCGTACGAACATTTTTTTTGAAATTTTGTTGTTTGATCCAAAAAATCCAATAACGTGATCTTAATCGGATCAAAAAAATTTTGTCCAAATGGAAAGTGAGCAGAAATGTCAAAATGTAATCGAATATTTCCACTGAAGTTCAGGAATTTGTCAGCGAAGTTGTGGAGGAGATTTTATCGAATATTGCCGCTCATACTTGATAGCAAAGTATTTACTTTATTTGGAAAAAAAATCAGACATAAATCTGAAACCTAAACTTTTTAAATGCTGCCAAAATGAAAAGCTGTGGAGAATATGATCTCAAATATTATTATTCACAATTTATTTACAACGTATTTTCTTTATATTAAAAAAAAAATCTATTCTAGTGGGGACATCAATTCTTTATTGAATTTTTCGGTAATTTTGTCACTCAAGTGGAAATATGAATGAGTGTAGTTTCTCCTTCTGTCAATTTGTTAGCAGAAGCAAAACTTTTTGTTAAATACGGACGAAATGAATGGAATCTCCTGCCCATTTTAATGTGGTATGTTAAGAGCCATTCCTCACACATGCTGTCGAACATTCTCCCCAAAAGCCTGGTGAAAGAAAAATGTGTTTGGAGTTAAGAGCCATTGCTTAGGGTTCGCTTCGGTCTACTTGAAAATCTGGAAGATGCATTGACGTACCATGTATTCTATTTGTGTGGCTATCTTGAAAAGGTTAGTTTAGATTAGGCGGAGCAGAGCAAAGAATTCATGGATGCTTGCTTCAAGGTCAAGTATTATCCCTAAAAACGCAGGTAAAACTCGACATCTGGCATGCAGAGAATCAGCTTATGTTTTTTTGTACAGCTACTTTAATGTTTTAAACTGTTATTTTCCCTGCCTTTATGTATCGGTAGTTTTGTGTAATATTAAATTACATATTTTTACTGGAACACGTTCATTGTGATGCGCGCACAAAACGAATTCGGATGAATGCATATTTAAATTGAGTTTTCAATTTGAAATAACGGTTCATTTATTATCGAATACATAATATTTAAAAGCAATTACGATTGGAATTACTATTTTCTTTATGGCTCTGTTTATTACTTATTTAATATAGGAAGCGCAAGCTGTTCTTCATTTTTATTTTAGCATAAAAAGAGAGTATTTTTAAATGGTACAAAGTACAAGGAAGTATTGTGAAACCAACAAAATTGACGTATCGAGATTTTGACGGATATATCCATTTTGAGCATCCCTGAATCAATTTTGACTATTTTCGGCTTGATGTAGGTACGTATGTGCGTACATATGTGCGTAACTCGCAAATCTCAAAACGTATATTGCTGAAATTTTGTATTTCAGACTGATATAGGGTCTAGTTGTGCACCTCGCATTATGGTTGCAATCGTCTGTACCGGAAGTGCACTTTACTTGAAACCTTTTTTGAATTATCCGCATAAATCCAGAATAATTAACCGTAGGATACTGAAATTCAGTATTTTAAATTGCTGTAGCATCTAAATGGTCATCTTCTATTTTTGTACCAATCGGCTGAGCCGGAAGTGCACTTTATATAACAGACTTTTCAAATTTTTCTCATAGATTCAAAACAATCAGTTGTAGAAAATTGAAATTTTGTATTAAGCACTTCTATAAAATCTAACTGTACACCTTGCATTATGATTGCGATCGACTAAGCAGGAAGTGCAGTTTGCTCGAAACATTTTTTGAATTTTCCGCATAAATCGAAAACGTTTCAACGTAGAATGTGAGAATCCAATATTCAAGACGATAATACCATTTAGATGCTCATATCCTATTTTCATTGAGATCCACTTAGCCGGAAGTGCACTTTACTTGACAGTCTTTTAGAATCTTTCGCATAAATTCGGAACGATCTGCCGTACAGTATTGAAATTTGGTATTCCAGTCTGCTATAGCATCTGAATAACTGCCTACTATTTTCATAACAATAGACTGGACCGGAAGTGCACTTCAGAAGAAATTTATTTTTTAATTTTGTGCATGAATTTGGAACTGTTAGCCGTAGAATCTTGAAAATCAGTATTTAAGAATATTGTAGCATAAGAATGATGACCTACTGTTTTCATAGCAACCGACTGGGCCGAAAGCGCACTTTTTTTGACAGATTTTCAGAATTTTTTGAATAAGTCCAAAACTATTGGGCGTGGAAAGATACGATTTTGTATTTGATTATCGTATTATTATATGCAAAAAATATGCCCACGTCAGATTTTCACTTCTCCGACCTATAATATTGTCACAAATATGAGATATTTGTAGTAATTAGTTCACATAATTATTTATTTGAATTCGTTGTAACTGTTAGTTAGTTAGTCCTAGTTAGTATTGACAAAGTCAATGTTCAATTGTCGGACATGATTGACAGGCTATGGTCAGTAGATGTTCGGTGGTTGCCAGGCAACAACTGTTAGACAATTGAATGTTGATCCATTGTCGGCTTAGATATATAAGAGCGTAAGCTAGGAGAGGAATTCAGTATATACGAGTAACTGTGCGCGATATTGTGAATACATGAGTTTGTAAAGTAAAGATTTATACTGTAATCTGTGTTAATAAATTATTCTAAATAAAATTTGTGACAATATAATAGTGGAAGTATTGTAATCGTGATTTTAAGACAGTCCAAGATTTTGATGAATCTTCACGTTTTAGATCCTACTGAGCCAGAAAAACACAACTTTAAAAAAAGTCGGTCTGTCGGTCTGTGTGGAAGCACAATAATTTTCGACTGAAATTTCATATTTAAGTTTTTCATCAAAAAGCTAGCTTCAAGTTCGTAGATAAGGTTTTTCAACCAGTGGTACCAAAACTTTATTGATGGAACTTTTTAGTTTTTTTGCGATAAACGGTAACATTTATCATAAAATATGAAATAGCTAAAACTAATCCTTGAATGATTTGGCACAGCATTCACACGAAACATTTTATAAATTATCAGCGGTTCATTTGTTATTATCAAAATTAAATTATTGTAAAATTCGTTATATTTTCTGAACCAAAGAAATAATGAGAAACATAATGTTGAGTTGGAATAATTATCATTCGTATTTTGACATCACATACAGACGTTCGTCAATTGTTTTTAAAAATAAATAGGTATTTTGATTTTATTGTGTTTGGTATCAAATTAAAGCTCTGATGGAGATAATTCTGGTAGAAGTGTCAAAGAGGATATTTGAGCTATTGTCAATAGTTTCCTTCACAAATCACTTAAATGATGTCTAGTTTGGTATCAATTTAAAGCTCTCGGAGTGATGAGCTTAGTAGATATCACAAATAGTATATTATTTTATAAGGAGCTAAAGTGATACAGACGAGCCATAAAAAGTACTTTAGCTTCAAATAAAATATGCAATTTTTTCTTCAAACGTCCGAGCTAGATTAAAATTATCAAATTTTATTGATAAATTTTTATTCTAATTACAAAATGACAGTAGGTTGTCACAAGCGTTACCTTCGTTACCATTTATTGATGTTGATATTCCAAGTGTACGTTCCACTAGAAGAACTCAACACTCATGTCGCCTCAATAATCGTTCTACAAGACGATCGCGGTCTTGGCGTTCATGATAAATACGTCATAGATGACGTCATTGATCTCGACCACTTCAAGCTCACAACGTCTGCGATTGAAAGGTGGGTCGAAGCATTTGTTACGTTCGTTTTGCAGAATTGTAAAAATCACCAAGAAGTTCAAATTAAATGAGAAGATGCCTTTCCAATTTGTACTTTCGATTCCAAGTTATGTCTATTGATTCAAGATTTTTTCATCTGTCAATATAACAGATAGTTTCATCATTATTTATTATTTAAGAACGATTAATTTACACAGGCATATTGAATTTATTCCATTCTCATATCCTTTCTGCTACAGGTTAGTTTAATCTTATCAATGATTTACTTTTCGATCCTAACCACAAATTGTCAGTTTATTTGACATTCAACAGGCACTCGCATCGTTCCGCTTGAAACACCTGCAACATCGACCATGAGTTAGTGGAACAGCAAACACCGCAGTCGTGAGCGTGAGCGTTCCGGTCATCTAGTGGAACGTACTCCAAGAGTATTTTTGTGTGTAAATTAGATGTACAATATCAAAAACAGAATCAAGTAGGTAACAACTCTTTGTTCATGATATAACAAAAAAGTGTCAAAATTGTAAACATTGGTTCCATTGGTTTATGATTGTTAATGCAGACTATTCCATTCGTAATATTTATAACAAGGTTAACAATGCTAAATCGTCATAGAAACGGTGCATATCAGTGGGTATTTGGACGTGTAGAAATACTATCGGGTATTACACTAGTGGTCAGAGTGAGTATTTTACTCAAAGATGTGGATACCTCCAATTTGTGCTTTCTTTGTATTTAATGGAACATTTTTCTGAATATCTTCATCAATTTTATCTTCTGATCTATCACCAAACCTTTCTGAACTAGATTCCATATCAAGACGCAATATATTTCTCTATTATTCGTCAAAGAAAATGCAAGAAATTCTAATTTTTCAGTTTGACAGAAGTTTGTTTTCTCGTTCCTATGAAAATTACGTGAGTTGTTACTAGATTCATAGAAAACTACTTTTGAAAAAATGGTTTGACTCCTGGAATAGTCCTCCATATACCATTTGTAGTTAAAGTATTATAGATTATTTTTGTGGTGCAATCACTTATGTTTATTGTGCTTGTGAATACCACTCGTGCTGTACACTCGTGGTATTCAAACGCAAGCACAATAAACATTTGTGATAGCACCACAAAAATAATCGATAATACTTCAACTACTTATGGTATAATAAATGATGATTTTGTAAGTATCATTCTCTTAGTTTTTGATAATATTTATTTCTAGAATTGAATATGTTGCAGATTATATTGTCGGACGCTGAATTTGGATGTACGCCACCCGAGGTTGCGAAAACCGCCAAGGAAGCTGAATACAATTTGATGCCAACGGAGTCGAGTCATCTTTATGAATCCGCATACATCAAATTTATTAAATGGTGCAATGATAGAAGCATCAAGATTTATTCTGAGAATGTAATGCTTGCATATTTTTCGGAACTAGCAAATAAATCGAAATTGAAGAGTCGCATTATTCGATGATAAAAACTATGTTAAATATTAAAAATGCAGTAGATTTAAGCAAAACGAAGGCTAGACTCCCAAAAAATCCAAAGTATCAACATAAATGCTGAAGTTGATTCTGCATTGACCGATGCAGGACCAAATAACCAAAATTCAACTAATAATAAAGCCCGAAGCGATTCCGAATCAGCACTACAACAATGTGAAAATAATATAAATTGTAAAGTAAATACCGATATTAAGTCTGCATTGACCGATGCAGGCTTTAATTTCCAAAATGCAACCATTTCGAATTGTACATTAAACTTTTCATTTAATAAATAAAATGTTTATGATTTAAATGAATTGCTTTGAATTATATCTATTTTTGCAGCCGCTCCTGGCCCGTTGCGGCAGCAAATATTTGCTGACGCTGCCAACGGCAACGCAACAATTGTTCTAACTACGCTAAAAAGTAAAATTTTGTTGTCATGGATTGATGCATCAAAAGTCATCATATACTGACATTTGAAGAAGTAAAAATTGAAGAATCATCGAGATGATGAAAGCGCATTTTTGACAGCTCATGAATGCTTCAGAGATTTCGCAAATAACCATATCCTACAACTACTGAGCTTGAAATCAAGCAGTTTGGGCAAACTTACGAAGCAACAGCTTCCATTTAGTACTAGTTTCAAGTTAACTATTTGATAGGTACATAATTTATGCATGTACAAACTCAAAAATACTCTTTAATCTTCATAGTTCAGTTATTGACTGACGGGAGGTCATGTGCTGTACTTTAACATAATAATTTGATCTCTATCAAAGCTATATGAAAAAAATACACCAAAAGTAAGCAAATTTTCATCCAATAATAATAATTCATTCTAACAAGCTTCAAATTCGCGCCAAACAAGTCATTGAATGAATCCCGGACAGATTTGACAACTGTACATAATAATAGTGACACCCGTGGCGAAAATTTTAACTAAATTTTTATCTACTTTAATAAATTCTAGTTGCCATATCCCTAATGTCATTATATCTATGGGCATTGTTTCACCTGAAACAAGTAATTGAATAATTTAATCTTCCACAATCACTGAGCTTGAATTAAAGCAATTTGTGCAAACCTACGAAACAGCAGCTTTTATTTAGTACCAGTTTCAAGTTTGTAAATAGTATAGTTGCTGAGAACTCAGCGTCACGCCAGCCAGCCAGCCAGCCAACCAGACAGCCAAAGTGAAAATAATAGCGCTTTTTTACAAAAAATGCGCTAAAAAAGAAGTAGTGGAATCCACATTACCATCTTCAAATTACACTTGCGGCGATCAAATGTCGAAATTGTATCTTCTATGAATTAAAGACTCCGAAAATCTGGAAAAGGAATCTTCATTTTCAAAAATATTTATTTTATGAAAGGAAAAATAATCGTCATTTTATCAATGACAGCTGTCACTTTGACAATGACAGTTGTCACTTTGTCAATGACAGTTGTCACTTTGTCAATGACAGCTGTCACTTTGATATATGCAATTAATTGAAGCGACACTCAAAATTTCTAAAACAGCAATGAAACTGGCCATGAAATTAATAATTGGGGAAGTACTGTGAATCAAACGGTGAGGGTTTACTCTTCTACAAATTCGGGGAAATAAACTCAGTAGAAATCTAAAATAATAACTTAACCAAATTATGCCAAGTTTTGATTTAACTCGGCATAAAACGTTTGGTTATTGTAAAATAAAATAGTAATTTTATATAACCGATATCTGTCACTTTGAAATATGCAATAATTAATTTATACGACAAGCAGAAACTGGCCATAAAATTCAAAGCATTATTAATATGCAGGTCCGTAACTTTTCGAGGGTGAAAATTCTTTGGAATGTTCAATTCTTTGTAGAAAGTGTGAATTTTTTCAATTTAGCGAATATAGTTCGTTAATTAGAAATGTTTCTTTGTGATCGGTTGTAGAGGGAGGAAATAAAGTATGCTGTCCTTTGTTTCCTTGTTCTGCAGCGGGAATTTTTAATTGAACGAAGCATAGTTAGTAATTTCATTACAGTTGCTTAAAGTATATGGTAGTAGAGCGCCATCTATCCGTGTGCCGTCTAATTATCGGTTACAATGAAAGTTTCGGTGAAACATGCTTGAATATTTCAAAGAGCTACGTTACTGCTTGAATTAAAAGTTTTTGAAAAGAGAAAGAGATTCAACATTGGTTTTAATTGGAATCTGTAGTTAGTTTTCTTTGCAAGAGAACCTCTTCGCATCATGGAAACTTTTCCAAATTAAAAAATACTCTAATGATATATAAACTGAAATGAAACTAGCTACGTTACGTACCTACTACGTGCTTAGTGAAGTGACTTCATTAAAATACCAAGAGCAGCTTTCAAAAATTCTTCGCATGTGGATTTTGAATAGGTGCACGGAAAACTTGATTAATAATTCAAGAGTTCATACGGGACTTGGACCAGCTTAAGCATTGCTAAATTAATTCTCAACTATTAGTTGCCTACCTCGCTTTTACTCATATACTTGAAGGCATAATTACGCGGAAAATGATGTACCGCATCAAAAATTTATACTCTGAATTTCAAATTCAAATTCATTCTAAATAATATGTAACTGTATTTCAAATTGAGCTACAGCTTTTAATCTTTTACGATAGTATTTCTGTAATTCGAGCTCTCTAAAATATTAGTTGTATTATCGAACTCATACATGCGTGCAAAATCTTAAAGTTCTAGCTCAATTAAAACCAGTCGAAACTATGATTACAAAACTTGTTCCGGACAGAGATAATTCGCCATCTTGAGGCGTCCACCATATTGAATTTAGGACGATATCACATGCATTGTATTGTCACCGAATCTGTACACGTTTATAACATTCCACATGTCTCGCTCAGTTGGAATAAGCCAAAATTTTGTCTCATGAGAAATGCCTTTAGATAAAATCGTTTTTCTTGGTTGAAAATTATACATTTCCTTCCAAAGTTTTCCAGTTTAGTTGAAGCAGCATACTTATTTGTTTTTATAAATTATTGTTTCACGTAGTTTGTCTTATAGATAAAATCTATTTCGAAGTGGAAGCTACATAAAACAACAATTAGTACGTCAAAGTAAAAATTTTCGAAACATTTTTGAAAGATGAGTCTATTGGGGTATTAAATTTCCGTTATGAGTCAGGAAACGAAAATTCATTTTCTGCATTATTCTAGGAACCCCTAGTAATAAAAAAAACCACCAGCCTCCTTAACGATATTAAATTTAGTAACCTTTGTTGTGTGACGTCATTAATTTACATAACCATAGCGTGCTACAACATTCGCGTTTCACGTGTTCGTCTTGCTGCCCTTTCGAGTTTCAGTAATCGTGGTTATCATCAGAAGGAATGGTTCGAAGAGGGACTCAAGGGGTGAGACGATGCACACTCTTGGGGCGCGTGACTCAGGGTTCAAAGGGGTTGTGTTCCGCGTTCGCTACAACCGGAAATTTAAATCTGTTAAAATGTTCTATTGCTAGGGAGCGTATAACATGTTTTCATGAACTTGTTTGCTGTTTGATAGCTATTTAAAAGTAGTTATATCTTAGTAGGTTGTGGATTTGTTGCAGCCATGAAGTTTCTAACTAACTTTGGAGGAAGTTATGAATTTTGCATTTAAATTGAGGCATTAATTGGACGCTTCTAGCTTATCACTTGCTCAATTGTTTTACTGTAATCTCCGACGAATCTTCATGCAGATTTATTATTTAAACTGGAATATGCTGCTCATCTCACAAATATTTTCACAAAAAAAACTAATTTCAGTATTTATTATGCTACTCTGGACCCGTTCAAAACAAAGTACAAGGCTAAAAATTAAACAGATTAAAAAAAATAAGTGACGGATGGTCACGTGCTGGCCTGAATTGATCATAAAAACAAAAGCTCAATTCATTCTGATACTAATATCGAAAACCGCATGTCAATATCTTGTGTAACTCGCGAGATATTAAGACGATTAGTTTCTACCCTAAAATGGGTACTAGCCCTCATCACTTAGAAATTTAAGGTATGAAATTTAATTTCTGACATGCTTCTCATTCTGTGCAGCAATTTTCAGATTTCAACTATGCATAGTTCAGCAGTAATTATCTTTTTAATTTTCATTTAATTTTTCACCCAAAACTTGGTATACAAATGAAAAAATCAAGCAGTTTGGGCAAATCTACGAAACAGCAGCTTTCATTTAGTACCATTTTTAAGTCTGTAAGTCCTGTATTGCTGAGAACTCAGCATCACGCCAACCATAAGCCAAAGTGAATATAATTTTGCAAAAAAATTTTCTTACACATCGAATATCTCATAAATCATTAAAAATTGAGTAAATATGTATGAATATAAAGTTGAAGGAAATTTATTTGGCTTCAATTTTGTAAGGGACCATGTTTTCACTAAAACCGATAATTTAAGAGATATAAGCAAAACACTAAAAAAAGTTATATATTTTGTTAGGCTTTCGAGTTGACAAAGTCGTTTTTTCACTTTGAATATCTCTTGAATGGTTGCAGATAGAGTAGATATGTATATATACAAAATTGTGGGAAATTTACTAAGCTTTATTTTGTATACGACTATATTTTTACTACGGGTGACAATTCAAGAGATATAAGCAAAAAATGTAAGAACGTGATATTCTGTCGTACTTGCGAGTTGAAATATTTTCATTATTCACATTGAATATCTCATGAACGGTCAAAGATAGAGTAAATATGTATGTATACAAAGTTGTCGGAAATTTATTCAGCTTCAATTTTGCGTAGCAACAAGTTTTCTCTACGACCTATAATTCAAGAGATATAAGCAATAAACCAAAATAGTCACAAATTTTGTTACTCTTCTGTTAGTTCAAACTGAGAACATTTGGTTTAGTTAATCACCAGAGACATACAAACATCGGGTGGTCATAAATTGATCACAAAAACAAAAGTTTAATTCATTCTGATACCAACATCGAAAACCGCATGTCAATATCTTGTGTTACTCGCAAGACATTGCGATAAATAGTTTCTACCCTAAAATGGATACTAGCCCATATCAATTCGGAATTTAAGGTATGAAATTTAATTACTGACGTGTTGCTCATTCTGTGCAGCAATTTTTAGTTTTCCAGTATGCATAGTTCAACAGTAATTACCTTTTGAATTTTTATTTAAGTTTTTACCCAAAACTGGGTGTATGAATAAAAAAAATTAGGTAGTTTGGGCAAACATATGAAACAGCAGATTTATTCAATACCAGTTTCAAGCCTGTATGTGCTGTAATTGCTGTATAAGCCGAAGTAAATATAATTCCGAGGTAAAAAAGTTGCTTCTTACACATTGAATACCTCATAAATGATTGAAGATAAAATAAATATGTGTGAATACAAAGTTGTAGAAAATTTATTTGGCTTTAATTTTGTAAGGGACCATGTTTTCACTAAAATCGTCAATTAAAGAGATATAAACAAAATACTAAAAACACTTGACAAAGTAATTTTTCACTTTGAATACCGCTTAAACGGTTGAAGATAGAGTAAATATGTATGAATACAAAACTGAAGGAAATTTATTCAGCTTCAATTTTGTATAGGACCATGTTTTCACTACAAGTGACAATTCAAAAGATATAAGAAAAAACTTGAAACCGTTATATTCTGTCACGTTTCCGAGTTAAAAAAGTTGTTTCTTTAACATTAAATATCTCACAAATAGTTGAAAATAGGATAAATGAATATAGGTGTAACGTGCGAGAGTGAGGAGGTTCGTGAAGGTAACCTGGTTTTCGTCCTCGTCGTTTCGCGCTGTACCGCGCCACATCGCCCCGCTCGATGGAAACCTCTAGCAATATTCCAGAAATGTGGTAAAACATTCGAGAGGATAGCCATCGACATAGCAGGACCATTTCTTGAATCAAACGTCGGAAATAAATACATTGTTGTCGTCATGGACTATTTCAGTTTTCAGTAAATGGGTGGAAGCGTATACCTTTCTTAATCAAGAGGCCGCCACCATTGCAGATGTCCTAGTGAAGAACTGGATCTGTCGTTTTGGCGAACGCTTGGAACTCCATTCTGAGCAAGGAAGAAACTTTGAGTCCACACTTTTCCAGAGGATATGCGAAGTACTGAACATTCGCAAAGCCAGAACTACTGCATTAAATCCGCAGTCTGATGGAATGGTGGAGCGGATGAATAAGACCATAAACAGACATCTGGCCGAAGTTGTCTCTAGTCATCAGAGAGATTGGGACAAATATATCCCTCTATTCCTTTTGGCCTACCGTGCATCCGTACACGAAACAACTAGACAGACTCCAGCAAGAATTATTTTTGGACGAGAACTTCAGCTACCATGCGACCTAAATTTCGGCTGCAAACCTGGAGATCTGGCTGGTGAAAATTATATCGTCAATTTAAGGCGTCAGATGGATGATATCCACTACCAAATCCGTATAAACATCCAGAATGCCAGCGACCGGATGAAAGAGACCTATGACGTCAGGGCACAAGACGGAGGTTTTCAACCAGGAAACTCTGTGTAGCTTTATAACCCAGGACAGCGACGTGGCCTGTCCCCAAAATTACAGACATCTTGGCAGGAACCTTGCGAAGTCATCAGGAGGATTTACGACATAATCTATGGAATCAGACGTAACCCCAAAAGCAAATCAAGAGTGGTGCACTCCAATCGGCTAGCACCATTTGCGAAAGAACACAATGAAGACACCGATGATGCACGTGTTCGAAAGATTCCACAGGAAGATTCGTTCGACGAGTTTATGAAGACTTATTCGTGTGGACGACGGGCTCGATTTGGAATAATTTCTGAAGTGCAGCAAGATCTATTCAGAGTCTCGGTCGACTACTCCTTGGCCCATTGCGTGTCAGAAGATTTAAAAATGTCCCGAGGGATAGCAGCAGTTTTCAAGAAGAAGTTTGGCAGACCAGAAGGCTACAGTAGGGAGGGCCATCTGTTTGAGGGACATTACGACAACCAAAGAACGCTATATTTAACACCTGGTAACGGAAGATAAATTTCATCACAAACCAACCTACCGTTCCATGTGGGAAACGTTGCAAGACATGCGAGGCCATCTAATGCAGAACGACATCCTGAAACTGGCAATACCAAAGTTAGGCTGCGGTCTGGATGGATTAGATTGGAAGATCGTTCAAAATATGATAGAGGTTAAATTCCAGAACAGCGGAATTCAAATATTGGTCTGCTGTTTCCACCTCGCAGGCCCGATCGGACCAAAAACTATCGTCTGCTACTTCTACCAAATTACTGGTTGCACCAAGGGCGGCGAGTGTCGATTCCGGCTTATGCATAAAGGTATGTTTCGGGACGAAACACTCTTAAGGAGGGGGCAGTGTAATGTGCGAGAGTGTGGAGGTCCTCGTTGTTTCGCGCCGTACCGCGTCACATCGCCCCGCTCGATGGAAGCCTCTACCAATATTCCAGAAATGTGGTAGAACATTCGAGAGATGTATATTTTCTATGTATAAACGCAAGTAAACGATTTGAGGAGTAGTGTAATGGTGAATCTAGAGCTGTGAATATCAAACAGTGAAGTAATCAGTGTCTATAAATAGTTGAAAATAAATATCTGCGGCTTTGTTCAAGTTGTGATGTTAGTGATATCTAGAAGAATAAAGCTCATCTTTCATTTTAAATTATTAAATAGTGACTTTTATTTCAATTATAAGTAATTTTCAAGCAATAAACATTACAATATGAATAAAAGTTGTGGAAAATTTATTCAGCTTTATTTTGTAAAGGACCATATTCTCACTACGACTATCAATTTAAGAGATATAAGAAAAATATTAGAAACAGCCATATGTTTGCCAAGCTTCCGAGTTGACAAAGTCGTTTTTTCTCTTTGAATATCTCTTAAACGGTTGAAGATAGAGTAAATATGTGAATATACAAAGTTTGGGGAAATTTATCAAGCTTTAATTTTGTATATGACCATGTTTTCCTTACAAGTGACCATTAAAGAGATATAAGCAAAAAACTTAAGAACGTTATATTCTGTCGAGCTTTTGAGTTGAGATTTAAAAATTTTTCACATTGAATATCTCATAAATGATTGAAGATAGAGTGAATATATATGGATACAAAATTGTGCAGAATTTATCCAGCTTTAATTTTGCATAACAACATGTTTTCACTATGACCTATAATTCAAGAGATATAAACAATAAACCAAAATAGTTACAGATTCTGTTAGTTCAAACCGCAGGGTCACTTCAGTCATTAGTAACGACACTATTTTTAGTATCGTTCCAAATTGAATATGGCGGACGCCTCAAGATGGCGGATTACTTTCTTCTTCATTACCGCCTTGACATGGGTATCAAATGAAAGGGATTGACGTTACATATGTGACGTCATTTTAAGCCCAATCTCATTACTTATTTTATCACAAGATCATCGACACGAATATCAAATGACAAATAGAATATGACGTCACTAAAAACTGAATATTATTACAATAATTTGTTCTGACGAAATATATTGCATTTGGTATTCAGTATGACACTGTGTATTAATGAGCAGCAATAAAAGAAGCTGTCGCTTTAACGCGCAACTACGAGGTGTGGAGTAAAAAATAAATGAAATAGGGTGGAGCGTGCAGGGATAAAAACTGTAATAAATGTGGTAAATTTCTAGATTGCATGAAATGTGCAGCAAGTCAATTTTTCAAGTGACACAAATAAACCCGTCTGAAGTTCGTCGAGCGTTTCAGGTAATATCCTGACTTCCGTCGCTATCTTAACGCATGTGCGTGAGTCATACGAAAACCCTAACCTCACATTATTTGACAATGGTGCGTCAAACGGATATCGCGTGTACAATAGAATGGTGCATAGTTCTTACTCCCTCCTCATGGAGTATTTGACGGTGAAAGATGGCCGGAAGAGAAGCAGATAGTCTTCTAGATGGCGTAGGCTGTCTTATGATAACAGCCCACGAGCGCTGAAGCACTGATAACAATCCCTTATCCAACGAGAAATATTGTACGAGTCCGGATGCCTGTATGTCGTGCTGTTTGCGTGGGACACTCGCATGCGAACGTCGAGATATTACGTGCAACATACGACGCCATCTTACTATAAATACTTGTATCTACAAACAAATCCTGCTACACTTTGGTCGCTGAATAGGTAAGAGGTTATAATCGAAGAAATATCTAACATCCTTTGAAATCAACAAAAATATGCCCCTAAATGATGAACATACACAACACAAGAGCAAAAAACACAATTAACCAAGTTTGATTGCGAGATATCGATGATTAGTAAAGCGAGTTACCTTTTCGTTTTCTATTAATTAAAACATTACAAAAATCGCTCTTTTGGTTTTAATATTTTGTTAAGCATTTTCTCATTCATCAAAAGATTTATTATTTCACTAGAAACACCCTGTAGAACTGGAAATATTCAATAAAAAGTGAAGGAAATCGAAATCATACACACTGGCGCCATCGCAGAAAAAGAGAAAGCGATTTTTGTGGAAAAAGAAGTGCGCTGATTTAGTGGAAAATAGGGGAAAACAGAAAAGCAATCACAAAGTGAAAAGTAATAGTGGCTTTAATTTCCCGCGTCGATCAATACTAGGCTAATCTGCTTCGTTACGGTCCAATTCTTCGATAACATCGTTTTGTATTGCTATTCCAATTCGTTTTATAGATCTAGTTATAAATATATTGAAAACGGCTTTTAAATAGCGTTTGTTCGTTAAATTTCATTAGTTTTAAACCGCAGGTACAGCCATTGCAAAATAAATAGTTTATTGAACTCTGTTATATTAATATGTTTCATAACATTTCCTCTTCAATTGATGAGGGCTGGAAAGTTAAATAAGTTGCATTTTTAACGTGAATAATGTCTAGTTTACCGCGTAACGATGGTACCGACGGGTAGAGGACTCTACGCGCACCATTTTACGCGCCCGTTAGCTTGACAGTCAGAGCAACTAAAAAGCTGATTTTGATTTCAAACTATAGACTTCAATCGGATTTATCAAAATATTATTGTCGTGGAAGATACACAGACCTCTTTATTCAGGAAATCGTCTCAATTGACCTTCTAAACAACAAGTCCGTCGTTTCTACGAAATAAAGGACAATACATTCACAGTTCCTTCTTTTCAATTGGTGAAAATTGGGGACGTAAAACAGGTTGCACTTTTATGCAAATATAGTTTAGTTTATCAGACCGATGGCGCCACTATAAAATTATGATGTGACGTTTGCAATCATTGAACCATCACCGCGTAACGGCAATAAGGGGATGCAGGAGGCTCGACGCGCAACGACCATTTGACGCGCCAGCGGAAATTTACTATCAGAATAACTCGACATTCAAAGCAGCTAGAATGCTGATTGTAGTCTTAATGGAAAGATAGTTTCCGGAACTATCCAAAAATATACCATTTCCACCAGCAGTGAGGGTAGAGAAAAACAGGACAGGTCGAAAAGCAAAATCCAGCTGCTTGGACATAGTCACACCCGAATTTTGAACGGTACTAACATTTTTATGAATAACTCAGAGCCTAAAAGTCCAATTGGAATAATTTTGGTATCTCTCTTATTGGCATATAGTTCTGTTGCCCTAAACATTGAGCAATTGCCGCGTAACGGCAATAAGGGCGTACAGAAGGCTCGACACGCAACGGCCATTTGACGCGTCAACAGGAATTTAATATTGAAAGGACTGAACATTCAGAGCGACTAGAATGCTGATTTTAATCTCATTGGGAAGAACGTTTCAGTAACTATCCAAAAATATACTATTTTTATTGACAGAGAGGGTCAGGAAGCACAGAACACGCCAAAAATAAAAATACAGCGGCTTTGACATAGTCACACTTGAATTTTGTACAATACTAACCTTTCTATGAATAAGTCAGAGCATAAAAGTCCAAATAGAATGATTTTGATATCTTTCTAATTGGCATATAGTTTCGTTGCCTTAAACATTGAGCAATTGTCGCGTAACGGCAATAAGGGCGTGCAGAAGGCTCGACGCGTAACGACCATTTAACGCGTCAGTAGAAATTTACTATCAGAATAACTCAATATTAAGAGCAGCCAGAATACTGATTTTGATCTTCATGGAAAGAAAGTTTCAGCAACTATCCAAAAATATATAATTTTCACCAGCAGTGATGGTCAGGAAGCACAGGACACGTCAGAAAGGGAAATGCAGGGGCTTTGACATAGTTACACTCGAATTTTGAACGGTACTGACCTTTCGATGAATAACTCAGAACATAAAAGTCCAATTGAAATGATTTTGGTATCTCTCTAGTTGGAATGTATTTCTGTTGCTTCAAACATTTAGCCATTGCCGCGTAATGGCAATAAGGGCGTGCAGAAGGCTCGACGCGCAACAGCCATTTGACGCTTTAGCAGGAATTTAATATCAGAATAACTGGACTTTCAGAGTAGCCAGAATGCTGGTTCTAATCTCAATAGAAAGAACGTCTCAGTAACTATCCAAAAATATACTATTTTCACCAGCAGTCAGGGTCGGGAAGTACAGGACAGGTCGAAAAGCAAAATGCAGCGGCTTGGACATAGTCACACCTCAATTTTGAACGGAACTAACGTTTCTATAAAAAACTTAGTGTATAAAAGTCCAATTGGAATGATTTTGGTATCTCTCTAATTGGCATAAATTTCTGTTGCCTTAAACATTGAGCCATTGCCGCGTAACGGCAATAAAGGCGTGCAGAAGGCTCGACGCGCAACGGCCATTTGACGCGTTAGCAGGAATTTAATATCAGAATGACTGGACATTCAGAGCAGCCAGAATGCTGATTCTGGTCTCAATGGAAAGAACGTCTCAGAAACTATCCATAAATATACTAATTTCACCAGCAGTGAGGGTCGGGAAGCACAGGACAGGTCGAAAAGCAAAATGCAACGGCTTGGACATAGTCACACCCGAATTGTAAGCAGTACTAACGTTTCTATGAATAACTAAGAGCATCAAAGTCCAATTGAAACGATTTTGGCATCTCTCTAATTGGCATATAGTTCTGTTGCCTTAAGCATTGAGCAATAGCCGCGTAACGGCAATAAGGGCGTGCAGAAGGCTCGACGCGCAGCGGCCATTTGACGCGTTAGCAGGAATTTAATATCAGAATGACTGGACATTCAGATCAGGCAGAATGCTGATTCTGGTCTCAGTGGAAATAACGACTCATTAACTATCCAAAAATATACTATTTTCACCAGCAGTGAGGGTCGAGAAGTACAGGACAGGTCGAAAAGCAAAATGCAGCGGCTTGGACATAGTCACACCCGAATTTTGAATGGTACTAACGTTTCTATGAAAAACTCAGAGCATAAAAGTCCAATTGGAATGATTTTGGTATCTTTCCAATTGGCATATAGTTCTGTTGCCTTTAGCATTGAGCAATTGCCGCGTAACGGCAATAAGGGCGTGCAGAAGGCTCGACGTGCAATGGCCATTTGACGCGTTAGCAGGAATTTAATATCAGAATGACTGGACATTCAGAGCAGCCAGAATGCTGATTCTGGTCTCAATGGAAAGAACGTCTCAGTAGCTATCCAAAAATATACTATTTTTACCAGCAGTGAAGGTCGGGAAGTACAGGACAGGTCAAAAAGCAAAATGCAACACCTTGGACATAGTCACACCGGAATTTTGAACGGTACTAATGTTTTTATGAATAACTAAGAGCATAAAAGTCCAATTGGCATGATTTTGATATCTCTTTAATTGGTATATAATTCTGTTGCCTTTAACATTGGGCAATGGCCGTGTAACGGCAATAAGGGCGTGCAGAAGGCTCGACGCGCAGTGGCCATTTGACGCGTAAGCAGGAATTTAATATCAGAATGACTGGTCATTTGGAGCAGCCAGAATGCTAATTCTGGTCTCAATGGAAAAAACGTCTCAGTAACTATACAAAGATATACTATTTTAACCAGCAGTGAGGGTCGGGAAGTACAGGATAGGTCGAAAAGCAAAATGCAGCAGCTTGGACATAGTCACAAGTCACACCGGAATTTTGAACAGTACTGATGTTTCTATGAATAACTCAGAGCATAAAAGTCCAATTGAAACGATTTTGGTATCTCTCTAATTGGCATATAGTTCTGTTGCCTTAAACATTGAGCAATTGCCGCGTAACGGCTTAAGGGTATGCAGAAGGCCCGACGCGCAACGGCCATTTGACGCGTTAGCAGGAATTTAATATGAGAACGATTGGACATTTAGAGCAGCTAGAATGCTGATTTTGATTTCAATGGAAAGAACGTTTCAGTATCTATCGAAAAATATACCATTATCTATAGTAGAGAGGGTAAGTAAGTACAGGGCATGCCAAAAAGCGAGAGGCAGCGGCTTGCACATAGTCACACCCGAGTTTTTCACGGGACTAACGTCTTGTTGAATAACTCAGATTTAAAAAGTCCAATTGGATTGATTTTGGTATCATTCTAATTGGAATATAGAACTGTTCATTTTAAACATGAATTCATTTGCGCGTAATTGCGCTACAAGTGTGGAGAAAGCTCAACGTGTGCAACAACCATTTTACGCGCCAGCCGGAATTTACAGAACAGCTAGCACGGTGATTTTGGTCTCATTGGAAAAAGTACCTTGACAATTATCCAAGAATATACCATAATTAGTAGTTGAGATGTCAGTAATTACAGGGCACGTCAAAATGTTAAATGCAGTGGCTCAGAAATACTCAAAACCGTCTAGTTAGCCACGCCAGGCGACACTTCAAAAAACTATTGAATAACTCACAAACTAAAAGTCCGATTGAGATGTTTGTATTATCTTTCTAATTGGCATATAGTTCAGTTCCCTTTGAACACTTAATCATTGCCGTGTAACGTCGATACGAGCGAGGGTTGGGCTCAACGCACAATGACCATTCGACGCGCCAGTGGAAATTTATTTTTAAAATAACACCACACTCAGAGCAGCTAGAATGCTGAATGTGGTCTCAATGAGAACAATTTTCCAGCAACTATCTAAAAACATATCATTATCAGTAGCACAGAAGGTCAGAAAGTACAGGACACACTAAAACCGAAAAGAAAACGGGTCGGACATAATTACAACCGAATTTTTAGTGGGACTGATGTTTAGTTGAATAACTCAGAACATAAAAGTTTGATTGAGATGATTTTGATATCATTCTTATCGGCATTTAGTGCTGTTCATTTTAAACATAAATTGATTTGCGCGTAACTGCGGTAGGAGTGGGGAGAAGGCTCAAACGTGCAACAACCGTTTTACGCGCCAGTTGGAATTCACAGAACAGCTAGCATTTAGTCTCACAGAAAAGAGTATTCAGCAATTATCCGATAATTTATTGTAGTTAGTAGCTGAGGGGCCAAATTTACAGAATACGTTGAAATAAGGAAATACTCACAATCGAATATTTGATAAGACCAACGACTAGTTTTTCAGGCCGGGAGGCATTTCAAAAAACTTTTGAATAACTCAAAAACTGGAAGTCCGATTGAGATGGTTGTGCCATCATTCTAATTAGTATATAGTTCTATTCCCCTTGAAGATTGAGCTATTGCCGCGTAAAGGAGTGGAGAGACGGCAACGACCATTTTACGCGCCAGCGGCAATTTAAGTCTAGTATAATTTGGCACTCAAAACAACTAGAGAACTGCTTGTGGTTTTATCGGGACAAACATTTCAGTAGCTAATCGGGAATGCAGTATTATGAATAGCTGAGAGGATCAGAAAGTAAAGGACACGCCAAAAAGTGAAATACATTGACTCGAATTTTGAATGGTACTAACGTTTAGATGAGTAACTCAGAATATAAAAATCCAATGAGTATGATTTTTGTATTATTCTAATCGACATTTAGTACTGCTCATTTTAAATATAATTTCATTCGCGTGTAATTTCGGCACGAGTGTGGAGAAGGCTCAATGTGCAACAACCGTTTTACGCGCCAGCTGGAATTTACAAAGCAGCTGGCACTTTGATTTTTGATTTGGTTGACTTTTGATACCATAATTAGTATCTGAGAGGTTAATAGTTACAAGACACATCGAAATGCAAAATGCAGTGGCTCAGAAATACTCATAACCGTCTAATTTGCCACGCCAGTTAACAACCGAAAAACCATTGAATAACTTAGAGCCTAAAAGTCTGATTGGGATGATTCAGGTATCATTCTAATTGGCAAACAGTTCTATTTTCTTTGAATACTAAGTCATTGTCATGTAATGCCGACGCGAACGTGAATTGGGCTCAACGCGCAACGACCATTTTACGCGCCAGCGGCAATTATCTATCAGAATAACTGCACACTCAGAGCAGCTAGAATGCTGATTATGGTCTCATTGGAAAGACAGTTTCATCAGCTATCCAAAAATATACCTTTTGCACTAGCAGAGAGGATTAGCAAGCACAGGACTCGCCAAAAAGCGAAAAACGGCGACTCGGTTATAGTCACACCCGAATTTTTAATGGGACTGATGTCTAGTTGAATAACTCAGAACATAAAAGTCCGATTGGGAGGATTTTTGTATCATTCTAATCGGCATTCAACACTGTACATTTTATGCATAAATTTATTTGCGCGTAACTACAGTACAAGTGGGGAGAATGCTCAACGTACAACAACCGTTTTACGCGCCAGAGGAAATTTACTTTATAGATAGAAATTTTGTTACGGCTTCATTGAGAAGACTATCCAAAAATTATTAGTTACTAAGAAGGTCAGGACTGTTAGGAGGTACAGGGCACTCAAAAATGCAAAATGCAGCGGCTCGGAACGTATTCACGTCAATGGCTTGATTGTGTATTCTAATTTTTCTCATGAAGTTAAATTCAAGCCATTAATAACGTCAAAACCCCGCAAAAGCAATGCACGATATTAGTACAAGAATATCCTATCTTCTGATTCATGTTAGGTGGTAGTTTCACCCCTAACGCAAGGTATATAATTAGGGTGAAAGCTCATTAATCAAAACTTTCGCAAATTTCGCATGTGTTTATTATGACAGCAGATAAATTTGCCAATACTTAATAGGGAAAAAAGCAATATGTAATTTGGGAATATTTATTACAAACAGAAGAAAATTATAGTATAGGAAAGCCATTATTAGGGCGGGAAACTCAAGCGACTATTATGTAATTTGAATAGATAATTTGAGTTGCTACTTTTATTTGGGATAAAAATTTGGACACCGGGCTGTGAAATGAAAACATGAATGTTTTGTTTGAATGGTATATTTCGCAAAAGACAAATATATTAACGTTTTTAAAAATGACAGCGAAATGCAAAATGCAAATAATGTTTATTAAATAATTCCGTATATGATTGATTCGGAATGTTGACTGGAAACAAATTTTATTTGTTATTTTCGAAATTGAAGTGGAAACAATTTGACATAATTTTTATTTGCTTTCATTGTACATACATAGAACAAAAAATATCCAAACATAGGATAAAAATATTGAACATTTTCATTAATTCAGTGCAAAAAAATTCAGTTGAGGGAAGAGGGCAATCAAGTATCAAACAAACATTTTTATTTCGGAATAGCGCGAAGCCAGAAAAATATGAGCATAATCATTAATGAATCTCAATATTTGTTTCTTGAGGTAAAAGAGAGTCCTAAAAAGTGAGTTTTCCATGAAAGTATAACTTCAATTCGTATTTTGAATGGTGTAACATATAATTACTAGTTATATCTATGCGAGCAAGCATCTCGTTTCATTATAGATCAAAACAGCAATCGTATTGTTCGCTGTAATTGCCAAAGGTTCTAGTGTGCCTACATGTGACGTCACGCCTGCATATTGCACATATGGATATGTATTGTACCCATACAGTATGATTACAGCACATTGCACTATCATATGGGAACTATGCTTCATGACATACTCGTATTTGCCGAGTATGTCGTTCAGATGGGCTTAAATGATACCCGGTTCTGCTTTGACTGTTGTTATGTTAACAATTCATTTTTACGGCCGTTGCATTTCAATAAAGCATCATCAATAAATGAGATATTATTTACTGACAATGATATTTTAATCAACTTGAAAATAAATTTGAAATATGTCTTCCACAATAATTAAAAATCAATAATTTATTGAAGATCATGAGAAAATATGTTATTATTGTCAAATCATAACCAAAGTTTGAATTTTTCGCATGGATTGTGTGATTAAATCAAATTTTGAGCTCTTCTAATACACCCAGTATAAATGTTTTATAGTCCTAATGCCATTAGCTGTACTTAATTTAATCAGGCCAATTTTTTCGCATGTTCTACACGAATTAGAACAATTTAGTAAGTTAAATGCGTGTGACAATTTATGAAGCCTGCGAACAGAATGAACACTTCCGTTTTTAATGACGTCATCCAACAAAATTAAATTTACAGTGTATTTTGCTCTTTATTATAATAATAAACAAGAAATGAAATGGACTGGAATTTATGAGCCATGCCTCTAATCATCTCTTGGTCGACAAATGATACGTTCTTAATCTTTGATCAAATGACTAGGATATGAAGAACTTAATACAATAAGATGTTTTTTTTTGAGATGCTTGATATCTTGAGAGCTGATAAAGTTAGAAATCTGGAGCTTTGCACATATACCTTGATAATAAAGTCAAGTTAATCATAAATATTTTCAAAGTGGCAAAAATTCAGGTTATACCGCAAGTCGACATCAACTTTCTTATTTTAAATGGAACACCCTGTATTTTATTATATTTTTGAATCCTCCTCTATCTTTTAATGGAACTTTACTAAAGCAACTATGACTTTATTTCGAACAGTTTTTGAATAAATTGCATTTAAAATTTTTTTTTGACGGATGCATGCTGTTATTAAAAAACGAATATCTCGACTTTACGCTGTTAAAAAAGTTTGATTTTATGCATACTTGCTCACAATGATGTCAATGATGTTCATAAATATTATACAGGTTGTGTAAAAAGTGGCCTATTGATTATTTACTTTGTTTAATTTAATTTTAGAATTTGATATTATTTTTTGTCAATATCTCAGAAACTTTCAGAAATAGATGCACGGATCTAATGACAAACTTGTCTTGTTTTTTACATAAGACTTCAAAGCTGTAGTTGAAAATGGAAGTTTTTATTTAAGAAATTTGAGTTTTGCAACATTTTATTTCTCAAATTTTGAAGCACCTTTCTATACATTTTGTATGATATTCATAAAAATCATTGACATCATGTGAGCACGTATGCATAAAATAAATTTTTTTCAACGACGTGAATTCGAGATATCCCTTTTCCAGTAGCTGCATGCATTTGTCGAAAAAATGCAATTATTTCCGAAACTGTTTGAAATTAAGCCATAGTTGCTCCAATAAAGTCCCATTAAAAAATAGAGAACCCAAAAATATAGTAAAATACAGGCTGTTCCATTTAAAATTAAAAGTTGATGTTGACTTCCGATATAACCAGAAGTGTTGCCATTTTGAAAATATTTTCAATCAACTCGGCTTGATTATGAAGGCCCATGTGCAAAGTTTCAAATCTCTAGCTATATCAGTTCTCAAGATATCGACTCTGTATAATATTTTGCAACTGTTCATTTGGGTACGTTGGTACGTAGGGCTATAAATTATGTTACAACAAATAAAAGTCATTTATGTGATATAAAATCCACCCGTAAACTCACTGTACCACATTTCGTAATGTAACGAATAAAGCCTCTAAAGGATAAACTTCTATCGCGACTCATGTGCTAAGGACGTGGTGACGTCAATTGGAATTTCTGAAAATCCACTAGAAATTTCCGGAAGCTTCGATGAACTCTAGGCGGGGTTATATAAATCCAGGACTAGGTCGAGACAAGGATGATTATTGGTAGTTCGGATATGGAACGCGTAAGAGTGAAAATAATAAAAAAATAAAGCTAGTCGAAATAAATAAAAAAGCAGTGGAAATAAATAGCAGACAGTGTTAATGTGAAAATAATAGATAGGTCTAGTGTCTGGTGCTAGTGTCTAATTTAGCGTCGGTTATGAGTAGAAATATTTATTAGTGGATATTTTAGTCATATTATTGTAGCTTTAGGTGAAAATAAATTTATAAACCCACGATTTACGTCCTCAGTTTTTTTGCAATTTTTCAAAAACTATTATAGCTATCTTTGTATTCCAATGTAAGTTGTAGAGGATTGAATGACTTTCAAAATGGGCTTAAATTGATCCGATCGGAGCATTTTAACTCAAAAAATATAGAAAAAACCTTAAAATAGTTTTTTTTCTTAGAAATTCATAGCCCCGCCTATGTATAAATTACGGATAAGCAATGAATAATCGATAAATTATGTGAGCGAAATAAGAGTGTTATCGGATGAGTAGTTTTTGCACAGCTGCATATTGCAAATTTGCATAATGTATAGTTGCTCGAAAAGAAGTCCAATTGTAAATTTTCAAACGGATTTCTAAAGTAGACTATATGCACTACAAGTTTTCTTATTTCACTTTGACATAATTTTGTGGAAAAACCGATGCAAAATACATCCAAATATAGGGACGAATGACCGAGCGCGCGGGAAAAACCGATCAACACATGCAATAATTGAATTTACTATAAAATTTAATATAAGTTGAAGAATTTAAAAAGCCGATAATAAGTTAAATTGGTAGGAAAATAAAGGCAGACTGGCTTTAAGAAAAAACTTTATAATTTGGAAAATACGACGACGTTTCGGCCATTGTCTGAGTCTGTTTTGACTCATAGGAGCTGTGACTCCACGATGTTGTTTTAACTTTTTACTTTGAAACTATGTAAATAATTAAGGAGATAACTCCTTTTTCATAATAAACTTTAATGTTTACCTAGCTGACTTGAATAATGGCCGCAAACAATGGCCGAAACGTCGTCGTATTTTCCAAATTATAAAGTTTTTTCTTAAAGCCAGTCTTCCTTTATTCTCCTACCTATTTATAAAATTTAAAGAAAAATAAGTACTAAAATTGCTTTTGCAAAGCTTTCATACCGCAATATTTTTCAAGAATTTCCAAAATACGATCCCCCAAGCGAATCTAAAAACTTATGACTTCTCAAAGCTTCCAACCCTTGAATGAAAGCAGAAATCATATTTTTGATTTGATAATTGATTAATGGGAGTATTTTATCTATTTTTACTTGTACTACATACAAAAAAGTATTGTGAAACCGAAAAAATTCACCTATCGAGATTTTGATGGAAATATTCGTTTTGAGCATCCCTGAATCCATTTTGACTATTTTTGGTTTGATATCGGTACGTATGTTCGTGCGTTCGTACGTGCGTAACTCGCAAATCTCAAAACTGGTTGAACGTATAATGTTGAAATTTTGTATTTAAGTCTGATATAGGGCCTAGTTGTGCACCTCGCATTATGGTTCCAATCGTCTGTACCGGAAGTGCACTTTCGAATTTTCTAATAAATCCAGAATGATCAACCGTAGGATATTGAAATTCAGTATTTGAACTTGATGTTGTATCAGAATGGTTATCTGCTATTTTTGTAGGAATCGGCCAAGCCGAAAGTGCAGTTTATGGGTATAACAGACATTCAGAATTTGCCGTATGAAACAATCAGTTTAATTGAAATGATAATGTAGGCAATGATAATCTGTTGTCAATTTTTTAATTTTGCTTAACATTTTACATGTCAAAATATTTTTCCCTAAATTTCATTTCGTAAGCATGACAAAAGCGACTAAATTGGATTAGAACATGCTTTTTCATACAAATTTAAAATTAATTTTCATTATGTTGGTCACACGGCCTAGCTTTAATTTCAGCATTATTGAACTCTAAATATACATACTTATCAAACCTCTTGAAGGTATGAATAACCAAATGAGGCACTGAAATCTACGACTATCTGACGGTCTAAAAGTACTAGGAAATATTGTGAAACCGACAAAATTCACATGTCGAGATTTTGATGGATATATCCGTTTTGAGCATCCCTGAATCAATTTTGACTATTTTTGGCTTGATATCGGTACGTATGTATGTATGTATGTGTAGATGTGCGTAACTCGCAAATCTCAAAATTCGTCAAACGTATAATGCTGAAATTTTGCATAAAAGACTGGTATAGAATCTAGGATCTTGATGTGCACCTCGTATGGTTGCAATCGTCTGTACTGGAAGTGCACTTTACCTGATACTTTCTTTGAATTTTACTGAAATTCAGTATTTGAAATTGCTGTAGCATTCAAATGATCATCTCCTATTCTCGTCCCAATCGACTAAGCCGGAAGTGCACTTCATATTACAGACTTTCCGAAAATTTCTCATAAATTTAAAATAATCAGCCGCAGAATATTGAGATTTCGTATTAAGCACTTTTACATCATCTAGTTGTACACCTTGCATTATGATTGTGATCGGCTGAGCCGGAAGTGCAGTTTACTCGAAACATTTTTTAATTTTCCGCATAAATCCAAAACGATTAAACGTAGAATATTAGAATACAGTATTCAAGATGATAGTACTGTCTAGATACTCATATCCTATTTTCATTGAGATTGACTGAGTTGAAAGTGCACTATACTTGACGATCTTGGAATTTTGCGCATAAATTCAAAACTGTTAGCCGTAGAATCTTGGAAATCAGTATTTAGGAATGTTGTAGTATAAGAATGATGACATACTGCTTCCATAGCAACCGACTAGCCGTGGAATGATGAGATGTTGTGTTTGATTATATATATCCAATGATGTACAAGTAAGTCACGTGATGTCCACGTCAGATTTTTCAATTATTGATTTCAGAGGCTTCGCCCGTATGCTAATCTCCAAAAGAAGTGCTTCTTGAGTCCAATTAATTCAGACAAAAAATTATCCAATTTACTGATTAAATGGTAATGTTTTTTTTTTATTGGAAATATCTTCGTTCTGGCATGTTAAATGAGTTGTGTGAAATTCATATTATCAAAACATGGTGCTTCAGGAGAAATCGAAGGCCAAAGATCAAAAACTCCGTTTTTGGCCAGTTTTTCGTAAATATCTCATTTCCTAACGGTCGTAGAGCATTTGAGGTCATAAGTAAAAATCAAGTACACACTTTTCTCTACAAATTACATGCCTCATTTGCGTATCTAAAAAGTGCGACCTAACGTTTTCAATAAAAAATATAGCTAATATATCGATGATATAAAATAATATTTCGAGTAACTCCTTTAGATCGTCTGTCAATGAGCTTCCAGTCGATTCTGCAAACTTGCCTCATGTTCGAAAAAATGGCAGATTGTAAAAAGTTGTTTGAAGAAGCTATTTTGATTTGAATTATTTAAAATACATTATAACCTAATAGCGAGGATTTTCAAATACAAATACCTCCAAAACTGTTAATTTTACGATAAAAAATGTCATGACAGAAATTGTAAGAAATTTTGTCTAGTTTCATTTTATATACAAAAGTTTTCATCGTAAAATGAGTAGGAAAGGAGATATTGTCAAAAAACTGCTTTTAGGCGCTATTTTTCCAATATGGTGGCGCAAGCGGCAAAGATACGAAGTGGCAAAGTTGAAATACGGAAAGAGCACATCGAAATCTATAAAATTACCTATTTTCAAAACCCGCGGAAAACTCTCAAGTAAAACCACCAAATGACTTTACTATAAGTACGAAGCCTTTTTTTGACGGTTTCAATATATCATTTATGAAGTGTGATATAGCTTTAGGTTAAACAAAAGCCTCACATCGATTTCCGGGATACGGAAACAGTAAAAAATTAATCCCTTACTTTCAGGAACAAAATGGTTATTTCAATTAAATAAAGTTGTATATTTTTATTGTAGTCTACAGCGCAGACTTTGTACTTTGTTGAATTTTAGGAAATATGTAAATAATTATTATATTCCACTCTTAAATATAATGTCTGTACTTAATATTGAAATGAAAATATTCGAATGAATAATGCATTTTATTGAAAAATTAAATATTGCATTTCTGTTGGGACACCTATCCAATTCCTTGAGTGAATTATTTATGTAACATTGTTACGGTCTCTTTCTTTCACAAGCAAATATTAAGGTGTATAGAAGGAGTTTTTTAAAGTGCCAGGTAGCCGTGTATAATAACCAACTGAGAAAATTATAGGTATAACAGCTGGCAAACAGCGTTTAATAATACACGTAAAAATATCGAATATTATTTGCTTTGTTTGTGTTTCTTTCAATATACTTCAAGGAGTCGTTCATTATTTCTCAAGACTTAATAAATACAAATACAAACAATACATATTTTCATGATTTATTTTTATTATTTCCTCAAACAATGTAAGACCATTTATTTTTGTTTTACTTCAGTAATAATTGTAGCAAAAAACATTTCGTTCGGATTCGGAGCTTTAAAATCGATTGACCTCCTTAAGGTTGGTTATAATTGTTTTCACAAAATGATTTGATGGACGCATCTTCTTCATCAACTACAAACCACTAAAAACATACGTTAACTAATGTTAGACAAAGTTTCACGTAATGGAAAACTTTGTAGGGTAGAAATTGTTTGCTAACAAGCATCAAAACGTAAGTTTACTAAAAACGGAACTGGTAGTCCGAAGTGATTTATAAGACGAGCAAAGGCATGGAGTTACGAGGCGGTCTTCAGCGGCTGTCAGGGAAGGGTCTTGTTCCGTTCCAGTCGACCGGAACTAACCGGAAGGAATTCACCGTTAGGGGTGGAAAGCGCCTTACATATGCGAAATACGAAACTGAATTAAGATGAAATGAAAGCAACTGCATTTTTTTAAAATAAACAATAAAATATTGACTCATATTTCAAAATAAAAAACTGCTTTAGGTCAGTGTAAACGCCGACACGTACATAACAACGCATAAAAAGAGACATTTTAGTATTTAAAGCAGAGCGAAAAAGCTGGGCTTTATTTTAGAAAGCATTTGAACTGTCGCTAGCCTGGGGCGAGTCGCGCATACAGGACGATCAGTCACGGAGGATAATACGGCCTTTTCACACTGTATATATAATGACGTCGTCGATGCTTTTTGTCACCCTGTATTTGTGGGGAGTTAATGTTAGTTCGGAACGAATTGCATTGAATTTTTCCTTTTGCGTTGCCTTTGACCGGTTTATCTAGCTGTTGAAACAACATGGAAACTATATGAGCTTGCGACTAATAAGTTATCTGCTTCAATACCCCAATGAAACAATATACCGTCTAGCTCCTTTTTTTATTCATTAATTCAGAAACATATTGATTTTTTTTGATATGTAGGAATTTGCTGCGATTTATCTAATTGAAATTGAATATTTGATCGATTAAAGACGTTTGTATGGTGAGGAAGGCAAAATTGAGTGTTTAAAACGGGGTACATTCTATAAATTGATAAAAGTAACTGCTATAAGCATATAGTCAATAGGTAAACAAAATTTGGCAGGCGGATTTTGTTGCGCAATTTTTCATCTTGAATCAATCGATGTGTACCAATTTTTGAATACTTTTCAAACAGAATCGGAAGGTCTTTTCGGAAGAGACCAAATACTTGAAAGAAGAACTGTATGTGATTTAAGAAGTGCCAAGATACTGCAGGATCTTAATATCCAGGATATGTGGTTCGAAGGAACCATCCAAACTGCTGTTGTCTTTTGTTCACTAAATTTCATGTCAATATCTTGAATGTTATGGAAGTTACAAATAAAATCAAAGAATTAGTGTGGTACCTGAAGGCCTTCCGATAAACTAATTCCAACTACGAATTGATTTCATGAAATCATGATTAAATTATGATCAAATACCAAATTTCAATTCGATTGGTCAAACACTGCATACCGATTTCACTTTGGGAATCATCTAAGGTTCGGACTTACGCTTTTGGTTCATTGTAAGTTTAATTTAATCACCTTTGTAACAATTTTTATTTGGATAATGAAGCTATACTTAGGATCAACTAAATACTTTAGCTTTAATCATTGGAACTGCAGAATTCCAATTTGCTGAAAAAGTGGTTCGATTGTCAAAACTGCCTTTGTGTCTAACACCGAAGTTCTTGTCAATATCTTCAATATTATGGAAGTTGAAAAGACATTAAAGAATCATTGTGGTGCAGTTTTTCGATGAATCGATTCCAACTACAATTTGATGAGGTTAAACCATGTTGAAATTGAAAGGCATCAGTTGTCACTTCTACAAAAGAATCGGAAGGTCTCTTCAGGAGAGACCAAACATTTGAAAAAAGAATAACTCTATGTGATTCAAGCACTGCCAAGAAAGAACAGGATCTCAATATCGAGAAACTATGGTTCGATTGAACCATCGAAACTGTTTTTGTCTTTTGTATACCAAATTTCATATCAATATCTTCAATTTTATGGAAGTTACAAAGAAAATCTAAGAATCAATGTAGTACCTGAAGGTTTTCCCATAAACTGATTCTAACCACAAGCTAATATCATCGAATCATAATAAAATTATGCTCGTATACCAAATTTCAACTCGATTGGTCAAATGCTGTGGCTGCTATGATACCAACATGCTGGCATACCAATTTCACTTTAGGAATCATTTAAGGTTCAGACTTACGTCTATGGTTCATCCTAAGTTTATTTTAATCACCTTTGTAACGATTGGTGGAATAATTTAACTAAGCTACTCTTAGGATCAATTGAAGACTGTAAAGCCGGCTTTAATCGCCAAAATAGGAAGACTCCAATCTCTTGAAAAAGTGGTTCAATTGTCGAAACTGCCTTTGTGCCTAATACAATATTTCTTGTCAATATCTTAAATATTATGGGTGTTATAAAGAAATTTAAGAATCAGTGTGGTGCAGGCTTCAGATGAACCGATTTCAACTATAATTTGATAGGGTTTTAACTAAGTTGAAATTGAGAGGCATTAGTTGCCATCCAATAACCCATTCTAATCCGTGAATGCAAAGAGATTCGACATGATTTGTATATATATATATTCTTCACTAAACAAATAATATACTGTAAAAATTTTAATAAATTCTCATATACTTTGATTTCCTTCTCAACAACCTTAAGAAGAAAAAATTCTGCATCTTCTAAAGCAGATCGAAAAAGCAGAATTGAATTGAAGATTTCAAGAAACGAAGCTTTACCATCAGAGATGAAGACCGTGCTACTGTGTCGACCACAGAAAAAAAATTGATGTGGCCAAAACAGTACTACCCCGATCATTAATTTTATGGCCAGTTTCATTGCTGTTTCATAAATTTAGAGTGTTGTATCAATTAATTGGATATTTCAAAGTGACAGCTGTCATTGTCCAAGTGAGATTACTATTTTATTTTACAATGGTCGTGAGTCTATGTCAAATTGCTTTAGTCGATCCTAAACTTGGTTGTACAGTCCAAGTTAATCAGCAGTTCAGTTCAACTGAGCTTATTTGCTATGGTTACAATTGTTGAAATAATTGTTATTATAGAAAATAAACTTAGATTAGCTAAATCGAAGATAAGCTCAAATTGTATAACCAGGCCTGAATTATACAAAAATAATTAACAGTTTATCACGCTGTGAGCTTTAGTTGGTAGGTACCAAACAACAAATCATCTGACCAGCTTTTAAAAAACAATTGGCAATCGTTTAAACATAATTTTTGACACTTTTACTAGAATTATTTTGGGTCAAATAATGACTTGACGAAACATTTCCATCCGTGATCTACATCGTCTTGGAAGATCTGTTCTGTGTTGACCAAAGTAAAAACTGATGCTTTGGAAAGAATAACTTCGAAAGATCGATAAACTGAATTGAAATTATTCTTAGTGAGGATTCTGGATATTCCATAAAAATATGTTTTTCACAATGTCCGTTCTGATTTAAGCTTGAATGCTTGAATGCCAACCAGAATTGACTGAGAGTCGGAATCCAAATAAATCTGTAATCATTTTGAAGACGATTCACCTAATTTTTTGGGTCGAATGATGACTTACGTTCATATTATAATCCAAAACTAAAAGAACAGTCGAAAAAGTAGATATGTGGCTCACCTTGTCGTAAAAGAAATCGGATCGAATGGTAACTATGGATGAAAATTGGGTTCATCATTATAATCCAGAAGCCTAAAACAGTTGAGAGATTGGAAAATGCTGGGTCACCTCGTCTTGAGAAGTATCGCATATGAAAATTGATAGAAAAAGTGGAAATTGAGAGTCACAGCAACCAAATTGATTTGTAATCATTTTGAAGAGGACTCACCATTAAATGGATCGGATGATAATTGTGGATGAGACTTCGATCATTGTAAATATTCAGAAACCAAAAAACAATCAAAAGAGTGAAAAATCTGGACCCAAAAACTCTCGCGTTTAGAAAACAGCAAGTTAAGAGCCACAATATCCAAATCATCTAAAAATGATTCATCAAATTTTCAGGATCAAATGGTGACAATCTACTAAACATGGGCTCATATTCTGATCCAGAAACAATTAAATATTTGCTGGCTCATGTTGTCCCAAGAAGTCTCGCGAACAGAAATCAGCAAGAAAAGTGCCAACCAAAAACGACTGAAAGTCACAACATCAAAGTATGGTTTTTAAGAGGATTGACAATTTATGGATCAAAATTTGGGCTAATCTTAACCAAAAAACAGTCAAAAGAGTGAAAAACTTGGATTCAAGAATTCTCGCGTATAGAAATTAGCAAGTAAAGAGTCACAACATCCAAATTGATTAGTAATCGCCTCGAAAATGATCAATTGAACTTTTAGAATCAAATGGTGACAATCTACGAAACTTGGGTTCATATTTTAATCCAGAAACAATGAAATAGTAGAAAAACTGGATATTCGCTGGCTCATCTCGTCCAAAGAAGTATCGCGTACAGAAATCAGCAGGAAAAGTGCAAACCAGAAATGACTGAAAGTCACAACATCAAAGTATGATTTTGAAGAGGATTGAACATTTATAAATTTAAATTTAGGCTAATCTTGATGATCCAGAGACCAGAAAATAATCAAAAGAGTAAAAAGTCCGTATCCAAGAGCTCTCGTGTACAGAAATCAACAAATAAAGACCTACAACATCCAAATTAATTAGTAATCGCCTTGAAAATGATCCATTGAACTTTTAGAATCAAATGGTGACAATCTACGAAGCTTGGGTTCATATTTTGATCCAGAAACAATGAAATAGTAGAAAGAAGTAGTATTCGCTAGATCATCTCGTCCCAAGAAGACTCGCGTACTGAAATCAGCAACCAGACACGACTGGGAGTCATAACATCAAAGTATGGTTTTGAAGAGAGCTGACCATTTATTGGATCAAAACATGGGCTAATCTTGATGATCTACAAACCAAAAGACAGCCGAAAAGGGGTGCACCTTGACCCAAAGAGTGTCACGTACAGAAATTAGCAGGAGAAGTCATTACTTCCATTTTTTGGGACAAAGATGGGCAATTTCTAAATAAAATCCTTATACCAGGACTTGGGCCCATATTATGATCCAGAAGTAATGTAATAGTGGAATTGTACTGACTTACATTTCCTCAAGAACTCTGGCGTACCAAAATTAGCAGGAAAAGTTCCTGCTTCCTTTTTTGGAAACAAAATGGGGTACTTCTAATAGTGGCATTATCAAGTAAAGTTGTCAGATTATGGTAAATACGACTGCTTATGATAATCTAATAGATAGGGGTTCCGTCCTCTCATTTTAAGCTACCAGAATAAAATGGTGGTGTATGAAGAGAGCACATCAAGGAGTGGTGCCCAGGTGGCACTATTTATGACGACTTATTCACCTTCTAGGGGTAAACTCTGGATTGTTGTTTTCTGTACGTATTTGAAACAAAATTTTTGGGGAAATGGCACGAAGTGCTAACGAATTCTCAAAGTATATCAAGGAAATTGTAGAATGGAATGTTTTTTGTCATTGCCAAGAAGCACAATATAATTTGATAATTCCTCCAAAAAAGTTCGCTTTTAATCGCTGTTTTTCTTTTCCGGTTTTTTATACTTTGGGCTTTCATCGCCCATCTCTTGCCCTGCCCCTTGCCGTCCATAAATAATGTAATACAACAACAAACTCTGTGAAACACGTGGCCTGTTGTCATTAATGTCATGCAGAGTTTTGTAAAACTTCAACTTAAAACTTGTTATTAATATTATGCGCTTCCAGCCCACCAAGGGGAGGAACAACTCTGTTTCCTAGGGGAGTAGGATTACCATTTTCTAGCGGTCTTTAATTTAGATATTGGATTAATTTTGAAAAGCTTTGCATCCTTTGCTATTATTGATTCTTGGATTCCACCAAGTTTCCTCTAAACTACAAATTAATATAAGCATCAGACACTAAATCACTAACATTGTGGAGTATTTCGTAGCTGAACGATATGATGCACGATGTCACAAGAACATGTGTGACTTGGTGATGGAAATGGCGTGGCATAATGGCTTTGTTATTCGAATTTAAATCGTGGAGAGCCATGATAAATCTTAGAGAGTCACATTGGTCGAACATCATTTTAAACTAGGATATAAATCATAAGTTTAATGTCTGCGGTGTTATGAATCTTGAGCTGTCAGCAGGAAGAATCAAGGAAGGTTTTCCACGATTTTCAGATTTTTCTTACATTAAGGACACTTTTTCTTGCGCTGAATTTTGAGGATAATGAAGTGAGTGAAATATGAGCAGTCTATGAGCAATTATTTGTTAGCTTTACGACAAATCATTTAAATTTAATTGAATGTATACACAGCGCCTGTCACCGATGCATTTGTTAATATATTGATTACATTTTAATATTTGAAGTCATTTTTATCAGAGTTATTTTTTTTTGTTTACAAAACTTGCTTCTCAATCAATAAAAATCAATTCGTGAAATAATGATATTTCTGGTGCGAATTCTCAATAAAATTGTTTCGTTATGCAATGGTGGCAGTGAGTCGAAGGGCGTCTGATGGAGCCCTGATACCGCGGGTATTTTGAATATAAATCGACAGCTCGGCCCATTGTGGGCTTCAGGCTACGATGCCTCGAGATTGGAAACTGATCAAGATGAATGAACTGAAACATCGAGTCTCTCATCTTGTCTGTCATTCTCTTTGTCGCACCCTTAGCTCCCCTGTAGGCCTATCTTTGTCTGAGCAACGCCATTACTGTCATTCTACCATTCATGTGTGCGCGCATCTATTTATTTTGGGGGTGCGCGAGTGTGTGAAGATGGTTTTTGAATCTAAATGTAAATCGGTTCGTTAACGCGGTACATTAACAATTTAGGTTTTTTTGTCATCACGTAGGTATCCACTTTTAATTTAACTGATTTAAAAATAACAGAAAAATCCTTAAATTAAACATTTTATGGATGGACTCGTCAGTCATAAATGTGATTAACAATTACAAATAATCAATACAATGTAAGTCACAGCTCGTTCCGATCTTTCGATCATCATCTATTGATATTATTTTATTAAAAATCGTGAATTAGTTCCAGTAAAAAGCTCCCCTCATCGGGTATTGTCAATGACTCAATCTCAATGTTGCCATTCAACTAAACAAAATATCCCCTAGATCTATGAATGATCCTTCATTGTTTTCTTGACATGTTCTTGATTGATTACGTAAGATTAATCTAGAGTATAAAGAATAAATGCATGTAGTCGCGAATTATGTAACAGACACATATTTATGGGGTGAAAATAGATGTAAGCATTCATCCATCTTTTGCTGTGGGTATATGTCACTTTATTAATATCTATTTATGCGAATTTTGCAAAATTGTGGCTGAAATTTTATTGTAAGTGCCCCTACAGAGTAGACCTCTATCGCAACAAAGATGTTAAGTTGTGCGACTAGCGTAATTAACTAATATGTGTCAAGGACATCGTAAACCAACCGCACCTTATCTTTCCTGATCGGACTTACGTCCAAATTTTATTTGAATCGATCGAGAATATGATAGCCATTCGAGTGTCAGACCTTATAAATCCAGGATCCTGTCCTATGTTGAGAAAAAGACCATTTCTGGTCAAATTTTTGGGGTTTATTTTAAACTAAAGATACTACCTCCTGTTCTACCCGAGACAAAAAGAAAACAATTGTAAGTTCAATCAGGGAAGTTGAATAGGAAAATGGATTACACTTAGGGGTGGCTGCCGCCGTCCCGGACAGAACTGAGAGTGACTCTCTGGTTTTTTTTTGAAGTACTTGACTTTTGCTATTAATTGGTACTAGATTCAACTGTAAGATCTATCAGGGAATTTATTCACGAAAAAATTGACCGTAAGCAGCCTTTCTTTCGAAACTTAGGACAGGATTCTAGATTTATAAAGTCTGGCACTCTATGGACCACTATATTCTCAATCGATTCGGCCCGTATGCCCGATCAGGAAACATAAGGTGCGGACGGTTCCTCGACTATATATATATTTTGGCATAACTGTTGAGTTTATGGTAGCTTCTACAAGAAAAACCCAAAAGAGCTTTTTGATGTAGAATATTCTGATCTACAGATTTGTTCTCTGATATTTATACTGTGCGATCAATAAATAATCACAAAAAAAATAGATTTTACCAAGTATGCTATATATTTTGACATAACTGTCCTACAATAAAAATGCAAGAGGACTTTTAGATACAAAATCTTCTAAACTACAGATTTGTTCTGCAGTATTTATACTGTATGATCAATAAATATCGAAATATTCACAGAAAAACGATTTTTTGATCAATTAGGACCCTGTAAAACCCCTTAAAAGGGTCGAACCGATTATTTCTTTTAATACAATATTTTAAGGAGCTCACTGGAGATTCAAACAAGAATTCAGCTTGCTGCGAGCTTTTATCTAAAATAAATAACCAATTTTCTCAAATGGTAATATTGCAAGGAGATAAAACAGATGACGCAGTTTGGAAAACTTAATTTGGGCTACGAGATTTAGCTGCAACGCATTTGCGATGTGTAAAATCAAGAAAAAACTTCTTTTAAAAGACAACTAACAATCAAAAAAATTATTTATTTTAGATTTCTGTTCAGTTATCTTCCAGAGAACTTTAAATTGATACCAAACTAGACAATTGACGATTGCGATAATATAATTTTTGACACTCACTAAGATTATTTACGCAGGAGTTTCAATTTGATACCAAATTATTTATTTAAAAAAAAAAAAAAACAATTGACGAACATTTGCATGTGATGTCCAAATTTGAGTAATAATAATTCAAATTTTAATGATAACAAGTGAACCGCCAATAATTTTGAAAAATGTTTCAGGTAAATGTTGTTCCAAATTATTCAAGGATCAATTTCAATTATTATATATTTTACGATAGATACTACCGTTTATAAAATAAAAGTGAGAAACTAAAAGTTCCATCAATAAAATATAGGTACCACTAATTTAAAAAAGTTCTTTTACGAGCTTAAACAAGCTTTTTAATGAAATTCAAGTCGAAAATTCGCACGCATTCTCAAGTTATCGTGCTTCTAGAGTCTAGACAGACAGATATGATTTTTTCCAAATAATGATTTTTGGTTCAGTAGAGTCTAAATCGTGAGGATTCCAGGGGCATAGCGACGTGAAACTGCGCCCCATTCCCTTTTAAAATTATTTTAAAAACAGATGGCTATATATTTTTTTAATTCTCAGGATATCCTACAAATATTTACATTGTCCCAAAGTGCGAGAATCACGGATGGGTTTCAAGTGTTTGGTAGAGGAGAGCTATATTTTTAAGCCAGACTAACATTACTTACGAAATCAGTGACATAAAGATTAGTTTTACAAAATTAGTAGGGATCAAAATTTCAAGTGTAAATAGGTTTGTTCCAAGAAGTACAGAAACTAGTCCAGAACTGTCCGACGCATGCGCATTTACAAATAAGCGTTCCAACAAACTTCAAACGTGAATTTCGACTATTAGTCAAGCGTTCCAACAACGTGCGACTCAATCCGCAAACCAGTTTGTGAACAGTCAAAACAGTCCGCAGACTGACGTTTGTACTATTTGCCAAATAAGATAACCTCAAATAAAAATGAGTGATTTAAGTGCTGAGAATGCATTTTTATAAGATTCTAGCGATGATAAATTTGATTTGTCCATAGGAGTACATCAAATTGAAAATACAAATTATATAGGCATGTAGATCTATAAGAAAATAGGCATTTTAATTTGATTTGTTTTTACTTTCCATGTTTACTACAACCACGAAGGAGAATAATAGAGGAGCGGACACTCAGTTGGAAAACATGAAGCCTAAAATGTAATGCGGTAGCTGTGAGAGAGATAGCGAGAGCGGGCCGAGCTTTGCGTGCGTCATATGCAGAAATAAGATTATATTTCAATTTTTTTCAATAAAATACAATGGCCAGATAGATTACTTATTTTCCTTACGTTAAATACTACATTATTTATTAAAATAAAGGCAAAAGTAAAAGAAAATTAGCATTTCTATTCATTAAAACCTGCAATAAATTAGTACATTATGATGAAACATGTTTTATAAACGTTTCTTTGGACGCGACTTTTCTGATTATGAATTATAATAGGCACATAAATAACTTGATGAATATTTTATGTTACAATGGGAGTGATAAAATTGAAAAAATATATACAAACAATTTCTTATTCACTAGAAGAAAGATAGAAATATAAAATGCTGCTCTGCAAAAATTTTTTGTTTGTTGAACATGAACGAAAAATTTAACAAAATTATAATATATATCTACGATCTCAAAAAAAGTAACAGTTTTTGACATAATTTCTGGTGTAAGAAAAAGTTAATCAATTAAACTGTGCAATAAAAGTTTTATTACTTGACTCTATTCTATCAGTGAATACTTCAAACATAGTTTTTATTACTCGTGCAGGATAAGTACTATTTTGCACATATTTCTCTGGGCGGTAAATGGCTCTTTGGCGTTTACGTGCGCCAAGTATAATTTACCGCCCGGAAAAAACAAGCGCAAAATAGTATTTACCCGCATTCGTAATAAAAAATAGTATCTGCAAATCGTGCGCTGTTGTCAGTTGCCAACTTGAGCTCTTGTGGGCAAACGAGAACTTGTTGCACAATATACTATTGTTAATTTTAATTTTTCGAAAGTAGCACAGGAGAAATAAAAACACTATTCTAATATGCCACAGGGCTAACAAGAACACTTGCTTCGCTCATTTTTGACAATTGTATCCTCAATAACTTTTGAATATTGATGAAAAGTGAAGAAATTAATGTTGCAATTCTATGTAAATCTATAAGTTTCATGAATTGATAAATTTATTGACAAGAAGTTTCCTTGAAGTTGAATTTTTCACTAAATGTCTAGGTTAGATACGTTTAATAATTTGAAACATTGATATAACCTTTCAATTTCTAACAGAATTGTTGGTAGATCTGCTATTATAATTTTAAAATAATTTCTACCCACTTTCACATCTCTAGACGACAATTCTTTTATAATATCCTTCTCTCTGAAATGTTTTTCACAAAAGTAATCTGTAATATCCAATGTTCTATTCTGTCGTGTTTTGTTCTTGCGCCACTTATTTAATAAAATGTCATTTTTGGGTCCAGAAAAAAGAGAATATTTCTCTTTACAAGTTCTGTACCTACTATTACAATTTGGCACAAAGCATTTTCTGCCTATTTTACAATATATTTCCACATGAAAATACTAAATAGAGCAAAACTCGCCATTTACTTCCATACAAACATGGGCCCTCCTCTACCTATCTCTCAGTTACTTTCTCTCTCTAACAATATTACATTTTTGGCTTCACTTTTGCAACACAGGTAAGATAGGAAATTGCATAGTCGTGAATACAACTAAGTAATTATAACCTAAAATTATATGTTTGACAGTTAATAGCCAAATCTTGTCAGAAATGCGTTCCAACACAAGCCACGATCAACTCAGTCCAAAACTAATTCATTCGACGCGCATGCGAATGAGTCAAATCGGAAACCAATACAGAACCAGTCCTGAACTGCTTGTTGGAACGAACCTAATATTAAATTTTACAAATTTAACTAATTTTGTAATGTAATGTATGAACTTTACATAAAATCCGCAGTCTGTTTTGGAAGAAATGTGCAATAAGGATTGAATGATCCTCAAAAGACTTCTATTTCGTCATGTTTACGAATTTGAATTGTATTTTTTTAAATAGGTAGTTGGTAAATTTCGTTTTTTGCGCCCTCATCTTGATAGTGTCCAGAGCCTGCCCCACCCTCAGGATGCCCCTGATGGATTCACCAAATATTAATTAATTTGGCAACTGCGCTTCTAACAGCTGCCTGCTCAAATTCAGTGTTCATTAAATATTCGAAATATTATTTTATATTGTCGATATATTAGCTACACTTTCCATTAAAAACAACATACGATCTTTTTGTAGAGATTTTTACTCATGATCTCAAATGCTCTACTGGTCAAAAACGAGGTTGTTGATCTTTGGTCTTCGATATCTCCTGTAGCACCATGATTTGATAATATAATTTTTTACACTCATTGTACATATTATTCCCGCAAAAAAAGCCAGTACCATTTATTCGCTAGACTAGGTTCTTTTTTGTAATAATAATGCCACCTTGAAATCAATTATTGTGGAAAGATTCTCAAATAAACAATTTTCCTTCCAATAATGTAGCAAGAATGTGAAAAGATAACGGCGTTAGCTCATATTCAGTGTAAATCCACCTTTAATGCTGAAAAGTCAGTGAAGGAATATGAAATGTAACTTTTTAGGTTATGATAAACTAAAACTAAATTTAGTTATGTTAAATTTATGGAATAAATTTAAAGTTTTGCTTGAAGAACTTATGAAAAGATAGTCTTGCACACTCCAGGAGTTTTTGAAGTTATTTCTAAAGTAATATTTGGAGTAAACGAACATAAAAGCAGGATTTGAAATTATCTATACTTTATTTCTTTTTTACTAATAGAAAATATTGTACACACAGGAAAACTACACCATCTTTTTTACAATTTTTGGAAATTAGAGATAGAATTTAATAACTTACGTTTACGACCGGAAATCACTGCGGATTACATACCTGCAACAAAGATAAACCAAATATTAACAAAACAATCAAACTATAATACAAATATTTATAATAATGATTCTATAATTCAGCTGAAATGTCGCAGCGAGACAATTTCGCATTATTCGATATTGTTTTGGAGGGTCAGTTGATTTTTCAAACGATGTGCACATAATAGGTTCGTTTCGACAGATTCAAATCTATTCAACGTATTTGCAATTTCAAATCGATGGATGCGATTTGCCGGCCGGATATCCGTTACACTTGATGATGACGCCATATTCAATTTGTACATTTGTTTCGAATGTCAACAGAACAGTCTAACATCTAACACATTGACGTTCTGACATTTGACGTTATTCTGGCTTTGTTAATCAAATATGTTATTTGATGCAGGACTCGAAACTAACGCGAAACATGGATCACACCTCGCAAAATATGGAAAAGAGGTTCATAAGTACACTTTTCTGCACATTAGTATTGATACATTAATTAATCACGTCATGAATTCAGAATATTCTGTTTGTAATAAGGGCTAGAAATTCCATAGCTATTAAATCTCCATCGTTGCCAAATTAAGCGAAGCCTATTAAAATCCTGGCTGGAAGTTAACGGGAAAAGGATAAATGTGAAAGTCCTCGATTCAGTCCCAAATATGTTAAGTGAAATTCCAGGCTGAGGCAAATGGAAGAGGGCGTGGTCCTCACTGGTAAATATCAATTTATAAACGTATTAGTAGTTGGTGCTCACTATCCTTTTCATTCCTTTATTGAGAACATCTTTCTGTCTCACTTTCGGATGTGTAGTCTGTGATATCTTATGATGTCACCAATCTACCCTTTCCACCTTGAAACGTGAATTCAGGGCAAGGGTTTCGTGCTCCTGGGACATTATTGGCAAGGTTGTACCCTTATATCACCCGTGTTTTATGGTCAGTGGCGTAGATGGAGAATCCATCAATCACTCCAAGAGCAAGCTCATCATTATCCAACTAATCTCAGAGTTATAAATATCTGACAAAACAACCTAAATAATAACTTTCAGGAATGTTTTTAGGCTCTAAAATATATTTATTTATCTTTGTTTCAACCTTGTAAATCGGTGGACACGTCTACGCGCAACTGCGCGCTGACGTGTGCCGTGTGCACGTTCAGGATTCCTCAACTAATAATTACTCAATGAAATGTTTTTTGAATTCTTTTTAAATTAAAATCAAATAAAAATCGGATATATAAGTTGATTTCCGGGTCTAATTTTAGGTTCATTTCTTAAAAATCTTGTTTAATTCGCGGAATAAGGAATCTATAAACTGAAAGCTCAAGCTGTCAGAATAATTGCATCAAAAGCCGTAAATGAAATAAGCGAGTCGCAGGCTAAAATCCTGTAGCGCGACCCTGCCTCCTGTGACAGCTGACAGTTGCATGGAGGGTTGGTCGCGGGGTGGCAACTCGCGCGTCGAGATATATTTATTAAAAACATCCCTCGGGTGTCCAGTACATTCGCAGTCAAATCTCCTCTAGTTATAAATGGTCTTTTTTTCTCGTGGACATTTTGAGATAAAAAATAATGACAGAAATGATTCGTAGAATAGCTGAATATTTATCATCCTTGTTGATTATCAACGGTGCCGTATTTTTGCTTTGAGCTTTCATGAGCTTTTAATGAACTGATAATGTGACGATTTCCTGGAAACGTGACGGCATTATCAGCTTTTTTTAGAAAATAATAGTCTTTAAAACTCACTATTCGAACAATTTCATATAAGAATTAGCAATGTGAATCATTATTATAGCTTTCGAATAATATAATAATAGGTAAGTTTAAATTATAAACTCACTAATCCCAAATAAGTTTACATAGCGTTACAATGACGGAAGATAAACAAAAACGTAATTTATATGTTTATTGATTGCATATAGTCGTACTGAAAATATTTGCGCAGAGTACAATACAGATGATTGAATGTAAATATATTTATTCACACAACTATATTTAGTTCTACATTTTACTAGAGGCATATTATTATTTTTTTTGCTGTCCTAGAAACTCTTATATAAGAAATAATTTTTAATGTAGAAATAGGAGAAAGAGTGGAACAAATAATTGAATTCTGGCTAAACTGTTGACCAAAAAATTTCAGATTGAATATATTTACGTGAAAAAAAAAATACGAGAATGACCTGCCACAAAAAAAACAGCATTATCACCTTTTGTAACAAATTTTTAGGATTCTAAGCTCGATTTGTTCTCTTAGAATAAATAAATAATTTTCGACAGGACCAGCGGCTCCATTTTTTTTTAATTTTGGCTACTATTGTACGAATGGTACAAAAATTATCTGCCGAAAACGAGATGGCATTAGCACTTTTTGCTAGAGAATCATAGTATTTGGAACTCAGAATTCTAAAAAAAAATCTGAAGTGGGCATCACGTGACTTACTTGTACATAATTGAATATATTATCTGCATATATTAATACAATAATCAAACACAAAATTCCATCGTTCCACAGCTGATCGTTTCGGATTTATCCAAAAAATTTTAGAAATTTGTCAAGTAAAGTGCGCTTTCGGCCCAGTCGATTGCTTTGGAAACAGTAGGTCATCATTCTTATGCTAGATCATTCCTAAATACTAACTTGCAAGATTGTACGGCTAGCAGTTTTGAATTTATGCGCCAAATTGAAAAAAAAATTCAACTGAAGTGCACTTCCTGTTCAATCAATTGTTATGCGAATAATAGGCAATCATTCAGAGGCTACAGCAGACTGAAATACTAAATTTAAATACTCTATAGCCAATGGTTTCGAATTTATGCGATTATTTCACTCATGTCAATTATACTGACAAATTTTGCATAGTGACGATGACAATAATAATAATAAACTCCTTGCCAACGGAAATTTACCTCGGTAAAGTCCCGTTACCTCGGTAAATTCCCGTTGGCAAGCGATTTATCGCGATAAATTGTCTTTGCCATGGAGAAGCAATATACAGTTAAATACAAACAAACAATCAGTTCTTGGAAATGTCAAAATTAAATCGTTTTGGAAATGAATTTTTTGCTGAAAGTAATGAAATTAAAAACAAGAAGTCTAAAAATACAAGAGTATATGGAGACAATTTAGTGCATTTTGCAATAAAAAAGATTAGTAGTTGCAAACAACATCATTTAATAGGTACTTATAGTAGCAATTTCATTCGAGAAATATTCTCCACAAATAATACCACTAGCGACTTTAACTTTATCATAAATTTTTCTTTTAAACATTGATTACCTTCAAGCAACATCCTTCGAGTCATCTGCTCAGATGAAATCCCTCGAGCTACGCTCTCGTGATTTAATCGGACAGATGACTCTCACGATGTTGCTAGGTAATAAATGTTTTCAAGAAAAATTTATTGATAAAATTACAGTCCCTTGTGATATTATATACGAAAAATTCTAAGAGACTGTCAAGTAAAGTGCACTTCCGGCCCAGTCGATCTCAATGAAAATAGGATACGAGCATTAAGACGGTACTGCTGTGCTAAATACTGAATTCCAACATTCTACGTTCAATCGTTTTGGATTTATGAGGAAAATTCAAAAAATGTTCCAAGTAAAGTGTACTTCCGGTACAGACGATTGCAATTATAATGCGAGGTATACAACTAGATGTTACAGAAGTGCTCAATACAAAATTTCAATACTCTACGACTGTTTGTTTTGAATTTATGAGGAAAAATTTGTTATATAAAGTGCACTTCCGGCTCAGCCGATTGCTACAAAAATATAAAATAACCATTTAGATACTACAGCAATCTCAAATACTGAATTTCAATATTCTACGACTAATTGTTTTGGATTTATGCGGAAAAATCAAAAAGAGTTTGAAGTAAAGTGCACTTCCGGTACATACGACTACAACTATAATGCGAGATGCACAACTAGACCCTAGTCCAGTCTTAAATACAAAATTTTACCATTATAAGTTAGGTGGGTTTAGAGATTTACAAGCCAATACGTACGTAACGAAGTCAAGCCGAAAATAGTCAAAATGGATTCAGGGATGCTCAAAACGGTTATTTCCATCAAAATTTCGAAATGCAAATTTTGTACTTTGTAGAAATAAGTAAAAACATACTTTTTTGCGTTTTCTCGTAAAGAATGAAGAATTTAGTAGCGATTCAAAAAATTTCAAATTGTGGATATTGATTTATGATAATTACAGAAATAATCTATTGAGAGCAAAAAGACATTATCGTAATTTGTTACAGGATTGAGGCACTCTTAATCTAAATTCAAACAAAAATCACTTGATTTGCTTTTTCAAGATTATTATTGATTTCTGATCGAACTAGCGACCAAACAAAATTAAAATTGAGGTAATTGATGTAAGAAGATTACAGAAATGATCCACCAAAATCAAAACGACATTATTGATATTTGTATGAAAATTAGGGCGCTCCTAATCCAGAGTCAAATAAAAATATATACTCCATTTGTTTCCTCAAGATTAAAATCGTGGTTATTAATTGTTTTGTTTATTGCTCTTAAAGAATTGTTTATTGTTTAAATGAAAATCAATATTCAGTAAAAGTAAAGAAAATAGAAGTTTTATTCTTCGAATTGTTGCTAAACAAACACTATACAATTTATTTCTTACTCATTATTATTGAACCTTACCTACAAAGCCACCCATATTTATTTACAACAACTTATTTATTTATCACGCTCTGAATATTTACTCTATTTCACTTTAACTGTTCCTCAGTCAGGTTGTTCGCCCTTATATATAAAGCCAAACATCCAGAAATTTCTACATAATTCTCCGCCCAAACAACGGGGACAGATTCAGGCCTATTTTATCTCTACGAATTATGACACTTTCGCACGTTACACCATTTTGATTTGTCTTAAAATTATGGCGTCCCAAATCTAAATACAAAAAATATGCACCTAATTGTTTCCTCAAAACAAATTACAGATTTCTAATCGAACTAGCTTTGAAAAAATTTCAAGATGTGACAATCAGTGTATGAAGGATACAGAGATGATCTGCCGTAATCAGAAATACAATATTATGATTTATTACAAAATTATGGCATCCTCAATCTGAATTCAAACAAAATTCACCTAATTTGCTTTCTCAAGATTAATTATTGATTTCTGGTCGATTCATCTCATTAAAAAAATCAAATTGTGGTAGTTAATGTATGAAGACTACAGAGATGATCTACCAAAATCAAAAGGAAGCTATTATGATTTATTACAGAATCAGGACGTTCCTAATCTTAATGCCACCAAAAAAATCACACTTTATTTGTTTACTTTAGATTAATTACTCATTTTTCAATAAACATGTTTTATTTATTTATTATACATTTATGCATTTGAAAAAGGTAGCACATTGCTGTTGAAATGTTGTGTTAATAATTTGTACAGAACTTTCTACCAAATAAAACATATTTATTAGAAAATATACACTTAATTTGTTTCCTCAAGAATAATTATTGATTTCTGATCGAACCAACTATTGGAAGGATTTAAAATTGTGGTAATTGATGCATAAAGAATACATAGAAGATCTATCGAAATCAATAGGGCATTATTACAACTTGTTACAAAATTAGGGCGTTCCCAATCCAAAATAATAGAAATATATTCTTAATTTTTTTCCTCAAGATAAATTATTGACTTCTGGTCGAACCAGCTATCAAAAAAGATTTGAAACTGTGGCAATTGATATATGAAAGATACAAAGACAATCTACCGGAATCATTTGTTACAAAATTATGGCATTTCTAATCTAAATTCAAACAAAAAATATACCTACACTCGATTTATTGATTTTTGATCAAACTACGAGTTCAATGAACTTTAAACTTGAACTACTAATGTATGAAGAGTTCAGGAACAATCTACAAAAACGATTATAAAATTTTAGCATTCAAAACTCCAAATACAAACAAAACATATATACTTATAGGCCAGTCATTTTACCACACAAGCATTGAATTCTTGAGAAAAAAATCAACATCAATCTGAATATAGCATCGTATGAAGTAGGTATTTGGAAAGAAATATCTAAAATCTGCTTCCCCACTTCCGCTTCACCACCGCTACTTTTCCAAGCGCCCGAACGAAAGGAGTAATTTTTGGATACGTTTTTTGATTACTTATAAGTATTTGACCAAAAAATGGAAGAATCATCTAGATGATGAGAGCGCATTTTTGACAGCTCATGAATGCTTGTTACTTTAGAGATTTCTTAAATTACCATCTCTCACAATTACTAAGCTTAAAATCAAGCAGTTTGGGCAAACTTACGGAACAGCAGCTTCCATTTAGTACTAGTTTCAAGTTGACTATTTGATAGTTACATAATTTATGCATGTACAAACTCAAAAATACCTTTTAATCTTCATTGTTTGGTTATTGACTGACGGGAGATCAAGTGCTGTACTTTAAAATGATAATTTGATCTTTATCAAAGCTATATAAAAAAAATACACCAAAAGTTAATAAATTTTCATCCAATAATAATAATTTATTCTAATAAGCTTCAAATTCGCGTCAAACAAGTCATTGAATGAATCCCGGACAGATTTGACAACTGTACATGATAATAGTGACACCTGCGGCGAAAGTTGTAACTAAATTTTCATCTACTTTAATAAATTTTAGTTACCATATCCCTAATGTCATATATATCTATGGGCATTGTTTCACTTGGAACAAGTATTTGAATAATTTAATCTTCCACAATCTCTGAGCCTGAATTAAAGCAATTTGTGCAAACCTACGAAACAGCAGCTTTTATTTAGTACCAGTTTCAAGTCTGTAAATAGTATAGTTGCTGAGAACTCAGCGTCACGCCAGCCAGCCAGCCAGCCAGCCAGACAGCCAAAGTGAATATAATAGGGCTTTTTTTCGAAAAATGCGCAAAAAAGTGGGACACATATTTTATTTTTCGAGTCTTGAACTTTAATAATCTGCACGAAAATTTTATATTCGTTAATCGGAAGAGGTAGAGTGACCTATGCAAAATTACTTGTCACAATATTGTTAAAAGTCTGACAGAATCCCTCTCCCACACTCTTTTTTTTAAAAAATTATTATTTGTTAGAGGTTTTTCACGTTTTTCTCGGTGAAAATAGCTCCGATCATAAAAATTCGAATTTTATTTTAAAGGTCCTGCAATTATTCACAAATTATCTCATTTGGGCATTATGATAGCTCTGATAGTTTTTGGGACACACGCAAAAATTGCAAATTACAATGTTTAAACATTGTATTTCCTTGAAATAAAATTAATTTCTGATCGATTCAGCGATAGTGAAAACTTCAAACTAACAATAATAATTTAGGAAGGACACAGAAATAATATACAGAGAGCGTAAAACATTAATAACTCTTGTGCTAGTATTATAGGGCTCCAGATTCTAAATTTCAACAGAAATATTGAAGGATGAATTAAAAAGCATTTTTTTGACAGAAAAAGTGATTCAGAAGATTTCGAACTGTGGGCATTGACTGAGGAATAATATATAATTAATCTAGTAAGTAAAAAATAGGTGGTAATTTCTGGATTTCAGTTCAAACCAAGAAGTGCTAAAGCTCTCTAGAAATTTTTCATGAAGAAGTGATAAAGCCACTTTGCGGTTGTATCGCGTAGGCGTAAAATAATTTTATTGCCTGTAGGGTTGATATGTGAGGCTATAAAGTTTAGTAAATTCAAACTTATATACGACACTCCAAACGCATTTAATACTACTCCAAAGTAATTACGGTTTGTTTTAATTGTTGTTTGAAGATCATCTCTTCCACCCGTAACCTTTAGAAACGAAGCAATTAATTACTGGAAGCGCCGGATGAGGTGCTGCGGTCTTCCCATGGCTTTGTTGGAGGAAATATGCACCCGAATGGTTTGGACTTACTTGATCTAGTAGGTGATAAATCCTTACATAACCTATATTAAAATAGATTTTTATGTATTAAATTTTTTATGGTACACCCCTGCTTTAAGGATTCTCTGCATATCTCTGGATGCACCATCGACTTCTTGCCGCATTTCCGACCACAAATCCGGGCGTCTTCCCTCGCAACACTGATGGATATTTCTGATCGTTTTCCCTGCGTGTGGTAACGTAGTGCTTTCTACCCTTCACCCTTAGCTAGTGCTAAGACCCTCGCAGGTTAATGCCTTCGGGAATCACTTTCAGATAGCGCCAGTTAATGTGGTATCATCGTAGATTTTTGCCGGCAGATTGAAAGTATCTTTGCTGTCAAAATAAGTTTGGCTATGATGTCGTATACCTCAGTAAATTTATAATTTTATAAATAATACAAAAATATTCTTCTAGCATCTAATGTTCGCATTTCCCATATTAGGGGACACCCCTAAAGCTTGTATGTCAAAAGGGGAACAAACTGCTTGGATCTTCTCAATGGCTGATGAATTATGATAATTGTCTCGAGGCATATACATGTAAAAATTGTTGATGGCTATATTATACATTTAGGGTACGTCAATTGTGGAGAAATATCCGAATCATGTAGGAAATGTTTATTATGAGAGGGATGCAACCACAAATGGAGTTTTGACATTCGGAACAAATTGTAATAATGAATATTTCTTTACTTAGTAAGCCTACCACAATTTTTATTATGAATATGGCAAGTATATGATGGAAATATTTAATGAAATACAGAGGGAGCTAAGAAATATATTTACATTCATTTGTCAGTTCATTATTTCAAATAACAGGAGGGGCCTCGCGACTCTTCTTGCTATATTTTATCGTAGAATATACAAATTTCAGGATATTTAGGTCTCATATTTTAGAAATTAGGCAATACTTGTGGTTTTGGGAAAAATAATAAAAATCTTTCAAAATTTACACACAGTCCTCTGAGCGGATGAAAGTAGTGACTTTCAAGTTTACATATTGTATGAAGAATTAAAAGCTATGATCCTAAATGTACCAGACTTTATTAAAGATGTGAAAGAACTGTTTCAGTACATGATGGAAAATAACTTGAAAGAAATTTACCCAAATATTTACATTGTCTATTCGATTTTGTTAACAATCAGTATAGCCTCCTGCGAAAGGAGTTTTTCGAAATTAAAACTAATAAAAAATTATTTGAGAAGTTCGATGGGTCAGGAAAGACTTTTAGCTTTGACAGTTTTGTCTATTGAAGCAGATATAGCATCTAAACTGAATTACGGTACAATCATTGAGAAGTTTAGTGAAGCTAAAAGCATGAATTTTTTGTTTCTTTGATTTTAGTCAATAAGAATATAGTTTAGTTTGCATTGTCTATACTATAATAAAGTTGGTAGTAAAAAACTATGTTCCAACTGTTTTTCAATTTATAATATTGCTTCTTGCGACACCAGATAGTCTCGCAAAATATAACTTGCCCACATCAAATATATAGTTGGCTTTTTAGCATAACATGGGGCCCTATCTTAATTTGTAGAGACAGCTATGTCGATGACATATTGGCCGTTACATTCATAGAGACTTGAATATTGTACGTCAATATGATTCTATGCTGGTAACTTGAAATCTAATTAAGTTCATGATAATTCATATAATATTTAAGTTCTCTTTTATTTTTAATATTTGATGACATTCTTTTAGTTCTTAAGTTTTTTTTACGAGCTTCCATGTTTCCATTTTCCATATCTTTCATTGCAGCTGATTTTGAATCGAAGTATAAACTATGCCATGAAAAAAGTTAACTGAAGCCACTCTAAAATAAAACAACAAAAAATATCGACATAACAGGACAACCGCGGATGGATCTGCTATTTGCCCGAGTGCTGCAGTCAATTAATATATTTTTCATAATACCTGAATTGAAACAGCGCGTTTCAACGCCTGTTCTGTCAGTCGAAACAAGACAATTCCAGACAAATGTAAGTCTAGCCTGTTTCTGCCCTAGGGGAGAAATAAGCTTGTTTCTGTCCGCTGAATTTGTCTCTTACATCGTGGCAGAGTCGTATTTGTTCATTGTCAATCTCTGAATGAAAATCATATAACCTCAGTTAATTTGACAGTTGTTGTATTCATAACTGTAATAGTTATTTACGTATAGAGGGCTGAAAGATTAAGTTTACACCCGCGGACAAAGTTTGAGGCCCGAAGCGTAGCGAGGGCCTTAATTCGTCCAATTGTCTTTCAGGCCGAGGCACGTACAACGTTTTACGCACAACTGTGATAAAATTTACTTGTGAATTTCTCGTAAGTAATTAGTTTTTGAGAACACGCAAAAATATTTATTACAACAAAATTATAAGGTGGCGTATTGTAACAAAAAAAATGTCATGTGTTCAACAATTGATTTTGTTTATATGTCAACAAAATTCTGTTGGTAGTTTTCTCATTTTAATAATAATACTGGTGGCCAATTCTCTAGTTTACAGCCCAACGGGCGGTAAATTTTTTTACCGCCCGACGGGCGTAAAGTAGAAGTTACCACCATGGTAACTAAGTTGTAAACAAACAATTTTGTATCAGTTGTGCGTAAATTATACTAAAAAGACGATGAGTTTCAAGAAGAAAAGTAATTATACATCAATTTCAAGTACACCACAACATCTTATTGATGAAGCACAAACAGCTTCTCTCGACTTGTTACTTGCAAAATCAAATTAAAAATATTCACTTTATGACAAATTTGTAATACGGAAAGTTTCAATGTAAGTATTATGGAAAATACAGTGTGTGACACGGGACAAAACACGATTTCAGCCGAGGATAATGCCAGCCCTCGTTTCATTCGGGCAAGCAACGTTCACCCTCAGCTGAAATCGTCTTTATCCGTCCCTAACCACACAATATAGTGTAACGTGCGAGAGTGTGGAAGCTCGTAAAGCTGACCTTGCATGGGTGGGGCTTTTCGTCCGTTAGGTCGCGCCGCGCCGCATCACATCACCCCTCCCGATGGAAGCCTCTAGCAATATTCCAGAAGTAGAACATTCCAGAAGTATAACATTCGAGAAATGGATATCTCTATATATAAACGCAAGCAAACTATTTGAGAGGATAGTGCAATCGTGACGCTAGAGCAGTGAATATCGAACAGTGATGTAGTCAGTGTATATAAATAGTTAAATATAAATATCTGCGACTTTGTTTAAGTTAGTATTAAGTGATAAATGAATAATATAGTGTTGTTGGCGATATTCAGAAGAATAAAACTTTTATTTCATTTCAAATTATTAAATAGTGATTTTTATTTAATTACAAACTAATTCTTCAAGCAATAAACATTACAATACTATTTAAGAAAAAGTTAGTGGAATCAGTCAATCCTAAAACTAAACAACAAAAAATAAAACTATGATGCAGGGATACCACGTGCTCTTGCCGCGCTTTGTTCAGGTGTGCATTCAGTTATTATATTTTCAAGAAAAAGTCAATTGGATCGAACCCAAAATGAAACGAATAATATCGATAGCACAGACGTACAGCGGACCTTGCACACGGTTTGTCCGGGTGTTGCAATCAATAATTATTATGAGTCCAGTCGTTTTTCGTAAATATCTCATTTTCTAACGGTCGTAGAGCATTTGAGGTCATCAGTAAAAATTAGGTACACAGTTTTCCTTACAAAAAAGATTGTGCGACTTATTTGCGTATCTACAGCCGGTAACGAGATATCGCGCATAAAAAATATAGCTAATATATCAACGATATAAAATATTTTATTTAATTGCAAAGCTGTGATACATTTATATACCTATTTTGAGAAGGATATCCGTTTTGAACATCCCTGAATTAATTTCAGCAATTTTCGGCTCGTGCATGTGTACGTATTGTCACAAATATGAAATATTTGTAGTGATTAGGTCACATAATTTTTTATTTAAACTCGCTGTAACTGTAATCCTAGTTAGTATTGACAAGATCGATGTTCAATTGTCGGACATGCCATGGTTACTAGATGTTCGGTGGTTGCCAGGCGACAACTGTTAGACAATTGAATGTTGGCCCATTGTCGGCTTAGGTATATAAGAGCGTATGCTAGAAGAAGAATTCATTCAGTCAGTGATTCAGTACGAGTAACTGTGCGCGATATTGTGAGCATACGAGTCTGTAAAGTGAAAATTTACACTGTAACCTGTTAATAAATAAAATTTGTGACAGTATGTATGTATGTAACTCGCAAATCTCTAAGTTCGTCGAACGTCTAGTGTTAAAATTTTGTATTTAAGACTGATTTAAGGTTTAGTTGTGCCCTCGTATTATAGTTGCGAGCGTCTGTACCAGAACTGCACTTTACTTAAAACATTTTTTGAATTTTCCGGTTAAATCCAAAATGGCTAGACGTAGGATGTTAAAACTGAATATTTGAAAATGCAGTTTCATCTTGATTGTTCTCTTCTATTTTTGTGTCAATCGGTTAAACCAGAAATGCACATTATACAACAGTCTTTTCGAATTTTTCGCGCGAATTCAAAACAATCAGCCGTAGAAAATTTTGTATTAAGTACTTTTATAACGTCTAGTTGTACACTTTGCATTAGAAAGAATGCATGATTGCGCGTCGGTGCACTTTGTACGCGCGGTATCTAAATTACGGTTATAGATACGCAAATAAGTCGTGAAATCTTTTATGTAAAGAAAAATGTATATTTTATTTTTACTGATGACCTCAAATGCTCTAGAACCGTTAGAAAATGAGATATTTGCGACAAACTGATCAAAAACGGGGTTTTAGATTTTTGGCCTTCGATATCTTCTGAAGCACCAAGATTTGACAATATGATTTTTGCACACTCATTGTACATGCCAAAACGAAGATATTTCTGCAATTAAAAAAACCAGCACCAATTATTCAATGGAAAAAACCTAAATTTACTGATTACGAAAAGTGCATCCATATATAGGCGAATCCGCAGGTAACTGCTGGTAATATTTTTGGAATTTCCTTGGAAAGAATTTGCTTTTGAAATCAATATAACAAAAAATATTAGCAGTATTACAACGAGAGACCATTTGAAACGTTTTGAGAGAGGCTATCGATTGGTGTTTGTTCCATCAAGATCGCATAATAAAATGCAAGAGCCACCTGAAAGTTGTTTCCCGCATACGGACGCCTAAAGGGAGCTGAGACGTCAAGCAAAAAAGTTACAGAAATCGAGCTAACAGAAAAACGACTAGCACAGCGAAATTTGGAAGCGTGCGGCATTGTCACAGGCTGAGACTGTAGGTATACGTTCAAAGTGACAAAACAACACGTTGTAATCGAGTGTAGTGCCTGAATAGTCCTCCGATACAAACAACGCCGTTGTTTATAACGTTTAGGACTAAATTTCATAATTCCAGAAACAACAACATTGTCACGAAATTTTTGTATCTACAAAAAACACTTGACACTATGACATTTCAGCTTAAGTCTGTAATATATTATTTTTAAGTATTATAAGTACCAAATGTTCTAATTGCCTTTTGTGTGAATACTTTATGACCCGCTGTGCATGTTTGTAGCTACAAAATCTTGTTAAGATCCTTCTTAAAATTAACGGCTATGGTTTTTCTGAATACTAACATGTGCAAACTATTAAGTTTCTTTTGTAGTATATTTCCTTTATCATGGACTTCCTCTTAATCCTGCACCTAATGTTTTAAAATCAGTTCATCCTCGATTCCCATACGATTATACGCTTATCCGATTGAGTTGACTTTTCAACTTGTTGCGTTTGTGGGCACCAACTTGAGTCGAACCGTGAAGTAAGAAACGACAGCTATACAAAATATCTTTGTTTTATCTATGATACACAATAATTCCCTCAAATAGGGAAATGTAAACGACAAAGCAGGATGTGCAAGTTAAGTTTTCTTTGAGGTAAAGGGCCATAAAATTCTGAATTCCTCCTCTGTTTGATGGAAGAAAAGGTTAGGAAAAAGGGCGTGATCATTCAGCGTTCCAGTGCCATCTATTTTTGACGTAAATCGTCACGGAGTGAGGTTATAAAAGCAGACACCCCAAAAAACTATAATTCAAGCCTGGCGATTTCCCTCTTTTTCCAATATGCTTTATCGTTTATTTTATATGCCGGCCGCTCGTTAGGTCCACACGTTCTTAGATTATTTGCCGGTTGCCTTCTAAATTCGCTTCCACTAAAACGATGCTATAAGAGCTCCAGCGATTTCTAGATATTTGCTTGTATGTTTATTATTCCTAATAAGAACTTGATGGAATTCGATGTATCCCTTTATTGATCTATAAAAAATATTCTGGGTCATCCTGTAGATCACCTGCATATTAAAACGTTTCTTCCTAGAGCATTTTTCAGTTTTAAAATAACCTTAACTTATCTTTGACGTCGTAAGCTCATTAATAAAAGAGCTCAATGGTAATAATTTCGAAAAGAAAAAAGCAACACAGTTAGTTGAACAAACACTCGAAGCAAAATACCTCATTAGCAAAATGGTTAAAAAAAATTTCTCTTGCGTAGTTACAAAACTAACGGAAAGCATTTTTAACAAACAAGAAAAAATAAAAGGAAATAGCAAACAAAAAGGGAAGAACAATTCAAAACGCGCATAGCTCAATTCTTTTATTTCTTTTTCCTGCATTTCAAACGTGGAATAGAAACTCAAATGAAAATGGTTCGATAGTTCAGCTTGATAGTTGCGACGCTAGCGTTGCAGAAAAATGCAGTTGTGAGGTGAACTGAAAGCGCTAGTTGACATACATATGGTCTAAAGTACCATTTACACAGGGACGTTACTAATACGATATGAGAAACATGAATGCACGTCACAACTATTCAAATGATAATGTTATTCAGTTTACTTTAGAGATAAAAGCATTTATACCAATACAACAGTTATTTATGTACTTCTCAGTGGTGGAAACTGGTATTTTTAGAACGTATAGTGTGAGGCAAAAGCCATGATAAAAAGTAGAATCTTATTAATGTCAAAAAACACATTTCCAGTTCAACATTTTGAAAGAATTTTATCATAACTTATATGTACGAAAATCCGAAGAGGACATCATCCAACAATGTGTGTTTGACTTGCCCAGTTGAAAATTTAGTAATACAACCCCTGCTTTGGCAGAAATTAATATGTAATACGCCGTAACGAAAAAAAATGAGTCAACTATGATGTGAATTTGATCCTCTGGGATGTAAGTAATCAAAACTGTACTAAGTACAAGAAAGTATTGTGAAACCGACAAAATTCACCTATCGAGATTTTGATGGAAACATGCGTTTTGAGCATCCCTGAATCTATTTTGACTATTTTTGGCTTGATGTCGGTACGTATGTTCGTGCGTGCGTGCGTAACTCGCAAATCTCAAAACTGGTTGATCGTATAATGTTGAAATTTTGTATTTAAGACTGGTATAGGGTCTAGTTGTGCACCTCGCATAATGGTTCCAATCGTCTGTACCGGAAGTGCACTTTACTTGAAACTTTTTTCGAATTTTTATAATAAATACAGAATGATCAACCGCGGGACGTTGAAATTCAGTATTTGATCTTGATGTTATATCAGAATGTTTATTTGCTACTTTTGTGAGAATCGGCCAAGCCACAAGTGCACTTTACTTGAAACTTTTTTTGAATTTTTTGCGTAAATATAGAATGATCCGCCATAGCATATTGAAATTTCGTATAAAGAACTTCTATAACATCTTATTGTACATCTTGCATTATGATTGCGATGGGCTAAACCGGAAGTGCACTTTACTTGAATTTTTTTTTTGATTTTCCGCATAAATTCAGAATGATCAGCCATGGTATACTGAAATTTAGCATTTGAAATTGCTGTAGCATCTTAATGGTCATCTTCTATTTTTGTAACAATCGGCTGAGCCGGAAGTGCACTTTATATGACAGACTTTTTGAATTTTCCGCCTAAATTCTAAACAATCAGTCGTAGAATATTTTAATTTTGTATTAGGCACTTTTATAATATCTTGTTGTACATCTTGCATTATGATTGCTATCGACTAAGCCGGAAGGGCACTTTAATCAAAACATTTTTTGAATTTTCCGCATAAATCCAAAACGATTGAACGTAGATTGTTAGAATTCAGTATTCAGGACGATTTTACCATCTAGATGCTCATATCCTATTTTTATTGAGATCCACCGAGCCGAAAGTGCATTTTACTTGACAGTCTTTTGGAATTTAGCGCATAAATTCGAAACGATCAGGTGTAGAATATTGAAATTTGGTATTTCAGTCTGCTGTAGCATCTGAATGATTGCCTACTATTTTCATAACAATAGACTGAACTGGAAGTGCACTTCAGTAGGAATTTATTTTTTAATTTTGCGCATAAATTCAGATCTGTTGGTAGTCGTAGAATTCTGGAAATCAGTATTTAGGAATGTTGTAGTATGAGAATAATGGCCTACTGTTTCCATAGCAACCGACTTGGCTGAAAGCGCATTTTACTTGACAGATTCTCAGAATCTCTTGGGTAAATCCAAAACGATTAACTGTGGAACGATGAGATTTTGTGTTTGATTATTTATATCCAATGATATATATGATCAAACACAAAATTACATCGTATTATATATATATCCAATGATGTACAAGTAAGTCACGTGTTCACGTCAGATTTGTTTGGGGGAATATTTTCGTTTGGGAATGTATAATGAGTGTGCAAAATCATGGTTTTTGATCAGTCCTTCGCAAATATCTCATTTTCTGACGGTCGTAGGGCATTTGAGGTCATAAGTAAAAATTAAGTACACACTTTTTTCTACAAAAAAGATTGTATGACTTATTTGCGTATCTATAACCGTCGAAGAGATATCGCGCGTAAAATTGCGACCTAACATTTTCAATGACAAGTTTAACTAACATATCAACGATATTTTGAATATTTTATTTGGCTGCGAAGCTGTTGAAGTTGTGATGCATTTATATACCTATTTTGACAAAAAAAATCCGTTTTGGGCATCCCTGAATCCATTTTGGCAATTTTCGGCTCGACGTCGGTACGTGTGTACGTATAATGTATTTAAGACTAGTCTAAGGTCTAGTTGTGCACCTTGCATTATAGTTGCAAATGTCTGAACTGGATGTTCACTTTACTTGAAATATTTTTTGAATTTTTTACATAAATCCAAAATGGCTAGCCATAGGATGTTGAAACTCAATATTTGAAATTGCAGTTACACCATGATGGTTAACTTCTATTTTTGTGTTATTCGGATGAATCGAAAGTGCACTTTATATAACAATTTTTCGAATTTTTGGCATAAATTCAAAAAAATTTGCCGTGGAATATTGAAGTTTTGTATTAAGCAGTTCTGTAACATCTAGTTGTACACCTCGCAATACAATTACGATTGGCTTAGCCGAAAGTGCAATTTACAAGATTATTTTCCGAATTTTTCGCATAAATACAGAACATACAGCTGTAGAATCTTGAAATTTAGAATTTCAAGCAATTATAGAATTCAAATGATAACTTTATATCTTCTTAGCCTTGCATTCTACCCCAGTAGTGCTGTGGAAAATTATTGCGCGTCGTTGCACTTTGTACGCGCGGTATCTCATTTACGGATATAGATACGCAAATAAGTTATACAATCTTTTTTGTAGAGAAAAGTGTGTACTTAATTTTTACTTATGATTTCGAATGCTTCACGACCTTCAGAAATTGAGATATTTGCGAAAAACCACGACTCAAAAATATAATTTTTGCACACTCATTATACATGCACAAAAAAAAACAGTACCAATTATTCGGTAGATGAAACCTAAAATGACTGGACTGAAATATAGAATTTAGGAAACCAAAATAAAATACCATTACTTAGCAGTCAGGAAAGGAATAAAGGTTAATTATTAATCCTTCCATTAGTGCTTTTTCCAAAAGTCATATAAGTTTTTAGAAACGACAAATAGTTTGCTGTGTGTGGTTGGTAATCCTATTAGTCGAGCCTACTTTGTTCTACAATATCTTGACTTCTACTATATACTGCAAACTATTTGTAAATGGAAGCCTGCGGAAAAGGACGTTACGTCAAGATATTTCAACGAAAAGTGCCCTTATAGAGTAAGCTTCCAACGCAACAAGGATGTTGAACGAGTGGCGAACGCAAGTGTAATGAATAATTCAAACAACTGATATATATCAAGGACGGATGACATCATGAACATTTTTGGTAACCCACACAAGAAAGCCGAGTAATGTAGTAATGAGTCAGTAAGATGGACAGGAAGTGAGACGCAGTTGGAATAAATAGCACGTAGAAATAATATTGGTTGATTGATTGGTTACGGCAGCGCGAAAAAGTGATCTAAATGAAGTGAACTAGTAGAAGTTAATGGAAAAAGTAATGAAAGAATAAAGAAACAATTGAAAATAAATAAGAAGCAGTTGAAATAAATGAAAACATAGTAGAAATAGTCAATGAGTGTAGTATTAGTGACTAATTTAAGTATCAATAATAATAATAGTCCAACATCCCGGGCCCGCCAGACGTTACCTATTTTCTGAGAAACAAAATGTGTGGAATAAAGTAGTATGCATACCTGCTAGCTTAGACCGACGGCCAATTTGGAGATACCAGGTAGATACGTTAAAACATTCCTCACTTTTCTCAAATTCTGAGTGATGATTTTTATTTATGTCTTAAGCCCATATTACACGGTGTGGAATTTAATATAAAAATGTATATATAATTTTATGTATGGAAATTTATACATAAAATTCAATACAGAATTTTATGTGATAATTTTTGTGTATGACACACAGACAGATTTATGAATATAATTGTCTGTAGCGCATGCGTGCGTACTACTACTTTCATGAAAATGAAGGAGAATTTCGAAGAAAGTCTATTATTGTCTGCTGCGACATTAATTATAATTTTGAAAAAATTGGAGAGTAAGAAAAAAACTGGAAATAAACAACTATGGACAACGGAGAAATGCAGGTCGCGGTGTTTTAAATATGTTGAATCAAGAACTTTTGCTTGAATTTATTCTCAATTTCTGTCAATGCAGATAATCTAGAATGTTTGTTCTTGTACTCTTTGCTTTTCACTACATACAAACAAGGGTAATCTTTATAAGAGTTTATGAGCTCTGTGACTTGTTTGTGGGACCAAGACATTTCTAAAATGAAGCAAACTCTATCAAGTTATAATATATAACCTCAATCTCAACTCAAACTCATCTGAAATGTCACATGAAAATCACTGCGCAGCTCTCATGCGCAGTTTTGATATTAAATTCTGGCAGAAAATAGAGCATGCTCTAACTATTTCTGTATCAAATTCTGTACATAATTTTCTGTGAACTTTTCTTGTATGATACGATACATAATATTTCATACAGATTTATGAGTATATTTCAATATTAAATTCTCCCCCGTGTAATACGGGCTTTAGAGAATATTGTGAAAAATTGATAATCAACACTGCCAGACATTTTCCATCGACGATAACTTCTGCTAGACGCTTTAAAGTTTATGAAACATAACGTTATCTTACTAAGCTCTAGTTTTTATATATGATACTCAAGGAATAATTTCCAATCGTAGGGGCCAAACATCCTACAGACACAATCAAAAGATCATAGATATTTCGCTTACTATCGAGCGTACAAGTAATGACCGCACGTTCATACTCACAGCGACATTCTAATTTTGTCTGGATGATCTTTGGCTCCTATGGTTGATCTGGCTGTTTACAAAACGTATTACGTATTGTCACGTGCGAGAGTGTAGAGGTTCATAAAAGTGGAGTAGGCTTGGACTTGACCGCGCCTGGGCGGAGCCTTTAGTCATCTTTGCATCGCGCCGCACCGCATCACATCACTCCTCCCGATGGAAGCCTTTAGTAATATTCCAGAAATGTGGTAGAACATTCGAGAAATGGATATTTCTATATATAAAGGCAAGCAAACGACTTGAGAATATGGTGTAATAGTGAATCTAGGGCAGTGAATATCAAATAATGAAGTGAACAGTGTATATAAATAGTAAAATATAAATATCTGCGACTTTGCTCAAGATAATAGTAAGTGATAAGTAAATAATATAGTGTTGTTAGTGATATCCGGAAGAATGAAACTTTTATTTCATTTTCAATTATCAAATATGGATTTTTATTTAATTATAAACCATTTCTTTAAGCAATAAACATTACAGTATTGGAATTACGCCCTGAGTATCATGTATAAGAACTAGAATTCAGTCTATGAGTGAGATTACATTATTTTTCGCAAGCTTTAAAGCGTCTAGCAGGAATTTCCGCCGATGGAAAGTGTCTGGCAGTATGAATTATCAACTTTTAACAATATTTTTTAAAATATACATAAAAATCAGCAGTCGGACTTTAAGAAAAGTGAGTAATATTATAAAGTACTTCTAGCATCTCGTACCTATTAATTGGCCGTCGGCCCAAGCTAGCAAGTATGCAGTACGATTAAAGTACATACTAACACTATTATTTCCCACACTTTTTGTTTATCAGAAAATAAATAACGTTTGGCGGGCCTGGGATCTTGTTGAATAAGTAGGAATATTGATAGTGGTTAATTTTAGTTATAAGTGTAGCCCAAGGTAAGAATGAAATATCAATCACATTATTGAGCTATTTTCTGATTTTGTTTGGGTAATATAATATGGAAGTGCTTTCGACGATGTGATTCTCTCTGCGGAAAATTCACCGAGCAATGAAAATAGAAATCCCGCCACAAGTTTACATACATCTCACTAGTGTAAAATATATGTAGAAGGTAGGTCATATTTGTTCAAGCTTCAAAAACAAAAACCTACGTTTCCAGTTTGCTATGTCATATGATATCTCGCATATTAAATTTACAAAAATAGAGCAAAATTTTACTCTAATTATTCTACTTAACTGTTTACATGTTTTAGTGAAATTAAAGAGGAAGTTCACAAAACTAAATGTTGCAAGCTTTTGAATAGTTGGTACTACTGTAAAAGCTTGTATAATTATTAGGAATACAGAAACTTGAATGAAACATTGTTCATGAAGAATCAAATTCGATATCCCATGCATTCTTTTTTATATTCTGCCACCTTTCGATAATATAATTGAATGAAGAAACGCAGAGAAATCATCTCTCAAGAAAATGTGCTGATTTGGCCTTACAAACACAAACGGCATACGGAGAAATCTGTTCTGTGACCAAGCCGCCCTTCAGGAGTTTTTTTACAAAGAAATAATTTTGTGTTGCGAAAGTGGAAATACTGAAATACTGAATTGTGACGAACCAATCTCCGAATCCTTGCAGTACTAATCTAAAGGTGGCACAAATCCTTCATATACAGTACATGATTCCCCCTGTTCCCTGTACCCTGGTTTAGCATTCATCCACGGTCTGTACGTTCATATTCCACATTCTCCTGTCAACTGAGCACAGCATAATCCATCACCCGCACGTGTGTTTGCTCCCCCGAGTTTCCACCCCGAAAGCGCCACCACTGTCCGTCCTCGAAATCCGTTCATTGTTTGTGTATTTTGAAACAGCGCGTTGACTCGCGGAAAATTAAAATCCACTGGTGACGTGAGTCGCTTGACCGCTGAAAGGACAAAGGATCGGTGACGTGGCGGGATTTTCGGACGTTTAACTGAGAGAGGAGACCAAAAAGTCACCCATAAGGCACTGGACTTTTGTATTGTTTTTTGGCGCTCTTTTACATCAAAAAGGTTGATGAAAAATTTACCAAGAACTCAAAGAACAAATGTGAATGCTTCTTGATTGAGCCTTTCCCTTCAGATCAACTTTTATAATCACACAATGACAGTTTTTGTTTTGTTAAGTTTAGGAATTCCTGAAGAACATTGATAAATCGAGACCCAAGTATTCTTGAAATGCAAAGGACAGATCCTTGTTGCAAGATCTGGACCAGAAATGATTATAGTTTTTAATGAAGTTCTCTGAAAGTCGTTTCCTGAGCCTTCCTCACAGATTTATCAAGCTAAGTAGACTTCCTTAGTCTTTCGAAGTTCTGACAGTGATGTGTTATAAATCTTGAACGTTTTCAGTAGAGCAACGTCACTCATCATTTTGACAATATTATTTCCCAACTATGTTCTTGATTTTCATGTAACTCTTTCAACAAATTTTGTAAGAGTTTTTTCAAATAATATCTTAATACCCGCTCAGACATCGTCTAAAATATTAAGATATATTATTCCTTTCAGATGGAACATTGATGAGATTTCCTACATCGTAACTTATGTACGAATACGACGATGGATTGGGATATGTTTAGTATGGCAAAGAACTCAACAAAATATCATCATTGACCATCACTTCAGCCTCACCATTTTTCCAAAAGAATAGGGAATATGCATGAAATTTAAATTTGGTTCAAATATTTTTATTCCGAATTTTTATTGGCCAGACATTTGTACTAAACCATCATTTTGGTAATTAATATCTTTTCAATTGCTTAAAATTGATAAATAAAAGTGCTAATTGAGCGAGAGAAATTCAAAGTTGGTTAAAACGAAACGTGACGTCAAATACTATGTCAACAAGTGCGCACTGCTTACATTTGTATGGCATTGCAGGTTTTTGATTAGAAAACATAGTAATAACGTGTGTGTTGTAAATTCATTTATTGTTTAAGTGCAATTTTAGCATCCTAGTGAGATTATAAAACATTCAAGACAGTGGTTCTGTAAAAGCACAATCGGATAGTCTGTCAAGAATAGTTCCATTCATAATGTCGTCTTATTTTCTTTCAAATCCAAATTTTACGTCCGCTGAAGTGAAAAAAGTGAACACTGCAAAGTACTTATTCAATAATTACACATTATGTACGCTATTTTAATAAATACAATGCAAAATATGATGAGCAGTGAACATAACCTATAATTTTTGATTATTTTAAAACGAGCAAATGTTAAACGAAGCCGCATACATACACTGAATTTTATTGCTAAAACTAATCACATATAATGTTATTCATGATCTGTCAAGTTTATTATGACACTTCATCTTTTCTGATAACCTTACATCATTTCTTACGTATGTTAAAACCTGTCTGGATTGGAAAAAAGACTTTATCAGGTACATTTCTGATAGTATTTTGCATTCAGACACAATGCAATACTTATAAACTGACTTTTGAGCTTTTTTGATGCTGAAATAAGTTAAGAATTAAAACACCTGTAATAAACAATGGATTGTATTGTCACTGGACATATTATTTGACGTCATTTATAGAGCGCGCAAAAATGGCGGCGTTTAAACAGCTCAAAATTATTCTCAATTTTAAATATTTTTTTAAACTTAATTACAGCACTTTTAAACATAATTTATATTTTTTACTATGTCACAACGATGTAAACAGTGAATTAAAAATATAAAATAAATTCATGAATATACCCTATTGGGTCAATTCGAAACTACACTCTAGATTCCTACCACCGACTTCACCCACTTGTAAAGCCCAGCATTTTTCTGGTAAAACGTTCGACAATTAATCCAAATTTTGCACTTTGATTTTCTTATGTGGAAGATGTTAATCGTCTCTTTAGTATCTCAGAAAATTGTTGTCGTATTATGTATACTATGACCAATAAAAAACAAAGTATTCACCCACATTGGTAGTCTTTGCACTGTATTTTCATCACTGTATGTAATCGACTCACCTGTAAAAAAAAAACAAGATTGTTAGTGATATTTAGTAGACTCTATACATATTTTTAGGGACTAACATCACATAAAGTTCATGGAGGACCCTGATTGAATATTTTTACGTTTGCTTGAAGAAATCAATAAAATTTATTAAAAATTTAGATAAAAAATTTGACGTGAACATATTTATATATATATATATATATATATACAGGGTGTAACAGAAATAAGTACATTAATTTTAACCAGTGATAGTTCTCGTCAAGCCTAACAATTTTTCTTAGTAACTTTTTCCCGAATTCTCATCTTTTTTTAGCATTTTTTATCCCCTACAATTTAACGAGTCGTTCAGGTGCATAGTTATCGGATCCAGTAGCAGTTGCAATAGAACAATAATTGATTTTGACATATGTGAGCTATCAATTCCTTCAAATAAATTCTGGAATAAAACAGATTATAAATTATTAATTCTGTATACGATTTCATGGTCAGTTTAGGATTAGCTCAGCAAATTTATTTGGAACGATCTCCGAATTGTCACTTTTAACTAAAAATTTAATTATTGTGGTTATGCTTATGTATTTAATGTCAAAATATTATGCACTTATACATTTCGATGAGAATACCATGGAATATTTAGAACCTAACGTTTATCTGGAACGTAAAATAGCAGATGAGATGAATGAAATACATCAATTTATAAATGAAGCACCTGTGTATTAGTTTTTCTCATATTATTACAAACTCCACACTTCACACTTAGGTCGTTTCAATAAAGTATGTCCCGTTAATTGATCTGCTGAATAAGCAAAATATTGTATCATATATTTCAGAAAATATTTGAAATCAATTACCAAATTCAGTTTGATACATTTATAGGTTATATTTTCTGTTCTTCAATAGAATCTTCAAAATTTCATGTAGCAATATTTCTATTGAATTATTCAGTGAATTAATTAGTTTAGAATTACATTCCATTCAATATTCTACCGTTTTCTTTAAATAAATCGTTGAATGATTTTCTCTTTATGTTTCTGATGAAGTAGGTTGGGAACAGTACTACTTTTCGAACTGCTGGTAGATGGCAGCACAGTCTGACTCTCCTGACACAGTGACACAGTTTCAGACAATTCAAATCAGCTGATTCAAGTGCAATGAACTTGTGCAGACAATCTTATGTTTAAGAAACGTACTATCCGAAAATATACCTGAAATCCCTAAGTAAAAATCAAACTTCTTAAAAATGACATATAAATACGACTAAAAGACCAAATTGTTGATTACAGAGACAAATTCAGTCTTTCTTCCAACATATACAAACATAGAATAATCGAGGTGAGCGAATATCAATGTATTGCCAAAATACTAATATTTTTTCAGTTTCAAATGAATGATTGACAAGACTACGATGGCTCAAAGTTGCAAAATACTCCTTTCAATCGACAGCTGTCATTCTTCCAACAAATGAGGAACATTCAGTTTGAACCATAGGCGCACTATGAAATTTTTGACAAAACTTTGATGAATTTTTACTCTGTATTCAGAGGATTTACCGAAAAAAGTTATTAGGAAAAATTGTTAGGCTTGACAAATTGCATCACAGGTTAAAATTAATGTACTTATTTCTGTTACACCCTGTATATATATATATATATATATATATATATATATATATATATATATATATACAGGGTGTAACAGAAATAAGTACATTAATTTTAACCAGTTATAGTTCTTGTCAAGCCTAACAATTTTTCTTAGTAACTTTTTCCCGAATTCTCATCTTTTTTTAGCATTTTTTATCCCCTATAATTTAACGAGTCGTTCAGGTGCATAGTTATCGGATCTAGTAGCAGTTGCAATAGAACAATAATTGATTTTGACATGTGTGAGCTATCAATTCCTTAAAATAAATTCTGGAATAGAACAGATTATAATTTATTAATTCCGTGTACGATTTCATGGGCAGTTTGGGATTAGCTTAGCTAATTTATTTGGAACGATCTCCAAATTGTCATTTTTCACTAAAAATTGAATTATTGTGGTTATGGTAATGTATTTAATGTCAAAATATTATGCACTTGTACATTACGATGAGAATACCATGGAATATTTAGAACCTAACGTTTATCTGGAACGTAACACAGCAGATGAGATGAATGAAATACATCAATTTATGAATGAAGCACCTGTGTATTAGTTTTTCTCATATTATTACAAACTTCACACTTCACACTCAGGTCGTTTCATTAAAGTATGCGCCGTGAATTGATCTGCTGAATAAGCAAAATATTATATCACATATTTCAGAAAATATTAAAAATCAATTACCAAATTCAGTTTGATACATTTATAGGTTATATTTTCTGTTCTTCGAAAAAACAATCTCCAAAATTTCATGTAGCAATATTTCTATCGAATTATTCAGTGAATTAATTAATTTAGAATTACATTCCATTCAATATTCTACCGTTTTCTTTAAATAAATCGTTGAATGATTTACTCTTTATGTTTCTGATGAAGTAGGTTAGGAACAGCAACTAATTCTCGAACTGCTAGTAGATGGCAGCACAGTCTGACTCTCCTGACACAGTGACACAGTTTCAGACAATTCAAATCAGCTGATTCAAATGCAATGAACTTGTGCAGACAATCTTATGATTAAGAAATGTACTATCCGAAAATATACGTGAAATCCCTAAATAAAAATCAAACTTCTTAAAAATGACATAAAAATACGACTAAAAGACCAAATTGTTGATTGCAGAGACAAATTCAGTCTTTCTTCCAACATATACAAAAATAGAATAATCGAGGTGAGCGAATAACAATGTATTGCCAAAATACTAATATTTTTCCAGTTTCAAATGAATGATTGACAATCGACAGCTGTCATTCTTCCAACAAATGAGGAACATTCAGTTTGAACCATAGGCGCACTATGAAATTTTTGACAAAACTTTGATGAATTTTTACTCTGTATCCAGAGGATTTACGGAAAAAAGTTATCAGGAAAAATTGTTATGCTTGACAAATTGCATCACAGGTTAAAATTAATGTACTTATTTCTGTTACACCCTGTATATATATATATATATATATATATATATATATATATATATATATATATATATATATATATATATATATATATATATATATATATATATATATATATATATATATATATATATATATATATATATATATATAATACGATGTGATTTTGTGTTTGATCATATATATCATTGGATATGTATAATCAAACACAAAATCTCATCGTTCCACAGTTAATCGTTTTGGATTTACCCAAGAGATTCTAAAAATCTGTCAAGTAAAAAGAGCTTTCAGCCAAGTCGATTGCTATGGAAACAGTAGGCCATTATTCTTATATTACAACATTCGTAAATACTCGGGATTTCAGCAATATTATTGGAGAGGCAACATTTGAATCTTTATATCAACTTTAGAAGCCAGGCTCATATCCAAAATTTACAGGGTGTAGGGAGGGGGAAGCGATGGTTAAGTAACTTAATTGTTCCATGGCTTAACCATTTTTCTAATACCTTTTATTTATTCTCAATTATTTTAGAATGTGTTTGTGAATTTTGAAGAAAAAAACACTTTTTTCTCATTCCATTTTTTCCACTAGATTTTCCATTTTTTTGCATCATTGATTCCATTTTTCAAAAAATCAATAGTTAATTGTTGTCTGTCAAACTGTCAAACTATGGTATCTAAATTTTGAGGAGGAAATAATTTCATGATGCCATAGCTGCACTGTATCAGTGACACTTAAACAGAAGTTTTTTTTTCAATTGGTGGTACTTTGCACCCAACTAACAGACAGGCTTCGGCCGCTCTAACCAAGCTCGGCGTGAAATCTTGAGTAATGGCGTATCCCATATGGGATACTATGTAATGCAATATGCGCACTGTATCAGTGGCACTAAAATAGTGATTTTCGTTTTGAAGTAGCGGTGCTTTGCAATCAACTACGAGCAGGCTTCGTCCGCTCTGACCAGGCTTGATGTAGAACTTCGGAAACGTAATCAAAGCTTGTAAATAAGTCAGTGGTAGAAATATACTACAGAATATTTTTGGTAGAAAGAATATATAGTGGAAGATTTATTCAGTGGAAAAAATATACAGTGTAAAATTCATTCAGTGGAATAATTGGAGTGGAAAAATATCTCACTACCCTATTACCTTGTATGAAGAAATCAGTTAGTACTGATTTACATTAAATCCAAGCAAATATGGTGTTGTTCTCGAAAATGGACTTGCATACCAAAAATGAGAAAATTTTAATAAGAGGAAGGTTAAGGGGGTTCGAAATTGCGATGATATGTTGACCCGATCAAACATCCAGAGCGAGTGTAAATAAGTATTATAATGAATAGCCTTGAAAAAATCAGATGTGAAAAAGGTTCATGGTGGGTAAGGGTAGCAGCTCAGGTAGCAAGAAAATGTAGAGCAAAAATATTTGAAGCAAAAAAATACAGAAAGACGATAATATTTGAGTCAACAAGTTATTTATAGTGAATATCACGATTTTCACAAAATTTAACTGAATACTTGAGCGCATGTGACATGAGCGTATGTGGTCGTAGGTGCCAGATTAAGGGGGGGCAATTGCCTACCCTTGCCCCTGTCAAATCCTGCCACTGTAAATACTGATTTCCAAAATTCTACGACTACCAACAGATCTGAATTTATGCGCTAAATTAAAAAATAAATTTCTACTGAAGGGCACTTCCGGTTCAGTTTATTGTTATGAGAATATGAAGGCAATCATTCAGATGCTACAGCAGACTGAAACAGCAAATTTCAATACTCTACACCTAATCGTTTCAAATTTATGCGAAAAATTCCAAAAGACTGTCAAGTAAAGTGCACTTCCGGCTCGATTGATCTCGATAATAATACGATATGAGCATCTAGACGGTATAATCGTCCTAAATACTGAATTCTAACAATCTACGTTCAATTGTTTTGGATTTATGCGGAAAATTCAAAAAATGCTTCGAATAAAGTGCTCTTCCGGCTTAGTCGATAGCAATGATAATGCAAGGTGTACAACTAGATATTATAAAAGTGCCTAATACAAAATTTAAATATTCTACGACTGATTGTTTAGAATTTATGCGGAAAATTCAAAAAGTCTGTCATATAAAGTGCACTTCCGGCTCAACCGATTGTTACAAAAATAGAAGATGACCATTGAGATGCTACAGCAATTCCAGATGCTAAATTCCAGTATCCTACGGCTGATTATTCTGGATTTATGCGGAAAATTAAAAAAAAGTCTTAAGTAAAGTGCACTTTCGGTTTAGCCGATCGCAATCTTAATGCAAGATGTACAATAAGATGTTATAGAAGTTCTTTATACGAAATTTCAATATGCTATGGCGGATCATTCTATATATCTGCAAAGAATTCAAAAAAAGTTTCACGTGAAGTGCACTTCTGGCTTGGCCGATTCAAACAAAAATAGCAGATGACCATTCTGATACAACATCAAGTTCAAATACTGAATTTCAACATCTTACGGTTGATCATTCCGGATTTATTGGAAAAAACGTTGAGAATATACGATTAAACAGTAACAGTTCAAGACATCGTCTTGTGGGAACTAATATCTTCATATATTTCATATCATGTACATAGATGCATACATATACGCAAACACATTCATGTACACAAAACACTTGACACTATGACATTTCAGCTTAAGTCTATAATATATTATTTTTAAGTATTGCAAATACCAAATGTTCTAATTGTCTTATGTGTAAATACTTTTTGACCCACTGTGCATGCTTCCGGCTATAAAATCTTGTCAAGATCTTTCTCAGAATTTACTGCTTCAGTCTCTCTGGAAACGAACATGTGCAAACTATTTAGTTTCTTTTGTAGTATATTTTCTATTTCTCGAACTTTCTCCGAATCATGCATGTTATTTCTCTGATGTTTTAAAATCAATTCATCCTTGACTCCCATCCGATAAAGTTCTTTTTTCACGCTTGTTCGATTGAGTTGACTTTACGACATGTTGCGTTTGTGGGTACCTGCTTTTTGTTTTTGTTTTATTTATGATACACCATAATTACCTCAGTCTTGTTACCACTGCAATCTATACTAGTACATACTTTCTTTGAGAAAGACTATTTTACAATTCACTATTCTTAATGATTTGATCCTTGTACAATACATGTACGAAACAATGAAATGAGGTGTAAATTGTGTTGCTCATTAAATTTATGAACCAAAGCATAAAACAAACGAAATTAATGTTGATGAGCACTTGATAAACCATCCGATATGAAGTTGAATTCAGTGAAGATAACTCTCGTCTCTGGATCTGAACAACAAACGAGTATAAATGAGTAAAGTGGCAGCTGCCATAGCATTCCGGTAATGAATTGCTCGAATTGTGCAATTTAAATAACGCGCCCAGCATACGCAATTAGTGTTTTTGTAGTAGTCACATGATAAATGAATTATTTTGGCTTTATTGTGTCTCGCGTGCTGTTTATTCAGCGCTACAACCGGCAAATAGTAAACATCAGCGGTTCGAATAATTTCCCTGCGTTGTCCAACCGGTGATTGGTTGATGCTGACAACGCGTACTCGGGGTGTGATTGTGACGCTTTCAGTTTACACACATTACGAAATTTCCACTGACAAACATCACAAGAAATTACTGCTGATCCTGAAAAATCTTTTGCTGTGCTATCCTCACTTTAAATCTCAACAGCAAGCTATTAACCCCCTTTCAATTATAGATAAGCAATGTAGTTAAACAACAAATTTTTCCCAATTTCCCCGATTAACAAACTCGAACAAGCAAGTTTCCTGCTTCAGGGAGAATCCCCGGAAACATGCATATCTAGCTGCAAGTGCAGCGGAGTTATCAGACCACGTTCTTGCTGTAAGCTGCAGGAGAAGAGGGATGTGAGGATAAGGGAGAACAGTGAACTCCCTCAGTGGTCATTACCAGAACCAACTTTCATGGTGCCACCAAAACGCGCTTGTAATAGTTTCACAGTTGAGTTATGCAAGATTGGGACTTCGAATATTTGGTGTAAATTCTGTTGTCATTGTACTTTGGAGAATGAATTAATTGTTCTGGGCTTTAATCATCCACTCATTGGATTATTAATGTACTTCAAGAAAGATAAATTTAAATGTAATTTTTGAGCTACAAAATCGAATATGGTGCTTGTGGGGATCTTTCAATTAAATCCTCCAGGTTCACAAGGATGGCTGTTTAATCTTTTATGATTTTTGTTGTGCTGTCGGGTGATGATATGCAATTCATCAATATAACTTTCCTATAAGACTGCTGCGTGGTCTCCATGTGAAACAAACAAAAACACTCATATTTATGTTTGAAAAAGTGTATTTTATACATGTAAATGATATTTACCCTCCTTATAAAAATACGCTGTACACCACTGAATAGAATAATAGAAATTCAACACCAGCTTCATTAGCGACAAGTGTTCAAATGCAGCGAGGGTTGGTTTGTATATTTACATTTCTGTCTCCAGCGGTGTGTGAGTGTGTGAATATGTGTTTGTATATTTGTACGTATGTGCGTTGTTTTGCTAAACAACGCTAAAACAATGGAAAGCTTCGCGCATGTTCGTCACATAGTACAACCACAGAATTGAGCTGCCACCAAATTTCACGCTCATTACTACAAATACTATCTTATCTATTGTATTCATCCATTTGATATCTCACAACAACTGACAAGCTCAAAAAAGTGTCACAATAGTGAAACTGAAGAAAAATCATTTCAGTTGATACTTTTTGTCAATTTAAAACAGTTTAAAACTCCATTCGTATTTTCTGTAGCTTTCTCAAAGAATGTCAAAGTGGTTGCTATATTCTTGTAAAAAAATAGTTAAATGTGTTCTATAAACGTTTCTTAAGATCTCTTTTATAGGACAGTTCCGTACTACCGCTAGCGAAGTATTGTAAAACCGACAAAATTCACATATCGAGATTTTGATGAATATACCCGTTTTGAGCACCCCTGAATCCATTTTGACTATTTTTGGCTTGATGTCGGTACGTATGCACGTTCGTATGTATGTGCGTACTATGTGCGTAAGTCGCAAATCTCAAAGCCCGTCAAACGTATAATGCTCAAATTTTGTATTTAAGACTGGTATAGGGTCTAGCCGTGCACCTTGCATTATGGTTGCAATCGTCTGTGCCGGAAGCGCACTTTACAAAAACTTTTTTTTTAATTTTCCGCATAGATCCAGAATGATTAGCTGTAGGATATTGAAATTCAGTCTTTTAGAGTGCTGTAGCATCTAAATGGCTATCTTATATTTTTGTATCAATCGGCTGAACCGAAAGTGCACTTTATATAGCAGACTTTTCGATTTTTCGCATAAATTCAAAACAATCAGTCGTAGAAAACTAAAATTTTGTATTGAGCACTTCTGTAACATCTACCTGTGCATTTCTTGCTAGAGCATAACTCAAACAAAAATTAGAATAAACCAGGACAGCCCTATAGCGAAAACAATGAAATAAAGAAAGCCAGTGCATCGAATATTGGGAAAGAAAAGCGCTTTTCCGGGCAGTGAAAATACGGGACTTTATTTTTTCCTGAATTCTAGTCTGAGTTTAGTGCCTTATAATTGGTGACACGCGAACATTTCTTTCAATATTTAGGGCAGGATTTTGGATTTATAAAGTCTGGCATCCTATTGATCACTATATTTCGTATAAAATTTGGCCCTAAGTCCGATCAGAGAAGGTAAGGTGCAGTCGGATCCTGAAAATAAATGCTGATCTCCTCGTATACGATTTAGTTCCCATTCTTGTAGCTACGATTACGATAGAGCAGTAAAAACTCTAATAAGTGCAATAAATAAATTAATGACGACATCTGAGCTAAAATTTGTACCCGGCAAGACTGAGACCATTATTTTTGAAGTTCGAGGAAAGGTGAGCGGACAACTGATAAAAACAGTGAAATCGGTGGAATATTTGGACATAATTTTAGACAATGATTTCTGACTGACCCAACACGTTACAGAAATTGCTTGAACAATAACTAAAATTAGTACAGCATCAGGTACCTCATGCCTAACATCAAAAAAGATGGATTTAGATATGTACGAGGTATGTGCGAAAAGTAATGAGATTGCAAGCGATCTGGCAATGTTGTGTTGTTCTATTTGTCTAGAAAGAAGTGTTCAAATTTCAGCACCATACAGCCATCATGTGATTTTTGAGAACAGCGGAATTTAGAGTAAAGTTTTGTGTGACGTTACCTACAAATTATTTTTATCATTATATCATTGGATAATCTTGTTGACGTTGACTGGAATAGTGAATGTGAGTAGATAAAATATGGGAGCTCAGTCAAAATTTATTTGTTTTTTTTTTCTTTAGCTTGACAGTTTCGACTATACCTTAGCCATCTTCAAGAGCGAGAAGAAGTTTTGGAAATTAATTTGAAACATTTAAAGAATTTAAAAAGTCTGATGTATAAAATTGAAAAAGAGCAATTTTTATTTTATCTTATGCCACAACCGACTACTATAAACGCTGCTGACTTTTGAAGATGGCTAAGGTGTAGCCGAAACTGTCGAGCTAGGAAAGAAAAAACAAATAAATTTTGACTGAACTCCCTTAATTTATCTACTCACATTATATATCATCTTCCAACTGTGTTGTAAGTAGCAAAGATAAATAAATATTATTATTATTATTATCCACCATTGTGACCATTGAGAAGTTGAAACAGGCCTATAAGCAACATTCCTTATCAACAGCACAAGTCTTTCAGTGGCACAAATCATTTTTGGAAGGTCGAGAAAACGTTGAATATGAATCTGGCCAAGGAAAACCTCTAAATTTAAAAACCGACGAAAATGTCGAAAGTGTGAAGGCTCTTGTAAGTCCCGACTATTGTTTAACCAGTTAAACCCAAGCACTTTTACCGTACGTCAAATTTCAACCGAATATTTGCACATGCGCATGTTTTGTGCCAAAATGGAGCCGAAAACCTCATAGTTCAGAAGACAACTGCATTTTATTTTTCTCGGTTGGATTTACGGCCAAATTGTATATGAATCGATCGGGAATATTGTGATCAATATAAACCTTATAAATCTAGAATCCTGTCCCGAATGTCGGAAATAAGGCCATTTCTGCTCAATTTTCTCGGGGTTAGCTTGAGGACATGTAAATCGAGACACAACCAGGGTTCTACCCTCTATCCTGAACAGGAAAAAAAACAATGATTATAAGATCGATCAGAGAAGTTGAGTACGGAACTGGGTTGCACTTAGGAGTGGCTGCCGCCCTCCCGGGCAGAACAGGAAGTGGCACCTTGGTTTTTACTTGAAGTACTTGACCTTCGCTATCGATTGGTGCCTGTTTCAATCGTTAGTTCTATCAGAAAAGTTGACCCTAGCAGAAAATAGTATTTTTTCGAGACTTTTAATTTGACTACTAATATTCCCGATCGATTTATATACAATTTGGCCGTAAGTCTGATTAAGGATTTTCCAGCCCCCTTTTTCATCTGATCTGAATCTTCATGACTCCATTCATTTCCCCAAACTGAAAAATGTCTTGAAAGATCGTCATTTTAGGAGTCTGAAGAGTGTCCGAATGAATGTGATCGTCATGTTAGAGACCCTACCAATTGTAGCTTTTCAGCGCTGCTACCAATTGCTGAAGGTCTCGTTTATGTACCTCCAAATATAATTTGAAGAACTTCAATTTCAAAATTTTAGGTGAGCAGTAAGTACCCTCATAAGTTTTGATTGTCAGCTTGCCAGTATGAAAGTACACTTTGAAAGGCAGTATCTTTTAATTGCATTAAGTTGGGGCACTGATCTCTATATAACACTGGATTGGGTTTAGACCGTATTCTGGCATCTGAAAGCGGCCCCGGTTGAACGGCGGCCTTGACAGTAAAATTGAGGCTTTGTGCTCCTATTCGGCGGCAAATTCAAAACACTTATAGAAGACACTCGATGAAATTCAAAGTATAATGCAAGTTAGATGATGAAATTATTCTCAATATATATTAAAATACATACATTAATAATCAACAAAAGTTAAAAATTGTTACAATAGTTGAAATATTTATTAATAGTTAAAAATATTTGTGAACTTTTTAGTGTCAGTGTTTTAACTATTTTTTAAACATTGTAGCTTAGTATTATTTAATCCGTTCAATAGTTTTATAAATTTTTGTTACCTAAAATTTAAAACTATGAATTTACCTATATGAATAAATGAAGTGCATTTCTGCGATAATATTGCCTATTCAAAACTAATAATTTAAAATATCTACTACACATGATAGGAGAATAATAATAAATTTAATAATCAAGATTTTATTGTTCCTAAGTAGGCACAAATTTGCAGTCCAGCGATTAACTTTGTGAGCAAGATATTTTATATTAAATTTAATATATTACTCAAATTTGTTATCATTACTTACTTGTGCAGCGTCAAATTTCTTAATGAATCGGCTTTATTTCCGCAGAACATGCATTTGAACACCATGATTTAAAAATTGCGTCCCAGCACCATACTGAACTGTCACCAACATATGTCACCAATTGAACACAGAACCTCATTTTTGCCAAGATGGCGACATTCAATTGGGGCCGCATTCCAGCGACCTAAACCCAATCCAGTGTTATATTCAGATCAGTGAGTTGGGGATTCAAGTATTTTGCGGGATTGTGGGGCTGTAGACTTTAGTATTTGGTAATAATTTCAATTCATTACTTCAAGCAGTTCCTGAGAAAATATATCTTGGAAGATTAGCTGTAAAGTGATCCTGAAGAGGTTCTTTTTTCCATTTGGATGCACGAAATTCGCAAAAAAAGATGGAAGTCAATATTTGACTGATATTCCAATTCATTCTCACTTCAAGCAATAACAAACCAAAATCGTGCGATTTAACACAAACTCTTTCATCGACGATAAACAATTATCAAGTTAATTGATAAAACTTTAAGTAAAATTGTATCGATTATAACTCAAGTCACTTGAATTGGTAGTCCTACAAGGGATGAGAGACTGACCTTATGTAGTCAAAGCTTTAATAATATTTTGTTAAAGTTCTCGAGAGAATTTTTAAATATATAGAACTGCTTTACTGGATCTCAATCGAATCTGATGGCAGACCATTTTCTTTTCTTCATTAGTAATGTTGTTGATAAGAAATGGCAACTTTAGAAGTTCTAATAATGGAGGAATCCAAATTCAGTTGGCTGCTTACTCGTTAGACAAAAGTAGAGCCCATATTTAATAGAAAAAAGGATCTGGGCTGCCAGTCTTATATGAGCCAATAGTCCTTCTAAATATCTTCAGTTTAATATAAGCTTGAAAATCCAATTGAAATTTGTGGGTTCATCCCGCCGTCAGATCAAATTTATGTTGGGTTGACAAGTAATTCAAGTTGTAATTGATATTATTTTTACTATATTGACTTTGGATATCAATACGTTCAAAAAACGATGATTATATCCGTTTTGAGATCTCCTAAAGTGATTAAGATGATGTCCAGACTAAATTTATTCAGTTAAAACGATAAAGTTGGTATTTGGTGTATGGACATAATTTTTAAAGTATTGTGGCAAAGTACGACCAATTATTTTTCAGTTTCATCAATTGAATCGATAGTCGTATTTTCTCAACTGCCGACGTCTCGGACCATAAGCTATAATTTGTAATAAGTATGCATTATCTACGATTACTTAATGCTCAACTATAATGCACCATAATATACCCTATACTCTTAACTAGGTCATATAAATAATAAAGTGTAATGAAATTTCCTTCGGAACGGAAAATATAAAATTTCCACGCAAAACATAAAACATATTAACTACGCTCAAAGCCCTTTACCATAACTCTCAACTTTTTCCGGTCAAAAGGAAAAAACGCAGGTTAATTAAACTTGAATCACTGACAGTTAATTCGCATTGTGAGTGGCTCATAAATTGCGCGGAAACGGGCCTCTTGACGCGAAAAAATATCTCTAGCACGGAATATAAGATAGGTTGGCATTACAATAAAAATATATTAAAAAGGGAAATGGTCGCACTGCTCATAATTAAACCCTATCTCGCGGAAATTGCTGCGGCGGAGCTATGGGGTAGTAAAGATTTTTAGGGAGTCAGATGATGGGATGAAAGTCGAACATCAGACAAGGCTGTATCATAAAGTAACCCCAGCATTGATGTATAGAAATGAATGCTATCAAAAATAAATTACATCTTGAATGAGAAGAGAATATTGTAATCAAATCCAGTTTAACAAATAATCAAATTGGTAGTGGTTTCCAAGTAAAATAAATTTATAATGTAAGTGATACCCTCGCACAATCTGTTGTCTTGATCATCAATTAAACGGCGGGCAAAATAGACGTCCTCTGACGGTCTTCACTTCGTTGTTGTTCCGTCGATCAATGGCTTCTTTTAATTATGAAATTCAAACTCAGATGAGAAATGTAGAGGAGTTATTTGATACCATGGAAACACAGTACTCAAACATTCGATAAACGATGATATTCTCCAAGTTATAGCAAAATCAATATTTGAAGCTCCTTCGCTGTTATCAAAGTAGTGTTGGAAACTTTAGAACAGATATTTAAAATGAATCTGAAAACATTATCCAATTTTGCTGCTTCTTGGTCCTTTGAAAGACTGAATACTCATAAAAATATACGATTTTTCTAGTTTTGCAAATTGTTCATTGTTTTTCGAAGTATTCTTCACGATTTTTCTACTTGCTTTTAACAACTTTGGGAGTTATTTCACTTGTTTGCTGGTACTGGCAAAATTGTATTCATGAAGGCGTCGACTGCTTTTTTGGCGACTGAAACCTTAACCATGCAGTCCGTTTTTGATTTTTGGAAGACTTAGGTCCAGGCTGTCTAATAACTCGACGTTTTGCTACTGTAAAAATTCAACAATCTTGCGAGCAAGTTCTTCAATCATGTTGAGGAATTGTTGCTACATGACTTGCTTTAGAGACAAATGTCGCGACCATAGAGAACGGATGACTCGCCTTGTCCTTGAAAGTATATTAACTATGGATGAGAATTAGTTTTATCATTATGATCCAGGAACCTAGAGCTGTTGGAACGGTGGAAACATGCTGAATCTTTTCTCAAGAAGCATCGCATACAAAAATTAATAGAAAAAGTGCGAACCAGAAACGGTTGAGACTCGCAACAAGGAAATTGATTTGCAGTCGTTTTGAAGAGAACTTATCATTTAATGAATTGAATAGTGAAAAAACTGAATCCAAGAACTCTCGTGAGAAGCAACAACATCCAAATTGATTGGTAGTCGTCTTGCAAATGATGCGTCGAACTTTTAGGATCAAATAATGACAATCTACAAAACTTGAATTCATATTGTGATCTAGGAGCAATGAAATACTAGAAACAATGACTATTTGTTGGCTCTTTTCACCAAGTAGTCTCGCGTACAGAGTACAGCAAAAAAAGTGCCAACCAGAATCGATTAAGAGTCACAACATCAAAGTAGAATTTTGAAGAGAAATTACCATTCATTGGGCTAATCTTTATGATTCAGAAACCATGAAACAGTTGAAAAAGTAGAGACATGCTGGCTCACCTCGGCCGAAAGAGTCTTGCGTACAGAAATTAAAGATGAAAAATTTCTTATAAAATCCTTATTCTAAGTCAAAAAAGAAGCTTGCAAAACTATTTTGGATGAACGTCTAAAAAATGGGTCTAGAAGGGTGATGGTTTTGAATGGTGACACGTCTACTCACAAGAAGTCATGATTAGATTGTCTCTTCAGTTTTGCATGAACATGGAAAAAAACAGTAGATTTTAATGATTATATTGAATTCGGAGTATCCTCCACGAACGTTTATAGTCTAGTCAACAAGTTGAAAAACTTGCGAATTAAAATACGTGCGATAGCTCGTTCAGTTCGTTATGACGTCTAGAAAAATGTGCAAAAATTTCAAGCATAAACAATTGAAGATTCTTAAAAAAAAGGTCTTCTTTTTTGGAAATTACTCTTGAACTATTGGTGCTAGAGGAATTTTACAAACAGATTCTTGAAGATGAGGAAATTTCTAAGAAAAATGTCAGCCACCGGAGATTGACCTCCATTGTTAATACTTTTTATTTGTTTTTAAAAAAAGGGTTCCGCGCGGTAAGCGCAGTGCCGTTACGCTGCCTTAAAACCGACCACTAATTACAAAATTATCTTTACTTGTATTAAATATGAACTTAAAAATTTGAAAAAAAATTATTGTGTCATCTAGAGCTAGACACTTGAAATAGGCAAATTCCGTCGAATTTTTCATGAAATGAGACTACTGTTTAATGATGATTTTTATGTACGACGGTGCGCTAATAGGAGATTTGCCCACTAATTTACTTGTCATTATGATTTTCATAATGGTACTAGTGTCATTATGAAATTCATAATGACACGCATTTTTGTAAGAGAAATAATGAAAATAGAAATTCTATCAAATTCCAAGTTTCTCTTATTATAAATAACTATTAGTACACATACATGAATTTATGTTTTATAAACATTTACAAGATTTTTACAATTAGATATGTTTATTTTCTTTATAACTTTGACAGCTGTCAAACAAACAAATAATTGCCATGGAATGCTACTTGATCAAGCTATGAATTTTAGACTAAATGTTTTCCGAATGTCAAACATCAAATAAAAAAATCTAATTCAGCAGCAATTAAGGCCGTCGTAGATAAAATATTGAATGATACACGTTTGATATAGCTAGTGTAATGAAACTTGAGTGATAAAAACACTCGGCTAATCATTCATTACAACGGCTATATCAAACTTGTATCATTAATATCTATTTTCAATTCAGGTTTGATAAATTGTTGAACAAAAGATCTTAAAATTATTTCGCTTCGTACAGATCTTTTGGTAACTATAGGCTACGTGCATGAAGTCTACTAGCGCCTCTAACGGGCAATGGAGAACGATTGATCTCCCATTTTATCATTGTTTCATACATATAATTTTTCAAATATACCAATACTATTTAATTCAGCTATGTGCGTATAATAAACTTGCATAGCATAAAAGGTACGTTGAAATTATTTATTTTGAGTATTTTTTTCTCTAATTATATCGTACCTATTAGAGAAAACGTCTTAATTCGTCCAAATTGACAGGATAACCTAGAGTTATGACGCCGATGATCTTGCGGATCGGGTTTTTATGTATCAAACACTGTATTCCTTTTACCGAGGAAGCATTGAAGAAAAGTGTGAAGTTGTTCTGTATGTTAAAGAATATGTTGCTGACAATATTAACAACTAAATTATTGCGAAGTGCATCCGACAAACTTCTATCACTGAAACACCTTACAAATAAGAGATAGAGGTAAATTTATGAATTTCAAATCGATGATAAATCTTTGTAATTTCACAATTGAATTACAAACATCTTTCTAGATTAATAATGAAAGACAGATGATACTCTATTTAACGCTTTGATCCACTTCACTAGTTTTTTTATGTTATAACTGGGTACATGAAATCTATGAAACTATATTTCACTTGAATCATCCTTAACACAACAGCCTGAGACAGAATAAGCGTTTTCCTATGTTTTATATGCAATTATTTTCACTTTTAAACTACAATGCACAATGATTGCTCAATGACGTATTCTGAGAAATGCAGTTCGATGCTGACAAAGGTGCTCAGCATGTGCGCTCGCATCGATATTTGTTAAAACTCCGCCCCCTTGCACATAGCGTAGCATGCGGTATTTTCAATTATTTTCTATTAGTTATTAAAAAAGATGAAAAAGGGATTACAAAATTGTTTTAATAAAATTTGATTGTTGTCACTGTTCTTATTTTTTTTTTCAAGTTTCTAGATGACAGCAATTCTTTCAAATTTCAAAATCCATATTTAATACAAAGTAGAATAGTTTTTGTGATAAGTGACCGGTTTTAAGGCACTGTGCACCGCGCGAAACCCTATTTTCAATATTAAATAAAAAGTATGACCAATGGAAGTCAAGCTCCAAGAGTAGACATTTTTTCTTACAAATTTCTCTCTCTTCAAGAATCTTGTTGTAAAATTTTTGTAGCACCAATTGTTTTCGAGTTATTTTCAAAAAAGTAGACCCCTTTTCTTTGAAATATTAAATTGTCTATAACTTCTGCAATTGTTTATATGCGGGTTTGAAATTTTTGCACGTCTTTCTAGACGTCATAACGAGCTTAACGAGCTATCGCACGTATCTTAATTCGCAGTAGCAAGAATTTATACGTTTTTTAACTTGTTGACTTGACTATTGCACTTGTTTGTCGGTATTGACAAAATTGCAAACATTGAGGCATCGACTGATTCTTCCAGCGACTGAAATCTTTGACTATGCAATCCGTTTTTGATTTTTGGAAAATTTAAGTCCCGGCTGTAAGGAGGATGATCTGATAATTCGACGTTTTGCTGCTCTAAAAATTCAATAGTCTGGCTGGAGGATGATTCGTCGTTCAGGATTGGTTTTTCGAAGCTTAGAAATCACTTCCGGCAAACAAATGGTTGTATACCAATTAACAATAACAGTTGATTGATCTTACAGAGAAATTGTTGCTATATGACCTGCTTTTGAGACAAATGTTGCGACCATCGAGAACGGATGACTATTGTCGGATTTTCTCCTCCTTGGAACATCCAAATAGATTATTTTCGGGCTCATATCATCACTGACAATGTTGTACACGTTTCTAAAGTTGCCTGCTTGGATTTGACTGACCCTAACTCCTTTCTGTTCTTTCGTCAATGAAGTATCCAATTAGAAACAAATCTCCATGCTTTTTTTTCCAATTGAGGTTTTTGGAGTACCCAATCTCACAATATATCACATGTCCATCATTTTTGATGAGTTTGCACACAGGAGGACGTTTTTCTAAATGACTGTCCTTGGCTCGTCGCTAAGACTTATGCGTCCACGTTTGAATCATCCACACCTCCGAGAAACTGTGTGTAGTGAAAAATTATAGTACTAAAAATTTAGCAAAGCTAAAATTACAGCCTTCGTAATATGATTTCTCGACGATATTTGGTGGATTCTGTTTATTTTCTTGTTTTGTACTTAGTTGAAATTCTCGCTTGCTGTTTTATTGCGCAAGCTTAAAATATCTGCAGCCATTTGTTGTATTTGTCCCATTTAATGATACGTTAGTTCTTTTGTCTCGCCCAAAGTAAATTATTTATTTGAATCGTTAACCTTACGGGCAAAGTCGCAAGTAGATAAGACTTTATCTATTTAAATACGAAAGATCTTTCTAAAGGAAACAATTTATTCGTCGTGGAATCTCTGGGGCCCGTTACGTTGCATTCTTTCATTCCATTTGTTACTTCAAGTTTGTTGTGCTCCTGCTTCCTTCTTCCGTTTGGGATATGCCATTATCTCAATTTCATTTCCTGCTCGTAATTAGTGGTTTTCTAAAGTTTTATGAAACGTAACAACCGTTGGCGCTATGGAAAAATGCGCGTCGTTAATACTTTGTTTCGCCGGCAGGAGCACCCGATGCATTATACATGCCATCCACAACTCTAAAAGATGATTTTTAGTAATTTTTTCCTGAATATGCTTTTAAAAGGCTTTTACATGAAAACCCTAGCTATGTGTTCTGGTTGATAGGGAAACAATTTATAGACAGCAAGATCAAAATGTAAGCTAGTGAAAAATAATTTATTTTGCGGAACGCTCTTGTCGGAAGCCGACAATATACACTTTGAAGATGCCAGAGCATCTGAAGATGTCTGCTAAGTCTCGAGGGTGCAATTCACCTAGATTAGTTACCAGATCGAAAATCGCAAACTGATCTGGTTCATTCTTGCGAGATTAATGGTTCCAGCGAGGACGAAATCTCATGCAATTACAAAAGATTGAAAAAAATATAAATTGCCTACTCAATAATAATTTTCCGCTCAAATAAAGCCTAATAAGATATTTAATTATCAAAAATATCTTCTAATTAGATGCAAAAGCATACAATAACTGAAGTACCAACTTTTCAAGTAATGATTCTCTGAAGTGGTTCTCTCAATTCAATTCGGGAACGGATACAGTATAAAAGCAGAAATAAAACACTTCCATTCAATGCTTTACATCGAAAACAAACTTCCTACGAATCTCTTTTAAAAGTATGTAATAACAATAACAATGGAGGCAGACAGCACGACATGTCGATATTCACTTGAAGACTATTTCATTATGGAAACAGGCTCACATATTTTGAACCACTACGTAAAATTCCTCCTTTTGTACTTGGTCAATGATCGGAAATGGTGCTTTCGATGTTCGCTGAAATGATAAATTTCCGGGACTCGATGCAATGAAACAGTAGACATGAAAACTTGATGTTGGTATATTTTAATAAGTACGGTACTTTCGCAAGACAACTGAGTTTCACAATATCATATATCAAAAGGAAAATCTCGTACGATAAATGACGCTCCATTAACTTGTCCATCATTGTACATAATTTATGTTTCATAGCGAAATGTATGCCTTTTTTTTACTTTTATGTCTAAATTTCCTGAGCCTTTGGCCACAGTGCAAAAATGGTTCTATATAAAATAAAAGCTGATTAAGTTTTCTACAAGTTTCTGTCGAGACAGTTTTTTCTATCTCCAATCGCGTGGGAGATATTCGCTGTCAAATATCGATTATTCTCAGAAAATAGATTCCTTACCATATTCTTCGGCGAACGTCTAGACAGAGGATTTGATTAACTACTAAACAATTGATGATATTTCATCTCGAATAGATTAAAAGTTATACAAAATTGCTGCCCTGATGGCCTTGTCGACCCTAAGCCAGCTCCAGAACAGAAAAAACGTAGTATGAAACAAGAAGTCGATTTCTGACAGCAAATACCTTTTACACAGTTTAAGATAGAGAAATATTGTTGATATAAAACTTGTAGGAAATTTATTCAGCTTCAATTTTTGATTGAATGATTTTTTCACTACGATCTACCGTTCAAGGGATATGAATCTAAAATTTAAAAAAGTCATACGTTTTCCTAAGTTACGGACTTGTCGCACTTTTCTTGAGCGTTCGTTCATTAGACTCTAATGTGTGTTGCATATTTGTTACCTATTTCATTCCCGTTTCAATTTTTATCTCTAATAGAATATTCCTGGCGCTAGGTGACAAAATTAGTCAAGAAACGTGATATAAGATTTTTTGTTGTAAAAGAAGTTGTTTTGACAGAGAATATCTCTTAAACAGTTGGAATCCGACAAGCCGCACTTGTCATAAGTATGTTGGTACTAATGGTAAGTATGTTGGTACTTATGACAAGTCGGACTCACCGGTAGCCTCAATATTCATGTCGGACAATATTTTTCCTTCATTTTATTATCAAAAAATCTTTCGATTAGTGTAAAGATCAGTATTACGGTAATATTCTTTCAATTAATTAGCCCTCGCGGGTAAACGCCCCCAAATCTAGAATTTTGCCAAATGAAAAAGTTGTCGGACTTATCACAATGAAGCCACTCACAAAGTTTCAAGTGAGCGGTAATCAACAAAAAATTTATGCGCTGTCTCACGGACTATTCAGAAAATGTAAGCAAAAAAGTAGAAAAAGACTCATTTTTCTATGTTGCAGAATTGGCTCATAATGTTGAGCCAGAAGCTTTTAATTTGCTAGTACATTCCAAAAATAAATTCTTAGGATCAGGAATTCCTCCTGAACATTCGTTTACTGATGAGTAAATTTGAGTAATTTTTGCTCTTACAAAAATTTTAGGCACTAAGAGATAAAGCTCGTCAAAAAACATGATTGTTGATGAGAAGTAAATTTTTTACTGCAAATATCTCCTAAACGGTTAGAGATTGAAAAAAATTGTTCAGATGATACTTGTAGGAAATTCATTTAGATTTAATTTTGTTTAATACTTTTTTCACTAAGACTAACCGATCAAAATATATGAGCAAAAATTTCAATATGTTACGTAGTTCATATCGTAGGGTCAGAAATTTTTTGAGCATTCGTTTTACAGACTCAAATGTGTGTTTGTATAAGGTTAATGTTACTTTAATTTCATTGCTATTCAACTGTTGAATGATTCTTATAACATATTCACCAGATATTGTTATGGAATGTAACGCTAGACGTCGCTGTACTGACGTACGGATCTTAGGTGGATTTTTTTGAACTTAAACGGCTCAGGTAGCTTCTGAGAGGGCCAGGAAAACTGTTTGAACCTCGACAATTGATAAACAGTATCTTAATGATCGCAAACGACTGTTTTTATTTTTATTCAACTTTTGATAATACTTTGAATATCACAAATGTTAGTATTTCTGTTAAATGGGAGTCATTAAAACTATGGGAGCCTCTAACTGCTGTTTTATATCGAGCTATGAAAATGGAAATAGCAAACAACATCCGTTATTTATTATTCAGTTTTGGATAGTAGAATAAAACATAACAATATAATATTTACGAGTTATTGGCATAACTGTCAAAGCTAAAAAATATTGAGGTCGCCAGTTAAAAAACAAAACCCACCTTGAATGAAGACAGTTTTTGCGATTGCCGACAGAGGCCACAAATCGCGTTAAATTTTCTGAAAGATTCATGGCAAAACTGAGCGTATCTTGAGTCAGTTTTATGCTCGATAGATATGCACCAGGCAATAAATTATAATGCTGAACATTCTGTATATATTTGAATGCGTGGCCGCATGTCTAGAGGGCCCTGCCGATGATAAAGGAAACTTTTCAAATATCGGAAGCCGAGAGCATTAATGCAGAATGTCTCCCTTATGATTTGGTCTCGTGGGATGGAGAAAGAATGACGTAGGATTTAGTGGAATGAGAGAAATAGACATATCGAATTCCTCTGAGTGAGATTTCTACCTTCTCGATGCAATGCTCACTTCTCATTTTTATTTTTAGCTTTTTTCTATTTTTGAGGTATTTCATATATCCTACAGACGATGGAATGAAATGATTTTTGGAAGAGGATTATTTCTTTGATCCCTAACGAAATTCAAATTACTTTAGACCCTGTGTCTTTAGTCTTACGACTGCGCCTGCAATATTCGATCTTAAATTTTATAAGAAATATTTAAAATAAGAAACATTGTTCTCTTTTCAATATTGAAGATCGATCAATACAAGCATTGTCCAAGAGAGTTCCTTTCACGAAATGGTTATCCCTTTTCGAGCATCTCCATCCCTTAGCAGGAAAGCTCATGATGAAGTCGAAGTAAAAGCATCAAATAACATCCGGGAATATCGTTATCTCGTGTTTCTGGAATGAGAAAATTGATGCTTTTCTGAGTTTCTAACTGGACACTGACCCAGCCTCGCAGTGGTCAGTTAGGTTTTCTGCTTCGTTAAGTTGAATTCCTCCGGGGAAAACTTATAATATTTCTGCTAGAAATATTTATGAGGAATGAATTCCAAAGGCGAACTTTGTAGGATTCCTTCGGGTATTCTGTGTTGAAACGAATATTGAACTCAGGGTTTGCAGATTTTCTGTATGAATGGAATAAATGTGACGCTAAGGTCGCTTTAATTCTTTCAAAGCATGAAATACTGTTGATTTATTTACATTCAGATTGAAAAATTAATAAATCAGTCGCTTGGGCATTTATCAACAATTTAAATTAGATTAATAAGGATTCATCCACTCATGCACTAAGTTTCAAGATGCGCGCATATCTGGCAGCCTAGTTCTCTGTCATAGAATAAACTTGTCCACAAGTTTCAAGTTGTAAGACGGCATGTTTTACCGTCAGTTGGTTCCGCTGAAGCTGAAGCTGGAGCTGTAAGTCTAAACTTTCCTCCGCATGCCGATGATTCCGTATAAAATTAGTCGTTCACTAGCGCTGATTAATTTCCGAGTAACGGCGGTTTATACCGAAACGTCGACGCCACTCGCTATTTGTAATGAGAAGGAAAATTCAGGACCGGACTGATTTTACTCTCCCTATTCTCGAACAACTAGAAGAAGCAATTTCTTTGTTGAAACGACGTAACTATATTGAGAGCGATTTCCAGAGTGAAATCATGATCATGCGATTGTGGTTGGGATCGATTCACCGGAAGGCCCTCAAGCACCACATTGATCCTTATATTTTTTGCTATTGCGCACTTGAATGCACACTTGAGTGAAGTGAAGTGTGGTGAAGAGAAGCGCAACGAAAAGTACTTTGTCCATTGAATGTGTTATGGGCGTACGCGTACTTTGAAAAAAAGCAAGAAGCGAAGCGAGAGGAAGCGTGCCGACCTTCTAATATTCTTCTGATAAAAAATTCTTCTTACTGTGTATATTTTTGCATCGCTTCTCCAATGCTCGCGATACTACGGTGGAGCGAAGCTCCTGAATTCAAAAATAAACTTTCCATAAATCATCTGGAGATATTGATGAAAATTGAATCGATGGGAGCCACATTATTCGTCTATTTGTTATTTTTTTATACCTTTCTTCTTGTTCACACATCAATGAAACAATGATAAGCTACTTGTAGCCGTCCACCTTTCTGCAAACGTTAACAAAATTTCAATAGTTGCAACGGTTTTCTAATACATAACTCATAGAACTGAATTCAGCTCAAAATGTGGCACTACATCGCGCTTCCTTTCGCGTACTTTACTTCACCTAAATTTGTGTAAAGCTTTTGTATGTATACGTGAAACGAGAAGAGTGGCGACCCTCTGAGATTCGTCCGAAATAATATTTCTCTCTGCGGTACGCGAAGATTCGTTTCGCTTCGTCAAGATATAGCACACTTTTGAAGACGAAGCAAAGAAGCGCGCGACAGCTTTCATGTGTGTACACGCACTTTGAAGAAACGAAGCGAGAAGCAGTGAACTGAGAATTGAAGCCAGAAGAAGCGCAACGCGCTTTTGATATTCGTACGACCGAAAATCATTCTTCTCGCTGCGTGTATCTTCGCACCGCTTCTTCAAAGTGCACAATAAGAATAAAGTGCGAAATAACCTGAATCAAAAAATAAACTTACAATAACTCATCAAGGAATGTTGACAAAACCTGACGTTTGTTACTTCGGTGCGATTCTCTTCGTTCGTGAGAGCGTAGGCTTAAAATGTGGCAGTACATCGCGCTTCCTTTCGCGTACTTTATTCGGCCTAAATATGTGTTTTGCTTCCGCGTGTATATGCAAAACGAGAACCGTCCGAAATTCATCCGAAATAATATTTTTCTCTGCGGTGCGCGTAGCTTCGCTTTGCTTCGACCAGGTATAGCGCACTATTGAAAACAAAGCGAAGGGACGTGTAATAGCTTCCATGTGTGTACACGCACTTTAGAGAAACACGGCGAGAAGGAGCGAAGTGAGAATTGAAGCAAGAAACGCGGCGCGCATTTGATATTTTTAAGACGGAAAATCTTTTTTTTCGCTGCGTGTATCCTCGCATTGCTTCTTCAAAGTGCGCGGTACTCTGACGAAGCGAGACTACCTGGATCAAGAAATAAACTTTCCATAACTCATCAAGAAATGTTGATGAAGCCTCACGTTTGTTACTTTGGCGCAATTCTCTTCTCTCATGAGGGCGTAGGCTCAAAATGTGGCACTATATCGCGCTTCCCTTCGCCTACTTTACTCCGCCTAAATTTTTGTTCATCTTTCGAGTGTATACGCAAAACGAGAAGAGTGGCGACCCTCTGAAATACATCCGAAATAATGTTTCTCTGCGATGCGCGTAGTTTTTTTTCGCTTCGTCAAAGTAGAGCGCACTTTTAAAGAACGAAGCGATGATACGCGTGGCTGAAATTCAGATCTAGCGATAGCTTTCATACTTTGGAGAAGTAAAGAGGGAAGTAGCGAAGTGAGAATTGAAGTAAGAAGAAACGTAGCGCGCATTCGATATTCTTATGACAGAAAATCATTTTTCTCTCTGAGTGTAGCTTCGCATCGCTTCTTCAAAGTGCGCGATACCTTGGTGAAGCAAAACTACCTAAATCAAGAAATAAGCTTCCCTGAACTCATCAAGAAATGTTGACGAAACCTGACGTCTGTTACTTCGGCGCGATTTTCTCCGCCTAGATTTGTGCAGCTTTCGTGAGTATACGCAAAACGAGAAGAGTGTCGACTCTCTGAGATTCATCCGAAATAATAATGATCTCTGCGGTGCGAAAGTACGCGCGGATGAAATTTCGACCGAGCGATAGCTTCATGTGTGTACACGAAAAAGCAAAGCGGGAAGGAGCGAAATGAGTAGAATCGAGGCAAAAAGAAGCGCGGCGTGCTTTTAGAATTCTTACGACAGAAAATCATTCTTCTCGCTGCGTGTAGCTTTGCATCGCTTTTTTATGTGCACAATACTCTGGTGAAGAAAAACTGACTGAATTAAGAAATAAAATTCCCATAATTCATCAAGAAATGTTGACGAAACCTGACATTTGTTACTTCGGCGCGATTCTCTTCGTTCATGACAGCGTAGGCTCAAAATGTGGCAGTACATCGCGCTTACTTTTGCCTGATTTGTTCCGCCTAAAGTGTTAAGCTTTCGTGTGTATACGCAATATGAGAAGAGTGGCGATTCATCCGAAATAATATTTTTTCCTTCGATCCGCGTACCTTTGTCTCGCTTCGTCAAGGTATGGCACATTTTTGAAAAACGAAGCAAAGGTACGCGCAGCTGAATTTCAGACCCAGTAATAGCTTTTTTTATGTGCAAGTTACTCTGGCGAAGCGAAACTATCTGCATTTGGAAGTAAGCTTCCCATAGCTCATCAAGAAACGTTGACAAAGCTTGACGTCCGGAATAAGGATTATAAACTTGTCTTATTTCTCTTTATACTATTTTTTTTTCCTACCCATCTTTCTGTTCACTCGACAATAAATTGGTGATGAGCTGCTCTATTTTCTCACTCAATTCTCAAACGAAGACTCATAGATCCGAATACAGGGGCATATAAAATTTATTACCTTGGCGCGCTTCTCTTGACTTATGAGCGCCTAGGCTCAAAATGTGGCACTACATCGCACTACCTTTCAATGTGCTTCATTTCATCTAAATGTGTGATAATCTTTACTCAAATACTGGCGAAGAGAAGCAAAGAGAAACGCGACGACCCTTCAAGATATTTCCGAAAGAATATTTTTCTCTTCTGCGCGCATAATTTCGCTTCACTTCATTAAAGCTGCGCGCTGTGGCGAAGAGAGAGAAGCGCCACGAAGTGGAGTGTCGTTTTGGCAGAGTCCGCACACTAGAGTGGAGAGAAGCGAAATGAAATAGTTATAAAAGCTTCTACGCATAAGCATGATGTAATTCCGCAACAGCAAAACTTATGTACCCTAATTTTGTTTGAATTTCGGAAGCGTGAGGTGATTGTTGTTACGAAATGAGTAGTTCCTCATCTGATCAAGATCTATTTGTTTTTGGCCTAATTACCAGTATGGAAGAAGAGGAGAAACCTAACAGAAAAATTTGGATACATGAAATTAACCAAAACAGGGACACTTTTGGTGAGTTCCGTCACCAATTTCCAAATTGACGGAAAGATAAGAAGATTTTTTTCAAATATGAGTCTGTCGGCTACATCCCAAAGTGTCCGGAAAGTGACGACGATGAAATATTCTGCTATTCGCTTCTTCTACCTAACGCACATTGGCGCGACGCGGAAAGAAGCGGCGGGAGGCGACTTCACCTAAATGCTCTGAAGATCACTCTCGCGACGGCTCTTCGCTTCGCTTCTCCTCGCTTCGCGCTAGTGTGCGGTGTATGTACTTCAATCAGGAAAAAACTCTCTTCTGTTCGCTTCGCTTCGCCGCTCCTCATTGTGCGAGCACCTTAAGATAGCTCGCAGTTTTGAAATGCAGCGAAATTTCAGAACCTAGCGATAACCTTGATGTGTGTATGCGCATTTTGAAGCGTCGCGATTATTGGAGATTCGTTCGAAAGAATATTTTCCACTTCACCGTGCGTAGTTTTGCTTCACTTCTGCAAAAAGTGCAATATCTAGATTATATTTTCAGGTCCTCTACTGTTGGAAGGGAAAGTATTGTTATAATAGAATTTTTTGCTTGGAAAACGACGAATATATTCTTCAAGATGATATTAGTCGATTTTACACTTCGAAATTTGATATACTGTTTCAAATTCAGTCCAACGATGTTCGATCTTGTTGTTAATACCGTCAGAATACCGATTCGTTTTTTTCTGATTGATAAATATTTACTTCTCCATTAAGACTAAAAAGTATTGGTTTCAAATTGAAATGAGTCTGCTGCTGGCGCAAAAGCTTCTTCTTCATCATGTCAGCAGTGTCATTGCTTGTGAAGCTTCACTAGATATTAAACAAGTAATTGGAAAATTAAAGAGATGTCACTTTTTATTGAAGTTGAGAAGATTTCACGACGTACAAGGTTGCAAACTGCTACTACTTCTAATTTTTATCGATTAACCTGCGAATATCAGCAAACGTCCTGGAGACACAAGATTTGTTTTATTTTCTCAATTATATAAGCTTGGAGAGTTCGTCCTGCTGGGATTAATCATGTTCTCGAGTAATATTATATGCAGAAACTTTTTTGAACTTCAATTAAATTGAAAATATGGAACGCAGAGATATCGAATCGTAATATGGTTTGCTAATTAATATTTTAGAACAGAGAAACAATTATGTAAAATGGAATTGGATATTCTGGAAAGTTTTGCTCAATTATTAACATGTAAAAATACTCGAATTAAAATTATATCTTATTTTTAGATATTAAACAACTTTAGTTAATAATATACCAAAAAATAGAAGCATGAAACTTTTTTTGCAATAAAAATCACTATAAGGTCCATTTTATTGATTATTTTGCATACTAAAATAAAAGTGGAGGAAGTAAAAACATGCTCTGCTATATAAGCGAGTAAAACATCCACAAAAAGTCACTCAAAAACAGCAATATGTAATCATGTAATACTATTGTCTAGATTCAGGTATTTCATGTTTTTGAATTGACGGTTAAGTACAAAACTCGCTTTATCCTCGATAGTTATCAATATTTTTTTTTGAAATTTGCAATATATGTTGTACAAGGTATTACCAAAAAATCGAAGCTCGTTTGAATATTTGAAAAATATTAATGCATAAGTGTGACGAGTTTTCAAATTTTGTTAGGTTTTATGAGTGCTCACACAAAAACTCAAACGATGGATGACGAAGTTTCAATTCTAAATAATAACCTGAAGAGAATTATAAAATGATATATAAGAAAGCATTTCACAAAGCTTTAGCTCTGTGAGTTCAATAGGAGAGAAGATATACGACCGAAAATTTAGGGTTGGTTCTCGGGCGAGCGCTCGACGCTCGGTGAATGACCGAAGGCGTAGTGTTCCTCACTTATGCCAACTCTTCCTGTTTTGTGTACCTAGAGACCAAATATCAATAATTATCAATAGCAGCCGCGTTTGTTTTTAAAATTGTGAATTAAAATACGTATTAAGCAATAACTTGTAATGAGCGATGTAAAAATATATTCGTGTGAAATATTTAGAGTCTCTGTCTTATAAACGAGTGAGAATCTTCAAAAAACCGTTCAAAAAGAACAATATGTGACCACGTAATACTAATGAATAGAAGCAGGTTATTTTATATTTGAGAGTTCGCGGTGAAGTGCAAAATTCGCTATATTTCCCGTAATTATCAATATTTCTATATGAAATTTGAACCATATATTCTTCAAGATACTGTGAGCAAAATGTAATTTGATTGATTATTCCAAAGAATTCTATGAATGAATGGCGAGTTTTTAAATATAGCTGACGAGGGTTTTATTGGTTCCTATATAAAATCACAAATGCTATGTGACAAAGTATCAATTGTAGCAAAGCAACTAAAGGATATTATTAAGTGATCTATAAGGATGTTTCCTACAAATTTTTATTTCAGTTTGTTGAATAATAAAAAAGATATGCGAATTGAAAATTTAGGGTTGTTCTCGGGCGAGCGCTCAGCTCACGGTGAAGTTTGTGGCAAATGACAAGAGGCGTGTGAATGACTGAAGGTACAATTTTTATCACTAACGCAAGCTCTTACTGTTCTGTTTACTGATTGACCAAATATTAAATAACTATTAATTGCAATCGTATTTGTTGTTCAAATGGAGAATAAAATAGAAAATCTGAACTTTATCAGCAAGATAATTATTTTTTTTACGTATCAAGCAGTAACTTAGAATGAAGGATGTAAAAAATATTATTGTTGATATATAAGCAAGTGGAATACCCCTAAAAATCGCTCAAAAAGAGCAATATGTGACCATGTAATACTCATGTCCAGAACAAGGTTTTTCTTATGCGTTGAAGATGACAGTGAAATACAAAACCAGCTATATTTCCGGTAATTATCAATATTTCTGTATGAAACTTGAACCATACATACTTCAAAATACTGTTAATAAAATATAACTTGTTCAAAGTTTCCAAAGAATTTTATGAATGAGCGACGAATTTTTAAAATTTCCGACATGATTTTATAGGTTTTTACATAAAGTCGCAAATGCTATGTGACAAAGTATAATTTCAAATAATTACTTAGTGAGTATTGTTAAATGATATATAAGAAAGCTTCCTAAAAATTTCAAGCTTTGTATGTTTGATAGTAAGTATGATATGCAACTTGAAAATTTAGGGTTGTTCTCGCGCGAAATCTCGACGCATGGTGAAGTGCAAAACATTATATTTCCGGTAATTATTAATATTTCTGTATAATATTTGAACCAATTATTCTTCAAGATACTGTGAGCAGAATATGACTTGTTCAAAGTTTCCAAAAAATTTTATGAATGAATGAGTAGCGATTTTTTAAAAATTTCCGGCAGGGTTTTATTGGTTCTTACAAAAAATCGCAAATGCTGTGTAAGACAGTATAAATTTCAAATAATCAAATAGTGAATATTGTTGAATGATATAAGGAAGCTTCCTACAATTTTTTAGCCATGTATGTTTGATAGTAAGAATGATATGCAACTTGAAAATTTATGGTTGTTCTCGGGCGAGATCTCGACGCACGGTGAAGTGCAAAGCTCGTTATATATGCGGTAATTATTAATATTTCTGTATAAAATTTGAACTAATTATTCTTCAGGATAGTGTGAGCAGAATATGACTTGTTCGAAGTTTCCAAAAATAATTTATGAATGAACGGCTAGTTTTTAAAATCTTTCGTCATGTTTTTATGGGTTCTTCCACAAAATAGCAAATTCTGTGTGATAAAGAATCAATTTCAAATAATTACATCATGGGTATTTTAAAAAGATATATAAGGAAGCTTCCTACAAATTTGCAGCCTTGTGTGTTCTATAATAAGAGTGCTAATAGGACTTGAAAATTTAGGCTTGTTTTTGGGCGAGAGCCCGACGCCCGGCGAGGTGCAAAATTTGTTATATTTCCAGTAATTATCAATATTTCTATATGAAATTCGAACCATATATTCTTCAAGATACTTTGAGCAGAATATGATCTGTTCAAAGTTTTTAAATAATTTTATGAATGAGGGGCAATTTTTTAAAAATTGCCGGTATGGTTTTATAGTTTCTTATATAAATGCGCAAATGCTGTGTGACAAAGTAACAATTTTGAAGAATCATACAGTGAGTATTGTTAAATGATATATAAGGAAGCTTCCTACAAATTTTTAGCCCTGTTGTTCTCGGGCGAGAGCAAGACGCACGGTGAGGTGCAAAATTTATTATATTGCCGGTAATTATAAGTATTTTTGTATGAAATTTGGGTCATATATTATTCAAGATACTGTGAGCAAAATGTAGCTTCTTCAAAGTTTCCAAAGAATTTTATGAATGAGTGGCTAATTTTTAAAAAATTCCGGCAAGGTTTTATGTATTTCTTCTTTAAATCGTGAATGCTGTGAGACAAAGTATCAATTTCAAATAATTACATACTGGATATTGTTAAATTATAAGGAAGGTCCCTACACATTTTTAGCTATGTATGTTCAGTAATAAAAATGATATGAGACTTGAAAATTTAGGATTGTTCTCGGGCGAGAGCTGGGCGACAGAATATAGAGGCGCATGAATGACTTCTGCGCATCATGTACTTATTGACTCAATATGAAATTACTATTTATAGCAACCGCATTTGTTTTTCAAAACTGCAAATGAAATGAGAAATCAGAACTATATCAGGAAGATAAATTAGATTTTTTCGCGTATGCAGACAACAAAGGATTCCTAAATTAATTTATTTAAAACAGTGCAATGCGGCAGAAACAAATTGAAAGAAAGCCCCATTCACACAGCCCTAACCTTTAGTACGTACGTGTATGGTGTGAACGAATTCGGCTTGTAAGCCTGCCACATTAATTTAGTGGTGTTGCATTTTCCGGCGCGGTTTCGTGCGAGCAAAGAGCAAAACGCTAATCTCGAGCTTTTGCTCATGCAATTATTTATCTTCAAAATCCATGAAGGTAAACCGTTATTGCCATGTTTGTTGTTGTTCGTTGCGCCTGGATTTAAAGATTTATAGCGAGTATTTGTACGTGTCAGTGGTGGCGCAAAATGGGTGGCAGAAGCGGGGGCTTTGTGAATCTGGGGGCTCATGGGTCATGGCCTGCACCCGCACGCGTGTCAATGACTGATTGGGGAGTGACACGTGAATGAGCCTCGGATGCTAAGAGCGCGCTGCCACCAAATCATTACATGCAAAACACACTTTCAACCTTATAGAGCTTCGGGCTTGCGTATATTTGTTGGTGGAGAATAAGCCGGAAGCACATTAGCAAATAAAATAATTAAAGTTCCAAGCACCCTTGAACGTAGCAAGTCAGAGAAAATGAAAATATTGCTTAATATAACACTAATGAATCTTTAGAATCTTTCTTCCGACGTGAAGACGACTTTCCCCGTGTGTTATAAATCTAGCTAGGCGCAGAACGTTCGGTGTTAACGACACCATAAGTTAGTGAACGTTTACAACACGGCAGAGGCAAAACCGACTCATAGGAGCGCGATGTAGTCGCAAGTCGCAGACCACGACCTTTGAAATAATTGTGGTTTCAGTTGCGCCTTCGGGTTTTATGAGCCGCAGAAGATAATTGTTCCCTCTGGCAACCTCGATATTAGTTATGGCCGCTGCCTCACACACTAGTGGTTATGGTTCCCGGAGGTGCAGCCGAAAACCTTTCTTGCACGTCTGAATTTTTCAACTCACGTTACGCTAACGGCGTTTGGTGATGTGAAGAAAAGTTCGCAGGAAATTTAAATAATAGACCTTCGTTCGTGTTCTCTTGCTCGTTTTTCTACTGGAATTGAGACGGAATCGTATTGGAGATTCCTTTTTCTTTCATCTACCTGCGCACTTGATTTAAATATGTAGTGCCTTTATCTTTTATAACTTCGGGAAGCAAAGCGATGAAATTAAAATTTAGGGCCAACATACTTTTACGTATAAGGGTCTTATGGACATTTTGGGAATAACCTATCTCAAGTCAGCGACATGGTCCGTTTGCTAAAGGTCAGCATTTGATATTTATGCGCCGTGAACAAAACTTCATGTTGGAGTAATATACGCACAATCTGCTTGGGTAAATATTTGGTCTAGACCAATTTTAATTGACAGAAACAAATGCTAAATAGATTCCCGAATTCACAGTCGCTCGGCGGCGCAGCGCTCGTCAGCGAATCGCTCGTTTACATGGATACCGAATGCGTAATCCACAAAAGCAAACATTTCTCTCATTTTAATTTCAATTCCCTGCAGTTTGATTATTTTGGCGCCAATCTAAAACTAAAACTAGAAAAGTTAAACACTTTGAAAATATCAATTGTCAACCCCCGGGAATAGCACCATTATCCAGCTTGTATTTCGCTAATAACTTTTGAGCTATTACTTGTATTAATAAATGATTTAAACAAAAATTATGTAGCTTAAAATTCTCTACAATTTGATTTTTTTTTTCAACTCTGTACGACTTAAGTTGGATAAGTCACGAGAAAAATGCGTGGATAGATCCGAACAGAGGAAAAGTGATTTCTAAAAAAAGTTTGAAGTCTAATTAAAAATGGTATGTGACTTTTTCAACCTTTTTGAGCGTCAAATACAAATATGTATTTTATATTTCAATTCCATGCAATGTAACGTGAAAATTTTTTTTTATTGGAGAATAGCAATTTTTAGATATTTTTATGCATTCAATATACAGTTTTTCAGGTTATATTCGCATAGAATTGTGAATAAAACTATATTTTCGTATTTGTGGTTCAAAATGCAACGAAAATATTCTATTTACTTTTTTTGAATCACTTGGTGAGAGTCCCTCAATTTCTATGAAACACTTTTCATGTATTTGGACTATTTGGCGTATTTTATTGGTGACTTGGCCAATTCTAGTTGTACAGAACTATCGAATCCATTAAATTATAGGAAATTGAAAGTCCTATAAACTTTTTTTAGTACATTTTTTGATACAAAGTACGGCTCAAGATTATTAGCGAAAAACTAACTACAAATTTTTTGTTTCTCAAAGGGTTGAGGGATGGATCAATTTTGGTCGCAGAGGGGTGTGACAACAACAGGAAATTTCGTCTAATTCTCTTTTTTTGTTAAACCTTTTAATTCTCACCAATATAGAAATGAAAATAGACAGTTTGGCGTTTTTTACCAATCACTCGACTGATTTTAGTCGTACGAAGCTACCATAAAACTTTAATAAAAGAAAATTAAAAACCCTATAATTTTTATCCAAGACATTTTTTTGATACAAAGTACGGTTTAAGAATTATTAGTGAAAAACTTACTAAAAATATTACTTTATTCAAAAGGTTGGAAAATGGGAATGCTCAAATCAAAAGGCTATAGCTCAATTTTGGTCGTAGAGAGGAGACAAAATAACCAAACGACGGTAAATTTCATCCAGCTTTGTAGGGATTCGTATATTTTTTTCTTCCGTAAATCTTCTAATTCTTACCGATATAGAAACGAAAATGAACTGTCTAAGTGTGTTTTACTAATAACTCCGCTGATTTTGGTCGTACAAACCTACCACCTAAATTAAATGAAACGAAATTAAAAGCACTATAATTTCTTTCGATACAAAGATCGGTTCAAAAATTATTAGCGAAAAACTAACTAGGGTTGGAAAATGAGAATGCTCAAAAGGATACAGCTCGGTCAATTTTAGTCGTAGAAGAGTGCCAAAATAACGAAACGACAGGAAATTTCATCTAGCCTTGTCGGGACTCATATAATTTTTATTTTTTTTCGTTGAACCTTCTAATTCTCCCCAATATAGAAATAAAAGTTGACTGTTCCGGCGTCTTTTCCTGGTAACTCGAATTAGATTTAAGGGGATTAAAAGTCCCATAATTTTCATCTTGAATATTTTTTGATACAAGGTACGGTTCAAAGAATATTAGCGAAAAACTAACTACAAATTTTATTTTTCTCAAAGGGTCGAGGGATGGCGATACCTCAAAAGCTATAATTCAATCGATTTTGGTCGTAGAGGGGTGTTAAAACGATGAGAATTTTCATCTAGTTTTGTGGGGATTCATTTTTTGTTCGTAAAACCTTCTAAATCTTACTAATATAGAAGAAAATAGACTATTTTGGCGTTTGTTACTAATAACTCGGCTGATTTGAGTCTGACGAAGCTACCATAAAAATTAAATGAAAGGAAATTAAAAGTCCTATAATTTTTATCTAAGACATTTTTTGATACAAAGTACGGTTGAAAAATTATTAGCGAAAAATTTACTAAAAATTTAATTTTTTCAGCTACAGCGACAGGAAATCTTGTCTAGTTTTGTAAGGATATATTTTGTTTTTCGTAAAACTTTATAATTCTTACCAATATAGAAATAAAAATAGACTGTTTTGTCTTCTTTTACTAATAACTCGACTGATTTTACTAGTACAAAGCTACCACAGAAATTAAATAAAAGGAAATTAAAAGCCCTATCATTTTCATCCCAAACATTTTTTGATAAAAAGTTCGGTTCAAAAATTATTAGCTAGAATATTACTTAAATTTTCATTTTTCTCAGAGGGCTGAAAAATGTGGATATTTGAAGGACTATAACTCGGTCAATTTTAGTCATGAAGGGGTATTAGGACGACGGAAAATTTCGTCGAGTTTTGTGAGGATACTTTTTTCTTTCGTAAAACCTTCTAAATCTTACCAATATAGGAATAAAAACAAACTGCTTCGGCGTCTTTTACTAATTATTCAGCTGATCTTAGTCGTCTGAAGCTACCACAGAAAAAAAATGAAAGGAAATTGATAGTCTCATAATTTTCCCTTAAACATTTTTTGATACAAAGTTCGGTTCAGAAGTTAGCGAAAAACTAGCTAGAGTTATTGTTTTTCTTAAAGGTTAGAAAATGAAGATCCTTAAGATGCTATAATTAGGTCAATTCTGGTCGTAGAGGGATGCCAAATTTACCAAACGACGGAAAATTGCATCTAGTTTTGTCGAGATTCATAGCACTTTTTTTATGTTCAACCTTCTAATTCTCATCAATAGAAAAATGAAAATATACTGTTTCGGCATTTTTTCCTTGTAAGCCGTCTGATGTTGGTCGCACGAAACTACTACAAAAATTAAATGAAAGGAAATTGAAAGTCCTATAATTTTCATCCAAGACATTCCAAAAATTATTAGCGAAAAACTAACTAAGGTTGATAAATATGTTTTATTGGGTATAAGTTCTGTAAATTTATTAGAAACACAACGTTTCAACAGCAAAGTGCTGCCTTTTTCAAGTGAAAATAAATATAAATATAAATAAACAAAATTGTCAAGACAACAGAAATAAAAATAAAAGTACAAATAATAACTAGATTAGTTTAAAATATATTAACTCCTAGGATCGTAGAGTTCTGCCTGTGATTGATGATTCAATATCCACAGGTCTGCAGGAGATAATAATGAAGGTCTAAATAGGGAAATTGTCAGCTCCTTGTGGTTCTAGGTCAATCTGGCTCTACTCTTTTTGGTTTGGCGCATAACTGAACCATCCACAGATCTTCAGGAGGTGGTGATGAAGTAACTCTTGCAAGTAAGTAAGGTTGGAAAATGGGAATACCTAAAAGGATACAGCTCGATCAACTTTGATCGTGGAGAGGTGCCAAAATAACCAAACGACAAGAAATTTCATCTAGTTTTGTCGGGAATCATATAATTTTTTTGTCAAACTCTCTAATTCTCAACGATATAGAAATGAGAATGAACTGTTTTGGCGTCTTTTCCTAGTAACTCAGCTGATTTTTGTTGTACAAAGCTTCCACGGAAATTGAATTAAAGGAAATTAAAAGTCTCATAATTTCAATTTTGAACATTTTTTGATACGGAATACGGTTTAAAAGTTATTAGTGAGGAACTTACTCAAACGGATGGAAAATGGGGACGTTTAAAAGGCTATAACTTGGTCAATTTTGATTGAGGTATCAAAATAACCACACTACAGAATATTTTAATTGGTTTTGTCAGAATTAATACAATCAAATCTTCTAATTCTTACCAATACAGAAATAGAAAAAGACTGTTTTGATGTAATTTCCTGGTAGTCCTGGTAACTCGGCTGATTTTGTTTGCACAAATCTACCACAAAAATTAAATTGAAGGGAACCGAAAGTCCTATAATTTTCGTCCTAAACATTTTTTGATACAAAGTTCAGTTGAAAAGATATAAGCAGGAAGCAAGTTAGGAAAATTATTCTTCTTAAATGATTGGAAAATAGTGATGTTCAAAAGACTATAACTTGATCAATTTTGGTCGCACAGAAGTGTCACTTCAACTAAATGACTGCAAATTTAATCTAGTCTCGATACAGAGAAAAAATTGACAGTTTCCGTATTTGTCTGGTAACTTGGCCAGTTTCAGTCGGCAGATGTTACTAGCATAATAGGCAATTGAAAGTCCTACAAGCTTCATTTGAAACATTTTTTAATACAAAGTACAGTTTAAAAGTTAATAACGAAAAACCAGCTTAAGATTGTTGCTTTTCTCAAAAGGTTGGAAGGTAGATATAAAAAAGGCTGTAACTCAGTCAATTATGGTCGTAAAGTAATGCCAAAGTAACCAAACGATGGCAAATTAAATATAATTTTTGTGGTTTGTATAGTTATTATCCGCTGAACCTATTAATTCTCACAAATATATACGGAAATGAAAAATGACCTTTCGTGACAGAAATATTTTTAGCTTGTTTCTCGCTAATAATCTTTGAACCATACTTTGTATAGAAAAAATGTTTTAAATGAATATTAAAGGGTATTTAATTCTCTACATAAGATTTTTTTGGTAGCTTCGTACAATTAAAATTGGCAAAGTTACCAAAAAAATACGCAGAACAGTCCAGACGAATGGAAAGTGATTTTCTGGTACCTTGACCAATTTTAGGTAAGTATGTTGAGTTGAAAGGACATAAATAGTTAATTTTCGTATTTGGTTGTTCTCTCTCTGCAGCTTGCACATCTACATTTCATAAATCCCTTTTATTATGATTTTGATTTGAGCAAATTAATTCGCTACGTGAATAAAACATCCGAATAGCTCATCAAATTTTTCTACATAAGTACCTGTCATATATATGTCATGCAACCTGTAATTTAATTTGCATTATTAAACCGAACATAAAAGATTAATTCGATGGCACCATTAGCGTGCAGGATAATTTGATTTCGGGATGGAATGGGTCGCAAACAATCCGTTGGCCCGCGCGTTGTTCGTTGATGGGGTGGATCGTACCGCAGAACACAACGATAGTGGCTTACGGCACGTCGCCAGCGAATTTACCAACTTATATTTAAATTTATGTGCTTGTGTATCAACGGTGCTGCTGTTCGCCGGTTAATTATTGCCGCGTAAATTCGATGGCTTGTTTAATATTTAACATAGTTCTCTCGCTCTGTCATCCATTCCTGACATTTGTTCACAATTCGCATATTTTGTCTTGTCAATGCATCTAAAATGCCACGATCCATGAATTACTAAATTATTATTCTCAATTTCAATTCAATAAAGATCAAATGTTTTCGGAACGAATAAGTAATTTATGGATCAACTTTAATCAAATAGTTTACCGGATTCCGGATAAATTGATTTGTTCAATCACTAATAACTCGTGTAAGATTTATTTTAAGGCCCGTAAATCTTGGCACACCTAAATATGATCCGAATGATCAATAAATCTGCAGGAACAATTTTGGAATGAAACCATGAAGTTGGAAGTTCAGGGCACGTTTTCAGTACATATTTTACGAGTACTGGCACATGCGATGAAATTGCTGCTGTGTATAATATCCTCGTTTATTACACGCGAATATAGGTGCGATATCGTTGTATCCGGCGTTCGAAATAAACTGGTCTTTCTAATTTAATCTGCATGAAATTAATTGTACTGAATTGAAGATATTAATAAGAAAGCAACTTAAAAAATAAAAATAAGTTCAGAGCACCATATTATATATTAGTTACCTTATTTGTCAATTGTTCACACCGAAGCTTATCTCCCTAATAACAACATTTATCGCTGCATGTGAACATAATTCAAAATTTGAAATATTAAAGATAATATTCACGTTTCTTGATATCAAATCTCTGTAACAATGAACAAACGACGCACTAGAATACTGTATCATAATTATGCAAATAGAAGTGGAGACTTATTGGTCGATTTTCTTTGTTCAATAAACACAAACTTTAACAACAAAAGCTTGGTGCGGCCCGCATAATTAAGTGCAGTGGCGGCGCAATTTATGCTGACAGCTTGGAGGGGGGCATTTCAGTGATATTTCATTGGGGTGCGGGAAAGAATTCCTCTTTCGGTAAAATATTCTACGTGTAATTTCTCTTTGGGTAGATTAATAATAACACTTTGTTATTCATCAGAAAAATTGGACACTTTTATGTAACATAAGGGTTGTAGTATTGAAAAATCATGTATACTATATTTTAAATCATATTTTTTTAATATTATCACAAATGTAAAATATTTTAAGTAATTCAGTTCACATTATTATTTATTTGAATTCGCTATTTAGTCAATAATTTATTGTAACTGTAAACCTAGTTAGCATTGATTAAATCAATGTTCAATTGTCGGACATGATTGACAGCCTATGGCTACTAGATGTTCGGTGGTTGCCATGCAACAACTGTTAGACATTTGAATGTTGGCCCATTGTCGGTTTAGGTATATATAAGAGCGTGAGCTAGGAGAGTATATAAAATAAATACTGGCACTGTAACCTGTGATTAAATTATCATAATATGCAAACAGCATTTTATGAGTAATTTGGTTATTCATAAAAATGTGACCGGTACGCTACGCCAAAATTACAGTTGACCAACATCATGAAAGTTTATTTTTTAAATGGAGTCCCTCTTTTTTTATCACATAATTAAATTCTGCGGTAAAAAATAAGGACACTTTATGTAACATGTCCTTTATTAAAAGTTGATAGAGTTTCAGTAAAATAAAGAAATATGTAATTTGGGTCTATTAATATTTTTATCAATAGAGTTAAGGGATTCTTGAATTTCTCCGAGAATAATTATGTTCACGACAAACCTCGAACATACATTGCAAAATTTCATTCTGAATAGATTTTAATGCACCTCTGAACACTGTCGCTTCCTGAATCATTTAGTCCACTGAATACAGACTCAAAAACGGAGTCTATCCTATAAAAGGTTTGATAGCCCGGAATTTCTTGTATGTTGTTTGAGACCATAAGGTAATGATGAATTCAAGTTTTCATGGCAACTTTTGTTAGACGCGAAAATCGTGAAATTTTGGCACATTTTTCAATTTTTGGCTTATAACTTCTTTGCTGTGCATTTTCACATGCATCAGACTACCGAATTGTAGTGGATAAAATTTTCAACAAATTAGCTTTTCTAAGTTTTTTTGTAAAACTAACGGTTGCCGAGATATGGGGCAACAAAATAAGGGTGAAATCTTAAGACTTGAAATATTTTTAATGAAGGAAAGAACTTTTCAGAACTCATTTTTTAATAAATATGTTTTATTTGGATAAGTTCTGTACATAAAAATGATTAGAAACACAACGTTTCGACAGCAAAGTGCTGCCTATTTCAAGTGTAATGAAATATGAAAAAGGCAGCACTTTGCTGTCGAAACGTTGTGTTTCTAATCATTTTTATGTACAGAACTTATCCAAATAAAACATATTTTTTGAGATATTTCTATTTTCTTGCCACTGTGACTCACGAAAATTTCATGAAAACTTTATTTTAGAGAGAAATTCCTCATATAAAAGTTGTACAGCATTCAATTACCTACTAAATCCATTCCTCAAACATTTCTTAACGTCAAATTTTGAAGTATGGAGGTAAAGTAGAAGAAAAATAGGAAAATGGCATTTTTGTTATTTTGGCCCAAGATTGTTATACGGCTCATTCCTCTGATGTTCTTCGAGTTCCGATAATACTCCAAATTGTAGAGGACACAATTGTGAACAAATTTTCTTTTTCAAGTTTTTTTGTACGATCAACAGTTACTGAAATATGGGGCAGCGAATTATCAAGCTTTGCAAAATTTAAACTTTCTTGCTAATTTGATTCACAAAAACTCCATGAAGACTTCATTCTAGAAAAAAAATGCTCATATAGAAGTTGTAGAGCATTTAATTATATTTTCAATTTATAATTTCTTAACGTCAAATTCTGAAGAGTGAAAAAAAATGGGAGAGTGGCATTTTTGTCATTTTGGACCAAGATTGTTATAGGACTCATTCCCCTGATATTCTTCGAACTCCGATAATACTCTGAATTGTAGAGGACACAATTATGAACAAAATTGCTTGTCCAAGTTTTTTTGTACGACCAACGGTTACTGAGATATGGGGCAGCGAAACAGGAATAAAATATTAAGCTTTGCAAAATTTCAACTTTCTTGCTACTTTGACTCACGAAAACTTCATGAAGACTTCATTTAAGAGAAAAATTGCTTATATAGAGGTTGTAGAGCATTTAATTATGTACAAAAAGTCATGCCTCAAATATTTTTAGCGCCAAATTCTGAACAGTGAAAGTAAATTTAGAGAAAAATGGGAAAATGGCATATTTGTCGTTTTGGCCTATGATTGTTATAGGGCTCATTACTCTGAACTCCGATAATACTCTGAATTGTAGAGGACAAAATTTATAATAAATTTGCTTTTTTAAGTTTTTCTTGTACAACCAACGCAACGGTTACCGAGATATGAGGCAGTTAAATAGGAATAAAATATCAAGCTTTTCAAAATTTTAACTTTCTTGCCACTTTGATTCACAAAAACCCTATGAAGACTTCATTTTAGAGAAATTTTGCTCATATAGAATTTGTAGAATATTTAATTGTGTACAAAATCCATGTCTCAAACATTTCTTAACGTCAAATTCTGAAGAGTGGAGGTAAATTTAGAGAGAAATGGGAAAATGACATTTTTGTCATTTTGGCCTAAGATTGTTATAGGGCTCATTCCTCTGAACTCCGATAAAACTCTGAATTATAGAGGACAAAATTTTCAGCAAATTTGCTTTTCAAAGTTTTTCTTGTACGACCAACAGTTACGGAGATATGGGGCAGATAAATAGGGATAAAATATCAAGCTTTGCAGAATTTTAACTTTCTTGCCACTTTGCCTTACGAAAACTTCATGAAAACTACATTTTAGAGAAAATTTGCTCATATAAAAGCTATGGAGCATTTAAATATACACAAAATCCATGCCTCAAACATTTATTAACGTCAAATTTTAGAGAGTTGACGTAAATTTAGACAGAAATGAGTAAATAGAATTTTTGACATTTTGATCTAGTAATAGTAATAGTAATAGTAATTTATTCGCCCAACAGTGTACACCAATTAAAGGACAAAAAAAAATATATATAATCGTAAAATAAACATACATGCAAAAAAAAATATATGTATATACAAAAATAATTAATTTATCAGTTTCACAATAAATTCTACTAGAAACTGATTTTCTCATATTAAGTGATATACAGGATTTTTTTCAATAGATTTGATCTCATAGTAAATATATCGAGTATATTAGCTTTATTATTTAAATTAGAACACATTGATAAGATTGTTATAGGGTTCATTTCTCTTAACTCCGATAATAATCCGAATTGTAGAGGACACAATTCTCAACAAATTTCCTTCTTCAAGTTTTTTTGTACGACCAACGGTTACTGGGATATGGGGCAGCAAAATAGGGATAAAATATCAAGCGTTGCAGAATTTTAACTTTTTGTCATTTTAACTCTCGAAAACTCCATGAAGACTTCATTTTAGCGAAAACTTGCTCATATACAAGTTGTAAAGCATTTAATTATGTACAAAATCTATACCTCAAACATTTCTTAATCTGAAGAGTGGAGGTAAATTTAGAGAAAAATGGGAGAACGGCATTTTTGTAATTTTGGCCCGAGATTGTTTTTTGAACTCCAATAATACTGTGAATTGTAGAGGACAAAATTTTGAACAAATTTGCTCTCCTAAGTTTTTCTGTACCGAGATATGGGGCAGTTGAATAGGAATAAAATATCAAGCTTTGCAGAATTGGCCTCGATCTCGGGACCAAACTATCTGGATCTTTAATCCGCTACTCGAACTCGGCACTACGCTATAGATCCAAAATTAAATGTTTTAGTGTGTTCTGTACATATTTGTATGTTTTTGTAATAATGTAGGTATGTACGGACATAAGTATAAATGAGTCTTTTTTTTTTTATTTATTCATTTTTTTTTTTCTGATGTTCCATTAAATATCGTCTGCAGTATTATTTTTGATATAAATGAATTTCAAAATGAAATATAGACTTATAAAACCAAATCTTGCAGGTAGATCGAGGCTTTATTTAAAAATTGACAGTGCCGAGTTCGTGTGCGCACCGCGCTAATCGGATTAGCATTGGTGCCGAGTTCATGTTCTTGGTGCCGAGTTCGTATACGCCCGCAGAATTTTAACTTTCTTGCCACTTTGACTCATGAAAACTCCATGAAGACTTCATTTTAGAGAAAACTTGCTCACATAGAAGTTGTAGAGCATTTAATTCTCTCCAAAATCCATGCTTCAAACATTTTTTAACGTCAATTCTGAAGGAGAGGGGGGTAAATTTGAAGGAAAATGGCATTTTTGTCATTCTGGCCCAAAATTGTTAGGGCTCAACCGATGGACGTACAAAAAAATTTAGACAGCAAATTTGTTGAAAATTTTGTCCTCTACAATTCGATTTTTACAATAGTATATGCGAAAATACTCAGGAAAGGAGTTATAGGCCAAAAATTGAAAAAGTGTCAAAATTTCATAGTTTTCTCGTACAACAAAAGTTGCATTGTAATTTTTATTAATGTTCAAAATTCAATACCTGTTGTTATGGAACAAAGTTTTCTGAAATGTGTAAATAAATTGCCGTTATCGACCAGCTTAAATATTCCTTTAAATAATTTACTAAACTGTTTTGTTGATCTTCAGCATTTTAGTTACCTATTAGTTCGAAAACTCTGTCAAATATTCAGATTTATATCGCCACTATATGCAAGTCTCTGGAGAGAGCAGACGTTACCGGGTGTTTGTCTAATAACGCCTAATATTAAAATGTTAATGCCAAAAGTGTGTACGGCACTAGGAGAGTTTACGATACAAGTATATAGGGTGCTGAAGCCGTGGGGTGCAGCGTGAAGGGGGTGGGATCTTTGGTTTATTCTTGGGAGTTAATTACGCAAAACTTGAAGCAGAAACGTTTTGGTAACTATATAAGCAAAACAGGGTTGCTATAAAATTTATAGGGAGAGAACGATATGATGCCGCAACTTGGAAAATTGTTATAATGAGATATTAGAATGAAATTTATATCTCATGTTAAAATTGCTCATCAAATTGAGAATGTATTGTTATTTTTGTTATAAAATTAATTTTTATAATGGGAAATGACGTAAATTTTTTCCCAAAATTCAATATACTTTAATGTGAGTGTTACAGGTGAATATAAACAAATTCTGAATTTTTCATTGCATCAAATGAAAATATAATTATATTTATAGTTTAAATTAATTAATTTTGTACTGAGGCAAATGAAAATTTCATATTTGAGTCTGCTAAATTCATGGAATGTAATGAAATTTATTTTAATTTTACAAAATTTTATTGAAAATTCAATTTGGTATTGGAAATATTAACACATGCAATTATATGACTAGTTTTTTTTTATATAAAACTTGTTAAAAACTTACATTTTTATTACCTATTTTGATACATGGCGAATGTAGCCTTGACTTTATAAACTCGCTGATTAGCTGCACAAACGCATAGAACCACAAATAAAAATGATCTTAAGGGATGAAATTTATTATCTTCGATAATAACAGCCCTGTATAAATCAATTATCATTCCTAAAATGTGAGCTACTAAAATATTTAAATCAAAATTGAAACTTACTGAAATTAGTTTTGCAGAGAAATTTCCTTGGGAATAAACTGCAAGTTGAATAATAAATTTTAGTTGCAAAAGTAGGCCAAAAGTTATTAACAATCATTAGAGTGGAAGTACAACTATTCCCCAACTATTTCGTAGAGATTATGAATTTATGCATTGAATTTTTCCAGACACAAAACAAAGACAAAAATAAATCGATGAATAGGTCTATAATTTTAGTTAATTTTTGTAACCATCTTGTAAAGTGAGGGCCTGGAAGTAGAATAACAAAAATATGTACTTCCCTCACTGCTACTTTATCGCCGCTACTTTACCAAGCGCTCGGGCGGAAGGAGTAATGTTTGGATGCGTTTTTTGATTACTTATGAGTATTTGAACAAAAAAGTAAAATATATATTTTATATATATATATATATATATATATATATATATATATATATATATGGCTTCAACAATCTGTACGAAAATTTGACATACGTTAATCAGAAGAGATATAGTAATCCATGCAAAATTTTATTTATCAAAATATTGTTATTGCAATTTTGCAAAAACTATAAGTTCCACAAAATCCTTATTTCACTCACTTATTGTGCTTAATATTAGCTACCTTTTTGTGGAAGGTCAAAGCTACAAAAGTTAAGTTGTCGAACTGAAGAGTTCAAAAACATTTTACACCCGGCATCCACTCGGCATAAAATGCTCTTCAAAAAATTTATCCAATTGTCCTAAAAATATACTATCTTATGTAACACGTACTGTTGAGAGGGAATAAATAAATATAAATTCTCTATTCACAGGCTTTTTACGTTTTTCTCTGTAAGAAATGCTCCGATAAAAAAAAATTCAATTTTATTTTGAATGTCTTGAAATTATCTACAAATTATTCTATTTGGGCATAACGATTACTCCAATAGTTTTTGAGATTAACGCAGAAAACTAGTCAAAATTGCAAATTGTTTAAACATTTTTATTGAAATTTGACAGCTCTTGTTGGATCAATTTTTGACATTTTACAACCGACATCCACTCTACATTGCTCTTAAAAAAATATATTCTAACTGTCCTTCAAATAGACTATTTTTTGTAGCACGTTCTGTTGACAGAGAATAAATGAATATTGATTTCTTGTTGACAGTTTTTTACTTTTTAGCGCATTTTTCGGAGAAAAGCGCTATTATATTCACTTTGGCTGTCTGGCTGGCTGGCTTGCGTGTCGCTGAGTTCTCAGCAACTATACTATTCACAGACTTGAAACTGGTACTAAATAAAAGCTGCTGTTTCGTAGGTTTGCACAAATTGCTTTAATTCAAGCTTGGTGATTGTGGAAGATTAAATTATTCAATTACTTGTTTCAAGTGAAACAATGCCCATAGATATATATGACATTAGGGATATGGCAACTAAAGTTTATTAAAGTAGATAAAAACTTAGTTACAACTTTCGCCGCGTGTGTCACTATTATTATGTACAGTTGTCAAATCTATCAGGGATTCATTCAATGACTTGTTTGACGCGAATTTAAAACTTATTAGAATGAATTATTATTATTGGATGAAAATTTGTTTACTTTAGGAGTATTTTTTTTTATATAGCTTTGATAAAGGTCAAATTATTATTTTAAGGTACCTCACTTGACCTTCCGTCAGTCAATAACTGAACAATGGAGATTAAAAGGTATTTTTGAGTTTGTTCATGCATAAATTATGTACCTATCAAATAGTCAACTTGAAACTAGTACTAAATGGAAGCTGCTGTTTCGTAAGTTTGCCCAAACTGCTTGATTTCAAGCTCAGTAATTGTGAGAGATGGTAATTTGCGAAATCTCTGAAGTGACAAGCATTCATGAGCTGTTAAAAATGCGCTTTCATCATCTAGATGATTCTTCCATTTTTTCTTAGTAAGAACTGCTCCGATTGAGAAAATTCAAATTTTGTTTTGAACGTCTTGAAATTCTCTACAAATTGTTCCATCTGGGCATTACGATTACTCCAATAGTTTTTGAGATAAACGCGGAAAACAAGACAAAATTGCAAATTGCAATGTTTAGGCATTGTTTAAAAAAAACTGACTGCTCTTGTTGGGGCAATTTTGACTTTTACACCCAGATACCCACTCTTCACGGTTCTCCAAAAAAATTATTTTAATTGTCGTAGAAATAAACCATGTTTAGCGCATTTTTGCAGAAAAAATTGCGCTATTGGCGTGACGCTGGGTTCTCAGCAACTATAGACTTAAAACTGGTACTAAATGAAAGCTGCCGTTTCGTAGGTTTGCACAAACTGCTTGATTTTTTCATTCATGCATCCAGTTTTGGACAGAAACTAAATAAAAATTCAAAAGGTAATAACTGCTGAAATAAACATAACTGGCATCTGAAAATTGCTGAAAATTGCTTCACAGAATGAGCAGCATGTCAGTAATTAAATTAAAGTTTGCTACACAAAGTTATGGCATGGGCTTTTGCCCTTGCCTTCACCGAGTTCAGCCATCTTCGTCCTGGACACTTATGACGGTCGTTCGGTCCTTGTAGCATAATATACAATCATTTGAGTGGGATTCTCAAGTTTTTAATTCAATTTTAACTTGCCGAAAGACAGATGTCTCAATTTCAAAAAATAATGGGCCTTTAAGTGTCGGATTACTTTTTTGGACAAATTTGTTGATAATAAGCTTCAGCTGTATTGGAAAGAGCCTACGTATTTTATTGCAGATTGTATGTTTGTTGTAAATCGTGAAAAAATAGTATAAGCTCCTCAGGAGAGGATACTATTTTTTTCTTGGGCGTTTTGTGGTCCTCGGGGTTCAATTTGAACTTCAGGAGAAATTTAGTTCACATAATATTGCTTATATTGCAAGAAGTTGTAATATGAAGTCCAAAATCAATTACTACAATTTTTTGTAATAAATAAATATGATTTATCAGTTTTTTTATTCACAACCATTCAGTACTAGTTTCAAAATAGGTTGGATTACGTTTATTGGTTGGTCATTTTATGAAAAAATATGTTTTAATTCTGATGACGAATGAACTACCTTAATAATGTAACGAACAGTGGAACAGTGCCTCTACAGAGTAGACTTTCATGGTTAAACGAGTGACGTACGTATATTGGTAGCTGGTACCTGAGAAGGAACGAATTCACTACGGCGCCGACAATATATCTATTTCACTCCGGCCTGTGAAACTCTGAGCTTGATACGCATGCGTGATTATGCGACACTTGCGCATAAAGAGCTGAGTTCCGCGAAAGAGATAGGAACAGGCATTTGCTGTCTCATTTATGGTCTGATACTTTCACTTAAGGATCTATGAGCGTGACAACAATTTTTGATTTCAAGCCTCAAAATTTATTTATCATTAGTTTTCTACCCAAAGAGTATACTGTAAAAATTTCAGGGTAGGTCACCGTTCATATTTTAAAGTGATAAATTGTTGAAAATTGATACAAAATACATTGCTATTATGGAGAAATAGGTGATTGAGCTCATAAATAAATAGATATCAGTATGTTCAAGATTGCGTGGAATGAAAAAAAAAAATATACATAAGAAAGATGAGTATTGCAGTGTCCCGTCAATATTTTAAAAACGGTATGTATCCGTTCATCCTGAAAAGAAAAATTGAAATTAAATTCAAATTACTTGATTGAATAAATTTTTGCTTGCAATGAATTGACACGGCAACGTTGCACTGCTATAGCAAGGTAGCGAACACGTGGCTTTTTGCTGCATTGCCAAGGCAGATCACGTGAATAATTTCTCCATTTCACGTCCTCGCTCATACATCCTTAAAGGCGCTGGCAATAAACCCAACTAACTGATATGTGTCCAGAGCGTGGTGACGTCAGACCAAATATGTTCTCAAAGCTTAGAGAGCGTAGTCGTGGATACATAAACCGGAAATTGAGTCGAGTAAGGAAAGAGAGAACTGGAGTAATAATCGAAGCGCGTAGAAGAAAAGAGGTTGACATAAATGAGCTAAACGAAGTGAACCAATGGAAGTAAATGAGAAGAGTGAGAAATAAATAGAGAAACAATTGGAAATAATTCTAAGATCTTAGGTTCAACGATTATAGAATTTAAAATGTAAATGAGAGTCTAAGAGAAATGTATCACTCAACAACAGCTTGATTTAATAACAAATGCACGAAAAATTTTTTTTCGACGATATTCATTTCTTCCGGTTTTCTAGATGACACAATAATTTTTTCAAATTTTCAAAATAATATTTAATACAAGTAAAAATAGTTTTTGTAATTAGCAGTCGGTTTCAAGGCAGCGTAACAGCACCGCACTCAGCAACAACAACAAAGAAAAATTATTAACAACGGAAATCAAGTTCTGGAAGTCGATATTTCTTCTTGAAATTTCCTTCATAAAATTCGTCTAGCACCAATAGTTTTTGAGTAATTTCCAAAAAAGTAGACCCCTTTTCTTTGAAATCTTTAATTGTTCATAAATTTTGCAACTGTTTATGTGCGGGTTTGAAATTTTGGCACATTTTTTTAGACATCATAACGCGTTCAACGAGTTGTCGCACGTATTTTACATTGCAGTGGCAAGAATTAACACGTTTTTCAACTTGTTGACTAGACTATCAGGATAAAATGCTATTTGGCCTTCGGGTTTCAAATTAAACGCACCTCATGCACATGGAGTGTAAAGAACGTTCCAAACACTCTGATTCAAAGTATTTTACGACGAACAGTAACGAAGTTTCGCGAGAATAGCCGATGATGAACTATCTCTCTCTAAAACCGAGCTTCTTTGTCTGACTGTCACTTCTGGGGAAGTACATTTTAGTTTTTCTCCTTGGTGTATAATCAAACTGTTTGTGTATTAATAGTAAAACTTACATTTAGCTCACTGATTCATTTAAGTGAAGTCTGCACTCACCTGCAACAAAAAACAACAAAAATATTAGTACGTCTTATAAGTATAAACTTTGAAGAATAGTACATCTCAAAATTTACCTCACAAAATTCATACTCTCATTGTGTACGTATTCTTTATTCTAATTAGATTTCATGTTTGTATTTTTTATCTCTCTCACACATTTCATAACAAAGGTAAGAAATGAATAATATGAAGCTCTTCGGAAAATATATTACGGGCCTCGAAGGCATTATTAAATTATTCTTTACATGTTTATGTAGAAACTTAATTCTAATTTTATGAAAAAATAGAGTAATATTAAATTGGAATTTATTTTATCTCGATTTAGGTGAGTTGCGCTGTCGTGGGTTGTATTGCTATTGAAAAACTTATTTTTGGAATTCTTGAAGAAAAAAATATTAAACAACTCAATAACTTGTAAACCAGATATGACATCAATTTCCTTCCGCAATAGAATTCAGCCCATTTAGCTTTAACAAATGTAGATCGTCCTTCAGCACCATTACTGTGAATCCATTATTTATCGAACAATTTTCAGTACTTAATCATCAATTAATCATGAAACAAGGCTCGATTATTTTTAAATGACTACTCGAAAACAATGATAATTACAGTATCGGAAAGTGATTATGACGGCGCGTGTTTTTAGGGCCAAAGGGATAAAGGGGATTGGTTTAAGGGTTGTGGAGAGGTAGAAGGGTAGAGAGCGGCCGTTGCCTTATTAATTTTCCGAGAGGGCGCAGTTCGACAATCCATGCTGGGGCGCGCCATAATAGAACGAGCTTCAGATGGATATTTTCATCTCATCACTCGCTGATAGATTCACAGTCGTTCCAGATGTGAACTTGTAAAAATTACTCTTTGTTCGGTTATTAAAATGTCGCGGCTATTGATTTTGAAATGGTTTTGTGTGAAAGTTTAATAATGAAAAAACTGTCTATTGTCAAATTTACAACTTTATGACAGCTGAAAAACATTTTAATACAGGAAAATTAATCACCTAGTTGAAATAATTAAATAAATCATAAACAAGCTTTAAGCTTATAGTTCTTGATGCAAAAAGTTATTATATATAAAAACGCAAATCGCATACAAATTGACTTGTTTATTGAGGGCGATAAATGCAGTTTCGACCCGCCCTCTCATTTACCAAGCTCCTAAGGGCGCGACCTTATCATCACCTAGTTAATATCAATCGCAATTATCCACAAACGCAACAAACGCATGTTTACATGAGCGTCCACATAAAATATATTGATGGGGTGCACGCATTGAAATAAATATAAATAAAATAAATATTAGTCATGCCTTTTACCCGCCATGGGTGAGGCAGTCACTTATAATGCACTCTAGATTTATTTGAAGCCAATCCCATTGATCTAGTGCCCATACACTTATGTCAGCTCGTATCAGTGAACATTTTATTTGATTATTTGCGTTATAAGGGAAAGCACCCCCTAAAGCCGGTGTTTATAAAAGGCAATGACCATCCCACAATCGATCTTTCATATAAAGATAACGAATAAGCTAACATTTAATCACATAAATTAACTATCCTCTATTGTTATCCGATAGTATCTCCATGGCACGAGTAATCGAAATAGTGTACCTATATATAGAAGCAAAGCCCTCTTCAACACAAAAGGAAATGCTGCAATACTTGGCAATAAAACAAACTAAAGAAAGAATCAATGTTTTGGAGAGGCTCTCCTCTCAGTACCGATGCCGATATTTTGATGTATAATGGCTACTGTAGATGGCATGTTAAAGATAAGGACTCAAATGAATGGGTCCCCACAGGATGAGAGGCCGTTCGATGGTATAGAGAACCGGGCTGGTTTCAAATTGGCATGATCGGATTATGAAGAGCTTTGGATTTATACAGGGCTGGATTTATCATCCGTGGGAAGAATTTTAAATTTCTTTCAGTTGTACGAACATATATTCGTCTCCAATTTCTTTCATATCTGCTTTTTAAATAATCATCAACTTCTTGAGATGGAATAATCATGATATGTCAATATTTGATTCGAAATTGTGCTACCTATACCTTCCTCAATTCGGTACGACTGATATTGAAGAACTCATTTCAAATATGTTAACATCAATAATATTTGACGATTCTAAGAAATATTTACATAACAACCATCGTCAAACAGCTTCTTAAAAAAAAATTCTTATTTCTTGCTTTATGCAAGCTTTGTTCGTATATTCGTATAAATCACACAAGTTGTGTGATTACATTTAGTTGAAAATGAAGTGAGAACGGGGTGACCTGTTTCTTTAAATTTCAATCATCTTTGCGTACTTATTTCCTCCCACTGTAACTCGTTTACGATTTCGAGATAGATAAATTCACACTGCGCGTCTTCTCTGCGTCATCATTTGATGAAATCTTCTCTTTGATTATACGCCTGGTTTGAACGTACCCTCGGCGCAAGATGCATTATTTAAATAGGATATTCTCTACTTTACACGCAAAAATCTCCTGCAGTTCTCGTCTTCAGTTCATTTAGATTTTTTCTTGGAATCGAATTAGAATTCATTACTTGCTGAAGTAGTAATAAATTCATCATATTCATCCACTAACTCTCAATATTCAATTTTTGTGGATATTATATATGAAGGTGTATACTATATTACCTGGAGTTTTAACGGTCACAAATTTTTGCAAATATCCCTGAAATGATGAGAGCTACCAGAAAATTAGGTAAGAAAACGTTTGTAGATCGTTGAATTCTCTATAAAAAAGGTATCAATACATTTTTCTCTACGAGTCACTGTTTTCGAGTTATCACGATTTCCGCACCACCTCTGAGGTAGTGTACTCGATCCTTTTTTTCAACGTGGTTTTCCCACTTGTTTCTTCCTCTTCGCTCTCTTCTTTCTATTCTTGCTTAATTTGTTTTGACTGCTCTAAGAGAGATCAGTTAGATTCTCATCGATTTCGAAAGAATCTTCATCTGTTGCATTTGATTCAGCATTAGTGCAATAGTGGCCTCGACAATAGACACAGACTGGTGAACAAAATAATCCAACTTTTCTGCACCCATAATTGTTCGTCTTTCTTGCATTTACAAATAAATTGTATTCAGCAGTTTCTCTGGAGCAGGTGGAAGTAAATTCTAGATTAGCTTCAAACTATTATCCATCAATTTCCAGCCTCATTCTTCAGGATTCAGTTCATTGTCCAACCACACTTGCACTTGGTAGAACACACAAAACAAATGTTGATAAACAGAAGCAGATGTTGGAGGAAGACAAGATAACTGAACCTCTTTATTCCACATTCAGTTAAAGATTCACTGCAAATGAAGCAAATTTCTGACATATTTATGAAATTTAGTAACGGCACAGTTTAAAATGAAAATATCAGCTACAAATACATCTATTTATTACGAAAAACCATTCAAAACTGACTGGATTGTTGAAGGCCAACCGATAAATGGAATTAGGGACGGCCGTTGACTTACTCATATTCGTCAATTTTTCACGTATAGTATTTCAGAGCATGAGTCACAAAACCAATATTCCAATATTCTCTTCTTGAAATGGATGACCCGTTGATGCATACTGTCCACATATAAGTGCATACTCGTATTTTTTAGTTTTGAAATCGCAACAACTCGAGAACAGTGCTTTGTAGGAAAAAAAGTATTGACACTCTCTTTGTATAAAATTTTACGATCTACAAACTGTTCCTATCCATTTTCCCAGTAGCTCTCATAATTCCAGAAATATACGCAAAAAACAAAAAATTGTGACCTTTGGTCTCGGATAAAAGACAACACACAAGCGGGATTGATAGGGACCTTTGACAGCATTTGTAATGACGTATTCAACACCTGTGCAATAATCCAGCTTGTTGGGAATAAATGCAAACTGGAATGTTTATTTTGTCTGGATTATCCCTCTGGTGATCTGTTCGTATGAGGACACAAGACAAGTCGCAAATCACAACCTATTTCTTTAAGCGATTAATTAACTATTGATAGGAAGTCCTACTAATTCTAATTAAGATATTTTCAAGAGTCAGTTTTTAAAATTCAATTGAATTCTGTATGTTTATCCGTAATTGTTATGATTAGTAGACCTGTTCGTATGTGGACAAGCTGCAGGTTACGAAACTTCACAAATCCTGACTATTTTTTTTTTTTTTTGATCGATGAAGTAACTATGGTACTATAACTCTATTGATTTTTATGATGATTATTCGTTAGTCTCTGTCCGTTGGCCAGTACGTATGTAAACATGCTAACGGCGGCAAATTTCAATGTATTAAGGTGATTCTCTCTTTCTGCGATTAATCAACTATTATTAGAGAGCCCTTGGGTTTCTTAGATAATTAATTTTTCAGAATGCCATTTAATTTTGTATGTTATTTCATTAAAATTGATTTACTATTTCGGCCAGTAGACCTGTACGTATGTGTACATACTGCAGTCTGTAAATCTCAACAAATCCTGATGTGATTTTTTTTTTTAATTCATTCATCAACTATCGGACTATAAAATCTTATTGATTCTATCATGATTTGTTGAAAAGTTGATTTATAATATAGTCCAGTCAATAGGGAATATGGATGAAATGTAAAATTCGTTCAAATATTTTCATTCCGAATTTTTATTGGCTTTATTTGTACTAAACCATCATTTTGGTAATTAATATCTGTTCAATTGCTTGAAATCAATAAATGAAAGTGCAAATTAAGCGAGGGAAGATCATAGTTCTAAAACGCAACATCATTGGTTAAAGCGAAACGTGACGTCAAATACTATGTCAACAAGTGCGCACTACTTACATTTGTATGGAATTGCAGGCTTTTGTTTAGAAAACATAGTAATAACGTGTGTGCTGTAAATTCGTTTATTGTTTAAGTGTAATTTTAGCATCCTAATGACAATATAAATCATTTAAAACAGTGGTTTTGTGAAAGCACAATCGAATAATTTGTCAAGAATATATCCATTCATGATATCGTCTTATTCTCTTTCAAAACCAAAATTTACGTCCGCTGAAGTAAAAAGAGTGAACACTGCAAAGTAATTATTCAATAATAACACATTATGTACGCTATTTTAATAAATACAATCCGAAATATGATAAGCAGTGAACATAACCTATAATTTTTGTTTGTTTTAAAAAGAGCAAATGTTAAACGAAGCCGCATACATACACTGTATTTTATTGCTTAAACTTATCACATATAATGTTATTCATGATCTGTCAAGTTTATTATGATACTTCATCTCTTCTGATAACCTTACATCATTTCTTACGTATTTTAAAACCTGTCTGGATTGGAAAAAAGACTTTACCAGGTACATTTCTGATAGTATTTTGCATTCAGGCACAATGCAATACTTATAAACTGACTTTTGACCTTTTTTAATACTGAAATAAGTTGAGAACGATAACACCTGTAGTAAACAATGGACTGTAATGTCACTGGATATGGTATTTGACGTCATGAATAAAGCGCGCGAAAATGGCGGCGTTTTAACAGCTTAAAATTATTCTCAATTTTAAATATTTTTTTAAACTTGATTACAGTTATAACAATGTAAACAGTGAATTAAAAATATAAAATAAATTCATCAATACACCCGATTTAGACAAAAAATTACTCAATCTACCAATAGATAGTACTGATTTTTTTAATTGCAGGAATATCTTTTTTGTGGCATGTTCAATGATTGTGCAAAAATCCTATTTTTGATCAGTTTTTTGCAAATATCTCATTTTCTAACGGTCGTAGAGCATTTGAGATCAACAGTAAAATTTAGGTACATCCTTTTCTCTACAAAAAAGATTGTATGACTCATTTGTGTATCTACAATCGTTAACGAGATATCGCGCGCAAAAAGTTATATAATTTATCGACGATATAAAATAATATTTCAAATATTTTACTTGCTTGTGAACTTGTAACACATTTATATACTTATTTTGATGAGAATATTAGTTTTGAGCATACCTGAATCCATTTTGACCATTTTTGGCATGATTTCGGTACGTGTGCGTACGTATGCATGTATGCAGCTCGCAAATCTATCTAATAATGTAAAAATTTTGTATTTAAAACTGATTTAAGGTCTAGATGTGCACCTCGCATTATGGTTGAGAACGTACTTACTTGAAACATTTTTTGAATATTTTGCATAAATTCAAAAAAATACAAAATAGCTAGCCGTGGAATGTTAAAATTCAGTACTTGAAATTGTTGTAGCATCTTGATGGTTATCTTATATTTTTGTGTCGAACGGCTGAACTAGAAAGGCACTTTATATAACAGTCATTTCGAATTTGTCACGTAAATTCAAAACAATCTTAGCATATCGAAATTTTGTATTGAGTACTTGTGTGACATCTAGTTATACACCTCGCATTATGACTGCCATCGATTTAACCGGAAGTGCAGGACAGTTTTTCGAGTTTTTGGCATAAATCCCGAACGATTCGCTGTAGAATCTTGAAATTTAGTATTTAAAGTAATTGTAGCATTCTACTCCTTGGGTGGAGCAGAAAAGAATGCATGATTGCTCGTCGGAGCATGTTTTACCCGCGGTATCTCATTCAAAGTTATAGATACGCAAATAAGTCATATAATCTTTTTTGTAGAGCAAAGTGTGTAATTTATTTTAATTCCTGACCTCAAATGCTCTACGACCGTTATAGAATGAGATATTTGCGAAAAACTGGTCAAAAATGGGTCTTGGTCTTTGGCCTTATGTATCTCCTGGAGCACCATGATTTGATAATATGATTTTCTCCAACACTGTTTTGGAACTTGCATATTCCATAACCAAAAATTAAGTTGGAACGAATGACATTCCAAAAAATCGTTTAGAATGATTCCGTAAGCCTTTAGAATCATTTCGACGAATCAGAAGCTGTTAGTTAGGCTACTACCATGGTTACCTCCTAAAAATTCAAGTATTCATATCTGGATTTGACGTTTGACATTTAATTATTTTTCAAGTTTCCTCTGAAATATTGGTGAGTTTCCAAAACCTTGTTAGAGAAAGTATAGTCTACAATATGTTTGGAATGGCGTATTCCACACTCGCGAACCGTAATCCTCGCCTTCGGCTCGGTTTACAAACTTTTCGCTCGTTCAGAATATAGGCCATTCCAATACTTATTGTAGAATATACTATTCACACACTCATTGAACATGCGATTGATTCTCAATGATTTTTTTGGTGATCATTTTCTAAAATGTATGATTATTTGTTATAATTGTCTCCGTCCGTTGACCTGTATGTATGTTGACGTGCTGTAGGCTGCAAATCACAACTAATCCTATTGATTTTCTTCTTTATCGGTTGGTCAATTATTGATCTAAGATTCTATTGATTTTTTTTTAGACTTGTTGAATGGTTCATTTATAATATGCAATTCATTTTTGTATCTTTTGACCTGTACGAATGGAAGCACGATAAGTCACAAATTATAACGTATCCTGATAATTCTTTCTTTCAGCGATTAATCAACTATTAGTTGGATGCCTTATTGATTTTCGTGATGAAAATTTGGGTAGTCAATTTTTAAAATACAATTGAATTTTGTATATTTATTTCGGTCACCACACCTCTACGTATGTCGACATAATACAGGCTGTAAATCTTCACAAATTCTAATGATATTTTTTTTAGTCAATTACTCAACTATTGAACTACAACCCTATCGATTTTTGTGATGATAGGTTGAATATTTGACTAATTATGCAATTTATTATTCGTTGTCGTCTTCTTCTGTTGACCTGTATGATTGTAGACACGCTAGTGGTCGCAAATCTCAACATATTATACTGATCCTTTTTTTCCTCGATTTTTATGATGATTTATGCAATAGTTTACTAACAATTCTACAATATTTTGTATAAAAAATGTTGCATATGTGAATGAGCCAGGAACCGGCGTTGGTCAATATAAACGTTGTTTTAAGAATTATTTCATTTCAGTAAAGTAGCTTTGTCTCAAAATATTTACAAATGGTTTTGTATTACAGCTTTTACCGGTTGGAATGCTTATAAACATAACATTGGTGGAAAAATAATCAACATTTGATAATTGAGGTTCTCATGGCTTTAAACATTAACCTATATTTCATCAAACATTATGATGTAAAGGGTAACTGTATATTATAAATCAATTAGTGAGTAAGAATTAATTATCTACTTCGATGAAAGATTAAAGAAAATAGTTTGAAAATTCCGAACTATAATCGCTTTACCATATTGATTAAGTATTTGTAAGATGTCAGTCAAGATAAACATAGAAAAATTATTTGTTGATCAATTATCTAAATAAATATAAAATGAACGTAAAGCAATCAGCAAATTCAATCTGAATTACAGCAAAATAGACATATCAGTCCAGATCTAAAAAACATGAAAGAATAAAGCAACAAAATCGAGGCAGAAGGGCTTTTCGAAATCGGAAATGCATCAGATCTCCACATGAAGAGAAATCTTATTATTGATAGCGGATTTGGTCGCAAAAGTATCTCATTACAGCCCTGAATGCGACAGCACAATTGGAAACTAGTTTCAAATCGGATTATCTGCTTCCCCTTCAAAATACTCGATTTCAATAACACAGCCGCTATAGAGTCTACATTGAAAAGAAGTCCCTTGACGAGAGAACCAGAGCCGCGCTGCCACCAATTCACGGCCCAGCGATCCATATGTGCCAGCCAGGTATGAATAAATACGAAAGAGTATTATAGAGTCTCTACAGATTCAATTAAATTGGAATATTGATGTTTAATTGAAGAATTTTCCCTTATATACATTCATTCACTCACATCCTATCTAGAAGGATAAGATATGGAACAAGAAAGCTGAGGATTGAACATAATTGAAATGAATTATTCTGTGGGAGATTAATGGTTGAATTCTCAAAGTGTTAAGACTCTATCTGCTAAACCTTGCTTCTATAATTACAATTTTAATGAAGACAAAACTATATTCGCGGTATTGGAACAGCGGATGCTTAATATGCTGATACTGGAATAGAGTTCCGTTACCTCAAGGAATCTTCGTTTTGTCACTTTTTAGTCCAACTGAATTCCAAAAGCGTTTTGAAAAAGATCAATTTTGGAATGATTTGCTTGATTTGTGTGTAAAAACATTGAAAAAATATGAACAAGCACATTACATCCAGTTAATAATTGAGGAAAAGAACAAAACAATCCAATCTTGGCAAAACTAAAGCCCCACAATAAATTATTACTATTAATCCTACTGATATAAAGTTGAAATAAAAATGTCATCAAAGCGAAAGAGAGACAATCTCCCAATCGTTGTATTTCCCATTGCCATCTCAAGGGACTTTGCCCTTTCGGAGCCCAATCCATATCCGTTCTCGTCGACAATCTAATTCGGCCACGGGCCAAACTACATAGCTTATTATATTGTGAAGGAGACAACTGCGCGAATATACTGCATATGTCACTATTCCAGACTTTCAGTAGTTCTCTGGAACGACGGTACAATGAGAATTTATGCGCCTGCTTATTTTTATCAGATCCAGATCGGAAAACGAGGAAAAATAGATGAATTTAATGGTTCGCTTTTTTGTTTTGTTGCGTGGCGTCGGTTTGATAAGAAAACTTTACTGTTTTCATTTGTTTTAGGATTGGTTCTTATCGTGAGGTAAATAGTATCGAGCTGCCTGAGGTTTCAGGAGTAAGAATAGATAAAAAAGTCTCATTATTTATTATAATGACCATAATGATCAGTTCGTTATAAAACTACAAGAATACTCTTCAATTCTGCATCAAAGAATTGACATTACTTTCTAGCAATAATCACCTTTGTTAACCGTGCGCTCTTCTTTGAAACAAGAAACAAAAGTTAATCCCAGGATTCTAATAATAAATCCTACGAATGAAAGAATAACATTCAGTTGGTGCCGCAATGAGAAAGTGTAATTTTTCACTCGGAATGATAAAAGAAATTCGGATTAAAATGTTCACGAGTAATTGATGGACTCCAGACTAGCATTTAAACATTTGTTAAAGCACATACTTCAGTTTAATTGGCGGATACGTTAATTAATTTTTGAAACAGTGCTGGAGAGTCACTGTTTTTGTTGGACTATTTGTCTACGATCAATCTGTCTTTACGTGGAACATGCATTTAATCTATGGAATCACGCATCAACAGAGTTTAAGATAGAATTTTTTTTTGCCAAATAGGGACATTTAACTTTGATTAAATCATTCAATTTGTCCAGTAATGAAGTGGTTTATGAGCACTGCACCATGAGTATCCCAGAAGACCGTTGACATGACTTTACCGGCAGATATAACTATTTTGGCTTTTCGAAGCGCACTTTCCTGTGCTCCAGTTCATTGTTTGGACTGCTGATTTGTCTTTGGCGGATAGTGATGAATCCAAGATTCATCTTCAGTGATGAAACGTCGAAGAAACTCAGTGTGATTGCGTTTATATGTCTAGACATTCCTGAGAAATGTTTTAACGAATTTTTCAACAGACGCGGTACCCAGCGAGCAGAATGGAGTGGACGTAGTCTATCGAAACGTTTACAGACTCAGCAGTTTCTGGAACCTCCAGTCAACGATCGTCTAGCATAGAAATATAGATTTTTGAGATGATTTCATTGATCACAACGGTTTTTGAGCGTTCTGTGCGTCCATCATCTTGGATTGACGTACGGCCACTTTAAATTCAGCCGCCGACTTTTTGAGTGTCCAAAATGGCACAGCAGACATCTTAATGTAGAATCTAACTCTTTTTTTAATCTCTGTCGGTCTTAATGGTCAATTCACAATGTGCGCAATCGCAAGGAGTACGAAACCGTAAACATGAACGAAAAGTTGAACTACTGTATTTCAATACCTGTGTTCACAATACTATTACGTATTTCTTACGCTTATGTACTGACATAAGAGCTACATAATGAGAAACGTAAAGTTGAGATGAATTCAAATTTGTTATGTTTACGTACGAAACAACTAATAGCGCATGCGTCAATTTTAAACACATGTTTTCATGTTGACAACAAACTGGATTGAAATGTGTTTTAAATATGACTGACTTAGAATTTTTGATAAAAAAAAACAACAATTTCTTCCTCGTCTTCATATTTTTCTCATTGGTGACTTTTATAACGCAGTTTCAATAACAATGAAACAATCGCAAGATCTTATTCAGACATCATATAATAAAACAAAACAAACTAAATTTCAAACTGTTAAAAGTGAAACGAAAGAAAAACAGTAAACACAAAACAGAATATTTGAATACGACAATCACAGAAAACAACACAATACATCAATAACCCTGATTTGTACCAACGTAAAATGTAAAAACCATTTTATTTTGATATTTTACGATACGACCACTATGAACGAACGTAATTTCTTACATTTATGTTTTTAGGTACTCCTTTATGCTTACGTACATTGTGAATTGGCATTAAGCCTTTCAAAACGAAGTATCCAATCACAATACGAACTTCAATTTTATCCATTTTATAAAACAGACAAAAATCGTTTACTTATCGTCACTGCTACACCAAATTTACTGAACACAAATCTGAAACTTTGTACAGTGCCATTATGGTCATACTAGCAACATCTATGCTTCCGACCGAGAGCTTTTTGAACTACCCTCGTATCTTGAGAATGGGACAAGTAATCGAAGTAGGCCATATTTAGAAAAGTTGGGAGCAAACAGCTGATATAGATATGTGTATCATGAGGACAGAACAAATGGCCCTCAGGAATACAGATATAAGGACCTCACTACAAACAAGGACTCATAATGATAACAGGCAACCAAAATCTGAATTGGTACGCGCATATTATAAAAATGGGACTAAAGAGAAAGAAGAATAACTGAAACAAGCACAAAGTAAAACCAGGAGAAAAAGGACGTCTAGAAAAAAATAGATGGATGAAATCAAAGAAGTAAGAGAAAAAAGGCGAATCCATGAAATAGATGAAGAAGCTTTAACGAATAGAATAGAATATAAGTAAATGATATAAGAGAATAGGAAAGCACCCAAAGTAGGCCTAGAGAAGAAAAGGATAAGAGATACCAAGGAAAAGATAAATATTAATGAAATTGACAATTATAAATGATGAAGCTTTGATAAACAGAAAATGAAAAAACTTCATTATAAACTACCGCAACCACGACTTAACGTTCATTTGGGCATAATGGAAGATAATAAATGATAGCTTGGCCTCATATTATTTAAATAGATACTAGGGTCAAAATTCGACCGTAATTCATTAGATTTCAAGTTTTAGGACCAGTTTCACTTATGCCAGTTGAATTTATCCAAAGGTTATTTCATACGGAGACTATTGTTGATACAATTGTAACTATAGTTACTAACTCAAAATAACCCCAGGATAACTTTAACTGACTTTGGTGAAACCGGGCCTAAATGTTGTTGAATTTAACCTTCCATCTCCGGGGGTTGTTATCCGACGCCCTATCCAAATCTGAGATAAAAATAGTGGTTCTTATTCAAGACTTTAACGTGAGTTTCTTTCACTCCCCTCCCTCTTCCACCCCGGTGAGGTGAAAATTAGATGTCAGATATTTTTCCATTCGGTGAATATTCCAGCAAAAAATGATATCGTTTTCAGCAGTAAATTAAAATGACATACCCTGCATATAATTTTAACTCTCTGCGCTTCTTTTCCATATAAAGTATCCCAAGCTCCACATTTCTTTGTGCGCGCAATATGTTTAAAATGGGGTACAAAGCTTTCTCTTCACATGTCAATATATAGATGTAGCGATGTGTCATATAATATTATGAGGCAAATAAATTCTTCCGATAGAAGAACAAGCATCAATGTGGAAGTATTAGTGGCTTGAATAACACTGGGTATAAGGGCGTTACTTAATTAAAAGAGGGTTTTATTCCCTTTTACAAAAAATGGAAGTCTTTGGATATGACGGCCAACCAAGAGAACTGTTAACACCAAAATCCATTGGTCTTATCAAAAAAGAAGACATTAGAGAGAGATAGCAGCAAGATTTGGACCTTCCAAAAGTACCGTCCATCTACAATTAACGACCATCTTCACATAATCAAAATGAGTGCTAGGTAGAAGAAGCTATCATGAACATAAAAGAATTGAGTTGCAATCTTACTAAAAACACCTAACTACTTTTAGAAGATCAAATTGGGCATGAGAGAAAGTGAAAGAAGAAGGATTATTTCCCATCCAAATCAAAAAGGGCATGTATGAGGTGTTCTCGTCCTCTTATAGTCAAGTTAAAAAGTTGCTGAAGGAGTTTTGGTCAGCTGGCCAGTTTACACCAGAAACTGATAGTTTTACCTAGAAAAGAAGATAAAGGAGATTGCAGCAAAATTTGGACTTCCTAAAAGTACATACCATCGTCGACCGTCTTCACATGAGGAAGAAAGTGTTGGGTGGTTGTCTGGAAGACCTAAATAAGCTATTACGAACAGAAAAGACTGGAAGAAATAAATGCAACCTGGCTCAGTTGGACATAAGGAAAAGCGAAAGAAGAAAGGCATTTAGATGGCATTTAAAGAGTGTTCTCGTCCTCTTATAGTCCAGTTGAAAAGTTGCTAAAGGAGTTCTGGCTTAGACGAAGACACATCAGCTAGCCAGTTTACATAAGAACCTGTTAGTCTTATCGAGAGAAGAAGATCAAAGAGATTGTAGCAAGATTTGGGCTTCCTAAAAGTATAGTCCATCGTGCAATTGACGACCATCTTCACATGATAAAAGAAAATGCTGGGGGATTGTCTGGGAGAGTTGAAGAAGCTATTACGAACAGGAAAGAATGAAAGAAATGAATGCAACCTTACTGGAAACTCACACAAAGACAACCCGAAGCTCATTTGAACTTGAGAAAAAGTGAAAGAAGAAGAGGGATTATTTTCCACCCAAACTGAAAAGTGTTTAGATGGCAAGTATAGAGTGTTCTCGCACTCTTATAGTCCAGTCAAAAAGTTGCTAAAGGAGTTCTGGTTTGAACGAAGACACGTCGGCTGGCCAGTTCACACTCGAACCTGTTGATCTTATCGAGAAAGGAAGATCAAGGAGATTGCAGCAAGATTTGGATTTCCCAAAAGTACGATTCATCGTGCAATTGACGACCATCTTCACATGAGAAAAGAAAGTGCTAAGAGATTGCCTGGAAGAGTGAAAGAAACTATTACGAACACAAAAGAATGAAAGAAATGATCCAACTTTACTTAGAATTTACACAAAGACTCCCCGAAGCTTATTTGGACATAAGAGAAAGCGGAAGAAGAAGAGGGATCGTTTCTCACCTACATCAAAAAGTATTTAGGTGGCATGTATAGAGTGTTCTCGTCCTCTTATAGTCCAGTTGAAAAGTTGGTAAAGGAGTTCTGGTTTGGACGAAGACACGTCGGCTGACAAATTTATACCAGAACCTGTTGGTCTTATCGAGAAAAGAAAATCATGGAGATTGCAGCAAAATTTTGGCTTCTCAAAAATACGCCCCTACATTTAATTGACGACCATCTTCATATGAGAAAAGTATGTGCTACAAGAAAGTCTGGGAGAGTTAAAAAGCTATTACAAACAGAAAAGAATGAAAGAAATACATGCAACCTTACTGAGAACTCGCACAAAGACTACCCGAAGCTCATTTGGAAATAAGGGAAAGCGAAAGAAGAAGAGGGATTGTTTTACAACAGAATTAAGAAGGCTTTAGATAGCATGTATATAGTATTCTCGTCCTCTTATAGTCTAGTACAAAGTTGCTAAAGGAGTTCTGGTTTGGACGAAGACACGTCAGCTAGCCATTTTACTCCACAACCTGTCTTATCGAGGGAAGAAGGTCAAGGAAATCAAGAAGGTAGCAGTAAGATTTCCCAAAAGTACAGTCCATCGTACAATTAACGAGCTATCAAGAAGAGGAAAGAATGAGAGAAATAAATGCAAATTTACTGAGAACTCACACAAAGTCTACCCGAAGTTCATTTGGGCATAAGGAAAAGTGAAAGAAGAAAAATAATTGTTTTCCTACCAAATAGAAAAGGCTTCAGATGGCATGCATGGAGTGTTCTCGTCCTCTTATAGTCCAGTAATAAAGTGGCTGAAAAAGTTCTGGTTTGGACGACAGACTATCAAAGACATTGAGCACCTTGACTGATCAGTATATGTTTACATCACAAAATGTTTGTCTTATTGACAAAAATGATCAAGGAGGTAGTAGCAAGATTCAAGTTTCCCAAAAGTACAGTCCATTGTGCAATTAACAACCATCTTTACATGATATAAGAAAGTGCTAAGTGGTTGTCTGGAAGAGTTGCTGAAGCTATTACGAACAGAAAAGACTAAGAAATAGATGCAGCCTCACTGAGAACTCACACAAAGATAACCCGAGGCTCATTTGGACTTAAGGAAAAGCGAATGAAGAAGAGGGATTATTTCCCACCAAATCAAAAACTGTTTAGATGGCATGTATAGAGTGTTCTCGTCCTCTTATAGTTCAGTTATAAAGTTGCTAAAAAAGTTCTGGTTTGGACGAAGACACGTCGACTGGCCAGTTTACACCAGAATCAGTTAGGTCTTAACGAGAAAAGAAGATCAAGGAGATTGCAGCAAGATTTGGGCTCCCCAAAAGTACGGTCCATCGTGCAATTAACGACGATCTTCACCCGAGGAAAGAAATTAAAAAGCGTGTGGATGAATTGTACGAAGATTTGTAGGCCTGTTATTGCACAGTAAGAAAGTGAGTGGAGAATACTAGTTTTGGAAGATGAACTATCGAAAACGGCAAGTAGAAGTACACTAGAAACGTTGCTCTTAGCAATAAAAGATGATTGATATTTGAAGATCTGCTATTGAATACCATTTTGGCTTTGGCAAAGTGGATGCTAAATGGGTGCCTGGATTTCCATGTCCATAAACTGCAAGGCAACGCAAAGAGTCGCAGTTCGTATAGTCCAAACGTTTTTCCAAACCAAATTCGAAAGAAGAAAAAAAATCAATTTCAGACAGCTACTTCAGGTGATTTTCAAGAAAATATTGTACACAGTTCAATATATACTAGAAGTGGGTTTATATTAAAGGAGACTAAATTGGAATAAAATGATAGTCTTACTTTGTTTTGAGATCATCCTCGTACTTTTTAGTCGATGAATGACAGTACACGCATTTGGTTCGTGCTCCAAACTTCATCTTCTAAAAAAATTTACCCTGAATAGTGTTGATATGAAATTTTCGTAATATATAACAGAGGTGGCAGTTGTGCGGATCGCAAACCGCTTGCGGTGCTCGCGGGCGGCTCTTGCGGGTGTATGATGCGTTCTCATACAAAATAAACGTATGTATGAAGTATAAAATATGCTATTCATCTGCGGAGGTTGATTCTGGCTGACCAAAGAAAGGAGGAATTGTTTGATTGTTTTTTTATTATGGAAGATGAATAAATGGATCTTTCAGATATACTATTTTCAAGTAAAACTTTCTTCAAAGGTAGTACAGGCCATTCCTGATGAAGAATCACTATAAATCAATAGATTTTTGTAAAATAGTTGTTTTTATCGATAGAGGACAGGCCGATTTTCAATTTTTTCAAATTTATTCTAATAAAAAAGATTTTAAGAAGATTTGGAGGGATCTCATCGTGCTTTCTCGCCATTTAAACTATCAGTATTTTTCAAATCTTGTTTTGCATGAAATTTCGGGGGCGTGTAATGGCAACATTAATTAGGGCGTGTCTTTAAGTACGAGTCGTATACAAATGATCCCAGACAAATCTAATTTTAATTCCGATGCTAATGAAATGATTTTTTATTGTCTATTTTCTTAGTGGTTGAAATATATCACCCCATTTTCTTAATTTGAAAGTGGGGCTTTCTAGGCAGGGGGTAATTCATTCTAGTACGTTTTGAAATTAAACTACATAATGTATGGGCTACATTATCAACCAGTATGATTTATACACATTTAGTTAATGAGAAAAAATGTGTGATGTTCAGAGATTCAAACATGAAGTGTACGATATATTTACAGAAACTGACGACAGTTTAAAAGCTTAATTCAACACCTTTGAAGGGTACTCATGAGCGCACACTCGCCTATGTATGTATATATTTCAAAATATGCACGTAGAAGTATTGCAATACCGACAATTTTAGAGCGATCGAGAAGTCGACGTAATTTCAATATATTAATGAATATCGAATTCGCGTAAGTAAGAGATACAATTTGCCCACTTTTTCTTGATTGAAAAAAGATCTGAACTGAATTGAATAGGAAAATACTAAGAATCATACATTGGATTAACACCGGGAAATGTCGTTTTCTATATTAATATTTCACACTGAATGAAATATTTAATTTCCAGCGTCGTAAGAGGCGCACGACGCGTAAATAAATGAACGTCATCTTGTTGACGTCACGTGATGTCGTGCCTGGCACAATGGGGGTGAGTTTGTATGTGTAAGCTTAGCAAAAGGGCGCTACTATCACCTCGTATATGTGTGTGTAGTTTGACATTTGGACAAGTTGCTTGCCGATAGTTTTTGACGTTCCAGGCAAAAATCAGATTTGTTTTGTACAAATCTAACTTTCAGGAGCTATTACTCGTCAGAAAATATATTATTTCTAGTTTCCTGCTTTCGGGAGCAGAGCTGAAATATTTATTTTGAGAACTGGAGTCAATTAGATTTCATTGATTATACATTCAGGAGTTTGGGAATACTTTGACGAGATGTATCGAGATAAAAGCTTAAAAAGAAAAGGTTAATCGTTTTTTCTGGTACTATTGAGAGATTTGTATTGGTATTTGTTTGTTTCTGGATCATAAACATGAAGCTGAGCTTCGTTCGCAGTCACTGTTTGATCTTTAAAACGATTGCAATATAATTTTATGGTAAATATAATTAATTCAGAGTAATATAAAGTAATGCTGATTATTTTGGGTGTATCGGGTTTCCAATAGTATATGATATTGTGTTAAGCTGCTTCTAATGCATTTGCAGGGCTCAACCGACATTAATGCTCATACATTCATGACTAATTAACTACCTATAGGTAGTTACATTGCCATTTAACTAACACCAAGCTAACAGTGTTCCATGCATCTGATCGATCACATATCTGACATACATTTCATAATTTATTGCATCGGAATTGACTTGATGCCAAACTTGTCACCTATTTGGAATAATGGGCAAGCAAGAAGATCAGATGTAGTTTACGTCGTCAAACACGAATTAATTCTTTTGAAAAGTTATTAATTGAGTTAGCAATGGTGATTCATCGGATGAATCAGAGTACAGTAAACCCGTGTTTTCTGTAGTGTTATTGACACCTTTGTAACACGTGCAGGTATCATAGTACCAGGCACACAGCGCAGCAGGGGTGCTATATACATCCCCAGGCTGGCATTGACGCCGGGACACCATAGTACGTGGCTTATCATGGGGAAAGTAATCGTACGGTCCATGTCTATGATGCTTTTGACGTGCGCCCTACAGTAATCGATTTTGCTGCCCTGTCTGGCTATGGTTTCATGGTTTCACCACTGGTTCTATAACAAGGGTACTCAAAATTTTCATTTTTGCTACGTATTTTGAAATTTATATTGCAACATTTTGTTTACTACAATTTTGACTGAAAACCTACACAGTTATGTCGACGACTTTTTCGACTCATGCAATACCGATTATGCAACAAAAAAACTCCAAATTTTCACTCCTGAAATTCGAACAAAGAACAATAAGTGTCCCAAAAGAACACAAGAACACGCAATAACTTCAAAATCGTACGATTTTATGAGGCTTGCTGGACTGTACTGAATGTACTAATGAGGATGGAACACGTGTCTACAGTTACCGTCTTATTCAGGATTGTTGTATAAACCGACTCCTGGCTTTGTAATTTTGTGGAAAAATCCGGTTTTGATTTCTAACAATTTATCAAACTCTGTTTCCTGGACGATTTTACGACTTTACAGTGTCCTGTATTTCTTTGAAGGTTCTTTTATTGAAATTTTGGGAAACTCACGACCAGGTGGAGGGCTCAAAATTCGATTTTTATAATTCACCAATACAAAATAAATATCCCAGAAAAACACAAGATTCAGTTTCTTGTTGACCTACTTGATTGAACACAAATTGCTGATATTCTTATTAAATTTAAAGTACAGGTATTGATATTCGGTCTATATTTTTTAATTTGACAAAATATTGTATATAATTTTGTTGACAGACTCCTAATCTTTTGACAAAATGCCACATTTCATATCATGCACGTTTCATGCCAAGGCTGACAAATCAGCAACATTTTCTGGTTTGATTTAAAATTGTAGATCCAATTTGATGAGGTTTAAAGATGTACGTTTCGGTTGTCAAAGCAACCATCTTAAGCATCAAAATCTTGTAGTCCCAATTCTTTATACAAAACAATCGATTTTAGCTCAAATTCTGTAAGAAATCTGTAGCCTTGTATAAAGAATTGGGGCTCATTCTACGGAAAGTTGCTTTGAAAATCGAAACGTTTCGTCAAATTTGATTCACAAATATGAGGGTTATTTCATTCCGATCCTTGAACCAAACCTTCATCAACTATTGTTTAATAAGGATAGAATCAAATTCCCAATTGATATTTTCTGGTCTCGTCACTTGTTCAATAAGAGGAGTGCTCAAAACAATTTTATTTTAATTTAGGTAAATGAAGTCTCAAAATGAAGCAAGATTCCATTTCTTATAAAACTAACGAAGTATCAAGTACAAATATTATTATTGAATTTGCAATCCTGAATTTGACAAAACGTTATTCATAACATCGTTGACAGGCCCCTAATTTTCAAAAAATTCCATGTCAGACAATAAAGTCACTAGAAATTTGTGATTCCAGTCAATTTGGACAAAAAAATGGAAGAATCATCTAGATGATGAAAGCGCATTTTTGACAGCTCATGAATGCTTGTTACTTCAGAGATTTCGCAAATTACCATCTCTCACAGTTACTGAGCTTGAAATCAAGCAGTTTGGGCAAACTTACGAAACAGCAGCTTCCATTTAGTACTAGTTTCAAGTTGACTATTTGATAGGTACATAATTTATGCATGTACAAACTCAAAAATACCTTTTAATCTTCATTGTTTAGTTATTGACTGACGGGAGGTCAAGTGCTGTACCTTAAAATGATAATTTGATCTTTATCAAAGCTATATTAAAAAAAATACACCAAAAAAAAATCAAATTTTCATCCAATAATGATAATTCATTCTAATAAGCTTCAAATTCGCGTCAAACAAGTCATTGAATGAATCCCGGACAGATTTGACAACTGTACATAATAATAGTGACAACCGCGGCGAAAGTTGTAACTAAATTTTTATCTACTTGAATAAACTTTAGTTGCCATATCCCTAATGTTATATATATATCTATGGGCATTCTTTCACTTGAAACAAGTAAATGAATAATTTAATCTTCCACAATCACTGAGCTTGAATTGGAGCAATTTGTGCAAACCTACGAAACAGCAGCTTTTATTTAGTACCAGTTTCAAGTCTGTAAATGATATAGTTGCTGAGAACTCAGCCTCACGCCAGCCAGCCAGCCAGACAGCCAAAGTGAATATAATAGCGCTTTTTTTCAAAAAATGCGCTAAAAATGTATACATAAACCAAGAACTGAGTAGTAAGGAATTGAGGGGAGATCGGAGTAGTAGTCGAAGCGCGTAGAAGTAAAAATGTAATGATTGGTAGATCAGTAACGGAGCGCGCAGAAGTCAACTAGACATTGAACCAGTAGAAATAAATAATCGGAGCTTCTTTTTTATGATATGAAAATTGGCAATAGATCTAGACTACTGGATGTCTACGTTAAAAGTGGAATTTTGTTTTCCAACATCAAATCTTGCACGAATTCAGTTGTATGACAAGCGGCAACATCTTCAAATTTTCGAACGCATCTATTCAATTTGTTAAGGACGTTATAATAATTAAGGTATCGAATGTGTTACAAGGACAATAATACTTGAGGTCAACAGTGTACTTTCCGAGGGCCTCTGGCCCGAGGTGTGTACGTTGACCTCAAGCATTATTGTCTGTTCAACTTCCGTGGTGCCTTCAATATTTTGTTTTATTTCAATCAAAATTTTTAGCAATATATGTTCTGTCATTGTGATTTCTGTCAGAGAAATTACTCTAGTTACTTTCTGTAATGCCCTCGGATATTATTTGTTACGTAGTTACCCTGAAACCAGTATTATTATGACAACAATAATAAATTAATCGGACATTAGAGTATTAATCAATGTTCATAATTTAGATTCTCAAATATACAAGAAAACTTTTCGATTCTTTATGACTCTATTTCAGCTATCATCAAAGCAAGACTTCAAATCTAGTTCCATCATTTCATAGTATTGAATAACAATCTCATACCAAGAAATGACGCTGTTAAATGGAACTGAACATTGGTGAAAATCATAAGGAATCAATTTGAAAAAATTTTTTTTTTCCGCTTTTGAGATTCTTTAGGGATTTAGGGAATATTTTGTGTGCTTTAGGGGAAGGAGGATGGACATATTATTACACAAATTGTGCCCAATTGAACAAAAAAGTAATCGAAAATTTCATCAAAAGATTTCACGATCCATTGCAAAGTGTGAAGACTGTTACTGCATGATTCTGATGTCATCGGTATTTTCCACTGATTGGAGACCCCAGGTTTAAAATGAATTTCCCCTGTCCGTTCAGTTACCGAGATAATTTAGTTTCAGTGAGTACCGACGGCTCTTTGATGACAACATTGAAATAATAAAACAACGAAGCCAGTGCACAACCATTTTTTATTAATGGACAAGTACAATGTACAAGCTGTAAGGGCAGGCCTCGTACGATAAGCCAACTGTTTACAGATCAGCTGTTCGGTTTTCTATTCAATAGATTAATTGAATAGATAATTACCGACTAGATAAATTTATAATTGCTCTATTTTATGTTTCGATTCGTTTTGGAATAGGGTCATTATTGAGCTCAATCGATTCGAGGGTTGATAATGTTGATATCAACTATTAAAATAAAATAAATAGTTCGTCGGGTTTTCAGGCTCGGAAACTTTATATTTAAATCATTTATCAAATCGTGAAATGTTTGTAGCTCTGTTTCTCACGGCATTGAAATACGCGAAAAAACATTAGTCTCGCTTCTGTCGTGTGTATATAGCAACACAGCGTCGCATACGTTTGTCCTGTGACATGTGTGTTGGCAAGGTTTTCTGCGTCATATATTATATTCCACTTGAGTAATGCCTCTCACCACTGAGCAAATATTTGAAGAGATCAGGTCCTTCTCAGAAGCTTTCCAGCTTTCAGGAGTGAAGCGCGAAGCGCTGCCACCAAATTTACTACGCGAGCACTCGTTCACCATGTAAATATTGGCTTCGAAAATGGCACCATCTATCGGCGACATTGTGTACTACAAGCCACCTTACCTACAATGACGCGGGTGGAGATACTTTTTACAAGCACTTGAACAGAGGCTGACGTATCTGTATTTGTATTTCACACTTTGTGTGGTAAATATTGTGCATATATTTATAAACCAAATTAGCCTCTGACATGATTTACAATGAGACTTGTTTAAATTTTTCATGTTTCAATCCTTGATTACGGTAACATTACACCAAATGATTATATAAATAAAAAATATTGAACGTGGTTGAAAACTACTGCACTGAAATTGAAGACCTGTTAGAAGTACTCAATTGTCCAGACTAAAACATAAACTAATTATATTTGCAAATTCTGTTACAAAAGCTTGCGTCTAAAGACGGATTTGGGAAAATGCGAAGCCGAAAAAGTATGGGAAAGTAGCTGGCTGGCGAGTGCATCCCTGGAACCTTCTCAGGCTCAGCGTTCATGATCCAAATGGAAGTCGAGACCGGATTAGAACGAACTTTAGCCTCACAATGTGAATTTCTGGCTGTGAAGCAGCAGCAGTGAGCTTGAAGAGAGATAATTATGCAGCCGAGCGGTGAGAACGGGCCTCTACACGGCCTCATGGTTCCAAATCCGATTAATCTGTTCCTTTGGACGTCGCTGAGCTCCGAGTCGACGCCGCATGGAGCTGCGACAGAGCAGCGACGTCGTATGACGAAGGAGATTTTGCCCAACTTTCAGATTATTTTCGCAACATCTGCATTCATTTCTAAACTTCACATCATCCAAAATTTGCTGAATATGTTATATATTCATTGAATAGTTCATCAAAAGATGTGATAATATTAAATTCGAATCAGAATAATGCATTAAAATTGAAATTTTGTTATAACTGAAGTTCTAAAATAGTCTATTTGAGATGCAGAAGTCGTTTGGAGAATTCTCGGCCAAGTAACGACCAAATGAATTTAATATTTATCAGGATAATCCTCAAGAAAGTACTTTGTACAAGTTTCAACACCGATGATCATAAAAATGGTTGGATTTATTTTTAAAGGAATCTTGTCCGGTCCACTAACACTAAGACCAAAAAAATCATCACAAAGACACACGACGCTGTTTTGAATGATCGCCGACTGGAGGTATGTGAGTTTGCTGATATGAAACAGACATTTGCCCAATGGGCGCCCTGTTAAGCTCTCTACGAAAGATACTTCGAACTAACCACTTTTAGGAGTGTTTTGACTTATTCTAACGTAATTTTGCCAAGTTTCTTTCCCCTTGTTCACAACAGATGAAGCCTGAATTTACTATTAAACGCTGGAGATGAAAAATTAATTTAAACAGTGGGTGGATGCAGGAAAAAGTGTTGTTGCATTTGCAGGAAAGCTCGTGGCTACGGTTTTTTAGGATTTTCGTACAATAATGTTCAGAGATTGACTGAAAAAAGGTAGCACCATTTTACGTGATGTTTTGCGTACGAAAAAACTTTTCGCCCAGTGGATGTCGAGTTTATTAAAAGAAATTTGGAACTTTTTTTAGGTGTTTAGACTGATATAAATGCAATTCACTAAATATCATTCTTAAGGTTGAAGTTTGGATTCACTTATGCACGCTGGAGATAAAGGAGCAATTAAAATAGTGGATAAGGGTTGATAAAAGTGCTCCAAAGAAAGCGATTTTGGTTATATTTGCAGTTTTTTGGGGTTTTTCGTAGAGTAATGTCCATAAATTACCTGAAAAAAGGTAGTACCACTTTGCGTCATGTTCTGAGTACAGAAAAACTTCTTGTCCAGTGGACGTATAGTTGATTAGCAATGACGCTAAATGTCTGTGGCTGAACACCTCTTGAAGAGTTTAGATGATTTTAAATGCAAGTCCGCTAAGTTTTTCTACTTAGATTCACGACAGATTGTGAGATTGAGCTTGGATTCACCATTATACGCGGGAGATAAGGAAGCAGTCAAAATAGTGGATAAATAAAGCGAGAATGATTGCATTTGTAAGAAAGGTCACGTCTACGGTTTTTACTTACTTGTACTAAGTACAAGAAAGTATTGTGAAACCGACAAAATTCACCTATCGAGATTTTAATGGAAATATCCGTTTTGAGCTCCCCTGAATCCATTTTGACTACTTTTGGCTTGATGTCGGTACGTATGTTCGTGCGTGCGTGCGTAACTCGCAAATCTCAAAACTAGTGGAACTTATAATGTTGAAATTTTGTATTTAAGACTGGTATAGGGTCTAGTTGTGCTCCTCGCAATATAGTTCCAATCGTTAGTACGGGAAGTGCACTTTACTTGAAACTTTTTTCGAATTTCTCTAATAAATCCAGAATGATCAACCATAGGATGTTGAAATTCAGTATTTGAACTTGATGTTGTATCAGAATAGTTATCTGCTATTTTTGTATAAATCGGCTGAGCAGGAAGTGCACGTTATTTGAAACTTGTTTCGAATTCCTTGCATAAATCTAGAATGATCAGCCATAGCATACTGAAATTTCGTATTGAGCACTTCTATAACATCTTATTATGCATTATGATTGCGATTGGCTAAGCCGGAAGTGCACTTTACCTAAAATTTTTTTCCAATTTTCCGCATAAATTCAGAATGATCAGTCATAGGATACTGGAATTTAGCATTTAAAATTGCTGTAGCATCTTAATGGTCATCTTCTATTCTTGTAACAATCGGCTGAGCCAGAGGTGCACTTTATATGACAGACTTTTTGAATTTTCGGCATAAATTCTAAACAATCAGTCGTAGAATATTTAAATTCTGTATTAGGTACTTTTATAATATCTAGTTGTACACCTTGCATTATAATTGCTATCGACTAAGCCGGAAGAGGACTTTATTTGAACATTTTTTGAATTTTCTGCATAAATCCAAAACGATTGAACGTAGATTGTTAGAATTCAGTATTAAGGACGATTATACCGCCTAGATGTTCATATCTTATTGTTATTGAGATCCACCGAGCCGCAAGTGCACTTTACTTGACAGTCTTTCGGAATTTTTCGCATAAATTCGAAACGATCAGGTGTAGAATATTGAAATTTGGTTCTTCAGTCTGCTGTAGCATCTGAATGATTGCCTACTATTTTCATAACAATAGACTGAACCGGAAGTGCCTTTCAGTAGAAATTAATTTTTTAATTTTGCGCATAAATTCGGATCTGTTGGTAGTCGTAGAATTTTGGAAATCAGTATTAAGGATTGTTGTAGTGAAAGAATAATGGCCTACTGTTTCCTTAGCAACCGACTTGGCTGAAAGCGCATTTTACTTGACAGATTTTTAGAATCTCTTGGGTAAATATAAAACGATTAATTGTGTTTGATTATACATATCCTTTGATATATGATCAAACACAAAATCACATCGTATTATATATATATTTCCTGGAAAAAGGTACTACCATTTTACGTGTTGTTCTGCGTACGAAAAAGCTCGAGACTTTTTCGAACACTGCTTAGACTATTCAAAATTCTCTCAGGATCATAACAGATGAAGTCTGAATACACCTGCAGATGAAAGAGCAGTCAAAATAGTGGATGAAAGTTTGCCAAAGAAAGCGAAAATGATTGCATTCACACTTAATGTCATGTCTACGGTTTTTTGGGATTCCCATAGAGTAGAGCTTATAAACTACCTTAAAAAATATAGTACCATTTTTCGAGATATTCTGGGCACGAAAAAACTTTTTATACAGTGGATTACAAGTTTATTAGCAGTAACTTGAAACTTCTTAGAATAAACACCTCTTTTAACAGTGTTTATATTATTTTGAATACAATTTCCTCAAGTTCACGGCAGATGAAGTCTGGATTCATCTAGCGATAAAGAAGCAGTCAAACTAGATGATGAGAAAGTGTGCCAAAGGGAGCAAATTTTGTTGTATTTGCAGGTAAGTTTAGGCTAGGGTTTCCTGTGATTCCCCAGTCTAGAAAATGACGAGTTTATTAGCAGTAACTCAAAATTTTTTTGAATAAACATCTCTTTTAAGAGTGTTTAGACTATTTGAAATGTATTTCTCTTAGATTGAACAACATATGAAGTCTGAATTCACCTGGAGATGAAAGAGCAGTCAAAACAGTGGATGAGGATGGATGGAAAGAAAGCGAAAATCATTGCATTTGCAGGAAAGGTCATGTCTACGGTTTTTTGGGATTTCCGTAGAGTTGAGCTTATAAACTACCTGAAGAATGGTACTATCATTTCACGAGTCATTCTCCGTACGAAAAAGCTTTTCTCCCAGAGGATTACGAGTTTATTTACAATAGCTCGAGACTTTTTCGGATTAACACGGCTTAGACTACTCAAAATTCCTTTAGGATCACAATAGATACAGTCTGAATTCACCTGGAGATGAAGGAGCAGTCAAAATAGTGGACGAGGGTGGAAGGAAGTTCTCCAAAAGCCTACGGTTTTTTGAATTCCCATAGAGTACAGCTCATGAACTTCCTGAGAAAAGGTAGTACCATTTTACATGATGTTCTGGGACTTTTTCGAATCGACACGGCTTGGACTATTCAAAATGGAGATAAAGGAGCAGACAAAGTATTGGTGGATGGAAAATTTATTAGCAGTACCTTGAAACTTTTTCGAATAAAAACCTCCTTTAGGAGGGTTTAGACTACTTTAAATGCAATTTCCTCAGATTTACAATAGATAAAGTCTGGATTCACCTGGAGGTAAAGGAGCAGTTAGAATAGTGGATGAGAGTGAATGAAAGTGTACCAAAGGGAACGAATTTGGTTGCATTTGCATAAAATGTCATGACTATGTTTTTTTTTGGGATTTTCGTGGAGTAACGTTCATAGATTACCTGAGAAAAGTTGGTACCATTTTACGTGATGTTTTTGATGAAAAAAGTTTTTCGCCTAGTGGACGCTGAGTTTTCAGCAATAGGCAACTAGGAATTTTTTCGAATAAACTCCTCTTTTAAGCAATTTAAATGCAATTCCTTCAGGTTTGCCACAGATGGAGGCTGGATTTACAATTTCAAGTTGGGGATGAAGGAGCAGTTAAAATATTAGACGGAAGTAGAAGAAATTGCACCAAAGAAAGCGAAAATTATTTGCAGGAAAGGTCATCTCTACGGTTTTTTTGACATTCTCGTAGAGTACAGCTCATAAACTATGGTAGTACCATTTCACGGAGTCGTTTTAGGTTCGAAAAAGCTTTTCGCCCAGTGGATGGCAAGTTTATAAGCAGTACCTTGAAACTTCTTCGAATGAAAACCTCTTTTAAGAGTGTTTTGACTATTTTGGATGCAATTTCCTTAGCTTCACAACAGATGAAGTCTACATTCATTGGAGATAAAGAAGAAGTCATACTAGTGGATGAGGAAGTGTGCCAAAAGGAACAAATTTGGTTGCATCTGCAGATATGTTTTGGCTAGGATTTCCTGTAATTCCCGTAGAGTAGAGCTTAGAAACTACCTGAAAAATGGTAGTACCATTTTACATGAAAGAGCTTTTCGCCCAGTGGATGAAAAGTTTATCAACAGTAACTTGAAACTTCTACGAATAAACAATTCTTTTAACAATGTTTAGGCTATTTAAAATGCGATTCTCTTAGGTTGAACAACATATGAAGTCTGGATTCACATGGAGATGAAGGAACAATTAAAATAGTGAATAAGGGTTAAATAAAAGCGTGCCAAAGAAAGCGAGTTTGGTTGCAACTACAGGTAAGCTTAGGCTTAGGTTGTCTAAGATTCTCGTAGAGCAGAGCTTATAAACTACTAGAAAAAAGGTATTACCATTTAGCATGATGTTCTGGACACGGAAAGACTTTTTGTCCAGTGGATATCGATTTTATTAGCATTAATTTGGAACGTCTTCGATTGCATATCTCTTTTAAGAGTGCTCAGAATAATTTGAATGCAATTCCATTGAGTGTCGTTCTTTGAGTTGACAACAGATTAAGTTTGGGTGCACCATTATATGCTGGAGATGAGATAGCAGTCAGAATGATAGTGCACCAAAGAAAGCGAATTTGGTTGCATTTGCAGGAAAGATTGGGCTAGGGTTTTCTGGGATTTTTGTAGAGTGGTGCTGATAGACTGCCTGAAAAAGGCAGGACTATCACCAAAGAGTATCAGGCTTGCTGTCCATTAGGGACAGAAAGCTGCGAACTGCGCAATGACGAATTCGAGCGAACGTCATGCGTATGGAACCGTGTGACTGCCCATCGTCCATTACTGCAATATTCTTACAGACGATAGGGCGCTGGTACTTGAAATCAAACAAAAAAAAGACACATTTTGCTACTAGAAGAATGGCTAGCTATTACATAATGATAAATGTGATAAAAAGCACTCTATCTGCTTTTTTTCTGCTGGTTTGGCACTGTGAAATTTATAGAAATTCGCATGAACACTGACGAACAATACGTACCTAACGGATGCAACTTCTTTCTAAACACACACTTGAATCATTCGTGCGAATTCGGATGAGTTTCATTTCCGTAGCTTTCCGTTTCCAATGGATGGAAAGCCTTATGCTTCATAACTGAACCAACGTGTCTGTCTGGCAAAAAACTACACTTGACACAAATCTTCTTGAACTACGCTTCTAGTGGTTAATCTCTTTCTAAACTTCATAAAATTGTTCTCTGGATGTTGTGACATCAGCTCACCTCCAGATTAGATCAAGGCTCATTCTGAGGGTGTCAAAAAGTTGGAATATGAATGATCTGTACCGAATTAAAAGATGATCACGCCGAAAAATCGAAATTGGTGAACTCAAAAATCTGGACTTGCCGGACAACCTAATGTCTCATCTACTTCAAAATAGTTGTATATTGCGTTTGATAACAAACGGAATATGTTTTTTTTGATTAGCCAACACCGGTATTCACAGTCGTTCACCGAGAAATCGTCTGTCAATGTTTCGCCCGTTTTCATGAACACCGAATGGTAATTGGTGGGTGCTTCGCCGGCGTATGGCCACGAATATCGACGTAAGTTGTGCATTGAGAGACAAACTAGGATACTTTTGGATCTGCATAGTCTTGACCCTTCATTCATCCCTCAAAAAATATATTTCAATTGTATCAATTTTGGTGGTCAAGCATATAAATGGTACATTACTCACGTAAAAAAGAAATTTTGGGTTGAGTTTGTAGGTGGGTACATAGATTGAGATTAAATACAGAATAAATAAATTTAAGAATGTAATATTGGATTCTGTACGAGGGTGTTGAGCGAATACCCGACGTGTAAGTGGAGGGATAAAGTTGTAGGGATATGATAAAATTGGTTAGTTTGGAGACAAATGATCTAGAAGTTGTTTGCTGTGGTAACAGTTACTGTTCATTCTGAAATAGTGGGTGTGATGGCAACAAAGCAGACATCCTTTCACATCATCCACCAAAAAAGATTTTAAAATTTAGTATCAATTATTCCATCCACATATCTTCCTGCGTCTCCCTTTTGTGCACTGAGCTACATTATTCAATTCCAATCAAATCCAGGCCTGTCCCTGCGTCGGTCGGAAGTAGCAGGATGCTCCCCTGTTTCGATCCTGCAAATGTCAGCGTCGCGTTGCATTTTGCTTCCGTCGCACTCGCGTTAATGTTCTCATCTCGTTCACATCCGCGTCCTCAGTCATCCGATTATTTCACGCTTAGTGATAATTTTGCAGGGGCTAAATTTAATACGAATAAGTAAGTTAGACGCATGGATAATGCGGGAAGATGGTCATTGCATTAATTCATTGCTGGATTTTATTACGAAGCGTTTTAGCAAAAATAGGGTGGGATTTTTGCAGACTTCACATGAAAAAGTCGTCCTGAATATCATTGAACACGATTTAGATTTGAAAATTAGATAAAAATGGGTACAAGTTTAACGACAATGTCTCACCCTGTTTTATATTGTCCAACTAAGTTAACAATCTTTAGACAGAACATATTTTCGCAATATCGTGACTAAAATAGGCTAAACAATATGGAACAAATGAATGTGATCAATCTTACGTAGTATACATAGAGTTAATTTCGATCAGAGATAAGCTTTACTTGGAGTTTATTAAAATTAGATCCATGCTTATACAGTCCCGCAACTCATTGGCCATAGCTTGGAAAATATTTCTTGTGATCATAACTCTTATTTAGTCTGTCTGTTTTTAGTTTCAAAATCAATACACATGACAATGGACGATGAAATTTGTGAATGTCAGTTTTAAATGGATAACGGTCGATGTCAAGAAATTTGTTCAATCCATTTCCTTTGAAAATTTGTTGCGAACCGATAGAGTATCCGTAAAAATGCTCTTCTTTTTGTAAAGGAACTCTTTTATCAGATTCATTATTTTCAATTTACCCTATTCACTTTCTCTGTGACATTTTTATCACTTCTAGATTCATATATCTTGGTATACTTGCCCATCGTACAATTCTTTTTACTTTGCCTTTCTCATAACATTTAATAATTTGTTCCTTTCAGCTGAGAATTATCACCGAGTTTTGGGCTTCTATTTACGTTTTAATGTTAAAACTCACTGTAAGATGATTCATTTTTTGGTTTGAAATTCAAAGTTACTGCATTATTAAGGCCAATATTTTGAATTTCCTACTTTTTTCAGAGAAGGTCGACATTCGCATCCTAGCTTCGGATGCCCAAAAAATCTGTGAAACATGTAGAAAAGCAATGAAACAAGATTTTCTGTGTGACAAATTTAATTTTTTTGTATTCAATTGAAAGAAAAAATTAAGTAATTCAAATTTCAATACGCTTTTATTAACTTTGTATCTATCTATCTGTCTATCTATCTATGTAACGGAATTTTTGGACGTGATTTTCACTCACTTTAAAAGTCGCTTTGCATACTTCTCAAGGACCGATGACAAAACTAGTAGCTTGTTTAAGAAGTACAGAAAAGTGAGAGTTTACTAGCGAGTGTAAATGTTGAATTTAAATTTACAGGAGCAAAATGATATCGCTTTTCTTACGTGTTGAACATGCCATTTTTTGTATACTTGATGGAAAATCTTGTGTGGAAGAAGCCAAGAATAGAAATAATTTTTTACTGAAATACTAATCAAGGTTGTGTTCTAGCAGAAACGTAGTAACGGTTTTGACAACTGCTAAGCAAAAGCATAGTAATAGATAAACAATATTAAAAATTAATTTGTCAAAAACGTCAAAAGCTGAAGATTCTCGCGAAATTCTGGATGTAGTTAAAGAAGCGATTTTACATTTATTTCCGGCGAAATTCAGAGAATTTTTGTTTTCTTGTATGTTTAACCTGTAATTTTTTTTTGATAAGATCGAAGCTGTCATTTGGGCGCGTTTTTTGTTTGTTATTTTTTGTTGCTAATCGAAAAAGTGTTGCTTATTAGAAAATTGGCACTTTTCTCTACTAATTTCTACATATTAAACTTGTTTTCCATCAAGTATACAAAATACTTATTTTTGTATTAAGTGTGCGAAGGGATTTTTTTTTTGTTGCGCGTGAGAATATGAATTTTAACCGAGACCGTAAGGTCGAGGTAACAAATTCATTCGAAAGCGCAACAAAATACAATCACTTCGCACACGAAATACAAACAATATTTTTTCTCCAAATGTCAAAAAATAATAGATCAACAATAATTAGTGTTTTATTCAGTAAAATTTGGGAAAAAAGAACAAACTATAATTAATTTGCAGTCACCTGGGTATTGTAACCAAAAGTATGTGCAATTGTTGTTTGATAAATAAAGAACTGTCAACAATTAATTTTTATATTCAAAAATAAGTAGTTTTGTGTACAAATTCATATTTCTTTTTTGTTTCTATCCCTGTAGCATTACTAAACTGAATTATATTAGATTAGGTGTGCAAAGATAGAATTTATTTTTTCACTAGTGAAAAAATGAAAGAATATGTTTCATTTTTTTACTAGTGAAAAAAATCACGAACTTTGCATATCCATAACAATACGAAAAAAACAAAGATATAATCTATTTTTTCATTAGTGAAAAAATAAATTCTATCTTTGCACACCTAATCTAATATATAAATCAGTTTAGTAATGCTACAAGGATAAAAACAAACAGGTAATAACCAAAAAGAAATATAAATTTGTACATAAAACTACTTATTTTTGAATATAAGAATTAATTGTTGAAATTTCTTTATTTATCAAACAACAATTGCGCATACTTTTGGTTACAATACCCAGGTGACTGCAAATTAATTATAGTTTGTACTGTTTTCCTAAATTTTACTGAATAAAACAATAATTATTGTTGATCTATTATTTTCTGACATTTGGCGAAAAAATATTGTTTGTATTTCGTGTGCGAAGTGATTGTATTTTGTTGCGCTTTCGAATGAATTGGTTACCTCGACCTTACGGTCTCGATTAAAATTCACATTCTCACGCGCAACAAAAAAAAAATCACTTCGCACACTTAATACAAAAATAACTATATTGAATTTGTTGCATTATCGTGATCCGGGTCAACGAGATTAACGATTCGCTTTCGAAGAGGGAGCCTGAGAAACGGCTACCTTACTGAAGTTGCAGAATTTCTTATAGACCGAAGTGGGAAATGGCCAGTTTCATCACTGTTTCATTAATTTAGAGTGTCGCATAAATGAATTGCATATTTCAAAGTGACAGTTGTCTCTGTTGAAATTACAATGTCGGTTATATGAAATTACTATTTTATCTGACAATTGTCATAAGTTTTATGTCCAGTTACTTTAGTTGATCCCAAATTTGGCATAATCTGGTTAGGTTGTAGAAAAAACAATTAAGAATCAGAAAAATAATTTATTTTAGTTTTCTACTAAGCTTATTTCCACGAAAACTTTAAATGGGTACAGAACTAGACATCATTTGAATAATTTGTAAAAAAAACAATTGACAATCGATCAAATATCAATTATGATACTTTAACTGGAATTATTTCTGCAGGGGCTTTGATTTGATACCGAACACGATAAAGCCGAATTACTTTAAAAAAAAAAAAAAAACAATTGACGGACGTTTGCATCTGATGTTTGAATATGAGTATTAATAATTCTAATTTCACATGATGATTATTCATTATTCCATTTCTGTGCATGTTTCAGGAGAATATAACAAATTTTATAATAAGTCAAATTTTAATAATAACAATTGAACTGATAGTAATTTTGAAAAATGTTTTAGGTGAATGTTGTTCCAAATTATTCCAGGATCAATTTCAGTCATCTTACATTTTATGATAAATATTACCTAATGGGAGATAATGAGCTGGAAACTTGTACAAACCTTTATTTTGGCATTTTAAAAGTTGTCTCAAAAGTCTTATTCAATCCCGTGTCTGCGTCTTAAGTTATTCAAGGTCAAAGGTCGCAAAAATCGGTTTTTCGCAAATATCTCGGTTTCTATGGCTCCAATAATGTTGAAATTGATAACAAAAATTATAGCACATGAATTTTGCAACAAATTTTGTTTGGAACATTTTTTTCATGCGCTCCACCGTTTTTGAAATAGAGCGCGGATAATGCGTAGCGCTCAGCCAAACATAAGCATAATGCAAGAGTGCTGCAAAATAAATTTCTGGAATCAATGACAACAATATTACCACCGGCTACAGATAAATTACTGAAAACAATATTTTGCAACTGCAAGAATGGTTGTGGTATACGCTGCGGGTGTGAAAAATCAAAAATCAGGGCTGCAATGCACTTTACCTTGTGACCAGTGTAATGGGCAAGCTTGCTTCATTGGTGTGTAATCCAAATGAACAGCATTAATATTAAATTGAAGTATTCTATAAGTATTTCACTTGATGTGTTTTTAATTACACAAAGTAGGAGTATTATTGAAATATATATTATGTATACGTAAAATGTTATCAAATATAATGTATTGGCAAATAATACGAATCATTTATAATTAAGAATATTTTAGTTGTTTATTGACTTTGTACGAGATATTATCCACCGGAACTCACGGTTGACTTTGTATTACAGTATGTATAGCTGAGTGCTGTGCGTTTACTGCGCTCTATATCAAAAGCGATTGAGCGCATGCAAAAAAAATTAAGACAAAATTGGTTGCAAATTTCATGCTCCACAATTTTTATAATAAATGTCAACATTATTGGAGCCATCAAAACCGAGATATCAGCAAAAAACCGATTTTTGCGACCATTGACCTTAAATAACTCAAGACACACACATGAGATTTCATTGGACTTTTGAGTCAACTTTTAGAATACCAGAATAAAAGTTTGTACTAGTTTCCAGCCTATTATCTGTCATTTCGAGGTGAAACCCCAATTTGATTGAGTTATTTGTAAAGAAATGTTGGTACTACTGATTGAAAAAAGTTCATTCACGAACTTCAAGCTAACTTTTCGATAAGCTTAAATATGAAATTTCAGTCAAAAACTCGCACGTGTTCTCAATTTATTGTGCTTCCAGACTTTCAAATTATATTTTTTGGGTTTAATAGGGTCCAAATCGTGAAGATTCATCAGAATTTCGAACTGTCTAGAATCACGACTACAATATTTTCACTATTATATAAAGACGAGGATTGAGAAATTTCTAGAATATTTAAAAAATTGAAGAATCATCTAGATGATGAAAGCGCATTTTTGACAGCTCATGAATGCTTGTTACTTCAGAGATTTCGCAAATTACCATCTCCAACAATTATTGAGCTTGAAATCAAGCAGTTTGGGCAAACTTACGAAAAAGCAGCTTCCATTTAGTACTAGTTTCAAGTTGACTATTTGATAGGTACATAATTTAGGCATGTACAAACTCAAAGATACCTTTTAATCTTCATTATTTAGTTATTGACTGACGGGAGGTCAAGTGCTGTACTTTAAAATAATAATTTGATCTTTACCAAAGCTATATAGAAAAAATACACCAAAAGTAAACAAATTTTCATCCATTAATAATAATTCATTCTAATAAGCTTCAAATTCGCGTCAAACAAGTCATTGGATGAATCCCGGATAGATTTGACAACTGTACATAATAATAGTGACACCCACGGCTAAAGTTGTAACTAAATTTTCATCTATTTGAGTAAACTTCAGTTGCCATATCCCTAATGTCATATATATCTATGGGCATTGTTTCACTTGAAACAAGTAAATGAATAATTTAATCTTCCACAATCACTTAGCTTGAATCAAAGCAATTTGTGCAAACCTATGAAACAGCAGCTTTTATTCAGTACCAGTTTCAAGTCTGTAAATAGTATAGTTGCTGCGAACTCAGCGTCACGCCAGCCAGCCAGCCAGCCAGCCAACCAGCCAGCCAGCCAGACAGACAAAGTAAATATAATAGCGCTTCTTTCAAAAAAATGCGCTTAAAACAATACTTGAGATTTCGTAAACTTCTCATTTAGGCCTGTTGTCTATATAAAAAAATATTGGTAGTTCTCAAAACTGTGGAAAAACCTATACACAATTGAAAAATGCCTCCGGCTATCCCAAATATCCTCAAAAAGAGGATAGTGATCAAAGAAAAGAGATCGGGTGACAACCCCATACATAAAAAGCTTCCAGATACTTCCAAATAGACGTAGGATAGATCGAGGCGAATCGGATCATTTCAAGCAAAAAGTACTTCAGTATGACAGGCACCTCATTCGTCAAAACTCGACTCAGCACTTATTTAGGCTATAGGATGAACAACTGAACGTAGATTTCACAATCTATGTTCTAAAATTGAATTCAGACGCCTCCAGAATGGTATGAACAGAGAAATTTGGAGTTTGATCATTTCTGAATATGGTACAATCAAATTTTGAATAGGAAACTTACATGCGTGCCAAAATTGCGTACACTACAACATGCATTTCGCTGGCGAGTTTCGCCTGTGCTGACGTATTAGTCGAAACGAAATATTTTCTATGTTGAAAAAATCTATTCTTCTTTAATATAGCCCATTTTATGTAATACGCATAAATAAGGTATTTTTAGGTCAGTAAAACTCGCTTGTTAAAAATGAAAGTATATTAAAATGTGGAAATAACGCATTTTTGTACGAAATAGAATATTCTACATATTTCTCAGAAAACAGTCTTTTAAACTCGCCCCTGGGAAAAAACGGATTACGGTGTCCATAATAAAACACAGCGGGCACATCTGAGAGGCTAGAAGAGGCAGTAAAAGGACATCCACATCCCTTCTGAGTGATGATCCTTTTTAAGGATATATCGATTCGGCCAGTGGCGAAGTGGAAGAGCACTTTTACCGTGTAAGATGCTGGCCAAACTTGATACATTTGCTTACTAACATAACAAGCCGTTAAAAGCTCGGAAAGCTGCTAGCGGTATTCATATTTAGCTTAATGCGTTTTACTCCCGTGCATTTGCCTTTACACAAAGTTGCTACTACGTTTACATTGAGTTTATATAGCGCTGTAAAAGCATTGCTATCTCATCAATCATTGTGAGGTTTAACACTTTATGTTGTCGATATATATATTGACTACAGAGACGTATCCACAAATTTGCGAATCGTTAAATGGGACGTTCATTATTCTCAATTGCTTTTATAATAAATTGCAGGCAAAGAGAAATAGCATTGAATTGTCTCAGTGTTTGTTCTTGTGTTTATGCTAATAAATATTTAGAGATTTGTAGGCAGAGATCCGTCCCTGGCGGCAGTACAGAATCCTAAAGCAGCTCTTGAACTTCGCCCGCGTCTTGCCGCCCGTCTGCGCGTCGTGCTATAATGAAATTATTATTCCGTCTCTCTAGAAGCGACCGGGCTCACGGCACGATATTATTTTAACTCAAGTAAAAACGCAAACTCAAAGGGAAGTAAACAACGGCGTTTTCAGTGGCGCAAGTTTTAATTTAAACGCTGAGTCGTCGAGAGGAAACCGACCTCCGCGTATTGCGTTGCGCGATAACTCAAAACTTGAAAGCTGCACGCGGCGAAAGAAATTGTGCATGGCGTAAAATTTTAACAGGCTTACGTTGTTCGTATCCATTGGTGTCTGGAAGCTCTCGGCAGGCCTCCAGCTTCAGATGAATGCATTTTGCTAGAAAATATTGTACCGCTGCCAGACGACTACTTTCCGTCTTCACAACACAAACACACGAAAATATTTTATACTTTTCACTTCTCTACATCCATTCCTTCAACTTTTTATGTGAACAAGTTTCGCTAAATTAAGGTGCATTCATATTTCAAAATTTTCCAGCAGTAAAATAGTTTTCCCTACAATCAAAACATGAATTAAACCTTTGAGCTTACAAATTGGTGGATGAATTTTTTTTTTTCATTCAGTAACACGAATCCAACATAAGCATATTTATTGTAGGAGTACAGAAACTCTATTCATGTTGTCGACAAACTTTAAATGCTCAGAAAATGATAACAAAATCGATCAACGCGTTGATTTGTTATAGCGCGTCGACGTGAATAAGCCGCGCGTACACAAAACTCGTCCCCTTCCCCGAGTGGAGACTCCAACATATCTTGAAAATTTAAATGAGGACATCTATCTAAGGTCCTAAGCTACATAATTTTATAAATATATTGAATGTGTCATTTATAGTTTGCAAGGAATAGCCGATGATAGTCAAAATGGTTTTCGTAACGTTGCCCCTTTAAATTTATCTTAGGCTTGTGAAAGAAATGACGTTCCAAATTGATGGAGGAGGAAGTGAAGAAGAGTTGGTTAATTTTTTTCCGAAATTGGAAAGATTATTTCTAGAGAGTTGTTTAGAAAAGGTTTCGCAGACAAGCAGTCAGGGGCCACCATCGATAGTAGATAAATTTTCCCTTCATTCTAATGGCAGACTGGGTCTGCTGCATTTCAGAGTACCAGGTTGGATGATGCACTGTCTGGTCGCTTATCTAACGTTAGGAGGATACTTTGGGATCGTACTACAATAAGGCCGACCGCGGGGGAGAAGGGGATTCAGGAGTGGAGATCTCTGGTTCACTACATCACATCACCTACTGAAGTTCAATTATTTTTTCAACGAATGACTTCACTAGAGATTGATCTTAGAATATCAGTTGTTATAACAGTCAAACATGTCCTGGTATCACATCGATTTGACATTGACATTTCCAGCTCGTCTTGAACTCGTCATCATCATCTAGATCTCATTTCAATAGAAGGACAACCTGATCTAATCCCTGTCATGTCCATATGACAAAAACTAATCGGAAACATATCTAATTTGCATTCTAAATTGATGATAACTATCAAGTCAATGTCAATACCAAGTCGTTGTTTGATGACGTTAAACTGTAACCAGAGATCTTCACTCCTGTATCACCTCCTAACCCGCGATCTGTCTTACTGTACTATAAGCAAAGTGTCCTCCTAATATAAGATAAGCAGTCAGACAGTGTGCCATGCAACGTGGTACTCTGGAATGCAGCAGATAGTCTGCCATTACGAACATGCTGTTGGGGAAAGACGAGTGGCGTACAACTATCGATGTTTATCAAATTTAGATTAGGTTCATTAGTCTCTTGAAAGAGATCACACCAAGTTTCATCTTGATAGGATTATTCTCATATATTTGCCGTACGGATTTGTGGTAGTTATGTATATAGAAATGTAGTCAGATGATTTCATTCTCTCATATTATTCGTGTCAGCATTAAGTTAGTATAAAAACCCTGTATTCTAACCATTCTAGTTTAGTTCAGTTTATATTCCATTTCTGCAACAATAAAACTTTTTAAAAATACTTTTCGAAGAACGTATTATTTATTTTGGTCGACAAATAGTTCCGAAAAAACTGACAAGACTTTAGACGGTATTTCGTCACAATATAAATATGATCAAGGAGCAGTCCAAACGATGATTTAGCAATGAGAAGTCTGTACCAAGGAAAGCAAAGGCCATTGTTCCAGATTGGTAAGGACGATTGGCTTTCGAAAGTGCGGTTCCTTTCGACTTACCAAAACTAGTCCAAGTCTTGTGACCACATAGAAGTCAAACGTTATGAAGTTTAATTGATTTATCTAAGAAAAAAGATTGTGTCCCATTTTACTGGAGGACCTGAAGTTCAGGCACAACCTGGGGAAGCTTATGCTTAGTGGAGCGACCATTAACTGTTGGAGATTGCTCTTGTCTCACTTCATCCATTCTGGCTCTATTAACTGAGCCTCAATAGTTCCTTTCTTCCACCTGATACATCTCTATTGCAGTCCTTCTACTTTGAGGGATTGTAGGAGGTAAACCATTACCGTTAGTTGTACGTAAAACTCAACATGTATACCAATTTTCAGCTTTCTGGTACTACGAAATAAGTGATGAAATTAATAAACTTGATTAAAATTTGGATTGGTGACTTCCTTTTAAGCTCGAAAGTGTTGTCCAGTCGCCAAATCGTATTGAGAAAGAGTACGCGGTAATGGACCATTTAAAGACCGAACTGTAAGAATAATGCCTATGATTGGCTCCCTGGAAGCTTCAATTCATCATGATAATGCACCACTTACTCCTGAGGAGATGTGGATGTACCAATTAGACTACTACATAATAAATTGATACTACGGGAGATTCGACAATAATTCAGGTCTTCCCTTGTCTTTTTCTACTTCTTGTTACAATCGAGAGAGATATATATTGCTCTTTGGTTCCGATTGGACGCACTTGGTTGCCCTTGTATACAACTGCACGTGACAGGTCTCACATTGGTTGCTTTGAACCATTTTCCGCTGCTGGTATTCTTGAAATTTGAGGTTTTTTATTTGTTTTTTGGGTATTTTGTGATATGTTCCACGAGAGTTGATTTCTAAGCTACGGGTACATGTCGTGTATTGAGATTGTTTGCTCGTTTTCTATCTCTATTGCCTCTCCGATGATTATCCTCTTTGTGTATTCCACGTTTGCTATCAACCTTTTGGATGTATTATGGTTCCAACATGTTGAGCTAGTAAAGATGATTTTTTTGGTTTGTTATTTGGTTGTTCTCTTCAATGATTTTTTTGGTTCGTTTGTCTTATGTACGTGCTCTAGCAGTCGCCACATGGAACGTCGTAAGCTCCTAAACTTCCCAACTGGATTTTAATTTTTGGAGTTGATAAAATCATGTTCATCTTCTTGACAGTTTTGAATATTGTTTTATCTTGTGTCTTCCTTAGATATTACCTATTCTATCAGATATCGGATTTTCCTTTCCTTCTTCTGGTGTTGATTCTTTCTGGATTTACTTTATGTCCGTTTCTAAAAATCTACTTTGAAGTAATGCTGTTCGAAGCTCCTTCATTCTTCAATCGATGTATTATTCGTCTACAAGTCTCTTGTTTCTTGTAATCAGTGTCTTTACCACCAATTGAAGCTAGGCTGGGTGATGATGTGATTTCGCATTGAGGTAACGATTTGTCTGTATGTCCTTCCTTTGTATGGTGTTTCATTTTTTTTGGAATGGTAGTTGATCATTTTCTTCTGTCTCTACGATAAATGATTTTGTTGAGTGTGCTGTTGAGGTGCTTCAAGAATCTAGAAAGGTATTCTTTCCCATGTGTCCATATTACGAATATACCGTCGACTTATTTAAGTCATAGCTTTGGCTTTGGTGGAACTGGTGATCCCATCGGTGCTACTTCTATTTTAATAGCGTTAGTCTTCGCATGCAACGTAAGTATTATTGAGGTGCTCCAAGAACCTGTGAAGTTGCTCTTTCCCATGAATCCATATTACGCATGTACCGTCGACGTATCTAAGCCATAGCTTGGGTTTTGGTGGAGCTGGTGATCCCATCAGTGCTCCTTCTATTTATTTGTAACGTTGGTCTTTGTATGCAAGGTAGGTATTGTTTAGACAGCGTTCCGTTAGCTCCATTATTTGTTTGGTCGGTTATATTTTCGTTGAAGAACTTGTATTGCTTTATCGATGGGTATATTGATATTAACGTCAAAATTAACTAGTTTTAGCCGTAAGATTCCATTTCTTCGACGTGAGGCTGAAGTTATCTTGCCAGATATCTTACGAGATGTTGTTATGGTGATCCAATGTTCAAACATCGTCAGTTAGACAAGCTAGTCGATCTGTGGCGTAATAACTGCAACTACTTGCATACCCGATTCATCAATATGTGCGACGATGCCAGTTCTCGTACGATTAGCAGAACTATCTTTAACACATATAGGTGATAAGCTACTGGTGTCCAGATCTTGAATGCTTAACCTAGTTGCATTCTAATGGTAATACAGACTGAAAAGTTCAGAAGCTGTGCCCGCGATGGGCTTTCACTCCTCAGAAAATGTGGTGATAGAATTGTTAGGGTGCCAGATTGTTCCACATTTTCTCTATTTCACACAGTTGGCTTCCTTGAACTATTACTTACTGCCCAAAATAAGAAATTGCTAGCGGAGGTTCTATCGAAACAAAGGACTAATTTTTGGAGGAATCAGTAAACTACCGAGGCCTGAAAGGTAATCATAACCTCATCATTTGAGAGAAAACAGCCGCAAGTACTTGCACTTTGCCAATGTTCTCAGATCTGTTGTGGAACTACAATGAATTGACATTGACATTGACATGATAATTATTGTCAATTTACCATGCAAGTTAGACGTGTTTCCGATTAGTATTTATTACAAGGACATTACACAGACCAGACCAGGTTATCCTTGTATAAAAATAGGATCTAAATAATGATGATCAGGATAGGAATGTGTCAATGTCGACTCGATGTGGCACCAGAGCATATTCCTATCTCGCCTTGAAGTCTTATCCTGGTCATCATTATCTAGATCTTATTTTTATAGAAGGATAATCAGGTCTGGTCTCTGTCATGTCCCTATAGTAAATACTAATGGAAACATGTCCAACTTAAATTAAATCAATGTCAATGTCAATTCGTTGTAGTTCTACCACACATATAAGGGACATCAGGAAGACTTATAATGTGGTACTATCTCAAGACAAACAGGTGGTGAGCTCGTAGTTCCCATGTATGATTCAAATGCCTGATCTTGTAGCACTCTTTTAGTAAACCATGTAAAACGGTCGGGAGTCTAATGAGGAACCTTGGATTTATACGAACAAACTTAACTATCAATCTGATTCTTATTTATTGTGGGATACGAATAAGCTGAAGGTAGCATCGAGGTATTCATTGACGATAAGAAGAGTATGTTGAATTGTGAGAGAATTTGCTCTAGGTTACATGTACATCTCAGCATCCTGCATTGAAAGGTGCTGAAACCTTTGACAAGAAGCATCACCAGTAGTTGAAAGTTGAAGACAAAGGAGGGAAGCAATTCATTAAATAAAAAGGATTCAATACCAATGTGGCTACGTGTAACAAGTCGGATATCATTAAAAGGAACGAGTAAGAAAACAAATAACAGTCGAACGACTGGGAGGCACTGAAATGAGTCCCAATTCGGATATCTTTTTAATGAGATCCTTTGGCTATCGTATTCACTATCTATACCTCAGTCACTGCAAGGATTACGCCACAAACAGCCATAAGATCTGATTTTATAACATTTAACGTAAAATTGATTTCATTATATTGAAATTGAAGAGTTGAACTCTTGAATCATTGGTAAATTTTTCGGGCGCCACCTGCAGCAGTACAACTCCTTAAAATTACATAGATGTTTAAGTTCTAGTAATTTTTGTGTAAAAAAGCAACGCACTGGTGGAATGAAAATATTAAAGAAGAAATTAAAGAAAAGAAAAGAACGTGGAAACATTATTTGAATAATGCAAATCAAGATAGCTATGATAAATACAAACAACAAAGAAAAAAAGTCAAAGAACTTGTACAAACAGCAAAGAAAGAGGAATGGGAAGAATTTGGTGTACAAATAGAAAATGATTACAAACAAAATAAAAAACTATTCTACAAAGTAACAAAAAATCTGCGGAAACAGAAAGAAGTACCACTGAAACAAATTAAAGACAAAAATGGAAAAATTCTTGTTGACGATAAAGATATCATTGAAAGATGGAAAGAACATTTCGAGGAACTTTTGGAGGTCCGAAATGATAGAGCGTGTCAATGTCAATCATACAACCAAGAAATAAATGATGAGGAGATGATCACAATTGATGAAACAATGGAGGCTATAAAGAAATTAAAAATTGGAAAAGCGGCGGGCTACGATGATCTAAAACCGGAACAAATTAAATTCATAGGATCTTCGGGCATAGAAATGCTACACAGTCTCTTCAATAAAATATGGAAAGGAGGACTATTACCAAAAGATTGGGAAAAAACTGTAATTATACCACTATACAAAAAAGGTGATAATAGGATGTGCGAAAACTACAGAGGAATTTCATTACTCTGCACTACTGCAAAAGTGTATGAAACAATTCTGGAAAATAAATTAAAATCTAAAACAGAAGGGGAAATAATTGGAACACAAAGTGGATTCAGAAGAGGATTTAGTACTCAGGACCATATTTTCAGTATCAGACAGCTGATTGAAAGAACCTTAGAATTCAACAAAGAACTTTACATATGTTTCGTCGATCTGGAGAAGGCCTTCGACAAAGTCAATAGAGAACTGCTATGGGAAGTATTAGCTAGAAGAAATATAGGAAATACACTATTACAAGCAATTAAAAATATGTACAAAAACAGCAGGAATTATATAAGGACTGGAAATTGTATGTCAGAAGAATTTATAACGACACAAGGTTTGAAACAAGGAGGAAATCTGAGCCCTCTTCTTTTCGTGATTTATATGGACGAGGTAGCTAAAACAGTAAATACAAAAATCAAGAAAACGTCAGTGGGTAATTTAAATCTCAAAAATATTAAAATATCGGAATGCCTGTTTGCTGATGATATGGCGATATTTGGTAGAAATGAAGTACATCTACAAGAAAATATGAATATCTGGAAAGAAGAATTAGCGAAGGCAAATATGAAAATTAATACAAGTAAGACGAAAGTGATGGCAGTAACGAAGGAGAATAAAGAATTGCAGATAAAATTAGACGACTCTAAAATAGAACAAGTTGAAAGTTACAAGTACCTTGGTAGTATATTGGAATGTAAAGGAGGTTATAGAGAAGAAATAAATCGCAGGGTGCAGGGAGCATCAAAAACTTATCATATGCTAAGAACAGCAATCTTTAGACACAAAAATGTAAGTAAACGGACAAAAATAACGACATATAAAACAATTCTATTACCGATCCTTATACACGGAAGCGAATCGTGGATTTTAAACCAAAAACAAAAAAGCAAGATCCAGATGATCGAGATGAAATGTCTGAGAAGCATAGAAGGGGTGACAAAATTCGATAGGATAAGAAATGAAGTTATAAGAGAAAAGCTTGAAATAAGATCAACCCTACAATATATAGAGAGCAAACAACTACAATGGCTTGGCCATTTAATAAGGTTACCAAATAACAGACAGGTTAAAGAAATCTGGAAAGCAAGGACAATAGGTAAAAGGAATCGGGGCAGACCACGTAGAACATGGGACGACGAAATAAACAAAATATTAACAAAAAGAAACATGACGGCAAGAACGGCGCATGCAGCAGCAAGAGACAAGAAACAGTGGAAAAAAATCACGGATGAAATATAATTGGAACCTCTACACCCCAAGGGTAGAAGAGGAAATGACTATATATACTATATCTATAATTTTTGTGTATAACTTCAACTGTTCAGTGGTCCGAGTATAACTGAGATTTGCAATGCGATAGCAACTGGAACAGATAGTGAGTTCGTTATTGCCACACTAATTGAGCTCTTGATGGTGTTGCAAACGCAAATGAGATATTTTTCCAAGTCCCTTCGTCTATATATATCTTTATCTGCTCTGGGAAATTCATGCAACTAATTCCGTCTCTTGTGAAGATATTTTCTCCTATTCAAAAATATAATATGTAATCAAAATTATGAGTACATATATTTTGCTTGGAATGGAATATTTTGCGGAAAAAGTTTTCGTTCCAGTTTTATTTCTGCTATTATGTGTGAAAGGGTCAACATAACGGAATCGAAATGAATGATCGTAATTCGCAAATCCCTCATTGATACACAATTCATCATATTCGTTCCAGTTCGTTTTTGACATTTACCAGCATAATGGCAAATTGAAATGACTCATAACATTGCCACTGAGGCTGTACGGCATTTATTAAGAAGTCTCCCTCAACGTAATCCATCATTTTGTTGTCTGCTGTGGATCGCACCAATCCATGCTTTTATTCAACTAGGAATTCACTGAGTGAGTTCATTTAAACTTCAACTATTCAAGGGGTGATAATTTGGATTTGATGGAGAGCTCTCTTTTATTATACAACTTTAAAGGCATTATTTTTTGTAGTTTCATAGCTTTTGTTGTATGCTACATAAATAACAACGAAAAATGTACCAAAACTGAACGCAGCGAAATCAAACTAATAGCTACTCTAGGTAGCACTTCCCTATATTGATAGCTACTTGCAGTAACGCAAACTAATAAGATCAGGATTTAGAAAAGTAGCATAAATAAATGTGTAAATTGAAATTTGCTACGAAAAAGAAAAGTCACTTTCAATTTGAGGCAGCACTCTTCTCAGTACCAAATCTGTGGCCTGAGCCTTCTACAGTCAGATATATAACTGATTTCACAAAGATAAAAGAGATGTAGACGCACTCAATTATTAGGAGTTTTTCTAGCCCAACTATCTTCATTATTTATTTGAGAATTCAAATTCAACTTATTTTATAATTGATACAACTACACTGTAATTTGTTTTGGCTTAAAATTTGCTATTTAATAGTTACTGCATCAAAAATTGGTTTAAATTCGTTATGAAGAATTTTATGCAAAGAGAATGAAACAAACAGTTGAAATAATTTTGAAATTCACTTCATAACAGAATACTCAAGCAATCGGAAGTACAGTACAGTCCATTCCATTAGTATCGAAGCAACAGGAAGCACAGAAAAAAGGCAGAAAGATACACACAAAACGGAGACCTAAAACAGTCGCTTATCACGAAAAGAAGGACGTTTTTGTAGTTTACTGTTCATAAAAATTGAACTATACAACGAATCATCATGAAAATCAATGGGCTTATGTTTTGATAGTTGATCAATTGATAACAAGAAAAATAATCAAAATCGATTCGAAATAACGAGCTGTAGCGTAGGTACATACGTACAGACAAATCAATGATATATTACAAAACTGGAATTAAAATTATTCGTCCAGTACCCTGAAAGTCATAATGGAATAAAGAAATATGAATCTTTATTTTGCATTCTGAAAGTTGTCTCAAAAGTTTCGTGAAGTTATTCAAGATCAAAGGTCGCAAAAATCAGTTTTTTGCAAATATCTCGGTTTCTATGACTCCAATAATGTTGACATTTTTTACAAAAATGGTGGAGCATAAAATTTGCAACAAATTTTGTCTCAAACATTTTTTCATGCGTCAAACCTCTGACCTTGAATAACTTGAGACGCAGACACGAGATTTCATGAGACCCTTGGGACAGCTTTTATAATGCCAAAATAAAGGTTTGTACAAGCTTCCAACTTATTATCTCTCATTCCGAAGTGAATCCCTAATTTGACTGGGCTAACATGGAAATTGATAACTTGAATTTGGATGTTACTTAAGATAATTTTCAATTGGATTTACTTCATTATCTATTTACTAACAATAATGAATAGGCGTTTTTTGACTTCAGTATTTATTGCGAGAAATTAACTTGGAAACAGCGCATCTGAAAGCTGCTTGCTTGAGTTCAGTGTTTATATGAAGCAGAAGCTCTACATGCCTTTGAATTTCAATTTTGAATCCACTGTCACAAACTCGATTTTGTGATGGTATATTTCTCTAGATTTATTTTATTTCATTATACAATTTGTTTGTTCTTACGTTTTTGTTAATAATATCGCTTCAATTACAAATACAAATAAATAAAAGTATAATAAATTTAACCAGTGATAAAAATCGCCAAGTATAACAATTTTTCTTAATAACTTTTTCCAGAATTCTCATCTTTTTTTAGCATAATTATCGGATCCAGTAGCAGTTACTCTGGAACAATAGGATATGTGGATGAATTTATTTTATATTTTTAATTCACTGTTTACTTCGTTATAACATGGTAAAAAATATAAATTATGTTTAAAAGTGCTGTAATCAAGTTTAAAAGAATATTTCAAATTGAGAATAACTTTGAGCTGTTTAAACGCCGCCATTTTCGCGCGCTCTATTGATGACGTCAAATACCATGTCCAGTGACATTACAGTCTATTGTTTACTGCAGGTGTTTTCGTTCAGAACTTATTACAGCATTAAAAAAGCTGAAAAGTCAGTTTATAAGTATTGCATTGTGCCTGAATGCAAAATACTACCAGAAATGTACCTGATAAAGTATTTTATCTAATCCAGATAGGTTTCAAAATACGTAAGAAATGATGTAAGGTTATCAGAAGAGATGAAGTGTCATAATAAACTTGATAGATCATGAATAACATTATATGTGATAAGTTTTAGCAATAAAATACAGTGTATGTATGCGGCTTCGTTTAACATTTACTAGTTTCAGAATAAACAAAAATTATAGGCTATGTTCACTGCTCATCATATTTCGGATTGTATTTATTAAAATAGCGTACGTAATGTGTTATTATTGAGTAATTACTTTGCAGTGTTCACTTTTTTTACTTTAGCGGACGTAAAATTTGGATTTGAAAGAAAATAAGACGACATCATGAATGGATCTATTATTGACAGATTATCCGATTGTGCTTTTACAAAATGACTGTCTTAAATGATTTATAATCTCACTAGGATGCTAAAATTATATTTAAACAATAAATGAATTTACAACACACAAGTTATTACTATGTTTTCTAATCAAAAGCCTGCAATGCCATACAAATGTAAGCAATGCGCTCTTGTTGGCATAGTATTTGACGTCACATTTCGCTTTAACTAATAGTGTTGAATTTTAGAACTTTGAATTTCCCTCGCTAAATTTGCACTTTTATTTATTAATTTTAAGCAATCGAAAAGATATTAATTACCAAAATGATGATTTAGTACAAATGTCCGGCCAATAAAAATTCGGAATAAAAATATTTGAGCCAAATTTAAACTTCATCCATATTCCCTATTGATTTCGACATATGTGAGTTATTAACTCCTTCAAATAAATTCTGGAAAAAAATCGATTATTAATAATTGTCACAAAAGTTTAAACCTGTGGGAATGTCTAGCTTTTCTGTCTACGATTTCGCAGGCAATTTAAGATAAGCTCAGCGAATTTATTTGAAACGATTTCCGAATTGTCATTTTTCACTAAAAATTGAATTATTGTGGTTATGCTAATGTATTTAATATCAAAGTATTGTGCACTTATACATTATGTTGAGAATACTATAAGATATTTAGAACTTATCGTTTATCTGAAACGTAAAACAGCAGATGAGATAAATGAAATACATTAATTTATAAATGAAGCACCTGTGTATTAGTTTTTTCTCATATTATTACAAACTTCACACTCAGGTCGTTTCAATTAAGTATGCCCCGTGAATTGATCTGCTGAGCAAAAAAATATTACATCTCATATTTTAGAAAATATTTAAAATCAATTACCAAATTCAGTTCGATACATTTATAGGTTATGTTGTCTGTTCTTCTAGAATAGAAGCTACAAGAATTTATGTGGCAATATTTTCAATTCAATTATTCATTAAATTAATTATTTTAGATTTGCTGTCCATTTAATATTCCACCGTTTTCTTTGAATAAATCGTTGAGAACAGCAACTACTTTTGAGCTGCTCATAGATGGCAGCTCGGTCTGGCACAGATTCTGGCTGTATTCAGACTATTCAAATCAGCTGATTCAAGTGCAATGAACTTATGCAGACAATCTAATTTTTAAGAAATGTACTATCTGAAAATATATGTGAAACCCTCGAATAGAGATCAAATTTATTAACAATGACATATAAATACGAATTGTTGATCTCAGAGACAAATTTAGTCTTTCTTTCAACATATGCAAAAATAGAATTATCGGGGTGAGCGAATATCAATATATTGCCGAAATACTGATATTCTTCAAGTTTCGAATGAATGATTGACAAGACTACGATGGTTCAAAGTTGTAAAATACTCATTTCAATCGACAGCTGCCATTCTTCCAACAAATGAGAATATCTAGAGGATTTACAAAAAAAAAGTTGTGGAGAAAAATTGTTATGCTTGATGAGTTCTATTGCAGGTTAAAATTAATATACTTATTTCTGTTACACCCTGTATAAAAAAGGTATTCAAAAATGAAAATTCAGTCAAAGGTTTTGATATCTGTTTTTACTTAATGATTTTGGTCCTACCTTGACCATCTCAAGGAGTACTACAGATTACATTACTACACTACTAGGAGAAGCTGCCCAATTTGACACAAAAAGTGAGATAAGATAAACCTACACAAGAATTTGTGGGTTCACAATTGAACAGTATATGTCCAACAAGAATGTAAAAACAAAAAAAAATGCAAAATTGCACACGTAAAGAACGGTTGATTTTGTGATGTCATCCAATAGGCTACGTGCATGAAGTCTACTAGCGCCTCTAGCGGGCAATGGAGAACGATTGAACTCCATTTTATCATTGTTTCATACCTATAATTTTTTAAATGTACTAATATTATTTAATTCAGCTGTGTGCGTATAATATAACTTGCATAGCATAAAAGGTACGTTGAAATTAATTATTTTGAGTATTGTTTTCTTCAATCAGAACGTACCTATTATAGAGACAACGTCTCAATTCGTCCAAATTGACAGGATAACCTCAAATTATGACGCCCATGATCTTGCAGATCAGGTTTGTATTTATCAAACACTGTATACCTTTTACCGAGGAAGCATTGAAGAAAAGCGTGAAATTTGTTTTGCCATATTAAACATGTTGAAGAATATGTTGCTCACAATATTAACAACAAAATTATTGCGAAGTGCATCTGACAAACTTCTAGCACTGAAACATGTTACAAATTAGAGATAGAGGTAAATTTATGAATCTCAAATCGATAATGAATATTTCCAATTTCACGATTGAATTACAAACATATTTGTTACATAGATTAATAATGAAAGACAGACAATACTCTATTTACCGCTTTGATTCACTTCCCTCGTTTTTTTATGTTATAACTGGGTACATGAAATCTATGAAACTATATTTCACTTGAATCATCCTTAACACAACAGCCTGAAATAGAACAAACGTTTTCCCATGTTTTATATGCAATTATTTTCACTTTTGAACTACAATGCTCAATGACAGCTCATTGACGTATTCTGAGAAATGGAGTTCAATGGTTACAATGGTGCTCACAATGAGCGCTCGCATCGATATTTGTTCAAACTCCTCCCCCTTGCACATAGCCTAAAATGTCAAAAAGAAACATGTCAAGATATAATCCTCGAAATCACTGCTTAAGACCAAAGTGTCTTGTATATAACATTTCCAGTGTCAGTCTTTTATTTAAATATGTTTAATTATGTGGGGCCCGGGCCTCATTAAAATTGAATGAATGAAAATGATCCACTTGCGCACATTTTGAAGCCTCTCTTTTTCTTTTTTTACAGTTGTGATTGTATTCGTAGGAGTTTACAAATAACGTTTAGTTTGTCCAGTGTTATGTGCCTCGCAATCAAAGATTGAGTCACATACGCTCTGTAGTTGTTTGAATAAAATTTTGATTTCATCTTTATTTTGAAAAACCTTTTTGATTTTGCTACTAGTGTCCTCTATATAGGGAAAAGTCGAATGTTTTTCTGTCAAAGGTTTTTGTTGATTGTCACGTTATTATTACTCGAATTGATTTGATTTTTGACCACATAAATGATGCCCAAAGGATACTTTTTCGTACGTCGTTAGTTAATTACCGTATTGCTTATCTCAGTTTGATATTTTTCTTGTGTTAGGCTAAGGGCTCTTGTAAAAAGATTTTTTGCCGCATTAATAAATAATTTTCAGGATGGTTTGATATAAAATTGAGATATCTAGTACTAGCAGAAGGATTTATACCATTTGGTTGTAATAATACTACCCTTATCCTCCCTAACTTCTGTGGTAAATTGAATGTGTGTATTCAAATTGTAGTACATAGCTGAAGTTCAATTGATTTCTACATAAATGAAACTGGCACAACCTCATTTAGAATCTGATCCATCACCAAATTTGTGACTACCAGGGACAACAGGTTGCCCATGACTGCGCCGAACGTTTGTTTCAAGAATACATCATCAAATTGAAAACAGCAACATCGAAAACAAAATGTGATCAAATCTGATATTTCTGTCAGCCCTTTCATGATCTTGTACCGTCTTGAATTACATAACTATTAAATTACTTACATTTGCAGCTTTGATGAAAAATGTAAGATATGCTTACCTGCAACAAAAGAAAATCAAGTTCAATACAACGTCCACAAAATCAATATTCAATCTTACATTAAGAACAACACAATAATGTTTTGGATAGGTATAAAAAATGAGGAATGGAGGGTAATTAATTATATTTACGAGGGCTATAAATAATTGGAAGGGTGGGCCGAAGAAAACAAATAGGACCTTGATTGAAAATGAAATGAAGTGGTGCATTATTCTTAACAGAAATAAGGGCGTGTGGGTGAAATTATGGCAACAAATGACGCGGAAGAGAAATTATATTGGATGAATAATAATCAATAGTGTATGAGGGTTAGCCCACTAGAATTGATTGATTTCGTTGTGAACAAATCAAATATTTCATCCAGAATTTCTGGAATAATAATGTACATACTTCTACATTTATTGCATCGTTTCGCATGCGACATACTTTTGTGCAATACAGAATAATGAACAGACCAATTCAAAACCCCTTCAGAATAAAATGTGCTGTTTTGAAAGAACAAAGCAAAATGTAAACTATCGTTTCAAATGCAATACGACCTAGTTTCCACTTCTAGAAGTGCTAGCATATCGAAGTGAGAACCCGTTGACGTCACTGGTATACTTTATGAAGGTATTACGTTACTTTAAGTAATTTTGAAGTCCGCACCTGACGTTAAGCGCCTCCTGCGATCGAGGGCGGAAATTGGTCGAGAGCAGGAGGATGAGGGAATGGTCTCAGGTGTTGTACGGTGCCAGCCATTGTGAGCAATAGTGCTTTATTTTTAAGTACTCAACGTGCTAAGGACTTGTAGAGGTCGTGACAGCTTGAACAATGCTTCAAACGCTGTTGAAAATCAACAGATTAAAAGTTTTTCTTGATCCAATAAAAACACAAATATAGAATGAACTAATCTTTCCTTAAAAAATATGAGTGGAATATAAAATATTTAATGAGGTTGTACTCAAACAATCGTTACAAAATATCAACTGAAAGCGTCGGATATCTCCAGGAAAAAATATTGTATATTATTTCGAGTATTCTTTGAGGATTGAGGTACGCAAACTGTAACATTTTAATGAAGTTACAAGAAGGAGAAGAAAAATACAAAGCATTTCCTGAAAGCCTTAACAGGCAGCCGTTTCATCCTTCTATATGTGGAGAGAAGGCTTCTATATCCGGATTAAGCCCATCTTTACAATAACCCCGTCCTTACGTTCACCGGAGCTTAGCACGTGAAGTCGGCCTTTGTACGTCGGTCAATCAGTCACCAAGAAATCCTCAATCCTGCGCTATATAACAAGCAGCAGCATTCGCTAGGTATCTTGCTCGCACGGTCGGTTAATCAAAGCCCGTTTCTTTCAGAAAACGGTAGAGGAAAGGCGCGCGCGCAACCGGAATGGAATGCAAGCCGATATCGACAGCGGACGAATTAGGAACTACACACGTAGGGCAAGCTTCAATGCGCCAGAGCGAAAAACATACCGAATTAATTTTATTTATCGCACCCAAGCACAGAGAAATTGCTTTGAAGGGAGAAACTGATAGCTTAAAGCTACGAAGGTGCGAGAACAAAAATTTTACATTAAAATTTTAACACAAATTCTATTTTTATTCGTATATAATGCACCCTCTTCCTAATAATCATTTGTTTCCTTTAGCAACCCCTTCTGTCTCCATTATTTGATGATATAAACAATGGACCTGTCGAATATGGCAAATACATTTGTGTGGGTGGATTTGATAAAGTAAGTACACTAAAGTGATAATGAATCAAAACTGTTTGACTTGTAAATCACTTCGCCGCAATTCATACATTTAAAATCTCCATTAACGGCGGAAAATCATACACTTGAAGCTGAAAACATCGTCCCTAAAACCAATAATGAAGAAGAACAAGAAAGCGAAGGTGTGAGAGAGAAAATATGAACGAAAGAGAGAGACGAACGGCGTCGAGTGCACAAGAGAATAGATAGAAGCGTCCGCCACAATGTAACAAAACACAAACACCCATAGTCAGTGTTTACTCTCATATCAACAGCTGATGTAGCAGATCTACAGTTCGCACACACTTACACATACGCATAGAGTAAGTATACATCCCTTCATTGCAAATACCCCGCCGAGATAATTTTATAAGACGCCATTGATTCACCCTCCATTTTCCAAAACAGTTTCCTAGAGTTTCATCAGAGATTCTCAAGGAGTTGATATTAGTGAGGATTCTAGCTCTACATGAAAGATGGCGGCTAGTTCGGAACAGGACAACAGAATAGGTTCTTAAGGCCTTTTACTCGTTCTGAATATTGAACTAGAATTTTTTCTCTGTAACTACTAGGAACAAATAAGCAAGATAGTTAAATAGTTCAGCTGCCATTTTGGGTTTATACTACGGCTTACAAGATAGTTTGACATTCTAGCTACAATATCCAGTATTAACTAAAATTGATGTAAAGACGTGTAAAGTAGTTTTCCTTTTGGGAAACACTGTTATCATCTCTTAGATTATTATCTTCTTTGTTCTCTTACCTTATTCGTGTTCGCTCTTACCAAGCAGTATTAATTTAGGTTCCGCGGTATATTCATTAAAGATCTAGTACTGTAAATGCAAGGTCATGCCTTTACTTCGCAAATAAACGCTGATGCGTAGATATATTGCACGATTCCGCAATCTGGAAGCTTGTTTTATCTTATTACCATAGTATATGTAGCAGCACTGCCTGCAGTCTATTCTAAAACATATGAAAGCAGGAAAAGCAGATTATCACCTTTCTATCTCAATTTGTGATAGTTGAATTTGGTTTACAGATCCAAAATCGCTCTAGACCACCACGGTTCACAAGTTATCAGAAATATTGAGCTTTTGAAAAAATATCTCGATAAGAATGCCTCGCCGAGTTGGTTTCTATTTTCGGAGATGGATTAAAACATCAGTCGACAGTTTTTCGATGGTGTGGATAATTTAAACATGAACTGTTTATGCCTATTCAAAACCAGAACAGCCCAGAAACAGGTCAAACAGCTTTAAGAACAGGTCAAACAGCTTTAAGAACAGGTCAAACAGCTCCAGGCACAGAACAAACAGTTTCATAAACAGGCAAACAAAACAGAGCTGTTAAAGCTTGTTCCAAAACTGTTTAGGCCAATTCAAAACCACAATAATCCACAAACAGGTCAAACAGCTCTAAAAACAGATCAAACAGCTTTAAAAACAGGTCTAACAACTTTTGGAACAGGTCAAACAGCTCTAAGGACAGGAAAAACAGATTTATAAACAGACAGACCTAACAGAGCTGTCAAAGCTTGTTCCAAAGCTGTTTAGATCTATTCAAAACCAGAACAGCCCAAAAGTAGATCAAACAGCTCTAAGAACAGATAAAACAGATTTCAGAACAGACCTAATAGCTTTAAGAACAGGTCAAACAGCTTTGGGAACAGTTATATGGACAGACAAACAAAACAGAGCTGTTAAAGTTTGTTTTAAAGCTGTTCAGGCCTATTCAAAACCAGAACAGCCCAGAAACAAGTCAAACAGCTCTAAGAACAGATCAAACCACTCTAAGAACAGATCAAACAGCTATAAGAACAGGTGTAACAGCTTTAAGAACAGGTCAAACAGCTCTAGGCACAAGACAAACAGTTTTATAAACCGATAAACGAAACAGAGCTGTTAAAGCTTGTTCAAAAGTGTTTAGGCCTTTTCAAAACCAGAACGGTCCAGAAACCGGTCGAACAGCTCTAAGGACAGATCAAACAGCTCTAAGAACAGGTCTAACAGCTTCAAGAACAAGTCAAACAGCTCAAGGCACAGGACAAACAGTTTTATAAACAGACAAATCAAACAGAGCTGTTAAAGCTTGTTCTAAAGTTGTTTAGGCCTATTCAAAACTAGAATAGCTCAGAAACAGGTCAAAGAGCTCTAAGAACAGATCAAACAGCTTTAAGAATAGATCTAACAGCGTTAAAAACTGGTCGAACAGTTCCATAGACAGGGTAAACAGATTTATAAACAGACAAACAAAACAGAGCTGTTGAAGCATGTTCCAAAGCTGTTTAGGCCTACTGAAAATCAAAACAGCCCAGAAACAGGTCGAACAGATCTAACAGTTTTAAGAATAGGTCAAACTGCTCTAGAGACAGGAAAAACAGTTTTATAAACACACAAACAAAATAAAACTGTTTGAGCTTGTTTAAAAGCTGATTAAGCCCATTCAAACTTAGAACAGCCCAGAGATAGGTCAAACAGCTCTAAGAGATCAAACAGCTTCAAGAACAGATCTAACAGCTTCAAGAACTGATCAAACAGCTCTAGAAACAGGACAAGCAATTTTATAAGCAAACAAAAAAAAGAGCTGTTAATGTTTACCTCAAAGCTGTTTAGACCTACTTAAAATCAGAACAACCCAGAAACAGGTCGAACAGCTCTAGGGACAGGATAAACGGACAAATAAAACAGAGCTGTTGAAGCTTGTTCTCAAGCTGTTTAGGCCTATTCAAAACCAGAAAAGCCCAGAAACAGGTCAAACAGCTCTACGAACAGATGAAACAGCTTTCAAAACAGGTCTAAAAGCTTTAAGAACAGGTTAAACAGCTCTAGCGATAGGAAAAATAGTTTTATAAACAGACAGACAAAATAGAGCTGTTAAAGCTTGTTTTAAAGTTGTTTAGGCCTATTCAAAACTAGAATAGCTCAGAAACAGGTCAAACAGCTCTAAGAACAGATCAAACAGCTTTGAGAATAGATCTAACAGCGCTAACAACAGGTCAAACAGTTTCATAGACAGGACAAATAGTTTTATAAACAGACAAACAAAACAGAGCTGTTAAAGCTTGTTCCAAAGCTTTTTAGGCCTATTCAAAATCAGACTAGTTCAGAACCAGATCAAACAGCTCGTGGAAAACGCTTGGGAAACAGTTTTAGGAGCTTTAAGAAACCAAGTTAGGTTTCAGAAACAGGTAAATAAAACAGTGCTGTTTATATTTGTCTGAAGCTCTTTATATTTGTTCAAAGACAGAACAGCTTAAACATTAGTGGGGAACAGATCAAACTGTTCTAGAAACAGATCAAACAGCTTCATTTATAGATCAAACAGCTCAAAGAACTGATCAAACAGCTTCAAAAACAGATCGCTTTAAGAACTAGTCAAACAGCTCTAGGGACAGGACAAACATTTTTGTAAACAGGCAAACCAAACAGAGCTGTAAAAAAATGTTTAGGCCTATTCAAAATCAGAACAGCCCAAAGCCAGATCAAACGGCTCCTGGAATCGGTCAAAGAGCTTCAGAAACAGTTTTACGAGCTTTTAGAAAAAAGTTCAGGGACAGATAAACGGTTTCAGAAGCAGAAAATCAAACAGTGCAGTTTATATTTGTCTGAAGCTCTTTATATCTGTTCAAAATCAGGACAGCTTAGACCTCAGAGAGGAACAGATCAAACAACTTCAGGAATATATCAAACAGCTCCAAGAACAGGTCAAACAGCTTCAAAGACAGATCTAACAGTTTTAAGAACAGGTCATAAACAGCTTTAGGTACAAGACAAACAGTTTTATAAACAGTAAAACCAAGTAGGGCTGTTAAAGCTTGTTCCAAATCTTTTAAGGCCTATTCAAAATCAGAAGAGCCCAGAACTAGGCCAAACAGCTTTGAAAACAGTTTCAGGAGCTTTTAGAAACAAGTTCAGGAACAGATAAACGGTTTCAAAAGCAATTAAATAAAACAGTGCTGTTTATATTTGTCTGAAGCTCTTTATATCTGTTCAAAATCCGGACAGCTCAGACCTTTGAAAAAGAGATCAAACAGTTTAAGGAAGAGATCAAACAGCTTCAGAAATAGGCGAACAGCTCCAGGAGGAGTGAACAGTCTCAAAAACTGTACATACCTGTTCCAAATATATTTATATCTGTTTTTAAATGTTTCTGAAGCTGTTTGATCTTTTCCTGTACTTGTTTGATTCGTTCCTCAAGCTGTTTGACTTGTTTCTTGCAACATGATTATTTGAGCTGTTATAATTAACAAGACTTAGTGACAGGAAAATGTATGACAGCTCCAGGAAAAAGTCAAACAATCCCGAAAACAAGTAAAAACAGCTTCAAAAACAAGTCAAATAGATCCAGAAACAAGTATAAAACATATTCATCAAAGAATGAGTTCTGAAAAATTTTGTTCTTCATTAATTATAAACAGTTTCAGAAACAGCTCAGGAACAGATGAACAGCTCAGGAATAAGTGAACAGTTCAGGAACAGGTGAACGGTTCAGGAACAGGTTCTAAAGCTGTACGACAGGTCTTTCCAATTGGAAAAGTTCAAGGAACAGGTGGAACAGTTTTCGAACCTATCTAGGAACAGATCAAACAGCTTTAGGAGTAAGCAAAACAGAGCTTTAGTAATAAGCTGAACAGCTTCTGGAAAAGGTCAAATAGCTTGAGGAACAGGAGTAAACAGCTTTAAAACAGATGAACAGTTTCAGAAACAGATTAACTAGACAATGATGCTTGTACTTGTTGCAAAGCTGTTCATACATCATTCAGATACTGTTTGATCTGCTCCTAAAGCTGTTTGATCTTTTCAATCTGATTCTCTGAGATGATCAACATGATTAAACAACTTATTGCAGATCTTGATGATTTGTACAGCTTAAAACGATCACAGAAACAAGTCGAAGAACTTTAGGAATAGGCAGAACAGCTTTAAGAACAGGTCCAATAATATTAAGAACAACTCAATCAACTTTGGGAACAGGTCAAAAATCTTTGGAAATAGGTATGAACAGTTCCAGCAACAAGCAAACAGCTTCACGAAACAGAGCTATTTATACTTGTTTAAACACGTTTCTGAAGGTGTTTGATCTATTTTGGAGTTATTTGATTTGTTTCTAGGATTGTTTGACTTTTTAAACCTGTTTCTAGGAGCTTTTATGATCAACAAGTCCCATTTCAAAAGCTGGCCAAGAACTTCAAGAATAGGCACAGGTAGAACAGTTTTAGGAACAACCAAACCACTTTGGGAATAGGTCAAAAAGTTTAGAAACAGGTCAAAAAACTCCAGGAATAGGTTTGAACAATTCCAGGAACAAGCAAACAGCTTCACGAGACAGAGTTATTTATATTTGTTTAAACACGTTCCTGAAGGTTTTTGATCTATTCTAGAGTTATTAGATTTGTTCCTAGGATTGTTTGACCTTCAAAACCTATTTCTGAAAGTGTTATAATCTACCGATCTTTAATTTAGGAGCTGTTCAAGATTAAACAGCTTCAGGAACAGGTACGAACAGTTCCAGGGACAAGAAAACGGATTCACGGAATAGAGCTGTTTATACTTTCATGTTCCTGAAACGGTTTGATATTTAATTTGTTTCTAAGAATTTGTTAGAGGAACAGTTTCTGTTTAATGGGACAGCTTGAAGAAACAGGTTGAATAGTTTGAGATACGGATCAAACAGTTTTTGAACTGCTGTAGGAATAAGTCTAACGACAAAACAAGTCAAGAAGCAAAGCAAACAGTTTTTGGAACATGTATGGATAGCCCCAGTACAGTTGAACAGATTTAGGAACAGGATAAGTTCAACCTGTTTCTTATCTGAGCCGCTATCTTAGATTTTAAGCCAGAATTCTTACTAGACAACTGCTTATAATCAATGTTTTCCTTTTTTTCTCTAAGAAAGTATATGTTTAAATTCTCAAAATCGGGATTTATTGAACAATTCTAATTGATGGACACATGTTAATCCACAATAAATCACTAAATGAAATCAATTGAACATCTAGTTTAATTGTTAATTTAGAAGGCAAACAATGCCCACAAATACAAACACAATGATTTAACACTGATTATTTGCTATTGGATGACAATAATTTACGTCTAATCTCATAACCGCATAATTTAGTGCAGGAAATACTGTTATTATTTTGAACGAATTTTATTGGGCATACAATTGAAAAAAATTATGAGGGTGTTTTGGGTGTCACAACGTGTCAGATCAAAGAAATAAAAATCAAGATTGTACTGGAAACAATACCAAAATGTTTTAAATGAGTCAACGCGTCGACGTAAACCAGCCGCGCGTTTTTATATCAAAGCCTGCCTTCTTCTGCAGGTAGAATGAAGTAGTGAGAACATTCAGCTAAGATTTCAAGCTATATTCCAAAATAATGTTTATCACTTGATGTTAGATATATAGAGGTCGACAAAGTACATAATGAGCACCGACACAGCATTTTAATAATAAAAATATCACGTTCATTTAATTTGAGCGAACGCTATTTGCAAACCGTTCTCTGCCGTCATGTGCACGCAAAATCGCGCGCTTCCCTGCACAGAATAATTTAATTCCGGAGTCCGCGATGCCGAACGTCGTCACATTCAATTAAAATTCCTGGTCTTATATGTAGCCGGGTGTGCGACAAAGATAACCGGAGAGCTTCTATAGCTGAAAATATTAACAACAATGTAACCGCAATAGAGATTGTAATTAAAGTGATCCGGTTAAGCGTAGATGATTGGCGGTTGTTTCGGAAGCTTTACCGAGGATGCAGCGCTGTATTGTGTTTGATGCAAGCTGCCAAGCTGCGGTGTCTACCGTGGTTGCATAACGCGATCCTATGAACCTGTACGTTGACCTGTGAGCAAGTATTTTACCACAATTCTCATCGATAATCGAAAACTACGAGATGTAACAAAAAGTAGTTAATTTATACATAAGCTCCGCATCTAGAGGAGTACGTCTTTTGAAAATGGCAACCAGCTTGTATATTAAAGAGTATAGACTTAAACCCCACTGTATTTTTTCTTTAAAAGTAACCGAAGCAGCAACATCAGCAGGAAATCGCAAAATCGGATCCAAACAGAGCCAAATGTTCTCAACATTCGCTTGTGCGTCTTATCAATCTTTTTCGGCACAGCTAAGGCGAATTGGCAAATGCGTTGCTAAAGAAAGACGCATGCAGGCTGAATCTGAAGCTGAAGTCGACCCCGTTTGTTCAACAATCGATTTTAGGTGGCGTCTACACGAGCAGAGAAGGCGCTGTCGATGACATGGAGGGAAATTCGGAGCAGGAGAACGAAATCAATCTCTATTTACGACTGTGTAGAGGAAAGAGTGGAATATAAGCTCCTGCAGGAAAATAACTTGACATTTTTCCAAAAATAATACTGGAATGATGTTAAATTTCATCGAAAGAACATAGGTGAATAATCGATCGTGAAGAAGTACGAATATCAAGTTGAAAAACTTGCCTTTACCTTATGGCAACCAACCTTTGTGCATACGGTGTGGTTTATGTTGATGCGCTGTGAACAGTGAACGCGTTGACCAAATTGAGGCTTTCTAGTATTATTCAGTGCATTGTGAAATGTTTTTATTTCTTCCATACCAGACATTATCATGCCCAAAACATTCACGCTTTTATCTCACTATGTTTCTAGAGGAGATTGATTTGTGTTTGTCTATTTATCTCAGAAGAGTTCCAATAGATACATCATAAGATAAATGTCCTGAAGTAACAAGAAAGTTTGAACATTGTTGTCAAATCTGCTGCTTCACCATATAATAACAAAAGTCACATCAACAATGAAACAAATCTTGGAAAGTCGTAAAAAACATCTCTTTCAGTGGATCAGAGTGTGCTCATCCGCTTCCGGTACGTTATTGCCATCTGCTGTGTAGTTCATCGACACGTCTCAGATATCAGCAGCAACACTGGATGGAGGATGCGCTCACAGCGCCTCTATGAAGTAGTTATGTGAGGATACAAGACATAAAATTTGTACAGCAAAATAAAAATCGATACATCTATGTTTTTGCTTTTAGCTTTTACAAAGGCAAACTCATCACTTTTTCTTCATCTACATTTATAATTGCATTCATACAAGCTTACGAATCAAATTCAATCATTAACATCAGTCGTCTACGCAAACTTTCATCCATAATCTCCCTAGTATATATTTTTGTCAAAAGCTTCCCATCCGACACTCGTTGATAATTACATATCAATTAATCTCATATTTACTCTTTCCTAGTAAAGTCAAAGCAGTACAGAAATGGGTAGAGAAAGACCACAATAGCATTAGAAATAAGAAAAGCTGGCTTAAAGCAGAAAATAAAAAAATATTGGGAGCAAAAATTACCGCAAGTTTAAAATAGATATCAACAAAAAAAAAAATTCAAGATGAAAACGAATACGGGAAACTGAGAGATAAATACAACAAAAACTCTGGATAAACCAAGAGAATATGGATAGAAAATAAAAAGTGTAGAAGAAAGAAGAAATAAAAACACAAAAGACATTCACCAACAAATTAACAAACAAAATAGGTCCTATAAATACAAAATGTATGGCATAAAGGATAAATCTGGAAACATAGCAGAGAACGAACGATATCAACGAGTAAAACTTGCAAAACGAAATACAATAAGACACCGAGACAGAAACAATAGGAGAACCTACTTTAAAATAAATGGAAGATGTATTAAGAAACAGTCGGAATGGAAAAACCTCTGAAAAATAAAAAATTAAAATAGAATTTATAAAAAATAGAGGTGAAACACACAACTAAATATATATAAGCTCATACTTAGAATATGAAGGGAAAAAAATACCAGAAGAGTGGAAAATGGGACAAATTGTCAAAATAATAATCCAAAAAAAGGTTGGCAAATGTAACAAGAACTATCGTTGGACAGTATCAATGCTGTTTCATCAAAGAAAAATCAACAACGGACGCCCTACATAGTAAAACAAATTATTGAAAAAATCATACAATACAACATGAATCCAGAGAAACTGTTCGTGAATTTTGAACAGGCGTTTGACTTGATCGAAAGGAAAAAACTTGATAGAACTAGAAATACCAGAAAAACTGAGAAAACTGATAGCAATGACAATAAGAAGAACAAAATTAATATTATAACACAGAACAGAAGATTTTGCATTAAACAAAGAAGTAAGACTAGCAGATGCGCTATCAGCAACTAGGTTTTGAAAGTAAAAAAATGGAAGAATCATCTAGATGATGGAAGCGCATTTTTGATAATTCATGAATGCTTGTTATTTCAGAGATTTCGCAAATTACCATCTCTCACAATTACTGAGCTTGAAATCAAGCAGTTTGGGCAAACTTACGGAACAGCAGCTTCCATTTAGTACTAGTTTCAAGTTGACTATTTGATAGGTACATAATTTATGCATGTACAAACTCAAAAATATCTTTTAATCTTCATTGTTTAGTTATTGACTGACGGGGGGTCAAGTGCTGTACCTTAAAATGATAATTTGATCTTTATCAAAGCTATATAAAAAAATACACCAAAAGTAAACAAATTTTCATCAAATAATAATAATTCATTCTAATAAGCTTCAAATTCGCGTCAAATGAATCCCGGACAGATTTGACAACTGCACATAATAATAGTGACACCCGCGGCGAAAGTTGTAACTAAATTTTTATCTATTTCAATAAATTTTAGTTGCCATATACCTAATGTCATATATATCTATGGGCATTGTTTCACTTGAAACAAGTAATTGAATAATTTAATCTTCCACAATCACTGATCTTGAATTTAAGCAATTTGTGCAAACCTACAAAATAGCAGCTTTTATTTAGTACCAGTTTCAAATCTGTAAATAGTATAGTTGCTGAGAACTCAGCTTCACGCCAGCCAGCCAGCCAGCCAGACAGCCAAAGTGAATATAATAGCGCTTTTTTCCAAAAAATGCGCTAAAAATCATGTATTTTAAAACTTTATCACGAATAATTTCAATATTCGATGAAAATACATTGAAAAAAAAAAATTTCCAATTAATTATAAACAATTTAGAAGTGATAGAATCAAACTCTTTAATTACAACGAGAAAAAAAACCAAAACTACTTTTGTTATGAAACTTATATATAATGAAGGTAACGATGTATGGGAATTCAGTCAAAACTTTATTATTTCTATCCTACTCTACAATTTCGGTTCCACCTGGACCATCTTCAGGATTTTTTACAATTTATACAAAATTGTGAGAATGTGGGACAAAAAAACAAGGTGAAATGAAAAGTGTACTTACAATAGAGTTAGTATGTGTGTATGATCTTTTGATTTATGACAGGAAAAAATTTTCTTCAAAAACCCAACTTTATTCAATTAAGTATTAGAATATGTGCTACAAAACATAGAGAATGAAATATAAAGAACAAATAGTAGCATATTATGTTGACGATATAAGGAGCATAATAAAAAATAGACAAACGATGAAAGAATTGTTATAGAAAATAATTACAGTAAGTAATAACATAGGATCAAAAATAAATATCGATAAGACAAAAATAATAGAATTTATGGAAACAACAGAGCATAAAGAAATAAAGATTGGAGAAAATACTTTACAAAAGTGAATCGATGAAAATATCTAGGTATTACAGTAACAAATAAAGGAGAAGGAGAAGCAGGAATAAAGAAAATATAACAACAACACACAGAGCATTCTACGCGAATAAAAAACTATTGAGAGGTAAATTTCTGTCAAAAATAACAAAAATGAGAATTAATGCAACAATCATAAGACCAATAGCATTCTATGCTGCCAAAACAATAACAATGTCGGAAAAAAACGAAAAAGTTTACAGAATACTGGAAAGAAAAATCATGAGAACAATAAAAGGGCCAAAAATAATATCAGAAAACTAATGTAGACTGAAGAATGAATCACAAAATAGTAATAAAATTAGAAAGAAAAGACATAGTGTATATAATAAAACAACAAAGAATATAATGCTGAAAATACGCAATTCAGGAGAGCAACAGAGGATTAAACAACAAAGATTGCAGAATACACTTCTGAAAAATGGAATGGATTCAAATATTTAAGTGTCACAGTAACAAAGAAAATCATGAATAAAAAAAATAACCAAAACAATAATATACAGAACAATAATAAAATCAATAACATTGTATGAATATTTGAGAATAATGAAATGTAAAATCATGAGAACAATACTAGGGTCAGAAAAAGTATCACAAAACTAATAAAGATCAAGAATGGATTACGAAATAGCAAGGAAATTAAAAAAAGTAAAACATACTGAAGAAAATTAAACAACAAAGAATAAAATGGCTTGAACACGTATGGAGAGCTCGAGAACAAGACGCAAAAAAGAGGATAAAGAAATAAAGATTGTAAAATATACTTTTGGAAACGTTAGTAAATTAAAATATCTTTGAAGAGAAATAAATTAAGGGAAAAAAAGGAACAAATAAAAGAAAAGATGGCAACAATAAACAGAGCTTTCTATGCGAATAAAAAACCATTGAAAAGTAAATATCTGGCCAAAATAACAAAAATTAGAGTATATGAAACAATAATAAGACCTTTGCTGCCAAAAAAGGTCAAAGAAAATTCAATATAAGATCAATAATATGGCGAGAAAAAATATCAGAAAACTAATATAGACCAGGAATGAATCACGAAATAAAAACTAAATTAGGAGAAGAAAACAGCGTGAAGAAAAATAGAACAAAAAAGTAAAATGCTGACGATATAGATACCATAACGAAAAGTAGACAGAAAATGCTACAAAAAATAATAACGAAAAATGATAACATAGAATTAGTAATAAATATCAATAAGACAAAAATAATAAAATTCAGGGGAGCAACAGAGGATAAAAAAATAAAGATTGAAAAATATACTTTTGAAAAGGTAAATACATTCAAATATCTAGGTGTCACAGTAATAAATGAAGGGGTGAGAAAATATAGCAACAATAAATAGAGCTCTGTACGCAAATAGAAAACTATTGAAAAGTAAATAACTGTCAAAAATAACAAAAATAAGCATATATAAAACCATAATATTCTATGATGCTGAAAAAATGACAATGACGCAAGAAGACAGAAAAGATTCAAGAATAATTGACAGAAGAATTTTGAGAACCCTACTAGGACCAGAAAGGTATTAGAAAACTAATATAAATCAAGAATGGATCACAAAATAGGTAGAAAATCAAAAAGAGAAATAGTGAATAATAATAAAACAAAGAATAAATTGGCTCGGACACGTACGGAGAGCTCGAAAACAAAAGACAAAAAAGAGGATGAAGAAATAAGTAATAGATTCAAATATCTAAGTGTCATAGTAACAAATAAAGGACAAAGAGAAGATAGTAATAGCATACAGAGCTTTCTACGCAAATAGAGAACTATTAAAAAGTAAATAGCTGTCAAAAATAATAAAAATGAGAATATATAGAGCAATAATAAGATCTATGCTGCCGAAACAATGACAATGACCAAAGAAGTAATGGAAAGAAAAATCTTGAGAACAATACTAGGGCCAGCAAAGTGTCAGAAAATGAATATAGATCACAAAATAGACAGAGAATTAGAAGAAGAAGACATAATGGAGGAAATAAACAACAAACTATAAAATGGCTTGGACACGTATGGAGAGCTCGAGAACAAATAAAGGGCATTGAGAAGAAGAAATTAGAAAAAACAACAACAAACAGGGCTTTCTATGCAAATAGAAAACTATTGATAAGTAAACAACATAAAACAATAATAAGACTTACGCAACCGATACAATGACAATGACGAAAAAAGTCGAAGAAGACACAAAAATAATGAAAAGGAACAATACCAGGGCCAGAGAAAGTTTCACAAAACGAATATAGATCAAGAAGGAATCACGAAATAGAAAGGAGATTAGGAGAAGTAAACATAGTGAAAAAATAAATAAAAAAGAGTAAATTGGCTCGAATATGTATGGAGAGATCGAGAATACGACGCAAAAAAGTTAATCCTGGAGTAAACCTCGCAAGAAGAAGAAAAAAAGGAGAACCTAGATTATTATAGATAAAAGAGGTAAAAAAAGATCTAAAACTCCACAAGTCACAAGCACCACGCAAAAAAACTCAATGGCCTCAATGGCCAGCATTCCCTCCCATATATCAATTCAAGCACAAGTATTCCATTATAAGCACAAAATCGTGGATCTCTATAAATGTTATTGTTATTGCTTCAATCATATTACTTCACACAACCTGGATAAACTGACTTATTCACTTGTTTTTCGAGACATTGATCAAAAATCACAATCAGCAACTGTTTTACACTTCTTGAGATTTATATAGATAACAATTTCGTATAATCCATCAAACATTCTTAACCTCCATATGGAGCTACAACATCATCAGTAAATGCTAACACAAGTATTATAGCTCACCAAAACATTCATGATAAAAAAATACAGATGTGATTCGAACAAGTGTCTCTGTAAATGAGTCGAAGTGAGATTGAAAAATCTATGAGTGATGTATCTCTTAAAACAGTTTCTAGGGTATATAAAATGTAGTAGATGTTCCGGCAAAGTTCCTTGAAGAGGTAAACAGTGTGAGTTACATATTTCACGAGGTCCTATCGGTGCAGACTATTATCCTTCAAGACCACTGCATTGTTCCAAGCAACGTCCGTTGGGACTGCCTTGGTCGGAGAAGGTTAAAGACAATGGAATCCAAATCGTAAGTCACCGCTGTTTGTTTCGCTTCAATTTATAACGTAGTGATTAAGTCAAGCACTATGCAGTGTGAGACAATGTCTCCGGCGGCAGGCATTTGTCAATTAGCAATGCTACTGCGGCCATATTTAATTGCATCTGATTTAGTGATTTACGCGTTCAGATGCAGTGACGTATGCCGACTAAGTCATATTGCTGACAACCGAGAGTCTAAAGCTGCGTTTAATCCATCTCCGCATTGTTGATGGCATGTATTGTCACCAGACACTTCAGTCTTGCTCGTTTTGTCACAAACAAAATTCAGTAGCAAAAAGGACGAAATGAGGAATTTTTAATCCTGAGATAGTGAGTATTTAACCAGGACATCATCGATTTTGTAATTGAACTCGCGTACTTGTCTGGTTGTTTAATATGTTCTGGGCATTGATAAACCAGTGTAAATCCAGCTTTAGACTGCATGTTTATCGACAATGCAATGCATCTACCAAGCAGATTCGCTATTATCTTTGCGGACAGCCAATCTGTTCAAGAAGATATGCAATATTAAATCACGTTGGCAGTATGCAACGCTATCAACTACATAGAATATATATTGTTCATTTGTTACAGTAATTGTTCGAGAAGTAACTTCTAGTTTACTTGGAGCTTAATAATAAATTCGGCAGATTTTGACGTAGGTATTCGCAATAACTCGCTGACGAAACGAGTGATTAATATAAGAAAACTTACGCATTCATACATCTTGCACTGCATTATAGAAATGTTGGCTTACCTGCAACAAAAGAAACATATTTATTAGAAAATATAAAAGCGATTCGCCTAATTGGGGTTGAATGAATGAGGTGAATTCATTTTCTCAAGATGATTTTCGGATAGACAGCCTGTCGCTATTATTCTCAATCTTTGCAAACTTCTTAAATCTTTTAAGCTGTAAATAACACTTTCTGTTCTTAATTTCTTCGTCGAAGTTTGCCAAAGTTTGAAAGGTCAATATATTGGTACACTTAATATATCTGAGTTCTTAAGACATTATAAAAAAGTCAAAACACGCCTAAAATTCGGCAACTTTGGTGAAAAGTTGAGTGAAGCCAGAGTTTGTTATGCTGTGAATTTTAAAATAGTATATTTTTATCTCAGCAAGTCTTTATTTGAATATTGAAGATAAATATAGCATCCCGAATCTTTCCGAATCATTATCAGTATCTGTTCAATAATAATAAGTTGGATGCTTCATGTCAGTGCAGCACTTAAATGCACAGAAAAATGCACTTGACATATGACTATTGTGAACTGAAACTTGATTTTGTGTATATCAGGATGTTGCATCAAAGTGCACAACGTAGTTCAGCCTTTAATGCACTCTGTAGGCTTTTTAGGACGTTCAAACGAAACGTATATTTCAAAATTAACCGTTAACCGACTACTTGACGGTTTTGATTAGATGCTGCATTTATCTTGCATTTTAATGCAGAGTAAAATGCACCCTGACGTCTGATTTCGGATATATTAGAGTGCATTTTTCTTGCATCAAAATGCTGCATTGTTATGTAGAACAAACTGCATTTGATGCCCCGTGCCGGCCTGCAGAAACATACATACGAGAAGTATTCTTCCAAAGAATGCAGTGCATTCAATGCTGCAACTTATTCTGCATTTTACTGCAAAGAAAGAGGTGCGCATACAAAAAATATTGAGCACTTGAATTCGATTTTAGGCACGTTTTAGGCCCGATTGACACGGTGCACTAAATTTTGCATTTTGATTCACTATTTGGAGACAAAATCCACAGTTAATCGTTTTGGATTTACTCAAAAGATTCTAAAAATCTGTCAAGTAAAATGCGCTTTCAGCCAAGACGGTTGCTATGGAAACAATAGGCCATTATTTTTATATTACAATATTCCTAAATACTGATTTCCAAAATTCTACGACTACCAACAGATCTGAATTTATGCGCAAAATTAAAAAATAAATTCCTTCTGAAGGGCACTTCCGGTTCAGTCTATTGTTATGAAAATAGTAGGCAATCATTCAGATGCTACAGCAGACTGAAATACAAAATTTCAATATTCTACACCTGATCGTTTCGAATTTATGCGAAAAATTCCAAAAGACTGTCAAGTAAACTGCACTTCTGGCTAGATGGATCTCAATAAAAATAGAATATGAGCATCCAAACGATATAATTATCCTAAATACTGAATTCTAATAATCTACGTTCAATCGTTTTGGATTGATGCGGAAAATTCAAAAAATGTTTCGAATAAAGTGCTCTTCCGGCTTAGTCGATAGCAATCATAATGCAGGGTGTACAACTAGATATTATAAAAGTGCCTAATACAAAATTTAAATATTCTACGACTGATTGTTTAGAATTTATGCGGAAAATTCAAAAAGTCTGTCATATAAAGTGCATTTCCGGCTCAGCCGATTGTTACAAAAATAGAAGATGACCATTGAGATGCTACAGCAATTTCAAATGCTAAATTCCAGTATCCTACGGCTGATCATTCTGGATTTATGCGGAAAATTGAAAAAAGTCTTGAGTAAGGTGCCCTTCCGGTTTAGCCGATCGCAATCATAATGCAAGATGTACAATAAGATGTTATAGAAGTTCTTTATACGCAATTTCAATACGCTATGGCGGATCATTCTATATTTATGCAAAAAATTCAAAAAAAGTCTCAAGTAAAGTGCACTTCTGGCCTGACCGATTCTTACAGAAATGGCAGATAACCATTCTGATATAGCATCAAGTTCAAATACTGAATTTCAACATCCTACGGTTGATCATTCTGGATTTATTAGAGAAATTCTAAAAAAGTTTCAAGCAAAGTGCACTTCCGGTACAGACGATTGGAACCATAATAATAAAATTTTAACATTATACGTTCAACCAGTTTTGAGATTTGCGAGTTAAGCACGCACGCACGAATATGCGTACCGACATCAAGCCAAAAATAGTCAAAATGGATTCAGGGATGCTCAAAACGGATATTTCCATCAAAATGTCGATAGGTGAATTTTGTCGGTTTCACAATACTTGTTACTTTGTACAAGTAAGTAATAAAAGTGCGCTGCACAAAATTTTGTGTATAACAAGGTTCAGTTTTTCAAGCATAAAAATGAAGAATCAAAATTTACAGCAAAATGCATTATTTAATGCAGTGCATCACACAGCCCTTAGAATGCAATATATTTTCTGTGAAATGCTATATCAAAATGTAAAACAAATTGCATTTGTTGCACCGTGTCGGCCTTAAAAAATGCTCAATCAGAATGTCTTTTGTGACGAATGTAAGAGTAAGTGTTTATATTCAATGATAACTTTTCAGGAAGGTGCATTAAATGCTGCATCAAAATGTTGCATTTAGCATTCTAATGCAACGAAAGTTGCACTGTGACAAAAACTTCAAGCTTTGCATCTGATTATGTGAAATGCTGCATTAAAAGACTAGTAAAATGATATTACATCAAGATGCAGAGCAAAATACAACATTTTATGTATCGTGTTGTCCTTTACAGATGTTTGAATGGAATGCCTAGTGACATATTAAGAATATAATGTATCAATATTTGTTCTTTTATATTTCTCTACAGAAATGCAATATAAAATGTTTATAAGTGCCACGTAGCACAATGCTGCATAGTGCATTAAATGCTACAATTCGATACAATGTTCTAATGCAAAGAAAGATGAACTGTGGCAAAAATTTATCGGATTTTTCGTGCATCGTGTCAACCTTCAAGGATTTTTAAATAGAAAGTCTCAGATACATTCAATGCTTCAACTCACTCTGCATTTTAATGCACTGTGACATATACGAAGAATATTGTGAATTGATATCTATTACTTCCCCGACTTATAATATGATAGAAGAAGTATTGTAATAGTGATTTCTTGTTAGTTTAAGATCATGATGAATCTTCACGTTTTAGAGCCTACTAAACTCAAAAACATAATTTTAAAAAAAGTCGGTCTATCTGGAAGCGCGATAACTTGGGCACGCGTACGAGTTTTCGACTGAAATTTTATATTCAAGTTTTTCATCAGAAAGCTAGGTTCAAGTTCTTAGATGAGCTTTTTTCAACAAGTGGTACTAGAACTTTGTTGATGGAGTTTTTTTTTGTTTTTTGCGTTTATTTTATAAACGATAGTATTTATCATAGAATATGAAATGACTAAAACTAATTTTTGAATGATTTAGCACAATATTCACAGGAAACTTTTTTTTTAAATTATCAGCGGCTCATTTGTTTATAGCAAAATTTAAATTATTATAAAATTTGTTATATTTTTCTGAATCAAAGAAATAATGAGAATCATAATGTGAAGTTAGAACTACTATCACTGATATTTTAACATCACATGCAAACGTTCGTCAACTGTTTTCTTAAAATAAGTAATTTGGCTCTATCGTGTTATCAAATTAAATCTCTTGTGAAGATAATTCTGATAGAAGTGTCAAAGAGGATATTTAAACGATTGTCAATTGTTTTTAAATAATGCCTGGTTTGGTATTAATTTTAAACTCTCGGGGTTTAAGCTTAGTAGATATCAAAACTAGATAATTAAGTAATGGAATTCACGTTACCATCTTCAAATTACACTTACGGCGATCAAATGTCAAAGCTGTATGTTCCAATGAATTAAAGACCCCGAAAATCTAGACTTTATTCTCAAAAATACTTATTTTATGTACGGACTAAAGAATAACCGCCATCTGTCACTTTGACAGTGACGGCTGTCACTTTGGCAATGACAGTTGACGCTTTGATAATGACAGCTGTCACATTGAAATATGCAATTGATTGATGCGACACACTAAATTTCTGAAACAGTCATGAAGTTTATGGTTGGGGAAGTACTGTATGGCCACAGCAGATTTTTTTGTATATATTAAAGCCGTTTGACACGGTGTATTAAATGCTGCATTTTGATTTGCGTTCCAATTCTCCATTTTGATAGAAAGGAAAATGAACCAAGTATATATAAAATCAGAGTGCAATGCACAAAATTTTGTGTATGACAAGATTCAAATTTCTTTGCATCAAAAAAGAGACCGAAAATGCAAAATAAGATCCAGCATTAAATGCACCGTGTCAAACGGCCCTCAAAGTGCATTTTTGGTAATAAAATAGTATACTGGAATTCAGAAACAAAATGCAGCAGTTGAGCTCTTATGTCAGCCTTTGGAAATATGTGAACAGGGTATAAATATCTTCAAGGCCCAGTTGTACAATTTAAGCTTATCCAAAGTTGAGTAAAACCAAGTTTAATTTCTATTGTTACAATTGCTGAAATAATTGTAGCCATGGAAATTTAACTTGGTTTTACTAAGCTTTGGATAAGCTTAGACTGTACAACTGGGCCTAAGAATGCAATATTGAATGTTTATAAGTGCTGCCTGTCCAGTGGCGGATTTATACATTTCTCAAGTAAATTTTTGCCGCCCTTACTTCTACAATTTTATCAGTTTCTTGCACAAGAAATAAAGATGAAAGTTATCGGAAAGATGTCTTGGAGACTTCTTTCTGCAAAACATTCGACAAATTTTTTTGATGTCTGTAAGACGGCTAGAAAGAAATTCGGTCTTAAAATTTGCCGCCCCTAAAATCTGCCGCCCTAGGCTATGTGAAATCTATCAATGTGCCTGTCACAATACTGTATGGTATCTTGCATTTAATCCTGAGAAAAATGCATTATGGCATATGCATGAATTGCGCACTGGAATCTAATTTTATGTGTTTTAGGACATTTTTCTGTGCATTGAAATGATTTCATTAAAATGCTACATGAAAATGTGGGACCAAATTGAGAATTTCTTGCACCAGATCGACTTTTAAAGACATTTAAACGGAATTTTTTCCTCTATTCTATAAATGAGAAGTAAGCATTCTTGCAGAGTATGCAATATTGAATGCTGATAGCCATTTGACACATGTTGTAAGCTTAATCTGGATTTGAAAATGCACTGTAAAATAGACAGAATATTGTACATTGAAAAATCTAGTTCTATACGTGATATAATTCATTTTTATTTTGGTTGATATGCAACAAGAAACTGCAGAACAAAAGGCAGCATTTAATGCATGTAGTTGGCTTTCTGGGACGTTTAAAAAATGCTCTATGATGTATGTATAAGGTAAAAAAAGATACTGCATTTATATACAGAGAAAATTGTTTCTTCTAATATCATTTTACGGGTGGATTACTTGTAACAAGTAAAACTTCAGAGTTACAAAATGGTCACACAGACATCTCTCTTAACGATATTTGAGGTAAGCTCATTTCCGTTTCAAAAATAAATTCGATACTTGCCAAGTAGGTATATCCACTCTGATCGAAATCCAATTTCCTCGAGTGTATATTTGAGGTTATAAGGTGGCGCTGTTCCTTTGCAAAAGCAAGCTGTATCGTACTACACATCTTACATAATAAGACGTAGTGCTCAACGGTTAGTCGGCAAACGTAGCCAACGGCTGAAACAAGATTAGCTTCTCGCCAGGTAAACATAGGCGACGACCCGCGAGTATCGATGTCCGAACTCTAACCTCAATGCCCTTTTGGCTGCCTCAGGGCTGCAGAGAACACGTGTCGCTGGATTCTCTACGCGTGACAATATACAGACTCTCTGTTGCCATGGTTACAGAATGATTCTCAATATCTATTTGGCCTTTTCAGAGTATCATTAATTTGTACTACAAAAGTAAAACAAAAATAAAGTCTGGTTATCCTTGAACTAATGTTTACTTTTTTGACATATTTTAGTAGGTTTTTCAATAAAGTTTAAGCTGTTCCTCAAATCGTAATGTAAATTCCGGTTCTCGTTTGCGGCGAACCCTTATTTCTCGGGGCTATTTTATTGATACTTAAAGCCGAAAATTGCAAATCCCTTTAGGAGGATCTCCCTAACCTCAAATACAAAAAGCAATCCCCGTGAAGGAGGAATATAGACATTTCGACTGTACCTATATATTACCCATGGATATACGTATGTGTACCGCCTGCGTGGCCACCTGGTTTGCACAAACAGAGAAAGATATCCTCCGGTAATCTTTTGGAGAGACAAGGATATTGGGGTGATGTTTTGCTTTCCCTTGGGCCAAGCCCAGCGATCGTAAATTTCACCTGACTTACTCTTGAATTAACTGATTGAACCGTGTCTATAAAAATGCCACTCAATTAAATGAATCGTGGGGTATTATAGATTTATCAGTGATTCAAACCCATCATAATCTACCGCATACCTCCACAATTTATTATTATTTTTTATTCATCGAAAGTGGGTATAAATTATTCTGTACCTGTCTAGTTGGGCTATCAATTTTTCAAGTTCAATTTTCATTGAGAATGTATCAGAAACTAAGTATAGTAATACGGAAAGTCAGTCTTGAAATATGCGGGAATCAATTCATTGCACCTGATTATTATTCGATACGAATTCTACCAAAAATATGTATTTGTGTGTTTGGTGCGCAATTTTTTCAGACGTGGGTTTCTGGCTCACTTCACAATCGTTAAGAACCACAAAAATTCTACGCTACAAATAATGTGTCTTTTAAATTCCGCGCATTACACAATTATTCCCACCTTGCTCAGCAGCTTTGGGAGTTATGATCACGTGATCACGTATATCGCGCTTGCGTATTGGATAAACTTAGCGTACAGCCTACGTCGAATTTGCAATACCAACAGTCGCTCTGGGGTTTAGTTCTAATTTGTAAAAACTATCTTTTAACGTTATTTTATAGATTCTCGACACATGTACCACCTATCGAACAATTAGAGAGGTGATTCAATGTCATCATCGTTGAAGATAGTCTTCCAGAAGTAAGAGACAGGGTCAAGTCAGTTTCCTTAGCTCAATGTCAGATTTGACATCCGTATATCATAAAACAGTAACAATAGAATAAAATCATACTATTATAATTAATAATAAATCAGAAGAATGATTAAACATGAATTGAACCTGATTTCAAACTTTGTTCTTAACTAACTGCCAGCATAAAGTTGTTGATCATATTGTTTGCATTAATATACAATATTCAAGTCCCTATAAATGTAACTATGCTATAACAAAATTGACATAGAAACTGCGATCTGTCTCCAAGCTGTCTCTATAAATTAGAATAGGACCTCTGGACCTACGAGGACTGGAGATAATAAGGAGGTAATAGTTTTATGCAACAAATGTGTAAACGCGAGCATTATGACGAGGTTGAGGCTACATATTTCAAGTCAAGAATTGCTGAGTTACAAAAAATATTTTCCGAATTTCATAATGCTAGTTCGCACATGTGTTTCACGCGACACGATATTTCTTCTACGATTCTCAATATACACGCTCAGTTCACGCATTATTTGCGATGTGTAAACCACCAAATTCAGAGATAATTGAAGAAAGACCATATTTTTCAATAAGGTTATGTTATTGACTGTGAACAACGAGCTATATGGTTCAAATTACTGAAATTTATGAAAAAATAGTATTGATTTTCTCTTTCTATGTTCCAGTCCAGTCTAATCCTACAATACTACTAATATTATAAACGCGAAAGTTTGCGAGTACCTATGTATGTATGGATGTTTGTTATTCTTTCACGCTAAAATTACTGAATGGATTTTAATGAAATTTCACAATAATGTAGCTTAGATATCAGAATAACACATAGGCTATAATTTATAAAGATATTGTGTGAGCTGTCCAAAATATGCTGATAAGTGTCAAGTAAGTAGGAAAAAATTCTGCTATAAATACAATAAAAATTAATACCTTATTTCTATTTTCTAATGCACATTTGGTCGTAACAAATTGATCCTTATCAAAATAAATATTTTTATCGCTTCTGGTATTTGAAGTAGATAAACTTTGCCTTTCACACTACAACATTTGAACAAATATTTTAATTTCTACTAATATTATAAATGTCAAAGTTCACGCAAAAACTACTCAACGAGTATGGATGAGATTTCACAATGTCATAGCTTATATATCAGAAAAGCACGTAGGCTATAACAAGAAAAGATATTGTGTAAATTGGTCTAAGTATAACTATTATTATCAAGTAAGTCGACAAAAATTATGCCATTCAAGAGCTATTTTGGTGTACATTGCATAAACCGTTGGAGTTACACGAAAATGTGAGGTGGAGTTAATAGTCCATACATTTTCCAGAATTTTTTTGAATAAAAACGTCTTTTGATTTTAAATTCTGTATATTTATTTGAAACTTTGACGTTTCCATCCTTTGACCAAGGATCTTCGTCAGAATAGTGGTCAGATTTAAAATCCTCAGACGTCAATTAATTATTTAAAATCATTCGTTAATATAATATCAATTCAGTTCAGTTTGATATCACCTGGAGTGCAATGAAGCAAATAAAATGAGTCTATTCTTAACATTGATTTTCGTATGTGGCACGATTTTATTACATATAATATATAATAAAATCATTGAAAACCAAGTTAACTGCCACAAATTGATTGATAAATACTCAAGATTGAAAAAGAGCATAAGTTGTGATTATTGTTATGTATGGTATCATTTGGAATGTTCGGGACTCAAGAGATTGACAAAAGAATTATGGATGTGTGATAAATGTAAATTTTAATATATAACGTAATTGAAGCAAATATAATTTTAAGACATTTGACATTGTTTTCATGAATTCTGACTTGGAGGTAATTTTGAATTTCTATAATAAATGAATTACTCTCGGAATTACTATTCATTTTATGATGTTCAAATTCTTTCCAATTATATTTTATTCACTTTGGATACTTCAAAGTGTACATAGCTAGTACATATAAAAGTAAAAGAAATTTTGGAAAGATATAATATAACCTTCGAGAGTATATCGTATTTATTAATGCAGAATTGGACAGTTGATAATACATTTTTCTAGCTGGACAAATAAAAATATATTATTCATCTGGTTACTGGAAAAATTTGAAAAGATATTTTTGTCCGGTCGCCGGACGAATAGATGCTGTATCTATTCGTATAGGCTGCCTATACTATCACCGCGCACGCGCTCACTAACATCCATTATGCTAGATTCAAAACTGAATTTTTGTACTTGTCAACATAATTTCCCTTCTACAATCAAGGTATCTACTATTGTATTCTGGATCTAAAATTATCGGGAATAGCATTATTGTAATCATAGACTCAATCATTGTACTCTATTAATTTATTATTGGAGTGAAATTCTTGTATAATAGGATTACAAGTATCATTTTGAATACTAATGGGATGCTCCAAAGCATGATTTTCTGTAATATATATCCAGTTAATTCTCTTACATTCTACATTTGTTGCATCATTGAATAGTATTCATTCTTCGCTCTTATAACTTTTAAATTTCTGCACATCCATAAATATCGGAACTTATATTCATTTGTCCATATTCTCATCAAGAAAAAAATTATATTCTTTCTTATATTCATTCAAATTCTCTGTATAAATTGATTTTGAATATGTCAGTATGAATTAATTCCATTTCAAACGTCAATTAAATGACATCTATGCGCAAATGTTCAGAAGTGACGTAATTATTTTATGACGTATTATCTCAAAAATCAACTTTCATGAGTGACTGTTTCATTCGCTCCACTGAATACGGAAATGAGGAAGGAGTGTTGGCACACCTCATACTCAAGTGAGTACTGAGTCTAGGTTGAGTTAAGGTTGAGGTGAGTGTGAGTCATGTCTCTGAATTTGACCCCTAGAGTGTCGCATCAATCAATTGCATATTTGAAAATGACAGTTGTCATTATCAAAGTGACAGTTGTCATTGTCAAAGTGACGATAGTCATTGTTAAAGTGACGAGTGATAACTACATAAAATAAGTATTTTTGAAAATGAAGAGTGCTTTTCTAGATTTTCGGGGTCTTTAATTCATTGCAACACACAGTTTTCATATTTGATCACCGGAATTATAGTTCAAAAATAGTAACGTGGATTCCACTGATTATTTATTTTTCCCACTATGCCTATCTCCCCGACAGCTTTAGATTGATACCAAACTAGATATCATTTAAATAACTTGTAAAAAACAATTGACAATCATTTAAATATCCTATTTCACTCCTCAACTAGAATTATTCTCGTAGGAGCTTCAATTTGATACCAAACATGATAGAACCAAATCACTTACTTTGAAAAACAATTGACGAAAAAATATTGTTATATATGATTGTCTCAATCGGAAACTTAGTCATCAGTTAACATCTTAATTCAACTATTATTACTGCAGTTTGTAAGTATTTACATACTTGCTCTATAAGATTGCTTTCGGGACTAGTCTCGTGACAACACTAATAAGATGCGGCCGGTTTCCCGATTATATCCCAAATGTTGTAAAAATCGATTTTTGATTCAAACTTTTGTGCATGTTTGTGAATTGAATCTGAGCTTCATTCAGAAGTATTTCGTTTCTGACTCACTTGAAGTTTGATTTTTGGGAGATCAACAAAATGGAGGATTCCGGGAATTATAAGCAACGCTTTTCTCAGTGTTTAGAATCCAAAATTCAGTAGAATCCTGACTTGATTTATCGAATATCTATGCTTGTTCATATAGCGATAAACTTATTTGCTTATTGGAGTGTATTTGTGAACTCTGTAGTAGATGTATGTTGTGTAAAGTTTTGGGAGCACCTCCACCAGAATGGTTGTTAGCCCTGGGCATGTTTCACGCGCGGTTACTCCCGTCGGACTCCGATCCAGTCCCTATCCTATCAAGTCTTCCCTAACACGTGATTCTAATACAAATCCACTGACTTCATCCCTGCGGTTTTAGTATACACAACGTGATACATTAAATATGTCCATTCACATTTACCATATTAATATCCATATGATATATTATTCTTTGCTATTTATTTTGGCTGTCATTATTCAATCGTTTGACCGGTCTTCACGAAATGGGATTTATTGAAAGATATTAAATTGATCCTTCACAAGAAATACTAGGATGTCAAATTTGATATATTAAAAACGAGATATATGATCTGACAAATTTGAAATACAATTGTAAGTTTGAAAATTGATTTAAAATGATTTATAACAGGAAAGCACATTCTGCAAGTTCTAGGTATGCAGGTCCATCAATCTATCCAAGGAACATACTATGAGCATCGTTAGCGAGACCTGTCAAATATAGTGACGCAATTTAGCAAACTTGTGCATCACGTTCATGGTCAGATGTCTATCGAATAGATATTCCCCTTGCGTACAAATCCTGCTTTTGTTAGTTCACATTCACGCCATTTCTTTCTGATCTTGCAGAAGAAAGGGCTAGGCTGTGTTGTATTGACAGACTGAATTAATGAATGCTGTTCCACTCTGCTAGATTATCTCATTTACGTTTGGAAATGCAACGTTTTCCAGAAGTTTGAGTCTTTGGAAATGTGCTATCGTTTTTGGAATAGATAATGATGGGATGATGAAAGCTTAATCCGTAGATTTATTCCAAAGCTAATAAATACTAATGTGCTAGGCATTTTTTTTTCGGCGTTTTCTCTTGTTGTACTATCATTATTCAATCCCAAAATCATATGAATCCTTTAGAAAACGACTACTTCTCTCAAGACTCGTGCTATTATTGATTTTTGTCTGTATTGGGATATGAAGCATTAAAAATTGTAGGAAATTGTGCATCTGTATTGAGGAATACTCCTCTAGTCAGATTCTTCAGCTCATTCGATTTGAAATATTTTCATTTGACGAAACCACTCCAGAACCTAGCCCGTTTACCAGTTCACTCATACGAGTATTTCATGTTTGTTCAACGGAATAATGATGAATATATCCCATGGAGCAAGCAATCGTTTGCGGCTTCGGTTGTCAAAGAAGCGCTTTGAATCTTCTTTCATCTCCCAGCAGTTTTGAAAAGTACACGGAGAGAAGGAACTAAGTTTTTAAATTTAGTTGTCTTATGCGGGTGCCCATACCTTACATTGACCTCCGTTGCTTTTTCTTCTCTCACAACTTTTTCTTGTGCAGACTCCTTTTATTATTATTCTTGCGTTCGCTCGTTCCTCTTTCGCGGACTTAGAAGTATCTTTGCGCGAGGTGTTCTTAAGGCATTTTAATGCTGATGTAAACTTGAATGGATAGCCCTGCTGTAAAATAGCATAAATGTTTGTACGTGCTCCACGCTGCAATTTTAAACAAATGGCGTATAATTCTTCTTGAATTGCTACCCTGCATTAGACGGACACTTTTATATACTTTATTTAAAAAAATATATTTCAGACGTGTTAGCTCTACTAATTCAGATTTGTATTCCAATGGGTTTCTCCACCAAATTTTTTTTATATATTTAAAAAGAATATCTCAATTTTATAAATATATCACTACTACAAGACAAAATTCAGTTCAATATAGCTCCAGCTGTAAAACTATGTATTATTTACCTGCTACTTATTTCTTAGAGACTATTCTATCAATTGATTTTCTATTTTTTCCTGTCAATGTTCAATTATATCACCACTACAAGACAATGATTGGAAATATCTTCAAGTGAAAGTAGTCTTCAAAATTCAGTTTACTGGAAAAGCTCTAGCTGTAAAACCATAGATTATTTCCCTGTTAATGTTTCCTTGGAAATCTTTTTTGCTGCCTCCCCAGGTTCTGTTAATTGATTTCCGATTTTTTCTGTCAATGTTTCTGATTCAAGCATAGTTTAATGTTTTTTTTATAACTAGCTGTAGCCCGTGGTTTCGCCTGCATATGAATGTACTTTTTGAAATCAAATGAAAAAATATATAATAATTGTGTGCTGTACTTGACGAAACAGCCGGAACCTGCCACTGTAGCCATAATATGCCTCCAATATTTCTTATTATTCTATTTTATGGCCAATTGAGAATATAATAATTGACAAAAGCATTTGGATAAATCAACGAAAACAAAAATTGACTGCAGCAATCGGGAAAACCGTAGGCTCTACCTGCAGTAGCCTTTTTAAAATCAATAAAAAATAAGTATTAATTTATTGCAGTACCAGAGTACCCAGCAGAATCTGCCTGTTGTAACTTCTTGAAATCAAGATAAAAAAAGATTGTAGCAAACAGGCAAACTTGCTGCTCCACATGCGGTATATTTCCCAAATCAGTGAAAAAAATATATATTTGACTGCAGCAGTGGAATAAACTGAAAGTATTGGTAGAATGATAATGATTGACTGCAGAGAATAACGGACTCCAAACTTTTCGAGATCAGTGGCGGAATATAATGATTGCTATAAATATTTTCTTATGGTTTTACTTTAGGATGAGCCGATCCAATTGTTATCTCATGAAAATTTAACAATTATTAGGGGTGGATTGGTAACCTGGATTTTGGGACGTTTCCCGGTGGGCCGGTGACTATTTGGACCTTCATCGGGCCAATATGATGAAATTTCACAAATTTTATATACCTATTAAGGGCCGGTTCCCAAAAAATTTTTCCGAGTCGCTTTGAATTTGAATTCTCAAACCGCTCCTGACAATAGTCACATATTTTCCACACAATAGTATTGGAGTGTCCCAATTTACCCTCTTAAGCCCGGTTATACCGACTTCGGTTTATCCTAAGCGTGGCTTAGTTACCGAAGTAATGATTGTTGAGACAATTGATACTGAGATGATTAAGCTAGATTTAAAATAAACTAAAGACTGTGCAACCGGGCCTTAGGGATAGAACTTTAAAAAATCAGTTCTTAGTGATTATCTGAATCATATTAGGAATGCATGTCAAAATTTGTTGTCTGTCAAATTAAAAGTATTCTAGTATACCACTACATAAAGTAGATTTCAAGGAGTAAATATCAAATCGACCCCAACAAATCTGTTAGTTTTTTTTTCTTTTTTTAAACAGTTTTTCGCGCTTATATCAACAACCATCTCAGTAATCGTAATGCTCAAATGAAACAATTTGTAGAGAATTACAGGAACTTCAAAATAAATTTTGAATTGTTTCGATCAAAGGTATATTAACCGAGATAAACGTAAAAAACCTCTAAAAAATGTGCATTATTCGAAAATTCATAACTTCGCTAGTTTGACGTTTGTAACATCAGCCTTTTGGAAAAAAGTAGCATTTATAAAGCACAATAAGTGAGTGAGAGAGGAATTCTGTCGCACTGGCAATAACAATATTGTGACAAGTTTTTTGCGTAGGTCTCCCTATTTTCGTACAGATTATTAAAAGCTTAAAGTTTAAAGAGCAAAATTTACATTTCATTTTCTTGTTTATATACTCATAAGTAATTTAAAAACGCATCCAAACATTGCTTCTTAATTTCGAGCGCTTGGAAAAGTAGCGGCGGTGGAGACGCAGTGGGAGAAGCAGGCTTCAAAGCCTAGTACATTTATGATTATAATAGTAAACTCGGTTCACCTGAGCTAATATTGAATTACCAAGGCTTCATACCCATTTTGGATTGATTTTAATTGAAAAAAGGCCAATGTTACAAACATTAGACTAGAGAAACTGTAAATTCATAAAAAATGACCATTTCTCAGAAGATTTTGACGTTTTTCTTGGTGAAATTAGTTCCGATCGGAATAATTCAAAATTTTTTCAAAGTTCTTGCAATTCTCTACAAATTGTCTCATTTGAACATTAGTATTATCCTCATAGTTTTATGCAGGGGCCATACTTAAGTCTAATGCCGTTAAGTAAGGCGTTATGTGACAATTGACATATTGTCAGTGATAATGTGTTCATTATTGAGTACCGCCTCAATTAATGACATTAGACGTAAATGTGGCCCCAGCATTAGAGATAAACACGAAAAACGAGTTAAAATTGCAAATTGCAATGTTTAAACGTTGTTGGAGCAATTTTTGATAGTTTACTCCCTGACACCCACTCGGATTGCTGTTAAATAATCTTAATCAAAAAATCTATTCTAATTGTCCTAAAAATTGAATATCAATTGTTAGTTAATCCGTTTTTCCAGAATTGCAGTACAATTTTCTATACGCTGGATGATTTTTAATTTTGAATAATGTGCGATGATTGTACTTCTTGTGGACGATAGAAGAAACCACGTAATGTTACTAGAGTATTAGAAATCGGCTTCTCAATCTTCCTAAAAGTATTGGAACTGTTCAGATGGACTGCAGTTGCAGAAAACGAAAGACTACATCTTATAAAGACCGGTTCCTTGTTCCAAATTGTCGTCTGACTTGCTTAGAGTCTAATATCAACTACAAGAAGCTCACAGTTAACATAGAAGAGTATATTATGTTACAAGGACCGAACGACTATCAATATTGTCCTGGATGAAGTTGGCTGTACTCGGTGAAGGTCGACTAACTTTATCCGTGATAATAATAACATTAGTTCAGTGCCTCTGTTGCATACGATACTTTATTAACAAGTGTACCTAAGTATTCCATTACTGAGCTTTTCAAATAAATTTGGAAGTATTCAAACTATCTTTTCGATTTTACAAACAAATTTTTGCAATTGCGATCACATTCACAATAAATTATGAAACATAATTTCCATGAGTAAAGTTATTGATTGATATTTTTCACATTTCCTGTGCATCACGTTTACAGTAAATGCAAACACTATAATTGTCAACAGGAAATTGATGGTGATTGTTTCCATGGCTTAGGAATGGGAACTTTCGAAGTAGAACTCAGTTCAGTAATAGGGTACTTTCGGTGCACGTGTTACAAAAATATTTTACTGGAAACTACAGCCTGTAAAAAACATGAACTATTATCGTAACGAAATCGTACAATGAAGTTCCTTACTCATAGCAGTTTTTCTTTTTTTCTTTGTATGTAGACAGAACCTGAACTCAAAATTTAATTGTAGATTACTTGAGAAATCATTGCTTGATCATGTGGGAGTAGTTCTGGTCTAATAGCGGTTTCAGAGCTCCTGAGACCACATCTTGTGGTCCCCAGAAGAGTATTTATACACTCGCAGGGGTATTACATTCCAAGAGTTGATATTAGCCTCTGAAGAAGCTAGACGATAGTTCCAGAGGCTATTTGAAACAATAAATAACAAAGCATTGCTTCTCGCAAGATTTGAACTTTCACCAAATTCAGAAAACTATATTCAGTTTTATTTAACAATCCAATGGTCTATTTCATAATTCGAAACAATGTATTCTATTCTAAACATCAGAAAAATAGAATTTGGATGGCCATTTTTTGTGTTGGACCGTATGAGTTCATTTACGATATGAAGTTGTTTGTTTCTTTCTTTGCTTTGAAGGAATATTCCAGGTTTTTCTTGTTTGCCGGAATAGATGGCAAACTAAATTAATTTGAAGTTAACTTTGAGAAAAGAAATGAAAATCGTTCGATGTAGTGGAAGCCCTATCGGTGAATAGTTTCCCTATGGATTCGTAGCATTTGCACGATCGAACGATCAAGGTCCCTAAAACGTATAGCAACTTTTTCAGTTCAGGCTCAAACAAACAAACAGTTCCTTCTTTATAAATCAATGGAAGAGGACGTAGAAGTCTCGTTCAAAGACTTAGATACATAAACATGATCGAAACGAAGACGAAGAACTAAAACGATAGACGAGACGAAGAGGGCGTTGTGTGCTCCCTTTGGCCGTCGGCGGAGTAATTTAATTGAGGTGCACAAAGACAGCGACAGAGCGCCACCAAACGAAAGAATCAATCAATGAAATGGGGACATTCGTGACGAGATGATCCAGTTTGCAGACGAGAAATCGACCGTTTTTCCCGACGCAATAGTTTCTTTCCACTAGGATAACTGAATCACTAAGCATTAGTGTATCACTGCTAGCTTACTCGTTTTATTTTCGAATCCTTTTTTGGAATGAGTCACCTTTGAACCCTTCAAACGCTGGGATATCAAAGCAGCAAGGATTCGGACATCGAAGCGATTCTTTCTGAATATACAGGCTGAGCCACATAATATTTTTCACATTGATTACAAAATCCTGTTAACAATGACATCGAGCCATCCTCATTGTTACCCACATGTGAGTTTCTTATAAAACTTGCCATAAATTAGGAATTGGGTAATAAATATTGTAGCCTTCGAACAATTTTATAACTCTAATGCTCAGATCCTTCAGAAGGAAACACAATGGAAGAAAATGGAAGAATAAGAATTTTAATTGTAGCAGCGCCACTTTCTATACCCTTTATACTTCAGATCTGGTTCTATTCTTGAAACAAATTTGATGGAAGGTAATTAATAATCGAATGGTAGCAAGAGTAAGAACCGGGACGGCCATTGTCCAACCCTGACATGATTGATAAGGGAAACCCATCTGGGACAATAGATGACTCGGGCACGTGTATTTTCTCATAAATTATCGACTTGGATTCAAACCTCTCAGGAAGAAATGAACAAGAAAATTAATGTGCATTTTATCGATAGCCAAATATTTTATCTTGGAATAACATCCCTAAGATTCAACACAAAACCCTGAGATTAGGGGAGGATGCAATTTGCTATCGTTCACCTTGATCCCAAAAATTGGCAGCCTACTTTTAGGCCAAACCGTCACATGAGGCATTTTTAATTGTTAATTTATCGGAACAAATAGAGTTGATGCTTTCAATAGTTGTTTCTCGATCAGCGTATTGACTGTGAATGCATAATAGAAAATTGAATTTAATTAGTAACAGAAAACAACTTCTCAAAGTCTGCCATCTTTTCGAACGTAAAGCAAAAATTACGCAGTAAATTTACAAGTTTATATGAATATGCGTTACTCTTGAACTCATCTAGAACGTCTGCTAATAAACTTTCAGTCTATTTTGCACACTTGTCTCACGGTCGAAAAAATGACAGACTGTAGGAAGTTATTCTAAGAGGCTATTTTTTGTTGCTAGTTGGAATCAATTTTAAATACGCATTAACAACTAATGGAAACTTTCCAATGCCTCTAAAAAATTGTTTTTTTTCTGTCACCCGGTCTTCACGAACACAGAATGTTAATTGGTAGGCCATATTGTTAATATGAAAACAAAACTTAAAGGACCTTAAGGATTGTGCAAGGATGCACAAAAAGTCAATGAACAGAATCATCCCCTCTTTTCGACATTTTAATATTTCTTGAATTACGTTTCAGGCATGTTGTTTCTTTGAATGCATAGCTCCCTATTTAAACTTGATCTGAGGATGAGAAGATCTACTTCGTACTGATCTTGATTTACCTTTAAACTTATATTCAATTGAATAACTCCAAAGATACTATTGATATATTATGAAGAGCAGGCTCACCAAACCATATTTTAGTCTTAGTGCTACTCAATTTTTTTTTTTGATCGATAATAATGCTACTGTACGCTTGTACATCACTATCCATCCAAATTAGCTACATTATCAGTTGTTTTATCAAACTTCAAACAGCACAAACCTCACAAAATTGCCCACCTCAAAAATAGCATCAAATATTGGAGTCAAGGAAAGAGGTAGCACTTTCAGCTTCAATTTGGTTCCTAATCCTTGAGCTACCACAATAATAATAAGAAAAAGAGATTTGGATCAATATAGGCCTGAATCTGTTCCTGTTGTATGGGCGGAGCCTGTTATCCCTTTACGTCGCACCAAGCGACATTCGAGATTAATGTAGAAATTTATAGATGCTTGACTTCCGTATATATAAGGGCGAACAACCTGACTGATCAACAGTAAACAGTGAATAGTGAAATAGATTGAATATTCAGAGCGTGATAAATGAATAAGTTTTTGTGAATAAATATTGGTGGCTTTATGGTTGAGGTTTATAATAATGAGTAAGAAATAAATTGTAAAGTGTTTGTTTAGTAATACTTCGAAGAATGAAACTTTATATTTCGTCTCATTTATTAAATAGTGATTTTTATTTAAACAATAAAAAATACAAAATGATCAATGAAATATTATGAAATCTCAATCGAACTCATTGACAGTCTATTGATGGTGCTACTGTCCATCCCTTATATCAATTATTCACTCATTTCTCTCAAATTTTGAGCTTAAAATGAGCTAAATATCAATTGTTTTTGTCTTACTTGCAACTGAAAATATCGCATGCAATAAAATTTGGTCGCCAGTTTTGTGCCAATTTCAAGCTCTAAATCGATAAAAGTAGTAACTACATTGATAATGAATGAAAAAAAGAAAGATTTTGAATGGAAGTAGCATTTAATATGACGAGGGAGCCTACTTCTGATACTAATTTTAATTTAGCTACTGATTTCAAGGAGCTAAAGATTCAAGCATATTAAAATAAAAATTTAAATAGTGTTATGTTTATTTTATAACAAAACTAACTTTAAGAGAAATCGAAGATTGAAAAAACAGTCGCAACGGGAAAACCCCTGGAAAAGACAAAATCAACTTAGAACTCATAAAATATGGGGGTCAAATACTACAACTACATATACATGAGCTCATACTCAAAATATGGAGGGGAGAAAAAATACTAGAAGAGTGGGAAATGGGATAGATTGTCACAATTCATAAGAAAGGAGATCAAAAAGTATGCCAGAATTACACTGTTGAACAGTACGTACAAAATCCCGTTTACAATAATATAAAGAAGGTTAGCAAATGTTACCGTCGACCAATATCAATGCAGTTTCATCAAAGGAAAATCAACAACGGACGCCATATATTTAGTGAAACAAATTATTGGAAAAACCATAGAATATAACATGAATATACAGATACTGCTCATGGATTTCAAACAAGCTTTTGACTCAATGAAAAGAGGAAAACTGATAACAGCTTCAAAAGAACTAAAAATATTAAGAAAACTGAGAAGACTAACAACAATGACAATGAAAAAAACAAAAGTATTACAACACAGGGAGGAGAAACAGAAGATTTTGTGATAAACAAAAGAGTTAGACAAGGAGATGCGCTATCAGCAACTCAATTCAATTCAGCATTAGAATATGTGCTACGAAACATGGAAAAAAGTACATCAAGAACAAAAGCAGGACAAATAATAGCATACGCTGATGATATAGCGATCATAACGAAAAATACACAAATGATAAAATAATGTTACAAGAAAGTAATAACATAGGATCAGAAATAAATATCAATAAGACAAAAATAATGAAATTCGGGAAAACTACAATAAAGAAATAAAAATTGGAGAATATACTTTGGGAAGGGTAGATGATTCAAATATCTAGGTGTCACAATTGGTTACTAAAACTAACCCGTAGCCACCAAGCGGCTATAAGCGGAACTATAGTGTAAAATGGATTCAACCTTAATTTTAATATGACCTTATGTTATGTTACTGATTTGTTAGCAATATTTGGTGGCTTTTTTAACGTCGTTTATATGAAATTTTATACTACAATAGTTCCTCTTGGATTTGTTTCAATTAATTCAGTGGAAAATACTGGACTTTCGACTTCACAGTTAAATTATATAACCTCATTGCTATATTGAAATTAGTATTTCTCAAGACTATACTCTTCAAAATATGGAATATAAACAAAGAAGTGTTCAAAATTGATGTGTTTATAGATGTCATTCCAAATTTAGTTGAATTGTGGATTTGAGTTTCCATAAATTTTCTAAAAAGGGAAGAAGGAAAGTGTCTGTGGTAAATAAGTTTGGGGACTACGAACTAGTTGATCAATGAGCTGTGAGAATTAAAAAAATTTGTACAGGGAAAGCTGGAAGCTAAAATGTACAATACAAAAATGTCGTAAATACTTTCCTGTTATATAACTTTCTTTAAAGCTATAAGTTTCATAACCTCACGCAGTCATTCAATTACAACTGAAAATCATTTTTAATAAGAAGATTTTTAAAGAAAAACAACATGATATGAAAGAAGAGAGTCAATAATTTTCTGCACAATTGGAATTGAATTAAATCATTCAATGAAATATGAATATCAATGTATTTACGTTATAAACAGATTATAAACTTGCCGTAAGCCACTTTTGAGCCACCATTTTGCAAGTATAGTGCTGCCGCCAACAGTAATTTTAGTTGCCAATAATAAATAAAGAAGAAAAAAAAGCAGAAATAAAAGAGAAAGTAGTAACAAACAGAGCTTTCTACGCAAATAAGAAACTATTGAAAAGTAAGATCCTGTCAAAAACAATAAAAATGAGAACATAAAAGACAATAATAAGGTCAATGGCACTTTATGCTGCCGAGACAATGACAACGACGAAAAAAAATGAAGGAGGGCCAGAAAAAGTATAAGAAAACGAATATAGACCAAGAATGAATCACGAAATAAGAAAGGAATTAGAAGGAGAAGATATAGTGAACAAAATGAAACAGTAAAGAATGAGCTGGCTCGGACATTTATGAAGAGCTGGGGAACAAGACACAATAAAGTCAAGCCTGGAAAGGAATGGATTAATATAGCGAATAACATCTAGAATCAGAAATGGAGAATGATCCTCTCCAGAAAAAAACTAGAAAGCTCCGCTAAGAAGCGGCGAAATTCCACAAGAAGTGCTAAGCCAAATTATTATTATTAATGTTTATTTTGTAAGAAACAACTTAATCAGTCATTGGACGTACATGTAAAAGTGAATGAATATTCAATTTTCATTTCACTTACTTTTTTGAGGTTATGTGTACTTGGGCGCCAGGGTCTTTTCATTCAGAAAGAAACAAAACATTCAAAAAGAAACAAAACATTATAACTTCTAATTTTAGGAAGAAAAAGAGATTCCATCTCAAATATTGATCTTGATTTAGTTGATATTCTCAGGAAGTTGAAGGTTACAAACTCTTGTATATCAATAGGGAATATGGATGAAGTTTGAATTTGGTTCAAATTTTTTTTTTCCGAATTTATATTGGCCGGACATTTGTACTGAACCATCATTTTGGTAATTGATATCTTTTCAATTGCTTGAGATAAATAAATAAAAATGCAAATTTAGCGAGGGAAATTCAACGTTCTAAAACGCAACACTATTGGTTAAAGCAAAATGTGACGTCAAATACTATGCCAACAAGTGCGCACTGCTTACATTTGTATGGCATTGCAGGCTTTTGATTAGAAAACATAGTAATAACGTGTGTGTTGTGAATTCATTTATTGTTCAAGAGTAATTTTAGTATCCTAGTGACATTATAAATCATTCAAGACAGTGGTTTTGCAAAAGCACAATCGGATAATCTGTCAAGAATAGATCCATTCATGATGTCTTACTTTCTTTCAAATCCAAATTTTACGTCCCCTGAAGTAAAAAGAATGAACACTGCAAAGTAATTATTCAATAATAACACATTATGTACGCTATTTTGATAAATACAATCCGAAATATGATGAGCAGTGAACATAACCTATAATTTTTATTTATTTCAAAACGAGCAAATGTTAAACGAAGCCGCATACATATACTGTATTTTATTGCTAAAACTTATCACATATAACGTTATTCATGATCTGTAGAATTTATTATGATACTTCATCTCTTCTGATAACCTTACATCATTTCTTACGTATTTTAAAACCTGTATGGATTAGAAAAAAGACTTTATCAGGTACATTTCTGATAGTATTTTGCATTCAGGCACAATGCAATACTTATAAACTGACTTTTGACCTTTTTTAATGCTGAAATAAGTTGAGAACGAAAACACCTGTAGTAAACAATGGACTGTAATGTCACTGGACATGGTATTTGACATCATCAATAGACCGCGCGAAAATGGCGGCGTTTAAACAGCTTAAAATTATTCTCAATTTTAAATATTCTTTTAAACTTGATTACAGCACTTTTAAACATAATTTATATTTCTTACTATGTTATAACGATGTAAACAGTGAATTAAAAATATAAAATAAATTCATCAATATACCCTACAATAACTGATCATCAAATTGCTTAGAAAATACAGCAGAAATTACAAATTTTCAAATTGAATTATTGTGGAACACATTATTACGTGTTTTAACTTTAATTCTTTATTCAAAAAAGGGGAAGTTTGGAATCAGCTTAGTTGATGTTTGGAGTACGTTGCCTTGTTTCTAAAAGCTATGGAAGGAAGCAATAAACAAGTGATTTCCGGAAAGGAGGAAAAAATAGCAACGTATCATTTTGCACAAACAACAAAAACTCATTCAGAAACAATAAACGAAAAATCTCGTGGCACGGCAAGTGCCGCTTTAACTAGGGCCATTCGCGGCCGAACATGAGTTCTAGCCTCGACACAGAGAGCTTTTTTATCGAGAACTCTCGGTCGAAAAGCTCGGCTGAACATACAACGTACATTGGCCGCTACTTTTTATCACACGCTGCCCATAGCTCCTGAGTATCATTGCTCATTCTGTTCAAAGCCATGACAAATAGCAAAAAACGTAAAACAAATTCAGCCTATTTCAAATATCACCGACATTTTCGGTAGTTTTTTTGCCATCAAATATTTGCAGATAAGCAAATTTAACTGAGAAGTAACATATTACTAATTTTTAGCTTTTAAAATATTGATTCATTAGTAGTTTAGTACTGAGCATTCAATATGTAATACATTATAAAGTGTTTCTTTTTAAATTCCGGTACTCACCTAGTATATTTCTCTTGGAAATCCGGATCGATGAGAAGCTCTTTTTATATAGGCCCATTTGGCGTTTGCAGTTACTTTGAAAGCCCTGGTTTTATGCCCTCACTACAATTAAAGTAGGGAGGCGTTCAATGCACTAGGGCGTCGAAAAAACTCCATTCCCTTACTTACTAGCGGAAGTGGAATCCGTGTGAGATGCCACACCCGGAAATTACGTCAAATATTCCGGAATTTCAAGCTACGTCATGAAATAATGCCTATGAATACGATTTTTAACAATGAGGTGACGGGAATATTGTCATTTATGATTGGATGACAGCAGAGAATCATTACTCAGCACATTTTATAATAATTGAGCACTTGCGACTGACACCCGAACCCTCCTACGATTTATGAGGGTTCTACACTATTTTCAAATCCTCCCTGCTTTTTATATCCTCCTTTTTAGGACAGTTTTATCTGCACAATATTCGAAAATCCTGAAATATATATTCTACGCCGTTTTAAGTAATATTAATAGAAGATTAAAGCCATAATTCTTGTGAATAAGTAAATATGTAGAAAGTACACAAAAAAAATAAGTTTATTATAAAAATAACATTCTATAATAAAGTCCTGGAAAGTTCTAAATTATTGATATCAAATATTAAGCTAATATATAATAAAAAACTGAAACTTTTAATTTAATAATAGGAGTTCTTTCTCTCCAACGACTCCAACTCATATTCCGGAGTATTGATTTAACTGAAAAATGATGTCGGACAATTCTATTCCAAATATAAATTAGATTTCTGCGTTGAACGTGGGTGACATTCGCAATTAAAAATGATAATAAAAACTCGCATTTAATTAGAATCATGACAGCGAGTAAACAATTACAGCGGTATAAAGACAAAGATGAACCTTCCAAATAAATTTGTGGACAATGAACCAGTTCATCAAGCTCAGCATACCAAGAGGTAGCTTATTAACATAATTAGTTCGTTAACATTTCACACTTTTCCTGAAATTGCGAAGAACTGATCAGATGTATTTAATAATAGTTTTGTACATGTGAATTATCTTTATAAAGTCATGTAAATGCGCAAACAAGCAATAGAGGGGTTTAGTAACACCGAGCCGTTGTAAATTACAACGCAAGATATGCATGTATGTATATGAGCCAGTCAAGTAAACTGTTTTATTACACAAACCAGAGGGCATAGGCCATATAATGCGGATGGTAGTGGCATTTATAGCAGCACAATACGTTCATACGTTAGCATTCTAATGACTATGCATACGGTAAATGTTCACTTGTCCCATTGGCACTCGCATGTCATAAAATATGTAAACGCAGACCAAAGAACAACTTCACAACTCCAATGACAATAAGTGACAACAATGGCGCTGTTGTTCACAAGCTATGGCACCAACCTTTGCTCTTACAAATTTCACTTGGTAATTAAATGTCAGCTGACATATTTAATTAGTTCAGGGAGAACAAAGCAACCACCAGACTTTTATGTTGCTTCACTAATAAATTTATACTCTATTGATTTACTATTATTCAGTATCTGTCTCATCCTCTCTCAAATTAATCCTCCTTGTCTTGTCAATACATATTATTCGCATATTGGTGTTGATAGATATTCTGACTATGTCATTGGAATGTATCACCCTAAAACTAATAATAGCATTCTATAACCTTCATATATTATTATTTGTCCTCAAAAATATGAATTATTCTTCGATAAATTTTACATTTAATTTAATACATCGTTCCATCCAAAGAACGACGATCAAAGAGATTGAGAACCTACCCCCAGAGTTGCAGCGCGGCCGAAACACTGAAGTACCCTACTTGAATAAAATTTAGTTAGAAATTCCGATTAAGTTAGTTCAATATATTATCTTTTGTACTAGCTAGTGCCTGCGATTTCGTCTGCGTAGTTCACCATAATTGAAATTATTATTAAAGACAGCAACTGGATTATATATTAGATCGTTTGCAAATGATACGCGGTTTTTGCTTACTCACAATAAGGCAGAATATTTTCCCACCTCATGTATGCACATACGTTGCATCGTTCCTACAGTTACGCTGACATTGCAGCAATGGGGAGAGTGTGGATCGACTTTAGTCTAAAGTTACACCACACCTAATAATATCTTATCCAAATAGCTCTAAGTGGGCTCAACAGTTCTCACAAATCAATAAAAATTAGAATAAATTGGTAGAGATTACTGAAAATCAACCCTTAAAGAGTTTGAAAGAGTTGAAGCGCAACAAAATGTGACATAGTGGATAAAAATAGAACTTCAAGGTCAAATAGTGGCAATATTTTTCGTGAATTATAAAATAGTAATCCTTACTAATATTATAAAAGCGAACTCACATTCGCTTGTTTGTTACGCGTAAACTGTTCAATCGATCATCATGAAATTTTGACTGGTTAATATTGGATATTTAATTTAGAAGTGAAACTTTATTTTTTTCAATTATTATTTAGAACCAGAATGAGACTACAGCACATCAGCCGTTACGGTGCTCTCTGCATCCTCAGACTGCTCGCGTTCCAGAACCAGAATACAAAGTTCGTCTTCTACTGCGTATGAACTCACAATCGAATTTTTAAAAATTTAACTCTTTAAAATATGAATAAAATAGTCTCGATCATTTGTTGAGTACATATACACAAGTAGTGTTCATATATAATTTCTCTAAAACGTTAGGTATCTTTAACAGTAGGCCGCTGTGCGGCAAGTGTACAGGATACTGTCACAGAAATTTTAAAGCTTCCAAGCTGGTACATTTGTTTTTGATCATAGGGGAAAATTTTGACGATGAATTGCAAAGACTCTCATTAATTTTCTCATAATTTCAATACGTTAGAAGCTAGTTTGAATGATAACATCATGTGACTTACTTGTACATCATTGGATATAGAGATTCTGAGAATCTGTCAAGTAAAATGCGCTTTCAGCCAAGTCAGTTGCTATGGAAACAGTAGGCCATTATTCTTATACTACAACATTCCTAAACACTGATTTCCAAAATTCTACGACTGCCAACAGATCCGAATTAATGCGCAAAATTAAAAAAATTAATTCCTACTGGAGAGCACTTCTGGTTCAGTCTATTGTTATGAAAATAGTAGGCAATCATTCAGATGCTACAGCAGACTGAAATATCAAATTTCAATATTCTACACCTGATCGTTCCCAATTTATGTATAAAATTCCAGAAGACTGCCAAGTAAAGTGCTCTTCCGGCTTGGTGGATCTTAATAAAAATGGGATATGAGCATCCAAATGGTATAATCGTCCTAAATACTTAATTTAAACAATCTAAGTTCAATTGTTTTGGATTTATGCAGAAAATGCAAAAAATGTTTCGAATAAAGTGCTCTTCCAGCTTAGTCGATAGCAATCATAATGCAAGGTGTACAACTAGATATTATAAAAGTGCCTAATACAAAATTTAAATATTCTAGGACTGATTGTTTAGAGTTTATGCGGCAAATTCAAAAAGTCTGTCATATAAAGTGCACTTCCGGCTCAGCCGATTGTTATGAAAATAGAAGATGACCATTTAGATGCTACAGCAATTTCAAATGCTAAATTCCGGCATCCTACGGCTGATCATTCTTAATTTATGCGGAAAATTAAAAAAAAGTTTAAAGTAAAGTGCATTTCCGATTTAGCCGATCACAATCATAATGCAAGATGTACAATAAGATGTTATAGAAGTTCTTCATACGAAATTTCAATATGCTATGGCGAATCATTATTTATGCAAAAAAATCAAAAAAGGTTTCAAGTAAAGTATGCTCTCCTGGCTTGGCCGATTCTTACAAAAATAGCAGATAACCATTCTGATACAATATCAAGTTCAAATACTGAATTTTAACATCCTACGGTTGATCATTCTGGATTTATTAGAAAAATTCGAAAAAAGTTTCAAGTAAAATGTATTTCCGGTACAGACGCTTGGAGCCATAATGCGAGGTGCACAACTAGATCCTATAGCAGTCTTGAATACAAAATTTCAAAATTATACGTTCAATCAGTTTTGAGAGTTGCGTTTTACATCATCCCACACATTTATTTTTTATTGATTATTGTATGAACTACACAATGATGTAATAAAATTGTCAAAAATCTATAGTGGGCTGTTGTAATTAATTAACAAACAATTCCTCGATGAACAACAAATATTGAACCATTTCAAAGCATTGTAAGCATTTTTTACTCCATCCCACATACCCATTTCCTCTTGACTATTGTATGAACTACACCAAGATGTAATAAAGTTGTCAAAAAGGTAAAGTAGGATGTTGTAATTGATTAACAAACAACTGCTTAATGGACAACCACTTTTTAGTCAATTTAAAGCATTGGTAACATTTTTTACAGCACCTCACACACCCATTTTGTATTGACTATTGTATGAACTACACCATGATGTAATAAAATTGTCAAGAAAATCAGGTGGGCTGTTGTATTTAATTAACAAACAACTTCTTGATGGACTACAATTATTGAACCAATTTAAAGCATTGTAGACATTTTTTACTCCATCCCATATACCCATTTCCTAGTGAATATTGTATGAACTACACCAAGATGTAATAAAGTTGTCAAAAAAGAAAAGTAGGATGTTGTAATTGATTAACAAACAACTCTTTAATGGACAACAACTTTTCAGCGAATTTAAAGCATTGTAAACATTTTTTACACCATCCCTTACACCCATTTTGTATTGACTATTGTATGAACTACACTATGATGCAATAAAATTGTCAAAAAGGTAAAGTGGGCTGTTGTAATTAATTAACAAACAACTACAAAATGGACAACAATTATTGAACCACATTAGAGTATTATAAGCATCTTTTACACCATCCCACATACCCATTTCCTATTGACTATTATATGAACTACACTATGATGTAACAATATTCTTAAGAAAGTCAGGTGGGTTGTTGTAATCAATTAACGAACATCTCCTTGATGAACAACAAATATTGAATCAATTTGAAGCATTGTAAACATTTTCTACTCCATCCCACATACCCATTTTCTAGTGAATATTGTATGAACTACACCAAGATATAATAAAATTGTCAAAAAGATAAAGTAGGATGTTGTAATTGATTAACAAACAACTCTTTAATGGACAACAATTTTTCAGCCAATTTAAAGCATTGTGAATATTTTTTACACCATCCCTGACACCTATTTTGTATTGATTATTGTATGAACTACACTATGATGCAATAAAATTGTCAAAAAGTTAGAGTGGGCTGTTTTAATTAATGAACAAACAACTCCTGGCTGGGCAATAATTATTGAACCCCTTTAGAATATTGAAAGCATCTCTTACAGCATCCTACATACCCATTTCCTATTGACTATTATATGAACCACACTATGATGCAATAAAATTGTCAAAAATGTAGAGTGGGCTGTTGTAATTAAAGAACAAACAACTCATTGCTGGACAACAATTATTGAACCGCTTTAAAGTATTGTAAACATTTTTTACACCATCCCACACACCTATTTTCTATTGATTATTGTATGAATTACACTATGATGTAATAAATTGTCACAAAGGGAAAGTGGGATGTTGTAATTGATCAACAAACAACTCCTTAATGGACAGCAACTTTTGGACCAATTTAAAGAATTATAAATATTTTTTACACCATCCCACACACTTATTTCCTATTGACTATTGTGTGAACTACACTATGATGTAATAAAATAGTTTAAGAAGTAAAGTGGGCTGTTTCAATTATTTAACAAGCAACTCATTGATGGATAACAACTATTAAAGCATTGTATAATTTTTATACATCATCCCACACATTTTTTCCCATTGACTATTGTGTGAATTACATCATTACATAAAAAATTGACAAAAAAAGTTAAGTGAGCTGTTGTAATTATTTAACAAAGCACTTCTCTATGCTCGATAATTATTGTATCATTTGAGCATAATTTTTTTTACAGATTCTGCATACAAGTTTTTTTTTTTGTTATCATTCGAACTAGTTTTTAACGTATTGAAACTTTCAGAGTCTGTGAAGAGCAAGCCACATAATATATTGTCACAAATTTATTGTGATTAAGGAGGATACAGTACACTTTTCACTTTACGAATCATCGCACAATGTACAATCGTTAGCTGTCACTTTCCACACCACTACTAGACTTTTACTAGTTCTCTAAATGACTTCATATACCATAGAACATACTTGACCAATCAAAGCGTCGCCAGGCCGACAGCGAACCAATTACACAATTTCATCAATCAACTATCACCTAATTGACAGACAACTGACAGAAAAATTTTCTTCTTCCAGATACCAATTATTTAATTATTCATTTATTCAATATAATACAAGGAAAGCTGACAGTTTTCCAATCATGAGCATTTGATAAAATAGATTTTTATGATGTTTGTCAACTGTAGCTTGTAAATAATTATTTGCCATATTATAGCTTCAAGACTTCATTATAAAATACTGTTTTCGTGTTCTGATAATTTTAATTCGTTCCTGAGATACAGCGCTTCGAAAGTGTGCTGGATTTCAGATAAACTGGGCTACACAATTCAAATTAAAACCAAAAACCACAATCTTCATTCGAATTCAGTCGAACATAATGATTTCTACGGCTCTCAAATGAATCGATATCAGATATGAATGAAATTTGTTTTCAGTATCACGGAAATTATTATTCTCATCATTTACTATATTCAACCATGTCCCCAGAATCCGTAACGAGTATTTGTGAGGGTAGTACTTTTTATTAGGGAAACTCATAAGCTTACCCTTCCAATATACTGAACACCACATCCACATCTCGTGGTATCATTTTTCGATTAAATCCTGGTTTGATTACTTTAATCCGCACCAGGGGTCCTTCAGGCGGGCAAAGGGTACAATTTGGAGTTTTATAAGACGTGCCTATAGAAATCTACAAAAATCCGGCATGAAATGAACTGACTCCTGTTAGCAGTTTTCTCTCTGCTTTTCTTTAACCAGAAGGTATCAATCTCTCTTTTTTTGTGCTTTCCCTTTTCTATTGCTCTTCTATGTTTGGTTTATGTAGTTCTTTATTCGCCCTATGTGGAACTGTCTTTATTTCTGTGTTCCGTGTGACTAAACTGAATAAAGTATTTCCAATCAATGGGACGTTTGATGTCAAAGACTTGCGTTCCTTTTGGTTCTTCGTTCTAGCAACGAATGTATTTGTACTTTTATTGGTCAAATGTAATTCTCATTGCACAATTATTAGTCTATATTAAGTAATAGTATTATATGTCTTTTATTCATTTTGAAGTTTTTGTCAACTGTTATTGTTCAGTGAGTTCGAGATGAAGTTTATCCTGACCTATATCTTGATTCTTCTGTCAGGTTTCTGAAAATCTTATTCCTGTAATAAAGAGATACGACCGTACTTAAATTTTTATTACAGTTTTTACACTTTTATTCGATAATATTGGAAATTACTGAGACGAAAATACATAAAGTCATCGAATCATATCCATGTATACCGGATTATATGAATCAATAATTTTATAGTTCAATTTACTGAAATTATAATTTCCATAGATTGAAAGATGAAGCGAATATATATTCAAACAATTTCATGAATGAGAATTTAATTACATCTTCATTGAAGCACAGTCATGCACTCAAAATTGATTTTGTTGTCAACGCTAGAACTCGGTAATAAGGTCATCAATCAACACCAAATTTTGTACATACGTAGAGCCTTTTCAAAGAAATGGAAGAATGTACTTCTGAAGAAGCTTCTATAGATTAGAAATATGAATTTTGATTGAAATCGGTTTTGTGGTCGAGACGTGTGATCAATGAACATTTGGTTGTAATCGTTCATGTTCTACTCAAAGTTGTTGATGAAAAAATAGCTTCTTTCCGAATTTTAAATAATTGGGAGAAAGTGCTTCTAAAGAAGCTCCTACAGATACAAAATATGAATTTTGAGCGGAATCGATACAGCGGCTCAGGCGTGGGATCAATGAACACTTGATTGTAACCGTTTATGTTCTACTCAATGTTGTTGATTGATAGAGATACATCAGGAAAATAGCTTCAAATTTCCGAATTTCAAAAAAATGGGAAGAAGTGCTTCTGAAGGAGCTCCTATAGGTTCAAAATATGAATTTTGATCAAAATCGGTTCAGTGACTGAAGCGTGGGATCGAAGGATATTTGATTGTAACCGTTCGTGTTCTTCTCGATATTGTTGATTGATGGAGATAAATACTCATGGAAACTAGCTTCAAACATCCGAATTTTGGAAAAATTGGAAAAAGTACTTTTGTATAAGTTTGTACAGATTCAATATATGAATTTTGAGCAAAATCGGTTGAGTGGCTGAGGCGTGTGATCGATAAACATTATGTTCTTTTCGCTGTTGCTGAATGATACACATGCAAAACAGTTTTCAATTTCCGAATTTCGAAATAATGGGAGAAAGTACTCCTGAAGAAGCTTCTACAGATTCAAAATATGAATTTTGAGCAGATTCGGTTCAGTGGCTAAGGTGTGGGATCGATGAATATTTGATTGAACCATTCATGTCCCATTTAATACTGTTGTTTTCTAGAGATACATAAACATCGAAACCAGCTTCAAATTTTAGAATTTGAAGAAAAAAATTGCAGAAAGGTCTTCTGAAGAAGGTCTGTTACAAAAATTTCGTTTTACGTCTTTTTTGTACAATTTTTTCCTCATTCCATATCTATGTCGCCATCTGTGTAAAAAATTTGCACTAATTTTGTAAACTAGTACTTGCTTATAACTCTTGATTGAAGGGCGCTAATTTGGGGAGCCTGCGCGTCTTCTTCGCCCTCTTTGGTTCCTGAGCGGTTGTTGCGGACTTACTTGTTTTGAGCAGTCTTGTAATTTTTCTAGTTGTTCTAAATTTTGTGGTTATTTTATTTTATTAAAATCAGTGTTATGATTTTGTAAGTATTTTGTTTATTATTTGTTCACGTTATTCCAAATTTAGTATAGTTTCTGCTAGTGATTTCGTTTGAAGGCGACCCGCGTGATCAACTTTCTGGTTTCCAAATTTTTCTCTTTCATCTTTAATTTTTTGTTAGTTTTTTTGTGTTCAGAACCTTTTTACAACCTTGAAACCTTTATACTTAATCAATATTTTTGTTCTAAATTAAAATTTTTTCTTACTAGCAAACGCGATCAGACGGATATCGATTTGGTGATACGCGATTTTTTTATATATACAGTCGAAGTAAAAACACCTACGAGATTTATGGCTATCTTTGTTCTCTTCTTTACCTTTCCTCACCTAAGTATGTTTGATGTATGAATGATTAGTGAAATTGTTTGATAATACATAATTTAACTATATTTTGGATCCAACGCGTTACGGATTTGTCATTCAACAACTCTTAGTTTAGTTTCTTAAGTTGTTTGTGTAGTTTTTGGTTTCCAAAGCTTGAAATGTTTGATTATGTGAAGATTGATCCAATTTTCGACAATAACGAACCACGTTCGTAAATTTATCGACTCGTCGCTAATAATCATCTTTCTTGTCTTGCTAGACTTTGTATTTTCTTTGTTTTTCTTCTCTTTAATGCTCAGCGTAGTTTTTTTTTCACTTTATAAATTTTTAGTGTACAATTTGAAATTAGGCAAATAAATAACTTTACTGATTATTATATTTAATTTTTACCAAATCTACAGTTTATTTGTTTTACAATTTAAATCTAAATTAATTTATTCAAGTTTAACGCTTGACGTTTGAAGAGAGCTCTCCAATTTTTTTATAGGAACCTCCTGTTTCAGTTGAATTGTATACTGGTTGGGTTATTTGTTTTCAGTGTGAACTGCTAGGGATCTTAGGCACCCGTGGCCACTTGAGACTAGTTCCTGACCAACTTTACGTTAAGAAGAACATTAACACTTCTACGAAATCAAGAAGAACATTAATACGTCCCGAAGTTGATTACCAGGCGCACGGCCAACCTGAACATCTTCAAGGACCGTTGGGTATTTATCAAAGCCCTATAAGACACAAGATCAACTTTACTTAATTCAGGGAACGTTCTTGTCTGACGTTGTTTTTGTGGCTAACAATTCGTCGTCTACCTTCTCTGCCGATATTAGTCTTGAGTTCCGCCTGAAGAGGATATTTAGCTAGTTTTTGTAACGTAATTTTGAACGTCAGTGACGTGCTCTCCAGTTCCCTTTTAGCTATTGCAGTGACACTTTTTTTGTATTATAGCTTCAACCATTTTTGTTAATTACCCAATTTTTTAAATCATTATTTTTGGAATTATTCGCTTCAAATTAATAGTAATTTTGTTTAAAATTGATTTTGACGTCTATACTTTAATTCTTTTTTTGCTGTCGTTATTGTCTCCCAGAATAGTGCCTTTTTCTCCTTTGATCATTTTCTGGGAGTAGCGCTCATTTCCTACTTTTCAGGTGAAATATTTCCGGTGCCCTTATTAATATTTACCATGGATCTTCACTTTCAAGGTAGGATATTCCAATACTTAAATTTAGTGTCAATCAGAAGTACATTAAGTTTTTGCTATGAAATAGTGAAGAAACATTACCTTTTTTTAATTTCTTGCTGCCACCTTGGAAACGTACAGGTCCTAGACATCTAAAATATGAGTTTTGAGCGAAATTGGTTAGACGGCTCAGGCGTGGGATCAATGAACACTTGATTTTAACCGTTCATGTTCTAGTCGATTTTGTTCATTCATACACATGAAAAACAGCTTCAAATTTACGAGTTTTAAGAAAAATGAAGAAAGTACTTCTGAAGAAGTTTCTACAGACTCAATATATGAATTTTGAGCGAAATTGGCTCAGTGGCTAAGGCCTGAGATCGATGGAGATTCGATTGTAGCCGTTTATGTTCTATTCGATGTTGTTGATTGAGACACAGGCAAAATAGCTTCAAATTTACGAGTACCAAAAAAATGGAAGAATGTCCTTCTAAAGAAGCACCTACAGATTTAGGATATGAATTTTAAGCGAAATCGGTTAGGCAATTCAGGCGTGGGATCGGTGAACTTTTGATTGGAATCATTTACGTTCTATTCCATGCTGTTGATTGATACTCATGGAAAACAGCTTCAAATTCACGAGTTCTAAAAAAATGGAAGGAGTTGCTTCTGAAGAAGCTCCTACACATTCAAGATATGAAATTTGAGCAAAATTGGTTTAGTGGTTAAGGCGTGGGACAGATAGACATTTGATTGTAACCGTTAATGTTCTATTCAATGTTGTTTATTGATACACATGGAAAACAGCTTCAAATTAATGAGTTCAAAAAAAATGGAAGAAAGTACTTCTTAAGGTGCACCTACAGATTTTGAGCGAAACTGGTTCAGTGGTTAAGGCGTGGAATCGATGAACACTTGATTGTAACCATTCATGTTCTAGTCGATTTTGTTGAATGATACACATGAAAACCAGTTTAAAATTTCCGAATTTCGAAATAATGGAAGAAAGTACTTACGAAGAAGTTTCTAAAGATTGAAGATATGAATTTTGAGCAAAATTGGTTCAGTGGTTAAGGCGTGTGATCGATGAACATTTGATTGTAATCGTTCGTGTTCTACTCGTTGTTGTTAATTGATAGAGATACATACTCATGGAAAACAACTTCAAATTCCCGAATGAAGAAGAAATGTGAGCAAGTACTTATGCAGAGGCTCCTACAGATTCAAGATATGAATTTTGAGCGAAATCAGTTCGACGGCTCAGGCGTGAGATCAATGAAAACTTGATTGTAACCGTTCATTTTCTAGTCGATGTTGTTGAATGATACACATTGAAAACAGCTTCAAATTCACGAGTTCCAAAAAAAATGGAGGAAACTACTTCTGAAAAAGTTTCTACACACTCAATATATGAATTTTGAGCGAAATTAGTTTAGTGGATAAGGCCGGGGATCGATAGACATTCGATTGTAGTCGTTAATGTTCCATTCGATGTCGTTGATTGAGACACATGCAAAACAGCTTAAAATTCACGAGAACCAAAAAAATGAAAGAAAGTCCCTATGGAGAAGCTCATACAGATTTAATATATGGAATTTGAGCAAAATCGGTTAAGTGGTTAAGGCGTGGGATGGATGGACATTTGATTGTATCCGTTAATGTTCTATTCGATGCTGTTAATTGATACACATGGAAATCAGCTTCAAATTTAAGAGTTCCAAAAAAATGGAAGAGAAGTCTTTTGAAGAAGCTTCTACAGATTCAAGATATGAAATTTGAGCAAAATCGGTTTAGTGGCTGAAGCGTGGGATCGATTGACATTTGATTGTAATCGTTCATGTTCTACTCGATATTGTTGATTCATAGAGACACATACTCAAGGAAAACTGCTTCAAATTTCCGAATTTCAAAAAAATGGGAAAACGTACATTTATAGAAGCTCCTATGGATCCAAGATATGAATTTTGAGCAAAATCGGTTTGGTGGCTAAGGCGTGGGATCCATGGACATTTTATTGTAACCGTTCGGGCTCTAGCCGATGTTGTTGAATGATACAAGTAGAAACCAGCTTCAAATATGGAAATTTTTGAAAAAGGGATATAAGTAGTTTTGAAGAAGCTCCTACAGATTCAAGATATGAGTTTTGAGCGAAACCGGTTCAGCGACTCAGGCGTGGGATCGATGAACAACTTTACAACATCAAGTCAGAAATTAAAGATATTGCAGAGCAATTTTTGTTTTTCAGGTCTTTCGTATAAAAATTTATGTAGAATTGATTGTAACCGAATCTTACGAGTATTTCTTTTTACTTCTAAGCAAATTGGGGACCAGTCCTGTGAAAAGAGTTGCAGGAAAGACAGTTTTTTGGAAAACGAATACCTATTTGACAAATTTCAAGAATTATTTGAGGCAATCATGTTCAGAATCACATAAGATAAACCTGATAATGACCTGGCTTTTTTGTGTTACATCTTTATCCTCTTATTACATTCCTAAATCTTCTTTATGTTGTGTATTGCATTACACAAAAACAACCAATTTATGTAAAGTACCATTCACATTTACTCCGCTGAAATTAGTTTTTCGAATAAAACAGCGAAACTTAATAATTAGCCTGTTTAATTACTCGCTGAAGATATCAGGTTATAATAAACTTTTCCGGCAACTTGAGTCCGGGCCATTCCATGGAGAAAATACGTTTTTTATGTCCTCAGTTTCTTAACTTTTATGTCGAGCTTTGTTAATACTCATGCTCGTAAATTAAGGTTTATAGTTACGAGAGGAAAAAACGGTTTCGCTAAACAAGGCGGGGCTTCTAAGCGATTGTTGAATTGTAAACCACGGAGGAGGTTCAGCGGAAAGAAAGGCAGCCTTTATTTTATTCGGTGTTTTGGAGGAAAATTTAATTGCGCTTGCAAATAAATAAAAGTTTTGTAGAGCTCGATAGCCACTTGTATATTCGATAGGCATACAACAACAGCTTTTGAAATACTCGAATATGCAGTTGCCAGAAGGCATGACATCTTAGAGTCTCCTCAAAATTGAAGGAATGGCCCAGTATGAATATAATGACCTACTAACGCACATTTAATGTGCCATTTCGAACATTTTGAGCTGGTAATGGATCTTGCTCCAATTTTGGAAGGTAACTTCTTTTTTATCACCCTAAATAAGTCCAATTTGGGGTTGAAATGGGGTACACATGTATTAATTTGAATAATTTTTTATTGTGTTGCGAAATGGCTCCATTTCTGGCAGCGTCCATGTAAGTAAATTTCAAGTAAACCGCATGGAAGATAACCCGAAAATATGAGCAAGATACAACCGGAAATATGATGGCAGCGGAACGGTTAGAGAACCCGTTTAGGAGAACGTCATAGCGGAAATATACACAGAAACTACGCTCTAAACATAAACTTTATTATTTGTATACACACATATAGCGTGTGCTTTGCCATGTGTGTATGTGTTGTATATAACTAGTAAGACCACCGTTAGCCAGGCAGCGCCACCGTCGCATAATCCATGTGTTTATTGCTAGAAACCTGCTGCGAAAATACTTTATTAGAGTTTTATATTCTAAGCACGGCTTTGAATGTTCGTACCCTAATATTTACCCAGATCAAATTATTTATTATTACGATAAAATTGTTAAGTTTTCAGAGCTTAGCTATAAGATACCTCATCAATCGATTTGACATACACAAAAATGGTCCAAATTAGTATTAACTTCTTTATGTCCTACATTACACTATTTCGCTGGATCGCACTAGACATTAAACTGTCCAATATTGTTCCAAGAAGCAATAAGCAAAATTCATGCTGATGAAGTAATAAAATCGTCCAAAAAGTATATTTTAATAAAATCGCCAAGAATTGAGAAATAGCATAGTTGTTTATTTCCAAAATGGTCTATTTGTCATTTTTATTATTCTAGATTCACAAAGATATGGTATAATTTGACAAATAAATCACAAAATTTTAATAAAAGCTTTATAACAAGAATTTTATATTCTCTTACGGTTTCATATATAACGGATTATATTCATTTCTCAGGGTTTTAAGTATACTCGCCGCCAATATAGGGGACTCAAACATAATTCACACTTCGCCCTATTGTAACCGTATTTTTCTCCAATATTTAGGAAGCTGATCTGAATTTATAATCTTACAAGATCAATGCTCACAGTGAATGAACTAATATGAAAAATATATCAAATATATACCGAGTTTTTCTTCTTTTTATGCACCAAACGTTAGCCTGATTCTTAAGCAACCATTTTTTGAAAAATTCATTTAATAAATAAACCATGATTGGGATGCCGTCGTTATGCCAATAAACTGACGGCATCTCCACCATCATTATATGCATTCATTGTCAACAACACTTTCCAATACTAAATAATAAAGAAAACAATAAATCAGCAAAGGAAGTATGCTGCATCAAAGTAAATTAAATTATCGAATACCCAATATTTATTTGGTTCTGAAAAAAGATTTACGTGCCAATTATGCTTTTGATAATTTTTTTGGGGGGTTGAATTCTGAAATTATTTGGATTATTTGTTTTAGCTCAAGAATTTTGTTCATATTTATCGCTGTTGCAATGCGCGCGCTGCAGTCAGTGACGTTTCGGTTTTTTTTTAAATTTTAGTACTTGGGCGTCCGCTAGGTTCATTTTTAATTAAGTCAAACCGACTTAAGACAGTCAGCCTTAAGTCTTCGTATAGGCGGACATTATATTTCTTGCTTTTTTTGTTACCACTACAATTTTGTGGGTTTTCCCCAAAGTTTACTTTTGCGTGTGTAAGCCCAAGTTTGAAGATTCTTTTGGGAGAAAACTTTTGCTTCGGCCGAATATTTTGAGGCAGTTTGGCCATTGGATTTATTCGGCGGAGCAGCCCACGTGTTGGGTATTAGTTAAAATTGTAAGTGGGCGTTCAATTCTTCTATCGCTACCACCTGCGACTTAAAGTCGTCCGGACCAAGGCACAACGCTGTGGAAGTATCTGACTCCCACCCTGGATTTCCTGACCATCTGGAATCCAACAAAATTAGACCTGAAGGCCAAGAACCAGACGCCAGGCAGACGAGTCAATCAGGGTCTTTAGTGACGTCACCAGCTAAGTGATTCAGTTTTGTTTCTCTTTCTTTGCTACTTTGACTTTTTTTCTGGTACTATTTACCTAATTAGGCACCTTGTGGCTTCACCACAATTGTTGATAATTTTTTTGTATAACTTTTTGCTGCGGTAGGCATTCATTGTCGCCTTTCTCTTTATGCTTTTGTTACTACGTTGCATCCTGATGTTGAGAACCAGATCGATCGATCTCGGGCCTGCTTTTCATTTCCTCTGTTTATTTAAGGAGTAGGTTTATGAGCGTTCTGTGTTGTTTTGCTTTTGATATTTTCTTTATTCCATTTTTGAATTAACGTTACTAAATATTTATTACTCTGGGTAATTTTGATTATCATTTATTTTGTAAAAGTACCTACCACTTAAATTTTCAGGAAGTAATGTTATTTAGTGTGTTTTTTTTTACAGCTGGTGTGTAAATATCGCTGTTTGAAATATTGTTTTATTTTATGTTCTGCGGCATCTCGATCAACGCCGACAGATCTAATTATCCTAAATTCCAATATTCTACCCATTTTTTCACAGGTACTTTCGCTGTTGTGTGCCTGGGGTCAGGAAAAAATAACAATTGCGTGGCGCCCTTATTTTTTGTTTCATTTAAAGTTAGTTTACGTAGCGCCCAGTATATTTGTTTTAGTAAAGTTTGTATTTTTCTCTTGAAGCTAACCTCACAACTACCCAGTCCGGTCCTGGGATTATTTTTATTATTTTTGATATACTGAGCTAGGCCGATTTAAAGTTAGAGTTTGTGGATTTGAAATTAGTTTATCAAGTTCCGCAACCCAGTTTCAATTGTTACAGACGACTGTCATTTTTGTCCAGGATAAATTTGACTGCATTCGGTGAAGCCGAGGGCGAAGTACGAAGCGAAGACGAGGGAAAAGCCCAAGGCGTAGCTCCGTGCAGCCAAATTTATCCGTGACAATAATGACAGTCGTTCAGTGTCCGTGTTGCATACGATACTTTTTGTAACAAGTGCACCAAAGTACCCCCATTATTAAGCTTTTTGAATAAATTTGGATGTATCGCAACTATCTTATCGATTTGACAAACATTTGAAAATGCAATCACATTACAGTAAACTAATACAATGAAACAAAACTTACATGATTTATTTCATTGATTGATATTTTCCACATTTTCTGTGCTATCCCGTTCACAATAAATGCACATACCATAACGAACACATTCTATAATACAAATTTCTTTCAAATATCAATTTGACATACATCAATGAAATAAAAAAATCCAACGCATCCATGATCCACGATTTACCATTTAATTTTTACCCAGCGGACAAAAATATCCATTAATTCCCAGTCAACAGAGAATTAATGAAAATTGTTACCATGGTTTGGAATTGAGTACTTTCGAAGCAGAAGTCAGCTCAGTAATAGGGTACTTTCGGTGTACGTGTTACAAAAAAGCATTTGTATACAAAATGAAACTACAGAAAATTTTCTACAATTTATGTTATAACTTTTTTTTTCGTAAAATCAATAGATTTGGAGTACGAGCGCCGCAAAGCATTATACATCTACGTCAAACCGTGACATTTAATTTTAACTAAAATTCGTGAATGATAAAACTATACAAACAATAAATTTTTTACTATGCGAAGAAAAATCGGTCCGTCCTCCGCAGTTGTAAAGGAGTGCGTCGCCTTTGTGTCAGGCGTCCTTCTCTCCCTTCACAGTGTCGTTATTTATAGAGCCATGACTTCTAATGAAGTAAATTGTCTAATTTTTGCTAATCCATTGTATAAAAGTGAAATGATTGAAGTGAAAGAAAAAGAGACTTTTCATAAGTTAAGTATTAAAATAAAGGACAATAAGGATAGATTTTTGATAAGACAGAGATCAAAAGTGATTCACGATGTATGTTGAAAACGATAATGAAAAATTAATCGTTGAATCTTTGCGCAGAAGAAGCTATGTCACGACTTCTCATCCACAACTGCGATCTACGTGCCCAACTACATTTTGCGGCGCTCGTACGTCAAAACTATAAATTTTACAAATAATTAAATAAATTGTAGGAAATTTCTACTAGTTTCATTTTGTATATAAATGTTTTCATCGTGAAATAAATCGAAAAGGATATATTTTCAAAAAACTGGTTTTAGGTGCCATTTTTCCAATATTCGGAAAATAACATCGAAATTAAAAAAATTACCCATTTTCAAAGCCACCCAATGACTGTATTAATATTCGACATTTATCAAATAAACAACTATATGAACTGCAGTAGATTTGAATGGAAATGGGATCACTTATTATTTAGTGGCGAAGGAATACATTTTGCGAGTAACCGATAAATTCTATTTGTACCAAAATCAATAATTAGATCATTGTTTTTAAACGTGAGGGTCGCAGTTATTTCAAAGCGAAAAAACTAAACTATTATAGTTCAAAATGTTATATTTATCCAGATAAAGTTAATTAAATGTTGGGTGGGTCTTAGAATAACACAAATTAACATATACCTACGAATTACATGACTCATTATTGTGACGTGAAACAGCCACACACTCAAATTAATATGATAGTTGCGCCTGTTTCTCGTTGACCAATTTTTCCTACTGCGGATCCGTTTTTGCTGCACATTGAATTATGTGAAGCATCGACGAGAACGTCAACTGGCACAAGTAGAAGGTGGCAAATGGAAACATACACTTAAGGTATCCAAAGTGACAGACTTGAATAATAAATGTAGCATTCCGTCAGCAGATAATTCCAACATATTTTCTTTAAAGTAGGTTTCCAAACTGGTATCGTCTGTAGCTGTATTTAAAAACGGTTTCATGACCCACCCTTGTCCACTGTTTTCTGAAAAATTTTGTATCGAAAAATGGGACACATTCGAACTCCTCCATGAAGCCTCAGGTAGCTATAATCCTATATCTGAATTCCTCCACAACATCTCTTCCAAAAGATACTCCAAGCTCACTAGTAAAATAAAGTTTTGTCAGTGGCACTAAGACAGTGATTTTGCTTTCAATCGGCAGTGCTTTGCACCTAAACGGACGAGCGGGCTTTGCCCGCTCTGATCGAGCAGACGAGTGGAATCTAACGTCTTCTGTTGGGTGAAAAGAAGTCTCCAATTTGTCCCTTATATTTGTTTGCTTAAGAGCTATAGCAGCAAAGATGAAGGTGAAGGGATTCGACTATAAGATTATCGCTCCAACTTTACGGTCCAGGATTAAAACAGGTAAAAGTGAAAGAATTCGGACGCGCCGGAAAAATGACGCAATTCTTTTTTCAAATTCTGCAAGACAATATTCATGACAGGTGTATATGATTTTATGTTTATCTTGGACCTCACTTTACCAATATAAGACTGAGTCGAAGAAAATGATTCAAAGTTGTTTTTCTTCATGGATAATGACCACAAGATATTATTTTTTTTTTTAAATTGATTTCTTGAATGGATCAGTAAGGAAAAACAGTTTTAAAAGAAGATTCTGGACTCAAATAAAGTTGACATAATATATCGAACCAGTCATGGTTTTTACTTTACTATTGTCGTATTAACTTCTCTGTGGAGGCCTTGGGTGACGTAGGCGATGTAAAAATATATCTGTTTCAGGTATTTAATTGCGTATTTAGCCGATACCTGATTATAAAAGCAATGAGTCATGATGTACGGATTCAAAGCTTGTAATATTAAAAAATTGAGGAATCATCTAGATGATGAAAGCGCATTTTTGACAGCTCATAAATGCTTGTTACTTCAGAGATTTTGCAAATTACCATCTCCCACAATTACTGAGCTTGAAATCAAGCAGTTTGAGCAAACTTACGGAACAGAAGCTTCCATTTGGTACTAATAATTTGATCTTCATCAAAGCTATATAAGGAAAATACACCAAAAGTAAACAAATTTTCATCCAATAATAATAATTCATTCTAATAAGCTTTAAATTCGCGTCAAACAAGTCATTGAATGAATCCCGGGCAGATTTGACAACTGTACATAATAATATCAATACCGACGGCTAAAGTTGTAACTAAATTTTTATCTACTTGAATAAACTTTAGATGCCATATCCCTAACGTCATATATATCTATGGGCATTGTTTCACTTGAAACAAGTAATTGAATAATTTAATCTTCCACAATCACTGAGCTTGAATTAAAGCAATTTGTGCAAAACTACGAAATAGCAGCTTTTATTCAGTACCAGTTTCAAGTGGTAAATAGTATAGTTGCTGAAAACTCAGCGTCTAGCCAGCCAGACAGCCAAAGTGAATATAATAGCGCTTTTTTCCAAAAAAATGCGCTAAAAGTACAAGTTAAAAACAGCGAAGAATAGGCAGTCGCGCCATGAAAAAGATTGAAAAACATTGCACTTGATTATATGAGCTGTAACGTTTGGTGCATTGACTTAAATTTTTTTGGAAGCACTTTTTTGAGCTTGCCACATTCTACTTTCAACGTTTATACTATTTATTAAATCACACCTAAAGATAATTTTTCATTAATACTTTCATCTGCTTTGCTTTTTCAATTGAATCAAACGGTTGTCTCATAAAGGTTGTCTCCACCCTTGGAATCAAATATTGGAGTCTCAGAATCTTGCATTTATTTTCTAAAAATCGGCACGCATTGTATTACAAAAATTTCATCAAAATCCTTTAGCTCGCTCACTAATTATCGTCGTACTTTCTTTGGACACAAATTAACCATCTAGCTACTCAGTGTTTTGTTATTAATTGAGGAAAACCACCAACATAGCCTTCTAGTTCTTTCATTTGAGTTGGTCGATTCAATAATAACTCGTAATCGATCATGCCACTTCAATTTATACTGTTACAATTGGTACCTTGATGATACGAGGGTTGCTTTTGCGATTTATATAACCAGAATAACGATCGGATACAAATATTTAGTATTATATGTGAATATTTGATTGCTTATTTTAATTTTCTTCGAGATAATCGATTAATCGATACACTTAACCAGTTATCATTGCACTCTTTCCTATCTAATTAAGGTATCACGAAGACATACATTTTAAACGCTTGACTACTTATTTGGGCGTTAAAAATTGTTGACCCCGTAGTTAATTCTTCACGTAAGGACGCAAATTAAATAATTGGGTGCCAATTCAGGGCTGTATAGCGGCTGACCTATTAATTCGTTGTTTTAACCGGTCAAATATTTGATTCGCACACAGAATCGATGTTTTCTGGCACTACAATCGATTTTGGATTCCTCCATGACCGAACGACGGCTCCGATCGATTTCATTAAACCATTCATGATCAAAAGTTAAAAAGAGTTGACCGACTTACTGTTGTTCAGATAATTCGAGATTAGCAGACAAAAAAAAAATACGTCCATATGAGAAAAAAAAACGTTCTGAACAAAAATATCTTCTAAAATATCAAGTTTTAGCCGAATACATAAATAGCAGCCCTCGTATTATGAAAAGAAAATTTTAATCACTTGTGCGGATCACTTTTCAAGAATGCTTTTGACAGCTTTAGTTAGCAAATGTATGAAGATGAAGTATCCGTCAACTGCATATTGATGCGTCTTGTACTGTTAATCATCTATTGATTACCTACATCTAACTTACACTAATTACCATGGTAATACGCTGAATATGGACATTTAGTGCCAACTTGATATGCAGTTCATCAATATTAATAATATTATCCACTGATCCTCGGCGTTTGAGGAATTTGCGCGCTATTTGTAGTCGCGGTAATCTAGAGTTCGCAAATAAGTCATTTAGAGGTGCTAATAAATATTTGGAGAAAATAATATTTCCTAAAAGAAGATATTCTCTTCTCAAAAAGTCCTATTGAAGTTAATTGTTTGTTAAATTTCTCGAGTTATAATTACTTTTATCGGAAAATTCGAAAACAAATGAAAGTCGCGCAGAACAATATCCCACGTTATCTCAAGGTGGCAAGCGGTTAGATTGATGGTCACTTAGCGGGTGTTTATCACTATGACACTCACAAAAATTGTCAACAAGTTCTATTCCATTTAAGACTTAAAATATGTCATCGCATTTTTCAAAGCCATCCCTGACGTAGAAAAATTGTCCGCTTATATTGTAAAAAACTTGTGTCATGGTCGATAAATCGTTCAGAGGCCCGAGAATAAATATTTTTTTCATGTGCGACAACGCTGAAAAGGATTTTGAATGCCGCACGCTAAGGTTCACTGGAGTTTATAGCGACAGAATTTTTTATTGGTGATTTTATGATTTTCGTGACTGGGAGTTTTACTTATGGTGCCCCACATTCAGGATGTTACATTCTGGAAGCTATATTCCGGAGTTTAGGATAAATTCTTCTGATATTCAGCTTGTCCTGGCAACCCTAAATAAACTTGATTTGACAGCAAGAGGCCTTACTTCCAATATAAAACTTGATTTAGATAAATTAGCCCAAGCTTGAAGGATCATTTTGATATGTGAGGTGGCCCAATTTAACCCTGATGGAGCTTCATAGCAATCTAAGGCAACTTTCTTAAATCAAGATTAGTACCGGAAATAAGGCTTTAGGTGTGTAGGATTTCCTAGGTAAGTGATTTGAATTATAATTGGCACTTTTTGCAGTCGATTCGTCGTCTGTTATTAGGAGCGAATAAATATGGTACACTTTGCGACATTATTGTAATTCTGTTCAAGATTAGCCACGTATATATTTATATTCATTATTTAATAATAATAAGCACGAAACAAATAATAAATGGGCATTTTTACTTTTCATTTGAATGAAAAATATATGATTATTTGAATAATGCATGTATTTGGATCACGCATTTGGATTGTAAACCACAGAGTCGAATTTGTGAGGGAAATATAAATATGCATTAGTTGATATGTGATATTTACGTGTTTATTTGATTTTTTTTATGAAGAAAAGCTGATCTGATTTAATAAAAATATTTTCTTATATATTTGCGGAATAATTCGTAGCGTGTTGGCTGTGGAAGTAATAAATAATGTGAAAGGTCAAATAATCAATCTAACGTAGAGAAATATTGAAACGATAGGATCAGGACATAAAAAAAGTGGAAAATACTCATTTCAATTAAATTTTATTGTAATTTCATTTTGAATATTAGGAATTTCTATTTTTAATGTATAAAATTTATGATTCGTAACAGCAGTTACTATTTTATTATTGATCTTTTAAAAACACGTTGCAATTTTTGGCAGTTCATAAATATTTCGCAAATTAAGCTTAAAATCAAACAGTTTTATAAATAACTTGTGCACGTACAAACTCAAAACGACTTTTAGTCTTTATTGTTCAGTTAGTGACTGATGGAGGTCATATGCAGTACCCTGATATAATAATTTGATATTTACCAAAGTTATCTACCTCCAAAACCACAGACTTGAGAAAATGAGTAACAGGTGGTCATGTACTAGCCTAAATTGATCATGAAAACAAAAGTTCAATTCATTCTGATACTAACATCGAAAACCGCATGTCAATATCTTGTGTAACTCGCGAGGAATTGAGATAAGTAGTTTCTACCCTAAAATGGGTGCTAACCCATATCAGTCCAAAACTTAAAGTAGGAAATTTAATTACTGACATGTTGCTCATTCTGTGCTTCAATTTTCAGATTCCAATTATGTATAGCTCAGCCGTAATTACCTTTTTTTTTAATTTTTTACCCAAAACTGGGTGTATGAATTAAAAAATCAAGCAGTTTGGGCAAACCTACGAAACAGCAGCTTTTATTAAGTACCAGTTTCCAGTCTATAAGTGCAGTAATTGTGAGAACTCAGTGTCACGCCAACCAGACATTTTTGCAAAAAAGTTTGTTTTTACACATTGAATATCTCATAAATGATTGAAAATAGAGTGAAAATGAATAAATATAAAGTTGTAAGAAATTTATTTTACTTAAATTTTGTAAGAAACCATGTTTTCACTAAAACCGACAATTTAAGAGATATAAGCAAAATACTATAAACAATCATATTATGCCAGGCTTCCGAGCTGACCAAGCTGTTTTTTCACTTTGAATATCTCCTAAACGGTTAAAGATAAAGTAAATATGTATATATACAATGTTGTGTGGAATTAATTGAGCATTAATTTTGTATAGGACCATGTTTCCATTACAAGTGATGATACAAGAGATATAGGCAAGAAGCTTCAAACGTTTTATTTTGCCACGCTTTCGAGTTGAAAAAGTTGTTTCTTTCCCTGTAAAAATTTCACAAAAGGATGAAAATAGGATAAATGTGTACTAAGAAAAAATTGTGAGAAATATATTCTGCTTCAATTTTGTATAGGATCATGTTTTCACTACGAGTAACAATTCAAGAGATATAAGCAAAAATGGAAGAATCATCTAGATAATGAGAGCGCATTGTTGACAGCTCATGAATGTTTGTTTTTTCAGAGATTTCGCAAATTACCATCTCTCACAATTACTGAGCTTGAAATCAAGCAGTTTGGGCAAACTTACGAAACAGTAGCTTCCATTTAGTACTAGTTTCAAGTTGACTATTTGATAGGTACATAATTTATGCATGTACAAACTCAAAAATACCTTTTAATCCTCATTGTTTAGTTATTGACTGACGGGAGGTCAAGTGCTGTATCTTAAGATGATTATTTGATCTTTATCGAAGCTATATGAAAAAAATACACCAAAAGTAAACAAATTTTAAACCAACAATAACAATTCATTCTAATAAGCTTCAAATTCGCGTCCAACAAGTCATTGAATGAATCCCGGACAGATTTGTCAACTGTACATAATAATAGTGACACCTGCGGCAAAAGTTGTGACTAAATTTTTATCTACTTTAATAAATTTTAGTTGCCATATCCCTAATGTCATATATATCTATGGGCATTGCTTCACTTGAAACAAGTAATTGAATAATTTAATCTTCCACAATCACTGAGCTTGGATTAAAGCAATTTGTGCAAACCTACGAAATAGCAGCTTTAATTTAGTACCAGTTTCAAGTCTGTAAATAGTATAGTTGCTGAGAACTCAGCGTCACGCCAGCCAGCCAGCCAGACAGCCAAAGTGAATATAATAGCGCTTTTTTTCAAAAAATGGAAGAATCATCTAGATGATAAAAGCGCATTTTTGACAGCTCATGAATGCTTGTTACTTCAGAGATTTCGCAAATTATAATCTCTTACAATTACTGAGCTTGAAATCAAGCAGTTTGGGCAAACTTATGAAACAGCAGCTTCCATTCAGTACTAGTTTCAAGTTGACTATTTAATATGTACATAATTTATACATGTACAAACTCAAAAATACCTTTTAATCTTCATTGTTTAGTTATTGATTGACAGGAGGTCAAGTGCTGTAGCTTAAAATGATAATTTGATCTTTATCAAAGCTATATAAAAAAAAAATACACCAAAAGTGAACAAATTTTCATCCAATAATAATAATTCATTCTAATAAGCTTCAAATTCGCGTCAAACAGGTCATTGAATGAATCCCGGACAGATTTGACAACTGTACATAATAATAGTGACACCGGCGGCGAAAGTTGTAACTAAATTTTTATCTACTTTAATAAATTTTAGTTGCCATATCCCTAATGTCATAGATATCTATGGACATTGTTTCACTTGAAACAAGTAATTGAATAATTCAATTTTCCACAATCACTGAGCTTGAATTAAAGCAATTTGTGCAAGCCTACGAAACAGCAGCTTTTATTTAGTACCAGTTTCAAGTCTGTAAATAGTATAGTTGCTGAGATCTCAGCGTCACGCCAGCCAGCCAGCCAGCCAGCCAGCCAAAGTGAATATAATAGCGCTTTTTTCGGAAAAATGCGCTAAAAATGCGCTAAAAATGCGCTAATAGACTAAAAACAGTCATATATTTTGCCAGGCTTCCGAGTTGACAAATCCGTTTTTTCACTTTGAATACCTCTTAAACGGTTGAAGATAAAGTACTTATGAGTATATACAAACTTATGTGAAAAGTTGAAAAAGTTGTTTCTTTCCCATTAAATACCCCACAAATGGTTGTAAATAAGGTAAATATGGGTTGATACAAAGTTGTGGGAGATTTATTTATTATTTATTATTGTAAAGGACCATGTTTTCACTACGAGTAACAATTTAAAAATATTACTGGGATACTAAAAAATCAAACATATTTTGCCTCGCTTTCTAGTTAACAAAATCCTTTTTCACTTTGAATATCTGTTGAACGGTTGGAGATAGAGTGAATATGTATATATTCAAAATTGTGGAGAATTTGTTCAGCTTCAATTTTGTATAGGACCATGTTTTCTCTACAAGTGACAATTAAAGAGATATAAGCCAAAAACTTGGAAACATTATATTCTGCCACGCTTCCGAGTTGAAAATAGTATATTCTGCAACAAGTTTGGGATGAAGCTTATTCAGCATGAGTGAAAAATTTGTAACACGAGCCGTAAGCATGTGTTATATCGGACTATACTTTCTCTATGACCATAAATTTGGTAATTTACAGAGAAACAAAAAATTACAAACTCTGAAACAGCGAAACAACAAAAACTCCTGAAGTTAATATTTAATTTAAGTTGATTTGATATTCCTACTGATTATTATAATTGATGAATAGATGCAGCTCGATAAAATACCAAATATAAAATACAATAGAAGTCAACAATGGCATAACCTCAATATTATTTGAAATCTGTATTACCGACATGTCACCTGTGACCATTTTTGATATTTTAAACTGAATTATAGCAACTATATCAGTTTTAGAATAAATATGAATTAATAAGATAGCATTTTTTTGTATTTTATCAATACCATAAATGTGTTAGAGATGTCGCTAGTTGTGCTCATTCCATCACTTGTATTATAGAATTTAATCATTCCCTACCTAAAATTAATGTTAGAATGTTGATGTTCTATAATGATCATAGAGAAAGTTGTTTCTTTCCAATTAAATATCTCACATATGGTTGAAAATAGGTGAATATGTATTGACAAAAAGTTGTGGGGAATTTATTTACCTTTAATTTTGCATAGGACCATGTTTTCACTAGGAGTGACAGTTCAAGAGATATTAGAAAATACTAAATACAGTCATATATTTTACTAGGCTTCCGAGTTGACAAATCCGTTTTTTCGCTTTAAATATCTCCTAAATAGTTGAAGATAAAGTACATATGAGTATATACAAAGTTGTGTGAGATTTAGTTAGCTTCAATATTGTATAGAACCATATTCTAACTTAGAGTGACTATTCAAGAGATATAAGTAAAAAACTAAAAACAGTCATACACTTAGCCAGGCTTACGAGTTGACAAAGCCGTTTTTTCACTTTGAATATCTCTTAAACGGTTGAAGATAAAGTGAATATCTATATACACTAAGTTGTGTGGAATTTATTTAGCTTCAATTTTGTAATGGACCATGTTTTCACTACGAGTAATAATTTGAGAGATATTACTAGAATACTAAGAAAAAAAAACAGTCATATATTGCCTCGTTTTCGAGTAACAAAGTCGTTTTTCACTTTGAATATCTCCTAAACGGTTGAAGATAGAGTAAATATGTATATATTTAAGATTGTGGAAAATTTGTTCAGCTTCAATTTTGTATAGGACCATGTTTTCACTAAGAGTGACATTTCAAGAGATATAAGCAAAAGACTTTAAATCGTTATATTCTGCCACGCTTGTGAGTAGAAAAAGTTGTTTCTTTCCTATCAAATATCTTACAAATGGTGGAAAATAGGATAAATATGTATTGACAGAAAGTTTTGTGAAATTATTTAGCTTCAATTTTGTATAGGCCCATGTTTCACTACGAGTGACAATTCAAGAGATATAAGTAAAATACTAAAAACAGTCATATGTTTTGCAAAGCTTCCGAGTTAACAAAGTCGTGTTTTCACTTTGAATATCTCTTTAATGGTTGAAGATAGAGTAAATATGTGTGAATACAAAGTTGTGGAAAATTCATTCAGCTTTAATTTTGTATACCAGCATGTTTTCATTACGACCCATAATTTAAGAGATATAAGCAATAAACCAAAATAGTCACAAATATTGTCACGCCTCCATTAGCACAAACCGCAGGCCAGGGATATTTGGTACAATTAATCAACAAAGAACAAAAAATACATCCTGAAAACAGAATCTTCAGAATTGAAATAGATTTTTGATGAAAGATTTGTCTTGATTGATTAAACTATAATTCCTTATCTCATCAGTAATTACCTTTTGAATTTTTATTCAATTTTTTATCAAAAACTGGGTGCTTGAATAAAAAAATTAAGTAATTGAGCAAACCTACGAAACAGTTGATTTCATTTAGTACCAGTTTCAAGTCTGTAAATGATGTAGTTGCTGAGAACTCAGCGTCACGCCAGTCTGCAGCTAAAGTGAATATAATAGGAAGTTTTCTTGCAAAAATATATCAACAAACAAATTTGATTATTACTTCTGATGGATTTTCTGATGTCTTGTACTTCAATCTTATTTTATCTGTTCAGATAAGTTGCAAAAGTAGTTAGAAATCAATGTAAAAGCATCAGTGTTCGTTTCCTTCGTTCCAGCCCTAATCTATATTGAGTGCTGTCTGCTGTCCACCGAAATTTGGGAATTTTCCCGTCTGGACAGGAAACAGGAAGCATTTAGGATCACAGTCGAACCCTCATCGGCCGCAAATTGTCGATGGGGCCCTCTAACTTCAATCGCCGATTGTCGAAATGTTATATGTCACTCATATCTAATTTCTACTTCCATTAGAGGAGCCTTGAATAAACACAATGGATTTGTCATTATCGAAGCTGGCTCTCATTACTCTAATGAAATGATTTCGATGGCAGATGACTCAAAGCGAAATTCGCGAATAATGGTTAGTTCAACAACATTCGCGTTTCGCCGCCAGATGGTGCAATATTGAACGATAAATTCTGGGGGATTTTTGTTACAGATTTTGATATTATTGATGGTAATTAGCGTTTCATACCTGCGAATTTTGCTCGCAAATTTTATTGCGATTTGATATTTTCCAATTTGATGTCATCGAACAATATTTTTTGTCTTGAAATATTGAAAATAATACACTGGATGCGTGAATTTACATCCCAGAAATTTTTTGTATGCCAATAAAAAATCACATTTCACAAATAATAACAAATTTTATCGAAAAATTCATATTTTGTTTCAGGTTATATGTTTCCCTCATACATCCCCAAATTTAATTATTGTTGGTGCTCCTGAATTCCTTTATATGGTATCTAAGCCGGAAGAACATTACATAAAATTTTATATCACATGAGCTACCAATTTTTATCGCAGTAAAAATTATGGACTGTAAACTTCTGAACAGGAAAACTTTGGAATGCAAATTTTTATAATACATAAGCTGAACACATTTCCAATTAAATATTTGTTGGATCTGAAATTTAAATTGCAAATTTAATACAGTGTTATCAAATTATGAATAACCTAAAGCAGCTTTTCAATCCAATTTCTCAGATTGTCGAATCGTGTACCGTTGAAAGAAGCTACTGAAATACTCATTATTTTTTAAACTCTAATATTACTGCATCAATCCTGAGCTTTTACGATAGAAGTAATTATAACTCAAGAATTTTTTTCGAGAGATCATCAAGCCCAAATCTCTCTTTAGAAAATGACATGCATTTCCATCTGTTGACCTGTGTGTATGGATCAACAGTTCAGGTCGCAAATTTCATTAAATTCCATTGATTTTTCCTTTTTTCAATTGTTTGTTCATCTTGTTAGAGCCCTTTTGATTTTTATTCAGACTGATTTGATAATTGAATTTTTATTGTCAATCAATTATTGCATGAACTGTGACTACTTGTCCCGAAATTCATGGAAAATATCTCAGGTACTATACACAGGACTGTACAGCACGCGGTATTCCGAAAGCACAACTCGTGTCAGAGAAACGTCAAACGGTCATTGACCTCCTCTTTATAGAGGTTACTAGCTAGTTTGTCCTTCAACGCATGTGTGTGTTGCAGAATTGTATTTATGACAAAATGAATTTCACTTAAAGATAAATTCATTACATTTTATTGTAAACAAGTTATATTAACAATAAAATGTCATTTTGTTCGCTTTTTCTGCGTTCTAATAAAAGTTTCAAATAAAGACCAGAAGCTTGACATAATTTAAAAGAAAACTCTTTTATTTTGATCCCAATCATTGACTACCACGCCTATATAAAGTTTTTTAACTAATTGCAGTCGCTATCAATTTCCTCTTGATAACTTTATCCTGTAAGCCCTCAGGATATCGAGTAAAAATTAAACAAACTTTTGCCAAAATTTTCAACTGAATGTTTGTCATTTGTTGAAAGAATAACGCTGTCAATTGAAATGAGTATTTTGTAACTTTGAACCATCGTAGTCTTGTCAATCATTCATTTTAAACTGAAAGAATATCTGTACTTTGGCCTCTGACTCTGAGACAAAAAATTGGTCTATTAGTCATATTCACATAAATTGATTCCTATTTGGGGATAACACGTTTTTTTTTTTTAGATAGTTGATACATTTCTTAAAAATTAGATTGTATGCGCAAGTTCATTGCACTTTTACAGAGGCCAGCTGAAGAAAACTGTGCTGCCATCTATGAGCGGCGAATAAATTATCAGTTATTTTCAAACGAAGAGAAAATCATTTAACGATTTATTAAAATAAAACGGTAGAATATTAAATGAAACTCAATTCTAAAATAATGAGTCTACTGAATAATTTAATTGAAAACATTGCTATAATTCTGAAAGCTCCTATTCTTTAGGAACAGAAAACAAAACAAGAATATAATCAAAGTGAATTTGGAAAGTGATTTAAATATTTTCTGAAATATTGACGTAATATTACGTACGTTTTATTTGTTTAGCGGATTGAAATGATCCGAGTGCACCCAAATGCACTTTTCTATCGGGTACCTAATTTATAAATTAATTTATTTTATTCTTCTCATCTGTTTTACGTTTCACATAAACAATAAGCTCTCATCATTTTCACTAGACATGATTTTGACATGGAATACGTTAACATAACCTCAATAATAAACTTTCATAATAACCTCCATCAACTTCTGAGCCCTAGGAGCCACAACTCTCGAGAAAAACGTTCTCAATGACGTTTGACTTCGAAATTATTTTGCAATGTCGACACGATGTCAATAAGAATTTGTACCAGAGATATTATAGATACAGTAGAGGTGCAATGAAGGGCATGTAAGTAGTAACGTAGCACCCTCTCCTTAGGTGGTGTATGACTATGCTTTTTTGGCATACTAGGCCGAAAAGAGTAGGCCGTACATTAAAATATTGTGACGTGCGGGAGTGAGAGGGGAGCTCGTGAATACGACGCAGTATGGGGAGGGGCTTCTTGTCGCCTCTTACGCCGCGCTACGTCGCAGCGCATCACCCCTCCCAATGGAAGCCCCTAGCAATTCCTGGAAATGGAAAGAGTCGCGAAAATCGAAAATTCGAGAAGGACGGTGTTTCTCTATATAAGGCCAAGCCAACGACGTGTAGAGAGTACAGTAATAATAGTAGCAGTGCAAATAAATAATGAACAGTGACAGTGAAGTGGGAGTGTATATAAATGGTGAAATATAAATATCTGTGACTTTGATTAAATTGGAGTTGGGTGATTAATATATGGATGTACTGTTATTGGTGACATAAGAAGAATTAAAGATTTTATTTCATTTAGATTATTAAATAGTGACTTTTGTTTGTTTACAGAGTGATTCATCAAGCAATAAACATTACAATATATAAGAACTTAATCACTCAAAATCGAAATAAGAGCCTTCATCAACTTCTGGGCCTTAAAAACTGTCTTCATGACATCTGACCTCGATTATCGTCAACTAAAGCTCGCCGCACACGATGCAATTTTTCAAGCAATTTTGTTCACTTGGCGCTGCACTGGGTGCCACGCTTGCTCCAATGCAAGAAATTTGGTGCGATGCGGGGTACTAGACTTACCACGAGACTTGTTTTTCAAGATAGGTTCGGTGCTATTTTTCGCACTTGCTGCGCCACTGACTGCTGTCCACAGCCAATCATAGCACACGACGAAATCACGTGATTACATCACTGAGTTGTATGTCGCATGCTGTGCCTCATTAGTACATTGTGTTTTGTGGTGTTTTAAGATACAAATAAGTAAAAATTAAGGCTAGTGGACATTAGGTAATGTTAACGTACCCTAGCTCAGGGTGTATACCAAAAAATTCAATGAAAATTCCCTGACTTCCAGGTTTTCCAGGTTATTTTCAATAAAATTCCAGACAGTAAAAAACAAAAGTTTGATACAAGCTTACATATAATCACAGATTGATGTTGCAGTTCTGTGTGAACCCTATAAATCTGTGAATTAAAAACAAAATCGCAACGAACTTGATATCATGAACGAATTTACATTAATCGACAAAAGTAAATGTACTTTAATAATTTTTTTTTTTCATGAATTTAGAGATCTGAAAGACTTATAGATTTGCAAAGATGGCCCTAGTATCTTAAAGAGTGAAAATATACTTTTATGAGTAATAATGCATAAATATCCTATGATGTATTTTTTCCAGACAAATATCAGAGATTCCCTGACGATTCCATGACATTTCCAGTTTATCTAAATTCCCTGACATTTCCAGGTTTTTCACGTTTGGTATACACCCTACTAGCTCGTCAAAAAAAATGTTGAAAACTCTGCGACCTTGATTCCTTCTCAAAAATCACTCTCTTGACCAAAGTTTTTTCTTCTTTTTTTCTGTCTCGTAATTCGCAAGCTATAACTGCAGCAAATGCTCCTGCTTTCCTCTGACGATTAGTTTCGGCAACATCCATACTTGTAATGTGAAAATCTACCAAGTCTACGTTCTAGTGTTAGAATGAGTGGCGCAGCTTGCATCGTGTGATGCGAGAATAAGTGTCACACTAAGTGTACCTCAAAGTGGCCCAGTGCGCAAGAAAACTTGCTGCAAATTAAGTGAACAAAATTGCATGGAAAATTGCCTCGTGTGCGGCGGGCTTAAGCAAGAGGCCAACTTGCAGAAGCATATTTGCTGCAATCAAGGAGGGGAGAGGGTTAAACGTGCAGTTTTTACCTCAAAAAGGAATGATCGAATATAGTTCTGCAAATTGGTATACAGTTACATTTCTTGCTAATATAATTGAAAAAAATGTTCCCAGAAATGTAAGTGATGAACTAATTTCTCCCAGAAGCGATAGAGAGGTATCAAAAGGGGGGTTGAAATCAGCCAACCTAAAATATAGCTCTGCAACTTTGTGTATATCAAGATAACAATACAAAAAACTCATATGTCAATTTGCAGAAGCCAAAAATGACGACAAATGGCTAAAAAAATTATTTAAGGCCGTGCGCACGAGTTTTTCTAACTCTGTTGATCCTTGATGACGCGATTCTTTTTTAACTGATAAATAATCAAATATAATACTGCAAATCGTTTTTTTGGTATGTTAAAGTTATGTTTGAAATGTGATTTGATTTGCAGAAATCAAAAGTAAAGATAACTAAACAGATTAGCCATTTCAACCCTTTCAATACCCTTTCCCCTCCTTGATTGCAGCAAATGTGACTTCTGCAAGTTGGCCTCTTGCTTAGTTGACGTCATAGGAATCGTATGAGAAAAAATCGCCACCATATTCGATCAGTTCACATTTTTGTAGCCAGCTCTTAGACTATAAAGCAATGGAGTGCATGTAAGTAGTGATGTTTTCTTTCTTCAGGTACTGTAGTAGATACATGGGAATGAAATTATTCAAAATTGAATGATGTACAAGTTTTATGATAACTTCAATCAATTTTTGGGCCTTAGAAATCGAGATTTCAATGAAAAACTTCACTTAAGATATTTTACTTCGAGTAGGTACTATTTTGCAAGAATGACACGATATCAATAAGGGCTTCTATCAGAGATATTAAAAATACAGTAAAGGAGCAATGGAGCGCATGTAAGTAGTGAAGTAGCACCGTTTCTCCAGATGGTGTACGGCCATACTTTCTTTGCGCACTAAACCGAAAATGGTAGGCCGTACATTGAAATGTATGAGATCTTAATTGCTCAAAATTTGAAGATATACAACTTTTGAAGCTTATAGGTTATAGAAAGCAAAATTTTTCAAAAAAAAATCCCTTCATAACATTTTACCTCAATTATTTTGCAATGTTGATACGATATCAATAAGAACTTTTGCCAGAAATATTATAGATACAGTAGTCGAGCAAAGTAAGTAGTAACGTAGTGCAACGTGCAAAAGTTTCATAATTCGAAAAAAATCAAATAAGCTCTGAATCCATCTCTGTTGCCTGGGCGGGGTCTTTCGTACTGTTTGTTTCGTATCGCGTCGCTCTGCCCGGTCGAAAAATCTAGTAACGTGCTCGACTAAATCAAGAATATTTCGAGAAACGGGTTTCCCTATATAAGGGAAAACAAACGACGTGACCAGGAATAGAGAAACAATGAACAGACAACAGTGAACAATAAAACAGTGAAATAGTGAGTGGTCAGTGTAATAAATGAATAAATAGTTGAAAATAAATATCTGCGGCTTGATTTGATACTAATAAGTGTAAATAAATTATATAGTGTTTGTTAGTAATATCCGGAAGAATGAAACTTTTATTTTATTTTCAATTATTAAATAGTGATTTTTATTCAATTATAAACAAATTCTTCAAAAGCAATAAATATTACAGTAGTATGGCTATATTTTCTTTGCGCACTAGACCGAAAAGGGTAGCCCGTACATTAAAATGTATAGGAACTTGATTGCTCAAAATTTGAAGATGTGCAAATTTTATAATAACCTCCATCAACTTCAGGGCCATAGGAACCGAGTTTTCAGAGAAAAACTTCCTTTATGACACTTGACCTCAAGTGTCTTGCAATTCCAACACGATATCAATGGGAGCTTTTACCATAGAAATATGGGAGTGCATGTTGTGGTAAAGTAGCATCGATAAAAAAAGACAAAAAATAGAAGACCTTTTTCTATTTCTCTTCAGTAGCGCATGCGCAGTGAGACGTTAACAAAAATTGAACTTCCAACTCTCTATAGGTAATTTCAGCTAAGAACGATTCAAGAGCTCTTATGGATCTACGATTTGAGTCTTCTGATTTGTGCAGTTCGAATATTTGAATTTGTATTTATTCAAGTAATATGTGAACATATTTGTTGCTCTAATTTCTTAAATTCATTTGCAGTAAACTTCTTTTGAATCCTGCATTTAATGTGTGTGTGTTTGCATCCAGGCCAATCGAGAGGCTTAAATCGTAGTCCTATAAGAGCCCTTGGACCATTCTTTACTGAAATGGACTATAATTCGGGACTTCAATGCTGAATTGGTAACTAAAATTAGCCCGTAGGCACTAAGCGGAACTATATTGTAAAGTGGATTCAATCTTAGCTTCTATATAATCGTATGTTATGTTACTGGTTTTGTTAGCAATATTTAGCGGCTTTTTTGAGATTGTTTATATGAAATTTCATACCACAATAGTTCTTAATGGATTTGTTCAAGCTAATTCAGTGAAAAATACTTGGCTTTTGACTTTATTGTTACATTATATAACCTCAAAATTAGTCTTTCTCAAGACTATCCTCTTCAAAATATGGAATTTATTCGAAGAATTGGTGATAAAAATTGTTGTGTTTATGAATGTCATTCCAAATTCAATGGAAATGTGGATTTGAAGTTCCATAATTTTCCTAAAAAGGGGAAAAGAGTCCGTAGTAAATAGAATTGGCAACTTAAGTTGATAAACGAGCTGGAATGTACAATACAAAAATGTCGTAAATACTTCCCCGTAATATTATTTTCATTGAAGCTATGAATTTTATAACCTCACGCAGTCTTTCAGTTACAACTAAAAACCGTATATAAATAAGATGCTTTTGAAAGAAAAAACTATATATTATAAAAGAAGAAAGTCAATACTTTCCCGCACAATTGGAATTGAATTAAATCATTTAATGAAATATGAATGTTTCTTTAGTGAATATCAACGTAATTACATTGTAAACAGACTTGCCGTAAGCCACTTTTTGTAATCACAGTGCTGCCGCCAACGGTAATTTCAGTTGCCAATACTGACCAGCAAGACATGGCTTTACGCATGCGCGTAAAAGAAAGAGCCAGAAAAAGGCCTTCTATCTTCTCTCTTTTTTATCGTTGTTATTTTCTTTTGACTGTCTTCTTTACTCTATTTGAAGAATCTGTATGCTTTTTATATGTACTTCATCCAATTGATTGAAAATTCAATTTAGTGGAAGAGTATACAATGCGGTGGACAATAAAAGCGGCAGAACATGTCAGCGGATACTCTGCTCAACTTATTTCATTTAGATATAAATCGAGTCCAACTAATGATAAAATTAACTTTGTCACAAAATAATTGAAATATTGATCCATTAAAAAATACAGAATCATTCTTTTAGCATTCCGCAAAATTCAAATCACTGCATGAATATATAATTTTCGCTCCAGTTGCCGTCAAATTTGAATACGTATATATAGCAACATTTGGTAAATTCACTAGGGAAATTTAAGGGGTTTTTAAACAACGTCAGTCGCAGAGAAAAAGAAGAAGCCGCAAGGCTTCGTCTAGAACATACAAACATCGTACACTCAAGCTCGGAATTAAAGTGTTTATTGATGTCCTGGGCACAGGACACTTGATCCACTTAAAAAGAATTAAAAGCGGCGGCTCAGTGCCAAGTCTGTTTGGCCGCCATTTTCCCTAGAACTCACTTCCGGGAAACATTTGCTATGTGTGCCAGTGCTTCGCCATTGTAATTTGAGACTTTATTTGACGTTTTGAATCGCCATAACGGAGATAAACATTATTTTACATCCTTTTGGCGAGGAAGTCCTCTCCAATTGTATCTTTGCCCTATTATAAACTATTGAGGAAGTACTTGGTTCCAGATTTCGAAATCATTACACACAAAAACGATGGCCATAACCATCTCTTTGTCTTTATTGGAAAAAAATATCCAATTATCGAAGAGTAGCATACAAAAAGTAGAATATTCAACGATTAAATGCAGTATAATCCTCACATTAATTTACAGCAGTTTGTAGATAGCTTTCAATTAACGAATGAAGTGTTGACTGTGAGGGTTGATCAGCGGCCACCATCCTCCGAAATTAGTTTTTATTGCGTTAATTGGAAATTATAGTTCATTTGATATAATGGAAAAAGTGACTTACCGTTATGGACGAGCAATGTGGAGTCTCTGGCCAAAGCTAGCTCCGAATCTGTGAGGGTCGCGTCTGAAGCGTTATCAGAAGTCGGGGTGTCACTTAGTCCAGCTCCGGTCTGAAAAAATAACAAAATTAACAAGTTGGAAGTAATAAAGGGCCAAAATAATCTAAAATGTTTCCACTATAACACCTAAATTCATGTGACTATAATAACGAATTGAATTATCTATTCTAATTAATTATTGCATTTAATTATTGACATCGCTTTGTAGAATGTAATTAATAGTGTATTGTGACTATTTATAATTATACTGAGTTAATTTGTTCATATGTTGACTAATTTAATAGAGAATTCCCTGGGGCTACAAGCCGTTAGCCCTTAGGAGCTCTCATTACCTATTTGCATTCATTCTTGATTGTTAGGGTACTTTTGAAGTATAAAAAATGTAATATTTGATAATATTGCCCAAAAAGAATATAAATAAACGGTTGAAGATTGCGTGGAAGCTAGGTATGCCAATTAGTCATCAATGATGTTCTTGTATCCAATATGGATGTTAAATATGATGAAACCATCAACGACGTCAATCAAAAACTAGAGTTATTGAGAATTGGTGGATTAAATGACTTATATTTGAATGGATCAGGCCTCCGCGAGATATTATGTAAAAAGAAACACGCCTGGCATTCTACCTACAAGATTATAGGTACAAATACATTTCATGATCTTTCACGTCCTCTATTGCGAGAACTATCAGTCGTACAGCAAAAATGTATACAACAAAACTTGAAGACAATTTCATTGTAAATACTTTTTATTATGACCTTAATCAATGTATAACCTATAGAAACCAAGATATTCACGAAATACTATTCTTTCGTCAACTTTGATTGCCGACAGTTCGAAGTACACTCGGATTCCAGAGGAAATGCAATTCAAGGGTATTTTAGAGGGCAGAATTTGAGAGGGTGGTTGCTTTTTAATTGATTTTCAATCAAATTTAAGGGTATGTAAATAAAAGTATGTGGAATAAAAGAAAAAAAACCTGTGCATATCCAAATTGATCTACCTGCTGGTAGAGGGGATGCTGGTACGTATGCTGGGTATTGTGGGACTGCTGGTACCGCCGGGGTGATGGGGTGTCTGCTTCGCCGTCTGAACCGCTCAAACTATATGTTGGATACAGTCGCCCCTTTCCTGCAACCAAAAAAAATAATTTAAGTCCAAACAGAAGCTGAATTTTAAAAATTGTGCTTTTGTGGGGTGAAAGACACACATATTAACAATCCACTTTTAATATAATAGAGTCAGAAATATTAGGATTTGTAACACCAAATTAATAATTCTTATATAGTAGTCTTTTGTGTTGCCTCCTTTAAAACAGCATTGAATTCACTTTGTTCATAAGACACAATTTGCACTATTTTAACCAATAATTTCTACACTAAATGAATAAATATCTGCTAAAAACATCCCCACACTATTTTTTCAAAGTCTTCCACTTCATTCTGCATATTTATTTTCTAAAATGCAGCGGAAAATTGATACAGCCATCACTCCAAAGAATAACTACGCAAACTGACGCTCTCTCTCAGAATTGAACGAAAATAAACTTGTTCATCAATTAAATATCTATAAATTAATACGACAAGAGAAATCTTTCGGCTTCCTTTTAAAGCATATTGCTTGCACGAAGAGATGTGAAATTTAGCATAGTCAAATTTTAAATGCAGAAAATTATTTACAGAGTGTCCCATTTTAATCTATATATTATTAATACGTGAAAAACAAACTTTATACCCCTCTACGAAAGAATGTGAGATTTGGCATACTTGAATAAAGGAATGCAGAAAGCTGAAGGCATATACAGGATGTCCCATTTTAATTTGACGATGTGAAGAGAAAACTTTGTACCGTGCACACGAAGTGAGTCTTGGCATATTTAAAGTCTGTGTGGAGGAGGAAGAAACTTTGTACAGCGTCCATGATGGGATGTGAGATTTGGCATACTTAAATTTATATAAAAAATCTGACGTGAACATTACATGACTTACTTGTACATCATTGGATATATATAATATAATATGATTTTGTGTTTGATTATATATATCATTGGATATATATAATCAAACACAAAATCTCATCGTAGCACAGTTAATCGTTTTGGATTTACCCAAGAGATTCTAAGAATCTGTCAAGTAAAATGCGCTTTCAGCCAAGTCGGTTGCTATGCTATTCTTATATACTACAATTCCTAAATCCTGATTTCCAAAATTCTACGACTACCAACATATCTGAATTTATGCGCAAAATTAAAAAATAAATTCCTACTGAAGTGCACTACCGGTTCAGTCTATTGTTATGAAAATAGTAGGCAATCATTCAGATGCTACAGCAGACTGAAATACCAAATTTTAATATTCTACACCTGATCGTTTCGAATTTATGCATAAAATTCCAAAAGACTGTCTAATAAAGTGCACTTCCGGCTCGGTGGATATCAATAAAATAGGATATGAGCATCTAGACGGTATAATCGTCCTAAATACTGAATTCTAACAATCTACGTTCAATCGTTTTGGATTCATACGGAAAATTCAAAAAATGTCTCGAATAAAGTGCTCTTCCGGCTTAGTCGATAGCAATCACAATGCAAGGTGTACAACTAGATATTATAAAAGTGTCTAATACAAAATTTAAATATTCTACGATTGATTGCTTAGAATTTAAACGGAAAATTCAAAAAGTCTGTCATATGAAGTGCACTTCCGGCTCAGCCGATTGTTACAAAAATAGAAGATGACCATTTAGATGCTACAGCAATTTCAAATGCTAAATTCCAGTATCTTACGGCTGATCCTTCTGGATTTATGCGGAGAATTAAAAAAAAGTCTCAAGTAAAATGCACTTCCGGCTTAGCCGATCGCAATCATAATGCAAGATGTACAATAAGATGTCATAAAAGTGCTTAATACAGAATTTCAATATGCTATGGCTGATCATTCTAGATTTATGCAAAAAATTCAAAAAAAGTTTAAAGTAAAGTGCACTTCTGGCCTGGCCGATTTTTACAAAAATAGCAGATGACCATTCTGATACAACATAAAGTTCAAATAATGAATTTCAACATCCTACGGTTGATCATTCTGGATTTATTGGAAAAATTCGAAAAAAGTTTCAAGTAAAGTGCACTTCCGGTACAGACGATTGTAACCATAATGCGAGGTGCACAACTAGACCCTATACCAGTCTTAAATACAAAATTTCAACATTATACGTTCAACCAGTTTTGCGATTTGCCAGTTACGAACGCACGTACGCACGCACGAACGCACGCACGAACATACGTACCGACATCAAGCCAAAAATAGTCAAAATAAATTCAGGGATGCTCAAAACGGATATTTCCATCAAAATCTTGATAGGTGAATTTTGTCGGTTTCACAATACTTTCTTGTACTTAGTACAAGTGAGTAAAAAGAAGTGCAAAAATGTAAAAACATACACAGGTGTCCCATTTCAATTGTACGTGAAGAGAAAACTCAGTACCGTGCGTACGAACTCGAAGTAATGTGAGACTTAGCATACTTGCAGTCTGTGTTGAGAAGAAAATGCAGAAAGCTAAAATTATACGTGGTGTCCCATTTTAATATTACGAGAAAAGAAAACTTTGTTCGGCGTGCGTAAAGAAATGTGAGATTTAGCATACTTGAAGTTTATATGGAAGAGGAGTGCAGAAAGCTAAAAGTAAATACAGGATGTTCTATTCTAATTCTAAGTGAAGAGAAAACTTTGTACCACGTGTACGAAGAAATGTGAGATATAGCATACTTTATAGAGGAGTGCACGAAGGAATGTAAGATTCAGCAGATCTTGAAGTTCATGTGAAAAAGAAGGAGCTAAAATTATACACAGAGTGTCCTATTTCCAATTTTACGTGGAGGGAAGACTTTGTATCGTGCTCATGAAGGAATATGAGATTTGACATAGGTATTTGAAGTTTATGTGGAGAAGGAATGCAGAAAGTTTTAATTATATACAGGATGTTCAATTCCAAGCTATCGCTGGAAACGATATTATTTATTGCTGGAATATACCGAAATATATGAACCAAATAGAATTATGGCTGAAGAAGAACGTAATGATTTCTTTCTTCTGCCGAGGGTTGGGGGTAGAAAGATATTTTAAATTCTTGAATGGGAATCACGAATCCTTATTTTAGATTCGGATGGAGCGTCGAATACCAAGTTGAGGATGGAAGATTAAACTCAATAATTTTAGAAAATAGTCATAGCCAGTAAAAATTATATATTTCAAAAGATCATCGGATGATGGATAAAAATAAAGGATAAAGAATCATTGAATCATCTTCCACAAACGGAAATGTCAGTTGCTTCTGTATTGTAGAAGTGTGAAGATGTTTTTGACAATATTATAAAATTTTTGGTTATGTTCTACTTTTCTCTAAGGTAATTATTTTAGTGTTCATTGTGAGAATACTTGCATGTTGTTTGATAATATATATTCTATTGTTCTTTTTATTGCCCTATAGGCACTGATGAAGGTTTAATAAAGACCGAAACGCAACGTGAAGGGATGATTCAATAATTCTTTATCCTTCATTTTTATCCATCATCCGATGATCTTTTGAAATATAAAACTCAATAATGTTCAAACTTTGCAACATGATGATTCACAAACGAATTTCGACCACTGGGCGATCACTAGTACAAATTTAACACATTTATTTTGAAACTTGAATATCTGATCATTAAAAAGAGAGAACAGAAATATCCAACAATAAGTATTCAGGAAGTTATTGGGTAGTATTGAATTTAATTTGATTTCATTTCCAATTTTAAATAATGCAATATTATTAAAACAATTTCTACTTGCTTGTACAAAGTTTTTTTTTTAATAACATTAAGGCCGTATGACAATTTTTCTTAAAATTATGTGCATTTTTGTTTTACAATATTATGAACAAAAAAATGGAAGAATCATCTAGATGATGGAAGCGCATTTTTGACAGCTCATGAATGCTTGTTACTTCAGAGATTTCGCAAATTACCATCTCTCACAATTACTGAGCTTGAAATCAAGCAGCTTGAGCAAACTTACGAAACAGCAGCTTCCATTTAGTATTAGTTTCAAGTTGACTATTTGATATAGGTACATAATTTATGCATGTACAAACTCAAAAATACCTTCTAATCTTCATTGTTTAGTTATTGACTGACGGGAGGTTAAGTGCTGTACCTTAAAATGATAATTTGATCTTTATCAAAGCTATATAAAAAAAAATACACCAAAAGTGAACAAATTTTCATCCAATAATAATAATTCATTCTAATAAGCTTCAAATTCGCGTCAAACAAGTCATTGAATGAATCCCGGACAGATTTGACAACTGTACATAATAATAGTGACACCTACGGCGAAAGTTGAAACTAAATTTTTATCTACTTTAATAAATTTTAGTTGCCATATCCCTAATGTCATAGATATCTATGGACATTGTTCCACTTGAAACAAGTAATTGAATAATTCAATTTTCCACAATCACTGAGCTTGAATTAAAGCAATTTGTGCAAGCCTACGAAACAGCAGCTTTTATTTAGTACCAGTTTCAAGTCTGTAAATAGTATAGTTGCTGAGATCTCAGCGTCACGCCAGCCAGCCAGCCAGCCAGCCAGCCAGCCAGCCAGCCAGCCAGCCAGCCAGCCAGCCAAAGTGAATATAATAGCGCTTTTTTCGGAAAAATGCGCTAAAAATATACTGTGGCATAGATCAAAGAATTGTACAAAAATGTAGGACTGGCTTTATCTTGAAAATGTTTCGAAATAAATTGCAATTTAGCCACAAAGAAATAAAATTGTTTTGGGGTTTTCTCAAAACGAGCCTCATGCTGGATTTACGTGAGCTAACCCGTAAATCAGATTAAAAAAATGTATCTCTGTAATTGGAGCTTCGATCAAAAAATATTTCAAGTAAAGTTATATTATATTTGGAAAATATTGTCACAAATATGAAATATTTGTAGAAATTAGGTCACATAATTATTTATTTGGATTCGCTGTACTGTAATCCTAATTAGTATTGACAAAGTCGATGTTCAATTGTCGGACATGATTGACAGGCTATGGTCACTAGATGTTAGGTGGTTGCCAGGCAACAACTGTTAGACAATTGAATGTTGGTCCATTGTCGGCTTAGGTATATAAGAACACGAGCTAGGAGAGGAATTCAGTCATTCAGTGATTCAGTATGAGTAACAGTGAGTGATATGAGAACGTACGAGTTTGTAAAGTGAAGATTTACACTGTAACCTGTGCTAATAAATTAATCACAATGAAATTTGTGACAATATCACGTCAGAAATCCTCTATTCACAAATCATCGATTTTCGAGTGAACGAAGACATTAATCTAAAAGGTATGAATGAAACACCCCACCTAATTTTCCGGTTGTCGTACTTATTTTTTAGTTATTTGTACCAGGCGTTGACATTGATTATGTATTAATAACTCGAAAATGAGTACGTAAACAAAAAAAATGTTTCAAGCAAACACATATTATTTTCAAAAAATAAATGGGGTACTTCATATAAAAAAATTTGATTAGAGCCCTTGTTTTAGAGAAAACTATGAATTCATAAAAGTACTGATTACTTTGGTACTATAACTTGCAGAAAGAAAATTTTATATCAGATGCATTTATTTTATATATATCCTCGTTCTATCATATGATTAAATTTGATTTCAATTTAAGGCCTTATGAGGGTTGCAATCAATAACTTTCACCCTCACAAAAACTGGTGCTGAATACAGAAATAATTTTATGTTCAATTGATGCTAAATTGTGATTAAGAATGTTTTTATCATTTAAAATTTTTCGAAATATGTCACCATTTAGCCACAAAGGGATAAAATTGTTTTGGGGTTTGTTCAAAACAAGCCTCAAGCTGCCGTCTCTTGGATTTCCGTGAACTAACCCGTAAATAAGTTGAGAAAATTATTTCTGTAATTAGAACTTCAATCAAAAAATGTTTCAAGTAAAGTTATACTATTTTTGAAAAATATTTAGAGTCTTTCATCAGAATTTTTTTGATTGGGGCCTCAGTTCAGGAGATAATAATAAAATGAATTTCCTGCAAACAAATTTGTTTATAATTTTTAGTGGGAAATTTGGAGAGGTTTGAGTGGTTTGAGACATCAGTGAAGACTGCTTTGCTAAAGCTTGGTTTCCACTGCAGAATTCAATAGAAAATACATTTATTTTTTGAAAACAATTAGTTAACAAGAGTTAATATCAAATGATTCAGATAATTTGTTGTCCATTCCATTTAAAAATGGTTCAAAGCTCATATTCAAGAAATAAAAGCAAGAAATATACTCACATATCATCTAAATAGACACAAATTTGAATTTTAAAGTGCAGAAATTTATTTTCTATTTATTCGTTGGTAAGTTCAACATTTCTCCAATATGTAATTCAAATTACTCTCCAATTTTATTTTGTTGTTGCTAAACAACGATTCCTGCAAAGAGTTCTTGGACAAAATACGCGAAATTTAAAACCCTCTTCCATAGTTACACAAGATAAGCTGACCGAGGCTATAATACTCTGAGATGGGCAATACGTGACCACGTGATATTTAATTAACAGGCATCTGATAAAGCCTTATTATATGAAGACCTCTGGGACTGCTCAGTAGCGAGGGAGATTATTTTTATCGAGATAAATTATAGCTAAGTGAAATGATATTTTGATTACGTTTAATATAATAATCTGGTTTTCGGCTTCACTAAAGAATGGCACAATTTATGCTATGAAGGGAAAAATGATTAGAATTTTTTTAGAATACTTCTTCAATAATTTATCTTATCCATTATGAATATTGTTTTTTTGTTTGGATTTGTTCATGAATGCTAATATTTTCGCAAGGGTTGAAGAGGACTACTAGAGTTATTAAATTTCCTTGAAAAACAGTAAAGTAATTAAAGCACTGGTTCCAAGATTAGTCCACCTTAAAAGTCATGAAACAAATGAAGTTCAGTCTTGTGCTTCCTCAAAAGAAATTAATGGTTTTTATTTAATTAAAAAAGAGAGATAAGCTTTGATGCAGTTTAATTATCTTATCGTGAGAGTTGATTGGGCGGACGGGAGAATAGATGGAGCTGGCGACTTAGGCGCGGAGATACAACGCGGTCAAAAAGAAAACGATGTATAAATCTTCATCCACCAACTGCTTGTGACAACCCACCCTATATACTTTAGATGCATTAACGAATTCCCGTTCGTTAGCGATATTTGTGACCATTAATTCTTGGCTGTTACTGTTTACTCTTTGATTTATTTTAAATGTATTTAGGAGGCGCAATTAATGGCACGATGAAATTAGTAAGATGCTTACGCAGTTACGAATGAAATGATATTGGAAATTGGGTATGGACACATCAAGCTTGTAAATAATTCACAAATATTACGAGATGAGTAATGTGAACTGAACTAAATATATTTGCACTATGACAAACTCTGTTCTTTATAACAAAAGTACACAAAGAAACGTAGAAATCTTTTAAATGAAATTAGAGAATCTGTACGAAACTGTGATCTTGTTATAAACTTTCCTGGCACAGAGCTCCCCCTCTGGTCCCTTCTTTCCACTTGGTCGCGTTCCGCCCGCAATTTTATAAATTGCAATGCTAATTTTTTCAAATCTAATTTGCCGTGGATCCGTTTTGCGAGGATAAGATGACTAATGCGCCACCAACTTCACAGAAGTTAAACAAGAGACTTAGACTGTGCCACTATGTTAGAAATATATATAATGCATTGTGCAAACTCAGTAAATATTCAAATACTCTCAAAGTAGGGTAAACTTCAAGTGATATTGTTTCATAAAGATTAACATACAACTAAAGTTGGAGTATGTGCGCTAAATTTGCTAATTACATAGTCACAGACTAGCAATACTTTTTTCCCGAAGGAGCACTTAACACTGAAAAGTAATACGTAGTTATTTAGAATACTGATGACATAGATAATTCTACATACCCAAATTTTCTTCCTGTTCTTCTCTCACAGTTCATTTCTATAAAGAAATATTTAACAACCTATTTATTTCTCAACATAATCTGCTTTCGATGATTCTGCATTTTTCGATGCCATTAGAATCACACGATTCCTCAAAATCCTCAAAATAGTATTGTCCTGATGGAAGAACATTTCATTCTTTGCCAAATGTGGCCACTTTTAATTCAAATCGGTTCAACAGTTCTGTATAATATACACCCAAAAATATTTCGCACTTTTTAGATGGTTATGATCTTATTGGTCCTCAGGCACACCTTAGCCTACTTCTATCTCGATTTACCAAGAGCAATCTACCGTTCAAACTGTTCTTCAGTCTTTGGTGTGTTTTGATGGACCCATACTTTGTCCACGGTTACGAAATGGTACAAAAAGTCGTTTTTACTGCGGCTGAACATTGCCAAACACTTCTTCGAAATAGTCAAACGTTCAAGAGCAAATCTGGAAATTATCTGGCACACAGTTCCCTTACTTCTAAATATCCAGGCAAAATGTTAAGCTTCCGTTTGGTTGAGATGCTCGAAATCTCATCTATCTTGCACTCAATCACTCATCGATCTTTGATTATCACTTCATGAGTCTCATCGATCATTTTTGACGTGGTGACCTCTCTGGGCATAAATTCAGCTGTTCAATATTTGATTGGAAGCCCCTATGAGCATTTGATCTTGTGGCACCATCTCTTGCATCAGTCGACTACTTTTCAACCGCTCCTCGTACTTCTAGTTCTGTATCATATAAGAAAAAGAGGATTGAGCCATCTGCGACGTAAGGAAATCATCACTGACTTTAGAACTATGATTGTTGTAAGAGGGATATGACCGACTCAAGTCACTTAAGGTAGCCTGAAGGAAGCCCTATTTCCGGTACAAGTCTTGATTTAGTTACAGACCTCAGGTAGCTCAAACTTTCAACTCATATTGAATCGAAGATCTTTAAAAAAAAATGGAAGAATCATCTAGATGATGAAAGCGCATTTTTGACAGCTCATGAATGCTTGTTATTTTAGAGATTTCACAAATTACCATCTCTCACAATTACTAAGCTTGAAATCAAGCAGTTTGGGCAAACCCTCGAAACAGCAGCTTCCATTTAGTACTAGTTTCAAGTTGACTATTTGATAGGTACATAATTTATGCATGTACAAACTCAAAAATACCTTTTAATCTTCATTGTTTAGTTATTGACTGGCGGGAGGTCAAGTGCTGTACCTTAAAATGATAATTTGATCCATATCAAAGCTATATGAAAAAAATACACCAAAAGTAAACAAATTTTCGTCCAATAATAATATTTTATTCTAATAAGCTTCAAATTCGCGTCAAACAAGTCATTGAATGAATCCCGGACAGATTTGGCAACTGTACATAATAATAGTGACACCCGCGGCGAAAGTTGTAGCTAAATTTTTATCTACTTTAATAAATTTTAGTTGCCATATCCCTAATGTCATATATATCTATAGGCATTGTTCCACTTGAAACAAGTAATTGAATAATTTAATCTTCCACAATCACTGAGCTTGAATTAAAGCAATTTGTGCAAACCTACGAAACAGCAGCTTTTATTTAGTACCAATTTCAAGTCTGTAAATAGTATAGTTGCTGAGAATTCAGCGTCACGACAGCCAGCCAGCCAGACAGCCAAAGTGAATATAATAGCGCTTTTTTCCAAAAAATGCGCTAAAAAGCTCGAAGTTATTGACAACTTTTTGTTATTTATGTGGTTACTGTCCTCATCAGCTGCTCTACCATTTATTTGGTAATTCAGATACGATGACAACCCACTTTTAGATTGAGCAATTTCTTGTAGTATTTCCTATCGAAACATAAAAAAAAAGAATCCCAATACATCAGCTATCTTTTCCCAAAATACTATCTCCAAAAAAATAGTGAAGCAACTGAACAACTATGTGAACTCTGCAATGGAGACTACGAATAGGAAAGTTCTTCTTAATCCTGAACAATAGATACATGAGAGAATGTTAAGGGGCCCATACATTGTCAAACAAATTTGCGTTGCGCACTTGTGTCATCCATACACTTGGCTAAATTTTGTTCAAACTTTAGTTACAAATTGGGAATTGTACGACAATCATGTCCTCAAGAATTACAAGTCGCTAAGATGATGACGATGTAACCAAAAATCGAAGAAATCAACAAAGAATTTGGATGATAGAGTCACTAATGAGCATTTCTCGATCAGCTCCTGGCTCCATTTCCTTTAATTTTTCTGACAACTTATCGTGAGCAGCATTTTTTATTCTCTATTCTAAATAGTCGCAAGTAAACTTCCTATAGACTGGGAGCTAGTGACAGGTGGGGTTCTCCGATTTTATACCGCTTGCCTTTCTGAGGGTTGATAATTTACCTCTTGATAAGAAAGATAAAAATGTTATTAAGCGATGCACGCTTTCCGGTCATAGTTCAAATTCCAATTAAAGGTCTGAAAAAAAAGTGGTTTTTTTTCCGTGATTTCATATTGCATGCCTTTGTAATGTTGAATAATTGAAATTAATCTAAAGCCAAGTACTGAAAGGCAAGCGATTCGCAACAGCCCAAGTGGTTCAAAGGGTTGCGTGGACTTGTAAAAAAAAATATGAAAAATGCCGTGTTTCCAAATTGCATGCCAATGGAAAGAATTGAAGTTTTAGTCATAAAATCCCTGTAAAAAAATTGGCAAGCATTCCTCGTTGGCGCAAGGGTTTGAAATTTGGGGGTAATCTTGCATAAATTTTGCACCAATTAGCCGTGATTTCAAAATACCTCAAATGGAGCAAAAATTTTATTTTGAAGTGAAATAATTATAAATTTAGAATGGCATGCATGTTACTTAAGCCCTTCATATTTTAAATAATAATGAAAGTTGCATAAAAAACTCGCAAAATTTCTCTGACTTTATTCTGCCTGCCATTTTGTATTACATCAATAAATGCTGTTTTGAATTAATTTGGGAAATGGCAAGCATGTTTCTCAAGCCCTTCATATTTTAAATGATAATGGAAGTTGCATGAAAAAAACGCAAAATTTCTCCGACTTCATTCTGCCTGCCATTTTATATTACATTAATAAATGCTGTTTTAAATTCATTTGGGAAATGGCATGCATGTAACTCTGTCCGATCATTGAAAAACTTTGGAAAAAGTGGCAATAAAAAGTAAGAATATTTCCGTGATTTTATTTTGTATTTCAATAAAGAAATACTCATGCTTCAAGTTAAAACAAAAAAAAAATAATGCATATGACATAAGACAAACATTTACAAATGAAAAAAAAAATTAAGAAAATATGCCCCAGAATCAACTTAGTTTGTAATTATAGACATGGCAGGAGGTGAATCTTTCATAATAGTGCAGATTATATATTCAAAGTAATACAATTAGGTTCATAAACAATACTTTTATACCAGTAAGTTTTCCGTTTGTCATAAATAAGTGAAGAATAATATGAAAATGAATAGAGTTGAAGAGCATGATTTTTTTTCATTGGGGAAAAGTTGAAACATTTTAAGTTAATAATTGTAGGAAGAGTTAAGTTTCAATTTATGATTTATATATTTTTTATAAAAAAGATACCTGAAGATGACTTCAAAAGTCGAAATGATCATCGTAAATTAATAAAGAAAATCATAAATTGAAACTTAACTCTTCCTACAATTATTAAAGAGCATGATATTGTAAAAAGGGCCGACAATAAGGACGATAAGGATAAATCAGACGATGATGACAGCGACACTTATTCTCAAATAGGTGGTGAAACTACTGAAGAGGAACCTGAAATTGACAATAATTATGATGAAGAAATGGAAATTTGAGCAATTATTGCCAATTTCATATTCCTTCCCATTCCTATTTATTTATATTATGGAACATCCCATTAGCTATTTAAGTATGATTTTTCTATGATAATAATTTTTTTTTCTGATAATTATCTTTTTCATTTTTTCATAATGATAATAATATTTTTACATGATAATGAAGATATACCTACTCTTAAGTTCCAGATGAAGGCAATTTAACTTTCAAAAATATATTTTGTTACAATATTCCATCCACATAACTTATTCACATTCCAGGGGAAAAGTAAGAACGTAATTATTATTTTTTTCGTTGTTAATATGTGTGATTATTTTTTTATTAATAGCAAGATTCAAAACCTTAATGTTTCACAAATTCAGAAGTTGGGATGTCAACTGTACATACGTGTTTCGTCCTTATTTGGACTCTTTGATATAGTATTATTCTGGTGCCTTATTGGTTGCAATTTAATGTTATACCCAGTTAGAGCTTATAGATATTAATGGGAAAGTTTGATGTTTCCAGTGATTTCAATTGAATATTTACGGAATTGTTGCTATGAAAACGCTATGGATAATTCAAATTGTAGCTCTCTGCAATATTTTGGAAGAGACTCACCTAGGCCATTATTGTTTGAAATAAGTCAAAAAATTTAAATAAATAAATTCGCAGAATAATTCCTGTTAATTTTACTGAATTAATATACGGTCACTTTTTCTCAATCCTTTCTCCAAAATTTATCAATGATGAGCCTGAGCAACATGCTTGCCATTCTTTGTGTCGTCTAAAAACAATAATTTTGAACGAAATACACAATGGCATGCAAAATAAAATGACGGAAATTTTTTTGCAACTTCCTCAATGCATGCCCCCATTTTGGGACATCCTGGAGTGCATGCCAATTTCTTCAATAACAATTCATCGAACAAATTACCTATAAATGAAATAGCATGCAATTTCAAATTACGGCTAATTGGTGCAAAATTTATGCAAGATTACCCCCAAATTTCAAACCCTTGCGCCAACGAGGAATGCTTGCCAATTTTTTTACAAGGATTTCATGACTAAAACTTCAATTCTTTCCATTGGCATGCAATTTGGAAACACGGCATTTTTCATATTTTTTTTCACAAGTTCACGCAACCCTTTGAGCCACTTGGGCTGTTGCGGATCGCTTGCCTTTTAGTACTTGGCTTTAGATTAATTTCAATTATTCAACATTACAAAGGCATGCAATATGAAATCACGGAAAAAAACACTTTTTTTTCAGACCTTTAATTGGAATTTGAACTATGACCGGAAAGCGTGCATCGCATAATAACATTTTTATCTTTCTTATCAAGAGGTAAATTATCAACCCTCAAAAAGGCAAGCGGTATAAAATCGGAGAGCCCCACCTGTCACCAGCTCCCAGTCTACTACCATGAAAACTAGCCGATAACTCAAAAATATTGCGCAACGGAGCGCAACATGTACATACACAACAAAACGTGTCGCGCAAACGCTTCCGTTGCACAACAGATTTCAAACATGTTTGGAACTAGTCAAACATTTGTGCAACGCATCAAACACTGCCATACATTGGCAATGTGTTGCACAATTTATTTGACAATGCATGGGCTCCTTTACGATAGATCTTTTTGGTCGTATTGACGAGGAAAGACTTGCTTCAATTTCTGAAAATTGATAATAATTGATAAATGCACTGTAATAACAATAATGATTGGGAAAATAAACTGGATGGTCATTAGATTCGATCTAGATTTAGAAAGGTTATCCTTTACATGCCAATAGTTGAAGAACCCCAATTTTATGTGAATCTGAGGCCGTATTTCTAGAAGGGTAGTAACTAGACCAAAATTTGTATCATGCATAAGGGTTGATGTTAGGTTGCCAAAACAAATAACTTGGGCATCATTCATTCTTTAGTTTCTCAAAATTTCATTGCTCATTTTGATAGTCACAAGCTTCTATGGAGCCTCGATTAAAGTGTTTCTGGATGTGGATTGATTGCTGGCTGAATGACAATTGAGGTGTGTTTGGATGATTGAATCCTAGTTAAATGTTGATTGATGTGGAAGTCCCAATCGGAATATGTTTGGATGGTTGAATGTTGAATGATGTGAATGCCACACTTGAGTGTATTTGGATCTGCATTAATTGCTGGTTGAATTTTGAATGTTTTGGAAATCCCAATTGACACTGGTGTTGGTGTATTTGGATCTGCATTGATTGCTGGTTAAATATCGAATGATGTGGATTCCCCAATTGATGTGTATTTGAATGTTTGATTCTTGATTGAATATTGGATGATGTGGATGCTCCAAATGAGGCACGTTTGGATGAGGATTGATTGCTGGTTGAATGATGAATTACTTTAATATCAAATTTGGCTTTATATGAATGTAGAGTGATTGCTGGCTGAATGTCGAATTACTGAAATTCCAAATTTTACTATTTTTAAATGAGGAATGATTGCAGGTTGAATGTCGGATGATGTGGGTGCCTCAATTGGAGTACGCTAGGATGACTGATTGCTGGTTGAATTTTGATTGATTTGGAAGTCCCAATTGGAATGTGTTTGGAAGAGGATTGATTACTGGTTGAATGTTGAACGACGTGGATGCCACATTTGAGTGAATGTATTTGGATGTGGATTGATTGCTGATTGAATGTCTAATGATGTGGATGCCACTAAAAGTGGTGTGCTTTGATGTTTGGTTCTTGATTGAATATTGGATGTTGTGAATGCCCCAAATGAGGTATATCTGGGTGACGATTGATAGCTGGTTGAATGTTGAATTACTCAAATACCAAATTTGGCTATATTTAAATGTAGAGTATGCTAGGATACTTGACTGCTGATTAAATTTTGAATGATTTGGAAGTTTTAATCGAAATGTGTTTGGATGAGAATTAAATACTGGTTGAATATTCAATGACGCGAATACCATATTTGACTGTATTTGGATGTGGATTGATTGCTGGTTGAATGTTGAATGATGTGGGTGCCTTAATTAGAGTATGCTAGGATGATTGATTGCTGGTTAAATTTTGAATGATTTGGTAATTCCGATCGGGATGTGTTTGGATGAAAATTGATTACTGGTTGAATGTTGAATAACGCGAATGCCATATTTGAGTGTATTTGAATATCAAATGATGTAGATGCCCTAATTGATGAATATGCTATCATATGACTGATTGCTGGTTGAATTTTGAATCATTTGGAAGTCCCAATCGAGATGTGTTTGGATGACAATTGATTACTAGTTGAATGTTGAATGACATGAATGACACATTTGAGTGTATTTGGATATGGATTGATTGCTGGTTGGAAATCGAATGATGTGGTGTTCTTTGATGCTTGGTTCTTGATTGAATATTGAATGATGTGAATGCCTTGAAAGAGGTATGTTTGGGTGAGGATTGATTGATGGTTAAATGTTGGACTACTTAATTGCCAAATTTGGCTATATTTGAATGTAGATTGATTGCTGATTGAATGTCGAATGATGTGGGTGCCTAATTTGGAGTATACTAAGATGACTGATTGCTGGTTGAATGTTGAATGATTTTGAAGTCCCAGTCAGGATGTGTTTGGATGAGGATTGATTACTGGTTGAATGTTGAATGAATGTATTTGGATATGGATTGATTGCTGGTTGAATATCGAATAATGTGGATGCCACAATTGAGTCATGTTTGAATTTTTGACTTTTGATTGAATGTTGAATGATGTGGACGCTCAAAATAAAGTATGGTTGGGTATAAATTGAATGTTGGTTGAATATTGCTTGCATACTCAATTGCCAAATTTGGCTATATTTGAATGTAGATTGATTGCTGGTTGAATTCGAATGATGTGGATGCCGCAATTGAAGTATGCTAGGATGACTATTTGCTGGTTGAATTTTGAATGATTTGGAAGTCCCAATCGGGATGTGTTTGGATGAGGATTTATTACTGGTTAAATTTTAAATGACGTGAATGCCACGTTTGAGTGTATTTGGATCTTGATTGATTGCTGGTTGGATGTCGAATGATGTGGACGCCTCAATGGATTTTTGATTCTTGATTGAATATTGAATGACTTGAATGCCAAATTTGGGAATATTTGAAAGTAGATTGACGCTGGTTGAATTTCAAATGATGTAAGTGCCTCAATTGAGATATTGGAATATAAGATGACTGATTGCTGGTTGAATTTTGAATTTGAGTATATATAGATGTGAACTCATTGTTAGTTGAATAACGAATGATGTGGATGCCCCAAATAAGGTAAACTTGAATAATTGATTCCTGATTGATTGTTGAATTGAAGTTTGGATGAGGATTGATTGCTAGTTGAATGTTGAATGATGTGAAAGCCAAAAGGTATATTTTGATTTGGATTGACTGTTGGTTGAATGTCAAATGATGTGGATGTCTCAATTGAGGTGTGTTCGGATGATTGACTTCTGGTTGAAGGTTGAATGATGAGGATGCTTCAATTGGAGTGTGTTAGGATGAGGATTTATTGCTGGCTGAATGTTTAACGGCGTGAATACCAAGTTTGGGTATATTTGGATGTGGATTTGTTGTTGGTTGAATGGCGGATGATATGGATGTCCCAATGGAAGGATAATTGATTCCTGGTTGAATTTTGAATAACGTGAATGTCAAATTTGGTTGTAAATCGATGGCTGATCAGATGTTGAATGATGTGGATGATCCAATCGAGGTTTATTTGAATAAATTGATTTCTGGCTGAATGTTGAATTATGTGGATGCTCCAATTGGAGTGTGTTTGGTTGATGATCGATTGCTGGTTGAGGGTGAATGACGTGAATGCCAAGTTTGAATATATCTGAATGTGGATTGATTCCGTTTGAATGTTGAATAATGTGGATACCTCAATTGGAATATGTTTAGATGAGGATTGATTTTTGGCTGAATGTTGAATGACGTGAATGCCAGGATGTAGATTGATTGCTGGCTGAATGACGAATGGTATGAATGCCCTAACTGACGTAAGCTTGGATGACTGATTTCTGGTTGCGTGTTGAATGATGTGGATGCTGAAGATGATGAAGATTACTGGCTGTAGTTGTCCCAATTCATGTGCTTGAATGACTTATTGGTTGAATGTTGAATGATATGGATACCCGCATTAGGTGTGTCTGGGTTAGGATTGGTATCTGGTTGAATATTTGATGACATGAATATCAAATCTAGATATGATGGATGTCCCGATTGAAGAGTATTTGGAAGAAGATTTATTGCTGATTGAATATTTCGATGTGTTAAATTGAGTATTGTTTGCTGGTTGAATGTTTAACGATGTGAATGCCAATATAAAAGATGATTCTATAAATAAATTCTATGAGTAGTATTCATACCGCTAGAGTTCGTGACCAGAAATTATCAAAAACAATATTGCTAAATATAATTCCGAGTTTATTTATAGAATATTTCTAGCAAGTATCCATTTTTCAAGATATAGTCTAACATAATTCACGCAAATTTTTATTTTTACATTGTCTGCTCAATTTTCACCAAGCATCAAAGTAACACTATTATTCTTTTTCATTAAAAAAAAACTTGGCAGTTTCTTTGTAAAAACTAAATTGACGTGTTGAACGCGAGTTGACCACTTATCCAGACTTCCAGCGGTTACCAGAAAATTATACACGCGACTTGGTTGCTAAGCAACGGACGTCTATGCGCGACGAAAATTTGTTTGAAGTGCCAAGGAGCGAGACGGGTGCGGTAGAAGGGTAGAAAAAGCTCGTGGAAGCTTGGCGAAGAGGTAAGAGGGCGGATGATAAATGTTTGCAATTAAGGTCCCGGCGTATTAATCTTAAGGGTAAAAAATATGTATAGCTTTCGTGAATTAGTTGCTCGTTAGAAATCATTATAATTCTTCCATTTTCCGTTTTCCTTCATCTGGTTTTTTTGTTTAAGTAATCTTGAAAATGTAAACACTGCAGAGGACAATACAACTGGGTATGAATTATTATCATAAAAATTTAGCACGATGTCCCAATGAATAAATTGTTACAGATTTCAACAGATTTTCGAATGTGGGTCACTACTTTGCAAATATAATCTAAAAAATGTAGCACAGCCCTTATCGTTTTAAATTTCTTGAATTATTTGTATGCTAACACATTGCATCACTTTGAAGTCGACCTCTGGCTGATACAGTTGTTACTGATAAAGTGCTCTGTTTGCTTTGATCATCTAAACCTCAATCAGTGATTATAGCATCCAATTCAATATTCTGAAGTAGAGTTTCTATCAATAGGCGGATTTATCTGTCATTGAGTTTGTCACATGTGGTGTCATCACGCGAACTGTGCGTGCGGTATCCTTTACCTTTGAAGTGTTGGTATCTTTAGCTACCGAAGGTATCAATGCCATCGGTGCGCACATCTTAAACATTGTAAATTGATAAATCAACTTATCTGTGTTTTTCGCGGGCAGTGGATTGGATTATATTTATTCAATTGAATATTGTTCACGAATATTGCGCTGAAAATTTTGACAAACAGCGGTGTAAATGAACATAAATCGAAGTCAGCATAAATTCCTGCGTCCACCGTACCTTTTGATGAGTGAATAGCAACCCTTTGCAAGTCCTTTCTGACCCGGCTTCATTACAGTACTGGGAATCGACCGGAATTCTAAATTAATTAACGAATTTGAAGGCGCGCCATCGACGGCAGCGTCTCTACCGACGCGGCGCGTTTTGGCCACCTAACACGATTAACAATGATTTGCGTTGTGTATTCACCCGAACAAAGACCCGCTATTCTCATGAATAAATCGTCATTGCTTGGGTAATAACTTCAGGAGTGGAGTCAATGACCGATGGAAAAGACTTTCACTCGGATCCCACAAAATAAAAGAATCTAGTATGATCTACAACAATCTACACAATATTCTATTTCAGCGAACGCAAAATGCAAAGCATCAAAGGCAGAAGAGAGTGGCTTTCACATTTTTTTATTATTATTATTATTATAAACTTTTTGAATCTCTCAATACCCTTTCGAGTGTCGAGATTGTTTTTGTTTTAATTATTTGCGTTGATTACTATTCTATCTTGTTGATTATTTCTTTCCATTTTTTTCTGTCCCTTGCTAACTTCTTTGCTTCTTGGCCGCTAATGTTGTTTTTTGTTAATATCTCTTCTATATTATTTTCCCATGTCTGTTTTGGTCTTCCCCTTTCTTCTTGTTTTGTATTCTTGCATTCCACACTGCTTTTGTTTGTTTATCTTCGGGCATTCTTAATAGGTGACCATACCACGGCAACTGTTTCTTTTCTATGATATTATGAATGCTCTCTATTTGTACTCTTCTTCTTATATCTTCATTCTTTATTTTATCCATTATCGTGACTCCTTCCACTCTTCTTAAATATTTCATTTCCGCCGCCTGTATTTTGCTTCTTATTCTCTTATTCATCAACCATGATTCACTACCATATATAAATATAGGTCTATGCACTGTTTTGAATAGAGTCATTTTTGTCCTTTTCGTTTTATGTTTATTTTTCAATATTATTTTGTTGATTGCATGAAAATTCCTATTTGCTTGCTGAATTCTCGTATTTATTTCCTGCTCTAAGCTTCCTTTATTATTTATTGCTGCCCCTAAGTATTTAAATGTTTCTACTTGCTCTATTTCTTTCTCATTCAGTATTATGTTTATCCTTAAATTCTCCTTTGATATGACCATTACTTTCGGTTTTTCTACATTTATCTTCATATTATGTTTCCTTAGCTCTTCGTTCCATATTTCTAAATTACGTTTCATATCTTCTTCACTCTTTGCCATCACTGCTAAGTCATCTGCGAACGCGCATTCTGATAATGAGATCCTTTTCAACTTGTAATGTCCAACCTCTACCTTTTTTATTTTATACTCAATATTCTTCATTATTTGGTCTAAAAATATAATAAATAGCAATGGGCTTAAAGCTCCTCCTTGTCTTAATCCTTGGGATGTTTTAAACTCTTCTGATGTTGCGTTGCCAGTTCTTATGTGGTTGGATGTTGTTTCGTATATGCTTTTTATTGCTGTTAATAACTGTTCTCCTATTTTTCTTCCTCTCAATATATTCCACAACTTAGTCCTCGGTACTCGGTCGAATGCTTTTTCCAGGTCTATAAATGTGATATACAGTTTTTTGTCCGTTTTCATTGTATTTTCTATCAAGTTCCTTATAGTGAATATGTGGTCTTGTGTCGAATGTCCCCTCCTAAACCCACTTTGCGATTTTTCCATTGTTGTTTCTATCGCAGCTCTAAGCTTGTTTTCTAGTATTGCTTCGTAAATTTTCGCTATTGTGCATAAAAGTGATATGCCCCTATAATTCTCACATTTTTTTAAAATATCGAAAATTAACTCTGAGGACATTGAAGAAACTATTGGCACTAATTTCAAAATGGATGACGTCACTACGCACGTTGGCGCTCAGCTGTAGCATCGTTTACAATAGTCTGCAAGACAAAACCTCGGTTCTAAAGCAAAAAAAAAAAATTAGTTCTGTATTGTACCTGGGTCTGATAACAGCAGTCATTGCAAACTAAATAAGTTGTTTATAAATGACTCAACATGGGGGATACGAAAAAAGAGGTTACAACAAATCCGACGTGATACATCATTGACAAAAGTTGGCTGCTATTGGAATTAATAACGACAAACTCAAAATAGTTTTGAGAATTCCAGTCTAAAACAAAACACCTTTCATGTAGTTATCACGTTTACAAAGTGCTGTGAGACTCCAAGAAAAAGTTACTTATAATAGGAAACCCTCAAAACAAGTAACAGGGAACGAACTTAAAATCAATCAGGATAAACAGTTATTAATTATTTTGCATGCATTTGAAACATTAGATTAGTTTCTTGTAACATAAGCAAATAAAGATTGAGTTATTATTACTGTCTTTGACGTAGCAGGGTCAAATGCTATGTCAACGAAACTTTTATAGCTTAACACTCGTTTCAGCTGCGTTAAAAACACTGTTCGAGAAAGAGTCGGCTGTCATTAACTCGTGAATCTCTGGCAAATTATTTGACTGTCCCTTTATGAACACATCAGAGCTTATTTTGTGTCTTATTCTATTCTACGTCGAATAAATCCGCGGTTCCTATCTTTTATGCATCAACTTCTGATCGCCAACATGCGTGATGACGTCACAGCCGTGCTTGCTCAATAACAGCATTTCGTTGGTCACGCGACAAAATTTGAAAGTTTATTATGTTATTTGTGGACATAACGCAGTAGAAAATAAAATTTCATCCACATGATGTTCAACTACAGGTTATAAACCTTACGTTGAGACACAAAAAGCTAATATTTTTTTTCAAGAAGACCCTATTACATCATTTTTTAAATCTCCAAAGTGTCTTCTACAAGGTAGACTAATTAGTTCCTAGTTTTACTGTACCACAAAGAAAAAATTCGTGAATATAATGGTACACAAGAACCGACCGAATCTTTGAGGGTACAGAATGGGGACAAGATGTCTGATCCAAAAATAAAAAGAAAAAGGAATCAAGTTTACGTCCAACCCTACAAAATAGGCCATCTAGTTTTTTCATATCGCTTGCAACAATTTTTTCTTCCATATGACAAAAAATATTTGAATTGAAGCCCATAGGTAAAATGTATATTTATAGTGGTTTGGATGGGATTATAGACATTCTACGTAGAAATAGTTACAAATTTGAATTACAGAGGTCAGTCACTTTTTTCAATTGTAATCTATTCGATTGAAAAGCTTCAGATTGATTATCATTAATCTTTTAATAGCGCAGGGATATTTACGACTACAAGGATCAGGCTAAATTTCTTACTATCTGTGTGCATCCCTTTATTCTACATTTTTCTAGAATATACAATAAAATGTGCATGGCTGTATGTTGAGATAAAAAAACTTAAAATAGTAGCAGCATGTTTTGAATTGGTCAACGCGCTAAATCTTTGCAGCACGTTGACGTGAGTAAGCCGCGCGTTCTTTGTCCGCCTATACCGTGGGGCACAGAAGATCTACCAGAAGCGACACTCCCTGTCAGTGCTTTGGTCCGCTACTTTAGACATTTAAATCTGTTTACAGGCTGAAGCGGGAAGCTAGAAATAATTATTGAATAAACTACAACACTAGATAATCATAGCTGACTCGTCCGCCATCTTGGAGCCCACTGACAAGTCTGTGAAACGTTTAATATTCTTATTTCTATGATTTTGTGTAAATTATGTAGGTTTCTAGATAAATAATAACAAGATTAAAATAGCAAACAGTTGTGCATCTTGTGTTCTTTAAGAAATTTATCTGCTTGCATTAATTTTCTACACAAAATCTGTAAATGTTCAGTATTCAAATTATGAAGTTAAAGTAGGTAATAAGTACCAAAATATTTGCTTTGGTCGAAGCAGGTTGAATAATAAATAATAATAAGCAAAAAAAAAGTTTTTTTTATAAGATATCAGTTAGGAAAATACAATAAAAATATGTTTCCCTACATTCAAATGATGTATTGAGAAATAAAAATTACTCATCTGTAGAATCAGAATCCATATCTTGAATGAATAATACAACTGGGTCCATTAAATTATATTAAAGTTCACACATCGGTAAACAACAAACAACTGACAGTGGGCTCCAAAATGGCGGACGAATCAGCTGTGCATCATAAGAAAATACTAACATAAATGAAAAGAAGCTGTATTCGTTTACTATGCGTCGTGCATGCACATGGAGTGCAGAGAACGTTCCGAACATACTAATGCAAATAATTTTGCGACGAACATCAACGAAGTTTCACGAGATTAGCCGACTGGATATTCAAATCTGTTTGATGAACTATATCTCTCTACAATCGAGCTTCCATTTTTGACTGGCGCTTCTTGAAAAGTATTCTGTGCCGTAGGCACGAATTACAACATTATGTGAACAGTAAAATAGGAAGATTCGGATGGGAGGCTAAATAATGCTCCAAAAATATTGCGTGGTTCAAAAATTTCTTAGCCTAGTAGAGTCTGTATTCTTCCAGATAATCTCCTCGCAATTCAATTTAGTTTTAACTCTTCAAAACCGTCAGTATAATAAGTCTGCAAAATTAATGTTCGTATATCAGCTTCGATCTCTTCATTCGAAGTGAGTCATTTCTTCAAGTTTTGGGAGAAAAAAAGCGCTATGGAGCATTCAAGTTCCTTGAGTTTTGTCGCAACAATGCGAGACCTGTGTCCAAGTACATTATGATGATGAAATAGCATCTTTTCTGCCAGATGGGGACGTTTGATTTTGATGCATCATTGAACTTGTCTAGTAATGAAGAGAAGTAGGCTCCAGTGATAATTCTGCCTTTTTATAAATATTCCATGAGCACTACGGAGGCAAAGGGGGATTCAACTTCTCCAAATGTCATCCTCACTTCCACTTGATGGTAATTTTTGGATAATGCTAACAAGGCTAGGTGGTATAACCTGGAACAGATAGAAGCGAACACCGTGCCCTTCTTAGGCAAGTTCGAGGGCCTTAGGTGGTAGCCTCACCATCGAACTCGGGTGCTATAGGCTATTATGGAAACCTTCACGAAACAAAACCGGACAGATTTCAGAAACACGACTTTTGTTTTAAGAAGAGGACACGAATAGAATGCTGGAACGAACAAACCATGACAGAACCAAGTATAACATGTCAACGCACGATCCAGAAGGAGTTAAAGAAAAAGGGGAAAACTTGGAATTAAGTCAAGCAAGCGGTTACTGATAAAAATGGCTATGTTCCACTGAGGATTAACAGGATAATAGAGGAAGATGAGCACTACACCATGAGACTTCCAGAAGACTGTTATCATGACTTTTCCGGCTGATGAAATTGTTTCAGCTTTTTCAGGCGCACTTTTCTCTGCTCCAATCCATTGATTGGATTGTTATTTTGTTTCTAGCGTGTGATGGTGATTCCAAGATTCATCTACAGTGACAAAACGGCAAAGAAACTCTCTTAATAAATATTCAAACGAATATGTTTTTGATCGACTGTTATAGACACCCAACGAACAGACAGTTTTCGTATACTCAAAAAACATCACCCAAAACCTGGTGGGTCAATCGAGATGTTTACAGCCTATGCAATTTCACGAATCTACAGTCGACGATTTCGTCTATCACGACAGGTTTTGGGCATTCCGTACGTTTATCATTCTGGATTGGCGTACGAGCATATTTGAATTCAGCCGCCCACTTCTTGACCATCGAAAATGAAGAAGCGGACTCTTTTAACGTGAAAACTAACTCATTTTCAAACGAAGTACAATCACAGTACGAACTACAATTTCTCCCACTTTAAAAGACAACAAAAATACTGAATACACAAATCTGAATGATATTTTTTTACTTTATTTATATAATAGCATTATACTTCTGGTAGAGCTTTTCGAGTGATACTCCACATATTACATTAACAACAATATCACTTTACAGTATCCTGTATTTCTTAAGACCTGCCACCTCGACTGTACTGTGGTAGATGGCATTGCTGCAGATTTATATCTCTGCATGCTATGTATCAACTCAATTTTCATCAGTTTTACGGATACAAGTTCGACTATTCAAGGCTTTTTGATTATTTTTAAGATAATAATAATAATATTCACAGAGAATTGAAGACTCTTCTTATTACTTACTTTTACAAAGTAACAAGTAAGTATTGTGAAACCGACAAAATTCACCTATCGAGATTTTGATGGAAATATCCGTTTTGAGTAACTCTGAATCCATTTTGACTATTTTTGGCTTGATGTCGGTAAGTATATTCGTGCGTGCGTAGGTACGTGCGTTCGTGCGTAATTCGCAAATCTCAAAATTGGTTGAGCGTATAATGTTGAAATTCTGTATTTAAGACTATTATAGGGTCTGGTTGTGCACCTCGTATTATGGTTCCAATCGTCTGTATCAGAAGCAGTGGTGTAGCGTGGGTATCAGCCGCCCGGGGCGGAAGAAAATTTTGCCGCTCTCTTATTTAGGTATTCCAATTTAAGACCTCAACACACAGTAATTCTCATCACATTCGCTACAAAAACTCTTATACGTATTACACGTATGCCATTTGATATAACAGGTATGGAACACTTATTATTATTACACCTTGTCGATCGACAATTTCAAGTTATCAGCGAATTGAATAAAAAACGCAAATCGACTGCCAATTGGAAATATAAACATACTGATAATATTTATATTTTCATTGAAGAATAATTTATGACCTGTTTTCGTTCCTTGAAAATTCTAGCTGACTTTAGAATCTATTTTGAAAACATGAAATGATTTAGATATTTACAGAATATTATTATTATTCATTGGGAAATTTTGCCGCCCCCTAAGTGTGCCGCCCGGGGCGGACCGCTTCCCCCCGCCCGCGTCACGCTACGCCACTGATCAGAAGTGCACTTTACTTGAAGCTCTTTTCGAATTTCTTTAATAAATCCAGAATGATCAATCGAAGGATGATGAAATTCAGTATTTGAACTTGGTGTTGCATCAGAATGGTTATCTACTATTTTTGTGAGAATCGGCCAGGCCAGAAGTGCACTTTACTTGAAACTATTTTTGAATTTTTTGCATAAATATAGAATGATCCGCCATAGCATATTGAAATTTCGTATAAAAAACTTCTATAACATCTTATTGTACATCTTGCATTATGATTGCGATCGGCTAAACCGAAAGTGCACTTTACTTGAAACTTTTTTTTAATTTTCCGCATAAATTCAGAATGATAAGCCATAGGATAGTGGAATTTAGCATTTGAAATTGCTAAAACAACTTAATTCTATTTTTGTAACAATCGGCTGAGCCGAAAGTGCACTTTATATGACAGACTTTTTGAATTTTCCGCATAAATTCTAAACAATCAGTCGTAGAGTATTTGAATTTTGTATGAGGCACTTTTATAATATCTAGTTGTACACCTTGCATTATGATTGCTATCGACTGAACCGGAGGAGCATTTTATTCGAAACATTTTTTGAATTTTCCGCATAAATCCAAAACGATTGAACGTAGATTGTTAGAATTCAGTATTTAGGACGATTATACCGTCTAGATGCTCATATTCTATTTTTATTGAGATCCACCGAGCCGGAAGTGCACTCTACTTGACAATCTTTTGGAATTTTTCGCATAATTCGAAACGATCAGGTGTAGAATATTGAAATTTGGTATTTCAGTCTTCTGTAGCATCTTAATGATTGCCTACTATTTTCATAACAATAGACTGAACCGGAAGTGCACTTCAGTAGGAATTTATTTTTTAATTTTGCGCATAAAGTCGTAGAATTTTGGAAATCAGTATTTAGGAATGTTGTAGTATAAGAATAATGGCCTACTGTTTCCATAGGAACCGACTTGGCTGAAAGCGCATTTTATTTGACAGATTCTAAGAGTCTCTTTGGTAAATCCAAAACGATTAACTGTGGAAGGATGAGATTTTGTGTTTGATTATACATATCCAATCATATATATGATCAAACACATAATCACATCGTAGTATATATATACCCAATGATGTACAAGTAAATCACGTGATTTTCACGTCAGATTTTCACTTTTTACGTGACTCAACTACATTGCTCATTCAAACACATCACACAATAATGTATAATAATGAAACACAACTGCGACGGTTTGGGGATGTTTAAAGAACAAGAACAACCACCATGGATGTCATTCTTATTCTGTGAGACTTCATCGTATTATTGAGCTGAAGATGATTGAATTTGAACCGAAACGTTTTCCGTTATCATGAATATATAACAATAGTGATTTATTCAACAACATCGAGAAGCATGGTGGCCCACACCATTTATTCAAATCTTGTTATATGATATGATTGACAATCAAGGGTTCTTGATGTATATCCCTGACTTACAACTAAATATACACCATTTCGTGAGCCATTATTCCTCATCTGATATTCCAGATTTTAAAATTAAATCAGTTTACTTAAAAAAGAAACCTCCAGTGGGATATTCCTGGTAACTTTCATTAATCTTTCATCTGCTTGATGTATGATAAATGAAGGCATTAATTTTGCAGAAATTATTTATATGTGAAATGTGTTCTTTTTAATTTTTTTCATGTTGCTATAAATACGTGCTCTTTGCTGCGTTGAGAGGAATTATGTAGGTACTATATCTAAAGCTTTTATCCTCTTATAATATATTAATCCCCCATAAAAATTTTGATCAAAATATAGCACAGCTCATTCTGCCAAATGCATAATTCATATTTTCTTCCAACTTTGGATAGTATTACCGTCGTATATTATAATTTACACTCGGTTATGATTTACTATCTTGTTATAATGTACTTTTTTCAATCGATTAATTTTACTTTATGTAAGACATGTTTTATCTAAAAAAATTTACCTGAAGCTCCTTTTTAGATCAAATGGCGAGTATAACGACAAGACTTCAGTTCGAAATGTCGTTGATAAGCTTCAAAGTCATCATCATCTGATTTTCATCAACAAGCATGAAATAGTGGAACATTATCAGGAACAACATCTTGAGCGTTAATCCTCCTGACGTGGGATCTGGTGGAGGCAGGAGAAGATAATGTTACCCATGGGATAAGCAGCCTGATTGGCCGAGCGCGACAGCGGAACCATATAGCGCGGGTAGATCACTCTGGTGGGACCTCGTGAACATAATAACGTACCTGTCTGACGAGCGCAGCGGTAAAGGGCCTTCGAGTGAGCCTCAGCACCAGGCCTCACGGGAGGAGCATGTTATGATGGAAATGGCTTAGTGATTGGACTCGGGAATGACGGGACTTCGTCTCACTGCTTTGAAGTTCCCATGGAAATTATGATGCTTCCGTACAACATTGTTTACTATATGTAATAGTTAGTTGTTGACATGATATCAAACACAAAGTAATGTACAGATTTTTTCAATTATAGTAATTGGAAGTCTGATTTTGAGGTGTCTCTAGTTTAGGACTTATAATTGAGCTTCCTACCAGAAATCTTATATCATCCGCAGGATGGTCCGCGAGACATAAAAACCCTCTAACTTAATCTTACGGCACATGTACCTTTTGTTCATAAACCCCGGTCTGAATGTGACATTTCGTGAGTGCGTGCCCGCGCGTAAATTCTTAAAAATATCGCGGTTACAAAAGTGCGAGCGAATTATCCTCTGTTCGAGTCATGTCACATCTGGTGGTGTAGCATTGTGGAGAAGGAGGATGGGTCTGGGTCGCCCCAGGGACACTTCAGCACTGACGTAATTCTGCCCGTCCCCAAAGACTCCTTCATGATTGCCACGCAATGGTTGCCGGAATGCTGTATGAATACAGCGAGCATGCTTTATTCACAATGTCACATGCGCTGAGCTACCCTCACCCACCCTACCACATCTTGAAACGTGCTTCACTATTCCACAAAATGTTCTTGTTTTAGCGATGACTTTCCAGTCCTTTTTTCCTACTGTCTTCCTGTGACTCTCTGGAATAAAATGTTCTTGTCACACCCTTAAAGCCGAAAAATTATGTCAAATAGTAAGTTTAAGATTTTCTCAATACTCAACAAATTGATGATTTAATGGATAGATGAAAGAGCCTGTAATATCCTGATTAAAGTTTTTCAAGAGTTTAATGAAGAACGAACTGACCGTCCAGAATCTGAGCGTTCTTTATGTAATGAAACTTGAGCATTGCGACAAGTAATCCTTCTTGATTTTCCACTCGACAACTTTCAGCTAAATAAGACCGAAGGAGACAGAAAAATCAGCTCCCGAATCGGAGAAAAAGTAAATACTAAAGTTTCTTCTTTGCGAAAGTTTTTCTCAATGGTAATAAAATCAAACATGCAATCAATGTCACCTTGCATTTATTTTATTAGCAAATAACTCTGGAGAACTTTCTCGTGGTTTATGAAATGAAGTTTCGATTTGCATCAATGAATCAAGGTGCCTGATTGATTAAATGAAGACTTTAATTATGATTTTCTTGTGCTCTCAAAGTAAAGTTGTTGGTTGTTATACGAAGAGAGTATTTGACACAAAGAGGGTACGAATAATTGAAATGTCTCAAAGTGTAACTCGTCTGTCTATCACAGCTAGGTTTGGTTGCTAAATGACGCTATCAACCACAATTCCATCTTAACTTGCATTAAGGGACGACATTTTGAGCTAAATTTTGGAATTATTTTACTTGTTTCTTTACGTGACAATGTCTTGTATCTTACATGAACTGAAAGTTCACGAGAATCATCAACCTTGTCTCGTCGGGTCGCTCACGCGACCCTTGATTATGACAATGAATTTCGATCACTCTGATATCTTCACATATCTGTTATTGACTTTAATAATCTCTCAAATATCTACTCGTATCACCGAGTTTGTCCATTCGAGACCTTCCTGCCGTACGTCTTCAGAAATCCATTTTGGTAGATAGCCTCCAAAGCTGAGTGCACACCAAAAGACATGTTACACGTCTATATACCCTACAGACCGCCTAGAGATGTTGACTATAACCGGTCTTCTGAAGCTCCTTAAGTTTTACTGTCTATTTTCTTGTTTTCATCAGACTGACTTTTTTAGTCGTCTTCAGGACATGACTGACATTACTGCATGTTGATTAAGTGCTTGTTTGGTCGAAAAAGTGAACTTTGGTGGACCTACGAGGTGTTGGCAGGAGGACCTAGATTCATAAATACGTTACTGAAGAAATTAAGACTGGAAGAAGCCACGGGCTTTCAGAATTTCACCCGATTGATGCCAACCAATATTGAATCATTGCTCCAGATGGTGTGAGGAATGATCTCCTAATATTGTAACACCTTTCCATTTTACCAAAAGCGGACGAAACGTACTTCAAACAAATTACCATGGTTTTAAAAACAACCTAATCTTGGAAAAGCGTTCTAATTGACGAAGTATTGCCTTATGTGTTTCCCGTGGGTCCTGTCTCTCACTTCGAATGGGAAACCAATAGACCGACGATTTTTGGTCCAGCAACATAATTTATCGTTAGACACGCCAAAATCGAACAGCATGTCTACTAGTATTTCGATGTCCCATTGAGCTGCCAAACTTCTGTTCCATTATAATGCTATATTTCTTACTTCTTTAGATATTGTTCTTCATCTTTACATGTGTTTTCATCAATTTTTTTGTAATTTATCATTATAATTCCATCTTCTGGACACAAATCTTGTTATGCGCTATTTATGCATCGATATTTGGCCGTGTTAAAGTCTACTTCCAAACTTTATCGTATTTGGTTCTCAAATTAGAAGACCAGAATTCAAGGGTGTTGCTGTAAGTGATGAATTGGGCTGAACCACTCAGCAGATACTCTAGATACTTCATACCAACTTACTCCTCACACTGTTGATTTCAGTTGAATGGAATGCTGAATGTCTGGACGTCTAACAAAAGCGTCTGATGGTCACAACATTCAAGTTGATAACGACGCTTGAAGATTTTTGAATTTAATAACGACCATGGTTGCTCATTGAGAACGTAGCCTTTTGGAACAAATCGTCGAGACCAAGGGTTAAACATGCCTGGTATTAATCCCACCTCAGTTCATTTTGTTTATATTGTAAAATTTACAATGTAAGTAAATCATACAAAATAATAATCAGATGTATTTGTTCAACAACCAACTAAAGTTTTGACCTTTGGGACTTGGTGGAGGATTCAGTTCTTCAGACTAACAAGTCTGAGGATTCTAGAAAGAACTTCAACTATAAATTTATTCGTAGAAACTCATATTCAATAATTCAAGCAGGAACCTTGGGGCCCAATTCGTGTTTTGGCCCTTGTGACTTAGTGAAGGAGTCAGTCCCTTAGGCTAACAAGCTTGAGGACCCATAGTCTAGCTAGACGAATCTAGAGAAAACTTATAGTACCATTATTCGTAGAAACTCATATTCAGGATGATTGAAGCAAGAATCTTTCTTGTTGATTTCTGTACACAAATTGTTCCTTAGTTTCCGATCATAACATCAAGTTGATTACATTACTTTTTCAGTTGAATGATAACTATGGATGAAACTCCAATCCATAATCATGAATCGAAGCAAAGGTATATTCGAAAAAGTGGCAAAGAGATTTCACGTACAGAAATTGATAGGAAAATATATTGCTTAGATTCTTTGGTACAAAGTTGGGATATCATTTTATATCTACTTCCTGAATACTTGGATTACTACTAGAAACGACTGATAGTTTCGAAATTCAACTTTATTACATCGTTTAAAACAGGATCTATTTATCTGCTTGATTCGTCATCACGATCTAGAAACAAAGGTACCGTCAAGTGAATATACTTATGATAGATTTGCTTCCTAAATACCTAAACTCATCGAGGAATTATCTGACATTTTGGATCATGTAGTGATTATGGATGAAGCCTGAAGTCATTGTTTCGTTACGGAAACAAAGGTTCAGTTAAAAGAGAGCTCAACTCGACTCATTGAGTTTTAAGAACAAAACAGTTAAAGAAGCCAAATTTGGTACAGTTAAATTCCCAAAATGGGGCGAATTCTCTTTTATATATATTATTCTGAAGGAAGATTTTTGGCTATGGCAAAGAAAATAGTTTATTTACCTATTAATCCGTGATTTCGACTATGTTCTTGATGAGATGTTAACAAAAAGATCCAACGAAATTACGACGAGTTTCGAGTAATTTTTTTCTTCCAAAGAGACTGAACTATACTCTAAAATTTGCTATGTGGATACCATAAGCTTCTTTCTTGATTTTCAGTTCTAACTTTAAGATAGATTGTTCGATTCGGTTGACCGGACTTGGTTCACCGAAATATTAATCCATTCCACTAGTGGAAGGAATATAGAACAGCGCCTCGAGCTTGGTGTTGTTTTGCGAGCTCGTCGAATAGGACTAGTTCTTCACATGGCATTGTTTTACAAGTATTCTCGATTAGTTACCGTATATTGTTCATTTATTGTTTTTTTTCGATATTTTGATCTAAAAAAATATTCATAACCAAGCACCCTTTCTAAATTGACGAAGGCAATAGACCTGTCCTTCACCGGCCTTAACAAAAATCAAGATGATCCCTTCTTTCGTGATAAGATACTTATCATAGGTTCGCTTCCAGAATACCGAAACTTGATGAGAATTTATGTAACTCTTGGATCATAAAGTGATTATATGGATGAATCCTGAGGTCATCATTTTGATTCAGAGACTACAGAAACCAGCGGAAAAGGTTCTTGCTTCAATGAGTTTGAATGAATAAATTGATACTAGAAGATTTTTCCAGAATCATCTAGACTATGGGTCCTCAAACTTGTTTGCCTAAGAAACTGACTCCTCCACTAAGTCCCAAGGATCAAACCTGAATTGGTCGTTAAGGTTCCTGTTTGGATTAGTCGGTATATAGTAATAATAATAATAATAATAATGATAATAATAATCTTCATTGATATTCTACGTCAAAGGCGAGGTTCAGCCAAAGGCTGGTCCTAGCCTAACGAGTTTCTACGAATGAATTAGTACTTGAAGTTGTTCGTAGAATCGTCTAGACTCTAGACTATGGGTCCTTAAACTTATAAGCCTGAAGAACTGACTTCTTCACCAAGTCCCAAGGGTCAAAACTCGAATTGTTCGTTAAGGTGCCTGCTTGAATCATCTGGAATATGTATTTCTACGAATACATTGGTACTTGAAGTTTCTTCTAGAATCGTCTAGACTATGGGTTCTCAAACTTGTAAGCCTGAAGTAATGACTCTTCCACTAAGTCCCAAAGATTGAAACTTGACTTGTTTATTAAGGTTTCTGCTTAAATTATTCGGAATATAAGTTTATATGAATACCATTGATACTTGAAGTTCTTCCTAGAATCGTCCAGACTATAGGTCCACCAACTTCTTAGCCTGAAGCCTGAAGGACTGATTCCTTTAAGTCCCAAGGTTCAAAACCCGAATTGGGCGTTAAGGCTTCTGTTTCAATCAACCAGAATATGAGTTTTTACAAATAAATTGGCCCTTGAAGTTTTTTCTGGAATCGTCTAGACTATGGGTCCTCAAACTTGTTAGCCTGAGGAACTAACTCTCTCACTAAGCCCCAAGGGACAGAATAAAAAATGGTCGCTAAGGTTCCTGCTTGAGATATTCGGAATATGAGTTTATATGAATACAATTGGTACTTGAAGTTCTTTCTGGAATCGTCCAAACTATGGGTTCTTTCACTTATTAGCCTAAAGGAGTGACTCCTCTAAGTCCCAAGAGTCAAAGCTCGAATTAGTGATTAAGGTTTCGGTTTCAATCACCTGGAATATGAGTTTCTATGAATAAATTGTTACTTGAAGGTCTTCGAGAATTGTCTAGACTATGGGTCCTTAAACTTATCAACCTGAGGGACTGACTCATCCATCAAGTCCCAAGGGTCAAAACTCGAATTGATCGTTAAGGTTTCTGCTTCAATCATCCAAAATATGAGTTTCTACGAATACAATTGGTACTTGAAGTTTTTTCTAGAATCGTCTAGACTCTAGACTATGGGTTCTCAAACTTGTTAGCTTAGGAGACTGACTTCTTCACTAAGTCCCTAGGATCAAAACTCGAATCGGTCGTAAGTTCCCTGTTCGAATCATCCGGAATATGAGTTCCTACGAATAAATTGGTACTTGAAGTCTCTTTCAGAATCGTCCAGACTATGGGTCCTCAAATTTATTAGCCTAAAGGACTAGCTTCTCCAAGTCCCAAAGGTCGAAACCTGAATTGATCGTCAAGGTTCCTGCTTGAATTAATCGGAATGTGAGTTTTTATGGATATAATTGGTACTTGAAGTTCTTTCTGGAATCGTCCAGACTATGGCTCCATCAACTTGTTAGCCTAAAAGACTGACTCCTGTAAGTCTCAAGAGTCAAAATCCTAATTGGTCTATGAATAAATTATTTCTAGAAGTTTTTTCGAGAATCGTCTCGACTATGGGTCCTTAAACTTATCAGACCAAGGGACTGACTTCTCTACCAGGCCCCAAAGGTCAAAACTCGAATTGATCGTTAAGGTTCCTGCTTCAATCATCCGGAATATGAGTTTCTACGTATACAATTAATACTTGAAGTTTTTTCTAGAATCGTCTAGACTATGAGTCTTTCAACTTGTTAGCCTAAAAGACTGACTCCTTCCAAGGGTCAAAACCTGAATTGGTCGTTGAGATTCCTGCTTGAATTATTCGGAATATGAATTTATATCAATACAATTGGTACTTGAAGTTCTTCCTAGAATCGTACAGACCATGGGTCCTCAAACTTGTTAGCCTAAGAAACTGACTCCTCCACCAAGTCCCAAGGATCGAGGCCCGAATTGGTCGTTCTTGCTTCAATCATCCGGAATATGAGTTTCTACGAATAAATTGGTACTTGAGGTTCTTCCTAGAATCACCTAGTCTATGAATCCTCGAATTTTTTTGCACAAGAGACTAACTCCTTCATTTAGTACCAAGGGTCAAAACTCGAATTGGACATTAAGGTTCCTGCTTGAATTATTTAAAATAGGAGTTTCTATTGATAAATTGGTACCTGAAGTCTTTCCTAGAATGTCTCGAGTCTAGACTATGAGTCCTCCAATTAGTTAGCCTAAGGAACTGACTCCACTTAGTCCCAAGGGTCCAAACTTGATATGATCGTTGAGATTCTTTCTTGAATTATACGGAATATGAGTTTCTATGAATAGATTGGTACTTGCAGCTTTCTCTAGAATCATCTAGACTATGGATCCTCCAACATGTTGACCTGAGTTGACTCCTCAACTAAGTCCCAAAGGGTCAAAACCTCAATTGATCATTAAATAAAATCATCTAATTGTTATTTGGTATGATTCACTGTAGTGGACCAAATACTAGACATGTGTAACCCCTGATCTAGATGACTTCAAATTTGATCAACTATTGCTTGAATGATGTGCTCATTGAGCTTCTACAAATCACAACATAGTCACCAAGACATGACAGCTTACCTCAATGAGGGTTTGCCAGAAGGGTGAATGTTATTGAAGATATAATCATTCATACCAAAAGAGTATACTCGATACTTTGGCCAACGTTACGCAAACAGCAGTTTTCCAGATTAATGTCTCGATGTACATCTTTTAGCACCTATTTTCAAGGAATGGAAATCAAAAGTTCTTGCCTCCATTTCTTGAAAATAGTCTCTTTTGGTTTTTACGACTATAATTGGTACTCAGTAAATTTGGCCACTTATTGCTTGAACTTTCGTCGAAATTTTGATGTGCCCTTTGGGCATGAGCAATGTTACTTCCAAACGTTGCTCAAACAGCAGTTCTGCAAACTAGAAATGTCAGCACACAAAATTCAACACCAATTATAGGTAAATGATCTTAGATGACTTCAATGGATCCCTAGATGTCTGTTACTTCCGTACAAGGTTTACCATCGACAAAACGTGTGTTCAATTAGGTGTGATGGCTCATGCAAAATTACAAAATATCAAACAAATATATTCCCTGGAAATTCCGGATTGGCAAATAACATACAATTATTACATCCCCTGCCCTTCAGTTTCAAATATGGACAGTGATTTTTGCTAAGTGAGAAATTGCTGAAATTAATTTCAGCATGAATAAACACATACATGAAACAATCAAACAATTACATAGAATTAATGATTTTGGTTTGAACAGTAGTACTGGCCCTGCAAACCAATTATCAGAGCTAAATACTACATTTTTTTTAATAATAGAACGTTTAACATATTGATATGAAATTGTGAATTCATAATTGAATATCACATGGAATTTCTCATCAGGATAATTATTTATCAATAACAATTACAGCGGTGAATTGAATTTGTTTGATATTTTATTGAGAAATTAAAAAGGTATAAATAGAGCTTATGAGTAATTACCCTTTAGGAAGGATCAATTCAGAATGAAATTGCTTTGTTCGTATCCATGAGGCAGAAAATATTGAGTTCGAAATTAATGGACCAAAAAATGTAAGATTTAAAATGAAAATATCTATTACAATTAATAAAATAATGACAACCAGCACATCTACTATTGAAACACAAAGGTAAACATTGAACAAGATAAACAATCAAAAATAAAATCAAACCAATCGATTGTATTTACACAACAGATATGAAAACATCCCCTGCTCTGTTAAATTATTCAGTTGATAACATTTTATTTAATATTTGGGTCAACGAATACGTCCAGTAGGTATCTCAACGTCAAAAACGTTGGTCGATTTGTCATAATTTCTTCTGACACGCACAACGAATGAAAATGCCCTCAACGATGTTCGATAATTACAGAACAAACATTTGGTGGAGGTGACAAATGGATACTTTGAAGGTTTGTCATTAATATTTAACAGTAAATTAATTTTTCTTTATACAAAACACATGACATTCTTTTCTTGTCGAAAATAGTTGAAAATAACGTAATTTGAATCAGCAAGTTTGGAGCTTGAATATTTAGAGCTACTCTTGAGCTCTAAGGGTTCTATTTCTCACAATTGTTTTATTATTTTGAATGTCTAATAAAAGTGAATGAAAGCATCTATTTTCGGTAACGAAACTCGAATGTTTCAATTCTGAACAACAATCAAACCGCGGAACAATTTACAGTTCTGAGCTTTGAAAACACTTCCCCAGAATCAAAGCTCCGAAGTAAGTACGCGACAGCAATACAAAACAACATACTAGAGTATCAAAGTCTTTAAAACCATCTTTAGTTCTTTTCACTTCCTCAGCCCAGTGAATGCTATCACCATCTCATGAATGCGTTTTACAGAATTCAGGAGAACAAACAGTTGAACTGCAGTTAGCATACTGCAGCAGAGTTCGATAGCTTCTGCACCTGTGTTGGAGGAGAAACGCCGAGATACGCGAGTGGAATCGCAAATGAATTCCAACTCCCAAACTCTTTGCACTACTGCAGAAAGATTTACACGGAACCAGCAGCGGGAGAGCTCTTCTAGTTTCACTTTGATTTATGTCTGGATCTTTGCTTGTGTCTAATCATGGACTTTGCTGCAGCTCCCTTAATTCGGACCCTTCCAAACATTCATCACGAACTTACTATACCGTTCGTGTTTATGTTGTTTATTGGGTCAGTATTTTTTGAACCCTTGTAACTTTGATCTGAATAGCACTTCAGGTCTCAAATTTTCAGGATGGGATGCAGTTACTAACCATATTAGATGCCCAGAATTCCATTTTCATAGCCTTGCTTGTACACCCCACATGGCGTTGGGCATTTCATTATCAACTAGCGCATCAACCTCAAATGTTTTAGAAGTAGTCAGCTTAATTTGAAGCTTTTTGGCAAGACGAGACCTTCATCTGTCAAATAATACCATCACAAATTTTATTTCGACATTCATTCCGATATAAAATTGCCTTTGTATAATGGGATACATCTCCGTTTTTTAGTCTGTACGTATGGGGACAGGTACAGGTCACAGTTTTCAACCAGTTCTAGAGTTTCTTCTTATTTTCCATCAAATAAGTATCAGAATACAAACCTATTAATTTTTATCCTGTTTTGTTCAACAGTTCAATAACTTAAGGTTGCTACTAAAAAATTACATGTATTTCCAACCCTTAGTCTGTCCGCATAAGGACAGGTTTTAGATCGCCATTTTTGACGAATTTTCTCATTTTCCATCATATAACTATCAGAATGTAACCCTATTGATTTTTATTATGGTTTGTTTGACAATTCAATCAAAATTGCCATTGAAACATGTCACGTATTTCTATCCCTAAATCTGTTCGTATGAGGGCATGCTACAGGCCGCAATTCTCAACCAAATTCTGCGATTTTTTTTAAACAATTGGTCAAATATCAATTTGAAATTCTATTGATTTTTATTATGGTTTTTCGAATAGTTAAATTTTTATATGCAATTTTCTGCAACGATTTTCTTTTTACATGATAGACGATTGTGAAAAAAGCTTGTGTCAATGATGACCTAGGGCAGTACCGCCGGCGATTCCCAATTCGGCACATTTACAGGTAGTCTCTGCTAATGACTCCCCAACTCGGCACATACGAGTATCTCAGGTACCTGCAATGATACCCAACTCGGCACACTTGCAGGTAGTCTGGGCATTCTAATGTTTTCAAATAAAATAAAATCAATTTTATAGTTTCTTTTTTATAATCATACAGAATTTGACATACAATAATATAAAATCAAAAAATAAATAGGCTGCATCATACAATAAAAATAATAATTTCAGCGTGATCGTGGATTAACCTTTTTGTCGTTATTACTCGATCTCTGGACTCGCTCATAATATGGAAAAATGCGTAGCACTTTCGATTAACACACCGCTACCTCACTTCACCAGATAAAAATTTTCGATTTGTTTTACTGAATTTATGTTGTTCTACAATCAATAGTGTTTTTTCACGTTGGCTAGCTATAGTTGGCGAATTGATTTCTTTGATGCTGTTAATTGAACTGTTAGATTGATAATAGATAGCTACTAAACAAAAAAAAATTATTTATATTTTTCTTAGGTGTTAAACCGATAATAGGGATGGGCTTTTCTGCAAACACTTGTTTAAGATGTGCCGAGTTGGTCATAAGGATTACCACCAACTCTTGACTGATGTCCCATCAGGAGATTAAATGTGCTGAGTTGGGGTGTGCCCAGTACCGCACCCTCGAATACCCATTTCGTCGAATGTGATTAGAACTCGAGTAATTTCGCAAGCAACCAATTTTTAATCTAGCTTTTTGAAAATACAAGATCTTTCTCCGGAAAACGGCACCATTTACTTATCGGTTTAAATATTTATCATATTGTTACTAACAGTGCCACACGCCGTTGAACGGATGACATACAGAATAAAGTTGTTGTGTGGCTAACGCAACTGACTGATATGTGTCAGGGACGTGGTGACTCGTCAGACCGAATAGAATCTTATATAGAATCAATGGAAGTGGCAAAAAAGATCAAATAAACTAATAGAATTTTTTTGATGGTTTGAGGGTGGTTGCCATGGATATATAAACCGAGAACTGAGTCAAATTAAACAGTGAGGAAGTAACAGTAACAGTTGGAGCGCGCCAGAAATAATAATGATTAATAGGTCGGTTACGGAACACTGTCTTCCAATTCATTTCAACCGTTATAACATCATATTTTTTAGCGCATTTTTTTGAAAAAAGCGCTATTATATTCACTTTGGCTGTCTGGCTGGCTGGCTGGCTGGCGTGACGCTGAGTTCTCAGCAGCTATACTATTTACAAACTTGAAACTGAAACTGGTACTAAGTAAAAGCTGCTATTTCGTAGATTTGCACAAATTGCTTCAATTTAAGCTTAGTGATTGTGAAAGATTAAATTATTCAATTACTTGTTTCAAGTGAAACAATGCTCATAGACATATATGACATTAGGGAGATGGCAACTGAAGTTTATTCAAGTAGATGAAAATTTAGTTACAACTTTAGCCGCGGGTGTCACTATTATTATGTACAGTTGTCAAATCTGTCCGGGATTCATTCAATGACTTGTTTGACGCGAATTTGAAGCTTATTAGAGTGAATTATTATTATTGGATGAAAATTTGTTTACTTTTGGTGTATTTTTTTATATAGCTTTGATAAAGATCAAATTTTTATTTTAAGGTACAGCACTTGATCTCCTGTCAGTCAATAACTGAACAATAAAGATTAAAAGGTATTTTTGAGTTTGTACATGCATAAATTATGTATCTATCAAATAATCAACTTGAAACTAGTACTAAATGGAAGCTGCTGTTTCGTAAATTTGCCCAAACTGCTTGATTTCAAGCTCAGTAATTGTGGGAGATGGTAATTTGCGAAATTTCTGAAGTAACAAGCATTCATGAGCTGTCAAAAATGCGCGTTCATCATCTAGATGATTCTTCAATTTTTTCGTCTAGATTTCTATTTCTAGTTTCATTCGAGTTTCGTTCGATTTTCAGATTTAATTCCAAAATCATTCGTGGGCAGCCGCATGACTTTGTGTTTCTTTAAAAAAGTACAGTTTCAGCTACTTTCAAAAATTAAATATGGTAATATGAAATATTGAGTTTAGTTACTATGAAAACTGAAACGAAATTATAAAAACTTATTTTATAGCAAGGTTTAATTCGTACAGTTCTACTAAAGATTCAGTCATATTTGGCAGCCACTTGTTGGCCACTATAAAACAAATAACAATATAAAGAAATATCCGCTCTGTTTTCTATGACTTTGACAAACGTCAAAAACTAAAAGGTTGGTGTGACTGGAAATACGCAAAACTGCGCATGCGTTTTCGAATCTAACCAAAACTTGAATAGAAAAATAGAACCAGATGTATTTTTCTCTGGCATATTTAAGTGTGAAAATCGGACGGAAATTTTTGATTTACATTATGCTAGAATTGGTTAGAAGCTTCTCGGACGAAACTCGGACTGAAATCTAGCCAAAAAAAGTATAATGTAATTCAAGCTTTCTGTCCCCCATTCAATTCCATTTCCTGGTTTATATAACTGTGGCTACATTATTTCGAATATTTCTAGAAATTTCTATTTGGTCTGACATCATCCGTCCTTGCCACATACTGATCAGTAGCACCGGTCTAATTGGTGCTTCGCAATGGAAGTCTACTTTGTTGGGACATTGTTCGTTATAGTACAATTCTCTTAATACTTTAAATATCTATTGCATTCTTATTTTGCCATTGGAAAGTGAGACGCATCTTCGTCTTTTAGTTTGTACATATGATATGAAGACACATTATACTTCCTAATTCTTGATCGATTTTGGTAGTTGTTTTGTCGGTAGATTCGTTTACTATCGATTTAAATCCCTACTAGTTCTGGAGAGAGTTTGTAGAACAATTATTCATTCGTTCCAATTTATTAATGTAGAAATATATCTTTGTCATTTAGTTTGTGTGTATGAGGACGCATTATAGCTCCCAATTCTTGATCAATTGACGAATGACGCCAAGGAAATTTCTAGTAGCTCACTATAGTCCAGTGAATTAAGGCTTTATCTACCGAATAATTGATACTGGTGTTTTTGATGCGAGAATATCTTCGATTTGGCTTGTACAATAAATGTGCAAAAATCATATTGTCAAATCATGGAGCTTCAGGAGATATCGAAGGCCAATGATCAAAAACCTCGTTTTAGACCAGTTTTTTTGGAAATACATCATTTTCTAACGGTCGTCCCTACAAAAAAGATTTTATGACTTATTTGCATATATCTATAGCTGTAAATGAGACACCGCGCGGACAACGTGCACTGACGCGCAGTCATGCATTCTATACTGCACCACCACCACTGGGGTAGAATGCAAGACTAAAAAGATATAAAGTCATCCTTTGAATGTTACAATTGCTTCAAATACTAAATTTCAGCTGATCGTTTTCGATTTATGCGAAAAATTCAAACAACTATGTTGTATGCACTTCTGGTTAAGCCGATCGCAATCATAATGCAAGGTGTACAACTAGATGATATAAAAGTACTTAATACAGAATTTCAATATTCTACTGCTGATTGCTTTGAATTTAGGTGATAAATTCGAAAAGACTGTTATATAAAGTGCACTTCCGGTTCAATCGATTGATACAAGTATATTGTGACGTGCGGAGTGAGGGGGGAGCTCGTAGAAAAGACGTAGTATGGGGCGGAGCTTCTTCGGCCGCTTACGCCGCACCGCGTCGCAGCCCATCACCCCTCTCAATGGAAGCATCTGGTGATTTCTAGAAATGGAAAGAGTCGCGAAATGGAAAAATTCGAGAACAATATTTCACTATATAAGGCCAAGCAGAAAGACGGACAGTACAGTACAGTAATAAGTGTATTAGTGTGAAATAAATAATGAAGTAACAAGTACAGTGAACAGTGCATATAAATAGTGAAATATAAATATCTGTGACTTTGATTAAATTAGAATTAAGTGATTAATATATAAATATACTGTTATTAGTGACATAAGAAGAATTAAAGATTTTATTTCATTTAGATTATTAAATAGTGACTTTTATTTATTTACAGAGTGATTCATCAAGCAATAAACATTACAATATAAAATAACCATCAAGATGCTACAGCAATTTCTAATACTGAATTTCAACATCTTATGGCTAGCCGCTTTGTGCGAAAAATTCAAAAAATGTTCCAAGTAAAGTGCACTTTGCGAGGTGCATAATTATACCTAAGACCAGTCTCAAATACAAAATTTCAACATTATACGTTCGACGGTTTTCGAGATTTGCGAGTTACATACCTACATACGTACACACCTAGGTACACACGTACCGACGTTAAGCCGAAAATTGTCAAAATGTACTCAGGGATGCTTAAAACGGATATTCTCTCCAAAATAGATATATAAACTTTGCAACCAAGTGAAATATTCGAGATATTATTTTATATAGTCGATATTAGCTATACTTTTCATTCTAAACGTGAGGTCGCACCTTTTACGCGAAATTTATTGTTAATGGTTATAGATACGCAAATGAGTCATACAATCTTTTTACTTACTTGTACTAAGTACAAGGAAGTATTGTGAAATCGACAAAATTCACCTATCGAGGTTTTGATGGAAATGTCCGCTCTAAGCATCCCTAAATCCATTTTGACTATTTTTGGCTTGACGTATGTGCGTTCGTAATTTGCAAATTAGTTAAACGTATAATGTTGAAATTTTGTACTTAAGACTGGTATAGGGTCTTGTTGTGCACCTCGCATTATAGCTCCAATCGTCTGTGCCGGAAATGCACTTTCTTGTTTTGTACCATTCATTATTACACAGATGGTTCAAAACTAGAAAGTGCAGAGGTTGATGTGTGTGTATTCGGACCAGGTTGCACAGGGAGCCTTTCTTGAAGCTAGGTCCTCCTGATATCGATAGAAGGTATTCTGAAATTTTGACCTTATATGTATGGTCAAAGCAGTGGCGTGCGGTGATTTTCTGTGATAGGTGTGCACAGTCGGTAGTGAGGAAGGAGATATATACATGGCCAACAATACAGCTTATTTTTCTCGCGACAACCAGCAATCCATTAAAATTTTTTATATATTTTAATTTGGAAATATCGCACGGTTGCTGGCCTTTAATTTTAATATTTTGAGTGAGTTTTATGTCTGGCGTTGGTCTTGTTTTCATAATTTCATTTTTCGTTTCGACATCACGATGTGAAAAAAGATTTTTCAATAGATCACAAATTATAGATCTATTTTCAGTTAGCATTCTACAAATGATAATTTCACAAAAATAAATAATTTAAGAAACATATAAAGTAAGTGTTTACCTAATATTGTTGTCTTAAATGACAAATAACAATATTTCAACTATTTTAAAACAAACTTATAAAAGGCGTTTGAAAAAGAGCACAGCTAAACGTTGAATATTCAGCTCCAGGTGCAGAAAGTCTGCCTGCACCCAGCGAGAGAAAACGAGCGATAGGAGATCGCTAATTTCGGTATGCTTTTTCTCTGTCAGACTCTATTCCTTCATTTTCCTAATACTGACTATGCTAAACAGACCTTGCTCGCCGTGCAGGCGAGAAATCTGCACCTCAAGCGTCGACATTCGTTTCAAATATATAGCAGAGCGGCCCGCACGGCGCGCCCCTTTTTCTGGTTGCAAAAATAGATAAAATACGCTCTTTCTTTGATTTTATAATGAAAATTTGTGAAACAAAATGAAGTATTCAATAAACCAGTATATTAATTTTATTTACGTAATTTCTAATATTTTCATAGTGCACACCCTGCACACATGGACTGCACGCCACTGGGTCAAAGCTATATTTTTCCATCGTAGGATTATAATTTCACATGAATATGTTAAGGCGTTATCCTCAATAATGTTTCTATTGCAGGTGTCCATTGCCCCGGTAATACAAAGGCAGACTACAAATTGCAATTTCTGCAACAGAGCCTGTGCCGTACTTCAATCTACTTTTGGCCACCAAATTAAATATAAATTTTTTCAAATATTGAACTCATACAAGTGTGTAAACTCGATGGCCCGTAGTCAGGACGCAGTTCTAGGTCTGGCTTATGCATAACCAAGACAACATGTCAAAACAGTGTTATAACCTAATCGATTTTTAAACGTCGTCATGGTTATATATAAGATAGACTCAGGCCTGGGTTTAAAACCGTGTTCTGACTACGGGCCAAGCATTTTAACTTGAGACCAAATATATCGAGTGAAGATTGGCCGAAAATATGGCCCTCGACCTTCATATTTGGCAATTATGAAGCACACAGCAAGGAACACAAACTTTACATTCTAACTTTATTAATAACGTAGCTAAGGGTCCATTAATAATTGTTGTAGAGTTCTTTCAACATAACTTCATGCCAGGAGCGTGGTTTTTGTATGCTGCGCAGATGACAAAATTAGGTTCTCTCCTTAGCAACGAGAAATTGTTCCTAGCAACGGGACGCTAAGCTCATGAGCGTAGTTAAATATTTGTTACATGTCATTTACTCTGTTGATTTACTTGTGTTCGTGTGGTTTATCTTCAAAGTGTGATGTCGCAGAAAAAAATCGGTGTTAGAGGAAAAGGTGTGCATAGACAGGCTATAGAAGTTGTCGTCAATGTTTCGCAATTTATCTAACTTTTTAATATGCCCTATTTTAAAAATACAAATTAACTCTGCCACTGTATGTCTTATTGCACGTGTAAAAAGTTCTTGCGCATCGAAGGCCACGCCCATGGCATGAAGTTATATTGAAAGAGCTCTACACAGTGCCGAGCATGATTTATAGGAAAACTAAATATTGGCCACGAAACTTGTCTGCCACACAAAAAAGCACTATTTGTGATGTCCACGTCAGATTTTTTGTCTAAATTTCTGGAGTCGACGAGAAATAGCGGTCACAAATTTACACCAGGAGATAAAGCCGAGTAAGGAGAAGTAGTAAGACAGTAGTGAGTGATAGTGAGAATAGTAAGTCAGTAAGACAGACACTGAGGAAGATGCAGTCGAAATAAATAGCGCGTAGAAGTAATATTGGTTGGTTAGTTGATCATGAAAGCGCGCATAAGTAATCTAAATAGAAATAAATGAAATAAGTAAGAAGACAGTGCTCGGTGACTAATTTTAGAGTCGATAATAAGTAGGAATATTGAATAGTGGTTGATTTTAGTTATTCAAATGTAGCCCAAGATAAAAATGAATTACCAACCAACGATCCAGAGTTTAAATTTCGTTACAGTATGAATATGGGATCAACAAAATCGTTAGGATACTTTCTATAGTCCTAGAAAGCTGAAATTTGTTACTCAGGCTGAATTTGGCGTATAAGTAACGAGGAATTAAAAAATCTGTAAATTCATCTCTCTAAATGTTTAAAATGAGAGGAAGAAGGCATACAGGATGGATTAAGAATATAAGCAACCAAAAAAAAATAAATAAAGTTTCACCGGAAATAATTCTTGTAGCAATTGGACAGTCTTGTAATGGCGTAACCGTAAAACATTATGAGATCCAATAAAGTCAAGTCCTATATAATATAATGATGTGGTTATAGGTGGACCTAATATTGAGATTCTTCCTGCAGTCCTAGAAAGCTGAAATTTGGTACGCAATCTGCGTCCCATATACAAGTAACGAATAATTCTGAATATCTATTATTTTTTTTCCTGTTTACAAACATTCTAAGCGGAAAGATAAGCCCTAATTTCCGATAAATTCAATTGAAAAAGTATATTTGGGGTGCTACATAAGCAACCTACAGAAAGAATTAAAATCTCATCAAGAACAATTCTTGCCGATATGAGGCCAAGCCTCTTGAACATTCAATTGATATTAAGTATTCACAGCGCTTCTTGGGTTAAATTCAATATCATCGGTGTGGTTATCGGAGGACCTGATGTTGGGGATCGACTAGAGAGAGGCTTATGTTTAACAGTGGATCAGGAGTTATGTTAACAACAAAGCAGTGATTGTATTGCATCATTAACATGAATCTATCTCAATTCAAAATGCGTTTGATCACAAGACATGGCCTTATCAACACACGTATTGCTTTTGGTGGGATATTATTCGGAAGGAAGTATATTTTGGAAATTTAAAGTATTGATGTTGAAGAAGCAATATAATAATCCAATCTCATCAATATGATCAACCTGGCGTATTCAGACGCCAGGATTTCATCTTAATACAGTCCCGAACGTGCTTTTAGCAAGAAATCTCGTTCAACTTTAATAAGTTTCAAATTTACACCTTTACCAAACCTTAAACGTGGAGCATAATGCAGCAGTCCTAGACTCATAATGCTGCATTTATGGCAGCGTTCTGCAAACTTACCCCGTTAACTTGTGAGTCTTATGTGCAGAGCCTTAGCATGATCAGTTATCGGCGAATGCAAACACAAATTAAGACAACAAGGGTCGTACACTTTTATCTCTCTTCTTGCTCTCTTTGTTCGACTATCGTTTTACGCTGAGTAAACACATTTAATACTGTTTAATTATATTGCACGTGCACTTGTGTGCAATGTTTATTTTTATTACGTTTTATATGCAACTGAGGAAACAATGGAATGAAGTTTTGCACACTTATTTGGCCTACATTTCCGTACAGATAATTGAAAATCGATCTCTTCATATACCATGAAATAAATTTCAGAGTTTCAGCAGAAAACAAAAACTTGTTGGGCGATCCTAGACACATTTAACGCAAAATGCAAAGCGTTAGAAGATACTGTGGATGGGAATGTAGCAAAGAGAGAGACGCATGCGCAAGGTCACCTTGTTCACAAATATAATTATGTATTATTGTGTCGACGTTAACAGTACCAAAAAATTGACCTAGTCCGTTGAAATCATTCAATATTTATCAAGAAAACATGATTTGTTGGGTAAACACGATAAACGAATTAAAAAACATTCATATTTGTTCAAAATCTGCTGTAACAGAATCATTTCAGCGTGTAACAGAAAAAAATAAATTCGCTGAATATTGTCGAAAACCTGTCCCAAGGGTAAAGTTTTGCTCGCGTGATAAAATAAAATGTTTCGCTGAACTTATTTTCACCACACTCGAGTTTTTACGCATTCAATCACAAAGCCAGCCCTATAAATAAAGATTAGTCCTTTTGGTTATCTACGGGCGCGTGAGGGTGGAAGACGAGGCGAGGCTAGCACGCTAATGCCAGATTGTTATCGGTAAAAAGAGTGCTTTATGATCACTTGGTTCAGGGATGATTGCTTGTGCTGTCAAGAAGCCCATCACCATAGGCGTAAATCGCGAAATTTTTAGTAGGGGGCCTTATCTTCATTCCGTAGATTGGTCACCCAAAACATTAATAGTGTTTTATTGCTTTACATCTTACTGGCGCCAGTAAACGTAGAATAGGCTAAAAAATTGCTTGAATCTTCAAATTAGACCCTCTTATACAAACTCTCACTTGCTTGAGGCCTTCCTTGAATATATAAAACATAATTTGTAAGTATTGGATATTTCAAATTTTGGTTTGGTGGCTCTACCTACATATCTAAAAACAAAACCCTAGATGATTTGAAAATTCGAATGGCATTTCTTAAAATGAGTATATGAAGTTTACAACTGTTCTGAAACCCTTTTTCGGCGCCTATGTCTTAGCCTCCACTAACTAGGTCATTAAACCCTTGCGATGTTTTCTGTTTAATCCCTTCTAACGAAATTCATTTCCATTGATAGAATCAGAGAATTAATGAATAAATAAACTGGGCTTAATTAAGTATTTTTAAAAATCAACATACTGTCTACCCTAAAAACATTCATTAATTGAGATAAAATCTTTTGAAGCGAGAACTCATCATCTATATTTGATTATTTCAGAGGAAAAAATCTGACGTGACATCACGTGACTTACTTGTACATTATTGGATATATATAATCAAACAGAAAATCTCATCATTCCATGGCTAATTATTTTTGATTTATCCAAAAAGTTCAAAAAATCTGTCAATTATAATGCGCTTTTAGCCCAATCGGTTGCCATGAAAACAGTAGGTCATCATTCTCATGCTACAACATTTCTAAATATTGATTTCCAAGATTCTACGGCTCACAGTTCTGAATTTATATGCAAAATTGTAAAATAAATTTAACTGAAGTGCACTTCCGGTTATTATTATTGTTCTGAAAATAATAGGCAATCATTCAGATGCTGCAGCAGATTGAAATACCAAATTCCAATATTCTACAGATGATCGTTCTGAATTTATGCGACAACTTCCAAAAGATTGTCAAGTATAGTGCACTGTCGGCTCAGTCGATCTCAATGAAAATAGGATATGAGGATCTAGATTTAGAGTCTGTCCATCTTCCTTTGAACAGCTGTATCTGTTTCCAAGTCGATTGTGGGTGCAGAGGTCGAAAAGACTGTATATAGAGGTAGAAACTCTAGGTAAGGTTGAAGCAGGTCAGTTAAGGAAAATACGAGACACCACATTAGTACTTATTGACCAGAGGTAGTTTCATAATCCCCACAGGCAGAAAATTCAAAGAATTATGGAGGCAGCAAACAATTAAACAACTTATATTTGTGAAATATGCGACAAGTTATATTTTACCGGAACATAGGACAAGTAAAAATTGTAATATATCCCATAAAAATTGATATTAGTTCGTTATTAAGAATTCATAATTATAATACAAGAAAATTGTTATAATATGAATTATCATAATTATTTAATTATAGGAAGATTTCAAAACTTTATCTAAAATGATTATGACAAACTTTGCTTCCTCTTGAACTTGACTCAAATTTGCAATTCGAACGAGTTGATCATCAAACTTTAATGTACGATATACCTATAGAACAAATAGGTTAAATTTGCGATTTTTTTCCATTCTCTGTTATTTCTGTCGATTGAAAGAGAAATAACGCTTTTTTTTCTAAGAAGAACGCATTTCATCAATATTTGATTTTCAACTTACAAATTATATTGAAAAGAAACATGCTTAGATTGATAATTTACTGAATCATGTCAATTGTCAAGTATAAAATGTTCTTAAGAAACATTCTTTTGGGAATTTTGGAAATATGTTTCTGATAAAAATGTACAAAGCATCAACAACCCGGTTTTAAAAGTTGCAACCTTCCAAGGACGGGCTGGTCATAGACATCGAATATAGGCTACGTGCATGAAGTCTACTAGCGCCTCTAGCGATCAATGGAGAACGATTGAACTCCATTTTATCATTGTTTCATACCTATAATTCTTCAAATGTACTAATATTATTTAATTCGGCTGTGTGCGTATAATATAACTTACATAGCATAAAAGGTACGTTGAAATTATTTATTTTGAGTATTTTTTTCTTCAATGATAACGTACCTATTATAAAGAAAACGTCTTAATTCGTACAAATTGACAGGATAACCTCAAATTATGACGCCGGTGAACTTGCAGATCGGGTCAACTGTCAAAAAATTTAGTTCTAAACGCACACTTGATTTTGTGAAGCAACATTTAGATATTTTCGTTAATATCTCAAAAACTATCTAGTTCAGCAGGTATAAACCCTGGAACTTTTTTACAGCAAAAAATATTTTCTATTTATTAAGGCGATAATATACAGGGTATTCCATTTGAAGAAAGTAAAAATATGGCAATATATACGAGAATTATTTTTTTTTTTACTAAATTCACACAGATTCAGTTAGCTTATTGGAAGATCTAGAAACTTCATTTGAACTATTCTTCGATATCTATAATAACTTCCGAGAAAAAATGTGTTTCCAATTTCGCATTCCATAATAGTTTTATTATTTTCTAACTAGAATAAATGAATAATTGATATCAAATCAATCATTGCTTCTTCCAATGAACAACATTCCGTAACTTTGATTTTTCCCACACAAATATAAAAACTGTTATCTAAGAAAAAAGTCACATGAGTGAGCAATAGCTGCTACAATTGCTGGATCCGGAAGAACGTTTTCTGTGACGATGATAAGTATCTTTGCATCTTCCTGTAATAAATTTGGCAGGACAAAACTTACATATGTCTATGAACAAAGAAGGAAATAGGATTAGTTTACCGAATTAATGATGCAATCTAATAATCAAATCAGTACTAGAATTTTCTTTGAATTTGAATCAAATCCAAAGCAATCCATCATTCAAATAATTTTGCAATGTTTTTAAAATAGAAACATAATGATAATTACTAGTTATTACTTTGTTACCATCACCAATGAATTAATTAGCTTTCAATTTTTTTGGATGAATATGATTTAAAGTTTTTGGAGTACCATTTTATGTTCTATCAACAATGAACTGGACACAAAAATAATAATTCAACATTTTTACTTAGTTCTCATTACAACATTCAAATATATCATTTTCTTCTGAATTTTAAACATTAATCTCATGTTTCAACTGATTTTGCACAAATCGAAACATTTTATTGCAATTATTGACATTACAGTTGTACGTATCCATTTTATGCATTAGAAACAAATGTACGAGTGGCTATAAAAACTCATAATTGACAAAAAGCATGCACATATCAAAATATATTTTGAAAATACACCCACCTTAATTATTAATTCCCACTAAAATCAAATATAATCAATTTTTAGTTTTCATTCTTCGGCTCTTTCTCTTCAGTAGACAACACAATAATGATAACTTTCTCAAACTATGCTGCTAAATAAACTTTTGTACTTACAAACATCCCATGTACGCCAAGTCTTCCAATTTTCAGGGACGGGGAAGTCGATCTATGTGAATTTAATTCTTTTTCTATTGTTTATATAAAACATCTCAATTATTTTCACGTTGACGTATGGGTGCTTTTATGTATATACGCATCCAGGTACAGATTTATTCAACTACGGTAACTTCTTTTTTGAAACGGACAGAAGATATAAATTTTGCACTCTTCCTATAGGCTATGTGCAAGGGGGCGGAGTTTGAACAAATATCGATGCGAGCGCTCACTGTGAGCACCATTGTAACCATTGAACTCCATTTCTCAGAATACGTCAATGAGCTGTCATTGAGTATTGTAGTTTAAAAGTGAAAATAATTGCATATAAAACATGGGAAAACGTTTGTTCTGTTTCAGGCTGTTGTGTTAAGGATGATTCAAGTGAAATATAGTTTCATAGATTTCATGTATCCAGTTATGACATCAAAAAACGAGTGAAGTGAATCAAAGCGGTGAATAAAGTATTGTCTGTCTTTCATTATTAATCTATATAACAAATATGTTTGTAATTCAATTGTGAAATTAGAAATATTCATCATCGATTTGGGATTCATGAATTTACCTCTATCTCTAATTTGCAAGATGTTTCAGTGATAGAAGTTTGTCAGATGCACTTCGCAATAATTTTGTTGTTGATATTGTCAGCAACATGTTCTTCAACATGCTTAATATGGAAAAACTAATTTCACGCTTTTCCTCAATGCTTCTTCGGTAAAAGGGATACAGTGTTTGATAAATACAAACCCGATCTGCAAGTTCACCGGCGTCATAATTTGAGGTTATCCTGTCAATTTGTACGAATTAAGAAACATCTTGCAAATTAGAGATAGAGGTAAATTCATGAATCCCAAATCGATGATGAATATTTCTAATTTCACAATTGAATTACAAATATATTTGTTATATAGATTAATAATGAAAGACAGACAATACTTTATTCACCGCTTTGATTCACTTCACTCGTTTTTTGATGTCATAACTGGATACATGAAATCTATGAAACTATATTTCACTTGAATCATCCTTAACACAACAGCCTGAAACAGAACAAACGTTTTCCCATGTTTTATATGCAATTATTTTCACTTTTAAACTACAATACTCAATGACAGCTCATTGACGTATTCTGAGAAATGGAGTTCAATGGTTACAATGGTGCTCACAGTGAGCGCTCGCATCGATATTTGTTCAAACTCCGCCCCCTTGCACATAGCCTATAGGAAGAGTGCAAAATTTATATCTTCTGTCCGTTTCAAAAAAGAAGTTACCGTAGTTGAATAAATCTGTACCTGGATGCGTATATACATAAAAGCACCCATACGTCAACGTGAAAATAATTGAGATGTTTTATATAAACAATAGAAAAAGAATTAAATTCACATAGATCGACTTCCCCGTCCCTGAAAATTGGAAGACTTGGCGTACATGGGATGTTTGTAAGTACAAAAGTTTATTTAGCAGCATAGTTTGAGAAAGTTATCATTATTGTGTTGTCTACTGAAGAGAAAGAGCCGAAGAATGAAAACTAAAAATTGATTATATTTGATTTTAGTGGGAATTAATAATTAAGGTGGGTGTATTTTCAAAATATATTTTGATATGTGCATGCTTTTTGTCAATTATGAGTTTTTATAGCCACTCGTACATTTGTTTCTAGTGCATAAAATGGATACGTACAACTGTAATGTCAATAATTGCAATAAAATGTTTCGATTTGTGCAAAATCAGTTGAAACATGAGATTAATGTTTAAAATTCAGAAGAAAATGATATATTTGAATGTTGTAATGAGAACTAAGTAAAAATGTTGAATTATTATTTTTGTGTCCAGTTCATTGTTGATAGAACATAAAATGGTACTCCAAAAACTTTAAATCATATTCATCCAAAAAAATTGAAAGCTAATTAATTCATTGGTGATAGTAACAAAGTAATTACTAGTAATTATCATTATGTTTCTATTTTAAAAACATTGCAAAATTATTTGAATGATGGATTGCTTTGGATTTGATTCAAATTCAAAGAAAATTCTAGTACTGATTTGATTATTAGATTGCATCATTAATTCGGTAAACTAATCCTATTTCCTTCTTTGTTCATAGACATATGTAAGTTTTGTCCTGCCAAATTTATTACAGGAAGATGCAAAGATACTTATCATCGTCACAGAAAACGTTCTTCCGGATCCAGCAATTGTAGCAGCTATTGCTCACTCATGTGACTTTTTTCTTAGATAACAGTTTTTATATTTGTGTGGGAAAAATCAAAGTTACGGAATGTTGTTCATTGGAAGAAGCAATGATTGATTTGATATCAATTATTCATTTATTCTAGTTAGAAAATAATAAAACTATTATGGAATGCGAAATTGGAAACACATTTTTTCTCGGAAGTTATTATAGATATCGAAGAATAGTTCAAATGAAGTTTCTAGATCTTCCAATAAGCTAACTGAATCTGTGTGAATTTAGTAAAAAAAAAAATAATTCTCGTATATATTGCCATATTTTTACTTTCTTCAAATGGAATACCCTGTATATTATCGCCTTAATAAATAGAAAATATTTTTTGCTGTAAAAAAGTTCCAGGGTTTATACCTGCTGAACTTGATAGTTTTTGAGATATTATCGAAAATATCTAAATGCTGTTCTCAAAATCAAGTGTGCCTTGAGAACAAAATTTGTTGACAGTTGAGTTATTTTGTATTGTATTTGCGCTACAAAAAATTGTGTTGCATACATACTATTATTATTTGGTGTTAATAATGGCAGATTATTCAATCAATGAGAAGTTAGATATGATAAAATGTTTTTATCTATCAAATAATAATTCGAGACAAGCTCTGCAATTATACAGACAACAGTATCCGGAACGCTTTTATCTAAACCATTCGTATTTATTTAAATTAGAGAGGAAGCTGCGTAGGACTGGGTCAGTTTCAAGAAATTACAAAACACGTGAGATAGTAGATGATAATTTAGAAGTTGATGTATTGACATATTTCAATGTATATCCTAAAAATTCAATAAGAAAAGCTGCATTGGAAATAAATACCACACATACAATGGTTCTTAAGATTCTGAAAAAGCATAAGTACAAAGCCTATAAAATCTACAAAATTCATAATCTTCATCCTGGCGATGATGTGAGAAGATTACAATTTTGTAATTACTTAATACTGGAAAATATTGCAGAGCCTAATTTTTTAGATACAATTTTATGGTCAGATGAAACAAATTTCTCTAACAATGGAATACCAAATAGACATAATTCACATTATTGGCAATCAGTAGAAACGAATCCACGTCAAACATTTATTTCAAATTTTCAAATACGCTTTTCAATTAACGTATGGTGCAGTATGATAAATAACACTATTTTGGGTCCATATTTTCATGAGGGCATTTTGACATCACAGAGATACTTAAATTTTCTGCAAAATGAATTTCAAGATTATCTGGATGATATACCATTGGCAGTTAGACGCAGAATGATATTCCAGCAAGATGGTGCACCTCCGCATAATTCATTGGATGTAACTGCGTATTTGAATCAACAATTTCCAAATTCCTGGATTGGCAACAGAGGCCCTACATCGTGGCCCGCAAGATCGCCGGATCTATCGCCTTTAGATTTTTTTCTATGGGAAGCTATAAAAAATAAAATTTATGTAATGTCCGTTGCTACACTTGATGAACTAAAAAACCGAATAAGACAAGCTGTTGTTGAATTGAATACAGTTAATATAAAACAAAATTTATTACAAAGACTTTATTTATGTGTCCGAGAAAACGGTGGAAATTTTGAACATTTTGTGTAGTTCGATAACATTTATTCCGTACTTCTTTATGTTCTACTATGATAATAAAATTGTTTATTTTGTACATTGTTTTTAATAGTAATTGAACTATGCATTTCGTTCTTGATGATGTGCAAATGTCTGAGCGCGCAAAAATATTTAAACTTAAAAAATATAAACGCTGTGTAATTCCCCGCGTTCTTAACAGTAATATTATTGACACAAAAATATCAATGATGTGTATACAACACAATTTTTCTTAACGAAAATACAACACAAAATAACGCAACTGTCAAAAAATTTAGTTCTAAACGCACACTTGATTTTGTGAAGCAACATTTAGATATTTTCGTTAATATCTCAAAAACTATCTAGCTTAGCAGGTAAGAACCCTTGAACTTTTTCAAAGCAATAATTATTTTCTATTCATTAGTGCAATAATATACAGGAGATTCCATTTGAAGAAAGTATAGATATGGCAATATCTACGAAAATTATTTTTTTTTCCACCAAATTCACACAGATTTAGTTAGCTTATTGAAAGTACAAAAAATTTTAACTGAACAATTTTTTGGTATCTATAATAACTTCCGAGAAAAAAGGTGTTTCCAATTTCGCTTTCCACCCTGTATATCAGAGTGAACTTGTAGGTAAATTAAGAGTCCTAAGAAAAATGTATGTATTCAGAGAATATCCAATTTACTTAGTGATTAATTAAGAAGTATTATTTGTTTGTTCGTGATTCATTTTCTTGTATGTATGTAACATTACTTATTTTTTTATCTTGATTATAAATGTGTTCTATGTATTTTTATTCAATTTTTATTTTATTTTTTTAAATAAAATAATTCTTCATACTGCATTAATTGATCAATTAAGTACCTTTTTCGTTTATTTCTCAAACCTACAAATAATAATGATGACCTTATTTGGAGGTTTGTGTATATAACTTATATCTAAGTACCTTTTGGAATATTTGCATCAACTACACTAAGAAGAAAACGTATGTCACCTAAAAGAATTTATCGATATCTCTGTAAGTATAAATATCCCACATATAAGGTTCGCATATATATAGTTCAAGGTATAACTGAATACCGCCGAGCAATATGCATCGACCATACTTGAAAGTATATATAATTCGCTTTGAGATATTTGTGAGGATCACTGTTAAGATCTGTGACCCACTCATCATAGTGTAGATACGTTTCTACCTCTGACTAGGGTAGACACCCGCACCTCAGGTAGTAGTCGGTGCGTCGGCCTTTAAAAAAGGTAGAACGATTCTACCTTGAGGTTGCGCCCGTGTACAACCCCAAAAGGTCGATACAAATACTTGAAAACTTTGCAGTGTACTGTCTACCTTAAAAACATTCATCAATTGAGATAAAATCTTGAAGCGAGAACTCATCTTCTATTTTTTATTATTTTAGAGGAATAATCTGTACCAATAAGAAAAAATATTCACTAATAATGATATTTTTTGAGCCTGCTATTGAGCTTTTGCATACTTCCTCCAACTAGAATCCTTTCGATGTTCTCTTAAACTTCTATTTTGTGTTCTATCCACAACATTATATCATAATTTAGATCAAACTAGAGTTAGAAATACTAGGTGAAGAGTATTCTCCTCCACCATTTTACAATATTAACTTCATTTTCTTGGCAACCTAACCTAACATAATGCGAATCTACACAACGTGTAACTTACGGGAGCATAGCTATGCATATGGATGACTATCGTTGTTGCTGATATGCGGTAATAAACATTCATATTACATGACATATCGTATCTTTGCTGGTTAACGTATGTCTTTCGTGCAAAACGCAGGTATGCGAATAATATCTGCTGGAGAGATTTAAAGGAAACGATAAAAATTTAGATAAAATGATACATGAGGAGAACGTCTTATTTTCTGGTAATCAAAATGGAAATGCGCGCACGATGTACTACTCGTGATTTACTACTGACTTTTTATTGCGATCGAAGATATTAATATTTATCAGTGATAGATTCTCGAGTTTGGAAAAGTTTTTAGATTAACATTATTAGTTTTCGAACTGGCAACACATACGTCTGACTGGTCATCGAATACCCATTTGTAACAGTAATCATTTAACATGACGTTTTATTTGCACCCTGTTTTAAATATTTCCTAAATCTGCAAAATTAACGCAGTCCAGTTGAAAACAATTAACAAATGACTTCTACACTCCTCCACAAATGATTGTACAATGTATGCTGCAAGCTAAATTCACTTGTAAGCATTGTGTTTGCTTGCGGGGGTCGTTGCCAGCATTGCTAAACTGCCTAGGGAAGTTGCGCACGTGTTTGCAATATCAACTACAATTGTAGTATCGCCCGCAAATGTTTTTGCGAAATCCTGGAGTGATTTAATAGTGATTTTATCCAAATAATTATTTGTTACGAAGGTACTGTTTCGGATTTCACAACATATTCATCGTATGAAGGATTTTAGTTGGGAAAGAAGTTTTGAAAGTTTAGTAGTTAGTTTGAAAAGTGGTATCTGGATCAGACAAGCCTTGAGGCTATTCAGAACTGACAGTCCTTTACTATTAGCACTATTTTCTGCTTGTAATACACAAATTAAGAACCAAACTGATTGTGGAACGTTCAAGAACGGTCCACAATATTTTTCATCACGACAACGCATCCATGGAACTACAGCATTAAAATTGATAGGATTGAGGTTTTAGATTCAGTTTTTTAACTGCTTACTTCTCTTGAAAAGATTGATAACGAACAGATCTAAGTTGAAACAGAATAATTTGGCTCTCCTGACTGATTACTTTTCCTTGAAAGGATTAATGAAGAACAGATCTAGGTTAAAAACAAAGAGATTGCCAAAACAAGTGTCCATTGATTTCACAGAACTTTCGACATCATCTTGTCACTGTAGATGGGGTGTGATATTGCACCAAAAGTGATGAAGTTGAAGTTCCCCTTATATTCCTGAAGCTCTAAGTTTAATGAGAAGGAGATTCCAAGAACGGATGACCATGTCGTTCGGCGTTTTGGTATTCATTTAAATCAAAAAGTCAAGTGACTCCCAAGAAATGTTAAAGACTTTTGATTCCACAGGACTTCGGACACCGTTTTGCTATTGTAGACGGAATATGGTTGCACAACTTAAGCCGAATATCAAGAAATAGTACAAGCCATGTATTGCCAGATGAATGTCTATATCACCGAAAACGAAGACCGTTTCTTCAGTCGATAAGTTCATGGCAACTGCCTTTTAGAATTTGGAAGGAATTAACCTCATTGACTATGCCGTTTGAGGCCCAAATTGGTTGTAGAACTTTAAGAACGGCCCACAGAAAATCTAATCCCATCACGACATCGTATCCAAGGATTTACAGCATCAAAATTGATTAAATAAGGTTTTTTTTGTTTTGTTACTGTAGACAGAATATGGTTGCACAACTGAACGCCTGATATCAAGAAACAGTACAAGCTAGGTATTACCATGTAACGTCTGTATCATCGAAAGCAAAAATCTTTTTTTCGGCCGATTAGATTGTAGTAGCTGTCTTTTAGATCTCTGATGGCCGATTTCACGATCTCGAGTTAAATTAATCTGGTTTAAATGACTCATTTTCTTGGCAACAATATCAATTTCAGCATTTTTTGTGTCATCATTGGCCAATCAAATAAATTAAATTAAATTAAACCCAGTTTATTGGTTAACTCCCCGCCATTTAATCCCAGGTTAATTTAACTCTCGGTCATGAAATCGGGCATGAAAGAATGATCCTTATTGCCTATACCATTTGAAGACCAAACTAGTTGCAGAGCCTTTAAAAATGGTAAAAAAGTATATTTTCATCACGAGAACGCAGCCATAGAACTACAGCATCAAAATTGATGGAATTAAGGTTTCAAATTGAGCTCTCCTGACTGCCTGTTTCTTTTTGGAAAGATACGAGAAAGGTCGGAGTTGAAACAAAAGGTTTTTGCCAGAACGAATGTACATCTGATTTGGAGTTCGGTGAAATCAAGAATCGAACGGGAATCTCGATTATACAGGATTTGAGACACCGTTCTGGACAAAGTATGATGCAACACCAGAAATAATTGAGATAAAGTTCCCCCTACATTATGGAAGATGGAAGATCTAAGGTGATACCAAAAACGAATGACCATCTTGTTAGGCGTTTTGGTATTCATTTAAATCAAAAAGTCAAGTGATTCTCGAAAAGTAGTGGAGATTTTTGATTCCACAGGACTTCGAGCATCGTTTTGTTACTGTAGACGAAATATGGTTGCACAAACACACGCCTGATATCAAGAACAGTACAAGCCATGTATTGCCAGATGAACGTCTGTATTACCGAATGCAAAGATCGTTTCTTTTGAAAACGGCCCAAAAAAGTATATTTTCTTCACGACAACTCAACCCTAGAACTACAGCATCAAAATTAAAGAAACTATGGCTTCAGATTCAGCTCTTCTGACTGCCTACTTCTTCTTGAAAAGATCAATAAATTAGAACTGAAGTTGATTGAAAGAACGAATGTCCATCTAATTTGGAGCTCATTAAAATTGAAAATTTTGATTCCAAAGGACTTTCGACACCGTTTTGTTACTGTAGACGATGCATGATATAGCATCAAAAGTGATGAAGTTGAATTTCTCCTTGCATTTCAGAAGCTCTAAGTTTAATGAGAAGGAGGTTCCAAAAACAAATGCCCATCCCGTTTGACGTTTTGGTGTTCATTTTATAATAGTCAAGTGATTTTCAAGAAGTGGTCGGACGCCGTTTTATTACTGTGGACGGAATATTTGGACAACCACACGCCTGGAGACCAAGAACAGTAAGAGCCAAATGTTGCCAGAGAACGTCTGTGTCACCAAAGGGGAAAACTGTTTTTTCGGTCGATTAGTTTGTGGTAACTGTCTTTTAGAACTTGGAAACAATGAGCCTTATTGACTATACCATTTGAACATCAAACTGAAGGACGAAGAATGATATAGCACCAAAAGTGATGAAGTTAAAGTTCCTTTTGCATTCCAGAAGTTCTAACTTCAATGAGAAGGTGATTTGGAAAACGGATAACCAGTTGGCGATTCCATAGGACTTCGGACGCCGTTTTGTTATTGTAGACAGAATATGGTTGTATAACCAAACGCCTGATATCAAAAAAGAGTACAAGCCAAGCATTGCCAGATGAAAGTCTGTATTACCGAAAGCGAAGACCGTTCATTCGGTCGATAAGTATATGGTAACCGTCTTTTAGAACTTGGAAGGAATGAATTCCATTGACTATACCATTTGAGAACTGAACTGCTTGTAGAACGTTCAAGAAAGTCTATTTTCATTACGACAACGCAACCATAGAATTACAGCAATAAAATTGGTGGAATTAAGGCTTTAGATTCAGCTCTCATGGCTGCCTACTTCTTCTTGATAAGATTAATAAGGACCACATCTAAGTTGAAACAGAAGGTAATTACCAAAACAAATGTCAATCGATTTGAAGCTCGATCAAATCAAGCATTGGTTGAAACTTTTGATTCCACACGACTTTCGACACCGTTTCGTCATTGTAGACGAAGCATGATATGGCACCAAAAGTGATGGAATTGAAGTATCTCTTATATTCCAGAGGATAGTTAAACGAGAAGAAGGTTACAAAAACAGATGATCATCAAAACAAGATGTCAAATAATCCCCAAGAAGTGGTAAAGATTTTTGAGTGTATAGGATTTTGGACGCCGTTTTGTTACAGTAGACAGAATATGGTTGTGCAACCGCCCGAGACCAAGAATCAGTACAAATCTTGTGTTATTAGGTGAAGGTCTCTATTACCGAAAGCGAAAACCTTTTCTTCGGCCGATAAGTTTATGGTTACTGTCTTTTACATTTGGGAAGAATGAGCCCTATTAATTATATGGACCATTTAGAATTCATACCATTTGAGAACCAAAGTAGAAGGTATAATAACGGCCTACAAAAAGTCTATTTTCATCACGACAACGCATCAGGTCTCTTCTATGGAAATAAAGCAGCCAAATTGATGGATTTCAAGTTCCAGATTCAACATTCCTGAATCCTAATGTTTCTTGGAATGATTGATAGGATAAATATCTGAATATCTGGTAACTGTCTTCTAGATCCCAGCAGGAATAATTTTCATTGCCTATATGGACCATTTGGAAGCCAAACTGAATGAGGTACGTTGAAGAGCGGCCCACAACGCCATACAACGCCTCAGGTTATTTCTCAAGAGTTATAGCAGGAAAATTTATAAAGTTGAAGATTCAGCTGCAGTCACGTTCCTTTTATTTTCCAGGTTTGGTTTTCTTGGGCTGAAGCCTATTGTGCAACATGAAGAAAAGGCCAGCAAGAATAAGATGCATTTTGGACGAAGAATTGTACGCATCAATTGTTCGGACTTTGGCAAAACCCACGGAATAGAACTACGTTGGACAGACTGTACTGGTCTAAGTAGAAATTAAGTTGAAAAGTAAGGAGGAATAATCTTCTTTTCTGTATGATAACAGAGAGTAAAGGCCAAAATCAAATGGTACGTTTGATACCGTCTGCATTCGCTAAACCAGACCTTGCCATTACAACTGTAGTTGATATTCTTATATTTGATAATAATATAAAAATAATAGGAGCCTTCGACTAGTAGCCAACTTCATTTGGTTTTCTTAGGAATTGAGTTGAGTTCGATAGTATTAGCTACAGTTTGTATCATTATTAACCGATTCTAAGCAAAATATAGTAGAAAACAGGCTCAATACACACCCAACATCAATAATGGTGTTTATGTGTTAAATAATTCGTAAATTCATCATAACTGAGTGATCAATCATGCCTTTATACTCTTCGTGTTTTCTGTGTAACAGAAATAGCAGACACTCAGCATGAAGTCATGAAACAAAAATATGTCTGTTTGCAGTTGTAGCAATTGCGAAATAGTGTATTCTCACCAGAGTTCGTCCCTGGACAGAACCAGAGGCCGTTTCGTGACTAGCCGGAGCGCCGTGTCTGTGATGTTGATAAATCGACCTGCTTTATACTTCACCCCTTCATCAGCACCACACCCCGCGGGGTATAACCCCCTTCGTATATTCCGCCATTCGGGCCCTGTCGTGGCTACTGAATTTACATCGAATTAATGTCCGTTTTCTGATGGTAATTTCTTTTCGACGGTATAATAGCATTGGCTAGATGTCATATCGTAGATCTTGCAATTTGATAATGATGGAATGGAAATTTATGGAAGGATGTACCCGCGTGTTCTTTTTATTCCATAAAAAAAGGTCTATGACATGTGGCACCTTTCAGGAACCCTAGATATGAGAGAGAAGATCAGCGCTTTTTGGTGGATGCGAATAAAATACAAATGTACATATGGTATAGTGATAAATTATCAACATGTGCTCAAAAATTTGTTATTAGCGATACAATAGAATACATTTTCCAACAAAATGCCAGATAAATGCAAATTTCGCCCGATAGTATCAACAATTTGGAATCACGTGAACCAGAGATTAAAGAAAAGTACTAGAAAGCATGGCCATGATTAACAACCTCAAATGAATGATTTAATTATAACAAATGATTGCAGAATTAATGTAATCTAAATTTGTGGCAAATAAATATCCACGCAGGTGAAAATAAATCAGATAATGAATATTTGCTATCGCAGCTTGGGCTATATGTCATGTATTGTAAAGTCCCGTTTTAAATTTGTGCGTGATATGCGGCCAATATGAAAGCCTGTTAATTTATCTAGGGGCCTATTATTTTATTTTGTTATTTCAGCTTGATATCGGAATATAATAATCACATAACCTGTCCAAAAAATAAATTATGCTCTATTGTACATTCATGATTTGACTGCGGATATTCGGGGACATTATTGGGATATATCACATGCAGAGGGATTTTGTAATCCTACATAGATGAACATTTCTCTATGGGTAGAATTAATTAGTCAAATGACAATTTGAATCCCAAAGAATCTAATAATCTCGTTCTCTGGAATTGTGATCCATCATCTTCCAAACATTATTAGGTAGATTAGATAACATTCTTTTCAATCGTATGAATTTGTAACATCATCTGTCAATAATCCAACCATCATCAGACCATAAATGATACTCATGTAATTCCTCTAATTATTGCATTAAAAATAAATAAGCAGATTAAGTGTGGTTTAGAGTTGTACGGCTCTGAGCATTTGTGATCAATCAAAACAGACTGAAGATCGAACAATGTCCATGACCATAATTACAAAGCTACCAATGCAAGTGCAAAGGAAGGTACAGCTGTGCCATCTTCCAGTGTAAGTGGATGGATATGATGAAATAAGAGAGGCACTTTTTGGTGGAGATGACATTTATTCTGTTCAGTGATCGACAATCTAACAGTCATCTGGCAATAAATAATATCAGTTCTCTATTTTTTTTTGCAGTTCCTTAACATATTGCCAATCAATTGAGAATCAGAAAAGAATATGGGTAAAGGCAGTACGATCTTGGTCAATTGTGATCAATCTCAACCTTCTCCTTGACTGACCAAAAAAGACTCTTGATCGAACAAGAACGTCCATGACCATAATTGCAGAGCTACCAATAAAAGTGCGAATGAAGATAAAACTGTGCTATCTTCTAGTTTAAGTGAATGGGTATGACTTTTAGTTCGCTGTAAAAGAGGAATAAGCAAATAACAAAACCTGTCAGAAGTATTGAGAAAATAAAGAACTTCTAAAATATATTATTCATTATTATTTTATGAAATATAACATAGCTGGAGTGGCTTTTATTGACCTATCTACAACTTACGACATGATCAATCATAGAAAGTTACTTCTCAAGATCTACCAAACAACGAAAGATAACCATCTTACAGAAGTCATTGAGTTCATCCTACAAACCGTAGATTCTACGTTACTCTCGGAGGTGAAAAAAGCAGATGGAGGAAACAAAAAAAACGGTCTACCTCAGGCCAGCGTACTTGTACCAATGCTTTTCAACATACCAAGTACCTCAGAATACTTCCTATACGCCGATGGCCTTGCTGTAGTAGTACAAGATAAAAACTTTGAGAAGGTCGGGGAAAAACTCAAGCGAATCCTAGTAATTTACTGCGACCTTAACCATCAAAAACGCAAGTATACGCATTCCACCTGAATATGAAAAAGCCAGACGCAAACTGTAAAAAAAAATTGGAAGGAAGTACTCTGGAACATGTAGAAAAACCAAAGTACCTAGGCGTAATCTTGGATAGAATGCTCACATACAGATATCAATGTCAAAAAGCTTAACATAAAAGTGTCGACCAGAAACCATATCCTCAGAAAACTACGCGGAAGTAAATGGGGCGCAAACCCTACAGTACTAAGAACAACCACCCAGGCACTATGCTTCTCCGCTGGCGAATACGCTTCTCCTTTTTGGAATAGATTATACCATGCAAAACATATTGATGTAGTCCTGAATGAAACATGCAGAATCATCACTGGTTGCTTGAAGTCTATCACTAACACAATATAAGGCGGCTGGTCTGGCAGCCCCTGTAACACGAAGAAAATAATCTGAATATACAGAAAAGCTCCGACAATTCTTAGATGAGCGACATCCACTCTATGAAATTTGAGCACCTCATAAACGCTTGAAATCATGGAAAGTTTCCAGTCAATGGTATCATTGAACCTCCCATCAATTGTCCCTTGAACCTCCAACCGACATGCACATAGATTGGATTACCTGAAAGATCCTAAACAGAATCAGAACTGGAGTTGCCCTTGTGAAGACTAACCTGATAAAATGAAGGCTCAAACAACCAGAAGATATCTTCTGCATATGTGGCGAGGTCCAGTCTACAGAACATCTCCTAAACTGCCCCAATTCCTACTCTCTAGATGACCTATGTCTCGTAAGAGATAATGCAATTAACGTAGTCAGATACTAAGCCAAAAATCTGTAAATTGATTCGGACACGAAAAAAAGTAAGTAAGCAAAGAAAACTTGTATCAGTAATAATATGAATGGGATGAATTTTTTGATCAAAATCTTTGGAGAGGAATGATTTTTGGCTGTAAGTTAAATGGGGATATACTAATATCATTTGAGGGAATGGCATGATAATTATGAACTATGACTATAAATAACATTAGAATATGAGGTATTTCTAGATAGTGTGTTCATCTCTTTTGTTAAGTGTGTCAAAAATGGACCAACGGAATTAAGATCAACGTTACGCCATCAATCTTGAACAACCACGAGTGTGGCCTTTAAAAAGTTGAAGCAGGCCTATAAAAAACATTTCTTATCAAGAACACAAGAAAACGGTAAAGATGTATCAAAAACTGACGAGATTGTCAAACATGTTAGGGCTCTTGTGAGATCAGACCGTCGTTCAACAAAAAGGATGATGGATGATGAGTTAAACCTGAACATTTTTACCGTACGTGAAACGTAAGGTTTGTGCCAGATGGTGCCGAAAAACCTTATAGCTACACAGAAGGACAATCAAAAAACCGTGTGCGTTGATCTGCCTATAAGCTCCCCAATAGACCTTGTGACTTTCTTTTCCCAAAAGTGAAAGATGTTTCAGAAGGACGTTATTCTGGGACTCTGGCGATCGTCGAACGTGTGAAGATCAGACCGTCGTTCAACAAAAAGGATGATGGATGACTAGTTGAACCTTATTGAAGATTATTATCGTATGTAAACCGTAAGGTTTGTGCCAAATGATATCGAAAAAACTTACAACTGCGCAGAAGGACAATCGAAGAACCGTTTGCGATGATCTTCTCATGAGCTCCTTTACAAACTTGATCTGAGTCTTTGTGACTTTTTTCCCGAAATTGACAAATGTTTCAAAAGGATGCCATTCTGCAACTCTAGAGATTGTTGAAGGTGTGAAGGCTCTCGTGAGATCAGACCGTCGTTTAACAAAAAGAATGGTGGTTGACTAGTTGAACCTGAATATTTTCACCGCATGTGAAATGAAAGGTTCATACCAGATGGTGCCGAAAAACCTCATAACTAGACAGGAAGACAATCTAAAAACCGTGTGCGTTGACCTTCTTATTAGCTACTCAATTAACCTGGCTTTCTTCTCCCAAAATTGAAAAATGTTTCAAGAGGACGTCATTTTGGAACTCTGGAGATCGCCGAAAAGTGTGAAGGCAGGTCAGACCGTCGTTCAACAAAAAGAATCATGGATAACTAGTTGAAGCGGAACATTTTCACCGTACGTAAAACGTAAGGTTTTGTGCCAGAATGGTACCGAAGAATCTCATTACTGGGTAGAGGGACAATCGAAAAATCGTGTGCGTTGATCTTATAAACTTCTCTACAAACCTGATCTGAGTCCTTGTGACTTTCTTCTCACGAAATTGAAAGGACGTCTTTGTGGGACTCTGGAAAACATCTAAAAGAATGTAACCGATATGTTAAAAGGTCCTACCATTTGAGGTCTTCCAGCGTTGCTAGCAAGACTGGAAACAACAACTCCGCTGGTCTATAACAAAATGTAATATGGGGTTGTATGGACATTTGTAATCAAACTTTGCTCATTTCCATGAGCATAATGGCGAGGCTACCAATGCAAGTGAGAAGGGAGGTAGAACTGTGCCAGGTTTCAGTTTGAATGGATATGACTGTTGGTTTGTTGTACAGAAGAAAATTTACAAGTAAGAGGAATAACCGAAGTTGTACTAATATTATTATGGAAGTATTTCTAGAATAAGTGTCTGGCATAGACTAATTATTGGTTAGAACTTGACTGGAGCTCAGAATCGACCTCTTTTGTGGGGACTTCGGACACTGTTTTGTTTCTGTAGATAGAATATGGTTGTACAACCGCCTGAAAGCAAGTAACTGTACAAACCATTTGTTGTCGAGTCTCTATCATCAGAAGCGGAGACCTTTTCTTCGATCGTTAAATTTATGGTGACTGTCTTTTAGATCTCGGAAAAAATGAATCTTATTGATTATATGAACCATTTAGAATTCAGACCATTTGAGAACCAAAGTAGAACGTATGAGAACAGCCCACAAAAAGTCTATTTTCATCACGGCAACGCATCAAGTCACTTCTATGGAATTAAAGGAGCAAAATTGATGGATTTTAAGTGCCAGATTCAACTTCCCTGATCAACTACTATTTTTTGAGAAGGTTGATAGGAGAAACAATTATATTAAAAGAGAAGTTGACTGCCAAAACGAATGTCCATCTGATCGAAGTTTGTTCAAATCAAGAATTGGTTGATAATTATAGTTTCACGAGTCTTCGGACGCCATTTCGTCACTATGGACGAGGCATGATATACTACGTACGTCTGAGATCAAAAAGCAGTGCAAGTATTGATTTGCCCTCTGAACGTCTATATCATCGGAGCTGTCTCTTAGATCTCGGAAGGAATAATTCCCATTGGCTTTATAGACCACTTAGGAACAAAAATGAATGAGGGACTTTTAAGAATGCCCTTTTTAGCACAACAATGCATCAGGTTATGGCAAGAAAATTGTTAAGAGTCCTTCTTATTCCCTAAATTTGGCTTTCTAGGATTGCTGCCTGTTGTTTACCATAAAGAAAAGGCTAGCAGAAAGGGGATGCAGTTTGAACCAGAAAGTGATTGTATTAATGGTTCCGATTTTGGATAGTTCAAAGACTAGAACTACGTTGAACAAACCGTGACTTAAGAAGAAATTACGTTGGAAAGTAGAAAGGAATCGGGTAATCTTCTTTTCTGTTTGGTATTTTTGAACAGAGTATGATACGGGGTTGTATGGGCATTTGTAATGAAGCTTTGCTCATTGCCAATGCAATTGAGAAGGGAGGTAAAACTGAGCCATGTTTCAGTTTGACTGAATGGATATTACTGTTGGTTTATTGTACAAAAGAGAATTTCCAAGTGAGAAGAGTAACCAAAGTTGTACCAATATCATAATGGAAGTATTTACAGAATAAGTGTCTGGCATAGATTAATTATTAGTTGAACTTGACTTGAGCTCAGGCTCGACCTTTTTTGTGGACTTGAAGCCAACTTAACCAGAATTAATCGATTTTTCGTAGCTTCGAAAGCTTATTCTCGAGTTTAATAAATGGTATGGTATAGCTAAGGATACTTTTGGAGGCAAGAATCTTGTACTAAATAATTCATGGAATAATACACGACGGAACGACACGCTCAAATATTATAGTATACAAAATCGACCTCCTGGGCGCATCATTCAAATAATTGGGTCAGTTGCTAGCATCAAAATACCTCAGTTTGATCGTGCAGATTGTTTGGGTAAAAATATTGCCATAATTCGTAGAAAGGAGGCCAAGGAAGTAAGCACATCGATTCGTCGTTAGTCACACCATTCTGTTCTTTCGTATTTCACTCCTTAGTGAATATTGGCAAAAATCTTATCTACAAGGTCAAAAATTAACATAGAAAATGGAACTCAATGACATATCACCTCGTGGGTACAGAGCTGTGCCATCTTGGAGAGTGATCGATCTTTGTTTTGTTTTTTACTAGATAAATCGATCAATATATGTCTTCTGATAAATGTGTCTTCGTTTGGAAGATGAATTTGGATATTCGATTGGACCAATCATTCAATTAGACGATTTAATCAAGCTATGGAATTGATCAGATTGATCTTCTAGAAACTGAAATCATTTTGACCTATCTATCGATCGTTTATCAGATCTCTTTGCTGCTCTAGTGTGGAATATGAGGTTTTTGAATAGCCATTATCATTTGGATGATACTTTAGTTGTGGACTGAAATGGCATTATGATTGATGGACCTCTAATTTTAATTACGAAATATGTACTTCTTCTGGGAGCCAAAACATGAACCCTCATACAAAAATATTCAAAAATCCATTGAAGCTCCTATTCAATACCAATTTCCAGACCAGGTAACCTCCAGTACCAGATTGTCCATTGGGCAATCTAGGCATGTGACAAGGGGCTCTAAATTGAAGGAAGCTTCGATTTGGGGCCTAAAGGCCTCCGGCTCTTCCGAACATTTAGCTTAGGCGCTCTATTAAATACTGTACTAAGGGCCCTCAATCTGTCACCATCAACCTAATCAAATATTAATAGTGATCTAAGCCTCATATAAGCAAATTTTAGTAAATAGCTGATAAATCTATAATACAGATTTTCTTATTTGAATTTCAATAAAAGTATAGTCGATACGAAAATGGTATTATGATTTGGTTGTAACTGCAGTTCAATATAATGGTACAAATGCATCAAAGAAAGTTCAAAAGAACTATTACCTCCGGATGACAGAAAGAATTCGATTGTGATAATAGAAAAAGTTTTTTGTTCCATTCATCTTTGCTGTCACGCAGTAAATCATAATATGTTGACAGTGAAAACTCTGATATTTTTCAAACTTTCTTGCGAATGTCCTGAATGTCAAGCAGCATCTCAAGAACAAAAAAATCGTATAAAATTTGATAAATAAAATTAAAAGCATCTTTCCCTTTAAAAAATTCCAGACTGAGGGAAGAAGGAGACATAAAGAAGAGGAAAATACATCGAAATCTGGCGGGCTGCATTTGCGCTGGCTTTGAATTATGTGCGGTTTCGATTCCAATCCCAGACGCCATTTCTTACGGTGGGGTCGCTGCTGCTGCTTTTTGGAGCAATAATCGGCTAAGGTTTATTGATACAACCAAACCACAGTGTATTTGTTGCGGCCTGGCGGTCAGCGCTCTGACGTCTACCCCATGAAATATCGACAGAATGGATTATCTTTAATCCAAATCTAGTTTTGAAATAGAAAGGATGATAGTCTCAATTTTGAAAAAGTCTTGTTTGAAACATGTGGCGTTAAAATTTAATGACAAGGGTGAAACTTTATGAACAGCTTACAGGTATAAGAAGTGCAGGAAAAGGAAGCGCAATCAAAAGGGGAGTGTAACAGCAAAGTTATTATTATCTGGGCGCAGCGAGACTATAACGCACGTCGCTTCTAATTTCCGTAACAATAATCGGAAACGGTTTATTGACCAGGGGAGCAACGTTGCGGCATTTGTAGCATCCGATGCAAGCAGTGGTCAGAGAAAAAAGGAAATATGTGAGCTTGCAGTTACGCCAGGCGCCAGTACACTAAATTGGGTCCATTCATCAGAAGGCTTTTCCTGTCGTCCTCGCGTTGTCTTGTTCCCTGTGCCAAGATGGATTGTTTGGTCATTCGTTACGTCGGCCCACTGGACTCTCTTTAATTGTCGGATAAATAAATAAAAAGTGGGCAGCCACATTTCATGCACCATTCGAGACACTGCTGCGGATTTAAACATCCACCCGATTACAGAAAAGCTACCCGAAAACTACAAAAAATAAATTCAACAATGGATGAGACACATTTCCTAATGCTGAACTCAATTTCGTCTTAAAATCGAAATACTGTTTTGATCTGCGAAATTATTTAATTGTTTGTAGGTAGCTTGAACTCATATCAACTGATAAAAACAAATTTTGTTGGACTTGTAATTCTAGAGTTATGGCAATAGATTTGTGGCAAATCTAGTAGGACGATTTCGAACGGGCAATAAGGGTAATTGATTGAAGGAGGGTGGCGCATCCAGCAGTGGGCATTATTTATGAGCGAAACTACTTCCCAGATCAGGATCAAGAACAGAAGCATGATCGTCAACGGGAACAGATTGACCGGCAGGAGCGCTGGTTGCCGGCAAACCGCTTGGGCATTTCGCGCACGTACTCGAGACGCGGCACAGAAATAAATTATGTTTTGTCTCTTTTCAATGTTTGGAGATTTAGCCACGGTGGATGCAGGGGTTTGGGGTTGGCAGTTGTTAAATCGAGTGGTGACGAAGATTTCCGAGGCAATGCGAACGGCGTCGAAGTGAGGGTGTCCGCAGGATCAATACCCTTCGGGGGAGGCAGAGCGCACGCGGCTGCCAGAAAAGGACGCGAAGAGAAATCGCGGGACTCTGACAAAGAGGGCGCATCTCCAGCGCCCGTCACGGTGTCAACCAGACCGATTCGTGATTTTAAAACACTTCAAACAAAAATGCGACAGTGCAGGACACTCCAACAGCAAACATACCAGAAAGGCGACCATGGTTTACAACGCTTTTACTTTTACCCTTTGACACGAACAACAAAAACCCAAACAAGACATAAACCACATCACTCTCCCCCTGGCATTTTTACATCATTCACTCCACCTTGATAATAATTTTGAAGGAAATCAATTGATAATGATTCGCATTTTGGCTAGTGTGGAAATTGACATTTTCATGTACTGTATGACGAAAGAAATCAGATTTCATCTATGTTTAGGGTATTGGATTTAATATGGATTCGGTGCACATAATGTGCTTCTTTATACGTACACTTATTCCAACAAATGATGTGCCAATCAATTCTACGTTCCAAATGAAGGAGATTGGTATACGGAAGGGTATTGCACGATGGATAGAACCGAATCATTTCCAGTTCTTCGTCATGTGAAATAATTTTTTATATTTTTTTGGATAGATATTCAAGAAGCGGTGAGAATTTGGAAAAAGGCATCAAACGCATCTGGAAAATAATTTCCTCTCGCTGCAACCGCGTTATTAAAATTAACATGTTAGCCGGATTAAACGTCGGGACGGCCGCGTCGGTGTAATAATTCACGCTTACAAAATGTAAATATACGAAACGGCATATACCTTCAAATACATGCGCCGCTGTAGATTGCAATTTTAGATATGGCGGCTCCTAATGGCAACCAAATTTAATATTGTTTCCAGCGATATAAAAAAATCAAGTGATTTATTTTCAGACATTAGGAGAGTGCTGCTCGAAGATATTTATTGCTAAAGTTATTCCAGTAAGAATAAAGTCATAATATGTATCATGATAAAAGCTCAAATTATTAACATAAATATTATGTGACATGTTTTATAAACGCTTCTTTGGCAACGTTATTTCAACCATAAGCGAAGCTACTATTCAGAGATACGGAAATCAATTTGAGACAACTATTTCTGGACAAACCATCAACAAAAAAACTTCAGTCTTTATTCAATGTGCCTTCGTCAACTTCAAGTAATTCCCATTTTAATGTCTGAGCCAGATACCACTTATCAAACCTACTACCAAACTTTTGGACTCTTCCTAAATATCTGGAACTGTTAATAATACTACTATGAATAGAAAGAAGTGCTAGTAATAGAAAAATACTGATTCTAGATAGGCCCAAGTCACTGACTGATCCAAAAGCCAATTTTGAATATCCCCATGCTCACAATTTGATCCAGATGTAACTTTTGAAACCTATTTTCCAAACTAGAATCTCTTGAACGATGAATAATATTATTTCCAGCAGACATAAGCAGAAAATATGAAAAACTGTCAATTCTGGATAGCTTCAAGGCCACTGTCTTATCCAGAAGCAATTCTCTTGAAGTCACTACCAAACTTTGAAATTTTTATGCGTAAATCAGTTATTCAAACGATTAATGATTCTATTACAAGCAAAAAAAAGTACTGATAGTGATTCTGGATAGCTTCAAGGCCACTGTCAGAAAAAGACTGCTTTCCTTTATAATACTACTACAAGCATAAAAAAGTACAGTGTCCTGTATTTGTTCTAACCTCTCACTTCGGCTGCTATATAGTAGATGGCACTGCTGCAGATTTATATCTCTGCATGCCTTTTATCAACTCCATTTTCTTTGCTTCGTTCGCGATTCTAAAGTACGGCCATTTGAGGCTTGCTATACTGTACTGAAGAGTACTAATTCCTAATAAGGACGAAACACGTGTCTACAGTTGCTGCCTTATTTGGGATGATAGCGTGACAACCGATTCCTCAATTTGTAATTTTGTTGAACAATCAAATTTGATTTTCAAGATTTTATGAAATTTCATTTCACGGACATTTTTTAAAAGTCACTTTACAGTGTCCTGTATTTCTTCTAACCTCGGCTACATTATAGCCCAAACAAAATAAAAGTGCTGAGTTTGCATCAATTCCCAACAAGCTGATTTTTTGTACAGGTCTTGGATACGTCATTATTAATGCTATGTCAAAAGTCCTCATCGATCCCGCTTGTGCCTTGTTTCTTATTCGAGGTCAACGTCACAAATTCTCTTTTTTTACGTATATCTCTGAATTGGTGAGGGCTACCGGAAAAATGGTTTAGCAAAAATTTGTATAACGTAAAATTTTCTACAAAAAAGGTGTCAATACTTTTTTCCCTACGAAGCACCGTTCTCGAGTTATTGCGATTTTGAACCTGGAAAATACGAATATGCACTCATATGTGGCCATTTGGCATAATTCGAAAAAAAAAAAAATTAGAGTATTGGTTTTTGTGCTCTATGCACTCAAATACTGTACGTCGATAGTATATGATTGAATGAGGCAAAGGCCGTCCTTAATTCCATTAGTCGATTGGCCTTGAGTAACATCAACAGTCCAGTCAGTTCAAAACGGTTGTTTGTAGTAAATAGACGTGTTTGTAGATGGTATTTTCATTTTAAACTGTGCTGTAACAAAATTTTATATGAATGTCAGAAGTTTGCTTCATTTGCAGTGAATATTTGATTAAAGGTGAAATAAAAAAGCGCAGTTATCAACACTTGTTTCGTGTGTTCTATCAAGTGCAAGTGTGGTTGGACAATGAACTGTATCCTGAAGACTAGGACTGTAAATTGATGATTAATAGTTTGGAGCCAATCCAGACTTTACTTCCACCTGAACCAGAGAAACTGCAAAAAGAGAGCGAAGAGGAAGAAACGAGTGATTATGTAGAATTGGATGATGAATAATGTAATTTTCTTGCTGCTACAACTTTCATTTTATCAATAAAATATTGTCCCATTAAATTTCCTGGATCGAAATATATTGAGGAGTATTTCTATTGAGAGAACCACGTTGAAAAAAAGCACCAAATACACTACGTCAGACGTGGTGCAGAAATGTGTGCATACCTGCGGTCTGGAATCGCGATAACTCCAGAACGGTGCCTCGTAGGGAAAAAAGTATTGAAACCTTTTTTGTAGAGAATTTTACGATCTACAAACAATCTCTTATTCATTTTTCCAGCAGCTCTCATCGTTTCAAAGATATACGCAAAAAATGAAAATTAAAAACAACGCACAAGCGGGATCGATGAGGACTCTAGACATTGCATTTATAATGACGTATCTAAGACCTCTACAAAAATCTAGATTGTTGGGAATTAATGCAAACTGGAGTGTCTATTTTGCCTGGACTATTATGGTAAATAGCACTGCTGTAGATTTATGTTTCTGCATGTTATGTATTAACTCCATTTTCATATCTTTGTTTGCAATTCTAAAGTCTGACCATTTAAGGCTTGCTATATTGTACTAAAGAGACCTAATGAGGGCGAAGCACGTGGCTACAGTTGTCGCCCTTTACAGGATGATGGCGTAAAAACCGATTCCTGATTTTTTAATTTTGTGAAACAATCAGGTTTTGATTTCCAACAATTTATCATAAAAAAGTGGTAGAAATGAATAAATGTTAATTTTAGAGGGCCCCAAAGCCACGGTCTTGTCCAGGATCTATTTTTTGTGTTAACTTCTGGGTTTCAAAACTTTTCTCCCAACTAGAATTCTTCAAGACTTTCCGTCCTTTGGGAGCAGAAAACTGTCAACTGCGAAAAGACGAATTCGGGCGAACATCATTCGTATGAAATCGTACGAATGCACATCGTCCATTGCTGCAGTATTTGCTAGTCATTCACACAGATACGGCGCTGGCACTCGAAAAAGATGTGATAATACTGATGAAGATGAGTATGAGAATCAGGGCATTCAGTCATTTAATTGATTTTTTCTTTTCCTAGCTCGAAAGATTTGGTTACACCTTAGCCATTTTCAATATCATCCTGTACTTAAACCAATTTGCTACATCTTTGAGAGAATTTCTTCTATGCTTGAAAAATTCAGCAATGTTTTAGAAACGAGATCACCAGACAAATTTTTATCTGCCACATGATAGTAAATGTGATTAAAATATCACCCCACTTGCTTTTTTTCTAAACTGTGCGATTCGCACCTATTCGCAAGTAAAATCCCAATAAAATTGCATTGGTTCTCACCTCGCAACAATACGTTCGAACACTGACGAACGATACGAATTCCTCAAACCACACATTTTGATCATTCGTGCGAATTCGGACGATTTCGATTTCGCAATTATCCAATTCTAATGGACGGGAAGCCTCACATGATAAACTTCGAAGCTGAAAGTATATTCAGGGATATCTTTGTATGGATTGTAGTTAGCTACGGCCTCAAAGTTCCTGGACCTTGTAGTCAACGGCGGCTTGTGACTTATGTACCTAGGAGGGCGCAGGGGTGAAAGTCTAGTCTAATAAAGGTAATAAAACTATTAAAATCGCACAAAATTTCAATCAGTATTTGCTAGGGCGGACGAAACAGATTCTACAAGCTAAGCCTATTACAAATTATCCCATTACCTCTGACGGTTGCCATGACGGCCGCTGTATTGATCTTGGGCGGGATATGTAGAGTTCATTTCAGCATGTTTCATGTCATACAGTTCGTAAGTTCGATTAAATCGATCGCAACGAATGTAAAGGAGTATAGCCGTTTTTTTATCAATATTTTCTTAATTTTTTTTTGTAAAGCTAGATTATCGGAATATTTGCTCCTATCATAATATTTTTTTTCATTCGGCAGAAAGGACAACGCCCCAGAGCCCTCCCGCACTGGCCGCCACTATTTGTAGTCCACAGAAGAGTTTCCTCACACACTTGGAAGTTGATATTAGCCTAAAAAGTAGCCAGTACTTCCAAAGACCATTCAGATCAAGAAACTGATCGCTATCAGCTGCAGTTTTCAAATTTTTCCAATATTTACGATCCTATTAGACTCCTCGAACAATTCTGGTTCTTTTTGAATGGTTCATGAACTGATTTTCAATACTTTGGTAACGTAACGTAAGAGCTACAATTATTGTACTTTTTTCGTCTTAAAAATCGTTTAGCATGCCCAAAATTGTGATGTGAATAATGAAAAATAGACAACTGATGTTATTTTTGTATGCATATAACCAAATTTATGTTTGATAGTTGAGAACGAGTCTTCTGAAATTTTATATATACAATTTTAGTCCAAATTGGCATTTCCGCGTGACATGCGGACTTACTGAAAAGAACAAGATGTCGTTGACCTTTCCAGTGAGAAAACTGTAGCCGTGGGTTAATTTTTGTGCAAGATGTCCAATAAATCTTCTGCCAATTGTAAGATTCGTGTGGTCTTACTTTCTGGGCAGTTCTCGTATAAGCAAATTCAAAATTAATTGACTTTAATAATTATGGAATGACATATTAATCAAGCAAATAGTTTCAGTATGAAATTCCACTTCAACATAAAGATTCAAACGATACTCCGTTTTTTAAATTCTCTTATATCTTCTTTAACTTGTTTCGAAAACAATTCCTTCCTCTTCCAGGCTTTTCTAAATAAATTTGGCAGATGCGACGAAATAACTTTTATATTATTATATCTCCGGAACAGGATGTGCGCAAGGAGAAAATTTACGGGCTGAAAAAAATATTCATAGCAGTGCTATTCTTTGTTAACTCTGTGTACATTTCATAACTTGCGATGCTATCTCAGCGCTTGGTTATTGAGTTTTCTCACTGGAGTAAAAACGTTGTTTCGCGAGATAATGCCGTACAACTTGACTGGATAACAATTGGCTTATCTCGACCCTTGAAAATGGCAATCAGGGTTTCTCTAATCTCTTCCAAACGTTAATACTATTTCAATAGACTTTGTGATGCATTCCATTGGTGCTAATTTATCATAAACAGTTCTTTTTTTGAATTTCTATATTTCGAAATGTAAATTTTATTGATTTTTCTCAACAAAAATGGAGGTAATTGAGTATAAAAATGCATATTACCGATTTTATATATTCAAAATTAGATTACAACGCTCAAATAAGTAAATTAAATGAAGGCGTCTGTCAAAAGCACATGAAATTCATTCATCGTAATTGGGGTTATTTATGATGTGATCGTGCATGGAAAATTAAATTATTCTTTTTTAATGGAGAAATGGAAGCGATTTGGTGATTAGGTGCAGTTGGAATTACCATATCATGGAACCGGTATCAAATCATCACTTTTAAACTTTCAAAGAATTTTTTCTTGCGTGTTCGCAATACGAATAAAGATTCTCACAATCAATAGAAAGCCCCAAAAGCATCCTATTTTACTTTGAGATTGATCTTAGTAAAAATACATGAATCGGTTCGTTAATCGAAGCTGAAATTACCATATTATTTAATTAATATTCAGTCTGTCGTAAAATTAGATTCAGTAAGCGACCATTCATGAGATTCGGCATCGGCAAATCGGTAATTGTCAGTGAATGTATTTCCTACATTTGCGTAAATGGAACGTAATTTCCGACGTGCGTTTGGACGCCGCTGGCCAGCGTCCATTCCATACTAGTCCTTCAGACCCCAAACACCCTTTGCATTCGCTCCGACACCTGCGATTATGCCTTCAGCTGTTTATGTTGTCACACCTGATTTCCCAAACAATCCAAAATTGGGATAAATAGACCCACAATCAATTGGGACAATTAGTTCAATCGATTTGGGATGCCTGAAATATGAATAAGGGACTATTTCCTCCCCGTGCAAATCTCTAGCCAAATTTCAAATGAAAATCTGAAGGTTAATCGTTCTGGATTTATCCAAAAAGTTCTAAAAGTCACTCAAGTAAAGTGCGCTTTCGTTTGCTATGAAAACAGTAGGTCATCATTCTTATGCTACAACATTCTTAAATACTGATTTCCAAGATTCTACGGCCAGCAGTCCTGAATTCAGGCGCAAAATTAAAAGAAAAATCAACTGAAATGCACTTCCGGTTCAGTCTATTGTTATGAGAATGACAGGCAGACTGGATCACTAAATTTCAATACTCTACAGCCAATCGTTTCGAATTTATGCGAAAAATTCCAAAAACTGCCAAGTAAAGTGCACTTCCGGCTCAGTCGATCTCAATGAAAATAGGATATAAGCATCTAGACGGTATTATCGTTAAATACTGAATTCTAACATTCTGCGTTCAATCGTTTTGGATTTATGCGGAAAATTCGAAAAAAGTTTTAAGTAAAATGCACTTCCGGCACAGACGTTTGTAACCATAATGCGAGACGTACAACAAGACCTTAGACCAGTCTTAAATACAGAATTTTAACAATCTACGTACGACGAGTTTTGAGATTTGCGCACACACGTACCGACGCGACGTCAAGCTGAAAATAGTCAAAATTTAGTCAGGGATGCTCAAAAGAAGAATTTCGAAACAAGAATTTTGTCGGTTTCACAAGACCTTTACTTTTTACAAGTAAAAACCTTGGTATCTTAGTCACAGCACAGCTTTCTAAATTTGCGCTATCCAGAGCAGCAATAAGGTAAAGTAATTCATGATTGTGCAAAAACTACCCCAGATTCGGTAAGGAGCTCCAAGTTACTTTGGTTAGTTATCAATAAAAAAAGAGCGAAGATTTTTCTTTCCACCAAAAGTCATTCAGACTTACGCTATCTCAAATAGCTATAGCCGCGTGAATTATCAAATCCAGGCAAAATAGACTAAGAATGGGCAAATTTGGTTCGAGTAATGTCATGAGGAAGGTTCCCTGATTGGAATCAAAAGTGGAATCATCATGCTGCCATGTCAGGAGGAGGAGGTCTTTAAAGGTCCGTTTCCAAAGTTTTCTTGCTCATAACTCAAAAATGGTTGGCTTTAGTGCCAAATTTTCAAAACAAAAATTGAGGATTGATAAATTTTCTATAACTTTGCTCTGATACATTTTTTTGAAAAAAGAGATAGTTTCGCAGATATCTGCTCTCGAAAGTAGGCAATTTGTGAAAAAACGCAATTCGTCTCATGTTTCTCGTCAAACTTTTCCCTCTAGCTCTTTCGTCGTTAGTTTCACAGAAAAACCATCAAGAAACAAGTTGTAGAGCATCAAATTTCGTTCAAGAATATGTATATATACAGGATGAAAAATAATAACCAAAAGTGGAATTGCCATGCAGTCGTAGGTGAGGGGAGTCTTGAAAAGATCGTTTTCAAAGTTTTTTGCTCATAACTCAAAAACGGTTTGTCCTAAGGCCTAATTATTATAATAAAAATTGAAGCTTGATAAATTTTCTACAACTTTGCCTTCATACATTTTTTTGAGGAAAAGCATAGTTTCAGAGATATCTGCTCTCGAAAGTAGGCAATTTGTGAAAAAATGCAATTCGCCTCATGTTTTTCGTCAAACTTTTCCCTCTAGTTCCTCTGTCCTTGATTTCACAGAAAAACTATTAAAAAAAAGTTGTAAAGCAACAAATTTCTTGTAAGTAATGTGTATATACAGGATGGTTTTGAAGTTAAAATCATAAATTCAAGGATAAGAAGTATGACATGTGCAGATTACGAAGAAAGAAATGTCTAAAAAATCGCATATTTGAAGGATGTTTTCATTAAACTAACATTTTTTGTATCACTGGACCACTGGCAATGCATTTACATTCTTTCGTACAAGGAAGTTCAAAAAAATAGAATAGTAAGGATTAAACTTATAAATAGCAACAATACTAGGAACTTTGAGTTTTCCTGTAACAAAATTAATATGAAAAAAACACTTTCTTTGAAAATCAATTCAAGAATAAACACAAAGCTTATAAATATTGTTCAAAATTACCACCTCCCACAGCTACACACAAAGCATCACATTGAATTAGTCTTGGAGGCAGATAAAAATTTAAGGAATTGAAATCAGGTGATCTTAGTGGCCATGGTACATGGCCTCCACGGCCAATCTACTTGTTGTCATAGATATTATTCACTGCCGCACATTCCTGAAAAATGAGAGGGAGCACCATCTTGCTGAAACCATGCATGTTGACGAACATGTAAAGGAATATTTTCTGATAATTCTGACAGAATATTTTGGAAAAAAACCAAATATTGGTCATTATTTAATCTATGGGGGTAACAGCCCAAACATTTAATAAAAATATATGTTGTAAACTTCTTCTTACTACAATATATGGATATTCTTGAGCCTAATAATGAGGACTGTGAAAATTATGGACACCGTCACATGTGAAAACTACTTTGTTCAAATTTTGAGAAAAATTCTTTTTGTTTCGTAATCTATATGTGTCATACCTCTTACCCTTAACTTATAACATTAAGTTCAAATTCACCCTGAGATTTAATGCTCTACAATTTTCTTTTTGACGGTTTTTCTGTAGAACTAACGGAAGAGAAGCTAGAAGGATAAGTTTGACAAAAAACATGAGGCGAAATGCGTTTTTTCACAAAAATTGCATACTTTTGGGAGCAGATATCTCCGAAACTATAAATTTTTACAAAAAAACATATGGAACAAAAATTATAGGATTCAATTTTTATGCTGAAAATTTTTCTATGGGGCGCACTGTTTTCGAGTAATGAGCGAAAGACCACGAAAACGAGCCTCCAAAGACTTCCTCCTCCCGGCGGAGTGGTAATTCCATTTCTGACTATTATATTTCGATCAGAGGGCCACTCATATGACACTCTTGAAATTTGATGCTCTACAACTTTCTTCTTGACGGTTTTTCTGGTGAATTAACGAAAATAGAGCTAGAAGAATAAGCTTGACGAAAAACATGAGGCAAATTTAGAGCAGATATCTTCGAAACTGTGCATTTTTTCGAAAAAACATATAGAAGGGAAGTTATAGGAAATTTATTGAGCTTTAATTTCTATCTTGAAAATTCTGCTTTAGGACGCACTGTTTTCGAGTTATGAGTAAAAGACCTCGAAAGCGAACCTTAAAAGACTCCCTTCCCCCGGCGGCGTGTTAATTCCACTTCTCACTATTATATTTCGATCAGAGGGCCTCTCATATGACATTCCTGAAATTTGATGCTCTACAACCTTCTTTTTGATGGTTTTTCTGTGAAATTGACGGAAAAGGACCTAGAAGGATAAGTTTGACGAAAACCATGAGGCGAATTGCGTTTTTCCACAAATTGCATATTTTTGAGAACAGATATTTTCGATACTGTGCATTTTTTCGAGAAAATATATAGCAGCAAAGTTACAGGAAATTTATCAAGATTCAATTTTTATGTTGAAAATTTTGCATTAGGACGCACTGTTTTCGAGTTATAAGCAAAAGACCTCGAAAACGAACTTTAAAAGACCACCTTTCCCCGGTGGCGTGGTGATTTCACTTCTGACTATTATATTTCGATCAGAGGATCTCCTATATAACATTCCTGAAATTTGATGTTTCCCAACTTTCTTCTTGATGGTTTCTCTGTGAAATTAACGAAACAGGAGCTTGACAAAAAATATGAGGCAAATTGCATACCTTTCAGAGCAGATATCTTCGAAACTATGCATTTTTTCGAAAAAACATATAGAAGCAGAGTTATAGAAAATCTATCAAGCTTCAATTTTTATTCCAAAAATTTTGCTTTAAAACGCACTGTTTTTGATTTATGAGTAAAAGACTTCGAAAGCGAACCTTGAAAGACTCCCTTCCCGCGTCGGCATGGTGATTCCACTTCTGACTATTATATTTCGATCAAAGGGCCTCTCATATGACATTCCTGAAATTTGATGCTCTACAACCTTCTTTTTTGACGTTTTTTTTTGTGAAATTAACGGAAAAGGAGCTAGAAGGATAAGTTTGACGAAAATCATAAGGCGAATTGCGTTTTTCCACAAATTGCATACTTTTGAGAGCAGATATTTTCGAAACTATGCATTTTTCTATCAAGATTCTATTTTTATCTTGAAAATTTTGCATTAGGACGCACTGTTTTTGAGCTATGAGCGAAAGACCTCGAAAACGAACCTTAAAAGAGTTCCTACCCCCGGCGGCATGGTGACTCCACTTCTGACTATCATATTTCGATCTGAGAACCTCCCACATAACATTCCTGAAATTTGATGCTTCCCAACTTTTTTCTTGATGGTTTTTCTGTGAAATTAACGAAAGAGGAGCTAGAAGAAGTTTAACGAAAAACATGAGAAATTGCATACTTTTCAAAGCAGATATCTTTGAAACTATGCATTTTTTCAAAAAAGCATATAGAAGCAAACTTATAGGAAATTTATCAAGCTTTAATTTTACCGTGAACGACTTCAAAAACGAGCTTTAAAAGACCTCCTTTCCCCCGGCCGGCGGCATGGCATGGTGATTCCACTTCTGACTATTATATTGCGATCCAGGGGACCTCCCATATGACATTTCTGAATTAATTAATAATACAGAGGTTAGTCGTCCTATTTTGCCTGGACTATACTGATTAGCGCTACCTAGAGTTGCGATCAGGTAGATTAAATGCGTTGAATGAAAAGGCATTGCATGAAACTATGAGTATTGTCATCGGTAGCGATGTTGTGAACGGGTGCAGTGGCCTGTATCGTATCTTCTGCCGTTGCACTCTCGAAGTGCATAAAAAATGAACAATGATGTATGGTTGTGCAATGCGCTTTTACCCGATCGCAATCTGCACTCTCGCGAAGTCAACTCGCATGATAACATCGAATGACACGGCTAAATCCCAAATGCAAAGCCGATTATCAACAGGGAAAGCGCGACTCGATGCAATGGGAGGTTAGAAACGTAAGCAAGTTAACAATGTCGTGTAATGGCGCGCGCGTCACGTTTATCCGCCCAGTGGTGGACGGACACCCTCTTCCGCCCTCGATCACCCATTCCAGCGCCACTACTGTGAATACAACCCTTTATGTCATGCCTTTGTGAAGCCGAGAAATATATGCGAATGTTGGACAATAGATGATTTCTCGTCGTTTGTTCTAGATTCAACTTTGAAGCTATGGACTGCGCTGTACGGACCAACTGTAGTTTCCAGAAACTTTACACATTCCAGCACATTCTGCGTCCGCAATTATTCAAGTTCAAATCATGAACTTATAAGAAATTCAACCAACTACAATCTATTGCGAAATTTTAGCAAGATGGGGTGTAAGTACATAAAAATGGTAGTTAGCAGACATCTTGAGTTGTAGAGTCAGTGAAGTGAGTTCATATTCTAATTGGCGCGTCTATATGCAAATGGATCTTTCCAGCCGACGTCATCAGATAAAAGAATTCCGCGAGAGAAATAAAAAATTGCCCGATGAAATATTCATTAAATGGTTTGGTATACCGCTGAAGGCAAAGCCAGAAGCACTGTAAAGGCTGCTACACACTCTTCACTCTTTTCAACTTGAATGTACGTCTGCGTATGTTTCGTTCATCTCAATAATGTTTCTCGGCTTTCATCCCGTTTCTCATGAATTTGTAGCCTTTGAAAGATTATCGCAGTAGACGTTTTGTGTTCACGTTTGAATTCTTTTGCTCTTGTATGAGAACCAGTATTCCTACCGATGCCACACTTGTGTGTAATGCGAAAACTTAGAAATGCAAAAATTCTCTTTTTACATATCCCTTGATACACTTTCTCTCTGCATGGATACATTTATATGGTTATTAGTTTTTCAAGCGGAATTCCATTCCTTTTTGAACGACGGATATCGTTATCTGATCTGACTATTGCTTGAAAATTTGCAATTTATGGTTTCTTATATGATAATACAAATTGTTTACTTACATACTCAATTGAAGGTGTTGAAAAAGTTCTGCTTACCTGTAAAGAAACAAATATTAGAACATGAATCAATATACATAAAAAATTCAATAACATTACAATGACAATTTAAAGCTCTATCCAAACATTAAATTTGTTCCAATCCATAACGACAACAAAGAAGAAATGGGTTATCTGTAGAAATAATCTTATTTATACAATAGTTTTAAGCAATTGAAAATATGGACTTGCGAGCATCATTTGGAAAAATCTAACTCGAAGCACTTTTGGAATTGTACAAACAAACAATTCGAAGCTGGCTATATTTACTTTGTGCCAGTTATCCAGAGCTTCTTTCGATTTAGTCGGAGATACGGAAAGCTTATGCGACGTTCTGATCGCTGTATTTATAGATTTTTGTTCGGTTTGTTCAATACTTTATGTTTTGTGTTTTGTAAAATGACGCACGTTCTATAAACAATCGTTGGAAAGAATGTCCTGTTTTGTTTCGTCTCAAAATAATCCAGTTCAAAGATTTGCGCAGTAAACTGTACATTCTTAGGAGGAAGACGATATCACGTGACCATACTTATATAAATAAGTGAACATCTTATCCTCAACATTCAATTAGCAAACATCCCCACACAAAAGTATCTTAGTTGCTTTATCTACATTCCAAGATCTTAAGGCCGGTATTTCAGTCTTCGGTTTGGTAACAATTGATCTAACAATCATTACTCTGAAAATGAAATTATGTTTAAGGTTGATCAAGGGCTGAAATACTGGGCCTTATTCATACAAGAGGCCCATTCCGCACAGGTGTCCATAATCTTAGAGTTAGTTCGTACTCTTCATCAACTCTTCAAAGGTTCAGGATTTTTAGAAATGGCTTTACGGTTGCATACAAAATCTGTCACTTGTTATATAAAGCTCGAAACATCAGCATAAGTCAAGAAATCGAACGAAGAAAACTTGCAAATTAAGATTTTAGTCCACTCTGGAACCTTACAGCCCCCGAAAACAGTATTCCTCTAATTGAGATTATTATCGACAATGCACCTGAGAGCACGGAAATATAAATTGTCTCTCAATTAGTCTAGGATTGTTTTGACGGGGTTGGAAGCAAATCCAGGAGGAACCAAAACAGAATATTTGCAGCGTTTAGCCCAAAGCATCATTCAGAATTTTCCCAAATGTTATTTCGAAATATCAAGAAGGTTTGCAGATTCAGTTGCGACAGATTCCGGCTCACTCCGAGGCCTATAATCAATTTCGTAGCACTAGAAGGCCGAATTTTCTCCACTTGAGAGTTCCGAAAATAAACTGTTTTCTATTTATTCCAGGATTATTCTAAGGGTAATATATGGACGTCTACGAATAGCAATGTGCAGACGCCCGAACGAAAGATTCACAGCATGCATACTATTGCACCCAGAGCCTTACAAGAAGTTTGCAGATTGAGCAAACAGTCTGAGGTTCATAGGTCCCTCCACTGTACCAAAAAACTATTTTTGTTTATTTGACTGTTAATCATAAAGCCTAAATGGACGTACCTTCTTTTGGTGAGTCTAAGATTGCTCTGCCTTCTTTTGGTCAGTACTAAATGGACGTCTAGAATTGTCCCAACAAAGAATTTGCGACATTATCTTGAGATATTGCTTTTTGACTGCTATTTAGATCTGTGGCCGTCTGTACGAAGAGCGAAATGTGAAAATTAGTAGAGGTTTCTCAAAAAAAAAGGTTTATAGGATTGGTGCCAATAGATCCAACTCTGTTTGGAGACCTACATCATCGGGAAAACGATTTTTCTTTGCCTGAGAGTTGTGACAACTTACCATTAAACATGAAAGAACAAAATTGGTTTTCATGTATTTACGATTATTTCGAAAGTATGAAAGAGACGTCTAGAAGTTATTTAGGTCTGTTACCATCCGCACAGAATTCGTAATATAGAAATTAGTACAAGTATTCTAAGAAGATGGTTTGTAGGATCAGTACCAATATGTCCAAGTATGTTTGAGGGCCTTTAAATAAGCCCATAGCACCGAGAAACAATTTTCCTTTATCTGAGAATTGCGACATTATGAAATATGTAAGAATAAAATTTGTTTCGATGTAGTCAGGATTATTTCTTAAGGACGTCTAGAGGTGTACAATTGCCTAAACGAAAGATTTGCAGCATTATCGTGTTGCATATACAAGTTACACTGAAGAGTCTCAAATCGATTTTGAGATATCACTTCTTACTGTTACCGTTTATACAAAATTAGGAATATGAAAAATAGTAGAGGTATCTTAAGACGAAGGTTTGTAGGATCATTACCAAGTCTGTTTGGAAGCTCACAATCAGGCTAAAGGCTCCAGAGAAACGATTTTACTTTTCATGAGAATTGCAACCATAAACTACAAAGCATGAAATAACAAAATTTGATTTGATATGCCCAGAATTATTTCGATTATTTCACTCATGTCAATTATACTGACAAATTTTGCATAGTTACAATGACAATTATAATAATAAATTCCTTTCCAACGGGAATTTACCTCTGAAAATTCCCGTTACCTCAGTAAATTCCCGTTGGCAAGCGATTTACTGCGATAAATTGCCTTTGTCATGGAGAAACAATACACAGTTCTAATATAAACAAACAATCAGTTCTCGGAAATGTCAAAATTTAATCGCATTGAAAATGCATTTTTCGCCGAAAATAATGAAATTGAAAACAAAAAGTTAAGAATACAAGAGTATATGGAGGCAATTTAATGCATTTTTCAATAAAAAAAGGTTAGTAGTTGCAACTAACATTATTTAATAGATACTTATAGTAGCAATTTCATTCGAGAAATATTCTCCACAAATACCTCTCGCGACTTGAATTTTATCATAAATTTTTCTTTCAAACATTGATTACTTTTAAGCAACATCCTTCGAGTCATCTGCTCAGATGAAATCCCTCGAGCTACGCTCTCGTGATTTAATCGGACAGATGACTCTCACGATGTTGCTAGGTAATAAATGTTTCAAGAAAAATTTATTGATAAAATTACAGTCCCTTGTGATATTATATACAAAAATACTTTAGGGGCATCTAAAAGTGTTGCAAGTTCCTACATTGAAGACTCTAAAATGGATTTTAGGATATCGTTTCTCAAAAGCTATCCAAGTCTGTTGCCATCCATACGAAGTTCGAAATATAAAAATTAGGGATGGAATCATAATAAGAAGGTTTGTAAAATAAGTTTTAATAAAAACAAATCTGATAGGATAGCGTTGCAAGTTGTAAGCTTCGATCTCTCATTTCGACTTGTAACTTTTGATTTCTCCACTCGTTGCTAATGTTGATTCATATTTTTGCTTCTTCTTCGGTCCTGAAGATGACTCTCTAAGGAGTCAAAATCGGTTAACTTTTAATATCATATAAGAACGTAGAGAAAAAGACTACTTTTGGAGTTTTCTTATTCCCCAACTTTACTATCATATCATATGTAATAATCTTCACTTAGGTTAACTACGTTCGTATGAAAGCAGGACTGAAGACTCACGACTAGACCCACAGCACAGAGAAGTTAATTTTTCTTTGTCTGAGAGTTTCGACAATGTACCATAGAGTTTTAAAAGACTAAATTAGTTTTGATGAGTCTAGGACTATTTTGAGAGCACTAAATGGTCATTTAGACATGAATAGACGCTTAAACGAAAGATTCGCAGCAGTATCGTGGTTAAGTTACAACAAATTCAACGTAAATTCTAAAAGATCGGTAAATATGAAAACTAGTAGAGGTTACGTGGAAAAATGTTTGTAGAATCAGTTCTAATAATTTCAACACTAACTGAAGGTTCGGAAACACATCCACAGCACTGAGAGCTTCACTATATATTGTATTCCAAGATATCTTGAACAGATCATTAAGCAAGGAAGGACATATTCATTCTAGCTGAGAGAGATAAGGCAATATATGCTCAAGTCAAAATCTGGCCCATATCTTGTTGAATATTTCAGGTCCATAATCGTCTGTAGGAAAATTAGGAAAGGTAATGCAAGGAGAAAGTTTGTAGTATTCATTTCAATAGAAAAGTCACAATCATTCGTATAGAACCAGAAGGACGACTAGATTTTGTTCCAGGATACCAACAATAGATTATAAATTATGTGATGAATCCTTTTTTTTTGGATGAGTTCACAATCAATTTGACAGAAATAGATGGTACGATTCAGGAGTATGTCTTGTTGAACATTTCAAGACCGTTATTGTACAATAAGCTCGGAGTATAAGAAGATAACTTAGAAATAAGGTAGAATCAATTCTGATAGATCTAATTTTGTCAAGATAATCAAAATCATCTCCAGAGCACTGGGAGCTCGACTACATTTGACAATGAGTCTATAAAAGGACAAAAAGTTCATTTGGAGGCTGAATTACCCTTACACCACCAAAGTACGACTATATTTTGTTTCATAATACTGATAAGAGATTGAAAAACATGAAAGGACTCCAGAATTGAACAAAGAGGCATACAAGTTAGTCCATGAATCGGACAATTGCCAAATGCACCAGATCAGGTATAGATTGAATATCACATGGGACTTCTGCGCCAACGCTTAAAACCAGGTAAAAAAATAACCAACTATACCAAAGAATTAATTCCCAGTAAACGCGTAACATGTATCACTGGGCTTAATTCCAGTCCACGTAGCAATTTTTATCACATTTTTTTTAGATACGACTTTTATCATCATGAGTTCGCTGGCTTTACACACTTCGTACCACACACTCCTTTTCACTTACTTGCACAAAGTACAAGAACGTATTGTGAAACCGACAAAATTCACATATCGAGATTTTGATGGATATATCCGTTTTGAGCATCCCTGAATCCATTTGGACTATTTTTGGCTTGATGTCAGAACGTATGTTCGTGCGTTCGTGCGTGCGTAACTCGCAAATCTCAAAACTGGTTGAACGTATAATGTTGAAATTTTGTATTAAAGACTGGTATATATAGGGTCTAGTTGTGCACCTCGCACTATGGTTCCAAGCGTCCAAAAGTGCACTATACTTGGAACTTTTTTCGAATTTTTCTAATAAATCCGGAATAATCAACCGTGGGATGTTGAAATTCAGTATTTGAACTTGATGTTGTATCAGAATGGTTATCTGCTATTTTTGTAAGAATCGGCCGGGCCAGAAGTACACTTTACTTGAAATTTTTTTGAATTTTTTGCATAAATATAGAATGATCCCCCATAGCATATTGAAATTTCCTATGAAGAACTTCTATAACATCTTATTGTACATCTTGCATTATGATTGCGATCGGCTAAACCGGAAGTGCCCTTTACTTGGAAATTTCTTCTATTTTCCGCATAAATCCAGAATGATCAGCCGTAAGATACTGGAATTTAGCATTTGAAATTGCTGTAGCATCTAAATGATCATCTTCCATTTTTGTAACAATCGGCTGAGCCGGAAGTGCACTTTATATGACAAACTTTTTGAATTTTCCGCATTAATTCTAAATAATCAGTCGTAGAATATCTAAATTTTGTATTAGGCACTTTTATAATATCTTGTTGTACACCTTGCATTATGATTGCTATCGATTAAGCCGGAAGAGCACTTTATTCAGAACATTTTTTGAGTTTTCCGCATAAATCCAGAATGACTGAACGTAGATTGTTAGAATTCAGTATTTAGGACGAGTATACATGCTCACATTCTATTTTTATTGAGATCCACCGAGCCGGAAGTGCACTCTACTTGACAGTCTGTTGGAATTTTTCGCATAAATTCGAAACGATCAGGTTTAGAATATTGAAATTTAGTATTTCTGTCTGCTGTAGCATCTAAATTATAACCTAATATTTTCATAACAATAGACTGAACCGGAAGTGCCCTTCAGTAGAAATTTATTTTTTAATTTTGCGCATAAATTCAGATATGTTGGTATTCGTAGAATTTTGGAAATCAGTATCAAGAAATGTTGTAGTATAAGAATAATGGCATACTGTTCCCATAGCAACCGACTTGGCTGAAAGCGCATTCTACTTAAACAGATTCTTAGAATCTCTTGGGTAAATCCAAAACGATTAACTGTGGAACGATGAGATTTTGTGTTTGATTATATATATCCAAAGATATATATGATCAAACACAAAATCACATCGTATTATATATATATCCAATAATGTACAAGTAAGTCACGTGATGTTTACGTCAGATTTTTTTCTTATGTTGTTAGGCTATGTTCCAGTAGAGTAAACGCAAGTTTGCAGCTTTGAAAATTTTTGGCTGTTTGACCAAAAACTGCTATAAGGAAGCTTCCTACGGAAAAAGTCATGAACAGTTTTTTTGAAGCAGTGATCATTTACTACAATTTGAATGGAACCAAAATTTTTTTGGCTCAATAAATCTCGAGATGCAGTACTGCAAATCTAATCATCAAGCTCCATTTCTCAAAAAATCCAATTTTTAATATTGGTCGTTCTTACTTGGAAGTATTAGGCCTGCATGCTTCGTTCTGAGCTGAAATTAGGTACAACTCCATTTTTTATGAATTACCTCGTAAAATGAGTATTAGAGCCGATATTTTGCTCAGAGAAGGGCCAAAACTGCAACTGTAAACTTTTTGGAGAAAAGGTCAAATTTTTGAGATCCTATATCTCGAGATCTATTAAACCTGAGATATTAAGGCTGGGCTCAAATTGCAGAAAATGTTCACAGCTTCAAAAAACGTGTAAGTAAATTTTTCTATAGGAAGCTTTGTTATAGAAGTTTTTGGCCAAAAACCAAAAACAGCCAAAAAACGCACTACTAGGACAAATCATCAAAATTACAATAAACAAAAAGTTCCTTTACATTTTTCTTGGATTTTGATCGTTAAATGAATAAATATTGGTATTTGAGTTCTTTTCAATTCGAGACTAGAGTATTGAACGCGTTTCACAATGTTAAAGTTTGAATTATAAAACTTTACACGCGATTTGATTTGACCAACCTAATTATTCTTTTAAATCACCATTTAGTTGAATGCATTTATCTTTTTATTCCGCTTGCACGCGATGTATGTTAATTTTCCACTGTAATTATTGCTTTATAGGAATTTAGCTTTTCCACTATTCAGTTCCTACGGAGAAAATAAATAAATTTTAATGCTAAATGGAGGAAATTTCCGCTTTGAAGCTGTTTGGAATAAAATGACCACGAATTATTAGTCAGGGCTAACAAATGATATGAATTCCTCTAATTTGAATCGCTATTATTAAATGTTTCAAAATTAATCATTCGCAAAATCCTTTGGATTGGGCTTCACATATTCGGAATTAAATTTAATAATCGGCGAGTATTTGGTATTCGGTTCTTGGCACAATAGCATGTCACCAAAATCAACATTCGTTCCAATTGAGTCGAAGTTCGGATGTTCGACGGATCTGCACGACATGAAACCACAAGAGGGTAACAGGAGGGTAACAGAAGGGCAAAGGGTTAGTAAATGGACGTTTGAATTGTGCGAATTACGCATCCCCTTTCGGCAGGCCTGGTCGACCGAATGGCCGAAGCTAATGGGATTATACACAGACAATATCCTAAAGCGGTCACCGTACTAACGTGAATTCACTGTATATGTATAGTCTCCCTGCTACCTACCCCCTCATGAACAATTAGCGTTTGACATATACCTGCTCGTCTGCGAGCTCGGTTCACTTGTTTTCTGATCTATCATGTTGGCATTACGTTAATTGTTACGTTTCGCACTGCTAAATTCCCAACTCACAAATGAATAGCTTGTTGGCTGAACGTATTGCCCCACCTGACAAGCGCGAAACATCCTGTTGGAAATATCAAAAATGCCAAGATAACTCTGTGAAACAGACATTTCATTTCAGCGAGAAATCCACAGAAATGTTAACTATTTACCTCTCTTATTTTAGACTCATTACACAAAAGACATACTGGTCTTCATAAAGCATTACTGTTTCCATCTTGAGCAATCTAATTACGTGAGATTTTGCCTTTAACGATCTTCAAGGCCATAAGCCTTCTCCTTCTTCTGTTACAATTGGTGATGTAGTTATTGTAAATTCAAATCTATAATTGTTTCTTGGATTGTCTGTAAATTGGTGATTGTGCTACTGCCGTTGCCGATTTTAACATTTAAATTTGATCCAGATCTATTCCTGTTATTCTAAAGATTATCTGATTGAGCCTCTTTCACATTTGAATATGAAAATACGTTTTTGGCTCGTCAGTGAGATCAACTCATGAATATAACGATGCTCTAACAAATCACAAATACTATAAACCCATCCATGAATTAGAAATGAGGGAATATCCATCCATATTTTATGTTTCAATTTCCCAAATAATATTTTTACTCCCTACTTTTATTGATAGTAATATAGAATCAATAAAATTTCCAGTACCTATCTGCAATATAAAATTGAAAAATAAAACAAAAGTATTGAGTTCGATAGAGGATGTAACATCAGGTAATCCATGTCAGGAATGAGTCAACAAAACAAATGCTGGTTTCTCTTATTCCTCTTCTTCCAAACAGCTTTCCGCATTTTATTTTTTCTTATCTTATTGCTCCAAAATCCATCCTAGCTCCATTTGTTTTTTTCGCTGCCAATTTACAAGGCATTTTCAATTCGTGTTTGGTATTAGCTCAAACGTGAAATATTCCTTCCAGACTACTAGCACTTGTTTGGTAACAACAGATATATGAATCATTATCCACTTGCATTTTTAAAAAGGTCGGATTATAGATGGATCATTGTGTAACAAAAAAATATGACAAGTTTCAGTGGTTCACTGAAGACAAATTATTCAATTTATTGTAGGCACATTAATAAATCAGAAAGGAATTGCTTGTCATGCCCATTTCTCTTATTTTTACGGTATGAGATTTTCAATTTGAAATAAAAAATAAGGTTTTTTTCAACGTCTCCGTGCAACAGAAATAATCTGATACAGGTTTGAAAAGTACGCTCCAGGTCGCTTTATATGTAAATTTTAGTAGGTTAACAATGCGTTTCAAGTTTATTGTATGCATTTTACTAATTCTGGATAGAATCTTCGAGAGCTTGTTTAGCGATTGTTATTATAATGAAGTAATTTATTTTTGTTGCGATAAAACTTTGTATATTGTATACTCTAGTGTATATCTTACTTCTTCTTTATAAATTACTTCATTGTGAGTTTGTTTCTACAAAATGTATAATTTTAGTTACGCTCCGATTAGAAAATTGTAAGAGTGACGTCATCAGAAAACTTTAAGATCTATGAAATACGAATGCTGCAATTATATCTTTAGTTTTTGTTTCAAAACTCAACTCAAATTTCATCACTTACCAAAAAAGACATATGAACGTAGGTGCTTAACGTTCTCGTACAAGTGGTAGTTTGAAATTCAGTCATTAAAAGAATCTGTTCCTTCATTTTTGATGGTCAAATAATGAACGCATGGCATGCCTAAAAACCGTTGTGATTAAAGAAACGATCGTCGACTGAAGTTTCGAGAAATTGAGGCTGTTAACATTTCGACCACATTCACGTAATTTTTTGGGTATGCGGAAATTGACTGCTCGCTGGGTCAATCAGTCAATCAAAAACGCATTCGTTTGAAAATTTTCAACTGTCTACACTTATTTGAACGCAATCCCACCGAGTTTCTTCGACGTTTCATCACTGTAGATCCTCTGACGTTCATCACAGTCAATGAGTCTTGGATTCATCACTGCACGCCAGAGACAAAGCAGGAGAAAGTGCATTTGAATGAACCAAAAGAATACCATCTATCAGAAAAGTCATGGCAACGGTCTTCTGGGATTCTTATAGTGTAGTGCTCATAGACTACTTAAGAAAAGGCAGAACTGAACAAATTAAATGATGCAATCGAAGGTAAACATCCCCATCTAGCAAAAAAGTCTCACGTGGTTGCAGCAAAACTGAAGTAACTTTGATTCCAAGTGCTTCCACATGCCATGTGTCCACCAAATTTGACTCCAAGCTATCTCTTTCTCTCCCCCAGCTGTAGAATCTTGAAATTTAGTAATAATTGCATCATTTTCGACTATAGATACGCAAATAAGTTATTCGCTATGTGCAACATCAAAGTGGTGACAACTAGCGGCATTGATCGGCGAACCCACTGCCACTTTTATATGTTCTGTCAAATGTGACAACTAGTGAAAAGTGAATTGAAATCAAAATAAATCATAAACGTAATGAGTATAGATCCTATATTAAGAACGGGTTTTGAAAAAATGAGTCATACTATCAGCTTTTAACCTCAAACTGTGCCAAAAAGTAAAGCTCACAAGTATTAAAACCTTTTTCAATAATGTTATTACAAAACAGTATTTTTTCAACACTATCACAATAAGCAAGAATATCAGCTTGGCATTCTTTATCACTTGTGCTTTTGGTACTCGAATCAACTATCATTAAATTGTCATGTGCTCTGTCACCGTCATTTTCACATATTGAATTTATATTATTCATTGAACTTATATCCATTGAGACTTCTGTATTGGCCGCCATTTTTGAATTAAAACTTTAATTTTTAATATTTTTTGAACTTGAAGCCATTAATGAAGTATTCTGTAGCCTACGCTTAATGAAACATTGATGTCTTGTCAAAACTGTTTCGTCATTTAATTTTGGCTTCCAACGAGGAGAAGAAAATTGGCTAGGTACGAAATTAGGACTCAGCTTCTCTTCTCCCATTTTATTCCCAATGAAATGTGCACTACAAATTAGATATCTTGATATAGGATTCCAACTGTATGTATATTCACTAAAAAATAATACCATAAAAATTATTGAATTTCATTATTCTCATATTTACTTTATACTAAAATTATATTCACATATTGCGTTCGCACTAATTTTTTGAAACATCATTATAAATGTACAATTAAGGTTGTGATACTTACTTTTGCTTTCTTACGACGGAAATCCACTTTTCTCTTTGAATAAACTCATGCTTATATATATTTTGGTAAACAATAAAAGCTAGCATCACTATTTTTCGATGTATTATCACAAATGATAATGTAGCATTCACGAATTGTCATTTTTGACTTTTGATTTTATATCAGTACATGTGCACTAAAAATGCCAACTTTCGCCGCTAAGCGCGCACGGTCGTTCAGTGTTTCCCTTCCAAGCAGCTGCACATAGCCAATACAATATTTTTTGTAGAAAAAAATGTATTCCTCATTTCTACTCATTATCTTAAATGCTCTACGATTGTTAGAAAATGAAATATTGGCGAAAAATTGGTCAAAAACAGGGTTTTTGATCTTTGGCCCTCAATATCTCCTGAAGCATTATGATTTAGCAATATGATTTCTACACACTCATTGTTAGAGCCAAAACGAAAATATTACCGCAATAAAAAAACCAGTTCCACTTATTCAGTTGATTGGGTCATTTTTTGTCCAAATTGACTGGACTATCCGAATAAAGAGATCGAAGCTGAGACAAACATTATTTTGCAGATGTGGACGCATCTTATTATTTTGATGATATTAAAAAGTAGAAACATCGTTTGATCAAACATATTGAATTGCAAAAGGATTATGTAGGACCGCCGTAGTGATTATGTGCAAACTCAGAAACAATTATGGTCAAAAAACATAATTGGGCATTGCCAGATCTACTGAATACAATCACGAGATCGAAGACAAGCAAGGATCTTCCTTGATGAGCCACGCAAAAAAGGACAGACATCCCATATGTTGATGATTTGATTACAGCGGTCCCCAAATCTAAAATAGATGAAACTCTAGCTGTTTTCAATAATTGCAATGTACACATTCAGTTCACCGTAGAGATTGAGACGATTAACTGCTTACCGTTTCTTGATATGTCAGTAAATAGAGACAACGATGGTAATATCACCACTAAATGGTACTAAAAGCCTTCCGCTAGTACTGGGTACCTCAATTTCACATCAAACTATCCTAAAAATCAACTTATTAATGTGGCAAAAAATCTTTTCTCACGAGCCATACATCTTACATCTAAAATATGTCACAATGAGGTAAATAATACAGTATCTGATTTACTAAGTGCAAATAAATATCCGTGGGGAATCATTAACGGCATAAAAAGTCAAATCAACAGCTGTTTACAGTCTAGCACGACAAATGTCAACAAATCACCTTTGACAGTCAAGTATTTCAGTATTCCGTACATAGATGGAGCAAGTGATAATATTAGAAAAGTTTTTAAAGACAATGATAAGATTAAAATTTTTCACAAGCAACACAAAACAGTGGCTAATTTATTTTCCGAAATTAAAGACAAAACGGATATAAGCATGAGATCTAACTTGATTTACAAGATTCCATGTAATGATTGCACTTCACATCACACGGGTCAAACCAAGCGGTATTTAAAAACAAGTTTGGATGAACATGAACGCAATTGTAAAAATGCCAAAAAAGATGGTGCTAAATGTACATTGGTTAGTCACTGTATCAAGCCCGGACATTCTTTTGATTTTGCTAACACACGCATTCTACAGAATCAAGCCATTCTTAACAAAAGACTAACACTTGAAATGCTACATATAAAAAAGGACAAAAATAATGTCAATGAGAAAACTGACACTGTAGCCTTAAGCACTATTTATAATGACATTTTGAAATGATTTGAATGTTTTCGTTTCGTTGGTTTTTGGTTTTGTCTTTTATGACTTGCATCCCTTGATATCCTGATGTGATTCTTATCCAATGGTTGACTTCATCAACTGACTGTTATCGACCTGTGTGATTTTGTTTTTCCGCATTACGCGGGCAAACACCTTATTAAACAAGCACTTAGTCTTGGTCTTTCATAACGGTCAGTTGTTGCCAAGTACAGTTTTTTAAATATTTTATTTTAAAATTTGTGACCAAAAACATGATTGTTTTCCTCATTTTTATTACCTCGATTTTTATTTAACTTATTATTACACACAGATGTCAACACATACACACATTAATTTTATTGTAAGTACACTGTTCATTTCACTTCGTCATTTTCTCCCTCATTTTCACACTTTTGTACAATGTAGCACTTCTCAAGATGGTCCAGGTGGGACCAAAACTGTAGAGTAGAATAAGAATAAAACTCTTGACTGAATTCCCACATTTCGTTTTGTTAAAAGTAATTATTCGTAAAAAATACAGTCCACTAAATTTGGCTTTTACAACAAGAGCTACACTACAGTACAGATGAACCCCTTAAACATGTGATATGCCAAATACGATCTCCTAAAAGCAAAAATATGCACTTTTGAACTTATACAGAGTTGGATCTGAATATTTGCATCAATTTATTAAAGTAAATACATCTTGAGGCCACAAGGAATTTCGAGAAGACCACTTCCTTTTAAATTATTATAATAATGATAAAGTACAAACCAGAAGAAAGAGAACTAATACCAAATTTATGAAATAACTTCGAACATTGCTTCAATACAGACAACTGGACTAATCATCCAAGAATAGAACAGATAAAAATTGTGGAAAAAAGGGATGAAGCCCCTGAACATGTAATATGCAACAGATACATTCTCCTAGGTTAGGAGTACAGAAATTGCACTCTGGAATCTTAAAAAAATGAATCTGAAGAAAGTCCAGGGCTGAGGTGTAACGTTTGTCTTCGTTTGGCAGCGGATAGTAAAAAAAGGTTGCATAAATGATCTAAATATGTAATTCAGAGGGAGGTCGCATCCACTGAGCCCGTAACGTTCGTCAATGTTCGCGCGTATTGTCACAAAGTGCGAACCGATGCCTTTGCCGTTGAGATTTTACTTACGAATACGTGCGAATCACACAGTGCAAAAATAAAGCATATTACGCAAAAATGTTACAGCAAACTATTCCTCTGGACGAATCAGCTTTAGAAAATTGTTGAATTTCTCAAGCCTCAAAGAAATCAAAATAGTTATTTTTGTATTAGGTATGCGAAGTGATTATTTTTTTGTTGCGCGTGAGAATGTCAATTTTAACCGAGATCGTAAGGTCGAGGTAACAAATTCATTCGAAAGCGCAACAAAATACAATCACTTCGCACACGAAATACAAACAATATTTTTTCGCCAAATGTCAAAAAATAATGGATCAACAATAATTATTGTTTTATTCAGTAAAATGTAGGGAAAAAGTATAAACTATAATTAATTTGCAGTCACCTGGGTATTGTAACCAAAAGTATGCGCAATCGTTGTTTGATAAATAAATAACTGTCAACAATTAATTTTTATATTCAAAAATAAGTAGTTTTGTGTACAAATTCATATTTCTTCTTTGTTTAAATACCTGTTTGTTTCTTTCTTTGTAGCATTATTAAACTGATTTATATTATAAAGTAGATGTCACAAATTGTTTGTAACATAGTTTATGCTGTGGAAACAATTAGAATAAAAAATTCTGAAACATTCATAATTTGTTCCACAAAATTTCAAATCTAAGAATCGGTTTTGACACCATCATCTTAGATCGGGGAGCAACTGTATACACGTGTTTCGTCCTTATTAGGACTCGTCAGTACAGTATAGCCAAGAACCCAAGATAGTCAGGGCCTGGATCCCAAGGTCTTTAAACTCATAAAAATAGATGGACGGCAAAAGTAAAAACTATATGCAGCGCCATCTATCGAGCATTAAGCCAGTTACGGCATGTAAAATATATATTTTACATGCCGTAACTGGCTTAATGCTCGATAGATGGCGCTGCATGTAGTTTTTACTTTTGTCGTCCATCTATTTTTATGAGTTTGAAGACCTTGGGATCCAGGCCCTGACTATCTTGGGTTCTTGGCTATACTGTACTGACGAGTCCTAATAAGAACGAAACACGTGTATACAGTTGCTCCCCGATCTAAGATGATGGTGTCAAAACCGATTCTTAGATTTGAAATTTTGTGGAACAAATTATGAATGTTTCAGAATTTTTTATTTTGATTTATATTAAATTAGGTGTGCAAAAGTAGAATTTATTTTCACTAGTGGAAAAAACACGAACTTTGCGTATCCATAACAATACAAAAATATCATGTTTTTTTGACAGTTGGCGAAAAAAATCTTTTTCGAGTACTAGTACCATATCGTCGTTACGAATACGGGGCAGATACTGCAACAATAGACGATAGGTATTCGTATGATTCTGTACGAATGGCGTACTCCCGAATTTGTCATATCGCAATTAGCAGCTTTTTGCTCCTAATGGATGAAAAGCCCGGGGCAGCCCACACCATTGAATACCCATGCCGTTGAATGTCCGCTGCTTTGAAAGTCTACACCGTCGAATACCCACTGCGGCGAGTTGAGCTTGGACAGACCGGGCGAAGCTCGCTCGTTAGTTGGGTGCAAAGCAGCACCGGTTGAAAAAAACCGCTGTTTAATTTCGACGGAATGAGTATTCAGCGGTGCGGTACGCACACGGGAAATCGGAACATAGAAGGTACAATAATAGAAACTTTCAAGAGTAGGGAAATCATTCCAACATTATTATTATCTTTGTCCAACTTTCTTCTAAAAAGGTAAGTTTCGGGCTTCAATTCGGAAATTTATCGGAATTTTATTTGAATCTAATGAATGTTTAAAATGAATTGATTAAACTCAACTTTCGATGGATGTTTCCAGAATTCCCATGAAGCTTAGTGCTTGAAAGACGTTTTAACAAATTATAAACCAACAATGAAAAACAAACAGTATCTGAATAGAAATAGGCGTTTTCATAATGGTTAGTCTGATAATGTTTACTTTGTACGTAGACTGATGGAATTTTTTAGTTCGGTGCTCTCGGAGCTTTTTGAAAGCTTCCATTTTTGAAATTGGAAATATTACATTCAGCGGGTACCCAATAAAATAGATGATTGTGTGCATATTTTCTCTTAAATACATTTCCTTTCGATTGATCGTTACTACATATATGAGAAAATGATAATTTGTTATTTTTGCAAGAAAAATACGCTATTATATTCACTTTGCATATGTTGCTGGCTGGCTGGCATGACGCTGAGTTCTCAGCAACTACAGCACTTACAGGCTTAAAACTGGCACTAAATGAAAGCTGCTGATTTGTAGGTTTGCACAAACTGCTTGATTTTTGAGAATGAGCAATATGTCAGTTATTGAATTTTATACCTCAAACTTTGGACTGATATGGGTTAGTACCCATTTTAGGGTAGAAACTATTTATTGGCGCATTTTTTCCGAAAAAAGCGCTATTATATTCACTTTGGCTGGCTGGCCGGCTGGCTGGCTGCCTGGCTGGCGTGACGCTGAGATCTCAGCAACTATACTATTTACAGACTTTAAACTGGTACTAAATAAAAGCTGCTATTTCGTAGGTTTGCACAAATTGCTTTAATTCAAGCTCAGTGATTGTAGAAGATTAAATTATTCAATTACTTGTTTCAAGTGAAACAATACCCATAGATATATATGACATTAGGGATATGGCAACTAAAATTTATTAAAGTAGATAAAAATTTAGTTACAACTTTCGCCGCGGGTGTCACTATTATTATGTACAGTTGTCAAATCTGTCCGGGATTCATTCAATGACTTGTTTGACGCGAATTTGAAGCTTATTAGAATGAATTATTATTATTGGATGAAAATTTGTTTACTTTTGGTGTATTTTTTTTATATAGCTTTAATAAAGATGAAATTATCATTTAAAGGTACAGCACTTGACCTCCAGTCAGTCAATAACTAAACAATGAAGATTAAAAGGTATTTTTGAGTTTGTACATGCATAAATTATGTACCTATCAAATAGTCAACTTGAAACTAGTACTAAATGGAAGCTGCTGTTTCGTAAATTTCCTCAAACTGCTTGATTTCAAGCTCAGTAATTGTGAGAGATGGTAATTTGCGATATCTCTGAAATAACAAGCATTCATGAGCTGTCAAAAATGCGCTTTCATCATCTAGATGATTCTTCCATTTTCTTAATATCTCGCGAATTACATAGGATAATGATATGCGGTTTTAGATGTTAGTATCGGAATGAATTAAACTTTTGTTTTTATGATCAATTTAGGCCAGTACATGACCACCCGTATCCATTTTTCAAATTGTAGTTTTGGAGGTAATTGCACCAAATTTTCAAGATATATCCTTATTCATTTTTAGGCAGTTGAAAAAGCATAGAAATGATACCGTGATTTGAGTTTCAATGTAATTTCCAACAGAGTGCCACATCTAAGTTAAATAATATGCATCATACACAACTGTTGTTAAATATTAATAAAATTAATTCTGAGCGAAATTAATTATGAATTCTGTACGTTTATTCCACTGTTAATCAAAATAGGCTTTGTGAATATTGGAACTCGATATAATTGATATTATTATCACAGAAAATTGTCACGACAATGACAGATCAAATGAATTCCAAATACATCACGTTGTAATAATAGGGCAGTCCTTTTAGCGCTAAATAAAGTATTTTGAATTAGCAAACAAATTGATTGTTGAATTCGATTCCATTGCAATTTATTGAATGATGGAAATTTAATACGTTACACTGCAACATGTTGAATCAATTTCCCATTGTCTATATTCATTGGAAATTAGCTCATGAAAAATGGCATCCGTTTTGATCTTTCTATAGTGAGAATTATGTCCTCAGAAGTGTATTCTGTTTTATTTCTACATTTAGATACATTACTATCTATTCGCAGCTAGATATAATCCAGCCGACTTACTAATTCAAAACTTTGTACGTTAAATTTGGATTAGTGCGAGCGAATTACATTAGATAGTAATTATCAAGAAAATAAATAGCATACGAGGCAAAGTGATAAATGTTACTAGAATAACAGAATGCAACCCTAGGCATCAGCTCGTAATAATCCCACAGGTAATACGATGGCTCACACATCCAAAAGTAACAACACATTGAGTGTAATTCGAGCCAAACACTACTAGAACTCGCTCTCTAACATTAGGACCTCAAGGGCTCATGAGCGTCCACTTCCTGAATTTTCCCTCTCAGGCTTGCTTAGTTTATCACGAAGCTGATTCATTAATATACTTGTCATTGAAAGCTTGCAGCTTTATTTGCATGCCTTGTAATTCTTGCGTTCTTCTTTCTTTACGATTCACTGACGCCTGTATTTTTATTTTATTTCAAGAATTCCTTATGGTCGCCGCCTATGTCGTTCTCTCATGAGTTTGTGTTCAGCAAGAAGAATCATCCAGGCAGGGGGTAAACTAACGATAATCCAGGGAGCATCTAGACGAGCAGGCTGGGCTGATGTGCGTTCAGTGTGTAATCAGCAATCCAATCTTAAGTTAAATGAGTGTCTACCCGGTTCCCAGGGCTTCACAAGATCCGCAAGCTCTTACTATAGATCCACCATCCGGCATTCAACCTTTGTCTTCAATACCAAAATCTTTTGATGTATTAGTACTTATTGATTCATAGAAATAACTCTTTCACTTGCAGCTCGTGGAGCAATCATTTTAAGCATGTGACTACAAACACATTGAGCGCATTAGATATTTTAATACTTCAACCATCTCCTTAGGTACTTGTTTGTCGGAACTCTCGATTTTCCCGTGTACAACAAGAGAGTTTATTAAAATTTTTTCAATGTGAAAGTTCTGAAGTCTCAATAATAAAAATATTGGAAAAGAAAAAGGCACTGAAATGAACAGTTGTCCTCTTTAAACCAACATCGTATACGCAACGATGGAAACAAGGAACACAATAAAAAATTGAAAAAAAGTGGTGAACAAACAAAAAAATTGAATAACAGAGATGAAGTGTATGAGAAACAAGCGCATAAACTAACAAAATAGAACAAAAAAATGGATCGAATGTGTGTGTACATAAGCTTCCTGGAGTACACAAAAGTGGATGTAGAAATTACAGAAAAACATTACATAACGAAGTTGTTCACTTCAATAATTTTTCAGTTTCCACTCTTTTAACATAGATCTTGGGCAGATAGTAGGTCAAATCGTTATGAATTAATTCTTGCGGTGGTAGTCTAAAAATACCATTTTCTGCTGATAAATAAATAATAGCCTCGAAGTGGGATGGCACTAAGGAAATATAGATTCTGGTTAATGCAAATGTCCACTTACAATCCGGGGCGGTATATTTTGTTTTGTTTTTCATTTCAAACGATGTGGCGTCCATTATCCCCGCTTGCACGAAAATCCAACAAAGGAAAGTCGAAATGGAATCCTTAATATGATTTCAGTATTTTCCGTCCCATTTTCTCCTGTTCGCGTACAGGCAAATTGGTTTTCGTGCATCATCATTTTAATTCAATAACCGATGTACATCGGCACATACAATACTGCGGATTTACATACGGGACTGTTTCAAATCTACCAGACGAAAATTTAAACGGAAATTAAAAGTTACCTGCCTTTATCGTTCATGCAAAATAAATCGATTGTATTGCAACTATTTTTATAAATATCGTGGGTTATAACAACGAATATATTTTACATTCATGGATGAATGTTACATTCAAATTTTTAATTACATTCCAATAACTCTATTTCTGGAATTTCATTCGCGATGGAAATACATATAAAAAATAGACGCACTGACAACCATTTTGTGCTTGATTTGTGCTTCAAATAAATTATGTATATATCAACATAGACAAAATGATGTTCTCGTCCTCCTCAACATAACAAAAGTGTTCAATATAGAAAATGAGAAATATACTAATCTCATTTTCCCTCTTAAGATGAATTGTTGATTTTTGACTCAACCAACACTTCAAAAAATTTAAAATTAGGAGTGTTGATTGAAAAATAATGTAGGAATAATATATTGAAGACAAAATCAGAGTGCTTCAAACTCAAAATCACAGTAGATACAATAACCCCATTTGATTTTTTGAGACAAAGAATTAACTCAAAAAAAATTGACATTGTGAGAGTTGATTAAAAGAGGATGTAGGAACGATAAACTGAAGACAAGACGTTTTTTTCCTCCTCAATAAAATTAGAATGCTCAATATTTGAAATCACATTGGATATAACAATCCCATTCGCCTCTTTAAGAGAAAATATCAATTTCTGGTTAAAGCAGCCCTTGAAAAGATTTGTAACTATGAGTGCTGATTGGAAGAAGATGTAAGAATTATATACTGCAGACAGAACGACGTTCTCTTCTTCCTCAAGAAAATTACAGTATTCATTATTCGAAATTGCATCAGATATAATAATCTGTAATGTCTATTGCTTGAATAAATAGTTTATAAATAAATTAAAAGTCACTATTTAATAATTAAAAATGAAATAAAAGTTTCATTCTTCTGGATATCACTAATAATACTATATTACTTATTTATCACTTAATACTAACTTAGACAAAGTCGCAGATATTTATATTTAACTATTTATATATACTGATCACTTCACTGTTTGATGTTTACTGCTCTAGATTCACCATTACACTACTCCTCAAATCGTTTGCTTGCGTTTATATATAGAAATATCCATTTCTTGAATGTTCTACCACATTTCTGGAATATTGCTAGAGGCTTCCATCGGGCGGAGTGATGTGATGCGGTGCGGCGCAACGCAACGAGGACGAAAGACTCCGCCCAGGCAAGGTCACCTTTACGAACCTCCACACTCTGGCACGTTACAATCGTATTTGTCCTGCTGAGATAAATTATCATTTTCTGACTGAACAAACCCTCAAAAAAACTTGGAACTATGAGTGATGATTAAAAAAGTATGTAAAAATAATATTCTAAAGACATAATGGCGTCCTTTTTTTCCTTCACACATTTAGAGTGTTTCAAAGTCAAAATTATAATGAATAAAATAATTCCATTTGCTCTTTTGAATTCAATTACCAAAAAAAAAAAAAAAACTGTAATTGCTGGTTGGAGGAGGATGTAGGGATGATATACTGAAGAAAGAACGTCAATTTTCTCGTCTTCAATACAATTAATGAGTATCAAACTTAAAATCATATAACATTTGCCCTCTTGACAAAAATTATTATTTTCTGACTGAACTACCTCTTTTAAATATTTTAAATTGTAAGTACTGATTGAAGAAGAATGTATAGAAATGGTATACTGAAGATAGGATGACATTCTCTTCTTTTTCACATAATAAGGGTATTCAATACTCATAATCATATTAGATATAATAATCCATTCGCCATCTTGAAGTAAAGTATTAATTCCTAACTAAACCAACCCCAAAAAATTTTGAAACTGTGAGTGCTGATTGATGGAGGATGTAATAATGGAAAACTGAAGACAAAATGCCATTCTCCTAATCCTCAATATAATAATAGTATTCAAAACTCAAAAACACATAAGATAATAATCCTATTTGCCATCTTAAGGTAGAGTATTAATTTCTGACTAAGGCAGCCTTCAAAAAAATTATAAACTGTGTGTGCTGAATTGGAGGAGGATGTAGGAATGGTATACTGAAGACAGAATGGCATTCTCCTCTTCCTCAACATAATAAGAATATTCAATATTCAAAAACACATTTAATATAATAATCCTATTTGCCATCTTGAGGAAAAGCATTAATTTCTGACTAAACTAGTTCGACAAAAATTTGAAACTTTGAGTGCTGATTGAAGGAGGATGTAAAAATGTAGACAAAATGACATCCTCCCTTTCTTTCACACAATTAGAGCGTTTCAAACTCAAATCATGATAGACATGATAGTCCCATTCGCCTTCTTGTCATAAACAACCAATTTTTGATTGAACAGCCCTCAAAAAAGTTTTAAATTGTAAGGGCTGATTGAAGGAGGAGCCAGGATGTAACAATGCTATACTGGACGACGTTCTCCTTCTCCTCAAAATAATTAAAGTCTTTCAAACTCAAAATCATAATAGTGTCACAAATTTCATCCAGAATAATTTTTTAACACAGGTTACAGTTTGAATCTTCACTTTACAAACTCGTATGTTCACAATATCGCGCACAGTTACTCGTACAGAATCACTGACTGACTGCTCTCCTAACTTACGCTCTTATATACCTAAGCCAACAATGGGCCAACATTCAATTGTCTAACAGTTGTTGCCTGGCAACCACCGCAGATCTAGTAACCATAGCCTGTCAATCATTTTTGACAATTGAACATCGACCTTGTCAATACTAACTAGGATTACAGTTATAGCGAATTCAAATAAATAATTATGTGAATTAATTACTACAAATATTTCATATTTAAACAATAGATTTTAAACTCCATTTGCCCTTTTGGGATAGAGTACACATTTCTGACTGAATTATCTCGTGAAAAAAATTGAAATTGTTACTGCTGATTGGTGAAGGATTTAGAAATGTTATGCTGGAATCATAACGACGTTCTCTTCTTCCACAACACAATTAGAGTGTTCCGTACTCAAAAACACATCAGATATTATATCATACTTGTCCTCTTGAGATAAATAAGAGATTTCTGATTAAAACAGCCCTTCAAAAAATTTAAAACAGCAAGGACTGATTGGAAGGGTACGTACAAATAATATGCTAAAGACAGAACGAAGTTCTCTTCTTCCTCAAAATTATTAGAGTGTTCAACACTTAAAATCATAGAAATAATAATCCCATTTGTCCTTTTAAGATAAAAAACCAATTTCTGATTAAACCTTAAACAAATCTGAAACTTTCAGTGCTGATGGAAGTAAGCTGAAAAAATGATATACTGAAGACAGAATGACGTACTTGTTTTTCCTCACAATTACAGTTTCAAAATTCATAATCTCAGTGAATATATTCATCCTATCCGTCCGACTGAGGTAGCAATTCAAAAAAGTTATCAAGCAATGACTGTTGAATGAAAAAAGATGTAGAAATAATATACTGAAGACATAACGATGTTCTCTTATACAATTATACAGTTCAAAGCTCAAAATCACAAAATATAATAATCCCACCTTCTTTTCAGATAAATCCTCAATTTCTGAGTAAATCAACCCTTAAAAAAATTTGAAACTGCTAGTGATGATTGAAGAAGGATGTAAAAATGATATACTGAAGACAGAACAATGTCATTGTTTATCTTGACCAATTAGAGTGTTTTAATTTTATAATCACAATCATTAATCATCTTATCGGACCTCTTGATCGTTATTTACGTATCTAATGCACGAAATTATACTTTGGTGCTTAAGAATGAAAGTTTTTTGTCGAGGCGGACGCCGAAACACAAATTATTCAAAAGCCCTAAAAAAATTTGTGCACGAGTTGCATACAACATTTTTTCTGCAGTCATAGTTGTCATGATAAATAACTCCAATGCGACATTTCACATACAAATATTTTTTGACGACTGCAGAAAAAATAAATTATTGATTCCTGATTAAACTAGAGATTCAATATATTTTCAAATATGATTGCGGACTGTAGTAAGATGTAGAAATAATATACTGAAAGCATAACGACATCCTAAATTTTTTCTAGAAAGTCAAAGCACAATATATGTCCTCTTCAAATAAATCTCTGACTTTCAGCTGAAACAACTATTAAAAAAAAAATTTAAACTGTGAGTGCTGATTGGAAGTAGTTGTAGTAATAATGAACTGAAGACAAATTGACGTTCTTGTTCTCCTTCATACAATAAAAATCATAATATGTGTCCTCTCGAGATAAATCATCAATTTTTGACTTAATCATCCCTTAAAAAAATTTGAAATTGTAAGTGCTAATGGAAGGCGGACGTAGAAATAGCAAACTGTATTAGAATCACAATCTTCAATCATCTTATTCGTCCTTTTGAGATAAATGAACAATTCCTGACTGAACCAGCGATCCAAAATATTTTAAATTACGATTGCAGACTGTATAGAAAGCTGTAGAAATAATAATCTAAAGGCATACCGACGTCCCAATTTTCTTCAATAAAGTTATGGTGATCAAAGCTAAAAATCACAAGATTTGATAATACCATCTACCATTTTCAGATAAATCACTGATTTTTAACGAGAATAGCGATCCAAAAAATTATCAATTGTAAGTAAAGATTGTAGAAGGATACGAAATATTTCGGGCACGTTGTTGAAATATTTCAATATCATTTTTTAGAATTTTTTGATGTCTGTAGAAAATATGTTGTATGCAACTCGTGTGCGAAATATTCTTTGGTGGCTTCTCAAGCACCAAAGTATAATTCGTGCACTGGATATATAAATAACTATTTTGAGGAAGAAGTCTTGAATATTTGAGAATGATATTGACTTGAAGATATTAATTTATATTGCAACAGATTTAGGTAATCAACTTCTGAAATACTTCGAGAGACTCTCTTATAAAGGACTGCGTCGTTCACTAGAGAAGTCACAGAATAAAATAACAGACGGTTAGAGAATAAATAAAAGTACGGAGTTTGGGTGATATAAATATTACTAAAAATAAATATTAGTTGGATCATTATCATTTTAGGAGAATAAAATTAATGTTGAGCAACATAAAGCTGGACGATCTAATTTGCTTCCGAAAATTAAACAAAATATGGAAACAAATTATTGTAATACCAAATGGTGGCACATCCATCATTCAAGTGACATAATTTGGCATTTCTGTGAGTCTTCTACGTTTTGAATGTTAAACATTTATCCATCAAGTTATATATTAATAGGGCTGTCAAATTTAGGAATTGTAGAAAGTGTATGTTGTTTATATTTTGAAATATGTCATGGCGGAATATATTTCAAGTTTCATTACATAAATCGGGAATGATTTTTCACGCCCGACATAACTTGTCACGTGTGACATTTTGTGGATTCAAATATTCATCATGAAGCTTTTTTATCTTTTATTTTTAATAAAAAGTTTAAACCTCCCGCATTGTAAACAAAATGTTCAAATTGTCGACAAATTTCCTATTACCTTTCAGCATTCCAAGTTTTTGCATAATCAAAATAATTGAATTGAAGCCATTTATCGAACAAATTGATGAAATAATTGTCCATCAAAGTGATGTCCATCTGCAATCCAATCTTACCTGCGTGATCAATATTTCATTAAGTTTACGATCATGTATATAGCCAGGGGGTACCACGTGGCCCCCTAGCACCACGTTACGCATGATGGCCACGTTTTACGCGCTACGTGAGTACCACCCGGTCTGCGATTGTGTGCGTGAAAGGCAGATGATAACTTCCTACGTGCTTATTACCGGAGTTGTAAAACGGAAGTACGGAGCTTGGAACAATATTTTAGAAATTGGATTCAGCTCTAGTGATAAAAATGGGGGTAAATTATTGCAGGGGGCTTCCAATTGCACTTATCGAATTAAGTTGAGGTAATGTATTGGGTAAACATCAAATTATTACTTTTTCCTGAATTTCACCTCTTCGAATATTCGAATCGTGAAATATTCGAGAGTTAGCTGCCCAAAGAGCCTCTCCTCCAATTTCCGCATCTTATTTATTCAGAGCCAAAGAATTAATCTTTACAAATTTATTTGAAAATTGGCTCGTTACGGCCTCGCAGACTAGGGACATATTTCAGTTGGGCATACACACATTAAAATTGATGCGTAAACAGAGCTAATAAACTGTTAATTCAACGTTGCCAGCTCTTGCATTATTTATGAGGGTGGTGCGACCCTGCATCGATATTCCCCCGATGCAGTAAATGGCGGCGCCGAGCGAATATATTGCCAGTAATAAATTACTCTTATTAAAAACTGCGACTATATATTTATGTGATTGAAGCTTTTGAAGTCTCAATAAAGTATTTGACGATGTATTAATAGCTTGATTTGTCGTGACTTTGTCTCATTTGATCAACGGGGATGTCTATGTTGACTTGATATGTGATCACTGATCATACGGCGGTTGCTGTCAGTTGGTGTTATCTTTCATCTGTTGACTTTTCATATCATGATGTTGAATGGAGTTTTCTTCAGGTACATAAGTTTTTCTTTTGAACAAATATTTGGAGTAGCAAGTTATTTACATATTTATCCACATTTCTTTCTCTTTGAATAATAATTGTAAAACTGGAGTATTCCAAGAAAAATACAAGTATTCCGCAAGAAATACGTGTGTTTTCGAAAAAGTACAGATATTCCACAGGAAATGTACACTGAATCTATCTATCCTAAGTCAGTTCTTCATTTTGAAATCAACCTGAAAAGAAATATTATAGTAGATTGATATCTACTAAGTTTCCAATCGTTAGCTACAGATTCCAATGGATGTAAGTGGATTTTAATGGGAAATGTATCACAGGACAGATTTTTTGAGACCTCTAATCCTTCGGTTTGCCAGACAGAGGTTAGGCACTTTAATGCTCTTTACCTCAACCTAAATCGAAGGAGCAACTACTGAAATGTTATGATGAACAGTACATGTAATTCATCTTATTCATGGGTTTTCCTCAGGAAGTACATTATTCCATAGGAAGTACAGGCCTTCTTGATAAATTTCAGAGGAATACATCAGATATATCAAAAAAATATAGATATTCTGAAGGAATATGAGTATTCCACAGGAACTACAGGTATTTTTGGATGACTCAAGGGGAATGACAGGTATTGCAGGTATATTCAGAAGGAAATACAGGTATTCTAGAGGTATCTTGCAGGAAATACTCAATCAAATCGATAAGTGTTCTCCATGAAATACAGGAATAAAATACTGCAGAATATTATTGGTATTCCAAAGGAAGTACAAATGAATATTCGACAGGTTTTCTGTTGGAGATAAGAACATAGTATTTCCTGGGAAGTACAGGTATACCTTAGTGGAAAGTGCAAATACACTACAGAAAGTATACAGATATTCTACAAAAAAAATTGAAGAATCATCTTGATGATCAAAGTGTATTTTCACGTTCTTCATATCAAAATTATTATTTCCACAATACCTGAGCTTAAAATCAAGCAGTTTGGGCAAGCCTACGAAACAGCAGCTTTTATGTAGTACCAGTTTCAAGTCTGTAAGTGCTGTAGTTGCTTAGAGCTAAGCGTCACGCCAACCAGACAGTCAGATAGTCAAAATTGATTCAATTGCGCATTTTTTGTAAAACGAGCTAAAAACGACGTATTGCACATAAAAAATGCCTCGATTTTTGTTTAGGGACTGTAGATATTCCATAAAAAAAGTATACTCATGAAGATTATTATTTCCTCTTGAAATTTTCTACAATTTCTAGAATAAATTCACGAAATACAACATTTTGTGATCTTACATTTTGAATTTCTACATGATCAAATATTCTGAATTATGTAAGGAAATCTGTGGGATATATTGTAGCACTATCACGCCAGTTTCTTCCAAATTTTCAAACAACTGAAAACTCAAATCAAAAATTTTATAATAATTTTGGTTAATTTGAATTTTTTTTCAGTCAACTTCATTTACTTACTTTAGTTAAAGATATTTTTATATTTCATTCATATTTCAAATCTTTAGTTCCGTTTCTTTTCTTTAAGCTTAATTTGTTTTGGTTATATTAAAAGCGTATTCATTGCTCACTTTCATTAATTATCCGTAGTTCAAGATTTTTATTTATATTTGTCGCTGTTGCAATGCGCGCGCTGCAGTTAGTAACGTTACAGAGCTTTTTTTTGAATGTTAGCTACCTTAGGCGTCCGTTGGTTTTTTTTTCTTGTTTCTAATGAAAAACGGTCTTTTCTAAATTAAGTCAAATCGACCGAATTTGACTTAACTTGAGCAAGCAGTCAGCCTTATGTCCTCGTACATGACGGATGTTATATTTCTTTATTTAATTTTTTTACCACTATAAATTTGTCTTTTTTGCGTGTGCAAGCCCAGGTTTGGGGATTATTTTGGGATAAACCTGTGCTTCGGTCTAATATTTTGGAGCAGTTTGGCGGTGGCCATTTGTTTTATTCGGCGAAGCAGCCTACATGTTGGGGATTAATCTAAATTGTAAGTGGTCGTTTCGCTTGAAATCGCTACCATCTGCGATTTGACGTCGTCCGTACCAAGGCACATTCTGTGGAAGTACCTCACTTCCACCCTGGCTTTCTTGACCATCCAGAATCCAGCCCAATCAGGTCCGAGGCTGAGATCCAGATTCCAGGCAGATGGATCAATCAGGATCTCCAGCGACGTCACCAGCTAAGTGGTTCATCCATTGTGCTATTTGCCTAATTTAGCACCTTGTGGCTCTACCACGACATTTGTTAATTTTTTTTTGTGTAACTTTTTGCTGCGGTTGGCATTCGTTGTCGCCTCTCTTTTTTTATGCTTCTACTACGTTATAAACACTACGTCCTGCTGTAAACCAGATCGATCGATCTCGGGCCTGATTTTCATTTTCTTTGTACTTTTTTTTGGAGTAGGTTTATAAGCGTTTAGTTCAGATATTAATTTTGTTGAGACTTGCTGAAGTCTGCGTTAGAGACGCGAATCACCGCCATTTTGTTTTACATTTTATTCATCAATTTGCTGCATTACGTCATTTTACTTTTGTCTTTTGATTCCAAATTTATTGATTCTGTAAAAAAAGTACCTATCATTTCAATTTCAGAAAGTGACATATTCAGTGTTTTATTTTCAACTGGTGTGTAAGTATCGCTGTTTGAGATATACTATCTCTTTTTTTACAGGTACTTTCGCAGCTGTGTGCTTGGGAACGGAAAATAAGCAATTGCGAGGCGCCTTATTTTTTTGTTTAAATTTAAATTCGTTTTGCGTAACGTCCAGTAAATTTGTTTTAGTAAAATTTATATTTCTTCGAAAGCTAACCTTTCAACTACCCAGTCCGACCCTGGAATTATTTTTATTCTTTCTTCTGTAAATACTGAGCTAGGCCATTTTAAAGGTATAGTTTACGGAAAATTTAGAAGGAGTTCAATTTTGTTCCGCAAATCTGCAAGTTTTGTTACAAATTGGCGCCCAACGTGGAGCCAATTTATTCTTAAATGGCTAGGGTCGCTACCCAAGTTTTGTTTGTTACAAAATTCTAAAATAAGAGAGTAACGTGAGTTCAATTTATAATCGAAATTGATATTATCAAAGACGCATTTTTGTTGGAGGGACGTTCACATATCAAGCTGCGAAGCCTAGGGTTTCGGCCTTGGGAATTACAGGTTTTTCTAAGGTATTCCACAAGAAATGCAGGTATACGAGAGAAATACAGATATTACAAATAATTATAGGTATTCCAAAGATAACACACTCGAAGTTCGAACAAGTGATCCACAAGTACAGGTATTGCGTAGGAAGTATACATTCATTCTGTGAGAAGTACAGGTATTCCGTAGGAAGTACATTCATTCCGTTAGAAGTACAGGTATTATGTAGGAAGTACATCAGGTATTCCGTAGAAAGTACATTCATTTCGTGAGAAGTACAGGTTTTCCGTAGGAAGTACAAGTATTCCATAGAAAGATATTCTCGAGATATTACCGGAAAACCATTATTCATTAGTATAACTGCTTGTACTCCAAAGATTTCAGCAAGAATATCTACTTGTTCTCCCTACAAGTATTTCCTAAAATGTATAAAGTACAAAAGTTTCCAAGATGTTCTACAGGAAATGCAGGAATACTAGAGAAATATAGATATTACAGGGAATTATTGATAATCTACAAATATGTTACTGGAATTCGTACGAATGATTCACAGGCATTTTTAGCGCATTTTTTGGAAAAAAGCGCTATTATATTCACTTTGGCTGTCTGGCTGGCTGGCTGGCGTGACGCTGAATTCTCAGCAACTATACTATTTACAGACTTGAAACTGGTACTAAATAAAAGCTGCTGTTTCGTAGGTTTGCACAAATTGCTTTAATTCAAGCTCAGTGATTGTGGAAGATTAAATTATTCAATTACTTGTTTCAAGTGAAACAATGCCCATAGATATATTTGACATTAGGGATGTGGCAACTGAAATTTATTAAAGTAGATAAAAATTTAGTTACAACTTTCGCCGCGGTTGTCACTATTATTATGTACAGTTGTCAAATCTGTCCGGGATTCATTCAATGAATTTGAAGCTTATTAGAATGAATTATTATTATTGGATGAAAATTTGTTTACTTTTGGTGTATTTTTTTTATATAGCTTTGATGAAGATCAAATTATCATTTCAAGGTACAGCACTTGATCTCCCGTCAGTCAATAACTAAACAATGAAGATTAAAAGGTATTTTTGAGTTTGTACATGCATAAATTATGTACCTATCAAATAGTTAACTTGAAACTAGTACTAAATGGAAGCTGCTGTTTCGTAAGTTTGCCCAAACTGTTTGATTTCAAGCTCAGTAATTGTGAGAGATGGTAATTTGCGAAATCTCTGCAGTAACAAGCATTCATGAGCTGTCAAAAATGCGCTTTCATCCTCTAGATGATTCTTCCATTTTTATAAAAAGAACATTTATTCTGCAATAAAAAAAATATAGATATTCTCCAGTATTTCACAGAAGAAACAAGGAGTTAAGGAAGTAGAAAATACAGGTATTCTGAAGGTATTCTACAAGAAATACAGGTATACTAGAGAAATGTTGATATTTCAGAGAATTATTATATTCGTACATGTGATCCACTGACATTTTATATAGAAAGTGCAGGTGTACCGTGAGAAGTACAGGTATTCCGTGGGAAGTAGGTCTAGGTATTCTATCGGTAATACAGGTATTCTCCAAAAAAAAAAAAAACGATATTTTCGAGGTATTATACTGAAAAACATATTTTTAGCGACTATTCCAAATTTTAGAGTTGTCATCCCTCGATCTTTTTTTAGAAGGATAGCTGAAGAATTATTCATTCTTTCCATTAAGAAAGATTGTAAAATAAGAATTTTATGATAAACTGTCAATTTGATATTTATGAGGGGAGACTCAGCTTGAGGAAGGAACTTTCATGAAGTCTAATTATAGCCTAATTGTATTGAACTTGGATTAGACAACTTACCTCGTAATATATTACCCCCAATTTTAATAGCTGATATCAAATAAAATCTTGTACCACTGTAGCAGTCAGAAATTCGAACTCCTACTAAATTAAACCGTCTTTTTTCTCATGCTGCTTCGTAAATCCTCCCTCATCCATCTTAATACCTACAAGGACAGAAAGATGTTCTCTAAAATGCAAAATATTCTGATAATCTCGTTGCAGGTATCCCAGATGTAAAATAGAATAAATTATTACGACACTTGTACGACGAAGGCAAACTCATCGTCCGAAATAGACTTTCGCTCGCGGCAATGGGGGTGCCGTTTAATTTGAAGGGCCCGAAAGTATATCTAGGGTTGGAGCGGAACATGAAGTCAAATTTGAATGAACATTCCCGAACTTAGGGTGTATAGTTTTAGGGGTAAGACGCTATATTCATTTTAGGCCCGACTCGGAAGATTTAGATGAAGTCGCACGATACTCCAAGCAGTGGGCTTTATTTCTTGCAGAATTAATAACAAAAAAGGATTGTTCATTGAGGGTATCAATTGGGATTACCTAAATGTGTATTTAGTATAATAATTTTCGAGTAACCGATATCATCTGGAATGTTTGGTTTTGAACTCTTGCCTTTAATCTTGCAATAATCTGTTTAATAATTCACCTGGTAACTGGGTAACTCTCAATCCAGTTCCTAATCCCGGTAAGCCTGCAGGATTTAAACACCAAACCACAATTAAACATCAAGTTCGCAAAGAAGCTAACATAACCTTATAGCATCTAAAATACCGCCATTTTCAATTCTATTGAGGAGAGAGACAAAAAGATATCAATTTATTTAAAAAATTGAGAGCAATGCATGATTCACGAAAGTAATTTGAAAAAGTTGTATTCTCAATGGCCTCTTGTTATTGCCCTTTTTGTTATTGAGCCATTGTGTGCCGCCATTACAAAAACAAAAGAAAAGTTCCGGTTTGATTTTAGCAATTACCTGATCTCAAGAGGACAATTTTTTGCATGTCGGTCCGTGATTCTTTCCCAACCTATACGTGATTACATTAACGTGTGTTGTTCGGGAAATCGTTAGGAAACGCCGGTTCTGCAATTACGCGATCTAATCAATCGCCTAACATCTGGAAGCCATTTCCTTAACAGCTGACGCGATGCGAGAACCGATGGAAATCCAAATCTCTGTGTTTGGTGGCAGCGAAGCTTCAATTAGACGATTTTAAAATAGCCGTTTTTCTTTCTCCAGACTTTCTTTATTTAGTTCTTTTTTACCTGATCGCTTTTGTTAGGAAGATTCGATACGGAATGGCGGATCCGGACTTTTGACTGCTAATGATCATTGTTCTTTCCAGAGTTTCAAAGCTTTTTGCATAACTGTGATTACCCAGCCAATGGCACCTTTCAATTTTATCACTTCGCAACTTTTTGCTACAGTTTTTACCTTCCGGCATTTATAGCCAACAGAGATACAATCTTAATGAATAAGGAAGTTCAGAGATTCTGCAATAAAACACTGAAATATGAACTCGAAGCATTCATTACGATCGTCTTGTAAATGCGTTAGCATGGAGATTATGGTAAACAAACAAATCATAAAAATACTGATGTCACTGCAATAAGTGCAATCAATGCACTGTCAATTATCTTGATTACCATTGTGATCAATGCAGGTCTCAAATACTAATCAGGTTAATTCCACTGCAGCTTCATACATCAATTATGATTCGAACATTTATTGGTCCAAATAATGCAACGATTGCAGGAACACATGTAATACTATACATACACATATCTATCAATCCATTTACATGTCATATTAATATGAAATTCATTAAATTCACTTTTGAATCGCAGGTATCTTGCTGTTCATATTTCATTTCATTAATATAGTCAAATGTGGATACCAACAAAAATCATCAATGATAATGCGGATATTATACGATATGATTTAGTAATGAAGAGCGTGGAACATTGATTTTCAAAATAAGGGATGTAATAATGATTTTGAACAGAAATAAAGAGGATGAGAGTACGTGAGCGTGTAGATAACTGCGGATTCAATTGTTGTATGACTAATGTAGTACAGAAAAGAATTCAAGTTCTCCTTTAACCCTCTGCTTTTAATTCTAATCATTGAGGCCACCATTCTCGTCATAATCATCATCAGATGCAAACATCAGTTACAGTACGTAATTTATTTCATTTTTAGATTAAATATAAACATCCAAATTCACCAGCGTATATCAATTATGTCAGATTACAAATGTAAATCCGCGGTAAAAATATCAATTTTGCCGTCCGCAACGAGGAACTGCGATTGATCAGTTCTGATTAAAATGTGCGCAAACAACCGAAAAATCATGATGTTTGTGAAATGGAACTGAAGCTGAAGCTGAATGTAATCAATCTGTCGACGAAAGCGCCACAAATTATTATTCGTAATCCGCGGTACTTTCGCTGAATCTTTAACTTATTATCTGGAAATTATTTGAAAACAAGATCATATAAAAATAATATAAAGAGAATTACAGTTATTCCTGGGAAACCCCATAAAAGATACGAGTATTCCAGATCAGGATATACGGGATTCAAGTCCACAGGAAATACAAGTATTCTTGAAGTATTAAAGTATTGCTAGAGTATGTCACAGGAAATAAGTGCATGTGATCCACAAATATGCTTTGGGAAGTACATATATACATACAAGAATTCCCGAGGTATTTTACAGGTGGTTTAGATGCTTCTGGAATGATACAAGGAGGATACAAGTATTCCAGAATTATTCCGTAGGAAATATTTACATTGAACCTACAAGTATTTCGCGAGAAGTACAGATATTCCATGGGAAGTATAGGTATTTCATAGAAAATACAGGTATTCCGTAGAAAGTACAGGTATTAAATAGGGAAAATAGGTGCTCCGTAGACAGTACAATCATTTCATAGAAAGTACAGGTATTCATGGGAAGTGCAGGTATTCCATAGGAAGTGCAGGTGTTCTATGGGCAGTACAATTATTCCATAGAAAGTACAGATATTCATAGGAAGTACAAGTATTCCATAGGAAATACAAGTATTCATAAGAAGTACAGGTATGCCAGAGGAAGTGCAGGTATTCTCTAGGGAGTAAAGGTATTTCATAGGAAGTACCGGTGTTCCATAGGAAATATTGGTTTTCCATGAAAAGTACAGTTTTTCTTAGAAAGAACAGGTATTTATGAGAAGTACAGGTATGCCATAGGAAGTACAGGCATTCTCTAGGGAGTACAGGTATTTTATAGGGAGTACCGGTGTTCCATGAGAAGTATAGTTATTCCATAGAAAGTACAGGTATCCATAAGAAGCACCAGTAGTCTACAGAAAGTACAGGTATTCCATAGGAAGTACAGTTATTTCAAAAGAAGTACGGTTGTTCCATACGAAGTACAGGTATTCCATGGGAAATTCAGATTTCTAACAGCAAGTACAGATATTACTGCGGCATTTCACAGGAAATACAAGTATTTCAGAGGAATACAGGTATCTCAGAGGGGTAAAGGTATACCAGAGAAATTCAGGTATTCAATAGAAAGTACAGGTGTTCCATAGGTAGTACAGTTATTCCATAGAAAGCACAGGGATTCATAGGAAGTACGGATATTCCATAGGAAGAACTGGTGTTCCATGGGAAGTACAGTTATTTCATAGAGTACAGATATCCGTAAGAAGTATGCCATAGGAAGTGCAGGTATTCCATACGAAGTACAGGTATTTCATAGGAAGTATAATTATTTCAAATGAAGTGCAGTTATTTCATAGGAAGTACAGATATTCAATAGGAAGTTCATCAGATACATATATTTCACAGAGTACAGTTATAACTGAGATATTACACAAGAAGTAAGAATATTCTTGAGGAATATCGGTACTCAGAGGGGTAAAGGAATTTTAGAGAAATACAGGTCTTCTAGAGGAATACAGGTTTTCTTGCAGGAATTATGTTACACGAAATTTCGAAAACTGTCTTCCGCAAGAATAACTACAAAAAATGTACAATACTATAATGTTCGTAGGGTTTGCAATAAAACATTAACATTATTATTAAAAAATAACTAGAAATTACACTATTAACTATAACTGTAAGTATTTTTAACGCAATAATGAATGCACACTTCTTATTTTTTAGAAATATTTATATTGCACCAATTCATTTTGAACTGACGCGTTTACTATCCGACCGTCCGTTATGTATACGTCTCTGTTTATCTTTAATGGACTGGAAGTTTTCCACTGCGTTTCGAGAATTTGCAAGAGTTTATCTCGAATATTCCAGATATTAATTAAGGAAATTCGTTATAATACAATAATAATGTATGAGAATTAGATTTTTCGGCAAAGAAGCATCGGTATTCCATAGGAAAAGCAAGTATTAGCATTAGAGCTGCCACCCGTACTTTAATATGTAGTATTGTACTATATTTTGAGTTTGTGTACTATATACTGTTGAAGAAATGTATAGTAAGCAATAATACTATATTTTCATCACCAAACTCTAACAAACAAATCCTTAATTTTAAAAATCAAGTAACACGCTTCATAGAAAGGATATTTTCGTTTATGAATTGGAATTGGCGAGAAGGAAGAAATATATGTAGTATCTCATTGATAAAAAATGAGCTTCTGATTCAGATTAATTATAAAATTTAATGTGATAAAGCATAATTATACCTTCGTTTGAGTCAAAAAGTTGTTAAAAAATGCAAGAAGTGCAAGAAAATATAGTTTTCATGAAAATTAATAAGTAGGTAGCGAATATATCTGTGTCTAGTTTCTACTTTTCCCATATAGTACTATTTTTTTTTTTGAGGTGCACTATATTTTTAATGTCCGACTAATTTATTATTGTTGTCATAATAACACTGATTTCCGAGTAATTACGTGACAAATAATACCCGAGGGCATTATGTTTCCTAGTTACAGCAAGTAACTCTGACAGAAATCACAATGACAGGACATACATTGCTAAAAATTTTGATCGATATACAACAAAAGTCGGACATTAAACATTGAAAGCAACACGGGAGTTGAACAGACAGTAATACCTACGGTCAACGTACACACCTCGGGCCAGAGGCCCTGGAAAAGTACACTGTTGATCTCAGGCATTATTGTCTTTTTAACACCCTTGATACCTCAATTACTATTATAGCTCATTTTTGATAATACTACATTTCGCCGAAGAAATGGTGGCAACTCCGGGCAACCCTAATTAGCATGTACATGTATTGCCGAGGTATTTCATAGGTAATCCTTATATTCTTGAAGTATTTCAAGGGAAATACAAGTTTTCGCCAGAGATATTCCGCAGAAAATTCATGCATGTAATCCATGAGTTCTTTCTGAGAAGTACAGACATTTCACAGGAAATTAAAGTATTCATGAGTAATTTCACAGGAATTGAATTCATAAATACAGCTATTACTCAATAGTTTTACAGGAAATATAGGAACAGATACTTCACAGAAAGTACAAGTAATTCTAAGGTATTGCACAGACAATACAACTATTCCACAGGCACACAGGTATATCACGGCAATACTTATTCTTCTCAAGAGAATACAGGTGATTCAAAGAAAAAGTAAAAGATTTTTTTTGAGTATTCCATAGGGAAACTATATACTTAGGTCCTAGGGTATGCCCAAGAAAGTATTTCCAGAGTATTTTTCTACAGGAAATACGTAAATGTGATCTACAAGTATCTCATAGAAAGACCAAGCATTTCATAAGAAATACAAGTACTCTATAAGAAGTACAGCTAATCCATATATGTATTGGTATTTTAAAGGAAGTACAGGTTTTCATGGGAAGTACAGGTATTCTATAGGAAGTATAGGTATTCCATAGAGAGTACATCTAGTCTATGAGAAGCACAGGTACTCCATAGAAAATACAGCTAATCTATAAGAAGAACAAGTATTCCATACGAAATACAGATAATCTATAAGAAATACAGGTATTTCAAGGGAAATACAAGTATTCCATGGAAAATACAGGTATTTCATGGGAAGTACAGGTATTCCATAGGAAGTACAGGTATTTTGTTGGAAGTACAAATGTTCTATAAGAATACCAGTTATTCCATAGGGAGTACAAGTATCCTATAGAAAGTACAAGTATTCTATAAGAGAAACACCTGATCCATAAGAGATATACAAATGTTCTGTAGAAAGTACAGGCATTCCGTGGAAAGTACAGGTATTCCATAGGAAATACAGTCAATCTATGAGAAATACAGGTATGTCGTAGAATGCACAGGTATTCCACAGGAAGTTCAGGTATTTCGAAAGAAGTAAAGGTATTTCAATAGAAACGCAGATATGTCCGAGATATTTTACAGAGACTACAGATATTTCAAGAGTATTTTAAAGGAAATACAAGAATTCCAGAGGTGCATTTCAATAAATACGTACATGTATTCATCAGGAAATACAGGGCATTTTATAGGAGGTACAAGTATTACACAGGATATATTATCATTCATGAAGCATTTTACTGTTAAGATTAGAGGCAATACATGTATTCTATGAGAAATATCCACTCTTATTTTTCCAGAAAAGAACTATTTGTGAATCAGGGATTGAATATCTTGAAAAGAGAGCATGTAATACAGATTGAGTTCTTTCTGAATTCATTTCGAAATTATTGTAAGCCTGAAACACGATTGTTTTGATCTTTCGATCATCTACTGTTGACTGAGAAAGTCAGGGTTGATTATTCATCAACATATCGTTTACTAGAACAAACCGGTGCAAAAGTCCTTTAATTACAATTTAATAATGCCCTCCCCGCTTGATCTACAATCAAATATCTTATTATATTCTTACAAGCTTGTTTATTATTTCGATACGAAATCCATTTGATTCACGGCGAAGTGAAATGAGTCGAACTCGACCTCATCAACTATCCTATCTGTTGAGAGCTCAGAAATTTTATTTCACGTGCATATCCTGTATATTTTTGCTATGCATCTGTAATTCTATTATGTTTTGTGTCAAGAAACTTGTCGCAACAAAGGTCGCGAAGTCACGTGACCCAAAACGGCAGAACAAGCGCCTCAATGTGCACAGGGAGTCGGTAACCATGTAAACCGACTTCGCGGACGGCAAGCCTTCAAACATTAATGCAAGACTTTCGTAGCTGGCCTGGACTCGGGTTTACTCCCTCAGGAACCCTGTCTTCGTGTCCGGATGTCTAGCTTGCTTATTTTTCACTCCAAAACCTCCCCATATCTTATTCACGATATGTTTGGTTTCGCTTGTGTGATTGTTGTCAAATATTCAATGCTCACAATACTGCTTCGATGAAATCTTAATTTTTTACCTGAACCAAACGGGGTCATATTTGAATTATTGAGTAGGACTAAGGACGTGTTTACTGGGTTGCCGTACAACTGGATTTTATGACATATTGTTGTATGTCTTACAGTAACTTTAAATGGATATTCCAAACGAGTATTTTCTAGATGATAGTCGAGAAAATTTATTGGATGTGTTTAAAAGATCAGTTAAGAGACAGTTGTGTTGACTTGGGTGTGGGACGAATGGAAAAAAAATTATTTGCAGGTCAAACAATGATGAATCAAAAATAAATTGCAAAATTAAGGAAGCAGTGACTGCCACCAAAAAATTGTGTACCCACAAAAAACAAAAACATCACGTATTTCCATTTCATCCCCTAGCGTTCATTTATACCGAACCACCACTGTATAAATATAAATCTCCATAGGATGACAGCCTCCCTCCAACCTTTCCCCTCCCCTGTCGATCCGTGTGCATGTAAAATGTCAAAAACTACACGCACGCACTCACACGTGCATATATTAAATATCAAACATGATGGAGGGTTGCAGGGGGAAGCAGGGGACGAGTTATGAAAGGCACCATCATAGGACACAGTTGGCGAATGCATATTTCATCCAGAACAATTACACGTGTCAGTAATTGCGTGATTGGAGCGAATGCGCGCGCATACATACTTCACGCATCACGCGTTACGTTGACACTACGCAGGACGCGTGACTAGACTCGAGGCTATATCTGCTAATGATTTGTCAGTTTATGCTAATTGTCATCTGATTGTGTTTCAGTACAGGCTCTACTAAATTCATTTTAATAATTGATTTGTTGGACAATATTGCTTCTGCAACACGAGCTTCAATATAGAAGCCTACAGGGGAAATTTAGTTATTCTACTAATGTGTAATCTTTGGTACCAATTTCAAGTCTAGGAATTAATTTTGTCTCAAAAGGAATATGAATACAAAGTATCAGCTAAAATTTCGGTATTACCATATAAAGTACCATCGTGAAACATACTCTATAATTTCGCAATCTTCCGTGGAACAAATTAATTTCCGTTTAATTTGAACGGTCCATAGCCTCCTGCAATTTCTTCCAAATTACACCAATGAACAGCATTAATTGTAATAACGTCATGGACACGTGCCCCTTATTTTCTGCACGCGTTCTACGACTACGAGTGTGAAGAGAGGGCGAAAAGACTTCGATGGGAACAGGAAAATAGCTCCCTCGATGAAAATATCGCCCAACTTTATATGCAGATTTTTTAATCATAGTAAGTAATAATTTTTGGGTTTAGGTAGTTGAAGCTAAGAAAGGGCAATTCCTCTTGAAGGTAATGACTATTGCTGACGTATAAGTTGCCCACTTCATCCGAAATGTCTTAAAATTCAATTGGTTTTATCAAAAAGTGCAAGCCACTTACGAAATGGCGCAGTCGGCTAGTGTCTCATGTACAAAAATTCTGCGAATTTACTTTTCAAACTTTCGGAACGCCTCAAAATACATGTCATACAATTGTTTTTCTGTTTGTCCATTTGTCAACAATCTACACACAGTTAAAACGTATCACGTGACGAATACAAAATGAAGAAGTGACGATTATTCGTGAATAATTTATGAGGTTGGTATTTAAAAAAGAATAACCCCACAATATGTGCAATAAGATAAATATAGTCATTGTTTCAGTATTTCATTTGTCACGCGGCGGAAATAATCGAAGGATGCATAAATAAAAAGTTGCGGAAAGCGTGACTCCAATTGTAAATAGGATTTTGCAGCATAAATGATTCATAACTACAAATATGCGCTAACAATCGTGAGGTGTGAAATTGCGTGTTCAATAAACGCGTAGATCGGGCGATAGACCTGAAAGCTATCGACGGAACTGGAATTGTCAGCTCGACAACTTATTGTGTCATTTAATTCAAGTGGACTTTTATCTACCATCTTTTTGTTGTGTAATATCATGGAAAGTTCATCAAACAGGATAAAATTGGAGGAATTAGACAGAAGAATGGTAGACGTTCGAAATAAATGGTTTACTCTTGTGAAATCTATCGACGCTGTTACCTCAAAAGTACTTTAATTTGAAAGTCACAACCATTTTTCAGCAGTCCTTCCACTTTCGGAAGCACTACACTTCCTCAGTTTTACGAATAACCCAAAGTCTTCTACCTGCATTACGTAATTGCTGCAGACGCTAAAATGTAGTACGAAGTAGAGTTGATTATGGTCAATATCCTTGAAGGAACATCACTTTCTAAGTCGGAATGTTTTTCCACAAATCGTTCTTATCCTGGAAGCACTCCCTGTATTCACTTCGTGCAATTGCCAACATTAATCCATCTCCTTACTTCCTTCCACATATTTTTCGATGTAGGGAATATCCCAGAATCATAAAGACCGAATGACAGTTGATGTAGTTGAAAAATCCAGAAAATAATGCAATTCTAGGCTGTTGCAGGAGGTAGAAGTATTTTGGTTAATGAATAATCCTCCGAGAGTTACAACTTTCTTCTGGCAACACTTCTACCTTCAGAAGCACTTCCTATATACAATTCTTCTTTCCAAGCTTAACGTCATAACCTCAGTCGTAACAGTCAAAAGGCAACTGATGTGGTTGAAGGAAGTATCTGATTTCAGGCTGTACCTGAAGATAGAAATACGTCTTCCGATAGCACTTCCTATATTAACTTAACGCAATTGCTAACACCAGCTCCATCGCATTTTTTTTCCCCTAGGTCTTCAATTCTTTCTCTTCTCAAATATTTTTGAACGCAAAGAAAAGATCAAAGTCGTAGGGATTGTTCAAAGAGCCCGACTTCGAGCTTCGACAGTAATTGGAAGTTATTTTGGTCAATATCGACGTCGTCTCCCTGAAGATACATTCCTTTGGAAATCATGACCGTCTTCCAGCAACCCTATGTAGAGAATTGGTCAAAATCGTAAATCCTGACATAGTTGAAAAATTTCGAAAAAATGCCCGACTTGAATCTGTAGCAGGAAGTAGAAGTAGTTTTGGTCACAACATTCTCCCGGAAATCCACTTTGCAATCACCTCCTGCAATTTCATTCATTTCATTTTGTTCCTTTCAAAATATTTGTCGATGTAGGTAATAAGCCGAATTCGTAGGACTGATTGGAAACTGACTTGGCTGAAAGATCTCAAGAAAGTATTTGACTTCGGGCTGTAGCAGAAAGTACCGATAATTTTCATGAGGAAGTCACGGACATCTTTCAGTAATCCTTCTTCTTTTGGAAGTACTCCCTATTCATTTGGCTCTTGTAGGTCTTTAACTCTCCCTGTCCCAAATAATATGTAGGGAGTGGATCAAGATCGTAGTGCCCAATAGGCAGATGACGTAGTTGAGAGATCCCCAGGAAGTGTTTGACTTTGGGCTTCAACAGGAAGTAAAAATTATTTTGGTCCATAGTCGTCGTCTTTCTGAAGGTACATCCCTTCGAAAGTCACAACATTTCTCACTATTAGAACTACTCCTAACAATCGCATTTCATTTATTTTATCTGGATCTTTAAATCTTGTTCCATTCAAAATATTTGTCAATTCAGGTAGTGACCCGAAGTTATACGACTGATTGGAAACTGACTCAGTTGAGAGACAGACATCTTTAAGCAATCCTTCTTCCTCCAGAAGTACTTCCTGTATTGCTTTAGCACAAATACTAGTATCAGCTCTATCGCATTTTATTTGTCTCTTCCTCTTTCCAAATAATAATATAAAGGAAGTGAGTCAAGATTGTAGTGGCCGGTAGGCAGATAACGTAGTTCAGAGATCCCAAGAAAGAGTTCGACTTTGAGCTTTAGCAGGAAATAAAAGTTTATAAGCCAATATCGTCGTCGTCCTCCTGGAAGTACATCTCTTCGGAAGTCACAACATTCTCTCTTTAGATCTTATTTCTTTCAAAATATTCATCAATTCATGAAATAGCTCGAAGTCGTAAGACTGAATGGCACATGACGTCGTCTCTTTGAAGGTATATGCCTTCGTAAGTCACAGAATTCTTCCCGAAATCTTCCTACTTTTGAAAGTAGTGATCCCAGGAAAGTATCCGATTTTAAACTACTGCAAAAGATAGAAGTAATTCTGGTCAATGTCAACGTCCTCTCCCTGAAGGTGCATCCCTTCGGAAGGCACAACATTATCTTAGGAATCCAACTATCAAAAGTACTTGGAACGATCACCTCATATAATTTTTACACGCAACTCATTTCTCAGTTTAGGGAGTAGCCCAAAATCGTAGTGCCGAATCAAAGCTGACGATGTTGGAGGATCTCGAAGAAGTATTTCTTTTTCAACTTTATTAGGATGTAGTAATTTTGGTCAATGTCCATATCGTCTGCCTGAAAGTAAAATCTTCCGAAAGTCACAACATTCTTTCAAGAATCTTACCATTATTGACAGTAGTCCTTATAACCACCTCGTGCAATTCTTGACAGCATCTTCTTCTTTGAAATATTTATCAATTCAGGAAGTAACCCGAAGTCGTAGAATTGGATGGCATTTGAGAAAATATCTGACTTCAGTAGCAGACAGAAGTGATGTCGACGTTTGAAATTCTTTCAGCAATCCATTTATTTCCAGAGGCATACCTTATATTCATTTTGCGCAATTACTAACAGCAGCTGCATTGCATTTTATTAATCTTATTTATGTCTACAAATACTTTTCTTTTCGAAGTATTTTTCAACTGAGGAAGTAGCTTACAGTCGTAAGGCCTTAATGGCAGTGTACGTAGCTGAAAATTCCTTTAAAGGTATCCGACATTAAGTTTCAGCAGAAGGTAGAGATAATTTTGCACCTTGAAGGCACATCTCTGTGGAAGTTCAGCATTACTTCCACTTTCCAAAATACTCCTTGTCATCAATTCGTGCAACGGTAGCAGCAGTTTCCAAATTTTATCATTCTTAAAGTATTTCTCTATTCACGGAATACTCCAAAGTCTGGAGGATTGTATGGCAACTGACCTAATTGGAAGATCTCAAGAAAGTATCCATTTCAAAGTGTGCCAGGCAGTACAAGTAAATGAAATCAATGTCGATGTTTATCTCATCTAGGTCTTCAATTCTTTCTTATCCCAGGTATCTTTCAACGCAGAAAAAAGTTCAAAGTCGCGGGAACAGGTCGGCAGCTGAAGTAGATGAAAGATCCCGATGAAGTGTCCGACTTCGAGCTTCAGCAGGAAGTGCAAGTGATTTTCGTCAATATTGACGTTGCCGCCTTGAAGATATATCCCTTTGGAAGTCATCACCTTCTTCCAGTAGCCCTTCCACTTTCAGAAACACAAGTATTTTCCTATGTAGGGAAATGGTCAAAGACGTAGCTGTCAGTAAGCAGCAGGCTTAGCTTGGAGCTGTAGCAGGAGGTAGAAGTAATTTTAGTCACATAATTTTCCCAGAAGTCCTTCTACTATTGAAAGTATTCCTCAAAATCATCTCGTGCAATTGTTAAGAGGAGCTGCATCGTATTTCATTTATTACATCTGGATCTCTAAATCTTGTTCATTTCGCAATATTTGTCACTTCAGCTAGAAATCCGGAATCGTAGGATCAATTGGAAGCTGACTTAGTTGAAAATCTCGAAAAAGTATTTCACTTCGAACTGACGTTGACGAATTAAAATATTTCGAAAAAGTGCCTAACTTTGAGCCTTAGCAGAGAATAAAAGTTACTTCAATTACGCAGTCGTAGCTATGGAGATACTTCCAATTTAGGGAGCAGCCAGATATCGTAGGACTGAATGGCAGCTGACGTAATTGAAAGATCCCGAGAAAGTATTTGACTCTGAACTTTGGCGGAGGTGAAAGTAATTTTGGTCAATGTTGACGTCATTTTCCTGAAGGTGCATTCCTTCTGTAATCACTATTGAAAGTACTCCTTACGATCACCTCGTACAATTTCTGACAGCTACTGCATTACATTTCATTTATTTTTTCTGGGTCCTCAAATCTTATTGTTTTTATAATATTTATCAATTCAGGCAGTAGCCAGAAAATGTAAGATTCCGATAAAAAATATGATTTTGAGGTATAGCAGGCGACAGAGGTTTTTAATCGTTGTCTCCTTGGAAGTACATCCTTTAGGAAGTTCGCAACATTCTCCTACCAATGGAAGTACTCCTTACAATCACCACGTACACTTTTTGACAGCAGCTGTGTCGTATTTAATTTATTTCCTCTGGACTTCAAAATCTTATTCTTTCCAAAATGTTTATCAACTCATGAGTAGCTCAAAGTCTTAGGACTGAATGGCAGATGGCGTTGTTGAAAAATGTTGACTTAGAGCTTTAGCAGAAGGTAAAAATAATTCTGACCAATGTCGACATTGTCTCCCTGAAAGTACATTTCTAAGAAAGTCAACATTGTCTTAGGAATCTTTCCACCATTGGAAGTACTCCTGAAAATCATCTCGTGCAAATTGTAACAGCACCTTCGTCGCCTTTTATTCTGGGTCTCCAAATCTTATTCCTTTCAAAATATTCCTCATTCCAGGGAGTAGCTCAGCATCGAAGCTGACGATTTTTAACTTTAACAGGAAGTAGTAATTTTGGTCAGTGTCAATATCATCTGCCTGAAAGTACATCCCTCTGACAGTTCCTTAAAAGGTATCCAACTAAGTTGTGGCAGAAGGTAGAGATAATTTTGCACCTTGATGGTATACGTCTGTGGAAGTTCAACAATCCTTCCACTTTCCAAAGTACTCCTTGCCATCAATTCGTGCAATTGTAGCAGAAGTCTACAAGAAAACTCAATTCACGGAGTACTTAAAAGTTTGGGGGGTGAATGGCAACTAACTCAGTTGGAAGATCTCAAGACTCGATTCAACTGTAGTAGGAAGTACAGGTGATTTTAATCAATGTCGATGTTTACTGCTTGAAGATATAACCCTTTGGAAGTCACAAGCTTCATCCAACAATCTTCTACTTCCGGAAACACTTATTATATTTACATTGCGCAGCTACCAATAGAAGCTTTATCGCATTTTTTATCTTCTCTTGGTCACTTCAAGTCTTTTCTATCTCAAAGTATTCTCTAATTGAGAGTATAACTAAAAGTTTAAAGGAGCTATATGGCAACTGGCGTAGTTGAAAATATTCTGTATTTTCTCAGAAATCATCGCTAAATCAATTGTAATTGATGAGCAGGTTGTTGTCGCGACGAAGCGTCAATGGATTAGGCAGTTTCCTACTCACTGCGTTACATAATTGCTCTAGAACTTTGGAATAACACTCTTTTCTAGTTATCTGATCTTTTGAAGCATTTTTATTATGAAAACACACTCCAAATCAAAAAAACAATAAGCATTGCTTCTGATTCTGACGTGTTCACTATATAGGCTCATTGCTTTCAGGTGTCTTCTCCTGCATCATGATCATAGATTCATTGCCATACATTTTCTGAATAGTAGCAAATTAATGCAGACCCTTTAGTCAATATCGACATGAATATGTTTTACCATTTGGCCAAGAGAACTCATAAAGATTGAAGATGTAGAGAATAATCCAGAGGATATTGATAGAACGAATTATGGGCCATCAGACATCCAAGTTCATTTAAATATAATTTATTATAAATAGGACGTTTCGGGTATCGATGCACCCATCATCAGCAACTATGAATGATCGTTGCATTGATATTCGAAACATCCTATTTATAATAAATAATATTTATTTGGCCTACAATTCATTTCATTAGAACTTATAAAGATCTCTCGAACAGTGTTTTTTTTTTTTGGGTAATTGTACACGTAGATAGGTAGCCTGCATTTTTTATACGTGTATATCACAGTCATTCTCATGATAAAAAAGCAAATGTGATAAAAAAATTAAATATGCATGACCTTTGTGATAGTAAAAATACTTATTTTGTATTATGACCTTTAATGAAAGAAGATTCAACCTTGGATATTTGAAGTTATTTTTGTTCTACTGCAAATGTCGATCTTTTAATATGGTGCACTACTGATTACTCATTTGTGGATAATATAAGCAAAAAACCACCCAACAAACAACGGAGTTAGAGTCCGCAATTCTAATTAATTTCAAAACTAAAATTGCACGTCGACAACTATTTTCGGCAACGTTCATATTTGCAATTATTAGGAAGTTCACATTTTAGCATCAAACAAGCTGCATAGCTTACTCCGTGTGCGGCGAAAACAAGTGTCGCGCTGAGCACGGCTCAAAAATTGGCTTCATCAAATTAAATATACAAACAGATTTTGTGGGAAAAATCGAATGAAGGTACCATAGTTTCGATTAGGTGATAACAAATGACACTCTTTTCATTCAAATTCCGGATCACTGGAGCTTCACGTCGCCCGGAGCCTGCGCCCCACTTCATCCTAGCTCAGCAGCCGCCGTACCGCAATTTGCATATGCATATAAGGGTTCGTGGAATAAGTAATCATAGCTCTTGTGTGCTTAATAAATGCAAAGTGCTCAAATTCAAAAAATCTAATCGTTGCCAATTGAAAACATAAATTTGGTTCCCTCCCCTGCCAGCATTGAATATCTTTTAATGGATCTTTTTGGGACATCGCCAAATGGTCGCTTGTGTGCCACTGCAGGACATGCGGGGTTGTTTGTATGTTATCTGGAATTTCAGTTGTTCATTTGTCATAAATATGCTTTGTATGGCCGCGTTTCAGCTTTGGCTCTTCAGTTAATAGTCTGTATACCCGATTTATGCGTTCATAAAAATATATACTTAGCATATTTTATAAAGAAGAATTAAAAATTTCATATCAAAGTATTTGGAGTGCGAAAACAAATTCTAGTTACTAATAGAAACAATTAAGCCATCCATCGCCCGACGAAATAATCTATCTTGAGTAATCCACTTCCATTTTAGTTAGTCTGTATGGAGTGCCTTTGATTAAAAGCAAATCTATGAAATGATGACTAAGGACAACCGAGAGCTAGAAATACGTAGGGGACAATAATTTAGGGTGGGTCTAACAACAGAGGGCGAGTAATATCACAGCCTTCTGCAACAGAATCACTTACAAATGTAATGTTGCATTCAATTTGTTTCGGGAATGAGTTGGCGATATACCTCCGGATTAAATTAGAAGCAAATATGAGGCGGGAAATTAGAGATGGAGATACCATATCCGATGAACAGGAAATGAGCAAATGTTTGCAGATGATTTTGAAGCAAGTAATCAAAACTTATATGAGGGAGAAAGTTTAATGCAAACATATTTCCAAATTTTCAATTTGTAGACATGAGGTCAAGTTTAAAGTTTAGCTTTTGTGTATCACTCTAACAAAGTAGTTGAGGATGTACGTTTATACGAAGCTTTTGCTTCTTTAATTGAATTTAATCTAACAAAGTTGGGACAGTTCCCATCAGAAGCACCCGTCCCACAGTATCCGCTCTGGCATGTTATACCACACTTCTGACCATAGTACCAGAAAGGTTCACAAGCGGAAAATTAACCTATTTCCATCACACAAAGGTTCAAACTAATTTCAAACCGGTTACCTGCGTACCGTCCTAATCAATGACGTAATCTGATTGATTTATGTGAAACCATAACCACAATTACGTTGTTGATATAATATCTTGCTGAATATGAAGCTATGTTGTTACTTTGTCAACTAAAATTGATACACTGTTTCGAATTTGCGTTTTGTGGTCATAAAATTGGATTATATTTACCTGCACAGGTACTGCACCGAATTGAATGGGATTAATATGTTGTTAACTCTTACCTGAAACAAAAAAAAAACATTGAATTACTACTCATCACATTTAAAAGTTATGTATTAATAATTGCTGAAGTTAAATATCCTATTACTATGCGGTACGAACGCCCATATATTTTTTTGATATAAACAGGAATCAGGATGCCTAGATGACTGTTGGAAGATTCCTGAAAAATTTATTCGGACCCGATAAGCTCATATCGTTGAGGTATTCCTTTGGGAAAACAAGAACGTATGCACCACGGGCAGTCTCATAAAAGTACAGGTATTTTACTGGAAATAAAGGTATTTCCCAGAAAATTCATATATTCTCGATTTTCGAGATTTTCTGAAAGAATTACAATTAATCCAGAGGAATGCAGATATTCCAAGTATACCAAAGTCATTCCGTAACATATCATACATGTATGCACAGATACATTGCCAAAGGAAGTACTTCCTAAGAAATTTGAGCATGTCATGGCATTCCAGAGAAAATACAGTTAATCCGAGAAAATTTTAGAACAAATATAGGTGTTCCAGAGGTATTCGTAGGGAGGACATTATGAGAATTCACAAATATTCTCTAGAAAGCACAGGAATTTTCTAGGAGGTACATGAGTTCTTCGGAAAATACAGGTATGCAACAGAAAGTACATGCTACAGGAAATACAAGTATTCTAAAGGAATATAGGGCAATCCAAAGGAAACCCAAATATTTCATAGGAAATACAAGTATTTCACAGGAAATACAGGTATCCCATAGGCTGCAAAGAACACGGGTATTGCTGAGGTTTTTTCAAAGGAATGCTGATATTCTGCTGGGAATACGTAAGAGAAATGCATAAATATTCTTCAGGAAGTACAGGTTTTCCGTGAAAAATACAGGTATTTTTTCAACGAAAAACGACTCAACACATTTCAGAATTAGAGAGAGAAGAAGATTTGTAAGAGATAACTCCCGAATGTTTCAAATTGAAAAGAGAAGCATCTAGATTTTCTTTTTCAATTATTTTTACTTACTTGTACAAAGTAACAAGTAAGTATTGTGAAACCAACAAAATTCACCTATCGAGATGCGTGCATGCGTGCGTGCGTAACACGCAAATCTCTAAACGATTGAACGTATAATGTTGAAATTTTGTATTTAAGACTGGTATAGGGTCTAGTTGTGCAACTCGCATTATGGTTCCAAGCGTCTGTACCGGAAGTGCACTTTACTTGAAACTTCTTTCGAATTTTTCTAATAAATCCAGAATGATCAACCGTAGGATGTTGAAATTCAGTATTTGAACTTGATGTTATGTCAGAATAGTCATCTGCTATTTTTGTAGGAATCGGCTAAGCCAGAAGTGCACTTTACTTGAAATTTTTCTTGAATTTTTTGCATAAATCTAGAATAATTAGCCATAGCATATTGAAATTTCGTATTAGGCACTTCTATAACATCTTATTGTACACCTTACATTATGATTGCGATCGGCTAAGCCAGAAGTGCACTTTACTTAGGACTTCTTTTTTAATTTTCCGCATAAATCCAGAATGATGAGCCGTAGGATATAAGAATTTAGTATTTGAAATTGCTGTATCACCTTAATGGTCATCTTCTATTTTTGTGACAATCGGCTAAGCCGGAAGTGCACTTTATATGACAGACTTTTTGAATTTTCCGCATAAATTCTAAGCAATCAGTCGTAGCATATTTAAATTTTGTATTATGCACTTTTATAATCTAGTTGTACACCCTGTATTATGATTGTTATTGACTAAGCCAGAAGAGCACTTTATTTGAAACAGTTTTTGGGTTTTCCGCATAAATTCAAAACGATTGAACGTGGATCGTTAGAATTTAGTATTTAGGACGATTATACCTTCTGGATGCTCATAGTGAGATCCACCAAGCCGGAAGTGCACTTTACTTGACAGTCTTTTGGAATTTTTCGTATAAATTCGAAACGATCAGGTGTAGAATATTGAAATTTGGTATTTGAGTCTGCTGTAGCATCTGAATGATTGCCTATTATTTTTATAACAATAGACTGAACCGGAAGTGCACTTCAGTAGGAATTTATTTTTTAATTTTGCGCATAAATTCAGATCTGTTGATAGTCGTAGAATTTTGGAAATCAGTATTTAGGAATGTTGTAGTATAAGAATAATGGCCCACTGTTTCCATAGTAACCGACTTGGCTGAAAGCGCATTTTACTTGACAGATTCTTAGAATCTCTTGGGTAAATCCAAAACGATTAACTGTGGAACGATGAGATTTTGTGTTTGATGTTATATATCCAATGATATATATGATCAGGCACAAAATCTCATCGTATTATATATATATCCAATGATGTACAAGTAATTCAGGTGATATTCACGTCAGATTTTTTGATTAAATTCACGTGAGAGCTTTTCCAATCTCGCTATCCATGATTTTTTTCGAGAGTTCAAGCGAGCCAAGTTCCAACAACGATTACTAGGGACTGCTGATGAACTCGAGCCTTTTATATCCCAAAAAAGAATATTTCAACAGGTATTCTCGAAATATTCACAAGATATACATACTTTGTATCTACGAGTATGCCAAAGGAAGTATAGATATTATTATTTCCAAAGTATTGTATAGGAATTATAGACACTTAGAGTTACGGATATTCCAGAGGGTTCAAGAAACAGGTATCCTGGAAGTATTTCATAGGAAGCATAGGTATTCTAGAGGTAGTTTTCACGAAGTATATATAAGTATTCACGGATATTTTCCAGGAAGTACAAGTATTAAACAAGCAATACTTGAAATATTCCATTTTAGAGGAATACAAGCAATCCAGAAGAAAGTTAGGTATTCCATAGGATATAGAAGTATTCCTCAGGAAATATAATTATTCTACCAGAAATACAAGTATTTCACGGGAAATACAAATATTTCACAGGAAATACAAGTATTCCACAAAAAATATAGGTATCCCACAGAGAATATAGGCATTGCTGAGGTTTTTCAAAAGAAATATTGGCTTTGTAAAGATATGCCGCGCGGAATGCGAACGTGTGATACACAAATATTCTCCAGAAAGTACAGGTATTCCATAAAAAGTACAGGCATCCAAGAGTTCCGGAAATTTCAAAGGGTATGCAGAAAATACAGGATATACACGGGAAATACAGATATTTTGTGAAACATACATATATGTATCTATGGATATGCCACGGAAGTATAAGTATTATTATTTCCAAAGTATTGTAAAGTATTACCATCTTCAAAGTATTGCTCAGGGAATATAGGCATTTTGGAGATAGCGGTATTCCAGAGAAAATACAGGTATATGACACGAGTAAAAGATATTTCATAGAGAATATAGATATTCCAGAGGTATTTTTCAGGCAGCACGAATAAATATTTTCCAGGAAGTACGGATATTCCATAGGAAGGTCAAGTATTCTACAGAAAATATAAGCAATGTCTCAATATTCCCTAATACTCCAAAGGAATACGTACGATCCAAATATATAAGTATTTCACAGCGAATACAGAGAATACAGCTATTTCTGAGATTTTCTCAAAGAAGCACTGGTATTTATTGAGAAGAACAGGTATATCATGAGTGGTACAGGCATCAATATAGAACACAGGTATTTCCCAAAGTTACGCAGGAAATGCAAAAAATATAAAATATTCATGAGGAATACAGCTATTCCAAAGATATTCTACAACTGCAACACATACGTACATAAATGTATCCATAGACATGCTAAAGGAAGAACAGGTATTATTGTTTCTCAAGTATTGCCTAGAGAATATAAAATACCAGTATTCCAAAGGAAATAGAGTTATCTGGCAAGAGAAACAGGCATCAAATAAATATAGCCATACCAGAGATGTTGCGCTGAGAGTACATTCACGAATATTTTCTAGGGAATATAGATATTAACAGAAAATACAAGTTTCTGTGAAATACGAGCAATCCAAAGGAAATTCAAGTATTCCATAGGAATACATCCCACACAGAGTATTATGAAGTATAGGTGTTTCATGTAAATAAAAGTACCCAACATAAAAAAAAAACTATTCCTAAGAATTTGAAAGGAAGTACAGGCATTTCTGACGGATACAGCTACCAGAGGCGGAAGAACAGGAATTTCATCAACAATACAGGTATCCCTCAAAGTTCCTACAAAAATACAGGTATTTCAGAAATTCTCCACATAACATTTTGCTCATATTCAATGGATATTCCTTAAGAAGCACAGAAGTTTGATGGAAAGCACAGGTCTTGGAATTACTGATATTCCACATAGAATATTGTCACAAATTTCATTATAAATAATTTATAATCACAGGTTGCAGCGTAAATCTTGACTTTACAAACTCGTATTTTCACAATATCGCTCAACGTTACTCTTACTGAATTTCTAATTGACTGAATTCCTCTCCTAGCTAATGCTCTTACATACCTAAGCCGACAATGGGCCAACATTCAATTGTATAACAGTTGATGCCTAGCAACCACTGAATATCTAGTAACCGTAGGCTGTCAATCATGTCCGACATTTGAACATCGATTTGGTCAGTGCTAACTAAGTTTACAGTTACAATAAACTATCATAGGCTGAATAGTGAATTCAAATGAATAATAAAGTGACCTAATTATTTGAAGTATCTCACATTTGTGACAATATCTACAGACAAGCTCAGTATTATAGAGAATATAATAATAACTATAAATAAAATTAGTATTTCACTGGAAACAGGCATTTCTCAGGTTTTGAAAAAGAAGTATAATTGTTTCAGACGTATATCCCAAAAAAATTATGCAAGTTATTCATGTGTATTCTCTGGAAAGTTACAGTTCTTCAGTGAAAGTACAGTAATTTTGGTATGTCACAGGAAAGACAGCTAGGTATTGACAAAGTATTCCGCAGGAAATACAAGCATTTCAGAGAAATACAGATATTTCACAGGTAATACAGGTAGGTATCAACGAAGTATTTCACAGGAAATATAAGCATTTTGGAAGAATAGAGGTATCTCAGCGGTAATATGAGTATTCCACTGATAGTTCAAGTATTCCTGGGTTTCCTGGAGGAAATATAGATATTTTGCAGGAATTACGTACATTTACTGCACGGACATATTTTAGGAAGTACTGTTCTTCAATATCCGTGAGGTACCCTTATAAAATACCACAAGGGATACAAATTTTTCACAGAAAATATTCTGTACGATAATTATATTGTTTACAAGTTTCGAGCAATGAATTAAACTTTTCTCCCAACAATTTGAATGCAGCTACATATCTCAGACTGCAATACAGTTAAATATATTCTCAAATTCAATAAAAAGCTATTATTTTCGGTAAATTACAGGTGCAGTATCAGAAGTTCCAATATTGGAGATATCCAGACCTGTATCGCAATCAGGTAATTTGAAATTGAGATCCTCAAATAGTTTCTTCGACAAATAACCGAGCTGGACATCTCTCGAATATCAGGTTCACAAATTCGTTCTTCCTTCCTACCGAGAAGAGGAATCCAAACGAAAGCGGGGCCGATAACGAAGCTCGCATTGTTACCCTTGACAGGACGAGCCTGCGCTAGAAGTGAGTGCAGATGACAGTTCGTAGGGTGGAATGGTCATTCGGAATAAAGAAAAGGCCCCTTCATTACACCACAAGAGGCTTTTCTTCAGATTTCTGTCGTTAATAGTTTACAATATACAAGATGATCCAAATAAAATACAATTTTGATACATTTTTGCTGTCCAATGATTTTTTTGTGTTACCATTGCAAGAGACATGTAATTTATCATTTCAAAAATGGGTTGAATCAAAATATTTGACATCAATGAAGTATTAACAGAAATAATTGAGTAAGAAGGAAAATTGATCGTTCTACAAACGTTTCCAGACATTTTCTGGAAGTAACATTTCTGAAGGTGCAACAGAACCAGAATCCGTCAAGAAAATATTACAACAGCAAATAATAAAACCGAAAGCAGCTGAAATTGCTTTCAATTGAGACGCATGTCAACGGAGGAAATAAAATGTCAGTTCCGTTGAGAGGTAGCTACGTGCGCACGGCGTCTCAACTCAAGTCGAAAGGTGCGAAGAGTCTGGATGTGTGTGACAGTTGAAGTCGGAGACGCTTGTACAATCTGCTATCGTGTCGTGCAGAGCTCAGCCCAGATTGAGGAGGTAATTGTGCTCTTTATAAATATTTTCACACGGGTACGTCAATCGTCAAACGCAAATGAGGAGAATTCTGTTCCTGAAATGTATAGGAAATTCAGCACGAGTAAATATTGTATTGCCTCATTTCCTTTTAAGGAATGAACATCCTAAAAATATATAATAGACAGAGAGATTCCAAAAGAACGCAAACCTTCCTCAATTAAAATTGGAAGGTCTAGCATTCCTCGCAAATCACGAATAACGTAATAAAAATAGTAAAAAACAAATCAGGAAATGTGAATTTGTGTCGCAAATCTCCTGCCTCAATATTTTCAATATTCAGTAAACATAAACTGAATTACGATACATGAGTTTTAAATCAGGTTTAGTGCAACTGCTCGATTCACACTGCTCTCGTCAAACTCCGTAAATCATCGGAATCTTCCGGGACGCTACGAATGTAGAAGGTTTCACGAACTGAAACATGTGAATAATAAATTAAGGTTTTTGTATGCGTTGTCTCCTGCTGTAGGTAGAGAGAGCAGGAGAGTCGCATGCAGGAGAGACGCCGCGCTTTCTCTCCTATGCTTCCCATTCTCTTTTCTCTCCCATGAGCTTTGTATTTTCACACGTCGCTGGTTCCTTTATGCCGCGAAATGTAACATGATTCATAATGTCGTCGAGTTGACTATTTACGAGTAGTTCCAAACTCATTCAGTGTTCAATTATTTTCGATCATTTTGTGTTCGTTTTTCACGTGTTGCTTCCATTTACCGTACAGAAATTGTATCGAATTTCAAACCTGAAATATTATTACGTTATTTGTTGTTCATTATAGAACATTACTCTTCTCGGAATCATCATATTTCAGACCCTGAATTACAATCCGAAATAGAAAACGAGTCAGCAAGGAAATCTGAATAATTGAATATTAATTATTATCTTGGGGATGTGCATTAGATATTGCATTTTAATGCAGCATCTAATTTTATTGCAAAAAAAATGCACGGTGAATTATTAAGGATATTTCATGAAGTTAAAGGAATGTAATCAGCAGTCTCTGCAAAACCGGAAGATCTACTTACTTACTACCAACACTTGGACGTTCTTCATTTTGATTTCACAGAGCGTTTTCAAGATAATTCAAATATGCATATATCGAGTAACAGATACCAATACTTTACCCTGGATTGTGGGCAATAGTATAGAAGGTTCAGAAAAGGGTTGGAATTTCTACCCTACTTTTCATACGGACACAGGTAATACACGCAGTAAATTGTAGCTTCAATATTTGTGCCTCTCTGTGACCAAATTTCATTTTTACACAAACGAAATGAAACATCGTGGTTAAAATTTATGCCTTTTGTTTAATTACATTATTTATGATATATGGGCAATGAGAATAATATTTTATTAACTTGTTCGACAGAACGTCCCTATATTATATAAAATTTATATCTGTTGATTATCCGCAAAATTTGATTTACGGGAATGTGTATTTAAAAATTATTTTTTGGGAACATAAATAATATGAAATAAAATTTATGAAATTATTATGAATTCCATACTCCAGGTTAAATCCAATAAAAGAGTGCTGCAATCTCAGCATTGGATATTTCAAAATGAGCATTCATCTATCGCTGACTCAATTATTTGTTTCTAAACTTAGGTTGAGTATTCGCTCCGTCGTTTTAAATACAGTATCGCCTGAAGCCTACCAACTTGCCTCTTTTCTTCGTCAAGTTTGAATTAAGGACCCTCTCCCCGGAATTTGCATCCCTTCTTTCATTTTACCATTGCAAATTTGTTAAACTCCCTTTTAAGATCTCGGAGATTTGAAGTGTTCGGAATATACAAACTTTCGAAGGTTTTTATTACTTGTCTCGCAGGGACGCTTTCAGATGTTCAAGTTGATCAGAAAACTATTCACTCAATACTTCAGCAAACCACTATCAGAATTTAACATACATATTTTTATTTTACATTCGAAATCTGCCACTCTTCGTTTCTGTGGCACAAAATTAACTACCATACTTCAATAAGCAAGCTCAAGTACTCCGTTATAACTACTCATGCATCTATTGAGGCAGACACATTTCATGCAACCGTCCCTAACGCACTCAGAATCAAGAATCAGCAGTTACTCTTCCTTAAATCTTTTTTCAAATTCTCCCATCACTCAAGCTTAGATTAACCTGATGTTAGTGTCCCACCAACACCTGAAATATTGCAATCTGTCACTGTTTCATCTAATCTAACACCAAAACTTCACCAGGTTCATATTTATCCCAATTTCATATATTCTATCAACTGTACTTTACTTCCTCCACATATAACAACATCATCGGCATACAATAATGCAACTATTATTATTAGTACTATCGACAGTAGAAAATTTTACTAATATATTTTGCTCATCCGGTAACCCTCCTCCAAAATTCTTTACTAGATATTCCAATGGAATAAATGTATTTCTCCCGAAATACCTAATAATCTGTGGAATATCTGTTTCCTTCTGGAATATATGTATACCTGGGAGTATACATGTACTTCCTAGAGAGTTCCTGTTGATTACTTCCTTGAAATGCCAAATTAATAATTGCATTTATGCCTGTACTTCCTATGAAATACGATGTACTTCCTGTGAAATACGAAGTACTTCCTATAAAATACCTGTACTTCCTTAGCAATATTCATTTCGTTCCTCTGAGATATCGGTATTTTCTTTGGAATAGCTTAAGAATGCCTGTATTATCTGTGATACTTTTGTGATATCAATGGTATAATAGTATATTGTGTGGCTAGGGACGAAACAAGACGATTTCAGCTGAGGGTGAGTGTTGCTTGCCCGAGCGAAGAGAGGGCCGGCATCACCCTCGGCTGAAATCGTGTTTTGACCCGTGCCACACACTGTATTTTTCATAATACCTGCATTGAAACTTTCCACATTACAAATTTGTCATAACAAAGTAAATATTTTTCTTTTGATTTCGCAGGTGATAAGTCGAGAGTAGCTGCTTGTGCTTCATCAATAAGATGTTGTGGTGTACTTGAAATTGTCGTTTTAATACTTTTTTTCTCGAAACTAATCGTCTTTTTAATTTAATTCACAGTTCCGAATACAACAACTGTCAAATTAACTAAGATTATATGATTTTAATTTAGAGATTGACAATGAACAAATGCGACTCTGCCAGGGATAAAACGATGTAAAAAATTAATTCCAGCGGGCAGAAACAAGCTTGTTTCTCCCCTCGGGCAGGAACAAGTCTATTTCTGCCCGGCTACACTCGCATTTGTCTGCAATTGTCTTGTTTCGACTGACAAAACAGGCGTTGAAACGCGTTGTTTCAATGCAGGTATTATGAAAATATATTTCCTGAGTAATATCCGTGGATGAAATGTACCTATTTCTGGCGAATACCTCTGAAATAAATATATTTCCTTTGGAACTATCTGGGAATACCAGTAATTCCTGTAAAACTTCAATATTTCATTCGAGATATCTGCTTCTTACTTTATTTGGAGTACCAGTATTTCCTGTTCAATTTCTGTGATTCTCATAGAATATCTGTACTTCCTAGGAAATAAAGATGGAAAACATAAATGTATTTTTTCCCTAATACCCCTGGCATATCTGTATTTCCTATGCTTGTATTTTCTGTGGAACATCTTAAAGTAATTCTATTTCTCATGATATATCTGAACTTCTCTAGAAAATATCTATTGATTACATGTAGGTATTTCCTGCGAAATACCTCCACAATACCATTATTTCCAGAAGAATTCCTGTATTTTATTTGGAATATCTGTCTAATCTTTCTCCCACTACGTATTTGTATTCCCTATGGAATTCCTATAATTTCCATAGAATGCCTGTACTTCCTAGGAAATAGCTATGGATGCCACATTTATATTTCCCTCGTAATACCTCTGAAATATCTGTATTTTCTATGCAACGCCTGTATTTTATGTGGAACATCTTGAAGTCTGTGAAATACCTGAACTTTTCTAAAGAATACCTATCGAAAACATGCAAATGTTTTCTGCATAATGCCTGTGAAATACCTCTAGGAAACCTTTATTTCCTGTGGCATTTCTGTATTCCAGTTGGAATATCTCTGTGAAATACCTGTATTTGCTGTAAAACATCTAGAAGTTATTCTCTAGAAGATATTGCAATGTTTATTGCTTGAAGAAATAGTTTATAATTAAATTCACTATTCAATAATTGAAGATGAAATAAAAGTCTGATTCTTCTGTATATCACAAACAACAGTATATTATTCATTCATCACTTAATACTAACTTAAACTAAGCCGCAGATATTTATTTTCAACTATTTATATACACTGATCACTTCACTGTTTGATATTCACTGCTTTGGATTCACCATTACACTACACTCAAATCGCTTGCTTGCGTTTATATATAGAAATATTCATTTCTCGAATGTTCTACCACATTTCTGAAATATTGCTGATGGTTTCCATCAAGAGGGGTGATGTGATGCGGCACAGCGCGACGCAACGAGGACGAAAGGCTCCGTCCATGCAAGATCACTTTTACGAGCCTCCACACTCTCGCACGTTACAATATCTATTGATTACATGCAGGTATTTTCTGCGAAATACCTCTACAACACCTTTATTTCCAGTAGAATTCCTGTATTTCATTTGGAATAGCTGCATTCTTCTGAGATGTCTCATTTTATTTGAAGTATTTGTATTTCCTGTGGAGCTCCTGTAATTTTTATAGAATACCTGTACTTTCTAAAAAATTGCCGTAGATATTATATATGTATTTCCTCCGTTATACTGGCATATCTGTATTTTCTGTGAAATGCCTGAACTGCCTGCGACACATCTCGAAGTATCTTTATTCTCAATGAGATATCTAGACTTTTCTAGGGAATATTTATCAATTACATTTAAATATTTCCTGCAAAATACCTGCAGAATATTTCTAGAGTATCTTTATCGCCTGTGCAGTGCCGGTATTTCATTTGGAATATCTATATTTTCTCTGAGATAATTTTATTTGAAGTACCTGTATTTCCTGTAGAATACCTGTCAATTACATGCAAATACTTCCTGCAAAATATCTTTAGAATATCTTTATTCCATGTGGGGTGCCTGTATTCCATTTGAAATATTATTTGAAGTACTTGTATTTTCTGTGGAATTTCTGTGATTACTATGGAATACTTGTACTTCCTAGGCAATACCTGTGGACGAAATACATGTACATATTTCCTTAGTGACTCTAAGTATCGGTATATTCTGTGGAATGTCTGTATTTTCTGTGGAGCATCTTGAAGTACCATCAATCCCAGTTGAATACTTGAACTTTTCAAAGGAATACCTATTCATCATATGTTGGTACTTCCTACAGAATACCTGCGAAATACCTTATTCCTCGTGTAGTACCCGTATTTTACTTGGAATATTTGTATTCTTCTTAGATGTCTGATTTTATGTAAGTATTATATATATTGCGGAATACCGGTGATTTCTATGGAATACTTGTTCTTCCAAGGAAATAGCCGTAAGCATCATATACGTATTTTCTTTGTAATATCTATATTTCTTACGGAAGCTTTTATTTTTTGTGGAACATTGATATATTTAAACTTTTTGAGGGAATACCTATTGATTACATAGAGCTACATCCTGCAAAGTACCTACGAAATACCAGTATAAAACCTTCGTTTCCTGCGGAATTCCTGTAATTTCTATGGAATATCCGTAATTCCTAGGAAATAGTTATGAATATTATATAAGTATTTCCTTCGATATACCTCTGGAATATCTATATTTTCTGTAAGATTCCTGTATTTTCTGTGGCTTCCTATTTCCAATGAAACACCAAAACTTTTCTAGAAAATACCTATCTATTATACCTCTCGCAAAATTATAGTAAAACAAACCATGGGCCGGGCACTCACCACATCATTAGTACAGGATAATCCCAATATAAAATAGGTTGAAAAACAGAGACGTCTTGGAATATTCTATTCAAATTGTATGATAAAAAAATTAAATTCGAAAGTTTTTTTATGTATTTATTTTATTATTCAATCAAACGTATCTACGTAAAGTCCACTATATATATATATATATATATATATATATATATATATATATATATATATATATATATATATATATATATATATATATATATATATATATATATATATATATATATATATATATATATATATATATATATATATATATATATATATATATATATATATATATATCTCTTCGCTAATATCACTACTACTGTTCTCATTATCCGAATCAACATTATTCACACATATTATAAATTTATTTGTAATATATTATTAATGTCTATGTATTACGCACACAGTTTCTCCAATTGTCGGATGTAATTTTTAAAACTTCTGAATTAATAACTTCTACCACTTTGTCACTGTTTGTTGGTGAATTGTTGGATCTTCTTATTCCATTTTTCAATTGGTTCCATATTATTTCAATCGGATTGAAGATACAATAATATGGAGGCAAAGGAAGCACAGTATGTCCCTGATTTTCTGCTGCCGTATCACAAAAATATTGTTTCGAGACGTTTTTGATTTTAACAACTTCTAATAACTGTGCTTTAGAATCATTTTCTTCGAAATACAGTTCATTTTCATACAAATAGCTCATAATCTCTTTTTTAGTATTATTTTGTGATGGAGCTTTATTAATTTGTCGTGAATGGTAGCTGACGTTGTCCATTACAATAACACTATTTGCGGGCAAGTTCGGCAAAAGTTCACTGGTGAACCACTTCTCGAATACATCAGCATTAATATTACTATGATAGTCGAATGAATAATGTTTCATATTTTTAGCTGATAAAAATATGCAATTGTCGACACATCCATGTAAAAATATAATTTGCTTCCCTCTCGTACCTGGTAAATTAACACTACACTGTTTGTCGCCATTCGTCCAATTTTTAGAAACTGTATCGTGTGAATCAAACCACGTTTCAAGATATATTATTGGGCATTGGTCTTCACGATATTTTTTAACTGATATTGAATATGCATGCCTCCATTTTTGCAATCTATAACTTTCCATTACAGTTTTACGTTTGTCCACTTTTTTAAACCGAAAGCCCATATTTTGCAAGGTATTATTTACAGTTCTCGCACAACAATTAATTTCTGGGCTATCACTTACAAGCCTTTGGTGTATCATGGTTATTGGCGGCAGTGTGTTTTCAGAATACATTCGGTACACCTTTCTCCTTATTACATCCAATTCGAAATTATCTAACACTCTGTGCTGCCTCGCATCATTTCGTTGTTTTCTTTCTGATATGCCAGAATGCACAATTTTGTATACAGTCCCATAAGGCACTTCTGTTAAATATGCAGTTCTTTTTACCGGACAGTCTTCGCCTTCTTTTTCCAAAGTACGATACACATTTAAAATTGATTCTTTTGATTCACTCGGCAAATGCTTCCGGTTTTTTTTTTGCAATTTTCAGTTGCTTCGTCTTAATTTAAAACTTCACGCCAAGGTCTCCACATTTTAGTGAATATATTATCTACAGTAAGACTGATAAAATTGAACTAAACCAAATTTGAGCTTCCATTTCGTTTAAACTGATTAAAAACAATTATTTGAAGGTTTTGCATCTTACTTTTCAAGGAAAAACTACTTAATACAGGCCTTTCCAGAACGGTGACCAACTCCATGCTGAGCCTGGCCAAATCCCTCGATTAGGAAGTCATGCAGTTTTACTATGTATAATTTTTCACGAAGTATACATTCATATATTTCTCACAGTATACCTGCGGAATATCTTCTATTTTCTGTGGATTGCCTGTATTCATTTGGAATATTAGAATTCTTCTGAGATACCTAATTTTATTTGAAATATAGAATTCTTGTGGTTCTCATAATTTATCTATAGTTCCCAGAAAATAGCAGTGGATATCATGTACATATTTCCTGTATTTTGTGTGGAATGCCTATATTTTTTGTGGCACTGCTTGAAGAATATTCAATGCCAATGAAATATCTGAACTTTTCTGGGCAATACCAATCAACTACATGTACGTATTTCCTGCAAAGTATCTGCGGAATACATCTAGCAAACCTTTTTTGCCTATGAGATGTCTGTATTCCATTTGAAACATCTGTAATTCCTCTAAGATTCTGAGTATCTGTATTTCCTGTAATTTCAATGGAATACTTCCTAAAAAATAGCCGTGGACAGCATATATGTATTACCTTCGTAATACCTCTAGCATATATGTATTCTTTGTGGATTACTTGTAATTTTTGTAAAATATCTTAAACTTCCTGCTCAATGAAACTCCTGAACTTTTCTAGGGAATATATGTAGGTATTTCCTGCAGAATACTCACGGAATACGTCCAAAATATTTTTATTTTTTGTGCGATTCCTGTATTTTTGTGAGTACCTTGACAATACAATGATTTTCAATGAAATATCTGAGCTTCTTACAAAATATACCCACTCGTGGATAATGTACGTATTTCCTGCGAAACAACTACGAGCTACTATATTTCCTGCGAAATACTTCAAAAATACTTTAATTTCCGATGAAATATGAAACTGCGAAATATCTATTTGTGCATTTAATAACGGAGACATACTACAACCCTGTTTTACATCAACGCCAATATTGAACAGATCACTTAAGCCACCATCTATCTAAGTATTTCTGCTGATGAAGGAATATTCCATCCTATTTGGGTTCAAATCGTCTTGTGAATAGAAATGCACGTATCTGATACGTTTACAAGTGATGGCAGACTTCCATGTCACAAACGATACTTTTTGCAGACAGTCTCATTGTTGTTGTATAATCTAGTCTTTTGATGTAAGTCAATACGTACAAAAAGTATTTTTCTTTGTAGATTAGATGTCTCCCTAGTAAGTACTTTGCCAGATGGATGCATCGAAATCGTCCTGAATAGAAATTCACTGTTCTAGGATACTTTGAACAGCAAGTGTAGGAATTTGAAGCTGAAAGAAGAATACTGCCAGCTAAATTAAGATCGTTTGTATTGATTTCCATGTTTTTCTACGTAGTTTTATTTAAAAAAATGTGCTGGAGACCTTCCGGCATAAATAGTTCATGTTGGCAGGAGCTTGATAGCCTTGTCATCGAACAGAAGTTATAAACGTTTATATCCAGTTGCTACCTCGCAGGTAGCAGCAAGCTCCCGGAACGTCGCGGCTTGGCGTCGGTAGCCCCCACCTCATTTCCGGTACAGATGATTGAAAGCTGCGCTGCACAGGGAAGGGTTAACGAGTTTACTTGTCTGCAAGTTGGATTGCATGTGACCGAGCCACGTAAAACTGATGTCGCTGTCATGTTCTGCTGTTATTACCTTTTTCAAGGAACATTTCAAGTACTACATTGAAGCATAGATAATAAGAAGAAAAGTTAGCATGAAAGTTTGTTTTTAATTCCACAAAATAGGCAGACAGTGGGACATACACCTCGAAATTCATTTTAAAAGTGCAGGATTTCAGGTGGACAATAATTTGAAAAAATTTTAAGATACTAATTTATTTGAAAGCGTGGTATATATGTGATGGCATCCTCTATTGTCATTCACTCTCACAAAGTGCAATCTGTACAATGCTTTGTACTACATTCCACGTGCAAGTGTGTTGTACTTCTAACATCAGACTTGCGGTAATCTTTTGACTTCTCTGTATCCTTCTATGCACAGAAGGAATTCCTTTCGTTTCTACTACGATTCAAGACAGAACTTTACAAAACTTACAGCATTTGTCGCAAAGATTTCCAAAGATTTTACGATTTACCTAATTAAAATTCTTACGACCATATCAGAAAGTTACTAGAGCTCCCTTGAGGAAATGCTGCTTTATCGGAACTTTTAACACCAGCAAATATACTTATCCACAAGACACACTAACTTTTGATATTTATACTCAGCAACAAAGATTTTTTGATCTGTTACTGAATCCAAATACCTCAAATTTTCATTCTAATATAATATGGGACTTCCTTAAGTTGGGATTCTGATACGACTGGACCTTCCTAATGTCAGTATTACATTAAAACGATCTATTGCACTTAAAAGTGCCAGAAGTATATATCAATATCTACCAATAATTCAGAAGCTAAAAGTAAAAAGAGAATTCTTGAAATACAACCCTTCACTCGAATAAATATCGATTAAATTCTGTAGGTTATTGCTCCCTAACTCTTGAAGCAGTGATTATCAAAGTTATAATATATATTTTGTTTGACCGAAAAAGTGATTAACAAAAATCTGGACCAAAATCTTAATTGGCAATTTCCCAAAATTAATTACTGTAATTGTATTTCTTGCACCAACTAATTAGCAAAACTAATAAGAAAAAATACAATACGGGCTATACGGGGTTTCCACAAAAGGAAATCTTAAAAGATATCAAGGGTAGTTAAAATTTTATACCCCAGAAAACCACAAAAATCCATTTTCTTTGTGGCGGTTGCTTCCTGCTGAATACCAGACTGCTTAAATTATTCAGGATTCAAGGATAGCGTAGCTTATTTGACGGAAAACTATTAATTATAGAGATCCAGTAACGAAGCAAGAATCAAAATCGATAGGGCAACCTTTTTGATTACCGTAAATCAAATTAAGTTGAATAAGAATAAGTCTGTAATGTTGATTTGTGCATCTAAAATTCTGAAATATATTTCAGTTATTGTTTCACTCTGTTGTAAGTAATGTAGATTGCATAAAATATGAGCAAGAAATTTGTCCATAGGATTGCTGAGGTCCAGTGGGACCAACTTGTCTCTATCTTCTTGACTTTTCTTTGTTTCTGGATCAAAATTATAATCAAGCTTCGTTCATAATAATCATTTGATCCAAAAAGTAAAAAGTATCTTCCTCAAAACGACTTTAAATCAAATTGAATGTTATGACTCTCGCCCGTTTTGGGCCGAGGAAAACCAACATATTCTCACTTTCTCGACTATTTTTCGATCATGATTAACTCAAATTACATTCATAGTCATCGTTCGATCAAAAAAATCACATGAAACCTCTGCAAAACGACTATAAATCAATTCAGATGCCTTCACGTCGAGTTAAGACAGCATTTTTTTTATTGTAACTTTTTTTCAGGATTATAATATCGTCATTATAGATCCAAAAATTTGGCGAATTCTCTTCAAAATATTTTCAAAACAACATCAAATTAAATTGAGTGTTGTGATTCGCCGCCGTTTTTGGGCCCGAGTAAACCAGCATACTTTACTCTTTCGATTGTTTTGATGATAATAAGTTCGAATATCATTTATAATCATAATTCGATCAAAAAATTTGGATAGATCTTCTTCAGAATAAAGTAAACCAACATCTTTTCAACTCTTTTGTTTTTTTTTTTGTTTCTAGATCACAATAATATACCTCTGTTTCATACGTAGTAATAAGTAGATCCGAAATATTGTATAAGTTCTCGTTAGAACTACTTCAAATCAACTTGAATGTTATGACTCTCAGTCATTGTTGAGCTATGATAAACCAGCATATTCTCATCCCACATTTCTGAATTATAAGCCAAGATTCATCTATAGTCATCATTCGATCCATACGAGTAAAAACTTGGATGGTCTGTCTTCAGATGTTCCTCCATCTACAATCATTATTTGATCAAGAAGGTTGGATAAATTCTTCTCAAAACGACTATACCAAAATTTGAATGTTGAGCCTTTTATATACTTTTAAATTGAGTTGAGTTAACATGTTTATTCTTTGGATAGTCTTCTTTTATTTCTCAATCATAATTATAAGCAATAATCATTATTCGAGCCCAAAAGTTGGGTAAATTTGCTTGGAAACGACTACAAATCAATTTGGTTGTTGTGACTCTCGGTCGTTCTTGGACTATGGTAAATCAGTATATTCCCTATTTTTCGACTTTTTTTGTTTTTGTATCATGATGATGAGCCAAAGTTTCATTTAGAGTTATTACTCGATCCAAAAAACGGGATAGACTTTCTTCGAAATGACTACAAATCCATTTGGTTGTTGTGACTCTCAGTTGTTAATGGGACCGAGATAAGACAGTATATTTTTTTTTTTCGAATGTTTTTTGTTTCTTGATGATCATGATGAACCTTAGTTTCATTCGTAGTCATTATTTGATTTAAAAATTGTTTTAGTTCTTGTTGAAACGACTTCAAGTCGACTTGGAAGTTGTGCCTTTCACTCTTTCGGCCATTCTAGAGTCGAGGTAAACCAGCATATTCTCGACTCTTCATTTCAGGATTATAAGCTAAGAATCATCCATAGTCATAATTCGATCCAAAAGAATACTAATCTGGATGTTATGACATGTCTATCAAATCTTCTTTCATTCATAATCATTATTTGATCCAGAAGGTTGAATAAATCCTCTTCAAAACGACTATACCCAAACTTGGCTGCTGTGCCTTTCATTTTACTGTTGAAGTGTTTACACTGTTTTATTTGTCAATAATAATGATGAACCTAAGTACCAAAAATAATCATTATTCGATCCGAAAGGCTAGTTGAATCTTCTTGGTTGTTGTGATTTGTATCATGATGATAAACCAAAGTTTTATTCATATTCATCATTCGGTTAGACAACTTATATCAGTTCTTGTTGAAACGACTTCAAATAAACTTGGAATCTGTGCCTTTCAATCATCCTTGAGTCGAGGTAAATCAACATATTCTCATCCCCCCATTTCTGGATTATGAGCCAAGATTCATCCGTACTCATTATGTTATCCAAACGAATACAAACTTGAATGTTGCGTCTGCAAATGTTCTTTCATCCACAATCATGATTTGATCAAGAAGGTTGGATAAATCTTCTTGACAATGACTATACTCAAACTTGGATGTTGTGTCTCTCATTTACTCTTCGGTACAGATGAGCTAACCTGTTTATACTCTTTTGACAGTCTACTTCAATTTCTTAATTATAATGATTAAAAAATGATCATTATTCGATCCGAGAAGCAGGATGAATTTTCTTGGAAACGACTACAAATCGATTTGGTTGTTGTGACTCTCAGTCATTTCTGGACCGAAGTAAGCTAGCAGATTTCCATTTTTTCGACTGTTTTTGTTTCTGGATCATGATAACAAACCTAAGTTTCATTCATAGAAGTAATTTGATTTGAAAATTGTATTAATTTGTTGAAACGATTTTAAATAAACTTGGATGTTGTGACTCTCAGTCATTCTTGAATCGAGATAAACAAGCAAACTCTCACTTTTTTGGATATTCCTGCATTTGATTCAAATGAATATAAACCTGAATGTTATGTCTATTAGATGTTCTTTCATTCACAATCATTATTCGATCAAGAAGGTTGAATAAATCGTCTTTAAAATGACCATAGCCAAACTTAAATGTTGTGCCTCTCAATTACTTTTTAACACAGATGAATTAACATTCTTACACTCTTTTGACAGTCTTCTTTTATTCCTTATTCATAATAATGAGCCAGAGTCTCAACAATAGAAAAGATGGGTAGATTTTCTTGGAAATGACTACAAATCAATTTGGGTATTGTGACTCTTAGTGTCTCATTCATTCTTGGATTAAGGTAAACCAATATATTCCCATTTTTTCAACTTTTTTTTTTTTGTTTTTCGATCATGATTATGAAACTAAGTTTCATTCATAATCGTCATTCGACTCGAAACTTGTATTAGTTCTAGTTGAAACGACTGCAAATAAACTTGAATGTTGTGTTTTTCAGTCATCATTGAATCATGGTAAACCAACATATTCTCATCCTCCCATTTCTGGATTATGAGCCAAGATTCATTCATTAGCATCATTCGAACCAAACGAATACAAAATTGGATGTTGTGTCTTCAGATGTCCTTCCATCGACAATCATTATTCGATCAAGAAGGTTGGATAAATCCTCTTCAGAACGACTATACCCGAAACTTGGATGTTGCGCCTTTCATATAGGTATCCTTGATGGGATTGGAAGTCTTCTTTTGTTTCATAATCATAATGATAAACTTAAATTTCAAAAATTATTATTATGATCATTATTAGATGCGAAAAGCAAGGTGAATCTTCGTGGGAATGACTACAAATCAATTTGGTTGTTGTGACTCTCAGTCAATCTCATAGACCCAGATAGACCAGCATGTTCCTATTTTGACGATTTTTTTGTATCTGCATCATGATGATGAACCTAAGTTTTATTCATAGTCATCATTTGATTTGAAAATTGTATTTGTTCTTGTTGAAACGACTTCAAATCGACTTGAAAGTTGTGCCTTCCCCTCTTTCAGTCATTCTTAAGTCGAGGTAAACCAGCATATTCTTGCCTCCCCATTTCTGGATTATGAGCCAAGATTCATCCATAGTCATCATTCGATCTGAACAGATATACATCTGAATGTTGTGTCTCTCAGATGTTCTTCCATTCACAATCATTATTCGATCTCTTCAAAACTACATTCAAGTTTAGATGTTGTGTCTCATTTACTTTTAGGCAAAGGTGAACCAACATATTTGACAGTCTTCTTTTATTCCTCAATAATAATAATAAGCTAAAGTTTCCAAAATAATCATTATTAGATCTAAAAAGCTGTTTGAACCTTCCTGGAAACGACTACAAATCAATTTGGTTGTTGTGACTCTCAATTATTCTTGGACCGACTATTTTTTGTTTCTGGATGATGATGATAAGCCCAAGTCTCATTCATATTGATAATAATTTGATTCGAAAATTGTATTAGTTCTTGTTGAAACGACTTCAAATAAACTTGGATGTTGTGACTCTCAGTTACTCTTGAGTCGAGGTGAACCAGCATACTCTCACTTTTATGACTATTTCCCTTTTTGATTCACACTAATATAAACTTGGATGTTCTTTCATTCGCAATCATTATCCGATGTAGAAGGTTCAATAAATCATCTTCAAAACGACTATACCAAAACTTGGATGTTGTACCTCCCATTCACTTTTAGGCCTAGATGAGCTAACGCCTTTTGACTGTCTTTTTTTTTTATTTCTCAATCATAATAATAAACCTCAGTTTTAGCAATAATCATTATTCGATCCGAAAAGTGAGGCAAATTTTCTTGGAAACGACTACAAAGCAATTAGGTTGTTGTGACTCTCAGACGTTCTTGGGTCGAGGTAAGCCAGCGTACTCTGATGTTTTCGACTTTTTTTGTTTCTAGATCATGATGATAGACCTAAATTTTATTTATAGTCATCATTTGATACGATAAGTTGTATTAGTTCTTGTTAAAACGACTTCAAATCGACTTGAATATTGTAATTCTCAATTAATGTTGAGTCGAGGTAGACTAGATGTTGTGTCTCTCAGGTGTACTTGTGTCATCATTTTGAATGTTCTTTTGTTTCTGAAACACGATGATAGACCCGTGTTTCATCCGCAGTCAATATTTGATCCAAAAGTTTGAAAAATCATCTTTAAAACGACTATATACCAAATTCGAATGTTGTGCCTTCTAGTTCATCTTGGGCAGAGATAAGTTGATATGTTTTAAATTTTTTAACAGTTCTTTTATCTCTGGATCATAATGTTGAACATAAGTTAAACTAACAGTTGGTTAAATCATCTTAAACACGACTACAATTCAATTTGGTTGTGACTCTCATTTGTTTTTGGGTCAAAGTAAGCCAACATGTTTCCACATTTAGATTTTTCTGTTCATGAATTGTGATGATGAAATTCGATACGAAACGTTGAATACTTGAATGTTGTGACTTCCAATTGTCTTTGGTCGACGTTCAGCACAAGACGTCGTTTACTTATTTGATATGTACGGATCAATTTCATGTTCAAATTGAATCATTATATGTAAATCAATCGTTGACAAAACAATGTTAGATGGTTGTTGTTCAGTGTTCATAACAAAGTTTTGAGAAGCGATAGTTTGCTTCTTCTTTATCTTTTATTATCCTCCCCTGGTAAGATAATACAATATAATAGCTTTTGCAAAATCCAGCATGCGAACTATCGTGACGTAATCCACACATTGTAGAATTCCTTCTAGGCGAACTCATTACATGTTAATGTTCTTGCACGATATTATTCTAACAAGACGATAAACTGTAAGATATGAGGCAGGAGCAGAACGTAAGTTAGCATGGCAAGGCGTAACGTTAACTTAACGTTAGGTTACGTTTACGTATAGCTCGTTCGAATGGCGTGCACCCGAGGCTATGAGATATCCCGTTTGCTTTGCGTTTCGCTCGCGTTTACAGGGTGCTGTGAACCCCGCTAGCTATGACGATCTTTATTGGAGAAGATAGCATTTTGATTCGAATACTTGTGAAGTTTTTGCCTGGTAATGTTATGAGGATTTATAACATGCATGGAAATATTAAAGCATCACAGAGTGTTAGTGCTTTACAACGCTTTTATTAAAACATTCTGCATGCAGCACATTTCCGTTTCAATGATTCATTTAATCACAATTTTCCATGATTTTATATGAGCTTTATCAAACGTATTTCCTTTATGAAATTATTATTTTCTCATTTCCTATCTTATTATTCTGGAAAGCTCGAATGCCTGCCTCTGAAATACATCAATATAATTTCATTTTAGACTTGTGGGATTAGATTAATACCCTCAACTAGAAATTCCGAGACGTGATCACAAAATTGTTCCTAAAAATCATACTATTTAAGAAATCATTATGAAAATCAATCAGGTCCTATTTGAATACATAAATATACAAATAAAATTGGAAAAAATATATTTTATAGAGTAAGACCTCCTCTTCTTAAAAAGCTGTATCAAAAGTTGCTCGCAAAATCACTGTGGTTACAATTTTTCATACTGTCAAAATTTGAGGTTAGGGCGCTCAAGTCTAAGATACCGTGTACTGCGATTGCACTTAAAGATTTTATGTTGAAAAAGAGTTCGTTAAAATGAAGCACGTATATTTTTCATCATACTAGGGGCTCCACCGTTGATATTAAAAGCATTTTGAATTCACTAAAAGCGGGAATTTGAATGAGAGCACAGATTTCTTTTTTTGTGGATTTTCATCATAACAACGTTGCATAATTCAGTATAGTTACACGGAACATACAATAAAAACTGGTTACCAATACATCCAGCAGATGGATAACTGTCAGGAGTGAAATATCACAATTAGTTATTCCATTGCGAACGTTCCAGATTAAATGAACCGCAGTTTTTCCGATACTGTTTTTGCGAAATTCAAATTATGCGACGCGACGTGGAGAGTAAATGTTTACTATAAAATACAATATTTGCTATCATTTACTGTTTTTTTACTGAGTTAATCTGCATGTGGAATTATCTGGCTTATTATTAAATTTGTTGTTATGGAGAAATATTAACTTTTATGTTTTTGCTCTCAAATATATCAAAAAAGCAACAATAATGTTTTTTATTAAATATGTTTTATTTCGTGGGCTATAAATACACAAATAAAATACATAGATTGAGAATAAAAAGATTGTTGCTGAAACGCCTAGACTAGACCTATTCGAATATTGAGATTCTCCGATTTTATATCGCATGACTTTTTGATGTTATTGACCGATACACGCTTTTTTTTAATTAGGTTTTCCGTGACAACATTTTGTATGCCTTTGTCACGTAAAATAGTTGAAAGTGATTTAAAACCTAATACTGAAAGGCATGCAATTTGCAACAGCCCAAAAAACTTGTTTCAACTATAAAACACATGTGAAAAATTGGCAAGCAACCCTTATTGGCACAAGGAAGGCAATTTACAAGATTTCCCCAAAATTTTCCACTTCCGTGCAACGATGAATGTATTTGAATTCTTCAATTGTTTATCACGCGACTGTTTGCATGCCTTTCAGTACTAGGCTTTAGCAAGATGTTGCTACTGAAAAGTTCAATTGAAAAAAATATAATTGGAGTTTGCACTATGACCGGCAAGCGTATATCAGTCAATAATCTTTCTATTTTTTTTTATACAAGGGTAGATTTCAAACCCCCAAAATAGTCAACAAGCTAAGAAACGTGTTAATTTATGCTACTGCTAATTGAAATACGTGCGATAGCTCGTTGAACTCGCTATGATATCTAGAAGAATGTGCAGAAGATCCGAACCCGCACATAAATAATTGTTTGCAAAAGTTATAAGCAATTGAAGATTCCAAAGTAAAGGGGTCTCCTTTTTTGAAAATTACTCGAAAATTATTGGTGCTAGAGGAATTTTACAAACAGATTCTTGAAGAGGAGGAAATGACCAAAAAAAAATGTTGACTTTCGGAGCTTAACTACCATTGTTGATACTTTCTATATGATGTTGAAAATAGGGCTCCGCGCGGTGCCGCTAGACTATCTTGAAAGCAACCGCTAATTACAGTAACTATTTTTACATGTATTAAATATTGATTTCAAAATTTGGAAAAATTACTGTGTCATCTAGACACTAGGGAGAAATAAAAAACCGCCAAGAAAAATTTTTTCATGCATTTGTTATCAAATGAAGCTATTTTTAAGTAATGATTTTTTTTTAGACTCATTTATGTTTCAAGATTGATAATTGTTAAACAAGAGGTCTCAGAATTATTTCGCTTTGTGTAGATAATTTGGTAACTATACTTAATTAAATTTTCAGCATACAATATTCTCAATTGTTATTATTTATTAGTTATGAATAATTAAAGCAACAAAATAACTTGAAAAGGCAAACAAAAGGGTTACAAATTCATTACTTAACAATAGCTTCATTTGATAATACATGCACAAAATTTTTTTTTCTGGATAGTTTTCTCCTCTTTTGAGCGTCCAGAAAACACAGTAATTTTCCTTGATTTTAAATTACTATTCAATACATGTAAAAATAGTTTTCTATATATATAGTTCGCAGCGCGGAGCCCTATTTTCAACATCAAATAAAAAGTATTAACAATTGAATTCAAGCTCCATGAGTCCACAATTTTTCTCAGAAATTTCCTTCTCTTTAAGAATCTGTTTGTAAAATTCCTCTAGCACCAACAGTTTTCGAGTACTTTCCAAAAAAGTAGACCCCTTTTCCTAGGAATCTTCAATTGTTTATAATTTTTGCAATTATTTATGTGCGGGTTTGAAACTTTTGCACATTTTCCTAAACGTCATAGCAAGTTCAACGTGCTATCGCACGTATTTTGATTCGAGGTAGCAGGAATTAACACGTTTTTTAACTTGTTGACTAGACTAAAAAGGCATGCGGTATAAAATCGGAGAACTCAACTGTCACCATTTCCCAGTCCAATTTTCCGAGACGTACGCAATTTGTAACTAGTTTGTGTCGACTATTCACAATCCGGAAGCATCAAATTCTGATAAATTCGGGTTGGAATTATTTGAAGAACAAGGGGTTGTCAGGCTCGAAGTATATAAAGCAAATAACTGCTTGAGAAATGTCGGCAGTATGTCAAAATGAAACTTTCAGATCATTCTGAAGACGCAGAATACTTTTGGATACAGAATTTTTGTGTTTCGCACGTTTATCGCCCTGTATTCACGTCTCCGCAGGGAAAAAATGTATGACAACGCAGTAATTAATAAAAGAAAAGCTGGATGTTTTGTTCGTGAGGCCGGTAAAACAGAGTGCTGTCTAATTAAGCTTCGCAGGCTTTCAAGCACTTTTCCGGATTCTGCAGGACGAACAAACAACATGATGCTTGGTTTATCTACTCAGCTACCAAATTTAGTTATTCCTGACCACCTTCAAAGTTGGTAGTCCACATATCATAACTGTAACGAACAGTGCTCCTAAAAAGTAGACCTCCAACACAGCAAAGATGTTAAACTGGTAGCGGTGACTAATATGTGTCAGGGACGAATGAAGTCATGAAAATTTCGGATAGCCCACTAGAAATTGAGGCAAATATAGATATACCAAAAGTTGTGTTGTTGTATTGCGAAGCTCATTTGATCATCAATTTATGTGATTAACCTGTTGCAGATATCAATAGAAGCTTATCGACAAACATCTTGACATTGAGTGTCGATGTCATTTCCTGTTAACAGCCAATAAAGTCAATAATCAATGATCAAGCAATGTCTTGTGCGGTCAAAGGTCACACATATTCCCAAGTAACCATGCGGTGTTGTACGTTGGAAACCACCAATGTTGCCGTCTACGATGTACGTGTAATTACGAAGCAACCAATTTCCATATTCTATCTCTGTCATGCTTAAGCTCAAGAGCTTCCAAACTGTCTCACTCTTCTTCTCTGCTGTGTAATTATTGTACGGTAATGAGACGTTCGGATGTGTGGCTGTGCCGACACTAGTGACGTCACGACTCGTCGCCTACTGGAAACGACTCCTGGTCTTTGTGATCAAGTATTATGTAATGACAGGCGAAGGACCAAGCGGAGCGAAGCAGCAAAAAGTTATTCTAAAAAAGATATCCTGGTCAAAGGCTTCAGGACCAATCATGGAATAAAATGTTGTCCAACTAAATTCTCAAGTATAATTAAATAAATACTATAATTAAGATTACCATCTAGAAGCAAGAGTTCACCTAATTTACTCGAAGATATCCAAGAAATGTTCGCAAAGGATTAGAAATCCTCTCTGTGATAGAGAAACTGAGTTAATGAAATATTAATGTATGTAAACCGAGAGAGAAGTTCAAATCTAATCTGTGTCTTCTGAAAAACGTTAATCGAACGCAACGTGATATCCGTAACGAGTCCTTTTGATGATTTACGTTCACTGAGTGAAAAAATTTCTAGAAATTCAATTTCCATTCGGAAGAAAGAATGTTCGTTTGCATTGCCATGCCAAATTCAAAGCCGTGATGAATATAAATGGAAAGGAGACACAGAATTTAATGTAAGCAATATCTGGATGGATGCGTTCGCAAATGAAATCCTATTCTTTGAGTTCTGTGCTCGATACCTCCAATATTGATTCAGCAAGATATTGAATAAAAAATATAGTCAACAATAACACTTTTTTTGAAATAGTTTGAAATATCGTGGAATGTCAATCAGACACACAAGATTACTTCAAATTAACAAAAACTGTCAAGAAAGAAGCGATTTGCAATACCAGTGTGGTTCGATAAATTCTCGACAGGAAATGTCCACCAAAATACTATTCAATAAGTGAAAACCTTCAGATGACACTGTGTAAGGTTTTAAACTTGTGTGTTTAGTAAATTTGTTGTAGCAGTGTCTTATGAATGAATAAAACTGAAGTTCATCCTGCGATTGAGTATACCGTTTTGAAAGGCTCAAGACCGGCAGAGATTCTACATAAAAGAATCTGCTCCTTCATTTTCAGCCGCACTGACTGCCACACTTCTCCGATGCTAGAAACTTGGTCCGCAGCTGGGTGCTAGACTTGCCACGAGACTTGTTAAGCCCGCCGCTCACGAAGCAATTTTGTTCACTTGATTTGCAGCAAGTTTTCTTGCTCTTTAGGCCACTTCAGGCTGTGCTTGGTGGGAGACTTATTTTTGCAGCACACGATGCAAGCTACGCCACTCATTCTGATTGAAGAACGTAGACTTGGTAGACTTGCTTATTACAAATATGGATGTTGCCGGAAATAATTGTTGTAAAATAAATAACAAGACAAAGAAAAAAGAAGGAAAAATTTTGGTTTGTCTAGAAAGTGACTTTTCACTCCTCTTCCAATAAAATTTCTACTGATTTGTACCTCAAAGCACTACAAGACACAATGCAGCTGATGCGATATACAGAGCAATGATTCAGTCACGTGATTTCGTCGTCCATTCTGATTGGCAGTGGACAGCAGCCAGCGGCGCAGCAAGTGCAAAAAATAGCACCGGATCTATCTTGTATAAAAGTCTTGTGACAAGTTTCTAGCTTCGGAGCAAGTAAGGCAATCAGCGCGGCTCCAAGTGAACGAAATTGCTTGAAAAATTGCATCGTGTGCGGTGGACTTTAGTCTCGCACAAAGCGCAGCTCAAATTGATCCAAAGCGCAAAGAAATTTGCTTCAAATCAAGAGAACACAATTGTTTCGTACTACTTCAGATGCAGTTTTGCAGGTATTATGTTGCCTTGTCTGTTCACATATTCCTCACCACTGTTCCTTTATCTTTTTCTTTTATTGTCTTTCCATTTATCCAAGTTAATCTTTTTTTTTCTCACTTCATTAAGGCTCTTATTAAAAGAAGGCGTGATATTTTTGTCTGACATTTCGAACAACACAATAACATAAACCTTTCTTCCACGCTATGGGGTATAATTTCGCTATTATACCGAGGATGCAGTCACTTTGATATATTTTCAAATTACCCAGCAATGCGTAGGTGAACGTAGATCTTTCTCCCATGAAAAACGTCATATGCCAAAAATGTAACATAGACCCTTCTTCGAGGGAAGGCTTTCATCGGAAAACAAAGCCAGTATATTTGCACTGAGCTATGAATACTCATACGGTTGAAAATTGGGTGATTGAATTCGGACGTTACCGTACGTCAATCTGTGTTGATGAACGCACAGGACGCCCAAAAACCGTTGTGACCAACGGAAACGTCGCGAAAATCCACAGTCTCATACTGAACGATTGTCGACTGGAGGTTCGAGAAATTTTTGAGGCCATAAACATCTTCACCACATTTTACGTGATGTTTTGGGTATGCAGAAGTTAACTACTCGTCTGAACATTTCTCAGGAATGTATAGACTTATTTGAAAGCAATGCCACAAAAACTTCGATATTTCATCACTGTAGATGAATCTTGGATTTATCATTACATGCCAAAGACAAAGAAGCAATCCAAACAATGGATTGGAACAGAGAAAAGTGTGCCTAAGATAGCCAAAACAGTCATGGTAACGATCTTCTGACGAACTCGACTTCTTAACTTTTTGTAGCTTTTTCAATGGACGGGAAACTTTAGCTCAAAATACACGAGGAGGATAACTGAGCATCAGACATTCGCCACTTTTTGAACCAATTCCTGTTCGGCGTTAGAGCTGGTGATTCCATCTCTAGCTAAAATTGTCAATTTTTTACTGTACATTTCTAAGTAGCGGCTTAACATTGAATTACTCGTTCTATCTGGGATGAATAACTGTAGGGACAATGAAAGAAAATTGTTTGTCGCAAATTTTATTGTAAATAATTTCTTAACACAGGTTACAGTGTGAATCTTCACTTTACAAACTCGTATTTTCACAATATCGCTCAAAGTTACTCTAACTGAATCTCTGAATGACTAAGCCGACAATGGGCCAACATTCAATTGTCTAACAGTTGTTGCCTGGCAACCACATAGCCTGTCAATCATGTCTGACAATTGAACATCGACCTTGTCAATACTAACTAGGATTATAGTTACAGCGAATCCAAATAAATAATAATTATGTGACCTAATTATATACATATATATATATATAAAAAATATTCCATATTTGTGATATGTTGATTGATTCACTCACACAATCTTGCGAGGATGCCTGGAGGAAGAAACTATGCGTTCATAGTTTTTTTTCGGGACATAGAAACCCGGTATTTCAATATTGTAGAATGCAATTGGATTTAGTGATTTATTTAACATTTAAATAACAACAAAAACAACAAAACACTTGTGAAAAATTGGATTTAACTTGTTGATACATCGATACCGAAAATAGTAATAATCATCCCTCTCCCAAGGGGTTGCAACTCTTTATAAAGGGGTGCGTAGGCTACCTCTCCCAAAACCAGTGGCTCTCAAACATGTTTATGCATTAATAAAGATCTTCGACTTGAAGTAACAATCATTGTTCAAGTGCAGACCCTTTTAAAGAAAAAAGAAAAATTTCAGTGAATGAAGTATAATATTATATTAAACTTCAATAAAATGATCGGGAAAACCACGTTAAAAAATACGCGCCAAGTACACTAACTCATAGATGGCGTGGAAACGTATGCATATTATGAAGAATATAACTTTAGAATGGCTTTTTCTCAGAAATGGTGGATCTGAGAGAAAAAAATGTTTAAACATTTTTGTAGTAAATTGAAAGTTCTACAATTTTATCATAAAACTAACTGTTTCGCTGAAAAATCCAAAAAACCAAACTATTAGTCGAACTTTATAGGAGTACTTCCAAATACAAGTGTCATTGGATGTTGTCAAATTATTTGAATCTTTTGGAGCCTAGAACTTTTTGTTAAACTAAGAATTATTGAAATTAACTATTGAATTGGTGTATGAAATTCATTATAGGTAAGATGAATACCAGAGTTAGAATATATTTATTCATGGAACAGTTTAAAACAAGTTATCATATGAAAAAAAAATTATCCAGGTGCCGACCGCACCTTATCTTCCCTGATCGGACTTACGACCAATTTGTCTGTGAATCGATACTGATTAATAGGATGCCGGACTTATAAATACTGGATTCTGACTTAAGTGTCGGAAAAATTGCTATTTCCGGTCAATTTTTCAAGTATCAGTCGATAGTGGAGGTCAAGTACTTCAAGACAAAGCCAGGGTGACAGGAAAAAACAACAATCGTAAGTTCGATCAGGGAAGTTGAATACGAAAATGAGTCACACTTAAGGGTGGCTCCTGGCCTCCCGGACTGGACATAGAGTAGCACCCTGGTTTTTTCTTAAAGTACTTGAACTTCACTATCGATAGGTACTAGTTTTAATTGTAAGTTCTTTCAGGGAAGCTGATCCCAAAAAAAAATACTGGAAGTAGCCATTTATAAAGTTTGGCATCATATTTGAACAAAATTCAAGAATAAATGCAATAAATTACGCATCCAAATTGAAGATAATGGATTTAAAATTCAAACTTAGTGGTATGCACGTCCATCTTTGTGTAAAGGTACGGTCACATAGCTTATGTTATGTTATGTCTGTATTATGTCATTATGTTGAGACCTATTAAAACTTATGAAACATGTCACATAGGTTATGTCATGTTCGTAATGTCATTTGACCTAACACAACAGTTGATTTCAACTCAACTTTCGGACGCTGTGTTATGTCTGCGCCGGCGCAGTTGACGGTTATCATTCTTTGACATTTCATATAACCTCAAAAGATGAAGGAAAATTTATTAATTACATTAATAGGAAGTAATCCTAAATCTTATTCATTATTATAACAATTATAAGAATTATAAACCTGTTGTGAGAAAGAAAATACATGGGAACGTTTATAAAATGTAAATAATCTCGTTATTGAAAATATGTAGTTCTAAAATCTTACACATGATGGCTTCAAGTCTTTGTGTCAGTTGACATAACATAACATACAAACATAACACAGACATGACATGACATAAGCTATGTGACCTTAGCTTTAGATATTTACAGACCACACAAACTTGGCTGTCAGATGCGCTGTTGCCTAGATCTGTTTCACCTGATGTAACTATAACTTTAGGAATACTGGGAGTAAACAGCATGTTGAATATTCACTCCACTTACGATACGTTAGACGCTTACGTAAGAAACGAGTTAATCGCGCATGCCCAATGAATTTTAGGTTAAATATCAGGCTGTTCTTGGAGAACTTCACAAAATATCGGACACCATCAACGGTCCAGTGAACTTATATGTCAATTCCAATAGACATGCGCATAAAAATCTGGTTTTTTACGTTTTCCTTAACGTATCAATATGGATTTTGTATTCATTGTCTGAAAACTGAATTCGAACGTTTATTTGAGTCTATTAAAACTGTTCAAACTAAATTGATATTAAAATTCGTAACTTTGCAAGAACAACATGACGTGGCTTTGTTTTATTCCAGCTTTTTCGGGGTTTCAAACGTAGTTGGTGCTGCTGAATCAGAAGCTTGAACATCTGTAGCAAGCATACAGTTATATAGCTTGCAATTTGAGCCCACCGACGGGCGAGGCCTCAAGATATCGTCAATTGTAAAATTTTCACCACATCGACGACTGTTCTTGTTTTCACGATTCTTAAATCATTGTGAGACTTTTTGGCAATAAAGTAAGTACTTTGTATTTAACAGGTCCAGGTATTTCAAATATTTCTGTTGGTGTTTTGTCCTGGACATGAATAAATGGATATCTCCTGCCCTAAATTTTATTTTAAACAATCACGAAGCTCGAAAATGGATTCCGTGAATTTTTATCTCCTCAATTCATCGGCCACAAACTGAGAAAAAATTCCAACAATTTTATGTCAACATCAACTCCATCCAAACACGACACAGTGAATTCCAAGGGATAATTTTCAAATTTCAATTGTAAATTAGTTCCCCATGCAAATACTTTGACCGCATGGAGAATGCCGCTATATTGGCAGCACTGGACTTGGAGATCACGTGACCCGACGTACATCATCGACAGCTTAACTCTAATGGCGCCCTCAAACTTATGTTAATTCCTCCAATTACTATGTGGGAATTGGTTAGTCTGCTCTTTCATCAACTAACTGCTTTTTACGCTGCCATTCGCTTCATGTAATTTTACAATGTAACTTTACAATGTAATTTTACAATGTAACTTTACAATGCAATTTTACTTCGGAACTTTGTGGCGATGCTTTGTCCAGGACTTTAATTCAAAGTGATTTTAATGTCGTTTATTTTTGCTGCATTTTGTACATGGGGTTCTTTTCATGTCCGGAAGTACATTCAAGACTGAATTCCCACAATTGCTTACGATGAGTTGTTGGGAATGATCTGTGGGTTGTATGACAGAAGTACTGCTGCTGATTGGGTTGATGGAAAAATGCTTGATTGAAATAAAGTTTTTTGTTCCTCCCGCGTGGAAAAGCGTTTATGAGGGTGGGAAATAGAAACCGCAGAGTTAGAACCATCATTAAGGCAATAAAACACAATGATCATCATTTCTCCCCCTTGAACAAATTCTTCTTCCCGCAAGAAAAGGGAAAAGGGCAAAAAATCCTGATCAAATAATCCATCCCACGAATCCCGGTGAATCTGTCTCGCGCCGTTGCAGCATCGTGCAACAGACTGCATCCTTCTTCTACTTCCTGTGAGGAACTTACAAGAAGTTAGTGTTATTGCGTGACAGGGGAACCATCGGAGGACGTCCGTACTGTCTCTAATGCGCCCCTCTATCGAGCGATGCCTCGCAAAAACAGGCCATTTGATTCGGAATAAACGACCCAATGATAGTCCGCGAAATGTTCATTTGAACGATCCTGTGTCTTCGCTCTAAATTCGCCTGGCTTCTCGATAAATTACCACGTTGCATCCGAGTGTCCTGCTTGAATTAGGACCTTGTTCCGGACTCCGGAGGGTGGGTGAATGCGCTGATGTTTTTCTAACAGGTAATGGTGGCGATATTTTCTTGTTAGATTGTGACTAACATTTTGTGATGAGTCTTCTATAATCACAATATCAAAACTCTCTTCCTTCAGCTCTTCTTTATCCTTTGATTAATTTATTATAAGAAATGGAGAAGCAGTGCTGCCACTCTCATAGCCAATATTGTTTGCTGACTGTCATTTCGAATAAAACAATCATGTAGCAAGCGAAAATGGCGCGTTAACAAGACTGCCAAGAAACTCGTTTAACTACGATATCATTTCAGAAGACGGTGTTAATTGCAGCTTGTAAACGTAAATATTTCAATTACCAACCTAATAAAGTTGAATAATAAAGTCACTATAGTACTTACACTTGAATACACAGCTGCAGAGATTCTGTTAGCTGAGATGGCTCGTACTCATAAGATATGCAACAGAGATTTACTTCAAATACTAGTGTATAATATATTAAAGCTTCCATTTATCAAATATTCAACAGTTATGAACCATAACGTACTTACAGTCAGAATAAAGAGTTTTTAGTGCTAATATACAGGAATGGCCACATTTTGAAGAAGAATATTAAAAAAGAGCCATTTATTTATCTTTAATAACAAAACAAACAATGATAAACTAATTCTTACTCTCTCCAGTCAATCCAATAAATTTTCTCGCAGCTTTCACTGATATTGGAATGAAAACATTACTTTTATACATTAGGCAGTTATAGTGCATTTGATTTTATACATAAGAGCCACATCATCCGCCTGCGAGAGTCGCATCATTCGCCAGCGATAGCCGCACGATGCTCTCGTGCCCCACTAAAGCTATCTTTGCTATAGCTTCAAATTTCAATCTGATATTCAATAAGGATGTCCTAATTTATCTCAAATTCCAAATAAAATTTGCACCCTGCGGTTCCAGGAGCTTCAGAATTCTATGTAGAGCGAAAATCAATCTTTGGCGACATCTTTATTCAAATTCATCTCATGCGCAACGTTTTATCCTTTTTGTCAATTTTAGGGATGTTTCTGGAAAGTATTATCTTCTCTGTTCGTCAAAACTTACGATACAGACATATGCCGAATAAAATCAAATTGAATATATATACAAAATACGAAAAGTCTCGTCAGAGCGCAAGAGATCTCTTGAAACTCTCACAAGATCTCTCAAGGGACCTTACAAGAGTATCGAAGATCTTAGGAGTCTCCAGTGAACTCACGACCTCCAAGAGATCTTGTGAGAGTCTCCTGAGAGTTCACGAGTCTCAAGAGATATTACGAGTCTCCAGAGAGTTTCAAGAGAATTTAGGAGGTTCAAGAAATCTCGCGACAATTTCAAGAAGTCCCGCCACAGTTGTTAAAACTAGTATTTATTTGGTTCAGCATCTTTTATTCTTATTTCATTCTAGTTCTCGTCTCACAGATTCGAGAAGATGCCACGAGTTGCAAGATTATCTTGCCTCGCACTGCAATGCCAGTAAAATGAGAAAACACATGCATCTGATTCAACCGGAGTTGTTTTTTCTAGTTTGTACTCGAATCGCAACGTTTTATCTGCGAGAGTCTTCAGGGAATTCACAAGTCTCAAGAGATATTGTGAGTCTCCAGAAAACTTGCGAGAATCTCAAGAGAATTCAGCAGGTTCAAGAAATCTTGCCAACTTCAAGATATTTCACAGCTGTTATTAGAACTATCATTCAATTTGATTTCACTGCTTTTATTCCTCTAGTTCTCGTCTCGCTGATTCCAGAAGACGCGACGAGTTGCGAGATTGTCTTGCCTCACACCGCACACATCCAGAGAACACGAAAAATCTCTTGAAATTCTCACAGGATCTCTCAATAGACCTTGCAAGAATATCGAGTAATTAGCGAGTCTCCAGAAAACCTGCGAATCTCGAGAGATCTTATGACAGTCTCCAGAGAACTCGTGAGTCGCAAGAGATATTGCAAGTCTCTGGAGAACTCACGAGAGTCTCAAAATCCACCTGACTAAAGAAATATCGCAACATTCACTAGAGCTAACACTCTTTACTTATATACACAAAATACGAGAGTTTCGTGAGAGCGCAAGAAATCTCTTGAAACTCTCACAAGATATCTCAAGTGACCTTGCAAGAATATCGAAGATCTTGAAAGCTTCCATAGAACTCGCGAATCCGAGAGATCTTACAGCTCACGAGTTTCAAGAGATATTGAAAGTCTCCAGAGAACTTGTGAGAGTCTCAACAGAATTCAGCAGGTTCAAGAAATCTCGCGACAGCTTCAAGAAATCCCGCCACAGTTGTGAAAACTAGTATTTAATTTGATTCAACAACTTTTATTGTTGTCATTCTAGTTCTCGTCTCGCAGTTTTGAGAAGACGCAACGAGTTTTGCGAGATTGTCTTGCTTCGCACTGCAATATCTGTAAAATGAGAAAGAACCTTCATCTGGTTCAACAGGAGTCGATTTTTCTAGTTTGTATTCCAATCACAACGTTTTATCTGCAAGAGTTGCCAGAGAACTCATAAGTTTCAAGAGATATTGTGAGTTTCCAGAGAACTTGTGAGAGTCTCAAAAGAAATTTTGCAAGTTCAAGAAATCTCGCGACAACTTCAAGAAATCACGCGACTGTTATTAGAACTAGTATCCAATTTAATTTCACAGCTTATATTCCTAAGTCATTCTAGAACTCGTCTCGCAGATTCGGGAAGACGCGACGAACTGCGATATTGTCTTGCCTCGCACTGCAATACCAGTAAAATGAGAAAGCACCTTTATCTGATACAACAAGACTCGTTTTTTCCAGTTTGTATTCCATTCGCAACGTTTTATCTTTATAATTGGGGATTTACGCACTTCTTCAATTTTCAGGATGTTTCTGGGAGGCATTTTCTTTTATGTTGTTTAATATGAATGTTATACAATGAAGATATTTGAAATAAAATCGGTTTAAATGGTAAAATTGCCATCAAATATTTATACTCACAAAATCCTAAGGAATACGAAAAATCTCTTGAACTCTCGCAAAATCTCTCAAGAGGCTTTGCAAAAGTATCGAGGATCCAGAGAGTCTCCAGAAAACCTGCGAGTCTCGAGAGATCTTACGACAGTCTCCAGAGAGCTTACAAGTCTCAAGAGATGTTGCGAGAGTCTCCGGAGAGCTCTAGAGAGTCTCAAAATCCAGCAGGCTTAAGAAATACCGCGACATTCACTGGAGCTACCATTCAGTTTAGTAAAATAATAATCTTGAACCGTTTGTATAATAAATTTTTAATGTCACATCATTTCTTCTTGAAAAGTTGGTTAGAAGAGCACGAGCCAGGGAATCATAGGAATTCAACAGGAAATATAAATAAATATATCTCAGAGGTACCCCGCAGGAAATACGTACACATTATCCAAGAGTATTTCAGGCAGTAAGGTTGAAAGCACTTATTCAAAGAAATAAAGGTAATCAATAAAAAAACAGGTATTCAGTTGGGAGTAATGGTATTCTTTATATATTCGAACAGAAATATAGATATTGCAGAAAATCCACGGATATTTCCTAAGAAGTGCAGGTATTCCTTAATAAGTACAGGTATCTTATTGAAACTACAGAAATTTCATTTAAAATACTAATATTCCATTGAAAAAAGTCCAATTAGAAATACAACTACTTTATTGGAAAAACTAATATTTCATTGGAAGTACAAGTATCTCATTGGCAATACAGGCATTCTACAGGACACACGATTATCTTTGAGTATTGCAATGATATTTCGCAGGAAATATGCGCATATAATCCAAATGCTTCTCCTAGGAAGTACAGGTATCCCCTAAAAAGAACAGGTATTCAATTGGAAGTTCAGGTATTTCTTAGGAATTACAGATATTCCATTAGAAATACTGGTCATCATATTAGAAGTACAGGTATCATATTGGAAGTACGGATGTTACATTGGAAGTGCAGATGTCACTTTGGAAGCACAAGTATTTAATTCCATTGGAAGTATAGATATTTCATTGGAAGTACAACTATTTTATTGGAAATAAAAGCATACTACAGGACATATAGTTATCTTTGATATATTCCAAAGGAAATACAGGAATTGCAGTGTTATTCCATTAGAAATATGTGCATATAATCCATGAGTATTCAATTGAAGTTCAGGTATAGCCTAGAAAGTACAAGTATTCCATTTAAAATATTGGAAGTACAGGTATCAAACCAAAAGTACAGATATTACATTGAAACTGCAGATATCACTTTGGAAGCACATATTATTTCATCGAGACTATAGGAATTCAATTGGAAGTTCAGGTATTTCCTGGGAATTACAGGTATTCCATTGGAAGTACTGGTATCATATTAGAAATAAAGATATCAAATTGGAAGTTCAGATATTAGACTATAAATGCAGGTATCACTTTGGAAGCACAGGTATTTAATTCCAGTGAAACTATAGATATTTCACTGGAAGTACAATTATTTAATTGGCAATAAAAGCATACTACAGGACAAATAGTTATCTCTGATATATTCCAAAGGAAATACAGATATTGCAGTGTTATTCCGTAAGAAATACGTGCATACAATCCATGAGTATTCAATTGAAGTTCAGGTATAGCCTAGAAAGTACAAGTATTCCATTCAAAATACAGGTATCCCATTGGAAGTACAGGTTTCAAACCAAAAGTACAGTTATTACATTGAAACTGCAGGTATCACTATGGAAGCACATATTATTTCATCGAGACTATAGGAATTTAATTAGGAGTTCAGGTATTTCCTGGGAATTACAGGTATTTTATTGGAAGTACTGGTATCATATTGGAAATAAAGATATCAAATTGGAAGTACAGATATTAGACTGAAAGCAAAGGTATTTCATTCCATTGAAAGTATAGGTATTTCATTGGAAGTACAACTATTTTATTGGCAATAAAGGCATACTACAGGACATATAGTTATCTTTGATATATTCCAAAGGAAATACAGGTATTGCAGTATTATGCCATAAGAAATACGTGCATATAATCCATGAGTATTCAATTGAAGTTCAGGTATTTCCTGGAAAGTACAAGTATTCCATTTAAAATACAGGTATCCCACTGGAAGCACAGGTATCAAGCCAAAAGTATGAAGATATTATATTGAAACTGCAGGTATCACTTTGGAAGTACAGATATTCCATGGGAAATATACCTATAAGAATCTAATTGGAAGTTCAGGTATTTTATTAAGAATACTGATATTCCATTGGGAGTACAAACAGTTACCCTTGAAGTATTCCAACGAAAATACAACTATCGCAGAGATATTTTGCAGGAAATACGTACATATAATCAATGGATATTACCTAAGAAGTACAGCTATTCCATTAGAAGTACAGGTATCACATTGTAAAGCACAAATATTTATTTGAATATGGATATTTCAGTGGAAGTGCATTTTATTGACCATACAGGCATTCTACAGGACAGGTATCCTCAAAGTATTGCAATGGAAAGAATTGTATTGCAGAGATATTTGGCAGTAAAATACGTGCATATAATCCATGGATATTTCCTAGGAGATGCAAGTATTCTTAAGAAAGTACATGTATTAATTTGGAAGTTCAGGTATTTTCTATGAAGTACAGGTATTCTACTGGAATACAGGTGTCACACTGGAAATGAAGTATTATATGGGAAGTACAGGTATCATTTTGGAAGTACAAATATTTCATAGAGAGTAGAGATATTCTATTGGAAATACTGGTATTCCATTGGAAGTACAAGAATTTTATTGGCAATAAGGCATTCTACAAGACAGGTACCTTCAAGGTATTGCAATGGAAAAACTGGCGCTGCAGAGATATTTGAATTTGGCAGTAAATACGTGCATATAGTCAATGGATATTTCTTTGAAGGTACAGGTATTCCTAAGAAAGTATAGGAATTCAATTGGAAGTTCAGGTATTTCCTAGGAAGTACAGGTATTCTATTGGAAATACAGATACCACATTGGAAGAAAAGTTATCACATTGGAAGTACAGGTATCACATTGAAAGTACAAATATCTCATTGAGAGAACAGATATTTTATTGGGAGTGCAAATATCCCGTGAGAATAACTACGTACGGAAATTATGATATGATTATTGTTACACCGTTCTATTCCTGATGATGGTGCTTTACTTATAGCTTGATTTTTATTAAATTTGCGCCTTGAAACGTGAGACTAGTGGATAGTGACAGAGAATCATCACTAATTATTCAACTTCTACAAATGAAGTAGGTCAGTATCCATGTATAAAATAAGCCCAATTCAGCAACTCAAGATGTGAAGCGAAAATGATGAGAAAGGATTTCTTACATTCCTGAATATGATAATGTGCATATCATAAACATCTGCAAATTTCTCCTACCCTTTTTCATGAGCCAAAATTGTCATTTGCATTGTCTGCAGACTGTAAGTGATCATTTTTTTCGCTTTATCACGTGAATGTGTGCAAATCTTTAATGTAGCTCAATTGGGCTTGCTTTATACATGAATACTAACCCATTTTAGTTGCAGACTGTAAATGACTAGTTATGATTTTCTGTAATCAAATCATGAATAATACATAAGTAGAAGAAGGAAGTATACGGTAATGTAAAAATGTGTATACTCATAATAATACTCATCAAAAGAGTATAACATCATCTAATGTGGATATACCACGAAACAAATAAATTGCTATTAAGAAAGTGAAGAGATCGTAAAATAGTCGTCCATTCTTATTCCAGAACTCGTGAGCAAATATTCAGCATAATTCCAGAAGTATAATATGCGCGCTTAGTGCCATTAAAGTCCAAGATGGCGTTCTTATATGCATGTGGCATCCCGAAACACAAAAAGAAGAGAACAATGATGAGTTAGAGCAAAGAAGGGGACCTTTTCCGTGTTTATGTCTAAAGAACCGAAAATGAAGAAATATGTAAGACATAAAGTCGCCATTGCGGGGCGCAGCACTAAGCAGCTCTGAGTTATGGCGACAAGCAGTGCCATCAAACAATGAGATGAGGACGAGGTGACCACAGCAAGCCTTCTCTTCCGGGGACGATACGCACCGTGCATAAAAATCACTTTCGACACAGGGGAGTGAACCCCTGAGATTCATTCGTTCTCTCTCTCGATAACTTTTATTACCTTTTATATATATACATATATATAATAATATTGCCAACAATATTAAAGTTCAGCTCTCGAAAAATTGCGCTAATGTAATAAATACTTTCAAACAAGTAAGAAGTTTCCCAAAGTTCTAGAAAACTATTTTCATTAAGTTTATATTATAATTCCATCTTCGTCCAATGAAAATCAATGAAAATAGTTTTCGTTCGCGTGGAAAGGGAAACAGGAAACTGTATCCCACAAATTCTAATCTAGATTTCAGTCGCTATTGACAGCACCGTAATTAACTTGATATATTAAAAAATAAAATTGAATTACAAATCACATGATAGAAATTTCTGAACCGAACAAGCGAAAAAGTACAGAAAGATTCAAGATATGGTCGCCATAATTATTTTCCTACGAGCATGTAAAAAAGTTATTTCAAACATTCCAATATAGTGTGGACAATTTTTTGCTCTTTAATTGTGATCGAGGGAACCATGACGACTCCTGTATCGATGTTGGACGGAATATGTAGAGCCTATTACAGCGTATCTTCATGTCATACAGTACACAACGGAAGTAAAGGAGTATGACCCTCCGTTTTTTATTATTTTCTTGAAAATATTTCGTGAAGCTTGATTATCAAATATATTTTTATGTGTTTCCGCAAAATATCGAGAGTAGCTTTATTCCACAAAAAAATTCTTGTGGATAGCAACAACATTTGCAACCCTAGGGTCACTAATTTCTCACGTGCTGACTCTTGGTAACTTTTAATTCCCCCGACTCGGTTTCGAAGTAAATCAAACAAGAACGGACATAAGTCGCAAGCACGTACAAAGGGCACTATAATTATTTGGACCATGCGTCCTAAACCTAACCGTCTAATTAGGTATTTGAACCAGAAACGCGACCACAGTTCCACGTTAGGGAATTTGGGAAACCTTTAATTAGTTTCTAAATTCATTTCTATTGGTTAAATCGCAAGACAGTGTGTGAATGGCACGTGACTATTCATGTGCAATTGATGTCAATAAAGGGTTATTATGGCGCTGCTGTGTGGGTTGGTAATTCGCTACGCAACAAATTGGTTTCGTGTTCGATTTGAACTGACTCCAAATTGAACACGTATTTTACCAATTATATTACGGAGAACATTAATTTTATTGTGTCTTTTAGGGAGTTTTTATCAACGACTCTTAGAATCAAAAGGATTAAATATAAAATTGTTTAACGGGAAGCGCAAAGCGTTAAACATTGAAAAGAGACGGCGAGAGTGTGAGGCACGCATGCGCACATCATTCAAGGCTATAGTGATGTGAAAATCTTAGTTTATAGATAAATTCCTGCAGTGGCTCATTCTATTCTCCTGCGGTAGCCAAATATTTTATGATACATATAAGGGACCATAACCATTTTATCACAATACAAATAAGTAAGAGCGTGATCATAAAAGTCATTTTAATAACTCTTTTTATGAATTACTGACTGTGCGATTTATGTCACCTAATGTATAAGATCTGAACATTATGACAGTTATTAGAATTTAATGGATACTTATATTATTAATTACTGCATTATTGTCGGGCGATTTTACGGATATTTTTATTGTTACTGCCCGTTGCAGACGGAAATCATCAGATAAACAATGAAATTTTTGAAAGAGATTTTACGAGAGTCTCGCAATGGCCATTGAGAATAAGAAACATGCTATATATTTTCAAGGATTGCCGTTTTTCTGAATAATCTGAAAACAATGATGAATTTTAGCATTGGAAGTTTGGATTTCGAGCAACCGATAAAATATTTGCAATGAACACATTGATTCAAAATTATTTACAATTATTTGAAATCAGAGTGTAAATTTATTCGTGATTTGATAATTCTAAACAGTGCGGTAGTTGAACTTTTCCAAATAGGTACTCGTTCGTTCATGGCATTCAAACATTCATTCATTAACTCAAACCCCGTTCACGGTAGCTCTAACGAATGCCCTACGTCTGTTTATTTTGCTGATTTACTGTTTACTAACAGGCCCGACCACCCTGACATCTATGTGTAAATACAATACACACACCTACACATCTGCAAGCGTTGATGATCCAACTGCGTGTATACGTACTGGAATTTCACGCTAAAATCGAACGCTGTTTCATCAACCGAAAAAACGTGGGTGTTTTGTAATTATTCGGGTTTTATTTGTTACCCGAGTTTTTTTACTGAGTTCCCTCTGAGTTATTTTGCGAATAGACTCAGACTTTTAAATGAAATACCCACGGATATAAATTTATTAGATTTATCAAGAGAATTCAAAAAATCTGTCAAGAAAAGTGCGCTTTCAGCCCCATCGATTGCTACGGAAACAGTAGGTCATAATTTTTGGGCTACAACTTCCCTAAATACTGATTTCTAAGATTCTACGGCTAGCAGCTCTAAATTTATGGATTGTTATAAGAATAGTAGGCAATCATTCAGAAGCTACAGCAGACTGAAATACTAAATTTAAATACTCTACAGCCAATCGTTTCCAGTTTATGCGACAAATTCCATAAGACGAAAGTAAAGTGCACTTTTGGCTCGGTCGATCTCAATGAAAATAGGATATGAGCATTCAGACGGTACTATTGTCTCAAATACCGAATTCTAATATTTTACGTACAATCTTTTTGAATTTATACGCGAAATTCAGAACAGACGATTGCAATCATAATGCGAAGTGTACAACTAGATGTTACAGAAGTACTTAATACAGAATTTTAATATTTTATGAGTAATTGTTCTGAATTTATGCGGAAAATTCAAAAAGTTTGTTATACAAAGTTCACAATTTTTGGATTATTTTAGAGGAAATACATGTATGTCACAATGAATACAAGTATTACTCGGATACTCCAAACGGAATACAAGCTTTCACGTGAAAAACCAAGTATTTTATGAGAAAATCTGGTATTCTACAGAAAATATAGGTACTCTAAAGGGAATATAGATATTCCTGGAGGATTCCAGAAAAAATACATGTATTTCAGAGTTGTTTTGCAAAAAAAGCGACCACATAATCACAAATATCCTTCTTAGTTCAAATATGTTATAGGAAATACCGACACTCAACAGAAAATACCGGTATTTCCACAGGGTATTCAAAAAAGTGCATCTGCAGAAATACAGGTATTCCACAGGAAATACTGGTATTTTACAAAAAAATACCGGTATTCTTTAAATGTTCCGGATATATTCTGCAGAACCATACATGTATTTTTGAATATTCCAGGAAATACGTACATGTGACCTATAGTTGCTCCCAATAAATTACATATATATCATAGAAAGTACAGGGTTTCCACAGAAAATATAAGTAATTTTAAAATATTCCCCAGAGAGAAAAGACTTTTTCGGGAAGTACAAGTATGCCTGGAGAAGGACAAGTGGACACAGGATATTCCAACGAAAATTCAAATATCTCGAAGGTATAGTGTAATTCACAGGTGTTTCCTAGGAAGTACAGGTATTTTATGAGAAGTACAGGTATTTTATAAGAAGTGCGAGCATTTCACAGCAAACACAGGCATTTCCGAGGTTTTCCACAGGGTATTGTAAAGAAATTTATGCAGGTATTACTTAAAAACTACAGATATTTCTTTAATGTTTCGAAAATAATCTGCAAAAATATCTTGAAGAGAGTACAAGTATTCTACAGAAAAGTATTTCTGAAGGATTTCGCAGAAAAGAAAGACTTACCAGAAAAATACAAGTATACCAGAAGAAGAACAGGTACTTCTAGAATATTTCAACATTCAAACAAGTGTAACCTGTCCTTTGAGAATTTTTGTCCTGGAGGTAGAAAAAGCTTAACATAATTGTATAAAAGGGACATTTGTTACATGACGTTTGTCTACCCAAGTTCCAACATACTTTATTAGATGAGGTCTTCTTTAAGCCCTACCTACTGCCTTGTACCAGTGAAACTGCGTGAAACTATTCCGTATTATTCACTCGCATGAGCGCAACAAGTGAATTTTGTTTAGTTAATCAATAAGGTTTGAGGCACCTGAAGACTGAATTTATCACTTCCTTCTCTTGACGTATTTAATTTCAAACACAAATATACATGGATAAAATTGTTGAAGTTGACTGGATAAGTGAATTTGAGTACTAATGTACATTTTTAGTTTTACACAAAATAATTCTTTCCACTTCTAAAGATGGCCGAGGTACAGCCGAAACTGTAAAGTAGGAAAGAGATATGTTAATAAAAATTTACTGAATTCCTGACATAGTTTTACTCAGTAATATAGATTTCGTATGGATATTCAATGAATAAAGTACTCTTTAATAAATTTAGAAGTTTAAAGAATAGATACCGCCACCACTGCTGGCATTAGATTGCTAACTTAGCCGATCTTGAATCATAGGAATACCGAACCTACCTGCTGCGATTCCTGGGGCTTGCCAAATTGCATTTTGAAGATATGGTGTAATCCACAAGTTTTTTTCTCAGAAGTTTTGATATTTCATGAAAAATACGTGTATTTTATAGGAAGTACATGCATTCCACATAAAATACAGATATTTTTGAGCTTTTTCACATCATTTCAGGAAAATACAGGTATTCAAAAAAAAAAAAAAAAAACAAAGATATTTTCAAGATGTTCCAAAATACTTTGCAGAAAATACAGATATTTTAAGATATTTCGCAGGGAATACGTACAATGTACATTTAATCTCTGATTGCTCTCAAGGAATTACAGATTTTTTTTAGGAAGTACAGATATTCCACAGTAAATACAAGTATTTTTGAGATATTCCTCAGAAAAAAAGAGACTTTCCAGGAGAGTACAAGTGTATTACAAAAAAAAAGATATTTTAAAGGTTCGGATATTTTCTAGAAAGGAAACAGAGGCAATTCCAAAGTTTTTCACAGAAGAAATATATGCGATTCAGTGAAATTACAAAAAAAATTACCGATGTTTTTGAAAAATACAGCTATTTTTTAGATGTTCTGGGAATACTCTGCAGAAAATTCAGGTATTTTAATGTATTCCATATTATAATCTATAGTTGTTGCCAAGAAATTCTATATATTTTATAGGAAGTACAGGAGCTCTTCAGGAGATACAAGTGTTTTTGGGGTATTTCCCAGGAAAAGAAGACTTTAGAGGAAAATACAAGTATGCCTTCGGAAGGACAGATGTATACAGAAAATGTAAGTAGGTACTTCGAGGATATTTCAATAGAAATTCAGGATTTTTTTAGGTATAGTGTAATTCACGGATTTTTTCCAGGAAGTACAAGTATTTTGTAGAAAGTACAAGAAATACAGATAATTCCGGGACTTTTCACAGGGTATTCTAGCAATTCAGGAAAATACAGGTATTACAGATAAAATTACAGGTATTTAAAAGTAAAACAGATATATCTCAGACGTTTCAGAGATAATCTGCGGAAAATACAGCTATTTCGAAATATTCTGCAGGAAATACGTACATGATTGTACCCAAGGGATTACAGATATTTTATAGAAAGTACAGGTGTTCCACAGGAAATACAAGTATTTTTGAGGTATTCCTTAGAGGAAATAGATTTTCCACGGGAATACAAGTAGATACTTCTGGAATATCCCAACGGAAATTCAAATATTCTGAAGATAACTTTTTGTTGATAAATCTAAGAACGTCGAACAAATTGAGATCAAATCCACTGATGATTCAGTAACGAAACCAATACGCATGTACTTGAGGCCTTGGCCTTCCTACGGCTGCCGTGTCACGAGCATTTCTTAGGAAGTACAGGCATTTCAATAGAAATACAGGTATTTCCTAAGAAGTACAGGTATTTCATAGGAAATACAGGTATTCTAGAACAAAAAAGACAGGAGTTTCAGAAAAAATACTGGTATCCCGTAGTAAATATCACTTACTGGAAAAGTAGGGTACGAAATTTCAGGAAGTGGTTACCCTATCAGGAATAGGTAATAATCAGATGATGCTAAATCAAAGAAGTATCGAGAATGATCAATTTACTCTTTGGCAGGTTTTCAGAATATTTTTGTGATTTCTCGTTGATAATATTAGCAATAATGTTCCGCAGCTACTATATTGTCTTATTGCAAGCAATATATGGAGTCCTCAAAGAAGAATTTTTCCTGCTTATTTCTGTACACGAAAACTTGTGGTCCAAGGGAAGCCAGGATATTCCCACTCTTTTGACACTTTTTTTCTTTCAAGAAGACTACAATAATATTTGGAGTACTCAACATTGTATACCTATTGATTGAATGTCACACTATCATCCTAGCAACTGAAGTCTGGGCCAACTATTCATTAATTACCTTCTCCTACAGGATATAGTTTTACAAACCGTTTATTGCAAACGATAAAAAAGCGTGAACATCAAAATACAGCTATGAAATACCAAATGTATTTCATACTTTCTTCAATGAACAGTCTGGTCGTTTTTCAATCGTATTGAATCGATTGCAATTATAGGCATAAAAAGTTATATAAAATTCAGCATTGAGTAAAAGTAAAGGTAGTATAATAGAATAAGGGCAAGCAACATGCAAATTGGAGCAATGAGAATCACAGCTTAAGGAAATTCTTTCTGGAATAAATGGATAAATTAGATTAATGGGAATTTGATTATATGTATGAATTAACTATTAAACAAAATTGATAAGTTCCAAATTCCCCATAAGTCCTATAATTACAGTAGTCGCTAAATACTTTTTGAAGATTGCCGGAATTTAATCCGACTATACAATTAGGTGCCCAGCACTTAAAAATAATTTTCGTAGCGATTTATTAAGTAATTAACATGATTAACCTAAAAGCGTTTAAATATTTTCTATAGTGCTCTTGATCACGAACGCAATAGAGAAAATGTAAACATTCGCGTCCGTCAAATTCAGGGCGCTAACTGTACTGGACGTTGGACAGCTAAACTCGATTTAGGGAGGCCCTGTCGCTTCGCAATTAAGGGGGGATTCCTGGGTAGGGATGTCGGGAATGGGATGTCAGGTGCCAGGGCTCGGCAACGGTCAGCGGGGCGCCACCCGCCGTGTTCGCTGCCGGCGTATTGATCAGCACAGCTAGAGGGCGCACCACGTGCTACACCAACTACCAACATTCGACACCGCAAAATTCAACCCACTGCTTACCTCCGAATTTACATTCTACACACTGAAATCCCTATTCCAGGAACTAATAATTTGATATCTACACAATATTTTCTGTTACATAAAAGTAATTGAATATGTGCATGTGAACGAACCAGGGTTATTTCACATTATGTAAAAATCACCATGGATAATAGATATTAAAATCTGGAGCACGCGAATCTGTAATATGCTCAGAAGGAGCGGCAATGGACTATCCAATATTGATAATAAATAATCCGGGGGCATTGGCCAATTCAAAAACAAAAACTGAAGTTTATCGCTCATCAAACATTTAAAAATTAATGAATATTTAATTTTACTTTACTTATTTACCTGGCTCAGGCCATCAATTTTATTTCGTACAATGTAGCGCTCACGAGGAGGTCAGGCATCAAAGAATCAGAAAGTGAAGAACTTACTTTATGTATTATCGCAACTCCTCGATTATTTCTTAAATCTCAAGACGATCTATATAAATCTGGCAAGACATCACAACTGTAGAACTAACAAGTGTTATCAACGCTATCTCTGTTACAAAAACAGAACTTACAAGTTTCTGCGCAGTGGCTTCTTTATACATGACAGGTATCTTTGTTTATACAATTGCTTATTATATATAGGAATAACAGAATTGAGAAATCTACTCCTTTCAAAGTTCATAATATTGAGTTGACCTGACAGAATTCTAATTCCAGTGGAAAATGGACCTCGAGTAAGATTCCGTATTAGCTTCTCTAAAAATAAATCAGTTAAGACTGATCAAAACCTTAAATCCTTCAAATACATAGCGAACCAAAACAAAAGAACGAAACAAAAAACATTCGAGGGATCGAGAGACTAAAATCGAGAACAAGCGAAAAAACAGAGATGCGAGAGAGGATTTCAGACTACCAGGTCGGAATTCAATTAGTGCTGTTCACAATGCGATAGCGAAGGAGACTTCGAAGCAAGAGAAAGAAGGATGAATTCTACTATCCACCTTTGAGTTTGTGCTACAGCTATAGACAAGTGTCCGCATAAACTCTAGTTTGGTATGTAACCTCAATTATGAACAAGGTGTAGATATTTCGCACTCTATGCTCTAGTATGAGAAATTCTAGAATTTAGAATTTGGAGTCACCAGGAATGTCTCACACATATTCCAATTAAATGATACGAGTTAGGAGTACTTTATAAACTTGGAATCAGCAGAACTTCACAATTCGATTACTGAAACAATTCAAAATCTGGAATTCCGGCAATTCCATTGTCAATTCTATAAAGTTTTTGAGTTATCGAAATATTCTTTCCCATATCTTCTTCTTTACCGCTATCATATATATTTTTATATAAGTCACTATTTAGCAATACATTTGGATCTTTGCTTACCTCGGTAATTCTATTTTTTACATGTTGTATAATAGGCTAAAGAGAGCTAGCACATTTCTTGAAAATTAGATTGTCTGCACAAGTTTATCGCACTGTCACAGAAGACAGCTGGGGTAAACAGTTGAAGTCTGTACTACCATCTATGAGCGGTGAATGAACTAACTGTTATTCTCAACATTTAAAGAAAACCATTCAACGATTCATTCAAAGAAAACGGTGGAATATTAGAAGGAACTGAATTCTAAAATAATGAATTTAGAGAATAATTTATTCGAAAATATTGCCACAATTCGCATAGCTTCTATTCTTGTAGAACAGAAAACATAACCTACAAATGTAACTAAACCAAATATTGAGACAACGCGCTGGAAATCTGATGAAGTTTCGTCACTTAGATGAACTGGAGCTAAACACACATGACGTTAGCAGTCTGATAGCTCTAAAATAAAATTCAGATGGCGGACATTGAGCTAACTACTGTTGCAAGCTCATGGTACACTGCGCATGTCTTCAGAATCAACACCTACTAATGTTTGATGGCCAAAAAATTTTGCAAGCATAAATAAGCAAATGTTATCAGCAAATAGCACAAACCTTGCGAATAGCTGTTCATATCTGGAAAGAAGCGTAGTGCTTGGCCGCACGTTTTGCAGACATGGGTATGGGCTGGCTGACTGTGGGTTTACTGGACGCACGAAAGCAGAGGGGTGCGGTGGGCACTGCACCGCACTCACCTGCAACAAGCAACACATTGAAGCTAAGCAACATAACACTACAACACACACACATAAACGCACATATCAACGCAGATTTAAAATATCTTAAGGTGCTTGCTACGAAAACACTGCCATCTGTTAGTCAAACGCTTGAAACAACTAAAACCACATCAATACTATAGATGAAGTATTGTTGGATGTCGGTTTTTGTAGCAAGCTCCTCAAGTTATTCAATTATTTGCACTGAATTTGCGTTTGAGAACATTCAAGAAATTATTTTAGTCAGTTGTCAGACATTTGAGTAATAGTGCAATGTTGCAAAATGTGATTGTTGCGCTAAAACGTATTTGATTGGTTCGCTGACTGTCTGGCGACGTTCTGATTGGTTTAAAATGTTCGGAACCACTGAATGGGAGTATATAAATGTATGTGCGCGATTTTAGATGATTATTTAATATTGTGCGACAATTTTCAAAGTAAAAAATGTACTATTAAGACACAATTTTGCAAGATGATTAAAAAAATGCATTAGAGAATAGACATGTTAAAAATCTTGAAATCATCACAAACTAAGCTTCAATTCTTCATTTATTTCGTTGTTTGATTTGAAAGCTGGCGTCTTTGTATCCGAAAACAGGTAAACGTCCATCAAGAATTCGGTCAACGTGCCTTACTCACGCGAATAGCGGATTAGGGGCGGACAGGACGGAGTATAACGTCGATACCGCAAAAATTAGTAGATACCATGAATGAACGCTATAAAAGTATAAACCAATGACCGAATTCTTTTGTTTGACGGAAATATATCACGAAATTAGCTTTATGAAGCCGCGCCTGTTCGCAGTCGAACCGGTGACACCAAATCGATTTTTATGGAATTAAAATGATTGAATTTGAATAGGAGTTGAGAGTGGAAAGTTTGCCCACGGACACAATTATTCCAAAAAATGGAAGAATCATCTAGATGATGAAAGCGCATTTTTGACAGCACATGAATGCTTGTTACTTCAGAGATTTCGCAAATTACCATCTCTCACAATTACTGAGCTTGAAATCAAGCAGTTTGGGCATACTTACGAAACAGCAGCTTCCATTTAGTACTAGTTTCAAGTTGACTTTTTGATAGGTACATAATTTATGCATGTACAAACTCAAAAATACCTTTTAATCTTCATTGTTTAGTTATTGATTGACGGGAGGTCAAATGCTGTACCTTTAAATAATAATTTGATCTTTATCAAAGCTATACGCTATGTCAGTAGCGACGGACGCGACTCCATGCGGTAGAAGTTATAAGCTCTTTACTAATACTGACTAGAGCTGTCAAAACAAATATAAAAGACCATAAAGCCAAACTGTGTTTTTGAGGCAAATAAATATGGAAAATCCTTTGAAAAAGTGGAGATCATAGGGACAAGGTTTAATTTATTGTGTGTCTGAGTGTTCGCACACACAACTGCGCAATGGTGAACTGAAATTTCATTCATTTCCGAATCGCGAATGGGCGTAAGAAACTATGAAAAAGTTATCTTCTCAGTTTGTTTTTATGCAATAGTACATACTATCAATCCTTGCACTCTTATGATATTCATTCAACTGTGCTGGACGATTCCAAATCATTGACTGGTCAGTCTTGAAGCAGATACCTTCTGTGTTAATTTATATGCAAACTGCAGCTGTATGTTTGCAGTTGCAACTAATATTAACAATTTTTCGACCTAAATTTACCTGCATTATTAAATTTTTACAGCAATCATGTAAAAAACACAGACTTATTATTATATTAGCGAGCTTCAGAAATAAGCAGTTGATGTTTTTTAAATTGTATAATGTAAATATAGGTAAATCAACTTCTTGAGACCTGCATCAAAGTACTACTGTCATTGTAACAAACTTTCTGCTAATTCTGAGTGCCAGTTTTGCAAATTTCGTGAGTACGTCAAAATTTGTGGGTTGTCACGATTTTAAATATCTTAGTAAATAGATGCCAAGTGTCGCCACCAGGACGGCGCTCGCGCCGCGCACAACGCTACTGACATGGCGTATATAAAAAAATACACCAAAAGTAAACAAATTTTCATCCAATAATAATAATTCATTCTAATAAACTTCAAATTCGCGTTAAACAAGTCATTGAATGAATCCCGGACAGATTTGACAACTGTACATGATAATAGTGACATCTACGGCTAAAGTTGTAACTGAGTTTTTATCTATTTGAATACACTTCAGTTGACATATCCCTAATGTCATATATATCTATGGGCATTGTTTCACTTCAAACAAGTAATTGAATAATTTCATCTTCCACAATCACTGAACTTGAATTAAAGCAATTTGTACAAACCTACGAAACAGCAGCTTTTATTTGGTATCAGTTTCAAGTCTGTAAATAGTATAGTTGCTGAGAACTCAGCGTCACGCCAGCCAGCCAGACAGCCAAAGTGAATATAATAGCGCTTTTTTCCGAAAAATGCGCTAAAAATGTACTACTCAAAATATATGACTGGTTTACCATAGGGGTGTGTCGTTGAACAATTTCAACCTTGATATTACGCTTTATCTTATTTATATAGCATATACTTCCGTATGACGGCAGTCTCGCTATATAAATAATTATAATTTTATCGCGATAAAATATAATTAATGTTTATTTAGCTAGAATATATAATTAACTTCGTTAATATCGCTGTTATGTTTAGTAATATTTAATATTTATTAGTGCATAGTTCGTTAATATAGCGGATTGCATGACGCAAATAATTTTAAATTTAATCACAAAATAACAGCAAAATAGCTTCATGTACTTTATGAAATTCATAATTTATATTTCAATTAGATTATTGCCGATGTGCAATAAATAGAAATACTTAATATGCCTTCATTCCCTTTTTTAGGATTCCTGTATGATTCAAGATGCCTGTTGTAATTCTTTTCCAGGAAACTGTACATGTAGGTAAACCCTAATCAATAAAATTGCAGCTCTATCACCATGCAAAGATTTCCTAAGCAAATATATCAATCAATGTACATTATGTCATTTTGGCATTGTGAGCCAGGCTTCGCCTATCGCCCAGTCAAGCGTCCATTCACCGGCGTTGTGTTAATAAACAGCTGAGTTAAGCAATCTGCAAACCCGCTTTACAAACAACATTTTCCCGCCCGGTGACACGTTTCATGAAAAATACACTGGATATGTTCCACACAAACACATTTTGAGGTAATGTCTGATTACCAACCTGAAAAAAATACTGAATTTTGGATATTTGGAGTGATTGCCGCAAATGAAGGTTTAAATAATAAAACTCTGACGTGAACATCACGTGACTTACTTGTACATCATTGGATGTATATAATACGATGTTATTTTGTGTTTGATCATATATATCATTGGATTGAATAATCAAACACAAAATCTAATCGTTCCACAGTTAATCGTTTTGGATTTACTCAAGAGATTCTAAAAGTCTGTCAAGTAAAATGTGCTTTCAGCCAAATCAGTTGCTATGGAAACAGTAGGCCATTATTCTTATACTACAACATTCCTAAATACTGATTTCCAAAATTCTACGAATTACAAACAGATCTGATTTTATGCCCAAAATTAAAGAACTAATTCCTACTAAAGTGCACTTCCGGTTCAGTCTATTGTTATGAAAATAGTAGGCAATCATTCAGATGCTACAGCAGACTGAAATACCAAATTTCAATATTCTACACCTGATCGTTTCGAATTTATGCGAAAAATCCAAAAGACTGTCAAATAAAGTGCACATCCGGCTTGGTGGATATCAATAAAAATAGGATGTAAGCATCTAGATGGTATAATCGTCCTAAATACTGAATTCTAGCAATCTACGTTTAATCGTTTTGGATTTATGCGGAAAATTTAAAAAATGTTTCGAATAAAGTGCTCTTCCGGCTTAGTCGATAGCAATCATAATGCAAAGTGAACAACTAGATATTATAAAATTGCCTAATACAAAATTTAAATATTCTACGGCTGATTGTTTCGAACTTATGCGGAAAATTCGAAAAGTCTGTCATATAAAGTGCACTTCCGGCTCAACCGATTGGTCCAAAAATAGAAGATGGCCATTCAGATGCTGCAGCAATTTTAAATGCTGAATTCCAATATCCTACGGCTGATCATTCTGGATTTATGCGGAAAATTATAAAAGTCTCAAGTAAAGTGCACTTCTTGTTCAGTCGATCGTAATCATAATTCAAGATGTACAATAAGATGTTATAGAAGTTCTTTATACGAAATTTCAATATGCTATGGCTCATCACTCTAGATTTATGCAAAATTTTTTTTTTTTAAATAAAGTGCACTTCTGGCTTGGTCGATTCATACAGAAATAGCAGATGACCATTCTGATACATCAAGTTCAAATACTGAATTTCAACATCCTACGGTTGATCATTCTGGATTTATTAGAAAAAATCGAAAAAAGTTTCAAGTAAAGTGCACTTCCGGTACAGACGATTGGAACCATAATACGAGGTGCACAACTAGACCCTATACCAGTCTTAAATACAAAATTTCAACATTATATGTTCAACCAGTTTTGAGATTTGCGAGTTACGTACGCACGAACATACGTACCGACAAACCAAAAATAGTCAAAATGGATTCAGGGATGCTCGAAACGGATATTTCTATCAAAATCTCGATAGGTGAATTTTGTCAGTTTCACAATACTTTCTTGTACTTAGTACTGTAACGATACCCTTTCGCTGATGGCGTGGTTGTTACTTTTGACGTCGTTTTTGAAAACTGCTAACGGTGTGCTCGGGCGCCAATACGGTCGGTGACGCAGTTTTTTATGACGGACGGCTGGATAGCTCAGACGGGAAGGGTCAAGGTTGTCAGAAATAATTATCAGGAGGTAGGTATCACAATGAGATTTATTCACACACAAAAATACGACGACGATGAACATAGAACGTTATTTTACAGAACTCTTACACGATGATAACTTTGGCGGACGGTGACGGACAGCTGAACATGACACTCGACACCAGCGGTCGCAGTACGGACCCAGGCGGTCGCAGATGACGAGAAGTCGTTTCTATGTGGGTGGAACAAAACTTGCTCCCTCACAGTGATTCTACGTTAATATGGTTCGATACTGTGAAGTCACCAGGTGACTCCTCCAGCAGTGCTTCTACGTTAAAAATAATCGACGCTTCGAAATCACGAAGACTTCTTCAGCGGAGCTTCTACGTTAAATAATCAACACTTCGAAATCACGAAGACTTCTTCAGCGGTGCTTCTAAATAATCCAAAAAAAAATTCTAAGTTCAAAAACAGCAAAAATATTCTAAGTTCAAAACAGCAAAAATATTCAAAGTTTAAAACAGCAAAAATATTCTAAGTTCCTTTTACGGACTTAGAAAAAACAAAACAAACTCACAAATTGTGTCGGACAGCTGTGCTAACGGATTTAGCACAAAAACTTCACTTGGACGGTACACACTCTGAAGATGACGCTCGGTATCGGAACTGGTAGCGTACTTGAAACGGCTGCTCAGAAGACTTGACTTACAAAGAAGTGACTTAAGTCGGCCAGAAGGCCTTATTTATACCCATAATTTAATGAAACGTTACTTAACATGTTTTAAAAATTGAATCCATATTAGCGCTAGCAATAATATAAAGAAGAAATACAGAAAAAAGAAGAAGTCATTTTTCAAATACACATTTTGTTACAATAATACATTTCTTATCACTCTCCTGTCGACTACATCCTTTTCTGATTTTATTTCCTTAATATTAAAATTATTCTAAATAATTTTCACATCGGTCGATAATATAGAAATTGTCAAGTGTCGGATCTAGTTTGTATATGGTCAACGGTGGCGCGGAATGTCAAACAACAACAAAATATACAATATACAATATACAACATATTTACAGGACAACAGTGGATTACACTTTATTACGGTGAGACATAAGACATAAATACAGATCACACGATCTCAACTTCTTTTGATTTCAGGTGTTTTTAAAAACCTAACCTTATTCGTCCACATGTGAAAGATAGTAATCGGTATTGGAGCAGCTGAAAACGGATGAATAAACGGTACGTGATGTTGTAGGTTGATACAGAGTTACTGAATTTAAATTTTACAGGGTGCGCAAGAAGTGAAATAAAATTATGATGGACTAAAAATGTTTGACGGTGGCAGAAGGCTCTGGGATGTGCGACAGTGACGGATTTTGGGGCCTAATTCGTTACAGTAAAAGTAAGTAAAAATTGTCAAATTATTAAATGAATCAGTTGAAAACATCAAAAATTAATGAGTACAGGGATTTGTATTGAGTTTTTCATTAGTAGTATAAGTGGGCGAGTTCTAGGTCAGTCACACTGCAACCCACACAACATTAATGCAAACCAAGATCCTTCCCTGTATATAAATACTAGCATACCGAGCAATGAGCGTACAAAAGTAATTCTACAATTTTTGTGTTCTTATAAATGTGCTGATTGAATTAATTCTTTCGGTAATCACATAAAATGTATTGGGAACGATTATTTCTCAGGATATTGTACTATTTATAAACTCAACGTGTAGCACGATATATTTTTAATATGTACATATTTATGATTATGATTTCAGTTCAACATAAACAACTTATATTGTTTATTTGATAGATCGTATCGAAAAAAATATTATTATGCGACTTCTTATAGCAAAAAGAAAATTCAGATCAGAGCGGAGTGAAAAGTGTGCCCGAATCACAGAAAAATTGTAATAACAATTGAAGTATCCCATAAATCATGATCAAAATCAATAGGATTCTAATATGATATATAATTAATCGACAAAAAAAAATTATCATGATTGGTGAAGATTAGCGATCTAAAACGTAATTAATTACAGATCAAATATTATACTTTATTATATTTATTTGAAAACATATAATTAACGTATTATATCTTTTATCAATAATTACTTATCAAAGTTGGAATGAAAATGTATTCAATTGATGTATTAACGAGTATTAATGAATGTCATTACGAAAATTGATTTTGAAAAGATATGAATACATATTTATTGAGCTCTACAACCGGTACATGCACACTACTATGCATGAAAAAATTGAAAAACATAATATTTTCTGTCTACCAATGGTCAACATTTTTCAAATAAATTACACAGTAGAATTGAATAGTAAATTTATGTTTGGGCTGGTTTCTGGTTCATACGAGGGTCCAAAATATGTTTCTCTTGTATTTATTTATCATTCTATCACAGAATATATATTGCAGATGAAAACTTGAGGGTAAACTTTTATAAGTAAAATGTAGCCTGTAATAAAATCGTGTACTATCGAAAAATTGTGCATACCTAAAAACAGAGTAATTAAAAGTTCAAAGTTATTTTCAGCGAAAAAATCAAGTCAATTAGTTAATTAGTACAAGAGTTATGAATTTTTTAATATAAAACAGTACCAAGTGCTGCTATTATCACTGCACTCAGCGTATGCGTAGCTTCAAGCGCCTAGCGTTTGTTAAGCTACTTTTTAATTGTAAATAGATGAATATTTGACGTGAAAATATGAGCGGCTTATTGTTCTATGGAACAAATTATTTTATGGATTATTTTATCGGCTTGGGAGTTGAAAAACATCCGGAAAACAAACTCTTTCAATGTGATTGCAAGTAGTTTCCATAATAAACGTAAATGGACAATTATCAATTAATAATAGTAACTAATTCATAGCAAATATGATTGCCAAACCGATAATACATCAAATGAAGAAATATGTAGGAGTATTCCATGTTTCTATGTTAATATATTGTAGTAATTTATTTAACAAGTCCCACATAAAAATTTATCTGATATAAAACAACATTCTTCTTGCGTTGTGGCAATGAGTAAAGGCTGTTAGCTTTTACGTAACATAGAAAAGATAATATGGAAAAGATTAGTCGTGCTTGAGTATGGTATGAGTATTTTTCAAGCATTTCTTCAAGAAGCTTAAGAGATTTCAGAGCTCTCCTAAATAATACATGGGAGCTTCTAAATATAAATTTTGAGCAAAATCGGTCCAGCGATTTGAACGTGAGATGAATCAGTATTGCAATGGTTTCAAATGGGCGTGATGTACGGTTGCGGCACAGTCGTGCCATGGTTAGAAAATACTGTATAATACCCAGAAATACAATTCCACATGCGCAATAGTAAATTCAATATGCGGTACTGCTTGCCCCACAATCTTTCTGCACGTTTTGGTCACTGGTGGAGATGATTTTTTTATCCTAATTGGTCCTAGCCGTTCAGATTTTGAGAAAATAGTAACAAAGTCTTCTGAATAAAAGCTGGAAGCTTCCAAATATAAATTTTGAGCAGAATCAGTCTAGCGATTTAAACGTGGGATGAATCAGTACTTTAAATGGTTTGAAATTGGCGTGAGGTACGGTTGCGGCACAGCCATACCATGGCTGGGAAATACTGCACAATACCCTAAAATACAATACCACATGTGCAATAGTAGATTAAATATGCGGTACTGCAAGCCCTACAAGTTTTCTGTACATTTTGGTTACTGGTGGACAGAAATTTTCACGTAGATTATTGGTCCTTACCTGCCAGATTCTGGAAAAGTGAGAACCAGTAAGAACAAATTCTTTTAAATTAATTATGGGAACTTTTTGATATGAACTTTGAGCAAAATCAGTCCAGCGATTTGAACGTGGGATGAATCAATACAGCAAATGGTTTGAAATGGGCGTGATGTACGGTTGCGGCACAGCCGTGCCATGGTTGAAAAATATCGTACAATACCCAGAAATACAATACCGCATGCGCAATAGTAGATAAATTATGCGGTACTGCATGCCCTACAAGCCTCCTGTACTTTTTGTTTACAAGTGGAGATGAAATTTTTATGTGAACTGGTCCTCAACTTTCAGATTTTGGAAAAGTAAAAACATATTCTTCTGAACGAAATACGAAAATTTCTGAATATAAATTTTGGACCAAATCGGTCAAGCGATTGAAACGTGGGATGAATCAGTACTTAGAATAGTTTGAAATTAAGGTGGGTACGACTTTGGCACAGCCGTGCCATGACTGTAAAATACTGTAAAATATTTAGAAATACAATACCACATGTGCAATAGAAGATTAAATTTGCGGCTCTGCATACCCCACAATCTTTCAAATCAAAATTTCCATATAATCTGGAAGCAGATTTAGGAGGAATAAGAACAGATTCTTCCAAATGAATGTTGATAGCTTGTAAATTTAGATTTTGAGCAAAATCAGTCAAGCGATACAAACGTGGGATGAATCAGTATTTTACATGGTTTGAAATAGGCGTGGGGTATGGCTGCGGCAGAGCCGTGCCATGGTTGAAGAATAATGTACAATATTCAAAAATGCAATACCACATTTGCAACAGTAGATTAAATGTGCGGTACTGTATGCCCCACCAGGTTTTTGTGCTTTTTGGTGACTAGTGGAGGTGAAATTTTCTTTTAAACTAGTCTTTGGCTTTCAGATTTTGTAAAAATAAGAACAGATTCTTCTGAATAAAAGCTGAAAGCTTCTAAATATAAGTTTCGAGCAAAATCAGCCTAGCGATTTAAACGTGGAATAAATCAGTACTTTGAATGGTTTGAAATAGGTGTGCCATGTCTAGAGAATACTGTTCAATAAAAAAAAAACAATACCATTCATGCAATAGTAGATTAAATATGCGATACTGTATACCCCACAAGCTTTCTATACATTTTGATTACTAGTGGTGGTGAAATTCCCATATAAATTAGTCCTGCCTTTTCACATTTTGTAAAAGTAAGAATAGATTCTTCTTAATAAAAGCTGAAAGCTTCTAAATATAAATTTTGAGTAAAATCGATCTGACGATTCAAACGTGAGATGAGTCAGTACTTTGAATGGTTTGAAATGAGCGTGCGGTATGGTTGCGGCACAGTCGTGCCATGGCTGAGAATGACTGTACGAAACCCAGAAATACTATACCCCATGTGTAATAGTAAATTAAATATGCGGTACTGCATGCCTCACAAGCTTTGGTTACTAGTAGAGGTTGAATTTTCATGTAAATTGGTCGTTTTCTTACGGATTTTGGAAAAGTAAGAACAGATTCTTCTGAATAAAAGCTAGAAGCATCTCAATATGAATTTTAAGCAAAATCAGTCTACCAATTCAAATTTGGGATGAATCAGTACTTTAAGTAGTTTGAAATGAGTGTGAAGTACGATTGCGGAACAGCCGTGCCAAGACTGAAAAATACTGTACAGTACCTAGAAATATAATACCTCATAAGCTTTCTATACTGTTTGGTTACTAGTGGAGGTGAAATTTTCTAATAGACTGGTCTTCAGCTTTAGGGTTTTGAAAAAAATAATAATAGATTCTCCTAAATAATATATGGATACTTCTAAATATGAGTTTTGAGCAAAATCGGTCCAACGATTCAAACGTGGGTGGAATCAGTACTTTAAATGGTTTGAATTGTGAATGGGGTACGGTTTTGACACAGCCGTGCTATGATTGTAAAGTATTGTGCAATATCCAGTAATACAATACCACATGTGCGATAATAGATTAAATATGCGGTACTGTATGCCCCACAAGCTTTCTGTATTTATTGGTTACTAGTGGAGGTGAAATTTTTATATAAATTGGTCCTTACTTTTCAGATTTAGGGAAAGTAAGAACAGATTCTTCTGAATGAAAGCTGGGAACTTTTAAATAAGAGTTTTGAGCAAAATCGGTCCAGCGATTTAAGCGTGGGATGAATCAGTACTTCAAATGGTTTGAAATTGGCATGAAGTATAGTTGCAGCACAGCCATGGATGGAAAAACTATACAGTATCCAAAAATATAAAACCACATGTGCAATAGTAGATTAAATATGCTGTACTGCATGCCCCACAAGTTTTCTGTACTTTTTGGTCACTAAAAGAGGGCAAATTTCCATTTAAATTGGTCCTTAATTTTCAGATCTAAGAAAAATAAGAGCAAATTCTCTTAAATAATATAAGGAAGCTTTTAAATATGAATTTTGAGCAAAATTGATCCAGCGATTTGAACGTGGGATGAATCAGTACTTTGAATGTTTTGAAATGAGCGTGGGATACGGTTGTGACTCAGTCGTGCCATGGTTAGAAAATACTGTATAATACTCAAAAGTACAATACCACATGTGCAATAGTAAATTCAATATGCGGTACTGCTTGCCCCACAATCTTTCTGCACGTTTTGGTCACTAGTGGAGGTGAATTTTAATCTTTATTGGTCCCAGCCGTTCAGATTTTGAGAAAATAGTGACAGTCTTCTAAATAAAAGCTGGAAGCTTCTTAATATATATTTTGAGCAGAATCAGTTTAGCGATTTAGACGTGGGATGAATCAGTACTATGAATGGTTTGAAATTGGCGTGAGGTACGGTTGCGGTACAGCCGTACCATGGCTGGAAAATTCTGTACAATATCCAGAAATATACAACTACATGTGCAATAATAGATTAAATATGTGGCACTGTATGCCCCACAAGCTTTCCTTATTTTTTGGTTACTAGAGGAAGTGAAATTTTTATGTAAATTGGTACTTATCATTCGGATTTTGGAAAAGTGAGAACATATTATTCTAAATAATTACTGGAAGCTTATGAATATAAGTTTTGAGCGAAATTTGCATAGCGATTCAAACGTGGGATGAATCAGTACTATAAATGGTTTGAGAATGGCGTGGGTACGGTTGCGGCACAACCGTGCCATGACTGAAAAATACTGGACAATACCTAAAAATACAATACCACATGTGCATTAGTAGAATTAATTTGCGGTACTGCATACCCCGCAACCTTTTTGTACTTTTTGGTTATCAATAGGGGTGAAACTCCAGATTTTGGGAAAATAAAACTAGATTCTTCTAAATAAAATATGGAAGTATGTGAATATGAATTTTGAGCGAAATTGGTCAAGCAATTCGAGCGTACGATAAATCCGTATTTTTAATGGTTTAAAATAGGCGTGTGGTACGACTGCGGCTTAGCCGCGCTATGATTGCAGAACGAACCAATCACACGGTTACCGTGTATTCAGGCAATAAAATGAAGTTATTGAACAAAATTACAGAACAGATATGGTACGGTTGCAGCACGAATTGGTACAATCGCCGTACAATTCCTTGCAATGCGGATGAATGCCAGTGCTGAGGGCACCTCAAGTATATTTTACATCGTACCAATATTAGCTCTTGAAGAAACTGTCTTCAAGGTGGGTCTTTCTATTGCTCATTGCTGACCAAACCGGAATTGGTTTGCCACTGTTCAAACAATTGTGTACCAAAAAAGGCGAAGACCGTTCCTTGAGCTGGAAAGTTAATAGCAACTGTTTTTTGGGATTCGCAGGAGAGAATTTTCGGCCTCTATTTGTGAAAAGGTGCAGATTATTGGCCTGCTTTTAAAAAGGTTAAGTAATACAGAATATCGACATTTAAATTAATGTATATACTTAATCCTAAATTATCCTATAAATTTGTACTCATTGAAAACTGTATACAGTCTATTCAAATAGTTATATAGACTGTAAATCTCATGAAATCAATATTCCAATGGTCAAATATACCGCACACATATTGAATTGAATAAATGTACATACTTTCGCTCAATATAGTTGTATCTCTGTGATTATTTCAAATGAATCACATTCGATAATTAATAAAATATATAGCGCATTCGTTTCGTTTTGATGCACAAAAATAATCATTTTTGGAAATAACAATTATGATAAATTGGTCTGGTATCTAAACAATTGACAGAATGATGAAAACCGTGAAAATGCCGGAAGCGAGTTTGTTGTTGTGTGCAGACATCACAATTCACAATAATGACGAGTTTCTTGAACACAAAAAAAGAATTAAGGGTGAATATATTAAGTTAAAAAATTCATTGCGTCTACATAAAATGAGAAAATATGGAACAGTGAGCAAATTTTTCAAGAAAGATAAGCTGAGCTTCAATTTCATGCTTATAAAAGCTTCGGATTTTAAACATCTTCAAAATTTTGAGGATTTGGTTCAAGTCAAATATTTTTATTTTAAATACTACAAAAATTATTGTAAATATCTCGAAGAGTTATGTGCGACGGTATGAGCGACAACTCAAGTATCAAGTGGGATATGATCGTTTCTCGACTTGATTGGGGTGCATCAGTTGACAGTACGGAGCCCCTGAATTTACAGTCGTACAAAGAGATTCATATAATCCGTGATCTGCTAATTGGGGACAAACAAAAATTACTCCAATCACTCAAGCATCAAGTGAGGTATAATCGATTTCCGGCTCTGATGGGATGCACCTGTAACTTAATTCTCTTATAATTGGAAAAGAAATAATTTTGGAAATATAGTTTATATTTTATAGATGAACAGTCGATAAACGGCAAGCATTTTTTTTCTTTTGATAACTCAAGTATCAAATGGGATATTAACGATCAGCTTCGGATCAACTTCACTGGGATGCATCAGTGAATTGGTTTCATATTTTCTATCATACGATGTTTTGCGAGTGGCGTGCAGTCCATATCTGCAGGGTGTGCACTGCACACCCTATGAAAACATTAGAAATTACGTAAATAAAATTAATATAATTGTTCATTGAATACTTCATTTTAATTCACAAATTTTCATTATAGAATCAGAGAAAGAGCGTATTTTATCTATTCATGCAACCAGAAATACGAGTGCGCCTCGCGGGCCACTCTGCTATATATTTGAAACGAATGTCGACGCTTGAGGTGCAGACTTCTCGCCTGCACGGCGAGCGAGGTCTGTTTAGCATAGTCAGTATAAGGAAAGTGAAGGAATAGAGTCTGACAGAGAAAAAGCATACCGAAATTAGCGATCTCCTATCGCTCGTTCTCTCTCGCTGGGTGCAGGCAGACTTTCTGCACCTGGAGCTGAATATTCAACGTTTAGCTAAGTTCTTTTTCAAACGCCTTTTATTAGCTTGTTTTAAAATAGTTGAAATATTGTTATTCGTTATTTAAGACAACAATATTAGGTAAACACCTATTTTTACGTTTCTTAAATTATTTATTTTTGTGAAATTATCATTTGTAGAATGACAACTGAAAATAGATCTATAATTTGTGATCTACTGGAAAATCCTTTTTCGCGTCGTGATGTCGGAACAAAAAATGAAACTATGAAAACAAGACCAACGCCAGACATCAAATTCACTCAAAATATCAAAATTAAAAGCCAGCAGTCCGTGCGACATTTCCAAATTAAAATATATGAAAAATTTAAATGGATTGCTGATTGTTGCGAGCAAAATAAGCTGTATTGTTGGCCATGTATATGTCCCCTTCCTCACCACGGACTGTGCACACCTATCACAGAAAGTCACCGCACGCCACTGTGTTTTGCCGAAATTAAAATATAGTCCATACGCTGAAAATTGGCCACAAATAAGAATTTTTCTAATAACTCATAAATAACGTGAGATATAATCGTCCCCCAAGTCTGTTGGGATGCATCAGTTGACTTTCTGAAGGAGTTCCTATAAAACGATCTATTGCTCTGTAAGTAGACAACAAAATAATCCAATAACTCAAGTATCACGTGAAAAATTTTCGTCTCTCAACTTCGTTGTTAATCGTTTTACAGGAACTGTTCTCATAACTCTTAGAATTAGAATTGTAGAAGAAAATAAATTGAAGTACTGTCCTTGCTTTGGAATTGAAAACAAATGAGAATCAATTCGATAACTCAAGTATCAAATTAGGAATGATCGTTTTTCAGCTTTGATGGAATGCATCTTTTATGCGATTCATATCAAACGATCAAAACTCTTGGGTTCAGAAACGTGAGGCTTTTTGAGGAGGAAATTCAAATACAATCCATACTTTGTACATTAACGGCAATGTAAGAATATATTGATAGCTCAAGCTCAAGTATCAAGTGGGATATGATCGTTCCTAACTTTATTGCAGTTAACTGTTAACTCCTGGATTTAGAATTATAAAACGAAATTGATGCTCTGCAAATAGGCTATAAATAAAAAATACTCCGAAAACTCAACTTTGTTGGCATACATTAGTTGATTGTTTTACATGAACTATTTCCTCAACTTCTAAAATTAAAATTGTTGAAGAAAAGAGGTTGAGTTATAGTCCAAGCTCTGCAAATAAAAAATAAACAGGATTCATTTCAATAACTCAAGTATCAAATGAGATACGATCGTTTCTCAACATTAATGAAATGCATCATGAACTCAGAGACGTGGAAAAGCAACTTAAATACAGTTAATGTTCTGTGAATTAGCGACAAAGTAAGAATATTTTGATAACTCAAGTATCTAGTGGGATATGATTGTCTTTTAACTTAATTGAGATGCACCAGTTGATTATTTCATAGGGTCTCTTTTATACGATCTACTGTCAAAGTCCATAGATTTAGAATTGTACGTAGAAGTTTATATATATTACATGCCCTGTATTTGTGCTACAGAGAAAAATGATTCTAGAAACTCAAATATCAAACGTCAAAAAAGTTAGCACCCCCACTTTGTGCAAAGTAAAAAAAAGTAGCCTATAATTTAGGACTAATTTAGGACTAATTTGTACCCAAAAAATTAGAATTTGTACCCACGTATTTTGGTCATAAAATCAATTTGAAAAGTGGGGGTGCCAACTTGAGCAAAAGTTGGCACCCCCACATTGACCAATCGAAAAAAAAGTCAGCTCACTAGAAAGAACTAATTTAGGACTAATTTGTACCCAACAGGATTTTTTGAAAAAAGAAATATTTTTATAACAAATTGAATTTTTTGCAATTCCGCGACGTGAAATTCAGAACAAGAAATAAAAAATAATTTCAGGACAGGAAAAAGTTTGGGAATCTTAATTTCAAAGTCTAGACTAATTACTAATTACAAAATTCTTCCTATAAAAAAATTATTTATGTTGAAAATCAATTATTTTGAAATTGCGCTGCGCGGAATTCATACCATTATAACCAAATGATTTGAGAATGGGGGAAATTTGAAAAACAAGATTTGAAATTAGGGACTAATTTGTGCCTACGTAGATTTTGTTATAAAAAAATATTGCTGGAAATCAATTATTTTCGAATTGCGCTGCGCAAAGATGAAAGCAATTTAAGGCAAACTATTTGAAAGGAAAGGAGACTTGAGAAAACTCAAATTTAAATCAAGGACTAATTTGTACCCACAAGGATTTTGTTATAAACAAATTATTTTTGCTGGAAATCAATTATTTTCGAATTGCGCTGCGCAAAGTTGAAAGCAATTTAAGGCAAACTATTTGATAAGAAAGGAGTCTTGAGAAAACTTAAATTTGAATTAGGGACTAATTTGTACCCACAAAGATTTTGTTATGACCAATTATTTTTGCTGGAAATCAATTATTTTCGAATTGCGCTGCGCAAAGTTGGAAGAAATTCAAGGCAAACTATTTGAAAAGAAAGGAACCTTAAGAAAACTCAAATTTGAATCAAGGACTAATTTGTACCCACAAAGATTCTGACATAAACAAATTATTTTTGCTGGAAATCAATTATATTCGAATTGCGCTGCGCAAAGTTGGAAGCAATTTAAGGCAAACTATTTGAAAAGAAAGGAGACTTGAGTATACTCAAATTTGAATTAAGGACTAATTTGTACCCACAAATATTTTGTTATAAACAAATTATTTTTGCTGGAAATCAATTATTTTCGAATTGCACTGCGCAAAATTGAAAGCAATTCAAGGCAAACTATTTGAAAAGAAAGTAGACTTGAGAAAACTCAAATTTGAATTGAGGACTAATTTGTACCCACAAAGATTTTGTCATAAAAAAATCATTTATGTTGAAAATCAATTGTTTTCGAATTGCGCTGCGCGAAGTTTAGAAGCAATTATAAATAAACAATTTAAGAGTAGGGGAAACTAGTATTACTTTATTTAGAATTGAGGACTAATTTTTACCCACATAGATTTTGTTATCGAGCAAAAATAATTTGTTTATAATAAATCTATTAAATTGTTTGTGTATAATTGCTTCTAAACTTCGCGAGAATAATTGATTTTCAACATATATAATTTGTTTATGACAAGATATTTGTGAGTATAAGTTAGTCCTCAATTCAAATTTGAGTTTTCTCAAATCTCCATTCTTTTCACATAGTTTCCCTACTTTGTGCAGCGCAATTCGAAAACAATTGATTTTCAACATAAATGATTTTTATATGACAAAATCTTTGTGGGCACAAATTAGTTCTAAATTCAAATTTGAGTTTTCTCAAGTCTACTTTTTTTTCAAGTAGTTTGCCTTGAATTGCTTTCAATTTTGCGCAGCGCAATCCGAAAATAATTGATTTCCAGCAAAAATAAATTGTATACAACAAAATCTCTGTGGGTACAAATTAGTCCTTAATCAAATTTGAGTTTTCTCAAGTCTCCTTTCTTATCAAATAGTTTGCCTTAAATTGCTTTCAACTTTGCGCAGCGCAATTCAAAAATAATTGATTTCAGGCAAAAATAATTTGTTTATAACAAAATCCTTGTGGGTACAAATTAGTCCTAAATTCAAATTTGAGTTTTCCCAAGTCTCCTTTCTTTTCAAATAATTTGCCTTAAATTGCTTCCAGCTTTGCGCAACGCAATTCGAAAATAATTGATTTCCAGCAGAAATAATTTGTCTATAACAAAATCTCTGTGGGTACAAATTAGTCCTCAATTCAAATTTGAGTTTTCTCAAGTCTCCTTTCCTTTCAAATAGTTTGCCTTAAATTGCTTCTAACTTTGCGCAGCGCAATCCGAAAATATTTGATTTTCAGCAAAAATAATTTGTTTATAACAAATTCTACGTAGGTACAAATTTGTCCTTGATTCCAAATCTTGTTTTTCAAGTATCCTCTACTCTCAAATTATTTGGTTATAATTGTATGAATTCCGCGCAGCGCAATTTCAAAATAATTGATCTTCAACATGAATAATTTTTTTATAGCGAAAATTTTGTAATTAGTAATTAGTCTTGACTTTGAGATTAAGATTCCCAAACTTTTTCCTGTCCTGAAATTATTTTTTAAATCTTGTTCCGAATTTCACGTAGCGCAATTGCAAAAAATACAATTTGTTATAAAAATATTTCTTTTTTCAAAAAATCCTGTTGGGTACAAATTAGTCCTAAATTAGTTCTTTCTAGTGAGCTAACTTTTTTTTCGATTGGCCAATGTGGGGGTGCCAACTTTTGCTCAAGTTGGCACCCCCACTTTTCAAATTGATTTTATGGCCAAAATGCGTGGGTACAAATTCTAATTTTTTGGGTACAAATTAGTCCTAAATTAGTCCTAAATTATAGGCTACTTTTTTTTTATTTTGCACAAAGTGGGGGTGCTAACTTTTTTGACGTAAATATCAAGTGAGGTATGATCGTTTTATACATTTATTGAGTTAGCTGTTTTGGAAAATTTTTGTTGAACGAATTCGGAATCACAAAGATACATCAGACTATAATCAATACCCTGTGAATCGCCTGTGAATTAGCGACAAACAAAACTTATTCTGATAACTGAAGTATCAAGTGAAAAACGGTCGTTTCCCATCTTTGATGGGATGTATCACTTAAGTATTGTTTTCGAGGTTGTTTTAAACGATTTAAATCCAAAACCTCTGGATTCAGAAATGTGAAAAGTCAATTGAAATACAGTCCATGCTCAGTAAATTAGTGACAAAGTAAGAATATTTTGATAACTCAAGAATCTAGTATAGGATATGATAGTTTTTCAACTTCATTGTTAACTATTGCAAACGGTTTCTGTTAAATGATCTATTTCCAGCACCCCTTGATTCAATATCATTAAAAAAATTTCAGGTATAGCCCCTACTTTGCAAATTCGCTACAGAAAAAAAAAATGGAAGAATCATCTAGATGATGAAAGCGCATTTTTGACAGCTCATGAATGCTTGTTACTTCAGAAATTTCTTAAAATTGACTATTTGATAGGTACATAATTTATGCATGTACAAACTCAAAAATACCTTTTTATCTTCATTGTTCAGTTATTGACTGACGGGAGGTCGATTGCTGTACCGTAATATGATAATTTGATCTTTATCAAAGCTATATGAAAAAAATACACCAAAAGTAAACAAATTTTCATCCAATAATAATAATTCATTCTAATAAGCTTCAAATTCGCGTCAAACAAGTCATTGAATGAAGCCCGGACAGATTTGACAACTGTACATAATAATAGTGACACCCTCGGCGAAAGTTGTAACTAAATTTTCATCTACTTTGATAAATTTTAGTTGCCATATCCCTAATGTCATATATACCTATGGACATTGTTTCACTTGAAACAAGTAATTGAATAATTTGATCTTCCACATCACTGAGTTTGAATTAAAGCAATTTGTGCACACCTACGAAATAGCAGCTTTTATTTAGTACCAGTTTCAAGTCTGTAAATAGTATAGTTGCTGAGAACTCAGCGTCACGCCAGCCAGCCAGCCAGCCTGCCAGCCAGACAGCCAAAGTGAATATAATAGCGCTTTCTTCAAAAAAATGCGCTAAAAATCCGATAAGTCAAGTATTGAGTGAGATATGTTTGTTTCCCAACTTAGTTGAGATACAGCAGTTGATTATTTTGGAGAAATTATATAGTATACGATATATGTCCGAAATCCATCAAATTTAGGATCACGAGAAGATATTGAAATATAGACAATATCCTGTAAATTACTGACAGATAGAAATTATTCCGATAACTCAAGTATAAAGTGAGAAACAGTCGTTTCTCATGTTCGATGAGATGTATCAGTTGAGTGTTGTTTTATACGATTTATATTCAAAACTTTCAGATTCAGAAATGTGGAAAATCAATTTAAATACAATCTATGCTTTGTAAACTAACGACAAGATAGGAATTTTTTGATAACCCAAGTATCTAGACGGATAGAATCGTTTTTCAACTTCATTGGGACGTACCAGTTAACTGTTGCAAACATTTTCTGTTATATGATCTATTTCATGAAGCCCTTGATTCATAACCATAAAAAAAAATTTGGGCATTTTTCCTGCCTTGCAAATTCGCCACAGAGAAAAAAAAATCCGATAAGTCCAGTATTAAGTGAGATATGCTTGTTTCCCAACTTAATTGAGATACAGAAGTTGATTATTTTGGAAAAATTCTATTGTACATATATTTCCGAAATCCATCAAATTTAGAATCACAGGAAGATATTAAAATATGGTCAATACACTGTGAATCAGCAACAAACAGAAATAATTCTGGGAACTCAAGTATTAAGTGAGAAACGATCGTTTTCCAACTTTGATGGGATGCATTTAACTGTTAAAAACAGTTTCTGTCATACGATATATTGCCGGCACACCTTGTATAGTCCCTGCTTTGCAAATTCGCCACAAAAAAAAAATGATATTTCCCAAATCCAATTGATTCAGAATTCAGAAATTATTCCGATAACTCAAGTATATTCAGTGAGAAACGGCCGTTTCCCATCTTTGATGGGATGCACCATTTAAGTGTCCCTTATACGATTTATACTCAAAACCTTTGTATTCAGAATTGTGGTAAATCAATTTAAATACAATCTATGCTTTGTAACCTAACGACAGGATGGGAATATTTTAATAACTTAAGTATCAAGTGAGATACGATCGTTTCCTTTTTTGATGGGGTACATCAGTTGAGTGTCTCTTATGCGATTTATACCCAAAATCTTTGGATTCAGAAACGTGAAAAAGCAATTCAAATTAGCGATAAAGTAGGAATATTTTGATAACTCAAGTATCTTGTGGGATATGTTACTTTTCAACTTCATTGGGACGCGCCAGTTAACTGTTGCAAACTGCTTTTATAATACGATCTATTTCTGGAACTCCTTGATTCAGAATCATGAATAAAATTTTAGGCATTGTCCCTGCTCTGCAAATTTGCCTCAGAAAGAGTTTATTCTGATAACTCAAGTATTAGGTGGGATATTTTTGTTTCCCAACTTTGTTCGCAAGAAGATATTCAAATACATTTCATGCTTTGTAAATTGACTATAACATTAAAATATCTTGATAACTCAAGTTTCAAGTGGGATATGATCGTTTTTCAACTTCATTGGGTTGCACTAGTTGACTATTTCTTTTACACAATCTATTACCGAAGTCCATACATTTAGAATCGTATGAATAAATTTGAATATATCGTATGGATTGTAAACTTGTAAACTTTGTTTCAGCTATTTGAAAAAATCTGACGTGAACATCACGTGACTTACTTGTACATCATTGGAAATATTAATTTAATTGTATGTATCATTGGATATGTATAATCAAACACAAAATCTCATCGTTCCACAGTTAATCGTTTTGGATTTACCTAAGAGATTCTAAGAATCTGTCAAGTAAAATGCGCTTTCAGCCAAGTCGGTTGCTATGGAAACAGTAGGCCATTATTCTTATACTACAACATTCCTAAATACTGATTTCCAGAATTCTACTACTACCAACAGATCTGAATTTATGCGCAAAATTAAAAAATAAATTCATATCGAAGTGCACTTTCGGTACAGTCTATTGTTGTTAAAATAGTAGACAATCATTCAGATGCTACAGCAGACTGAAATACCCAATTTTAATATTCTACACCTGATCGTTTCGAATTTATGCGAAAACTTCCAAAAGACTGTCAAGTAAAGTGCACTTCCGGCTTGGTGGATCTCAATGAAAATAGGATATGAGCATCTAGACGGTATAATCGTCCCAAATACTGAATTCTAACAATCTACGGTCAATCGTTTTGGATTTATGCGGAAAATTCAAAAAATGTTTCGAATAAAGTGCTCTTCCGGCTTAGTCGATAGCAATCATAATGCAAGATATTATAAAAGTGTCTAATACAAAATTTAAATATTCTACGACTGATTGTTTAGAATTTATGCGAAAAGTTCAAACAGTCTGTCATATAAAGCGCACTTCCAGCTCAGCCGATTGTTACAAAAATAAAAGATGACCTTCAGGATGCTACAGCAATTTCAAATGCTGATTTCCAGTATCTCACGGCTGATCATTCTGGATTTATGCGGAAAATTAAAAAAAAGTCTCAAGTAAAGTGCATCTCCGGCTTGGTCGATCGCAATCATAATGCAAGATGTACAATAAGGTGTTATAGAAGTGCTTAATACGAAATTTAAGCTATGGCTAGTCATCCTAGATTCATGCAAAAAATTCAAAAAAAGTTTCAAGTAAAGTGCACTTCTGGCCTGGCCGATTCTTACAAAAATAGCAGATGACCATTCTGATACAACATCAAGTCCAAATACTGAATTTTAACTTCCTATGGTTGATCATTCTGGATTTATTGGAAAAAATCGAAAAAAGTTTCAAGTGAAGTGCACTTCCGGTACAAACAGTTACAACTATAATGCGAGGTGCACAACTAGATCCTATACCAGTCTTAAATACAAAATTTCAACATTATACATTGAGCCAGTTTTGAGATTTGTGAGTTACGAACGCACGTACGCACGCACGAACATACGTACCGACATCAAGCCAAAAATAGTCAAAATGGATTCAAGGATGCTCAAAACGGATATTTCAAAATAGATATCAAAATCTCGATAGATAAATTTTGTCGGTTTCACAATACTTACTTTTTACTTTGTACAAGTAAGTAAAAATGTATGTTGTACGAAATATCTCCGATATCTATCAAAGTTAGAGCCACAAGGAGATTTAAAATCGTAATATAATCAATACCCTGAAAATTAGCAACAAACAAAAATTATTCGGATAACTCAAGTATTAAATGAGAAACGATCAGTTGAGTGTCTCTTATGCGATTTATATCCAAAATATTTGGACACAGAAACAAGCAGGAGAAGCAATTCAAATACAGTTCATGTTTAAAATGGCGATAAAATGAGAATATTTTGATAACTCAAGTATCTTGTGGAATATGTCGTTTTGGAGCTTCATTGGGACGCACTAGTTAACTGTTGTGAACGGTTTCTATTAGACAATCCATTTCCGGAACTCCGTGATTTAGAAACATGAAAAAAAAATCCATACACTGTAAATTAGCCACAAGAAAAAATTGTTCTGATTACTCTAGTATTGGTTGAGATATGATCGTTTTCTAACTTTGTCGCGTACAATCGTTGCCCAACTTTGATAGGATGCATCATTAGGATGTTGTTTCATACTATTTATATCCAAAATCTTTGGATTTAGAAATGTATAAAATCAATTTGAATATATTCTGTGCTTTGAAAATTAGCTATAAAGTAAAAATATTTTGATAACTCAAGTATCCAAAGGGATATGATCGTTTTTTAACCAATTGGGACGCACTATACTCCGTTTGGGATTGACTGACAGTAATAAATCAGTATGTCAAAGAGATTCCAGTGGCGCGCCAATAATTATTTGTACAGGAATAGTCGAAAAGACTGAATTTCAATATAGATCTATCGTTTCAGTTCTCAGTTATTTTTTGAGGTTGGGTCAACTTAAATAATTCAGATGTAACCAAAATCTAGAATTTGGTATATAAAATGTAAATATGTGTATACTAGTGTGTATATTAATAGATATTTGATTTTGATGAAGAACTTCTATTTTTAAATAAAACATAAACCGGTCATTCTGGAAAATCCTATTCACGTCTATGTTGGGGTCAAAAAGGGATTATCGGTAAGCTTATAGAGGTGTTTCCATTGTTCAAGAAGTGAGTTCTATTCCAAGTACATAGTGTACGGTTTTCTTTGAATATCGTAGTAAAGATATATTTTATTTTTCGAGAAAAATCAAATATTATTCTCGAAAATTTTGTTTTTTACTGTCAGTCAATCACAAACGGAGTATAGTTAGAAAAAAATTGGATATGGTCCCTGCTTTGTAAATCCACCACAGAAAAAAGTTATTCCGATAACTCAAATATTAAGTGAGATATGTTTGTTCCCCAACTTAGTTGAGATACAGCAGTTGAGTATTTTGGAAAAATAATATTGTACACATATTTCCGAAATCCATTAAATTTAGAATCAACGGTAAGATATTAAAATATAGTTAATGGTCTGTAAATAAGCGACAAATGAAAATTATTCCGATAACTCAAGTATTCCCAACTTGGATGGGATGCATCACTTGTATGTTTCTTATACGATTTATATCCAAAGCTTTTGGATTCAGAAATGTGAAAAATCAATTTGAATACAATTTTTGCTTTGTAAATTAGCGAAATAGTGAGAATATTTTGATAACTCAAGTATCCAGTGGGATATGATGGTTTTTCAACTTCATTGGGACGCACCAGTTAACTTTTGCAAATAGTTTTTGTTAAACGATCTATTTCTGTAACCCCTTGGCTTAGAACATCAAAAAAAATTTGAGGCAAAGTCCCTGCCTTGTAAATTCGCCACAAAAAGTGTTATTCCGATAACTCAAGTATTAATACGTTCGTTTTCTCAGTTGACTACTTTAGAAAAATTTGATTATACAACATATTTCAGAAGTCAATCAAATTTAGAATCTCAAGAAGATATTAATATATAGTCAATGCCCTGCAAATTAGCGAGAAATACTAATTATTCCGATAACTCAAGTATTAAGTGATATACGATCGTTTTTTAACTGAGGTGGGATGCATCAGTTGACTGTTTCAAAGAATTTATTATTGCCATAATCAAAAGATTTAAAATTGTACGAAGAAGTTTTAATATAGTACATATCCTGTAAATTAGCCACAAATAAAAATTATTTTGAATATTTTAGTATTAAGTGGGATAAGCTCGTTTTCCAGCTTTGTTGGGATGCATCAGTTGACTTTTGTTATACAAACTATTTTTGAAGCTTTTAAATTTAAAATACTGTCCATGCTTTGTCAATTGGCGACAAATTTAAATTACTTCGATAACTCAAGTATTTCTGCAAGAATTATGCGGAGACCTGAACGCGATGAGCTAGTCCGAACTTGACCGATTTGTAATATATTATTTTTAAATCATCATTTGCTATTTTACAAGGCCCTACAATATTGTTTGTTTACTACAAACAATATTCTTCTAATAACAGTTATAAAAAATGACCAATTTAATATTTATTTAAGTGAAATTGCCTTTAATAGGAAAGAGCGCTAAATGCGGTTTTATTTCTGTTTATTTTTTTTTTTTGCCGATTTTTATTGAAATATTGTTTTAATAGTCAATACAAGGAATATGGGTCTATAAAATACAGCAAGAAACACCGATTTTTATATTAATTTAGATAAAACTGCCTGCAATTCGATAGAGCGCTGATGCGGTTTTACTGCCGCAATTTCTCTGCATCCGACAAACATTTAATTTTTTGAAATACCTATAAATCAATTAATACAACGAATTGAAGCGGTTGATAGCCTGTGAAATCCAGCAAGAAACATCGTACTTACAAACACAGATTCTTCATTAAAATCCAAAGAAATAAAATAATTCACAGTGTCACAAATCACAAGCGAACAAAATTCACAACTCTCACAATCACTTCGCGTCGGCGATGTTCTTTTAAAACTTGTCACAGTCGCGATCAGCAGTCACTTATTTAGAAGCAGAGATAAAGCATCCTCTCCACTTGACAGACGAAAACGCACTGGGGCTGCGGCTGCGGCGGCCGCGGGCGGTCGAGCGGCTTTGAAGTTGCGCGCGTCTCTTTCAGTAACAGCTGATGAACCTTTGCAACGACGCCGTCACCACGGAGTTTTCTATGTGCGTTGATTTCAGAGGGCTGGACATGCGAAGCGCGGAAATGTTTTCATAATTAATTTGATGGCTTAGGGCTTGGAGCATTTTCAGCAGAGACTTTGGAATCTTTCAGGCATCTCATTCTTCTTTCTTACACTAGAAGCCGGAATTGTGACTTTTACTGAACCGATTATTTCTACAATCAGCAAATCGAGCATTTTTTCTGCATTGATTATTTTTACGGATGGCGATTTTCGATTTGTCAAGACATTTTTTTACTGAATCGACTGTTTCTTCGGATACTTAACAAAGACGATTAACTCAAGAAATTTCCCTTAACCGGTCGTTTCTTCAAATACCGAACAATAAAATATCGATTTTCTAGAACAATCGCTTTTACAAATATGGCAAAGCGTTTCTCAAGAACCAGTTTTTTCTTGAAGCGCAAGCAGTTTGTTGACGAATCACACGTGCCGAATAGCAATTTGGTAAGATGGGCTCAATATTCGAAATAAAAAGAATCAACTTTGGGTGTCCAACATGAACACCAAATAAATCTATTCTACTGCACATCGAATTTTACCTCGTTTCGCTTTTAATTCGCATTTGATTACAGCATAAAACTATCCTCATCAAAAAATGAATGCAGAACTATCCTGCGCTGTACAGTCGAAAAAATCTACTGTAGCGTCGTCTTTGCGACCTTTCGCTATCGCTACGTCTACATGGATCGCAGTGATGAACTTCCTGTGAGTTCATTTTTGAGCTGTTTTTGGATCAGTTTAGTCTGATCAGAATTTTTTTGTTGGACTTTTTCCCTTGTGGGTGAGTAGTCTTTTTACTTCTCTGGTTTAAATAAAAGGTGTATCAGAAATAAGTGCATCAATAGAACTCATCAAGTATGAAAATTTTTCTTAAGAATTTTTTCTTGTAGACCCTCTGAATATCGAGTGGAAATTTATCAAAATTTTGTCAAAAATTTAGCAGTGCACCTATGGTTCGGACTGAATACATGTCAATTGTTGGAAGAATGACAGATGTTGATTAAAATAAGTATTTTGTAACTTTGAATCATTCATATGAGAAAGAAAGAATTTTTGTATTTTGGCAGTACACTGAGATCTTCGCTTACCTCGGTAGTACTATTTTTGCCTCTAAGATAAACAATTTGGTCTACTAGTCATATTTATAACTCACTGTAAAGTATATTTATTTCTATTTGAGGATTTCACGTATTTTTTCAGATAATAAGTACATTATAGAAAATTAGATTGACTGCACAAGTTAGTTGCACTTCTACAGAGAACAGCTGCAGAAAACAGTCATATCTGTGCTGCCATCTATGAGCAGCAAATGAACTAATTGTTATTCTTAAACATTAAAAGAAAATCGTTCAACGATTCAGTTGAGAAAGAACGGTGGAGTAATAAATGAAATTCAATTTGAAATAATGAATTTGGTGTATGATTTGATTGAAAATATTGCTACAACTCTGGCAGCTTCTATTATTATACAACAGAAAAAATACCCTACAAATGTAACTAAACGAAATTTGATGAGTGACTTAAATATTTTCTGAAATATTTAATTGTTCAGCAGATCAATTCAGGAGGCACACATTATTGAATTGTAACGAGTGTGAAGTTTGTAATAATATCAGAAAAACGAGTACACATTCACTTTCTTATCAGGTGCAAAATTTATAAATTAATTAATTTCATTCATTATTCATCTCATCTGCTGTTTCATGTTTCAGATAAACAATAAGATCCAAATACCTAATAGTATTTCCAATATTTTGTGTGAGTAGATAAAATTTTGACATGAAACACGTTAACATAACCACGGTAATCTAATTTTGAATGAAAAAATCAGTTTGGAAAGCGTTTCAAATAAATTCGTTGAGCTAATCTAACACTGCCCACGAAATCAGTATTAGCGCAAGTTGACATTTTCACAGGTTCAAACTTTTGTAAGAATTTATTTGAAGGAGCTGAAAATTCACATATTTTTAAACCAATTGTTCTTACTGCTGCCGGAGTTAATTGTTAAATTATGAGGGAATAAAAATGCTGAAAGAATATTGAAAATTTAAAAGAAAATGTTGCTCTCGACGAGTTCTATTCTGGTTTAATTTAATGTATTCTATTCTGTTATACCCTGAGTGACTGTGATTATTTGACAGCTCGAGATTCTGACAAATCTTCATGATTTAGACCCTAGTGAACCCAAAAAACCTGATTTGAAAGAAATCGGTCTGTCTGAAAGCACGATAATTTGAGAACGCGTACGCATTTTCGACTGAAATTTTATATTTCAGCTTTTTATCAAAAATCTAGTTTCAGTTTTTTGAATGAGCTTTTTTTAACCAGTGGTAACTAAGCTTATCATAAAATATGAGATAACTAAAATTGATTCTTAATTAACTTAGAGTAACATTTAGCTGAAACATTTTCCAAAATTGTCAGCGGTTCATTTTTTATTATTAACATCTGAATTATTATAGAATTCGTTATGTTATGTTTTACTGAAACATGCAGAGAACAATCAATTAAAATTAAAAATTGGTATTATTATTACTCATATTTTGATATCACATGCAAACATTCGTCAATTTTTTTTCTGAAAATAAGCAATTTGGTTCTATTGTATTTAGAATCAAATCACTGCTCCTGCGGAAATAATTAAAGTAGTTGAATTGTCAAAATTGATATCTAAACGATTGTCAATTACTTTTTCACAAATTTAAAGCTCTCGGGGAGATTAGCTTGGTAGAATTCTGGAATAATGGTTGCTTTCAAATTAACAGTTTATGCTAAATCTGGAATTAACTAAAGAAACTGGACATAAAACTTGAAGCAATTGTAAAGAAATATTAATTTTATATAACCGCCATCTGTGTTTTTGACAATGACAGCTGTCACTTTGAAATATGCAATCAATTGATACGACACTCCAAATTTATGAGACAGCAATGCATGATCAGAGCAGTACATATTTTTTCTACTGAAATCCAGTTTCTAATTATGACATTTCAGGGCTCCTAAGCACTGTAATTGAAGAGATCCCTAAGTCGATGAAAATATTTCAAATGCCCTTGACTTATATTCACGTTACTAATGTGCCTTATGCTCAATTCAGGTATTTATTTGTCCGAATCGATGTGTGAGCCAACTATAATTCAATTTTGTTCGATTGACTATAACCTTTTGGAACATTTTTTTACTTTGTATTTTGTCCAAATATTGTAGAATTGAGAAAATTCATATTTCAAAATTTTGATGGCAATATTCGTTTTGAGCATCCTATTTTGACTATTTTCGGCTTAATGGCGGTAAGTATGTATTATGTATGTACGAACGTATGCTCTCAACTCGCAAATCTCAAAACCGGTGGAACGTATAATGTTGAAATTTTGGATTCAAGACCAATCTAGGCTTTAGTTGTGCACCGGAAGTGCACATTACTCGAAACTTTTTTTGAATTTTCTACATAAATCCAGAATGATTAGCCGTAGGATACTTGAATTCAATATTTGAGATTGTTGTGGCATCCAAACGGTTATTTTTCATTTTTGTACCAATCGGCTGAGCCAAAAATGCACTTAATATAACAGACTTTTCGAATTGCAATCGTCTGTACCAGATGTGAATTTTACTTGAAATATTTTTTGAATTTTCCGCATAAATCCAAAATTGTTGAACGTAGAATGTTAAAATTCAGTATTTAAGACGATAGTACCGTCTAGATGCTCATATCCTATTTTCATTGAGATCGACTGAGCCGGAAGTGCACCTTACTTGGCACTCTTTTCGAATTTTTCGCATAAATTAGAAACGATCGGTCGTAGAGCATTTAAATTTAGTATTTCAATCTGATGTAGCATCTTAATGGTTGCCTACTATACTCATAACAATCGACTGAACCGGAAGTGCACTTCAGTTGACTTTTTTTTTAATTTCGCACATAAATTTAAAATAATAATCAGTATTTAGGAATATTGTAGCGTAATAATGATGACCTACTGTTTCCATAGTAACCGACTGAGCCGAAAGCGCACTTTTTTGCCAGATTTTCAAATTTTTAAGTATAAATCCAGAAAATTAGGTGTGGAAAGATTTAATTTTGTGTTTGATTATCGTATTATCATGCAGAAAATATATCTAATAATGATATACAAGTAAGCCACGCGATGTCCACGTCAAATTTGTTTTTAGGGTTCTTGTACTGAACTGGACACCTGGAGGTATACACAATATAGCCGATTATTTTCAACACAATTGTGGAGAGAATTACAAAAGAATATCACGATGATTTCATCATACCTGATTCAGTATACGATGAGTGTTTCGATTACTTGTACAGAATTCTTAATCAGGTGTTCGAAGTCATAATAATATACATTATTATACCTTACCTTATTGTCTTTCAGATTATAGCCAGTTGGAGACTGACTGTACTCAGAATAAGAAATGATTCACTGATATTTAAAAAAAATTATTTGCAATCAAAGCAATAATTGTAATCAATTTTAATAAATAATCGAGGATATTTGTATATTACCACAAATAATTGTGGTTTTAGATTAGGTACTATGAATTAGATCATTTCCTGCTTCTTCGGTCATACACATGACGTAATAATTTTAAGCCAAGCCGTCTAAAAATTGTTACTTCTTTGGCGGGCAAAATCCTTCAATACTCTTGCAATCAGTTCTACAGCTTTGCTTTTATTCTCGAGATGTTCATTTATTAGAATCTTGAAGACAAAACTGTTTTGTTCTGTTTGGCCTCGACTAAAAAGTCACAGCCGGCTAGATGCGGCTATGGCGCCGTGCTCGGCGGCCAGTGTTGTGTGTGGGCTACAGTTATAAACATATGGGCACGACCAACGCATTCGCGCATACTGCCATGAAACCAAGTATTGAATACGATATCACTACGTGTCGGCATATACAGATTTCCCAGGTGATATTCGCAGTTAAGTCTCACAGGATTGGTTGTTATTGAAGACATGATTTTTTTACTCAACTCCAAAGATCGATTTGTGAAATTTATAGACACGCACAGCCTCCTTTGTTTAAATTACTGCAGAATTAACTGATGTATCTACCTAATAAACAAACTTACAATTTGATGCAATATAAAGTGACTCTTTTGGCGTCACACTGCAAGTGCAGAAATAATTATGGATAAAATAAAACGTACGGTGTTTTAAAGTGAGACCACTCCTCCAAAAATGAATAATTCTGTAAATACTTCATGTTATTCAGATTGCAATATCGCACTTTAAGGTAAAGCGGATACGCGCACAAATGCTTCAGTATTACACCGCTAGATGCTGCTGAAAACAGAGATACATATCCCCTCCTCAACCAACCAGTGTCGCCTACAGCGTCTCTCCGGCACAAAGACACATTTCAATATTTTTGAGTGATATTACAGTCCGTAACTCCTTTTAATGTATGCGGAATACAACGATTGTTTTAGCGCAGAAGAACGTTGCGTGCGGAACGGCGCGGGGGAGGAAAAGTAAAGCCCGCTCCGAGAAAATACTAAAAGAAAAGTTTTGCTTTTACGTTTTTCTTTCCGATATTCTTATGCTTATGCACTTCTATGCTTTCGAAATGTAAGAATTCCTATTTTATTTTGTTTGAGGCGAAGTTGCAACGCAAGTTTCTGAAGGGATGCAGCTACATTTACTAACTCAACATAAGAAATTCGAAGTATTGAACAAAATAGGGTTGTTCCTTTAATGTAAATGAGCCCCATTGATTGCTACCCATTCAAAGTATCCGATAGTAAACTGTATTTCGAATTTCTGGTCATTACTTTTATATAGAGTTTTGATCCATCGGGCGTAGGTCATTTAGAATCTGTATCGCCGGAGTTTCCTGGTGGAACTTCAGAGCTCTCTTTGGAGCACTTGATGTTGTTTACAGAATCTTAAACATCCATATTTGGTCCCCCAAATATCAAGAAAATAATTGTTTATTCTTGGTAAAGCCTTGTACGCCACGGAATGAATAGTACCTGAAATCGAAGTGAAAATCCATCAACTCTAATCTTCTATTAATTCATGCATCCTTTGGACCTGTTCACCCCAGCCTCAGGACATGGGGTTCTTATTGACGTTTGCTATTGGACCAATCAGTGAAATCAGGTTGCAGTTTTCTGCCCGTGGAACATGACCATCATTAGATGATGTATTTTAAATTTGTGGATTAAAGTTTCGACCTTTCGGGCGCAGATCATCTGAAACCTCTATCCTCAGAGTTTTTCTGGTAGAGCCCCTAAAAGTCTCCTTTGTAGCAATCAGTGCTGCTAGTTCTTTCGAATCCATAGAATCCATACTTGATCTAATCATCAACTGGAAAATGGTTAAACGGTCTTGGTAGAGCCTTGCATGCCACGGAAGAAGTACGACGTGAAATCGGAGATGGAATCAGTCGATTCGGATCTTCTATTAAGTCATGCATCCTTTGGATCTTATCATTACATCTTAATCCATACTTGTTCCAACGATCAACTAGAAAACGGTTGATCGATCTTGATAGACCTTCGTAGCCACGGAACGAGTACGATCTGATCTTCACTTCATCATGATTTCTTGTTTTTATTGTGGACCAAGCACTATAACCATGTCCCTTCTTTATTGTTTGTGGAATATGACTACCATCAGAAACTGTATTTTAGATACGCGTATTGGTGATCATGTGGTCGTTATTTCTTTGTAGTTTTAGTCTGTCAGACACAGGTACTATCGATGCTCCCTTTTGAAGCCTCTGACTTCTTTTTGAAGCCTCCGATGCTAATGGCTCCAAGAATAGCTAGGAAATATGTTTTTGGTCTTGAAGGACACCCTAAAGTCTAAAAACAGTCGAGCTCGACTTGGTGCTTGATGGTGTACCTATGAACTTGGTCACTCCAATTTCACGATTTCTTTTGGACCAGGTAATGAATTCAAGTCTTCTCGCATCTTTTTCTCTTGTTCCTACTCGCAAAACATAACTTCCTTCAACAGAAAAAGTTTTAGTGTTAGCTTAAAGCTACAAGACAGCTTAGGTCAAGGCCAACAGGAACACTTTGTGAATGATGAGGCCTTTCGACTGTCCTGTAGGTCGTGGGCTGCAGATCTAATCTTCAACCAAAGCTCTTGACCTCATTATTAATGATTCGCGAATTTGAGTCTTCTGTGCTGATGAATATATTTAATCCATGGTTCTTTGAATAGCTGGGAAATAGTTATTTGGTCTTAAAGGAGCCCCTCAGGACCAAATAAGGTCTAGAAACAATCGAGTTCGACTTGCTGCTTGGGGGTAAGACCTGATGTGCATCCTATGGACTTGATCAAGCCTTCCCGCTTCCTATCCTTCTTTCCACACACAAAACATGACTTCCTCCAACAGAAAAAGTCTTGGTGCTCTCTAATCCTCGCTGCAGCTCTTAGCTTCTAGAAGTGAGCTTGTGTTAAGGCCAACAAATACATCTCGTGAAAGACTGATCCTGTAGGTCATCGATTGCAGCTCTGATCTACAACTAAACGCCTTGATGTCTGTGAGTGGTCTGAAATTACAGCCGTTCTAATTTTATTGAGTACTCGCAAACTCAATCCTTCGGTGCTGATTGAATTTTCGCTGGAAATATCCACGATTCCATGAATAGCTAGAAATAGTTATTTGGTCTTGAAGGAGCCGTTCAGGCCAAGATAAGGTCTAAAATCAATTGAGTTCGATTTGGTGTTTGGAGGTGAGACCAGGTGTGCATCCTATGGACGATTGCTTTTGGTCCAGGTTGTGAATTCAAGCCTTTTTGCTTCCTTTCCTTTCTTTCCACCCATAAAACATGACTTCCTCCAACAGAAAAAGTCTTGGTGTTCTCTGATCTTCGCTGCAGCTCTTAGCTTCTAGAAGTTAGCTTGGTTTAAGGCCAACAAAGACATCTCGTGAAGGATGAGACTCTCTACTGGTCCTACAGGTCATCGATTGCAGTTCTGATCTTCATTTAAATCCCTTGATGTCTGTGAGTGGTCTGAAATTACTGCCGTTCTAATTTTATTAAGTACTCGCTAAGTCAAGCCTTCGGTGCTGATGTATTTTTCGCTGAAACTATTTATATTTCCATCAGGAAATAGTCTTGGAGGAGCCTCTAAAACCAAGATAAGGTCTCAAAACAATCGAGTTTGATTTGATGCTTGGAGATTAGACCCGGTGTGTATCCTATGGACTTGATCATCCTAATCTCACGACTGCTTTTGGACCAGGTGATGAATGCCAGTCCTTTTGCTTCCTTTTTCTTCTTATCACCCACAAAACATGACTTTTTTCAACAAAAAAGTCTTGGTGTCCTCCAATCCTCGCTGCAGCTCCTAGCTACAACAAGATAGCTTGGATCAAGGCTAACAAAGACATCTCGTAGAGGTTGAGACTCTCCACCGGTCCTGTAGATCGTCGGTTGCAGACCTAACCTTCAACTAAGCTTCATGGTTTTTGTGAGTGGTCTCAAATTATGTACAGCCGTTTCAATTTTATAGTACTAGCAAACTAAAGCCATCGGTGCCAATGAATTTCTTGCTGGAAATATCCATGGTTCCATGAGTAGCTAAGGAATCGTTTTCTGGTCGAAGAAAGGTATAGAAATAATCACACTCGATTAGGTGCTTGAAGATGAGGCCAGTGGTGTATTCTATATAATCTTACGATTGCTTTCAAGCTTCCCTGCTTCCATTTTTTTCTTTCCACCCACAAAACATAGCTTCCTTCAGCAGAAAAAGTCTTAGTATCCTTTAATCCAGTCCACAGGTGCGTCGTGCAATTTTTTTGTAGTTAACTTCACTGGCTAATTAATCTAAGTAACGTTATGAGTTGGTTTCGCATAAAGTGTTAATTGTCGCTGTCCTTTTTGCCTACAAAATATGAGTCAGAGGGAAGCTGCATGGTTTGACGGTTGGACCCGTCAAACCATGCACATATTTCGCAGGAAGAAAAGGTAGTTACAATTAATCGACGTCAAATTCTCATAGAGACAATTCTAATTGATGCCATATTGTCACTGTAAGTTCGTAGCTACGACACCTCGTGAAGGATGTGACTCTTCAACACATGAAACTTCTTGATATCTTGTCTTGTAGCTTGAACTTTCAAATTAACCGCCCTAGAATATGGTTGATCGATCTTGGTAAAGCCTCACATGCCACAAAAGGAGTACGACCTGCAATTGAAGGTGGAATCAGTCAAACCGGATCTTCTATTAAGTCATGACCTCTACATCTTCAAGATTTATAGTTTTTATTGAAGTTTGCTCTTGGACCAAGCACTAAAATCATGTCCCCCCTTTTTTGCTTGTGGAACATGACCTCATCAAGAACTGTATTCCAAATTTGTGTATGGGTGATCGTATGGCCATTATTTCTTTGTAGTTTAAGTCTGTCAGACGCAGGTCATTCAGTACATGTACCACTGGTGCTCCCTGTTGAAGGCTCCGACTTCTTTGTGAAGCCATTTGTGCTAATAAATTTTGGCTGGAAAGATTCGTGACTCCATGAATAGTTAGAAAATAGTTCACTGGTCCTGATGGAGCCCCTCAGAATAACTAAAGGACTAATCAGGTTGGACTTGGTGCTTGATGGTGTATGCTTTTGAATCAGCTACGACACCTTGTGAAGGATGTGACCCTTCACCGCATGTGTCTCTTAGATATTCTGTCTTGTAGATCGTTGGTTGTAGCTCCAACTTCCAATTCAATTCCTCGTCAGTTCTCGACGTATGTCTAAAAAGATTGTCGTGATATTTGTCTCAAAAACAGGTCATATAGCAAAAATTCCTCTGCAAGATCAAAGAACTGTTACTGCCTATTGGTACACGAACATTTGTTTGCCGGAATTAATTGCAGAACTTCGAAAAACCAACCCTGGGCGACGAATCATCCCCCACTAAAGACAATGCAAATTCGCACACATCTTGCAAGACTATCGAATTTTTAGACCAACAGAACGTTGCATTATCAGACCATCGTCCTTGCAGTCACGACCTAAGTCCTAACGATTTTTTTGTTTCTACAAAAAAAGTTCCAGTCGTCGAAGGAAGCAATCGACACTTTCATAAACGCAATTTTGTCAGTACCAGCAAACGAATGCTTCCAACGTAAGTTCACTTCCAAAACTTTTTTTGGAGCTGAACTAGGTTGATAGCAGATGATATATTTCTTATTAGACATGTTCCCATCACCATTTCATTTCAAAAAGTCAGGTCACATAATCCGAATTTTTTCTGATAAATATGGAACGTTGTTTATTATTATACTCATAAAACATAAAAGAAGATACAAAACATTGTCGTAAAAGGGCAAAATTAAAAACTTAAAAGCAAAGTGTACATTTCGCAGAAAAAAATTAATATTATCATGAGAAATATGTCATTTTGTCACATAATTACAAATTTAATTAAAGGAGCTTAAGTTTTTCTGTTGAATATTTCAACACCCGGATGCTCGGAAGTAGGCTAATAAAATATTTATTTCATTCAGCATGAATTATTTTATCACGTGAGAAGTAAATTTACGGAGCTTTTTTGCTCGTGGAATATTTAAACGCATTCCATAAACAGTTTTGTGCTGCTAATAACTAAGAAATGAGTTATGAGCTATTTGCTGCAACATTTAATTGTATTATTCCATATTTGAACTGGTTTGATATAACTTTTATAGAGGTGAGAAGATAAATATTATTGTAAGCTCTATTTACACGATGTGTTTTTATACTGCCTTGGGCAATAATTATTCTGCAGCTTACTCTATACGCGAATGGTTAAAAACTGCACAGTAGTAAAGTTGGGGGTTCGTGCATTCGAACCTGGGTGCCAAATACGAAAACCCTTCGGAATCAATCAGTTGACAGATAACCAATTTGCTATAGGAGCAATCGGAGTTAGTTTGGAATTGTAAAATTTCCTACAGCAACTTTCAAAACAAAACCATGTGATTTTGTGATGGATGTTAGGGTATGAAGAAATTAACGATAATGAAAGCGTAGATGAGCTGGCTGAAAATATTTTTCATGGTGCTAAGTCTTCATGTGAAATACTATAGACCATTTCAAAAAGGTGGTAAAATTATAAAACATGAAAGGAAACAAGCAAGTGGAAAAGCTCTTGTAGCCATCACCTACAAATGCAGGAGATCCTAAAACTGTAACAAGCCTGCAAAATGGTCATTGTCCTTTAAAATATTATTTGCACTAAATTGGTAAAGCTAGAAACAATACTTGCTGTTTGCATCAGGAAGTTGAGGTAAGCTTGAAGTACACACTGAGACCAGCTTTAACTTTTCATGAATATAATTATTCGTCAAAGTGACCAACTAGATCTTGAACAATTTTTAATGCAAAGTCACGTTACTTCTGTACACATCATGGTCTATTTGTGGATTCTTTTGTCTTATAATATATTTGAAGAGAAAACTGTTTGACAACATTGCTAAAAATTAGAGCTAATAGTATTTGGTCTAATAATAAATGGTCTTAGGTGTGGTGACTCATTTGAGATGCAAACAGTAAGAATTAGAAAAGAGTTTTGCTGTAACACACCATCACACTTGATTATTTTTTTCAGAAGTGTCAGAAAATAAAGGTTCTGTCCAAAAATCTATCAATTATCTTTACTTCATCATTCAACACGGAGTGGTTTTCTTAACACTCAACTAACAGGAGTACTGTCTGTTCAATGAAGTCCAGGATCTTGTTATGTCCCAGAATGCTTTTTTTTTTGCTTATAGGAGACTATACGATATATGCAAGCTTCGCAGTGACCTACTCGTATAATATGTTCAGGGGTGTCGTCCACTTTGCCACCTATGTATGGTGGTTCCTGATTCAGTCTCGATATGAGTCCTGTTATCAATCTGATGTTCTACTTACTTATTAAGAGTAGATTACCCATCTTTTCCTTGGATGGTTCATTCAGATGAAGTTTTACTTTACTCTGGCCTGCCCTGGTACCACATCGAATCAAAATTGACATATTCCCATCTTGTCTTGAGCTCCCAATCCTTGTCATCATTATCTTGATCTTATTTTTATAGAAAAAGGACCTGATCTAGTCCCTGCCATGTCCCTCTGATAAACACTAATAGGAAACATGTCCAACTTGCATAATAAATTGACAATATAAATCAAGTCAATGCCAATGTCAAGTCGTTGTAGTTTCACCACGGATCAGATATTTTCAGATCTTCCCAGTGATAGATCTGTTTCTGCTTCAGTTAGACAGTCAGTTACTTAGTTTCTTTACTCTCTGATTGCCTAGGTGACCATATTGTGTTTATGAATGCAGTCTAAGATTGATACCATGATACCAGATCTTTTTCAAGTGTCTAACTATTAGTGGCTATGTAGATTCTTCATTTTTATCCTTGTTTTGTGGATGGTTCATCTAGGGAAGATTTTACTTGTTCCTGATTCAATAGATATTGTACCATTGGCATAGAAATGTTCGACTCTCTCCATTTCAATTCCGCAAACAGATTTAGCTAAACAGTCAGCTACCTGGTACCCATATTATCTTTACAGAGTATTGGGTACATGAATGCAGCAACGAGCCAACACCAGACCTTCTTCAGGTGATTCTAATGCTTCTGGAACAATCAGAATATCTGTAAGTATCTTGTTTTTTAGAATGGTTCATCTAGAGAAGGTCTTGCTTGTCTCTGACCTGGTAATTGTAACAATTATATTTTGTTTCATTGGCACAGCAATGTTAGATTCTTTTCAGTGTAATTCCGCAAGCAGGCTCAGCTAGACGGTCAGCTACTTGGTTCACTTCACACTTTGCGTACCCATCATTGGATCTATAAATGCAGCTCAGGGCTGATACCAGACCTCCTGTTAGATGATTCTAGTGCTTTTGGAGGAACTAGACCATCTGTAACTATGCTTGTTTTCGAACGGTTCATCTAAGGAAGGTCTTGCTTGTCTCTGATCTGTTGATAGGCCATTGGCACAGCACATTTTAATTGTAATTTAGCCAGCAAGTTCAGTTAGATAGTCAGCTATTTGGTTTCCGTCTCAATCTGAGTTCCTAGGTACTCATACTAATTTCACAAAGTATTGGGTTTTCAAGTGCAGTCTAGAACTGACACCAGACTTTCTTTAAGTGTTTTAGTGCTCTTGGAGCAATTTGACAATCTGTCTTCTTCTATTTTCACTCTTGTTTTTTCGGATGGTTCATCTAGGAAAGATCTTGCCAATTTCTGACCCGATTATTGTAGCCAATAAATCTTGCAATGTTTGACTGTTTCCAATGTAATTCTACAAGCGAGTTCAACTAGATTGTCAGCTATCTGATTTCCTCCAAGATCTGAGTACCCAGGTGCCCATATTAGCTTCGCAGAGCATTGGGTCTGTGAATGCAGCCCAGGGCTAATACCAAATCTTTTTCAACTGATTCTATTGCTTTTAAAGCAACTAGACCAACTGTAACTACGTGGATTCTTCTATTTTTATCTCTGTTATTTTAGTTGTTTCAATTAGGGAAGGTCTTGCTTGCCTCTGATCTGTTGATTGTAACCATTAGATCTTGTGCCATTGGCACAGCAATTTTGAACTCTTTCCAGTGTAGTTCCGCAAGCAGGCTCAGCTAGGTATTCAGTTACTTGGTTCACTTCACATTTGGAGTACCCAGGTGCCAATATTAACTTCGCAGATCATTGAGTTTATGAATACAGTTCAGTGTTGATACCAGACCTTTTTCAGGTGATTCTATGCTTTTGGAGAAACTAGACCATCTAAAATTATGTGGATTATTTCATTTTTATGCTTGTTTTTGGACGGTTTATGTAGGAAAGATCTTACTTGTGTCTGACCTGTTGATTGTAACCAATAGATCTTAGGCCATTCGCAAAGCAATGTTTGACTATTTCCATTGTAATTTCAGAAGCAAGTTCAGCTAGATGGTCAACTATTTGGTTTTCTCTACGGCTCTAAGTACCCAGGTGTCCATATTAAATTTGCAGTGTATTGGATTATTGAATGCAACCTAGGGCTGATACCAGTTCTTCTCTAGATGATCCTGATGCTTTTGAAGCAACTGGACCATCTTCCACTAAAAAATTCATCTATATTTATCTATGTTATTTTTGATGGTTCATCTAGGGAAGGTCTTGCCTATTTGTGATCCGGTCTATGAATGCAGTTTATAGCTGATATCAGACCATCTTCAAGTGATTCTAATGATTTTTTAGGTGTTAGACCAACTGTATTTATGTGGATTATTCTATTTTCATCCTTGTTATTTTGGCTTATTCATTTAGGGATAGTTTTGCTTGTCTCTGACCGAATAATTGTATCCAATAGATCTTGTGCTATTGGTATATCAATGTTTGACCTTTTCCATTGTAGTTCTGCAAGCAGGCTCAGCTAGACGATCAACTACTTGATTTCCTTCACAGTCTGTGTACTCAGGTACCCAAATCAGCATTGAGTACGCGAGTGCAGCCTATGACTGACACCATATCTTTTCCAGGTGATTCTAATGCTCTTGAAGCAACTAGACTATCTGTAACCATGTGGGATCGTCTATATTTATCGTTATTATTTTGCATGGTTCATCTAAGAAAGGTCTAGCTCATTTCTGACCTAGTAATTGTATCCATTACACCTTTTGTCATTGCCAAAGCAATGTTTGACTCTTTTTATTGTAATTTCATGAGAAGATCAAGTTAGACGGTCAACCAATCGGTTCACTTCACATCTCGAGTATCCAGGTGCCCATATTAGCTTCGAAAAGTATTGGATCAGTGAATGCAGCCTAAGGTTGATATCAAATCTTCTTCAGGTGTTCTTGATGCTTTTAGAGCAAATAGACTATCTTTCATTATGTAGATTAATCTATTTTTATCCATGTTATTTTGAATGGTTTATCTAGGGAAGATCTTGCTTGTTTTTGACTTGGTGATTGTAACCAACAGAACTTATGCCATTGGCTTTGACTTTTTCCTTGTAATTACGCAAGTCAGCTCAGCTAGATGGTCAGCTATCTGATATGATCTGAGTACCCAGGTGCCTAAATTAGCTTCGCAGAGTATTTGATCAGTAAATGTAGTCTAGGGCTGATACCAGATCTTTTTCAGGTGATCCTGATATCTTTGGAGCAGCCTATGACTAATCTAAGATCTTCTCCAGGTGACTCTAATGCTCATGAAGCAACAAGACTATATGTAACTATATGGATTCTTCTATTTTTATCGTTGCTATTTTAGATGGTTCATCTAAGGAAAGTCTTGCTTGTCTGTGACCTGGTGATTATAGCCAATAGATCTTATGCCATTGGCATAGCAATGTTTGACTCTTTCCATTGTAATTCCGTAAGCAGGTCAAGCTAGACGGCCAGCTACATAGTTACCATCATGCTTTGTGTATCCAGGTGTCCATATTAGCTACGCAGAGTATTTGATTGTAAAACCAACCAATTGATCATATCTCAGCCCTTCTGTCCCAAGTAATCCTACTCCTTGGAGTTGCCTATTTGGACGATTACATCGTCTTTGCTCACCAGACTATTAATTCAATCTCAATCATTTCTAGAAGGTATATTCATTCTGTAAGCTTTTTCCATGATTTGCTTCCAACAATTTGGGCAAGCAACATCTGTAAGATCAAATGTTTATTCATTTTGCCAAATTTTGGATTGTTCAATGCTTCCATCAATTCTTAAATTTTACTAGAGCCATAAAGGGCTCAGTAAGGGTCAATGTGCAAAATTTGATTGATATATTTGAATGATTGCTGCATCTGTGGCACATTATTTGGCACTAGGCAACATTTGGTTGAGATAGGATCAATTCGCAAAAAGCATTCAAGAATGCCATTATGAATATTACTTTTTCTAAAATCATATGTGGCACGAAACCCTATGAGCATTATTTCTCACGGAAAGTCATGCACGATAAACTGCACCGGGTAGGCAATGATTTATATTGAAAGGCAATATAAGAACCAATTCCATATCGGTTTAATGTTATCCAGTTAAGGAGATGTATTAATCATGAAATTGCGGAAATATCTGTACTGTAGCATAGCAAAATTAGTAAAGCTGTATCATGAATCATGGACTTGTAAAATATGAAATTGTTTTTACCAAAGCAGCTATTAAAGATTAAAGAACTTTGTTATTTCAGGCACAGTCATAAAAACTTTCACTGTTGTCTCTTGGAGAATATAAATTATTTATCATTGAACTTAACGGAATGACATCATATTTAAGTGGTAATTTGAATGTTTTTTACTACAGTTGTGGGAGAGGTTATGTCTATGTATCAGCTCGTGCAGCAATCATCTAACAGTTGGTGAGGCAGCAACATGGCACAGAAACGAAGCATCAAGTAAGCAATGGGAATTATAATAACAAGCATACAAAATGAGTTATTTAATTCTTAATGCATCAAAGCAAGCGATGGTCAATGAAAATGAACTGTTTAGAGCTTCTGGATTAATCTAGCGGTCATATCCGGCGTTAGAGGCATAAGAGAGACGGAAATAACATGAGAGAGTGATAAAACGAACAGCGAGAGCTGGTAGAGAAATAAATCTACGTTTACAAATGGGATATGTTCCATCTTCCATGCTCCACACTTATCATTTTTAATAACAGAACAGACGTCAGAAGTCCTTTTCTTCCTGAATATATGCTTTCAAAGCAATTTTTCTCCTGACTGTGGTTTATTATAGATAAAAATGTATCTTTTTTTGGTACCAAACATAAATGGACAATTCAGAATGGTCATTTATAACGTACGAACGATTAGGTCATATCAGTAACTGTCGATTCTGTTTGCCACCCTGATAGCCCAATCGGCGACCATCAAAATATCGAAGCTTCCAAAAAAGGTGAAACCATGAGATACTAAATTTCGAATTATCGGCAGCAAAGGGACATTGAATCAAATATTGGTGCCTTCTATAACATTTTGAAATACTTAACCACTTTTAAAGATGATAACAATGTCTATTTTAAGGTGTATCTGTCCATTAATTCTACGCAAAAACTGCTCTCTAGGACTACTTTCCTCTAATTTCCCAAAATTTAAGAAACTTAATTGGATCTGATGACAAATTATGTCCTCTCGTATCTCTGCGAATCACTAGAAAAGTTAGAAAGTTGGTACAGCATGCATTACTGTATATTTACTACAATTCCTTCAGTACTTTTTAACGTAGGATGTCAAAGCCACCGAATAATATCAAATAAGGCATTGTTGACTCATAGTACAACTATAATTAATCTTTTTGCGGTATTCGATAACAAAATTTATGAGTATTACTTATTCGTATCCATGTTACACATATCATTGTCGAAATTTTGTAACATATCCGTTAGTGTTCCTTTATTGGTTTTTTACTTCCGTTTTTGTCTCAGAAGCAATCATGTGATCATATTTCCATATAAACTGAGTGTGACGTGAAGGTTATCAATGCGTCACCGCCCGTTCGAAGCCCCGTCGTGAAATGAGGTCCACAGATTTCTGAGAATAGAAGTTTACCCAAAAAAGTCTACCACGAAGTTGAAATATTCTTAAATATTTGCAAATCATTCGATTTTGTAATAGTGATGAGAAATAATGTGTGATACAACAAGAAAGAACTATAAAGTGACCTTTAAAAATTGTCTGTAAAGCAGAATTTGATAAACTGTTAAAAATCGAAACCTAATCGTCCTGAGTTTCTTCAACCCTGCTACCTCGGCGGTATTATGGTAGATGGCACTGCTGCAGATTTATATCTCTGCATGCCATGTATCAACTCACTTTTTATTAGCTCCGCGGCTACGAGTCTGATTATCTGAGACTTACTTTATTGAACTGTAGAGTCCTGCTAAGGACGAAGCACGTGTCCACAGTTGCTGCCCTATTCAGGACAATGGTGCAAAAACCGATCCCTAACTTTGTATTTTTTGACACAATTAGGTTTTGATTTCCAACATTTTATTACACTGATGTCATTTGAGAAAGACAAACGATATTATGGTTACTTTGAACAATAGTTTGATATTTAGTCAGCAGGTATATAAAGCTTCTTAGTTCAGCTTTTTCTGTATAACCGACTAAATTTTCAATGTAGTATGTGAATCGGTAATAAAGTACTTCATTTCGAAAGGATAGTTCGCAAAAGAAATACGTAGCATGCTTAAATACATTGCATGCACCTGCACGATAATGGAATAACAGATCTTGAAAGATGAGGAACAGATATGTTGAAGACTATGTTAGAAGACCTCACAAAATATTGATGCTGTGTACATAAAAGACGAAAATGGATGGGAACATAATATTCTAGATAAACTTGTTTTTATATTGTTCATTCTGATTATGGTATAGAAAAATGATTTCCTCAACATAATATTCTAGATAAACTTGTTTTTATATTGTTTATTGTTCATTCTTCTGATTATGGTATAAAAAAATGGTTTCTGAATTATAATATATTCTGTGTTATATTCTCCAAGAAAAGTGGGAGTTCCAGTGGTTTGATGGCTGTTAACTACAGCCCATGGCTTAAGACTGAATCAATTAATCTATCAATGTGCACTATAAGTGCTTGCCACTGCGCTTCGGTCAAATACATGATTGATATTGATCCATTTTTTTTTTCTAAATGTTTGGGAGTCAACTGGATTTTTCAGCGAAACGGTTGATTTTATGATAAAAATAGTCTGGACAAAGATTTTAGATCTTTCAATTTTCCACAAAAATGGCCTCTATACTTTTTTTCCTAAGTCCCCATTTCTAAGAAAAAGTCATTCTCCAATTATATGCTCCATAATATGCACACGATTTCACACCACCTACGAGGTAATGTACTTGACGCGTATTTTTTAACGAGGCCAGGTCTTCTTATCCAACTTCTTCTTCTTCTTTTTCATTATCATCTTCCTGAGTTTTCATAAATTGTTCAAACAGTGGTATATTAGTTGTTTAGTCGTTGATATAAGAGTGTAAATTGGTTCCAATACACCTTCTGGTCCAGTTGATTATCAAACCACACTTGAATCTGATAATATACTCGATAAAAATGTTGATGAGCAGAAGCTGAACCAATCTGCACCCTACTTCCACCTGCACCAGAAAAGCTCCTCAATTATATTTCTTGCAAATGCAAAAAAGGGTGTAGTTTGAAATGGGGCTGCATAAAAGTAGGCTTACTTTGTTCACCAACATGGGCCAGCTTTCAAGGCCAGCCGTGCTTAAATATTGAATCTCCAATAGAAGATGATCCTTACATCAACGACGCGACGAGACAACTGATGTATCGCTCATTGAACAATTCACGTCAATTTAGGAAGATGAAGATGGAGAAGAAGTTGGAAAAGAAGACCCAATATTATGTTAAACATCAATAAAAAGACCGTAGAGCAGACCTACCGAGAAAACCATATTAAAAAACACGCATCAAGTACAGTACCTCACAGGTGGCGTGGAAACGTGTGTATATTATGAAGAATGAATTTTTCCCAGAGAAGGTGAGTCTAAGGAAAAAATATGTGGACACCATTTCTGTAGAAAATTAAAAGATCTACGGTTTTTGTCTGGACTATTTTATCGTGAAACTAACCGTTTTCCTAAAAAGTCAAAAAAAAGCCATTTTTGCGAACTTTGGTCTCGCATACATTTTTTTGAACACACAGGATCGACTTTATTTTAATGGTATCCTCAACGAACATTTCTATTTACAGCTCTTTAGGACTTTCCGCAAGGGTACCTCTATTCTTAGGGCTAACTTGATCGAACCACTTCAATTTGGCACCGTTTGACTATTATCTATTCATAAATTTAATAAACAAATGTCTGAACGTTGACCAAGAATTTTTGAGAGTCACAACATCCAAGTTGATTATTAGTCGTTTTGAAGAGGATTCGTCTGAAGGAGTGCTGTTCTGCAGACAAGACGAGAAATTGAAAAACGTGGCTTTGCACCGATTGATCTTCTTCATTTTCTTTAAATTGGCACCATCGGACTATCGAGCATAGAATATTTGAAATCTGTGGTCAGATTTTGAATCCGTAATGCGTAGAGCAAAGGCTTCTCTAATGCTTAGGTACCACTTGCGCTCGGCGGACGATTAACAGAAGAAGTAAAATTTTTGGTTTTCTATCGGTTCTGGAGGATGTATAATTACAGACTTATATAAAAATAAATAGTACCCATATTGAACCAACTTGTTTATTATTCTAACTGACAATTTCGGCATTTAGAGAAGGAACATTTATTTGGGGTTGAAAGATTGAGATAATAAATTAGGCGCAAGTGGTATATAGCGATTGAAAGAAAAATGCTCGACTGGCCTTTAGGATTGAAACAAAACTGACCGCGAAACTCGAGTGGTACATCCTCGAATCATCATCTATCCACAAATTTAATTCCAAATGTCTGGACGTCGATCAAGACCTTCTGAGTCTCCAAGTTGTTCAACAGTTGTTTTGAAAGGATATGAACAATTTTTTGGTTCAAATGATGAATACGGATGATGCTATGGCGCATCATTATGAATTTAAACCTGGGCATACGGAAATCCAGAATAATGAATGTACGGGACGTCCAAAAACCATCGTAGCCGATGAAATCGTCGCAAAAATCCACAATTCCATACTAGAGGATCGTCAATTGAAGGTTCGAGGAGTTGCTGAGACTGTAGACATCTCGATTAGCCGAGTCTACTATATTTTACGTATTTTGGGTATGCGGAAGCTTGGTACCACGCTTATTGACAGTTGATCAAGAACACATTCGTCTGAAATTTCTCAAGAGTGTCTACACTTATTTAAATGAAATTTCACTGAGATTCTTCGATGTTTCATTATTATAAATGAATCTTGGATTCATCCTCATACGCTAGAGACAAAGCAGCGGTCCAAACAATGGATTGGAGCAAAGAAAAGTGCATCTGAAAAAGCGAAAATAGTTCCATCAGCCGCAAAAGCTATTGCAATGATCTTCTACTTAGAAAAAGGCAGAACTATCATTGAAGCCTTTACTGAATGATGCAATCAAAGAATAACGTCCTCATCTGGCAAAAAAAGTGGTAATGCATCTGCGCACAAGTCTTGCGTTGTTGGAGAAGAACTCGAGGAACTACCACATGCCCCATGTTTGCCATATTTGGCTTCCAGCGATTATCTTCTTTTTCCTAACTTGAAGAAAAGGTTAGAGGCAAAGATTCACTTCGAATGAAGAGACGAACGCTCATTTGAAACATCTTGGACTAGATGTGTTGAAGTGCAAGGAGATTATGGAAAAAAATACAAATTGCCCGGATATCAGGCCGAGAATTTGTGGAGAAAATCGTCTAAATGGATGCTATTGCAAGACGAGGCATTAGGTCACAGATCGTTACGATAGGTCTGCAAAAAACTGATTCATCAATTTAGTACCATAATACATATAATCTAATTTTTCGAGCTGTGGCACTAACACTGGTATTCACAATTATTCGCTGGCTATGAATACCGAACAAAGATTGGTCAAAAACGGGCTATATCTTAGTAAACCATTGAGAACATGTTGTTAAGGGATCATGTCAAATGAACTACTCATCAATATCTCCTCAAACATGCTGTAAGTGAGAAGATTTCAACAGCACAAGAGCAGTAGTCAAATCGTTGATCTTAAACAAATTCGCTTTGTTCCCAGTTTTCATCAACAGAACTAAAGATCCAGAAACATGCCTACAGTTTAATTTTTCATATTGCAGCCTACATTTCAGGTAAAATAATTTAATATAAATTGTCAGATCCTGCGTTTGACGCAAAACTAATAACACATGGAAACTTTTCCTAATTCAATGTACAGAAGCGTGGACAAAGGACCGTTATTTTGTTGCTACCCTGTTCGAGGTTGATATTTTGTTATGGGCGAGAAACTTGGTTAACCACTACCAGTGGCGTCCGTCCTCAGATAACATACAAAATAAAGCACCGTCAGAAAAGCAGCACTTTGTTGAGAATTAATTTTTGATTCTGGTTTGTTAGAATCTAAAAATTTGATTGCAGTAAAGAATTCAGAAGCTGCTATGCACTATATTCCAAATAGAGTGATATGTCGAACTGAGGTCCATTTTTCGAGGTATCTGTCATCGACGAGTAAAAACAGCGTCGGAGATAAAAAAAAATGGGTTCAGTGCCCCTGTGTTAAAATGATAAATTCTACGCCGCTGGTGAGGCTAATATACGTGTAATCTAATGAAATTCCATGCACTCCGTAAACGATATTGTAACGAGCAGCATGTAATGGCCACCGAAATAATATACAATGTAAGAATGCGCTAACCCCGGCCAGTCGGTATTGCAGATCGCATAGCGGCAAAATGCTTTTAATAACAGAACTACATAATTGATTTTATTACTGAACCTATGAGCACTGTAATTGAAACTAATAAAATTTCGATGTGTACTTGGTACACTTGCAAACAGTGTTTGTTAGTGTACAGAATTTCATTAAATTCATATCTTTACGAGATTTTGGGCTCATAATAATCATGCTTGCAATAATATATTTATTTTATATCGACTGTTCACTGTATAATGCCTGCCAAATATGACCCTTTCGGTAATTCATGCTCAGGGTCGTAACTATGGAATGGGGCATGATTTTCAACGGCAAAGCGCTTTGAGCATGCGTAGAGCGTAAATATTGTGGCACCGCGCGTCGCTCTTCTTACTTATTAGCCAGAAAAGAGAGTGCTTGTAAATCTGTGTCCATTACCTTCAAGAATTAATATATATTTTAGACATCCAAGGATATTTCTTTCAGACTTCACCTTCACCATATGAGACTAACAAAAACATATTTGCTCATTAAATTACTGCTTTTCTCTCAAAAAATTATTATCGAAATAAAAATAAATAGGGTATTCAAACTTTATACGTTTTTACGAATAACAAAGACAATAGCGTTAATTATGTAAATTTAATAAATAAACACATAAAAATAACAATGGAAATTAAACTTATTTCTGAACAAAAATATATGTATATGTCCTTTTGAACTTGGAATAATAATTAATTACAGTAATGAATAAGAACAGAACTGTATTAGTCAAATTTGATTTCCTTGCCGTGTAATTTCTCTCCACTACTAAAAATAATAATAAGCTTATGATTTTTTATAAAATTGATATTGGAAACCTATTTTTACTTTATTCGGCTTGAATAATTTTTGAGTAAAAGCCTGGAATATATTCTGTAATATTCTTTATTGCCAAACTCTTATTGGGAAAACTATGAGGTCTATTTTTACAATAACCAATTTTAGGGTATAGCTAGAACCTAATTTTTGATTAATGTCGACATTGTCTTCTTGAAAGTCACATCTTCCTTTTTTTAGAAGCTTATTTCAAGTTTATTCGACACATAGTCTTATCTGTTGGTTTGTGAATCTTATCCCTTCCCAAAAAATTTTTGGCTCATAGTACACCATGAGATTGTAGGGATCTGTATGTGAGCTGACAAATTTGTGAAATCTCGCATGCCACCAAAATCATCGACAAATTATGAAGAAAGAGCAAATGCTTTGTCGAAATAAAGCATCAATCATTAAGTCATTTTCTTCCTTCTAAATCACGCAATTACTCTAGAAACTTGAAGTTTTATCCTTAAAGATACATTCATTCGAAAATAATGACCTCCTGATTATTCTTCTACTTCTGAAAAAATTCGTTATATTCTCTTCGTGCAATGATTAACAGCTGTTTCGTCACATTTTTTTTATCGCCTTCTGGATCCTTCAATCTTCATTCTTATAAGGTGTTTCGCCATGTTTCGCCAGAAATTGCCATCGAATTGTGATTGAAGTACAGATATGTTGACGTGTTGAAGCATTAACAAAATTAGGTCTTTCCTCTCTTACTAAATTGCATAATCGCTTTCGAACTTTATTAAACGCCTGAAAAGTAGATCCTTCTGATAGTAACAGTTTTTTCCCATAAAAACTTCCACTTTTGGAACCACTTCTATATAAACTTATCTGCTAGAATTGTACACCATCTTCCTCGAGTTCCCAAGCACCTCAAGTGGACAACACGTCCAGTTTAGAAAAGTCTTAACGAGCGACAAGCTTTGAAGTTGTCTTCTTTAAGGTACATTTCTGTGGAAGTCACAACCTTCTCCTATCAAACCTTCTCCGTTTGAAAGCACCCCTCATATTAACTTATCTGTTGGAAGTGCATTTCTTCGTCCTTCGTGTTTCCAAGAAAGCTCTTTTTGCCAGTATAGAAAATAGCTTAAAGCCGTATAACGAGCGATAGAGCTTTGGAGTTGCCTGCTCAAAGTTGCATTTCTTTAAAAGTCACAACCTTCTCTTATCATACCTCTTTGTTTTCGGAAGCACTTCTTGTGTTAACTTATCTGCTAAAACTTTGCTTCATAGTCTTTCGGGTTCCCAAACACGCTCCTTTCTGGAATGTTTTTGAAATTGAGCTGTCTGGCGGCTGATGTAGCAGAATGATCTCACCTGTCATTAGAAATCGCCAAAGAAATCATAATAATCAATGATGAGGTGGGAAGCGGTTATGAAGTATCAACTAATTAGGTTGTTTCGTTCTCGCTGTATTATGCAATTGTGACAGAACTTAACAGCTATCTGTCTGAAGGTACATCCCTTTGGAAGTCTCCACCGTTCCCTTACAAACTTCCTCCATTCGGAAGTACACTTATCTGCTAGAATTGCGCTTCATCGTCCTTCAGGTTCCCAAACACCTCAAGTGTTGTCCAGCTCAGGGAATAGCTCAAAGCCATAACGAGCGACAATCTTTGAAGTTATCTTCTTCTGTAAGGTACATTTCTCTGGAAATCACAACCTTCTTCCATCTGACCTTCTTCATTCGAAAGCATTCCTCATATCAATTTATCTGCTAGAAGGGCGCTTCTTCGTCCTTGGGGTTTTGAAAACCGCTCTTTTTTTGAATGTATTTCCTCTGAAGGGAATAGCTTAAAGTCGTAACGAGCAACAGAGCTTTGGAGTTGTCTGCTCAAAATAACATTTCTTTGAAAGTCACAACCCCTTTGTATCAATCCTTCTTCATTCTGGTGCACTCCTTATATCAACCTATCTATCAGAATTGCGCTTCAGTGTTCCTCGGATTCCCAAATACCTCAAGTGTTGTTTAGGTTTGGGAATAGATTAAAGTCGTAACAAAATTGAAGCTATCTCCTTCAAGGTACATTTCTTTGAAAGTCACAATCTTCTCCTATTGAACCTTTTCCATTCGGATAACTTATCTGTTGGAATTGCACTTCTTCGTTCTCCGGGTTTCCAAACTTGCTCCTTTTTGCAATGTCATAACAAGCGACTAACATCGGAGCTACTTACTTGAAGGTTCATTCCTTTGGAAGTTACAACCTTCTTCTTTTAAACCTTTACCATTTGGAAGCACTTCTTATATCAAGTTATCTGCAAGAATTGAGCTTAATCGTTCTCTGGATTCTCAAACACACTCCTTTTTGAAGTGTTTTTCAATTCAGGATCGTTACGAGTGACAGAACTTTGGAATTTTTCACTTGTGGACGTTACAATCTTCTACTTCCAAACCTTCTCCATACGAAAGCACTTCTGATAATAGCTTATTTGTTGGAATTATGACACATCGTCCTTTGTGTTTTCGAACAAGCTCTTTTTTTGAATGGTTTCCTAGTTCAGGTAATAGCTTGAAGTTGTAACAAGCGACGGAACTTTGAAGTTGTCTGCTTGAAGGTACATTCCTGGAGAAGTCACAGCCTTTTTCTTTCGAACCTTCTCCATTCGGAAGCACTCGTTATATTAACTTATTTGCTAGAATGGCACTTCTTCGTCCTCCGAGTTTCTAAACACGCTTCTTTTTGTGATGTTCTCATTTTAAGAAACTTTGAGGTTGCCTACTTGAAGGAACATTTCTTTGGAAGTTACAACCTTCTCATTTCAGACCTTCTCCATTTGGAAGCACTCCATTTATTACCTTCTCTGCTAGAATTGCGCTTCCGTCGTCCTTAAGGTTTTCAAGCATGCCCTTTTTTGAAATGCTTCTCAGTCTAAGGAATATCTTAAAGTCGTAACGAACGACAAAACTTTGGAATTGTCTCCTTGGAGATACATTTCTTTGGAGGTTACAACCTTCTGCTTTTGAACCTTCTCCATTGGGCAGCACTTCTTAAAATAACTTATCTAGAATTGCGCTACATCGTTCTTTGCGTTTCCTGACAAGCTCTTTTTCAAAATACTTCTCAGTTTAGGCAATAGCTCAATCATAGCGAGCTATGTGACAGCTGGAAAGCTGAAAGATCTCGTACTTCATCAGAAATCACCAAACAAATTGTGATGAACAAGCAGATGTGAAATGGTGATGGTGCATTAAACAATTGGACCACTTTCTTCTCGTTGTATTACGAAGTCGCAACTGAATTTCGAAATCTCTTTGAAGGTACATTCTTCGGGAGGTCCAATAATTCTACTTATTGAGTGTTTTTGATTTATAATAAAGTATCAAGTTGTTGGAGAATCTGGTATTTCATCAGAAATCGCCATAAAGTTGTGATGCATGGTCGCGATAGAGCATCAAGAAATTGTGATGTGTCCATCGCACTGCATTACGTAATTGCTTTAAATCTTTGGAATCGACTCCTAAAAATGTATTTCTTTGAAAATTACAACCTACTACTTACGAAAGCCTTTCTTATACTTATTTCGTGCAATTCTTCCAGCTGCTTCGTCTGGATCTTCAAAATTTTCCCTTTTCAAGAAATTGTTGGGGGTTATAGCATCTAATGGTGTTTCTGTATCTCACCAGAAATCGCCAAAACTGCCAAATACAAGGGCTGTCTTTCTGGTTTTGCATACTGGCTTACAATTGACTTCATCAATCAAAAGTCAAGCAAAAAAATCAGCCTTTATATTTAGTTGACCTAAAATCAAAGTTTCAGTACGATAAGTATGATATTTTAGCTCTGACGAGTTGTCAAACTTCACAAGTTATCAGGAATATGGAATTGACTTCAGAAAATTTTTGCCCAATAATTAACTCAATAAGAATGCTTCGCTGAGTTGGTTTCTGTTTACGGTAATAAAGTACAACATCAGTTGACAGTTTCTTGGTGGTATGAAGAATTCAAACGAGGACGGATAAGTCTTAGCGTCGAGCCAAGGACAGGTCCCCTAAAAACGGTAGTCACTCAAGAAAACTTCATTGCTGTGCGCAAGCTTATCAACAAAGATCGACGTGTGATACATCGCGAGATTAAGGCATCATTGAGAATTTCAAAGACCTCAATTCAAATATCATATCTGTTGATTAAAGGACAGAAAGAGCCTAAGGGCAATTGGAGTCAAAAAATTCCAGGCCGATTCAACGCAGACAACTCTAGAAGCATTCTAACATCATCAGTGGTGATGAATTTCGAAAATAAACGCTTTTCATGTGTTTGGGTGTTCCAAGTTGAAGAAAATTCGACAAAAGTCATCCGTTCTCGAAGTGATGGTTGCGATATTTGTCTGTTACTGCTTATTGGTATACTTCCTTCGAAAAAACAACCTTGAACGACGCGCGACGAGTCATCCTCCACCAAGACAATTCAAGTTTGTGCATAGCTCGATTATTAAACTTTTGGAGTAGCAAAAAATCGAGTTGTTAAACCATCCTTAGTCTCAACGATGCATAACTGAAAAAACCGTCCACGTTAGTCATGAGGGATGGACAGATATGTAGTCCTAAAGAAACATCAACCAATAAGTCGTTTCCTTCTTACTGCGTTACGTAATCTCGTCAGAGCCTTAAAGAAATACTGCTTGATTGTTTGGACTACACTTGAAAATCTTGAGGATTGCCTTATTGTTCGACCTTAGCGCGCTTTCTTGCTTGTTGCTCTTTTGGTGTCTGCCAAAGTGAGGATCCTTGAATCACAGTAATTTTCGACAAAATATCTTATTCAACTGACTAAATTCATAATATGTGTACACATTCATTTGTTTTATTTCAGGAAATTACTTTTAGTTTGTTGCTGCATCATCGTTTTGCTTTCGTTCACTAATCTTTGGACATTTCTGAGTCACTCCGTTCTAATTCTAAATTACAAGAACATGATTCTAGATCCCCCACGCATGACCAAAATCAATTGGAATTTGTTAGCAGATATCCTCTAAATGAGACACAGTAAACTATTGCAAATTGACCTCTCAAATAAGAACTACGTTTGTGTTATACACTGATCACTTTGTGTGGGACCAAGTAATCAAGAAAAGATGAATGTTTATCACTCTGATCGTATTTTGAATTCATGAGTATGATCATAAATGATATGTAAATTTAGTTGTGTGTACATTACAAACAATGCTGACACATTTAGCTCTACCATCATTACAATGGTGGTAGCACTAAGCACAAAATATCGTCGATCATTGATAAGTCAACTAGTGCTTTGTGCTACTTTACAGCATACTCAATAATAGTTAAAGTATTGTCAGAAATATGAAATATTTGTAGTAATTAGGTCACATAATTATTTATTCGAATTCGCTGTAATTATAATCCTAGTTAGTATTGACAAGGTCGATATTCAATGGTCGGACCTGATTGACAGGCTATGGTCATTAGATGTTCGGTGGTTGCCGAGTAACAACTGTTAGACAAATGAATGTTGGCCCATTGTTGGCTTAGGTATATAAGAGCGCAAGCTATGAGAGAGATTCATTCAGTCATTGAGTCATTTAGTCATTGATTCATTCAGTGATTTAGTACGAATAACAGTGAGTGATATCGTGAGCATACGAGCATATAAAATAGAGACTGGCACTGTAACCTGTGAAAATCAATTATTTACAATAAAATTTGTGACAATATGATGTTGAGTGCCGTAAACAATTTTGAACGCTATACATGCGTATAAAGAACCATCCGGACATCAATCTTCTTGTCTGGAAATACTTGGCTTGATACACAATGCTCAATTATACACACTTGTTGCATGAATTACTTGAATGTGTTTAATCGTTAACCATATCTAGTATGACCCTGGTGGAAGCTATAAATAATTATTTTACCAATATAGTTGAACCTTGAGAGGATTATTAATGATCCTAATCACTTTCCTCTTTGATATTGGAATCAGAAACTGATGTAATTAATTAATAAAAAAAAACAAGACCTTCATGAGTATAGACGTTTTGATAGACGATTCAAATTGTCAACTTTCATTACAATGCATCATGTGTGTATCTCACGTTAAAGATTCATCAAAAGTGATTAAAACTTATTGTCCTCCAAATTAGATGGCAGTGATTATCCCCGTTCAAAATACACATGGGAAGTAAAGCTAAACAGGTGATATTTGTACAAAGTCTATTTGCACAACGTCAAAGCACGTGAACAATGCAGTTCGTCGTATCTCGAATGTCCACCACGTAGACGGCTTTGCGAATATTGTGTTTACAGCGATTCAGGGCATTCATTGCTAATAATTGTTACTGATTTGAATGATACAATACATTACACTATTGGAATTGCTTGCTGACAGTAGCCTGTTTACAATGTGCTATCAAATGATTGACTACAACGCGCGTCTCACAATTAATACAGAATTGCAAGAGGATTGCGACAGTATATTAATATATTGTAGTCGATGTCAATATAACCAAGATTTATTGGATGCTACATCCATAATCATAGACAAACAACTCCTGAAGCTCAGATATGTCGTTCTTGTGACACTTTCGTGGAATAATTTTTTTTTGCACAAACGTAATTCTACAAGGATCTAGTAATCAAATTTCAATTACCAAAAACAAAATATTATGATTAAAAGTAATAATTTTGCATTAAGTCATCAGTAGTTCAATTCTAATTCGTAGAGACAGCTTCTTGATGTCATTTAGAGACTTTCTACACATCTACCACCTAGCGGGTGATTGGAGAAGTGGATAATATCGTTATTGTTGAAGACAGTCTTTTATAAGTAGAAGTTAGGATCAAATCAGTTCCCCTACTTGCTTCTTACTGAATTTGTAGATAATTTTGTTTCAAATCCTTGTTAATGTGACTGTAAAGGTTTGGTACTCCAGATTAGGTTGAACTATGTTTTGCAAATTGATTGATCGTAAAATACTATAAATGAAGTTCATGGAGATGTGCCTAATACATTGGACAAATAATGTCCTCTTTATGACACTACAAAAATTGGGCTGCGAATTTCAAGAAAAGAAGATTTGACTTCAGTAACAAATATCTTACTGGAAGCTCTGTTTCTGTTTTGAGCTCAGAATTTGGCTGGACATAGCAAAAGCTATCCTCTGTCCACTTTGATTAAGGTATGGAAAATTATCTGCAGAATTGATTCCTAAATGTTTGAACGCCGACCGAAAACATCTGAGTGTTACAATACATATTTTTTGAAGTCATTTTGAATAATCACGATTCAGGACGAAAAGATAATTGAAGAGTGGGAGCATGTTGGCTTACTTCGGACCAAATAGTATCGCGTATAGATATCAACAGAAAAGGTTCTTGCTCCGCATTGTCAGTGATGATGAATCATAGTTTTTCTTACATAAACTCGGAAATAAAAGCCAGTCGTCTGTGTATTCCAAGGTGAAGAATATAGCAACAATTCCTCTGCAAGATCGAAGAGCTGTTACTGCCGATTAATATACAACCATTTGTTTGTCGAAAGTAATTGCTGCACTTCGACGAACCAACCCTGAACGACAGATCATCCTTCATCAAAGCAGCACAATTAGCACATAGTCGAGTTGTTAGACCATCCTCCTTACCATCTTAACAATGTTCCAAGATAATTTTACTTTTCCAAGAATCAAAAACGGACTGCGTGGTCGCCGGAGGCAACAGTCGATGCCTTCATAAATGCAATTTTGTCAGTACCAGCGAACGAATGGAATAACTGCTCCCAAAGTTGGTTCGTGCGAATGCAGAAATGCATTCACCCTCGTGAAGAATACTTCGAGAAACAATAAAGTCATTAAAATCTGTTTTATGTTTGCTTCCATTTCTGTGTGCATTGCTAAAAAAATTATCTATTTGCCAATTTGATTCCTGGAGACGAATAATTGTTACAACATCCCAGATAATTTGTGGTAGCTGTGAAAGGACTTTTGATGAAATAGTGACTATTTATGAAGCTCCGGATAATCTTTATGGTTCAGAAGTAAAAGGAAAGTTGACATAGTGAGGATATACTGGCTTACTTGACCCAAAAAGTTTTGCATACAGATAACAGCAAGGGAAGCTTTTAGCCCCATTCTTTGACACAATATGGGATACTTGTAATAGGCTATGTGCAAGGGGGCGGAGTTTGAACAAATATCGATGCGAGCGCTCATGGTGAGCACAAGTATAAACATCGAGCTCCATTTCTCAGAATACGTCATTGAGCTGTCATTGAGCATTGTAGCTTAAAAGTGAAAATAATTGCATATAAAACATGGGAAAACGTTTGTTTTGTTTCGGGCTGTTGTGTTAAGGATGATTCAAGTGGAATATAGTTTCATAGATTTCATGTACCCAGTTATAACATAAAAAAACGAGTGCAGTGAATCAAAGCGGTAAATAGAGTATTGTCTATCTTTCATTATTAATATATATATATATATATATATATATATATAACAAATATGTTTGTGATTCAATTGTGAAATTAGAAATATTCATCATCGATTTAGGATTCATGAATTTACCTCTGTCACTAATTTGTAAGATGTTTCAGTGATAGAAGTTTGTCAGATGCACTTCGCAATAATTTTGTTGGTAATATTGTCAGCAACATATTCTTCAACATGTTTAATACGACAAAACTAATTTCACGCTTTTCTTCAATGCTTCCTCGGTAAAAGGGATACAGTGTTTGATAAATACAAACCCTATCTGCAATATCATCGACGTCATAATTTGAGGATATCCTGTCAATTTGGACGAATTAAGACGTTTAATAGGTACGTTATAGTTGAAGAAAAAAATACTCAAAATAAATAGTTTCAACGTACCTTTTATGCTATGCAAGTTATATTATACGCACACAGCTGAATTGAATGATATTAGTACATTTAAAAAATTATAGGTATGAAACAATGATAAAATGGAGTTCAATCGTTCTCCATTGCCCGCTAGAGGCGCTAGTAGCCTATACGCTGGGTGCGTGCTGACAGTGCCCTCTAAAACGCACATTTTTCCGGGGTTGTTAGTATGTAACATCATTGATATTTGTAAATATAAATGAATGAATTTTTTTTGAGAAGTCTGTTAATTTTTAAAGCTATCGAAATCGAAGAGCTGATAAAGTAACTACTATTGTTCTAAAGAAGAAGGTTTAAAAATGTTTTCAAGCATGTTATGTATACTATTTTGCATATGTTAAGCTTAGGTTATACGTCAAAAATTGAGGAAGTACCAAAAGCATATTCAAAATTGATCTAAAAATTTCTGGAATTATAAAAGTGAGTAATATGAAATATTGAATAATGATATAGTTTATTGAAAGAGTTTTAACAATTTTCAGCTATAATATGATCATAGTTATTTGATTTCAACCTCAGACAATGCAGAAGGGAAAGCTACTGGTAACAGCAGAACATGTCAGAGATGTGAGAGAATATTTTTTTTTTGGAATAAGTCATTCAATAACATGCAAGATAATAAGCCTAGCATCAGTTACTCTGGCTCCTTATGAAACATCGTTGTACGCAAGTTGAATTGCATTAGGTATTTTTCAAATTCTGTATTTGGATCTATGGTATTTAGGAAAACTTGGATTTTATGCTTGATAAATAGGTATTAGGGCCGTTTGACATGGTGCACCGAATTCTGCATTTAGTTTTGCATTTTGATACTCTATTTTGAAGCGAAAGAAAAGGCAACATGTCATGTCATACATGAAATCAGAGTGCACTGCACAAAATTTTGTGTATCACAAGATTAATTTTACTTTGTATCAAAATGGAGAGTCAAGATGCAAAGCAAAATATATTATTTAATGCAATGTGTCAAACAGTCTTTGAAGTTGGGTTATGTATTACTCAATTTTTGTTTTTCATTTCAAGAATCCATTCTTTTCTATGTTTAAACTTCCAATTCGCGGTTGGGAAAAGATAAAATTCAGAAATTTACATTCACTGATATATCTGCTTGTATTTTTGCAATTAAAGACACAACAACTACACAATATCAGCCTATAATAATGCTTATTTTGTCCACTACTCACGCTGTAGTCGATTTAGATATCCCTACCACGTACTTTGCGCCCTACGTAAAGATTACTCACAGCTAGTCAAAACAATAACTAAATAATATTATTCTTTATTATATTTAAAGTTTGGTAGCATATTTTGGAGAAACGACGAGGAAAAGTGTCCAAAGGGATGTTGTCTTGTCTTATGACTTAGTTGTTGGAATGGTCATCAAGTTTAATATCATGACTAGGTACATTGTCGTCCAAATCACAAGACTGGCTTACAAACTTAAACAAAGACCTTTTTCTCAAGATTTCAAGTTGCTTTGGTCGAAAAAGCTTCACATCCAGAAGGCAATTAGGGGCCTCAAATGAAAATGAGAAAGCAATGAAAGCATTAATAGAAAAAAATATAGGCAGATCCATATTCAATTTCCAATGTTATTCATGATTTTTATTTTGATAGTATTATAGATAATAATATTGATTTCCCCAACACTGTTCTGGAATTTGCATATTCCATAACCAAAAATTATGTTGGAACGAATGACATTTCAAGAAATCGTTTAGAATGATTCCGTATGCCGTTTAGAATGATTCTGTAAGCCTTTATAGAGTAAGATCCCAGGCCCGCCAGACATTACTTATTTTCTGAGAAACAAAATGTGTGAAATAGAGTAGTGTTGGTATGTATTTTGATCATACGCATACTAGCTAGTTTGTGGCGACGGCCAATTTACAGATACGAGGTGCTAGCTGTACGTTAAGACATTACTTACTTTTCTTAAGGTCTTGAGTCCTGTTTTTCGGTATGTTTCAGAGAATATTGTTAAAAATTGATAATCAACACTTCTAGACACTTTCCATTGGTGGTAATTTCTGCTAGACTCTTTAAAGCTCACAAAAAATAACGTGATCTTGGTCATAGTTTGAGTGCTAATTTTCATATATGAAACTCAAGGTACAATTTCAATACTTTTTGTTTACATCTAGACTAATCGTAGGACTAAACATCCCCCAGACACATCTGAAATATCGCTGTGAGTAAAAGCGCGAGGTCACTGTTTGAAGGCTTCATAGTAAGCGAAGTATCCATGGGCATCCAACTCTTCCTTGGTCTGGCTATTTATGAAAAGTCATGAAATTGCTCACTGAGTATTATATATAAGAATTAGGACTCAGACTATAAGTAACATAACGATATTTCTTTGCGAGCTTTAAAGCGTTTAGCAGGAATTATTGCCGATGAGAAGTGTCTGGCAGTGTTGATTATCAATTTTCAAAAATATCCCCTAGAACATACATAAAAATCAGCACTTACACTTCAAGAAAAGTGAGTATTGTCTTGATGTACCTATAACATCTCGTATCTATAAATTGGCCGTCGGCACAAACTAGTAAATTTGTGTATGATCAAAGTACCGACTAATACTATTCTAATCCACAAATTTTGTTTCTCAGAAAATAAGTAAGGTCTGGCGGGTCTGGGATCTTGAACTATTAGAATCATTTCGACGAATCAGAAGCTGTTAGTTTGGCTACTACCATGGTTACTTCCTAACAATTCAAGTATTCATATCTGGATTTTACGTTTGACATTTAATAATTTTTTAAGTTTCCTCTGAAATATTGGTGAGTTTCCAAAACCTTGTTAGAAAGAGTATAGTCTACAATATGTTTGGAATGGCGTATTCCACACTCGCGAACCGTAATCCTCGCCTTCGGCTCGGTTTACAAACTTTTCGCTCGTTCGGAATATAAGCCATTCCAATACTTATTGTAGAATATACTATTCTGTGATTTCACTATTTCAAGATTCTTATCTTTTTATCTTAGGACGTATAGATAGTGACAGTTAGAGGCGACGTTAGGCATAGGCGCCGTGGACTATCGATTATGGCCTCACGGTCCGAGGTGCCTCACGCGTTAAACGCCGATAGGAGTCAGATATGTCTTAACACAGTGATTCATTCTATAATAAGCAATATGGACTCGAGATTTATGTCATTAAATGAGCATTTTGAAAATTTTTCTTACCTATATGATTTGAGAGAGCTCAAAAGTATACCAAAAGAGCAAATAATAAAAAAAATTCAAGATTTACACACAGTTCTGCGAATTGTATGAAGAATTACAAACTATGATCCTAAATGTATCATACTTCATTAAAGATATGAAATAACTGCTTCAATACATAATAAAAAATAGCTTGAATCAAAATCCAAATATTAACATTGTCTATCGAATTTTGTTATTGTTGATTATCTTTTATTCCCATTTTCAGAACAGAAATATCTTGTCAGCTCAGTTTCTAAGACATTTTTATCGATTCTATTGAATGTGTAGGATAACAAGTTCCTTACAAATTTCAATTATCTTGTTCCGTCTAGAAGACACATTATGCTACTACAATAGTCGATATTAGAAATATTATCGGTCATATTTGTATTTCTAAAGATATTCTGGTGAAACTCTCCATCGCGTTACATCTAAGTATATAGATCACAATACTTTCCACACATTTTGATCAACTCAATTGAGTCGAAAGATACAGCTACAAACTCTAAATGTTATTCATCAGGTGATGGTTTTTGTATTTTTTGAGATATTTTGATAATAATTCTTATTACATCAGAATCAATTGTGCAGAATACGATATTTTTCACAGATTTCAAATATCTCAATTCGTTTAGGAGATACAGAGTCAAACAGTGTGTGCTTCTGATTTGGCTATTCTCTCCTCCGTCCGTTACTCAAGTAATATAGCGCGCGATCGTAGCATCATTATGATACCCAAACTCTCAACACACTTCTTCGGAAGTAACTTTCGGCAGACGTGAGTGTCAGTCTGTCGCGTAAGCGACAGCAGTGGCACCTCTGGATGAGTAGCTGTACTACAGTTGCACAACAAGTGTCAGTCTCTCACGAAAGCCGAGCTACAAGGACATCATCGCGCAGTCTTCGGACTGTAAGATGATCTACCTTGGACACATGACACAAACATTAACTTAGCTTAGGCACACATACACTCATACCACACTCTGAAGAGGGGCCCACGGGAGTCCCTATACCGGAGCACACATAATAGATTAGATTAGATAGATCATTATGATGTTAATAACAACAAAAATTATCAGAATTGATTATTTTTCATATATTTTATCCTACAATATACAAATTACAGGATATTTAGGTCTTGTATTTTAGTAATTAAGCAATATTTGTGATTTTAGAAAGAGACAATAATAAGAAATTTTCAAGATTTACACACAGTCCTGTGAGTGGGTGGAAGTAGTGACTTTCAATCTTACAAATTGTATGAAGATTACAAACTATGATTCTAAGTGTACAAGACTTAATTGAAGATATTGAAGGACAGTTTCAATATATAATGGAAAATAACTTGGAAAAAATTTATCCAAATATTTACACTGTAAGTACAGCCTGCGCCAAAATAGATTTTCGACATTAAAACTAATAAAAAATTATTCAAGAAGTATCTATTGAAGCAGATATATCATCAAAGTTGAATTAGGGTAAGTTTAATCATTAGGAAGTTTAGAGAAGCTAAAAGCAAGAAATTTCTGTTCCTTTAATTTTAGTCTAGGAATATAGTTTAGTTTGCATTGTCTATACTATAATAAATTTAGTAGTAAAAAGCTATGTTTCAACTGTTTTTAAATTTATAACATTGCTTCTTGCGTCACCAGAGCGTCGCAAAACGTATCTTGTCTACATCAAATTTTAGTCTTGTCTCGCCACTGGCAGTTGGTTCTCTCCGTTTTTATACCGCATGTCTTTTTGAGGGCTGAAAATATACCTCTTGATAAGAAAGATGAACAGATGCAAACTTTCCAATCATAGTGTAAACTCCAATCATATTTTTTTTTTGAAGAAGTAAGTTTTTTCTTGATAATATTTTGCGTACATTTGTAACGAAGACTTTAATTTTAGTCTAGGAATATAGTTTAGTTTGCATTGTCTATACTATAATAAATTTAGTAGTAAAAAGCTATGTTTCAACTGTTTTTAAATTCATAACATTGCTTCTTGCGTCACCAGAGCGTCGCAAAATGTATCTTGTCTACATCAAATTTTAGTCTTGTCTCGCCACTGACAGTTGGATCTCTCCGTTTTTATAACGCATGTCTTTTTGAAGGTTGAAAATATACCTCTTGATAAGAAAGATGAACCGATGCAAACTTTCCAATCATAGTGTAAACTCCAATCCTATTTTCTTTTTGAAAAAGTAAATTTCTTCGTGATGAGATTTTGCGTACATTTGTAACGAAAACTTGAAAAAAAACTGTGAAATTCCGTTTTTTCGTGAAAAAAAAAATGGCAAATTATATAATAAGAGACACCCCGGCTAGTTGGTTTTACATTTGTGCAAGATTTGACCAAAATTTTTGCCAACAAGGAAAGCATGCCAAATTTCTCACAAGCATTTTATGGTTGGAACTTTAATTCTTCCGAATGGCATGCAATTTAAGAATATGATATTCCACATGTTTTTTCTGTACAATTTCACGCGATGACGCAACCATTCGAGTCTTTTGGGCTGTTGCGAATTATATGCTATTCAGTGCCAGGCTTTGAATCACCTTCAACTATTTCACGTTACAAAGGCATACAAAATGTTGTCACGGAAAAATCTACTTTTTAAAAATATATATACAATTGGAATTTGTACTATGACCGGAGAGCGTGCATCGGTCAATAACCTTTATATCTTTCTTATCAAGATGTATAGTTTCAACTCTCAAAAAGGCATGCGGTATGAAATCAGAGAACCCCAACTGTCAAAATACATTTCAGTTTGTTTGCCTTAAAAATATATATTGCCAGGGGGCGTATAGTAATTTTTTTTTTGGAAAGAAGGCGATAAGAAACATTTTCTAATACTGTGTTGTTGTTATATCTGCTTGATTCTTCATAATTTTTTTTCAATTTGACACCATTATTTTTTCACTACTTTGATCTCTTAATTTCTGAACGCCGATCAATACATTTTTGTATTTCAAAATTGATTTGTCGTTCTAAAAAAAATCTTATATTTTAAATCAAATCAACAAAATCTGTGCTTTTTCATGATCCAAGAACAAAAAAAAATCAGCAGAGTGAAGAGATGCTGATTTACTAAGGTCTGACAAGTTTTGCATACAGGAATTAGTAGGAAAAGTTTCTTCCCCTATTTTTTGGAGCATAAATGTGATATTCCTTATAGATTGTAACAGAACAATATGAGCAACTATTTTATGATTTATAATTTGATAAAACTGAAAAAAAACCAACAATAAATTTATTTTCATTTCCAGCGTATAACCAAATTCAGAACCAATCATTTTAGACGGAATTCTGTGAATATCACAATGTTTGTTTGATGGAATGCTCATCAATTTGATTATTTGTCAATAACAGAAAATATACAATCAAAATTTTGACTATGTAGCCGAGTAATTTGTTTGCCATTTCTATTTGATTTGCTATAGTTCATTTTTTCAGATAAATGAATTATCCCCAGAGGAAATATATATTTTTGGAATCGTTGCAAACAAATTGATGCACGAAAGATGTGTATCTGGTCGGATTGAGAGGGTAGTTCGAAAAGGCAATAGTCGTAACAAATTTCAGCCATATTGACTTATTATAATAATATTTAGCATTTCTTTCAAATGCGAATTATAATAGCGATAAAAACTATGCATATACTATTGGACATATCACGCAATTCAATAAAAATTATGAATATTATTCTACCTTTTTCAAGTTTTTCGAGTGGGTGAAGCAGTATTTACTGAACCGTAGATTCGTTACAAGGTCTGTAGACTCACCTGAAACAAATAAACGCAATTAATAAAAGAAGACATTGTAGTATTTGCATGTAATGTTATATTAATAGCATCATAAGTATAATGCTTTTTATTGCTTGAATAAATTTGCACTTTTTTCTGCACGGATCAATAAACCATAAAAACATTATGATGCATAAAATGTAATTATTATCACAGCGATATATAATATCTTCACGTAAAATATTTTTATTTGTGTCGTGTGGGAATTTAGTTTTTGTGATGAATAAAGTTTTTGTCTGTTGATTGGTGGAGATTAAAATTTCATAATTTTTATGCATTTATTTTATTGCTTGCTTGAAATTGTTATTCATTTGATTATCAATTTATTCTATATATAGAAGTTTTGAAGAAGCGGAAGCTGGAACAGAGCAGATATTTACATATAGTAGATAATTCTTCTTGCATTTTTGTGGTCACAGAATCAATATTAGATTCTCTGTCATTTGTAAAAACAACAGTTTCAACAGATTCAGCTAAATTCTTCAATCAATTTAGCCGAAATAACCAACGAACGACTTTCCTCCGGAATGGAGGACTCGCCGCGCGTAATCACAACCAAAAAACGACTGCAAAAACATGACGATATGATGGGTGAAAACAGACGAAAGATAAAAACAAATAAAAAGTAGGAAAGGCGATTTGAGTCCAGAGATTCCTCTCCGTATTTCGACAGCAGACTTCCTGGACACACGTTTCCGAAGAAGCGGGCTAATACAACCCCGCATGCGTAAAGCATTTGCTAAAAAACCTTGCAAGATCCTTGATTCTGCAAGAAGCCGAGTGGAAGCCTTGACAAGATAGTGATGATAGATGGCGAAACTTACAGGACACACAAGAGTGAATTATAGCAGGAATTCTCAATATTTTCTCCTTGGGAGATCTTTCATACATAAACAGTGATGCAGACATTTAAATTTCAGCTGCCGATTTCAGAAACCACTATTTCACTACGAGTGGTTATTTGCTGTTCACTAAAAATGCAAAATTTTAACTGGGACTGCCCAAAAATTTTTTTTTGAATATCATATTCGAACTACTAATTTACTGATGATGTTTTGTGGGAGGTCATGTACTGGCCTTAATCAGTACTTTTCAATAAAAGATTGATACTAACTGAGCATAAAATCGAAAACTGCATGTCGATATCTCAAGAAGTTCCAGATATATTGATATACAATGATTATACCTGAAAATGGGTATAGCTACATTCAAATTTATAACATAGGTGGATTGCTCAATTATTTTTATGTAAGTATACAAATTCTCATATTTTTCTATGGGTAGTAACCGAGATATTGACTAATTTCTAAACTACTTTCTGAATAACCCTGAAAGTCTTGAAATTATTCATTTGAAACACGATTTATTCCTAAATTATCATATGTTATTGAAATTTCAGCCCAAATCTAATTGAATATCAATTTTTCATCAGAATGCAATATTTTGGCTCACTTTTTCGACAAAAAATCATTCTTCTCCATCAAAATTTTATGAGAAGTACCCTTTCTTCTCTGGATACCGTCCAAAAGAGGTGAAATTAATGCCTGAAACTAGTATTTCTACTAATCTTATGTAAATTTCTCGTACTCTTTCACGACTTTTGACTTAATTTCATGCAGTGCTAAATAAATTCATAAATCAATTTTTAATGATAGAATAAGGACGAAAAAAAGTACACTTTAAAGCGGAATTTTCTTAGGAATCCAATTTTACGGTTTGAAAAATCATTTTCGCGTTGGATTACCTCGTTTATAACGAATATTCAGTACTGCGTGATAGTATTGATACAATTGAATACAATATTATTTTATGATTCATGAATTTCAAGTCTGTTGAATCTAACTTTATTTCGAGCACGTTACAAAATTTAAAAAAATCAAAATGGGACACTGTATGTAATTTCAGAATTCTGCACTCCTTCTCTAGAAAGTATGCCATATCTCACATTTCTTTGTGCACGCGGTAAGAAGAATAGAGGACACCTGTATATACTTCTAGCTTTCTATACTCTTTTTCCATATAAACTTCAAGTATGCCAAATCTCACATACCTTTATGCGTGTAGTACAAAGTTTTTTTTCTCGTAAAATTAAAATGGGACACCATGTATATAATTTTAGCTTTCTGCACTTCCTTCTCCACACAGACTGCAAGTATGCTAAGTCTCACATTACTTCGTGTTCGTACGCGTGATATTAAGTTGTCTCTTCACATAAAATGGAAATGGGTCATCTGTATGTGCTTTTACCTTAGATTTGAAATAGAGACTAATCGAGAAAATAGCAACAAAATTAGAAATCCAAAGTTAACAGACTGGACCCTGTATGAGGGACTCATAAAGTCTGGAATGAAGGAAATCAACAATAACATAGATTCAGTAGAGGAATTAGGTATAACCTCAATGGAACTACATAACCTTTTGCACTCAGCATACAAGAGTAGCTGCCCTTTAAAGCCTAAAGCTGGTACAAGAGACGTTCCATGGTGGAATGATAAACTGAAGTTGCAGAAAAGAAACGTCAGAAGGCTATTTAATAAAGCCAAAAATTCTAGAAGCAGCGAAACATTGGATGTGTACAGATGTGCTTCAACAAGCTACAATACAAGCATTCGGGAATCCAAAAGAAGAACTTGGCGTAACTTCTGTGTTGGATTGACGGATATGCCGGTTGTAGCTCGACTACAGAAAGCTCTTACAAAAGAACATACGAACAAGATAGGCTCTCTCATGAAGCCAGACGGACAGTATTCAAAACAGGCTCCTTGTCCTGGTTCACGGATGCTTCAAAACTAGAAAGTGGTGAAATAGAAATATTCGGACCAAGAACTCAAATTTTTGAATCTTAAGGTAATAGCGCCACAATATTCCAAGCAGAAGTATATGCTATAAATCTTTGCACCAGAATAAACCTAGAGAAAGATTTCAAAGGAGCAACAATTAATATATTATCGGACAGCCAGGCCGCTCTGAAAGCTATAGGTGCCCACAACTGTCAATCAAAGCTGATCAGGAGTTGCAAAAACACCCTGCTGCAACTGACAGTAAAAAACTATGTAATTCTTTGATAAGTGCGAGGGCATGAAGGGGTACAAGGCAATGAAGGCGCGGATGAGCTTGCTAAGAAGGGAGCTGGTTTACCATTTTGCGGACCTGAACCTTCTTGTGGTCTTCTAAAGAGCCACATAAAGAAAGAATGGAGAGTATGGGGGGATATTGCAAAAGCCTCATATGTCAAAGGCAGGTCTTCTAACTGGTCATTGCTCTCTTAATTACCATCCACACACAATTGATAAAGCTGAAAATAATATATGTTGTCTATGTCTAGAAGACGAAGAAACTTCAGAGCACGTGCTGTGTGAATGCGCAGCTGTAGTCACTCATAGGCAATCTCGCTTTGGAAAGACATTCGTGTCGGCCAACATTGAGAAAGATTCTAGTCCTGGAAGGATACTAAGGTTCTTTAAAAGCCTCAATATCACACAGGATTAAATAACTAGGGCTACATTACAAAAGATCTTTAGGTGGCAGTGATACAGGCGGTTGAACGCACAAGCCCATCACTAATAATAATAATGATGTGCTTTTACCTTTCTGCACTTCTTCTCCATATAAACTCTAAGTATGCCAATTCTTACATTCACGTAAAATTGAAATAGGACATGCTGATGCATATAATTTTTGCTTTCTGCACTTCCTTCTCCACCCAGACTTCTAATATAGCAAGACTCACTTAATTCGTGTGCGCAATAAAGTTTTCTGTTCACGTCGTAAAATAAGAATGGGACATCCTGTATATGCCTCCAGTTTTTTGCATTTCCTTATATGAAGAAAGGGTACAAAGTTTGCTCTTCACGTATTAATATACAGATTAAAATATGACACCCTGTATATAATTTTTGCTTTCTGCATATCTTCCTCATATAAACTTGAGGTATGCTAAATTTCACATTTCTTCGTGCAAGCAATATGCTTAAAAAGGAAGCCGAAATATTTCTCTTGGCGTATTAATATACAGATAATTTCAATTATTGTTGGGATTGTGAAAAAATAGTATAGACATGTCAGGGTGCTTTATAGCTCTTTAACCTTAAATTGCACCTCAAAAAATGTCAACATCTTCTCTAGGAAAGAGAATAGAACCAGTTTCACTTTCATTTACCTATTTTTGTAGGATCACGTGTCAGATATATAATAATGAATATCAATCACTCTTTTGACCAATTTATGGGTGTGGCATTCACAGATCATGCTGTGTGATTTGGTACAAGCCGTAAAATCTAAGTATTCATGGATATTATTAAAGGATACACCATATGGCCCAGAAACTCGTAAAAACCTTCATTTTGGCATTCTAAAAGTTGTCTCAGGAGTCTTATAAGATCTCGTGTCTGCCTCTCAAGTTATTGAAGGTCAAAGTTCTCAAAAATAGTTTTTTGCAAATATCTCGGTTTGTGTGGCTCCAATAATGTTGACATTCATTACAAAAATTATAGAGCATAAAATTTGCAACAAGTTTTGATTCAAACATTTTTTCATGCGCTCAACCGTTTTTCAAATAGAGCGCGGAGAATGCGCGCTCAGCCATACATACTGTGATGAAAGAATGGAGTTGGGTGCTGCAAAATGAATTTCTGGAACCAATGACAACAATATTAACATTGGCTCCAGACGAATTACTGAAAACACTATTTTGCAACTGTGGGAATGGTTGTGGTACACGCTGCGGATGCAGAAAATCAGGGTTGCAATGCAATGCATTTTAGCTTATAGCCAGTGTAATTGGGCAAGCTGGCCTTAATGCTGTGTAATCAATATTGACAGCATTCATATTAAACTATGATATACTACAAGTATTCTACTTAATGAGTTTTTTATTAAACAAAGTAGGAGTATTATTGAAAAAATATTTCATATATAAATGTAAAGTGCTATTAAATATAATGTTTTTATCAATAAATAATACGAATCAACCATAATTGAGGACATTTTAGTGATTTACTGACTTTGTTCGAGGTATTATCCACCGGAACTCACGGTTAACTTTGCATTATATGTATGGCTGAGCGCTTGCGCTCTATTTCAAAAACAAATGAGCGCATGAAAAAATATTCAAGACAAAATTTGTCGCAAATTTCAGTCTCCACAATTTTTGTAATAAATGTTAACACCATTGGAGCCAAAGAAATCAAGATATTTGCAAAAAAAAAACGATTTTAGATGAAGAATATTGAATCTCAAGAACTTTTGCCCTGCATCCCAAAGTTGGCGAACTGCTGCATTCGAATCCTCCGACATCTATCTGCATAAGCATCAGAGCATACAAGCTCGAGCCGTGCGATTGTGTGATTCGTACGACAATGCAGTAAAGTGCAACTGTTATGTTACGCGGTTGAAGACGGTTGCCTCGTGATTAATGTTCGTGCATTAGTATTGCATCAGTGTAAGATATTCGCAAGATCATGCTTCGATACCGCCACACCCGAGGCTATTGTGCGCCATTTAATTATTCCTCAGTGTGACTTGCACATATATGGGATGAGGGATGAAGCTTCTTCGGAATCTTTGTGCGGGGTTTATGCAGATGCCTTTCACCCCTACCCTTGCCTTAGGAGGCAGAATTTTGCGGAAGTGGACTTCCTTTATCGAAAAAACTACCATTTGGTCAACATGCTTGCAGTTGACATCAAATACAACTTTGATTATGAGGCAGTACTATTCATTCTAACAAACCGAGAATCAATGTAAGAAAGAAACGTTAGACATAGAAGTACAGTGCATCTTTAAACAAACCCGGTATGATATTGAATGCAGAGCCTCCAGGATAACATTTTACCTCAGGAAAAAAATCCTGAAGTGTGTAGACTGTAGAGCAGAACAAATACGAAATACGAGTATGGTGCCCGTCAGTAGCTTACCGTTGGTTGGAATAAGTATCAAAAACAAAATACCCAGTAATCCAAAGCAAAACAGAAATAAAGGCAAGAGAATAAAAGGGAGGAAAATTAGAGAGAGGAAGTTTGTAAAGAAACAAAACCAGCTAACACGTCTTGGTAGCATCGTTGCGGATGTTTGCATTGCTATGAAAAGTTGGAACAAAAACAGCTATAAACTATGCACGCGCTCACTTCATGTGTCTTTGTCTGTCTTCCGAGATGGGGGAGGGATGGTGGCCAGTCGTGTCGTTTCAGGAGGCACAGATGCGGACGATGTCACCAAAGACGACGGATTTTGTAGTATACGCATACACGCAAAACACTGCTGAAAATACTTGAGATAAAGTTTTAACTTAACTGCTATCCATGTGTCCCAACTTTAATATTGCCAGGAATATTGGATGACTTTTTTATGTTAACAGATGTTTTCCTACATAAATCAGGTCAACTCGCTGAATATGTACACTGTACATTTTTAATTTAATTAAAAAAGCTATTCAAATGTCACTCCCAGTTTTTGCACACATAAAAATACAAACAGCAAACGAGAAGGCGTCTACCTAATATTAACAATGACAACTGACTCAATTATCATCCCTTTGAATACAGCAAACGGTAGCTCATGTACCAAGGGTTTAAACTTGAATATATTGAACTTCTAAGGCCCAGTCACAAAACCTAGCTAATTTGACATAATGAAATAATTTGATGTTCTAAAAAAATAGTTGTTCAACCGGAAATACAATGCACATGTGAGAGTAGGCACAAAACCCGTTAGCAGGATCGTTAACTATCAATAAGAAGATAGGTTGATACCATTACTTGTCAACCCAACGTCACAATAAGTAATTAGATTATTAGAAAACAGTATCAACCTACTCTCTAACAGTACAACACAAATGACCTGCAAACGTCGATGACATAAACTTGAAAGCCTAATATTAATCACAGAAATAGAGATAAATGCTAAGGAAGTAGAATTATTGATCAATATGGACAAAATAAAAAAACTGAGACAAACTAGAAGCCCATAAACAGCAGAGATCTCGAAAATAAAAAAGGAAGCATAGAAACCGAAAGGAATCTCAACTTTCTAGTAAATCTATCAAAGGACGGCTTGGAATGAACAAAAATGAAGTAATGAGACTACCAAACATCCACTTTATCATACTACAATATTGTTCTTTTTAAAGAAGCTCCCTCCGGTATAGTTATGCATCCTGGAAGTCATTCTTCCAGCCTTGAAAGCAGCGCTGAAAAGCTTCAACTGGGAGGACCTCTAACATGTCGGTCATACTCTTTTGAATATTCTCCAGTCCCAGAATGATTTCCATTCAAGATATTGTTTAATTTCGGGAAAAAAATCACTAGAGAACAACATGAATACCTTTTGAAGTCAAAAATTCCGTGATGGATGTGATCGTGTAACATGGGGAATTTGGCACCAACCTTTCGCATGCGCAAATATTCGATCAAAATTTGATGTACGGTGAATGTGGTTACCTATCAACCTTATGCTTAAACAATGGTCTGATCCCACAAAAGTCTTCACACGTTCGACGGTTTCGTCAAATTTTCAAGTTGACGGTCGTCCTTGAAGATATTCATCTTCAACGTCTTCCTGGCCTTCCAAAAATGAGTTGTGCTAACAAAAAAATTGTGCTCTTGATGAGAAATGCTTCCAATAGGGCATTTTCAACTTGTCAACGGTCACACACGCAGATTCCTCAAGATTAACACAAAACTTGATGGCATACCGTTGCTCTACATTCCGCTGTTTCGTTTTCGTAACTCTCAACAAAATCATGTGATGACTGTACGGATTGAGCATCTGGAAGAGATGAATATAAGAGTTTGGATAAGTAGAATAACACAGCGTTGCCAGATCGCTTGCAGTCCTGTCAGTCTGATTACTTTCTTCACATACCTCGTATGTGCGTACAAGAACGAAAATAAAGGTATATAAAACCATTATATGACCCACCATAAGCAAAACATGAATAATAGTTTCCAAGAAAAGGATATTAAGATAATAAAGAACAAGGCAAAGAATACGTCCATGTACTTTTCAGGGATACAAAGACTACGATGGACAGATATGTCATCAGAATCCAGAACCAGCAATCCTAAAAGAGCACCAACGGGTAGACTTTTAAAAATGGTAGAGAGATCTGAAGATGTACGTAAAAAAAGTTATAAACAAGTGTAAGACCCATCTTATGCTATGGAAAAACAACATAGACAATCTCAAAAAGAGAGCTAAGGTCATCAGTAACTTTGAAAGAAAGATATTAGAAAGAATATTGGGCCCCAAGAAAGAACAAGATGAGAGAAAAAATAGATACAATTATAGATAGTTTGAGATATATTGCTTTGTATCTGAAACCAAATAAGGCACTTTAGAAGACTAGAAATCTTAGAAGAGCATTCCGAACAAGACCATCGGACAAACCTATGAAAGAATGAGAAGATCCATCTTCTACTACAGATGCAGAGCATGCATAACCACAAAAAGACAACGGTCATCAGTATCTCTGGAAGAAAGATATTAGAAGAAATATTAGGCAATGAGAAGAAACAAGACAACTCACAATATTCACAGAGAATATGACAATGATCCTGCAGCAAAATTGATGGGCATCTCAGAAGAATACAAGATACTAAAAATCTCAAAGGAGCATTTCAAAGTGGATGGTACAGAACAATACCAAAATGAGGAAATCTAAGAAAAACAACTGAAAGTGTGAGACCCATCTAATGCTACGAATGCAGAACATGGATAATCCCAAGAAAGACAGTAAAAGACTTCAGTACTTTTAGAAGAAAATTATTAGGAAGACTACTAGAGTCCAAGAAGAACTAAGACAAATAGAAAGATAAATACAATTACGAGCTGTACTAATATTGTTACGTGCCTGAAGAAGAGTTTGTATGAATACAAAAACTACAATAGATACCACAGAAGACTGCAAACCCAACAGAATATTCCAAAGAAAATGGTACGGAACAAGATCAGAAGGCACATCTTGAATATATAAAAAAAGGCAGCGAAAGACCTCAACACCTTTGGAAGAAACTTGGTAGATAAAGAAGGAAACAGACTGATGAAAGAATATTATTGTTGGCTCACCTCCACTTAACTTATTGGGCGAGAGCTAGTAAAACAGAAGCATGGAAGAAACTGCTGAAAGAAAGATATTAGGAGGAATATTGGGCTCCAAAAAAAAAAACCAGAAAGATGGAGAAGTCGATACAATCACGATTTTTGCTAAGAATATGGCAACATACCTGCAGCAAAGCTTGTAAGGATACTAAGACTACGATGGGCAGAAGAACACAAGACTCTAGAAGTCCCAAAAAGTCATTCCAAAGTAGATGGTACGGAACAATGCCAAACGGCAGACCTAAGAAAGAATAAGAAGATCTAAAATAAAGACAAATGGGAGTGTACAACCCATCTAATACTACAGATACGGAGCATGCATAGTCCCAAGAAAGACAGTGGAAGACATCAGTACCTTAGGAAGAAAGTTATTAGGAAGAGCACTAAAGTCAAAGAAGGATTAAGACAAATAGAAAAATAGATTCAATTACGAAATATTTGAAATCAAATGGTACTGGACAAGATCAGTGGGCATATTTTGAATAGAATGCGAAACATGAACAATAAAAAAAGGCAGCGGAAGACTTCAACATCTTAGAAAGAAGCTTGGAAGATAACCGAACCTCAAGAAGAAAGCAGACGGATAAAGAATTATTATTGCTGGCCTACTCCTACTCGACCTATTAAGGAGGAGCTGGCAAAATAGAAGCATGGCATAAACTGCTGAAAGAAAGGCAGCAGAGAAAAGACAAGCAGCTGAGCGAAGAGACTCCACCAATATCTGAGAGAATGGATGGGAAAGAAGTATAGGGAAGTGAGTTACTATCTCACACAAGTACTCTGCAGTCATGGATACTTCGTATCATATTTTTATGTAATATATGGAAACGAAGCAGTGACAAGTGCTTTTTCTGTAATGAGGCAGACACACCAAAGCATACATTGTTGTGATGTGAAAGGTGGAGGGAGTTCAGGCAAAAGACAAAAGAGATAATAGGAATTAGAAAACATGGTGATAATCATGCTGGGAAAAGGTGAATACTAGGTAGTGATAGGAGTATTGGTGAGTACAGTAATAAAGGATATAGATGACAAGGGAAAAGGGGAAGAAGTCTTTGATTTGAGACAACCTGCATCTCAGAAGTAATAGCATAAAGCTGATTTTTGTAGATACGGGTTCTAATGGAACGGGGCTTTTAGTTGGTAGAGATCTAGTACTACCCCGGGACGCGGAAGAGCCGGAGTACCTTGCGAAAGATCTTTTCCTTTCTTACGTAGTAATAAAACGGAAAACGTACAATCACGAATTGTGTGAGGAGTATGGCTACGAACCTGCAGCAGAGTTTGTAAGGATACAAAGACTACGATGAGTTTATCTCTAGTAGTCCCAAAAGAACGTTCTAAAGTGAATGGTACGACCAGGAAGAGACTAAGAAAAAGATGGAAAGATCACTGGGTGCAAGAAAAATGGGACGGGGGAACTGGAGAGCAGTAACCCTAGACAGGAAGGAATCGAGGGATAATTTGCAGGTGATCAAGATCCGATTAGCTGTAGCACCGTTTGAAATAGGAAAAGGGGAAGTAGTCTACAGGCTGGCACTTAAACTCTACTAAGATAGCTAACAAATGTTGTGCTACCAATATAAATTCACATGGAAATTGAATTAATACTACACAACTAGCACACGGCTTTTCTATCATTCACCCGAATGTGTTTCTATTGCTAACGCTAGATCTTGAAAGTTACTCCAGCAAAAAATACAAAATTTTGCATGTACGTACAATTAGAGGTGATCTAATTCATGTCGAGGTCTGATTTTTGAGAATTGATTTATGATCTGACATATTTAAAGTCTATTTTTTTTGTTGTTGGACCTAGAATCCGCTTATATCGTGAGCAAGCTGAGATGTTTAGAGCACACTGTGCTTCAGTTTGGTACTTAGAAATCACGTAGTATGGTGGTAAAGCAAGGATGCCGGGAGAAGGGTCTGCTTTGAGGAATGCATCAATCTTAAGGATGATCAAAGATATGTGTGAATTAGAGCACAGTTGTTAACCAACAAAGTAGGAAAAACTACGGTCACAAGTGAAGCTTTACGTGATTATCCCGATGTTTCAGATCTTTTCCGTTTTTTGTCCCTCGCATATTTTTTGCGCTTGTGTTTATAATATACTTGTAAAGTCGGTGCTAACGAGGTGCCGATGTGCTTTCTTTGATGTCTGCACCTTAGCTTCGTCTAATTCGTGCTTGGAAACTCTTGAGACGCGCGCAGTTTTGAGAACCCTCCAGCAAACTCTACCCCGTGCTCGCAGAATCACAACTAACTATGCCTCATGCAAATGTTGCACTGGATTTTTCACTTTTTCTTATTTATGTAGACGTGTAGGTAGTTAAGAAAGAAAACTTTTCCTTATAATTTTATTATTACTCTTTGTTATTCTCTACTTCTAAGACTTCATTACGTTGTTGAAAGAACACTAAGAGATTTTTGTTGGATATAATCTTTACCATATTTGAATAAATGTGAGAATAAACCATATTTTTGATCATCATAGAATATCGCGATATAGAAATTTCATTTGTGATCATGAAAGAATCATACCATAATTTGAATTTGTATGTATTCCAAAACTACATCATATTATCATAACCCAAGATATTTTGCGCGCGCTCAAGTATGTATTCATATCAGAAAATCGTAGAAGACTCCTCTATTTTCAATATAATATGCTAAGGTATTCAGATTAGCTTCCTAGAAAATATAGAGCTCATATTCTGATATTTTAAAGATAGCGAAAGTACAGCTTCGGTTCTTCGCTCGCAAATCAATTCGAACAAAGCAAATCTTATGCTCGTGGTGCTCTCAACTCGTCTGGCTCTCCAAGCCACCTATTTTCCTCTTAAGCCGAGACGCGAGTTTTCATACTAACTTTTCCTTCTCCCCTACCAACTTATACTGACAAATGTCCCCACAACTCTCTTACAGTGTCTGGAGTACCGGAGGCCAGAAGGCTGCACTGGAGTCAAGTATGGGGCTGCAGACACACCAATAAAACTAATTATTAGTATACAGGCAACCTACATGAAGCAACGTGGTTCAAGATTGATATTCTTTTCGGAATATATTTATTGAGGCTCTCTTACCTTCCACTCAAATATGATGGTTGGCTGTACGAAAAACATATCTTTCACGAGGTATTACCTGAAATTTAAAGTATATGGGATTATGAGGGTCCATGAACATGTATTGGATCCTTCGCGAGGAGTTATCGAAATGTCTCCACTGTCATCCATCACCGACCATAACAAAAATGACTGCTGTCTAAGGAATCATTGATAACGAGTAATAAGCAAGTGTTACTCATATGTATGGGTATCTTATGAAGTTAGTTTTAGGTATTTTTTACTGATCATTAAGGGTTCAATAATCCTAAAAGCTGACGCGGCACTGACAGACTTCATCTCCTAAACTACCCTGCTATCAACGTCCTCAGACAGATACAGATAGCTCAATTTTAAGAATACCAACAGAAGATGAAGCCCAGATTCATTATTATATCCCATAATGTAAAATGCTGCTTCAACAGTAATTACCAAAAGTTTCTGGTGATCCACTAAGATTTCGCGTTAGAAGATATATCAAAAAAGTTCCTGTAATTCTTGGACTTTACGGACAAATATCCAATGAGTCCAAAGTCATAAGTCACGTGCCATAAATCTTACGTAACAAAGCATATCAAAAAAAGCATGAGGCTCACTTCAGTCCATGTATTCATTCAACAAATAAATGCTCCAGTAGAATAGAAGATCAAGTTTTGTTCATGGTTGACAATGCAACCGCCTGGTCGTCGCTGGATGGAGGAGTATTTTGGAAGAAAACCTCAATATTAATTTCAAAGTCAGCTGATGTATCCTTCATATGGAAAATTGGTTCGATGGTAGACCATTTCTGTAGCAAAGCGTTGAAAATTACACTGATGTTTCGTTTTGAAATTGAAGGACTATTTTGAGAAAACTGTAATACTCCAGTAGACGACCACACTTTATCTTCCCCGATTGAACGGCCAAATTGCATATGAATCGATCGCAAATATAGTGGAAAATTAAGTACTAGATTTTATAAATCCAGGATATTGTCCTAAAAATCGATAGCGAAGACAACACCAGAGTGCAACCTCCTATCCTGTCTGAGACGGGAGAGAAAACAACAATTGTAAGTTTGATCAGAGAAGTTGAATACAGAAATGAGTTACACTTAGAGGTGGCTACCCTCTCGAACAGATCAAGTGATAGCTTGCTGGTATTTTCTTGAATTGAACTTCGCTATCGACTGATTTCAATCGTAAGTTTTATCAGAGAAGTTGAACCCGAAAAAATTTACAAGAATTAGCCTTTTTTTGATAACCAGGACAAGATCCTAGGATCATAAAGTCTTGGTATGAATTGGGTATGTATTTCTTCTTTTGAAAAAATGGAAGAATTATCAAAATACGTCCTCTGGTGGATTCTTAACGACGCGAAACATTGAAGAGTATACTGATGCTTCGTTGCTAGATTGAATGACTATTTGAGAGGCAATTGATTGTGTTATGTTTGGTGATAGGCCATTTTTGAAACAAAGCGATGAGAATCATTCGTTGTAAGATTGAAGTGCATGTCTTGGCATTCACCTGACAGTCTGACAGTTTGAAAAATAGGGGAGTTGGCGAAAAGCATTTGATGGTAAGCTATTTCTTGCATGGATAGTTGAGAATCACACAGGTGCTGTCCAAATTAAAGGACTATTTTTGGGACTTTGGTTCGTTGATGTTTTAGCTATTTCTTTATAGTCTGTGTGAAAAATGGAGTAATTTTTGAGATACGTTCGCTGATAGGCTATTCATAAAGCGAAGTATTGAGGATCATACTATCGCTTTGTGGTTGAATTGATCATATGGAAAATAATTGGTTGTGTTATGTCTTGGCATCCACCTTAAAATCTACCATTGTAATTTTTATCTCAAAAAATAAGGAATTGTCGGAGTTTATTCGTTGGTACATCATTTATTGGGTTTAGTAATGTCCTAGGGTTGATCTATTTGTCAGTGTATCTTTTTTCTGGAAAAAAACTAAGAAATTGTCAAAATATTCGGCTGGTACATCATTTTTACAGCAAAGTATTGAGTATTGCTACGTTTTCATGTCTTAGTATGTAAATAACAAGGCTGGAAGTATATTCTTCATCTGTAAGAATGAAGAATTTATCAAAATACGTTCGTTGATGGATCATTGATAAAAAGAAGCGTTAAAAGTCGTACTGATGTTTTCTTGTTGGATTAAGGGTCTATTTCTAAAAAATTTGATACATTAATGTCACGGCATTAGTTGTTAGATTTTAAGGCTGATTTGAAAGAGTTTGGCTCAGTAATGCCGCCGATTCGTCGCCGGCCAGTTCAGCGCCGGTTGAAAAAAAAACCACAGTTTCAAGTTATGCAAGATTCCATACGTCGAGCTTAAATTCATAGTATCAATGCTCATATTCGTATGCAGAGCTGAGCTGGCTGTCTGTGTTGAACTGGTTCGGTGACGAAACGGTCGCGCCGAACCAGCGGCTCTGAGACATCCTAGATCCTAGATTGAAAGGCTGTTTTAGAGGAGTTTGGTCCAGTATTTTCTCACCTTCCCTCTTATAGTCTGTAAAGTATTACTCATTTTCGTACGTTGGTAGGACCATTTATAAAACAAGACTTAGGGAGCCATGCTGATGCTTCGTTATTCAATTGAAGGACTATTTTGCTAGGATTGAGTAAAGATTATTCTTGGTATTCATCTTACAGTCCGTCAATATATTCTTCATTTAAAAAAAACTGTCGGAATACATTTGCTTTTCAATCATTCTTGTAACGAAGTGTTGAGAGTCACACTGATGATTCGTTGCTTGATTGAAGGACTATTTTGGTGGAATCGGGCTTAGTTTATTCTTGACATTCATCTAACAGACTGTCAATGTATTCTTTGTCTCAAAAATCTGTCGAAATACGTTTGCCTTCAGACCATTCTTGAAGTGAAGTGTTGAGAATCACACAGATGCTTCGTTATTCCATTAAAGGACTATTTTAGTGAAGTCTGGCTGGGTTTATTCTTGGTACTCACCTAGCAGTCTGTCAGTGTATTCTTCAAGTCAAAAATCTGTCAAAATACGTTTGCCTTTAGATCATTCTTGAAGCGAAGTGCTCAGAATCAACCAGATGCTTTGTTGTTCGTTTGAAGGACTATTTTGGTGGGATTGGGTTGGGATTATTCTTGGCTTTTATCTAATTGTCTATCAGTGTATTATTCGTTTCGAAAAATATTCAGTATACGTTTGCTTTTAGATATTTCTTAAAGCAAAGCTTTGAGCATCTCACTGATGCTTCATTGTTAGATTCAAAGGATATTATGAAGGAGTTTGGTCCAGTAATGTCTTAGTATTTCTCTTATAGTCTGTTCAGAATGAGTTTGCTGGTAGACCTGAAACGAGACTTTGGGAGTCACATTGATGCCTTGTTGTTGGATTGAAGGACCATTTTTGTGAGGTAGGACTGAATTTATTCTTAACATTTATCTAACAGACTGTCAATGTATTTTTAATCTCAAGAAACGGTCAAAATACGTTTGCTTCCATACTATTCTTGAAGGGAGGTATTGAGAATCACATTGATGCTTTGTTGTTCGATTGAAGGACTATTTTGGTGAGATTGGGCTCAGTTTGTTCTTGACATTCTTCTAACAGACTGTCAGTGTATTTTTCATCTCAAAAATCTGTCGAAATACGTTTGCTTTTAGATAATTCTGGAAGTGTAGTGTTGAGATTCTCACAGATGCTTCGTCGTTAGATTGGAAGGCTGTTTCGAAGAAGATTGGCTCAGTAATGTCTTGGCATTCACACTGATGATTCGTTGAACGATTGAAGGACTGTTTCCGTGAGATTGAGTTAGATTTATTCTTGGCATTCATCTAACAGTCTGTAAGTATATTCTTTGTTTGAAAAATCTGTCGAAATACGTTTGCTCTTGGACAATTTTTGGAGTGAAGTTTGAGAGTCTCACTGATGCTTCATTGTTAGAGTGGAAGGCGGATTTGAAGGAGTTTGGTCCAGTTATGTCTAAGCATTCTTCTTATTATCTGTACAGTATGTCTTATTGAAAAAAAAAGAACGAGTTTTCAAAATGAGTTTGCTAATACATTATTAATGAAGCAAGATATTTGGAGTTGTACTGATGTTTCGTTGTTCATTTGAAGAACAGTTTTGAAACTAGTTGGGTTGAGTTTATTGTTGGTATGCATCTAACAGTCTTGCAATGTATTTTTTATCCAAGATAATTGTCGAAATATGTTTTCTTCCAGACCATTCTTGAAGTAAAACGTTGGTAGCTACTCGGATATTTCGGTGCCAGGAGAATTTGGTACAGTTATGTTTTGGCATTCACCTAAAAGTCTCTCGGTGTGGAAACTGTCAAAATACTCCAGCGGGTGACCGATTTATAATACATGGTGCTATGAAACACATTGGTGCTCCAATTTATTTCGAAATGGTACGTCGAAGAAACGCATAATACCAGATTTCTCTGTTTAACAACATAAGGTTGTCATTCGTTATACTATCCCAAAAATAATAAAAAACCTGTCGTTGATAACTAAATAGCAAGGGTTGAATGGGCTATTAGCGTATTAAATTTTTGATGAACATCTTGTGTTCTTTCGACTTTTGTAGCTCTAATAGCATGGAAAGCCCGTGCTCTCTTTCAATATGGTACCTGTCCTGATTCTTTTACTTCTTTTTAACGCTCGGCATTTGTTTCACGGCTGTCGGGACTGTGATTTGGGTGTGTTTTTACATCCTTCGTTTTTTATCTCAGTATTAATGATAGCAACATGTGTTGACCGTAACCCTTAGTAATAACGCCTTTGTATGTTCTTATGCACGGAGGTTGAACATATGGGGATGGAGCTGCTAAATATTGGGGCGTTGAGCTATTATTTGTACACATTGTATGTCCAAAAAGTGTTGGATTTCTTTAGTAATGCGATTAATAGCTTCATCAGATCTCTGAGTTTGAAGACTGAAAATTAATTTATTGGAAACTCTTTTTATTGGAATTTGATTACATTTGATGTTGTCAACGAAGCACCAACCTGGTTATCTCATTTTTCATATATTCTATTTCAAAGTGGAAAAACAACTGCACGTAATTTCTTCCGTCGAACTTCGCAGTAGCTTCGTAGGAAAATTCAATTACCTACTCAATTTTTCATTTCACATAGCAGTCTAATCGGAGAAAATTTAGAACTCTTTTTCAATATTCTTTCATATTGAGTTACGAGTTTTTGCAACTAAAAGAACATTCATTAGCTGGTGGAGAAAAGAAGGAAGAAAAACAGCATTTTTAGCACTTTTACACTCTTGGAATTACTTCATAATCATCAGGATTTCTTTTCGAACTATTTTTCACCTCTTGTAGATTTTTAGTCAAGAAGCTTCGTTAAGAAGTGAAGATTATAAAACAGATAATATTTGTGAATTCATTTTAATAAAATATCAGTTTCTAATTGATTTATATCCACAACGATTATAGAAAGTATTCGTAGAACCCTTTTCCTTTAATTCCTGCGCTACATCTAAACGCAGTTACGCAAAAGCCCTTGAAACAACAAAAGGTAGCAATTAAATTGTAATTAATTTACCGTTTATTTGAACACAACCCTTCATAGGGACGCATGCGCTGTTGTCCATTGGTCTCGTTTTACAGATGATTCATAGCTCATGAAATTGTTTTCTGATATCAGGAAAAAGGAAGTCGACTTCCCGAGGTACATGCGTTGTTTACAGGGGAAAATTGATCGTTAGGTTGTTACTTACATGCGATATGGAACCCCATATATGATGTTCCTGACTACTTTTTACATGAGTGTAGTTTAAACACATGTTTTAATGACAGTTACTTAACTACAATGAATGATATTTTAATTGAAACTTTTAATTGCGTGTATTTATTATATGCTGTCGTTTGGGATGATTTCAATCAAACATTACAAAAAAAAAGCATGAATACCCTTCCACCACGAACGTCTGTGCTGTACACTAAAATGTCGAGCAACACTATCTCCTCCAGAAATCTCAATGATTACGAATGAACGTAGATCCGCCCACCCAAGATCGTAATGTTCCAACTACGTTTAACTTGCCCGTTGTTTTATAACCTGAAGCTGGAACGACTTGTGATAGTCGTAACTAGTACAGATAGTACTTCAAATGTCTTCTGGGCTTTAATACTCCAGACACGCAGGAATGTACGTTTTTTTAACATTGGTAGATTTACTCAGCTATTTCGTCTGGGAATCGGGTACTTAAGCTGGTTAAAGTAATAAAAAGGCCAAACAGGGCAAGCTTAAGAAGTGTTAAACTATTTAGTAATTTGAAATTCCAAGATTTTGTTTTTAGGATCAATAGATTATCAGTAATAACTATAAAAATGTCACATTTAGATTGAACCAAAGCGAACAGAGATTATTAATTTAAAAGATCAAGGAGTCTACAATATATGAATTTCTGAATTTGATTTGAAGTGCGGCAAATAAGAATATTTCGTAATTATTATTTTTGATAACGCTGTATGTTTTTTTAGACATTGACAAATAATATATGGATATATTTGATCGTCCAATCGCTTTTTCCAACTGTTGAAATACAGTCGAAAAGAATTGCCATACGAAAGTCTTAATCCAAGTTTTGCATAGTTTTTAGTACAAACTTATCTTTCGTTTAAGTTTGGAAATAGATTAAATTGCTGGGCACAAGGTTAGGGGAGTGTGGTAGAAGCAAATATCAATTCTATAACGACTAGACTTTGTAAATCATTTGAATATACAGTTTGCAGATTCTATTTATATTCAGGAAACATCTTTTGTGCTCCTACAATCATCAAAATTCCTCTAGATACAAGTGCCGGTTAAAAAGTTACTGACTTGGACAAGAAAACTTTTTCTCTCAATCCCAACACATTTGGTTCAACGATTTTCAAATTTTCTGATGACCTGCGAGTAATTCAATTTCTTCAAGCCCTCAATCTATTTTAAGGATTCGATCAAAATTGCTTACCACCAAACCACTGTTTTAAGTTCAAAAATAAATAATAGTCGGAGTGAATCATTGAGAAAAATGATTGATAAGGAAATCAGGTTCAGTGATGTCTTGGCATTAGTTGTTAGATTAGAAGGCTGTTCTGAAGGAGTTTGGTCCAGTGTTGTCTTAGCATTCCTCTTATAGTCTGTACAGTGTACAGTATTCCTCATTTTCAAAATACGTTCGCTGGAAGGATTATTTATGAAGCAGGACATTAAGAGCCACATTGATGTTTCGTTGTTCAATTGAAGGACTATTTTGGTGGAGTTGGATTAGGTTTATTCTTGTCTTTCATCTAACAGATTTTCAATATATTTTTCATTTCAAAAAACTGACTAAATACATTAACTTTCAGACCATTCTTGAAGTGAAGTGTTGAGAATCACACAGATGCTTTGTTGTTGGATTGAAGGACTATTTTGGTGGGATTGGGCTTAGTTTATTCTTGGCATTCATCTAACAGTCTGTCAATCTCAAAAATCTGTCGAAAGACGTTTGCTCCTAGAACTTTCTTGAAGTAAAATGTTAAGAATCACACTGATACTTCGTTGTTTGAAGGAGTTTGATCCCGTTATGCCTCTCCATTCCTATTATAGCCTACTCATAATTTCTCATTGAAAAAAAAAAGTAATTATCAGTATGAGTTTGCTGCTACACCATTAATAAAGCGAGATGTTGAGAGCCACACTGATGCTTTGTTGCTTGATTGAAGGACTATTTTAAAAACAATTGAGCTTAGTTTATTGTTGGTATTCATCCGACAGTCTAGCATTGTTTTTTTTATGTAAGAAAGTTGTCGAAATAAGCTTGCTTTGAGATCATTCTTGAAGTAAAATGTTGAGAATCACTCGGATATTTCGTTGTTAGATTGAAGGACTGTTCTAAAAGAATTTGGTTCAGTATAATGTTTTGGCATTCACCTAAAAGTCTCTCAGTGTATTTTTAACTGGAAAAATTTGGGAATTGTCTTAATAGTCTAAGAACTGGCTGCAAAAAACCTGGCCGATCGAGTAACAGGATGAAATCTTCGTCAAACGTTAATACCTACCGAGACAATAAGAAAATTCATGGTGTGCCTAGGCAAAAGTTGTACACAAGTATAGTATGATTTTGTTTTCTGAACATTTTCCGTACAGCAACTATACCAATGAAGTAACACTATGAAACTACTCTCAAAATCTAGATGTTACTGAATAGAGAGAATATATATTTGTGTGCCTCATCAAATCCTGTTCTGATGCCTTGGCAAACCACTCCTTTCATTTATTTTTTTTGTCCGTCACTTGACATATCTCATAGCTCCAGACTATGATCAAATTAAAGATTAGACATTTCTGTATAAGAGAAAAGAAGTGTGGCACGTCTATGCCTGTTACAAATACTTGGCACATCACTTTCTATCGGTCTGTGTGAAAGCACGATAACTCGAGAGCACGTACGAGCTTTCGACTGAAATTTTATATTTAAGTTTTCCATTGAAAAACTAGGTTCATGTTTGTAGATGAGCTTTTTTCAATCAGTGGCACCAAAACTTTATTGATGGAACTTTTTGGTTTCTTGCGATTATTTAATAAACAGTAGTATTCATCATCAAATATGTAATAACTAAAATTGATTCTCGAATAATTTGACGCAACACTCATTTGAAACAAATTCCAAAATTGTCAGCGATTCATTTGTTATTATAACTTACTTAACTTATCGAGTAACAGCTCCAGACCATGATTAGATTAAAGATTAGACATCTCTATATGATGAAAAAGAAGTGTGCCACGTCTATGCGTGTTACAAATACCTGGTACACCACTTTTCACACCTTGAAGTCTTAGGCTGGTATTAATATAATCCATAACATAAACTTGGAGATGAATAGATAATTAGTCAATAAACAATTTTCATGATTGCAAAAATCAGATTCACTCAAAAAAGTTACATATCAATTGATTCTTATTCAGCATTATTATCATTGTCTTGATCATCGTCATCCACTTAACTTATCGCCCCGACTGAATTAGTACCAAACTAGACATTATTTGAATAATCTGTAGAAGAAATAATTGACAATCGCTTAGATATCCTTATTATCACTCCTAATAGAATTGTCCTAGCAAGAGCTATGATTTGTACCAAGCCGATAGAACCAAATTACTTATTTCAAAGAAACAATCAACGGACGTTTGCATGTGATGTCTAAATATGAAAGATAATAGTTCTTATTTTACATTATGATCCTACGTATTTCTTAGCTTTAGAAATATATAACGAGTTCTATAACAACTCAAATTTTAATAATAACAAATGAACCGCTGACAATTTTGGAATTTGTTTCGGATGAATGTTGTGCCAAATTATTCGAGGATCAATTTGAGTTATTATATATTTGATGATAAATACTATCGTTTATAAAATAATCACAAGAAACTAAAGTTCCATCAAAAAAGTTTTGGTGCCACTGGTTGAAAAAAGCTCATCTACGAGCTTAAATCTAATTTTTCAATGAAAAACTTGAATATAAAATTTCAGTCGAAAATTATTCGTACGCGTTCTCAAGTTATCGTACTTCCACACAGACCAATAGAAAGTGGTGTGCCACTGTGTCGGGTATTTGTAACAGACATAGATGTGGCACACTTCTTTTTCCTGATACAGAAATGTCTATTGATCTTTAATTTGATCTTAGTCTGAAGCTGTTAATCGATTGGTCAAGTAACGGACCAAAAAAGAGAATGAAAAAAGTGGTGCGCCAAGGCGTAAGAACAGGATTTGATGAGGCACACAAATATATTTTTTCTTTATTTAGTAACACCTAAATTTTGAGAGTAATTTCATTGTGTTACTTCATTGGTATAGTTGCTGTACGAAAAATGTCCAGAAAAAAAAATCATACCATACTTGTGCACAACTTCTGCTTAGGCACACCATTAATTTTTTATATTGTCTCGGTTTCAATTCCAAATTGGCATCGAATTGGTCCAGAAACTCTCCATAATATACACTCGTGATCGTTAAACCTTTTTCAGGTGGATGTTGTGAGTGATACCGAGTGCATCCCGTCAGATCCATCTTGGCCTTTTCGGTTTCGATTCGCCAGGACAAGTGCCCTATTTTGACTGTTCTTTTATATCTATTAGATTATGATGGGTTCGTATTACTTTGACGATTATGAAATAGGAACGACTACCCTTTTGGTCAAATCAGAGCAGATCTGAAGCTTCTCCATTACAAAATTTTTATGCAATATATCGAGCATCTGTTTGGTTGAGATGTCAGAAGCCTCAGCAATCTCGCGGCTAAGCATTTTTTGATCGTCGATTATTATTCAATGGTTTCATCGACCATTTCTAGCATAGTTATCATTTTTGAACAATCCTGACGCTCCTCATCAAAAATACTCTTACGGTCGTGTTTAAATTAAACCGAAGGTGCACAGTTTTCATGAACAATACAAGTATCTAATCCCTGTACAATATTCGATTCCATTCATTTTTGCAACAATGTAGAAGTTATCCGCTCTTAATGAACTGTCGAAGACAAACTAAACAATGCAACTAGTTGAAAATTACGCAAAATCCATTTACAAATGCGAATTCACGAGATACAACGATCATTTGATATTGGTGGCCTCATCTCTTACCTCAGCCAATCACTTTCCAACTGCCGCTCTGAATATTACAGCCAGGAGGGCAAGAGATCCAAGATATTGTCATTTTATGGTCGGGATCGGAGTCCAAATTGGCTAACGAAAGGAAAATTCTGCTTTTTACTTTTACTGGAGCGTTAAAATTTGAGGTATCAATCTTTTTGTCGCAATACTTTCTAACCATCCCTTGTACCCTGGATATTGCAGCCAAATTCTTGCCTACTCACGATATTGTCGTACTATGCTTGTCGTACTATACTAGGTTCGAAGCTTGGACCTGGGTAGAATAACGTCAAATTGGTTTCTGAAGAAATGATTCTCCCGACAAAATTTGGGGTATTCATTTGGTTATCAAGTCTTTAATAGTGATTAATCACGGATTCAACAGTACTATTTCAAATAGGGATTTTTTTTACTGAGTGCTAAGTAATCAATCGTTGACCAAATCGTAGGTGTGTATCAGAAATGGCAACACTAGCTTTGTTATTATACAAGAATTTAAGAGGATGTATTTACTTGAAATGTTAATTAATTTTTTCTTTTGAGACTTCAAAATTTTTGTACGATGATTTATTGTAAATTTCGACGTGAATTACCTCAACAGAAGTGCATTGATCAACGTATCATGATTATCTAAAATCATTGTAGATCATCGGTCTAGTGAAGTTAAACCAGGCGTCGTTTTCTCACGGAGGAATCCAAAAACGTCGTTTAAAATCGGTTATTTGTCCAAAAACATCGATGATGTGTACCAGTTGATGATGTGAGATCGTTATTTGACATACTGTGAGATTGAGGCATGCCTGAGCATTGATATAACGGTATAAATAAATAAGAAAGATTTGTCTACGTTGTATCTCGCATAAATTGACAATTGCTTCTTGTTAGGACACATCAGTATAGCCTAGACGTGCCACATATATTCAAGACTTGGATGCCAGATGTAAATGGTGAGCAGTAATGCAAAGCCATCAATTCAGGCGACTAAATTAGACAAATGTTTCAACCATAAGGGAATATACTTCTAGCATCCAAGTTCTGATTACCTGTGGCTTGGCTTAATTGATGAGTACCAATAAGAACAAAACATTCGCATTTTTGAGGAATACAATTATTTAATTACCGTACAATGACTAAAATTGGTGTCTGAATTCAACAAAAATAATTGACAGTACTCACTATAGTGTTTTCGAACAAAAGGAAATTTTTGTGTCCGCTTGAAATATGATAGAAATAGGAGTGTTGAGCAATTACTCGACGTGGGTATAGTTATATGAAAAAACAGACAAGTTAATAATAGCTTAGTTGAAAATTATGATCGGCGTCAATAATTTTAAGTGTTAGTTTGACACCTAATGATGTATGGGAAACGAATTCGTGTAGGCTCTGATTCCCATGTTAGGCATTTTTAATAAATCAGGACTGGATCAAAAAATATTCTTACGTTGATGAATAACTTTTTTACTGAATAGCCTTCGATCGACAACAATGTGGTGAATATTTTATGTTGATTTCAGGAATAAATACCGCAGCTGAACATATATGCAAACATGTACCTCATTATAAAATGATCGATAAAGTAGAAACATTTTATTTAACATGTTAAATACATATTTTTAATGTTACCTTGACAATGCAAGGTCACATATTGATAAAATCTTATATTTTCCATGTAGCTTCCATTTTTATTTTCAAAAAGCAGCGTTTTGATGCAATTTCGGACTTATTATATGCTAGAACTAACATCTTGTTGTATACTCGAATCAAGATATGATAATAAAATTCTTAAGAGCAATGAATTCCGCGATAAAAATCCTGGGGTATAGACCTACGTCGTTGAGCATAATGCTTCCACTCTCCGTAAAATTTCTTAACAGTCGTTGTTTATTAAGATTTTTTAGTATCATATGTCATGTGCTTGTAAAACTACACGGAGATAAGTTCCTTGAGGCGCCAGTTTTTTTCTGGTTCATTTTGTCAAGTTTATGGAGCACGAATATAAAAAACTTGTAACATTTCAAAAATGAAAAATGTAAACGACTCTTCAGATTCTGCGCTATCTCAGTTTCTGGGTTGTTTCTCAAAAGTTTGACCACTTGTCAGTTAATTTATTACTAGGGCAAACGGAGAACTTAGACCCTTGAGACCACCCGGGTGCCACATGTGCTCATATGAAATGTTTCACAACTTTGGATACAGCGTTCCTAGATTTGAACACTCAATATTCAAATGAGGTTGAATCAATAACTTATGTACACTCTATTATTGCAAACTTTTTTATAATTCACAATTGAAATTTAGTACCACCTCAATTTTTACTCAATAACAAGTGAGAGATGTAGCAAAAAATTTCAATTACATCCATAAAGGGATGGAGTGTTTCACTCGGTCGTAAATTTCGCGAAGAGCACAAACATGTCAATATATCAAACAGTTTTTACTCAATTACCATCACATTACCATCAAAGAGCCAAATGTAGTATTCATTCTTCGATCTACTTGAAAATCTAGAAGCGATCGCAGCCACCTTAAGCAACACAGCTGTTAAAGGTAAAAACACAACGGTCTCCAAGATTTATACGTGAGAACTGGGGCCATTACCTGCAGAATGGAAGGAAACAAAAGCGTATCGCGAATAACATTTTACACTTACGAGTGCTACTGCCACACATTTGAGAGAGAATTATTATTATTTGGCAATATCTGTACGTCTTTCAACCTCAAACACTACCGATAAAATCTACATGACATTTTTATGTTAGTGAGCTTATCAAAAAGTCCCTGAAAAATGGAACAAGAAATGATTCAAAATGGATAAATGTCACAGGGGCCAAATCTGGGAAATATGGTGGATGACGAACTAATTCGTAGCGCAATTCATGCAATTTTGATCTTGCAACTGCTGACTTATACGCCGGTGCGTTGTCCTAATGTCCAAATCGACACAAAAGTTTTGAATAATGATCATCTTGCCCTTTTTAAGGTAATCAATATGGACGATACCGCGTGCGTCCCAAAAAGCTGCCATAATGACTTTGTTGGCCGATAAGCCACTTTGGCTTTTTTGGCTTCGATTCGTCAGCACAAGTCCACTGTTTCGAATTTTCTTTGGTTCATGCTTCATCTGCGGCTACAAAATTTGAAGCTGTCATAGGGCCACAAAAATCAAATGCGACACAAACATGGCAGATGGCTTTTCCATGTCCAAAATTTTATGCAAAATGTTCCATACCCCTACGGTTGAGATATCCATAGCCTTACTCGCCGATCATCCAGCATCATACCATGGATTTTATCAAGGTTTTCTAACGTTGTAACATCGATTGGACGTCCTTTGTGCTCATACTAACACAACAAAAATCAGTGAACCACTTGCGAATCGTTCCAGTTGATGGTAAGGAGTCCTCATAATGTGTAACATGCGATGCTCTGGTTTGTGTAATAATATTTACACGTAATAATATTTAATCAGGATTCGAAATTCACTTTTCCCATGTTTACAAAAATCTTCAAGATTCTTGCTTTTGCATTCTAGTTGAAGATAAGACTTCACAAATATTACATGTGATTCATTTTCAAGGCACTTTTCATCTTGTCCTTGTATTTTTAGAATATGGATCCTTATGTCTTTGGTTGCAATGTTTGTTAATTCATTTGTTCATCTGTTGGTTTGTACTGTCAAGAAAAGAAAGAGATTGGAATCACGTATCCGGTTGGTTCTAGAACCAGAATAGTTAAACGAATCCAAGTACTAGGATCAGTGATTAGTTCCATTTTATATTTAAAAGGACCAATATATGGAACCTTATATCTTCGGCTGCAACGTTTTTTGGTCCATCTGACTTTTTGTTAATTTGTGTCGTCAAGAATAGGCGGATATTTAAATCACCTATGGGACTGGTTTTAGGAACAGGTCTTGGGATATCCAACACCCTAATATTTGAACGAATCCAGCTCCAAATATCGGTTCTGGCTACTAGAATCGGTAATCAGTCCCAGGTAATGTAACCGATAAAATTTTATAAAACCTAGATGACATTTTCAGTGGACTCATTACAATCTTTACTATTCCTATAAGGAGCAATATGAACCTTAGATCATCTGCTGCAGCATTTGTTGGTCCATCTGTTCATCTATTGGTTCGTACTGTCAAGAATAGGGAGAAATTGGAATCACGTAACCGGTTGGCTTTGGGACCAGGTCTTGGTATATCCTACACCCGAGTAGTTAAACGAATCCGGCTCCAAATATCGATTCTGGCTAATAGAATTGGTGATCAGTTCCAGGTAGTAGTGGAGCCGATATTTGGGAAAAATTTACTTTTCTGTTAGTGAGCTTATTCTATCATATTTTTATGACAACCAATGTCTTCAGCTTTTTGTTAGTTTGAACTGTCAAGGATAGAAAAATATTTGAGCTACGTATGCGAATTGATTCAGGAACAAGTCTTGGGATATCCTACACCCGAGTAGTTGTACGAATTCGCTTTCAAATATCGATTCCGGATACAAAAATCGGTAATCCAGGTAGTGTAACTGATAATTGGACAGAATCCATAGGATATCTTTATGTTAGAGGACTTATTATCATCAATTCCATATTTTTGAGGACCAATATGTAGTCTTATGTCTTCGAATGCAATATTTGTTGTAATAGATTTTGTGTGATGTGATATCCTCGCTGATTGAGAACCAATTTATACTATTCTTTTTTTATTAGATAGGCTATACTTCGAAGATGATACCGTTTCAATTTTAGGAGGAAATTCTATATTCAAGGGTGGAATGATGCTTTTTCATTAAATAGGCTATACCTTGAGGTTGATCTCATTTGAATTTGAAGCTAAAGTTTCATGCCTTAGAATGAGATAAGAGTTAAAAATTGGGTATAAAATTCTGTAAATGGGTTGCCTCAAAGAGAGCGAATTTATTTAGAGACCAGCTACTGAAATAGGAGAAATAATTACCCTATTTCGAATCCCTCTACTCAAAAATATAGCAGGAAACGAAAAAGCATTAAAAAGCAGAAATAGCTGTTACATTAGACAATGTAGTCAACATTCCTCTGAAATGAAAGTTCATGAACAATGCAGGACTAAATAGCTACAAAAAAAAAACAATAAACTGAGAAATAAAAAGTGACCCTCATGCTTGGCCATCTCTGAAAAATAGAAGGCACCAAACACTATTGAGCAGATTGAGAATTGGACATACATGCCAACCTAATCAATAAAGAAGAACCACCAATCTGTCAAACTATGAATACTCTAAGTTTTTGACTACTCACGCAATTATACTCATAAATATTCATATGACACAAAAATTGTGTGAGATATGATCGTTTCCGTGAGCGATAATGAGAATGTTATGCTGAACATTTTCATATATGCATATTTTACTGTAAATAATTGTTTGTAGTTTACCAGAAGCTTGCAGCTTTAGTCAGTGTATAAAAATACATATTACACTTTTATTGAACACGTAAATATTTCCAGTCCAAGGTAAAATATTTGCAAAACCATTTTGACTGTGAATTAAAAATAATCGGCCGGACTGGAATGGAAAATCGATGTCATTTCAAATGCAGATTATCAATTCTTACATTATTATTACTGTATTTTGTGTAGTTTTCGTGTATTACTTTACAACTCAAGTTGGTTTGGATATATGCGAAAAGCAGGTACCCACAAACGCAGCAAGTCGGAAAGTCAACTCAATTGGATTGGATATGCGTAGAAGATGAACCTTATCGGATGGTAATCGATGATAAACTGATTTTAAAACATTAGAGAAAGCAACATGCAGGATTTAGAGAAATTCCAAGACAAAAAAAAATATGCTACAAAAGAAATGAAATAGTTTGCACATGTTAGTATTCAGAAAAACTAAAGCACTCAGATCTGAAAAGGATCTTGACAAGATTTTGTAGCCAAAAGCATGCACAGTGGGTCATGAAGTATTACATAGATTATTTTGTATTTACAATACTTGAAAATAATATATTACAGACTTAACATAAAATGTCATAGTGTCAAGTGTAGATATTGATCCATCCACATCACTTTCAGAATATTGAACAGCTCCGTTCAACCCTAAAATTCATCAAAAAAATATTGACTATTCAATAAAATATATTCGTTTAATGTTAAGAGCTCTTCAAATCTTGTCCGCATGCTTAATTTATTTTTTCAAAGACCTCCTCCAGTTTTTCTATCTTGATCTTTAATAAGACGTTCGGAGCACAGTTTTCTAATTAAAATAAAGTATCCTGCGATCTTTGGGGCCTCTTTGTTTTTAATTATCATCTTGTTTCGTCGCCTGTCGTCCTCTGGGTGTTAAATAGCAGAAGCTCTAGTTGGCTAATTCAAAGCTCACCTTGATTTCCAGATATTCTCAAGACTTGAGGGAAAATGACTTTAGTGTTGTCCTGTACAATGTTCAGTTGCTTTCAGAGATTCAAATTGATATATAGGTGTATTATAATAATCATTTATTGTAAAAGCCTTTACAATCAATTATCGTCAGTAACTATTCCTGATGAGGTATCAATGATGCTGGGAACACTATTAAATATTGATAATAATATGAGTATCCATAGCTTAGTGCAACAGTGCTGGCTTTGTAGCTTCAGACAAAATATAAATCAATCTACCAATGTGCACTTGAGTGTTTGCCACACCTGTTTCAGGTGAAAGGCATCGTTAATAGCTATTTAATTTTCCAAATATCCTCCGTTTGCTTTATGAATCAATAATGATTGTACATAAAACACAGTACAGACCAAGCTTATAAATTATTTGCCCTTTATTAATCAAATACTGACCAAATAAGTAAAATTACAATAAGACAAATGGTCATCAGGTAACCAGCTCTATCTCATTTATTGTCTTGAGGTAATAAAGTGCTGCTTGGTCATACGTTTCTTTCTCTTGAGTACAATGTTCTTTTAACATCAGAATCCGGTTCTGCACGCTGAAGCCTTATATGCAGATGCAAGCGTAGGAAGTACACAAACATAACATAACTACGGTATTTAAATTCATTTGCGTAACTCGACAACTTGTGAACATTCTTTCGTTTCACTTTTCCATTCTACAGGTGTGCTGCAATTTGAATTTTTCTTTCTGAAAGAAAGAAACTGATGAGATATGCTTTTATTTAGATGAAAAGATGCTCAAATTTGAAACAAGGAGCGGACTTCTTTATTCAAACCATTTGTGAATACATGAAAAAATTGAAGTGCGAATATTCTGGATGTCCTGTTGATTCCATTACTCCAGAAATTATTGAAATAATCCGTAATATAGTAATTTTAACATTACTGGACCTACTGAAGTGTCATATTATATCCTGAAAACAGTAATTTATGTTTATTTATGGTCGAGACTTCAGCCAAGGCTATGCAATTTAAGCAAGTGAAGGAAAAACCATCCAACTTCAAATACCAAAACATGTACCCCTATATTTACGACTTGTATTAAACTATAGCAAAATGCTTGAAGGAAATGGTTATTTCTCAATTCGACAACGCTTTAGCTTTGTCCTTGGAGTTCTACCAAAATGAATGATGCAGTAGAAGTTTCATCTACTTCCTCCTCCCCCTCATTGTCCATATCAGGTTTCTTGGACAATTACTGGCTACCAAATACGAAGGCCAACGGGAACTAGATTTTATCTAGAAGATGTGATGATTGTAGAAACAATTTTTCTATTTGGAACAAACTGAAGTAGCTTTGGACCAAATGTACAAGTTTGGAGGAAGTTTCTTCGAATTTTCCTTATAATTTGACAATCTGTTGTACATGGGCCAAGTATCTCAATTGAGTCCATCAATACTTTATCTAGGGTTCTCTTATTGTATTTGCTGATAGCCTAAAGGTACTAGCGATGAATAAGGATCTGAATAAACTGAAAACAGGTGAATATTACATTCTTTGATATCCATATATAGATGTAACAGCGAAGGTTGAAAATTGCACCCCAAAAACTGGGGTAGTGGTTCTGTTGGGAAGAAAGCTCATGAGAACCAATATTACCTTTGATTTAACAGCCAAAGGAAAAGGAGCTATTTATTACCAGAACCACAAATTCGGTAATCATGTAGAAAAGACAGCGAAGAAGATGATCACACTCTTCAATAATTATTTCCAAGAGTGGACGAACCATCAGGCTGTAAATGACGACTACTGGTTAGGATGGTCCTATCCACCTCACTTTACGCAGCCTTCAAAATTTCTAGCCTGGGAGCCACATCAACTCCTCTACCAAATCCCAAGTACCAACAACTCGGTCGATAAACAAAAACCAATCTCCAAAATGTCCAGCTCCAGCCTGAAAGCCACATCAACTCCTCCATCAAGTCCCAGTTGCCAACAATTTGGTCGTTAAACAGAATTTCCAGCCTTAAAGCCACATCAACTCCTTCACCAAGTCCCAAGTACCAAAATCTCAATTGGTCGTTAAACAAAAACATCTGATTATTATTTTGTATGATTTACGCATATTGTGAATTTTACAACTGTAGCAGATCCAATACCAGACATGTCCGACCCGCTGACTTGATCGAATTGTAGGCATTGGCAATCCAGTGTTGGCTCATAGGTAATCCTTAGGCTACAGCAATGAAGATGAACAAATACAGAAGTTCAATACATGGGAAATATGTCTTGGAGTGAGTAGGGCTTACAGGATGACACCCACTAAGATCGTAATACTTCTATCAGGAATTCATCCTATAAAATTATAAGCAGCAGAAATAATAGAATATATGTTGAGAAGCAGTGCCAAAAAAGGAAACTCAGGGAGTGTTTGGACACAAATGCGAAGAAAAGTAGGACACGGATAGAAAGACATGGGAAATCAGCAATCCTAGACCTGATTGATTGGATACATCGTACTAGTCGACACCAGATGTTACTAAAGTGCGGATTCTCTCAAAAATTTTCAACTATGATAGGAAAGATTCTGATTCATGAATTGGTTTGCAAACCTTACGCTGGTACTTCTCGGGGTAGGGTGTGGCTAGACCCTTCAAGCTAAGCAGTCTATGGCCAATCCTATGTGCAAGTGCAAGGTGGCAGTTAATTCAAAGTCCCTAGCGACGTATACTAAGTCTACTATGATAGCAAACATAGAAAACCCAAGATGCAAATACCTTGAAGAAGACAAACCGCAGGAATACGTTACTCGAATTTTCCAAATGAAATGAAGAAAGAAAAAAGGCATTAAAATCGAAAATAGTGTAGAGTTCTCGATGGAATATGAGGATAGGTTTAATTCTAATCAGTTTAAGTTTAAGTTTCTTTACGACAACAGAGTCATTGCCGTCAAATAATCGACTGTCGTCTAACAGAGTAAATTTCATTTACTCTGGTAGTAAAATACTCTACCTTTCATAAAACCAGGCATAAACATGATAGCTAAAATTAGGAAAAAAGAAGAAAAACAGATGAAAGAAAGGAATGTCTAGAATAAGAAGAAACGAAGAATCTTATGAAAGACATCATACTCTGACGGGATACAGGACGGGAGTGTTTAATGGTTTGAAACTCGATATTTCGAATGATTCAGAGGAGCTATCAAAACTTCTTGCGCGCCTGTAATAACAGATTTAAAAAACAAAATCAGGTTATCGAGATGAAATTCGGTAGGTATGATCTGATACCTTCAAAAGTAGATGATTCAGTACCCTAGTCTCAGTATGTAGAGTACTATCTAAAATGCAAGAAACAAATCAGCGAAATTACAGAGAACTTCATAAAATACCAGACACCATCCACTTTAGATTTAGTTTATTCATCAATTTCAGTACGTAGGCACCCGAAATTCGTTCCGTACCTTAACGTTAAAGTATCTTCAAATATAGCTTGCAAGAACTTTCTATTAATAGAAGTAACCATTCTCCATTCATCCAATTGAATAATAATGTCAAGCAGTAACAAGACATGTAAAAGAAGTAATGTTTTGTCCGGTCAGGTGTGTTCATCTCTTCCAGATGCTTAGTTCAAGTGATTTTTGAGAGTGCCTTCAATTGAGTTGTGTTGTAATTGTGTGCTAAAAAAATTGTACAGCGGAATTTAGAGCAACATCAAGCCATCAAGTTTTGTGTTAAATCTAGGAAATCCGCGAGAATGATCATTGAAATGTTAAAACAGGCCTATGTGGGATACTCTTTATCAAGATCACAAGCTTGTCGCTGTTACAAATTATTTTGGGAGGGTCAAGAAAACGTTGAATATGAGCCTTCTAAGGAAGACCTACAAATACTAAAAACCGACGAAAACGTCTAACGTGTGAGGGTTCTTGTGAGACCAGACTGTCATTAAACAATAAGGTTAATGGCTGACTAGTTGAACTTAAATTTTCTCACTGCTCATTGAATTTTGACCTAAAGGTTTGTGCCAAAATTGGGTCTAAAAAACCAAATAACTGAGCAGAAAGTCAGTAGAATTTTTTACCTCAAAAGGCATTACTGTTGTTCCATAGCCCCCTACTCTCAAAATCGAAAGTGTCTCAAAATGACGTCACTTTGGGACTTTGGAGAACATCCAGAAGAATGTGACCAAACTTGTTAGAAGCCTTACCAGTTGAAGCCTTTTAGCGATACTACCAAGGCTGGGAACAACGACTCCGTCGGTGTATAGCTGCCGAAAAAGATGAATAATTTGAAATTTGTAAAAACTGTGCAACAAAAAATGCATAATCAAGGCCTACATCCGAGGCAATGTCACAATTGATCCTGATTAAACATTATAACTTTATCAACTGCTTCTAGAAACGTTATGTTCTGTATGCTAAAATAAATAACCATTTGGAACACTGTGGATTTCTGCAGGCCTAACCAAAATCTACCTAATCTAGATAACGTTATTCCTAGAATCTTCCAAATAGAAATCAACAAGGTTTCATTATTTCTTTTCAGGTATAAGTCGTGATGCTGGCCGCACCAAGAGGACAGGTTAGCCATCCTTAAGTGTATTGAACCTCCCTGATCAAGCTTACGATAATGTTTATTTTCAAATTGAAGCTGGAACCTTGCTGACCACAAGAAAACCAGAAGAACGGCAGCCACAGTTAGAGTTATTCGATTTTCAGGTCCCAATTTTGAACGCAACTGTACTTCTCTCATCAAGTTTGTGAATATTTTTTCTAATTATAGCTTGAGCCTTCCTCAACACAAAAATACCGAAGTGCTGCCTCGATTTCTAGGTCCCAATTTCGAACGCTGCTGTGCTTCTGTCCTCGAATGTTCGATTATTCTTTATTGAGTCGTAAATTCAATGAGGGGAATCGAGTACGAAAATGCGTTACACTTGGAGGTGACTGCTGCCCTCCCAGACAGGGCGAGAGGCAGCACTTCGGGTTTTTCGTGTTCAGGAAGGCCCAAGTTACAATTCATAGAAAATAATCGTACATTCGATGAGAGAAGTACAGCTGCGTTCGAAATTGTGGTCTAAAAATCAGATAGACTTTAAGAGTGGCTGCCGCCCTCTAGACAGGGTGGGAGCGAGCACTTCGGTATTCTTGTGTTCAGGAAGGCTCAAACTACAATTACAAAATTTGATGAGAGAAGTTCATTTCGAAATTGGCACCTGAAAATAGAATAAGTTTAAGTGTGGATGTCGCCCTTCCAGACAGGTGGACAGGTGTTTTTTTGTGGTAAGAGTGATTCAAGAATCAATTTGAAAGAAAACATCGAAAGCTCGATCAGGGAAGTTTAATACGAAAATGGTTTACACTCCTAGTAACATCCTAGTTTTTCTTTCAGAGTACTTGACATTCGCTATCGATTGGTACTAGTTTCAATCGTAAGTTCTATCAGGGAAGTTGCGTCTAAAAATATTTGACACTTAGGACAGAACTCTGCATTTATAAAGTCTGGCATCCTATTAACCACTAAATATACGATCGATTTATATGCAATTTGACCGTAAGTCCGATCAGGGAACATAAGGTCCGACCGGAAAAAAGAATTACTTTGTGTGGCAGTATAAACAGCTGTAATGAAAGTCTATATGCTTTAATAATTATCTGTCAGAAATAGATGTGTAATGAATTAATTGAATCATGTGAAAGAAAGGAATAAGAAAATATCGTCATTAGTAAATGAATCAGATTACAAAGGCGGCTCTTTGATAAAACAGATCTTTGATGGACTGGAGTCGATACAATATCACTGAATTATCGACATATTCAAGCAGAAAAATACCTAGAACTAGAAATGTTACAAGGGACGTTGCATCAAACGATATATTCACGCCCTCCCCTTTTGCAACGTTTTTTTATTCTATATTACGCTTTACGTTTATATTAAAGCATCCAGAAAAGCATAAAACTCCAAGAATTAATATCAGCAAACATAGTCTCTGGGAAAGTCCTAAGGGGACTACTGAATTCAATTAAGATTAATCAAATTGCTATTCCAATAATTCAGATCATTAAAAATAAAAAATTAATAGTTCAGTTAGAATGATCTCAGAGTAATAACATGCTTATGTTCATAGCAATAATTAGTATAAACGACACGTTAATATGGAGGTTACATTCCATATCCTGTTTACTTGTAGTTACAGTCAATTATCAATAACTAATTAATAATAATATCTAACGCGGTTTGAGCCATTGCGGCAGTTAGCAGGTGCTCGCAGTTCTCAATTATCATATCTTAAAATATACTAAATCATGATGCAAGACAGTTATTTAGAAGCTCAAATACATAAGGAGGAAACATTCCACTTTATCTCTCCTAAATTAACAATTAAATGCCATTTCTACCGCAGGAATGTATTTATTAAATGTCCTTCTTTGAACTGGTAGATAAAAACTTCATGATTCCAAATCAAAAGCAGTGGAAAAGATAAAATGGTGGTAAAATCGCCACCCCAGCTGAGTGATGCATCATCACGAGCGAACAGTTGTCACTGGATCCATGATGCACCTATTACCAGACAAACTGATATCATCCCAACAGGCCATCCGATTCGCCATCCATCTTGCACATGTCAATAGGTGAAGGAACGGTCACTTCCAACCCCTATCGTTCAATGGAGGGTGGCTTTGAGAAAGACTCTTTCAATATTCACCGCAAAAAGGGAAATGTGGAAAAAGTCATTATTCTCAGTCACAGAGAATTAAAAATAACATCATTTTTGATTAACAGATCGGTTTTTGTCATGGGTTTGAAGGGTTGTTACAAAGATATATATTTTTTTTCAGGAAGTTATTAGTTAATTATTGATCAAGCCATCTCCTAATATTGATTCGTAATTTATATAGCGAGTATTTGAAATTTTAATCATCAAGTTTCTTTTTATCCTTTAATATGATTCATGTCATGTGAATTGGCAATGTGCATTCGATCTGTTCAGTGATTCACCGCCACATTATTTTTTTAAGTCTTAGGAAATAAAACGTGGGAAGTATTAACCAAATAAAAAATGTGGTCTCTCCTTTTAAAGATTGTTTTCATTATTCCGGATTTCAAACGCAAACGCTCGGGGCAAAGCACAATTACTTGAGCACAGATTGTGAAATTTTAATGATACATTATTTTGGAAGAGGAAATTTGGTGAATCTTAATTATCTAAATGAGGGCAATACTTCCGAGCTTAATAACAACCAACAGTGAAGTATTGATTTAATACAATACTCTTTCATTGCTATGTGAAAAAGCTCAAATTAGTTAATAGCTGAGATATTCGAGCTTTGACTGTGCGATTCCTCCAATTTCTGTTGACGTAGCATACTATTAATAAACGGATGGCTGTGCGCGGTACGCCGATGATTAATTAAAATTGCTTGTTGATCAAAATTAACATTCCTCAATCGAAAATGCAGCGCCAGTTGCACCAATTCCCCATCTTCTGAGTTCTAACGACATCACATGGCCCAGTGATTCTACGTTGCTTCTAAGCAGATATGCACCATTCCTATTTCTCATCCTTTTCTTGCGAATAATTCCTCTCTGTCTTTACTCCTGAAATCTATTTTGTTTGTCCTTGTTTGAAGAAAGTCTTAGCAGTAGGATGAGCACAAATTAATCCGAAATTAGTCTTAGGAGACTTGCAATAATTCAATCAAGTCTCAAATGTGCAACTTGTACTTTCGGACCACTGAGTACACTAAGGATGATTATAGGAATCTGGTGGATAAGGAGGAATGCAGTTACTGATGAATAGAAATTGCATCTCTAATTCTTTCACGAAGAATGTTCTTGAATTGAATTTAGACTACGATATTTTATGCTAGCATACTTCTATAATCATATTAAATATTGACGCACGAGCGAAAAAAATGCATTTAAGCTATATGCAGGATATGTCGTGTTCCAACCAAAAAATTTACAAAAGATCATTTTCAGCGACATAAATCAAGAATGAGTCCATAATTTCGACAATCTAAATATATTTTCATCTCTTGAATCAGCCCTGCAGAATCCAAATCTACTAGTTTGATGAAAATCAGCCAACCGGTTCAGAAGAAATCACGTGCGGCAAACAAAATGGTAAAAATAATATTGTAAACATAAGCTATTAGGAATCATATTTAGTCTTACTTGAATTAATAATTTCGGCAATCGAAATATATGTTTGTCCCTTGAATCAACCCTGTAAATGACAAATCTGCTAGTTTGATTGAAATTGACCCATTGGTTTAAAAGAAATTGCAAGCAGAACGGTCTAAATAATATTACAAACGTGAACTACAAAAAATCATTTTCAGCTACATGAATCATAAATTAATGTTGAACGCGTACCACCACAAAAGTCATAATAAAGTATTTTTTTTTTTCAAACTAAATAAGAAATGTGAACTTGGTAGTTAATAACTTAAATTTAGATGTAACTTAAGATAACTTATAAATGGATTCATCTCATTGTTTATTTACTAACAACATTAGATAAATATCTTTTGACTTGTGTATTTTTTCGCAAGAAAAGAGCTGGCAACAATGCAGCTAACCCAAGCACATGTTTGTTGTCATTTAAAGGATTCTTTTAAGTGTCATTCATAAATTGAAGGAATGAATAATAAAACATCTCAAGACATAACGGAAGATTCGCAAAAGGAAGAATTATAACATGGAAGAAAAGTACAAGTGATTTTTGGAGAAAAAACATTTAAAATGTAGGAGCTCCGATACAAGATCAAAAATAGATGAATTAAACAAAAATGTGCAATAAATATTTTTTAAGTATTGTTTGTTCTCTATTACAGATTTTATATCATTTTCCTGCATGCACAAACAGAATATTATTATTGTTATTATTCTTTTTATTTTATTTTTCATGACAATACTTAATTTATTGAATGAAAACTGATTTTAAGTATTTAATGCATTTGATAATTCTTAATTACCTACAAAATCACCTTATGAACTGATCACATTTTTGTGCGCATAATAAACTTGATTATTTTACCAAGAAAAACTAAACTCGTTAAAATAAGCAATAACGCTAGGATTTGAATACTCGCGCGTTTTCTATCCGACGTCGCCAAGCTTCCAATATGGCTGACATATTTTCGTGAATCTCTGATCATTTAGATCAAAATATATACAAAACTGCACGTCAGAATTTCTCGTTATAGTTTTGAGGTGATCTACGAGAATTGGCAAATATAAATAACAGTTTTTTATATTTCTCTATCCAAAATTGTGGTTGAATAAGATGAAAAATGTGCGTTTCACAGAGCATAAGAGATGAGTTCCCATCGACTACATGTTAAATACACAGTTTAAAAAAATTTATTACACGAAAACTATACGTCAGATCTTTCTTAAAAAATCAGATTAGATGTATTTTATTCGATTGAAACATACAAAAGAAGAACAGCTTTTCTTATCCACCTTGCTCTAATGATCGTACTACCTTAATTCATAGTTCTAATATTTCAAATATATGTACATCCCTTAAGTAAACTGTGCAGAATCCAAATCTGTTAGTCTGATAGAAATTAACCAAACGGTTCAGGAGAAATCACGAACGGCAATCAGAGTGGTAAAAGTAATATTGTAAACATAGGCTCCAAGGAATCATGTTTGGTCTCGTAAATCTTACTTGAATTTAAAACTTCGACTATCAAAATATATTTTCACCCCTTCAATTATTAACTCTCTAGATTAAGAATTTGCTAGTTTTATCAGAATTGACCTTTTGGTTCTAAATGAATCGTGTGAGACAAGCAGAACGGTGGAATAGTATATTACATCTGAGGTGGGAAATATTTCATTACAGCCGAGAGCATATTATATGACCGAGAGGCGAAGCCTCGAGGATCAGATATAGCTCGAGGCTGATATGAAATCTTCACCGAAGTATGTATACTATTTTATTCACAATCGTCTCTAGTTTTTCGAGAAATGATTGATTCGAATTCGTTTTTTTTTTCAACAAAATAAATTGATGTAGTAGTCTATGAAAACAAAAATATTTTGAAAAATTCAACTAATCTGACGTTTGTTGGATTTATGATTTATGAATCAAGTAATATATACGTGTATCCATTGAAATTGTGATGAGTGCAGATATCAATTAGTTATAACAGTGAAATGGAGCTATATACTTGTCCCGAATCGAACGAAAGTACTACGGATGTAAGTTTATAGCGATTTTGCTCATAATTTACACAAAATTGCAACATAATTCCGCTTATTTTCAATATTAATTGTTTTATTTGAATCATTATATAATATGATCGGTATTTTTGACAGCAGGGATTATTTTATTCCAACAAAGATTTATGACTGATGCTAGGCAACCCTGTGTCAACATTTCCCACCCAAGAGATGGAAGTATCGCTTCCGACCCGTGAGATGTCATTGCAGTTGGAAATTACATACTTCTCAACCTCCAAAAAGTTAGGAATTGGCGTTTTACTATACTGATTGTGAATAAATAATATTACAAACCTGAACTATACAATATCATTTTCAGCGACATAAATCATGCTTGAAATCATAATCTCAATATTTAAAATATATGTACATATCTTGAATGAGCCCCGCGAAATTTAAATCTGCTAGTTTAATGAATATTGGCTAATCGGTTCAGAAGAAATCACAAACGGCAATCAAAATGGTAAAAATATTGTTGTAAACATAAGCTACATTGAATCATATTTAGTCCCGTAAATCTTACACGAATTCATAATTTCGACAATCAAAATATATGTTCACCCCTTAAATGAACCCTGCAGAATCCAAATCTACTAATTTGATTTCAATTGGCTCACTGGTTTTAAAGAAATCGAGTAAGGTAAGCTGAACGGTCGAAATAATATTAAAAATGTAAATTACAAAAGGTCATTTTCAGCCACATAAACCAAGGATGAATTCATAATTTCAATACTTAAAATATATGTACAACTCTTCAGTGAACCCTGCAAAATCCAAATTTAATAGTTTGATGAAAATTAAATGATCGGTTTAGAAGGAATCACGAACGGCAAACAAAATGGTGAAAATAATATTCTAAATATAAGCTACGAAAAGTCATATTTGGTCTCGTAAATCTAACATGAATTCATAATTTTGACGAATGATATTCATGTTCGTTCTTCAGTCAAATATGTAGAATATAAATCTGCTAATTTGATTGAATTCGGCCTATTGCTTTTGAAAGAATCGAATAAGACAAGACGAATGATCGAAATAATATTAGAAACGTGAACTGGTAAACATAATTATCAGCCAAATAACTTATGAATGAATTCATTATTTCAATATTTAAAATATATGTACATCCCTTGAATGAACCCTGCAGAATCCAAATCTGCTAGTTTGATGAGAAATATCCAATCGGTTTTGGAGAAATCGCGAACGGCAACCAGAATGGTAAAAATAATATTGTAATCATGAGCTACAAGGTATCATATTCAGTCCTGCATATCTTAGATGAATTAATAATTTCGACAATCAAAATATACTTTCGTCCCTTATATTAAGCCTGCAAAATCCAAATATGCTAGTTTGATAAAAATCAGCTAACTGGTTCAGAAGAAATTATGTGCGACAAACAAATGGGTAAAAATAATATTGTAAATATAAGTTACAAGGAATCATATTTAGTCTCATGAATCTTACATGATTTCATAATTTGGACTATTAGAATATATGTTTTCCTCTTGAATCAACCCTGTAGATTACAAATCAGCTGATTTTATTGGTATTGACCAATTGATTTTGAAGGAATCGAGTGAGACAAGCAGAACGGTCGAAATAATATTACCAACGTGCACTACAAAGAATCATTTTCAACCACATAAATCATGGATGAATACATAATTTCAATATTTAAAATATATGTATGCCCCTTAAGTGAGCCCTGCAGAATCTAAATCTGCTAGTTTGATAAAAATTAACCAACTAGTTCAGTAGAAACCACGTGCGGTAATCAAACGGTAAAAATAATATTATAAACATTAGCTACAAGGAATCATATTTATGCCCGGTTTTATAAAGGGCAGAGTATTTTACTTCCAGAGTAAATAAAATTTACTCTATTAGATGACAGTCGATTGTGTGACAGCAATGATTCTGTTGTCATAAGGAAGCTCAAACTGATTCGAATTTGTTGAATGAAATAAATTTATTCTAGGAGTAAATTTACTTGGTCTTTTAAAAAACCGGCCATTAGTCTCCTAAATCTTACATGAATTAATGATTTCGACAATCAAAATATATGCTAACCCTTTGAATTAACCCTGTAGATTACAAATCTGCTAGTTTATTTGGAATTGGCCCATTGGTTACGATGAAATCGAATGAGACAAGCAGAACGGTCGAAATAATATTACAAACGTGAACTATGGAGGATCATTTTCAGCCCCATAATCCATGGATGCATTCATGATTTCAATATTTAAAATATATGGACACCCCTTGAGGGGGCCCTGCAAAATCCAAACCTGCTAGTTTGATAGAAATTAGTCCACCAGTTCAGCAGAAATCAGCTGCTGTAATCAAAACGGTAAGAATAATATTGTGAACATAAGCTACAAGGAATCATATTTAGTCCTGCAAATCTTACATGAATTCATAATTTCGACAATCAAAATATATTTTCATCCCTCAAACTAGCCCTGCAGAATACAAATTTGCTAGTTTGATGACAATTAGTCAACCAGTAGTCAACCAGTTCAGGAGTAATCATGAACGGCAATCAAAACGGTTAAAATAATTCTGTACACATGAGCTACAAGGAGTCTGGCAGATATGATTTTCTTGTGATGATGAACCTATCTATGTCGGATTGTTTTTCACGACTCTTCAATATGGATGAACTAAAGGGTTTTTCAATGTTGTTTTATCTCAGTTGGTTCGCTATTTATTTATCTTACTCGCTTCATATCTGGGCTACAATAGCTCTCTGGCTAGACCTTGTCCAAGTTTTTATATCCTCGTCTAGAGTTTCTCGAAGCCTCTAGAAAGTTCTAGTAAGTTGTCAGATACTCCACCAGGCGTCTTTACGCCGTTGGCGCATATGATCCAATTGCATTTACCATTCATTTATACAGGGGGTCTCGATGAAAATTTAGCCTGTAGAGGCTCTGTTCGTTACAATATAAATTTGAAGCTTCAACATCATTAAATTAGTCACCAAATCATGATTTGTACTGTAAATCGTATCATCATTATTTTTCTCGAAGTTACATCGATTTAGTTGATAGTGCCACTTCTTTTATGCCAATGCTTCGTTTCTACTCGAATCTCATTGACAAATAGTAAACGAATCATCAATATTCAAATACAATAAAACAATGTTTTTGATGTTAAAGTCTTCTCTAAAACAGGAAATTCTGTAAAATATGTTTCATCGATTCTTCTTCCTCTGTTTTCGCAGACTGCTCATAATTCACAACTCAAGCTTCCAAATCGGCGAGATCATAAATTTCCTAAATTCAAACCGCGTTTTCTTTATCTTTATTATTCACGGCCTGCGATAACAAAATTCATGGATTAATTGAGAAAGAAATGCTGATTGGGCAAAATTTCAGATGATTTAGTTTGCCTCATTGACGGGCTTATTTTAATTGGTTCTACTTATGCACGAAAAAGCGCATAATTTATACTTCATTCGTCGGGAGTTAGCCGAATTTATTGCCTGAATATCCATTGGAGGAATAAGTCATATTGACTCAGGAGAAGATTGTTACAGTTCCTCAAATTGGGTTGATATTCAATCTTTGCAATATATTTTATATTGAATGACCTTGTAAAATCATAACCTAAACCAAGAACTGTTTAAACAGTTGAAGAATACGACCTCCAACATACATCGTTATATAGTTCCGAATTATATTTTAAATATTAGTTAAACATTTCAATGTGCCAAAATTAAATTTATCATTCAAATTGATTTCCTGTCATTCTATAATTACATTAATAATTAACTTCCCACAGTTGATTCATATTATAAAATTGACAAATAATTTCACCGAGTTTTATAATTTATAGCTTTTTGGGAACTGAATTGTAGCAAGTTCCGGAAATAAATTGACTTTCATTTAATTCAGCTACAGATTGAAAAAATTTGAGTTGAAATTTTTGCTGAAAACTAGGTTATCTATTGGATCTAGTCGCACAGTTCTGAAAAGTAACAAATGTCAACGAGAATAGTTGAAATTCGTTACAACGTCATTGGTGGGTTAAGTACATCGTAGAGCTTCCGCAAATAGAACAAACGATCACTAATGATCACCCTTTCCAAGTCCTCTACCCACTTGTTTCTTGTAATCGCGAGTTTTGGGACCTTATTAAAAAGCGCTCAAACCCGGTGTACAGCGCCATGGCGGTGCTCGTGCCCAAGTGCAACAATTAGGGAGGCTGTGATGTGTGACGTCGTTAGCTAGGTCCTGGTCCTGTTCTCAGTTCGTTCCGGATTCTCAAATAGGTTCCCTTGTCTTCTGTCAGTTCCAGATCGGATAACTAGTTCCGTTTCGAATTTGTGATTCCTCATTTGTGAGTCTGATTGCCTTCGTCCACTGGCTTTGACAGTGATGTTCAGTTTCCCAAAAGAACTATTGAGTTAGGGATGGGAATCGGTTTGCCTTTTGCAGGTATTCTAACATTTACCTCCTAAACAAAAAATTACTATTCAGAAAGCTCTTTATGAATATTTTAATCATAGTGTGTTGTTTTTTCTTACAGAGTCAACGTTCGATCAATCCAAAATAAACGCAATCCCATTTAATTATACGGTTGAAAAATTTCGCATGCAAAACGCGATTTGAATCGTAATATATTCTGCAGCAATTCGTACATCATTGCAGTGAGTTGAAACAACCTGACAATTTGGCAAAGCGCTCAAGCCGACACGGAAATTAATTGGCAAAAAACGCGCACTACATTTTAACCAGGGCATCACGGTGGTGGTTTGCTAGTCGCTGTTCTTCGTCTCTTGCGCCACCACTGCTACCCGGAGGGGACCCAACAACCCCAAACGTAAAGCAGATGCAAAGTGACAGCATGAACAATTAACCTGAAACACATTAGGTGTTCCACTACTAAATGGAACCCATCTACGGAAAATGTACTGCTTGCTATGGTTTGTTACAGGAATTAGAAATTAGAGTTACAGAGGATAGATTCATCAACCTTTTCTCTTGTTCTCTTTCATGTTCATTTACTTTATCTATCTCCTTCAGGTTTTATCAATTTGATTAGACTCAATTCAAATACACAAACCTAGTATCGGCAGAATGATTTGGTTGTCATACTCAAATCTTTGGTAATTAGAATAAGCATTCTATAATTATTGGTTGCTACTTTTTATTTTCGTCACCAATTTCTTAGGCTTTCAGAGCATTGAGAACAGAAATCTGCGAAATCATACCCATCGTCAATTGCTGCAGTATTCGTACAAATGTTAAGGCATTGGCACTTGGAGGAGATTTTGTCAATAGGACTTTTATGCCGCTTGTTCTTTACTTTATTTCCAAGTTTAGTCCTGAAATCTTTCTGCCCGTCTTTCTTAGGCCCTATCTATAACGTCGTCTTTTCTGACTTCCCTAAATGGTTTTTACTACTTTGTCGTCTTTCATGTGAGTCAGCAGTGGCGGAGCAAGAGGTTTATTTTGTGAGAGCTGAAAGTCTTCCCTAACTCATCATATTTCTCAAATAATTTTTTATTAGTGTTAATTTCGAAAAACTTCTTTCGGCAGAGACTGTACTAATTGATATCGTTAACAAAATTCGATAGATAATGTAAATATTTGGGTAAATCTCCTTCAAGTTATTTTCTATTATGTTTTGAAACAGTTCTTCCTCATCTTTAATGAAGTCTGGTACATTTTAGATCATAGTTTGTAATTCTTCATACAATTCGTAAGGCTGAAAATCACTACTTTCACCCACTCGCAAGACTGTGTATAAATCTTGAGAGTTTTTTATCGTTTACTCTTCCAAAAATAACAAATATTGCTTAATTTCCAAAATATGAGACCTAAATATACTGAAATTTGTATATTCTAAGGTTATGTATATCAAGAAGAATCGATTCTGATAATTTTTGTTGTTATGAACATTATAAGTCTGCTACGATCGCACGCTGTATTACTTGAGTAACGGACGGAGGAGAGAATAGCCGAATCAAAAGCACACACTGTTTGACTCTGTATCTCCTAATCGAATTGAGATAAGTGAAGTCTGTAAAAAATATCGTATTCTACACGATTCATCTTAATGTCATAAGAATTATTATTAAAATATCTCGAAAAATACAAATATCATTACCTGATAAATAACATTTAGAGTTTGTAGCTGTACTTTTTGACTTAATTGAGATCAAAATGTGTGGAAAGTATTGTGATCTACAAACTTAGATGTAACGCGATGGGGAGTTTTACCAGAATATCTTCAAAAGTACAAATATGATCGATTGAAGTTCAATACTCAATAATATTCTTTAAATCGACTTCTGTAGAAGCACAATGTTTGCTTTTGTATCTTTTGAATGAAACAAGATAATTGAAATTTATAAGGAACATGTTGTCCAAAACATTCAATAAAAACAATGAATATATATTAGAAAATGAGCAGACAAGATATTTCTGTTTTAAAAATGAGGAAAAAGTTATTTTCTTTTGTGTATTGGAGCAGTTCTTTCACATCTTCAATGAAATCTGGTACATTTAGGATCATAGTTAATGGTTCTTCATACAATTCGCAAGGTTGGAAGTCACTACTTCCACTCACTCGCAGGACTGTGTGTAAATATTGAAATTTTTTATTATTTGCTCTCTTGTTATACTTTCAAATTCTCTCTAATCATATGGGAAACCAAAATTTTCAAATCTTGAATCCATTTTGCTTATTATAGAATCAATCATTGTGTTAAAAAAAATCTAACTCATATCGGCTAGAGGCTAGAGGCGCGAGGCCCACGTCGCCTATGCCTAACGCCGCTTCTGCGAGTCAGTTGACCAAATCATTCGACTTGACTTCCTGTCAGTTACACCATTCAGTAATTATGTTACACAAGTCCAAATGAGATGATTTAGTAACCACACTTTCTTAGAAAACGAAAAAATAGCAAAACCGTCTACAAAAGCGAGAATCTCGCGAAGTGGGACCTAGAAATGATTGTGGTAAGTAATTTTGAAGATTGGTCGTAATCTATTGAAAGATACGACACCGAATTGACATCGAAATCAATTATTTTCTCGTTGAAGGATGGTTTGATTTGATACCTATCAAGTTTTTATGCTAAATTCTAGAACATGTTCAGCTTTCATAATAAATTGACAACAATTATCAAATCAATATCAATATCAATTCGTTGTGGTTCGACTACTAAATTAATTTGTAGTTATTTTGCAAAGATTTCATCTTACTTTTTGGGTCGATTGATGACTATGGTTTTGATTTGAGTTCATCATCATGATCTACAGTCGAAAGAGTGACCTATATAATGGTTCACCTCGGCCTAAGAACGGCTGAAAGGCACAACATTCAATTTGATTTTGAAGATCCTGGAACAAAGCAATAGTCGTGAAGATAGGAACGTGCTAGGTCTCCTTCGGTTTTGTGTAACAAAAATAGGGTAATTTTCGTAGATTATTTATACATACAATAAGGAAAAAAAAGAATCTTCTCTATTATTTATCTATTATTTATCTATTATCTGGAACAGCCAGCACTTTTTCTGCCCCGAGTGGTAGACAACCGTTGCATTATGTGTCTTCCAAAAGTCGTAGTGTGGTGATTTCTACCTGAAAGTTAATTGAGCTGAACTGTACCGATTACTTGAAATTGTTGATATGGTCACAAATATGAATAATGCTATGTTCATTTGTAACCCCTAATAATAATTTATTCACAAGAAAAATAGTGACAAATTGGTGTCAGGAGTGGGATCTTCAAAAACTAAGTTGAAATAATTTCGAATCCGGACGGAAAAAAGTGAATTTGGTTGAGACTGTGTTATATGTTTATGACAAGAAGCATGACCCCTAGATGCAGGAACAGCTGAAAATGATGATGGAGTTCATGAAAACGTCAACAACTGAACAGAAAGCGTCTGTAGCGGCCATGGAGAATAAGATGACGGAAGTTACAGAAGACATAAAAGCGATTTCTGCGGAACAGATGGTAGCTATAAAAAATTTATAGCTGAAGAGATGCAAGTAGTTAAAGAGACAGTGGCTAAGTCAATAAAAGAGACCGTGACACAAGAGATGAAAGCAGTGAAAGAAGAAATAGCTACAGAGTTTGAGAAGATTCCAAAGCAGAATGGAATGTTGACAAGTAAAAACCAGGCGATAGATGAACAGTTTACTGGAGTAAAGCGTCAAGTCATACAATTTCAAGATCAATTGAGCTAGTTGAATATCAAGTCTTGCAAGTTGAACGTAAGTTGGAAGCAAAATTGTTACTGAAAAACTGCAGAGCCTCAGTCTAAATAGTGATGGTGCAGTTTTAAGGATAGCAGAACTTTATGGGATGAAGAATACTTTGCTCAATTTGAGCTAATTTTGAAAAATAATTGTACTTGCTGAAATGCTCCGTGAGACAGCATTGACGGTACTCTTAGGATTGTCTGAACAAGAACATTTGGATTACGGGAAGCTTACATGCGCTTCGGGGAGAAGCACATGAAGAAACTACTACATGAACAGCTACGAAACTGCATATAACTACGTAAGGAGGATTTGATTACGTTTGCATATGCTGTGCGGAGTCTGACCAGAAAAATTTTGCAAATTGTCCTGGCTCAACGCAAGAATATGAAGCAGCAAGTCAATTCGTGGACGGTATCAATGACGAAGAGATTGGGCGAATCCGAAGACGGTGAGGAAAGCGCTAGCAAAAGCCATCGAATACCAGTACTTGGCGTAAAGAAGTTTGAATTTACAATTGGCAGGCTGAAGAAGAAACATCAAGTGTTCATTACCGCCATCATAGATGAACGCATTCTGGGTATTGAGTTCCTGTGAGATCTCTGAGAGGTGACGTCCTGCGAGTTGACGATGAAGGAGTAAAATAATAATGGTAGTGACTGATGTTACCCCAAGCAAATTCGGCTTTAAAGAAGTGATTCCAACTGAAAAGCCAAATATCTTTAGAGTTACATTTGGAAACTTAGCTAGAATTGAAAAACTCCGGCAAGAGGGATCTGTGTCAGCACTAAATGAACTACAACGCGCACAGCAGGATGACTTCGTCTTGAAGTTGATCATAAAGTAGAAGAAGTACTGCTAGAAGCCAAGCTACCAAGAAACATTAGCTTCGAGCAGCATTATCATGGCCTACTTAGCATAATGGAAATGAGGCGGTGTAAAAGCTGATAGTGCCGAGAAAATTGAGAAGGCAAGTTATACGGCAAATGCATGATGTAAAACAACAGTGGACATTAAGGCATTAGAAAGATTTTGGGGAAAGTTCGGAAGCACTTATACTGAAGACATCAAACGGTACTGCAGGGCTTGTGGACGCTGAAAATCAAGCAAGGGGCCCAACACTCGATAACAAAAGAGAAGACCCGTTCGAGAAAATGGCTGTGAACGAACGTCAGCCTTTGCCTGTTACTTAACGAAATGATATTCAAGCTGTAAGCGGCAGAGGAAAGATTTGATACGATTTGCGAGCAAGTAGTCCCCGATTCCAGCAAGACGATTTGGTGTGTCTATTCAACTCCCAGAGGGAAAGAAGCACTAGTTCCAAATTGCAGAGAAACTTGGAGGGATTGTTCGAAATTACGAGATGCCTGAATGACGTATACCGAACACTTAGGTATTAAGAAGTCTATGAAAATAGTTTGGGAGCACATCTGCTGAGTTGGCTGTCGAGAAGACGTCGAACGGCACTGCAGTGCTTGCGAACACTGTAAATCCAGCAAAGGGCCCAATATTCGACAGCATGTTAAGATACAACGATACAAAACAGGCTATTCGTTCAAGAAGATGGATGTGAAGGTACGTCAGCCTTTGTGCTTCAACCTTACTACCTACTTCAGCCTTTGTACGTCAACCTTACTGAACGGGAGAATATTCAAGCTGTTAGCGGCAGAAGAAAGGCCGATACCATCTGCGCGCAAGTAGTCCCCGATTCCAGCAAGAAAATTTGATGTGGCTCTTTAACTCCCAGAGGAAAAGAAGCTAGCCCCAAGTTGCAGATAAACTGGGAGGGACCGTACGAAACTGTGAGGTACCTGAATGACGAATCCTGGATACTTAGGCATTAAAAAGACTAATAAAACAGTTCAAGAATACTTATACTGAGTTGGCTATCTTGGAGACGTCTAACGGTACTGCAGTGCTTGTGGACGCAAGGGGCCCAACACTCGACAGGACGTTAAGATGCAGCGATACAAAAGAGGGTACCTGTTCGAGAATATGACTGTAAAGGTACGTCAGCCTTCGCCTGTTACTAAACAGGAGAATATTCAAGCTGTCAGCGGCAGAAGAAGAGTCCGATACGATCTGTGATGTGGCTCTTCAACTCCCAGAGGAAAAGAAGCACAAGTCTCAAGTTGCAGAGAAATTTAGAGGGATCGTACGAAACTGTGAGATGCCTAAATGACTGTTTGCGATACGAAGAGACAGAAATGGAAGACTGGACATTATTCGTGGCGAAATATTGTGGCCCTACAAAGAACAAAATTGCGTTTGACGTGGACAACAAACCATGAGGAAGCAATGTCACAAATGTTAAGAATCCTAAGTTATTAGTTCACACTTATGTTCATTTGTTAGTTTCGTTATTAAAAAGTAATCAAAAATTTTGACAGCCGCGTTCCGTAAACGTGAATAGAGGCAAAAAAATAGCAACGCAGTGAATTAGAGCCACGCTTCACCAGGGCCATCTTCAACCTATTGGAGGCCCTGGGAATTTTAGGATAAAGTAATCCCTTGCCTATATGAGCTTGTAGGTAAGATTTGTCATTGTTTGTTAGGCCTCATGTTTATCAGAATACCAAAAAAGCTGATAAGAGGGTGTCATATATTTACAATTAGTAAATATCGTTTAATTTTAGGAAAATGAATATATTCATTAGTAATATCGATTATCGGTAGGCCGAAGGAACTATAAGGGGCCCCATGGATCGCAAAATCCTGAGCACTTGCCCAGAGTGGCCAATGGAAAACATTAAATAAAGTAAATAAGGTATAATGGAAGCTTCTATTCGTTTATATAAATTGTGAAATGCCCAAATGGAGTTAACGAGGTCAAAAATTATCAATTTATGACTACCTACAGTAGTAAAGGTCCCTTATTACCGTACAATTCGCTAGAAGGATTCCTTAAGCTTGTATATCATAAAGTAATTAACCTAAGAATGGTAGCAACCATCCTGTCCCCACATATTAAATCTTTAATTCATAATTCAGGCACTTCCGGCGCTACTTGTACTACAATGGCGGTGTACGCGGCCAACTTTTCACATTCATAATCTTTGATTAATGATAATTGCTGGAAGCAATGTTCTTGTACCACCACTGTTATAAATTAGGAATCCAAGTCACCCTAGCACGGTTCTCTCCTATTGGAATAGATTTATAAGTGCAGAGATGGCAATGATAGGACCATCACGTGTTTTTGTTTATAAAACTGTGCTGACTCACGCTAGTCTATTTCCGGGTATTCATTCACTAGTCTCGGAAAGGGTGCGAGCCCTGGGAGCACTAAAAAATTTACAACCGATTCACTCAGGATTTATAGCCGATGGTTCTTTGCCTTTTATGATCGGTTCAATATTGCTGCTAGTGAAGTGGTACATTTAAACACAAAACGGATACAAATATAGGATTCCCAACTTGAAATTTTAGGTGTTTCCGGTTTTATAGGGCTTAAAACTGCCATAAATAAATAAAGATTTCTACAGTTTCATCCCTTGACTTATTAAGAAGCTTGGCAGACTGAAACTACATACAAGTGCAGTAAACTTATATACATCATTTTCCGACAAGTTTTTTCTCGGTACGTACTACAACAAATTCATTCCATAACAATTTTTGGGACATATGATAAGGAACAAAGGAAAAGAATGAGTGTTAAATGGTGACAAATACAATTTCATAGACTCAATAAGATATGTTGAAGACACTTTCTCAAATCTTTAATTTCTATCAAATATATTTTTGTTAGAAGCCTTCCATTCGATAGTAACAAATTTAATTATGAAATTTCTGAGATCAATTACAGAGTTTTCTGTTGTTTCACACAGTTCCATCAATTACAACATCTGCTCCATCTTAATATAGTTCAGCGTTCCGAGAAATCTCATATGGTATTAATTATTCAGAATCTGTCTGTAGCATGAATATTTAACAAATCAGGGTAATTAAAAATAGATTTTTTTTATCAAAGCAGTTCATTAAACATTCGAAACAAGCGGTAATAAATCTTGCGAGGAATTTGGTGGCGCGACCCGAAATGAACGAGTTTTCGCCCCCGAAATTAAGGAGTCGCAACAGCGTGGGTGGCACTCGGTTCTGTGATGGCTGCGTGTCACACTAATTGCTCGGTTTCCCCTCTTTCCTTGGCTTCCTGTCTCGCCCTACTCTTCCAGAATCTCTCCCAATTTACAACCATGGACGCACATAATATTACAGAGTACATATTGAAATACGTAGGAAGGTTTATTACAATGACGTTTTATCCAACCGATTGATTCAAATGATGCATATTATAATATGAAATTATCCCTACAAGAAGTTGATGGCGAAAAAGTTACCATTCAAACTTCTGTATTGTAAGAAATGAAAACCAAATCTTCGAATAATTTTCCTTTAATTTCCTGCAATTTTCTCCATTTCCTCCGATGAATTTCCTCCAACAACATCACCCCAGAATCGGCGCCTATGCTTCACCCCTGCGCCTACCCTTATATGACTTATGACGGGAGGGGTTCAGCCAGAAAAATACCAATTTAAGATTGTCCCATTCTTAACGGTTTGTTTTGAAACTGTTGATAGCAGTATTTTCGCAGAGTTTACCCAAGGTGTAGTGATAAACGAGATTCTTGGGGAATTACTTTAGAATAATTGCTTTTGTTTTTTGTCGTTTCATTTTCTTTGGAGGAGCGAAAATGGATGAATTTATATTAAAGTGAACAAGCGCTATCATTCTAGAGGGAAGAGATCTTAGTTATGTTAGAGTAATCATAAACGATTGACAGTATTAAATCAGTTTTCAGGAATGAAAGAATAAATGAAGAACCAAGTAATCAATGCCAACTTGTAAATATCGAAAGTTTCATTTAATCTTGCCGGAAATGTGGATTTGATTAAACGGGCGTTCTTGCTTTTTTTTCATTTCTATAGTCCGCTATTTACTGTTTTTAGAACATAGTGAGGTCTTTGATTTTGACAACAAGCCGGAAGATTATTTTTTTGAGATAATCCAGTCCAATTTCAGTTAAATAATGGACCCGGAGCTCTGAGACGTGAAACGTAACATGAGCTAACAGTGCATTTTCCGGGCCTCATTCGCGCTTAACAACAATGCATAATTTGATTAATTTCGTTGATTTGTACATATGATGTGAAACTAGCTAACCAGAGGCCCGGGAGGAGCAACAAATGTGCAGGTAAATTAAATAAATTGGTCCATTTGTTATTTGGATGTCATGACGCTCATAAAATAACTGAAATGTGGTAATAGTCTTGTAACAATTTATTTTTCATGCATTTTGTTGTAGCGCGATATTTGTTTGATCTACGATAATATTTTTCTGAGCAAATAAATTTCAAAATGTTTTACAATTGGGAATTAACGATATTTTCGTGTGAGCATAAGGCGCGGGGTGTTCCGGTTGTTTGGAACAGCTGTTTGTCAGCTGAGGGTGCCATTCACTCACATTAGGTTTGATACGTCATTAGTTTAGGCGGCAACGCCTACTTCCGGAAGTAAACTGGGGCAAAATTTATTTTTACATACAGTCAATCGATATTGACGTTTAAGTCAACGTGCTTGACAAAGTTCGTGACATACGCACGCAACGGGGTCAATGTGTAGGCGTCAAGGTCAATCAATGACATCGCTGCTCTTTCAAGAGCTTTGTAAATATCTTGGGAATGATTTCACCTTGAGAACTTTGTGTGTAATCTCAGATGGTTTATCGCAAATTTGGATCAATCTGAAAACACTCTTCAGGGGCTGGTAATTTGATCAGGAAGAAATAATCGCATTCAGAAACCAATTCCGCAGTAAAACCTTGAATTCATTTCAGAATTTTTGCAATATGTTTGATTTGATTATTTGTTCATTCCATGAATGCTTCAAACCAAATATTAAAATAATCCATTTCAGGATTGACATCTGTCAATTATTATATTATATCCAAATTAAATAATCGTGATTTGTATTTTTAATTTAATTGAAATAATTCTGGAATGGCGTACTGAAACAATAGTAGTGACTATCCCATAATCTTACTTTGTATCTTTATCACAAAGTACAAAAATCAATTTAGATATGGCTAATAAATTTTCTCGGAAGTTATAAAGTCTCTTTCATGCTTAAACCATAAAGATAAGATGTAGACATCAAATGTGAATTTAAGAGGAAAAACTAATTAAGAATTGTAGATTAAGATTAACTGTTTGATATATTTTCGGAATTATAATTTGATTCACTTTCTAGTCTATACAAAATAATTATTTCATGGTTCCTTCCAAGATTTTATGACGCCTTCCACATTTTAGACTGACATTTATTTATAGCATTAGTGGTGGACTTTCTAGGCTCTAGGGTGGTCCAGATGTAGACGCCACATTCAGCAGTTAGAGCTAATTATAACATTTGTTTTCTTGACTGAATGAATTTGAACCAGTTGACTTCATGAGGTCAAAGATTTATTAATCTATTGCTTTATTCGTTTTGGAACATAAATTGGTTGAGGACAAGTTCTTGAATTTAAACTGAGAATAGCTGCTTGTTAAACTGACGCTCCGTTCTCAGCAACTACAGCACTTACAAACTTGAAATCGATACTGAATGAAAGACTCTGTTTTGGAGGTTTGCACGAAATGCTTGATTTTTTTAATTTATACACCCAATTTTGGGAGAAAAATTAAATAAAAATTACATTTCAAGATGTTCTGGAAAATCACGTACGTTTTAGAGCGTTCTGGAACATTGCGTAGCGTTCTGGACTGTCCTGGACAATTCTAGAGTGTTTAAGAACATTTTGAAGCTTCCTAGCACGTTCCAGACTGTTATGAAACATCACATAACATTCTCGAACATTCTGAAGCAGTCTGAAGTGCTTCGGAAAATTATATAACGTTTTGGCGTATTTTGGAACATTTTAAAGCAATCGGAAGTATTTTGGAAAATCATATAACGTCTAGGAGTGTTCTGGGTCATTCTAAAGTGTGCTATAACATTCTGAGACATTTCGTAACGTCTTGAGGTGGTCTTATACATTCCGACATGTTTAAGGATGGCCTGCAACATTTGAAAGCATTGTATAATGCTCTGAATTTTTTTGGAACGTTCCAGAGAGCTTAGAAACATTCTGATACATCCTGGCATATTCCAAAGTGCTCAAGAACATTCTGAAACATCCTGGCATGTTCCAAAGTGCTCAGGAGTTTTCTAAAACATCTCGGCACGTTCCACAATGCTCAAAAAATTTCGGGAATATCCTGGCACTTTCTACAGAGCTCAAGAACATTCTGCAACATCTTGGCATGTTCTAGAGTGCTCTTAAGTCTTTAATAACAAACTCAAGAGGACCTTTTAATCTTTATTGTTCAAGCATTGTCTGACAAGACGTCATGTGCTGTACTCTAAAATAATAATTTGATCTATAATTCTTTATCAAAGTTATATGAAAAATATCCTGGAAATTTAGTGCAGTTACCTCCAAAACTACTGATTCAAGAAAATGGGTACGAGTGGTAGCTCGTGAGATAATGAGATTAATAGTTGCTACCCTAAAATGGGTACTAATCAATATCAGTTTGAAATTTAAAGTATAAAATGCAATTACTGACATGTTGCTCAACCTTTGCAGTAATTTTCAGAAGCTTTCATAAAGTATCAGTTTCAAATCTGTAAATGCTGTAGTTGCTGAGAGCTCAGCGTCACGCCAGACAGCCAGACAGCCTCACGAAATATATTTTTATTATTATTGGGCCATGAAGATGTACCCAAGTTTCATTCCCAGTTAGAAATCGGGGTAAAATATTTTTAGGAGCATCGCCGCACAGATTTCAAAAGTCAGTACACGTCCGGAGGCACCTACTTCGCTGAGACTTTAGACATTGTAGATGTTCATGAATGATTCTCCAAACTCTGGTTTCTAAAACATTCATTGACCTTTGAACGCCATCCAAAACCGTCTTCTCAATCAACCCGATATTTTCAACAGTGATGATTTCTCAGTTTCATCTTCAACGCTCTCTTTCTCTCCAACCGAAATAACTAGGTTCACTTTTCTTATGTCGAAATCTTAAACGAAGATGTGCCATACACATTTAACAAACGCTGATGAATTTCCGCCGTTAAAAATTTGATGACCAACCGACATAACGCAAAATTACGACCTTGATGCACAAAATAAGCAACTGAACTGATACTATTTGACAGCACTTTTAAAGGACCTGTTTATAGATGGATATCGCAGCCTTAAATCCATTCTCTACAATTTTTTGTACGATAAACACATTTTCACAGCATTTATTATTCGTTAGCAACGCCCGAGTCTTGAAACAATTGAAATATAATATTATTTCATCGAGGGAGAAATAAAATTTGAGGTTTGAGACCTACCAAAAGTTGAAAAGAGCCAAGGGGACGGAAACTAATCCTTTATATTCACTTTCTGATAGGATTTGAAATAATAAGGATATCAGTAGGTATTTGATTCAATAATACCTCGTACTATATGAAAAATTATTTTAAAATAAAGTGATGACATACGTATGCCATTAGTTGTCCCTCATTCATCACATTAATTGTCTCAAGGAGAAAATTACTGATTCTCTTAGCCCAGTCTCAAATGGTACAACATTAGTTCGCAAAATAAGTGGAATATCTGTGAGTAATCCTCGACCAGAGATTGACATGCAGCCAAATATGGCCTATTGATCGTACATCACGTACGGATTCTATGCATCACACATATGGTAAGAACAGTTCAGAGCCAGTCAAGCCATGCTTGACTTAACATCTGAAGTAAAACTCTAATGAAATCTAAGGGTTTAATGGGTCATCTCAAGATCCTGCGTGATAAAGACTTTCCTCAAATGGCTTTACCTGTTTTGGATAATTATTATTAAAACAGCCTTGTCTCTAAGTTAGGATCCCTTGATTGGTATACTGCTGGATCAAAACTAGAAAGTGGATAAGTAGGAATGGGTGTATATTAACCTGTCTTTCAGGCCGAGGTGAACGCAATTAACCTCTGGGCCTGCGTTGCTAATATGCAAGCAAAATTAAAACTGTGGCAGGCAATACCACATTATTGTCTCTGATAAAATAGTTTGGGTCAACAGCTGTCTCTAAGGTAGGATCTCTTATATGGTGTACTGATGGATTATTATCTTTGGTAGAAAAGCTTGAGCCAACAGCTCTGTCTCTGAGGTAGGATGCCGCAATTGGTGTACTGATGGATCAAAGCTAGAAAGTGGGAGAGTAGAAGTGGGTGTATACGGACCTGTTTTTCAGGCCGAGGTATACGAATCAAACCTCTGCGCCTGCATTTGATACTATGCAGGTAAAATAACAAGTTTGGCAGACTATACAACATTATTATCTCTGATAGAACAGTTTGGGCCAACAGGTCTGTCTCTAAAGTGGGATCCCTTAATTGATGTAATGATCAAAGTTAGAGGAGTGAGTGTATACAGACCTGTCTTTCAGGCTGAAATATACGCAATAAACCTTTGCGCCTGTATTTATCTCAAAAAAGGATTAAGGAGAGCACCATGACTAGTCTGGAACTATGTGTTACGAACATGAAGACTTATATGGAAATGGATAGGCCAACATTCAGGCGAAAAAAAGGATTCAGCTCGTTTTTGTGGAACCGAAACATTTATGTAACATCCTTAAGAGTCACTTAAATCTGGAAGTCAGTTTTTGAGAGGTAAAATCTATGGCTGGGTACAGAATTAACACAAGCTAAAAGATTTCGGAATCCTCTTGACAACAAAAAAATCTGACGTGGATATCATGTGACTTACTTGTACATCATTGGATATGTATAATCAAACACAACATCTCATCATTCCACGGTTAGTCGGTTGCTAGGGAAACAGTATGTCATCATTCTTATGCTACAACATTTCTAAATACTGACTTCCAGGATTCTACGGCTAACAGTTCTGAATTTATGCGCAAAATTCCAAGATCGTCAAGTATAGAGCACTTCCGACTCAGACGATCTCAATGAAAATAGGATATGAGCATCTAGACAGTACTATCATCTTGAATACTGTACTCTAATATTCTACGTTCAATCGTTTTTGATTTATGCGAAAAGTTAAAAATGTTTCGAGTAAACTGCACTCCCGGCTTAGCCGATCACAATCATAATGCAAGGTGCACATCTAGATGCTATAAAAGTGCTTAATACAAAGTCTCAATATTCTGCGACTGATCATTTTAAATTTATGAGGAAAATTTGGAAAGTCTGTAATATGAAGTGCTCTTCCGGCTTAGTCGATTGGGATGAAAATAGGAGATGATCATTTGGATGCTACAGCAATTTTAAATACTGAATTCCAGTATCCTACGGCTAATCATTCTAGATTTATGCGGAGAATTCAAAAAAAGTATCAGGGAGAGTGCACTTCCAGTACAGACGATTGCAACCATAATGCGAGGTGCACATCAAGATTCTAGATCCTATACCAGTCTTTAATACAAAACATCAGCATTATACGTTTGATGGCTACTGAAATTTGCGAGTTACGCACATACACACATACATACGTACATACGTACCGACATCAAGCCAAAAATAGTCAAAATGGATTGAGGGATGCTCAAAACGGATATACCCATCAAAATCTCGATATGTGATTTTTGTCGGTTTCACAATATTTCCTTGTACTTTCAGACCGTCAGATAGTCGTGAATTTCAGTGCCTCATTTTGTTTTTCATGCCTTCAAGAGATTTGATAAGTATGTATATTAGGAGTTCAATAATGCTGAAATTGAAGCTGGACCGTGTGACCAACATAATGAAAATTAATTTTAAATTTGTATGAAAAAGCATGTTCTGATCCAATTTACGAAATTAAATTTATGGAAAAATATTTTGACATTTAAAATGTCAAATAAAATTGAAAAATTGACAACAGATTATCATGGCCTACCTTATCATTTCAATTGAACTGATTGTTTTATACCGCAAATTCTGAATGTCTGTTATACTACATGATGCATTTGCTCCATACATAAATGAGAAGGCAATACTCTGTTATAAAATATTTAATGTTGCATTCAAAATCTGGCAGCTTGCAGTTACTTCTCTTTCGATTCATTTGTATCATCATAAGATTGTTCCAAAACCGTCTGTGAAATCTACTTGATCCTGCTTTTCTACATCACTTAATTCATTTTTGATGAGAAAAAAAACTATACACAAAATTGTTTCTCAACTTCATTGCTTGAAAACTAGCACCATTCCTTTCAGATTCCAGCTTTTGAATTTCAGTTATCATGAAAAGTATGTGCATTCTTTCTTATTTAGAGCAATTATATCTCTAAGAATTTCAATGAAGACTTTAATTCGAATAATAGCACCTTTCAGAATCAACGAAGCAACCAGAGTAGAAAATAGCACAAGCAACATCCCTGACAGAGATGATACCACTTCTCGGGAAACACAAAACACGGATTCAAACAAAGCAAAATAAGACGTTAAGTTACCAAGAAAGACAAAACTTAATTACGAACTGAATTTAGTCGTTTAATTGCTGACTATAAAGTTGTACAAGGCACCGCGATGGAGAAATATGGCTGCTATCTTTTCTTGACACGTTAAATGTATTTCTCATCATGCCGTCGTGGATTTGATCATTCACTGATTTTCAGATGCCTTACAACACTCTATTTATCACGAAATATTTGTCGAGTATTTACTCATTTTGCAGGAAGTTCTCAACAATTATTAGAAAGCACAAAAGCTCGACTTATAAATTCCTGCAATCTTGATAGACACATGTATGAGTATTATTCGATTATTACCTTCATATTGCTGCCTTATCGAAATCACTTGCATTTCGTTCTGGTGATAATTTACATTAAAAACTTTTTCTTACTCCACCCCATCGGATTTATTTGTTCTTTTAAAACTTTCCACATCCAAATTTGTTCCTGAATGGTTTCAGCCAAATCGAGGCCAGGTTTCCTGCCGTATTTTAAGTAAATGTGTCAGTTTTAAGTGACTAACTTAGATTGCAGATTGACAGACACTTTCATTTCGTATTTAGCCCAGACTTTTCGGATCTTCCTTTGAATTACAATTTTTCTTTTGGCTTTCGGTATAAATTGGAGATTATTGTTGTTGAGGGTTAACAAAACATAGATGGGTGGTTTACTTATATCGAAAAAATATGCTTTCCACACCAATATGAAGAAATGAGTTGCAGATTTTTGATGACATCAAGTGGTGAACACCACGTTGCAAAAGCTGATACTGCGCATGAAATAATTCTGAATGATCAACAAATTAAACTGAAACATCTAGTAGAGATTTCAAATATTTCGTAAGAAGTGTTTAACATATTGTTTAGCCCGATTTGAGTATGAAAAATGGACTTCCAAATGTCTAAACGTCAATTAAGAAATACTAGGAATCCCAATATTCAAGCCGTTTCGAAAAGGATTCGTGTTAATTTTTTAATCAAATTATGACTATGGGGGAAACCTGGTTCCATCATCATAATTTAGAGACAAGAAAACAATGAATATTGAACCATATCGGCTCGTCTCGGCCCTAAATATGTCTGAACGTCAGCCCGAAACTACTAGTAATTCAACATGTAAGATGATTTTTAGTTGTTCGGTTTTTTGATCAAATGATGACTATAAGTAAAACTTGGATTCAATAATATGATTTAAAAACGATAGAACAGTTGAAATAATGAGGACTTGTTGGCTCACCTCAGCCCAAAAAATGTCTGAACGTCGATTAACAACGACTGAGGCTCAAAGCATCCAATTGAATTTATAGTCATTTCAAGGACAGCTTCCGTGAATTTTAGGATTGATGAATGATAATTGTCGATGGAACTAGAACCATCATTATAAATCAGTAAAACAATAAATATTTGATCATATCGGTTCGTCTCGATCCAAAATAAGTCCAAACGTCAGCCTGAAACTACTACGAGTTGAACACGTGAGTTGATTTTTAGTTATTTGATTTTTTGATCAAATGAAGACTATAAATAAAGCTTGAATCCAATATTATGATTCAGTAATGATAGAACAGTTGCAATAATAAGGATTTGTTGTCTCATTTTGGCCCAAAAATTGTCGGAACGTTTATTAACAACAACTGAGACTCATAGTATCCAAATTGGTTTGCGGTCGTTTCAAGAAGAATTTATACAAACTTTTGGATTAAATAATGGTTGAAGACAAAACTGGGGCCAATAATCATGACTTAGAAACAAGAAACAGTCGAAATAGCAAAAACTTGTTGGCTCACATCAGCCCAAAAAAAAAAGTCTGAACGTCGATTAACAACGTATGAGGCTCGCAGCATCCAATTGGATTTAAACTCATTTTAAGGACAATTTTCGTCAACTTTTGGATTGAACTATGATTGTCGATGAAACTAGGGTCAATCATCATGGTTCAGAGACAAGAAGACAATAAATATTGAACCATATTGGCTTGCCTCGGCTCAAAATATGTCTGAACGTCAGCCTCAAACTACAAGAAGTTCAACATATGAGTTGATTTTGAGTTATTTGATTTTTTGTTCAAATGAAGACTATAAATGAGAATTTAATCCATTTATATGATTCAAGCACGATAGAACGATTGAAATAATGGAGACGTGTTGGCTCACCTTAGCCCAAAAATTGTCGGAACGTCGATTAACAACGACTGAGGCTCACAACATCCAAGTTGATTTATGGTCGTTTCAAAAATAATTTATTCAAACTTTTGGATCGAATAATAATTATAGATAGACTTAGAAACAAAAGCACTTGAAATAGCAAAAAAATATAGGGTCACTTCAAACAAAAAAAGTTTGAACGTCGATAAACAACGACTGAGGCTCACAACATCCAACTGAATTTATAGTCATTCTAAGGACAACTTTCGTAAACTTTAAGATCAAATAAAGATTTTCGATGAAACTAGAGTCCATCATCATGATTCAGAGACAGGTAAATAATAAATATTGGACCTAATCGGTTCGTCTCGGCCCAAAATATGTCTGAACGTCAACCCAAAACTACTACGAGTTTAACACGTGAGTTGATTTTTAGTTGTTTAATTTTTTGATCAAAAGGAGACTATAAATAAAGCTTGAATACATTAATATGATTTAGGAACGATAGAATAATTGAAATGATGGGAGTTTGTTGGCTCACTTCGGCCCAAAATTTGTTAGAACATCTATTAGCAACGACTGAGGCTCATAGTATCGAAATTGATTTGTGGTCGTTTGAGAAGAATTTATTCAATTTTTTGGATTAAATAATGATTGTAGACAAAACTAGGGCCAATAATCATGACTTAGAAACAAGAAACAGTCGAAATAGCGAGAACTTGTTGGCTCACATCAGCCCAAAAAAAGTCTGATCGTCGATTAACAACGATTGAAACTCACAGCATCCAATTGGATTTACAGTCATTTTAAGGACAACTTCCGTACACTTTTGAATCGAATTATGATTGTCATTGAGAATAGGTTCCATCATTGTGATTCAAAGACAAAAAGCAATAAATATTGGACCATATTGGCTTGCCTCGGCTTAAAATATGTCTGAACGTCAGCCCGAAGCTACAAGAAGCTCAACACGTGAGTTGATTTTTAATTGTTCGATTTTTTGATCAAATGAAGACTATAAATAAAACTTGTGTTTATTGATATGATTTAGGAACGATGAAACAGTTGAAATAATGAGGACTTGTTGACTAACTTTGGCTCAAAAATTGTCGGAATGTCGATTAACAACAACTGAGACTCATAACATCCAAGTTGATTTGTGATCGTTTCAAGAAAAATTTATTCAAACTTTTGGATCAAATAATGATCATAGATAGACTTAAATACTTGGAATAGCATGAATATATTGGCTCACTTCAAACAAAAAATGTTTGAACGTCAATAAACAACGACTGAGGCTCACAACGTCTAACTGGATTGATAGTCATTTTAAGGACAGCTTCCGTAAACTTTTAGATCAAACAAAGATTTTCGATGAAACTAGAATCCATCATCAAATATTGAACCATATCGGTTCGTCTCGGCCCAAAATATGTCTGAATGTCAGCCCAAAACTACTACGAGCTGAGCACGTGAGTTGATTTTTGGTTGTTCAATTTTTTGATCAAATGAAGACTATAAATAAAACTTGATTCGATTAGTATGATTTAGGAACGATAGAACAGTTGTAATAATGAGAATTTGTTGGCTCACTTTGGCCCAAAAATTGTTAGAACGTCTAATAACAACGACTGAGACTTATAGTATCCAAATTGATTTGTGGTCGTTTTAAGAAGAATTTATTCAATTTTTTGGCTTGAATAATGATTGTAGCCAAAACAAAGGCCAATAATCATGACTTGAAAACAAAAAACAGTCGAAATAGCGAGAATATGTTCGCTCACCTCAGTCCAAAAAATGTCTGAACGTCGATTAGCTACGACTGAGTCTCACAGCATCCAATTGGATTTATAGTTATTTTAAGGACAACTTTCGTGAACTTTTGGATCGAATTATGATTGTCGATAAAACTAGGATCCATCATCATGATTTAGAGACACTAATACAATAAATATTGGACCTTATTGGTTTGTCTCGGCTTAAAATATGTCTGAACGTCAGCCCGAAGCTACAAGAAGCTCAACACGTGAGTTGATTTTTAGTTGTTCGATTTTTTGATCAAATGAAGACTATAAATAAAACTTGTGTTTATTGATATGATTTAGGAACGATAAAACAGTTGGAATACTAAGGGCTTGTTGACTAACTTTGGTTCAAAAATTGTCGGAACGTCGATTGACAACGACTGAGACTCATAACATCCAAGTTGATTTGTGGTCGTCTCAAGAAAAATTTATTCAAGCTTTTGGATCAAATAATGATCATAGATAGACTGAAATACTCGAAATAGCAAGGATATATAGGCTTACTTTAAACAAAAAATGTTTGAACGTCGATAAACAACGACTGAGGCTCACAACGTCTAACTGGATTGATAATCATTTTATGGACAGCTTCCGTAAACTTTTAGATCAAAAAAAGATTTTCGATGAAACTAGAATCCATCATCATGATTTAGAAACAGATAAATAATAAATATTGGACCATATCAGTTCGTCTCGGCCTAAAATATGTCTGAACGTCAGTCCGAAACTACTACGAGTTGAACACGTGAGTTGATTTTTGATTGTCCAATTTTTTGATCAAATGAAGACTATAAATAAAATTTGAGTCCATTAATATGATTCAGGAACGATAGAACAGTTGAAATAATGAGGATTTGTTGACTAACTTTGGCCCAAAAATTGTCGGAACGTCTATTAAGAACGACTGAGACTCACAATATACAAGTTGATTTGTGGTCGTTTTAAGTAGAATTTATTCAAATTTTTGGATCGAATAATGATTATAGGTAGACTTAGAAACAAAAAACACATTAAATAACAAGAACATATTGGCTGATTTCAAACAAAAAATATTTGAATGTAGATAATTAACGACTGAGGCTCACAGCATCCAATTGTATTTATAGTCATTTCAAGGATAGTTTCCGTGAAATTTTGGATCAAATAAAGGTTGTCGATGGAACTAGGGTCAATCATTATGATTCAGAGATGAAAAAATAATAAATATTGGACCATATCGGTTCATCTCGGCCCAAAATATGTCTGAACGTCAGCCCGAAACTACTACGAGTTGAAACACGTAAGTTGATTTTTTATTGTTCAATTTTTTGATCAAATGAAGACTATAAATAAAACATGAGTCCATTAATATGATTAAAGAACGATAGAACAGTTGAAATAATGAGAATTTGTTGGCTCACTTTGGCCCAAAAATTGTTAGAACGTCTATTAACAACGACTGAGGCTCATAGTATCCAAATTGATTTGTGGCCGTTTTATGAGAATTTATTAAATTTTTTGGATTGAATAATGATTGTAGCCTAAACTAGGGCCAATAATCATGACTTGAAAACAAGAAACAGTCGAAATAGGAGGAACATATTGGCTCTTCTCAACCCAAAAAATGTTTGAACGTCGATTAACAACGAGTGAGGCTCACAGCATCCAATTGGATTTGTTGTTGTTTTAAAGAGTATTTTCGTGAACTTTTAAGTCAAATAATGATTGTCAATGAAACTAGCGTCCATCATTAAGACCTAGGAACAGAAACAATAATCGAAATCAAGATAAAAGATTATCTCAGTTCAAAAATTTTGTGTACAGAAATTAGCATGAAAAGGAAAATCGCGTGAATAAAAGAGGTTTTCGAAAAGTCAAGTTTTCTAGCATGCCTCTCGTGGCCTCAATCATAACTAGCTTGACAATATGTAATAAACGGAATACAGCGACAACCGCACTGCAACATGATTTATATTCATAAATTACCAAGCCTGATTACATGCGACGTAATTTTATGATAAATATGTAATGACATTTGGAGTCTCTGGAATCGTTTACGAGGTGTAGGCTGTATTCAACCGGCTATAAATTATGACAAATGATAGAGCGCGACACTGGGGTGCGATTAAAAATTTCCTCTTGCGATACTGCAACGTTTATCAATTTAAAACAGAACAGACAGACGGAAGAGTAGTTAGCGAAGTGATAACGGAAATCTGGATTCTCATATCGCAGACTTGCACAGAATTTACAAATAACTACACGGAAATAGCAAATCACAACAATTTGTTGAGTTTTTGACATTTTTGTACTTCTATAGGTAGATATAGTTAGTAGAAACATTGAAACGCAACTTGCCTTTGGCATCCCAGGTAATTTTTAGATGGAAAGTCATTTATTGAGGCATGAAAGCCACAAAACTAGGTGATGGTTAAGAATTGCTTGTAGGTCTGTTTTGATCATGGATTTTGAAGCTTTTCAAAAAAAATTTCAGTATTCCCAAATATGACAAAATAGCTTCCAGATGTATGCAAGAATGGAAATGATTGTCGATTTGTTGTTTATAAGAAAGTATCTAAGTATGAATGTAGATGAAGTAAAAAGATTGTGTTCAGGTGGAGATATCTGTTGTTGTTTTATTTCTGAATGAATGTTGAATTGAAGTCGTACCAATTCCATTTGAGGTACGATTTTCTTGTATGATGGAGCAAAAATCATTTTGAGCAATCTTAGAATGATTTTGTCAATGTAAAACAGATTTCAGCTTACAAATGATTCTTGGAGGATGCATGTAAAGCTACAGTCTCGAATAGTTCCAGAAAAAACATCTTTAGGATCGTCAATATAACATGAAAGCCATCTAATGTCAACGGGAAATCGAGCTTATTCCTGCTTCAATCGAAAATCCATTGTTTTTGTTCCAAATAGAACAAAGAAAGTGTTTTCATGAGAATATCTCTCGTAGTGTCATTTTTGATTGACTATTGAGTATTGTTTATGCCAAACACATCCAATATATGATTTCCTTGTATGTATTATGCAATTGAGCCATTTGATGGAGCAAGATGATTTCATCCATATGCAACCGACTTTAATCTACTAAAAGTTCTTGAAAATGTATGTAAATCTATAGTTATGATTATTCTTCATTAAGCTATAGTGAGGATCATCAATAGCACGTAGAAACTGCCAGATTTCAACGCGGTATCGAGCTAACATCCTGCTTTACTCGAAAATTCATATATTCTGTTCCAAATGGTACAAGGGAATGTATTTGATAAAAATATCTCACATATCACCATTATTGATAGAATATTGAATAGTAATTGTGTCAACCACATTTCTTGCATGTAAATAAGGCTTTCAATGAAGCAAGCAACAATTTTGACAATATTGATGTGATTTCGTCAGTGTACAACCGTTTTTGATGTACCAATGGTTCTTAGGAATGTGTTAAAGGTTATGGCTCTGACTATTCTCAGTAAAAATACTGAAAGTACTATCAGTAGTACATGAAAACCGCCAGATATCAATGCGAAATCAATCTAGCATCTGCTTCCATTGAAAACTCATATATTTTGTTTTGAATGGTACAAGGTGAAGTGTTCTGGGAGAAAAATCTGACAGAGTGTTCGTGTTGATCAAATATTGAATGGAACTAGTGCCAATCCCATCAACAATATGATTTCCTTGTGTATATATTTGCACATATTGATTCGATGAAGCAAGAGTCAGTTTTGGCAATATTGATGTGATTTCGTCAATGTACAGCCGTTTTTGATGAACCAATGGTTCTTAGAAAATGTACTGAAGATTAGAGTTCTGATTATTCTCAGTAAGAATATTGTGTGGACTGTCTGTAGTACGTGAACACCGCCTGATATCAATGTAAAATCAAGCTAGCATCTGCTTCCATCGAAAACTCATATATTTTGTTTTAAATGGTACAAAGTAAAATGTCCTGGTAGAAATATCTGACGAAGTTTTTGTGTTGATTATATATCAAATGGAGTTCGTGTCAACCACATTAATAATTTATGCACATATTTATTCGGTGAAGCAAGAGTCAGCCTTGACAATATTGATGTGATTTCATCAATGTACAGCCGTTTTTGATGTACCAATGGTTCTTAGAAAATGTACTGAAGATTATGGTTCTGATTATTTTCATTAAGAATATTGTGTGGACTGTCAGTAGTACGTAAAAACTGCTAGATATCAATGCGAAATCTAGCTATCATCTGCTCCATCGAGAACCCAAATATTTTGTTCCGAATGGTACAAGACGAAATTATCTGATAGAAATATCTTATGTTGTGCTATTTTTGATTGAATATTGAATGATACTTATGGAAACCACATCAGAAATATGATTTCCTTGTATGTATTTATGCACATATTGTTTCGATGAAACAAGAGTCTGTTCTGACAATATTCGTCAATGTACAGCCGATTTCAACTCACAAATGGTTCTTGTAAAATATATATAATATTTAAATTTTGATCATTTGAAATGAGGAGACTGTGAGGATTATCAATAGGACGTGAAAACCGACAGATAACAACGCGAAATCGATCTTACATCTGCTTCATTCCAAAGCTCATATATTCTGTTCCAAATGGTACAAAGGCAACTGTTATGATAAAAATATCTTACGTAGTGCTAGTGTTGATCAAATATTTAATGAAGTTTGTACTAACCACATCAATAATATAATTTCCTTGTATGTATGTATGCACATATTGATTTAGTGAAACAAGAGACAGTCTTGGCAATATTGATGTGATTTCGTCAATGTACAGCCGTTTTTGATGTACCAATGGTTCTTAGGAAATGTATTAATGGTTATGGCTCTGATTATTCTCATTGAGGATATTGTGTAGAACGTAAAAATCGCTAGATATTAATGCGAAATCAGGCTAGCATCTGCTCCAATTGAGAACTCATTTATTTTGTTTTGAATGGTACAAGGTGAAGTGTTCTGGTAGAAATATCTGACAAAGTGTTCGTATTGATCAAATTTTGAATGGAGTTTGTGCCAACCATATTAATGATATGATTTTCTTGCATGTATATACATGCACATATTGATTCAGTGAAGCAAGAGTTGGTCTTGGCAATATTGATCTGATTTCGTCAATGTACAGCCTTTTTCGATGTACCAATGGTTCCTGGAAAATGTTTCGAAGCTCATAGTTCTGATTATTGTCAGTAAAAATATTGTGATGACTATCAGTAATACGTGAAAATTGCCATGCGATATTAAGCTAGCATCTGCTCCAATTGAAAACTTATATATTTTGTTCCAAATGGTACAAGATGGGATGTTCTGATAGAAATATCTAATGCTGTGTCATTTTTGATTGAATATTGAATAATACTTATAGAAACCACATTAGAAATATGTATTTATGCACATATTGTTTTGATGAAGCAAGAGTCTGTTCTGACAAGATTCGTCAATGTACAGCCGATTTCAACTCTAAAATGGTTCGTGTGGAATATATATAATGTAATATGGAGTAGTCGGAATTAGGACAAACAGTTGAAAAAACAATTAAATGCCAACTAACGTTTTAAACCATCTTCAGAGTAAACTACAAAACAGGAAAATACGATAGATACAATTCTATACAAATTAAATTTCAGAAAATTAATAATAAAATCAAAATAAGAAAAAATTTCCTTAAAAACATACATACCATTGTAGCATTCATAAATTACAAAACCATTACGAAACATATGGAAAATTACAAAAAATACTATTTTAAATATACATTGGAAGGTATCAGGTTACAATTTAGACCTGACAGTGACAACACTTGCTGAGTGACTGAAGATATCAAGATCAATCATTAACTAATTAAACGAAATGTAACCACCATTGTAACACCAACAGAAACTGGCAATGTCAAAAACATCCGGTATTCAAAGTACAGATGGCAGCAGCAACATATTTGAATTTTATTTAGAATTAGAATTTGTATAGAATTGTATCCATCGTATTTTCCTGTTTTGTAGTTTACTCTGAAGATGGTTTAAAATAAACCGAAACGTTAGTTGGCATTTAATTGTTTTTTCAACTGTTTGTCCTAATTCCGACTACTCCATATTACATCATAGCTACAAGGACACGATTTCCTCTTCAATATATATAATGTCAATATTGATGAGGAGAGTGTAAGACGCCAAAACCGGCAGATAGCAATACGAAATCGATATTAGATGTGCTTTATTCAAAATCTCATATATTTTATTTTGAAAGGTACAAGGGCAAGTATTTTGGTGGAAATTTATAACGATGTACCATTGTTGATTGGATATTGAATATAACTTGTGCCAACCATATTAGAAATATGACTCCCTTGTATTTATATATGCACATATTATTTAGATGATGCAAGAGTCTGTTCTGACAATATTCGTCACAGCCGATTTAACTCACAAATGGTTCTTGTGAAATGTATATAATGTTGAATTTCTGATTATTTCCAATAAGGAGACTGTAAGGATTATCAGTAAGACGTGAAAACTGACAGATACCATCATGAAATCGATCTTACATGTGCTTAATTCGGAAACTCATATATTTTGTTCCAAATGGTACAAGGACAAGTGTTCTGGTAGAAATATCCTGCGCAGTGTTCGCGTTGATTAAATATTGGATGTAGCTTGTGCTAACTACAATAATATTATGATTTCTTTGTGTGTAAGTACGCACATATTGAATCGAAGAAACAAGGATCAATCTGGTAATATTGATGTGATTTCGTCAATGTACGGCCGATTTCAGCTCTTTAATGGATGTATGAAAGGATATGGTTTTGATTATTTTTGATAAGAATTATCAGTAGGACGTGGAAACTACCAAATGTCAATGCAGAATCGAGGGAATATGTGCTTCATTCGAAAATTCATATATTTTGATCAAAATGGTGCATTGTTCCGGTACGATAATTCAGATGAAGCGAAGGGGAAGTGTTGAAGTAGAAATGTCTTGTACTAACTTTATTTGATGTATGATTTTCATGTATGCATGGAATCTGTTAGATTTCGACAATGAACAACAGATTTTATGGTTCTTGGGAGATGTATGCATACTCATGGCCTTGATTAATTGCACAATGAGCGTCTTGAAAGTAATCAACAGGACATGGAAGCTTCATTTATTCAAACACACATATACATTTCTTCAAATAGAACAAGGAATGATATTCTAGTGGGAATATCTGGCATAGTTTTACTGCTGATTCAACAAAGCACGTACCAACATCATTTGGGGTATGATTCTCTCATATGTATGCCATTGTAGGCCTTCAAGACAGTTTCGAAAATATGATATGGTTCTGCAAATGTACAGCAGATTATAGCTCAACAATAGTTTTTGGAATTTTCAATGAGGCACTTTACTTTATTTTAGATGGATGGTACCACTGTTCTAGATCTGAAAAGGCGATAGAAGTATTGATGGTTCATTCTAGATCTTCCAACTTTTTTTCTGATGGTTGGTACTCAGATGTTCAATAAAACAATAACCCATCAAGACCTATAGGTAAATAAGGGCCAAAATTCTTATAAAAGAACAACCTGGTGAGTAGATAGGAGCTTAAAAATTGATTGCAAACATTTAACATCATGTAGTGAAAATTATTTTTGTTTTTAATTGCGAATAACATGAAAAAAGTTAGATGATTACTTACAGTGTAAGATAAGTTGAAAAGGACATTCCCAATGAAGCTGACTTACCTGAAACAAAGAAAAAACTTAATTGAATCTGTCAATGCGTGCTTCGCGTAAAATACAGGCGACAAACGTTAATTAACTAAAAAACTGGAGTACAGAAAAACGATTAAGGCTACAAGTGATCAATATCGTCGTTGAGGTTGAAGAAAACTGACATGTTTCACTTTGTCGCTGTTACTAGAAAATTTACTGTCACGTTTAACTAAAGACGACTTCACTTTGTAATTGATCTCAAAATGGTACTCGAGGTGATATGCCTAAAAGAGGGACAAATCAACAAAATGATTTTCAAAACATTTGTATGTGAGTTCGTGTATCCCTGAAGAACCCTTTTTTACAGGAGTAACTTAAGCGGAATTTCGAGTACTCTTGTGTCTTTTATAGCTCCAAAAATGTCTGCTTAGTGTCAAACTGCCAAATCGGACTTTCATTATTCAGTTACGAGGGTAATATCATGTGAAACTGATGTGATAGGCTATTTCAGAATGCAGAAAGGCAGAACCGATTTGGCTCTGGTTAAATATTAAAAGGATTGTAATCAGACATTAACTATTCAAGTAAACTAATAATTTCACTTCAACTGATTATTATCTCAGCAGACTACATCATGAATACGTTTTCTCTTTGCCATACACAGCAGTAACATTACTATCTAACGACCAAGTTTACACTGCAATAACTTGCCCTGTGATTAACGGTGTCCAGATTAGTGGGCACAAAGTGAAGTCACGCGATCGTGTGCGTGAGCTACACGCGCATCACGTGCAATGTATGTCACGCTCAGCCAGGACCTATGGCATCCTGAGGGGATTGCTCTGATTGTGACAATTAATCGATTCGAATTTCAATTGTAGCTCCTCGTAGCTTCGTTCAAGATTCACGCAATATTTTGTGGAATATCGTCAAAGGATAGGTGAATGTCTATTTTTATCTCAAGAATCATATTTCTCGCAGTGATTTTATTCAGTCTGTACATCTTTCTGGCTTCGCTTCTGTGCATAAATGAAGGCTGCTGAAAGTGTTGGATTCGCCCGCGGTAATCCACGCTATAGTCTGGCTCCGGGAAATCTAAATTTAACATGAGCGTGAAGTGATGGACGGATCTACAGAGGCGTACGTCTTGGCGCTAAGGGGGTTGGGAGTTCACGCGACACGCATCCACACCCCCAGAAACACTCCGCCACTGTGCAAATGCAGCTACTCACAAATGTTGTTTTCAGATTTCTTTCAGGAGTCTGCAGCTGGATTTGCAGAAGAATAGAAGTACAATATTTGATTTGGAAGCAAATGGGCACAATATTGAATATGCTAAATGGCTGAGATTCAATTTGTTGGTACAATAATGAGCAAAAATCTTTAGATTAATATTGATAACATATAGAAACATGAATTACAAATAATGAAGTTGGGAAATAATGCACATTTGGCATTTAAAAACAGTGAACAGTGATATTCTTTGATATTTATTACCAATAAGATCAAATTTGTGAAAAGGGAATTGCTTGTCCCTTTTCTATAAATGCTTTACCATCTTGAAACAGAATCACTCGTACATATGTTAGGCCATTAGGTTTATTGGATCCAGAGAATCTCCTTTTCCATGTTTATTTCTGCTGAATTAATTTGATTTTGAATGAACCAATTTGTGATAAATTGTGTTTATTTACTGTATTGTTTGTTTGAATTTTCCTTTGTTTGAAAATACATTACGTAACATCTAAAAGATTGGTTGTTAACTGGATTTCAAGTAATCAAAAGGTGGATAAATATTTTCCTCTTTAATGAACGATTGGTGCTTATTCGAACACCAAAATAATGATGCCAGCAAAACTCAAAGACCTGATTACATGATAAAAAGCATACATAACCGACAAAATGCTATTTTATAACAAAAAAAAAATCGATCACGTTACTCTGAATCGTATCTTACGAACTATAATTGAATATTCTTCTGTATAATCTGCTACAGAAATACTGATTTGGACATTTAGTTCCAGTATTTCAGTCCTTGATTCACCTTAATATAGTATAATTTCTAACGTGGTGATTGTTAGATTAATTGTTATTAATTTAATGAGGCTTTGGTTGAAATAAATCATTTTTTATTGAACCAGATCCCTTAAATGTAATCTCACACTACCACATAAAGAAGGAATTCCAAAACTGGACCCAAAAGCTCTTCAACATTGGCAAAAGAAGAAGAGGCCTGGAGTAAGACAATTTTATTTTATCGTCATGCAAAGCTCCTCCAATTTAAAAAAAGGGGGTGAAGATACTACCAGGCGTTTTTTCAGAACATTTTGGATCATCATCTAGTGAGAAACGATGCAAAGTTTTCAATAAGCACTCCAAGAATTGACAAAAAAAGAATTAGGTGCACCTATTTTGAATGCAGGCATAAAAGAAAATGAACCACCTAGCAAAAATAGATGTTATCACACTTATTATTGAACCAGAACCCTTAAGCTTAATGTAATATTGTCCTACTGAGAAGGCACTTCAAACCTGGGCCTAAATGCTCTTTAACATTGGCAATGGTAGAAGAGGCCAGAAGCAAGACAATTTTATCTGACCGTCATGCAAAATACCTCCAACTTGAAATAAAGAAGGTGAAGTTACTAGCAGGTCTTTTGTCAGGAAGTTTTGGATTATCATCTTGTGAAAAGCATTGCAAGAACTGGCAAAAAATAATTAAATGCATCTTTTTTGGATGCAGGCTTGAGAAAAAATGAACCAGCAAGCAAAAATAGGTGCAACCACTTTTACTACTGGACCAGAATCCTCAAGTGTAATCTCACATTGCTACACTAAGAAGGCATTTCAAAACTAGGCCTTAAAGCTTTTCAACATTGGTAAAGATAGAAGAGGCCTGAAGCAATACAATTCTATTTCACCGTCATGCAAAACTCTAACTTGAGAAAACGAAGATGAAGATACTAGCAGGCCTTTCGTCAGGACTTTTTGGATTATCATCTAGTGAGAAACTATGCGAAGTTGTCAACAAGCACCGCAATAACTGGCGAAAAAGATTAAAAAGAGTGAGGTGCACCTATTCTGGATGCAGGCATAAAATAAAAAGAATCACCTAGCAGGAATAGGTGCAGCTTCACTTTTTACTGGACCAGATCTCTTAAGTGTGATATCACACTGTCACACAAAGAAGGCCTTGCAAAACTGGGCTTAAAAGCTGTTCAACATTGACAGAGGTAGAAGAGGCCTGAAGCAAGACAATTTTATTTTACCGTCCTGCAAAGCTTCTCCAACTTGAAAAAAGACTGAAAATACTGACAGGCCTTTTTCAGGACATTTAAAATTATTATCTAGTCTAGAGAGTAACGTTACAAAACTGGAATAAGCAGTATCGACGGAACAAATACGGGTGGGACAAAATAGATGTACCGGTTCTGAAGAATTGCAGGAAAATGGCATTCTAACTTGGAGAAATTAAATTTATATTTTACGACTCAGTAGTTGTGTCTTCCATCAAGTTTTGAAGATTACATTACTAAGATGGCGACCGTCAGCAGCAATGCACTCTTGAAGTCTATTATCTCTTCCTTAATTCTCATCTTAAGTTCTTCCAAGCTGTGTGGACGATGCTTGAAGCCTTTTTTCCAGGTATCCTCAAAGAAAAAAGTTGAAAATACTTGAATCATTACTACTGAAAAAAGTTGGAGGTCTAGAGGCATCAGCTTTTGAATAATCATGATCTTGTAGGAGTGAAATTGTAAATCTTCCTTAAAGATCTATTAGACAAGCCTACAGCAATCGCATGCTTAACAGAGCAGCCATTTCCGGAAAACGTGCGGACGGCAAAACTACGATTCTCTAGCGTCCAAACCAAGTTAGATGCTTCTACGAATAGAAAGAGACTCCTTGTAACTCCTTCACATTATCACAGGCCAAGCCCTGACCCTTCAAAATCGATGCATTTCTTTTGTCCCACCTGGTACTCTAAAGAAACAGCAGACACTATAGACCTTTTACGTCAGGTCTCTCACATGAACCTGGCTCAAGCCCTCCCTCAACATAATTATTATCTTGGACAGGCATCCAAAGACGAAAACATCATGGATGCAACACATAAGGTAATCTTGAGCTCTTTCAACAGTCTAGAAATTAAATGAGATATTTGAAGAAAATGCAGACTCTATAGAACTTTAGGTCTGTCACACGAACATGGCTCAAGCCCTTTCACAACATTATAACAATAATAATACGAGGGTAGTAGAAGTAATGCTTTATACTTATAGAATTCTCATATTTACATCGATTTTTTTGTTTTCAACGACTGGGAGTCACAACATTCAAATGTGGCACAATTGAGTGCATAAAAAGCTATTATATAAATTAAATTTCAGACATGTGTCCAGTAGATTTGTTGTAGTGGTAACGATGATCAAACGATTTTTTTTTTCTAAAAGGCTTAAATCCGACAGAGATAAGAAATGAGTTTGATTCAACATTAAAAGAATCTGCTCCCTCATTTTCGATGGTTAAGAAGTGGATGATTGAATTTGAATGTGACCGTACATCAACCTGAGATGATGAACGCACGGGACCTCCAAAAACCGTTGTGGCCGACCAAAACATCGCGAAAACTCACAACTGCAAACTAGACGATCGTCGACTGAAGTTCGAGAAACTGCTGAAGCTGTAAGCATCTCGAAGGACTGCGTCCACCACATATTACTTGATTTTTTGGGTATCCAACAGAAGCCTTTAATGGAAGGCACTCCAAAACTGGGCTCAAAAGTTCTTGGACATTGATAAAGGTGGGAGAGGTCTAAAGCATGACGCCGTCGTACAAAACTAAGCCAAGGATACTAGCGGAAATTTTAATAGGATATTTTGAAATTTAATGCAGTAAACTGGAAGAGACTAGAATGACAAATACTTTGCCAAAGTCTGGAAATCTTGACTGTTCCAATTTGGACAGACATAGTGATGTTTTGGAAATGTGAAAACTGGATGCATCTATTAACAATCGATCGAAAACGCATTCGCTTAAACATTTCCCAAGAGTGTCTGGATCAGTGATTCCTAAAGTGATCCAGATGGATCCCCGATCTACAGGAGACTCGACGAGAGTCTAAATTGGCGAGAAAAAAAAATGAGGGTTCACAAGCTGTAAGTGAGGGTCCACGAAAAAATATGTGAAAAGTTCAAGTAACCTCTGGTCTAGATTTATCAAAACGCAATCCCACTGAGTATCTTCGAAGTTTCATCACTGAAGATAAATCTTGGACTCATCGCCAATGGCCATGCCAACTAGACGGGGCAGCAATAAACACTTTGTAGATGGTATCATTACCTTCCTCCAGAAAAGTTAATACCAAATACATCTGTCAACAAGATGATGTCAGCTATAATCATGAGAGATCGGATGCTGGAAAACAATATTCCACTTTTAGAATGGAAGAAGGATCGATTATAGTCCACAAGAAATTTTCAGAGTTAGATGCTCGTCTCCCAAAAATGAGGATCAACTTCACGACTCTACTGGGGAAAAGAGTCATAAACTCCCTCATCTGAAGAAATCCTGTGGTAGAGAAAGAGACTGAAAATCATGTATTCTTTTTTCAGTAAATCATAATTATGAGTGCACTTGTCAGTTTTAGTTCGCCTTCTGGCGACTTCCGGTAGTCCTCTCACTTCCCGTAAGACATCGCACATCGAGTATAAGACAGGATGTCTCGTACTTTACTGCATTTCAAATGAATCATCAATTCTTTTTGGTTGTATTTTGTTTACTTTGCTGACGATTACAGACGACTCTGGTGTGGGACCTATTTTAAAACTTCGTAGCACTTTACCCTGAATCATTAAAACAAGGCAATACTGTAAATGTCCCATTGATTTATTTAAGAAGAGGATAGCTAATGTATCGACACAAAAAACTAATTTACAAGCGTAATGAATTACAGTATCAGAACATATGGTAATCGGTCACCTAAATGTAACGTCGGTGGCGTCGCTAGCGTCGCAACATCTGACGAATGGCACCTCGTAGTCATTCGGACATTGATGTAGTTACTGGTCCCCATTGAGTTGAAAACGAATTTGTTACAGTACCCTCTGTGCTTGAATTTTGTTTAGCAGTGTGGTGTGAGCTCACTGCACTTGATTTTATCAAGGAATATATGAGAGTGCTGTCTGGACGAATTGGCGAATTATTCTGGATAGGTAATATGTCAAAAGAAGATTCTTCCACATCGATTACATATAGAGAAAAGTTTTACGAGAAAAACCGCTAAGAATGATTACACTGTCATCTTGAATTATTAATATACGTTTATAATAATATCAAGTACTTTAATTTACTATTTAAAGACCAAAAACCTTAAAACTTAATGACATATTAACTACAAACTCGCAGCAAATGCATCTGTGCTTCCTTCTCCAACACAACGAAAGTAAATAAGGAAAGAAATAAGAAGAAGCAGAACAAACGCGTACTAATTATAAATTCTATCGCGATATTCATTTACCATTCTCAAAAGCGACGCAAACCATGATTCTGACACCTCGCAAGATCGGTCTTTGCAGTCTTTGCTGCATTGTAATGACATCATTCTCTCTCTTTTTTCCAACGGCTTCTTTTTCTTCTTCTCTCGATGTCATTTTATCAGAACCGGATTGAAATGGGTTGTTTTTCACGGCAGTTTACGGGATTTGCATATCGCTTGCAACTGAAATATGGAAGCAGTTTGCTTAGTTTTTGATAATAAATTTGGTTGGTCTTGGCATCTGAAATTTACGTTGTTTTGTTGCCAACAAAAGTAAATTTCCAAATAAAATATCCTATATGGGAATGGCTATAATTTGTATGGATCGCTGGAAGTCACAGCGCAGGAATAAGACGGAACTTTATAAGGATATATGTGCGCGAAATTATTTGCCATTTATTGAAATATGGTGACCATATTCTGCTCTCTCTTTGATGCATGTTCAGGATTTGAAGTTATTCTCTCACTATGGTTAAAAGGACCCTCTTTATTCATCTTCAACTTTCAGACTTTACTCATTGCTTCAGAATCGATTTGACTATTTCATTTATAAATAAGTGTCGATCATTCAGCAAGATATATTGGGTAATTCTTCCTGACATATTTTGTGGTGAAAAATGAAAAGTTTGGCATGTCATAAGGAAATGAAAAATGGGAGAAAAACAAGCTGGAAAAATGTTTGTTGTTAGTGAAATGGATCAGAGTACGGAAATATAATTTAAAATATCGGATAAGAAATATCATGTTGTCGATATGAAAATGGACGACTTGCATTTGTAAAAGTTGATATAAAGGCCGGAGTCCAGCGACGTAGGACATATGAGAGCCGAAGCGGTAGAATACATTACCCAGGTCATTTCCTCGGAAGATGATGGCCGAGTGCGAAATGGCACGCTGCGCCCTCGAGAGAGATTGAAATGGATTCTCATTTCTCTAAGCCAGAGCGTGCAGAGACACGTCTACGGACCACCCGAAACCGTCTTACTTCCGCTTCATCCGGTTTTCAATCAGGGACGGAATCGGAATCAATATGAACCGGTGGCTGTCGCCGACGGCGTGCACCTACCTATACGCTATTTCTACCTTATCGAATATCTCCACATCTACTGACAAATACCGCCTTCAATTCGAGATATTACAGTCTGTACCCTGAGGGCTTTAATCCTACATTATTTTCATTCAATCTCTGTCCTTTCTTCAATTTAATTACTATTTTCGTCACTTTAATAGAGATCGAAATGTATTATCGAATAATTTTGTCATAAAGAGCTTACCACTTGCTTTAGATATAGTTCTGGAGCTCTCCAATTTAAATTGGAAATTCGAGACCTTAGCTTATTGCAAAATTATCACAAGATCACTTTAAATCAGTTTAAGTAGACCCTAGACTGGATTTTAGCTCTTGCATCGTCTGGCATGTATTGATGGACCTTTATTCGAAAATCTTGTCGACGATAATGTTGGAGTTGTATATTATTATATAACTATAAAGGGGCTAGGCTTGGAGTAGGAGCTCCGAAGATATTTTTGGGTAGTTAATCATTTAATTACGTGAGAGACTTAGGGATTAAGGAATGAAGAATGCAAGACTTCTAAAGAAGGAAGCTGCAACTAGAGACTTTTAATGTAGAATAGCACCGCAAGAAATAAAGGTGATAGACTTCAGTGGTATATGAAGGTACTTCCCTTCCTAGGGCCCATGAGTTAGAACTAATAGTACACCTATTAATTAGATATATTTCGCCTTTCGGCATTACAGCTGGCAACTGCACTTAAGTAGAGATTGGTAAGTCTCTTATCTAGCTAACTACCAGAGCGTTGCCAACGCTCCCTCTTCAAGACTTATCCTGACCTGGATCCACTGGTTAGTGTGGCACACTATATATACCCTACTGGCTCTTCAGGTTAGTGCCGAAGCTGATTTGTGCCGCAGCTTGCTCGCTGAGATGGCTTAGCACCTTTGAGCAGCCTTTGCCTATTGAAACCATCACCTCTGAGATTCTAGCTCCACTCGAAATGGCCACCTCTACTGGTGAGGATTTCCCCTCCCCATAGTACTGTAAAACTCTACCATACATCTGTTTCTGCGACTTCGTGCCCGCTCCTTGAATTGAAGGATCGGGTTGCAAAATCTAGAGCTTCAGGTGTCTATACCGTGTGGTCTACTATGTACCGCCTATAGTTTTGATATAGGCTTCTATCTTTTTGTGTAACCGCTTGACGATTTGCCGGCGAGTATTTTACAATATTCTATCACACATTTTATGCTATTGGTTTGCTCTCATTTTCCTTGGTTGAGAGATTGGGTGGCAAGGTCCTCAGATTCAGTAATTAATAAAGTGTGGTATGCCACAGGACTAGACTTGGATACTAGGCTAAAGCCCAACACTTCATGCGACTGCTTTTCAATGTGGTCTGAGACTAATCTCTGTTTGCATTTCCTTATATAACTGTTTTACGAGTCCACCACTGATCCGATGCCACGATTTGCGCCAATTGTTGAATGGTAAGGTCCGCAGCTTAACGGATAAACGTCGTGTGGTCTCTCATTGGACATTCTCAAAGCAGGTAGTAGATCCTACTCCTCGAACGACCACTCAGTCTGCCCATCTCCTATCTAATGGTACAGCTTCAAGCGCTTCTAAAATGGCTTTTGAACTTCTGCCGTTCCTAAACGAAGCTTTCTAGATCCTTTTATTTGGATGGGATCACTCTTTATTCCTGGTTCTGGATTTAACTTTCTATATTAATTTATTTCTTCTAGACTCTCTTTTTCCCTCTTTGTTATTCATGCTGCTTTCTTTTCTTTCTAGTGAGCTCTATTCTAGGAAGAATTGGTGAGGGTTTTTTTAATAGAAAACCATCTCTATTATTGAAAAACCTCTACAAATTTCTAATATCTGTCACACTTGGGTTATCCATTGCCTTATTATTTATTCTAGGATTGATTTTATTGCATCTTGATCTTTAACTCTTCATTTTATTCTTTATTGTTTTGTTTTCTATACTAAGTTTTCTTTTTTGAATTATTTTTGTATTTCGTCATTCATTCTTGGTCTATATTCTGTTTCTGATACTTTTTCAGGCTCTAGTATTATTATCGAGACTTTTATTCCAATATTATTAAATCTTTTTCGTTCTGTTATTGTCATTGTTCCGATGACACAGAGTGCTATTGATGTTCTTATTGCTGTTCTTTTCTTTCCATTGTGTTATTTGAACTGCTCTCTTTTTCTTCTGCTAGGCTCTATTCTAGAATTGATTTTATTGTATCTTGTTCGCTAGCTCTCCATATGTGTCTGAAACTTTGAATTGTTTGTTGTTTCATTTTCTTTACTTTTTCATGACTCATTCCTGGTCTATCTTTGTTTTCTGATACTTTTTTCCACTCTACTATTATAATCAATAGTTTTTCTCTATTATTCTTAAATCTTTTTCGTCTTCTTTTGTCATTGTTATTGTACCAACAGCCTAGAGTGTTATTGGTGTTATTATTGTTGTGCATATTCTTACTTTTGCTATTTTTGACCGAGATTTGTTTGTTGTTGCTATCTTTTTTTATTTTCCTAACTCTTTCCCACCTCCGTTTCAGATTGTAACTCCTAGGTATTTGAGTCCACCTATCTTCACGAAAGTATCTCCTCTGATCTTCATTTGTTCTTCTTCCGAATTTCAATGCTGCTCTACTCATGTTGTTTTTTATTGTTTCTGCTAAGCTCTATTCTAGGATTGATTTCATTGCATATCGCTCACTGGCTCTCTATATTATGTGTTTTGACCATTTTATTTTTTGTTCTGCTATTTTCTTCACTATATCTTCTCTTTCCCACTTTTTTATATTTCATGACTCATTCTTGAACTATATTAGTTTTCTGGAATGGTTCTAGTATTAATCACAAGACTTTTATTCCCATTATTCTTCAATCATTTTCGTTTTTTAGTCATTGTTATTACTCTGACAGCATAGAGTTCTATTTGTGTAGTTATTGTTATACATATTTCAATATTTGTTATTTTTGACTGAAAGAAGTCTATCTTCCTTCACGAAAGTATCTTTCTTGATCTTTATTTTATTTCCTTAATTTTAATGCTGCTCTTAAGTTTTCTCCTCTTTCTTTTCTTTTTGCTAGGCTTTAAACAAGGATTGATTTTATTGCATATTATTCTCCAGCTCTTCATACATGTCTAGGCCATTTTATGCCTTTTTGCTCTATTTTCTCTTTCCAATTTTTTGTGTTTCGTGACTCATTTTTGGTCTTTATTCGTTTTCTGATACTTTTCTGGCTCTTGTATTATTCTCAAGGCATTTCTTTCCGTTATTCCTAAATCTATTTCAATTTTTCTTTTGTCATAGAGTGCTGATGGTGTTGTTGTTCTATATATTCTTATTTTCAGTATTTCTAACACAGTTTCACTTCTTACAAATCTCATTTGCATAAAATGCTGTGTTTGTTGTTGCTATCCTCTTTCTATTTTCTGCTTCTTTTTCACCTCTATTTAATATTGTAACCCCTAGGTATTTAAAGCTATCAATCTCAACGAAAGGATCTTCTCAAATCCTAATCCATCTGTCCTCTTTTGTTTTCCTTATATTTATTTCTAATCCGATGTTATTAATTTTTGCTATTATTTCTTGTAACATTTCAGTCATCGTCTTAGTTATTACTTCGCAGGCTCAAGATACTGTTAGTCTCATAATTTTTAATATATTTTTCTTTCTGTTATTACGACAGGAGTTTATTCTTTGATTAGTTCTTTCATTTACACAGAATTCCCTATTTGCTGTTGCTATCTACTCTTTCATTTCCGCTTCTCTGCTACTTTTGTTTGCTATTACGACACCTAGATATTTGAATCTATGTACCTTTTCGAAATTATTCTCCCCAATTTTTATTTATTTATTTATACATCCTTTGTTGTTCCCCTGAATTAAATTATTTCAGTTTTTGTCATTGTTTTGACATTTAAAAGTGCTGTGGGTCTTATTATTGTTATTATATTCTTAAATTTTTATTTTTCCATCCGCCCTTGTTTCTTTGAATTTTTTTATTGTTGTTTTAATTATATTCATTTCTAACTCTATGTCACTATTTTCTGTTATTATTTCTTGTAGAATTTCTTTTATCCCCTGTTTCTTTGTTGTTATGATCGTTTTATCGTGAACGTAAACTACTATTCTTTTTACTTTTGTTCTTAATGTATTTTGTCTTCTGTTTCGTAGCACATAATCTAATGCTGAATTGATAAGGGATACTTCCATTTTTTTCACTACTTGGTCTTGCTTAAAAGAAAGCGGTTGGTTCAAAAAAGAAGACCCAATCACTCATTTGTCTTTGTGAGATGGTCATTTTCGTGCCACAGCTTTGAATGTTTCTGAATTACCTTTGTCGGGCTCGGTATGTCCAGTAGCAAAATGGTTTTTGTTTTATTCCATTCGGCGTTGGTATGCCCAAAGTTTGATAGACATAAGTAAAACTCACTATCAGCTTTTTTTTGAGTATGGATTTAATTACCGAGTCATTATAGCTGATATTACAACCTGAAGTCGATAACCGTTCAAGTACGCGGCTATCAAGTATCCCCGTTTCAATCTCTTTCGGTTCTTGATTCGTTGCTCATTTTTTCGAACTTCCTTTCAATTCTTTTATACTACTCTCACAAATTTCATACCGGGTTATATTATCAGCTTGGTCATGCGGATATTCAAGTGAACTTTGTTAATGCAAAAAATTACATTTTAACTCAAGTTGGTCAAAACTTTGGGCTATCCAGACTGTAAAATAGGAGTTTGTAACATAGTAGTGCTCGAGATTATCTAGTCGTCTGTTTTTGTCGTGAATTTAGATCGGGGTCACGAAACATTGCACGTAGGAGCAGTTAGAATTCAACGTTGCATGTGGTGCAGCTAACCAACCTCCGGTAAGTTTTAAAATTCACATCGAGTGCATTTGCATGCAGCAAGAGCGCATATCGACACGCCGAGAAATCCTCGAGCGCGCGCGATAACAACTTTCCAACAAAATGAAGAACAAAGGAATTAGACGGCATAATAACTGCCCTTCTGTGACAGTTCTTTTATCTCCAGTTCCATTTCGATTGTCTTTGTCATCATCAAAACTTTCGTTCGGATACAGTGCGACAGCCACTTCCTGGAGACCCCCCTTGTAGATTCAGCAATAAAAATATTCTTCCTCTATTTCGTTTAATATTTCTATGCTTTTTCTGTGTGAGCGAGCGCCACCTAGAGTCTCTTCCTGTAAATTACATTTGCCACCCTCGACGATCACACTTTCCTCTCGCCATCTCTGAAATCTCGTTTGCCCGGGGCCCGGAATGAGAAAATCGCACAAGAGGATTTGGGAACGGGTCTACGGCTCTTCTCGTCTGGCTTTGCAAGCTCTGTTAATTGTTATCGAAGGGTAATGGGGTAATATTCCTACTCATTCAACTTTGTGCCATATATTATGCAAAAAAAAAATTAGGTTTGAAATAACCATCATTGCAGAGCGTTATAGTTAAGAAACTTTTTCAGAAAGCTGATCCTGAGAAGCCAGGCGTTAACAATTCCGAGCTAACATCATTTAGAAGCAGTCTATATAGATTTTAATGTCCTGTAAGCACGATTCCTTGATAATCAGAGCAGTTAAGGCCCTGACTGGCCTGGAATTCCCAAAAGTCACGCCAATGCCGTCATTGAATTTATAACAATTCCGTTAACTGTACAACTTTACGACAATAAATAAATAGTCACACAGATCCTAACCCCATTAGATAGTAGGGAAAATTTAGATAATGAATGCACCAGAAAGCGCTGTGGAAATCGTCAGCGCTGCACTACGTCATTAGTTATCCTGCAGACGTCGCCTACTAGATTTTGCAGCAGATAGGTCTTCCAGGCGGCTCTGCAGAATTACAATTCGCGTCGGACGCTTCTTTGCTTTTCTTTTTCACTGCGACTTGAATGGCGTTAAGTTAATGAATTTCAGTTATTACAGTAATTATTTCGGCTTCGTTTGATCAAAAACTAGATGAAGACGCAGCTCTTACACTTTTATTGCATTGCCTTCTCAATTATCTATTTTCGAAAATGTAACGGAGTGAATATATTTTTTTTCAAACCGACCTATACTTGGAATGCATCCTCTATTTCATTTATAAAACGTCAGTGAATTATTGACGAGAATAGTTCCAGAATATAATTATTTTGAGTGGACAGCGATAGCAAACAAATTAAAAAATATAATTTGTGAAAAACACACTTTGTATACCAAATTTTTGTTTGCTTTGGGAATAAATTTGCATACAGCAAATAAAAGCTTCATGGAAAATGCTGCTAATTTAATTACTATTACAAAACATATAATTAGTAATTTGTAATAAACAGGATGATCAAATGATAATTGGCAAATTTTTACCTGTGTGAGTTACACTGAAAACAATAATCAAAAATAATATTGATACAGAATAAAGAGCTTTCATCGGGGTTTTTTTATTGTATGTAGTTGTTATTTGCAACAGCTGTCTGAATTATGCGTTTCAGTTTAATTATGAGATTGTACAAACAATTCTTTTCCTTTAATAGTTGAATGGAAATATCAACGTTTTTGTAATTATTTATTGCAGAGTCGGAATTGGTGATGATTTAAAACACCCGAGTGGAGCTGCTGATCTATACAGAGCATGAAAAAATAATTCAATTATAATTGGATTTATAATGTACGATCTAAATGAAATAATTTCATTATCATTAGTGGAAACTGTGGAGCTATGAATTTCCAGTGAAATATACATGATTAAAACCGCAAAACAAATAAGTATATTCAATATGATATTGTCAACTAATGATGTTATTGGAAATTCCGATACTAGTCTAAAACAATGAGATGAATTGTTCAGAATGGAATAATTTCCATTACCAGAAGATTGGTTTCAAAATTTGGCCTAATTAAGGGGTATTAATACACAAAACACCAATATTATTCAATTTCAATGTAATGGGTAATTCACTTGAAAGTACTTTCTTCAAAATAAAAATAATTGTCTTATATAATAAGAGTCAATCTCTATATTAATTTGTTTGAGAATATTTCTTTCAAATCTTGGTCTAACTACGGCTAACATGGCCCATTCTGAATTTCCAATTTTCGATGACATGTCCGAGTATTTCGAGTGGAATTCGGCGAATAACGCAAGTGATGCTGACTTCCATTTCCTCAATCGTAGTCGAATTATCCATGTATACTTTGGACTTTAAATAGTCTCAAAAAAAAAGTATGGAGATGTGATATCACGCGATTTATTCAGCCAATCCACCGGTCCGAAATTGAAAATAACTGTTCATCGAAATGTTCCCTCAATAAAGCCATGGTTTCACGGGCTGTGTGGCAAGTAGCGCCGTTTTGTTGGTACCAAATGTCCTCGAGATCACGGGCTTCAATTTCGGGCAGAAAATAGTCCGTTATCATGGCGCTGTACGGGCATCATCGATAGTTAGTTCTGGCCGGCTATTCTCAGCTATCGCCGCTATATTTTGTTCGCCACGTGCTGGATTTGGTCTGTTGGGTCACGTATTATCTAATAATGAAAACTAGGCTTAAGACTTTTCGATGGTACAGCAAATTGGTCGTTTGGTAGGCCGAGTATGTGGACTATAAGTAGCTCTAAGTACACGAAACACATTTCTCCGTAGAACACTGATTTTCGCCATAAATTGAATGATTTGTAAGGCCAATCAGGCTAAGTCTTTCCACGATGAAATTTCAAACAATACTGAACAAAAGTACAGTAACAAATTGCCATGATTCACGAAAAATCTATTAAGAAAAAAATTTCTCTAAATGAATCACTATTAACTTTACTCAAAGACTTTAGTGGTTCTCTTGAACTCAAGCTCAAATAAATTGAAGCCTGTGGTGGTACCACTTCAAATCGATGTTGGTATAATCCCATCTCGTTTTGAGCATCCAATCTCGATCCGGATCTTATTTTTCTTATAGGATAACCTGATTTGGCTCTTGTTAAGTCTTTATAACATATTTTAACTGCGAACAAGTCGAACTTCCATGATGAAGTAACCATAATTGTCAAGTTAATGTCAATTACAATTCGTTGTGACTCTGGTCCGCCCAAGTTCGCTTTTCCAGTCTGTTTAAGGCCTTAAGGCCTTACAGTTTTAAAGCTTGATTCATCCCAGTTTGGCAAATCTATTTTAAACTGGCGCTTAGAGACCTAGACGAGCAGACATACCCGTACCTCTTTCTTTAACTTACGATCCGTTCAGGTTCGTTTCATGGTTGTTCCATTCCGCATGAGCCCGTGACTAGATCAAAGCCCATCCTCCAGAGCCGATGAGTAGATAATAGCCTATTCATTCGAAGCCTATCTCCAAAGAGAGAATATTGGTCCGTACTCCATCCTCGACCTATAGACCGAGTATTACGTAGCCCATTTGAGCCAAACAGAGTTTAGAGACGTCTGTTCCATATTAGAGATTATACACCACACGGAGATACTGATAAGTCTTTGAACTAATCGTCCAAAACAACGGTATTTACATAAGATACTTTTTTTAGTCAATGCTATAAGTAATTTGAAAAAAGTACTTCACCTTCATCTCAAAACTTTGGAACAGGAACTTTTCCTATTGATATTTATACATGAAATAATGTTGTGACGAAGTAAATCAGCATACTTCTACTTTTCTGTCTATCTTTGTGTTCCAGATTATTATAATGAGCCTATATTCAATCACAATTTGGATTGGATTGTTTCTTGTACACGAAATTGTTTTACTCATGAACACTAACTTTGAAAAATTAGGTAGAAGTTCAGGTGGCACAAATTTGTCGTTCTGTTTTACGAAAAAAAAATTGCTTACTAGAAAAGTTGTGTATTTTTTAATTATATGGGGTTTTACAAGCAAGAGATGAATGATCAACACATCCGTGAAAACGAATTATTGTTCATCGACGCTGCATCGGCATCAGAATACAGCGAATATAAGCATTGGTCGTTTTTGATCGGCGCTTATACATTTAGGATCCATTCTGCCAATAGATTTTTAAATCTGAATCGGAATGAAGAAAGCATGTTCATATAAAATACCTAAAGTTTGTGCTTTGACAGCGAAAACTTTTCTAGTTGATACATGTGCGCGAAACTTCTTGAACCAAGAAGTTCTCTCTTTTTTGATCATTTCTTTACTTTTAATTCCAAATAGCATCCATTCCCAAAACTGATTTTGGTCGACGTTAACTAGGTATCTAATATAAAACATAATGGACAATTTGCCCCCAAAAACAGGACCAAGAATTCTTCATGCAGATTTCTATAGGCCTGGACCAGCACGTTTCCACTTCTTTTATTGTTCCTGCGCTTTTGAACCCAAGTTCCTATTTATTTCACATAATTGACTCATACGTTGTAATTTCCAGTAGATTTAAATCTGCTTTCAGGCATTCAGGAATCCATTCGGCTGATGATTATCCATATCTAAATTAGAATGGATAATGTGAGAAGAAGTTCTAATGGAATATCTACAGTAACTGCTATATCCAGCCCAATTTATTCATTATTTATTTATGTCTGTACGTGGAACTTCTTGGGACAATGTGGATCAACTTGTTCCAACTTTTCCAATTATTTCTTCACTTTTGGATCATGATGATGACCCCAAGATCCATTCATGGTTAACATTCATTTCAAATAATCAGCTTACACTCAAAAAAGTTCCGTCGAGCGGTAGATTTGTAGTCGCCCAAGTGTCAAATGCAGGCTCACAAACACGGCGGTCTTTCTACCGCTTCGTTCAGTGTAATTTGAACTTTGATACGAAGAGGAAACTCCGGAACAATGAATATGATGAGTGATATTGATAATAAGATTCTTATTATAATAATAGAAGACAGGCCTGTCTTATTGGATGAAACCGTCGATATATACAAGGACAGAAATGTCGCCTCGAACGCTTGGAATGAAGTTTGCCTTGGATTACGAAGCGACTTCTATTAGTTAGAAGAAAAAGAAGGAAAATCCTCAATTTGCTATTTTTGTGCTGGATGGTATTTCTCAACCAGCCCTGCAGTTCGTCAAATAGGAAGTTATCGATATTCTAAAATAATTGAAGAATTTCATGTCATTCTGCCTCAGATTTTCAGTCAACGTGTAGAAAGCTCTGTTCTCATCTCATTTTTACTTACTTATACAAAGTAACAAGGAGGTATTGTGAAACCGATAAAATTCACCTATCGAGATTTTGATGGAAATATCGTTTTGAGCCTCCCTGAATCCATTTTGACTATTTTTGGTTTAATGTCGGTACGTCGGTTTGCGTGCGTGCGTGCGTAACTCGCAAATCTCAAAACTGGTTGAACGTATAATGATTAAATTTAGTATTTAAGACTGGTATAGGGTCTAGTTGTGCACCTCGCATCATAGTTCCAATCGTCTGTACCGAAAATGCACTTTACTTCAAACTTTTTCCGAATTTTTCTAATAAATCCAGAATGATCAACTGTAGGATGTTAAAATTCAGTATTTTAACTTTATATTGTATCATAATAGTTATCTGCTATTTTTGTAAGAATCGGCCAGGCCAGAAGTGCACTTTACTTGAAACTTTTTTTGAATTTTTTGCATAAATCTAGAATGATTAGCCATAGCATATTGAAATTTCGTATTAGGCACTTCTATAACATCTTTCTGTACATCTTGCATTATGATTGCGATCGGCTAAGCCGAAAGTGCACTTTACTTGAAATTTTTTTTAATTTTCCGCATAAATTCAGAATGATCAGCCATAGGATACTGGAATTTAGCATTTGAAATTGCTGTAGTATCTGAATGGTCATTTTCTATTTTTGTAACAATCGGTTGAGGCGGAAGTGCACTTTATATGACAGACTGTTTGAATTTTCCGCATAAATTTGAAACAATCAGTCGCAGAATATTTGAATTTTGTATTAGGCACTTTCATAATATCTAGTTGTACATCTTGCATTATGATTGCTATCGACTAAGCCGGAAAAGCACTTTATTCGAGACATTTTTGAATTTTCAGCATAAATCCAAAATGATTAAACGTAGATTGTTAGAATTCAGTATTTAGGACGATTATACTGTTTAGATGCTCATATCCTATTTTTATTGAGATCCACCGAGCCGGAAGTGCACTTTACTTAACAGTCTTTTGGAATTTTTCGCATAAATTCGGAACGATCAGATGTAGAATATTGAAATTTGGTATTTCAGTCTGCTGTAGCATCTGAATGATTGCCTACTATTTTAATAACAATAATAATAACCTGAAGTGCACTTCAGTTGGAATTTATTTTTCTATTTTGTGTATAGATTCAGATCTGTTGGTAGTCGTAGAATTTTGAAAATCAGTTTTTAGGAATGTTGTAGTATAAGAATAATGGCCTACTGTTTCCATATCAACCAACTAGACTAAGCGCATAATACTTGACAGATTTTTGGAATTTTTTGGATAAATCAAAAACAACTAGCCGTGGAATGAAGAGATTTTCTGTTTAATTATATATCCAATGATGTACAAGTGAGTCACGTTATGCCACGTCAGATTTTTTGTTTCTATTTCCCCGTATGAAAACATGAATTATTAATTTATATTAAATCCAAGCCATCTTTTGCTTCAAAATCTTTGAAATATAGTGTTGTCCTCGAAAATGGACTTGCATACAAAATTTGAGAAAATTTTAATAAAAGAAAGGCAGGAAGAGGTTAAAAATTGAGATGATAAGCATTATAAAAAATAGCCATGAAAATAAGAGATGTGAAAAAGGTTTATGGTGGAATATATAGAAAAACGAGAATATTTCAGTACACAAACTGTTCACGATAAACATTACGACTTTCACACAATTTTATTGAATATTTGAGCGTATATGATCGTGGGCGCCTGTTCTAGAGGTAGGGGTGTGCAACTGCCTAACCTCAGAGCCATACAGAACCATACAGAAATCAAAATTAACAATGTAAAAATATGATCTCATGGGATATACAGAGCTTCTGCTAGACGTCTTAGCTCAAAATAATTTTATATGGGTCACTAACATTTCTGGAGTCGATGCAAAACAGGTCTTCCAGCAGAGTATTCATCATTGATATTCGGTTCTTTCTTGAAATCTACAGCTCTATTCTTTGTGGAACATGAATGATATTGTCTTATCGATGTATTGAGCATGTCGTTATCAAGAAATATATCTACAAAAAGTCTTTTGGAAAAGGTCATTTCGCATTTACTAAATTCAAATTTTTGTCTATTAGATATAAGCAAGTATATCTGTATTCATCGACTGAAAGTGATTGACGAACTGTTCATCAACAATCCCTGTATATGCAGAGCTCTTATAAAATTAATATCATTCAAGAATAATAGTCTAGATCTAGAATAAACTCTAAATCAACATCTTACTGTAGCAGGGACCTGTTTTTGGGATGAAAAAAATCCTAGCAGATGAATAACTTGTGGAGTCACTCTGTTGGAAGATTTCATGAATTGGTGACCAATTAACCTAAATTAAGTCGCCTTATTGTACGAATTTACCTTATTTAATTAAATGAACTTCAAGATACTGTCGGAATATTATTTCTTCATTCTAATACGGACTGATATTAAGGAATGTTTCTTAAGTTATCAACCTTAATACACTTTTTATCATGTTTTCAAGTCTCTGCCATACAATCAAAATATGTACATACTCTTCTTCATAATACATAGCTGCAGAAATTCAATAGGGAGAAACTAATAAAGCTCCATGTTTTACAGAAAAATACGTACGTTTGGTAAAGCATCGTGTACACAAGCTACGGCAAAACGAATAACGCTACGTTTGTTAGATAAACACTGATCGAATGTCGCTTTATACGAAGAATGTTCGTTTATGCGTTCTGTGAATTGCAATTTTGTTCTAGAAACGGAAATGTTCACAGCATTTTGTCGACTAATATATTGTCTAATAATGGCTACTACGTCGAATTAAAAGTCAATATTTATTCAACTTCAAAATGTAAATTGATAATGTTTTGACTAGGAAAGTGGAACAATTTCATTCAAGGATTTCAAATTGTCAATTTCAGTTCAATTGAACTCTGAAACTACTAGACAAAATTCATCTCGTGCACAATATTCTGACGTAAATAAAAAACGTAGATATGAGGCAGATCCGCTACCTAATGGATTCATCCATCATTGTCAATATTTATCAAACTGTCTATGAAAATAAAAGTAGATGCTTTTATTTCAGATCATATGTTTCCGGCTACTAACTTGACATCATACAGAAGAGATATTTTGATCCTCAATCTACCAATAGCGAATCCTAAAGTGCTTATTCAATAGCTGTATTATTGAAAGAACAAAAATAAAAGAATAAGTGAGGTATGAAATAAAACATCTCATATGATGACCAATGTATCATTTTTCTCTCAGAGTTCGACTCTGATGGTTGGTTATGTGTAAGTAAGGACAAATTGTCAGTACGCCATGGTTGTTCAGGGGGTAATATAGTTACGGGGCGGGGGATAAGTCGTCGTGACTAGCAAGCCAAATTGGAGTGACCCGGATCTTTCATTGCCTCTTAGCTCGCAAGCATCGTCACCACCAACTTCGATATGAATATCATCACGAACAATAGATGATCGAAACGATACGAGAATAGGGAAATCATTGAAGTACTAAAGACTGAATAATCGAGCTTCTTAACTGTCTTAGATTCAAATTACAAGCATACGACTTTAAAACCAAATAAGTGTTTGATAAATAGAATGATGGAGAGTTCGTATTTGTTCAATAACAGTGACCTAAGTGAAAATGTTGACAAAAAATTGATTTGAATTGCGACATGTTTGTTCAGCAACAAAGCCAGTGATTATTTCCTATTTCAATCACATTTCAAAGTCAGCACGAGTAGAAAATAAAGTATACACATCCAACCAATCAAAACGCACGGGTCCCTCATTCCCAGCACTGGGATCTACAAATATGTCAATTATTATGAATAATTCAGAGCAAAACTCCCCTGTACGGAATGTGAAATTTAAATTTCTGTCATTCCTGAATCGCACCTCCTTTCGCTAAGAACGCAGAACTCTCGCTGCGTTCCTAAATCTATCTCGGATTGTTTCTTTTTCCAATCTTGAGATGTATCTAGTTCATTTCAAGCGAGTTGCTTGCTTTTTATAACTCGACCAGGCTGATATTTCTTCATCATTTTTTAATCTCATTCGCGAGATCTTCCATTCCCACTTTCTTGTACGTTTCGTTGTTTGAATTTATCATACTCTTAATTTAGTTATTTCTAGTGAGCTGTTTCAAAATTTCAGGTTATGAAAGCAGAAGCTGAAAATATCTGCAATATCCATTTCCCCAATCGATTGCCGTGCTGATATCCTGTTTAGGATATCCATGTCATAGTGATTGATATTCGGCAGATATCCAAATTGTTTTGCTACAGTGGTGTACGTGCATATAGGGGTTTGTTTGGAATACAACCCCTATTATTCATCCTTATGTAAATTTCCAAACTATTGCTTCTTCGATATGAGAAAAAAATAAATATATATCTTGCTACGTCTGCCATGGATTGTTGACATTTATGCTTTTATTTGACAATCATTTGTCAACGAAGAAACGTTTCTGGAAAACAAAAAAAACAAGATCCTTCTCGCTTCCAACTTCATGGAATTTCAAGACATAAATCACGCCATCTTCTCAAATAAGATTGGTACAATTAGTAATTAATCTTCTTGTAACACAGCTCATTCGTCTCATTTACAACCATATTTGTATTCATCGAATTGAACGATGTTATTAGAGACCTCGCACCTTCATTTTCAATAGATAATTATTGTACAGCTAAATTTGAATGCGAAAAGAGGTCATTACGCCAGAAACGGTTTATAAAATAAACGGCGATCAACGTGTGACTAAATGCGGGATAGATGAAGTTACAGGCATCTCAATCGGACTAAGGCTCAGCATTTCGCGTCAATATTTGGGGCTGAGGAGGTTCCTAACAAACGCGATCGTCTGGTCATTCCTAAGGAGTGTATAGCGATGTTTAACCGCGACATGAAGGGCTTTTTAGAAATAGTGCACAAAACATGGATTCATCACAAGATAGCAGAGACCAGGGAACAGTCGAAACAGTGGATTTTTCATGGCGAATCAAAGCTGAAGACGTCCGAGATAGATCTATCAACTCACAAGAGCATAGCAACAGTTTTCTTTGCTGTGTACAATACCAATCATATCGATTATCCAAAAAATATATAATGGTTAGGAGCATATGTGATGCAAAGCTGTTGGACCGATTCGTCACTGATTTCTTTCAAGTCGCAATGGCCAAACTCTATGAACTGTATTACGAATTGGTTCTTTATTCACCTTGCAACCACCTCTCATATATAAAAACGAACGTTCCTCTGACTCTTCGCCTTTGAATATCAGGAAGTTCAATATTTATTCCATCTTTCGAAATAGCACAAAGATCGTACGAATTGACGGCGTAACAATATTCTGTGAGTTTTTGAGTATACACCAGTAAAACAGTCAAATCAGAAAAAGAGATTTATTGCTTCAATGCATGTAAAGGATGTATGAGCGTGACAACAATTCTTGATTTCAAGCCTCAAAATTCATTTATTATTAGCTTTCTACCCAAAGAATTTACTCTTGAAATTTCAGTGTAGGTCACCGTTCATATTTTGGAGTAATAAATTGTTCAAAATTGACACAAAATACATTGCTCTTATGGAGAAATAGGTGATTGAGCTCATAAATAAATAGATATCTGTATGTTCAAGTTTGCGTGGAATAAAAAAAAAACTATACATAAGAAAGATGAATATTGCAGTGTCTCGTCAATATTTTCTAAAAACGGTATGTTTCCGTTCATCCTGAAAAGAAGAATGCGGAAATGGAATTCAAATTACTTAATTGAATAAATTTTTAATAGCAATGAATTGACACGGCAACGTTGTACTGCTACAGCAAAGTGGCGAGCACATGGCTTTTTGCTGCACTGCCAAGTTAATTCAGATCACGTGAATAATTTCTTCACTTCATCTCACAAACGTTCAAGTCTACCCCCCTACGTCCTCGCTCATACATCCTAAAGAATCCTTTCCTTCAAAGCATGAACGATAGTTAGCCATTCGTCCGCGAAGCACTAGAGTCGCACGTTTCTATCGACCAAAAAGATATGATATCAACGGAAATAAGCTCATTGATGCTTCTCTTGAACGATTCGATGTATGGCTCTGCGCCGGCAAATAAACCTGTTTCCGATCAATCGCTATTCGGCGTCCATAGAAACAAACGATACGTACCGGGTCACATCGTTTTCATTGTCGTTCGTTGGCAAAAATTTCGCTGATCGGTCTTATCGTACTTTGGAAAAACACTCGAGAACAAGTTGTCGAATATTTTCGATCTATCGATATTCGTGAACTGACCGTTTGCATCACCATTCGGTATTCCTCATATCGTGAGACTCGATGTCTGGCTCTGAGCTGACAGATAAGGAGTATCTGTGAATAAAGTGTCTGTTACTGTAATCAATTATTATTTGGTGTTTATAAGAACACGCGATATGTTGACGGGCGATTGATTGAAGCTGGTTTCTACCGCTGTTCGTTAGCAAAAATTTCGCTGACCGGCGTAAATCATACTTTGGCAAAGCATTTGAATACAAATTGTCGCATATTCTCGATCTATCTTCATTCGGTGTACAGCCAGTGAAGCGCCCGTGAAGTGCCCATTTGCATCACTATTCGGTATCCCTTACATTGGGCAATTCAATGCGTGACTCTGCTTCGAAGATTGATTGTAAATACAAGCGTGAATCATTCGACGGAAGTGCATTCGTAGACAAAATGTCGATTCCTGTAATTTTCGCATGTTTTCGATAAATCGTTATTTGGTTTCCGTAAAAACTCGCGATTTGTTGACGGGTAATTGATTAGAGCTGGTTTCCATTGTCGTTTGTTGGCAAAAAGTTCGCTAACTGGCGTAAATCGTACTAAGGCAAAGCATTCGAGTACAAATTGTTGCAAGTTTTCGACCTATCTTTATTCGGTCTCCAGCAAGCGAGGCGCCCATGAAGTGGCCATTTGCAGCACTCACTGGTACTCCTAACATCAGGCGATTCGATAAGTGATTCTGCGCTGGAAAATGATTGTGAATACAAGCGTGAGTCTTTTGACGAAAGAGCATTCGTAGGAAAAGTGTCTATTCCTGTAATTTTCGCATATTTTTAATAAAAACACATGTTTCGATGACAGATAAGTGATTAATTTCTGTCCATTAGGTGCTCAGCTTAGTTTACACGAACAATCCAAACGTGTGACTTAGAGATAAGACACGTCAACTGGACCCGTATTATTCGTCAGTGTTCGTGCGTGCGTCTGGAAAACATTCGCTAAACGAAACAATTTCTTCGGTAAAGCATTCGTGAACAAATTGTCGTATATTTCTGACCTATATCAGAGTCATCACACTAATAGTTTTCGATTCCCAGCGTCATGTCGTCTGTGCGAATTTCGGGGAGTCGAACGATTGGCATTCGCACCATTTTCTACTAATGGTGTTCGACCAAATTCGTCACTCCACAGTCTGCAGTTTTCGGCTCCCATTGGACAAGAAGCCTGACATCGGCATGTACTGTCGTTCGTAGGCGAAACGTTTGCTGAGCGCAAAAAATTCTTTGGTAAAGCACTTGCGAACAAATGGTCCTATGTCTCCGACCTATCGCCAAACAGGTAATTCGTCGATTCGTTGATTTGGCGATCCATCGGCACAGTCGTTTGTCAGCGGAGCGCTTGTTAACAGAGTCTGTTTCTTCGCAGAAATAACATGCTTCCGATTAATCACCATTCTGAACCCTAAAAAACAGACGATTCGATGATAAGCTCTACAATATTAAATAAAAACGAATGATTTGTTGTGAGGCTCTTTGCCAGCGAATGACTTTCAATGGCATTTACAATCATTCGCCGCCGAGGCGACCTCAAACGTACGGTCTGTTTGAACAGTATCTCTTGTTCTCGAGCAATCGTCATTTGGTGCACATGAAAGCAGACGACTTGTCGACTGACGAACAAGTCTTGTATTTCAAATAATCTGCTGGTGTAGCATTCGTGTCCAGCCTATCGACATTCGGTGTCCTTCGATTCGTCAACAAATGAGTAGCACCGGTATTCACAGCCGTTCGCCAGCGAAGTACCCGGATAACATTGATATATAAAAAGTGTGGTTTTGAGAATAATGTGTTTTAAGAGCAAAAACGATTGAATGGCTCACGCCGGCGTTCACAGTTTTTTGTGAGAACAAAGTCATTTTCGATGATTAGAAGTCACTGGCGAAGTATTGTGAGTATCAGCGAACATCGTTCTCCGGAGAAGCACTTATGAACGAATTATCTATTTCTATTGATCTGAACGGATGATTCGTTGTAAGATTCTTTGCCAGCGAATGATTGACCGTGGTATTCATAATCGTTCGCCGACAAAGCGGCCTCGAACGTAAGGCCTGTTTGAGCTGTATCGCTTGCTTTCGAGCAATCGTCATTCGGTACCCATGAAAGCGGGCGATTTGTCGGCGCATTCGTGTCCAGCTTATCGACATTCGATTTACATTGATATATAATGTGTTTCAAGAGCATAAATAAGTCAGTTGCGTAGGATTGAGCAATTATTAAAATATTGCAATTATTAAAATATTGCAACTAAATGCTGCATTCATCCTGTATGGAATATCTCTTCTTGTGATATTGACTAAAAATAAAACTGTAAAAGTAAAATGAGAAATTTGAGTTACTGTAGCGGAATTCTTTTCAGCAAGAACCAATATATCTGTGACGAGCACGTAAAAATACGTGTCTTGTCTTTTACATCAGCGTGCAGATAAATCGAATTCGCTATTTTATTGTGCACATACGTTATTTATTTTCTAGTTTCCTACATGAGCCATGACTACAATAATCATGTAATATATTTCTTGAGAAAAAGCATCTTTCAAACATACATTGCTTTTATTATCGCAATCATTTACATGTGCAGTTTCCAGCAATCCAGTGGCGCACATTTAATTATTCTCCATCTAAGAATAGCTAAGTAATTCCAAATAAAATCATTGTATAAAATTATAATCCTCTATAAATTATGTTAAATGTTATTGTCATTGGCATTTATGCCATCACAAAGAAGATATTGATATCTCTGTGCATGGAAACTAGTATTTTCACAAAAGGCTATTGAATAAATTACTGTTATTAAAAATAATAATAGAAAACGCAATCTCTGCACGCATTCTTTCGTAAAATCAGGCTATATGTAAAGCAATCTACAAAGCAATGCACGAATAAGCCATGTAAATCAAATAGGGTTACTTGAATCAAAACTTTGGGACCTCGCTACTCGTCTGTTCGCAAATAGTCTCTACTATCGACTGGATTTAATTGGGAAAGCTTTTAACAAGGCCGATGGCGCGTACATGGTCGAGGCCAGTCGCCGGTAGCGCCGAATGATGTATTAACTTCGACTGAAGCGCCGCCAGCGACCACTGGAGGCAATCGATACAGTTTTCGCTACTGGAAAAGCTGCCTTTCAAAGGACCCAAAGTTCGGTAGCTTTTTTAGCTTGTTTTCATTGTTTTTTGGAATACTATTATAGGATAATTACCTTCAGAATTAATTGAAAGCAATTGATTTTTAGCCTAGATCATATTTCATGAGCAAAAGCTCAAACTTTCACTAGCAAAAAATATATGTCAACTGTTTATTAAACAATGAGCGCCATTTGTGGATAGAAAACTTACTGTCAAAAAACATTTCTATTATAAATTTATAGGTTTTTCAGGATTTTTGGGAAACAATTTGTAGCTTCCCTCATCCTCTATCTAAGTTTGATTAATAAAAATATATGAATTTATATTTAAACGGTCTTTAGGATTGACTAAATCATTACAGACGAATTTCCTTGTCGTTTATTAAATATGAATTGGTTCTTGAATACCTTGCATTCATTGGTTCATTAAATTCCTGTGGCTTGTTCTTATAAGGATGCCCCGTTTACCGATTGTATTTATGACCTGCAGTTTAATCTCAAGAAGCATGATAGAAACCGATCAAAATAGATTTTCACCCTTGCATAAATTCCCAAGAAGCTGAGAATTGACATGAAAGTTTTTGGACCTTTTTTTAGCAAAACAGTTAGTTTTATGATAGAAATAGCTTAGACAAAAATTGAAGGTCTTTCAATTCTTTACAAACATAGTCTCTACATTTTTTCTTCTAAGATTCATCATTTCTGAGAAAAAGCCATTCTAAAGTTGAATTTTCCACAATATGCACACGTTTCCACGCCAAGGATCTGTACTTGGCGCGTGTTTTTGAACGTGATTTCACCTTTGTTAACTGGTATGCACATGCTTTTAAGGCCAGTTGTGATCAAATACTGAATCCCTAACAGAAAATGATTCTTATATCAACGACGAAACAACTGATGTATCGCTGTTCGCACAATTTACGTCAACTGAGGAAGATGAAAGTGAAGAAGAAGAAGAAGTTGAATAAGAAGTCCTAATATTATTCTAAATTTCATTAAATTGACCCTAGAGTAGGACTACCAGGAAAACCACGTTAAAAATACGCGCCAAGTACAGTACTTTATAGATGGCGTGGGAACGTGTGCCTATTATGGACTAGAATAGATTTTTCTCAGGAATAGTGAGCCTTAGAAAAAAAAGTTTGAAGACCATTTTTGTAGAAAATTAAAAGATCTACAATATTTACTAGAGCTATTTTTATCATTAAACTAACCATTTCGCTAAAAATCCAATGTTCAGATCAATTTTCAGATTTTTGTCAATTCATGCAAAGTTACCCGTATTTCAAGGGCTAACTTGACCGGAATAATCAATGAAATTGTGAGTTTTTGAAAGTATTTTTCTGCGAAGCATATCTACATTTTCCCAAAGACAGAAGTTGTGTGACAAACTTTTTGAAATATTCAATAGTACTGCGTTGTGTTCAAGCTCAAGAAATATTTCTGGGAAGTTTCTAGTCTTAAAACTCAATAAAAGAGATTTTATTGCATTTTTAATATAACCAACCGTGCACATCTAATATATCGTTGAATCTTGTACGTGCTATGCTATAAATGATGATAATGTGCTTTACACTCACATAGATCAAGGATAAATAAAAATGAATCATACTTTGACTATTTCAACATATTTCATGAGAGACAAGTTTCATGATGGAGAGTTCATCAATAAATTAATCCAAAAGAGACACATGTTATCAAAAACTATGCTTTAATTCACTAGCTGCTTTTAATGCTCAATGACGCATGAAAAACATAACAGTTTCAAAAGTTTTGAAGGAAACTAACCATTAAATCCAAAATTATTTAATTCACGATCATGAGGCCAGGCATGAATAGTCTCTATGATTTTACTGTAGCGGATGTCCTGGAATACTCGAGATGACTCTAACAGCATCTCGAAAGGCTGTAGAACTGTTCCAGGCCGCCGGAAGTAAGCAAAAAAGACCCCTCCTACGGTCTACATAAAAAATTGCGTTATTTAATCCCAAAGTCACTAAGAGTCAAACAAATTTACATGAATGACAATTTCAAATATCACAGTTCATTGAAAATATCCTTTTGTATGGATCCTATAGGAGCAGTGAGAATGATATGTACAAAAAATATTTATGAGAAATGGACAATTTCTAATGAAAATCAGGACGATCAAAGATAAATCATTGTAAGACAAACGTGTGATGTCTCAATTGCATTCACAGGGCTTTCAAAAATATTAATTTCGACTGTACTTTAGCAAACCCATTCGTGCAACGAAATACTGATTAATGAACAGTGCGGGCCCAGAGACCACATACCATATAGTCACCTTAGAAACAAACATACAAAACGCCTTTAAAAACAAAAAACTCTTACTTGCTACCTTTTCACCTACTTGTACTAAGTACAAGGAAGTATTGTGAAACCGACAAAATTCACCTATCGAGATTTTGATGGAAATATCCGTGTTGAGCATCCCTGAATCCATTTTGACTATTTTCGGCTTGATGTTGGTACGTATGTTCGTGCGTGCGTCCGTTCGTAACTCGCAAATCTCAAAACTGGTTGAACGTATAATGTTGAAATTCTGTATTTAAAACTGGTGCAGGGTCTAGTCTTGCACCTCGTATTATGGTTTCAATCGTCTGTACCGGAAATGCACTTTACTTGAAGCTTTTTTCGAATTTTTCCAATAAATCCAGAATGAACAACCGTAGGATGTTGAAATTCAGTATTTGAACTTAATGTTGTATCAGAATGGTTCTCTACTATTTTTGTATGGATCAGTCAAGCTAGAAGTGCACTTAACTTGAAACTTTTCTTCAACTTTTTGCATAAATCTAGAATGATCAGCCATAGCACATTGAAACTCAGTGTTTGAGTTTGGTGTAGCATCAAAATAGTTATCTACTATTTTTATATCAATCTACTGAGCCGGAAGTGCAGTTTACATGTATAGGCTACGTGCATGAAGTCTACTAGCGCCTCTAGCGAGCAATAGAGAACGATTGAACTCCATTTTATCATTGTTTCATACCTATAATTTTTTAAATGTACTAATATTATTCAATTCAGCTGTGTGCGTATAGCATAACTTGCGTAGCATAAAAGGTACGTTGAAATTATTTATTTTGAGTATTTTGTTCTTCAATTATAACGTACCTATTATAGAGAAAACGTCTTAATTCGTCCAAATTGACAGGATAACCTCAAATTATGACGTCGACGATCTTGCAGATCGGGTTTGTATTTATCAAACACTGTATCCCTTTTACCGAGGAAGCATTGAAGATAAGCGTGAAATTAATTTTGCCATATTAAACATGTTGAAGAATATGTTGCTGACAATATTAACAACAAAATTATTGCGAAGTGCATCTGACAAACTTCTATCACTGAAACATCTTACAAATTAGAGATGGAGGTAAATTCATGAATTCCAAATCGATGATGAATATTTCTAATTTCATAATTGAATTATAAACATATTTGTTATATAGATTAATAATGCAAGACAGACAATACTCTATTTACCGCTCTGATTCACTTTATTCGTTTTTTTATGTTATAACTGGGTACATGAAATCTATGGAACTATATTTCACTTGAATCATCCTTAACACAACAGCCTGAAACAGAACAAATGTTTTCCCATGTTTTATATGCAATTATTTTCACTTTTAAACTACAATACTCAATGACAGCTCAATGACGTATTCTGAGAAATGGAGTTTGATGTTTACAATTGTGCTCACCATGAGCGCTCGCATCGATATTTATTCAAACTCCGCCCCCTTGCACATAGCCTATAACAGACATTCAGAATTTGCCGTATGAAACAATCAATTTAATTGAAATGATAAGGTAGGCAATGATAATCTGTTATCAATTTTTTGATTTTGTTTAACATTGTACATGTCAAAATATTAATAAAATTATATTGATTATAATCTGAAGTGACAGAAAACTTTATTGAATTTTGTGTATATATCAAATGATGTACAAGTAAGTCACGTAATGTTCACGTCAGATTTTTTGATATTAAAAAAGCATACGATACAACATGGAAGTACTATATCCTAGAATAGCTGCAGAAATATAGCTTGAAGGGAAACATCTTGCACTATGTTGCGAAATTCTTAAAAAACAGGAACTTTCAGGTAAAAACCAATAGATGTCTATGCAGAGAAGAAATTCAGAGAAATGGGATACCCCAAGGAGAGACTCAAAGTGTTACTATGTTTCTTCTTGCAATGAACGAGATAAAAAGACATATTCAGGGGCAACACAGATCTCACAAAACTACAAGAATCAATGAAGTCGTTGGAAAACTGGGCAAAAATAACCAGATTTATTTTTTCGGAAGTTAAAACTAAGGCCATGTACTTCTCGAAGAAAAAAATCAACAAAACAACCCAATCCTCCAAATAAACAATATAGATATCGCATATACAGAGACACAATAGACACTAAATTGGACACAATATATTGAATCTTGAATACGAGTGAACCCAACGACTCAACATAATTAAAGTAATAAATCACACCCAATGAGGAGCACATTGAGACTACATAAACTATCTTAACTAAAATTCTGGACTCCATATAAAACGCAGCTCTAAGAATAGCAATAGGGGTCTACAGAATCATCAAAGCATTCATATTGGAGCAGGTAAACTACCACTTAAACAAAAAAAGACAGTATAAGACCGTGAATAAAATCATCAGATTAGCAAGAAACCCAAATAACACATTCAATAAGATATCAGAACGAAAACGTGGTAAAAAAATTAACATCACTCCAAATCCAAAAAAAACCTATCACAGATCTCCTCCATGCAAAAATACACAACCTAAGTTCAATCTAAACCTAACAAAGTACGATAGAATTCAAATACCAGAATATATTCTACACAATAAAAGAAGAGCAACCCCAAACAAGTTTTATTTATATTGACGGATCCAGACATAACCAAACCGGTTGCAGTGTCATAGCTCAACAGTCAAATTACAAGTACCATCTTCCATCCGAGTGCAGTATACACACAGCATAGAAAAATCTGACGTGAACATCACGTGACTTATTTGTACATCATTGGATATATATATATATATATATATATATATATATATATATATATATATATATAGAAGAAGTAATCGTAACCGCAATTAAATAGAAATTGAAGATTTATTGGGTATTTCGGTTAAGTTTTTTCGGGCAATGTAATAATTAGACTCTTTGAAGTTGTCTAGCTTTCGGTATATTTTATACCTTCATCAGGACACTACAATATTAATGATAATGTAAGATACAAAAAGATTTCTAACATTATTTACTTACATTTCGTGAGGCTTCAAAAATCAGCCAGATTAATAAATATAACTATCAACAACATGAATACAATCAATTAATTCAAAAGAAGAAGAACCAGATTAAAAATCATAAAAATTAAAGTAAAAACTGTGAAAAAATAGTATAAATATGAACAGTCAAAAAATGATATAAATAAAAATGAAAACAATTTTTTGAAAGAAAATTTTACACATAAAACTTGATTTCCAAAATTTTAAAAATAAAAAAAAAAAAAAAAAATAAAAAATTTAAATTTAAAAATATTTTTCTGAAACAAATTCAAAATCCTAAGAAATGACACAAATAGAGAGAAACTCAAAAAATGAATGTAAAAAGAAAAATTATTAATTAAACTTCTTAGATATTTCAAATAAATTGGCATATATTGAACTCAAGCCATCTATGTCACTTTTTTTATTCATTGTATTATCTGTTGTTTTAATGTAAAGCATTTCCAAAAAGGATCGTTTTTTCAAATTCTTTTCAACATCTAAAACTGTAGCATTACTGTAATCTATTTCATGTTTTTTTGAATTTTTATGCATCGCCAATGCAGTAGCATTAGGTTTTAAGCGTGTGTCACTTTTATGAGATGTTATTCTACTAATTAACTGTTGACAAGTTTGCCCAATATAGCATTCATCGCAATTTTTACAAGGAATTTTATAAATTAAATTTGACATGAGCGGGGCTGGTACTTTATCTTTTAATCTAGTGAAAATTGACCTAATAGTTTTAAAATTTCTTGTGATAATTTTAGTTTTATCATTTCTCAAAATTTTCATGAGCTTAGGTGTAAGATTAGATATATATGGAATTGAAGCAAACAAAACTCCCTGACGAGTTTCATCAGCCTGTACAACTTGACACTGGGGAGGTTCCTTTGGTATATGAACATTAAAAAGTAGACTATTAACAAGTTTTTTTGGATGAGAATTTTGGATAAGTACGTCTCTTAACTTGATGAGATTCGTTTGGTGGAAATCAGGATTTTTGAAGCCTCACGAAATGTAAGTAAATAATGTTAGAAATCTTTTTGTATCTTACATTATCATTAATATTGTAGTGTCCTGATGAAGGTATAAAATATACCGAAAGCTAGACAACTTCAAAGAGTCTAATTATTACATTGCCCGAAAAAACTTAACCGAAATACCCAATAAATCTTCAATTTCTATATATATATATATATATATATATATATATATATATATATATATATATATATATATATATATATATATATATATATATATATATATATATATATATATATATATATATATATATATATATATATATATATATATATATATATATATATATATATATATATATATATATATATATATATATATATATATATATATATATATATATATCATCGTTTCACAGTTGATCGTTTTGGATTTACCCAAGGGATTCTAAGAATATGTCAAGTAAAATGCGCTTTCAGCCAAGTCGGTTGCTATGGAAACAGCAGGCCATTATTCTTATATCACAACATTCCTATATACTGATTTCCAAAATTCTACAACTATCAACAGATCTGAATTTATGCGCAAAATTAAAAAATAAATTCTTACTGAAGTGCACTTCCGGCTCAGTCTATTGTTATGAAAATGGTAGGCAATCATTCAGATGCTACAGCAGACTGAAATACCAAATTTCAATATTCTACACCTGATCGTTTCGAATTTATGCGAAAAATTCCAAAAGACTGTCTAGTAAAGTGCAATTCCGTCTCAGTGGATCTCAATAAAAATAGGATATGAGCATCTAGACGGTATATTTTTCCTAAATACTGAATTCTAACAATCTACGTTCAATCATTTTGAATTCATGCGGAAAATTCAAGAAATGTTCCGAATAAAGTGCTCTTCCGACTTAGTCGAAGGCAATCATAAGGTAAGGTGTACAACTAGATATTATAAAAGTGCCTGATACAAAATTTGAATGTTCTATGACTGATTGTTTAGAATTTTTGCGGAAAATTCAAAAAGTCTGTCATATAAAATGCACTTCCGGCTCAGCCGATTGTTACAAAAATAGAAGATGACCATTAAGATGCTACAGCAATTTCAAATGCTAAATTCCAGTATCCTATGGCTGATCATTCTGAATTTATGCGGAAAATTAAAAAAGAGTTTCAAGAAAAGTGCACTTCTGGTTTAGCCGATCGCAATCATAATGCAAGATGTACAATAAGATGTTATAGAATTTCTTTATACAAAATTTCAGTATGCTATGGCGGATCATTCTATATTTATGCAAAGAATTAAAAAAAAGTTTAAAGTAAAGTGCACTTCTGGCCTAGTCGATTCTTACAAAAATAGCAGATAACCATTCTGATACAACATCCAGTTCAAATACTGAATTTCAACATCCTACGAATGAACATTCTGGATTTATTGGAAAAATTCGAAAGAAGTTTTAATTAAGTGCATTTCCGGTACAGATTATTGGAACCATAATGCGAGGTGCACAACTAGACCCTATACCAGTCTTAAATACAAAATTTCAACATTATACGTTCAACCAGTTTTGTGATTTGCGAGTTACGCACGAACGCACGCACGCACGTATGAACATACGTACCGACATCAAGCTAAAAAAAGTCCAAATGGATTCAAGGATGCTCAAAATGGATATTTCCATCAAAATCTCGATAGGTGAATTTTATCGGTTTCACAATAGTAAGTAAAAAGCTATAGAACACACTGTCCAAACAAATCACAGAGAACATTATGATCTGCTCAAATTCAGGACACTCACAGTAAGAAAAAAATTATACAAGATATCGAAGAAACCACCAATAACGCTATTGGAATAAAAGGAAAAATAATCACCCTATTTTGGATCCTATGAAACAAAAACATAGCAGGCAACGAAAAAGCAAATGAAGAAGCAGAAATAGCAACTGCACTAGAAAATATAGTCAACGTTCCTCTTTCCAAAGAAGACATGAAAAATGAACGAATAATGGAGAACTAAATGGTAACACAAAATGGAAGAATCATCTAGATGATGAAAGTGCATTTTTGACAGCTCATGAATGCTTGTTACTTCAGAGATTTCCTAAATTACCATCTCTCACAATTACTGAGCTTGGAATCAAGCAGTTTGGGCAAACTTACGAAACAGCAGCTTCCATTTAGTACTAGTTTCAAGTTGACTATTTGATAGGTACATAATTTATGCATGTACAAACTCAAAAATACCTTTTAATCTTCATTGTTCAGTTATTGACTGACTGGAGGTCGATTGCTGTATCTTGATATGATAATTTGATCTTTATCAAAGCTATATAAAAGAAATACACCAAAAGTAAACAAATTTTCATCCAATAATAATAATTCATTCTAATAAGCTTCAAATTCGCGTCAAACAAGTCATTGAATGAATCCCGGACAGATTTGACAACTGCACATAATAATAGTGACACCCGCGGCGAAAGTTGTAACTAAATTTTTATCTACTTCGATAAATTTTAGTTGCCATATCCCTAATGTCATATATACCTATGGACATTGTTTCACTTGAAACAAATAATTGAATAATTTGATCTTCCACAATCACTGAGCAGCACAATAGCAGCTTTTATTTAGTACCAGTTTCAAGTCTGTAAATAGTATAGTTGCTGAGAACTCAGCGTCACGCCAGCCAGCCAGACAGCCAAAGTGAATATAATAGCGCTTTTTTCCATAAAAATGCGCTAAAAACAATAAACTGAGAAGAATAAAAGTAACACCAATGCTTGGCTATCTCTGGAAAACAAAAAAAAACAAACTCCACTAAAAAGATTGAGAATTGGGCATATATTCCTAATACATGCCTACCTACTTAATAAAGAGAAAGCACCAATATGTGGAAAGTGTGAAGTGCCAATAACAGTGGAATACTTCATCACAAATTGTCAAAAATACAACACATAAATGCATATACATCACATAGCCAGCAACCTTAAAGATAATCTAACGCAAGAAACATACCCATGGAAAAACTTAATTGTGATTCCTGAACACAGGTAATTTAACCACTAATTAATACAATATAATAAAATTGGAATGTTTTCGTATATAATAGTGCAGAGATATGTGAGTTGTCTCAATGTTTCATCTTCTTTTCTTTCAAATGAGGTATTAAGATTGAATATGCTGATACCCTTCTCTAACTCCATGGTGATATTGATATCTTAATAATATTTATTAATATGTGCAATGAAGTTTTACATGAAGTCAAGCCCATGAATCCCAATGACGAAGATGTCATCGACATATCGAAAGAATCGTCGCCTATAGAAATACAGACCCTTTTTGTGATTTTTTTTTGCATCGCAACCGTTCTACTTCATTACCATCCAACAAATTCTATAGAAGTTGTTTTCAAGTGCTTAGATCATGATTAAATCATAATCAGATTAATAATTTATACCGATATAATCAAAACAGTACTTTGTTCCATTAATATTACTCCCAAAATTATTTGAAATCGTACAATCCTTTTTGTACCCTAATGAAGTTGATAATTAATGTATTCTGTCAGATCTTTAGATTCTAGAAGATTTTAAGTGAGGAGCGGGATATTACGGCCTATTCAACACATTTTCGAATCAATCGAAATTCAGTTATTTGAGCAGTTACCGGCTTGAGTCCTTCAATTGCCGGTATTTCATCTCAAGAAATTGCTTTCAAAATAATAGTCGTACGACTGAATTTTCTATTCTATCAAAATAATACAGCAATGGATTCTAGATTGAGAAGAAAGTAGAAATCAAAAAGGGCAGATCGTTTGTTCCGATTTAACGATTCTTTGGATTTAAATACAAGGCATTTGTAGCATTAGAGAGAATATCATTTAATCCAGGCGGATGTCAGCCGCAGAGCAATGGCAACCGTTCATGGATTAAATCCTTGTTACCAACGACGACCATCGAGCAATGAGAATCCGAGTTGGCTTGGCTGAAAACGTAACAGCCGACATCGAAGTGAGAAAATTCGCCTAGGGATTCGAGTTGAGACGCGGCAATTACTCACTGTCGGCCTCTGATGGAGATACGGGCTGATTGCGCTCTGCGATGCAAAGAAACTTGAAAAATTTGTTACATTTAGCAAAAACGGTTAGGACGATGTCAGTTCGACGCTTCAATGCGATGTTTGATGATTGCTATTTACAGAACCAAATGAAACTGCTGCTTTTGTTACCCGGGATGAATAAATGATCAACATATATAACAAACTTTTAATTCATCCACCCAAGTCTACTCAAATGAATCGCGTACTTATTTTACATCTTTTGCATGATCAATCCAATTAAATACATTCACGAAATCACAGCCAGTGCAGCAAGAAAAACGATAAAATTGTCAAAGACTGACATAGGTCAACCTAATAACAATTCAACTTTGTGATACTCGATCAAACGATCGTGTTTCTTGACAAAACCGAATGGAGTCTTATCATTCGAGACACGCGCATCGCTTGGTGCATGTTCAACGTTCGTTATACAAATACAGCTTGGCTGTTGGTAAATATCTCGCTAGCTACTCGATCATGTTAGTGAATTACTATTGATCGTGAATGTACACATTCCAGAGACGGACATTAGCTTGAGTAAATAAGACATAATCAAATGGCTTTGGAGAGTTAAGGAAATTGGTAATACTATTTACTAGACTCAAGAGTTAAACTCTTTGACATTTTTTACACACCTTATTAGGACGATTCAGAGTTACTACAAAAAAAATAATAATCAATAGTGAACATGTTAGCCTTTTGATGTAGAGTTCAAAGCAACAATAAATAAAAAAAATCCCAACATATTCCAATTACTTTGACTAATGTAGTATCACTCTCAATAGAGTATATGTAGATGTAGTATCCTCGATTCAGTGAAGGGTCGATGGGGTATGAGGAAAACACAATATGTGAACAATACAGGATGCGTAAGTTCAAAGCATACGCAAACACTAGTGAAGTCAGATACACATGCGGTGTTACATCAGCGTAGTTCAGTTCAATATGTGGACTAGGCTTGTTGACATGCTATGTTCCCTTGTTTGTATGATGCTGTTGTTGATAAGTTCATAATAATCCATTTTAGCATATCTTATCATAGATCAAGTCAGCGGCGAACAAGTTACATAAGATTCAGAAATTGTTACACGAGGACCTAACAACGAAAGAATACGCAGATATGAAAAACCACAAAGGAGTGATACAACATGATTTTTTTTATGTCTATATCCTCACTACAGCTGACATGAAGTCATTCTTGACTTCTTTGTAGATAATACTTGATTTAAACTAGATTTGTTTATATTATAATGTTTCTCCTAATTCTGGTAGTTGATAATAGCACGATGATGCCCAATTAGGAGAATATGGATGAAGATTATTCAGCTCCTGACAATTCTGTGTTTATTTTATTTGTATCCGAAAGGACTGGGTACCAAACTTCTCATTTTTCTCTAACATTATTGTCCTCTTCAAAGAAGTTATTCTGGGCAGCTATAGACCAGTGGATTCGTTGTTCCCAATTCTGGTAGAAGCGTTGGAAGGCTTCAATTGGTAGGAACTTTAACATGTCGGTCACATTCTTCTGATTGTTGTCCAGAGTTCCGAAAGAACATCCATTCAAGATATTTTTTAATTTTGGTATAAGAAAAAAGCTACAGGTGAATAGGGGGACTGGTGAACAGCAAGAATGCCTCTTGAGGTCAGAACTTTCGTGATGGGAGTGACCGTGTGACATTGGACGTTGTCATGATACAATGAGCCTTTCAAGGACATCTTTGTGAGACACTTGGTTGAAAGTTTGTTCCGAGAGAACAAATTCTTCATGCACGATACCACTGCTGTGGGGAACCTCAACAAATTGACATTGGCATCAACTTGAAATAATCAAAGTCGAAATACCATGGAAGTTGGACATATTTTGGATTGAAGTTTAAAATGGATATTTAAAAAGGACCAAATCAGGTTCTCCCTCTGTAGAAATAATACCTAGATCAATATTACAAGGATTGGGGTCTCAAGACTAGTTGGTATTATGTCATTGCAGACTTGGTGTAGTATCACCACTAGCTCAATGGAGCCTTTTTCAGTCGAGATGCCATTCCTCAGTTTTCTTCTTTGTCTTAGGATCATAATCGAAGATATAGGATTCATCACCTGTGTTCACACGATTGAATAATTCGTGGCTATTGGTAATCCTTCCAAGAAGATCAATGCACACGTTTCTTCAATTCTGCTCAATCGGGCAGTTTTTCAGCACCATTTTGGCACAATTCTTACACATGTGCAATTGGTCAAAATTGGATGTACTCATAGTAGAAATGTTTGAGTTGAACTGGTCACCCATCATCCTTATTGTTGAACAATGGCCCGATCTTACAAGACAGCTCACACGTTCAACGTTTTTATCGGTTTTTGAAGTATCACTCCCCACTTTGCTGCCTTGTCTCAGAATCGCACTCGAAGATCCAGGACTCATCAGCTGTGATCACACGATTGAAAAATTTGTGGTTCAAGAAGATCAATGCACACGTTCCTTCCATTATCCTTTTGCTCAGTTGTGATATTTCTCAGCATCATTTTGGCTGAATTTTTCGCATGTACAAATCTTTGGTCAAAATTTTATGTACAGTTGAACTAGTCACCCATCGTCCTTATTGTTGAACGACGGTCTGATCTTACAAGAGCTCTCACACGTTCCAAATTTTCATCGGTTTTTTAAATTGCCTTCCAAAAATAACTTGTGCTCTTGATAAGAAAAGCTCTCTGAGGGCCTGTTTCAATTTTGCAAAGGTCACACTTGCAGATTCTCAATGTTGATCATAAACAACAATACCACAGCTAAACTGATGGCGTTTTCAAGAATTAGGTGATGGCTGTACGAAGCTGAAACTCAATCTGAGCTCCTGGAAGTGATGGACACATCTACACAGGCAAGTACAACAACACAGCGTTGCCAAATCACTCGTAATGCCAGTCTCATTATTTCTCTCACATACCTCGTATATCATTGACTACTAAAATTTATTGAAGTCTTGAACAAGTTGGTTGTTGATACAATCTCAACTTTGGAGTAGGTATTTGCTTAGAATAAGTTCAATCTCTGTAGGAATCTCAGGACTGGGGTCTTAATTAGGAATCAAGCCACGTTTCTCGTCACATCTTTCAGAACCAAGGCATCAGCTGTAAGGATGCCATGTTCCATATTCCATACTATCTTAATAATAACCATATACTGCCTTTATTATATCAGGAAAGTTTCGGTGGACAAATCAGTGAATCGAGGATAACTACTACCTATTGTCATCGTACCTTTATTGACTATTTTTGGTGCAAATCCTAATCAGGCATTTCGTGGCTTTGTCAGGCATCTAGTTTTTTAATGGTATGGTCTTTTTGCTTTGAACATTCAATCGATTTTGTCTTCTTTTGGTCATGTTGATCAGGTCAATCCATCTTGAACCTTATTCTAATATTTTCCTTTTACTTTTAGGATAGATCCATGGATGTACTTATTTGTCAGAGATAGCTTGTTAAAACTTATTGAGTAATTTAGGCCTCGGTTTAACTTAAGCGGAGTCCACTCATCTAACTAAAAGTTAAATAACGCTTACGGTAAGCCAAGGATTGAAATACTGGAGCCTAGAGACGCGAATCGACGTCATTTCAATTATTTTTGTAATACTCAGGTGTTGATTTCAGTATTTCTTTAGTTTGTATTACCACCTGGGTGCTGATTCTATGTTTCTCTGCATACACTTCCTGGAGGTAGTTATTAATTTTGATTACTAATGGTTGTATGCCATCTGTGCCAATGAAAAACTCTGAATCCGGTCATAAATTTAATCCTACTCAAAAATATAGACCTTTGCACCAAACGAAGATCCTTGCACTTCCGTGGCTGATAGAACGGGTTCTAGGCAAGGCTGTATCAAATTTCAATAATATTTAGATTTTATTTATTTCAAAAGATCATCGGATGATGGATAAAAATTGAGGATGAAGGATTATCGAACTATCTCTTCACGTTGCAAACGTTTCGGTTTTTATTTGACCTTCATCAGTACCTATGGGGCAATAAAATGAACAATAGAATATGAAATATCAAACAGCGTGCGAATATTCTCACAATAAACAATAAACTAACCAAAAAACAATTACCTTAGAGAAAAATAGAACATAACCAATATTTTCACCAGACTGTGCAGATCCATCTTTACACTTCTACAATACAGAAGAAATTAAATTACAAACGGAAATGTCAATAAGAAATCACTTTTTACTGAAACTGAAAAAAAGGTGCGCCGAAATTCAGCGGCAAATATGAAACCACAATTTTTTCTAATAACAAGTGCTATCTTTTGCAGAATGACAAATCCAAGATATTTTGATACGTTTTACTTCACTATAGACACTGATGAAGGTTCAATAAGAACAGAAACGTTTGCAACGTGATGATTCAATAATTCTTTATCCTTCATTTTTATCCATCATCCGATGATCTTTTGGAATATATTATTGTTGCTGGATATGACCACTTTCTGAATTTAGATTTTATTCTTCTTTTATCACAATGAAAAACATTTTAATACACTAATATGAAGACAAAACATGAGATACTTCATTCATGGAACTTAAAAAAGAATATAGCTCAACAAAAACATATTTTTATAAGGAAAATTCAACATGATGATAGATACCCAATCCAAATAATGGACTGAAATTTAGTTGAAGAAAAAACACTAACGGTACATGTTCTGCGTTTACTGGGAGTTAATTCTTTGGTGCAGCTGGTAATTTCTATTTTTACCTGGTTCTAAGCGTTGGCACAGATGTCAAAGTGTATTCGATCCATACCTGATCTGATGCAGTTGGCAATGGCTCGTAAAATTAAAATTGATTAAACGATTTAAATGATTGGGAGCAAGCCAATGAACAACGTATCAACATTTTTAATTCACCTGATTGGAAGAAGAATCAATTCTTTAAGTCTGCTACTTCGGCTGCATCATGATAAATGGCACTGATGCAGATTTATTTCTCTGAATACCATGTATCGACTCCATTTTCACAGCCTTGCGGTTCTCAAGTTTGGCTATCTGAGACTTGCTAGACTGTACTAAAGTGTTCCAATAAGGACGAAACACGTGTCCACAGCTGCCGCTATATTCAGGATAATGGTGTAGAAGCCGATTCTTGATGAATTCGTGATTTTAACAATTAAATCTGAACTACCAAACTTTGTGTATCTGTTGGTCCAGTCAAATTGGACCAAAAGAGAATAGTGCCTGCTGAACAACTTTGATTATGTGACGTTTTTTATTAGAGACAACTATTTTCGAGTCACATAAGTCTGATTTGAGCGTGGAGCACTTGTCACTCCAGCGGAAATTAGATCGTTTTTAACCTCTGACTCTAACAAAACGGGTCAACGAAGTAGTTTACTATTGAGGTAATCATTCGGCAGAGAATTTGATGCTCTTTAATTTTGGTGTGAGTGGAATTTTATGTAAGGTGCACCGTTTGGACGTCACAAGCCAAAAACCGAAAAAAGTGCGGAAATTTCGCTTAGCCGTCATCAGAAACCGTCACAAACTTTTACTACCGTTATTTGGGACCCCCAAACGATAAATAAATCATTTTCAGCTATTCAGGCATCAATGGAAACCAAAATTCTAATTTGATTGGACTATGTTGACTGAGGTCGGAGTTTATGGACGTTCCTCAGTAATTCTTTAAGCTGAGTCTTTCCTACTCCAACTTTCTTTTATATATTTTTCTAAATGAAGAGGGATAGTTTCATCTAAAGTTTCCTTCAGGTTGACTTTTGTCGACTTAAGAAGTGCTCAAGATATGTTAATAAAATCCAAATGCTTTCATAAGAACCTCATTTGTTTTTTCCAATTAAATTCATCGATATGCAAAGCAATTATTATTGATAATATCGTATTGAAATGTTTCTATTTCCTACTTATTTAATTTCTGCGAAATGTTGCAGAACATTTCAACAGTCATTAATTTGAAGAACCAGCATTTTATCCCAGACAAATCCTCGAGGATTTAAAAAAATTTGATTAGTAAACAAACCTTATTTGTATGTCTTTAGAGACGACATTATCCGCTAACGACCACATAACAATATTTTGCGTACTCCCCTCTTATAGCATCTCCAAGAAGAAGAAAAGACACAACACAGCGGGATGTAGCACTCCATCTTTATCCCTCCTTCAACCAAGAAGAATATTCATCCTCTAATGATATCCATTTTCATGCTGATGACTGTAAGTTATTAATAGAGGACTGAGAAAGCAGGGAATAATTCCGCTGTTGCTGTCTTTGTTTTTCCTTCCTCGGAGTGCGTATTTTTCTTCTTGTTTCTTTGTTGGTCGCGTTTCTTTTTTTACTTGTCGCGAGAAGAGGCCGCCTTAATGATGATCCGTTTGAAGCCTGTATGCTTTTGTATAACGCTACCATAGCCGCCGGTAATGCAGGATACTGAAATATACATAGCCGTGAAAATTCTTTATGAGGAGTTCTGGTTACGTCTGATGAGGATGGAAGCGATCTTTGTCTCGGAAAATAGAACATGTGGATTAAAAACTGAAAGAACGCCTTCCCATCCCTGTACCATTATATTTCATATTCTAAAAATTATCTGATAATGCAATTAGGGCCATAATTAATCAATTGTTCATTTCAAGCGAGGTATTCCAGATGTTTTTTCTTAATAGATGCTGAAAAAAGGCTTGGGCAATATTATGACTTTTCCGTATTAGTTTAAATGAGATATTCTTCGCAGTGTATTTGAAACTAGATAGAATTTCTGTTGCGAAATCCTTCTGGCAGATACCCAGAGGGAATCTTCGCTTCTTTGAACAAAGCTCGACGAAATCCCTAAAACTGGCGCGTGGTGCTGAACTTTTCAATTTCATTTGAGGCGCGCTGTGTCGAAGGAAATGGATGATATTCTCTCCGAAAATGGGAACGAAGCTCTACCGTTGCTTAAAATCTTGCGGGCTGTCTTAAAATAGACCTGACCTCGCATACTAAACTGGAGCTTAATATTGGAAGTTTTTTTCCAATTCAGCACAAATCACTGTATTTTCTTCACATGATCGACTTTAATCTACAAGGTTGAATTTGAATTCAAGGAAATTACTTCATGTCGGATGAATAATGAACGAATATTGCAGAATTTGGTTGCTTTATATGAAATAAGGAAAAGAGGTCACGATCATATAATCAAGTCCTTGTTACGTTAAATTCGCGTTCACATTTCTCGTTCAATGATCTTCTCCATCAAGCTGTTCCTTACGCGCTGTAGCTCATATCAAACTCAGCGAATCCCAGCCAAGAACATGGAAGTATTGAGAAGCTGGCGGACATCAGATTGATTTTCAGTGTCTTCTGTCAAAGCGAATGCTCGATCAAGCGTCTGTAGTGACGGAGGGAGGGGGATAATCAAGATGAAACGATGCGCGTCACACTCCTCCATTACCTATATCCACATATCGATTCCAGCGCCCAGGGCGTTGAACGAAGATTTCTTACAGAACATCTCCGTTAAGGAGGTGCAGCTCGAAAGATGTCTCAAGAAAAAATTAAAATTCTATATTGTTGCAAGATAATCTTCAAACATTTCAGGCACTAAATCTCGCCTAGAGTAGCAGTAACTGTAAGCAGTAAAGAATTTCAACTACTTATAAACAGAGTTTACTGCACTAAATTCAGCTCCACGCAAAAACATTAAAATGAAATAGTGTCTTCTATTTAGACTATACCTCTACTTTGTGTATAAACACACTTGTGATAATATTACGCGACGAAAATAACCACAAATTTATATTTCTATATTTAGGTCCAAGAATGCTAGCATGCGTAGGAAGAAATTACGTACAAAAGAGCAATTTCTGTTTATTTGTACGAGTAACTCAAAGTTATACGTATTTAACACTTCAAAGATAAGATTCACAAAGGTTTCCATGAATCGTTAATCATATTTCATTAGAAACAGTTATATTTCTATATTTGGAGAACAAGTTGTACAGCATTCTGTGAAGATGCTTGATTTCATGGAGAGATAAACTATGAGAGTAGTTTGAGAATCAGAAATAGATTATTAGTTAAATAGTCACTCGTTTTCTCAACCACATCCTCCCGCTAGTCTCACATCCTAAAAAACCCTTTCTAAAGAATAGAGAAGGTGCAAGAAAAGTTTGAGCCCTAATTTTATCAATCTCGTACCGACAACTTGAAGAACAATCTGTTTTAACCATTTCTCCGATCATGAATTTCATGGTCAATTTCAGTGCTGTTTCATATATTCAGGGTACGTTCCACTAGACGACGGCAACGCTCATGTCGCCTCAAAAATCGTTCCACAAGACGATCGCGGTCTTGACGTTCATGATAGATACGTCACAGATGACGTCATTGATCTCGGCCACTTCAAGCTCAAAACGCCCGCGTTTAAAAAGTGGGTTGAAGCGGTCGTGGCGTTCATTTCTGCAGAAATCGCCAGAAGTTCAAATTAAATGAGAAGATGCCTTTCCAATTTGTAATTTTGACTCCAAGTTATGTCAATTGATTCAAGATTTTACATTCGTCAATAAGATAGATAATTTTATGGTCTCTCTTTATCATTATTTATTATTTAAGAGCGATTGATTTACACAGGCATATTGGATTCATTCCATTCGTATATCCTTTTTGCTACAGGTTAGTTTGATCTTATTAATTATTTACTTTTCGATCCTAACCACAAATTGTCAGTTTATTTGTCATTTAACAGACACTTGCATCGTTCCACTTGAAGTACTAGCCACATCGACCATGAGATAGTGGAACAGCAAAAACCGTGGTCGTGAGCGTGAGCGTTGCTGTCATCTAGGGGAACGTACTCTTATTTCAAAGTGTCAGCTGTCATTGTCAAAGTTGCAGATGTCGGTTATATAAAATCAGCAATGGTCATAAATTTCATGTACAGTTGCTTTAATAGATCCCAAACTTGGCATAATTTGTTTGAGAGTCTCTCAAAGTGTACCGAATAATGATGGTTGCAAGATTTGTATCAGAATGAGCTATAATTCCGCTACATGATTAGAAAAATGTCAAAGTCAATTGCTGTACAACTATATTGTTCCTGAAAGCAATCGTTGTTCATCCAAAACCATCCCAGAATGATAAATTGTCCTCCATCAAGATAATGAAAGATTATTTCAAGAACGGAAGGAAGCTCGCGTGATTTGATGCCGATTTGATGGAGTTAGCTTGAAAAGTTTAAAATATAACAATGAATACATACAGTATTCCGATGTTTGAGTATTGTAAGTTGAGGAGAACTCCATAAATTGCATTCAGAATCAAGATCGAACAACGAGTGATGCCAATTGGTATATTTGTAGTATGTACCAGAACTGGAAGTTATTCTTAGTAGTAGGCTCAAAAATAAACATGATCTCTCCGTTTGAATACGATGAGAAGAATTTACGAAAATGTATCTGTTCATGAAAATTTTCGAAGAAAATGATCCCAACTTATCTACAAGGTGGAAAAATAGCCAATGCCAATAAGTAACCATTGTTAAAAATCATCTTTCATCAAGATGGTAAGGCTCAACTGAAGAACAAGAGAAAGTATGCTCAAATTGATGCCTGAGAACTTAAGGACGTTCACTGGTTAAATCAATTTTCTTCTGATTTTCCTCAAATTGAAAAATTGTGTGAATGAAAATGCCCTCTATATAGTAGTATTCATCAAAATATCGCTATCCATGCAAAATTTAGAGAAATTTGTCGTTAAAGTTGGCGACTTTAACATGGTAGGTATAGATTATACATCGTAAAAAGTGAACATTTTTACTAATATCAAAAGAAGTTTTCTTTACATATCTCTGAAAAAACAATATACTATAGAATAGAATGTGAGGAAAATTTACCATTCAAAATATTCCACCTATCCATATTCATTATCAAGAAAGAGCCATAATAAAAATGTAAACTCTACAGTTTTACGCTGGGAGAAAGAGACATGAGAGAGAGGTTGCAACGTTGCGGAATCGCTCTGCGCGCCTTATGGTCGCTCAATTCACACAGGCACAGATTACGTCTGTCCATGTGAAGCTATGTTGCCGCATCAAACTACGCACACTCCCTCTCTCTCGCACGAATTTTTCTGTCACTCTCTCGCCGAGTGAACGTCCTTAAAGCCACTTTGATGAACGAAGCTGAAAAGTTGCAATGTTTGACTCAGAATATCTTTTACAAAATTGAGAAATGGTATGCAATTTATATTTGGCAGAAGTAATCACTGTGCTAGTAAAACTTATTCATCAAGATAATGTGAACCCAACCTCCAACTGTAGAACAAAAGTGAGCTCAGGTAAATTGATACCAAAAAACTTGAAGATGGATTCATGAAATTCAAAAAGCTTTTGCACGTTTGTAAGACACCAGTCTTGTATCGGTGCCTGAAGATCAAAGTCCAAGAAAAGAAATCCGATCCTCTAAGTGTCGAAGAACGTTTGTACCAAAACTTGGTCAAGTAACAACAACTCCTCTACAAGGTCGAAGAACTGGTAATGTGAAATGGTATACCAAAACGACGAATTGTTCTTCAACGAAAAATTGAAGTTTGCACACATTCTGGAGGATAATTTAGTTTTGAAGCAATACAACATGGAATATGTATATCACCCATCTCTTACGTTCCAAGAATCTATAATGGATTGAAGAGTCTACGATTTCAGTTGCCTCCATCAAAATAGTGGAAAGTTGTACACAGCTCAAAAGAAAATTGAGATTTTAGAGCAGCGAGACATCGACCACATAGTTTCGATCTTGAACCAGGTCTCAGCGATTCTTCAACGTTCCAAGTATCAATAATGAATTGAGGGATCAACAATTTTAGTTGTTTCCATTAAGACGGTGCAAATTAATAGGTTTTAGAGCAGTGGAACGTCACACCTCTAGATCATCCACCATCAATCATTAATGGATTGTAGGGTCGATGATTTTGATTACCTCTATAAATCTAGTGCAAACTCACATAAGCTCATGCGAAAATCGAGTTTTTAGAGCAGTGGAACATCAAATATTTGGTTCATCTTCCGCATAGTCTCACACCCAGTTCCAGCAATTCCTACACGTTCCAAGAATCGATGTTGAATTAAGAGGTCATCAAATTCATACAAAGCTCAAAAGAAAATTGAATTTCTGGATCATCCACCACTTATTCTTAAACCAAGTCCTAGCAATTTTTTTGCGTTCCAAGAATTGATAATGGATTGAAAGGTCAATAATTTCAACTGTCTTAATTAAAATAGTGTAAACTCACATATAGCTCAAAAGGAAATCAAGTTTTTAAAGCAGTGAAACAATGAATATTTGGTTCATCTTCCGCATAGTTTTAAACCCAGTCCCAGAAATTTCTATACGTTCCAAAAATCAATGTTGGGTTGGGAGGTTAACAATTTTAGTTGCATTCAATTCAAGACAGTGCAAACTCATACACAGCTCAGAAAAAATTAGTATTTGGAGTAGTAGTACATCGAGTAGTCTTGAACCTAGTTACAACGTTCCCCCTGTGTTTCAAGAATCGATAATGGATCAAAGAGTCAACGATTTCAGTTGCTTTCATTAAGATAGTGCAAACGTGCACATAACTCAAAAGAAAATGGAAGGTATGTGACAGTGGGACATCTAATTTCTTGATCATTCACCACATAGTCTTGAACCAAGTCCCAGCAGCTTTTCTACGTACCAAAGCATTGGTAGTGGATGCAGGGGCCAATGATTACAGTTGCCTCCAACAGTATAGTGCGAAATCATCAAAAGCTCATAAGAAAATCGAGTTTTCAGAGCAATGGAACATGCAAAATTTGACTCATTTAACACATAGTCTTGAATACAGTTTCACTAAGCTCCAAGAATCGATGTTGGATTGAAAGGTTAACAATTTTAGTTACATCCAGGACATCGAATAGTCTTGAAACAAGTTCTAACGATCCTCCTACGTATTAGAAATCGATACTGTATCGAGGAGTGAACGATTTCAGTTGTCTGCATTGAGATAGTGCAGACATAACTCAAAATAAAATTGAGTTTAGGTAGCAGTGGGAAATCAAATTTCTAGATCATCCACCACATAGTATTGAACCAAGTTTCATCAATTTTTCTATTTATCAAGAATAGATAAATAGATTAAGAAAGCAGCAATTCCAGTTGTCTCAATCAAGATAATATTCAGTTCACCTTCCACATAGTCTTAAACCCAACTCCAGCAATGCCCATACGTTCCAAGAGTCGACGTTGAATAAAAAGGTCATCAGTTTTAGTTACTTTCAACAAGATAGGGCAAAGTCACATACATTTCAATAGAAAATTAAGTATTTGCAGCAGTAAAACATCGAGTTTTACGTAGTTTCAAACCAAGTTCCAAAGATTCTCCTACGTTCCAAAAATCAATAATAGATTGAAGGGTCAATGGTTTAAGCTGTCTTCATGAAGATAGTGCAAACTCACACACAACTCAAAAGAACACCAAGTTTTCAGATCCATGGGACCTCAAATTTCTGGATCAACTACCACATGGTCTTCAACCGAGTCCTACAGCAATTCATCTGCAAAAGATTGAATTCCTAGAGCAGTGAGACATTATTTATCACAGTCTTGAATCAAATCTAAGCGATTCATCTACGTTCATAGATAATAATGGATTAAGGGGTCATCTCACACACCGCTCAAAAGAAAATTGAAATTTCAAAGCCGTATATGGAATCGAATTTCTAAATCATCCACCACACAGTCTTGAACCAAGTCCCAGTATTTTTCCTACATCCCAAAAATCGATAATGGATCGAAAGGTCGACAATTTTAATTGCCTATATCAATATAGTGCAAACTTACACAAAGTTGAGACAAAAATTGAGATTTTGGAGCAGTACAACATCGAATTTCTGGATCATCTAACCCATGATCATGAACCGAGTCCCAAAGATTCTCATACGTTCAAAAAATCGATAATGAATTGAGGGGCCAAATTTTTCAGTTGGCTGCATCAAGATAGTGCAAAATCACATATAACTCACAAGAAAACTGAGTTTTTAGAGCAATGGAACATCATTCACCAAATAGTCTTGTACCAGGCCTCAGCGATTCTCTTACGTCCCAAGAATCGATATTGGACTGCAGGTTACATCACTTTAGCAGCCTATATCAAGAAAGTGCAAATCACAATCTAGCTCAGAAAAAAATTGAAGCTTTAAAGCAGTGGGACATCAAATTTTTTTATCATCCACCACATAGTCTTGAATCAAGCTCCAGCAATTCTCTTGCGTTGCAAGAATCGATAATGGGTTGATGATCAACAATTCCAGTTACCTACAATAAGATTGTGCAATCTCACATGAAGCTCAAATAAAGCTCAAAGGAAAATAGAGTACTTAGAGCAGTAGGACATCGAATATTCAGTTCATCTACCACATAGTCTTGAACCAAATTCTAGCAATTTTCCCACGTCCCAATAATTGATAATGAATGAAGGAGTCAACGACTCCAGTTGCCTTATCAAGATAGTGCAAACTCACATAAATGTTTGCTTCTCCAGGTACAAAATTTTTGTTGTCAACACAAAAGAAAGCCCTTACTTTATTTTTAATTACCAAAATAACGTGTTACCACACAGAGAACAAAAATGGCTTTGGTCCGGTATTCTTGCGGATTACCATCATGTCATAACAGTTAGTCCTGTTATGAGCATTCATATTTTTCTCTAATTTCGAATTCTGTTTGATTCACAGTTTTATGAGTCGGCAAAATTGTGTTACGACTTGAAATTGGTTTCTGCGGAACCTAATAATATATTTATAATCTAATAACATTTGCTCTGACGGCTGTGCCACAAAATTTATTTTCTTATTGTTTAAGCATATTATTCACTCAACAGTTCATTGTAATATTTTGTATATAATTGCGAATTTCTTTAGTTAAGTCTGACAGTGAATTCAGAAAATAAACTGCGCAATAGAAATATGTTCTTTGGATGTACAGAGCTCTCTTATTGAGATAGTTGGAACTCCAGTGAACGATACGCTGCCTAGATCGTCAATATAGATACAGAGCAGAGGACAGTCTCAGCTTCCAGGATCGATACATGTAACGAACAGAAATGTAACGATTGTGAAGTTTTCAGCCAAATGCAACCGTTGAGCGCTCAGCGCGTTAACATCCTGCTGTATTTTGACCTACTTTCCAAGAATTATTTTGGCGTTTGCTCTTATTGCTTTGTTTCTAATCTTTAATATGTAAGGAGAGACAAGTCAATTTACTCTACAGAATGTATAAAGCTTCGTTCCACTATATTTTAATCTAAATGGTATGATTTGAAGACAGATCCAAAAATCAAGTTAATACAACATATCCAATATGAAAAGATTGTCGATGTATGGTGCCCAATTTCTTTCTTATTGCTTCATTCCACTTGCTTATTCCAAGAATATCATCCATTAAGTTCATAACTCAAGACTTTTAAGGGTGTCACATCTCATCATATTGCTGTCACTGCGGGAGCCCTCTCCGCAACCTCATTTTAAGTTCTTCTTCATTTGAAATGTCAGCATGGAGAAGATCTGGCTTATTATTCCACAGGGTAAATATAAGCAGCATTTGTTGATGCAGTTGCCGCATTTTTTCATCCCCTGCCTGTCAAGATAAGATTATGTTTATCTATTTAAACTGGTGTTACGCTAGGGTGCTCTGCAAGGCGATACCTGCTGCGAAAGACCAGCTGGAGGCAATCAGAAGAGTTGGTAATCCAGAAGGATCATATGAAGAGGATGGATGTTATTTTAATTTAGGGAAAAGAATGTAAAGCTCTGGATTACTTCCCGCAAATAATATATAATACAGTTATTTGATTGATAGTAGAATCAATCAGAATATCTTCTAGATAGATTTGCTGTGTTACTGTTAACTGACAGAGTAACATTTCTCTGGAATCATTAGAAACTCATTTGAGTTGCTCAGGTATAGAAGCCGGAAAGAATAAGATTTGAATGAGGCCATGTTCTCAAATGAGGCTTATTCAAAACAGCAATCAATCTTTGCAAGACATCTCTTTGTTTTAATCTCATTTATGCTAATGAAATCATAGCAAAATATGATCTCAGATCCTGCGGATTGCCATTAAGATTATTTGAAGTGCGCCTGGAAGAGAAAGCAGAGTTTACGTCTTTTCACGAAACTTTAGTTCAAGTGGAATGCGGAATGGATATTCTGTATTCCATCCTTCGCTGGATGAGTCAGTGGCCGTTGTTAGCCAAATGAAGCACTTTACACTCCGTTGGACGATAGCGCGTCACAATCGCCGAAGTTGCGCGTGGAAAATCGACGAAAACTTATGCTCGTGGGCGCACAGTCCGCGAACTCGCAAACTTATTCATGGTTATCTTGTATGAGTAAAGTTATTCTACTTTGCGAATTCACTCGAATGTGACTAACTCTGGGTAGAGTTAGAGGGTATTGACTAAGGGTGGGGAGTCTTGATCTGCGCTTTCTGCCGCCTATAAAACTGCTGCCGTTTTATTACATAGCTGAGTGGAGCAAGGTGAGTTTTATGGCACTTGATTCGAGCAAAACTTTGCGAAATATCGTCCCGTTGTATTTATCCTTCCGGAATCCGGAATAGGACGTGCGCGCATGCGCAGACGCGTGTGTCCTACTTATTGCATGATATTCATCCTGGACTGCTTAAGTCTAGCCCCGTTCACGTACTATACTTCCTTTTCCGAATGCATTCTACAATTTTCTCATCATCCCGCTGCTTTCTGGGTTTCTCCCTCATTTCACATTTGTCTCCTACAGAATTCCTCACAACTATTTGTGCTGAAACAGCAACATCAAATTGGCTACACACTTTTATTTCTTTTTTGTTTGGTCGTCACTATTCCGTTCAGTTGGGACAATAAGTGATTGTAAAGTTTCCAGTATTTCTACAAAAATGGCTTGTTCAAATAGTAAGAGTTCTATTCATTCAATTTATACTAAATACTGCCCAATAGTGTTCGGCCAAAGCTTGGGCTCCTATTCCGATCGAGAAAGCACCAATATTCGCCTTTGGCAGAAAAAGACCGAAGGTGACATCTAGTCGAACAGTTCACGTAATCGAAAGAAATATTCAGCTTCAACTTGACTTTAGCTTAGGTGACATCGACGACCGAATATTGACTTCTGCTAACAAACTGGAACAAATACTGATTTGGCGATAAGTGACATGCATTTTCCATCATCACCAGGCCTACGAATAATTTAACTTGTAAGACAGTCAATTATTCAAAAATTGTGAATTATGGCACCAAAAAATCAACTGAGCTGAATCAAAAACACATACAGGGGTGAGACTTATTTAAATCATTCGAAACTTCGAGAACAATAAATAGAAGAAAGCTTTAGTCAAATTGAAGCTGTTAAAAATGGAGAGAGAATCTGAAACGAAGGAAAGACCAAAATAATGATAATTGGAAACAAGGTAGAAGAAAATATAATCAAAATAAGAGAGTTCAAATACGAGCAAGTTGATTAATTTAAATATCTAGGAATTGTAAACGAATAAAGGAGATAAAGAAATAGAAATAAAAGAAAAAATAACGGCAACAAATAAAGCTTTCCACGCGAACAGAAAACTTCTAGAAAGTAAGATTATATCGAAAACTACATAAATGAGAATATATAGAGCCATAATAAGACCAATAACATTATATGCAGCGGAAACAATGTTGATGACAAAAAAGAACGAAGAACAGTTGAGAATAACTGAAAGGAAAATAATAAGAAGAATATTGGGACACCTAAAAATAACAAATACAGAATATAGAATAAGAATGAATCACGAGATTTACCAAGAACTAAATGGAGAAGACATAGTAAAAAGAATAAAACAACAAAGGATAAAACGGCTTGGGCATGTATGGAGAGCCAGCGAGCAAGATACAATCAAGTCAATAATGCAGTGGAGCCCTAGAAGCAAAAGAAGAAAGGGAAGACCAAGATCAACGTAAATAAAAGAAGTAGAAGAAGACTCAAGATTAGCGGGAATTAGAGATTGGAAACAAAAAGAAAACAGAAAATATGGAGCAGCAAGGCCAAGAATATTTAATGTTGTAATGGAGAGCGATTCCCTCCAGAAAAAAAGGATCTAGAAAGCTTCGTTAGAAGCGGCGCAACTCCTCAAGGAGTGTTAAGCCACTATATATATAAGTACTGTTCAATCAGAGATCAGTATATCTGCCGAACTTCAAGCCGAAGTCGATGATAAGCTGTCTGTGTCACTGAAGAATCGCCACGAACTGTTTTTCTTTCGATAGACAGCTCACTTAAGGAAGAAAAACTACGTTTCCCGATGTCACATGTCCACCTTAAAGGTTTTTGGGTGCTTGGAAACAGACACTGATGGTCCTGTTGATTCGCATGGGCTATTCTTCCAGCCTAATTACTTATCATTAAAAGTGTGATCAAATTGTTAATCTTCGGATAACAAACTCGCGCTCTGCTATCATGTACATCAGAGCGTCGATTATCCGAACTAATTGGGAGACATGGGTGTTCGGAAAACCGATTTATTCGGATAATCGAACTGTAAACTACTTTGGTATACTATTCCACTAACAAAACTATATTTGTAATGATATGAGTGTCATTTATCAGTTTAAGATTGAAAAACCAGTATCAGTAGGTGAAGGGGACAGTAGACCAAGATCTAAGACTGGCTGTTCGATTAAACAGTCGTCCGGTTAACCGACGTTTGGATAATCGATGCTCTACTGTACCAACACTCGGCCATCGCACCTACGCCCAGTTCATGTATATGAATTACTCGACTGGATGCAATATTTGGCTTCGATTGAACTCTCATCCATTCTTGCGCCCAAATCAGAAGTACGGCTGAAGATCCTTCTTCCAACCAAAGATATATCATTCTTATCAACGAATAATAAAATAATCAATGTGTTATAAAACACAGGCAGTAATCAAGCTATGGTAAAAATTTAATAGGCAGTATTTGAGATATTTTTGCAGTATTTTGCTCGTTTTTTAAGCTAATACACGGGAAATTTTGGTTGGGTCGAGCAGATCAAAGCTCATATGAGACAGTTTTTCTTCTTTTTCTGATACCACAATTTTTGTTATTGCAGTGGCATTAAATTCCGACGTACCTTAAAAGTCCTTAGACATTTAGTGTCAGATATTTGTAGCATTTTTGCATCACCACGAGCTGTTTTTCGTGTTAATGAGCATTTCAATCAGTTTCGGACGTTTTGTGATTCAAATACAGTCGGGTACACATAGTAACTCACTTGAGACAACTAGACCACGCTTTCCTATAGGTCCTTGATTGTTTGGAAACGAACATTGCTGATCTTATAGAATCGTATAGACTATTTTGCCAGCTGATTGACTTTTTTCCTGATTCCTATTCACATCAAAATAGTCGGGCTCACCATAGCACAAGGTAGTGTAACTGACGCCATAAATTGACAAATCGTTGTGACAGTCAAACGCCGTTGCATCCTGGAAGTTCCTGATATTTGGTATCAGACATTGTTGTCTTTTTAAAATAGCCCCGAGTTGTTTTTCCTGTTGCTCTCAGCTAAGTCAAGGCAACTAAACAAGCCTCCCGATGTCACTGGTTCACCCTTCAAGTCCTCGAATGCTTGGAAATGTAAATTGATGGACCTTGTAGCTTCCAGCTGATGATTTTTCCTCCGATTCCGGATGTATTTAGATCCAAATACAGTCAAACTCACCATAGATCATACAAGATAATTTATTTTCGTTTCCTAATGCCATAGATTGACCAATTGTAATGGAGTCAAACATCGATGCACCCTGAAAGTTCTTGATTCCTGGTACCAGATATTGCTAGCTTTTAAGAGTAGCCACGAACTGTTCTTCCTGCTAATTGACATTTATGGGTGCACTACAGCTTACTCAAGGCAAAAATCAACGTCTCTCAATGTCACTGGTTTATTTTATATGTTCCGATTGCTTGGTAATATACTTTGATGAACCTTGTAGATAACCATGGACTATTCTCCCAGCTGATTCACTTCTACTCGTTTCCGGATGATTTAAGATCCAAATAGGGTCAAGATCACCATAGCTCACATAAGGTAATTCAACTCCGTTTTCTGAAACCATAAATTGACCAGTTGTAGTGACAACCAAACGCTGATGCTCCCTGAAAATATTCAATTGTTTCGTACCAAGAATTCTGGCTTTCTAGAATAGCTACGAGCTGTTTTTCCTGCAGTTCGACGTTTATGGACGCACCACAGCTTACTCAACGGAAAAAAACGCCTTCTGATGTCATTGGTTTACCCTATAAGTCCTCGATTGCTTGGTAATATACATTGCTGGATCTTGTAGATATACATGGGCTCTGCTTCTAGTTGATTCTGTACGTATTCAGATCCAAATACAGTCGGGCTCATCATAGATCACACAAGGTAATTTATCTTCATCTCCTGATGCTTCCTGAAAGTTCTTGATTGTTTGGTTCCAGACACTGCTGGCTTTTTAGAATAACCACAAGTTTTTCTTGCAGATTGACGTTTAACCACAACTCACTCAAGGCTACTAAACAGCGTTTCCTGATGTCACTGGTTCAGCCTATAGGTCCTCGATTACTTAGTAATATACATTGATAGACCTTGTAGCTTTGCATGAGCTATTCTTCCAGCTGATAACGTATTCAGAACCAAATATGTCAAGCTCACCATAGATCACATAAAGTAATTTATCTTCCATTCCCGATGCCTTAAATTGACCAATCGTAATGGAAATTAAATGCCGATGCACTCTTGAAGTTCTTGATTGCTTGGTACAAACCATTGCTGGATTTTTAGAGCTACGAGCTGTACTATTTGCTGACTGACGTTTATGGGCGCACCAAAGCTCACTCAAGGCAAAAAACAACGCTCCCTGATGTCACTGGTTCATCCTATGTGTCCTTGATTGCTTGATAATATACATTGATGGGCCTTGTAGCTTCGCATGAGCTATTCTTTCAGCTGATTGACTTTTACCCAGTTTCAGACGTATTTAGATCTAAATACATAGCTAACACAAGGTAATTTATCTTCAGTTTCTGATGTCATACAATAACCAATCGCAGTGCCAGTTAAAGCCGATGCTTCCTAAAAGTTTTTGATTGTTTGGTACAAGACATTGTTGACTTTTTAGAATAGCCACGGACTGTTCTTTCTGCCGATTGACGTTTTTTCCAGTTTTAGACCTCTTTAGATGCAAATAAGATCAATTCAACTTTGCATCGAAAAGGCAGATAAATTCCGATTGTTTTCCATCAAACATTGCCACGAGATGTTCTTTCTGTTGATTGACATTTTTGTATTCAAATAGGATTGAGCATAGCTCACAAATGGCAATTAATAATTGCTTCCTGAGGAAACAGGTCTACCTATTACACAGACATCCAATTTCGATGCTCCTTGGAAGCCTTCGACTGCTTGGTACCAAATATTGTTTGGTTTATAGAAACTCCACAGCTTTAGTCTTAGTTGCTTTACTTTTTTGCAGTTTTGGCCATATTTACCTCCAATTAGTCGCATGTGATCCCTCAAATGATTCTTAAACAAACTTGCTACCTCGAAGCATCCAAGAGGTGTACATATCTGGAAATCTCCACAACTCGAGATCATGCTTCTTACAGCACCTTGTGCCTCATCCAAATACTGGCGCAATTACGATCAGATTTCTCGGATACCACATTGGTAGCATGTCAAAATCCCGATTACTAATTCCGCTCACGCAGTGGCACAAAGTGCTTTTAGGTTTCCGATACGAGAAGGCAGCACTGCTAGTATTGCACGATTTCTTACCAGACGTCAAAATCCCAAGAAGGTTGAGGTTTGTTTCCTAATTATGTTCTAGTTTTTGGTACAGCTGGTTCAAAATAAAACCATTTGAATTGAAAGTTCTTCTCATTATGCAAACTCCTCATTCTTTCCAACTACCTTATTGCATTTTTGTTGTACAGTTTCTCACCTGTCAATCTCACACAATCAAACTCCTCAACACAAAAGCCCTTCTAGAAGGGGTTATTAGTAACCGTTGAAGAGTTCCATTGTAACCTCTTGACTCTATCATCAGATTCTTGTCACCAAATGTATTTTATGGGATACTCGTCAAAACCAAATTAGCTCTAACTCGTAGAGGTCTCTAGTAACCGTTGAAGGGTTACACTATCTGACTCCAACAAATATTTGGAGTGACGCTAGATAAAACCATCTGATAAAGACTTAGATGCGAATACGATTGATGATATTTCTTACATCAAGAACATATCATAATAAAAATTGAGTTGAGAACCGAGGGAATTTGCGTAAACATCTTCGGAATTGTGTCTTTGCAGTTCTGGACAAACAGCAGAACTTTAGCTATCCAGATAAACGGCTCTTGTTACTAATGGTCTAGTTTACATACTTACTGTCAAAAGTTACGCGATGTTGGACTCAATGGTCTTCTCTTGTTGTTTTCGTCAGTTCAGCGCATTATCAGAGTCAAGATAGTTCTCTGTTGTGGGTAGAACAATGACCCTGATAAAGCGTTGGATAAGAGATATATTTCCAATTCAAGTGAATTGATATACAGGATGTTAACTGCTATTCGCTTAACTATCTCTAATAAAATTTGCGTGATATGACAACTTTCACAAAACTCGAATCTGAATCTAAATAGAGCATAGTTTTCAGATAAATATTTGAATTGTAGAAGCTGCAATTATTAATTTTTTGTTGAAAGAAAAGAACAACGGTGTATTTCAAAGTATGCATAAAAGTGTTTTCTTAATTTCATAAAATTCAAACTTATTGTTTGAGTTAGCTAACCAGCGGTATGCTTACGTTTTGAAATGTAAACAGTGTTTTATCTTCACTTATACTTGTGTACACATTTATGAATATTTAAAGTCTTTGCCACACCAACATCAATTAGTATGAATTAATTATAATTGCTAAATATTAAGAGATAACTCTTTCAAGTGAAGGGTTGTGTACTTTACATCCATTTGCGTCAAGCTATATCGTAGAGGAACACTCGACTTTGTAGGAGCACATTTTCATCGAAATTCGAGTATCTGCTTTGGAATATTCAAATCCAATGTTTGAATTATCTCAGTTCGAGCTAGAATAAATTTCATCGTACAGAATATGTACAACAGCAAATAGATAACTTCGTCTAGCACTTAGAAGATATAGGTGCATTAGTGGTTCGAATAATACCCTTATAAAACTAAGGGAGACCGTAACAAAACATGAAATTTGAATACGCAGTACTTAAACTTGCAAATACTTGACCTAGCTGCAGGAATTACATACAGCACTACTAGCTGATCTCTTGATCATAAACTGAAGCACAACATGCAATAAACTCGCAGCTTTCAGAATTTGAATCGCGGATGGTGCCTAAAATGTTTCAAAAGTGGGTGATTGCATCCCTGTTGCTCATTTGGTAACTTGTGCGTTTTTAAATGCAATTTTAGGTTGACAGTTGCCGATGAGTTCATTGTTAGTATAGTTCATCCACAGTACCGTTTTTATGATTTGGTAAATACACATAAGTCGTTTTCTTGTTCTCCATCGCTTCCGTGTTCGATTAAATCTAATCTACTGATGGTAGCTTCGAGGTTTGCCTGCGTGCTATTACCGATATCCCGAAGTCGGTTTACAGGTGTCGCATGAATTTTTTACCGCTTGAGTTCGCTCTTCTGACCCGAATGAACACAGCGTCCCGCTATTAAGGCATGCGCACGCGCTCTGAGATTATCAATTTGGAAAGTTACGTTTGATTGAATACGATTTATGACGGGGTAGACGCGAACCGGTTCGGTTTTCCGGTCCGTCATTAGGGTAGATTGAGTTAGTACTTCTTCTGGAAAATGGAAAATTTATGAGCTTGGGTTTTCTCAAAATGCATGATTTACAGCGAATCGGAAAGACGTGGAAAACTTACCTTCTTGCTCCAACTGTAAAATATTATTGAAGATTCGGAAGCATAATTTTCATGTTCATAAAATGTGATGACTACTCATTACAACAAAATGATAAACTCATTGCTCATAAACGTACTTTAAGCTCGTTTTACTACCAAAACATCAAGTAATGAACCTACCCTAAACTAAGAACTTAGTTTACGTGCAATGGTTTATTACCGGTGTTATAATTGGACACTATTACATAAACTCAAGTGCCATTTTACCCAAAAATGCTAACTTAACGGTATTAAGCATCCCTTAAACTAAGGGCAGTTTGCCAGAATCTTAAGGGTAGTAATCACTGTTTACGGCAGCAGGTGAGATTAGGTGACCGTATAAATACTCGTACACTTGAAACATGATTTAAAGTGGATTTACACGAGAAGGAAGGTCACAACCTAAATGGTCCGTATGATAAAACTGTTCTTCGATTGGATTGAGCCTCTAATGAACAGAAAATTCTCAAGACCAGAGCTGGGAGAGCCATTATTGCGATATTATATTGATGCTAGGTTAATAATAGTATCCATTTTTATCAAGGCACATAATATACTCTTCTTGAATACTTAACCTTTGATTGCTTGAAAAATCAACAATATGAGGTCTATTCAATGAAAAACCAAACTTATTTTCCAAATTCATCATTCCACATGAAGCTCTTTGGATTTTTCTTCTTCAAGGAACTTCGCTGTTCAACTCACATAGTTTTTGGTGCAGGCTTTCTTTGAAATATACTCCAATTACATGATGAAATTTTTGGTGTCGAAATGGCGTCTGTTCAGCTTTTATTAGAGCTTTAAAATTGAAAGAGCAAGGTCTGTCAAACAAAAACACTTGAGGAGGACAGTCAACTGATTTTTGGCACAATACTAACAAATTAACAAAGTTTATTGTCATGTTGAATGAAAAATGTATTGTCTCGTTACAACTGTGGTCTCTCAAAGTCCTTTTTTGAGCATAAGTATTCTCTGCCAAACCAGTTACTGTGATTCGTTGTGGCCATCTTCAGTAGCAATCTTATTATCAGCAACTTTGTAAATGATTTCCTGATAGACGTTTTCTCGACGTCCTTCTAATCTTCGGTCATTGAACGACAAGCAAAGTTTGTTGCAATCTGATGCGTCAAAGAAATGTTTCAGACTCCAAGATCTGGGTGGTAAGGAGGCTCCAGAAAGACAGCACTTCAATTTCTGGCACAAAACCTGCAGATTGACAAGGCTAAGTTGAAAGGCGCATTGTCATGGTAAAGGTGTTGCCTCGCTACAGCTTTGGTTCTTTTGTACGAACTTGCTTGCGCAATCTTTCCAAAAACCATTCGTAGTATTAACGGTTGACTATTTGACCTCAAGATAGAATGAAATCACGGAGAACGGTAATCATCACCTTCACAAGAAATCGAAACGGTTGTCCACTTTCCTGAATTGAATGTCTTTGCCTGTTCACTATAATGACTGTACTTTCGTCTCAATATCGTGATCAATTTCTGTGACGAGCTTTCATCGTTGGTTTTCTCGAAGAGTTCCTGACAAACTTCAACGGTGTTTCTGCTTTTTGGTCATCGCTCATCGAACGACGGACAAACTTTGTTGAAACTCGTTGCATGCTAATTTTTCTATCAAAGAATAATCCTAGAGTGTGAAATTAGAGAGGTAAGAGGGCTAGGGAGAATAGTATTCTGATTTTTTGCCCAAAACTTTTTGGCAGATCGAATGGACTAAGTGTGTCTCACCACAACTTTGGTTCCTTTGTACGAACTTTCTTGTGCAATCTTTTCAAACACCATTCGTAGTTCTAACGGTTGGCTGTTTGATCTCAAGATGAAAACTCAAAATGCGCAGCTCCATTGAAACTACGGAAAACAGTGATCATCATCTCACAGGGAATCGGAACGGTTGTCCTCTTTCTTGACTTGAATGTCTTTGTCTGTTCACTGTAATTGTGGACATTTCCTGTGACAATCTTTTGGATAAAGATTCATGATCGTCGGCTTGCATAAGTAGTTCCTTACAAACTTCGACGTTACTTCTGCTTGTCGGTCATGAAACGACAAACAAACTTTGTTGCAATTCGTTGCAAATTATTTGATTGTCAAATAATAATTCCAGAGTGTGATATCAGAGAGATAAGAACGCTAGGGAGGACAGAAATCGGTTTTTTGGCACAAAAATTGCAGATCGACTAGACTAAGTGAGCAGATGCATTTTCTTGGTGAAGGTATTCCCTTCGTACAAACTTTCTCAAGCAATCTTTTCAAAAACCAATCTTGGTACTAACAGTTTACTGCTTGACGTCAAGATAAAAACTCGAAGTGCACAGCCTCATTGAAATTAAGGAAAACGGTGAACATCACCTTCACCGAACATCAAAACTGTTGTGCTGTTTCTGGAATCGAATATCCTTTGTCTATTCACAGTTATCACTGTACTTTCGTCTCAATATCATAGTTATTTCCTGGGACAATCTTCTGGATAAGTGTTTTATAATTGTCGGCTCTCCTAAGAAGTTTCTAACAAGCTTCAACAATGCTTCAGCTTTTTGGTCATTAAACGACAAACAAGCCTTGCTTCAATTCGATGCATGTTCATTCTTTTTGTGTAAAATTTGTGAAAAGACTGTAGAAATACAGTCATCTGATTGTCAGCACAAAACTTTCAGATTGACAGGTCATTGTGAAGTGTTGCCACCCCAATTCAAAATGGTGTGCATCCCCTTCACAGGAATCGAGATGGTTGTACTCTCTCTAAAATTGAGTACTCTTTCCCAACTCACTGTAATTACTATACTTTCGTCTCAATATCGTAGCCATTTTTTGATAAATTTTTCATCATCGTCTGCTTTTTGAAAGAGTTCCTAACAAATTACGATGCTTCTACTTTCTGGTCATCAAACGACGGAACAACTTTGCTGCAATTCGATTCATGTCAATTTTTCTGTCAAAGAATAGTTCCAGAGTCTGAAATTTGAGTAGTGCTGAAAGAGCTGGGGTCGGCCAGTAGTCCTTCATCACTTTCACTGAAATTGAAGGCTGCTGAGCCCTTTGCCTTTTTACTGTTACCTCAATATCGTAGTCATTTTGTTTGATGATATTTTGGATAAATGCTCCAGCATCGCTGGCTTCCTGACTAGCTTCGACGATACTTTTACTTTCTACTCATCAAAACAAACTTTGCCGCAGCTCGATGCATGTAGATTGTTTTGCCAAAGGAAAAATTTGGGAGATAGAGAGGCTGAGAATGCACAGTAATCTGCTTATTGACAAAAAATTTGCAAAATGACAAGACTAAAGTGTGCAGGAGCTTTTTTATGGTGGAGAGACCATGTATTGCCTGGTCATCCTGCGAATGTGGTCCTTTTTTGCAACGTTTTCAAATTTTTATTGTGGTCTTATTGACGAGTGACTGTTAGAGCCTAAGTAAAAAATTCTAAATATACAACTTTATCAAGATGAAAGGATATAGTAAACAACTCCTTTGTCGACGATCCTCCTGTTCTCCAGTCATCAAACGAAAAAAACTTCGCTGCAATTAGGTACTTGTCAATTTTTTCATCAAGATTTCATAACATGATCCAGTTTTGATTTCAACCTCTCCTGCAAGTTCCCTGACAGTCAGACAACGACCAGCATCTACTAAATCTTTGATTTCAACCTTTCCTACAAGCTTCTTGACAGTCAGACAACGGCCAGCATCTACTAAATCCTTGATTTCAACGTTTCCTGCAAGCTCCCTGACAATCAGATAATGACCAGCATCTACTAAATCCTTGGTTTCAATCTTTCCTGCAAGCTCCCTAATAGTCAGATAATGACCAGCATCTACTGAATCCTTGATTCCATTTTTTTCTGCAAGCTCTCTGACAGTCAGACAACGATTATTATCTACTGAATCCTTGATTTTATGAATGTGTGTCATCGGTTGAGATTTAAGATTTTCTTGGTCATCTTTAATTAAGTGATGGCTAGTCTTGAATCAGATGAACCATTTAAGACACTGTTTGGATAGTCGAATCCTTGAACTATTCTCAGGCAAGCAAGTTCAAAAACTAATTTCAATTATGAGGAAGATTCATCTACCTTCTTTTTCTGGAATTGATGTAGTGTGTAAGTTCATATTACCTTCACAGTGAATCGAGATTGTCATGCTTTATTTGGACGTGGTCATCGTTTTCAACTCTTTTGCAAATGGATGGCTTCTACAAGAAGTTCTTATCAAACATTGACAATCATTCTGCTCTTTAACCATCAGTCAAGGCTAGAAACCTTCCTGATCATCCTAGTTCAACAAATTGAATCGAATGAACTATTTGGATAGTCATATTTCTTAGCCCACTTTTGAATGAATGACTTTTTCAAGAAGTTCTTAACGAACTTTGACTATCTTCCTGCTCTTTGATCATTAGTTAAGGTTGAAGGACTTCCTGATCATCTTTATTAGACAGACGACCAGTTTTGAATCGGATTCGTGATACTGTTTGGATAGTCGAGTTATTGAACAACTTCTAGTCAAGCAAGTTCAATAACTAATTTAGGTTATAAGGAAGGTTTACCTACTTTCTCTTGTTGGAATTAATATAGGGTGTAGTTCCTATCAACTTCACAGAAGATCGAGACTGTCATGCTTTGTTTGGACGTGGTCATCATCAGTTGAAGTTAAAGGTCTTCTTAATCATCTTAAATCAACAGATGATTTCTTTTGAAAAGGATAACCATTCGTGACCCTGTTTGGATAGTCAAACCCTTGAACTATTTTTAGGCAAACAAGTTCAATGACTTACTTGAACTATGAGAAAGGTTTAACTACTTTTTTTTTAGAATTATTGTAGTGTGTAAGCTCCTATCAACCTCGGAGAGGATCGAAACTGTCGTGCTTTATTTGAACGTGGTCATCGTTTTTAATCCACTTTTGAATGAATGGCTTTTTCAAGAAGCTCTTAAAAAACTTTGACGATCCTCCTGCTCTTCAACCTTTAGTTAAGGTTGAAGGCCTGTCTAATCATCTTCAATCGACAGATGATTAGTTTTGAATCGAATGAACCATTCGTGACACTGTTTGGAAAATCAAATTTTTGAACTATTTTTAGGCAAGCAAGTTCAACAACTAATTCAAATTATGAGGAAGGTTCACCCACTTTCTCTTTTTGGAATTAATGTAGTCTGTAAGTTTCTATCAACTTTACAGAAGATCGAGATTGTTATGCTTTATTTGGACATGGTTATCGTATTGAACCCACATTTGAATAAGTTCTTCACGAGCTTTGACGATCGTTCCACTCTCCAATCATCAGTTGTGGCTGAAGGCCTTCCTGAACATCTTTGTACTACAGATGACCAGATTTGAATTGGATGAACTACGTGATACTGTTTGGATAGTCAATTTTTTCAACCTAGTTTTAAATGAATGGCTTTTTGAAAAGTTCTCAACGAACATCGACGATCGTCCTCCTCTTCAATCACCAATTGAGGTTGAAGACCTTCCTAATCATCTCTAATCGACAGATGACCAGTTCTAAATTAGATACTGTTTGGATACTCAAATTTTTGAACTATATTAAGGCAAGCAAGTCCAATAACCTATTCAAATTATGAGGAAGGTTCACCTACTTTCTTATTTTGGATTTATTGAAGTATATAAGTTCCTAATATCCTCACAGAGGATCGAGTCTGTCGGGCTTTTTTGGATGTAGTCATACTTTCCAATGAATGAGTTTTTTAAGAGGTTACTAATAAACCTTTATGATTCCTCTGCTCTCCAGTCATCAGTTAAGGTTGAGGTCTACCTAATCATATTTAATCGACTGATGATCACTTTTGATTCAAGCAAACCATTTGGGTAGTAAAATTTTTTCAACTGTTTATGGGCAAAAAAGTTCCTAACTAATTTAAATTATAAGACAGATACTGTTACTTTCCCGTTATGGAATGCATGTAATGTTTTGGACTGGAGAGCAGTGGACAAATTAGCAAGTCACAAACACTGTCTGGAAGTCCAGTATAACGATGTTATGTGCAGTTCTATTGTAGTTAAGTCTATGGCTTTACTTGCGGTCCTTTCAAATCCGGACTTACTGCTGGAATCAGACGAACTTTAAACTTTGTTATTTATACGTTGTGGTAATGCGTGCGGTTAACGAAACTCCGACACAGGTCGGGTTGCTCCATGTACGTGACTTATATCAACTGCGGGTAATTCTATACTTCTGTACTTGAAATAGAACTTTGCCTTAGACCATTCAAAAGATGACACTGAGATATATACATATTCTCCTTGAATTACACCAGAAATCACTTCAACCATATTTTTTTCAGTTATTGTGTGGTATTCAAGAATCGTCTGTACTTCAAATGGAACTTTGCTATGAAAAATATTCAAAATGAGTTATTACTAAATGGAAGGTACGAATTTCTAAAGAATTACAATCTGTTGGATTGTTGACAAGTTCAAACAAAAGATCTTTTAAGAATAAATATTATTGTCTTGTCACACAATGCCGAGCTCTTGAAAGAGCAAGAAGAAATAAGTGGGTAGTATCAAGTATCAAGCCGGTAGCATCTTCGTTTGTATATTGGTCCATGTTGGTTCTTCAGTTTACAATTTAGCGATGTTGAATGGGCTTCTCGAGGAGCTGTACACGATAGATCTCAAGTTGTTTATAAGATTTAAGATTCAAGAATCATAAATAACTACTTCATCTAACTAATGAAAACTATTGAATATAATCAATACATTCAGCAAATTCGACAGCAATTAAAAATTTGTTAGTCAAGTGTGCCCTACATACATTGTTCTGAAACCACTAAAGCTCTGACGTAGAAATTCAAACTTAAAACAATTAAGGTTAATTATTGTCCTCGATAATTAAAACAATAACTTGTTGGAATTTAATTTAACAAGTTACCAAATGGGGCGTCTTTCGTGTGCTGCATTGTTTGCATCTGACAGAAATGGTGCTTACTTTCTCTTATTTCTACAAGATTTGTAACAACCCTTTTGACTGGAGAGATTTATGAGCAGTCTATTATCAGATTCTACTCTTCCATAATAAAATGAATTCATAAGTTTCACTTTAAAGTAGGTTAACTAAAAAGACTTTTTAAGAACTATTTGCAGATTTTTTTGGACAAAATCCATGAAATATATTCAGCATTCTCTCGTATTTTCGAGGTGTTATTTGGTCCATTTTAAGCGTGAATGTAGTGTAGTTGAGTCTATGAAATATTGTAGTTTGTAAATTGATCAGGTAATGACATAAATATGTACAAAACAAATCTAAATAATTGATGTGACGATGTTTTCGAAACGGGTGATATGAATGGCCTCTCAGACTTCGTAACCCGAGAATAGGGGTGGGCATCATCTTTCTTCCTCTTTTCACCGTCGTGAGGTGGAATTCAGCCCGGTCATTGAATTCGAAGGCTATCAGCGTCTCGGGGCGTCCCAAGCGAACGCCGTGCAGCCCACGAATAAAAGGGAATGCAAAAAGAACGAATATACGTATGAAAAGAACGTGTAATCGCACAGCTCAATGGAACGACTATTCATCTAAAATAAGTTATTGTATATTGTGCCGACAATAACGCTGCTTCTATACTGTTTTCATAGTTTTATTTCTCTTCAGCCGATAGTGAACTTATTACCTTCCGCACTCAACTTCAGAACATTCCACAAATTCTTATTTCTATCATATCACTAGATTTAGACAGTAAACCAATTTTTTTTCAAATAGGGTTGATTTCCGGGGAAAGCCCCCAATTCCTAATAATATTAATAATTCTCACCTAGATATTTGTTTTCCCGGCTGATCACAGTTCAATGAATCAATAATCTTGTAAAATCCTTACCTGAAACAAAAAAAAAGCATTTTAGAGTCATTTATTTCTCACAGCTTGTTCCAAAAGTCTTTGTGAGGTTAAAAATAAAACAGTAATATGTTCGCCGTAAACTAAAGTGCAAAATTTATACCACAGAATTATCTCTCATATTTCATGAAATTTTAAAGTGGTTTAAACGTTGAAAAATATGGGGCAGTAGTTTCTGTAATCTGGGTATGAAATCTCTGGCAGCAAAAGGACTGCATGCTTAGTTTACAAAATATACAAGGGTGATGTTCTGTTATCTCTGTGAACCTTGTCATAACTAGAAAAGGGTTGACAGGGGTCTCTGCAGTACAGCTAAAACTAGACATCAGAGTACTAATTTCTTGGAATTACTATTTTAATCTATTACAAGTTATTCTCATAGAATTATCTGAGACAGTTATATTTTGCAAGTAAAATGTTTCTGAATGAGATTATTTCAAGGTTTATCAGTTTCCACGATATTATGCAAGTTAAGAACATCAAAAAACACGCGCTGCTATCTAAATTTCGATTAGATTTTGACCTTGTACTGCAAATTTTTGACTTATTGTACCGTCGAGTATCCATGTTCGCTGTATCCTATTCCTTTGTGTGAGTTTCAGTCAAGAAGATGTGACTGTACTAATAATTTGATAAACATTAAGCATGGCATGCTTAGATTGGTCAGAGCGGGCGAGGCCCGTTCGTTAGTTGGGTGCGAAGCACCGCCGATTCAAAGCAAAAACCACTGTTTCAGTGCTACTGACACACACAGCAGTAATGTGAGTAAGCACTTTCCGTAATGACTCTTGATTCAACTCTTTCCAGAGTCATTGAAGATCGCTGCTTCCAAAAATCGTTGCACTGTCTTTCCTTATTAAATTGTTTGCTCTGGAGCGCTATCTTAATTTATTTCAATTTTTGTTCAAGTAGCGCTTCAACAAGAGATAAAAATACTGAACTCTGTTCCTGAAAAATTGCGTCTGCTAGCAGTAAATGCTTTGCCTTAACGTTTTCAGGAGCTTTCACAACCTCTACATGATAATTTATTATCCAGTTTTATATATGAGAGTAGTTGCTAGTATGACCATAATGCTGTTATATTAATTAAGTAAAAAACCGAAGATGGCGCTGTGCAAAGTTTCAGACCTGTACGTCCAGTAGATTTGTTGTAAGAGTATCAATAAGTAAACGATTCTTATCTGTTTCATGAAATGATTGGAATTGAAGGTCATGCTATGATTAAATACTTCGTTTTGGAAGGCTTAAGCTCAACGCAGATGAAAAATAAGTTAGATTTAACATCAAAAGAGTCTGCACCTTCATTTTCGATGGTTGGGAAGTGAACGGCTGAATTAAAAGTGGTCGTATGCCAGTCTAAGATTATGAACGCACATGACGACCAAGAATCGTCGTGATCGAAGAAATCGTCTTGAAATTTAATACCAGACGGCCGTCGACTGAAGGTTCGAACAATTTCTGAGGCTGTAAGCATCTCGATAGATTGACTTGAGCTCGCCGCACACGATGCAATTTTTCAAACAATTTTGCATGCTTGCTCTGATGCTAGAAACTTGGTCCGCAGCTTGGTGTTAGACTTGCCACTAGACTTGTTGTACAAGATAGATCCGGTGCTGTCCAATCAGAACGGGCGACGAAATCACGTGACTACATCAGTGACTCATATGTCGCATCAGTAGAAATTATGACTAATGGAAAAAGTGTGAAATGGGAAAGAGCAGAAGTGGAAGTTCTCATTGAGGCATACAAGAATGTACGCGGTAAATTTGTCGAACAACATATTGAGAGCTCCCTGGCCTTGATTCCTCGTTAAAAGCCACTCTCTTAATTGAAGTTTTTTCTTGTTTTTTCTGTGTCTCCTAATTCTAATGAATTCGCAAGCTATAACTGCAATAGATGCTTCTGCTCTCCCCCGACGATTATTTCCAACAACATCCATATTTGTATTAAGCAAGATCATCAAGTCTACGTTCTAGAGTAAGAAAGAGTGGCGCAGTTAGCATCGTGTACTGCGAAAATAAGTCTTAAACCAAGCGCAGCTCAAAGTGGCCTAGAGAGCAAGGAAAATTTCTGCAAATTGAATGAACAAAATTGCTTCGTGTGCGGTGAGCTTTATTTAAACGCAACCGACGTTCCATCACTGTAGATAAATCTTGAATTCATCACTACACGCCAGAAACAAAGCAGTCCAAAAAAAATGGATCGGAGCAGAAGAAAATACGCTTGAAACAATTCCATCTGACAGAAAAGTCATAGCAACGGTCTTTTTGGGATTCTAATGGAGTAGTACTCATAGATTACTTGAGAAAAGGCAACACTTTATGAACAAATTAAATGATGCAATCAAAGTTAAACGTCCCCATCTGGAAAAAAGAAGGTGCTGTTTGACCACGATAATGCACCTACGCACAAATCTTAAGTTGATGCGGCAAAACTCGAAGAATTTAGACTCCAAATGCTTCCATAAGCCCCATTTGGCTCCAAACAATTCTCTCTGCCCAACTTGAAGAAATGGAGGACGAAGGCTCACTTCAAATGAAGAGGTCGAAGCTTAGACGAACGCTTACTTTGCAGACATAGATGCATTTTATCATTCTGAAGGTATTAAATAGTTGGAACATCGTTGGACTGAATGTATTGAATCGCAAGGAGACTAAGTAGAAAGATTTGAGAAATAATTCCGGAAATATTGCGTTTTCTCCATCAGGTCGAGAAAATTTTGAACTACTCTTGTATATAGATGTTCATTTATTGTGCTTTACCCTGTTATGAATTATGAGTCCTGTTCAAAAATCCCCACATTATTTCTCTGGAAGAAGTCTTGTCTTTCTGATGAACTCCAGAGTTCCCTCTAGGCTCAACTCTTTCACAGTCTTTGATTGTAGTTCATTTTCTTTTGGAAGACAGCTTCTGCAAGCAGTAGATGTCTTGCTTCTGATGTACAACAATTTTAGGAGACTAGTTCTGCATTAATTTTCACGTTCAATCATCGCATAATATCCTGTTATGAATTCCGTTTTGTTGACTTATTCAGAGCAATTGACTGTTCTTTCCTCGAATGGTTCATCCTTGCGGTAGCTTTAATATTCATCACTTCATTTTTCTGGAAGACAGTATGTCTATTTGATAAAGACCAGGATGTCCTTTAGATTCAACTCTTCTAGAGTCTTGGAGAACAATATCTCTGTTTTTGGGGATTTTGGCTTCTAATATTGAATACCTTCTAGCACTGAAGTATAACATGTACAAGAGTATAACCATTTTTGTTACAACCTTACATATTAGATCCTTCAGATGTTTATAGTAACTTGTTGTTGGTCCTGTCAATAACCTGGACATTTATTGGCCTTTTCTTATATAACTCATTTAGGTGATTGTATTAAAATGATCCTATATGCCATATTCTATCAACATTTTATTATTATTATTAGCTGCAACTTCACGAAGACCTCAGTCACCGTGAGTGATAATTTGCGGAACCCTTTGACTCGGGCTTAAAAAACTGAATGGAAGCGGAATTGCATGAAGCGAACGGAGGTCTTTCTACACTATTCGTCGCCCAACTTCAATTAACTTCGCGAGTAGTGTGGGGGATGCTTCAGATTATCTCTAGAATGCTTGGGATTTTCACAAATCCAAAGCGTCCTCTACACTACTCGCGAAGTTATTCAAAATTGGACGAGAAAAATAGTGTAGAGAGGTTCCTCGGTTCGCTTCATGCAACTTCAATTCACTTTGGGCGATTTCCATTCGCTGTTGGTTTTTTGCGCCCAACTCGCGAAGTTGCACATACTTTGAATTGCGATTAACTTTGACGAGAAATTCGTAGAGGTAACTACGCGAGTAGTGTAGTGTATTGCCCCTGAAGATACGTATTTCATTTCGTTTGCTGTAATGCAGTCCTTTCCGAAATATTTAAGTATGCACAGAGCTGTAGCCGGACAGTTACACAAAATGTGTTCTGAAGTTTCCTCATCTTCTTGATAGAGACGACATATGCCTTCAGCCCAACAAATTACATGTAAATGTTATTTTAAAGGACAGTGACCGATTGAGAAATCCGTTAGGACTCTGAGATTCTCTTTATTGAGAGCTAATAGACCTTCTTCAAGTGGCATTCCAGGAGTCCACATGAAGATTTGGGCGAGTCGTTTAGCACGTTTGTCAGTTTGGCCACTTTTCTGGAAATCTCCTCTGCATTTTTATTGCATTCAACTTCCTCGTGCTCTGGCATCCACAACAATGTAACGAGGCTACATTTTGCCAGTTGCTGAAGGGTTTCTTTGCAATGCCAGACTAGACGTTAGAGCTTACTGCCTCTAGGACAGCTTGGCTGCTTGACTTACCTCAGGTTCATTCCAGCACAGATATTGGTAGGATAAATAACAGCTTGGAAAATTGTTGCACTGGTTTGGTTTTTAAAGGTTTCCGTATTTGACATCCTGATTCGAACGCATCCACATCAACCTCTTATTCAATCTAACTTATTTTGAAGTGAACCATTCGTGTATCAGGACAGAAAGCCTTTTAAGAAGTTGGGTTTTCCTGATGTACATAACAGGCGTAGTGAAATTTCTGCTCTTGCCATAGACGAATCATTGAAGTGATTGTGTCAGAAAGATCTTATGACATACGGCAGCTTGGCTGCTTGACATGATGTTACAACATTTCCTCAGGTATATTTCAGCACAGAGAGTGATGGTATTAATCCCAGCTTTGAAGAATGTAGCACTGGTTTGGTTTTTACGGGTTTCCGTTTTCGACATCCTGATCTGAACACACCCTCACAAACCTCTCCACTAATTTATTTTGGACCATCCTTGTATCAGGATAGAGAGTCTTTTAAGAAGATAGGTTCTTCTGATGTTCGTAGCAGGTGTAGTGTAATTTCTACATTGAACGTGCTGCCAAATCTGTATTTTTTAAGAAAAGTCATGTCAAATATTTTCACGATTCGCTCTAAGCTCAACACTTATAAAGTCTTGAAGTATAGTCTTCTAATTTCAGGAAGACTTTGTCTGCTAGTAGTTTAACCTTGTTGGAACCTGGGCATAATTGTATCTGTTCCAGCCCCGTTTAAATATTCATTCGAAAATCTGGCAGACCATGTCTGCTAGCACTTACAGTCTCCAGGAGCTTTACCCTTATCTTAACAACCGCTGCTTGGTGGTTTCTGTTTCAATCTTATGTAATTGTGAATTCATTGCACAGTGTCCTGTTATGAGTCCTGTCATGAGTCCTGTCAGTACATTGACGTTCTGTTCACTCAATCTTCATCACATTACTCCCCTGAAAGATAAAGTCTAAAGTCTCTTCCAGATAAACCTCTTCTAAAGTCCGCTTCTGGAAGATATGCTTCTTGGCAGTGAATGCTTTGCATGACATACCCTTGTTCCACAACTTCTGCATAATTGTTCCTGTTTCTCATGTTCATCCATTGTTCAGAGCTCTGTATGAGTTCAGTCAGTACATTGATGTTCTACTTATCAATTGGAGCTGAATTATCTGTTCTTGCCATAGACGAATCATTGGGGTGATTGTGTTGGAAAGATCTTATGACATATAGCTCTGGAAGTCTTGTTTCAACTCTTCAGAGTTTTTTTAGAAGAATTCTATTGATTCTAGAACAGTCCTGTTGAAATTCTGACTTTTTACTTACTCTTTGGGAGTGAATCATTAGTCATTTCTTTGAATGGTCCATTCAGGCGACTATAACATGTTTAACTCTTGTTATCGAGTACCACTTAGTATATCTTGCGGAAGTCCACAAACAATAAATTTTTTATCTAATTGATGCTTTAATGCAGCAACCATCAGAATCGTCCAAAGTAATGTAATTTTGTTATTGGCTCACATTTTCATTTTGCTTCGAAATACAAGAGAATTAAATTAAATTGTGAAATAATGGAAGCAGTAAATAATAAAGTTTCGTAGTTAGGAACATCGTGGGTTAATATCGAAGTTTGTCGTCCCAGTTTGATAAGCAACCGATAAACCCAACGCACGGTCCATCGACCTCGTAGCACAGATGTTATCATGTATAAATAACTCAACTTGACGGTCAAATTAACAAAAATCTTTTCTTTGGACATAATCCAGGACCAGTCTTTGTGACTTTATATCCGTTTCCAGCCTTAAATCCCTAATCTCCGTGAGAAGATACTCCCAGAATTATTTGGTTGTGGCATCGTGGAATTTTGTACTCGCTGGACATGTTGGTAATATGTCTCTCGGCGAGCCATTGTCATGCTCGTAAAGAAATGGAGACATTGTCTCCTGCAGACTTTATTGCATATTAGCAGGTCTCGGTTGCTGTAATGTTTCATTAGCTTGGACTCGAGAGTTGTACGAGATATTTCATAACGCCTTTGAGACAAGATGTTAGCCAACTGGGAGTTGATACTGAGCTCCGAGGTATCATCCTAAAGAACGTGAACTGGATAATGAGCGGTTCTTAAATTTCCAACAATTTGCTTGATAGTATCAATGCTAACTTTCATATGTTTGAACGTTCGTAGCTTTGCAACAAGAACAAAACAAGCCGTAACAATTATTCCACTGGTGTTATGAAAACAAACATTTGTTACAAAAAAGCTGCAGCGCTGTTATTCCATCAAAACCAGGGAAATAAACATAAAAGTATCCATCCGAGCAACACATCAGTAGCTCGAATCGTTGCTAACTTCAAGTTACTAATAAATCAAGACGAAAGTTTCTACAAGTCTAGTACACAATGCAGATATTAAATCTATCCAACTTTATGTGGTTCTGCGATGTTGAAACAGGAAGCAATGTTGTCACAACTATTTGCACCTACTTTTCTATTATTTCCTGTTAAGCTTTGTTTGATGTATATTGCTGTTTCGAAATAGTTAACATTTTCTTATTTCTGAGATCACAATCACTTTCTCTGTCGAGGTGGTGCTTCTTGAAGCGCACAATCCTTTAAAGGGTTGATTTTAATTTAGATCCTTGGATGCAAAGTTAAGCTTTGGATGTGTTATTAGTACTCTGAAATTGTTGATGTAATTTTAGTCCAGGATTGCGACTTAACGTTAGGGAAGGAGTGAGCAGTGGACCCACCATTCCATGGATGTGGTTTTGTGGTTCTAATCCAACAGCCTATACTTTTGTGATTAATCATCTGCCTGACTTTTACAGGGTTTTGAAGTTTTGCTGCTTCTGTAAGACTATATTTTCTGAGGCTTCATCTTTCTCTCCATGATATCTGCATAAGGGTTTCTGTTCCAATCCCATGTATATGTTTATTTATTGTATAGTGTTCTGATTGTTGATAGATACAAGAGTAGATTTCTCATTAGCATCATTACTACATTTAGGAAGTGAATCATTGTTTTCGATTGCCTGGGTTGTCAGTTGTTTCTGCCTACAGAGCAACTGAGTCTAATCTGATAGCGCAAGTAACTTCCAGAGTTACTAAACATCGTGTCCGTGAGTAACTACTGCTCAAAGAATGGCAAAGAATAATTATTTCAATAACTTCCATCCACAGAGTTATCAATTCGGTTTCCATCCTTATCAAATTCGTCACCATCCATAAACTCTTGTCAACACAGTTATCAAGTTCTTCTCCATCCGTAACTTCAGTCCACATTTGAGTGGTCAAGCCCGTTTCTGTCAGGAACCTGTAGCTTCTACTGTCTTTCATCTTGGAACACCGTGAAAGGAGGAAAAGTTGTGAGCAAGTTAGACGTTATGTGTTCCGTATGTTTTTTGCATTGTATCTGAATAAATGTATGTTTTTCTTCGCTACACGTGTACGCAGTCATTTCAGGAACTCTTACTAGTAGTTATCCCCCATCAACATCGAAGAGTTTCACCGTTGTTGATGCCCGAGTTTTGTTCACAACTCCGTCCGTACACACAAGCGGACAGAAGTTACATCAAGGAACGGATTCGGCAACTCTGTGGGCAGTAATTATGGACACGATGTATTGGCAACTCTGGGAATCACTTGCAGTATCTGCAAAGAAATCGAAGTTGGTAGTTCTGTCTACAGAGCAACTAAATTCAAGTGACTTCCAGAGTTGTCAATAGGTCGTGTCCGTAGTAACTATTGCTCATATTTCGTGATATTTGTGCGGGACGATGGAGTTACGAACGGAACTCAGGTGCCAATAACTGTGCAATTCCTCGGTGCTACTAACGGAAGGATAGGGATACTCAATTGACTATGAAAACGTATAGGGAAGAACAACAAACATTTATTTGGACGCGCTGCAAGAAACACATAAACAGCAGACAAAACCTGCAACGTGGGTACGGCTTCTAACTAGCGTTTTCTGAACAATTTACTTCTCTTGCTCTTACGGGATCCTCAGGGTCCTCAGATGTAGAACAGTTGAAGCTACAGGTTCCTTTGCTAACTCTGTGGACAGAAGTTGCGGATGGAAAAAGACTTGATAACTCTGTGTTCAGAAGTTTACGGATGCGAACGAATTCAATAACTCTGTGTACAGAATTTACTCAGAGAAACGTACTTGACAACTCTGTAGACAGTAATTACTTATAGTCCGTGAGACAGCGCCTAAATTTTTTGTTAATTACCGCTCATTTGAAACTTTGTGAGTGGCTTCATTGTGATGAGCCCGACAACTTTTTCACTCAGCAAAATTCTAGATTTGGGGGCATTTACCCGCGAGGGCTAATTAATTGAAAGAATATTACAGTAATACTGATCTTCACACTAATCGAAAGATTTTTTGATAATAAAATGAAGGAAAAATATTGTTCCACATGAATATTGAGGCTACCCGTGAATCCGACAAGCCGCACTTGTCATAAGTATGTTGGTACTAATGGTAAGTATGTTGGTACTTATGACAAGTCGGACTCACCGGTAGCCTCAATATTCATGTCGGGCAATATTTTTCCTTCATTTTATTATCAAAAAATCTTTCGATTAGTGTAAAGATCAGTATTACGGTAATATTCTTTCAATTAATTAGCCCTCGCGGGTAAACGCCCCCAAATCTAGAATTTTGTCAAATGAAAAAGTTGTCGGACTCATCACAATGAAGCCACTCACAAAGTTTCAAGTGAGCAGTAATCAGCAAAAAATTTATGCGCTGTCTCACGGACTATTACGAGCACGATGCTTTTACAACTCTGGAAGTCCCTTGCGGTATCTAATTTGACTCAGTTGTTGACAGAAACGACTGATAACTCAGGAGGTTGAGCCATAAAGTGTTCGATGACGGAAGTGAGTTACTAAAAATCATCCTTTTGGTGCGACCGCTGAAGGAAAGGATTGTCGATATAGACAATTAGTTTTTATTGTTCATCCTATTAGCTGTAACCATTTAGTAGCAGGTAATCGTACCCAAAAAGGACAAAGAAAGCACCTCAAATTTCGCCTCAAGTCAATATAGTCAAACCAGAAATTTTTTAACTTGAATACGTCTTCAAGTGTGTAACTGAATAATATCCAAGTATTTTAAGCAAACTCTATTCGAACTATCTCCAAACGACTCGTATTCGAACTATAATTCAGCGGGCAATACGGAGAACAGCATTTGAAAGAATAAAATTTGAGTCGATAAACAAACTGGCAATCCGAAATCGAGCAAAAAAGAAATAAGTTTAAGATCATCGAATAGCTTTGGATGGAAAAGAGTATGGCATATGATTTGGACGACTAATACCCCATACTCGAAGATTTTGGAACTGAAATGTTCATTGGAGGCGAGAAGCTGTTCGATGATGCAAATAAGGTTCTAAAAAAGTCATTTAGTGCGATTGCTGGGATCATTTGTGGAAGATAGGAACATGATGACCAATATAGAAGTAACAGTGTTCGGCAGACAGAAGTTTGAGACGATAAACAAACTATCAATCCAAAATCGGGTGAATTTACAATAAGTTTGAGAACATCGAATAACCTTGGAGATAATGGAGTACGGCGTATGATTTGGACGCCTAATACTCTAAGATTGAGGAACTGACAATAATTGGAGGGACAATAAACGACAAAAGAATGATGGTAGAAGTAAGATACTGACCGCTGGGTACTTTATTAAAGTGAAATTGGCAGACGATTCAAAAATGAAGTAATTGTGAACAAGCCACAAGTCATTTGCGCAAGCGCGGATAACCAAGGCTCACTTTATCACGATATAATTGAGTATAATATTTGGATTGGACTTTGTGATATTGACAGAAACTTTTTACTGAATATGAGCAGAAATGAACGTAAAAGTATAGTAATATAATAGATATATTGGAATTTCATATCTTATATAATGGTCTTAAGACAAATTCTAAATGAAGCAGCCCGTTAAGTAGAACTCGGTAGAACTATTAGTATTATCTAGAAGTTGATTGACATTTTACAACTACAATATTTTTCATATACTTGATGGACAGAATGTATCCCATCTTCGAAAAATCCTTCAGGATTGACAAAAATAGAAAGCAACTTTTATTTGCATGGGTATCTAAGAAGTCAATATTTATTTCTGTTCTTATAAATTACAGTCCAGGAATTGCATTTTGCAACAATAATCCCTAATATATACCTCATAGGCACGATGTATTACATCTTTGTTAAATCTTTCAGGATTGACAAAAATCAAAGGGAACTTTTAGTTTTCATGTATATCTGAGAAGTAAATAATTATTTCCGCTGTCATAAATGATAGTCCGAAAATTGAATTCTGCAATAATAATCCTCATGATATGCTTCATGGACACGATGTATCACATCCTTGCTAAATCCTTCAGGATTGACAAAATAATAAGAAAATTTGATTTGCATAGATATCCAAGAAGTTAATAATTATTAGTCCGTGAGTTAAATTTTGCAACAATCATCCTTATGATATAACTCATAGGCACGATGAATCACATCCTTGCTAAATCCTTCAGGATTGACAAAAATTGAAGGGAACTTTTGGTTTGCACAAGTATCTAAGAAGTCAATAGTTATTTCTGTTGTTATGAATGATTTTTCGAGAATTTAATTTTGCAACAGTTATCCTAATAATATGCCTCATGGGTACGATGTTAAACATCCTTGCTGAATCCTTCAGGATTGACAAAAATAGGAAGGAACTGTGATTTGCATAGGTATCCAAGAAGTCAATAATTATTTCTATTGTTGTAAATGATTGTCCGAGAAGTAAATTTTGAAAAAATCATCCTTGTAATATGAATCATGAGCACGAAGTATTACATTCAGAATTAACAAAAATGAAAAGGGACTTCGATTGCATAAGTATCTACGATGTAAATAATTATTTCTGATGTTATAAATGATAGTCCGGAAATTAAATTTTGCAACAATAATCCTTATGATATGCTTTCTAGACACGATGTATCACATCCTTGCTAAATCCTTCAGGATTAACAAAAATAAGAAGGAACTTCGATTTGCATAGGCATCTAAGAAGTAAATAATTATTTCTGTTGTTATAAATGATAGTCCGAGAATTAAATTTTGCAATGATATGCCTTATGACCACGATGTATAACATCTTCGCCTAATCCTTCAGGATTGATAAAAATGAGAAAGAACTTTGATTTGCATAGATATCTAAGGCGTTACTAATTACCACGGTAATACTGTGACATACTATAATAATAATTCTTATTCTAATGCGGGTGCGAATCGCTTCAATTTTATACTTGTTGATAAAAATATTATTGAGGATATTTTGTTCAGATTGAAATCTAACGCTGTAGGAGAGGATGGCATTTCTTTAAAAATGATTCAAATTCTATTTCCTGTGATAGGTGATCATATTACTAACATCATAAACACGAGCTTATTGGAAGGAGCTGTTCCGGATATTTGGAAAGTGGCTATTATTAAACCCATTGCTAAAAAAAATAATTCTGCAACCTTCAACGATTTGCGCCCAATTAGTATCCTTCCAACATTCTCTAAAATTTTGGAAAGAATATGCAATGATCAGATAATGAGCTATTTGTCAGGTAATAATATTCTACCAGGCACACAGTCTGGTTTTAGGCGCGGTTACAGCACTCAATCCAGCCTCATAAACATTGTGGATACAATCATCTCTAATCTAGATAAATCAAATTTATCTGTGCTCATTCAAATCGACTTTACGAAGGCTTTTGATATGGTGGATCATAATCTGCTTCTCGCAAAACTCAAATTTTACAATTTTTCTCCGAGTGCTATAGAGTGGTGCAAAAGTTATTTAACCAATAGATCGTTTTATGTTACTATGTCATCTGAGTCAAAATCTTCTCAGTCATCTTCATTTCCTTTAATGTGTGGGGTCCCACAAGGTTCAATTTTAGGCCCATTGCTTTTCCTAATTTATATTGCGGACATGCCATCTGTTTTACAATATTGCTCAGCTCACTCTTATGCCGATGATACGCATGTCTTAGCTTCATTTAGTCCTGTCGATATCGAGGAAAAATTTAAACTTATAAATAATGATCTGAAGGCACTCTCAGAATGGATAAAAGACAATGGTCTCAAACTAAATGCAGAAAAGTCATCTCTCATCATTTTTGGTTGCAATGATACGCCTAATGTGATTTTGGATGGTGTTATACTGAGACGTAGCTGTTCTATAAAAAGCCTAGGATTAGAAATTGACGAAAATCTCAATTTTAGAGGACACTTAACAAAAAAATTAACAATTGCCAAGTTAAAATTACGCCATTTATACCAATTTAGGGATTTATCATCCCAAGTGAAATTGTGTTTAGTCAACTTATTAATTTTACCTTTGTTATACTATTGTGCCTGTGTTTATCTGCCAAATCTTACGCAATCGGACAGACAAAGAATTACTCTGCTTCAGAATACTTGCCTACGTTACGTTTATGGTGTTCGTAAATATGATCACATATCCCAATACCGTTTATTAGCAAAGATGGACACCGTAGAAGAATATTTGACAAAAACGTATATCTGCTTCATTCATAAAGTTAGATTAACTGGCATTCCCTCCTACCTGCACGAGAAATTGGTGAATAAAAATTGTTACTTCACATTACGTGGAAAAGACTTATATGATGTACCAATTTTTAAAAAAACTAAATTTAAATGTTCCTTTTCGTATTTGGCTCCAACGCTTTACAATGCTGTTCCTTCGCATTTAAAATCTTTGACTGTTGGTTCTTTAAAGACTCATTTGAACGATGTACTGAATATCAAGTTGATAGCATAAATAATTTTAATATATTAATTAGTTATTATATACATATTTTTCATTTCTGTCACAATTGTCGATTTAGATTTAATTAGTCATCAACAACAATTTAATTTTTTATTTTTTTATATTGTTTATTTGTTAAGGATATTAGTTTCTAACAACAATTGATTTATCTTATATTGTTTATCGCTTGCTGGCTTTTTCAATTTGTATTAATTATATTGTATAACGGTTAGGTGGAAGAGCAGCCTATGGCTGAACCTCGCCGTTGACTTAAGTCAATAAAGTATATTATTATTATTATTATTATTATTATTATTATTTCTGTTGTTATAAATGATTGTCCGAGAGTTGAATTTTGCAACAACTTTCCCTATGATATGCCCCATGGGCACGATGTATCACATTCCTGCCAAATCCTCCAGGATTGACAAAAACAAGAAGGAACTTCAATTTGCTTAGGCATCTAAGAAGTAAATAACTATTTCTGTTATTATGAATAATATTCCGAGAATAAAATTTTGCAACAATGATCCTTATGATATGTCTCTTAGGCACGTTGGATCTCATCGTTGCTAAATCCTTCAGGATTTACAAACAATAAAATGGACTCTGATTTGCATAGGTATCCGAGGATTGAATTTTGCATGATATGCCTTATGGGCACGATGTATCACATATTGCTATATCCTTCAGAATTGACAAATATAACAAGAAACTTTGATTTGCATAGGTAAATAGTAAATAATTATTACTGTTGTTATAAATGATAGTCCGAGAATTGAATTTTGCAACAATTATCCTCATGATATGACTCAAAGACACGATGTATAATATCCTTCCTAAATCCTCATTTGAATATTATATCATTTAATTAATAATAATTATCCACTTCTTCGATACCTATGCAAATCAAAGTTCCTTGTTATCTTTGTCGATCCTGCAGAAAATAGCTGGGATGTGATACATCTTGTCCATAAGGCATATCATAAGAATAATAATTATTATTATTATAAACTTTTTAAATCTCTTAATACCCTTCCGGGTGTTCTTGTTTTAATTATTTGCGTTGATTACTATTCTATCTTGTTGATTATCTCTTTCCATTTTTTTCTGTCCCTTGCTAACTTCTTTGCTTCTTGGCCGCTAATGTTGTTTTTTGTTAATATCTCTTCTATATTATTTTCCCATGTCTGTTTTGGTCTTCCCCTTTTCTTCTTGTCTTGTATTCTTGCATTCCACACTGCTTTTGTTTGTTTATCTTCGGGCATTCTTAATAGGTGACCATACCACGCCAACTGTTTCTTTTCTATGACATTATGAATGCTCTCTATTTGTTCTCTTCTTCTTATATCTTCATTCTTTATTTTATCCATTATCGTGACTCCTTCCACTCTTCTTAAATATTTCATTTCCGCCGCCTGTATTTTGCTTCTTATTCTCTTATTCATCAACCATGATTCACTACCATATATTAATATAGGTCTATATGCACTGTTTTGAATAGTCATTTTTGTCCTTTTCGTTATATGTTTATTTTTCAATATTATTTTGTTGATTGCATGAAAATTCCTATTTGCTTGGAATTCTCGTATTTATTTCCTGCTCTAAGCTTCCTTTATTATTTATTGCTGCCCCTAAGTTTTTAAATGTTTCCACTCGCTCTATTTCTTTCTCATTCAGTATTATGTTTATCCTCAAATTCTCCTTTGATATGACCATTACTTTCGTTTTTTCTACATTTATCTTCATATTATGTTTCCTTAGCTCTTCGTTCCATTATTCTAAATTACGTTTCATATCTTCTTCACTCTTTGCCATCACTGCTAAGTCATCTGCGAACGCGCATTCTGATAATGAGATCCTTTTTAACTTGTAATGTCCAACCTCTACCTTTTTTATTTTATACCTAATATTCTTCATTATTTGGTCTAAAAATATAATAAATAGCAATGGGCTTAAAGCTCCTCCTTGTCTTAATCCTTGGGATGTTTTAAACTCTTCTGATGTTGCGTTGCCAGTTCCTATGTAGTTGGATGTTGTTTCGTATATGCTTTTTATTGCTGTTAAAAACTGTTCTTTTATTTTTCTTTCTCTCAATATATTCCACAACTTAGTCCTCGGTACTCGGTCGAACGCTTTTTCCAGGTCTATAAATGTGATATACAGTTTTTTGTCCGTTTCCATTGTATTTTCTATCAAGTCCCTTATAGTGAATATGTGGTCTTGTGTCGAATGTCCCCTCCTGAACCCACTTTGCGATTTTTCCATTGTTGTTTCTATCGCAGCTCTAAGCTTGTTTTCGAGTATTGCTTCGTAAATTTTCGCTGTTGTGCATTAAATTGATATGCCCCTATAATTCTCACAATTTTTATATATTATTATTACTGCTTTCTCCAAGTCTGAAGGTATTTTCCCTGTTTTCCAGATTATGTTTAATATAAGCAGCAAAAATCTTTTTCCTTCTTCGCCCATATACTTCAATTGCTCGGCATTCATACAGTCATGTCCCGGTGCTTTGCCATTCTTCAGTTTTTCAAGTACTCCAATTAACTCTGCTTCAGTTATCATCTCTGTGCTTTCATTTATACTTTCTGTTTGTGGGGTCTCCTCACTCTCTGTTTCATTAGTACTTTCGTCACTTACTAGTAGGTCTTTAAAATGTTCTCTCCATCTTGTCATTATTTCACTATCCTCTGTCAATATATTTCCTTGTTTATCTTTCAGGCTTTTAATTGTTACTTTTTCTCTTTTACTTCTCTTAAAGGTTCTATAAAATAGTTTTTGGTTTTCGTTGAAATTTTGTTCTAGTGTCTTTCCAAATGTTTCCCATGCTTTTACTTTAGCTTTTTTAACACTTTCTTCAACTAATTTCCTTTGTTTCTTGTACTCTTCGTAGTCACTATCGTTCCCTGTTTTCAAATATTTCTTCCATATCAGTTTCTTCTTCTTAATGTTGTCTTTAATTTCTTCATTCCACCAATGTGTTCGTTTCCTATTGCTTTCGTCGCTGATTGTACCACAGGCTATTTTGGTTGCTTCTTTTATTATATTTTTGAAATAATTCCATATTTCTTCTACATTATTTGTTTCTTGTTGTGGAGTATTGCTTATTAATTCCTTTATGATTTTTAGCTTTAATATTTTATTTTTATTTTTTGATGTTTCCTGTTTTTGCTGTACCTCTTTCTGGTATGTGATACATCTTGTCCATAAGGCATATCATAAGAATAATTATTATTGTTGCAAAATTTGGATTATCGGACTATCATTTATAACAACTGACATAATTATTTAGCAAGGATGTGATCCATTGTGCTCAGGAGACACATCATAAGGATTCTTGTTGCAAAATTAAATTCTCGGACTATCATTTATAAAAATAAAAATAATCATTGACTTCAAAGATGTCTATGCAAACCAAAGTTTCTTCTTATTTTTGTCATACCTGGAAAATTTAGCAAGGATGTGATATATCGGGTCCATGAGGCATATCATAAGGATAATTGTTGCGAAATTCAATCCTCGGACCTCGGACTATCATTTATAACAACAGAAATAATTATTTACTTCTTGATACCTATGCAAATCAAAGTTCCTTTTTATTTTTGTCAATTCTAAAGGAATAAGTAAGGATGTTATACAACGTGCCTATGAGGTATATTATATGGATAATTATTGCACAATTTAATTCTCGGACTATCATTTATAACAACATAAAGAATTATTTACTTCTTAGATATCTATGCGAATCAAAGTTCCTTTCAATTTTTGTCAATCCTGAAGAATTTAGCAAGGATGTGATCCATCGTGCCTAGGAGGCATATCATAAGGATTATTGTTGCAAAATTCAATCCTCGGACTATCATCTATAACAACAGAAATAGATAGACAACTGGTTCATCCGATATCGGTTAGTAAGTTCGACAACATCGACTAATCTGGAGAGAATAGAGTAGGACGTATAATTTGGGCGACTAGTAATCAAGTGTTATGGTACTAAGGATAACTGGAAAGACAGGATCAACAAAATAATGATCCTTGAAAGAAAAAAGCTGTCCGATGACGGAAGTGAGACACTAAAAATCATTCTGGTGGTGTGATCGCTGCGGTAGTTTATCTAAAATCGGGTAAAAAACGTTAAGTTCCAGAATATCGTCTAATTGGGAGAGAATAGAGCACGGCGTATGTTTTGAACGAATAGTACTCGAAGGCTATGGAACTAATGATAACTGGAGGTACAAAACTCGACAGAGAAATGTTTTCTAGAAAAGAAAGGCTGTTCGATGACGGAAGCAAGATATTAAAAATTATTTTCACAGTGTGTTTGCTGAGATAGTACATAAAACAAAATGGAAAGAGCAGAACTCGACAATACAAAGTTTAAGGTGATGAATGAACTGGTCCGTCCAGAACAGAGTGAATAAATCAAATAACTGTGAAGAGAATGATTTTGATGGCTAGAAATCGAAGACTATGGACAACTAAAAGACATAATTCATCAGAAACAGATTTCTTGGAAGGGACAGAAGTTCGGCAATAATCGATCACGAATTTCCAAAATCGCTGATGGTTTTGCATATTGTCCTAATGAATAGGCAATCAGTCAATTGATAACATATTTTAATTTACGAGAAGGTCATACTTTATGTGTGTGATAATTATGAATGAGTTTGACGAATGAATTCATCATTGTCCCAAATAAATAAATTTTGACAACATCAGTAACATTTCTTGTGATATTATGTTCTAAAAATAAAATTTAAGCATGTGAAGTGATGAAATTTCATATCCACTCAATTATTGCAATCCTCGTGCCCTTCTGCGTCAACTAGTACGGTTTAACGTTGCTTTAAACAACTGGAAATAGAATGTAATCAGAGAATCCTGTAAAATCCTACAAAGTCACGCATTAGGGTCGTATCACCGTGTGCATTTCTTCACCCGTATCATTCCAACTTTGCTTTGCGCCCTCTTCTTGCGGATCCGTGTACAGCATGCATTGCGCTGACACTTTTATCTTTTTGTTTGTGGATCGTCTCGGGTTCCCTCTGATGTAACGGTAACGCAACATAACATGGCAAACCTGAGGTGCTCTGATGCTTCGTTGCACTTCAATGCAACCCGGTCTTGTGGGGAATTCTTTGCAGCTGAGAGCATTTTTTATGAAATTTTTTTGAGGATGTGGTTTCTTCCACTTATGAGAACGTAATTCCTAATTAGAACACTTTAGAATTGAGTGAGCTTTCCAATGAATGTATGAAAGTAAATTTGAAGACCGCATATCCTTATCGATGAATGATTTTCTATTTATTTTCGTTCTTACAGTCCAAGAAGATCAATTACACAAAATAACCACGTGGCATGAAAATCTCCAAACCCACTCAGGGTTATTACCTCAAAACAGAAACATACGCAGCCAGTTTACGATTCCTTTCGTAAATTGTCCATCTCCTGGCTTCGCAATGCGTCCTTCAACCCAATGACAATCCTACAAAGGGATTGGCTGGAGATGAGAACAAGCACGGCGGCAAAACCGAGATCTGCAAGCCTGCTTTGAGTCTAGAAAAACGAGAACGTGCTGTATCTGCGAGCAGAATCTTCCTTTTTCATCTAAACTGCGCTCGTTCGGAGCTGGATGTGGAATAAAAGTGTGCTTGAGTTTTCTAGTCATGGTTGCAAGTGAGAATAGTTGCATATTTTTTATATTTGAGGAATTCTACCGAGGATTGATATCACATTATTTTTTGCAGTTTGAATTTAGAATCAGTTCTTGGAGATTTGTGACAGGAGATTGAAGCTTTATTTATTCTTATTCAAATTTACTATGAATATGTAATAATTCATTGTGGAATAATAGAGTTTTTGAGTATTTGATGAATTCTCTTGTTGAATTGAGCTTCAATGTACACCCCAATACAATATAAAATATGTGCATGAATTAATCACAATTTACAATCAATACTTTTATTTGTTCCCGGACTATTTCATGAATAATTCTTGTTTACATTCATTCATCAGCTTGTTGAAACTTTCGTGATGCTGAAAATCATTAATTTGTAACTGAAAAATTAATTTTCAGGTCTGTGAATGGAAAATGGCTCCATTCCAATACATTTATGTAGACTTTTCTTCAGAAATTATGATAATTTATAAGCAACTTCATATTTAATTTTTTCAAGTCAAGAAAATCGTCAAAGTCAACTCTCGAATCGTTCTTTGTCATCGTTCAGATCGTTTATACCACTTTTATATTTTCTATTGCTCCTAAAAAATAATATATCTTTAAACATTCCACGAGAAACTGCCCTGGTAGTCAAAAGAAACGTTTAATATAGTCCTGCGTAAGTTTCAATATCGACAATCGATTCAACATCGATTTGAAACCGATCGAACACCTTGTACATTCTCCTGGAAGCATTTTGTGCTCGCAATAACAAATTTTGCTTAGAAATTTTCGTATAAATCAGAAAGAAACTTTTCCAGAATTGCATCGTCGTCAGTCTATTCAAAATCGATTCCAAATTAATCGTATTGCCTGAGAATTGTCTTGAGAGCTTCTAATGCCCACATCCAAACTAATAACTTTAGGCTCAAATTTTATAGATTTTCCCGAATTTATGACAAGCATTAAGATTCTTCTTTTAGAAGGTACGGTTATCAATCGATTCAGCATCAATTTGAATTGTATTAAGAGATTCAAGTGCTCCAAATCTTAAAGATTTCGCTGAAAAATCATTCTAGAAATCAAGTTGAACGCTCGACATTATCTTTCCTAAGTTGTACCAGTCAGTCAACTCAAAATCGAGGTCAAATCGATCCAACATTCAATATACTATTTAAAAATTGTTTTGAGGGCCTCTAGTGCTTGCACTAATGATTTCAAGGACAAATTTCGCCAATTTTTTAATCAAAATTATGAAAAATATTGAACACCGTTTTTCAGAGGCTATGCAGTCATTATTCAATTCATCATCGATTCAAATTGTACTAATTGTTTCTAGTGCCCTCAGTAATACAAATTTCGTCAAAGAATCATCATAGGAATCAAGCTATATGTTCGACGTTGCCTTTTCTATGTTGCATCATCGTCAGTCAATCCGAGATCGATCTTCTATCGATCATATTATTTGTCAATTGTCATGAAATATCCTACTGCTTACAATAATACTTTTAGATATACATTTTGATGAGAAAATGTCTTCAAAACCAAACATTGCCTCTCAAAAGTCTGATCGTCGTCATCGATTCAGCATTATTCGTCAATAGTATCAAGAGCTCCAATTTCTTCTAGTTATATTCAGACACAAATTTTGTTTACACATTTTGTCAAGAAATCGTCTTGGAAATCAAGTTGAACGTTCGACATTGCCTCTACTAACTTGTATTATCGTCAGTAAATTCAAAATCAATCCCAAATAGATCATACTAGTAACCTGTCATTAAACCTTTTATTGCTCATAGTAATACTTCAAGATACAAATTTTGATAAGAAATTGTTTCCGAAATCAGGAGTCTGATCGTCGACATTGATTCAGCATTGATCGAAATCGGTCATATCACTTATAAATAATGTAAGAGCTTCGAGTGCCTTTAATAATATTGTCACAAATATGAGATATTTGTAGTAATTAGTTCACATAATTATTTATTTGAATTCGTTGTAACTGTAATCCTAGTTAGTATTGACACGGTCGATGTTCAATTGTCGGACATGATTGACAGGCTATGGTCACTAGATGTTCGGTGGTTGCCAGGCAACAACTGTTAGACAATTGAATGACTCATTGTCGGCTTAAGTATATAAGAGCACAAGCTAGGAGAGAAATTCATTAATTCAGTGATTCAGTACAAGTAACTGTGAGCGATATTGTGTTCATACGTGTGTATATAGAAATACTGGCACTGCAATCATTGATTATAAATTATTCACAATAAAATTTGTGACAATATATTCAGACACAGATTTCGCACATAGATTTCACTGAAAAATCATCTTAGAATTAAGACGAACGTTCAAAATTGCCTTTACAAAGTTGCATCATTGTCAGTCAATTCAAAATTGATCTCAAATCGATAATACTACTTGTGAGTTATTGTGAAATGAATTACTGCTTACGGAAATACTTTTTGATACCAATTTTGATGAGAAAATATCTTCAAAATTAAATAAATTTCCAAACATTGCCTTTCAGGTGTCTGATCGTCGTCATCAATCCAGAATTGATTCAAAATTGATTATACCACTTGTCAATAGTATTAGGAGCTTTAAAAGCATATAGTAATATATTCAGAGATAAATTCCGCACACACATTTCATAAAGATATCGTTTAGAAATTGAGTCGAGCGTTCAAAATTACCTTTCCTAAGTTGTATCATCGTCAATGAATCAAAAATCGATCCGAAATCGATCATACTATTTGTCTATAACTTTGAGAGCTTCAAATGCTCACAGTAATATATTCAGACATAAACTTCGCACACAGATTTTACTGAGAAATCGTTTAGATATCAGGTCAAACGTTCAAAATTAACTTTCCTGAATTGCGTCATCGTCAGTCAATTCAGAATCGATCCATAATCGATCATACTACTTGTAAATTGTCATGAAACATATAACTGCTCACATTAATACTTTTAGATACAAAATTTAATTTAAAAAATGTCTTTGGATTCAGAAAAAACATTAAACATTGCCTTCCAGGAGTCTGATTGTCGTCATCGATTCAACATTGATTTAGAATCGATCATACCAGTTGTCAATAATATTAAGAGTTTCAATTGCATATAGCAATATTCAAACACAAACGCACACATTTTTCACTGAAAAATCGTTTGGAAATTAAGTCGGACGTTCAAGATTGCCTTTCATGAGTTGCATCATCGTCATTCAATTCAGAATCGATCCTAAATCGGTTATACTACTTTTAAATTGTCATGGAACATCCTGCTTCTAACATTAATACTTTTAGATACAAATTTTGCATAGAAAATGTCTTTAGAATCATAAAAAACTTCAGGCATTGCCTTTCAGGAGTCTGATCGTCTACATCGATTCAACATTGATTTGAAATCGATTATACCACTTTTTAATAGTATTAAGAGCTTCAGTTGCTTGTAGTAGTATATTTAGACACTAATTAGGTTGTCTCCAGAATTGAGGAAAACTTCAACATTGAGATTCAGAAGTTTTCTCGTCGTCAGCCAATACATCGTTGATCCAGCATCGACTATACCATTAGTAAATTATCTTAAGGCGAGTGTCTTGGTGTAGCATGGCTTGATAAAAACTCTCATTTCATTTTGTTATTTACTTCCCTATCATACCACTTAGAAACCTAATTCAAAAACATTTTGAAAGAAATAGAGTGTTTACACACAAATCTCACCTTACTTTTTTGATACTATTACCCATTTGTTAAATAATTGTTGTAAAAGTTACAACAAATTGCTGTATTTCAAATCCAGTTTTACGCGATACTAAGAATCAATTTCAAATTTCTACTTCTGAGCCCGTGTACAGAATTTTGTGAGCTTCAAACACGGTTTTTTGAAAAAAATTTGTAGTGTATATTTTGAGTAAATTCCATAATAGTTTTAGTGGATATTCGAATATTTTGTTAAAATTTGACTACAGCGAGTGGCGACACTAAGTGAGAGAATTATGAGTTAAATAGAACTCCGCCTTTGGGTTTATGACACTACCTGCTAGAAACTGGATTTTAGCAAACAATTCAGATTCACGAAATTCTTAGCTTCAAAACTAAAAATTCAATATTGAACTAGAAATTCAGTAACAGCGTTGTGCTATCAGAAATTTTTATTTATTCAAGGGAGAAATATTTGAATTGAGATGGAATTATGGTTCTATTTGGCTTTTTTAAATCTCACAAAGCTTTGCAACTTGAAATTTTGTGAAGAATTATACAAATCAGTAATTAAAGCATTGTTTCCGAAAATTATTCTTGTTTATAGTTATAGTAAGACAAAAGGGATTAAAGATTAAGATTTTTGAAGTTTCGGAATATAATATCAATACAATAAGTCGTGTAAGCTATTTTCCCCAGTATGAATTTGCGGGAGATGTCATTGCAATTGCGAATGAAATTTGTAAAATCAAAAATAGTATATAGTATGTACACTTTGAGCTCCAAAGTTTTTCTGACTCGATAGAAATTTGGATATAGGTACCTAGTTGATATCAAAGATACTGTCACGTGGACTACTGGAGAAATTTGAAAAATAGTAACTCAATTTCTCGCAAATAACTTGAAAACTAAGGATTCTTACGGTATTTGTAATATTGAGGAAAATTCTTTTCTTTTGATTGCATTTTTAACAGAAGTGTACTTCGGAATGCATCATAAAATAGTAGTTTTATTTGAATAATAATTTATTATTTATTTCAATTCAGGTACATGATTCTCTCCTCCGTTCGTCTACATGTTTAAAAAACGGATTACAAATCGTATATTTCATTTTGTCGTTATTTTGCCTCAAAATACTTTAAAAATGCTTAAAAGCGTGCAAACAGGCGAAGCCGAATGGAAGGGGTAATAGGCTAGCCAATCGCACGCACGGACCTTTATCCTTACGTTTGGATGCATTTTTTATTCATTTTGAAGCAAAATAACATCAAAAATATATATACATTTTATAATACACATATTCTACTTTAAAAATTAGAAAAAAAAATGACAGTCGACTTATTATTCAAGCGAGTATGCGTTGTACAAAATGTCACACAAAAATTGTAATTATACAAAAAAATACTGATCCGATATTGCCCAATTTTTACTCATATATTCTACATACTATTTACTATTATGTTGCAAGAGCCCTATAGTATAACTAGCAAATTGATAAAGCTATTATTTTAAGAAAAATAATGACTAATCAAATCAAAGTTTATTTTCGAGGTTTTTTAGTCATGTTCGTCATTATTTTGCCTCAAAATACTTTTACTTTTTTTTATTCTGACGAATCATCACGTTTTAGACCCTACTGGAACCGAAAAACATAATTTTAATAAAAGTAGGTCTGTCGGTCTGTGTGGAAGCACAATAACTTGAAAACGCAAGAAACGCCTATGAATTTTCGACGGAAATTTTATATTTAAATTTTTGATTAAAAATCCAGGTTGAAGTTCATACATAGAGAACTTTTTTCAACCAGTGGTACTTAAACTTAATTGATGGAACTTTTTAGTTATTGGCGTTTATTTTATAAACGGTAGTATTTATCATAAAATATGAAATAACAAAACTAATCTTTAAATAATTTCGCACAGCATTAATCATCAAGATTTTTCTAAATTATTGGTGATTCATTTGTTATTATCGAAATTTTAATTATTATAGAATTCGTTATATTTCTTTGAGCTAGAGAAAGAATGAGAATTATTATCACTCATATTATGACATCACATGCAAGCGTTCGTCAATTGTTTTTCAAATTAAGTAATTTTGCTCTATCATCTCTGGTATCAGAATAAAGCTCTTGTGGAGATAATGCTAGCAGAAGTTTTAAAAATGATATTTAAACGATTATCAATTGTTTATATCACAAATCATTTACATGATGTCTAGTTTGGTATCAATTTTAAGCTGTCGGGAAGATAAGCTTGGTGAATATCAAAAATCAATAATTAAGTAGTGAAACCTACGTTACCATCTTCAAATTACACTTCCGGCGGTCAAATGTCGGAACTGTATATTCCAATTAATTGAAAACCTCAAAAATCTACAGAAGAACTCTTCATTCACAAGAATACTTATTTTATGTGAGGATTAAAAAATAACCGCCATCAATCACTGCTGTCACTTCAATAAAGAGCTTTTTTTATAGATTTTTGGGGTCTTCATTAATCCATTAATCCCCAAAAATCTATGAAAGAATTATTTATTTATAAAAATACTTATTTTATGTGAGGACCAAAAAATAACTGTCATCTGTCACTTTAACAATGACAGCTGTCACTTTGACAATGATAGCTTTCACTTTGAGATATGCAATTAATTGATGCGACACTCTAAATTTCTGAGAATGAATATTTTCTAATTCATATTGATAAAATCTGCTGTGTCCACCACAATCCAGTTTGGTATCAATTTATAGCTCTCAGGTAGATGAGCTTAATAGGAATATAAAATAAATAGACAGTGGAGTCCACTTTACCATCTTTGAATTACACTTCCGACGATCAAGTAACATAACTGTTCGTTCTAATGAATTAAAGAACCCGTAATCTAGATGAAGACTCTTCATTTTCAAAAATACTTATATTGTAAGGATTAAAATATAACCGCCATCTGTTACTATAACAATGACTGCTGTCATTTTGACAATGATGGCTGCCACTTGGACAATGCCAGCTATCACTTTGACAATAACGCTGTCACTTTGATAATGACAACTGTCACTTTGGCAATGACAATTGGAATTGACACTTTGACAATTGGTACGACACTCTAAATCCATGAAACAGTGATGAAACTTATCATGAAATTTATGATCAGGGAAAAACTATGAAGGCCACAGCAGATTTTGATATTTTCATAACAGATTAATAAATGCGGATTTAAAAAATTAATTGTCAAGATATCAATAATAATACTTTCTTGTCTTGTCTTGGAAAATTGAAAATACTCCTTGTCTTTCAATTTCAAGACAAGTTCAAGATTATTTTCTGATTCTTGTGTAACACTAGAAATAATTGACATTTTATCTTTCAAAAGATTTATGACTTTTGAGAACTTCCCTTTTTGTCATGAAATAACCAATTGTGTGGTACGTTCAAAACCCTTGAAAGCTGCGACATACGTATTAGACAGTTAGCATTGCTCACTGCAATGACGTATATCGAGTGCTTACTACTTACTAGGGAATGCCCTAACACACCTACTTTTCTTCTCCCCCCTTTACACTTGCAAGACCGGAGATGGTACAGGATTGCAAGACACTCGCCTTAAAAGCTGTTGCTGCTAACAGTATGTGCTTCAAGCTCAAATGTAGCCGAAGATATATCTTTGAAATCGAGAAAAATATCAAATATTCCTTTCCATAAGTGGCTTCTTCGTCAATCGATCGTCTTATCGGTTAATTTTTTTGATAGCTTATAATGCTGAAAACATGCAATTTGGAAATATTTTGAGAGCTAACAACAGATTTACAAATTAGAAAAACATCCAAAATTGCCTTCCAGAAGCTCCACCGTCATCAATTTATAATCTAAAGCGATCATATAACTTGCAAATCATTGTAAAAGATACTAATGCTCAAGAGAAACATTCAACATTGTCCCGAAGAAGTTTCATTACGTTTAATCGATTCAATATTGATTCAAAATACATCGTATTATTTGCAAATTGTCTTGAGAATTTCTGGTGCTCACAAAGATATCGTCGGACGCAAATTTTGCCATTAATTTCGCTTGAACATCCAAGCAATATTGAGTATTGCCTTCCAGAAGTTTTATGGTGATAAATCGATTCAACTGATTCGGAATCGATAATATTACGTCACACACTGCTTGAAGAGCTATTAAAGCTTCTTCGCGAGCAACATTCGATATTAAATGCTTTAATATTAGAATTCTTTTGAAGTAAGCCAAAAAAAAAAATGATTGAAATCGCTTCATATGGTAAATCAATTAGTCAATAAAAAAACAGCTCGATAAAAAGCATTAATTCGAGTCTGTTTACAATCCGGACCTGGGGCACAAAAGGGCCTGTCAGTGGGGGTAGGGATGTACTAAACCGCACACAACAGCACATCAAAGCGGCCGTGGTACTACATGAGAGGGGCATTAAATTATTATGGCTAATTCCGCACCGGGATAAGTGTACAGCGACATGTTTATTTTAATTTATGGAAAGCATAAATTTTTTAATTTTTGGGAAGCTAATACTTCCGGTTGGTAGAAGAGGAATGAGTCAGTTGCACTAAATAAAAGGCTTCCAAAATGAATACGTGTGGAAAAAAATATTTTTTTCTACCTTGATGTCTCATATATCATTATTCAACACGTAGAAATTAAGTTTATGCGATAATTTCTTCTTATTGAGGCCTATAACTTTCAATGTAAAGAACAACATTTCATATTATTATTTGTAGAACAGCCGCTTCATTCTTTAAAACTTTGTTCTAAATCCAGGCCTGCTCCATGTCAGCGTTTGTTTTATTTACGCACACAAATAGCCCAGTTTTAATAAACTTTTTTTATGGTTTCCAGTCGTCGGCAGCGGCGCGCAGATGGTTCATATCTCTCACTGTGGTTGGAAATCTACAAGAGATGCTGCCGTCTCGTCGACAGTTTGACTGTCTAACTTTAAGGCAATTGAAAAGAAGAAAACTTCAACATTTTTAGTGACAAATCATCTCCTTCATTCACACAATAATTTAATACATAAACAATCACAATTCAAAGTACCTAATCATTTATATTCCTATGAGCTCCCTTCTCCTCTTTTAGTTCCACTTTGAACTATCCTTTAAAGTTTTAGAAAAAAATGTGAGGTTAAGAGCCAATTGAGGTCTATAATAAAGTTTCAAGTCAGTAGAGTAGAGTAGACTGAGTTTCTGGTTCCCATTAATCAGGTTGCTTCTTATTTCAAACAATAAACCAGATTGCACCAATATAACATTTCTTAATAACTTCGGAATCAAAAGATACAACTGTTCAGAGGATTCTTCATCGGTAATTGATCCTACATAGACTCTGAACTAATAATACTGTAATGTTTATTGCTTGACGAAATCTAATTTCTAATTGAATAAAAGTCATTATTTAATAATCTAAATGAAATAAAAGCTTTATTCTCCTTATGTCACTAATAACACTGTATTTATTTATTCGTCACTTAATTCTAATTTAAACAAGGGCACAGATATTTATATATCACTATTTATATACACTGTTTACTTTACTGTTCGATATTTATTTCACAAGTACTACCCTTACTACTGTACTGTTCTACACGTCTTTTGCTTGGCCTTATAAAGAGAAATATCGTTTTCTCGAATTTTCTATCTCTCGACTCTTTCCATTTCTAGAAATCACTAGAGGCTTCCATTGGGAGGGGTGATGTGCTGCGACGCGGTGCGGCATAAGCGCGGACGAAAAGCCCCTCCCAATACTACGTCGTCTTTACGAGCTTTCCCCCACTCTCGCACGTCACAATACTATCTTAAGAGTTACTAATGCGCATAATAATACCTTTGAACAGTTTTCTGGGAAAAAATGCCCTGTAAAGGGAGAAGAGCGTTCAAAATTGCCTGTCATAAGTTGCATCGTCGTTATTCTATTCAACATTGGCTCTAAATCGATCAAACAAATTGTGAATTGTTTTGAAAGCTTCTAGTTTTGGTACTAATACCTCAAGTTATAAGATTCGGTAGATATTCAAGAAATACATTTTATATTGCTTTCCAGAAGTTTAAACAGATTATAATTAATCCAGAATGTATTAAGTCATTTCTAAATTATCTCACGAGCTTTTTGAGTTCTTAAGTATCAATAAGATGCCCTCAAAACCTGAAAAACTATTAAAAATCACGAACCAGATGTTTTATCATTGTTAATCGACTCGATACTCATTCAAAATCGATCTCATCCTTTGAAAATTATTTTAGGAGCTGCTACAACCCACATTAATATCTTTAAATAGAAATTCTGGTGAACAGAAGAATTGACAACAGTACCTTTTCTTAGTTTCATTACCGTCAAACGATTCATCATCGATTTTGAATAAATACATTACTGATGAACTGTTTTTGGAACTGATAATACCGAGTGATCAAAAATGATTGTCCGTGCCGCTTTGCCGCCTGCTTGAGATAGTGACCTTCAAGTGACAGATGACAGTTCCTCTGAAAACACTACTCTAACCTAATAATTTGGTAGAATAATAATAAATTCTCAATAATTAGTCAATAATACAGCTATTTACTTACTTTTTTGTTTATTGAATCAGATTATGGATGAATCCGTCATAAAATATGCAAAATATACGCCACTGTGTTCTTGAAATATCGGGAACGTAGTTTTCAAAACAAATAAATTTATACTAACTTTATTCCATGAAGATAGTTTTGATCATAATGCGAACTTTTGGCTGTCACCTGTCAGACAACCATTATTGATCACTCTGTAATAATTTGGACACAAATTTTACACGAATCAAGGAAAGTAACCAAAAATGTCTTCCAAATCCAGAATTGATGTAATAATTTTTGAAAAATTATGAGAACTATTTAATATCACGAATTAGAAGTATAATCGTTGTTAATCGATTCAATACTGACTCAAAATCGATCATACTCTTTGAGAATTCTTTTAAGAGTCGCTACAATTCACATTGATACATTCAAACAAAAATTCTGTTGAAAAAATTCTGGTAAGTAGAAAAATGGACAACATTACTTCTTATTAGTTATGTATACTGTCGTCAATCGATTCAACATCGATTTCGAATAGATACATTACTGGTAAACTATTTCAGGAGCTTTTAGTACATGATAATAATAATTTGGACACAAATTTCACACGAATCAAGAGGAATAACAATATTTCAAATTCAGAATCGATCTGACCATTTGTAAATTGTCTCAAGAGCTTCTCGAGCTCACTAAAATGGCATGAGATATAAGCTGTACCGATAGAATGTCCCTGAAAGTTAGAAAACTATTCGACATCACAAATCGGAAGTTTTATCGTTGTTAATCGATTCGACACTGACTCAAAATCGATCAAGGAGAAAAATTACCATTATTTTTTATTAGTTGCACTATCGTTAGTTAATTTAACATCGATTTTAAATCGAGTGTTAAAAATAATACTTTTAGACACAAATTATGCTAAGAAAAACGTTTGAAATAAGAGAAATAACAAACAATGCCTTCCAAAAGTCTTTTAGTCATCAATCGATTCAACATCGATTCTTAGTCTTGTAAATTGTTTTGACAGTTTCTAATGCTTATAGTTAAGCAACTTTGGGTAGTTTTTACTGTATTAAATTCACCTAACGAGATATCCGTTTTGAGCATCCCTAAATTCATTTTGACTATTTTTGGCTTGATGTCGGTACGTATGTTCGTGCGTGCATGCGTAACTCGCAAATCTCAAAACTGGTTGAACCTATAATGTCGAAATTTTGTATTTGAGACTGGTATAGGATCTAATTATGCATGCACCTCGCATTATTGTTCCAATCGTCTGTACCGGAGGTGCACTTTACTTGAAACTTTTTTCGAATTTTTCTAATAAATCCAGAATGATCAAACGTAGAATGTTGAAATTCAGTATTCATACTTGACGTTGTATCAGAATGGTTATCTGCTATTTTTGTAAGAATCGGCCAGGCCAGAAGTGCACTTTATTTGAAACTTTTCTTGAATTTCTTGCATAAATATAGAATGATCCGCCATAGCATATTGAAATTTTGTATAAAGAACTTCTATAACATCTTATTGTACATCTTGCATTATGATTGTGATCGGCTAAACCGGAAGTGCACTTTACTTAAAGCTTTTTTTCTAATTTACCGCATAAATTCAGAATGATCAGCCATAGGATACTGGAATTTAGCATTTGAAATTGCTGTAGCATCTTAATGGTCATCTTCTATTTTTATAACAATCGGCTGAGCTGGAAGTGCACTTTATGTAACAGACTTTTTGAATTTTCCGCATAAATTCTAAAGAATCAGTCGTAGAATATTCAAATTTTATACTTGGCACTTTTATAATATCTAGTTGTACACCTTGTATTATAATTGCTATCGACTAAGCAGGAAGAGCACTTTATTCGAAGTATTTTTTGAATTTTCCGCATAAATCCAGAACGATTGAACGTAGATTGTTAGAATTAAGTATTTAGGACGATTACACCGCCTAAATGCTTATATCCTATTTTTATCGAGATCCACCGAGCCGGAAGTGCACTTTACTTGACAGTCTTTTGGAATTTTTCGTATAAATTCGAAACGATCAGGTGTAGAATATTGAAATTTAGTATTTGAATCTGCTGTAGCATCTGAATGATTGCCTACTATTTTCATAACAATAGACTGGACCGGAAGTGCTCTTCAGTAGGAATTTATTTTTCAATTTTGCGCATAAATTTAGATCTGTTGGTAGTCGTAGAAACATCGTATTATATATATATATATATATATATATATATATATATATATATATATATATATATATATATATATATATATATATATATATATATATATATATATATATATATATATATATATATATCCAATGATGTATACAAGTAAGTCACGTGATGTTTACGTCAGATTTTTTATGTAAAAGAGTCAAGAGATAAATTCAGGACTAAAATTAAAATAGAAGGAGAAGCTCTAGAATAAGTCGAAAATTTCAAATATCTAGAAACAATATTGACCTATGACGGCAAACTAGATGAAGAAATAAGAGAAAGAACAGGAGCCACAGGTAGACTATTTAATGCGTTGAAGAGCACCATACTAACAAATAAAAGAATACCAAAGGAAATCAAAACACATGTATACAAAAAAATAGAAACCTAAACAACAATTGAAAGACAACGCAGTAAATTAAACAGCACAGAAATGAGATTCCTGAGAAAAATAGAAGAGAAAACAGTCTTGGACTGGATAAAAAACAAGGAATATTGTTCACTGATTGTAAAACCGATAGAAAACATAATAAAGGAGGGACAATTAAGATGGTGGGGACATATACAAAGAATGGGAGAAGAAAGAACAACAAGAAAAGTGTACTAAGCAAGAATTGTAAAAACAAAGCAGAGAGGAAGACCCAGGAAAATATGGAAAGAGAAAGTGGAGAGTGCACTGGAAAAGACGGGATGTAAATGGGAAGAAGCAAGCAGAGGAAAATGGAAGGAGGTATGGAAGCGGATACCAAAAGAAGAAGAAGCGGAATACACCTTGAAAAGTAGATAGGCTTTAAAGTATTAAGTAAGTACGTTCGTTTTTGGATCCATAATTGTCTTGTTGGTCACTTCGTCAATAATTGCAGAACTTCTACACCTTTGGTCAACAGTAATACGTCGTCTACAAGGTATTTGAGAACAGTAATACGACTGACAACCCTACGAGTGATCTGGTAAAACTGTATTGTTCTACTTGTCTAAAAAAGTGTATTTATCTCTTCCAGATGCCCAATCCGAGTTACATCTCCCAAAAATCACCACGTGGTTTGTGAGAGCGCCATCAGTGTTACGAGAATGGAACTTCGGAGCTAAGAACAACGTCTCGCCATCAAGTTTTGTGTTAAACTTGGGGAATCCGTGAGAGTGACCATTGAAAAGTTGAAGCAGGCCTGTGGAGAACATTCCTTATCAAGAGCACAAGTACAAATCATTTTTGGAAAACAAAGAAAACGTTGAAGATGAATCTTACCAAAGGAGACCTTCAAAATAAAAGCCGACGGAAACATGAACGTGTGAGTGCTCTGTGAGATCAGACAGTCATTGAACAATAAGAATGATCAGTTATTAGTTTAACCGTACATCAAACTTTGACCTGAGTTCTTGTGACTTCATTTTATGCCCGAAATTGGAAAATGTGTTAAGAAGAGGTCATTTTAACACTTTGGAGAACATCCAGAAGAATGTTGATGCCTTTCAGTGCTGCTACCAAGAATGAGAACTTTGAAGGGAGCAATATTGTTTGCAAAAATAGAGTTTGGTAGATAAAAATCAGTCTCACAACATTTCTCACACAGCTCGTATGTTCTAGAAGATAGTCTGTATCAACTATCCTGCGAAAGACGGGGTTCTTGCTGCTTCTTATGATAAATAATTTCGGTTTTATACTATGTTATCAATGTACCATTTGTGATTATTATACAAAATGTTTGTCGACGGCGCAAGCTTTTCTACCTCCGTGTTGTGGGCACATGCTTAGCCTTACTGGGGCTCACGATCCGAAAACAGAGTATCCATAACCGAACGCAAAAAGCAGATGTGTTTACTCGACTGAGCAGCATTGCAGTGCCTAGAAAAACTCCCCCTTTGCACCGAGACGAGATTATGTGATGGGAAGAACGTGAGTTTTTGGTAATGCAAGTTTTTACTCAACAACACTGGAAATATGTGCTGCTTATAGAAATTATGAGATTTTTTGGCTTAGAACACAGTTACGTGTCCCGTTGGAAATGAACAAAACAGATGTGGCCTTTTATTAACTTTGGTACGGGAAGTTGAATTGGTTCTTGTTAACGTTTTTACAGCTTGAAAAAGACGGATTTATTTGAGAGGCAATTACTTTTTTCATGTCTCATTTTACTGATTTTCGGCGGCTTGTTTATTCTGAATGTAGCAATCGAATTGAGATTATTTTCTTGACTCCAAGTTACTAATTCAAACATCAACTTTCTAACTCTGTCTAGTCTGCAAGCGTAAGGGATGTTATTCCATCATCATTCAAATTCCAGCACTTGAGACAAACAGTAAACAGGTTCCATCTGTTTAAAGTCATAGAAACCCAACAGTGGAATGTAGTGTTGGTTTGAATGGTGGTAGAAACGCGGGTGGTCCTTATCAACCCTGAATGTCTCTCAGACTCCGTTGTTGTGAACAGTCGAGGGATCTATGTCTTTCGTGTCACATTCAGATGCTTCCAGGTCAGTTTGCTCCTCAACTCCATTATTGTCAACACTACCGAAGTTGAGAATCGAGCTTAAAGAATCGTTGTCTTGACCACTTTGAAGAATGTCGTCTAGTCCAGTCATATCTTCGAGGAGATTAATATGTTAGAGGATGAAGGTCTCAATCTTGCTTTTTACTTTGATTAAGTTAATGGATGTTAAATAAAAGAGTCTACTTCGAATTACAACTGAAACGAACATGTACTTGATTCTAAATTAAGTCATGATAATAATCCTTTACATATGAATATTCATTGCAATAAACTCTCGCTTTTACGACTAATGTAAACGTCGCAAAATGCCATTTCTTGTTTCTCTGCAACATTACAATGAAAGTAGATAACGTCTTGTTAAGCCAAAGTCATTTCGTTTGAACTTACTAATCAATGCAACAATGTGGTTAGTTTCTGAACGCATCTTGTTGCAGTGCATACTAATTAGTGCATGAAGCGCATTAACACGAACAATAATTAAACAATTCATTAAACATAACCCAGTGTATAGTCAACATAACCCAACCTAAACTAACATTGCACTTTACATTTCTCATAGCTCGAGGTTCGAGGTTTCAACACAGGAGGCGCTGCTGTAGCGATGTTACATCACATTACAGCATGGTTTACAGGTTATAGATAGTGTATGAAAGACGACGCATGTGCAACGCTACCAGAACACCTCAATGGCTCACATGTTGCGTATAATCAATTTGATCTAAATTGATGGCCATCCCAACCATTTATCAATTGAATTTGAATATGGTAACAATTGTCTAAGAAATGATCTAGTTTAGCATAACCAGCAGTGGAAGTCTGTTCATAGACATTTATCAAACCTTTTTTCATGGGTTGGTATAAAGCCCATTTGACATTCAAACACTCCTGTTCTGCTTCATTCTTACTTCTAGTCCTGTTTATACAAGCTGCTCCAAGAAACCATCAATTCATTCATCTATATATATACCAGGTGACCACGTATTTTTTCCGACACTTGCTTGACGTGCATTTGCATTCGAGTTGTTTTATCCACGAAAGAAATAATTACTAATTGTTTTCATTTGCGATTTCAGAAATAATTTGCTACAAGTGACACGAAACCTAATGATCTCAGTTATCCCGAAGATTAATTGCAGAATTTCTTGGAAAGATTTATCTTTGTTTCATTAAATTATTATTAATTTATTCATTCTGGTATTCTGCTGATAATTTTGCAGAAGTTTTATTTTTGAACCAGAGAAAAATTATCTGGTATCAGAAGATTTATGAATTTTAACTGTTTCATTTAAAATTTAAAAGAGAAATTAAATCCGACGAAAAGTAAATATCATTTTAATTAAAAGCATTCTTGTTCTCTCTGTATACTACGTTCTTCGAGAATATGTCTAATAACTGTGAGCAAATTCCAATTTTGTATCAATAAGACCAACATTGTTACCTGACGTATATTTGATCCCTTGTAAGGTTGTAAGTTTGGTTTGGCTCTTATTGAAGATCCTAAGTTTCATGAATCAGAAGATACCATCAAGCTCAATTGATGTACCAAATTCTATCTCTTTAATCGTGCAACTTTAGAATTTATAGATGTGCCAATTTTATTGCTTCCGACATCCATTCACTGATGACCATCATCGCCATTAGAGTACTTCCTATAGTCCTATGAAGCTAAAATTTGGTATGCTGACTGAATTTGAAGAACAAGGTGAGAAAGAACTGCAAGATCTGTAATTTTCTTCTCCAGCCCCTTTAAAACAGTGAGGATGGATGTGTTTACAAGGGCTTTTCCTCAATGTTGAGAAAGGTCAATGCTCAAAAGTGGAATTAAGAAGACAGGTGAAGGCAGAGATGTACCAGAGCTTTGGTTCCCCTCTTCTAATTTACAATCGCTCGCTGACGAGATGCTATGTCAGTTGATCTAGTTCCTTTGGACACCAAATAGAGAACTGTTCATCATCGTTTTGCTGGTGGGCCACTATGAATATCAGCATACGTCACTGGTAAAAGCCAAATGTGACGACTACCATCTATTTCAAAAGCTGACAATTTTCATAAAACCCGAAATGAGTAGCAAGTTCTTATGGAACTTCAAACAGAGGATTCCCGTTCTGGTATTCTAGGGTGTCTAGGCCCGGAAAGAATTGTCGTCAGGTCGGTCATTACGAGAAGTTGCATAAAGCCAAATGCTGCATAGAACTGCGACTTTAGCTCGTCGAGTGAGTAAAATGACATTCACAGCTCGAGTACTGGCTTTAAATGAGTAGCAACTTGTTATAAAACTCCATACAAAGTACTCCCAGTCTGGTACTCTGGTATAATCGTCCAGGCCTGGAAAGATTTGCCGTTAACTTGGTCATTACGAGAGGTTGCATAAAGCCACATGTTGCCTAGGAGTGCGACTTCACCTAGTCGAGTGAACAACATGACATTCCTTAATAGCCAGTAAACATGGATCTTATCCCACCGCCATCAATAGATCCCACTCAAGCTAGAGTACGAGCAAGGAAACACTTGCAGCCTATGATGAATTTGTCTTCGCGGCTTCGCGCTGGTACTGAAAGTATCCTTGAGACTCGAGAGACAAAACGGTGAAGACTTAATGTGCTGTTTTGCAGAGGTTCTATGAGATTGGCTTCGTCATCTGCAAAGCACTAGCTTATGGAAGCTAGATCGTGGCGATTCTCCTATCTCGGGAGCTTGCACCCTTATGTCTAGATGACAAAACCTTAATTTAATTGCAAAGGTTTTCAATCTGTCACCACGTGGTAATCGACCAAATACAGATAGGCTCTCAAATCAGTCATTATGAGAGGTTTTGATTCCAACAGAAGTATTGGGCCACTCTGGCGAATAAGATGCATGTCATCACAGTTTGGATGATAGCCCAAGAAGCCAGTTAGTAGAATGATGAGAATGACTTGCCACAACTAGATAGGGCCTTGAGCCTCCAATCCTTGTCATCTTGATTTAGATCTCATTTTCATAGAAGAACAATCTGATTTGGTCCTTGCCAAGTTCCAAATAGAAATTGAAATGGTGAATTAACTTTAATTATCAAGTCAATGTCAATGCCAATTCATTGTGGTTGCCCCACAGATTGGCACACTTTCGAGAAAACGCTTGATAGCTTACTAGGGCCAATTATGTAAATTTAATTGATTTTCTTTATCCTTGCCTTCGCGCAGTTGTCGACGTAATGCCAAAAGGTGAAACTATGAAAGATTTTGACCATTACTTGGCAGGGATACCAAGGGATTAGTTCTGCTCTCTTCGAAGGACTAACTAGTGGGAGGTAGGACGTGCTGATTCTCTCACTTTGGTGGAAGACACTTTCACACTGATGTGACAAGACTCCAATTGATTATCTACATTTGAACGGTCTTAAGTCTTAAATCAACCAAACTTCAGGTTCAATATTATGGACGATTTTGGGAAGATAGAAGTCTTTGACGTCAAAAGGTATTGCTGTCTATAAATGCTGTGCTACATCAATAGTTTGGCTAATATTCTGCATAATAAGTCAGTTGCATATAGATAGTTATCTGGCATACTTATCAAGAGCCTGTTAGACAGTTTTTCTTCTATGACGAGCTTTGAGTGACTAATCCAATCTTTGATTTCGTGCAGTTGTAGACCGTCATGCCAAAAGGTGGAATAGTGAATTATATCGTATACTGTTTGGCAGAGATGCCAAAAGTTTGGCTTTGTCCTATTCAAAGGACTAATTCATGGAAGCTAGAATGTGGTAATTTTCTTACCTTTCATGCCAAGGTAGAAATATCTCTGTCAAGTATCAACCTGTTGCAAAACTTTCAATTTGGAAAAGACCAGATTCGAAAGTGTTTGATTCAAGGTCCGTCACTATAGGAGACTTGTCGGAGGTGAAAATTTTGACTTTGAACAGGCATCAATGCCTAGGACTGCTGCGTCACGTTTACAATTCGGGTACTGGTTTGCTTTGCCAGCCAGGGTTGCTTATTTGTCAGTTCAGCAAATTGATACCTGTGACGAATTAGATCGACTTTGCAAAGATGGCGACCATAGTACTAAGAGGCAGAGATTCCATGCATTACTTGGCAGAGATGCCAGAGGCTTGGTTTCATCTTCTGCTACAGAATATCTGTTGAAAGCTAAAATATGGCAATCTATTTACTTTGGTGGCTGACGACTCTTGAATCTAGGAGATGGCACAATAAAAAAAATCAATCTGGTACTGCCCTCTTGTTGGGTTTCATAGAAATCATACCATTCTGCAGTTCTGTAGATGTGAAGGTAGGAGAGAGTTGGCTCTAGTAGGCATATGCCACTTTCACAGTCAGTAGGATATAGATAGTATCCCGTCTTCAGCATTAGGTCCAAATCATGCTTGCATACTTAGGATGGAGCCAATTGAGCAGCTTTTATATCCAATCTCAGCCTTCAAGCAGATGCGGATTGTAATACCGAAAGATAGAACTGTCAAACATTTTGTGTACTGCTTGATTTAGGCTTCCAGATTGCGCTTAGGTCCTTCGATTACCACATCGATGATATATTGGTACTAAGAGAGACCCTTCTTTTTGAAGGCGATATGAATACTCACAATTAGTGGCTTGCTTCTAATTAGAGCTCATGACGTTCAACTGTTAATCGATCACAAAATTTGACCATATTCCTACAAGAATTGCTTATGGTGATCACTTTTGGGAAGTGGACTACAAAATTGTTGGTTCAATACTTCAAAATTATTCAGCTCAAGAGACTAAAAATTTCGGAAATCGGAGTGATTTGCTGTTATAATGTACTCTAATCTCCAGCATGAGAATGATTTATTCTTGTCTATAAGAAGTTTCATCAGTTATTTATTTTGCTTACAACATACCAACTGAACAATTTGTAATGAGCATGAGAATATACGAAATGATAAAAGCGAACAAATAACCACTGCTTATGGAATGACGTAGAAAATTTGCATTATTCATTATGCAAACGTTCGTATTAATTCTATTCCACATCAAACAGAAAACTCGATATGTAAGAACAGCGAATTGATTGAGTTTTCTGGAATAATTTTCCAAGATTGCACATACAATATTCATATTTACTTGAGAATGTACCTGTCGTTCGTACAAATAGAAGAGGGTTGTTATTCAATTTTCGATGATGGAAAGAAGAATCTTGGAGCTTTTTGGATCTCAAAAGTACTTTTCCTTCGACAGTCAATAGTCAGGAAAGTGGTACTTTCACAGCCTTGGCTGCGCATTGACGTTTTCCTGAACAACTGCCATTTTTGAGGAACCTGACTTTGGCTCGTCGTTAAGACTTATCCGTCTATGCTTAAGTTCTCCACTGAGAAACTGTCGACTGTTGTGGTACTTTATTACTGAAAACATTAACCAACTCAGCGAGGCACTCTAGTTGATATACTCAATGCCTTCTGATTTCATGGTTAGTTTTGCGAGTTGCATTTGATTGCAGCTTTTTCTTCATGAAGAAAATCCAAGTGAGGAACATAATAGCGTATGGAATAATGCTAAACGCTTTGGTAGTCGCCTTTACAAACAATGCATTGTTTCGTCAGACATGAAGTAGGCATGACTGGGATATGGGACGATTTTAATATCATTTAGTAAAACGATGCATACGGGGAAGATGTGGACTAACTCAGCTTTTGTCTCGACGTGAACCTGACGACTATTGTTTCCAACATACGTGAGTAAAGTGAAGTCTGTCACGAACAATCATTGCGCTGTAGTGTATTTCTTGTTGAAATGGACTTTGTGTTGAAATGTTGAATATTTGTGACGTCTTTTGTTAGTATCAAAAAAACAGCAAATGCATACAGTTTTTTACTGTTTATTGTAAACAATGCAACTCATCCAATTTTCAATTGCTTTTAATTCACGTAATGAGAGTTGGCAAAAGACTCAACCACTGTTTCATATCAACTAGGTTAAAATAGCCAAGAGGTGAATCTCGTTACGAGGTAATCTCATAGCCACACCTGATTAATTCTCAGAACGTCGGTTTGTTGCGGCTAGAGCCCAAGTACAACGATGCATCGCTGCTTGAGAAGACACAACGGCCATTGTCCTCCCATGGAGGGCCGCATAATTAATTAGAAGCCGCGCTGACGTCACCGGGCCTCTCCGACACGTGTACGAACAAGTTGTGGGACCGAGGACCACAGAACGTGACTTTAACACGTTACTCCTGTTGTTTAGTCTTATTTTATGTAAGGATTGCCGCTGCATCCAAGCATTCTACTTGCAAATTGAAGAGCGCTGAATATTGGATGAACTCTTACTTATCCATTTTTAATGAACTTCTTCAGAATGAATAAAGAATCAAATTAAATCTGTTCTACTTTTTCATTCATTTGGATTCGAGTTTACAAGTTATTCGCGAACAAATACTCAATATTTTGATTTGATGGTTCAAATTTTAATATCTTTGGCTGAATGATTAAACTGTGATTTTACGAAATCACGGCGGTCACTTGGCTTATCAAAATATTAATTATCTTCCTGTCAATAATAATAATAATAATAATCCTATTTTATTAAATTTCATGAATGGAGACAAACAATTAGCATCTATTTGTGCAAGTCCAGGGTTATCTTCCGAGCGATTGTGGACGGGAAGTCAGAAGTCAAAGGTCAGTTAACAGTGCAGAAGCAGCCGCTGTTCAGAGATTGATTGCGTTGCTCGTTGTTCATTCTAAGAACGGGCAATTAAGACTCCGATTAAACAGTTGTAAATAAATAACATGAATAATAAATAAGATTATTATTAAATTAACTTGTCTTGAGTTGAGCTGTAGCAACACAAAGTAAAATGGGAAGATTGACGTCATTTCTGGCGGACAATGACTGTACACTGTTGCTTTAATTACTGGCTAATTAAATGGCTCTTCTTTTTCACTTTTTCATAGACTATTCTAGTAAGACCTCTTAATAGCTTATTTACTACATACTCGTATTATTTTTGGAACATATCAAGCACAATAATTAACAAATGACTTAATTATCATGATGTACAGTACCGTAACAGCATATTTACGAGATGTGATAGACGAGTATTCTACAATGCAATTTGGTGAGCCTCTGTTTTCAACCTAAAAACTTTCAAGTCAATTAATCAACTGGTTTAGTTGTCTTTGGTAAATTACTCTTTGATTTACGCAGGACATGCCACATGTTGTCAAGGAAAATGTTACAGTAACCATAAAAGCTCTAGAAGTGATACGATCGATTTCGAATCGTTGTTGAGTCAATAAAAGATAAATGAAAGAGCTAAAAGGCTTTGCTGATGGTTCCTCCAAATGAGATCATACCAACTCTGAATATTACTTAGACAAGTTTCTGACCTAGCAAATCTTATAGGAACTTTATTTTAAATTGTTCCATTTATCAGAATCTTTTCACAGTTCTTTTTCCGCAGCATGTGAATATTCTTGTCCTAATTTTATCCCTTTTAGAAATTTGAACCTACAAAATGTTTCTATTCAACCTTGCAGGCAAGGTATAGGGTTCAATAAGATCATCTCTTTGCAGAAAATCTTCAACAAGAGATGCGTATTTCGAAAATTTGCTATTTATTCCTATTAAACCCGGCTTCGTTGATAAATAGCACCATTCTACTCGAAGTTGTGAACCATTTGGTAATAAATTGTGAACTCGCTGAGCATGATAGGGATGCAATTGTTGCTTGCGTAATATATTTCATATTGGAGTATTATGAACACGAAATACAGAAGAAATTATTTGATCTTGATATACGCATTTCAAAATATCTTCTCCTATCTGGGGTATTCGAACACTTTTACGTCTTCCTCTGTCACCTGAATTATTCTTGAAGCTTCCAAATTTCGTCAGGCGACGATCAATTAACTCTATGAATCTTTTGTTTGGTATCTTTCGTACAGACGTCTAGCTCCTACAAAATCATTGTGAGTACGACCAAACATTGGATGTATATCTGCTAATTCGGAAAAAGTGGAAAACAAAAATCAATCTTCAATTGTTTTCCACTGTAAATGGCCACTATGATTTTAGTGTAATGTTAAACTTATAAGTCTTATAAGTATAACTTTTTTGATTGTTTTGAGATGTTTTATCCATCCTTAAATCCGTGCCCAGTATTTTTTGTACACCTGTATGATCAGAACTAAATTAATTTGTAGGGCTAAAAACGACCTGAGAGCAGTACCTCTTTGGATGCCTATCCTTGTGAACTTCAGTTAATGATAAGAAGTATTATTCTTATTGCAAGTGATCTACAAGAAGAACCCCATATTCATCTTAAAATATGGAAGCAACAACTTGTTCTGCTGATATCTGTATGCGAATTTCTTGGCACAAGATGTTTTCATATTCTCAAATGATTTTTAGCGCATTTTTTGGAGAAAATCGCTATTATATTCACTTTGGCTGTCTGGCTGGCTGGCTGGCTGGTGTGACGCTGAGTTCTTAGCAACTATACTATTTACAGACTTGAAACTGGTACTAAATAAAAGCTGCTGTTTCGTAGGTTTGCACAAATTGCTTTAATTCAAGCTCAGTGTTTGTGGAAGACTCAATTATTCAATTACTTGTTTCAAGTGAAACAATGCCCATAGATATATATGACATAAGGGAGATGGCAGCTAAAATTTATTAAAGTAGATAAAAATTTAGTTACAACTTTAGCCACGGGTGTCACTATTATTATGTACAGTTGTCAAATCTGTCCGAGATTCATTCAATGACTTGTTTGACGCGAATTTGAAGCTTATTTGAATGAATTATTATTATTGGATGAAAATTTGTTCACTTTTGGTGTATTTTTTCATATAGCTTTGATTAAAGTTCAAATTATCATTTTAAGGTACAGCACTTGACCTCCCGTCAGTCAATAGCTAAGCAATGACGATTAAAAGGTATTTTTGAGTTTGTACATGCATAAATTATGTACCTATCAAATAGTCAACTTGAAACTAGTACTAAATGGAAGCTGCTGTTTGGTAATTTTGCCCAAACTGCTTGATTTCAAGCTCAGTAATTGTGAGAGATGGTAATTTGCGAAATCTCTGAAGTAACAAACATTCATGAGCTGTCAAAAATGCGCTTTCATCATCTAGATGATTCTTCCATTTTTTGTTTCTTGTTAATGATTTTTAGCCCAACTTTCACATAAAGTCCAAGTAATTAGATTAATAATCTTCAAAGTGACCTCTAACCAACTTCAATATTATGACTTCATAGGTGCAGTACAATTTTTGAATTAATTTTCAAGTGATCATTAAGTTTTGAGATGGTTTTAGGTACTAATGAGAATTGTAACAGCTTCTTAATTGATTAAGGATATAAATATGATAATAATAAGGTAGCTCAGCACTCCTTGTGGAGTTTCCCCGCTAAACGGAACTTTCTAAGTTAATTTTTTTGAGTAACCACTCTTCATTTCTAGTTTTAGATACTATTCGCTTTATCAATCCATTTCTTTCTATCTCTCGTTTTTTTTTTTCCATTCATAATCCTACTGTTTTTATCCATGATGATCTTGATCCTCCTCTTTTTCTTCTTCCTGCTGGACTCCACTCTAGGATTTACTTTATTGAATCCGAGCCATTTTATTCTTTGTTGTATTATTTTCTTCACTATGTCTTCTCCCAATTCCCTTTCTATCTCGCGATTCATTGTTGGTCTATATTCGTTTCCTTATACTTTTTTTGACCTAAGTATTGTTCTCATGATTTTACTTTTCATTATTCTCAAATCTTCTTCGTATTTTTCCGTCATTGTCATTGTTTTGGCAACACAGAGTGCTATGGTCTTATTATTGTTTCATATTTTCTCATTTTTATTGTTTTTGACAGAGATTTACTTCTTAATAGTTTTTTATTTGTGTAGAAAACTGTTTATTGTTGCTATCTTCTCTCTTATTTTTGATTCTTGATACACTTTATATTTGAATCAATCTATCTTGTCAGAAGTATATCCCTCAATCTTCATTTTTTTTTAGCGCATTTTTTTGAAAAAAGCGCTATTATATTCACTTTAGCTGCCTGGCTGGCTGGCTGGCTGGCGTGACGCTGAGTTCTCAGCAACTATACTATTTACAGACTTGAAACTGGTACTAAATAAAAGCTGCTGTTTCATAGGTTTGCACAAACTGCTTTAATTCAAACTCAGTGATTGTGGAAGATTAAATTATTCAATTACTTGTTTCAAGTGAAACAATGCTCATAGATATATATGACATTAGGGATATGACAACTAAAATTTATCAAAGTAGATAAAAATTTAGGAACAACTTTAGCCGCGGGTGTCACTATTATTATGTACTGTTGTCAAATCTGACCGGGATTCATTCAATGACTTGTTTGACGCGAATTTGATGTTTATTAGAATGAATTATTATTATTGGATGGAAATTTGTTTACTTTTGGTGTATTTTTTTATATAGCTTTGATAAAGCTCAAAATATCATTTTAAGGTACAGCACTTGACCTCCCGTCAGTCAATAACTAAACAATGAAGGTTAAAAGGTATTTTTGAGGTTGTACATGCATAAATTATGTACCTATCAAATAGTCAACTTGAAACTAGTACTAAATGGAAGCTGCTATTCCGTAAGTTTGTCCAAACTGCTTGATTTTAAGCTTACTAATTGTAGGAGATGGTAATTTGCGAAATCTCTGAAGTAACAAGTATTCATGAGTTATCAAAAATGCGCTTTCATCATCTAGATGATTCTTCAATTTTTTCTTTTGTTTCTCTGAATATCATTGTTTTTGTCCTATTGATATTTATTTTTAAACCTATGCTATTACTTTCCGTTATTATTTCTTGTAACATTTTCTCCATTGTTTGTCTACTTCTCGTTAGCGTATGCTATCATCTGTCCTGCTTTTGTTCTTAATGTTCCTTTTTCTTTGTTTCGTATAGCACATATTCTAATGTCAAATTGGAAAGAATTGCTGAAAGCGCATTTTCTTGCTTTACTCCTTTGTTTATTACAAAATCTTCTGTTCCTCCTTTCTGTGTTATGATACTATTTTTTGTTTCTCCCTTTGACATTGCTATTAGTCTTCTCTGTTCTACTGGTAACTCTAGTTCTTCTAAGGCTGTCATTAGGTTTCCTCTTTTAATTGAGTCAAAAGATTGTTTCAAATCCACGAACAGTATTTATATTATATTGAATGTTTTTTTTCTAAAAATTTGTTTTACTATATTTATGACGTTCGTTTTTGATTTTCCTTTCATGTATTGATACTGGCCGACGAAAGTTATTGTTACATTCGCTAACCTTTTTATTATTGTACACAGGATTCTGTGCGTTGTGTTCAGAATTGTTATTCCAGCATACTTTTTGATCTCCTTTATAATGAATTGTGACAGTCTATCCTATTTCCCACTCTTCCAGTATTTTTTCTTCTCTCCATATTCTAATATATGTAGTTGATGTGTTAATTTTGTCTTTTCCAGGGATTTTCCCGTTGCGACTGTTTCTAAACACATCTTCTATTTCTCTTAAAGTAGGTTTTGCTATTGTTTATGTTTTGGTGTCTTCCTGTACTTCGTTTTCCAAATTTTGTCCTGTATTCTTCAGAATGTTCAAGCCACACTTGTTTATATGTTGTTAGTTTTCTGCTATGTTTCCAGATTCATCCTTTGTGCCATACATTTTGTGTGTTATAGGATCTATTTTGTTCGTTAATTCGTTGGTAAAAAATTTTTGAATTCTTGTTTCTTCTCTTTTCTTCTACAGTTGTTATCTTATTCTTCATCAATATTCTCCTATAGTTTTTCTAAGGTTCTTGCTACATTTATTTCTTAGTCTTTTGTACTCGTTTTAATCTTCAATTTTCTTATTGATATCCATTCTAGCCTTGTGGTAGCTCTTTCTTCAAACACTTTTTTGTATTCTACATTAAACAATAGGGTATAAATACATGTTATGGAATTTAATTGAAGCCAATATGGTTTGATAATGTCCCTCAGGCTTAGATTAAAATCGTTGCATGGAAAAATGGTCCTACCTTGAAGTTGAGTCTGTATACAACTCCTAATTTGCCATCAAGATTGCCTTCACATCCCATAAAGTTGATTTTTAACTGCTTCCACCGTTTCGTTTCGATTATTGTTGTGATTGACTGACTCTTTAGAAAGTAATCCACCATCAAAATATCATCCACATCCCAAAAAACAAAAGCCGTGACTTCACCAGCGGACGTTACAAACATTGCTTTATTGGTTAGCATTTCAAGTCGATTATTTCCATTTTTTTACGAAGTTCCCAGGTATTGACTAATCCTCGAGGAGGTAATCCACCGTCAAGATACCTTTTACATCCTAAAGAGCAGAAACCAAAACCACAACCATTGCTTCTACTCTCATTGTTTCAGTAATAAAGATATTCTCCACATCCTAGAAAATAGATGACTAGTAACAAATCTTGGCATTAACATTTTGGGAGCAGTTAGTTGGACGAAATCTGAAACCGTCAGAAGAGACACACTTGTCTTGGTAATCCAAACTAAGAATTATTAGAATTATTAGAATCTGCTTGTAAGAAAGACCCGCAACTTCTTGGGCTTCAGTTTGTTGATCTTTCATGACCATATCACGGATAAAATTCATATTTTTCTCATTGGTAAAAGTAACAAAATATTTTTTGCAGTGTTCTATTTGCTAATCCAACCCTGACCACGCGAATTCGATTGGGAGGGTTGAATTCAGGTCGTTTTCCGGACAAACAGCGAGGATCGATGGTTCCTGTGCATATTACATTCTTATACAATACATAAATTGCTGTAAAGTCGCCCCTTGGTCTCAGGGGGTTTCCCAAAACCAATATCTGCCATAAAAATTTCGGCATAAACGGATCAGCCTTGCGTAAATGGAATATAGTAACGCCTTTCTTCTCCACACATAGCAATAAGAACAAAAAGCCAATTTTCTGAACCCTAACATTGGTAGTCTGTCTTACAAACGTGGAACATGAGAACGGAAGGTATTATGGAAATTAGTCTCTTCTATATTTGTGATTGGACTGCTATTGAACGCACTGATTTTCATGACTCTATGTGACATTTTGAACATTGTAGAACAGAGGCTGCAAACAATTCATGCAGGTCCTGAAGTTAAATAGGCTCAAAAGATCATCCTGGCTTACGGAATGGTCATGCGTCAAAAATCTGTTGGGAGTAATAAATGTAAAGTGGCATTACGATAGAAAATTGAATTATAAAATTCATTCTTAAGCAAAGCCACTTGCGAAGAATCTTGAGTACAAACTTTTAACTGATCTTCCGATTCAGTCGTCGGCAACTTGAGACTCCAGCTGGATAAGATGCCAGAAAGAAAATGAATAAACATAAGCTTCGCCTTCCTCGAATTCTAAAATAATATGAGTCCTGCACAGAGTTTGTTTGCTAGATGCAAATTAAGTTAGAATAAAACTCAGAATAAAAACAACAACAGAAGATGGGAAACTCAAACAAACAAGCAAAGAATAAGAAAATATACAAATAAAAAAGACTTACTATTGCACACTATGAAACTTTTAATATAATTGCAGATAGAATAACAAACTAGCCCTTTACGAAGAGATGCGATTCTTAAGTATCTTTTTAATGGTAACTCAACACCGCAGCAAAGGGTTGATAGCGTGGCGTCAAACGTCCCAAGTTGGTGATTTTCTGGCGAAATACCCGATTGAAAATCACAAAAAAAAACAAAACTGGGAGATAATTTGATGATTGAGTGCAGCGTTGAACGACAGTGGTACAATATTAACTTGGTGCACCGTAAACTCCGAATTGACAATTTCGGTCGCGTCAACGTCCGGGTACTTGTTATTCCACTCAATACTGCACTGATTACTACTCGTTACAGACGAAGTTAACGGGTGACTGCGCGTCTATTTACCGCCGTCTTGCTATTCCCGTTCCCGGAGACTCACCCGGGTCAACCCTTATTCTTTTCCCGTTCACAAATGAAAATTGTTCTCGTTTGTAAAGCCTTTCCTTGTTTCATTAGCTTTTAGTTTTTTGTTTCGCGTTCCGTTTATTTCATTTCGTTTTATCTTTCTCATTCATTATCTCGGATGTAATGTTGCAAATTGCGACATAAATAAAAGGTTACATTTTTTTATCCCTTATATTATACTGACTTACCTACCTGTCATACAGATCGGGATTATAAATTTTTACATACCCTTGGATTAATAACATGAAATACGTTCTCGAAAATACAAATATTAATGAGGGGGATGAACTTTTTGATCATTACTTGATTTGTAGCTTTTCTGGACAGGATCACAACAAATCGAGCATTCATCATCAAAATCAATAAACAAAGAAACAGTGTAAAGAAAGTGCCAAACTTATACCAATAAATTAGAAGAAAAAGTTCTTATTTTAATTTTTCGAGAAAAAGGGTAAAACAATGAATGACGACTATCATTCTCCATTATCAAATACCTTCGAACTACAAAGACCCTTCATTTTCAATTAGTTTTTTGGCAGTTGCACTGCACTTTTCAGTCTCAATATCCAAATTATTTGTAGTCGTTTTGAAAGGATTCAACAAACTTTACAGATCAAATATTGACTATGAATGCAAGCTTAGCTTATCATTACAATCAAGGAATAAGGAAACAGTTTAAAGAGTGGAAGCTCCTTGCTCATACAGCCCCAAAAAGTCCTCGCCTACATTTTCGAGACACGTATGTGGTATTCTTGATAAATCTCTTGCAACAGAGTGAAAAAAAATCCAATTGAAGTTATTAGAAATATTTTGGAAAGGCGCCTGCGACAAAATATACATAGGTTTTTTTTTGGATATAGAGGGTCTTTTGATGGTTGATTACTTCCCTGAAGGTCAGTCAATTGAAACAATAACCAAGACAACGAGAGGAGAAGGGCTTTGTTCCCCTGGAGGCTATCTCTATGATAGATCACCTTCCTAAGGATAGATTTGCATACAGAAATCAACAAAAATAGTCCTCGCTTATATTTTTGAGACAAAGATAATGGTATTCCTGATAGATCACTTGCAACAGAGTAAAACAATGATTACATCCTTTATTTCCAATTGAAGTTATCAAAAATATTATGGAAAGGCGCTTGCGACAAATAAATCATGGCTTTTGTTTTTTGGGATATGAAGGGAATGTTGATGATAGATTACTTCCCTAAGGATCTGTCAATTACCTTACTTTAAAAATCATTGGTTGTGCCGTCCATTGGTGAAGTCATGACTTTTACTTCTTGGAGGATGAAGGCCATCTTTATGATGGATCATCTTTCTATGGATGAGTCAATTATTGAAGAACTTTTTGGATAAGTAGAGAGGAATTGCTAACCATTTAAGCAATGTTTGTAACGTTCGCTGGTGAAGTCATGGCTTTTTTTTTTAAATGTAGAGGGTATTTTAATGATGGATTACTTCTCTACGGATCAATCAATTACTGAAGAGAATAACTTGGGAAAATCTTGTGAAGAAATGAAGAGGAATCTACTAGAAATGCTTGCCAATAAAGCAATATTTATGACGTCCGCTGGAGAAGTCATAGATTTTTTTTTTGGAATGTGAGGGCTAACTTGATAGTTGATTACTTTGCTAAGGGTTAATCAATTACAACAATAATTGAAACTGTCTACTTCCTCTTTAAATGCAATGGTTGTTCCATCCATTGGTAAAGACCTGACTTCTACTACTTGGGATGTAAAAGCTATTTTATGATAGATGATGCTCCTAAAGATTAGTCAATTACTGGATAGTATCAACTACAACAATAACGTTAACTTCATTAAAAAATAAAAAGGAATCAACCTGGAATGCTTTCCAATACAACAATCTTTGTTCCGTTTGCTAGTGGAGACATGGCTCTTGTTTTCTGGGATGTAGAGGGTATCTTGATAGTAGATTAATTTTCTAATAATATTCAGAGGATTCTTGTCAAGAATTGATGAGAGATCGATTTGAAATGCTGACCAATAAAGCAGTATTTGTAAGGTCCGCTGATGAGGTCATGGCTTTTGTTTTTGGGGATATGGAGGATTCAAAGATCTATCTATAAATCAATACAGTGGGGGCAGAAAAGTTCACTTTCTCTTGTGAAATTATGAACTCTAGTTTTTGGACTTGAAGCCTATATTAATGATGGATTATCTTCCTAAGGATCAGTCAATTACTAGAAAGTATTATTTGGAAGAACTTCGTGAAGGACTAGAAAGGATCTAACAGAAATGCTAACCAATAAGGCAATGATTGTAACGTCCACTTGTAAAGTCATGGTTTTAATTTCTGAGGATATGAAGGGTATCTTAGTAGTAGATTACTTTCCTGAAGATAAGTCATCAAAGAAGCAATGGTTGTGCCGTCCATTGGTAGAATAATTTCTTTAATTTTTAGTGATTTGAAGGTAGGTCTTCCGATGGATTATCGTCCTAAGGATCAACCAGTTACTGCAGAATGATATTTAGAAGAACTTCGTCAAGAATTGACTGAGGGTCGATTTGAAATGCTTAAGGATTAGGAAATATTTGTACCGTCCACTCATGGCTTTGGTTTTCAGGATTTGGATGGTATCTTGATGGTAGAATACTTGCCTGAGGGTCTGTCGACTACAACAATAATCGGATCAATGAAAGTAGAAGGGCTTATTTTCTCTTAAAACAGCAATAATTGTGCCGATAACTGGTCAAGTCATGATCTTTACTAATGTGAAGGCTTTCTTGTTGATAAATTGCCTTTTTGAGGATCAGAGAATTACTAAACAACATCATTTGAAAAAACGTCCTGGAGAATCGAAGATCAATCGACTTGAAATGGAAGCCAATAAAGCAATGTTTATAACGCCTGCTAGTGGAGCCATTGCTTTTCTTTCTTAGGATGTGGAGGGTATTTCGATGGTGGATTGCTTCTCTAAAGGTCAATCAATTACTAAAAAGAATTACTTGAACAAATCTTGTGAAGAAATGAAGAGGAATCGACCAGAAATGCTATCCGAAGAAGCAATATTAGTAACGTCCGAAATGTGAGGGGGTAGTGGACTACTTTCCTAAGGGTTAATAAACTATAACAATAACCAAAACTGTCTCCTTTCTGTTTAAAAGCAATGGTTGTGCAGTCAATTGATAAAGACCTGGCCTATATTACTTGGGATGTGAAGGCTATTTTGATGATGGAACTAATACGTCAACTTTATTAGAACATAGAAAGAGATCAGCCCGAAATGCTTATCAATACAGAAAACCTTGTACCGTTTGCTAGTGGAGACTTGGCTTTTGTTTTTAGGGATGTGGAAGATATTGTAATGGTAAGTTACTTTTCTAGGGGTCAGTCATCAAAGAAGCAATGTTTGAACCGCCATTTGGTGAAATAATTCCTTTTATTTTTAGAGACCTGAAAGTTAGCCTAATAATGGATCATCTCCCCCAAGGATTAGTCAGTTAATGAAGAATAATATTTGAAAGAATTTCGTTGAGAGTTGAAGAGAGTTTGATTTGAAATGCTGACCAATAAAGCAATGTTTGTGAAAGCCCGCTGATAAAGTCATGGCTTTTGTTTTTCGGGATATGGAGTATTGAAAGATCTATCAATAATCGAAACAGTAGAAGCAGAAGAGTCTACTTCCTTTTGTAAAGTTATGACCTCTACTTTTTGGACTCTAAGAATCAGTCAATAACTGAAGAGTATTATTTGGAAGAACTCCGTGTAAGAATAAAAATCGACTAGAAATGCTAACCAAAAGCATTGTTCATGAAATATTTTTGAAACTTAGCATGCATTGACTTTACTCTATTGTTTCGGAAAGTTTCGTCTCAATAAGCGGCAATAATAGGGCAAATAAAGATGGTTGATAAGGCAATATTTTTGTATGGCAGATAAGAGAAGCATTTTTGCCTTCAATTGAAACGGTGGCTGAAGTGCCACGGACGGAGATAGAGTGGTAACAGAGAAGAATTAGTGAAGAGGCTAGTATTATTTTCTGTATTTGTCATTCTTGTATTATATATATCCTCAAAGCTATCTCATTATTAATTTTGTCATCAATTATTACAAATTGAAATATATGACAGCTCTGTGATTGTATTTATAGCAAATGTCAAGCGTTTGTGTATCCGCAAAGAATAAAATTTACAATTTTCGTAATGATAGAAAATATCTTAATTTCCAATTATTTTACTAATATTCAGTTGGGTTCAGCTTATATGGGCCCAGTGTCACCTTAAAAATCAAGAGAAAAAATATATGTGTCCTTTCTTACGTGATCCAGAGTTTGAAATCTTCACGTCGATATGATTTCATCCACGAATCTCATTTCACATACTCAGAACAATTGTTTATGTGTACTTCACAGACATTTTTTGCTTTCTTCTGATGATATATGCAATGGATAGTACATACTATCTTCTCGTAACGATTTCGAACGACTGTCACTTTGACATATTCCAAAACAACACTATTTTGTAGCTCCTTTCCTGCCTTTCCGATCTCCTATAATTAACTCAGCTCAGCTACAACCTTTTATAGTACCAATTATTATTTTATATTAAAAAACCACTTGTATTCAACATTGGAAATACACTTCACAATATGTTTGTAGCATCTGCTGGTAAAGCCATGGCTTTTGTTTTTTGAGTGTGGGGGGTATCTTGAAGGTGGATCCTTGCTTAAAAGATAGTCAATTATAACAATAATCAAAACAATTTGGAAGAATTGGTTATGCATCCATTAGTAGAGTCATAACTTCTAAGTTTTGGAATGTGAAGGATTACCTTGATGATAGATCACCTTCTAAAGGGTCAGTCAATTACTAGAGAATATTATTAGAAATAGTTTTACTGAGAAATGAGAAGAGAAGGAGTCCGCTAGTAAAGTCATGACTTTTGTTTTTTGGGATGTAAGGTGGTATCTTGATTTTCCTAAGGGTCAGTTAAGTACAACAATAATCAGAGAAATAAGGACTGAAAGTTTTACTTTTCTTCAAAAGCAATGGTTGTACCATCCATTAATAGAGTCATGACTTCTACTTTTAGGGATGTGAAGGATTACCTTAACGATGGATTACCTTCTGAAGGGTTAGTCAATTATTGGAGAAAATTATTTGGAAGAGCCTGTTTAAGTAATGAATAGGAATCGACCTAAAATGTTAACCAGTGAAATAATTACTCTAAAGTCTGCTGGTGAAGTCATGGCTCCATTTTTTGGGCTGTAGGTATCTTGAAGGTAGATTACCTACTTGAGGGTCAGTCAATATCAAGAATAATCAGAAAAGTGGGGACAGAAGGTTCTCCTCTCCCTTGGAAAGCAATGGCTGTACTGTCCATTGGTAAAGTCAAACTCCTACCGTTTGAAATGTGGAGGCTATTTCGATAATGGATTACCTCTCTAAGGGTCGGTCAAATACTGAAGGATATTATCTGGAATTAATACGTCAAACTCCTTGAAGAATAATAAGGAATTGACCTGAAATACCAACCAATGAAGCAATGTTTGTAATGTTCGCTAGTAAAGTCATGGTTTCGATTTTTGGGATGGAGGTTATTTTGATAGTAGATTACCTTTCTAAGGGTCAGTTTTCAAAAAAGCAATAGCTGTGCCGTCCATTGGTAAAGATATGACTTTTACTTTTTGAGATGTGAAGGTTGTCTTCATGATTGATCACTTTCTTAAGGATCAGTCAATTATTGGAAGAGTTTCGTGAAGAAATAGAAAGGACCGACTTGAAATGCTAACCAATAAAGCAATGTTTGTGATGTTCACTGGTGAAGTCATGACTTCTGTTTTTTGGGATGTGGTTAATTACTTATTCAAGAGTCAGTCGATTACAACAACAATCAGAGAAGTGGGAGCAGAACGAGGGTTGTGCCGTTCGGACGGAGAGCTCCCAGAAAAACATATGGGCCTTATTATAAGAATATAGAATAGATGGAGATCATGTATGAACAATGAATTACAAGAAATTTAAGGTGAACGAAATACAGTAGGATTAGTGAAAGAACAAAAGATTAGATGGCTGAGATACCTACACCGTATGGCAACAAATAGAATCCTGAAGATGAGAGAAGAAGAGACAGGCCTCGTACTAGATGGGAGCTCAATATCGTAGAAGACTTACGACGTTGTGTAGGAAATCAAGGCTCCACATGGACCTTAGAGCAGAGAGAGAAGAAGAAGAAAGTTATGCCTTTCACTGGAGAAGTTATGACCTCTTCTTTTGGTGATATGAAAGATATCTTGATGATGGATGTCTTGCCTCAGGATCAGAGCTTTGTAAAGAAATGAAAAGAAACTGACGTAAAATGCCAACCAGTGGAGTATTGACTGTAACGTCTGCTGGTAAAGTCATGGATTCTTTCCATAGGATGCGAGGTGTATTTTGATGATGTTTCACCTTCCTAGAGGTCATGCAATTGAAATAGAGTATTGTTGAAGCTCAATACGCCAAATATGTGAAGAGATAAAAGGAGAGCGACTTTGAATGCCAACGAATGGAGTGTTGTAGCAGGCATAACGTATTTTGAAGGGCAGGTTCAAATGCAATGACTTGGAAGTGTATCAAATCAACACATTTCTCTATCTTAATCAATATACTGTTCTTTCCAATTGACATAAGGTCAAGATCATGCGTGACTCAAATTGCTATGATCTCATAAACGATAGCTTCTTTCTTGAAAAAGGTTCGTTCCCATGATTGTATTGTCATTAAAATTCAATAGATCTTGCGTTTTCGTTCGATTAATTCAATCAGGTAACAACGTTCTGCCTCTAAGTTTTTCTATTTTTCTCCTCAGTGAGGAATATGGCGAATGCGTTCCTGAAGAGAACATTAATCGTGCGCTTCTTTCTTGGCTGTCCGTTTGTGTACCGAACAAGCGAAAACACGTATCAGGAAAAGTCTGTTTTGTTCGCGAGAGAATTAATCGTCTCTTCCATCGGTACGTCAGCTTTGTTATCAACATTTTGCGTATAAGCTACAGGAATGAAATCGTTGTACATTTTTCAATTTTACATCGGAAAATTTGGAAGGGCGAACAACAGAACGACTTGAGAAAAGATGTATGGATGAAACAGACAGCAGGTGTGCAAAAAAGACTATGAAAAATGAAGCTTCACATGAATTGTTATCTGCTGAAATATTGTTGCTTCGTCTGCTAGCTTTTACGCTGTCTGTTTCCGCTTTAAGAGAGAATACATCTTTTTGGATTACTGATGGTCCAATTTACGCATCCTATTCCACATATTAAACCCCACTTTTTTTGTAGATAATTTGCTTTTCCAGGAAGATATTGAACGCAAGACATGATCATTAACCTTCATGAGTTTGTAGTTGTATTAAAATTTTACATCTAGGTCACTTCACCCCATCCCTTTTTGCTAGAGGGTAATTTATGAACAGGGGCGAACTCCAGTCAATTCCACCTTTCATCGCGAAAACTTCGAAGCTTCGACGTAAATTCGCAACTTGGCATCTCGTCCAGCGCTGGCGCTACGAAGCTGACAATCAAAAACCTATTACCAAGCGTCCTCCCACTATGCCCTTGACAACGGTCTTCCACCCCTTGGCTCTTCACATCCCTGCAAACAGCCCCGAGCACCAACTGGATCTGTACGTCCAATAACAATGTAGGTTGGAATTAATTCTGTACTGAACGACAGTCCTATTCACATTGTCTGCTGTTAGTTCGCGTGCAATTTGCCGTCAAAAAAGGACCATGATGCTACTGTTCACTAATTACGACCAAAACAATGACTATTTTATGATTACAGACTGCAAAAATTTGCAGACTAACAGTTTTTAGAATGCTTTTGTGACACTCCCACCTCTTGGAACAATGAGAATAAGCTTTATTGAATTGGATGTAGGAATTGTACATCGAAAGTCAGAATAATGTAGAATTGGTATTTGTTTTAGTTCCAGACATAAATAGGGACTCTTATGAAGTTAACAGTGTCTCACAGAACCCACTAAACTATCATAAAGCAACAAAATTATTTTATTACATCGCGAGTGCTCAAACAAAAAGAATCCTTGTTACCATGGTGTGTGACAGCAGCAGTCTGTGCTAGAAGACTGAGACAAACTTACAACATTCATAAAATACAGAAAAAGATCGAGTAAGGTCTCACTTGTGATGAATATCGTATGCGTTGGTCCCTGTCGTCGCGGACCGGAAACGCCGAGAACAGCTCGGCGGATGTAAATAATATTGCATATATAACGCAGCAGAGCCGACTTACGGCCCACAGGGGAGCTAATGTCTCTTCTCTGGGTCCTAGGATACTGGACAATTGATCAGATGTGCCGGTTTGCCGACATATTTATTGTCTGACAGGCATTTATTATTGCTTGACATTTGGTCGAGGTCATACTTCGTTCGACGAGAGCGTGCTAAACTCATTGACTGAATAGGAACGATCTTACCCTCCATAAAAAAACAGTTTAATGACCATTTTTTCCCGCCCGATTTATATATTTTGTGCTAGATTTTTAATAAGCATCGATCAGAATCTACCGACTGATACTTCAACAAATGTTCAAGCGCAATGAAATCGAAAGTTACACAGCCCAGAAATTCCCAGGCGAAGTACCCTTCTTCGTAACATGCCGCGGATTAATTTTGATTGGGTCTATCGAATAAGTCTACAAAAGTACTTTAGCTCAACAGAATCAAAAGTTACACAGCGCGAAATAAATTAAGACGTGGGAATTTGTCATAATTCGCAACACAACCTACACGACTTTTATTTCCTACGCTGGATTTTTGCTAAATATTGTTCCAAAGCTACCAATGATGCTTTAATTAGTATTCAGGTCCGAAGAACTTGGAAGTTACACAGCGCAGAAATTTCCAGACGCAGTAAGGAGCCGTTGCCTTTCTCGCAACATTCCAAGGACTTCGTCCACCAATTTTCATCTTGAATCCCCTGTTTTTTTGCTCCTCAGATAGTCACAGATTCGATCAATTTTGATTGGATTCATCAAATAAAGCTACAGCAACCGACTAGCTAGGCCAAACTAGAAGTTGGCTTTCGTTGAGTATTGGTCCTAAGCTGCTTAACCATTGGAGAGCAGAAATTTCCAGACGTTGTGCCCTTTGTCGTCACATACGCCATGTTTTGTCTGCAAGTTTCTGTCCGAAATCCTCTGTTTCTTTGTTTACCAAATGATTATTTCTGATTGGATTTATCGAATGTAGCTACAATAAGTATTCTAGCCCAACAGAATCAAACATAGTACAGCGCGAGAGATTCAGGACGTAATGAATCACATTTGTCATACGACCATTAATCACCTACAGGATTTTCATTTCTTACTCTGAATTTTTGCCAAAATTTGGCCTCAAGCTATCAATGATACTTAGCTCAGCATTCAAGCCCAGCGGACCCGGAAGTTACACAGCTCGGAAATTTCCAGAAGCTGTGCCCTTCTTTGCCATATGTCTATTTCATCTAGCAATTTCTGTTTTACATTATCTAATTTTTAGCCTACCAAATGATCAATTTTGACTTGATCTATGGAATAAACCTAAAATAAGTACCCGAGCTCAATAGAATCAGAAATAATACAGCACGGAAGTCTCAAGACGTGACGAATCTCATACGACCATCATAATCTTCATTTCCTATGTTTGATTCTTGCTGATTATTGGCCCTAAGCTATCAATGATGATTCAACAAGCATTTTAGACCAACAAACTCGTAAATCCAGATGCTGTCTTGTTCTTCGCTATATGCCCTGAATTTCGCTTACCAATTTTTGTCCCAAATTCTTTGCTCTTTTACCAACTAAACGATTGATTTGGATTGAATCTATCGCATAAATCTACAGTAGATACCCTAGTTTAACAGAATCAGATGTAATACAGTACGGAAGATTCAAGACGTAGTGAATTTTATTTGTTGTACGACCATCAACCACCTACATACTTTTCATATTCTATGCTGAATTTTTGCTTAATATTGACCTCAAGCTATCAATGATACTTTAACTAGTTCAACTTGGAAGTTACACAGCCCTGAAACTTCCACACGCGTTAAAGAACCATACCATTTTTGCCACATGCCGAGGACTTCATCCACAAATTTCCATTTTGGATTCCCTGTTCATTTGCTTATCGAATGAGATACCAACAGGATCATTCAACTTTGATTTGATCTATCGAATGAAGCCACAAAAAATGCTCAAGCTCATCAGAATCAAAAGTTACACACTGCGAAAGATTATTATTTCATATAACTCTCAACCACCTACATGATTCTCGTTTCCCATGCTGGATTTTTGTTGAATATTGGTCTTAAGCTATCAATGATGCCTTAACGAACTTTCCAGTTCAACGAGGTCTGAAGTTACACAGCCCTAAAATTTCCAGACGCGTTGAAGATCCATGACGTTCTTGCAACATATATCGAGGACAATTTACAACTTAAATCCTCTGTTTATTTGCTTATCACATGAGATACTAGCTGGGCCGTTCAACTTTGATTGAATCTATCGAATATGACCACAAAAAGTGTCCTAGCTCATCAGAATTCAAAGTGCACAGTGCAAAATAGTTATTTGTGTATCAAGGCCGTAAAGGTTATCTTTTTTGGTCGAATCTGTTATTTGCGGCCGAAGCGTAGCTGAGGCTGCAATTCAGGTGAGACCAAAAAAGAACTGTAGGCCGAGGTGCACACAACGTTTTTTGAGCGATCATCACGAAATAATTCAAAAGTACAAAATTTTATCTATTTATTTCTAAAACATTGCAATTGTCAATCTTAGTTACCCTTGAAATTGTTTTATTTTATTGTCTTCTAATCAAAGTGACATTTGTACAGAATGCGTATCAATTTCTTGAATTGCACGAACTATGAAGGTTGACGGAAAAATATAATATGTATTTCGGCGAAAACTGTTTCTTAAAGAGTTCATCAAGCAGCCCGTATAGGTAGGTATGAAGTGTTTATGAAGTAGTTTTTGACAGATCAGTCCCAAAAAAGTAATATTTGACAGATCAGTCCCAAAAAGTAAAATTTGACAGATTTGTACCAAAAAGTGAAACTTCACGGCCGCAAAAGGAGCCATAGGAACAACTTTTTTGTTATGATCGCCTAAAAAGTTCTTTTGTCATACGATTCTCAACCTCTCTCAATTGTCATTTCTTATATTAGATTTTCACTGAACGTTGCCCTTAAGCTATCAATGAAGCCTTAACGAACGTTCTTATTCAGCAGCCCTGAATTTGCCAGACGTGTTGAAGAACCATGCTCTTCATGCACCAATTTCTATCTTGAATCTTATGTTTATTTGCTTACCAAATGAGACACTAACAAAATCGCTAGGCTTGATTTGAATATAAGGCCACAAAAAATACCTTAGCTCAACAGAATCAGAAGCGCAGAAGATTCAAGACGTTACGAATCCTATTTGTCTTACAACCATCAACCATCTGTAGGATTTTGATCTCTTTGCTAGATTTTTGTTGAATATTAGCCTTGAGCTATTAATGATGCCTTAACGAACGTTCTAATTTGATAAAGTCTGAAATTACACAGCCCTGAAATTTCCAGACGCATGGGAGAACATTGCTTTTCTTACTACATCCACCATATTCCATCTCAAATCCTCTATTTATTTGCTTATCAAATGAGATACTAACAGGATCGTTTATTTTTGATTGAATCTATCGAATAAGGCAACACAAAATTTCCAAGCTTCTCAAAATCAAAAGTTACACTGTGCGAAAGATTCTTTTGCCATACGACTCTCAACTACCTACATTATTTTTATTGCCCATGCTGGATTTTTACTGAATACTGGCCTTAAGCTACCAATGCCTTAACAAACGTTCTAGCTCAACGCATTCGGAAGTTACACAGCGCAGTAGTTTTCATGCCGAGGACTTCGTCCACCAATTTCCATCCTGAATCTCCTGTTCATATGCTTACCAAATGAGATACCAACAGGATCGATTAGTTTTGATTGGATTTATCGAAAAAGGCCACGAAAAGTGCCCTGGCTCAACAGAATCAGAAGTTACATCATAAGACCATCAACCCCCTACATGATTCTCATTTCCCAGGCTGGATTTTTGCTAAATATTGGCCTTAAGCAATTATTGATGCTTTGACGAGCGTTTTAGCAAAACGGACCCGAAAGTAACACAGAAATTTCCAGATGCCGCTACTAGCAGAAAAGATGGTATTTCCTTCCTCGCCGTATGTCGCTCATTTTGTTCATCATTTGCCACATCAACTTCTTTGAAAGTCAAGTTTTCTGAATAGTCTTTCCACAGTGCTCTTCTAGTTTTGATTCCGAATGTCATCTTCGAAGTGTTGATCGTTTTACCGTCCGAATGGAGTTTTTGTGCCAAGTCCGTTTAGCACAATTGTACGACACAAACTGTAACCGCTGAAAAATCCTTCTGATTTCACAGTTTTCACTGCTTGGAAATCATTCTGGTTTCCCAAGCGTTGAAGACGATGTTAAAGTTAATTCACCGTTTTGGGAACCGTTCACAATTCCGCAAGTGTCGAAGACTATTTTTTTCATAAAGTTCTTCGCCGTTTTCGACCGCCTGGACCCATACTGCAGACCGCTGGTATCGAGTGTCTTGTACAGTCGCCGTCAGCCCTCAGCTATCCGATACAAATACCTCTTAATTATTCTTTTGACAACCTCAACTCTTCTCTTTAAGCTACCCAGCCTTCCGTCTTTAGAAGCTGTCATCGGACGTATTGACGCCCGAGCATACCGTCTGCAGTTTCGACAGCCCGCCAGCAGTGTTACAAGAAGTGAGATAGTCTTTTTTTGCACTTTAAACTATTTATGATAGATGTTTTATCCACGTAATCGATGAAAATTGTTGAAATCTATCGGATTAGGCAACGAAAAGCACCCTAGCTTGTCAGGGATGGAAGTTACACATGCGTCAAACTTTGCGCGGCTCAATCATCAACCACAATTCACTTTAACAAATAATAGACATTGTCAGATTCCTGGTTAAACTCTCTTTTCGATCTGATATGATTTATATATATCATGCTTGATTTTTCACGAATATTAGCCAAAATTGATCAAATGATATTTTGATTTTAACAAGCACTTCAGCCCAATGGATTCGAAAGTTACACAGCGCATAGGTTTCCAGATATAATGAAGGAATAAAAAAGCGATGTGTCCTTGAAAAGAATTTGCATGTTATGCATCATGAACCAATTGAAATCAATGTTTTATCGACGGATTCGATAAAGTTCATTGCGTCCTTGCCCAACAGTACCAAAAAGGTGGCGATTTCGTGCGATACAATCTTCATCTACTGTCCACATCAATGATCAACGAATTCTTAGATAATAGAACCAGTGGGATTGTTATTATTCATGCCCTCAAATTTAAGAACAAGAATCCGATAAAAATGGGGCGCTCAAATGCTTTTATCGCATTAGGCACTCAAATTTCGCTATAAAAAGTCTGTTGAAAAAACTCTTTTATCTTATCAATATTCACGGTGCTTTTAATTATTACAGGGATTAGATTTTAAGACGCATGAGCTAATATTCATTAAAACGCCCTCTGGATATTTAAAATCAAGGGAGAATAGAAATCCATTCCCTATCTGCAATCCTGTTCTTTGGGGAATTCTTTCAGTCGATCGTCGCAAAGATAAATATATTAAAGCACAAATTTGATTCCTAAAAATGTAGTGAGGAGAGAAACTTAATTCCGTCATGATTACGAGGGCGAGCTTTCTCAAGAATGAAGCGAGGGCGACAAAGTACTTAGGCATGCACAGAAATAAATCTTCAATGTATTTCATTACCTGTACACAATTTAATTTCCCAACTTTTCTCCGAGGAATTGTGCGAAACACGAAAGTTACAAACAAATTAAATAGCGGATTGGATTTGAGCGCAAAAAGGTACACAAAGAATTCTATAATAGGACGAAGGAGATTCAGGATTTTTCTGTTGTCCTGCCAGTGGCTGATTCACATTTGCAAGATCAAAACTTTTTACATTGAAGATTTATCCAAGTTTCTGTGAATTAATTACTGATTAGTTCCATTCGTATTTGTAGTTATAATCTAGGGTTCCATTCTTGTGACTCTTGTTTTGTTGCTAGGATAGCTAGCAAATATTTATTATTGAATAATGAGTTGTAAAAGCTTTTTTCAGTTTTTAATTATCTTCAATTTGACGCAAACGTGAAAGTTCAATGCACAACATTCATTGGTTTTGACAATTCCAAATTACCAAATTCGTATCTGTGTGTGGTGACGTTTTTGGATCAATACGGCCCTAGGTGGGGCAAGAGGACGGAGGATGGCCGCCAGCGGCAGACGGCACAGTGCCCGTCACTTTCCGAGAACTGTAAACTTTACAGATTGTCATTTACATCTCGTTTCAATACGTAGCGTACAGCAGAGATGTGAAAGATGGACCAGAACTGCAGATCCGGAGTTTGGGATCTAAGCACTGCCATTTCTCTTCTAAAACAGTGATTCGAAATCTTTCTCACTGTCTAATAACTGCTTTTGGTGTTCAAATATGAATTTCAACACTCGCATAGAGTATTTTTCCTTAAAGATTTTGATGACGATGTGTTGATGACTGCGACTATCAGTACATGATGACATACGGATCCCAAATAGCCTGAAGAAGCCTAACATGTCGAAACATGATATGGACGACTATGCTGCAAATAAAAACGTGACTTTGCATTGCTTTGAACGGCATGGGCACGTGTGGTGCTTCAACGCATTGCGTACAACACAAAATTACTGAAAACTCCAACGCATATTCAGATTTTGAATAAAAAAATGTTCTTCAACTTCTTTGTGAAATGCGCTGCCATTTTGAGGGCCTCTGCTTTACACCCTCCGTCTTTCAGTAAGAGCACTGAGGGTGGCACATGCGGACATTCAGATCCGCTTCAGAAACTTTTCAACAAAACGCAAATGTTGGTGTAGACACGCACATAATTATTCACTCCTAATGTTGGGAATATGATGCCCTGTCCTTTCAATTTAATGGTGAAAATACATTTGCAAACTTCAATTTATTACACATTTATCTCACTTGAATCAAATATTTATACAACTGTATCATAGAAATTCAATAATGCAGCATTAAATTTATTATGCACTCTATCTGGAGAATTATAAAACATGTAGTGAATATAAAATGTGTACCAGAATTATTTAAACGAATAGAGTATCCAGAGATATAATTTGTAATTGTGTCAGTTCTGTTTTAGTCTTTATTTGTAAGAATCAAGGTTTTAATGAGTAAGCAACCCTGCATTACGTGAAAATGTTCGAGGACAAGGGGCAGCATAGCTACTAGAAACGAGAGGTCAATGACATCTCACTAATTTCAGTAAGTACACGTGAAGTATTGAGGGTTATATTCTGCAATTTTTTACATCTCAATACTTCATCTGACATCAAAAATTCAGTTCTAAAGATTACAGAAACGATATAATCCTTCGAAAGCTAGAAACATTTTCGGAGTCCTCTTTCTCTATACTCAAGAGCACATTGCTTGATATCAACCTAATGCCAGAAGGCTACGTGATTGAAGAAACTGTCAATATGATCAAGAGATGTCTGCCTGAATTCTAAGTCTGCCAAAAATATGCTTGTAAATGTCAACATACTTTTCTAAATTAGTATTGTAATGAATAGAACCCCTAAAGTATAGATTTTCATCGCAACATGCTAGATGAACGGGTAGCAAATGCAATTTAGCCATATGGCGCCAAGGACGGGGTGATTGGAAACTACTAGAACTTTCAAGAAGCTTCGAGAAACTCTAGGCAGGGATATAAAAACCAAAGCCAATGGTTGTTGTAATAAAACAAGTTTAGCTTCATTACAGTATTTTCTATACTGATTTTGACAGTTTATTAATAAAAAATATATGCTTCCCGTGATGTTCATTGCTCAGAAAGATATTATTTATTGTTAAAATGAAAGTCATCATTTAATAATAGACGAAAGAGACTTGTTCTTTGATGTATCACTAAAACAAACACCATACAATACATTTCTCACTCACTTCTATTATACTTCAGCTACAAAGCCGCTAATATTTATTTACAACAACTTATTTATATATTACGCTTAGCTGATCGCGCTCCAACCTCTAATATTCACTCTTCTTGATATTCATTATTGTCAGTCAGGCTGTTCGTTCCTATATATACGGATTTCTATACATCTAGAAATTCCTACATCATTCTAGTGAGCTACTCGAATGTCGCTTGGCGCGACGCAAAAAGATAAATGGCTTTGCCCAGACAACAGAGTCGGATTTAGGTACTGTTCTATTTTCACGAATTATGACACTTTCGCACGTTACAGTATTCGCTCAGTGCGCGACAGCAGCGCCATTTGATGTATGAACTAAAGGAGGATATTTGGCGTATATGTACATTGTGATCTAACGAGATAAAATGTTATATTTTGGTATCAATAAAAGTATATACGGATATTCCAAGCAAGTGGAAAGTTTTATTCATTATTATTATACGTTTCTTATAAGTTCGACTGACAGTAAAGTAAGTATGATCAATGAAAAAATAGATTGAAACTCGATGAAAGTTTGGTTGAGTAATGGCATAATATATAAAAACAATCATAAAATAATAATATGGAATGAAAACGTATAGAATGAATAGAATAGTCATTCCTTAACTAATGTTGCAGTTCTGTGTCAAGTTATAAATCAGAAAAACTCGTAAATTTATAAATAATGAACAAAATCGCAATGGGTTTGTCACCCTCATGAATCGATGCGTTCTTAACCATTTCTTATGGATTTATAGATCTGTAGAATTAATGAATTTTCACAGAATTGCAATATGAATTATTATATACTTGTGAAATCAAATTGACAAAATCCAAATGTCCAAAATTGATTAAAATATTGTAGGTGGGCTTCAAAATATCCTCGAGATGTTTAAAATACTAATCAATCCTATTGATGGACTTATATGATTACTATTGCTTTCACTTGGTAGATTTTGTTCATTTCGAGGTTTATTCTTCTCCTTAATCAATGCTAAATTATTTGTCATTGATTATAACTCCTCATGCCATTGATACTGATGGACAATTGAATAATAATATTATATTACTTGCATATATTCATTCTCCTGCTTGAAGTTGAACTTTCACTAACTTTTGAAGTTTTGTAATTTGAAAGGAGTATTGTAGAAACATAGGTAGGACATGACTCCTCTTCAGATTTTTTGCCTCCAATGAACGATCACTCAAATATAATCATATGATTTAGAATACCAAAGCGATCCATCTACATTTAATAAAAAATCATTAATAAATTTTCTTGAACTAGATTCATGCATGATTCTATTATTTAATTATATACAGATATGAGACAATTTTTTGGTATTAAAACAATAATCCCAAAGTCTAAAGAAGAAAAATTGGAAAAAATATACATATATGAGAAAATGTTTAGCGCCAAAAAATGCCAATTTTTTAATTACTTTTGAGAATAATAATTAATGGTCCATAAGCACCTGTGACTTCTCTGAAGTCTGCTATTTTCAATGTTATTTTTATCACAGAAATAAAGATTATGGCAGCACGTATCTTTTCCATCTCACTGCAACTATCCATTTATTTCTTTGATTTACTTTCCATTTCTCAACGGGAAATTGATAAAATTTACATTTGTTGTTTTTTCATGTATTTTTGCAATTCACAACAATGCAACACCAATTGCTCTTTTTATTAGTTTTCTTGAAAAACTGTATTCAATACGTGCATTTCTTATATTAGAAATATATAAAAGAGCCTCCCGAAGTGCCTGAATCCTCCGCTGCTAGCGCTAGCGACGATTTCACTTCCTCTTCCATGGCTTCGCACGCTCCCAATAAATTGTCTTGTATTGAATCCGACAGAAAAAATCTAGGATCAGCTTGAATTATACTTTGACAATTAGGCTACACTTAATTTTCCCCTAGGTGGATATCTCAATTTTCAAAAAGAAAACTTGGAAATGAATTATTCCTATTATAACTCTCAACTGACGCAGCATCGATAGATAAAATCAAATTTGAGTACACTGAGATATGCTCTACTAAATGATTATATATAATTTTTGGTAGAAGCTTTTCTATGTTAGGTAGGAGCATTCTTTGTCTATGTAAGATTTTATATGATCCTCAGGACTATCCTAGAAAATTGGCAATAATATTCAGCCAGACGTACAGGAGGGTAATCAGACATCGATATCTCATCATAAATTGTGATGTTGTGTTATACCAAACCTTTAGAATTGATAGATTGTTGGTTAAACTCAAAGTGCACATCCTGCATCTCATCTTTATTTATCTAAGTGATAAATTAAACTCACATTAGTTAATTACGACGAAAATAACACATTAATCAATTGACAGTGCCATTACCAATCGCTGTCAAAACTATTGTAACTAATTTTCGTATCTCCATTGATAAAATAACATCATTTTTGTTTCTGTTAGCCCAATCAAGATTGAATCTCACCTTGGAGTGACAGATAATAACTGGAAACTTGTACAAATCTTTATTTTGGCATTCTAAAAGTTGTCCCAAAAGTCTCATGAAAATCGTTTTTTGCAAATATCTCGGTTTCTATGCTTTCAATGATGTTGACATTTATTACAAACATTGTAGAGCATGAAATTTGCGACAAATTTTGCCTTGAATATTTTTTCATGGGCTCAACTGTTCTTGAAATAGAGCACGGGGAACGCGCAGCACTCAGGCATACATATAATGCAAGGTTAACCGTAAGTTCCCGTGTATAATACCCCGTATAAAGTCAGCAAATCACTAAAATATCCTTGATTATGAATGATTTGTATTATTTATTGGTCAATTCATTATATTTAATAACATTTCACACATATATATTATATTTTTTCAATAATACTCCTACTTTGTGTAATTTGAAAATCATCAAGTGAAATACTTACAGTATACTTTAATTTAATATTGATGCTGTTAATATGGCTTAAAAACCATAAAAAACCATCAAAAACTCTTGAAAAATCAATAAATAAAAAAAATGGAGGAATAAAATAACTGACAATGATAAAAATATATTCTTCGCAAAACATGTGTAGAATTTGATAAATAAATAAATGAATAGTCAACAAATGAATAAATTCTTTGAAATTTAAAAAATAAATAAACATGGAGTGTCATGAATATGAACACTTGATTATATTCGAATAATATGAACTCAAATTTTGGGTATCTGTTTTTTTATATGTATATATATACAGGGTGTAACAGAAATAAGTACATTAATTTCAACCAGTGATAGTTCTCGTCAAGCATAACAATTTTTCTTAGTTACTTTTTCCCGAATTCTATTTTTTTTTAGCATTTTTTATCCCCTATAATTCAACAAGTCGTTCAGGTGCGTAATTATTGGATCCAGTAGCAGTTGCAAAAGAACAATAATTGATTTTGACAATGTGAGTTATCAATTCCTTCAAATAAATTCTGGAATGAAACCAATTATTGATTATTAATTCTACGATTTCACAAGCAGTTTAGGATTAGCTCAGCGAATTTATTTGGAACGGTTTTCGAAATGTCATTTTTTACTAGAAATTCAATTATTGTGGTTATGCTTATGTATTTAATGTCAAAATATTATGCACTTATACATTATGATGAGAATACCATGGGAAATTTGAAACTTATCGTTTATCTGGAACGTAAAACAGCAGATGAGATGAATGAAATACATTAATTTATAAATGAAGCACCTGTGTATTAGTTTTTCTCATATTATTACAAACTTCAGACTCAGGTCGTTTCAACAAAGTATGCCCCGCGAATTAATCTGCTGAATATATAAAATATTGTGTCATACCTATAAAATATTTAAAATCAATTACCAAATTCAGTTTGATACATTTATAGGCTATATTTTCTGTTTTCAATTTAGAATTGCATTCCATTTAATATTCCACCGTTTTCTTTGAATAAATCGTTGAATGATTTTCTCTTTATGTTTCTGATAAAGTAAGTTGAGAACAGCAACTACTTTTTGAACTGCTTGTAGAGGACAGCACAGTCTGACACTCCTGATACAGTTTCAGACAATAAAAATCAGCTGATTCAAGTGCAATGAACTTGTGCAGACAATCTTATTTTTAAGAAATGAAGAAATCCCTGAATAAAAATCAAATTTCTTAACAATGACATATAAATACGACTAAAAGACCAAATTGTTGATTACAGAGACAAATTTAGTATTTCTTCCAACATATGCAAGAATAGAACCATCGAGGTGAACGAATATCAATGTATGGTCAAAATACTAATATTCTTTCAGTTTCAAATGAATGATTGACAAGACTACGATGGCTCAAAGTTGCAAAATACTCCTTTCAATCGACAGCTGTCATTCTTACAACAAATGAGAAACATTCAGTTTGAACCATAGGCGCACTATGAAATTTTTTACAAAACTTTGATGAATTTTTACTCTATATCCAGAGGATTCACGGAAAAAAGTTATCGAGAAAAATTGTTATGTTTGACGAGTTCCATTACAGGTTAAAATTAATGTACTTATTTCTGTTACAGCCTGCATATAATCAAACACAACATCTCATCATTCCACGGCTAATCAGTTGTTATGGAAACAGTAGGTCATCATTCTTATGCTACAACATTCCTAAATACTGATTTTCAGGATTCTACGGCTAACAGATCTGAATTTATGCGCAAAATTCCAAGATCGTCATGTATAATGCACTTTCGACTCAGTCGATCTCAATGAAAATAGGATATGAAGTGCACTTCCGGCTTAGTCGATTGGGACGAAAATAGGAGATAATCATTTGGATGCTACAGCAATTTCAAATACTGAACTCCAGTATCCTACGGCTAATCATTCTAGATTCATGCAGAGAATTCAAAAAAAGTTGTAGGTAAAGTGCACTTCCAGTACAGACGATTGCTACCATAATGCGAGGTGCACATCAAGATTCTAGATCCTATACCAGTCTTTTATACAAAATTTCAGCATTAAACGTTTTAAGAATTCTGAGATTTGCGAGTTAAACACATACATACGTACATACGTACCGACATCAAGCCAAAAATAGTCAAAATGGATTCAAGGATGCTCAAAACGGATATTTCCATCAAAATCTCGATATGTAAATTTTGTCGGTTTCACAATATTTCCTTGTAATTTTAGACCGTCAGATAGTCGTAGATTTCAGTGCTGTAGAATCCAATGATGTACAAGTAAGTCACGTGAAGTCCACATTAGATTTTTTTAAATAGTTTGTGAGCACCACAACATTAGAATTCCAGAAGACCGTTGTCATGATTTTTCCGGCAGATGGGAGCACTTTCCTCTGTTCCAATCCATTACTTGGACTGCTGCTATATTTTTGACATATAAGGACAAATTCAAGATTTATCTGGAGTGGTGAAACATCGACGAATCTCACTAGAATTGCGCTTAAATGATTGGAGATACTTTCATGAATATTTTTTTTATCGACTGTTACAGGATGCAGAATTCAGCGAGCAGTAAGGTTACGCGTATCCAAAAATCACGTAAAATGTAGTGGACGCAGTCTATCGAGATGTTTCGAACTTTTAGTCGACGATCGCCTACCATGGAATTGTAGATTTACGCAACAATTTCGTCTGTTACGACGGTTTTTGGGTGTTCTATGCGTTCATCAACCTGAATTGACCTAAGGCCACATTTCTTATTTAATGACCGGCTAGTTCAGTTACAGCAAGGTACTAGAGTTATTTCTCTGACAAAAATCACAATGACAGAACATACATTGCTAGAAAATTTAATTGAAATAGTACAAAATTAAGATATTAAACATTGAAGGCACCACGAGAGTTGAACGGACGATAATACCCACATCCAACGTACATACATTGGGCCAGAGGTCCTCGGAAAGTACACCCTTGATACCTCAAATGAAGAAACAGATTCTTTCAATATAGAATCTAATTAATTTTATATCTCTGTCGATTTTGAGCCTTTCAAAACATAGTAGTTAAACACAGCACGAGCTTCAATTTGACCCATTTTTTTTTTCGTCACTGCCACTACAAATTTACTGAACACATGAGTCTAAAACATTACACAGCGCTTTATGTAGGTTTTTACTCAATATAATAGAATTATAAACGTATTATGCTTCCGTCTGAGAACTTTCCGAGCTACTCTCGTATTGTTGAAGCATCCAAGTTATAGTTAATTTTATCAAGAAAGCTTGAAGCTGGTTGGTAACTGAACAGGCGCCCCACTTATATGTTGTGATTCTCGGTCGTTAAAAATTAAAAAAACGATGCGAGTATGAGAATTCCATGAATATAAAATATTTCTTTCAGCCTGTAACTAAAAAAAAGTATGAATTGTGTTCTAAAACTAGATAAGATTATAAATTTTTCACGAAGATTTATTGATGTAGGATGAATTGTAATGCCCATCATTCAGCATGCAGTATTCAACTAGTTGGTTTATTTTGGCAAACATTTCAAGATTTATTGGCTACTCCAAGTGCAAAGATCTTTGAGTGTATTTACATTGGCTCCTGATTTCATAACAATTTTTATGATTCAAAGTTCAATAAACTTCTCAGAAGTATGCATAATGTTTTAAATCAGATGAGTAGAATAAATATGTATTACTGAATTATGTTACGAGCGACGAAATCCCAAATTAGATGCTTCCTTTCAAATAACTCATAAGATGATAGATTATTAAATATATAACAACAAACCAGAATCTTTCGTCCGGAAGGAAGTTTGTCAGTAACGGATATTGCGAATAATCTTGTTCGTTATCACGTGACACATCTCAGGTGCATGTCATCTTTACTATCATCCCAAGATATCATCTCCAACATGCTACCGAAACATGTCACTCCTGTTTCGCTGGAATCACTTGGGATCATTCAGTTCCTACAGGATTACTTTCGACAACCTCAACGGTTGACAAAGTTACAGACTTGCTTCGATTATTGTGTCAGGACATTGGCCTTCAGCTCACATTGCCTTTCTCACTCTTTCTATTTACTCCTTGTGAATTATTGAGTAGGTTGAGGATTAGAAAAAGAGGAATATTTTCCAATGGTTTTTGTGTTAGTTGATTCTAATGCGATAAAAAGATTGCCTTTAAGAATTGATGGCGATTTAACTGAAAAGAGATAAATAGATATTCAGAAGTATTTTATAATTCAGGACGTGAGTATTTCATGCTGACAATAATTGGATGAAGTATCAATGTTCTTCTTTTACCTTTCTAAATCCGATTCTGTCCAGCACATTGACTTGACATTTCCTGGGAAGGCTTTGCGTTATGGATTGTAAGCGCCAGAGAACACATAATCAAGTTATGTGCACCTTATAAGGCCTTATGTGAGCATATTCCACGTATGGTCTGACGGGTCGACAACCACATTCCGTTGAAAGCGAGAAACACTTTTTCACCGCATAAATGATTAGAAACTAGTTGAAATACGAGCAAATATCTTCGAGACAGAAATAGCCATGATTCAACTTCAATTTGGTAGTAAGTTTGAAGCATGTTAAATGATAGATTTTTTGAGATATTTCTTCCAAAAGCATTATGGAGTGAAATCGATTCACAATCTTCATAGTGAGATCATTTCAAAAAGCAAGAAGTGCTCTACAACCACATGTCTAGCAAAAAACCTATTTCTTAAGATAACAAACACGAACGTAAGTCGCCAGTTTTCTTCTCTCGACTACGTCACTGGGAATCTAGATAACTTGCTGGTTCGCTTGCGTTATTGCAAAAGACGAGGAGAATTCAGACAGACCAAATAACACAAAGTTCAACTTCTCTCAACGGATAAGAAGATGAATATCTATATACATGTATGTTAGTAGGATTGTGTTCAGAAGCAAATTTTCAAGGGAAATATTTAAATGGATGTAACACAGAAGGGCTACATTCATTTTGAACTGTCAGAGTAATCGATTTGAGATATGAAGGTCTTGATATGATATTGAACTCATTTTCTCTTCAATCATAACAGAATCAACGAGTGGTGATTCAAATATGAATTTAATACTAAGGCAGTATCTTTAAGAAAATTTGATTCTGCTATGAGCTTACAAAAGGTGTCCGTTTTGAATAGGGTTTTGATTCTTTGTAATGTAATGAACACGAATGGTTCGAATATTCATTGTTCGTTCCAATTCGTTTGGTAGGAGTTGGTCAGCAGTGTCAGACAAGTTGCGGTTCGTAAAGGCCTCCTGATCTGGTAGTAAACACTCCAAGACGGTGGCTCCCAAAGCAGGAGGCCTCTTAGTATGCCTGAAGGATGAAAGTATGATAATCCTGTCGACTTAAGACCCAAGTTCTTTGTTTAGGGCTTTGGCACTTCGTAATGGAATGAATATGGAATGATTCAAATATGTAGAAGATGTTCCATATTCATTTCGCGTCAATGGTTCAACCAAATTCGTTTGGTAGGTATTGTTTAACAATACTAGACACCTTAGGGTCCCTGAAAGTTTTTTGATCTGATGAATGTATATGAAATGAATTAAACGAAGGCCCTCAAAACAAGAGGCTCCTAGGTACGTGTCAAGTATTCCCAATCAATGGATGATCTGACATTGTTGATCATCAAATAAAATTTCGTTCCCTGATGATTAACTGCTGCATAGAAACATAGAATTTATCGTCTTGACATGAAATTATAAACAATTTCTCTTTGATTGGATCTGTGGTCCTTTGTGAAGCAGTGATCACGACAGAAGTCATTTGATATTTAGTTCAAGCCAGTAATTCCTGTCAATTCGTTTGGTAGGCATTGGTCAGCAATGATAGGCACGTTGGGGTTCCTACAGGGTTCCTAATCTGGTGAGAGTACATCAAATACTCAAGGCGGAGGTCCCTGAAGTTACAGGCTCTTAGATACATCTCTAGTGTGCCTGATGAATAATCTACGTCTCAGTATGACCGCGTCATTTCATATTTGGTTCGCATCAATGATTCGTTTCGATTTATTTAGTAGGCATTGATCAGCAATTTAACGTTCCTAGCGGGCTCATAATCTGGAGAGAATATATAAAATATTTGAGAAAGAGGACTTTTAGGGTACATATCTAGCATGTCTAATGGATAAACTACTTCCCTTGATAAACATTTGGTGGATAAAAGCATAAGAATCCTGTTGACTTGAAATTAACTTATAGACAGTTCCTCTTTGATCGGAGCTTTGTAATGACTATTACATATTCAGTTCGAGTCGAAGATTTGTTACAATTTGTTTTTTTTTATATTGTTTAGAAGAGGCTGGTACGTGGAGGTTCCTAGAAAGTTCTCAACCTGTTGAGAGTATTTGGGATATTTGAAATAGAGGCCCTCAAAGCAAAAGACTTTTAGGTACGTGACTAGTGTGCCCTGATGCTCATTTTTGTAGATAGAAGCATGAAAATTATGTTAACTTGATTAGAGCTTGGGATGACCACAAAAATAGTCATTTCATATTCAGCTCGCATTGAAGACTCTTTTCCAATTATTTAGCAGGCATTGATCAGCAATGCTAGATACTTTGAGGTTCCTAGGAGGTTCCTGATCTGTTGATGATATATAGAATACTTGGAACTGACGCCTCCAAAGCAAGAGGCTCTTAGGTACATGTCTAGTGTGTCCAATGGATAACCTACTTCCCTCGATGGATACAAGCATAAGAATTCTGTCGACTTAACATAAATTGATAGACAGTTTCTCTTTGATTGGAGTTTTGGAATGACCATGGTAGCAGTCATTACATACCCAATTCGAGTCGAAGTATTGTTTCAATTTGTTTTGTGGACATTATTCAGCAAAGCCAGATACGTTGAGATCCCTAGAAATTTCCTGATCTGTTGAAAGTATTTGGAATACTTGAAACAGAGGCCCTCAAAGCCAAAGGCTCTTAGGTACGTATCTATTGTGCCTCGATGATCATTTTTGTAGTGTAAGAGTCAGCAAATTCACAGTTTGCTGAGCTCTTACGAAATTAAGGAATGTGCTTCTCTGGCAAGCAAGCAATAGAGGTATATGAACTATTTGCAAATAAGATTGACGTCAATAACGAATATTGTTATATTGGCATTTTGGATTTTATATATAGAAGTCAATAAGACAGTTGGTTAAGAGAAGATGTAGAGAGTTAGTCAGTAGAAGAAGTGGTTGATCAAGAAGTAGTTAGTGATAAGTTAGTTAGTGCGTGAGTTGAGAAGTTAGAAGTTAGTAAGATAGTCATAAAAGTAGTTTTGGAAGCCGGTGATCAATCGGAGTTTGTTAACCTCATCTTTAGACTCTTTATCATTCTTTAATATATTTTAGTATTTGTTAAACGTGCAAATTGTTCCAAGTTCCTGTTGCAAGTCATTCTCTCCTTTCAGAAGTATCACATCAGGGCAGATAAGTACATAGTACTTCGTCCTTACAGTTCAGCAAAGAACTCAATCTACCAAATATAAATTTATTGTAAGTGGAAATCCTTACAGTAGATAAAAACATAAGATTTCTGTCATCTTGATGTAAGCTTGATTGGAGCTCTAGGATAACCACGAAAGTTAACATTTAATATTCAGCTTGCATCAATGATTCGTTTCAAATTATTTTGTAAGTATTGATCAGCAATGCTAGACACATTGGCCCGTAGTCAGGACGCGGATTTTCACCCGGTTCTAAGTCTGGCTTATGCATAACCATGACATTATGTCAAAACAGTGTTATAACCTAATCGGTTTTTAAACGTCGTCATGGTTATATATAAGATGGACTCTGGCCTGGGTTTAAAACCGCGTTCTGACTACGGGCCATTGAGGTTTCTAGAAAGCTTCAGATCTGGTGATAATATATAGGATACTTGGTACAGAGGCCTCCAAAGCAAGAGGCTCTTGGGTACATGTCTTGTGTATTTAATATATAGCCTACTTCCCTTGATGAACAATTAGATCAAGAATCATAATCTGTTGAGACTATTTGGGACACTTGTAATAGAGGCCCTCAAGCAAAAGACTCTTAGGTACGTCACTAGTACCTGATGATCAAAAGCATAAGAATTCTGTCAACTTGAAATGAGCTTGATTGGAGCTTTGGGATAATCACGAAAGTAGCCATTTTAAGTTTAGCTCGTGCCAATGTTTCGTTTCAAATTATTTGGTGAGCATTGATCAGCAATGCTAGTAGGCTCCTGATCTGGTGATAATAAATAGAATATTTGGGACAGAGGCCTCCAAAGCAAGAGACTCTTAGATACATGTCTAGTGTGTCTAATGAACAACCTATTTCTTCTGATGATCATTCAAGAATCCTGTCGACTTGACACAAATTTATAGACAGTTTTCCTTTGATTGGTGCTTTGGAATGACCATTACATAATTAGTTCGAGTCAAGAATTTGTTTCAACTCGTTTTGTAGCCAGATATGTTGAGGTGCCCAGAAAGTTCCCGATCTGTTGAGAGTATTTGGGATACTTGAGACGGAGATCCCTAAAGCTGAAGGCTCTAAGGCATGTATCTAGTGTGTTCTGAAGATCATTTGGTAGGTAAAAACAATTCTGTCAACTTGACTGAACTTACAGACGGTTTCTCTTTGATTGGAGCTTTTGAATGACTACGGAAGCATTGGTAGGCATTGTTCAGCAATTCTAGAGAGGTTAGGGTCTCTAGAGGATTCTTGATCTGATTAGCACATATGGATTCTTTCGAATAGGAACATCCAAAGCAAAGTCCTCTTAGGTACGCTCCTAATATGCCTAATCTACGTTCCCTGAAGTTCATTCGGTGGATAAAAGCATGAGAATACTGTCAACTTTAAATGAACTCATAGGCAGTTTTTCTTTGACTGGAGCTTTGGAATGACTACGATAACTATCATTTCATTTTCAGCTTGCGCCAATGGTTCATTTGAATCTGTTTGGTGAATATTATTCAGCAATACTGAACAGATTGGGGTCCCTAGAAGGTTCCTGATCTGATAAGACTATATGGGTTCTTCCGGAAAGGAACTTCCAATCAAGAGATTTTGGGGTACGTTTCTAGTGAGCCTTATCTACGTTCCCTGATGTTCATTTGGTGGTTAAAAGCATGAGAATACTGTCAACTTTGATTGGAGCTTTGGAATGACTACGGTAGCAGATTGAGATCCCTTAAAGGTTTCTGGTCTGGTGAGACTACGTGGGTTACTTAGAACGGAAGTCTACAAAGCAAGAGACTCTTAGGTACGTTTCTAGTGTGTTTAATGAATGATCTACGCTTCCTGATGATCATTGGGTGGTTAAAAGCATAATAATATTATAGTTAACTTGACATTAACATACAGACGGTTTCTCCTTGATTGGACCCTTGAAATGACTTGCGTCAATGGTTCGTTCAAATTTATTTGGTGGGCATTAATCAGCAATGCTAGGTGTGATAGATGGTTCATATGGAATATTTGGTGGATAAAAGTATAATAATACAGGCGGTTCCTCTTTGATTGAAGCCTTGGAATGACCACAGTAGCAGCTATTCCATATTCAACTCGCATCAATGATCCGTTAATATTCTTCTGGTAGGTCAGGTTCCCTAGAGGATCCGCTGGTCAGGTGAGAGTTTATACAACACTTGAAAAGGAGATCCCTGAAGCAAGAGGCTTCTAGGTACATGTCAAGTGTTATTCATTGAATTGGAATAACGTTTCTCCATGAATATTGAGTCAACTCGAGAGCCAAAGTTTCTGAATCTGTTTTTAATCTATCGAAGGCTTTCTTTCTGATTGGAGGTTTGTTCCTTTGCTATGAAACATGAAACAGTCATTTGTTAATGAAACAGAACCTACAGGTCGTAACAATTCGTCATTACTCGACAGTGACAGATAGAGAGACGGTTAGTCTCCTAGGCACAGCATTCAAAACGGCCCCTGAGCTGATGTAAATATATGAATTACTTGATAAACCTCCAGAAGCGAAGGTTTCTAAAGTAAGAGGTCGTTAGGTACTTGCCTAGTGTGCCTAATGAATGATACAGCACTATTGTTTTTAATTTGAGTGAGTAAAAAGTCTTGGGAATTCAGTCAATATTTCTGTTTTAATTTCTTTCCTACTTTACAGTTTCGGCTGTACCTCAGCCATCTTCAGAAGCGCTATAATTTAATTATTTTTTATTACTAATTATTTATGCTAATTTTGTCGGCAATACTTACAAAAGAACTCATATTGTGAAAAATTAGAAATGTACATTAAAATGTGATGTCAAGTTTAATAAAATAGCGGAAAAAAAAAATTATTTTTTTCCATTTGTCAAATGCCACAACCTGCATCTGTGGAAGACGTTGACCAAGTGCGAGTAAAAAATCGTGCGTGCACGCATTGTCAATAAATTACAAATTATCACAGGTAGGATTAAGTTAGTTATAGTGTCAAACAATTAAAAATAGATGCAAGCTTGTGCATCACGCAAGGTGTCAGAAATATAAACAAAAATTAGGAAAAGTACCATAGATATTAAAGAATATTGTTGTACATAGTGCTAAGTGCAATAGTATCTGTTTTTTCATTGATATTTTGTTTGTCTTGTTTTATATACAACATTTCTAATGTAAGTCTTTTGTTTAAGTTGATTTCGTTATGGATAATACCAGTTTCTTCAAAATTGAAAGTATGTCCTGAATCTATGCAATGAGTGACTAGGGCACATTTTGGCGTATCTTTATTCAATTTTTTACTGTTCCGTTTATGTTCATCAAGCCTTGTTTTTAAATATCTCTTGATTTGTCCTGTGTACTGTGCTCCACAATCATTGCATAGGATTTTATAAATTAAATTAGATCTTAAGTTTTTATCTGTTTTATCTTTTACTTTGGAGAATAAATTACCTACTGTCTTGTACTATTTGAAACAAATTTCAATTCCCTCTTTATTTCTGAATACTTGTTTAATTTTGTAGCTAACGCTATCTAGGTACGGAATTGTGAAGTACTTATCGGTCAAAGATTTTTTATTATTCATGTCATTGTCATTCAAATTAGATGAAAGATTCATGATTTGATTTTTGATACCATTTATGATGCCAAGTAGTAAATCAGTTACTGTGCTGCTAACTTCGTTGTGATACTTTTCAGATGTCAATTCAAGTGCTCTGCTAAAAATATTTCTAGCAACATCGAGAAGTTGACTTTTTGAATGATTCGACTGAAAATTCAGATACCTCGTACTTGATGAAGGCTTTTTGTACCATTTGGTGATAATGTTGCCACATTCTTCTTCAATCAATAACATATCAAGAAAAGGTGGGGTGTTATTAACCTCTGTTCTACTGTAAATTAAATATGGGCATTAAAGCTATTGAAAATAGTTTCTATCTCATTTATTTTAGATTCTGGCACTGCTGTAATCAAATTATCCACGTACTTTTTTATGAACGGAACCTTAAATGACAACTTTGTAACAACTTCTTTCAGAACCAAATCCATAACCAAATTTGTCACTACTGGAGACATTGAATTCTCCATTGCTGCACCAAACACTTGTCGATAGAGTTCACCATTAAATTTGAAGAAACAGCTTTCAAAACAAAATGTAATTAAATTTAGTAACTCATCGAGTGGTATGTCTGTCCGTTTCGATATGATATCATATTTTTATTCGACAGCTTGAAGCACTAGGTCTATTGGAATATTAGTGTATAAAGAGACCACATCTAATGAAATAAGAACATAATTATTATCTAAAGTTATTTGAGTGACAAACTCTTGGAATTCGAATGAATTTCTGATATAATACTCATCTTCATATAAGTCCCTCAGTACTTGAGTTAAATACTTTGATAGTTTATCAGTTGGTGAATTTGTTCCAGATACGATAGGGCGAAGCGGTTTGTCGTTTTTATGTAATTTAACAAGACTATAAATTCTAGGAGGGATTGCATTATTGGATGTTAGACATTTCTTCATTGTTACATCAATGTCAGAATCCAAAATAAATGAAATAGTAACAATTTTCATTAGCTTTAATGTCCATATTCAATTCACATTAGAAGCAGAGGTTAATAACACCCTACCTTTCCTTGATATGTTATTGATTAAAGAAGAATGTGGCAACATCACCATCAAATGGTACAAAAAGCCTTCATCAAGTACGAGGTATCTAAATTTTCAGTCGAATCATCCAAAAAGTCATCTTCTCAATGTTGCTAGAAATATTTTTAGCAGAGCACTTAAATTGACATCTGAAAAGTATCATAACGAAGTTAGCAGCACAGTAACTGATTTACTTCGTTCAAATAAATACCCACTTGGCATCATAAATGGTATCGAAAATCAAATTATGAATCTTTCATCTAATTTGAATGACAATGACATGAATAATAAGAAATCTTTGACCGATAAGTACTTCACAATTCCGTACCTAGATAGCGTTAGCTACAAAATTAAACAAGTATTCAGAAATAAAGAGGGAATTGAAATTTGTTTCAAATAGTACAAGACAGTAGGTAATTTATTCTCCAAAGTAAAAGATAAAACAAATAAAAACTTAAGATCTAATTTAATTTATAAAATCCTATGCAATGATTGTGGAGCACAGTACACAGGACAAATCAAGAGATATTTAAAAACAAGGCTTGATGAACATAAACGGAACAGTAAAAAATTGAATAAAGATACGCCAAAATGTGCCCTAGTCACTCATTGCATAGATTCAGGACATACTTTCAATTTTGAAGAAACTGGTATTATCCATAACGAAATCAACTTAAACAAAAGACTTACATTAGAAATGTTGTATATAAAACAAGACAAACAAAATATCAATGAAAAAACAGATACTATTGCACTTAGCACTATGTACAACAATATTCTTTAATATCTATGGTACTTTTCCTAATTTTTGTTTATATTTCTGACACCTTGCGTGATGCACAAGCTTGCATCTATTTTTAATTGTTTGACACTATAACTAACTTAATCCTACCTGTGATAATTTGTAATTTTTTGACAATGCGTGCACGCACGATTTTTTACTCGCACTTGGTCAACGTCTTCCACAGGTGCAGGTTGTGGCATTTGACAAATGGAAAAAAATAATATTTTTTTTCCGCTATTTTATTAAACTCGACATCACATTTTAATGTACATTTTTAATTTTTCACAATATGAGTTCTTTTGTAAGTATTGCCGACAAAATTAGCATAAATAATTAGTAATAAAAAATAATTAAATTATAGCGCTTCTGAAGATGGCTGAGGTACAGCCGAAACTGTCAAGTAGGAAAGAAATTAAAACAGAAATATTGACTGAATTCCCAAGACTTTTTACTCACTCAAATTCACTCATCCAGTCAGCTTCTCCTATTTTATCTAATTGTTCTTAATGACTATTTGATAAATAAAAGCAAGAGAGTCCTGTCAGCTTGAAGTGCAAAAAATAATTTTTAGAAGGTCGTCTCTTCGATTTGGCCTTTGGTGCTTCACGATGATATAAACAGGAAGAAGTACGCAATGATTTCGAATCAAGGTGGTACCATTTATGAACGAGCTTACTGTACCTATTAGGTAATCTGGCAGTGTTGTCCAGATTATAAAATTCAGGTTCTTTGATGATTATTTCGTTACTAAAACATTTAAAACGCGAAAGTAGTTGGTATAAGGGCGTAAAATATAATTCTAGAATGGCCGCCTCAATAAAATGTTCTTATATTAAACCATTGGCGGCATCTCAACCCAATCTTGCACATTAACAACTGACAATGTAAATATTCTTATTCCTACCCTACGATCTTATATTCGTTAGAGCAAATATTTGCGTCGTAATTATTGTCCTTCTCTTGTTCGTAAAGCGTTCAAAGGGAAAGAATACGCAAAAAGCAAACATGAAAGACAGGGAAAGTGCACTTAAAGCTAATTGTTCCATATTCACAATCAAGCGGCCTGGGTGAATAATTAATTTCGTGAGTATACACGGTGCTTTAGCATGTATATTTATTAATGCGAAGCTACAACTGTGTATTTATGTAGCTTGTGTTCTGTGTTTATGTTAGTGTGAACGCTGTGGAACAAATGAACGTGTTAAAAATTTGCCGGGGAGTTTTTGCTTCAGTGAAATATGTTTTGTTTTGGGATAATTATTTTTAATGTAAATTTGAGGCACTATAATATAGATGCAATACTAACGCAGACAAATTTGTTTCACTGATTGCTCCATCGATTCCCAAATTCTCAAAATTGCTTGTTTATTGCATAGAACTTAATTTCAAGGAGCAGCTTACCAATTTAACGCCTTGAATTGATATCATTCATAAAAATATGGATTCTTGTAGCTTGGAGCTCTCCTTACCTGTAACAGAAAATAAATATTTGTTAGAGTTTATGGACGTCATACTGGATTATTACTGATTTTCTATACTATCTTGAACAGGTGCGACACTCGCCAATTTTTCTGAGGTAAATTATGAACTGCGCAGGCTGTTTGCGCACACCAAATTTCAACCAAAAGATGGTGCTCTTTCCTTCTACTATCTTTTGGGATCAGAAATGGCATGGAACATTTCAAGGACATAATAAACTTTCATTTTCATATACGCAGAGAATTTATTCCTTTGTATTGTTGTTGAATCGCCTTTTATTATACTCCTCTCATAGTCTGCAACTCTTCATTTCATGTCCTACAAACTAAGAGCTTGTCTTCTTGTGATATCTTTTACGGAATGATTTTTATATTTTCTGTCGCCAGGCAACCTCAACTACTGCTGGCATAGCTTTTCTACATTCATCAAATATCCAGCAATCTTTGCCCAATCAGAAAATGTCAGCACTGTAAGCTTGGAGCTTCGCCAAATGTCAGCGGGTAATATCAATATAAGAGAAGCATGACAAAAGTGGGTTAACATTAATGTTACATTATAGAAACAATACAGGATCATTAGTGCAGGAAGGGATCGAAATTTACATCAGGAAAAACTACTAATAGAGCAAGATCCCAGGCCCGCCAGACGTTACTTATTTTCTGAGAAACAAAATGTGTGGAATAGAGTAGTGTTAGTATGTACTTTGATCATACGCATATTCGCTAATTTGTGCCGACGGCCAATTTACAGATACGAGGTGCTAGAGGTACGTTAAAACATTAGTAACTTTTCTTGAAGTCTGAGTGCTGATTTTTAAGTATGTTCTAGAGAATATTGTTAATCAACACTGCCAGACACTTCCCATCGGCGGTAATTTCTGCTAGACACTTTGAAGCTCGCAAAAAGATAACTTCATCTTACTTATTGTCTGAGTCCTAATTTTTATATATGATACTAAGGGAACAATTTGAATACTTTTTGTAAAGAGCCAGACTAATCGTAGGGGCCAAACATCCTCCAGACAAAATTAAAATATTGCTGTGAGTATGAGTGTGAGCGTGATAATTAGATGGTTTTACAACGCAATTTCATTAAAATTATGTTGCTAATGGTGTAATGGAAGTTTTAAATAATAATTAAGTAATATAATGTAAGATATATATTCTTGGGATTTCAGTCAATATTTTAATTTTATTTCTTTTCTGCTCTACAGTTTCGGCTGCACCTCAGCCATCCTCAAAAGCGAAATGAATTATTGTTTAAAAAATTGAAGTTATACATATGTTAAAACTGTTATTAATAGTAATAACAGTTTTAACATATGTATAACTTCAATTTTTTAAACAATAATTCATTTCGCTTTTGAGGATGGCTGAGGTGCAGCCGAAACTGTAGAGCAGAAAAGAAATAAAATTAAAATATTGACTGAAATCCCAAGAATATATATCTTACATTATTTACATATCCAGTCAGCGTCAACCATTTTATCCGTTAAGTAATATGTCAACGTTTTATTATAGAGATAGTTTCAATATCGAGGAAGGGATATTTTCTATATATAAACGCAAGCAAACGATTTGAAAGTAGTGTAATGGTTAATCTAGAACAGTGAATATCAAACAGTAAAGTAAACAATGTATATAAATAGTTAAATATAAATATCTGCGACTTTGTTTGAGTTAGTATTGAGTGATAAATAAATAATATAGTGTTGTTAGTGATATCCAGAAGAATAAAACTTTTATTTCATTTTAAATTATTAAATAGTAGACTTTAATTTAATTATAAACTATTTCTTCAAGCAATAAACATCACAGTGGTTTTGAGTGTGGAGTTGTTATGAACAATTTAGTATTTTGTTTATTTCTGCTTTGTAAAATTGGAAAATGGCGTCTAAGAAGTTGTTGAAAGATTTGAAGGTCGCAGAGTTGAAATATCAATGAGACGAGCGGGATTTGGAAACCAGTGGCCGCAAACAAGCTTCAAAAGAACGACTGCGAGACTCTATGACTATAGACGATAAGGATCCTGATACATATTAGTTTGAGGTTCAACTTTCTTTGGCAATAAATTCAGAATCAAAATTAAAAAGCAGTTCTACAAGTTTAAAAGAAGATTTAGAATCAGAATTCAAAGAAAATTCTATAAATTCAGAATCAAAATTAAAAGAAAATTCTATAAATGTAGAATCAAAATTGAAAGAAAATTCTACAAGTTTAAAAGAAGATTCAGAATCAAAATTAAAAGGAAATTGTACAAGTTTAAAAGAAGAATTAGAAACAAAATTGCAAGAAAATTTTACAAGTTTGCAAGAAGATTTAGAAACAAAATCAAATGAAAAATTAGGAAAGTTGGAAGAAAATTCTAGAAACCTGAGAGAACTGCATGAGAAAATTGAGGAAAATACAAAGAAAGTTGGACAGCAACTGAAAGAATTTAGAGAAAATTCAAAGGTATGAGAGGAAGTATTTGAAGATAATTGTAGAATGTTAAAAGAAGAATTGGATGAAAAAATTAAGATTTTTGAAGAAAAATATAAATTTGGTGTTCCATCTCCAGAGAAAGCTTCAAAGGCTGAGATAATTGGTATATCTATACCAAATTCTGACTCCACTACAAAAATATGTGTCAAACCTCGAACCTTTGATCGTCAAACATCTTGGATTGATTACCATAGACAATTTGAAGCCGCTGCTACGGCTAATAGCTGGAATGATACTGAAGAAGTTTCAGCGCTAATGGTTGCTCTCTTCCATCGAAAGAAGACAATATTTATGAGAAATTGATCAAGCGACTGGAGCTGCGATACGGTCATGCACACTTGAAGGAAGTATATCACACACAGCTCAAGAACCGATACCAACGTCCCAGCGAGAGGCGAAGCTGATATGGCACGCCTAAACACAAAGATAGAACCTAACTGTGACAAACTTTTGGAAGAATTAACGACCTCATTACTATCCAAGGGTCAACAATTAAATGATCAGCAACACGCAGAAGCTGAAGATCTGATACGCCGATTCCAAGAGGTGTTTGAAACCAGTGAGGGGCGAAAAGGAAGAACGAATATTGTCCATCACAAAATTGATACCGGCGACGCACGACCAATTCGACAAGTACCGCGACAACTTGCAATTGCGAAGAAAGAGGACGCTGAATCTATCATTCATGACATGGAGCAAGACGGCATCATTAAACCCTCGAACAGTAGTACTTGTAAAGAAGAAAGATGGGTCTACACGATTTTGTGTCAACTATCGCTAGCTGAATAACGTTACCAAGAAGAACAGTTATCCTCTACCCAGGATTGATGACACCTTGGATACCCTGGCAGGGTCAAAGATCTTCTCGACCCTAGATCTCAAGAGTGGATATTGGCAAGTAGCGATGGACAAGAACGACCGAGAAAAAACTGCATTTACCATCGGCAGTGGATTGTAGCAATTTGGTCTGTGTAATGCTCCTGCTACCTTCGAGCGACTTATGGAGACCGTACAAAAAGGATTATTGTGAAAAACTTGCTTGGTATATCTGGACGATATAATTGTGATGGAAAAGTCATTTGAAGGCCATTTGAAGTATCTGGAGCAGGTATTGGAACATTTAAAGAAAGCTGGTTTATAACTAAGTCCAAAGAAATGCAACTTATTCCAAAACCGGGTGAACTATTTGGGATATATGGTCTCCGAAGAAGGCGTAGCAGTTGATGTAGAGAGGATTAAAACAATTCAAGAATGGCCGGTACCTGCGGTTAAACATCAGCTGCGTAGTTTTCTCGGGCTTTGCACCTATTACAGAAGATTTGTTTATGGATTTGCCAATATTGCCAAACCACTGACCAGACTAACGGAAAACAATCGCAGATATAGTTGGCATGAAGACTGCTAGGTCGCCTTCAAGCGCGACTGAAACAACTCCCAGTCCAAGCACCGATCCTAAGTTACCCGAAGACAGAAGGACGTTTTATTTTGGACACAGATGCCAGCGACGTCGGTATTGGGGGAGTCCTGTCCTAATTGCTGGAGGGTCAAGAAAGAGTCATCTGATACTTCAGTAAGGTTTTGTCGAAGCCAGAAAGAAACTACTGTGTCACAAGACGGAAATTGCTAGCAGTAGTGAGGACTATCGAGTATTTCTACAAATATTTGTATGGCAGGAATCTGTTGTTGAGAATTGACCACGCTGCTATAATTATGCTGAACACACACACACAATAGACTAGATTAGACCGTGAGTAAAAAAAAAGAGGAATTGGATGCTCATAGATATTTCGCTTACTATCAAGCGTACAAATAATGACCACGCGCTTATACTCACAGCGATATTTTAATTTTGTTTGGCGGATGTTTGGCCCCTACGATTGGTCTGGTTCTTTACAAAAAGTATTCAAATTGTTTCCTGAGTATCATATATGAAAATTAGGACTCAGGCTATAAATAAGATGAAGTTATTTCTCTGCGAGCTTTAAAGGGTGTAGCAAAAATTACCGCCGATGGGGAGTGTCTGGCAGTGTTGATTATTAATTTTCAACAATATTCTCTAAAACATACATAAAAATCAGTACTCAGAATTTAGGAAAAGTTACCAATGTCTTAACGTACATCTAGCACCTCGTATCTATAAATTGGCTGTCGGCACAAACTAGCGAATATGCGTATGATCCAAGTACATACTAGCCCTATTCTACTCCACACATTTTGTTTCTCAGAAAATAAGTAACGTCTGGCAGGCCTGGGATCTTGGACTATAAGGAGAACGTGCGCGTGCGTAAGGTGGTCGCGCCGTGCAAGCGATGCATGAACCGTGAATCTTATAAATTTCGAGATGGCTTAATCAGCACCACCTAATCTTGTATTTAAAATCCTTGAGTCTTCGGAATATTAATTTTGTAAGTGTCTTCATCAGAATTGGGTAAATACATTTCCAGGGCAATAATCAAGTGCCTTATTAATATTAAATACCTTTACGCCGCTTGAAATTACACAAATATTTTTCCAAGAAAATTGCAAAATGTTTTGGTGGAGATTTAGAGCACATTAGTAAAATTCCACTCTGTTAAAGCAACAAGATTACCACAAGAAGAAATTGTGAAATTTTCGTAAGAAAATTCGCTGGTAAATGCAAACGTTCATCGCAGCTAATAAATATTCATGGCGTTATTAAATTTATAAATAGGTATTAAAACTTTGCAAATCAAAGTTGAGTTTCGCGGCCGCACAGATTAAATAAAATCCCGTAGTATTCACGGGGCTTCCTCTCGAAACCGATTATGGGGATGACGCGACAAAAGTTTCTTAATATACAGCAGACATTGAAGCGAAGCCAGTCACTGGGAAGAGACCAGTGGGTGAGAATTTCAACCCCCAAAGCCCTACAGCAACTAGATATTTTTTATTATAAAATCCGAGATATTTTCAATGAGATCCATAGTGAATTTACGTGATTGTGCTTCAGTTTCGACACATCCAATTAGATTTCAAAGTGATCACTTATTCAATTATTACTGAACGAATTAATTTTTATTGTGAATCTATCGGTTGTTTCTCCGTCTGTTGGACAAAATTGTTCTCCTTAATCTGTCTTCCAATGGTTTCCATGACCACCATTCGCGACCTGGCGGGCGGGAATCAATCACCAGCTACCGCTTAAAGAACCCCCTTACCCGTCATGACCCTTCAACCCTTCCACCCACCTCCATAGCCCCAAGGCACGCGCGTAAGACTTAAATGGACTGCAAGATTGGAATTCGTCGAGTATTGGAATTTTTTGATATATTTTAGAGAGAGGTCCAAGCGCTCTGTACGACTGAAATCTATCAGAAAATTCCAGCGATCTTGCCATTGTTGTAGGGACAGGGCTCGAATTTAGTCAATATCAACCTACTCATGGGAGACTGCAGAGCTGGAAGCTGTATTATAACCTTAAAAACGTCCAATTGGAGATGTGTCACATGCAGACAGATGCATTTACTTTTTCAGTACATTGTTCACTAATCCGGCAGATATTTCAGTTATACGGAACAATGCATTTTCTTAGATTCATTTTTATCCATTTCATGGATGCACTTTAGATATTCCCTCTCCAATTTAATATGAAAAACTTCAACCCAATCAACAATTTCCGATTAATTACTACAACTTAAGAACAAAAAAATTCTGCTACTTTTTCAGAACATAAATAACAGAGAAACTCATTTTATTTCATATAAAAGCTGGCAGTTCTTGTACACAGACAGTTATTGCATAACAGTTTTCATAAAAAACATGAACAAAAAAGGTGAGTAATTATAAAGAACCGTAACACATTTAAGATGAAAATAAACTCTCTCTAAAAGAGAAAAAATTGATGAACGAAGCAAAAAATCAGAAAAAGATAAAAGAAACTGAAAAGATTCAAGAACACGTCAAAAAGAACGTTGGAAATCACATTAGTCGCTTCATTCATTCAGACTTTCATTCAACTCGATTTTTGCCTATTTTTTGTTGGTTATTAGATGCTACAATGAGCACCTTCTTCTATTATAAGTATTTATTAGGCTTAATAGTGGAATAAGATTGTTACAATTTATCAGAAAGGAGATCAAATGAGTTCTTACTTCGTACAAAGTCCTATCTACAATAATACAAAAGAAGGTCAGCAAATGAAACAAGTACTACCGCCGGACAGTATCAATTCGGTTTCATCAAAGAAAAATCAACAACGGACGCCATACATATGATAAAACAAATTATTGGAAAAAACCATACAATATAACATGGAGACAAAGATACTGTTCGTTGATTTTGGAAGAGGGAAACTAATGACACCTTCAAAAGAACTAGAAATACCAGGAAAACTGAGAAGACTTATAGCAATGATAATGAGAAAAACTAAAATTAGTATCATAACACAGAGAGGAGGAACAGAAGATTTTGTAATAGACAAAGGAGTAAGACAAGGAAATGTGCTATCAGCAACTCTTTTCAATTTAACAAAAATAGAGAAACGATAACAATTTTTTACAAGAAATAATAACGGAAAGTAATAACATAGGATTAGGAATAACTATTAATAAGACAAAAATCATGACATTCAGGAAAATAACAGAGGATGGAGAAAAGGTAGATAGATTCAAATATCAAATGTTGGAAAAAAAAGCTACCACAAGGTTAAAATGGATATCAAAAAAATAAATTGAAGATAAAAACGAGTACAAAAGACTAAGTAATGAATGCAACAAAAGCCCTATGAAGAGTAGGAGAATACTAATAGAGAATAAGATAACAACTGTAGAAGAGGAGAGAAAAACAAGAGCACAAACAAATTTAAAAACAAAATGTATGGCATAAAGGATAAATCTGAAGACATAGCAGAAAACGAACAACAATATAAACAAGAAAGGCTCAAATATTTCAAAAAACTGCAAACAGATACAAGGCAAAATTGGAAGATGTATTAAGAAACAGTTACAACTGGAAAACCCCTGGAGGAAACAAAATTAGCACTGCAACAACATATATATATATATAGAAGAAGTAATCGTAACCGCAATTAAGTTTGGAAATTTATTGGGTATTTCCGGTTAAGTTTTTTCGGGCAATGTAATAAGTAGACTCTTGGAAGTTGTCTAGCTTTCGTTATATTTTTAAACCTTCATCAGGACACTACAATATTAATGATAATGTAAGATATAAAAGAAATTCTAACATTATTCACTTACATTTCGTGAGGCTTTAAAAATCAGCCAAATTTATAATAATAATTATAACTTCTATCAACAACATGAATACAATTGATACAAGAATAATTCAAAAGAAGGAGAACCAGATCAAAAATTATAAAAAATTATAGTAAAAACTGTGAAAAAATAGTATATATATGACCAGTCAAAGTATAATATAAATAAAACAACTTCATGAAAGAAAATTTCACACATAAAACTTGATTCCCAAAATTTAAAAGAAATAAAAAAATTACACAAAGACAGAAACTCAAAAAATGAATGTAAGTTGAAAATTATTAGTTAATCATTACAACTTCTTAGATATTTCAAATAAATTGGCATATATTGAACTCAAGCCATCTATGTCACTTTTCTTATGCATTGTATTATCAGTCGTTTTAATGTATAGCATTTCCAAAAAGGATCGTTTTTTAAAACTCTTTTCAATATCTAGAACTGTAGCATTACTGTAATCTATTTCATGTTTTTTTTGAATTATTATGCATCGCCAATGCAGTAGCATTGGGTTTTAAGCGCGTGTCACTTTCATGAGATGTTATTCTACTGATTAACTGCTGACAAGTTTGCCCAATATAGCATTGATCGCAATTTTTACAAGGAATTTTATATATTGAATTTGACATGAGTGGGGCTGATACTTTATCTTTTAATCTTGTGAAAATTAACCTAATAGTTTTAAAATGTCTTGTAATTATTTTAGTTTTATCATTTCTCATATATAAATATATATATATATATATATATATATATATATATATATATATATATATATATATATATATATATATATATATATATATATATATATATATATATATATATATATAAAATTCCTTGTAAAAATATATAATTTTTTATAATCTTTGATCTGGTTCTTCTTCTTTTGAAAAACTGAGAAGACTACTAGCAATGACAATGAGAAAAACAAAAATTAGTATCATGACACAGAAAGTAGGAACAGAAGATTTTGTACTAAACAAAGGAGTAAGACAAGGAGATGCGCTATCAGCAATCCTTGATTCAGTATTAGACTATGTGCTACGGAACATGGAAAAAGTAACATAAAGAACAAAAAAAAGAACAGAAAAATAAACAAACGATGAAAAAATGTTACAAAAACGTAATTACATATGATTGGATATAGATATCAATAATACAAAAATAATTAGACTCAGGGAAAAAACAGAGGATGAAGAAATAAGAATTTGAGAATATATTATCTAGGTGTCACAGTAACTAATAAAAAGGAAAGAGAAAAAGGAACACAAGAAAATAGAGCAGCAACTAACTTTCTAGGCAAATAAATAACTATTGGAAAGTAAATATCTGCCAAAAATAACAAGAATGAAAATTATAAAACAATTATAAGACTTATGCTGCCGAACAAATAACAATGACGGAGAAAGTCGAGGAAAAATCATGAAAAATAACGGAAAACGAATATAAACCAATTATGAATCACAAAATACATAGTGAAGAAAGTAAAACAGCAAAGAATAAAATGCTGACGATGTAGAAATCATAACGAAAAATGAACAAACGATGAAAGACTTTTACAAAAAATAATAATAAAAAGAAATAACATAGGATAAGAGGTAGTAACAACAAGAAAAGCTTTCTACGCATATAAAAAAAAAACTATTGGAAGATAAATCTCCAACAAATATAACAGAAATAAAAATGAATGAAATAATAATCAGACTAATAGCACTTTTGATTGCCCAAATAATAATAATGATAGAAAACACGAAGAAGATACAAGAATAATGGAATAAAATCATAAGAACAATACTAGGATTGAAAAAATTGTCAGAAAACGAATGAAAACCAAGAATAAATCACGAAATAAATTTTAAATTGAAAGAGAAAGACATAATGGGCAAAATGAGACAACAAAGAATTAAATGATGGCGATTTAAAGATCATAACGAAAAGAGATAAACGGTAAAATAAATGCTACAACAAATAATAATAACATGGATGAGTGACAGTGACAACAAACAAAGCTTTCTGCGCAAATAAAAAACTATTGAGAATTAAATTTTTGTCGAAAATAACCAAACTATGAACAGAACAATAATAAGACTAGTAGCACTCCTTGTTGCCGAAACAATGACAATGACAAATAAAACAAAGAAGATTCAATAATAATTCATTGAAAGAATGAGAACAATAATAGGGCCAGAAAAAGTATCATAAAACGAAAAAATCAATCACGAAATGGAAAAAGAATAAGAAGGAGAAGACATAATGGAGAAAACAAAACAACAAAGAATAAAATGGCTCAGACACGTATGTAAAGCTAGAAAACAAGACATAATGAAGTCAATCCAGCAGGAAGAAAAAAAGAGGAAAACAAAGATCACCTTGGATAAAAACAAGGTGAAAGAAGATCTAAAAACAGTAGGAACAACAGAATGGAAAAAGAAAACAAGAGATGTGAAGAAATGAAGTAATATAACGAATAACATTCAAAACTAAAATGGATCTAGAAAGATCCGTTAAGATGCGGCAAAACTTAATAAGGAGTGTTGAGTCACCTTATAATATATAGGGCTTCTTAAATATCATAATTCAAACGACAAGCACCTCCACAACTTTTTTACATCTTATTATTGCAGGGCCCTCTTTACCATTGGGCACGTGCTCAGGGTACCGCGATCGATAGGAGCCCCTTAGTTCCTACCAGTTCACCAAATGATAACCGATATTTACTACTCGCAGGATTTCTATAGCGATGTAAAACTGAACGGGACCGATCGAAGGGTAACAGCATAGTGGAGCGGCGATAGAAGTGACGATAAGTGGGAAGAGTGGAGCGGCGATAGAAGTGACGATAAGTGGGAAGAGAAGAGCGACGAATACAAACACACGCATTTAGAACATCGCGCAGTGGAGACTGGAGAGGAGAACAATGCGACAATAAGCGCTGCTACAAGCGATAAAAGCAAAGGAATCAAACGTACTTGTTTTTCATCTAGACATCATTTGAATTACTTTATGACAGAAGTCTTGTGTTCGAATATCTTAAGAAGAGATTAAAGGTGTTGAAAACTTAGAATATGGAATTTTAGGTGACATAAGAGCAAAGAAAAGGGGCTTAGTCACAATACGGCAGTATCAAGTGAGATTACTGATATTTTTGATTACGATCTTAAACAGATGCGACATTCGCCGATTCGATTGAAGTGCATTTTGAACTGCGCAGATTAGTGCGCATATTATTTTTCAACCAGAAGATGGCGTGTTCTCTATAACAATCTAAAATTGTTGGGTACGTCAGTTCATGGATCTTTGTAGGAAATATTGAAGTACTCCATTTTAAAATGCCTCCTAGTCCAAACTACTTCCCAAACCATAATTTTGACATGAAATATTGTATATACCTCAAGTATACGTTGTGTTTATGACTTTTCCACTTCGTAAAATCCTAAAATATTCAATTTAGAGGTTCTAAGCTTTCAATAAAGCAAAATTGAAAGTATGGCACATTTAGAAAGATTTTGGAGTATATTTCGATTGTTTTAGAAACAAATTCATTCAATAAACAAAATTCTGTGGGATTTTGGATGCCATGAGTACAAAAGAAGTGCCATTCTACAGTATTTCAGAAATGATTGAGTTCAATGATTTTCGTTTTAATCTCAAACAGTTGCGACGTAGATTTCGCTGAAGTAAATTTTGAGCTGTGCAGGATAACCGCACATATTTTTTTCCACCCAAATAATGACGTGTCTTCCTTCAACCATTTTTTGTCCTCAGTGCATGAATTTTTGATCTAATCAATAGGGTTGTATGAAAGATTACTGTCCAAATCATAATTTAGAGCTAAAATATTCTACATGTAGTTGCCCTACCTTACCTGCAACTTACAACCCCCAAATACTCAAGCTACAAGTTTTTATGCTCTAAATAATGCAAAACAGTGGAAAGACGAAGAATATTTATTCCACTAATTGCTCAAATTTTGTCTCAGGTGAAGGGCCCATTATCCAACAAAATGAATTGACTACAACACTCAAATTATACGTTCGTATATTCAAATTAAATTTCCCCAAATTATAACATAACCTCGTTAAGCGTTTCGCCAAGGCCGTAATATTTGTAAACCTTATGGCGGAGTTTTTGCTCGCGTAAACGTAAACACTGTCGCAGTAAATAAGAACAGTAAACAGCCCTTTTGCCATGCGTGCTGCCGTGTTGTAGATATATAACTTCAACCCTTATGGAACACAGCGCGCAGTTTTCTAGGCCAGGCAGTTAATAAACTCCGCGTCAGCGCAAGACGTCTAATAAAGTTATGAGGATTTTACGCAATTACGTACTTCATTACTTCAGCAGGACGATGCGGCAGCACGTTCGCAGGAGAAAAATGAAAATACTTCAATTGACGTTTTTTTAAAGTATTTCTTTTAAGAGCGAATCGATCTTGAGCGCTAATTTACTATTAATCAACTTCGTACTGCATTGAATTGATATATGAATAATGAAACAGTTGCGACAATCCTCGATCCCGTTCAAATTAATTCTGTACTGCGCAGGTTGTCCGCGCACATTAAGTCTCAGCCAATATATGGCGAATTTCTTTTTAACTGTAATTTGTGATTAAATGTGTCATGACATACATTTTTTTAAACTACTTTTGATGTAGCAGTGTGAATAAATATATTTTAAAGTCAATTAAGTTTGAGGCTCAATTCCAGTTGCTGTAACGAATTGAAGGCCTCTCATAGCAAAAATAAATAATGCATACAATTTCCAACCAAATCTCTCTTAGTGTATTTGTTGTGGTATTCTGTATAGAATTTAGAGATGCTGTATATCTTGTAATGATAATATGTTTGTCTAAAGCTGAAGATATTTCCTGGAATAATTATAAAACGAGACTTTAGTTATTGTTTAGTCTGAAATAACAACGAAACAACTTGGGAACATGCACGTAAGTTTCTCACTGCCCCATTATTTTGAAATTCTGAACATGCCACAGCAGAAATAGAACAGCATTTACATATTGCGTGTAGGTAAATATAGGTACATCACATAGATCTAAAGAATCTCGGTCAAAAATTCCATAAAATCTGAATTATTTAATTAACACGCAAAGTACAAATTGAGTGTTGGTATTTTAACACCTTTTCTGCTAATTATTATTTTGAATTACTTTCTCATATCATAGATATATCAAAGCATATTTTATTAACTCGATATTCTTCCAAAAGATAAATGTATTTAGGAGAAGTAATTTTGTCCCACTAGCTACCCAGCGTCAACATCGAGGGGTTACACTATTATTGGCGCCCGAGCATTTTCTGCAGCGGGACGCCCGAGTTTCACAGCTCTTTGAACGTCATTTTGATTATATGTTTTACTAAAAGGCCAACTGCGAAGTTAGAATGGTGCGCACTTATTGTATTCGCACATAATATTATTCTACCACATCAAACTTTTATGAAATTAGGTAATAGCTCTTTAATATTTTTTTTTAAAGTGATTATCGACCGGAGATCCCTTGCTGTCCATAAAAATCACAAAATTAAGATTAGGACAGTCCCCAGAAAAATATTTTGAAAGATTTTTGTTGAATATCCTATTTGAAGTCTAATTTACTGGTAATAATTGGTGGGGAGTCATGTGCTGGCCACTTGGGGCTCAAATTGGAGCTTGATGTCCCCTCAATCAATATTCAACTTATCCTTGAATATTTTGGATATTTTTTTACTAAATTTGGCATCCAAACAAAAAAACAGCGAGTCGCGATGCATCATTTCAAGTTTTTAATATCCTACCGCATCATACTTTTATTAAATGAGGAAATAGTGTTTACATCCCATTTATTGAAGTGCTTGTCAATGGAAGGTCACTTGCTGTCCATTAAAATCACAAAATTAATTTTTGGACGGTCCCCAGAAAAACATTCTGGAAGAATTTGGTTGAATATTCTATTCGAAGTCTAATTTACTGGTAATGATTGGCGGGTGGTCATGTGCTGGTCACTTAGGCTCAAACCAAATCTTTGATTAAAATTTAGCATCCAAACAAGATAAAAGCGAATTGCAAATCATTTCAAGTTTTTAATATTCTACCGCATCATACTTTCATGAGATGAGGACATACTAATCAAATTTATTGAAGTGTTTCTCAAATAAAATCACAGAATTTGAATTGAGACAGTCCTCAGAAAAACATTCTGAAAGAATTTGGTTGAATATCCTATTCGAAGTCTAATTTACTGGTAATGATTTGCGGGAGGTCATGTGCTGGCCTCAATCAGTACCTTGAAATGAAAGTTTGAGACTCATTGAGAATAATATCGAGAACTGCATGTCGATATCTCAAGTAATTGCAGATATATTAATATACAAAGATTATACTCAGAAACGGGAAGCACGAACCTATTTTGTAGTCGAAAATTTCATTAATTATTTCTTTTAGGATTATACTGTATTTATTATACCTTGCAATTTTTTTATTATATATAGTTTGGCTACAATAAATTTTTGAATGTGTTATAAAAGCTTTCACCCAAAAATGAGTTAATTTATATCAAAATTAATATCATAAGTAGATTTCTCAATCTTTTTTATATTGGTGTTCAAATTTTTATATTTTTTTTAGGTGTAAGATCAGAGATATTAACTTATTTCTAAACTACTTTCTGAATTATCCTTAAATTTATCCTTTAATTATTATTCTGCTGGAATTCCAGCTTGAATCTAATATAACCTCACTCTTTTCTCAAAATACATTATTTTGAATAAATAGGAAGATTTGGCCCACCTTCTGGGTCAAAAATCGTTTATCCCCACCCAAATTTTCTGAAAAATATAATTTGTTTTTTAAAGTCCGTCGAAATTTGCATTTTCACTCATTTCATTAAAATTTTTAGTACTCTTTTGCCATTTTTGACATAACTTCATATAATATATGGAATTGCAGCATTTCTGCAGTACAGGAATGATAATAAAATCTCGTGTCTGCGTCTCAAGTTATTTAAGATCAAAGTTAACAAAAATCTGTTTTTTGTAAATATCTCGATTTCTGTGGCTCCAATGATGTTGATATTTATCACAAAAATTAAGGAGCATAAAATTTTCAGAAAATTGTAATATTTTTTTATGCGCTCAATCGTTTTTATAATAGAGCACGGATAGTCCGTGACTCCGTGAGACAGGGCATAAATTTTTCGTTGATTACCGCTCACTTGAAACTTTGTGATTGATTGGCTTCATTGTGATAAGTTCGACAACTTTTTCATTTGGCAAAATTCTAGATTTGGGGGCATTTTCCAGCGAGGGCTAGTTAAATGAACTAATATTACCGTAATATTGATCTTTACACTAATCGAAAGATTTTTTGATTATAAAATGAAAAAAAACTTATGTCCGATATGAATATTGGGCTAGCGGTGAGTCCTACAAGCCGCACCTGTCATAAGTATGTTGGTACTTATGGTAAGTATGTTGGTCTGACGTGAACACTGAACAGTACGTAACTTACTTTGTACATCATTTCATATGCACACATATTTATTCAATAAAGTCTTCTGTCACTCCAGATTATAATTAATATGATTTTGATAATATTTTGACATGTAAAATGTCAAACAAAATCAAAAAATTGACAACAGATTATCATTGCCTACTTTATTATTTCTGAAACTGATTGTTTTTCTGAATGTCTGTTATACTCATGAACTGCACTTCCGGCTTAGCCGATTGATACAAAAATAGTATTTAACTATTTTGATGTTACAACAAGTTCAAAAACTAAATTTTAATATGCTATGGCTGATCATTCTAGATTTATGCAAATTTTTTTTTAAAAAGTGTCAAGTAAAGTGTACTTCTGGCTTGGCCGATTCATACAAAAATAGCAGATAGCCATTCTGATAGAACATCAAGTTCAAATACTGAATTTCAACATCCCACGGTTGATCATTCTGGATTTATTAGGAAAATTCCAAAAAAATTCAAGTAAAGTGCACTTTCGGTACAGACGATTGGAACCATAATGTGAGGTGCACAAGTAGACCCTATACCAATCTTAAATACAAAATTTACACTTTCAACTAGTTTTGAGATTTACGAGTTACGAACGAACGAACGCACATACGTACCGACTCAAGCCGAAAATAGTCAAAATGGATTCAGGGATACTCAAAACGGATATTCCCATCAAAATCTCGATAAGTGAATTTTGTTGATTTCACAATACTTCCTTGTACTCAGTACAAGTAAGTGAAAATCTTTCGATTAGTATAAAGATCAATATTATGGCAATATTTGTTCAAATAATTAGCCGTCGCTGAAAAACGCCCCCAAATCTAGAATTTTGCCAGATGAAAAAATTGTCGGACTCATCACAATGAAGCCACTCACAAAGTTTCAAGTGAGCGGTAATCAACGAAAAATTTATGCCCTGTCCCACGGACTACGAGGACGTACAGCACTCAGCCATACATAATGCAAAGTACAAAGTCAGTAAATCACTAAAATAGCCTTTATTATCAATGATTCGTATTATTTATTGGTCGATACATTATATTTAATATCATTTTACCTATAAATAATTTTTGTTTCAACAATACTTTTACTTTGTGTAATAGTCTAGTTAAAAATTCATCAAGTGAAGTACTTATAGTATATCTTAATTTATTATCAATGCTGTTGATATGGATTACCCAGCATTGAAGCAAACTTGCCCAATTACACTGGCCACAAGCTGAAGTGCATTGCAACCTTGATTTTCAGCACCCGCAGCGTGCACCCCAACCATTTTTACAGTTGCAAAATATTGTTTTCAATAATTCGTCTGGAGGCCATGGTAATATTGTTGTCATTGGTTCCAGAGAATAATTTTGCAGCAGCCAACCCTATTTTTGCATTACAGTATGAAAAGCTGAGCGCCGCGCATTCTCCGCGCTCTATTTCAAAAACGGATGAGCGCATGAAAAAATGTTTGGGGCAAAATTTGTTGCAAATTTTATGCCCTACAATTTTTGTGATATATGTCAACATTATTGGAGCCATCAAAACCGAGATATTTGCGAAAAACGATTGAATAACTTGAGACGCAGACACGAAATTTCAGGAGACTTTTGAGACAACTTTTAGAATATTAATATAAAGATTTGTACAAGCTTCCAGCTTATTATCTCTCATTCCAAAGTCAAATCCTACTTGGACTTAATTTATAAATCAATTTTTAATGGTAGAACATCGAGAAAAAAAACCACTACGAAATAAAAAAAAAATCAGAAATCCAATTTTATGGTTGAATATATCATTTTTGCATTAGCACTATATAATAATATTAATATAATTGAATACAATAATTATTTTATGATTCTAGAAAGTAGACAGTAATTGTTGAAAGAACCAATTTTGTCCTAATCATTTTCCTGAATTAAGAAATACTCTTGCTGAGCAGGATGACCCTGTTTATAACGAGTACTCACTTATTGAATATACAAATCTGATTGAATTTGTAATTCTATTTTCTTATTGCAAATTATTTACGTTGTTCTTTTGCTTCTACATATTTGTATAAAACAAAAGTAAGTATTGTGAAAACGACAAAATTCACATTTCAAGATTTTGATGGAAATATCCGTTTTGAGCATCCCAGGATCCATTTTGACTATTTTTGGCTTGATGTCGGTACGTATGTTCGTGCGTTCGTACGTGCGTGCGTAACTCGCAAATCTCAAAACTGGCTGAACGTATATAGTTGAAATTTTGTATTTAAGACTGGTATAGGGTCTAGTTGTGCACCTCGCATTATGGTTCCAATCGCCTGTACCGGAAGTGCACTTTACTTAAAACTTTTTTCGAATTTTTCTGATAAAACCAGTATGATCAACCGTAGGATGTTGAAATTCAGTATTTGAACTTGATGTTGTATTATAATGGTTATCTGCTATCTTTGTGAGAATCGGCCTGGCCAAAAGTGCACTATACTTGAAATTTTCTTTGAATTTTATGCATAAATCTAGAATGATTAACCATAGCACATTGAAATTTCGTATAAAGAGCTTCTATAACATCTTATTGTACATCTTGCATCATGATTGTGATCGGCTGAACCAAAAGTGCACTTTACAGCAGACTTTTTTTAAATTTTCCGCAAAAATTCAGAATGATCAGGCGTAGGATACTGGAATTTAGTATTTGAAATTGCTGTAGCATCTCAATGGTCATCTTGTATTTTTGTAACAATCGGCTGAGCCGGAAGTGCACTTTACATGACAGACTTTTTTTAATTTTCCGCACAAATTCTAATCAATCAGTCGTAGAATATTTAAATTTTGTATTGAGCACTTTTATAATATCTAGTTGTACACCCTGCATTATGATTGCTATCGACTAAATCGGAAGAGCATTTTATTCGAAACATTTTTTGAATTTTCCGCATAAATCCAAAACGATTGAACGTAGATTGTTAGAATTCAGTATTTAGGAAGAATATGCCGTCTAGATGCTTATATCTTATTTTATCGAGATCCATCGAGTCGGAAGTGCACTTTACTTGACAGTCTTTTGGAATTTTCCGCATAAATTCGAAAACATCAGGTGTAGAATATTGAAATTTGATATTTCAGTCTGCTGTAGCATCTGAATGATTGCCTACTATTTTCATAACAATAGACTGAACCGGTAGTGCACTTCAGTAGGAATTTATTTTTTAATTTTGCGCATAAATTCAGATCTGTTGGTAGTCGTAGAATTTTGGAAATCAGTATTTAGGAATGTTGTAGTATAAGAATCATGGCCTACTGTTTCCATAGCAATCGACTTGGCTGAAAGAGCATTTTACTTGACAGCTTCTTAGAATCTCTTGGGTAAATCCAAAACGATTAGCTGCGGAACGATGAGATTTTTTGTTTGATTAAATATATCCAATGATATATGTAATCAAACACAAAATCACACCCAGATTTTTTTAAATCGTAGAAAAAAATGAAAACACCTGTCAGGGTGGTTTGTAACTCTTTATCCTCGAATTACACCCCAAAAATAGTCTATTACTTCTTTAGAAAAGAGAATAGAACCAATTTTACTTTTATATACTTATTTTGAAAAGAGCACGTGGCAGATAAAAAATAATGAATATAAATCACTCCTATTATCGATTTCTAGGTATGGTTTACACAGATCATGCTTGTGTTTTTACGCTGTCATACAGTTGTCACTATTAGGAGGCAGAATTCGCTCCCCACGTTATAACACGTGCACACACGTATACTGTACGTATGTAATTTGTTCTCACGTCGTATTACACGTGTCTCATGCCCCATATCCCTTTATAAAGTTACGTCACAGAGCAGTTGCATGCTCTTTGATCACAGACTTGACTTACTGTTTATTGTGCAATGCGAGCTAGTGAAACCCCGACTGTGAAACATGGAACTGCATGTTCGCACTTTATTCCTTAACATTGTCTATTTCAATTATTATAGATGAAAAAGCTTCGAATATATGCCCAGCAGTTAAACACATTTATTTGTCATCCGAAGAACAATACAATTATGTACTCAGAAATAAATATAGATTCTCAGTTTGATTCTTAAAATAACTGCTAAATTACAGAAAATTATATCCTTCATAGAAGCAGAGACGAAGAAATTTAATTATGAAATTAAAGGGAATTAAAGATGGATCAGTTCTAATTACAGATTCCTTCGAGGGTCCTCTGGGGGGTTTATTCACCACCCTCTACCCTATCACTGCTTTCCTAGATATCGTCGGTCATTATGTGAATAATTAATCATTTCTTCGGTGAGCGATCTGTTCTGAAACTAAAAATAATGAACACGACGCAGGATGGATATTTTATCAGAACTTGTTCCTTGAACTGTCCTTTCTGATTTGGGTATGAAATGAATGAATATTTGAGCACTGACTGAAAATAAATTTGAGCTGTTTCATCCAACTATCTGCAATTGATTTTGAATAATTCTGCCTCTTTTGAGGAATTAATTTAGTATATTTTGACAAGTTGATTTCGTCGCCTATTTGGTTGAATGGTGTTTTTGATACAGCTAAATGAATTTCAAATTCAGTCTCTGTTCTAATTTAATAACAGAATCAAATTAGTAAAATACGCGACAGACTGTTACAACATAAAAGAGCATGGAATAGATGTTTTATAAAGAACTTAAACAATTAAAGCCTCTGTAAATTCGGATCACGTCATCCGTGAAACACCCATTACAAAATAAAAGAAACTTCTTTTCATGTGTGTGCATATATACATATGCTGGCCATAATGTCTGTGTAACTTCTATGCATTTATAATATGCGTCACACAAACGGAATTGGCCGTGTGTGTATGTACATTCGTAAAGCACAGGAAGTACGAGATGTGCATGCATCAGCGGCGATAAAAGTCGGGAAATGGGGCCTCAAAACATAATTTTATTCATTCAACCCGTAATTTCATAATCGTGTGGGTGGATTATCACTTTACCTGAATAAATTCAAATTAATTTCCAATGCTTTCTGAATTACATATGTTTATATCTCTAACATATTTCATGGACGTCTGAAATTATTGAAAGGAGGGTGCCTTCAGTCGACGATCGTTTAATATGGATTTTCGCAAGGATTTAGTAAGTCACGGCGGTTTTTAGGCGTCCCGTGCGTTCATCATTCTGTATTGACGTTTAAATTCAGCCACCAACTTTCAACCGTCAAAAATTAAGGAGCAGATTGTTTTGATACAGAATCTACTTAATTTTTTATTTCTGTCGGTCTTGGGCCTTTCAAAACTCAGGTTAATTATGCCACTCGCTACGCTCGTGACATAAGCTTAACCTTCGTGAATAATAGCCTTTATAATAATATACTATTATTTTACAAGTGCGTAAGCTTGGGAGTCATACAATAATAATATTTTGGTGGAAGGCTCCGAAAATCCATATTTTATCAATTATTGGACATACAGGAAGAAAAAATAGAACACAGTTGACATTTGGACCTAGCATTACTCAATAAATGTACCACAGTACTAACATTTTACAGAAGAACCAAAAATTCAATTCAACTTGCGAACTGCATGACATGAAGATAGTGCTTAAATGAGCTTTACGGCACTTGCATACTCCGCTCAAGGTCGATACGGCGAGCGTCAAGACAACCACCGATAATGCTAGCGCCTGTGATATGCTTGTATCGCCCTAGTAAATCGTGAGTGGTGGAATTTTAGCAATTTTTATGAGTTTGATCATTTTTATTAGACATTGGATCAGACTTCAAAGACAATTATAAAAGTGAGTGAAATAAGGAAACTTTTTTTCAGCGCTTTGAGCTTAAATAATAAGCTTGAAATAAAACAAACTGGTCGTTCAACGCCAGATTTAAATAATGGAAAAATAAAAATGCTTTCATACGTAAGTTTGATAAAAACATATACAATAATAATAGTTTTAACTTGTGGTTACGAGGAAAAAAAACTCATTCTTTTGTTTTGTATGTTTATTTTTTGGGGGCGATGATAATTGGACAAGAAATAAAATAAACGATCTAAAACACCTTTCTATAAACTTGAAAAACACAAAAATAGTGCCAAACACAAGAATAATCTTGTAAGTTTTCAACTTTTAGGAAGATCTAATATTGCTACATCCATAAGTGAAGTTTATGCGGATCAAATCCGTGAGCATAATGAAACTGTTAGCAAAAATCGACAGGTGTCTCGAAATGAATAGATGTATTAAAACTGTGCGGAACGTGTAATCTTGTCCTTCGCGGTCACGACGAGAAAAAATATTCTTTAAATAGAGGAGTCCTTTTAGAGCTAATAGTGCCTTTGATAGTCATATTCGAGAAGCGACAGTGTTCAGAGGTACATCAAAATCTATCTATCTATCTAGAATGAAACTTTACAATGTTTGAGATTTGTCATGAACATATTCTCTGAGAAATTCAAGAATCCGTGTAAGCCGTCCTTGTGCCCTCCCAGGCACATAAGTCACGAGCAGCCATTGTTGTCAGGTAGTAAAAATATGTTATGTAAACTCTTGATTCAAATTTAGAAGTGACCATATTGTCCCCACATATTTGTCATCAATTCTCGAAGCAATTCGTTCAAAAAAATTCTCGTTACTACGGTCTCGAAAACAATTCAGATTTTTGAATAATAATGCTGCATGGCTTATGCATTGAACTACAATTTATTTCAATAACCGCCATGATCTATTAGTACAAAAATCCACCCTTAGGGTACCTTATAGGCCCTTGAAAGCTCAAATTTGCTACGTAAACTACTTTCTCGTACAAATAACAAGAAAATCTATAATTTTTCCTCTCCAATCCCTCAAAGTGATGCAGATTTTCATAAATATGATCGGAAAAAACTCCAACAGTAAATTTGGCATACTGACAAAGCAAATATTAAAAACAATTTTAATGGAAATAAGGCCAAGTCCCGTAATCGCGCAGCAGAAAAACATTGATAAGTCTAATTATTCGTGAATATTATAACAAACAGTGCCCCTACAAAGTACAAATTAGGCTTCCATTGAAGCAAGAATGTCAAAAAAAACTAATATGTGTCAAGGACGAATTACGTCAGACCGAATGGAAATTTCTGGGAATATTCAAGAAAAACGAAGCCGCATGTATAAAAACCGGTAACTAAATCAGTAAGAAGACAGTTAGTAAGACTGTTAGTGAGTAAGGAAGCAGGAAAAGAAACTGGAGGATAGTCGGAGCGCGAAGAAATGATATATGTTTATTGGTGGATGTGAATGAGAAGAATGATAGATGAATAGAGAAATTCTGCTATACGAATATGACCCAGAAATTTAGTTTCAAGTAAACAACCCTAATCACTTCTAAGGTCAAGCCTAACAAGAAGCGTGTGCTGCAAAAGCATTTGCTTCACTCTAAAGTCGGACTTTGAGCGTTTCAGTCTATCTGTGTTGTGCATTGTTTACTTTAATTATCTGACCTTAATTAATCATCTTATTATTCAATTCAGTTGTAAAGTAGCTGAGAATTTGTATTAATTGGTGAGTTTGTTGCCATCGATGCTCACACCTTGACCGTGTGATGCCGGTAATTGTGACCAACCGCATGTACTGCGTGTTATTGCGGTAACGGTGTTGCTCCAAGAATGGGTAAATCAATCAGCCTGCATGTGTCGCAGGCATCGGTACGGCATTACGGTACTGATAGTCATCCGTAGGTATCGTCCAACGTGCGATAAACAGTGGTAGTGACTTAGCTATCTGGGAGCTACATTATTAGCCGGTGTTGCGCGGGAATATGTGTATGCTAACCGCATGTACTGTGCATTATTGCGGGTAACAAGGTTGTTATAAGAGTGGGTAAATCGACCAACTAACGTGTGTCGCGGGCATTTATGTTCACTATAGTATTGGTAACTTATTCGGTGAACTCGACGGCCTATCTGTTAACCAGATCCAACTATCCTCTGAGGCAGGTGTATCATTTTTATATTCTGTATTATACGTTTGTCATTATTACATATTTTGTGATTTTTTACATGATATATCAACTTGTTATACAAATTTGGCAATCCAGTAAGAACTCTTCAATTCTTTGTTATATCCGATTTACATGTATTACAATTCCATAATAATTTTCATGTCTTTGCAAACATACTGAATACACTAAAACTTCAGATTTGGTACAAAATGAAACAGTGTTGACATTTCCCGATAAAAACTAAGAGGTGGTGTTTGAGAGAAGAGAGAGGATATAAAAATGAGAGATAAGAGAGGAGCGGAAATAGAATTGCTATCATCACTGCTTGTATACTGAAGAATTTTCGTTAAAAATAAACTTTACGAGTTCTTCGAGGCATTAAATAAAAGTTTTGTTGACAAATTATAGAACTTTCCCCATATATCATATGAACGTTTTATTGACCGTAACTTCACATGAACTACGTTCTTAACACTAAATTTTTTTGGGCAAGAATATGCAGAGTTTACGACGATGTGGTAACAAAGACAGATACTGTTTTAATGTCTGTCACCATCCAACTAAATATGTCGATACTTATTGAAACAGTCAATCTTATCTCAGAATATCATGAATATAGGTCGCTTTTGTGTGTGAATAACGAAACTAGAGCAAGGTTATTATCGATTGCCCCCTTCCACAATATTTGGGAACAAAATTAATTTGAACAATAAATTTCCATCACATCAAAAGAATATTTGTCAAGTGAGTCGCGAAGATCAAAATAATAACCTCATACTCATTGTTTTTGATGTTCCTGTTGTGAGTAACCCCCCGGAATAACTGTTTTGGAGGCTGCCAACAACGCAAAAACAAATGCCGTTTAATTAGTCTGACATCAGCTGCGAACATTATTTATTTGTTTGGTCAGTCAATTTCAACGAATGGGTCTAACTTGGAAAGGATATGGTTTTGAAAAAATGGATTTTTAATCGGACCCATCAAAATTACCACGTGTAGAAGTTATTTGATTTTATTTTGGTCATGCTGTTTAAGATCCTCTTGAAAAAACCTTCCAAAATATTCTATTTTGGATCAGAGTAAACTATTTAAAAACAGCTTAACAACCCTTACATATTTTTTTTTTGTGTTAAAAATGTATTGTGCTAATCTGTTAGAAACTATTCTCAGGCTTATTAGAATATCTAAATGATTATTGTGTGTATCCCACTTCTGATGCTGTAACTACAATGCATTTTCGATAGCAATCCTGAATATGGCTCGTAGCACTTTTTTGCATGTTGAAATCCTGCTGTTGCATTTCTATTTTATATTTAAAGTAATAAATATAAAAGCAGCAGTAATTGTGGTCTGTAACTAGAAAGCATAAACTAACATTGATTTGGTGAATTCGTTATCAGCACGCACCCTTTCCATGTTTCCTTTTCGTGATACGTTTCACCCTACACTGCTAAAATTCACACAAGTTTTTCTTGCTCCCGCAAAATAAAATATTTTCCACAGAGTAAACACCACACAATAAGACAATAAGCTCACAGTATATTTTTTTGGTTGTAAAACATAGTTTTTTTATATTGACCCTCTGAAACGGTAGTTTCTTTATATGATGTTAAAAAAGAATATAGCTCGAAAAGCTCCAAAAATAATATATCATATTCTCGAACACTCTATGTTGCTTCTGATTGAGAATGTTAATTTAGACCCGATTGCACAATTTTTGGTTCATCCAAAGCCCAACTTGATCATCTAATTAACAACTGTTCCAACTTTCTACGCTCAGGATCAGCCAGGAACTGTGCAGTCATATTTCAACTCAGTGTACCATTGAAATGTCAGCAAACAAACTTAACACTTTAGCCCTACAAACCTATGGATTCAATTAGGCTTATATCGGTACCAGCCACATTGATAGATAACCAGAGATCAGTTTGTTTGCTGAGCATTGACCTCAAGCGTCTGTAGAACGTTAGCTCACGTTGTGCAAAATTTGACTCAAATAATTCAGGAGTAAGGCTAGCATTGACTGGAATTCGTCCGGATCTCATTCCAGACAAGATTGGTCATGACCTTGATAACAACCACATTGATAGGTAACTAGAGATCAGTTTGTTTGCTAGACATTGACCTCTAGCGTATGCAGAATGTTAGCTAACGTTGTGCAAAAATTGAGTCAAATAATTCAGGAGTAGGGTAACCATCTAATCGAAAACGTCCAATATTGACCAGACTTCTCAAGCTTTGCCAGAATCCGTACGGGTCTCATTCCAGACGAGATTGGTCAAGACCTTGTTGATCGACAGACTGATTTGCATGAGTAGTTCGATGTTTTGAATATTCCGTGGTCTTCGGTGTGCTGTGAAGGTTCCATGTTTCGTCCACGGCTATGTAGTTGAACATTGCCAAACATTCTTGCGAAAGGGTTGAACGATCAAATGAAAATAGATGCGTTACTACTTAGACAGAGAGTTGATTACCTATCAGGTTAAGCGCTCGCTGCTTCAGGTACTTCACATTCAGCCATTTGTTGAACATACGTTACCATTCTATGGATTTCATCGACAGTTTCTGACATGAAGATTTTTTTGGTCAGCCTGGAAGTGACTGAGTTTAAATTAAGCTGCACAGTATTTAATCCTACGAAAACAAGTGTCTGTGGTCTTTGGTGTGTTGTGAAGAATCCATGTGTTATCCACTGCTATTAAAAGGCGTACAAACAAGCGCGGCAGATCAACATATGGAGGGACACCTTGCACCCTGTTGAGTAGCTCTACCAAATTCAAGTCCTCTATAAAGGAACGCGAGTGCAGTAGGATAGTAAAAAAAATCGATAGTTGGGAGTAGTCGAGTCCGTCAGATTTAGCTATGATGGATTAATTACGTGCTGAATAGGATGCATTCCAATAATCTGACAAATTAAGTGTGACGTAAGGAAGTATGAAAGTCACAGACTTGCGAAAATAACGTCACCTCGACATTCTCGAGCGCGGTCGATTTTTTTCTTATTCCAAAGAAAATAACTCAAGAATCACGGAAAAAATATAACCTGCCGATTTCCACAAGCCAAAATGGCAGTGGAACATGTATTCCAAGCCTATAGACGCTGCCTCCACCGGTGAATGGGCATACATCATATAATCTTTTTTTCTTTCTACAATCTAATCTTCAAAAGCCAATATGGCCCCACGACGCTTCAGTAAATCCCCATTTAGCATCGTGGGATCCCTTACTAATACTAATTGAACAGAGAGTACATTATTCATCAGGTTGAGATGCCCACAGATTCAGCTATCTTACATTCAGTCATTGGTTGACCCATTCTATGGATTTTATCGAACGTTTATGGCATGAAGATCGTTTTGGCCAGTCTTAGCATTCAAATAAGTCTGCCCAATATTCAAGCCTTCGAAAACAAGTAACGATACTCGATTCTATTCATTATTTTGAACAAGCAGAAATTGTTCTTTTTTAATCACTGTTAAACACAGAACAAATGACGCAAGTGATTAGAAGTTCAACGATAGTTACTTTCTCAGACAATTACTTCCCAGGAACCCTCGTATGATAATAGCCAGAACGCAAAAATTAGTGGTTCCGTACCAAATCATTATAATTTTTTTCTACAAATCTACAACCACATGAGTGGCATGTAGTTGTCAGTATGCGAAATATGGTCATACATGACCAGTTCTTCAGGGGAAGTATCTATAAGGAGCTATAGTTCAGAAGCAGACCGCACGTTATGTTCCCTAATCAGACTTACGGCCAAATTAAGTGAATCGCTCGGGTATCTAATGGTCAATAGGATGCCAGACTCTATAAATGCAGGGTCCTGTCCCAAGTGTCGAAAAAAATGCCAATTCTGGTCGAGCTTTTCGACGCATATATAACTGATATAACTTACGATTAAAACTTGTACCAATCTGAAGAAAAAACCAAGATGCCTCTTCCTGTCCTGCCCAGGAAGACGACAGCCACCCTAAAGTGTAACACATCTTCGTATTAAACTTTCGTCGAACCTTTTTGACCACAAAAAAACCAAGATATCACCTCTCTACCTGTTCAGTAGGACGGCAGCCACACCTCAAATTATTCGATTTTCAGGTCCCAATTTCGATTGCAGTTGTACTTCTCTTATCGAATGTATCGAAATACCAAAATGCTGCCTCCCACTCAGTCTGGGAGAGCGACAACCACTCTTAAAGTCTATCCGATTTTTATAGTCCAAGACCCTAGACCCGCCAGACATAACTTATTTTCTGAGAAACAGAATGTGTGGATTAGAGTAGTGTTAGTATGTACTTTGATCATATGCATACTTGCTACTTGGGGCAGACGGCCAATTTACAGATACCATGTGCTAGAGGTACATTAAAAAATTACTCAATTTTCTTAAAGTCTAAGTTCTGGTTTTTCTGAATGTCTTAGATAATAATTATCAATCAACAACACCAGACACTTCCCATCGCCAATAAATACTGATGGGCACTTTAAAGCTCGCAAAATTAGCGTAATCCCACTTATAGTCTGAGTCCTTATTTTCATATATAATACTCAGGAAAAAATTTCAATACTTTCTGTAAAAAGTCAGACCAAAGGAGACTTGGATGCTCATAGGTACTTTGCTTACTATCAACCGTTCACATAATGACATCGCGCTCATACTCACAGCGACATTTTAATGGTGTCTGGGGGATGTTTGGCTTCTACGATTGGTCTGGCTGTTCACAAAAAGTATTGAAATTGTTCCCTGAGTATCATATATAAAAATTAGAGTTCAGACTATAAGTAAGATTACGTTATTTTTTGCAAGCTTCAAAGCGTCTAGCAGGAATTACCACGGATGGGTGTTGATCATCAATTTTTAGTCATATTCTCTAGACATACATAAAAACCAGCTTTCAGATTTTAGATGAAATGAGTAATGTTTTAACGTACCTCTAGCACCTGGTATCCGTAAATTGGCCGTCGGCCCAAGCTAGCAAGTATGTGTATGGTCAAAATACATACTGATACTATTCCATTCCACACATTTTGTTTCTCAGCAAATGAGTAATGTCTGGCAGCCTGAAATCTTGCTCTATTCGGTCCCAGTTTTGATCGCGGCTGTACTTCTCTCATCGAATGTACTATTAATCTTTATAAATTCCTGAACACGGAAAAGACGAAGTGCTGCCTCTTGCCCTGTCTAGGAGGACGGCAGTTATCCCTAAGTGTAACCCATTTTCGTACTCGATTTCCCTCATATCAATTTGAAGCCTAAACTTCCCTGAACATGGAGAAACTCGAACACGTTCGATAAAAGAAATACAGCTGTGTTCGAAATTGGGACCTAAAAATCGGATAGACTTTAAGACTGGCTGCCGCCCTTTCGAACAAGATGGGAGGCAGCAAGTTCTCGTGTTTAGGAATGCTCAAACTACAATTAGAAATTAGGACTTGAAAATCTAATAGTTTTAAGTGTAGCTTTCCCCTCCTGGGCTGGTAGAGAGGTGGTACCATTTTCGTAATCAGAAAGGTTTCAGCTTCAATTAGGAGTGGCTGCCGCCCTCCTGGACAGGACATTCTAGTTTTTTATTAGAGTACTTGACTTTCGCTTTTGATTGGTACTAGTTTCAATCGTAAGTTTTATCAGGGAAGCTGCGTCGAGGAGCTCAACCAGAATTGGCCTTTTTTCGACACTTGGACATAACTCTACATTAATAAAGTTTGGTATCCTATTGACCACTAAATACCTGATCGATTCATATAAAATTTCATCACCGAATGTGTAAGCGATGCTTTAAATGTTCTGATATGAATTAATAGTACAAAATACGAATCAATTCTATTGAAGGAGTATCTTTTCCGTAATATCGCAATTAAATCAAGAGTATAAGTATGCATCCCATTTTCATTGTGCTACATTTTATCTAACTACACGTATTGTGTACGTTATCATCCGTTATACCTAATTTTAAATTACAAATTGCAAATTCGCAAGACATTCATTAATCCTTGAACTGAGAACATATACTACATACACGTACAATTCTACACCAGTAAATCGTACCCTAACGTATCATTACAACAAACAGGGGTTGTTACAACATTCCCTGTTGTCGATAACAGTGTAACTTGTGCCGTGTAAACTCTATAGGTCATTCTCACGCACAAGACCAGCCGGTTAATTTTGGATCGTGATTTTCCGCGACCTGAATAGTGCATTACAGGCGGACGTGCACGCATGCCCACAAACTCCTAGTGGTTCTACCTTCGGTTTAATAATATACAGAAGGTCTCAGAATTGACCAATATCAAATATGGATGTAATTTGTTACGGAAGGAGCAAGCCAACTTGGATAAACCAACATATCCATTGCAATTATAGAATTCATGAGATTTCAAAGAACGTACACATACGTGTACATATATATTCGTATACTCACACACAAACACATTCATGTATATGTATTCTTAAATTTTTGTATTACTTAAAACTCTTGACAATTCCGCTTAAGTATTGTAAATATCGAATATTTCAATTGCTTTTTGTGTAAATCTTGTCAAGATCCTCCTGAGAATGAACTGCTTAATTTTTCTGAATACTAACATGTGCAAACAATTTAGCTTCTTTTATAGTATATTTTCTTTGTCTCGGACTTCCTCTAAATCCTGCATGTTGTTTTATGTAGTATTTTGATCCATCCGATCAAGTTTATTTTTAACGCTCATCCGATTGAGCTGACTTTTTGACTTGTTGCGTTTGTGTGTACCTGCTTTTTGCTTACACCCAAACCAATCCGAGTCGTAAAGTAATAAACAAAACACAAAATATCTTTGTTTAATTTATAATACACCATAATTGCCTCATTTTAATCAGAATCAAAATTAGTACGCTAGGAAACATTTAATGCGCCTTGTCGGACTTAAGTTTGCGTAAATCTTCAATACAATTCGCGACTTTGTTTCAAATAAGTAAATAAGTTAATATGAAATATTTCTGTGCTTATATTTAGTTGAGCACTTAGTTTAATATTTTAGAATATGCGTAACCTCTGACAAAGATTAAGTGTGATATATCTGTTGATTTAATCCGAGGAAAATGTGGGCTTAGTAATTTAATAAATCATCTTATATGTAAGAAAAATGTAATAATGAGTGCGTTTTTGGCTTGGATTGTATAGAAGTATTCATATTGGTATTTATATGCATGATGTCATACTATATACGAGTAATACGCTACACATGTAGTATGTAGATAGATCATTAACTCGAGTAAAAATAACACAAGTTCAAGAATCAAGTAAATATGACACAAGGATAATATTAGCACAGATTTTTAAAGGGACCAGTGATCCTGAAACTTGGAGATATCCAAATCGTTCTCACTTATTTAACATTTTTCTTCAGTTGGGTCAGTATTCATTTATATGATAAACCAAATTTAGTTCATAATCATGTATGGATTGTGAAGCTAAATTAGTCTGTTGACAATAAAAATGACCACTTTGGTTCATGCAAAAGGGTAGGAGAATGTTGCACGCATGTCATTTTTTTTGCAGACGGTAAGTAATAACTCTGTCCTACATCTCATGTGTGCAATTTTCAATGCCAAGCTTCCTACTTTCCGCCGCAGTGAAAATTGAATGCTTGATTTATTCTGCATCTTCAGGTAGTATTCTGGTGCTGAAAAAGATGTACGGTGAGAGATATTTCACATTGTGTATTAAATACTGCATTCTGCTATGCATTCTGAAGCAGCATTTTTTCACAAGAATAAAATGCACTATGAGGGTCGATTGACATGGTACATTAATTGCTGCTGCTATTCAGTATTTTAATGCAGCATTTTATTACAAAAAAAGTACTTGTGTACTTGTATGACGTCAAAATCCTGTTCCTAATTCACCTGATAAAACCTATATTAGTTTGATAGCCTCCTAACGCAAAGAATCGCAAAGCTGTTAGAACTTAACATAAATTGCATTTTTGTATGTGATTTACTTATGAATTATATTTATTCATTTTAGGTACCTTTGTTTCGGATGCAGATGCTCTTGGTGGCGATACCAAGTATGGTTACAATATCTCGATTAATTGTGAGGCCACTTGCTTTGTCAATCTGAATACCTTTACAAATTCTTAATTTGACATATCAAATAGGTTAACTTTTGGAGATATCCTTTGTTCCGCTAAATTATCATCTACAACCTCTTCCGAGCTAGTAAAAAAAATGTTTCTTCTAAATTTGCCATTTTATATTTTATTTACTTGTTAACTTTTCAAAGCGATACCACAAAGTCATACGAAACTGTTTTTCGCATACCGTATACCCATGCAATGGAGAACCACACAAGAATTTCGCATGCGTAGCTCAAAAAGTGACAAAAAGGAATTCAAGAATACCATTCTAGAGACCGCATGCGGATCTTACGCAGTTTCGCATGCGGAGATTTCAAGAATTGAGGCCCAGGTTTGAACAAGGCAAACCTGATGATTCTCTCATCAAGATAGAATAACGATAATGTCTTTGCGAGTAAGTCATTTTGATTAGGCCCAACTTAGATTCTTCTCAAAATAGTCATTCAAAGGAGTGAAGTACTGTGATCGTGATTTTGTGGTAGTTCAAAATGAATCTCTACGACTTGGATCCTATTAAACCCAAAAAACCTAATTTTTAAAACTCGATTTGTTTGTTTGGAAGCATAATAATTTGAGAACGCGTACGATTTTTTTACTCAAATTAAATATTCAAGCTTTCCATCAAAAACTCAGTTTTAATCTTGTATGAGCTTTTTACTTACTTATACTAGGTACAAGGAAGTATTGTGGACCGACAAGATCCACCTATCAAGATTTTGATGAAAATATCCGTTTTGAGCATCCCTAAATCCATTTTGACTATTTTCGGTTTGATGTCGGTACGTATGTTCGTTCGTGCGTACGTGCGTGCGTAACTCGCAAATCTCAAAACTGGTTGAACGTATAATGTTGAAATTTGTATTTAACCCTGGACATGTACACTTCATTTGTTGTTCCATAAGTGTCACACTGGGGTCTCAGAAACCCCAAACGAAAACGTAGTTTCTCTGAGAATTGTACGTTGTTTTGACTAATTTTCTTGATACGTAATCTATTCAGGATGATCATGAAAAGAGTAAGAGAGCATTGAGTTCCTTGAGAGCACAATTTATTGAGAAAAAAGACAATGTAAAAAAAATACAAATTTTTCGAATTTTTCTTATTCAATGCATAAAATACTGGATCTTTCATGAATTCACATTCAAGTTTATCATTTATCAATGCAGAAAGATCTTTGAATTCCGAAGGAGTCATTTCCTGCTGAAATGTCAAAATGGCGAATGATAGTGAGCTTTCAGCTATGCTAATAAATCTAGCGCAAAATTCCAAACGAAAACGTAGTTTCTCTGAGAAATGGATGTTGTTTTGATCAATTTTCATGATATGAACTCTATTCATGATGATGATGAATGGAGTGAGAAAGTATTGAATTTTTTGAGAGCACAGTTTATTGAAAAAAAGGACAATGCATAAAAAGTACATATTCTCCGAATTTTTCTTGTTTAATGCATGAAATATAAGATCTTTCATGAATTTCGCGCTCAAGTTCATCATTTATCAAAGCAGAAGGGTCTTTGAACTCCGAAATAGTCATTTTCTGCTGAAATGTCAACATGGATAATAATAAAGAGCTTTCAGCTATACCAAAAATTCTAACGCAAATAGTCACACTGGGGTCTCAGAGACCCAAACACAAACAAATTCATTAATTATGACCCACTTACTTCAGCTACCATCAAAATACATATAGCACATACTGAAGACATCACTAAACTAAATTTACGAGGTGGTCACACCGTACTATATCGACTTCGTACTTGTGCACAAGATAAAAATTGGAGCATGGGGTTTCTGAGACCCCAGTGTGTAGTTCCAGGGTTAAGACTGGTATAGGGTCCAATTATGCACCTTGCATTATGGTTTCAATCGCCTGTACCTGCAGTGCACTTTACTTGAAACTTTTTTCGAATTTTTCTAATAAATCCAGAACGATCAACCGTAGGATGTTGAAATTCAGTATTTGAACTTGATGTTGTATCAAAATGGTTATCTGCTATTTTGTATTTTTTTTTGTAACAATCGGCTGAGCCGAAAGTGCACTTTATATGACAGATTTTTTGAATTTTCCGCATAAATTCTGAACAATTAGTCATAGAATATTTAAATTTTGTATTAGGCACTTTTATAATATTTAGTTGTACACTTTGCATTATGATTGCTATCGACTAAGCCGGAAGAGCATATTATTCGAAACATTTTCCAACGTGGATCTGTAAAGGACGTGGTTCCCCAACAATCTTTGGGTATTTATAAAATCCCTTGTACCAGTGGGAAAGTCTACGTTGGGCAGACGGGCCAAACTGTGAACACTCGCATGGCTGAACATAGGCGATGCGTAAGATTAAACCATCCAAATAAATCTTCTGTAGCTGATCATGCCATCGAGTTTTTGCATGACATCAAGTTTGAAGAAACAAGAATAGTCGCAAGATGCTCATCGATTCATGGTAGATTGGTCAGAGAAGCAATTGAGATACCTAAACATCCAAATAACTTTAACCATACTGATGGTTTTGAATTATCAGATGTTTGGCTTCCTGTAATCAATATCATACATATATAATGACTATGTTTTAGTTGGTGTAGTTCTGTACATATTTTGGATTATAAAGTACACTGAAGACTATTTGACACTGCAATTGTGAGCAAAACCAATAGCAAAAAGTAGCACTACGCTGTCTTGTTGAAATGTCGTGTATTTTGTGATTTGGGATGTGTGCGGAGCTGTACCAAGTAGGACTTACTTGGGGTTTTCACTTGGTTCTCCTCAAGCCTTGGGTGAATGCCAAAGGATTTTATTCTTTTTTTTCAGGTGTGATATCCACGTTATCACATCTAGTATTCTGTATATTTTTAGTATTTAGTTACTTGCTTTGTTTTATTTTGTATCATTGTTTTCTGAAGAAGATCCTTGATCAAATGATCGAAACGTCAAAGCTTCAAATAAATATACAAAATTTTAAATCAAAAGTTGTTTATATTCAATAAAATTCGGAAAAATGTATAGATTGATTCACAATTTGTGTTTCACCACTTAAATGGTTAGACTTACCACTTGATGTGGTGCAATTCAGGTATCCTAGTGTGGATAAGTTCAAAGCACATAGCACATAATTCTCAGCTCCTGGATCCGAACATACAATCAAAGTCCGAATGAAAGCGAGGATGCATGGTGCTCATATGGATTGATACGATTATTGATGTATTGTGTCGGAGGAAAAAGTGTTCGAGTGAAAATAAATAACAAGTTTGTATGAATAGAACTATAAAAAAGGATAAAATTGGAAAATAGTATTTGCATGATTGCTGGCTCTCTATTCGAGGAGATGGCCTGATTTCATGTTCATGTTTACAAACATAGTGAACTCATTGATTTTCAACTCAGGGAATTGGTTGAAATTTATGTCATGTAATATTTTAAATTATATGGAATTTAAAGTGTAAAATGTAAAATATGTTGATTACTTAATAAAACAGTTAAAAATAACCTTCTGAAAATCGTTTCACAACACACTTGATTTGGTGACACACAGCACAAGTGCAAATTGCAGCAAAATGTCGCAGATGGCGCCAACAAAAATAAAAGAATCAAATAAAGACCAACGAGAGAATCTTTTCTGAATTACGTGATTTAAAAGTTTATGACGCAAACACACATGTCAAGCAAGACTGTCCGTGTAGTATTTGTACAGCGCGACATTTTACAACAAGACCTATTTAGGATCCGTTCGCCGTCCCAGAATAGCTACAGTGATTAAGTTGGGAATTATGCTGGTCAGTGGACGACTCATTGTTTGTTGTTGTTATGTTCGGACGTTGCTAGGCTGTGGTTCAAATGTTACTTGCGTGAGTGTACATTTGTCAAGTTCATCCTAGCTATAATTACTCACATGAATCTTATATGTCATATGTTCTTGTTTGTTCTGTATCTAGAGCGATTAAAATAGTGCGTGATATACCATATTTCATTGATTTCAAAGCTGTTTACTAATATAATTGCAAGAAAATCTTACGTTTTCTTCATCAGGCCTTGAGGTTTTTGAGCTACCCTCGTATAACCTGAATAAGTGTTAAAAAGAATCCAGCAAGTAATAATTGATTTAGAGTACCATCTCTGAGTTCTGAGTGTCATCTCGCTTTGTTTGATGACTGATAGTTGAAACAACATAACATTTAGTGTTGTTTGCATTTGTTATTTGGTTGGAACCCTCTGTTTGGAGCTTTTTCGTGACTTTTCGTCGTTAGCTGTACCGAAGGGTCGTATGTAACAAGTATAGAGTCAGATAATTTAGGGGATTTTTCCTTGAAGAAATGTTTATGTTGCCACCCTTGTTTGATATAATTTGACGAGTGCGTTGATAAAATTAGTTTGGGTTCTTTTTCACTGTTTGCTTCAAGATGTTCATTTGAGATAAACATAATTGCTACAGACTGAAATATCCTTAAATGGTTTTAATTGTGTTTATTTTTAAACAGTCTAAAATTAGTGATGTAAATATTTAATGCTGCCGATTTTTTCCATGGCTTTCTACAATATTTACAAGGATCATTGTTTGATGAATATATATAAATACTGCTTCACAGAGAACAAAAATTATCTCACCCCTCTCAAAGTTTATGTCTTCAGGCTATAAATTTTAGATCTTTATGATAGGTTTCTCTCTGCGAAAATTCCTCCAGATTCTCCCGCTGACAAGTCAAGGATGCCCCCGTCATAGGGGTTAAATTGAGCCCGTTTTGCGGGGGTGGATGATTCTAACAGTTAATGCAAACAACAGCTAGTCTGCCTCTACAAGTCGGCGTTAATTGAAGAATAAAACAGGGCAAATGTAAAATGCGTTCTTGCAAAATGTGCACCCCTGGGCGAAGGGTGCAACCCTAGTTTCGCTCAAGTGCCTGTTAAAAATGGTTATTGCACAACTGGTGTTATTGTTATTGTTGGTATTAGAATTTCGAAGGATGAAAGTCTCTAAGAATTGTGTCCCTTAATGCCCATGATGAGTGCGTATTCATTTGTTTTCATTCCTACTTTCAAGGATAATGAATTTCTATCTTATTATTTTCATGAAGGTACGAGGGTAGCTCACAGATTGTTGTCACATTTAACCGACAAATGATCAATTTATCAACTTTTAATATCATGGATCTGTAGCGATACGTACGTACATTTAAAAATAAGAATGAGGGCTGTCAAGAAGTAGCTCTGCGAGAAGGGTTTGTCGCTCCACATAATCTATAATGAAAAAAACGATATATCAGGCGGAGCCATCCCTATATGTTAAATAATGATCTTAAAGTCCAAGAGTCCTTTGATCGAGTAAGACAAGGTTGTACTTTATTGCAAATAATTTTCCTGACTATTGATAGCATAAGTAGATAATTTGGGAAACACTTGGACAACTTAAAGTTGCTGATGATGTTCATTTGATGAAGGATAACATAAACAGTTACAGAGGAGCAGAACAAAATTCCCAATTGCCAGACACAAGAATATTCGAATGAACCAGTCCTGATCTATGGAAAACTTATTAAACAGATAAGACAACTGAGATTGTCCATTGAACTCACTAAAGAGACCTTTGGCTTCAGGAACCTCCAAGCATTTTATATATTGTATAGAGCACTGTGAAATAACCTTGGAAAAAATCCGTAGAATTGTTCCACAAAATTACAAATTTAGAAGTCGATGTTTACACCATCATTCTTAATAAGATAAAGTAAGATAATAGGGGCAACTGTAGATGATATGCCTACCGACTCCTGAATTTTTAATTTTGTGAAACAATCAGGCTTTGATTTATTTTAAATTTATCATATTTTGTTACACAGTGTCCTGTACTTTAAACCTACCACTTCGACTTTATTATGATAGATGGTACTGCTGCAGATTTATATTTCTGCATGCCATGTATTAACCCTATTTTCATTTTCTCGTGGTTCACAAGTCCAATTATCTGAGGCTGGCTAGACTGAACTAAAGAGTCGCAGTACGGATTAAACACGTGTCTACAGTTGCTTCACTTTATTTAGGATGATGATGTGAAAACTGATTCCTGAATTTGTGAGTTTGTAAATCAGGATCTGATTTTTTACTTCCCCGACCTATAATATATCGTAATAGGGGAAGTATTGTAATCGTGATTTCTTGACAGTTCGAGATTTTAATAAATATTCACGTTTCAGATCCTACGGAACCCAAAAAACATAGTTTTAAAAAAAGTCGGTCTGTCGGTTTATGTGTACGAATTTTCGACTGAAATTCAATATTTGAGTTTTTCATCAAAAAGCTAGGTTCAAATTCGTAGATGAGCCAGTGGTACCAAAACCTTGTTGACGGAACTATTTAGTTTCTTGCATTTATTTCATAAACGGTAGTATTTATCAAAAAATATAAAATAGCCAAAACTAATCCCTGAATGATTAGGCACGACTTTCACATAAAACATTTTTCAAAATTATCAGCGGTTCATTTGTTATTAAATATTATGAGAATCTTAACGTGATGTTGAAATTATTATCACTTATACTTTCGTCGATTGTGTTTTTAAAATGAGTAATTTGGCTCTATCGTGTTTAGTATCAAATTGATGCTCTTGTGGAGATAATTTCAGTCAAAGAAAATATTTAAACGATTGTCAATTGTTTCTTTTACAAATCATTTGAATGATGTCTAGTTTGGTATCAATTTGAAGATCTCAGGGGATGAGCTTAGAAGATATTGAGAATAAATAATTAAGTTATGGAATCCACGTTACCACCTTCAAATTATACTGCCAACGGTCGAATGCTGAAATTAAAAAAGAACTCTTAATTTTCAGAAATATTTATTTCATGTGGGCGCTAAAGAATTACCGCCATCTGTCACTTTGGCAAAGACAGTTGCCACTTTGACAATAACAATTGTCACTTTGACAATGACAGTTGTCACTTTGACAGTGACAGCTTTCACTTAAAAATATGCAAAACAGCGATGAAACTGGCCATGAAATTTTATGGTCGGAAAGATACTGTGATGACCAAAGCGGTTCTTTCAAATCCATTTCATATTATTCTCACAAGTTAAGGGATATCATTAAATACTGTATCTAAGGACCCTTCGTGCCTCAATTTGACACTGGAAACAGCCGACATAAAGAAAAGCATATGTACAAAAATAAAGAAAGTCCAAGAACCATTTTATTTGTAACTGGGAGCCCGGAGATTGAATCAGATATCAATAAAGAGCAGGACTAGAAAATTTGCCAGGATATTTCACGTATCAAAACCATGGACAACATATTCAACATTTATAAAAAAAAAAAACTGAGAAACTATGGAAGAGATCGAATGTAGAAAATAACTTCCGCGAAAACAACAGGAACAAGGCACATTACTCAGACAGAAAAGAGTTGACAAGGAAGTCCATCGAATAGTTGACTACAAGAAAAACAGAGAGAATATTAGAAATTGGCGTTACTTATCAAGCAAGATGATTTCTGAAGTAAAATCGGTTCTTTTTTTGATGTATGTTACATTGATTTATTTGTTGCAAAGGAAGAAGGCCTTGAGAGATACAGATTTTGTGAAAAAGTTATTTAATTTTCCATATTAAACATTGTTCGCATATAAGACGTTTCGGGGCTCAATACTGACTTCATCATCAGCTCTTCAAGCAACTTTTACATATGTATATCAACCCACAGTGATGTAAACTTGTCTGAGACGGGAAATCCTTTTTGCTTTGGACCTTCAATTTATTTAATCATCACAAATGTGTACCAAGACATAAAATTTTATTGTCAATTTTTTTTATTAATACATACATTAAGTTCCTAATATACATATGTAAAAGATGCTTGAAGAGCTGATGATGGGGTCGGTATTGAACTCCGAAACGTCCCATGTGCAAATAATGTTACATATGGAAAATTAAATAACTTTTTCACAAAACCTTGATCTCTTAAGGCCTTCTTCTTTTCAGACAAATATCATTAATCGGAGCCACCAACTTCTACAAGTTCTCAATGATTTAGAGAAATCTTTTGACAAAGTCAATAGGAAACTTCTATGGAAGTGTCTAGAAACAAGAAGAGTTGACATTACTACAATTGATAATGTAAAGAGGCTATATAGAACTGACAAATAACGTATTCAACATGATTGAAACGAGTACAGGTTCAAAACTAGGTTGTACTTATGTTAAGCTCCATACTATTAAATCAATGAAAAGAATTTGAAACAAATTAAAGATTCATCAGGTTGGCTATTGGAAAATGAATAAAATAATAATATCAAAGCTAAATTATGCGAATGATATGGTTTTGATAGCCGAGAGCAAAGAAGACTCACCATACAACATAAATTTGTCCAGAGGGGAGTTCGACAACTGGAACATAACAATAAACAAGAAAAAAACAAAAATTATGAAAATAAATAATAGAGGAAAATGCATGAAATTAAAATGATAAACACCAGTATAGAACTAGTAAATGTCTTCAAATATCTAGGAGTAGCTTTACACAAAAATTGAGACCTGAACAAAGAAACTACTGAAAGAAATAACAATGGTGGGAGACTCTTTAGAAACTAACTTCCTAGCAAAGAAAGAAGTACCAACACAAACAAAAATTGGAATGTTTAGAAAGGTAGCAATCCCAGTTCTCATGTCGCGTCGTGGACAACGACAGAGGAAATACACAGCAGAATAAAAAAGGTGGAGATGAGGTTCCTCAGGCGAATAGATAGAAGGAAAAACCAAGTACGATCGCACTGGAAATGAGACGATCAGAACAAACACAAACGTTAGACCGGAGAAAGAAGAAGTGAAAGAGGAGAGTTCATTTTTATAGAATGAAAACGAAGAGGATAGTTAAACAAATATATGAAGCTAGAGTGATAGAAAAAAAAAGAGGCAGATCAACAAAGACCTGATATGAAGTTATCAAAAGGCTTTCACCAGTTCCAAAAGCCAAGAAGATTATGCAGAACAAAAGCCTGGAAAGACATCTGGAAAAGGAAACTCACGAAGAAAGAATGAGGAAAAGCTCAAACTCCAGCCACATATCGAAAAGTAAATCAGATTGAAATTTGATGTACAGGTACAATTCTATTATAATTGAATAACTTCCATAATACTGAAGAAATATTGACTCAAAATTCGGTACACAAAGAGAATTTCAATGGTCTCTTATCAAAGTACACTTCTTATAGGTTGATCCTGCAGTTTCTTAGAACTTCTTGGACTATTAAATTTTATTCTTGTTCGAAGACATAATAGTACAGTAACTTGGTATTAAAAAAATATTTTTTAATAGTTTCAAATTTGGTAAACTATGAAATATTTGAAAAGGGATGTGTGCTTTTTCTTTGTAGGTGAGGTACATCCCAAATAAGAGTCTTATAAGTCAAAAAAAAGCTATAGGAACGTGTGGATCGTTGAGTATTACTCCAAAACCTTGTATAATGCCACTATGACAATGGCAGCTGTCACTTCGTCAATGACATCTGTCACTTTGATAAAGACAGCTGTCACTTTAAAATATGCAATTAATTTATGCGACACTCTAAACTGGAGAAGTACTGTGTGACCGCAGTGGTTTTTTATACTCAAAAAATATTCAGTTCTATAAATGAACTTATTGGTAGATAATATTTATCTTTTTCACATATTTTTAGAACATCACAAATTTGATTTCAAAGAAATGTGAAATACGAATGGAAGCAATGTGAAATATCATTTTATCTTCGATGAATCATAGAAAATTACTGAATTCTATTTTCTGTTGTTATAACTAGAGCCTGCACAAATAAAAAAGGTTTATTGAATCGTACTTACGTCTGTGATATGTGATGTTACAATTTTTTATAAAATATAATGTAGACAAAGCTTGTTATGTAGTATGAAGCAACACAATTTCATCATTGTCTATTTTTTATCACAATCTAATAAAAAAATGACTCTTTGATAAAGGGAACTAACGATTCTAGTTTAAATTTGATAGTTGAACGAATCTTTTACATTAATGAAGAAATTGAATATAGCGTTCCTGTTGGAACACCCATTACGATCGAACAATGCGCCTTCTTGATTTATTAATTCTAGTGAAAAGTATAGTCGAATGTAATTAGAATATCCGCATATTCTACCCAACCGCCGACGCTTATTCGAATAACTCCTCACACATAGATTCCTGTTTCCTCTTGGTTTAATTTACGAGTGGTGGCACCAATACTCATACCTACCCCTTCACCACAAGCCACGGCTGGTATTCCTCCCTCAGCCGCAAGTCCTTTTAACCCTTAGCCCCTTACTCTCAAGGGGTAGAGTTTGTTGTATTCGCATCTTGATTTATAACATGCATATATTCCTGAAAACGCTGGAGTCTACATCGCTGGATTCCGCAAGGGTTGAGGGAGAAACTATCATTTAGAAGAAATACAATATATCCTTCTGTTTCCTTCACTAATAACATAATTGAATACAAAATATTTTTATATAAAATTAATGGAATCATTAGCTTCAAAGCACTCCGTGTTATGAATTAAACCTTGTTTGAGGCTGTGATGGAATGCATTCCGGAATAATATAATCAACCCTCCCAAGAACTAATTGTTACTCTCTCCACTGCATACAATTTCACCCATCTCGCATTTTCTCCGGGGCGCAAATCACTCATTTCTTGCACGGTTGCCAAGCTGCTCATTTGTTTATTTTTAGAAGGGTGCACTTGAACGTAAAACAGGGGGCGCAAAGAAAACACATTCATACGCCTATAAAATGAAACCTACTGTTAATTGCTGGCTTATTATTGTTTAAGCATGTATTTAATTTAATTGGATCCTTATAGAGAGTCGAAGGTGTTTACTGCGATATAAGCATTTTGGTAATCTGGTGATTATCTTAAAGTGTTACGATCAACATGAAATGTCACTAAAATAACAGAAAGTGTCGTGGTCACTCAAATTAGGTGTTTTATATCCTGCTTTCTCCCTGTATCAATTTGAGAAATCACCCTTTTAGTCCCAAAAAATACCCTTTTCTATAATTCTCACACTTTTGCAAACAATCCATCTCCTGCGTCCCCATATCAACGCCAATCATACCGGATGTTGGGCCTTACACGGGTCATGTTTATCACCATGCTTGTTCCGGATCAACCGTCCATTCATCTCAGGCGGCGAGTAACCGCCACCGCGGAAGTGTGGTGTCATTTGTTTCGTCTCTCGATTTCCCTATCTTCTTGAAGACGTGCGGGGTCAAGGGAAAAGTCCGTGGTCTAAACAAGCCAAGATGGATGGTCCTACAGATTTGAGATGAATTCACAGTGCTGGGCAGAGTAACATAGATGAGAGGGGTAGACAATAAAGTTTGTTTGTTGGGGTGAATATGGAAATGAGCTCTCAAGGTTGTGGTGAAAGTGAAAACTTCCACTAGCATTATATTTCATTGCATTCTGGTCAAACTACTCCCACTGGAACCTTAAATGTCTTTTGCCTCCAAAATTCAAGTCCTTTGGGACTTTCTATCAAAAACTCATACGTATTATTGCCACGAATCTGGAGAGTCTTGATATATTAGTTTGAATTGATGTTCATTTGAATTATTGTTCAATTCAATAATTTATTGTGATTCTAAATCCTAGTTAGCATTGGCATCCAGTCGGTGTTCAATTTTCAGACATATGAAAGGTAGTCCTTGGTTACTAGATGTTCGATTGTCGAATATTTGAATGTTGGCCTATTGTTGGCGTAAAGTGCAGCGTTTCGAAAGAAGGTACTCTTTCGAGATCATGACTATGAATGTATGTGAGTCTTTGTTTATCACTCACCGAGACAAGATTCAAGCTGCCAGCTAGTGTTGCCACGAGACGAGACAAGACAAGACTTCAGTGAGTCTCGTCTCGGTCTCGTGGTGGTCTCGCCTAGCTCAGTCTCGTCTCGGTCTCGCCTTGGTCTCGAGTAGGTCAATCTCGTCTTGGTCTCGAGTCTCGACGAGAGTCTCGCCATAATTTTTCAAAATAACATATTCTCACATGCGGGGATCTATTCGTTCTACCTGATTATTTTTTGCTATGAATTCCACCAAAAAAATGTATGTTTGGTGCGCAAAATTATGTTTCATAGCTTGGTCATTAGTCCCCAGGCGTGAGCTTTTGGCTCACTTCACAATCGTTAAGAAGCACAGAAGCACTACGCTACAAATAATGTGTCTTTCGAATTCTTTGCATTACACAATTATTCCCACATTGCTAAGCAGCTCTGGAAGTTATGATCACGTGATCACGTACAACGCGCTTGCGTGTTGAATAAACTTAGCGTACAGCCTACGTCGAATTTGCAATACTAACAGTCGCTCTGAGGTTTAATTCTAATTTGTGAAGATTGTCTTTTGACGTCATTTTATAGACTTTCGACACATGTACCACCTATCAGACAATTAGAGAAGCGATTTTATGTCATCATCGTTGAAGACAGTCTTCCAGAAGTAAGAGACAGGGTCATGTCTGTTTCCTCAGCTCGATGTCAGATTTGACATTCGTATGTTATAAAATAGTAACAATAGAATATACTTATACCATTATAATTAATAATACATCAAGAGAATGATTAAACATGAATTTAATCTGATTTCAAACATAGTACTAAATGACAGCTAAAGTTATCGATCATATTGTTTGCACCAACATACAATGTTCAAGTTCCTATAGATGTAACTACGACATATCAACATTGACATATAGAGACTGCGATCTATCTCCAAGCTGTCTCTATGAGTTAGAATCGAGCCCCTGAAGCCACGAGGACTCGAGATAATAAAGTGATAATTGATTTATGAAACAAATGTGTTAACTTAAACATTATGACAAGGTTAAGCCTATATATTTCAAGACAAAAACACACGATATTTCTTCTACGATTTTCAAGATAAATTCATATAAACTAAATTCAGGATACGAAAGCGTTAATTTGAATTGATGGTAGATCTAAGATGTCTACATGCTTAGTTTACACATTATTTACGATGTGTAAACCATCAAATTCGGAAGTAGATGAAGAAAAACCAAATTTTCAAATGAGGTTATGTTATTGACTGTGAATAACGGGCTATATGGTTCAAATTACTGGAATTTATGGAAGAATAGTATCGTTTTTCTCTTCCTTTGGCCCATTCCAGCCTAAACTGATTCAATTTTGGATTAAATTAGATGAGACACAAGAATATAACCAGGAATCTTATAGGAATCGATTTATGTAACGTATTTCCAGTCAAAATCAATTGTAGTATGAAAATTTCTTCTTGCATTATGTCGATAATTTTGTGTGAAATTGAAAGTGTTGTGCTAGTGTTGGGGCTCGTCCTGTTGCACTATCTTATCATGGAAAATCTGCTGCGGCCACACAGTACTTCCCCAACCAAAAATTTCATGGCCGATTTCATCGCTGTTTCATAGATTTAGAGTGTCGCATCAGTCAATTGCATATTTCAAAATGACAGCTGTCATTGTCAAAGTGACAGCTATCATTTTCAAAGTGACAGATGTCATTGTTAAAGTGACGGATGGCGGTTATATTCAAGTCCCTACATAAAATAGATATTTTTGAAAATGAAGAATTCTTTTCTAAAATTTCAGGGTCTTTGGAACATACAGTTTTGACATTTGATCACCCGAAGTATAATATCAATACGTGAATTACACTAATTATTTATTCTATATTCCTGCTAAACCTATCTCCCCAAGAGCTTAAGAGTGATACCAAACTAGACATCATTCAAATATCCTTTTTCACACTTCTACAAGAATTATTCTTGGCAGGAGCTCTAGGTAATTTGATACCAAACATAATAGAACCAAATGACTCACTTTAAAAAAACTAAAGGCTCAATATATAGTAAATATTCTGAAAGAGCGGTAGAAAAAATGATTGTCTCAATCGAAAACTTATCCATCAGTAATCATCTTAAATTAACTATTATCACTATAGTTTGTAGGTATTTACCTACTTGCCCTATATAATTGCTTTCAGAAGAAATAAGAATGAATTTTAAGAGATTATGATACAAGTCTCGTCGAGAGTCTCGCGAGACTCTCGCCGAGACTTGACCCTGGTCTCGTCTCGATCTCGACTTTCGGCTCGAGACCCATTCTATGGTATCGTCTCGACTTTTTGAGGCGAGACGAGACGAGACCGAGACTGGTCTCGAGTCTCGTGGCAACACTACTGCCAGCGGCAGAAGAAAGGTCCGATATGGTTTACGAGCAAGTAGTCCCCGATTCCAGCTAGACGATTTTATGTGGATTTTCAGCTCCCAGAGGAAAAGAAACACTAGTCCCAAGCTGCAGAAAAGCTGGAAGGGAACGTCGAAATTATGAAGTGCCTGAATAACGAATATCGGATACAGAGAGAAGGAGTAATAATTTATTGTGATTATGAATCCTAATTAGCAATTGTCAGAATGTGAATGCTAGTCCATGGTTACTAGATGTTCGATTGTAGGACATTTGAATACTTGTTTATTGTTGTTCAACTGTCAGACATTTGAATGATGCCCTATTGTTGGAGTAGAGTATATAAAGCGCGTGAGCTAGCGGGAGAGTAGTTATTCAGTAAAAGTAACTGTGAGCGATTTTGTAATCGTACAAGTTTGTAAAATAAATATGTCACTGAAAACTGCTATAATTCTTCAACCACAATAAAATTTGTGACAAATTGGTGTCGGAAGTGGGATCCTGAATAATTTTGGATCCGGACGATGAAAAGTGTGATTGCACAGTTGTAAATGCCCAAGAATCATGGCTACCAGTGAGATGCAGGAATAACTAAAAATGCTGACGGAACTAGTGAAAATGACCGCAACTGAACAGAAAGCATTCACAACGGAACAGAGGCAAGCTACGGAAGCCTGTTACAAAAATTTTGTCCTACATCTTTTTTGTTCAATTTTTTTCTCATTTCATACCTATGTCGCCATCTGTATAACAAATTTGCACTAATTTTGTAAATTAGTACTTGCTAATGACTCTTGATTGGAAGGTGCTAATTTGTGGAGCACGCGCGTCTTCTTCGCTCTCTTTCGTTCCTGAGCTGTTGTTGCAGACGTATTTGTCTTGAGCAATCTTGTAATTTTTCTAGTTGTTCTAAGTTTTGGGGTTATTTTATTTTATCAAAATCAGTGTTATGATTTTGTGAGTATTTTGTTTATTATTTGTTCACGTTATTCCAAATTTAGTATAATTTTTGCTAGTGATTTTGTTTGAAAGTGACCCGCGTGGTTAATCTTTTGATTTCCAAATTTATCCCTTTCATTCTCAATTCTTTGTTAGTTTTTTGTGCTAAAAACCTTTTTACAAACTTGAAACTTTTATACTAAATTAATATTTTCGTTCTAAATTTATTTCTTTTTCTAAATTTTACAGTAGCGTAGGCAATAGTCGTTCCGGTCGAAGGAGCTGGCCTTTTGTCTTGGGGAGGTTATAAATGTTTGTTGTCCTTCCTCGAGAAGATACGTTTAATTATTTTTGATTTTTTATATTCAGATTCGATTTGACAATCATCACAATTGAAAGTGTTTCGTACATATGATCTAGTTGTTACCTGCCCTAGTTTATCATGCTATTCCGTCTACAAGAGTAGACATTCCTTTTTTGTAATTTACCGGCTTTTTGTATTTCTTATAAATTTTTTTTACTACCAAACGCGATCAGGCGGATATCGATTCGGTGATACGCGATTTTTTTATATATACATTCGAAGTAAAAAACCTACGAGATTTGTAGCTATCTTCGTTCCTTCCTCTACCTTTCCTCACATTAGTATGTTTGATGTATGAATGATTAGTGAAATTGGTTGATAATACATAATTCAACTATATTTTGAATCCAACGCGTTGCAGATTTGTCATTCAACAACTCGTAGTTAAGCTTCTTACGTTGTTAGTGTAGTTTTTGGTTTCCAATGCTTAAAATATTTTGTTGTGGGCCTTAGTTCCCGTTTTCAAGCTAAAAAATCCTATGAGTTTGTTAAGATTGATCCAATTATTTTAGTAACGAACCGTGTTCGTAAATTTATCGACTCGTTGCTAATAATACTTTGTCTAGTCTTGCTAGACTTTGTATTTTCTCTTTAATGCTCAGCGTAAGATTTTTTTTAACTTTGAAAATTTCTAGTGCACAATTTGAAATTAGGCAAATGAATAACTTCACTGATTATTTTATTTAGTTTTTACTGAATTTACAGTTTATTTGTTTTTCAATTTAAATCTAAATTTATTTATTCAAGTTGAACGCTTCATGTTTGAAGAGAACTCTCCAATTTTTTTATAGGAACCTCCTGTTTCAGTTGAATTGGATACTGGTTGGGCAATTTGTTTTCAGTGTAAACTGCTAGGGATCACAGGAACCCATGGCCACTTGAGACTAATTTCTGGTCAACTTTACGTTAAGAAGAACATTAATACGTCTACGAAATTAAAAAGAACATTAATACGTTCTGAAGTTGATTACCAGGAGCACAGCCAACCTTAACACCTTCAAGGACCGTTGGGTATTTATCAAAGCCCCTATAAGGCGCAAGATCAACTTTACTTAATTCAGGGAACGTTCTTGTCTGACGTTGTTTTTGTGGCTGACAATTCGTCATCTATCTTCTTTGCCGATATTAGTCTTGAGTTCCGCCGAAGAGGATATTTAGCTAGTTTTTGTAACGTAATTTTGAACGTCTGTGACGTGCTCTCCAGATTTCTTCTGGCTGTTGCAGTGAGATTTTTTTGTATTATAGCCTTAACCATTTTCGTAAGTTACCAAATTTTTTAATTATAATTTTTGGAATTATTTGCTTTAAATTATTAACAATTTTGTTTATAATTGATTCCGACGTCTGTGCTTTATTTTTTTTTTGCTGTCGCTATTGTCTTCCAGAATAGTACCTTTTTCTCCTTTGATCATTCCCTGAGAGTGGCGCCCATTTCCTATTTCTCAGGTAAAATATTTCCAGTGCCCTTATTAATAGCTAGCCTGGGTCTTCACTTTCAAGGTGGGATATTCCAATACTTAAATTTAGTGTCAATCAGAAGTACATTTAGTTTTTGCTATCAAATACTGAAGAAATATTACCTTTTTTAATTTCCTACTGCCACCTTGGAAATAGGAAAAGGTACAAGCCATGTAAAAGAAAAAGATCAAATCTATGGCAGGTATGACTTCCATGGAAAAGAGAATAACAGAATCTACGGAAAGTATGGAGATGGCTGTGGCTGAAGAGATGCAAGCTATGAAAGCGACAGTAGTTAAAAAGATGAAGACAGTGAAAGAAGAAATGGCTCCAGAGTTGAAGGAGATTACGGAGCAGAATGAAATTTTGACAGAGAAAATCTTGGAGATTGAAGAAAAATTTGAAGGAAAACTCGCTGAAGTCAATCATTATTTCGTTCAAGTCGATCATCAAGTGAAACAAGTTGAACATCAAGTTTGCTAGTTGAACATAATTTGGAAGCTTAATTGGACCCGATTGTTACCAAAAAACTGCAAAGCCTTAGTCTCAATAGTGATGGCGCAGTCCTACAGATAGAAAGTGCTCCAGCATTTACTCCAAGGAAAGTGACAGATAATTTCATTTTAAAACCGACGCCGTACGATGGCAAGAACTACTGGAATGAATATTCTGCTCAATTTGAGCTAATCTCGAAGAATAATGGTTGAAGTATGGAGCAGTGATATTATACTGGTTGGAATACTCTGGGATACAGTATTGGCGGTACTCTCAGAACTTTCCGAACAAGAACGCCTGGACTTTGAAAAACTGACGTATGAACTGAAGCTACGCTTCGGGGAGGAGCACATAAATGAATTGCTGCTTGGACAGCTACGGAATCGTACGCAACTAGACAAAGGGGATCTGACTACATTTGCGTATGCTGTGCAGGGTCTGGCAAGGAAAGCTCAACGCAGGAATTTGTGGCGATGAGACTATTCATGGATGGCATCAGCGATGAAAAGATTAGGCGATCTGTGCGGCTGGCAAATGCGAAGACAATTAAAGAAGCGCTAATAAAAGCTGTCGCGAGAGCGTCAAAAATGGCGAAGACAATTAAAGAAGCGCTAATAAAAGCAGTCGCGAGAGCGTCAAAAATGGCGAAGAAAATGGGTTTGCTTAGAACATGGGAAGGAGGAAGAGCTCAAGGTGAAGAGGATCACGGCTATCGAAGCGAGTTGGCGCCGGGAGCAAGCTGCTTCTCTTCGTACACCAACATCTCGGAAAGTGAGCAGAAGAATAAGATGCTGGCAGTGTGGAAAGGTGGGTCATATTCGAATGGATTATCCTATCAGGCGCATTGTTGATTGTGGCACGAACACGTCGACTGGATAACAGAAATTGTTCAGATTTGGAAGAAGAAGATGTTGGCAGTGCGGCCAGGAAATACAGCTTCGAGCAGATTGTCACACCAAGTTCCCCATTGATTGCGGTGTGCACGCTTTGTTAGAAAAAATGAAGTTTGCTAGTCTGGAGAAGCTCCAAATTCATCGATTTTCAAGTGCGAAGAATAGGAATGGTGGATTCTGTTGATTCCCAGATTTCATCTTGTTCGGAAGAGGCGATTCCGAATGAACTAGTTAGTATCCCAGAAGATAGCACAAAGGAAGTTTTACGGCAAGAGAGTTCCGTGTTGCTACTGAATGAACTGCAGCGCACATAGCTGGATGACTTCGTTCTGAAGTCAATCATAGAGTAGAAGACCAGCCAGAAGCCTGCTAACCAAGAAACATCAGCTTTGTGCATCATTATCAAGGCCTACTTAGCACAATGGAGTTGTCTGGCAGTGAGAAACGGCATTTTATACCGTTTATGAAAAAATCCTGATGAAAATAAGGCGGTGGAAAATCTGATAGTGCCGAGAAAATTGAGAAGGCAACTTGACGTTGAACGGCGGTATTGGCCGCCCGTGGCGAATCATAAAATTGCGCCTTATTTTTGTGTAGATAATTTTAATGAATATGAAGCAGGAAGGATATAACACAAAAAAATATGTACCTATATTCTTCAATCCAAGTGATGACATAGTAAAAACAAAATTATAATCAATCAGGTACATTAGATATTACTAGCATCTTAATATCTATAGTATATGAAGCAAAGATCGATGTCATAATACAAAAAAATCTGCTGTGGCCATACAGTACTTCCCTGACCATAAATTTCCTGGCCAGTTTCATCGCTGTTTCAGAAATTTAGAGTGTCGCATCAATTAATTGCATATTTCAAAGTGGCAGCTGTCATTGTAAAAATGACAGCTGTCATTGTAAAAGAGACAGCTGTCATTGTAAAAGTGACAGCTGTCATTGTAAAAGTGACAGCTGTCATTGTGAAAGTGACATCTGTCTTTTTCAAAGTGATAACTGTCAATGTCAAAGTGACAGATGGCAGTTATATTCTAGTCCTACAGAAAAAAGTAATTATTTTTGAAAATAAAGAATCCAATTCTAGATTTTTGGAATATTCAGTTCATTGGAAGATACATTTTTGACATTTGATTGCCGAAAGTGTGTTTTGAAGATGGTAACTTGGATTCCACTTATTATTTATTCTTGATATCTACTAACTTTATCTTCCCGAGGACTTTAAATTGATACCAAACCAGACATCATTCAAATAATTTGTAAAAGAAACAATTGACGATCGCTTAAATATCCTCTTTGTCACTTTTACTAGAATTATCGCCGCAAGAGCTTTCATTTGATACCATAACACGATAGAGCCAAAATACCAATTTTTAAATTACTCTAATTTCACATCATTATTCTCGTTATTTCTTTGCCTCAGAAAAATATAACGAATTTTATAATGATTAAAATGTTTTAGGTAAATGTTGTGCCAAATTATTTGAGAATCAATTTTAGTCATTTCATATTTAGTGACAAATACTACCGTTTCTTAAATAAATGCGAGAAAACTTAAAAGTTCCATCAATAAAGTTTTGATACCACTGGTTGGAAAAATCTCATCTATGAACTTGAACCTAGCATACAGACGGATCGACAGGCAGGCCGATTTTTTTTGAAACTCTCTCTTTTGAGTTCAGTAGGGTCTAAAATGTAAAGATTCATCAAAATCTCGATCTGTCAAAAAATCACGATTACAATACTTCCCCTATTCCTCTTCGGTCCATTTGGTCTGCTCGCTGGACAATTTCCTCTTTTATTTTCAGAAATTGAGCACCTGACGGTTTTTTGGGTGATATACTTTTATCTGGTGGCTTGGCATTCCTAAACAATGCACGAAATGCAGAGGCTAGACTATTTGCTGATAGAGCAATGTACATCTCCAATAATCAATATAAACCCAAATAAAATTATTTAGTTAACCTTAAGATGAGTTGAGTACCAGACAGTATAACGGTAGGAGCTTTCTCAGTCAAATTCAGTCATAAAACATTTCTGAATTCTGAATTCAAATAATTTTTTTAATGCGGTTTATAAAATTTTGCGCCCCCTAGGAGTTTGCGCCCGTGGCAGGGGCCACCTTCGCCACACCCTTGTTCCGGCTCTGTTGAACGGTACTGCAGGATTTGTGGACGCTGTAAATCAAACAAGGGGCTACTTGACAGTATGTTAAACTGCAGCGATACGAAAGAGGGAACCCTCTTGAGAAGATGAATATGAATGTTTGTGAGTCTTATCACTTAACGAGATAAGATTTATGCTGCCAGCGGCACGATATGGTTTACGAGCAAGTAGGCCCCGATTCCAGCAAGACGATTTGGTGTGGTTTTCCAACTCCCAGAGGAAAATAAGCACTAGTCCCAAGCAGCAGAAAAGTTGGGAGGGATCGTACAAAATTGTGAGGTGCCTGAATAACAAATACCGGATACGGAGAGAAGGAAATGGAGGACCGAACATCATTTGCGGCAACAGATTGTGGCCCTACCAAGAGCGAGATTGTGCTCGCCGAGGACGACGAACCATAAGAGAGGAGCGAAATCACGGCTGTGAAGAGTCTCAACTCATTTAAATTATTGTTTTAGTCAATGACTTATTGGGATTATAAGTCTTAGTTAGTATTGGCCAATAATCCGGTCGGTGTTAAATTATCAGACATGTGAATGCTAATCCATGGTTACTAGATGTTCGGTTGTCAGACATTCGAATGCTTGTTCATTGTTGTTCAACTGCAGGACATGTTGGCCCATTGTTGGAATGGAGTATATAAAGCGCGTAAGTTAGCGGAGGGGTAGTCATTCAATAAGAATAACTATGAGCGACTTTGTGATCGTTACGAGTTTGAAAAATGAATATTTGCACTGTAACCTGTTATTATTCTTTAAAAAAGATGAGAACTCCGGAAAAAGTGTTTAATATATACCTACATAAAAATATATTCTTGACATATCAATTGCATCAACTCCAATAGATTAGAATACTGAAATATCCCTCAACAGTTGTGCTGTCCTTGCATCAGGACGCATATCATGCATAACAAAATGACAGATGCATTCGTTTTGTCATGATGTTATGTTGCAAAATGCAAACATATGCATTATTAAACATGTAAAAGACATGTCCATATTAATTTTCAAAGCAGACGAACTAACGTGGCCATAAAAATGGACTATCAACTACGTATGTGACTTTTTGCATATATGTTATTGTCACATGCATAGCAACGTCATTTTGAAAGGACAACGATGTTTGCTGAATGCAAAGGTCAAATTGAAGTTCAGACTAGACAGTTTTGCTCTATTTTCAGCTAGACATGAAAAGTTATTTGAAATATTTGTAATAATTGAATAATATCGTTGCGTTCTTTATCTGGAAGTAGAACAGGTTAGGATTTAGGGTAAGTACACAAGTTCTAATCTCCATCAACAATTCTGTATAGCAATGTACCTATCTCTAATATATCAACTGTCTAGCATTGTACAATGCGTATTAATGCGTCTGTTTGTGAGTGTTTCTTGGGGTATTGCCCTTTGCTGGTTACTAACTGACCTAGAAATGTCAAAGTGCACGTCATGAGAAAGCTGGCAATATTGCATTGGCTTATGTGAATATAGTTAATGTACGCAGTACTGCATCGCAGGTGGCATTGCCTGTCGACATGCATGTCTTGTCAATTGGCGAATTGTCATTAATTCAACACGGAGATATTGTTTGAACTAATTAAATGGGTATAACTGAATCATGTGCAAAATAATTGCGACATTTCATCATAACAATTTCCTTATTAGTGAAACTATTCATAACTTCTGATAACACAATGAACAAACTTCTGTAAATACATTTTTATAGATAAAATTTGCTACCATTTAATCAAGTTACTGACGAACAAGATAAAAGTCAATATGTCGAAGCTGCGTGTGCTTTGAGCCGGGCTGGAGGCCGTGGGGAAATCAACGGTAATCCTTATATCAAAGTACATTATCGGACAGACTTCTATTGAAACAAATTAATTCAGAATCCTCTTTAAATAATTGCATCACTCCACGATGCGGAGTCACAGCCAATAAAATTGAATCATCGCTTTATGTCTTTATTGATACTTCATAAAATACCATTTAAAAAAAAATTGTTTTGAGCTCCACATCCCCCTGAGATATTATTACCCTCATTGTATGTTAATCAAATAATTGCGCCATTAAAATGATGAATCAATAATGTCGTGATGAATTTAGCATTGCTAGTGAAGCATATTTTTTTATTTTGTCTTTCCCCATGACAACATTTCGCGCAAAAAAGTTACGGACACATTAATGCGAGTGCACGGCCGTGTACACAACTGCTGAATGCTGACGTTTGGTTTTGAAATCGGTTTTTATTCTCACCCCAAAACAAAAAATTTGTTGCCATACCGCGAAAACATAACTTTTCCGTGTTAATTAAATTTTATTTTATTCTAGCTTGAATCTTTTTTCAACAAATACAATTTGAACACATGTTTCCTATAGCTGTTATTATTTTTACAGGATTATTAGATTGGAAATTGATTCTAATTGATGGATGCACGATATGTAATGATCGCATCGATAGAAACAAAACCAGAGTTGAATATAAAGCTTATTATATACATTCATGTTGTCCAAATCTTTTTTTGTCTGTCTTATGAAATTGAAGCTCGTTTTTAAAGTTTAAGACCGTCATAGAAGAAAAATGTGTTATATTCTAGATTAAAAGAATCTGCTCCTTCATTTTTATTGGTTAAAAAAGGGGAGGCTGAATTTGAACGTAGCCGTGAGTCAGTCCAAGCTAATAAACGCACAGGACGTCCAAAACCATTGTGACCGACGAAATCGTCGCGAAAATCCACAAATCAATGAGACGATCGTCGACTACAAATTCAAGAAATTGCTGAGGCTGTAAGCATCATGATAGATCATGTACGCCACATTTTACGTGATGGTTCGTGCATAGGTGTCGCGTCTATTAACAGCCGATCAAAAACACATCCGGTTGAACATTTCCCAAGAGTGTCTAGACTTATTCAAGTTTGTTCAATGTTTCATCACTGTAAATAGATCTTGGATTCATCACTACACGCTAGAGACAAAGCAGCAGTCCAAACAATAGATTGGAGCAGGGGAAATAGCGCCTGAAAGCCAAAAAAGTTCCAGCTGTCGGAAAAGTTATAGCAACGGTTTCATGAGATTCTCATGGTGTAGAGCTCATAGAGTACAAAGAAGAGAGGCAGAAATATCACTGGAGCCTCCATTGCTAGATAAATTAAAGGAGTTGAAGTTCAACGTTCCCATCTGACAAAGAAGAAGGTGTTATTTTACTATGATAATGCACATCTGCTACAGCAGACTGAAATACCAAATTTCAATATTCTACACCTGATTGTTACGAATTTATGCGAAAAATTCCAAAAGACTGTCAAGTAAAGTGCACTTCCGGCTCGGTGGATCTCAATAAAAATAGGATATGAATTAATAAATGAAATAAAATAAATACTGAATTCTAACAAACCACGTTCAATCGTTTTGGATTTATGCGGAAAATTCAAAAAATGATCCGAATAAAGTGCTCTTCCGGCTTAGTCAATAGCGATCATAATGCAAGGTGTACAACTTGATATTATAAAAGTGCCAAATTCAAAATTTAAATATTCTACGACTGATTGTTTAGAATTTATGCGGAAAATAAGTCTGTCATATAAAATGCACTTCCGGCTCAGCCGATTGTTACAAAAATAGAAAATGACCATTTAGATACTACAGCAATTTCAAATGATCAATCTTAATTTATGCGGAGAGTTAAAGAAAAGTTTCAAGTAAAGTGCACTTCCGGCTCAGCCGATCGCAATCATAATGCAAGATATACAATGAGACGTCATAGAAGTTCTTTGTACAAAATTTCAATATGCTATGGCGGATCATTCTATATTTATGCAAAAAATTCAAAAAAAATTTTAAGTAAAGTGCACTTCTAACTTGACCGATTCATACAAAAGTAGCATGTAACTATTTTGATATTAGATCAAGTTCAAATACTGAATTTCAGTATCTTACGACTAATCATTCTGGATTTATGCGAAAAATTCAAAAAAAGTTTCATGTAGAGTGCACTTCCGGTACAGGCGATTGCATCCATAATGCGAGGCGCAAATCAACACCTTATACCAGTCTCAAATATGAAATTTCAACATTATACGTTCAACCAGTTTTGAGATTTGTGAGTTACGCACGCACGAACGCACGCACGCACGAACATACGTACCGACATCAAGCCAAAAATAGTCAAAATGGATGCAAGGATGCTCAAAACGGATATATCCATCAAAATCTCGATAGGTGAATTTTGTCGGTTTCGACAATACTTACTTGTTACTTTGTACCAGTAAGTAAAAAGCTCGTCATTGACAAAGTGATAGCTGTCATTGTCAAAGTGACAGCTGCCATTGTTAAAGTAACAACTGTCATTGTAAAAGTGACAGCTGTCATTGTTAAAGTATTTTATTTCTGTTCAGCTCGAACAAGGGTTGTTCAGTGTATGGAACCCAAATATCTTGCTCAATCATTTGATAGTCTATATATGAATTTATTCAAAAGCAGGTAGCTCTAATAGAAACGACAGTATTCAAAATGTTAACTGCATATATTTTTGAAAATTTATTCTTGAATATCATGTTCTACTTAGAAAGAAGATATTTTGTCAATAAAATATCTAATCAACGCTAATATATAACATAAATTATCAACTGAATTTTATAAGAAAGTGATAATCCTGCAAAGTAATTTTTCCGAGTTCATGGGAATATAAATAATGTATTCTAATGATTCCAATCAAACTTGATTCTATTAGAAAGTTGAATTATTCCTAATTTATAATAATTGCCAGGTCCAGGTCGTAATGTGAGTAGTAATCTAATTCATTGAACCATTTTATAAGAAATATGCAAAAAAAAAAAAAAAATTGAACAATTTTCACGAACTAAGACACTTTCACAGATGCTTCAAAATTTGCTTAAAATTTTTTTGATTTGCTTTGTTGAACTAAAATATTTTCAAGATGATATTTCTTCCAGTTGAATTGGAAGACGGCAATAATTTTCTCATTTTAAATCGAGAATCTTTTTACTTACTTGTACAAAGTAACAAGTAAGTATTAAGAAACCGACAACATTCACCTATCAAGATTTTGATGGAAATATCCGTTTTGAACATCCCTGAATCCAATTTGACTATTTTTGGCTTGATGTCGGTACGTATGTTCGTGCGTGCGTGCGTTCGTGCGTGCGTGCGTGCGTTCGTGCGTGCGTGCGTAACTCGCAAATCTCAAAACTGGTCGAACGTATTATGTTGAAATTTTGTATTTAGGACTGGTATAGGGTCTAGTTGAGCACCTTGCATTATGGTTCCAATGGTCCGTACCGGAAATGCACTTAAGTTGAAACTTTTTTCGAATTTTTCTAATGAATTCAGAATTATCAACCGTAGGATGTTGAAATTCAGTATTTGAACTTGATGTTACATCAGAATGGTAGTCTGCTATTTTTGTAAGAATCGGCTAGGCCAGATATGCACATTACGTGAAACTTTTTTTGAATTTTTTGCATAAATATCGAATGATTTACATTATACATCTGGCATTATGATTGCGATCGGCTAAGCCGGAAGTGCACTTTACTTGAAACATTTTTTAAGTTTTCCACCTAAATTCAGAGTGATCAGGATACTGGAATTTAGCATTTGAAATTACTGTAGTATCTAAATGGTCATCTTGTATTTTTGTAATAATCGGCCGAGCCGGAGGTGCATTTTATATGACAGACTTTTCGAATTCTCCGCATAAATTCAAAATAATCAGTCGTAGAATATTTGAATTTTGTATTAGGCACTTTTATAATATTTAGTTGTACAGCACTTTATTCGAAACATTTTTTGAATTTTCCGCATTAATCCAAAACGACTGAACGTAGATGGTTAGAATTCAGTATTTAGGTTGATTATACCGTCTAGATGCTCATGTCCTATTTTTATAGAGATCCACCGAGCAGGAAGTGCACTTTACTTGACAGTCTTCTGGAATTTTTCGCATAAATAGACTGAACCGGAAGTGCACTTCAGTAGAAATTTATTTTGCGCATAAATTCAGAAGAATAATGGTCTATTGTTTCCATAGCAACCGACTTGGCTGAAAGCGCATTTTACTTGACAGATTTTTAGAATCTCTTGGGTAAATCCAAAACAATTAACTGTGGAACGATGAGATTTTCTGTTTGATTATATATATCCAATGATAACTCCTTAAAATTGTATAGAATACGACTTTATATGTTTGAGGATGACATACAAACAAGTCTACTTTTCAAATTGAACTATCTTGTTTTCCAACATATTGATGAATTTCTCGTCGAAGAATATAATTCTTAGACCAACATGTTTAGAGAAAGAAAGTTTAATACTTAAAATATCTTACTCATTTCTTGAAAAGTATTATGAACATAATGTGTCAAATCAGACTTTGAAATCTTAATACTGTCAAAAAATATCTGCATTATTGATGATGATGAGCACTATATTTTCTTTATTAATAATGCCTTTGCATCATCATAATTATAGATAAACATAATTCACGTGATTGTGATAAAAATTCATTCTGGTATTATATGAAAGTGGCAAGAGGAAAATAAAAAAAAATAATGAAATACATAACAATAAATTTATGTCTTTTGCATATTCGATCGCTCTGACAAAGGTGTCTAACAAAAGAACAGATAGTAAGGGATTATGAATATATGTAACTCACAGATAATATTGACAGCTCCAAGGAAAGTGTCAAGCTGGTTGCAAGGGTTGAGTATAATAGGCGAAATATTTTAAGGAATATATTCTGTTTTCTTGCAACAAGCTTTTAGGTTTATCTGAAATTACAGTGAAATGGTTGAAAATTGGAGTAGTACATTCTAAAGACTATTCTTGGAGGTGAGTATGAAAAAAATCAAATAAAATAATCATTATATGCAACTTACATCAAAATGATTGAGTTTTTATGAGAAATATGTGCGTAAAAATTGCAAAATATATAACTCTTTTTACAACAATCAGATGCTTCAAAGATTTATCTATAAAAAGCACTACTTGATCATAAAGAATGATTTATGTGACGAGATTTAATTACATATGCGAAAACCATGTTTTCATGATTTAATAGATTTGGCACTTTTTGGGCCGAATCCTGCTTGATCATTCCAATGAAAAGAGTCAAACAAGACCTTGAGACATTGTCACAAAGTAGCACAATCTATAAATCAAGGATAAAAAAGGACCTTACTTGGAAAAACCATCCAAGCAAAGGACAAGTAGTCCACTGCTAATGAGTAGATAGAGTGTCAGATTGTATGATATGAATGTAGTGTGTTTTGGGTTTCATTATTTTTGGATCAAAACATTTACAAAAAACATAAAATTGAACAATGGTAACGTAACTAACCGAAGTTACTAGTAAAATAAGGCAATGTAATCAATTAGTTCGCATTTAGCAACTCAAGCATAGACAACACCTATTTGGAAGTGTTTTTAAGTCGATATATTCCTTGAATGGAATTTGATAAAGTTCCATACTACACGTACGAGAAGCAGTACGTGCATCGACGGGCTGTTTTATCTGTGTCTTTCCACTAGTCAATCAAGAAAGTAGTTTGGCCTCAACTTGCAAAATTGGATGGTGAAGAATTTAGTCCATTTCAGAAGAAATTAACCTCGAAAATAGATTTGAATCGTTTTTGTTAACTGATATTAGGAATCAAGTCTAAATTTACGAATTAAAAAGGTAATAAACTATTTTCATTTGCCATAGCCGATTCCTTTCTCTAGCATATATCCAAAATAGGGATTCGCCCTATTTTGGATATTCTATCTCGATAGTTAATAATAATAAATATTGTAATAAGGATACGGTCCACTAAATTTGACTTATTCAATAAAAACCGCACTGACCTACATATATACAATAAGACTGTAGCAGGCAACTTTCCAGAGTGGTATATTCGAACTGCTGTTTATTTTTTCTACAAAAATTGAATATTTTTGAGCTAAAATGACTGGCCCATATATGTGCGTATATGTATATATACATAAATAAATTAAACGACCTCTAAAGCCTCATTTACTACATATGTTGCTGTTTATGAAATCCTACCTTTTCATCACTGCTGACAATTATTTTCTCGATACTTCATTGTATTGATTCAAGTTCGACATTTAAACACATACTCCAATTCGTTTTTCACATTCCATAATAAATAAAATCAAATTGACACTATTAACACAACACTAGAGTATTTGTAACATTATCCACTTAATCTCCAACCATATTTTAGCTGAAATTCATCGGAAGAACGACAAGATACATTTCTAGCAACGCCATATTCATACACTACTGACGCGTTGTATACAATACGAGATAATTTAATTAAAGAAGCAGGTTTGAGTTTGTCTACGGGCTCTCTCTTCTCTCTGAATAGCTAAATTAATATTGTATTGAAATATTCGAAGACTGGCGCGAATTGAAAATTTGATTGTGGTATACAGGCCGAAAGGACGAAAAAGGCCAAGATTGTGGCGCTCATATAAATGAGTCTCCTATCAAAAATCCCAGAATATGGCAGTATCTATACCACTTACAACAAAACATGCATTATGCACGCAACATAAACGTTGAAATAAAAACTTTACAGTTGTAGTAAAGCCAGACATAAACTTTTGTACCAACAGAATCAGATAAAACTGTCATAAATCCGATCCTGTACTTCATAAGCTCACCGTGACTATTTGCAGCGTCCGGAAGTGACGCATTGCAATAGTTTACAAGAGAATAGGCATCCCTACAGCCTCCTGGGGCACATGTGCGCAGATTAATAAGGACTTACTGCCCACTCCGGCTGCCAGTGTCAAGTAATTCACTTAACCCCGTTTCTAAAGTCGCACTAAATCTTTGAGTCAAAGGTGACCATTGTTTTAAGACTGCAGGGTGAGACATTGCTGCTGTCTGGTCACTAAACAAATAAAAAGGACAATTGAGTAATTTAAAAAGAGAACTCAATGTTTACTTGATTTAAAGGGCAAGTATTGTGATGGTAATCTAAAAACGGTGATTATTTCGTTTTTAAGATGATTTCCAGATTGAAGTTGATCTATTAGTCTGTTTAATTTGATATATTTTGAAAAGCTTTTATAATTCCATCGAGTCTCATCTCCTAGAGGCTGAGATCCAGCAGTTCACTTTAGTTTACACACTGACCATTCGATTCCTAGCACAACTTCGACAATTTGAGAATATTGGTTTGAAATTGGGTTTTCACAATTCCTAAAGATTGAGGTCCAACAATTTTTTGAAACTTATGTCAGTTCAACGGAAGGCCTTCAACTACCACCTGTTTATTCGATTTCTTGCATCACTCCCATAATATTGAAGATATTGACCTAAAATTTGATATACATAAACTGTTATGTTATTCCCATTGATACTACAATCTTGCGTTTCGCTTCAGTAAATTATTGAAAAATCAAAATCTTTCCCAAATTACAAATTGAGGAGTCGGCTTTTGCACCATCCTCCTGAATAGGGTAGTAACTGTAGAAATCTGTTTCGTCCTACTTGGGACTCTTTAGTACCAAGATTCAGATAGTCGGAATTGTGAACTGCAGAGCAATGAAAATGAAGTTAATACATGGTAAGCAGAGACATAAATCTGCAGCAATGCCATCTACTATAATGCTGTCGAAGTATATTTGTTACTAACTTCCCTTCAAATATTGTGACAGATTTTTCAACTTCTTTTAGTAAACTGATTCTTATGAATCTTTGTACACACATTGAATTCCTGAAACGATACAACCTTATGATGATTTTAACTTGTTAAAGAGGGTCTAATGATGGAATCAGGAGATTGATAGTGAGACTCTTCAACCGTTACAAGTAACTTCTGTAGGTTTGAGCTCAGTTTGTTGGTTTTGACGAGCGTCCCATTAAATAAATTTGGTGACTAGGATCTGATAATTGAGACACAAACCTGGGCCTTCTTGAGATTCTGACGTTTGGTAAGAAATCGTGTAATACTAGTAATGCTGTCTATTTCGATTACGCCAAAGTCAAACACAAGTTGCTTATTTATAAACTTTCTTCCTTAGATACGCAGACGAGTACTTCAATGGACTCAAGAGTACCTCTCGAGCAGAACGTTCCAAGTTAGCATCGAGTAGGTCGGTCATAAGTGGAGTCATGTAAGGCTCTGTCCTAAGCCCTACACTGTTTATTTTATACACCTGCGATCTCAGTCAAGAAATATCGTCGAGCTGGAGCTGCTAAGCAAACGACACGAAAGTATATGCAAGCCCATTGATAGACCATCAATTACTCCATGGCCCCAACTTTATAGTAAATTGGACGAAAATCTGGCTACTTTCTCTAAATTTCAACAAATAACTCTCAACTTGAGTTTTATATTGGAGGACACAACAAAATTATCACTCAGGATTTTAAATGGAAAACCCAAGTTGTCGCAGTCATCAAACGAGCAAACAGAATGATGGACTTGTACAGAAGGGCGTTCCCCAACTTGAACCCCTCAGCAGCCAAGAAGCTCTTTTTGACATTAGACTGATACTGGAGTATTACCAAAACTATATTAAACACCTTGAGAGAGTACAAAGGTATGTAACCAGGATCCTCAGAAAGTATCGTCATCTCGAATATGAAGAAAGATGCCGTGAGATGTCTCTCTTGAGGTTATAGCTAAGTGGGTACAGGGGGGATATGATAGAAACATTTAAAATCATGAAGAAGTTCTATGATAATCTTCCACAACTTGACACTTTTCCACAAAAGCTTCGGACCTAAGTTTGAAAGACACTCGATCCAAACATCGATTCCGCTTCATCTCTAATCGAGTAGTAAATGCATGAAATGCGTTTCCAGCAGACTGTATTCAAAAAAATACTCTCCACTCCTTCAATAACAGTCTAGATGGCTATGAGCTTGCAGCTGTTCAAATCATATCCACATTGGGTACGTTCCACTAGTCGGCTGCAACGCTCATGTCTTCTCAGTAATCGTTCCACAAGACGATCGCGGTCTTGGCGCGACCAAAGTAAATACGTCAAAAATAACGTCGTGTATATACTACCAGAAGGATATAAAACATCTTGAGAGAGTGAGAAGGTATGTAACTTGGATCCTCATAAAGTATTGAGTAAATATGCCGTGGAATGTCTCTATTAGAGCAGAGAAGGCACAGGAGATATAATAGAAACACTCAGTATAAGGAAGAGGTTATATAATAATTTCCCACAACTTGACACTTTTTCACAAATGCTTTGAACCCGAGGTTGAAAGACACTGGATCAAAACATCAATTCCACTTCATCTCTTATCGAGTACCTAAGACTAAAAAATAATAATTAGGACACAAACTTGGACCTTCTTAAGATTCTGACGTCTGGTGAAAATCGTGAAATACTAGCAGTGCTATCTCTTCAGATTACGCCCAATTTAGACACAAATTGCTTATTCGTAAACTTCCTTCCTTGTGCCGGAAGACTGTGTTCAAAAAGATACCTCCACTCCTTCAAGAACAGCTTGGATTGCTATGAGCTTGCAACTGTTTGAATCATATTCACATTGAGTACGTTCCACTAGGCGACCGCAACGCTCATGTCGTCACAGTAATCGTTCCACAAGACGATCGCGGTCTTGGCGACCAAAATAAATACTTGAAACGTCGTGTATATATTACCAAAAGGATTTTGAACACCTCGTACAAACGTATGCAATTGGGATCCTTAAAAAGTATCGTCATCTTGATAATAAAAAAGATGCCGTAAGATGTCTCTTCTGACATTAGAGCAGAAAAGGCACATAAGGCATGAGAGGGTTCTATAACAATTTTCCACAACTTTCCACACAAGCTTCGGATTCAAGATTGAGAGAACGAAATCCATTCATCGATTTCACTTCATCTCGAATCGAAATGCGCTCTCGATAGACTGTGTTCTAGAAGATACTCTCCATTCCTTCAACAACAGCCAGGATGGCTATGAGCTTGCAACTGTTCAATAATTTTTACATTGAGCAAGTTCCACTGGGTGATCGCAACGTTGCAGCTTCTTCCGTTCCACTAATACATGATTGCTGTGGTTGATGCTTCAAGAGGAACGATGCGAATGTATATCAAATGTCAAATATACTGATAATTTATGGTTGAGATCCAAAAATAAATCATTTTTAAGATCAAACTAACCTGCTGCAAGAAGGACAAATGGATGGAATATGTCCAAAATCCCTATGTGAATTGATCTTTCAACGACCGCTTCGATCCACTTTTCAATTGCGGGCGTTGTGAGCTTGTAACGATCGCGATTAATGACATGATCCATGACGTACTAATACAGAACGCAAAAGCCACGATCGTTTGCGGAACGGTTATTGAGGTGATGAGCGTTGCAATCGCCTATTGGAACGTACCCATTGCATTTAGATTGCTTGTCTCAATGAGAATTGATAGATTCATACTGTTTGATTTGAATGTTAAAGAGAAAATAAAGAAAAAAATATGTGTACAATAGCTTGTTGCTGCTACCATAATTGAATAAATAAATAATGATAGTGAGTGACCATGAAATTATGTTATTTTGAACAATAGACATTTGAAAACGAAAATACAACTTGGAAATATATTCTTATTGCTTTGCCTTTTTGTGATCGACAAAGCAATAAAAGAAGCAAAAAGGAAGCGAAAGAGTACGTAATAGGAAAGTGGAAAATGGAGAGCGTAAGAGTGACAGAGATATGTTATACATACAACATGATGGTATTTGCAAAAGACGAACACACTATACAAGAATATAGAATTATTTAGAAGACACCTAGAAAAATAAACATGAAGATAAACCGCAGCAAAACCAAGTCGATGATCATAAGTAGAAACTGGGGAAATCACACAATCAAGATAGGAGGAGAAGCTATAGAACAGGTCAAGAAGTTCAAGTATTTAGGAACAATACACTATGACGAAAAACTAGATGAAGAAATAAGGGAAAGACTATTTGATGCGATAAAGAGCACCACACTAACAAATAAAGAAATACCTAAAGAAATCAAAACACAAGTATACAAAGAAGTATCTGTGTCTCTTCTGACATACGGATCAGAAACCTGGACGACATCAAAAAGACAACGCAGTGAATTAAACAGCATAGAAATGAGCTTCCTAAGGAAAATAGAAGGAAAAACAATCTTGGGCAGAATAAGAAACAACGAATATAGAGAGACACTGGATGTAAAACTGATAGAAAACATAATAGAGGAGGGACAATTACGATGCTGGAGACATATACAATGGATGGAAGAAGAAAGAACAACGAGATAAGTGTACGAAGCAAGAACAGCAAAAACAAAGCAGATAGGAAGATCCAGGAAAATATGGAGAGAAGAAGTGAAGAAAGCTCTGGAAAAGTGGGGATGTAAATGGAAAGAAGAAGGCCACTTAAGCAAAATGAGAGAAAAAGGGAAAGAGGTATGGAAACGGGTACCAAAAGATGAACAAGCAAACAATAAACATTTGGAATCGAAAGTACAACCTTTGCAAAAAATAACACAAAGCCCACGATCGTCTTGTGGAACAATTATTGAGGCGACATGAGCGTTGCAGTCGCCTAGTAGAACGTACCCTTGAATATATTGCAAATATATGCTTTTTCATGCTTTTCTAGTAGGTTTCTCACAAGTTACATTCAGACTTTCATGCCCAATATATATTTTCATATATTAATTCGTGTACATTGACGTATCTGGTTATTAATGTTCAAATGTGGAATTGTAATTATTGAGTGTGTCGCTTGATTGAACAGAGATAGGAAATATTTATTTACATTTCAAATATTTAATTTATTAATATATATACTTGTACCTCAATATTCAAATATCGATCTACTTTTGTATGAATTATAAATAGGGTAGTATCTACATATTTATATTAAAAATACGATCGGTCAAATATTGATGAAATTTCTCACGACAAATATTTTATTCATAACCCATCATAATTTTCTAGTCTCCTGAAATTCAATACAAGCAATTTGAAATCATATTTAATTCGTATATTAATTTTTAATAGCTAATAATTCTAGGAATCCATAACGATTGTTTTATAATGGAAAACATATTTGACAACCTATTCTCCTTTGAAACGACCTGGCAAATGATTCTTATGAATGTTTCACTTGTATAATCGTCCAATGCATCAAATTCGTTGAGAATTCATATTGGAGAAATCCAATTATATTTATCTATAGTTAGTTTTATAATGGTCCAATTAGTCCATGACTAAATTAAGCTGACGGATAGAGACCAATAAACTGGATTTTGAAAAAAGAGGTGATCTGCACCATATGCAATCTTTTATCCAGTTATGGGACACCCTATATTATACAGATGTGCAAGTTGATACTGCTGAACAATGTACACATTACTGTCCATGACAAGTTTTGTTTGACCTGTCACATTGAGCCATATTTACTTTGAAGTTATTGGAAGTGTACATACGAGTAGTACAAAGTCTATTTCCTCCTACGAGGCATGTAGTTCATAATTCATAAAAGACATTATTCCCAATGACAGTCTATTTCCTAGTAAGTCATTTCGTTCTATTTAATCGTTGCTCATTGATCCTCTTTTTATATACGAATCTAATTAGGTATGGATGGATGTTTTCACTTTTTTCTACGAAATCTGGATGGTAATCAAGACACCTAGCTGAAAAATGAAAATATTTATTTTTGAGACTCTGTTAGCTCTAAGAAAGCTGAAAAAATAAGTCTGAATATTCATTTCCTGTAGAGAGCATTGAAGCACCGAATTCATCTGTAATAACAAAGCTCTGGTTGGAGGTATGTTTGGTTGAGCAAAGGATGACATATGTCACAAAAAGGAAGCCACAATAATGCTTCACAACACCAGAAAGAATTCGTTCTGAGGCTTAACTTACACCTATAGGTGTTGAAGTCAACTGGGGTCTCCTCAGAAGCTATGTAAATGAGTCGACTGTTGAAAATACCAAAGCACTTTGTACTAGTTAACATAATTATTTAGATGTAAGTAAAATTTGTAGCACACTTCCATCTGAATTATATCGTGAATCAAACTCCAGAAGAGATTATTGTGTACTAAACTACTTCAGAATCTTTCTTAATCTTCAGGTCAACTTAACTACGATTAGGAAACAAGAAACTGTATTATAAAGTTTATAATGAGAAACAAGTCCTTAAATATTTTAGTGTAGCTCGAATTTTTACTGAAGATTAGGGCGGAAGGATAACACTGCTCAGTGCTTGAAAATTTTATCAGCTTGTTACTTTGGAGAAGTGAATAAAAAATTCAATCACTAATTCATTTATTGCATGTGGTTTTGCACGGTATCGCTTAAAATTCCAGAAAAATTGGTAAACTCGCAGCTTGACTCGGATTATTGGGGATTTTTGTTTTTTATCAAGATATGGCGTCTGAATCGTGCAGCAATTATAACACCTGATGATTTAACAAGTAGATTTTTAGAATAAAATTATTGTGAATCGCATTATCATGGAGTAATAACATAATGGAATGATTACATGCCGTGGGCTGGACTTGGAACCGGATCGTTGCTACATTTTGTTCGAGACTCATGTAATCTTAATCAGAATAAGTTGTAAACTATATCTCTGAGCCAACGAAGCGTAATTTACAACGGTTTTCGCATAGTAACTCGTAACGTTTGCTATCAGCACGCAATGCAAAAGATGTTAAGAGTAGAACTGGCAGCGACTCCAACACGCAACATAAGTCAAAAATTGCAAACCAATATACAAGTTCCTGAGAACTTGATGATGTGGGTGAACAAAGGATTGATAATTTGGGCTACAATACAAAACATATTGAGGATAGAACAGGCGGGTAATCTAAAACGCAATATAAAATAAAAACAATTAGGGGTGATGGATCTATTGCTATTTATATTAGATGATATGGTATGTTTAAGTGAATAATCTTATTTGGAAGTCAATTTGGTGATTTCATCTGTACTTGAAAAGCCAGGCTAGTGGCTCAACGCATCAGCGTACTGTCCACTGCAAGTATGTGATGTATAAGCCCAAAGGTTCCTAATTCCAGTACCAGAAAGAGTGCTACAAAGTCAAGCACCCAGACCTTACCACCTAAACGTCTCAGGCTCGATTGCACAGTGTTTCGTTCGTTCCAAGCCTAGTTTAATTACCTTAGTAACAATTGTGTCAACGCTCATTACTTTCGGATGAACTGAAAACTGTGCAACCTGGCCTAAGGCGTTCTGGTGGTAAGCCCACAGTCTGAGTAAGACCTGAGTGCTTAACCTTGTAGCATTATTTTCGGGACTCAAATCAGGGATCTTTGGAGATCCACGTAACATAAGATGTCGCTCGATCCTACGATCTAAGGTCGCCGCACATATTGAGACTTCGAATCTGCCAGGATCCGGTAGCAGAACCAGGCCTTGTCTGTACTAGGAACGTCGTGCCACAGATATTATTATTATTAACAAAACTTGGGAGGACCTTTCCAAATTTGCTCAGTCGTTTCATGATGATTGTCGGACAGTTACAGTACCGGATTATTCTCATAGCAAGAGTAGCAAATGCTATGAGAGAAGTCCCCCCTAGGTCTGGTGAGAGCATCGCAACAGAAAGTTGCTTCTTGATTAGGGTCTTGCTGCCCAGGCGTAAGTAGCGCCAGTTTCCGAGGTAGAAGGTTCGCCATGTCCTAGTTTCAACTAAGGAGGTCCTTCGGAGAGGGTGAAACCAATCCTTCGGCACCCATCAAGTAGAACAGGTACCCACCATGGTGATTGTCGGACAGTTACAGTACCGGATTAGCCACGTAGCAAGAGTAGCAAATGCTTGGGACTTCTCTGATGTCGCTCAATCCTACAAGATTGAGACTTCTAATCTGACAGGATCCGGTAGCAAAATGAGGCCTTATTAAGGACGTCGTGCCATAGATTATTATTATCATCAAGACTTTGAAGGGCCTTTCCGAATTTGTTAATTCGTTTCATGGTGATTGTCGGACAGTTACAGTAGGGTCTTGTGCATTGAGGGACCCCATGCACACAAGCCTGCTTGAGCGTGAAAAACTTTTTTCAATTATGTCAGGACCACAAAGACTTGGGAGGACTTTCCAAATTTATCCAGTCGTTTCATGGTGATTGTCGAACAGTTATAGTACTGGATTAGCGCATCAAGGGATCCCGTGCACATACGCCTGCCTGAGCGTGAAAACTTTTTTCAATTCAATTCGAGCCACTAAGCCTTGGAAGAGCCTCTCCAAAATTGTTCAATCGTTTAATGGTGATTGTCCGACAGATACGATACCGGATTAGCCACGTATCAAAAGTAGCAAATGTAACGGGTCTTGCGCATTGAGGAACCCCGTGCACACACGCCTGCCTAAGCGTTAAAAACTTTTTTCAATCAAGGTAGGACCATAAATATATTTTATCAAATTGAGATAAGGCCTCTTGATGGAATTTACTACGGGCTCTACGCTGGCTCGATCCAGTACTAGACAGTTACATATGTTATGATCAGTTGTTCCATCTTCCTCATTGCTGAACCTCAGGAGCTTTACCAACTTTTTGAAGATGATTTAGAATAGGTTGTTCGGTGGAGAATCTTGTTGGGACTCTCATTTCTTATTTGTCAGAGCAAGGAGTCTTCTGTTTCTGCTATTATACAAGTTTAAGAGCCAATAACAGCATCTTGTAATACTGGAAGACTTCTACAATAAGAACTTCAGATTTAAAGTGATTTATCCATGGTTGGACCTCCAAACCCAAAGTTAGTTCTAGTTCTGTTTGTTACTATAGACTTCTTATTGGTCCTGGAACACTGTTTCAATAAAGATAGCTCTATAAATTGCAACAGAAAGCGAGTTTGGTCCTTTTTTGCAAAAATTTTGACCTATTCGTTACTAGGTATATGAAGTTGATATTGTGTGCTGCCAATAAAAGGGTAGTTCCAGGAGTTTTTCGGATTTTTTTCCAAATAATCTCCTTGTAATTTAATACATTAAGGTCCGGTTGCACAGTCGTTGGTTTATCCTAAGCCTAGCTCAATTACCTTAGTAAAAATTGTTTCCACAGTCAATTTGAGCTACGCTTAGGATAAACCAAAGACTGTGAAACCAGATCTTAGTTCAACGATGTCCAAACTTCTTAATATCATCAGAATAATAAGATGCGTCTAGGTCTTTGCTCTCCTAGCCATTTCTTCTAGTTAAGCATGCATAGCACGTGGAAGACTTGGAATCGAAGTTGCTCCAGTTCGCCGAAAAAACGTCAGACCTTGGAGAGTAGTAGGCCTCAGTGATAGTTCTACGTCTTTTAAGTAGTCTATGAGCACTAAACCATGAGAATACCAGAAGATCATTGTCATGACTTTTCCGGCGAAGAAAACTGTTTTGACTTTCCAGATGTACTTTCCCTTGTCCTAATCCATTATTTGGACTGCTGATTTATCTCTGGCATGTAGTGATGAATCCAAGATTCATATGCAGTAATAAAAAATTCAAAAAAAAAACAGTGGGACTGCGTTTAAATGCGTTTATGCACCTTAAGAAATACTTGAACAAATGTTCGTTACAGACTGTTAATAGACTTTTTCTTTGCCAGATGGGGACGTTTAGCTTTGATTGCATTATTAATTTTATCCAGTAATGGAAAGTAATAGGCCCCAGTGATAGCTCTGCCTTTTTTTACATGGTTTATAAGCACTACACCATTGCTAGAACTGTAGTGATGAACCCAGGATTCATCTACATTGATACGACCTCAAAGAAACACAGTGGAATTGCGTTAAAATAAGTCATACCCAAAACATCACGTAAAATGTGGTCGTCACAGTCTTTCGAGATGTTTACAGCCTTAGCTACTTCTCGAACCTTTAGTCGATGATCTGACATGGATTTTTCATCGGTCATGACGGTTTGTGGGCGTTCTGTGCCTTTTGTCATTCTGGATTGGCGTATGACCACGTTTGAATTCAGCCGCCCATTTTTATCCGTCAATAATAGAGGAGCAGATTCTTTTGATACAGAATCTAATTTGTTCATCTATTTTATAAGACAGACAAATATCGTTACTGTTACAACAAATCTATTGATCACACAAGTTTGAAGCTTTGCACAGGCTGAAGGCTTTCAATTATTATATCTGCATTATGGTCATACTAACGACATATATGCTTTCAGTCAAGAACTTTTTGAGCTATCCTCATATTTGGAAGGCATCAACACAGTTCAAGAATTATTTTAGCTCACTTATGAATACAGCAATGCTTAATTATTACATTTGGTTTATAATTGTTTTCTGTAAGTCTTCCTTGAGGTTAATACCGGCGGATAATTTTATTGCGTGCACCTTAGTTTGAAAGATTGTAGTTTTGATTTGAGGGACCACCTGATCTTCTATTTGGGTCTATTCATACCTTCAAACTTGTATCCCACTGTATACCAGTTTGACGACTCTTTTCTCGGAAGAATTTTGTCCTGTGGTCGTGTTTTACCAATATTTCAAAAATTTCGACATAAATTTAAAAAAATTGAACTCACACACGTTGCAGGTGTGGCAGACACTTGGACTTTTCATCCATTGGGAACAAAAAGCTGCAAACTGCGGAATGACGAATTCGAACAAATGCCATTCGCACGAAACCGTACGAATGTCCATCGTCCATTGCTACAGTATTCACCTAGAATTCGTATAGACGATATGACATTGTCACTCGTAATTGTAATGATTCTGATGAAGAATTTGAGGCCTTGGAATTATCACCTTTGATCCTTCGAAGACAGGAAATGCAGGTCAATAATATTTATATAGAAAGGAAGGAGTTTGCGAATCAGAAAAGGCACATTTCTGTTCACCTTCAAAAAAAATCTCTTCCAGATTTGAAGAATTCGGATATTTTTTAGGGATGATGCTATCGGAAAAACAATTAGCTGTTACATTACGATGAATGTGCTCGAAAAATCATTCTATTCTTTATTGTTTTCCACTGTTTAATATGCTCTAATTTGCTAGTGAAATCCCAACAGATTAGTTTGCATTTTGCAGTTATACGCACGAGCATTGACGATCGGTACGGGCCCAGTGGACGCGGCCCCTCTCTGAACCACACGTTTGGATCATTCGTGCGATTTCAGACGAATTCGGTTGCACAATTTCTCGTAGTTTTCCGTTCTCAGTATATTTGGTAGATTGATTAATATTCCTTTAACTGTAGAATTACCAGGTTACAAGTCGTCAAGCCACGGGTAGAGTTCTAGACTAGTCTAATTCATATGTGGATAATGCAAATGTCTATCATTGGGATTGTAGCTTCTTTCAGATCTTTCTTGAGGCTCAAAGATCTGTATATCAGTGTAAGGATCCCTGCCTGAAGTTTAGACCGTTAATATCAATTTCCCTATCAATAAATCTAGTTTAATACGTTGGTCGAAGGATATTGGAGGACTATACCTATTTTATCATGCAATGAATCACAGTAATCCAATATTTGGTTAAAATCAAACGCCATACTTCAAATCACAAGCTACTGGCTCAGTTATTATTATTGTTCGATGAATCCATTACTTATTATATCGTTTTAAGTATTCCGATATCGAGTTACAAGAGCTTCAGCAGGCTTTATTCTCGGAACGTGATAATAACCCCCGTCAATCAATTCAGCAGAACAGTGTAACTGTTGTACAGAACTTAATTTGATCGTGTGTGCTACAGGCTTGCAGAAATCACGCTAGAATCAAGACAGAATCACACTGATTCCAGAAATGTTCGCACGCACGCATATCTTGTTAAATCACATATTTCCACATATCCTAACACAGTATAGTCGTTAAATAAGGACAATATGGTGGAAAAACTAATTAACGTGGTGGAGCTTCGGAAATTACTGAATATACAGTCAAGAAGTGTTCTTGGTTTATGTATTCAGGAGATTTTAGTTCAATTTGTTCAAAGGGCTTACTCAGCCCTGTATAATTTTTCAATTAATTACAAGAAATAGAGTTATATTAATCGTAGCTCATGATTAATATAGGTTCTTGAATACATCTCTGTCAATCAATACATACAAAGCTCTGAGGTAATGAAAAACGCTTTAAACCATGTATGAAGTCATTCTAATAACAAAGAAAAATTAATAGGTTTGCCTATCCATAAAATTATTATAGGAAGAAGCAATTCAAATCAATATCATGATTATATCAAATAACAACCTCCCGCCTTTCCCATTTAACATCACCTACTCAAAGGGGACTATAACTAAAGGGGAGATATGATAAAAATCTAAATAACAGAACAATCAATTTGGATTGCAGATTGCCTAAACGTATGTCGACGCAAGACGTACTAGGATGGTTAGACAGTTCTCTCTGTCGCTTCCAGACAAGTTGATTTATATCTGGGGTTGAATTCAACCCTTTGCTTGCCCAAATGGCGGATATTTAAGACGTGGTTTGCAGTTATTTATGACTTTGATTATTTAGCGGTTTGTGCTGACCGCTGGAATGCCTACACACATTTATATAAATGATTAAATAGATAAGAAGATAATACAGTGAGGATAATAACATGAAATTATAATACAGGGGCTATACTTTGAGGGTGGAAATATCCAACTACCAATAAGTACTGTTATTAGTCATTTAGAATACTTTTGTTTGTTCAACAGAATAAACCCTTTCAAATCGAACATTAACCTGTTCAATTCTTGAACAAATCAAAATGAGAAGCCTCCATTTGTCGATTTCATGCTACTATGTTAAGGATAATAATCCATGAGTTCCTTTTGTATATCCACTCGGGTTGATGAATTTCCAAAGGCTATCTAGAAGAATGATTAGCACAAAACAATTAGCATCAACAATTAACTTTATAACATGTAGAACAACATAAATGTACACCCGCATAAGTTCTCAATCCCGTACGTTATCTCTAGTCTCCTCTTTCTACCCCTCTTCTCCAAAGGATAAAACATCATTTACAGAAGACTACCATTCACTGACTTTGTGTTCCAGTTCCTAATCTCGAACGATCAATACAGTTCCATAATTTATGTGGTATATATATATAAAAAGATATTTTAAAGGCCCAATCTTATGTGGCCATCTCTAAATTTGCATACTCCTAACTTTAACGTATCTCTACTATCATTAGAAGGTACATCATTTGAGATTCATAACCTAGTTCTTCTACGAATATAGGTTGGTAGTACTGTACACGACGCCTTTCAAGGATTTTTGGGGTAGATTGTAAGGTCTGAGTGTAAATTTGTGATCGTACTCCCTTGTTAATAATTGAGGGCCTTGGCTAATGTCATAATGTCTAAGTTTGCCTACTTGTTGCATGTTTCGGAACATTCAGCAATAAATGACCAATCAACTTACATCTTACATATAAAAAGGCTTAAAATTCACTATAAACATCTTATTGGGGCCCTGAACATTCTCATATAGATATCAACCTGAGATAGATTTCAGAACAGGTCAGCAGGAATCTAACAAAATGAGTCAGTTGTACAATAGTTGGACATAATTCAGCGAGAGTAGCTGGAGACACCTTGAACTGCTTGAAGCTATTAACATCTGAAAAAGTCTCCAATATACTATGAGCTTCTAATTGAGGCACTGAGCAATCAGGATGACAAGGCTTCTTTAGGAAGATTGACAACAGGTCAGCAATGATTCAGTAGGATGTGTTGGTTGTGCAATTAATAGGAATTTGGCAACAGAACTAGAAAATATTCTGAACCACTCAAAATCAATTGAACAGCTATCATAAATATTCTGAAAGGCTTTGAAAGCTCTGTGAGCTTTAAATTGAGGCACTGAGCACTCAGGATAATAAGACCTCTTCTATTTTACTAACAAGTTGAGGAAGATGTTTAATAGATCAACAGAGATGTACTATGATGTCTTGACTGTTACAAAAACTCAGCAATATAGCCAGAAGACATCCTTACCTACTCAAAATTATTCGAACAGTTATCATTATTATTCAAAAAGATCTTAAATACGCTATGAGATCTGTATTGAGGCACTGAGCGTTCAGAATAGCAAAGTTTCTTTTTTTTTTCGTGACAATTTTAGGTCAGCAAAGATTCAGCAGTCGTGTAAACTTAGTAATAGAGCCAGAGGACATTTTAAACTACTCAATGACATTTGAATAGCTATCATGGATACCCATGCACTATCAGCTTCGTATTGAGGCACAAAACTTTTTCTATGTTAACTCTAGAAAGATGTATAGGTCAACAAAAATTCAGCAGGATGTTTTGACTGTGCAGGAATTCACAAGAAATCGACAACAAGGCCAGAAGACATTCTGAACTGCTCAAAATTATTTGAACAGCTATTATGAATACACTAAGAGGCCTCAAATGCTCTGTGAGCTTTGTATTGAAGCACTTGGCACTCAGAATGATAAAAGACTTCTTCTTTCTCAATGTAAGCTTTAGGAACAAAGATTCAGCAGGTGTTGGCTGTGTGAAGTTGACAATAGAGCCAGAGGACATTTTAAACTGCTCAAAGACATTCGAACACCTATCATGAATAGTCAAAAAAGCCTCGAATGCACTCTAAGCCTTGTATTGAGGCACTAAGCAGTCAGGATAAAAAGGTTTCTTTTGGTTCAATGTCCACTTTAGAAAAATATACCACAGGTCAGTAGAAATTCAGCAGAATGTTTTGACTGTAAAGGTACAGAAATTCATCTAAACCAATTGGCTGTATCACCGAAAAGTCCGGAGCCCAATTTTATTATTAGATAATATGCGATCCAATAGACCACATCCAGCAAGTGGTGAACAAAATATAGCGGCGATAGCTAAGAATTCACAAGAAATCGACAACAGAGCCAGAAAACATTCTGAACTACTCAAAGTCATTTGAACAGCTATAAGGAATATACTAAGAGGTCTCAAATGCACTGTGAGCATCGAATTGAGGCACTGATAATTCAGGCTTCTTTTTTATCCAATGTCAAGTTTAGGAACAAAGATTCAGCAGGATGTATTGGTTGTGTGAACTTGGTAATAGAGCCAGAGGACATCCCAAGCTGCTCAAAGTCATTTTTGAATTTTCCAAAGCATTTGATACCATCAATCATGATATTCTATTTCAAAAATTAACAGCATATGGTATACGTGGCAACGCTCTCGAGTGGATCCAATATTTTCTTAATAATAGATCTTAAGTTGTGTATACCAGATCAAACGGACAATGTTATTTATCAAATCCCTTGAATATTGCTTTTGGAGTACCTCAAGGAAGTATTCTTGGTCCCCTACTTTTTCTTTTATATATCAACGACTTGCCTTCTTTCTTTCCGAATACTGATGTATGCCTTTTTGCCGATGACACTCCAGTTATAGTTTCTGCACCAATTGTTGGTGAGCTAAATTGTCTTTTGCAGCAAACAGTCAATACAATGAAACCTAGTGCTCCTTAAATGCGGTCGTTCTCAATATCGGAAAAACTAACCTTATTCACTTCCTGTTGAAGGGTTCGGAATTCAACTTATCTACCGTTCTAGGCGATGCGTGTATTAGACCAACTCGCTCGACCAAAATATTGTGGCTTCACATTGAGTATGACATTTCTTGGACTACTCATACTGAGCATCTAGTGCGTAAACTCAATTGTGCCTGCTTCGTTATTAGGCAGTTGAGAAATAACGGAGTTAGCCTAAAAGTTTTAAAAATGTATTATTTTGCCCAGGTTCACTCAATGATATCATATTGTACCATTTGTTGGGGTAATTCATCATCTGCAAATAAGGTTTTTCTGATTCAAAAACGGATTATTAGATCCAAGCTAGGTTTGAACAGCTATACGTCTTGCAGGAGCCTTTTCTCTGATCTTTGTATTCCATCATTACCTTGCGTTTATATATTTTGTTGTCTTCATGAAGACTAATTTCTCTCTTTTCACCACTAATTTCCAAGTTTCCGGTAACCACAATACACCTAATTGTAACGACTTATATCTCCCTAAGCATCGAACTACTAGTTTCCATTCTAGCATCGGCTACATGCCTATATTAATTTATAACCGCCTTCCTCAACATCTAAAAGATAATCATACTATCAATGTTTTTAAATGTAAAATCAAATCCATGCTCATCAATCAATGCTTTCATTCCGTTGATGAATATTTCACCTGTGCTACTTCATAATTTTTTTGTTCCTCTAAATTTATTGTTAGCATATGTATCAAACTGAACTTTGTTTTACTTTTTCTTACATGCTATAGATATTCTCATGTATCGTTTTATAGTGAATAAATATATTATACTATATTATATTATTTGAACAGCTATTATGAATGATCAAAAGGCCTCGAATGCACTGTCAGCTTCGTATTGAGGCACTGGACACTCAGGTTCACAAAGCTTCTTCTCTTTCAATATCAAATATTCAGCAAGATGTTTAGGCTGTGTAGGAATCTGCCAGAACTTGACAATAGGACCAAAGGACATTCTAGACTCCACAAAAATCGTTTGAACAACTATCATAAATATTCAAAAAGGCCTCAAACGCACTGTGAGCTTCGTACTGAGACACTGAGCACTCTGGATCACAAGGCTTTTTCTAATTCACTATAAACTTCAGGAAGATGTATAAAAGGTTAGCAAACTTCATCAGAATGAGTTGACTGTGCAGGAATTCACAAACACTTGCCAATGATGCCAAAAAACATCCTGAACTGCTCAAAATCATTGGGACACCAATCATGATTGCTCAAAAAACTTCGGAAACACTTTGAGCTTCTAATTGAGGCATTAGGCACTCACAATAAAAAAGCCTCTTCTACTTGAATGTCGATTTCAAGAAGATGTTTAACAGGTTAGTAGAGGCTCAGCAGGATGAGATTGTTATGCAGTAATACATGAGAACTCGTTAATAAAGCCAGAGGGCATTCTGAACTGCTCAAAAACATTTGAACAGGTATTAAGAATATCAAAAAATACATCGAATGCACTATCATTGGATATATATAATCGAACACAAAATCTCATCGTTCCACAGTTAATCGTTTTGAATTTACCCAAGAGATTCAAAAAATCTGTCAGGTAAAATGCAATTTCAGCCAAGTCGGTTGCTATGACCATTATTCTTATACTACAATATTCCTAAATACTGATTTCCAAAATTCTACGACTACCAACAGATCTGAATCTATGCGCAAAATTAAAAAATAAATTCTTACTGAAATGCACTTCCAGTTTAGTCTATTGTTATGAAAATAGTAGGTAATCATTCAGATGCTACAGCAGACTGAAATACCAAATTTCAGTATTCTACATCTGATCGTTACGAATTTATGCGAAAAACTCCAAAAGACTGTCAAGTAAAGTGCTCTTCCGGCTCGGTGGATCTCAATAAAAATAGGACATGAGCATCTTGACGGTATAATTATCCTAAATACTGAATTCTAACAATCTGCGTTCAATCGTTTTGGATTTATGCGGAAAATTCAAAAAATGTTTCGAGTAAGTGCTTTGCCGGCTAAGTCGATAGCAATCATAATGCAAGGTGAACAACTAGATATTATAAAAGTACCTATTACAAAATTTATATATTCTACGATTGATTGTTCAGAATTTATGCGGAAAATTCAAAAAGTCTGTCATATAAAGAGCATTTCCGGCTCAGCCGATTGTTACAAAAATAAAAGATGACCATTAAGATGCTACAGCAATTTCAAATGCTAAACTCCAGTATCCAATGGATGATCGTTCTGAATTTATGCGGAAAATTTAAGAAAAGTTTCAAGTAAAGTGCACTTCCGGTTTAGCCGATCGCAATCATGATGCAAGATATACAATAAGATGTTATAGAAGTTCTTTATACAAAATTTCAATATGCTATAGCGGATCATTCTATATTTATGCAAAAATTCAAAAAAAGTTTCAAATAAAGTACCCTTCCGGTACAGACGATTGAAACCATAATGCGACCCTATATTAGTCTTTAATACAAAATTTCAACATTATACGTTCAACCAGTTTTGAGATTTGCGAGTTACGCACGCACGCACGCACGAACGCACGAACATACGTACCGACATCAAGTTAAAAATAGTCAAAATGGATTCAGGGATGCTCAAAACGGATATTTCCATCAAAATCTTGATAGGTGAATTTTGTCGGTTTCACAATATCTTCTTGTACTTACTACAAGTAAATAAAAAGGCATTAAATGCATTGTGAGCTTCTGGTAAAGGCATTGAGAGCTCACAATAACAAGGCCTCTACTATTTGAATGCAGGCCTCGTTAATATAGCCAGAAAGCATTCCGAACTGTTCAAAGTCATTTGAATATCAAATGCACTGGGAGCTTCTGGTAAAGGCATTGGGAACTCATAATAACAAGGCTTCTGCTATTTGAATGTTGATTTCAGGAAGATCTTAACCAAGTCAGAAGAGACTTAGCAAGATGAGATGGTTATACAGGAATACACAAGAACCTGGCAACACAGCCAAAAGACATTCAGTACTGCTCAAATTGATTTGAAGATTATTCAGAAAAGGACTCAAATGCATTGAGAGCTTTGTATTGGGACGTTGACAACAATAACGCCTCTTATGTTTGAATGTCAATTTCAGAAATGATGTATTATAGAACAGTAGATATTCAGCAAGATGCAAGAATTTGGGAATAGTGCCAAAGAGCATCTTCAATTGCACAAAGTCATTTGGAGAGCAATATCAGCGAGTAAATGAGGCCCTGAGGACTCAGGTTGAAATAAACATTTTTAGTGGAATTTCAACTATAAGAGAATATATATTTTGTCAGCAGTCATGCAATAGAGTGTGTTGGAATTCATGGAAACTCAACGGTAGTGTCTAAGAACACCTTAAATTACTTTAAATTATCAGAAGTTGGGCTATGAACATCTGAAAAGGAATCGAATGCACTAAGAGCTTCTAATCGGGACACAAAAATACCAAAGAACATCCTGAACTACTTAAAGACATTGAGATAGCTATTATTATTATTTGAAGAAGCCTCGAAATCACTATAAGCTTCTTATTGAATCACTTAGTAGTCACGATAATAAGATTCTTCTATAATTAGGAATATCAAGGAAGATATGTAACAAGTCAGCAGAGATTTAGCAGGATGTATTGACTGTGCAGAAATTTACAAGAACTTGGCAATACAGTCAGAAGATATCCTGAACTAATCAAAATCATTTTGAATAGCTTTCATTAATATTCAAAAAGACCTAAAACTCTTTCTGAGCTTTGTACTGAGGTACTGAGCAACTTCCTATTTTAAAGAGGACATTTTCAACTGCTCAAAGACATGTGAACAGCGTCTTATTGATGCTTTGAGCACTTGAAATAAGACGCCTTTTTCCCTAATAACAACCTTTTGGGGATGTATAAAAAGTGAATAAAAACTCTGCAGGAATTTGCAAAGATTAAAACTTTGATAATGATTAGCTAGATGAACCTAAAATGCATTTTGAGCGCTTTATTGGGGCAGTCAGTACTTGGAATGAAAACGGCTACTTCATCTGAATATCAATCTTAAGAGGGTGCATAACACGTGAGCAATAATGTTGCAGGGTGGTTTGGTTGAGTGGCCATTTGCAAGATATCAGCAATAATATCAAAAGACATCCCATAAATCTTTTGTATCATCCATTTTTTCTTAAAGGAAAGAAGAAAAATAGAAAATCAATACATATTCAATAAAAAGTCCTGGCCATTTTACATTTTATGAACTCCAATAACTTATAATGTATAAATGATGGTTGGATACAATAATATCAAAAATAGTCATTTTCATCGTTATTCCAATTATTGTAACATCAAAATTAATAAATTTCAGTGATGATTTCAATATTCCATTGGTAATTAGTTTTGGATCAATTTTTCAATCGGAAATAACGTTTATCGACGCAGAATAATCAAGGATTTTTGCGGTAATTAGATACAATACATATCTACCATTTACTTGTTATAATAAAATAATTTATCAAATGTATGAGGAATAATAATTGATGATTTTTGCAATAATTACATATTTAATTATTCAAATAACTTCAAACAAAACATTATGCATCATAAAACTTAACTTTTGTTTGGAAATATTGAATAAAATACAGAATATTCATCATATTCCCATACGAACAATATATGTCAACATATTTAATTTATAATATATTTATATACAAAATATACAATTTATTGTTACACATTTGTGCGGAATCAGGTAAATACATTTTGATTTGTTTGAAAAAGCTCATGAAATATGTTGTACATATATTTTGATTGAATTAAAATAATATTGGAATCATTACATGATAAATCATTGAGAAAATAAATGTTTCTTGTATGTCGTTCCATTGATGAACAATGCTTGAATTAAAAAGTAACTCTTTGGTATGAATATGGCAGAATTAATGATTTTTAGAGCATTTTTAGCGCATTTTTAGCGCATTTTTCCGAAAAAAGCGCTATTATATTCACTTTGGCTGTCTGGCTGGCTGGCTGGCTGGCTGGCTGGCTGGCGTGACGCTGAGATCTCAGTAACTATACTATTTACACACTTGAAACTGGTACTAAATAAAAGCTGCTGTTTCGTAGGCTTGCACAAATTGCTTTAATTCAAGCTCAGTGATTGTGGAAAATTGAATTATTCAATTACTTGTTTCAAGTGGAACAATGTCCATAGATATCTATGACATTAGGGATATGGCAACTAAAATTTATTAAAGTAGATAAAAATTTATTTTCAACTTTCGCCGCGGGTGTCACTATTATTATGTACAGTTGTCAAATCTATCCGGGATTCATTCAATGACTTGTTTGACGCGAATTTGAAGCTTATTAGAATGAATTATTATTATTGGATGAAAATTTGTTCACTTTTGGTGTATTTTTTTTTATATAGCTTTGATAAAGATCAAATTATCATTTTAAGCTACAGCACTTGACCTCCTGTCAGTCAATAACTAAACAATGAAGATTAAAAGGTATTTTTGAATTTGTACATGTATAAATTATGTACCTATTAAATAGTCAACTTGAAACTAGTACTAAATGGAAGCTGCTGTTTTGTAAGTTTGCCCAGACTGCTTGATTTCAAGCTCAGTAATTGTAAGAGATGGTAATTTGCGAAATCTCTGAAGTAACAAGCATTCATGAGCTGTCAAAAATGCGCTTCCATCATCTAGATGAGTCTTCCATTTTTTATTAGCGCATTTTTCCGAAAAAAGCGCTATTATATTCACTGGCTGGCTGGCTGGCTGGCTGGCGTGACGCTGAGCTCTCAGCAACTATACTATTTACAGACTTGAAACTGGTACTAAATGAAAGCTGCTGTTTCGTAGGTTTGCACAAATTGCTCTAATTCAAGCTCAGTGATTGTGGAAGATTAAATTATTCAATTACTTGTTTCAAGTGGAACAATGCCCATGGATATATATGACATTAGAGATATGGCAACTAGAATTTATTAAAGTAGATAAAAATTTGGTTCCAACTTTAGCCGGGGGTGTCACTATTATTATGTACAGTTGTCAAATCTGTCCGAGATTCATTCAATGACTTATTTGACGCAAATTTGAAGTTTATTAGAATGAATCACTATTATTGGTTGAAAATTTGTTTAATTTTGGTGTATTTTTTATATAGCTTTGATAAAGATCAAATTATCATTTTAAGGTACAGCACTTGACATCCCGTCAGTCAATAACTAGGCAATGAAGATTAAAAGGTATTTTTGAGTTTGTACATGCATAAATTATGTACCTATCAAATAGTCAACTTGAAACTAGTACTAAATGGAAGCTGCTGTTTCGTAAGTTTGCCCAAACTGCTTGATTTCAAGCTCAGTAATTGTGAGAGATGGTAATTTGCGAAATATCTGAAGTAACAAGCATTCAAGAGCTGTCAAAAATGCACTTTCATCATCTAGATGATTCTTCCATTTTTGTGAAAAAGCGCTATTATATTCACTTTGGCTGTCTGGCTGGCTGATTGACTGGCGTGACGCTGAGTTCTCAGCAACTATACTATTTACAGACTTGAAACTGGTACTAAATAAAAGCTAATGTTTCGTAGGTTTGCACAAATTGCTTTAATTCAAGCTCAGTGATTGTGGAAGATCAAATTATTCAATTACTTATTTCAAGTGAAACAGTGTCCATGGGTATATATGACATTAGGGATATGGCAACTAAAGTTTATTCAAGTAGATAAAAATTTGATTACAACTTCAGCCGCCAGTGTCACTATTACTATGTACAGTTGTCAAATCTGTCCGGGATTCATCCAATGACTTGTTTGACGCGAATTTGAAACTTATTAGAATGAATTATTATTATTGGATGAAAATTTGTTAACCTTTGGTGTATTTTTTTATATATCTTTGATAAAGATCAAATTATTATTTTAAGGTACAGCACTTGACCTCTCGTCAGTCAATAACTGAACAATGAAGATTAGAAGGTATTTTCGAGTTTGTACATGCATAAATTATGTACTTATCAAATAGTCAACTTGCAACTAGTATTAAATGGAAGCTGCTGTTTCGTAAGTTTGCCCAAACTGTTTGATTTCAAGCTCAGTAATTGTGAGAGATGGTAATTTGCGAAATCTCTGAAGTAACAAGCTTTCATGAGCTGTCAAAAATGCTCTTTCATCATCCAGATGATTCTTTAATTTTTTTCGTTGATATGATACTTTGTGATAGCCTAGTACATATCGATACCAGGAGTTTATTGAATATATTCACCTCAATATACTTCCTAAGAGTCTATACCGGATACGTCATACCGAAGACATTTCTCAATTCCAATTTCAATGATAAAACAAATTCAGTTACAATTTGTAAGATATGAAAAGAGCTTGCGGAAGAATGTGAAATTAATTGAATTCCTAGCCCAGTTTGATTCGTTCACGCGTAAGTTTATTTTTACAGGAATCAATTTACTAAACACAATAGCTTGTAGCTATGTTTACAAAACGGTGATTAATTATTCCCTGATTGTCTTCATCAATTCAAATATTTGCGGATGATATTGATGTAGTACGCTCTACGTATAATTTAAATAGAAAAGGAAATATTTTCCAATAAAAGCCGACCAGAAATAGATTGATTAATAAAATGTAAATAAATTTGCAACAGCCGGATTTTGACTTCATCACTATTTTTTGTATGACCACCAGAAACACCAGGGTACTTCTAGTTGACCTAAGAAACTGAAATTTAGTAATCTGGTTGGGATCTGCGTACAACTAATAAGGATTTTCTCTATCCTAACTCTTCCAAATGTATGTTCCTGTTAATATTTAGATTAAATATCCCTGAATAATGACATATTGCAGTAAAATATGTTCCTTGATGAAACTTATTTACGAATGAATGATAAATAACAAGAACGACAATTACAGCCTCTTACTGAAGACGCAGCACGAAAGATATTTGTTTTATTGAGTGTAAAGAACTTTAACACATTTGCAGATAAAATAAGTTCGTGCTGCACACAAACATAGACGTTAATTTGTTTCATTTGAGTCCGTTAAGTTAGTTTATAGAACAAACACCGTTTCGAACCGCGCGAAGGAAAATAGTTCTCAAACTAATTAAGTTATGATTAATGAATTTCTATTTCATAATTTTGTTTCGAAATTTAGTGTCAAAATGGTTATTACTGTACCCAACATCTGCATTTGTATTCCAAATGAGTTGGATGGATTAATCCGTTTTATTCGAGGAAACTGCTAAAGATGTTGAGATTATTCTGATGTTATTTAGAATTGGATTAAATTAATGCTGCCAGTAAATTGGAAGCAGTGGACCCTTAGACATCTTGCTAATTGATACAGAATTGATTTTTTGAATCAGTATTATTCTTCCTAAAAATAGCTCCCTCTATACGTCTGATAAATAATAAGATACTTCTACTTTTTCTGATAAAGCCTGCAGAAAGTCATACTATAAAACTGCGGGAATTGGACGTAATTATAACAGCTTATCTACGTGTACCATTGTTAACAAAAGGTATTCATAAGTTTCCTTTACTAAACGGCATGAAGTGTAAGCAGCTCAGTCGTCCTGGATATGTTGAGTTTCAACAGACTAGCACATTTAGTTCTGCCCAAAAAACTTGTTTAAAAACTAGTACTATTAATAAATAAGTGCATAAGAATTAATTAAATTGGAAAATAAAATTTTAGACCTTCTTAGAGCAAGGAACTTAAAAAACATGCCTGAGTTAAAGCTACGAGGGTAGTTAGAAGAGTTTTTGGCTGGAAGCATAGATATGACTGAAAACCTTCAGATGGCGCTATACGAAGTGTCACACTTGAGTGGGCAGTAGATATGTTGCAGCAGTGATAAAAAATAATTCAGACTCTAAATTAAAAGAAATGCTTCTCCATTTTCGACAGTTGAAAATTGGGTGGCTTCATTTACACGTGGCCGTAAGTCAGTCCCAACAGATGAATGTGCGGGACGTCCAAAAGCCATAATGATCGAAGAAAAAGGCTTACTATAACTAATAAATGATGCAATCAAAGCTAAACGTCTCCATCTGGCAAAGAAAAAGTGCTATTTATCACCACTCATGAAGATCTGTGAATGGTTTAGTTATGCGTTAAATCAAAAAGGTGAAGCCAAATTAGCCTAGAGCCACTAGGAGTTGACAATTACCCCATCAAGACCTCAATTCTTATCTCCTGATGACCTGTGGACAATGGAATTATAAGTGGACCTACACTACTTTCGATCTCACTTATATAGTTACTATATTTATATAATTTTGTTGTCTTGACATCTTGTTTACCTATTAAACATTTTTTCCACTTCAAAAAGGAGCACTTTGCAGTTGGAATGTTGTGTTTTTCATCCTTTTTTCTACGGAACTTACTCCCAATAAAACATATTCATTTAAAATAAGTTCTGAAAAGTTTTTCCTTCAATAAAATTCCAAATGTTCCGTAAATGTTCTTTCAGATTACCATTTTAACATCATATGACATTTCACCAACATTAAGATTATATTACACATTGGAAGAGGATACTTCTGCCTAAAATGTCGTTTTAAGTCAGGTTACAAAGGTCTAAAGAAAAAATTTATTCTTCTTCAAGGAGTATATTCCAATTTTTCAGTCCCTCAACAGAATTCGTAAAAATATGAGTCCTATGTAGAAAATGCTACCGTGTGATTGCAGTAAATCGTCATGTAATCTAATAGAACCAAATTCAGTTGATTGCAAGTATTCATAATGCTTCTTCAGAGAAAGAGTAATCTTTTGGAGCCAATGAAATATTATCGACGTGGTTTCATCAGATCTCTTAATTTGGACATTATAATTCTACTTCCTCCTACTCTAAACGATCGTATAAAGACTCAAAAAATCTATTTTGTTGTGTCTTGTACGTGAAATTGAGCATGCATATTGAATTTTAGCTTTCTAGGATTACGAGAAGTATCCAAATGATGTTGATGACCATCAAGGAGGGCATGACGAGATCAATGGTATTTGTGTATCAACAAACTGTAAAAGAAGCTTTAACGACTACTGGAGTGGCCCTTATTATGCAAAAAGTTTGTCATCCGAGCCAAAGACGAGTATTTTCTCTAAGACTAATATTCCAAAAGACACTTTCAGAATTACGAAACATCAATCGCAAAATAAAAAATCTGACGTGAACCTCACGTGACTTACTTGTACATCATTGAATATTATATAATCAAACACAACATCTCATCATTACACGGCTAGTCGGTTGCTATGGAAACAGTAGGTTATCATTCTTATGCTACAACATTCCTAAATATTGGTTTCCAGGATTCTACGGCTAACAATTCTGAATTTATGCTCAAAATTCCAAGATCATCAAGTATAGTGCACTTTCGACTCAGTCGATCTCAATGAAAATAGAATATGAGCATCTAGACAGTACTATCATCTTTAATACTGTACTCTAATATTCTACGTTCAATCGTTTTGGATTTATGCGGAGAATTGAAAAATGTTTCGCGTAAACTGCACTCCTGGCTTAGCCGATCACAAGCAAGGTGTACAACTAGATGCTATGAAAGTGCTTAATACGAAATCTCAATATTCTGCGACTGATTATTTTAAATTCAAGAGAAAAATTCGAAAAGTCTGTAATATGAAGTGCACTTCCGGTTTAGTCGATTGGGATAAAAATAGGAGATGCTCATTTGGATGCTTCAGGGATGCTCAAAACGGATATATCCATTCAAATCTCGATATGTGAATTTTGCCGGTTTCACAATATTTCTTTGTACTTAGTACAAGTAAGAAAAAATACTTACCTGAATTATCACGAAATAACCATGGTAACCAAATTAATTCGTCAAAAATGCCATACAGAATTTTTCTGAAAGACGTGTTGGAATGTCACTTATTCCATTTTAATTTTTGGTTATGGAATATACAAGTTCCAAAACAGCGTTGAAGAAATGAGATTTAGTAAATCAAATAAGTGTGGAAACTGCATCCCATTAAAAAAATTCTTTTCAGAACGAAGTTACGAGGATTCAAATATACTCCGAAACGTTTACATAAATTGTGTATCTACAGTACTGGACTTGGTGAATGGATGAGGCAAATTGTATTATGATGAGAGTTGTATGCCATGGACAATAATCATTTCGGGTATCAGTTTCTCTCGGGTAGTTAGAAAAAATAATTCCAAAGTATTCAATATATAATATTACGTTGATCTTATCTATTCAACCAAAAATTGTTCCTCAAATACTGTATGATGTACCGCGAGTCATAATTCTAAATGAAGTGGCCACACAGTACCTCTCCAACCATGAATAATATGGCTAGCCTCATTACTATTTTAGGACAGTAAAAATGACAGTCTAGTCTCTGGTAGAATATAAGCACAATGGGTACTTGGACACTCAAAAAGTGGGAGGATACAAATAACGGACCATCTACTAAATGCAGAGACAGTTTCACCATTTATTAGAAATTTCAATGAGAAGAGTCGAACGGGGAATCAGGATGAACCATCCAAGAAAATAACAGCCTAATCCTAATGAGTAGGCATAACGTTAGTTTGATAATAGGACTCAATGGAATAGTGTGCAATGAACAGATACCTACAATCAATAGGACTGAATCAGGAAACACTGGTCAGGGACTGTGCAGAAGATGATGAAAGCTTTGAGCATGTAATGTCATTGCGAAGCATTGCTAGAGTCATAGGGTCCGATTCTCAATATATCATTTCATCCCATATCATCCCATATCATTTTGGTGAAAAATTATATTATATCACCTTCTCCCCGTAGATGGTATACTTAATTGCAAGGTGATATGAAATTAAATGTATAAGAATATATGACAGTTTGTTTATTGTAAGTTAGCAATCTCAGCTGTGCATGACACTATTTAAATACTCGCTCAAGACGTTTCATATCTGTTTGTAAATAAACTTTGAAATGTCAAGCTATTGACGTTTTTAACAAAGATCATTCTCCATTATTATTATAAAAAACTATGGCATCTCAACCACAATGGGAAGCTAACGTTTCGAATGAGCAGATCAATTTCAGTTATTCAAGAAAACCCAAATTTGAATAGTGTCACGGCTGTAAATTTGAATGCCATAACCATCTTATAGGAAGATGTATCAAAAACATTAAATGCATGTGGAGGTACAAATGAATCCGGGAAAGGATGGGGAAAAATATGTATATACTTTTATTGAGAAGTAGGAAGCTTTACTCATTTCGGCATTAAATTATAACTAACAATTTCTGGCACTTCTTTAACACATCTGCTGACAGTACTTTGGAAGCCAAATTGATGTCATCTTAATAATTCAATAAAACGTGTTTCACTTAAATGAAAAGTGTAAAGTCCTGGACGAATATATCCAAGTACTTAATTTCTTTCGTCTTTTACAGCTTCAATAGGTTGAACATCTGAATATTCGTTTATTTTTCATAGTATATGTTTTCTGTCACACTATTCTCACTTTTTTATCATTGATTTCACTAGTAAAGTACCAGGCGAAAAAAAGTGAGTTATTTTATCACCAAGTATCACATTTTTGTCGTTAAGTATAAGACAACTGACACTTGCTGAACATCTTCATTCTTTTTCACTTCAGTGATAGTTTAGAATTGGACCCCTAGAAGAAAAAAAATAAGAATTTCAATAATAATTCAAAATTTGATCAAATAGATGAGACTACCAAAGGAGTAAGAACAGAAGGTACAAGGTACAATAGGTCAAGAAGTACAGAGACTTTCAACAAGACCAACAAGCAAGATTCTTTCAGGTCAAATCATCCGAGAAATGCCTGCTGGGGAGGCAAAACATTATATTAATGGCAGGATTCATAACGAAACACTGTGTAATAAACAGATACCTACAATTTTTGGGGCTGAATCAGCAAACACCGTGCAGAGATTGTACGGAAGTTGATGGAAGCTCTGCACGTATAGAATATTATTGCGGAGCATCTACTGCTAGCATAAAAATGTCATAGAAGCTAAAAAAGTTATCCCAATAAGAATTCGAGACATTGTCAAAAAGCTGGGACTTCTACCAAAGAAGTACACATATCAGGAAGTACAGAGATTTTCAACAATATCGACAAGCAGGCTTCTCTCAGGTCAAATAATCCGAGAGTTAATAACAGGATTCAAAACGGAACACTGTGCAATGAACAAACACCTACATTTAATGGTACTAAATCAGGAAACACTGTGCAGATATTGTGCAGAAGATGTTGAAAGTTCTGCACATATGCTATATTATTACGAAGCATCTACTGCTAGCATACATAGTGTCATAGAAGCAAAGAGAATTTAATCCAATAAAAACTCGAGACTTCATCAAACAGACAATATTCCTAGCACAAGAGTAAGAACAGAGAGTACAATAGATTAGGAGGTACAGGGACTTCCAACAAGATAGACAAGCAAAGTTCTTTTAGGACGAATCACTTGAGAATATCTTGCTGGGAAAGCAGAGCATTATATTATTAACAGGATTCATAACGGGACACTGTGCAATGAGCCAATATCAATGGGACTGAATCAAGAAACACTGCTCAGAGATTGGACAGAAAATGCTGAAAGCTCTGCACATGTGGTATACCATTGCGAAGCATCTATGACTAGCATATATAGACAAGCAAAAATAATCATCATAATAAGAATTCAAGCCTATATCAAATAGGTAGGATTCCTACCAGAAGAGTAAGAACAGAAGGTATAATAGATCAGAAAATGCAAGGACTTTCAACAAGATCGACAAGCAAGGTTCTTTTAGGGCAAATCCCCCAAGACTGAGCTACTACGGAGACAGAACATTATATTAATAACAAGATTCATAACAGAGCACTGTGCAATGAACAGACACCTACAATCAGTGGGACTGAATCAGGAAACACTGTTCAGAGGTTGTGCAGAAGATGATGAAAGCTTTGCACATATGATGATCAGCGCGAAGCATCTATTGCTAGCATACATTGTGTCATAGAAGCAAAGAAAATCCACTTTTATACAAATTTGAGACTTTATCAAATAGACAGGACTCCTAGCACAGGATTAAGAGAAAAGGATACAATGAATTAGAAGGTACAGAGACTTTCAACAAGATCTACAAGCAGGGTTCTTTTACAGCAAATCATCCAAAAATAGCTTGCTGGGAAGGCAGAACATTATATTATTAACAGGATGTATAACGAGACACTGTGCAATGAACAGACACTCACAATTAATGGGACTGAGCTAGGATACACCGTGCAGAAGTTGGTGAAAGCTCTGCACATGTTATATATTATTACAAAGCATCTATTTCTAGCATACACAATGTCTTAGGAGCAAAAAAAGTCATCCTAATATCAATTCGAGACTATATCAAATAGATAGGACTACTACCAACAGAAGGTACAATAGATTAAGAAATACACGGACTTTCAACAAGACCAAAAAGCAAGGTTCCTTCAGGACGAATCATCCGAGAATAGCCTGCTACGAAGGCAGGACATATTAATAACAGGATTCGTAAAGGAACGCTGTGCAATGAACATACACCTACGTGAAATGAGTTTGCAAAGGTTGTGAACAAAAGGATTAAGCCCTGGAGATGTTAAATGTTATTGCAAAGCTTTTAATGCTGGCAAATATATTCTCCTGAGAGCCAAAAACTGAGCTTGTAGGTTTCAAAAGTGCTACATACGAAGAGAATTCTGGACTTATTAAATATAAGAAAAATTCGAGAGCAGTAAAAACAAGTGTACAATAGACCAACAATCATCAAATCAGAAACGAGGATGAACCATCTAAGGAAAGATAGCTTACTGAGCTAGCAGAACATCAGAATAATATCAAGACTCCTAATGAGACACTGCACAATTAACAGGTACATACATGCGATAAGACTGAGTTAGGAACCAATGTTCAGAGGTAATACAGGAGAGAATGAAAGTCCTGAACACGTGACACGTCACTGAGAAGCATTCACTGTTGGCACATTACACTTGAGTTTACAAAAGTGTTAAAAGCCTGGATTTCATTAAAAAGAGAAGACTCGCTTCAAAGAGGTATATAAATATATAGAGGGTTTAATAAGGCAAAAAAATTCAGTACAGGAATTTATAACACCTGCTAAATAGCACAATGAATATATGAACTTTGCTGTGATTTTCAGTAGGTACTTGAGGCTGCTCATTAGGTTATATTTTGATGAATAAACAACATTTTTGAAGTGGATGATTTTTAGCTTCACCATCACTTTTCTTTTCAGCAATAACTTCTTGTTTGGACTATCAATTCGTTTGATTTCGTTACCATGAGTCTTGTAATCTTTATGTCATTGAAACAAACGATATATTTGATTCGTTTTAACATCAAACTAATATCAGTCTCCAAATTATATTGCTACGATTACTAAAATAACAAAAATATCTTGGAATAAGGTCCCAATAATCTTTGCTTCTGAACATGATCAAAAATCAGGGCCTTAAGTCATATAAAATGATTAGAATTGAGTATTTGGAGTTCAGGGAACTTCAAGCGTCCTCCACATGTTCATCAAATGAAATTTGCAGAAGTCTACACCACATCACTCCCCTATTACAAATCAAACTTGAAAAGTCAGCTGAGTTGGGAAGTTGGGTTTTCTATGATTGATGTTACATTTCATGTAACAAGGATGAAATAATGAACTTGAAGTTTCGTAGTTATGTTTTATTCAACCTATTTGATCCACAAATCATATTTTAATTATGAATTTGAGTGTTTGAGTGTTTGAAAGTTACCGTTTACATGTTTCCATAATTATCAAGTGAAATTTCAAATGACAGTTGTCAATAAATTTTTTGGATTGTTCATCCACATTGTCATCGGATAATGAGTAACAAAAAAAAGCAAGGCTATTGCAGTAAAAATCAGCAGCTGTAAAAAAAGAAAACAGTAGAAAAAGCACAGTGATGGGAAGGCCACTCACCGGCCACTAGATGCAAACTTGTCGGAATCCTTATGAACACCGTACACAGTCACAAGGTCACCATCACACTCAACAGCGAAGGATCCACAGCTCAATAAAAGTAAAGTGTCCAAGTGAAAGTGCGCGTGCAAGATGCAGTAGATTGAGATGTATTGAGCACGTCTTCCCGTGAAGACCTCTCGGGGTACACTGTCACTTGCAGCAGGCGATTGCCGTGTGAACGTCGCAGCGCAGCACAGACCCGCGGGTCGATGCGCGGACGACGCGCTCCGGGTGCGCGATTCCGGATGCCAGCGACTCCGGATACCAGCGCCGCCAACCACGCCGTCGGCAACTTCACACTAGCCTCATCGCTCATCTCCACGTCTCAATCGCCAAACAATAAACACTTTGAAAAACCTCAACACTTTATGCCACCTTCACTCGCAAATCGCTACAGCATGTTGCCCCATTCAAAATTCAAGATTAGATTGAAATATTTCGGAAGAATGAACTTGCACAACAGTACGAAGTTGAAGACATTAATTCTTAAACAATTTTAAATGAAAAAGTGTTTCAGCAGGAAGAAATTTTTGCTGAGCACTGGAATCAAGTTGTGATCTGGACTGTCTTAAGGACGGTCTGATATTTGGAATATGAAGTTATGTAGAGCAACCATTGTAACATGATTGCTTTGCAAACTGAGATTTTGTTGGCTATTGTCATTTCTACAAAAAATTGTCCCTGAAGTTTCTCAAAAGCAAATTGAAGTTCCCAAAAGGTTATTGATGGACTGGACTTTGCTATGATCCAAAGTGATTTCGAATAACTTTTCTTTTTAGTTAAAGCTGCAATAATTGACCACACATTTTCAATGTATCAATTTAATTGATTTCAAGACAATGCTTTCCAAGACCATGAACAGGAACAGTTACTTTCGTGATTCCCCTAATTCTGTTTGTTGTCCAAGCTTCCTTCGTAGTCCCAAAAATTTAAGCATGGGGTAGTTCCAAGAGTTGAAACATGAATTGAAATTTGATCTGGCATCCAAAGTATCGTCGGACAACCATCTCAACATGATCCAAGCACCTGGAATCGTGTTGTAAGAGAGCTTTTGCTAGCCTCCGACATCTCTTAATTCCTGCAAGCTATTGTTCCGGAAACACTCAAAAGTAAGTTAATAGTCACAGACGGTCATTGATGTACTGAATTCATGAAGCTGTAAAGTAACCATCAAAAACTATCCAGCCAATTGAACGAAGCGTTAAAATTGATTACCAATGATCAATGCAAATGGTAGTCAGCGTTCAGATATCCCAGTTGCCAAAAGTGAGTGAAGACATTCAGCTTTCCATCCGTTTTTGAATTAGACATAAAGGAGGCTGAGGAAGAGGAGTACGAGAAATTGTGAATGCTGCTTCTTCTTCTATTCCTCGGTTTCAGGTAACGATCCCCAAGAATGATACTTAAGTACCACATCGAATCGACATTGACATATTTTCGTCTTGAGCCCTCAATTCGCGTATTTTTGATGTTGATCCTATTTTTACAGGGGTGGATAACTTGATTTGATCATGTCAAGTTCCTATGATGAATGAACGACAAGTCTACCTTTTATGGTAAATAGACTTTAATTATAAAGTCAATATCAATAGCTATGTAGAGCAATAATCGCAAAATGTTTTTAGTTCCCAGGAGCACATTTTTGTAGGAACAGCAAAATTTTGTCGTAAGATTCCTGCAAGCTATTGTTCTTGAAACATTCAAAAGCAAGTCAAAATTCACCGATGTCGTTGATGAGCTCAACTGTGTTACGATTAAAAGATTGGCAGAATAATACTCGAAAATGACTCAACCAGTTGAACGAAGCGTCAAAAATTGGTTGATTGCGAATGAAAGCCGGCATTCAGATGCCCCAATTCACGGAAATAAGTGAAGACAATTGGCTTTTCATGCTAATTTAGATTAGATGTATGAAAAATTGATTGACGCTTAGTAGCATAAACGTTCATTAACTGAATGAATAATATAAAATCGAAATTTAGACAAATATATACGATTTGATATTGTTTCAAAGAACACTTCAGTTGATGAACGTTCCTGTTACTAGGTCTTAGATTGAAGAAGGAAAGTGATATCAAGACTACATCTTCTACTTCTTTTAGCTCGCTCATTCTAGTGAATATTAAATCAATTAAAGTATTCCCAAAGAATGATTTATATGTCCTTTTCTCACAAGTTTGCAGCAGCAGAAAAAGTTTCCTGAGACTAGCGCTTTTGTTGACTTTTATCATATTGTGATTTCTGCAAATTATTGTTTCTGAAGCACTAAAAATCAACCGAAAGTTGTTGGTAGACTGATCTGTGCTTAGCCAAACATACTGCAGAATAAGCCACCCAATTAACAGAAGCTTTTTAAAATCAACTACAAATGTTAAATGCGGATGAAAATCATTTATTTCTTTGGTCAAAACCTGCGGAAGTGACTCTCCCTGCTCACGTGTTGTTTTTCTACTATTTTAAGAGCTGTTCAATCTCTATTTGGCATTGAACATGAGGGTACCACATCTAAACGACATTGACATAATCCCATCTCGTCTTGAAGCCGTAATCCTTGTCATCTTGATCTAAATCTTATTTTTACGGAAGCAAAATCTAATAAGGCTCCTGCCAAGTATCTATGATAAATTCCAATCAAACATATGTTCAGCTTCCATGGTAAATTGATTTTAAATATCAGGTCCGCAAACGTTGGATTAACCTAGCGTAGCGTTATCGCTGACAAAATTGCAGCGTTAGATTGATTAACGTAGGATCACCGCTGAAGAGGTCGTTTTTGGCTTCACAGCGTTCGACAAGTTTAATCTAGAATCGCCGCTAAGGTCATTGTTGGATTCACAGCGGTAGACAAATTTAACGTAGAATCACCGCTGCAGAGATCATTGTTGGCTTTACATAGTTAGGCAAATTTAACGTAGAATCAACGCTGAAGAGGTCATTGTTAGCTTCACAGCATTAGAACAGTGAAGTAGAGTCACTACTTGGAAATCGGTTTAGTCTCACGAGCATAGAACAACCCACCGTTTGACAAGTCGCTTCACGATTCTGCAAACGTCGACTGTCTTGGACAGTCGCCTTCAGCCAATCTACTTCCGTGTCAATTTCTGCAAGATATATGTGTATGCTCACCAGCTCTATTTTTTGTGTGCAAATAAATCTCGTTGTGACATTTACCTCCTGGATATTATTTTTTGACAACCCTAACCGTTTCCTCCGAGCTATCCAGCCGTCCATCTTCAGAAGCTGCGACACCGACCACATTAGTGCCCGAGGACACTGCAGTTTCAATAGCAATAGCAAAGTCATCGGCCCCGCCAGCCGTGAGGTATCGTTACAGCACATTTTCAGCTTCCATGGGAAGCTAATTTTAATTATTAGGTCGATGTAAATGTCAAATCGCTGTGGTTCCACCACTGAACAGATTAAAAAATTGATGATTAGATTTTTAAAATATAGGCTTGTGCAGAGCTACCGTGTTGGCATGAGTTCAGTACCCAGAAACAGTTTCCTACAGATGTAGCATTTTGTGCGTCGAGCCTTTGCAACCTTTCATGATTCCAGTGACCTTCTGTTTCTCAAGCCACACCAAATCTATCGGGAGTCGTTGATGGACTAAAGTGTACTATAATCAGAATAATAATCAGAAATGTCAAGTATCTATGATAAATTCACATCGAAAACATACTAAGCTTCCATGGGGGAATGACTTTGAAGATTAAGTCAATGTCAATTAGTTTCACCATTGAAGATGATCAGATTTTTGAAATATGAGGTTGTGCAGAGTAACTGTCTTGATAAAACTTCAGTACTCAGGAATACTTTCCTGCAGGTTTAGCATTCTGAGCGTCGAGCTTTTGCAACATCTCAAGATTACAGTGATCTTTTGCTTCTCAAGTCACTCAGAATCTACCGTGTATCGTTAATGGATCAAATTATTCTTGTGACGAACCTATACAGTATTTCAAGGCTTCATCTACCATTTCATATCATAGAGCCTTCAGCTGCCGTATTTTGATTTAAGTTTAACAACAACGACCTCTCAAGGGGCTTAGCAATTTTCATAAACGTCAAATACCTAAGATAAAACCCTGTTATCACTATTATCATTGTTTGTGCCATGTACTTACCGATAATATCTTCGTCTGTTGTTATTGGAAGACATTGACATGACATAAATAAAATTAATCTTTGACATTTGACAAACGCAATTCTACCGACCAGAAACTGAGCTAAAGTATAAATAAATATTGGGTTATTTCTATTATTTAAATGTTTTTAAATGTAATTTACTGACGCAAACACCCAATTACTGCTGCAAATGATATGAAATTTTTGTAGGAGGAATTAGTAGGTACTTTGAAATGCACTCTTCTTTCTGCTGAATTATTTCTTCTTCGTATTATTCTACAACGCTAAATTGAAGTTAATTTATGAGGCACAAGCTGCTCCATTGATTTTTGAATATAAATGAGGCCTTGTAGCCGATTTGAGTCACTTCTTTGAAAGTCGTTTCAAACTGCGCTTCTAGTTCCGATTTCGAGTATTATCTCCGAAGTGTTTACCGTTTCACCATCCAAATGGAGTTCTTGTGCTAATTCCGTTCAGCACAGTTGTACAGCACGAACTGTAAATCCGATGGTTTTTTTCAAGTCCGTACAAGTAAATTAGATTTGTTGCTTTTGCTGTTTTGAGCTTAGAATTATTTTTTTTCTTGGTGTTTCAGCTTGGAGTCAATTTTGTTTTACATTGCCATCTGGAAGCTAAGTCTAGCTGCACAAACGTTGAATTAACTGAAGTTGCATCACCGCTGAGGAGAACCTAGTGATTTCACAGTGCTGAAATGAATTAGAGTAGACACCATCTGAAAATCATAGTTGATTTCACAGTGTTGAAGTAAACTAACGTAGAGTCACTGCTCGGTGATCATTCCGGTTTCCCGAGCGTTGAAGACGATGTAAAAGTTGATTCACCATTTTGAGACTCGCTTCACGATTCCGCAAACGTCGAAGACTATTGTTTCAAAGTTCCTCGCCGTCTTCGAGCACCTGGATTCGTACTGCGAACCGCTGGCGTCGGGTGTCATGTACAGTCGTCACGTCACCGTCAGCTTTCAGCTATTCCGTCACTAGTAATTGTACCGTCGTCATATCACCATCAGCCTTCAGCTATTCTGTCATCCGTGCTAGTTTTTACGAGAAATATATGCTGTATGTTAGCCGTCTCCGTTATTGGTGTGCAAACAAATCTTTTAGTGACACCTATCTCCTAATTATTCTTTTGACAATCCTAACCCTTACCTCTGAGCTATCCTGCCGTCCATCTTTAGAATGTGGGTCAGCGACCGCACTGGTGCAGTTTCGACAGTGATGCCAGAACGATCCCACAAGCCGCAAGGTATAGGCTACGTGCATGAAGTCTACTAGCGCCTCTAGCGGGCAATGGAGAACGATTGAACTCCATTTTATCATTGTTTCATACCTATAATTTTTCAAATGTACTAATATTATTTAATTCAGCTGTGTGCGTACAATATAACTTGCATAGCATAAAAGGTACATTGAAATTATTCATTTTGAGTATTTTCTTCTTCAATTATAACGTACCTATTATAAAGAAAACGTCTTAATTCGTCAAAATTGACAGGATAACCCCAAATTATGATGTCGATGATCTTGCAGATCATGTTTGTATTTATCAAACACTGTATCCCTTTTACCGAGGAAGCATTGAAGAAAAGCGTGAAATTAGTTTTGCCATATTAAACATGTTGAAGAATATGTTGCTGACAATATTAACAACAAAAATATTGCGAAGTGCACCTGACAAACTTCTATCACTGAAACATCTTACAAATTAGAATGAATCCCAAATCGATGATGAATATTTCTAATTTCACAATTGAATCACAAACATATTTGTTATATAGATTAATAATGAAAGACAGACAATACTCTATTTACCGCTTTGATTCACTTCACTCGTTTTTTTATGTTATATAACTGGATACATGAAATCTATGAAACTATATTTCACTTTGATCATCCTTAATACAACAGCCTGAAGCAGAACAAACGTTTTCCCATGTTTTATATGCAATTATTTTCACTTTTATACTACAATGCTCAATGACAGCTCATTGACTTATTCTGAGAAATGGAGTTCAATGGTTACAATAGTGCTCACCATGAGCGCTCGCATCGATATTTGTCCAAATTCCGCCCCCTTGCACATAGCCTATAGTTACATACTGTAATCAGAATAATAATCGGAAATGTCCCACCCAGTGGAACGAAGTGTTCAAAACCGGTTACTAATTTTCAATACGATTTAAAGTCAGCATTCAAATATTTCAGTTTATAAAACTAACTGTGGGCAGTCGCTTTTTATGCTTATTCAGCTTTAGATAGAAAATGTACTAAGGCCTGTCATCCATTTTTTGAGACACCGCATGGAGGACAAATAGCTTTCAGAATGCAAGCTTGCATTTATAGCCCCAAGAAAATATACATATGGGTCAAGATCAATTCTGACTTGAACTGTCATAAAAGATAATTGAAGCCTACAATCTGAAGTTGTGTAAAAGAACAATCGTGACTACAGTTTCTAGAAGCGTACTCCTGCAGAAGCTGCATTCTGAACACTAAGCTTTTACTGTCTATAATTTGCCACACAATGATTTCTGCAAGCTGTTTTATGGAAAGCCTCTCAAATATTCGCCAAAAACTATCGGTACTCTGAAGTGCGCTCCACTCTATCAACTGAAGCTTCAGGAACTTGAAGATTACCATTAATCTCTTCAAATCAAGTCAAGATCTGCATTTAATGCCTATTCAGATTTTGGACAGAGGAAATTATATCTTCTCTCATCTTGCAGCTATTTGTCCAACACTTCTAGTCCAGAATTGAGATCAAAACTGATCTTGGTCCAGTCAAAATAGACATTCACCCTTGCATAAATTCCCAAGAAGCTGAAAATTGGCATGAACGTCACGGATAATATTATAATGGAGTTGTAAAAAGTCCTCAACGATCCCGCGTATGCCAAAAATTTTATGCGAGGTCAAAGTTCGCAAAAATGGATTTTTTGAATTTTTTTAGTGGAACGATCAGTTTTATGATATAAATAGCTCAAACACAGATTGTAGATCTTCCAATTCTCTGCAAAAATTGTCCTCACTTCTTCTTCTCTAAGATCCACCATTTCTGAGAAAAGCTATTCTTAAGTTATATTCTCCATAATATGCACACATTTCCACGCTACCTATGAGTAAGTGTACTTGTCGCGTATTCTTCAATGTGGTTTTCCCGGAAGACCTACTTACGGTCTTCTTATTAAAATTTAATATAAAATTAGGTCTTCTTATTCAACTTCTTCTTCATCTTCATCCTCCTGAGTTGACGTAAATTGTTCAAATAGCGATACAACAGTTGTTTCATCGTTGATTATCTTCTGTTCAGGATTCAGTATTTGAACGCGACTGGCTTTGACAGCTGGTGCATGCTGGTGAAAAAAGTCAGCTTACTTTTTTGTAGCCGCATTTCAAATTACACCTCTCTCTGCAGTTATAAAAAATAGTATTAAGGAGCTTTTCTGGTGCAGGTGGAAGTAGAATGTGGAATAATTCCAATATATTATTAATTAGACTAGGGCTTGGCTATACTGTACCGATGAGTACTAATAAGGACGAAGCATATGTCTACAGTTGCATCCCCGATCTAAGATGATGGTGGCTTCAGTCCTGACTCTTAGGTTTAAAATTTCCATGGAAAACAATTCTTTTTTAGAATTATCCATTTTTTGAATGTTTCGTAGCACTTCACATATTTCACTTTTTTTTTTCTGTTTTATTTTATTTATATGATTCCTTTTTTATATTATTAATTAGCTTCCAACCCTATTCTTCTGGATCCAGTTGATTTCCAAGCCACACTTGAATTTGCTAATATACTTGATAAAAATGTTGATGAGCAGAAGCCGAGGTTGGAGGAAGACAAGCTAATTGAACACTTTTTTATTACGTATATGTTTTGCAAAATATACGTAACGTAATTTATCTATGCAAGTAATTTAAAGTAAGTAATAGACAGACACTGCTACGTTAACAATTAAACAGCAGATAGATGCTGCTTAAGGCCATATGGTCACATAAAATGAGGGACTGGGTTTCTTTTCATTTCATATTCTTAGAATTGTCATTCAATATTAATGTACGAATACTATTTACGCGGACCAACAGTTTGACCTATATTATACGTCCATAATGTATATCGGCAGCGTAGTCATGCATATTATTAGGAATATAACTCTTGAATGGCTTTTTCTCAGAAATGGTAAGTCTTAGAAAGAAAGGGGTGAGACAATTTTCGTGGAAAATTGAAAGATCCACAATTCTTATCTCAACTACTTTTATCATAAAATCAACCGTTTAACTTAAAAACCCAGAAAACCCATTTTTGTGAACTTTGACCTTGTATAAATTTTTTTTTCACATGTGGGATCGATGGGGACTTTTCACAACTTCATTATAATTGGATTTCTAACGATCATGTCGATTTTCAGCTTCTTGGGAATTTATGTAAGGGTACCCCTATTTTTGAGGCTGACTTGACCGGACTATCTGGCTCTGATTCCAAGATGTGCGAAACAGTCACTACATGATTCTAAAGACTAGAAATATCTTCCTTCAGAAGCAGCTTTATGAGTATTGAACTGTTACTGAGTTTCGTTGTTTTAGGATTGCTGGAAGCTACCCAAAAGAATTGTAACGATACCCTCGCTGATGGCGTGGTTGTTACGTTTGACGTCGTTGTTGAAAACTGCTAACGGTGTGCTCGGGCGCCAATACGGTCGGTGACGCAGTTTTTCTATGACGGACGGCTGGAGAGCTCAGACGGGAAGGGTTAGGGTTTTCAAAAATAATTATCAGGAGGTAGGTGTCACAATGAGATTTATTACACAGAAAACGATGACGATTAACATAGAACATTATTTTACAGAACTAGTACGGTGATAACTTGGTTGACGATGACGGAACGACTGCACATGACACTCGACACCAGCGGTCGGATTACGGACCCAGGCGGTCGCAGATGACGAGAAACTTTCTATGCGGGTGGAACCAAACTTGCTCCCTCGCAGTGATTCTACGTTAAGGCGGTTCGATACGGTGAAGTCACCAGGTGACTCCTCCAGCAGTGCTTCTACGTTAAATCAATCGACGCTTCGAAATCACGAAGACTTCTTCAGCGGAGCTTCTACGTTAAATAATCGACGCTTCGAAATCACGAAGACTTCTCCAGCGGAGCTTCTACGTTAAATAATCGACGCTTCGAAATCAAGAAGACTTCTTCAGCGGTGCTTCTACGTTAAATAATCAAACGCTTCGAAATCACGAAGACTTCTTCAGCGATGCTTCTACGTTGAATAATCCAAAAAATATTCCAAGCTCAAAAACAGCAAAGATATTCTAAGGTAAGAACAGCAAAAATATTCAAAGTTCAGAATAGCAAAAATATTCTAAGTTCCTTTTACAGACTTACAAAAAACAAAACAAACTCACAAATTGTGTCGGACAGTTGTGCTAACGGACTTAGCACAAAAACTTCACTTGGACGGTACATACTCTGAAGATGACGCTCGGTATCGGAACTGGTAGCGTACTTGGAACGGCTGCTCAGAAGACTTGACTTACAAAGAAGTGACTTAAGTCGGCCAGAAGGCCTTATTTATACCCCTATTTTAATGAAACCTTACTTAACATGTTTTAAAAATTAAATCCATATTAGCGCTAGCAATAATATAAAGAAGAAATACAGAAAAAAGAAGAAGTAAATTTTCAAATACAAATTTCGTTACAATAATACATTTCTTATTACTCTCCTGTCTAATACATCCTTTTCTGATTTTATTATTTTAATATTAAAATTATTCTAATTAATTTTCACATCGGTCGATAATATAGAAATTGTCAAGTGTCGGATATAGTTTGTATATGGTCAACGGTCGCGCAGAAAGTCAAACAACAACAAAATATACAATGTACAACATATTTACAGGACAACAGTGGATTACATTCAGACTTTATTACGGTGAGACATAAGACATAAATACAGATCACACGATCTCAACTTCTTTCAATTTCAGGTGTTTTTAAAAACCTAACCTTATTCGTCCACATGTGAAATATTCAAGGTGTTTAAAACAGTTGAAGACCGATGAACTTGACGGTAAGTGATGTTGTAGGTTGATGCAGAGTTACTGAATTTAAAGTTTACAGGGTGCGCAAGAAGTGAATAACATTGTGATGGACTGAAAAATTCTTGACGGTAGCAGAAGGCTCTGGGATGTGCAACAGTGACGGATTTTGGGGCCTAATTCGTCACACCACACAATAATTTCTGCAAGCTGTTATACGGAAAGCCTCTCAAATATTCGCCAAAAACTATCGGTACATTGAAGTGCGTTCCACTCTATCAACTGAAACTTCAGGAACTTGAAGATTACCATTAATCTCTTCAAATCAGGTCAAGATCTGCATTCAATGCCCTTTTAGATCTACGACAGAGGAAATTTATCTTTTCTCATCTTGCAGCTATTCAACCTCCACATCTGGTCCAGAAAAATGTAATCAAGATCAAAACTGATCCGGTTCGCAGATCCAAGTTGCGCGATGATTCTAAAGTCTGGAAGCGTCTTTCTTCGGAAGCAGCATTGAACTCTTACTGAATTTTGCTGTATCAGGATTGCTGCAAGCTACCTAACAAAATATTAAAATCAGCCCAAGGTGACTGATGGACTGAACTATGCTACAATCCAAGAAACTGTTGAATTACTTGGTATCGAAACGGTTTGCCAAGTTGGATCCTTCAAAAATAGGATAAAAATGTTCACCTTTCACCCGATACGAGTGTGGTAGACACTCATAATGCTCTCAGCTCTCAGGATGGGTAATTAATTGATTGACACAATTCACACAACCAAAGTGAAGATAATAGGCTTTCTAAGTTCTGTCAGATGAGGCATACGAAATTTTTGTCCATTCGCTAAGCTCTTTCAGTCCACCTTCGAAATGAAAGAGAAGTTTATCTTGTTAGATAGTACATAGACTAGAGATGACTTCTAATTAATGATTCTAGACTTGATGTAAATCGTTCCCAGTCTTAAATCTGCGAAATTTGTTACGATATTATTGCGGCAGCTCTGCGTGCTCATCAAGCTAACAAAGTTCATTACAACTTCGTATACCGATTTTTTGATTCTTTTCTTCAAGAATCCTCCTGGGAGCTATTGCAACTAAAATATTGCTGAAACGTTACAACAGTAAAAGTACAGATGTATTCCGTTCCCTAGATTTCTCAAATGAATACTTTTATTACTGTTTCATTCTGTAAATATATTAAAGTTAAAATTAATCCGTAAACGGAGCAGAATAGGTATAAATGTTTCAGGAAATCTGAATTACGAGTGTTTTATTGTAGAAGTGCATTAAAATAAACCAAAATTAATTAATTTGAGACTGAAGAACTTTAGTTCATTGAATAATGTATTAAATCAGCAAGCTCATTTTTTTCTCACAGTAATAGGTATTCCTCAATTCTCAATCCACCATGCAACAGCATCATTGGTCCATTCCGTGGGAACTCATTTACATTCCTATATTGCATTATTTATCACCGTGTGGGTGCTGGACAGGGGGCCAGAGGGCGTGCAGCGAGTGCAACTGGCAGATTACCGAGCGGCCAGGACCTATCAATTTGATATACTTAATTTCCTCGCAGATGTGTGAGCCTTTCAATGTTTTGTTGCGTCATTGCCCTATTGTTTCCGCAACGTTATCCGTTATGCACTACTGATCTGTCCATCACAATAACTTCTGTGAGTATTTGTCACCGATATTAAATTTTTTCCCTAATAATCTTACCCTCAGTTCTTCCTAAATTCATCAGATTTTATTTTGTGGCACGGATACTAATTCAGACCGGAGGAAAAATATCATGTTTTAGTAATGAGTTGGTATTAACCTCCCCTCTGTACTTACTAATTTCCCACATCCCTTTTCCGCACTCACCCGATATGGTTTTTCTCATCCACATAATATCACGAGCAGATTGGTGTCGATCTCGTAGCTGTTCACTTGTTTATGGAGGGTGGAGGATTACGATCAAGGCGGCTGGCCAGATTCATCAACTGTTAGCTAGCAGTCAATTCATTAATGTCTCGCATCGTGAGGAAATGTCAGAGAGGGTGTTTTTCTACGGATTTTACCCTAGGTTTATCACACAATTTTTCATGAATTTTTGGTCGGGAATGTATTCACTACGATCCCATGAATTTTCATTTTCCATTGTGCCCAGAGGCAAATATTGGACTTAGATTTTCAGAACCTTCACATTTAGGAGAAAATTTGAGGTACCATCCATTGGACCCATTTGACTCAAAAAAACATCCAAGAGGATCAGGGATGGAATATGTATTAATACATCTGCAATCTTACTTCTTATAGAACTGTAATGCCTGAAGAGTTGTCGAATACATATTGCATCCACTTCCAGTTTAATTACAACTGCTGAAAACTAATATGCAGACAACAGTTATCATACAGATATGATTCAATTATAGCACATTCCCCTTGAAAACTAGCTCCCTGAATATTGTCTCCGTCCTCAAGTATGTACCCTTTACTTGAAACCGCTACGCACAACTCAAAGCCACTCCGGACTCCGGCGCTCCGGTTTCTAGTTAGCACAACCGACACGAAGCGAACGTCTGCTCCGACGCACTTCGCGTCGCTTGCTAATTGCGCCTACTTTCAGACATAATTGAATACGTTACAACACAATCTAAATTTAATTTACGTTTATGACTGGATCAGCGTCGACAGGGGAGATTTTCAAGCTTGATAATGGACAATAAATGTTTTTAATCAAAGATCGAGAGCGAACGGTGCTACCCCTTTTATTTAGAAGGGCAGAAGCCCCTGACAATTTAGAGATGCTTAACACTAGCTTTGTGATTCTCAATACTTATTGAGATATTTTGATGTGGAGACCTGCATTTTAAAAATTGATCAAAACTGTATAGTTCATTATCGTATCTAATATTCAGTAGTCCATGATTACAATCTAATTTTTGATGAGGATTAATATTTGCTAACCTACATTAGCTAATTTTGATTACACGTCGGAAATTGCAAGCCGATGTAATATATTTTTACGGGTCAGTAGATAACGATGACGAATTAAATTTGTACTACAAATTCTAATCTATAAGTATATCCACCGGCAATATTTCATCAAATTTAACTGCCTGAGCTATATACAATAAAATATTGTTTACTTTGTAGCTAAGAATGAGAAGAATCAGTAGATTTCGAAAACAAAATCTCCTCCTCATTGGTCCTGAAGTAGCTCTGGAGCTCCCAAATAGAATGTTTGTTGATCTGCAAATCAGTCTTCGATATCCTGTATTAGCCTTCTTTTCGAACGAAATTTGTATCTATTCAAAAAAATATTTCTGCATTTGGAATAGGTGACAGTCAGATGGTACTGAAGGAGCTATGAGAAATCATCAATCAGCTAATCACCATTTTGTTCTTTTCAAGCAATCTGCAAGGCCGTTTACACAAGGGCAACACAAGAGCAATCCAACAGCTTCCTGAGAAGCCACCAATATGGAAGCAATCTTTTGGCAATCCATTCCATATTCACAAAAAAAGTATCTTTCCATTCTTTACTATCTTCCTCCCTTCCTACCAAGTGACTTTGTTTTTGTTTAGTATTTCTTCTATATTCTTTTCTTATGTTTTTTGAGGTCTTCCTCTTGTGTTCTTGTTTGATACTCTGGCATTCCACACCATTTTTGTTTGACTATCTTCTGACATTATTTTTGAATGTCCATACCATAGTTTTTTTTCTATGATAGTTTGTATACTTTTTGTTTGTAGACTTGCTCTGATATGCTCATTTCTTCTTCTATCTAGTCTAGTAACTCCTTCTACTTTTCTTAAATATCTCATTTCTGCTGCTTGTATCTTGCTTCTTGTTTCTCAATTCATTGTATATTAATATTGGTCAATAAATTTATTTATATAGTATCATTTTTGTTTTCTTCGTTACTTGCCTTTTACTCGAAATGTGAATGCTTCCACTTGTTCTTTTTTTCTTCCATATATTTTTACTTCTACTATTGTGTCTTCTCTTGAAATAACCATGATTTTTGTTTTTTTGCACATTTATAGTCATGTTGTGACTGCTTAATACCTCTTTGTATATATTAATGTTGTGCTGTAATCTTCTCTATTTTCAGCAAATATTGCGATATCATCTGCGAAGGCGCATTCTGAGATAGTCGTCCTGATCAGATTATGGTTTCCTACGTACACTTTCTTTGTTTTATTCCTGACCTTCTTCATAATACTGTCCCAAAAAATGATGAAAAGTGGATTGGGCTCCTCTTTGTCCTAGCCCTTGCGCAGTTATAAATTCTTCCGAGCACTCGTTTCTTGCTCGTATATAGTTGGATGTTGTTTCGTATACACTTTGTATTGTTTTCAGTAGTCGTTTGCTCACATTACTTTCTTCCAGTATTTTCCATATTTTTTCCGCGGTACTCTATCGAAGGCTCTTTCAAAAATATGTCTTATTGTTTCATTGTTCCTGTATTAATTTTATCAACGTGAATATGTGGTTTTGTATAGAGTAACTTCTCCTGAATCCACTCTGAGCTTTTTCCATTGATGAATCTATTGTTCTTCTTAGTTTATTTTGTAATATTGCAATGATATACTTCTCTTATATATGAAAAAAATCACAGCTTTTTCGCAGTCTTTTGCAATTGTTCCTATTTTCCAAATTTAGTTCAACATTTCCAGTAATATTTGCTTTCCTTCCCCTTCAATATATTTTAGCTGTTCTGTTTCCATTTTATCGTGTCCCGATGCTTCACTGTTACTCATTTTCTCCAACACAGCTTCCATTTCTTCTTCTGATATATTTTCTAACTTTTCTGTTACTATTGTGTGTTCTCCTATTTCTTCGTTTTTTGAATCTCGGTTGCTAATTTAGTTTTCTTCAAATAGTACTTTCCAATTTTGCATTTCTTTGACGCCATCATTTACTATCTTTCCATTTTTATCTTGTAGCTGTGTCAATGTTGTTTGTTCTTCTTGCTTGTGGCTTTACAGTGTTTTATAAAATATCTCCTGATTTTCTTTAAAAATTTTCCCAAGAGTTTTTTCAAACTCATCCCATGTACACTCTCTTTATGTTTTTATTAGTTCTTTCGTTGTTTTGGTTTGTATTTTTTAATCTTCGTAGTCCTCTATTTTCTTTGTACTCAAGTAGTTTCTCCATTTTTGTTCTTTATTTTCAACTTCTTCTTTGATTTAATGCCACCAGTATGATTGTTTTCTATTGTGTGTGCTTCTGATTGTTCCACATGATCTCTTTGTTGCTTCAACTAATATGTATCTAAAGGCGCTTCATATTTCTTCTACATTATTTATATCAGGTTTTGGGGTGATTTGATTAGTTCTTCCGTGATTCCCTGATATTTTTGTTTCATTTGTTCATCTTTTAATTTATCTATTTTTAATATTTCTCCTTGATGTCCTTTTGTAGTTGTTTGTCTCCGTTTCTTTTCATTCTCTTTTATTTCTATTTTCGCTACTTCTTGATAATGGTCGCATCCAATTTCACTACCTCTTTTGACTGTATTCCTTATGTTTTAATAGGGTATTAGGTAACATAAGTTCATTTATAAATACAAAAGTATTATTATATCTTCCACTCCTCTATTTTTGTTTTCAACTCTTGTATTAAAATCTTCTATCATGTATACCGGTTTTTGCAGTTTTCCGTATCTTGTTTGTAATTTATTCTAGAATTCGTCTTGCATTGTTTTGCTCTCATCTTCATTTAGACCGTGTGTTGTTGACTTCTTATAATTTGACTGTCATTATCCTCTTGTCTACGCTTTTCCATTCTCTCATTGCTTGTTCCATTTCTTTGTTTATAATCTCTTTCTCATTAACTTCACTGTATATCATTATGTGGCCATTATTCAATTCAGTTATTCCTTGTCCTTTATTTTTGGTTTCCGTTATTGCTAGTATTTCTAGTCTTGTCTTCTCAAATTCTTTATGAGTTCTATTTCTTTACCTTTTAGAACTCTGATGTTCCATAATCCAATATTTATGATCCTTTTACTCGGATTTTTTGTTTTATTTATATATATATATATATTCCTTGGTTTTGTGCTGTATTACTTTTTTGGGTCCTCGTTTTTGACTTCTTTTCCAGTTTTATTTTTTCCAGTCTCTCGCTCAAAGGACTCCATATGAACATCCTATTTTAACGATTTTGCCTTTGCTCTTTTCTTCTCTTTCCTTATTTGTGATTATAAACTTAATCTTCCTGTCTTAATCTATGTGACTGTCCTCAATATAAATATCACTATTTCGTAGTTTAAAAGTCTTTTGCATCCCTTTCATTTTGTCCTCCCATTCTGCAAATTGTGCCATTTTTATTCAATATTTATCTTTTTTATTAATTGCAAGAGCTGTTTCTAAGTTTGCATCGACATTGAATTCTGTTTTCAGAAAGTTTGCGACCCCTTGTTTCGTGATCTCTTTGTATCTTCAAGCTTTTAATAATGATATTATTTTTATTTTCCTTGTCTTCGTTATTAATTCTCTTTATATGGTAGTCAATACCAATGGTTATTTGTTGTGGCTCCATCACTGATATGCACTCAGATATCTAGGATACAACTTAGCTATTCTTTTTCCTAGCTAGATGAAAATTAATTTTTTGCTCGATTGGGCATTTTCATGTGTTTACCGGTCCTCTGTTTAAAGTGGTATGTTGATTTTACCGGCAAACTGTGGTTACTGTGGTTATTGCGACTTACCGTCCATGGGAAAAGGCGGTAAGTAAAAAATTGTGGATTTTCACAAGAAATATTCATTTATTTATCTTTATTTGTAATTGAATATTCACAATAGGATGTCAAATTTGACAACTGACAGCGAGAAAGCAATCATCAGTAGTAACCCAATTTGAAAAATAAAATTAGGATCCATTTGAGTGGATCTTCCAATCTTGCAAAAGATTTTGTAAGCATCACATGTCATTGATGTCACTCTCATCCGTTTGATGGTGTATTTTTTCAATTCATCGATAGTCCAATCAATTTTAACAAACTATGACCTAATCTACCAAATAAATGGTACTTTTTTTTTGTGGTATTATCTTCGTAATGGCGTGTACAATGAATGTGCAAGAATTATATTTTCAAATCATGGTGCTTCAGGAGATATCGGAGGCCAAAGATCAAAATCTCAGTTTTTGACCAATTTTTCGCTAATATCTTATTTTCTAACGGTCGTAGAGCATAAGAGGTTATTAGTAAAAATTGAGTACATATTTTTCTCAACAAAAAAGATTGATTGCCTCATTTGCGTATCCATAACCATTAACGAACTATCGCGGGTAAAGTGCGATCTAATGTTTTTAATGGAAAGTATAGCTAATATAACGACAATATAAAACAGTATTTCGAATATTTCCTCTGGTTGCAAAGATATGATACATTCATATACTTATTTTCATAAGAATATCCGTTCTGAGCATCTCTTAATCCATTTTGACAATATTCGGCCTGACATATGTATGTTACTCGCAAATTTTGTATCTTAGATTGATCTAACGTCTGTATCGGTGAAGCACTTTACTAATAATTTTTCACATACATAAATTCTAAATGGCTAGTCGTAGGATTCTGGAATTCAGTACTTGAAATTACTATAGCATCTTGATGGTTATCTTCTATTTGTGTTAATGGCTGAACTGGAAGTGCATTTTATGTAACAATCTTTACGAATTTTTCGCATGAATTTAAAACAATCAGTCGTACAATATTAGAATAATGTATTAAGCACTTCTAATACATCTAGTTGTACACCTTGCATATTATGAATAGGATAGGCTCAATCGGAAGTACAGTTTACATTTACGCATAAATCCAGAACGATCAGCTGTAGAATCTTGAGATTCAGTATTTTAAGCAATTGTAGCATTCAAATGATAGCTTTATATCTTTTTGGCCTTGCATTCTACCCCAATGGTGGTGCGGAAAAGAATGCATGATTGCGCGCCGATGCACGTTGTACGCACAGTATCTCATCTACGATTAGGGATACGCGAGTAGGCCATACATCTTTTGTGTAGCTAAAAATATGTACTTTATTCTCACTTATGACCTTAAATGCTCTACAACCGTTAGAAAATGAGATATTTGTGAAAAACTGGTCAAAAACGGAGTTTTTTTTTATCTTTGGCGTTCGACAACTCCTGAAGTACCATGATTTGACAATAAGATTTTGCATATTTATTGTATACGCTAAAATGAAGATATTCCCACAAAAAAAAAAAAAACTAGTATCATCTATTCGGTAGATAAAACGTAAATTAAATGAGCTATGAGAATGGGCACACCCCAACTCGGCACACTTAATCTCCCGATGGGACATCAGTCAAGGGTTGGTGGTAATCCTTATGACCAACTCGGCACATCTTAAACAAGTGTTTGCAGAAAAACCCATCCCTATTATCGACTTAACACCTAAGAAAAATATAAATTAAAATGTTTTGTTTAGTAGTCATCTATTATAAATCTAACAGTTCAATCAACAACATCAAAGTAATCAATCCGCCAACTATAGCTAGCCAACGTGGAAAAACACTATTGATTGTAGAACAACATAAACTCAGTAAATCAAATCGAAAATTTTTATTTGGTGAAAAGAAGTAGCGGTGTGTTAATCGAAAGTGCAAAGCATTTTTCCATATTATGAGCGAATCAAGAGATCGAGTAATAACGACAAAAAGGTTAATCCACGATCACGCTGAAATTATTATTTTTATTGTATGATGCAGCCTACTTATTTTTTGATTTCGTATTATTGTATGTCAAATTTTGTATGGTTATAAAAAAGAAACTATGAAATTGATTTTATTTTATTTAAAAATATTAGAATGTCCAGACTACCTGCAAGTGTGCCGAGTTGGGTATCATTGCAGGTACCTGAGATACTTGTATGTGCCGAGTTGAGGAGTCATTAGCAGAGACTACCTGTAAATGTGCCGAGTTGGGAATCGCCGATGAGAATGTCGCCATGAGATTCAAAGGGCAGATAGTTCTACATGCAGCTCAAATATGTTATATGTAGTGAAAAGTTACTTTTAGTAACCTATTAATGCCAGTAAACTATGTATCAGATATCATCACTAATTTCACAGTTCAATGTATGAATTGAGCAAAGCCCATAATGAGACCGTGCGAATTAATGTCAATAATTATTGCCATGTTCAGGCTAGAGTATTATCAACATCCATTCAGATTAGGGGATGTTTAGACAAATGATTTTTAAATCACAAAATAAAATTAATGACTTTAGATTAAATCACGCTGCAGCAGTGACAAATCGTCCAGAATCAAATCAAACATAAACGATCAGTGTATAATCTACAATCAAAATTAGTTCCGCCATATTTGAGGTTAAAAATCGTTGTTCGAAACAAAACCGCAGCTTGATCAAGTGATAGCAACATGCAAGATATATAGCACCACGGGAAATGTTGGTACTGAATGACATTTTAATGAATTCACTACCATCGTTGTTATATGGCGACTAAAGGTTGAGTTCATTATTACCGGGGTGAGATCCAAATATAGTCTTGTTTCGAAACAGCAATAAAAATCGGGTATAACTGTTGGAAATATTCTCTTCTAATATGCATGAGTTGTCATTTTTTATCACGAATGTATTGGGCTAAAATGGTCCGGGGTAAATAAATATGTCACATCGTCGAATTCACGCGCTGTGAAATTGGAAACACGCTCACTGTTAAAGCATATCAGGCAATTTTTTTGTGTGCGATACAATCTAGCGAGCTATCCATGCAACAATGAAAATATAAATACGAATTTGGCTGCGCGTGGCCCTTTTTCCAGTGGGGTGACGAAATATATATAATGCAAATTAAAATAAATGCGTTGCTCCCCTACAGTTACTGATTAGTTTGACTTCATTTTTGACCAATGTCGGCCCCCGTACTCTGAAATTAGTACCGTGTGCAGCAGACCATTAACTCAACAAGAGCTCTTTGTCGCATTGATAGAGAGCAAAGGGCAAATGGTGACGAACTTGTCTCTAAATTGCATCAACTTTAACCAGTCTCTGTAAACTTTTTTACTGAATATGCAAAAGATCATAGAAAACCAATAAACGTTGATGGTAAAGCAAATTGAAGTTATAAATTCATATTTCAATCAATTTTTGTTCAGTTCAAATAAATAAAGGCCTGCTTTTCCTCAATACAGCCAAAACTTAAATTTTGTTTTAAAACATTGCTTCGGGGAGTTTTTAATCTTATCCAAATATTGTGATGTGAGGAATAAAAATGGACGACAAATTCTAGCGCTTTCAAAAAGTGCACTTCATGTAAACATACACAACATATGATTCTCTTCCAGTCCAACAAATCACGTGTAGTTGCGGTCTGTACCCAACCTCCCGGGGCGATGTGCGCCCCTGGAATCCAAGCCCATGAGTGTTACTTACGACCTGACGCCATTGTTGCCTGCTTTAAAGATTCATTGTTGTTGTAAAGAGGGCCAGAGCCCAGCACGCCATTGCTTACAGAACAATCAACCGCGCGTGCGGCCAGCTTTGAGGACCAATGCCCCACACCCTGCGCCGCTGGACTCTTTTCACTGCTGAGAAGGTACACGGTGTTGTGACTGGAATTTAATGTCATTTAAGGCTCCGCCACTGGGATTTAAAAGCTAATAAATTATGTTTAATGTGCTTAATGTTTAATCGAATGTCCAGTATAACTATTTATTCTGGATGGGTCATTTGAATGTAATTATCGTATTCATAAGCTACCTACAACATCGAAGGTCCATGCTTAATAATATTTTTTACATAAATTCCTCCTTTTATTAGTAACTGAATATTTTCAGGTTCAAATGTAGTACAGTGCCTAACTAAATATTGGGATCGGTTGTATAGTTTTACCAAAAATTGAGTAATAAACAAGAGAACAAAATTCAATTACTATGATTAATAATGAATTATGAAAATTGATAATCATTAGTTAAATTTGATTCCAAGCAACATTTCTACTTGTTACCAATATAAAACAAAACTGGATGAGCAGATCAAATCCAGTTATTAATAACACTGCATGATTCTATAATCTATAGACTGCAGCTCGTGCACCAAACACGACTTGTAGATAAAATTAATTTATATATATATCTACATTCATTATGAAGAGTTACACAGAACATCGAGCCGGTACAGCACATAAAAATGCTGATGCTTTATCAAGACGACCATGTCCAAAAGATTGTCATCATTACTCTAAGGTTAAAGCGAAGGTATTCAGGACAACTGTAATTGACGATGCTTGGCAACCACAAGAGATAGAAAAGGACATAGATGGCGACTCAGAGCTGCGAATTATTCAAGAATGGAAGAAGAAAGAAACAAGACCGACATGGCAAGAGGTGGCACCATACTCCCTTACGGTTAAATCATATTGGGCGCAATGGGATTCCATAATCCTGGATGAAGGCGTCTTGAAGCGTGCTCTGAAAGATCCGGATGAAACCAAGAGTTGAGAACAGCTGATCGTTCCTAGAGGTCGGGCTTCGGAGGTCTTGAGACATCTCCATGATGGAGTGAGTGAAGGACACCTTGGGGTAACGAAGACTCTGCAGAGAGTTCGTGAACGGTTCTATTGACTAAACTGCAAAGAAGACGTCAGGGAATTGTGCAGGAGATGCACTACGTGCGATCCAAGCAACGGACCGCAGAAACGACCAAGAGCTCCGATGCGACAGTAGCCCATTCGAAAGGATAGCCATCGACGTAGCAGGGCCATTTCTCGAATCAGACGTCGGAAATAAATACATTGTTGTCCTCATGGACTATTTCAGTAAATGGGTGAAAACATATGCCCTTCCTAATCAAGAGGCTGCTACCATTGCAGACGTCCTAGTGAAGAACTGGATCTGTCGTTATGGTGTACCCTTGGAGCTCCATTCTGACCAGGGAAGAAACATTGAGCCCACACTTTTCCAGGGGATATGCGAAGTACTGAACATTCGAAAAACCAGAACTACTGCATTACATCCGCAGTCTGATGGTATGGTGGAACGGATGAGTAAGACCATCAACAGACACCTGGCCAAAGTTGTCTCTAGTCACCAGAGAGACTGGGACAAATATCTCCATATGTTCCTTTTGGCCTACCGCTCATCCGTACACGAAACAACCGGACAGACTCCAGTAGGAATTATAAAATATCAAATTTATGACTCCATATGTTCCTTTTGGCCTACCGCTCATCCGTACACGAAACAACCGGACAGACTCCAGTAGGAATTATTTTTGGACGAGAACTTCGGCTACCATGCGACCTAAAGTTCGGCTGTAAACCTGAAGGAGATCTGGCTGGCGAAGATTATGTCATCAATTTAATGCGTCAGATGGACGATATCCACTCCCGAGTTCGAATAAACATCTAGAATGCCAGCGATCGGATGAAAGAGACCTATGAGGTCAAGGCACAAGACGGGGGTTTTCAACCAGGAGACTCTGTGTGGCTTTATGACTCAGAGCGGCGACGTGGCCTGTCCCCAAAATTACAGACATCTTGGCAGGAACCTTACGAAGTCATCAGGAGGATTTACGACATAATCTATGGAATCAGACGTAACCCCAAAAGCAAATCAAGAGTGGTGCACTTCAATCGGCTAGCACCATTTGAGGGAGACAACAATGAAGATTTCAATGACGCACATGCTCGCAAGATCCATGCGCAGGAAAATTCATTCGAGGAGTTTATAAAGACTTTTTCAAGTGGACGTCGGGATTGATTTGAAATAACTACCGAAGTGCAGCAGGATCTATTTAGAGTCCCGACCGACTACTCCTTGGCCCATTGCGTGTCAGGAGATTTGAAGATGTCCCGAGGGAAAGCAGCAGTTTTCAAAAAGAAGTTTGGCAGGCCAGAACACCAGAAGCCTCCAGTGGGGAAGGCCATCTGCCTGAGGGACAATACGACAACAAAAGAGCGCTATATTTACCACCTGGTAACGAGAGACAAATTTCATCAGAAACCAACCTACTGTTCCATTTGGGAAATGCTGCAAGACATGCGAGGCCATCTAATGCAGAACGACATCCTGAACCTGGCAATACCAAAGTTAGGCTGCGGTCTGGATGGATTAGATTGGAAGATCGTTCAAAATATGATTGAAGTTATATACCAGAACAGTAGAATTCAAATATTGGTCTGCTGTCTCCATCCAGCAGGCCCGACCGGACCAAATACTGTCGATTGCTACTTCTACCAAACTACTGGTTGCACCAAGGGCGGCAAGTGTCGATTCCGGCATAGACATGAAGATGTGTTTCGAAACGAAACACTCTCAAGAAGGGGGCAGTGTAACGTACAAGAGTGTGGAGGCTCATAAAAGTGGAGTAAACGGGGCGGAACCATTCATCCTCCCTGCATCGCACCGCACCGCATCACATCACCCCTCCCGATGGTAGCCTCTAGCAATATTCTAGAAATGTGGTAGGACTTTCGAAAAGTGGATATTTTCACATATAAAGACAAGTCAAAAACTTGAGTAATAATAGTGTAATGGCGAATCTAGAACAGTGAATATCAAACAGTGAAGTGAACAGTGTATATAAATAGTTAAATATAAATATCTGTGATTTTGTTTGAGTTAGTATTAAGTGATAAATTAATAATATAGTGTTGTTAGTGATATTCAGAAGAATAAAACATACCGTTCGAAGCAAACTATTTTTTGAGTTAACCAGTGAATCCTGAAATTTCAGACTCTATGCTATTGTAATGTTTATTGCTTGAAGAAATAGTTTGTTATTGAATAAGAATCACTATTTAGATTTTAGACTGGCTATTGGAATTTCTAGCACTCAAGTCTACAGCTCGTACACCAAAAACAATTAATGACTGATTTTAATTTTGCATACTTGCATCTATTTCTAATACATGCAAATAATTGAAAATTTCTAGAGTTCCTGAATTATTTCAAAAATATGCCTGTTTTGATTTGTGTGATAAATTTTAAATTTGCTATTGACATTTTTGATCGTAAAATCTATAGTTTATGTATCAATAACAATTTTTGACAATATTTATTTTGTATATATCTTCAGCCTTTCAAAGTATATATTTTATATAGTATTCTAAGTTCCTTAAGGCACTGGTTCACCTAGATAGAAAATATTAGTTTGTTTTGAGCTGTGTGATCTACTAAAACTGGTGTACCAATAAAAATTAGTAGCTAATATTCATTCTACATAAACATATATTGATGCCGTAGTACATACACGGAATTTGAAATAAGTATGTGTAGCGCCTGGTTTACTCTCAAAATATCAGTTTATTTCAAGCGCTGTAATAAATTTTCAATAGGCTATTGGTACTTTCAATTTTTTTCTATAACTCAATTGGGACTAGTAGATTTAATGTACTCTATATACTTCCACATCTAACTTGAATATATGTACAGAGTTTTAAATTTTTAGAACCTCCAATTAACTCAGGAAATATTTGTTTGTTCCGGACGATATGCTGAAATCTCGCTGTTTATGTGAATATCATAGAATTCTTGAATCCTTCTTAAGGCTTGTATAGCAATAACAATTTGTGGTTGATATTTATTCTTTAAATATCTGTATCCATCCTGATCCCAGTCAAATTAGGGTTACACCTCGGAATAATAGATAATGAATCGGAAACCTTCATTTTGGCATTTTAAACGTTGTCTTAAGAGTCTCATGGAATCTTGTGTCCTAAATACTGATTTCCAGGATTCTACGACTAATAGTTCTAAATTCATGCGCAGAATTCTAAGATCGTCAAGTATAGTGCACTTTCGACTCAGTCGATCTCAATGAAAATAGGATATGAGCATCTCATCTAGACAGTACTATCATCTTGAATACTGTATTCTAATATTCTACGTTCAATCGTTTTGGATTTATGCGGGAAATTGAAAATTGTTGCGAGTAAACTACACTTCCGGCTTAGCCAATCACAATCATAATGCAAGATGTACAACTAGATGCTATAAAAGTGCTTAATACGAAATCTCAATATTCTGCGACTGATTATTTTAAATTTATGAGAAAAACTCGAAAAGTCTGTAATATGAAGTGCACTTCCGGCTTAGTCGATTCGGACGAAAATAGGAGATGATCATTTGGATGCTAAAGCAATTTCAAATACTGAATTCCAGTATCCAATGGCTAATCATTCTAGATTTATGCGAAGAATTCAGAAAAAGTATCAGACGAAGTGCACTTCCAGTACAGACGATTGCAACCATAATGCGAGGTGCACATCAAGATCCTAGATCCTATACCAGTCTTTTATACAAAATTTCAGCATTATACGTTTGACAAATTCTGAGATTCACGAGTTACGCACATACATATGTACATACGTGCCGACATCAAGCCAAAAATAATCAAAATGGGTCCAGGGATGCTTAAAACGGATATATCCATCAAAATTTCGATATGTGAATTTTGTCGGTTTCACAATATTTCCTTGTACTTTTAAGCCGTCAGATAGTCGTAGATTTCAGTGCCTCATTTTGTTTTTCATGCCTTCAAGAGGTTTGATAAGCAAGTATATTTGAAGTTCAATAATGCTACAATTAAAGCTGGACCGTGTGACCAACATAATGAAAATTAATTTTAAATTTGTATGAAAAAGCATGTTCTGATCCAATTTTGTCGCTTTTGTCATGCTTACGAAATGAAATTCAGGAAAAAATATTTTGACATTTAAAATGTCCAGCAAAATTAAAAACATTGATAACAGATTCTTATTGCCTACCTAATCATTTCAATTGAACTGATTGTTTTATACGGCAAATTCTGAATGTCTGTTATACTCATAAACTGCACTTTCGGCTTGGCCGATTGATACAAAAATAGTAGATAACTATTTTGATGCTACAACAAGTTCAAATACTAAATTTTAATATGCTATGGCTGATCATTCTAGATTTATGCAAAAAAATTAAAAAATGTTTCAAGTAAAGTGCACTTCTGGTTTGGTCGATTCATACAAAAATAGAAAATAACCATTCTGATACAACATTAAGTTCAACTACTGAATTTCAGCATCCTACGGTTAATCATTCTGAATTTATTAGAAAAATTTGAAAAAAGTTTCAAGTAAAGTGCACTTCCGGTACAGACGATTGGAACTATAATCTGAGGTGCACAACTAGACCCTGTACCAGTCTTAAATACAAAACTTCAACATTATACGTTCAACCAGTTTTGAGATTTGCGAGTCACGCACGCACGCACAAACTCACGAACATGCGTACCGACATCAAGCCAAAAATAGTCAAAATGGATTCAGGGATGCTCAAAACGGATATTTCTATCAAAATCTCGATGGGTGAATTTTGTCGGTTTCACAATACTTTCTTGTACTTAGTTCAAGTAAGTAGAAATTGAAATCAAGACAAGACCAAGACAAGAAGTATTTTTTATTTCCCAAGACAAGACAAGGAAGTACTATCAAGAATCAAGACTTCTTGTCAAGAAATCTTGATATCTTGATAATCAATTTTTTAAATCTGCATATTTATTAATCTATCATTGAAATATTAAAATCTGCTGTGGTCGTTACTGTTTTTCCCCGGCAACAAATTCCATGGCCAGTTTCATTACTGTTTAATGAATTTAGGAATGTCATACCAACTTTCAAAGTGACATTTGTTATTGTCAAACTGATAGTTCAAAGTGACAGCGTCATTGTTAAAGTGACAGCGTCATTGTCAAAGTGACAGCGTCATTGTCAATGTGACTGCGCTATATTCGAATTGACAGCTGTCATTATCAAAATGACAGCTGTCATTGTTATGGTGACAGACGGCGGCTATATGTATTCCTTACAATATAAGTATTTCTGAAAATGCCGAGTCTTTCTCTAGATTTTCTGGTTGAAAAAGCTCACTTACAAATTTAAACCTAGCTTTTTTATTAAAAAACTCAAATATTATGAAATTTCAGCCAAAAATTTGTTCGGGTTCTCTGATTATTATACTTTTAGACCGACAGACTGACCGGTTCCATTCAAACTTATGTTTTTTGGGTTCAGTAGGGTCTAAAATGTGAAAATTCATTAGAGTCCTAAACTATAAAAAAATCACAATTCTAATACTTTCCCTATTATATATAAGTCGGAGAAGTAAAAAGTATCTGTGACTATGATTAAAACAAATATTTGATACATATCGAAAGCATAAGTCGTCAGTTTCCGGTGGTTAATTAGTTCATGTTCATGTAGAAGAGGAATGTATAGGTAGATTTCCCAATACTCTAAGAAAGTTGCTATCTCTTAGCAACATTGCCATATCATATAACAAATAATAATTGCAAATACTGATTAAAATATGAAAATTACAGACTTTCCATTTATTTCTATTGGTGGCAATCTTGGAAAACGTTGCAAGAATCGATTCATAACATAACTGACAGGGAGGATAAAGATAAACTGAGTGTTCGGATTGGATAAAGCAATAGAGAAAGGGAAATCCCCCTATATGTCAAGATCAAGAAATATCAAGAATTCTTGAAACAAGACAAAAAATGCGTCGTCAAGAAATGGGCAAGACAAGAAGTTTTTATTTTCTTGTCTTGAAAATCAAGACAAGACAAGAAATGATCATCAGGACAAGTCTTGATGAAACACTACAAATTTTGTCTTCAACATTTTTTTATGCGCTAAACCGTTCTTGGAATAAAGCGGGGTGAATGCGCAGCGTTGAGCCATACATATTGTAATGCAAGTATGAGGTTAGGTGCTGCAAAATGAATTTCTGAAACAAGCTCCAGATGAATCACTGAAATAATATATTGTACAACAAGTATAGAAAATTTATAAAAGGAAAATATTGGCGAAAGGAGTCATGTTAAATGCTGGATTATATTAAATATGATTTCAGGACGTTTCGGTGCCTTAAATCGGTCACCATCATCAGCTTATTCAAGTTGAAAAAACAAAATGGGGTAAAAGTAAAACATTTTGTTAATAAATGTAAATGAAAATAATTTTTAAATTAAGTGACAGTAGTTGTACTGAGTCTAGATGACTTGAGACTTAAGTCTTAATTTTTTAAGGTATTAGAATTTTTGGTTGTTTTTAAATCTTAATTAGAATTGAGTGCTTATATGCATCTTGCATATAACTACATCTATTCCAAATATGTGGGCAAAATTTGGATTCACTAGGACACCTAGTTCACTCAGAAAATACTAGTTTGTTCCGAACGTTATGATAAAACTTTGCTGTCTATTTGAATTTTAGAATCATTCTTGCAGTTCGTGCAGCAATAACAATTGGTGGCAGATATTCATTTTACAAACACCCATATCTATTTCAAATACAAGGCACAGAATTCGAAATGGTGGTAATCCCTTGTTTACTTAAAAAATATCCATTTGTTCCAAACGGTACGACGGAATTGTACTGTCTTTTCAAATTTTATTAGTCTCTCAAACTGTCCTTGAGCTCATGCTGCAATAATAATTGGTAACTACTAATAATAGCAACAACCTATATCCATCTGAAATGCAGATATAAAATTTGAAATTACTGAGGTATCTGGTTTACTCAGCAAATATTTGTTTATAATAGTGTGATCAATTTTCAACTGACTATTTGCAATTCACAATTACGTAGCTCGTGCAATTTTAATGATTCGTGACTGATATCCATTTTGTATATACCTACTTACATCCTGAATACTTTCCTGGTCATCAACCTTGTCAACATCTTCTGATTAGCAGAAAACATGCTGAATTGAAAATCTGCTGAATTTCAGCTCGTACATAGATTTTTTATAGCGCATACATGCCCAGAAACGATTTCTAGCCAGAATTACTGTCTTCAAATCGAAAAAAATATGTTAATCGTACTTATAATGGCTGACTTCATTCGAGATCGAACTTGGTACCTTCAGGATGCTGCAGTGAACGCCAGCAATCCTTCCTGTTGCGATGATTCTCTCGTCCTTATGATCCGTGCATAATAATTTCGAAAATCCTTCTTATGCATGATTGAATTTGATAATTTCTAGCTCACACGACAATTTTCTTTAGCATTAAAGTCCACACTTTGTGAACTCAGTTCCACCAACTAAAAGGCGCTCAAGTGCAGTGCTGCAACTAACCCAAGTCAGTCGGTCCAACTTAGTAGTAATTTACGACTGCAATCGGCCCGGTTAATTGGTTTTAAGGGATGTTTATCAACTTTTGACAGGATTTTCTTACAGTAGGTGATTCATGTTCACAGTTCTGCAGCGCCAGGTGTACCAGTAATGGAAACTTACTTTAAACTCGCTAGGAATCTTATTTTACATCACATATATGTTTGATTCTGAACTAATAATTGTTTCAGTGGATAATAAAGAGGAAATGTGATTCAAAAATTGATAAGTGAAAGGGAAATTCATCCCTGTAAATACTTTCAAAATTAAATTTCTTAAAAGTAGAAAGTATCTGTCATTTTTTAGATTCTATGACAATATAGTTTCCAGAAATTTACACGGAAGTATTCTCCAGGCGATTCAAGAATTACGTTTAAAACGAGTTTCAGGTTATAAAAATTCGAGCATAATTAAATTGGATCAGTTATTGTTCCATAAAAATCCTTCCAAACAATTATCGAAGCTCCAAGACCGAATGAAGCACATTAACGTATTTGCTTGCTCCCCTTGGGAATATCGCAATTTGCAGCCCGCCTGTGAAATTTTCCAGTATTTCTATTTCCTGCCAGGTGGCAATCTAATTCAAAAGCATAGGTCTGTTTAGAATCAACATTCCGCGAAATCTATAACGATTCGCGTCGACGCAAGCAAGATCTCAATCATCATGTTGTCACCTGCAGCATTCGCACCGTTTTCCTACCGGTTCCGGTTCCGGTTCCGCTGTCGAGACAAGTACGGAGTGAGAAGATGCAAGGAGTCGGTGTTCCGCAACGCCGGCTTGCTTTGGGGTTGGGGTATGAGCCCTGCATTTCTATTATTGAAAGCCTATCGACTTGCAGGGAAATTGCTTGCAAGGTGGTGTACTGAGAAGAGTTCTGATTTAATAGGAGCCTTTGAAGCAATAATAATAGATTAACAAGCTACTGACTTCCATATTATTCTTTATTATTTTTTATGTATGGTCAATATAACACAATTATTGATATGAACGAACGACCTGTCCATCAATACATATTCTCAAAAAATACTCGTTTGTATCAGCATCATAAATATTTATTTGTACTTTCCAATACCAATCATCCAATGGGAAGAATTGACTCTTGGTTGGATCATAACTTCCGTCTATCAATGCATAAGTAGTCTGAAATTGAAAAATATTCGTAGAGAATGATTATAAGCTCCCTCATTTTGAATTATTGATAAAAAAATATTGAGAGATTGAGTCTTATTCCCATGATTTGATAAGAATATGTTGTTCCAAAGAAAACTGTAATTTCTGTTTTGTTTGGGGTTCAAAATGAGGAACATTTTGGAAATAATAGGATGACAGAGATTGACTAATAACTTGACAATGTCTTACCTTTTTAAATGGACATATAAATGGTGGTTTGTAAGAATATATAACAGAAGAAAGAATAGTCCCTTTTTGTTTCAATAATGGGCAGACATCTTTGATTGTAAAAGAGGTGAAAAACTCACAGGAGTCCAAAGAATCTTTGTTGGCACATCTGTGGACCTTCACAATGGCCTAAAATATCAAAGAAATATCAATAAGTTATTTAAGTCAATAAAGGTGGGTACCTTAAGCCGTTCGACAATACGGGTGACCTCCAGGGTAATGTTCACATAAGTCACATGATTTCGTGTGGCTGTTTGTGGATTGCCTAGAATAATTGGCGCGTGTGGGGCCAGATCACAAACATCAGATCTATCTAGTATGATCTTATTTTGCATCTAACATAAAAAAAAATATTCACTGTACACAACAGGAGAACAGAAAACAAAAGCATTGTTCCATTTTGATTAATATTCTTATATACCAGTACGTATGTCGTATACACAAGAATAAAATACCATATTTTACGCTAATTTTTGGTAAAATTGCAACAAATTTGGGTTGAATCAATGCAAATTATACAAAATTATCAGAAAATCATAAAAAAACTGCATTAAAATCCATCAATAATTTAAAAATTGAGAAAAACATTTTTTAAGTGTTCTCTCTTCGGTCCGACTACTTTTACATTATCTCAACTACAAACATAAATATTTCAGTAATAGTTTTTTTGGGCTATTTTTAACTTTCAAGGCTTGCTAATGCAGCCATTACGTTAAGAAAACTTCAAATTTTCTAATTTGATAACAAAAAGTGCATATTTGAACTGTCCACTATTATAAATAATCTCAAAAGTGTAGAAGCTTACAAACGCAAGATAAAATGAAACCTCTATAATAATTATTTGAGCAAAATGGTGTTGAAGCTTCAGTATAATTCAAGATACAGGAGAAAGGTGTTTGAGAAGAAAACAGAAGTGACGTCTCCAAAACTATTAACCCTTCTTCCTGAATGAAAGAATAGTTTACAAAGGTACGAAAAAATTGTATTTATCTTTATAATAATTGGAGCAGGATGCAGTTGATGAATTTTCAGGTCAGGAAGTAAATACAGCAGGTAGAGGATCCAGGAAAAAATGGTAAGGGGTGAGACAACAATAAAGCTCCCAAAACTATGGATCTTTCTTTTTGAAAGAAAAAGTAGGTTCAACAGTATCTATCTTCAGAATTGAAACAGGATATCTAGGAATAAGGTAGCTCCAGTAGAGTTTTTGATTCAGTAAAAGGATGAATGAAAGGAAAAAATTTGAAATTTCCGAAACCGTGATCCTTACTTTCGGAGAGAAAAAGGGGAAAATGAAGTCTAAAAAGGCGGGAGCAGAACGGAGCTCAAGGTTTCTCAAGAAACAAAGTAGTTTCAGCACAGTCCAAAATTCAGCAATGAACTTCTTTTTTACTCTTTTATCAAGGCAAAAAAAAAGTATTCACCTTCATAATAATTAGGGCAGAAAGAAGCCCCAGCAGAATCCTAAATCCAGGAAAAAACTGGCTAAGAAGAAGGAGTGAAGCTCTCGAAGCCACAAACCTTCTTTTTGAAAGAGAGAACGAGGAGATAAGTTTACGCAGGCAGGAAAAAACTGTATTCACCTTCATAATAATTGAAGCAAGATGCAGTTTATGGATTCTCAGGTCGGAAAGTAACTTCAGCAGAGTCCAGGATCCAGGAAAAAGTGGTAAGGGGTAAGACAACAATAAATCCTTCTTTTTGGAAGAAAAAGCAGGTTCAACAGTATTTACCTCCAGAATTGGAACAGGATATCAAGAAGCAAGGTAGCTCCAGTAGAGTCCTTGGTCCAGTAAAAGGATGATTGGAAAGAAAAAATGTGAAGCATCCAAAACTGTTAACCTCACTTTCGGAATTAAGAAGGGAAAAAAGAAGTTTACGAAGACAGGAGTAGAAAGGAGCTTGAGGTTTCTCAAGAATCAAAGTAGCTTCAGCAAAGTCCAAGATTCAGCAATAAAGATTCTGAAATCACAAACCCTCCTTTTTTGATATAAGAGTGGAAAGGAAGTTACAAAGCAGGAAGAAAGTATTCACCTTTATAACTGGAGTTGACGGATTCTCAGGGAAAAAATTGCCATGAACAAGAAGGGGTGAAACTTTTGAAGCCATAAACCTTCTTTTTGAAACAGAAAAGGAAAACAGAAGTTTACAAAGGCAGAAAAAAGAATTCGAAACCTTCGCAATTATTGGAGTAAAATGCAGTTAATGAATTCTCAGGTCAAGGAGTAACTACAGTAGGTCCAGGATCCAGTAAAAAGTAGCAGGAAATTGAACAACAATAAAGATTACAAAATTATGGAACCTTTTTTTTTTAAAGAAAAGCAGGTTAAACAGTATTCACCTTCAGAATTGAAACAGGATGTCAAAAAGCAAGGTAGCTCCAGTAGGGTTCTTGTTCCAGGAAAAGGATGATTGGGAAGGAGATAAGTGTGAAGTTTCAAAAATCGTGAAACTTACTTTCCGAAAGAAAATGAGGAAAAGAAGTTCACAAAAGTAGGAAAAATGGTATCCACCATTACATTTGGAGCAGAAAGGAGTTGGAAGACTTTCAAGAAATAACCTATCTGCAACAGAGTCTGAAATCCAGAAAAAGGATGGTTGGAAGGGAAACATCATTGAAGATCCTGAAGCCACAAACCTTTGTTCTTTGATAAAAGAATGAAAAAGAAGTTACAAAAGTAAGAGAAAATGTTTTTACCTTCATATTTGAAGTACAATGGAGTGACGAGTTCTCAGGGCAGAGAATAGCCCCAGCTGAATCCAGAATAAAGTGCCTAGGAGGAAAAAAGGGATAAAGCTCTAAGTGACACAAATATTTTTTTCCGAAAGAGGAAAGAGGAACATAAATTTACAAAGGCCGAATTTTTTTTTTATTCACCTTCATAATAATTAAAGTAAGATGCTGTTAATAGATTCTCAGATCAAGAAGTAACTACAGCAGAGTCCTGGATCCAGGAAAAAGTGGTAGGCAATCAGACAACAATCAAGCTTCCAAAACTATGTACCCTTCTTTTTGGAAGAAAGACAGTATTTATCTTCATAATTGAAACAGGATGCAGTTGAAATATTGTCCAGAAGAAAGTTAGCTTCAGTAGAGTCCTTGTACCAGGAAGAGGATGATTGAAAAGAAGACAGGTGTGAAGTTTTTAATACCGTGAGGCTTACTTCCCAAAAAAGGTTTACAAATCCAGATCAAATACTATCCATCTTTATATTTGGAGCAGAAAATAGTTGAAGGATTCTCAAGGAATTAAGTAGCTTCGGCTGAGTCCAAGATTTGGAAAAAGAATAGTTGGAAGGAAGTTAGCAATGAAGATCCTGAGACCACAAATGCTTTTCTTTTTATAAAAGAGAATAGAAAGAAGTTACAAATGCAGGAAAAAAGTATTTACGTTCATAATTGGAGTTTAATGAAGTGACGCATTTTTAGGGTACAAAGTAGATCCAGCAGAGTCCTGAATCCAGGAAAGAAGCGGCTAAGGAGAAAAAAGGGATGAAGTTCTGGGAGACAGGAACCTTCTTTTCGAAAAAGAAAAGGGGAATATAAGTTTACTGTATTTATCTTCATAATAAGAATACGGTAGAGTTGACGGAACCTTAAGAAGAAAGGTAGTGTCAACAGAGACCAGGATTCAAAAAAAATGTGGTTAGAGAGGAAAGAGCAATGAAGCCTCCTGAACCACAAACCCTTCTTTTCAAATAAAAATGAGGAAAAAGAAACTCTCAAAGGCAGAAAATTAAATATTGATCTTCATAATTGAAGAACGATGAAGTTGTCGCATTCTCAGGACAGAGATTAGTTCTAGCATAGCCCCCGATTCAAGGAAGGAGTGGTTGAGAAAAGAAGGGTGAGGTTCCCAAGACCATCAACCATTTCGGAAGAAAAAGCGTGAATTGAAGCTTACGAAGGCCGTAAAAAATAGTATCCGCCTTAATAATTGGTGCAGGTCAGTGGTGGAGCTAAAACAACTTGATATTGTGCGGTACCAGGGCAGAATTGCAAGTTTCTCATGGAAGAAAATAGTTCCAGCAGAATTTAGGATCCAAAGGAAGAAGGGTTGAAGAGAAGACAGCAATACAAATTTTTTTTTTTTTTGATGAAAATAGATGATTGAAGAATACAAAGGCACAGAAAAATAGGATCAAACTTTATGTTGAAGGATTCTCAAGTGAGAAAGTAGCTCAAACAGAATCCAGGTTACAGAAAAAGCAATACTCCAACGATCTTCTTCTCTCACTAAATCAATAGCTCAAGAAATATGTGTAATACTACAACGAGCATCATACCAATTAGAACGTCTTGAAAACGGCTGCTTTCAAAGCAGCATTTGATCCGATGTTGGACATGATAACATCCCAAGAATAAAATGCAGGAATAAAAGTTGGGCAGTACTTAAAAAACGTCCATCAATACTTGCGGACTTGGTGAGGCAGCAAAGACGTCGAACAAAGAAGAAGTCACTTTACAGTGTCCTGTATCTCTTCAAATCAGCAATTTCGGCTGTATCATGGTAGATAGCACTGCTGCAGATCTATTTCGCTTTTCTATTCACAAGTTTGATCATCTGAGGCTTGGTTATACTGTACTGAAGATTCTCAGTAAGGACGAAATACGTGTCTACAGTTGCCGGAGTTCAAAATGATGATGCAGAAACTGATTACTGGGATTTAAATTTTATGAAGCACTCAGGTTTTAGTTTTCTAAGAATTTATCAAAGAAAATGGACTGACAAACGCTCAGAGGAGTTCCACAACGAGCACGAGCAGCAGAATTCGGAAACGTGCGGTATCGGTGACTGCTGGGACTGCGGGTATACGGTTCAAAGCGACAAACGATGAATTTGAGTGTTTAAATGTTGAGTTTTATTAGTTTAGCATAGACCACCAGAACTAGAAGCGTTGGATAGAACAAGTTGCAGAGTCTAATAATACAGTATTACACTTTTATTCTATAGAAAACACTTTTGGATGCAAATATTCTTATTTTAGTTGAGAATTACCGAAACAAAACCAGTTGATATTCTCGTACAACATACTAATATTATTGATAATAATTTCAGGTTCATCTTTTTGCAATAATTAATGAGCAACTGATAGATATGCAACCTTTGTATTACATTATAATATTTGTTCGCAAACAGGAAGTGCATTATTTTGATATTTTCCAGTTTTCACATTGTTCATTTGAGCAATTAGTGAGTATATGAGGTAAAATTTGTTTTGAAGTGGCAGGAAATGGAGTAAATTTAATTGTAGTATTACAATTCAAAGATTGATAACTATCTTGTGAAGTCCTTTGTCAAACGGCATTTCCGATATGTTATAATGTAAACAAATTTGTCTAAATCAGTTTACTACAGTAAAAAACATTCTTAGGGGGTTGATCTATACAATTTGTATGCAAATAGTTTCCAAAATTAATTCTAATATTTATAAAATATATTCGAAACTTTTCAAATGGTGATTATGGTGCCCCAGAAGAGTAGGTGGTTAATCAACAACAAACAATACCGCAACTGGCACCCTTCACACAAAAAACCACTTTACAGAAAGGGGTGTGTTTACAAAAAATAGTTTATAGATGTAGTGCTTTCTCATTTTCCATTAGAGGCTATTGTGTCTAGCCGTGGGGTACCTGCTTAGCACTTATTTATGTAATTTTCGGATCCCTACCCTTAAAATTGATAATAAATTAGGACGGGGCTGTTATGAATAGGTTTCTGATATGATGAATTACTAAGATGCATATAATTTTTCATGTACAGATCGATTTCTATCCATGTCTGGGAATTATAACGCTATAACATTAATCTCAATTTGATCCATTTGAAATATTTCTTGTGAATTTCAGTCACTAGAATTATTGATTGGCTTATGGAGGTGGTTTATCACTTAGTATCAAAAAGTGGGATACGCTTTATCCAACCAGAAAAAGAGTAAGATAATATAGCAAAACACATCCACAGGTGCTCACATAAAACTTCCTCAGAAATGTTTCAATTTGCCTCAAAACTTCAGCACATTTCCATCCGGCAAAGTAATATCCCCCGTTGTGCGCCCCTGGGATATTTTATTACTGTACAATTCAAATCGTTTATTTAGTTTTCAAGTTGCCACATGAGACTTATATTTCCAAACTCGATAAAAGAGTAAGAATTCTTTTAGCGTACATAAAATAAACAAATGTATACAGACGAAAATACGCTCGAAACGTTTCTTAGGGAGTTGGTTCTTCACTTTTCGACTCGCGGATACACCGAACTCACGATATTGCGAAAGAAAGCTTCGGTCACAAATACTAGATTATGATAATGTCTCTCTCGATGCTCCCGGGGATAAATCTTCCAAATAAATATTTTATTTGTCCTTTTCGAAGACGTTCACATTCTGAATCAAATAAGGTCATATCATTTTCAACTTACAAATACATTGCAGTTATAGAAGTGAAATTGGTTCTATTCCTTTTTTCCAGCGAAATTTTTGACTGATGATTTTTTTTCCGTTTGACTGATTGATTAGCTCTATCCTGATCGTCTCACATCAAGCTTCAAAATCATCAAGAAAAATATCCCTTCCATTACTAATTTTCTAAAGTTATATCAAACTGTTAGATAAAAAGTATTTTTATAAATTGAGCGGGGTGATTGAGAGCGTACAGTTTTAATTTCTGTTCTGGTGATCACTAAGAAAGTGGGCGCGATCCCAACTTTCCTTGTGGTGTATCCTCCATTAATATACATGGATACATAATTACATATATTTGACGACTGGTACAAAAATATTAATGTGCCTTATTCAAAACACGATTTGTATATGCCACACTCAGAAATTGGTCAAAGAAATGATTAATATTCATAAATTATTCTATATCTGCCTGATGATCCTACCAAAATAAGTAACAGAAGTGAAATTGGATCTACTTTCTTTTTTAGAAAAGTAATAGACATTTTTTCAATGCAATCCGAGATTCAAGGTTCTTGAAGTACTCTGACATGTGTATACTATTTTTTTTTTACAACGCCAACAATATTTGGAAGTTTGAATATAAATATACTTCGTTACCTATACGCTATGTCAGTAGCATTGTGCGCGGCACGAGCACCGTCCTGGTGGCGATACTTGGCATCTATTTACTAATATATTTAAAATCGTGACAATCAACAAATTTTGACGTACTCACGTAATTTGTAAAACTGGCACTCAGAATTAGCAGAAAGTTTGTTACAATGACATTAGTACTTTGATGAGGGTCTCAAGAAGTTGATTTACCTATATTTAGATCCAAAAGTTTAAGCAAAGGGAAAAAATTGGTACAAAGCTTTTATGTCAGCGACGAAGAAGAAATGAAAAATAACGAAGAAGATAGTAAAATTACGGGAGTTACTTTGTGCAAAACGCCTGGCACATTTAGTGATAGAACAAATCTGAATTTGTACAATTTATTGGTCGAGATATGTGTAAATTATTATAAGTGTAAACATAGTTTTCTACTTGACATGATAATACGTACGTTCAGGTGTACTTCTATATTTTCTGTTTAATTATTGTCTGGATATTGAATCGATACACAATATTAATTTTTTCCGTGATTTTAGATAACTTCATCTAATATTTACGAGTTATTTTTATAAATTGAAAATAATCTGTGTGACTATCATAAGAACTTCTTTATTTGGAGAATTTTGAATTCTTCATTAGGGAATCAGCATCATTCATGCCTGATGATTTAATATTTGCTTGCCAGATACAAGTTATCCGAAAACATCATTCATTTAAATAAGTGAAAATTCATTAATAAGGATGCATTCATGATATTTTGTCTTCAATCTATGATCAATGATAATATTGTTGAAATATAATTCTAATAATTCAATATTGATACTGTACAAACATTATACAATTTAATAAACACCAACTGCTTATTTTTGAAGTTCGCTAATATAATAATAAGTCTATGTTTTTTACATGATTGCTGTAAAAATTTATTAATAAAGGAAAATTAAGGTCGAAAAATTGTTAATATTAGTTGCAACTGCAAACATACAGCTGCAGTTTGCATATAAATTAACACAGAAAGTATCTGCTTCAAGACTGACCAGTCAATGATTTGGAATCGTCCAGCACAGTTGAATGAATATCATAAGAGTGCAAGGATTGATAGTTTGTACTATTGCATAGAAGCAAACTGAGAAGATAACTTTTTCACAGTTTCTTACGCCCATTCGCGATTCGGAAATGAATGAAATTTCAGTTCACCATTGCGCAGTTGTGTGTGCGAACATTCAGACACACAATAAATTAAACCTTGTTCCGATGATCTCCACTTTTTCAAAAGATTTTCCATATTTATTTGCCTCAAAAACTCAGTTTGACTTTATGCTCTTTTATATTTGTTTTGACCGCTCTAGTCAGTATTAGTGAAGAGCTTATAACTTCTACCGCATGGAGTCGCGTTCGTCGCTACTGACATAGCGTATATGATAACTTCTGTTTTAGTATGATGATTTCGGGTCTAATTTATCATTTTTGTGATGATATTGTAGCGAATTCAAGTCTATAAATTAGTCATTTCGGCTCTACTGGTGCTTAAAATGATTGTGGAATTATTTTACATTAAGAAATAGAAGTGAATATATTTGTTTTCCAGAAAATTGCTGGCACCTTCTAGCATTTTTCTAGAAACACCTAGACGTTTGCGAGAAGGACGTAGTAGGGAGAGGCCAACGATATATATTCGCTGACTGAGTGAGGAGATGATTGATTTTTTAGCAGAGTGACCTTATATCATGGATTGCTAGTGATAGAAATAAATTGTGTTATTTAAAATAAATCAACACTGACATAAATAATTAAAGTTGAGTTATAGTGTAGTATATAATAATCTTTAGTCGAAATTAGAATTGGTCATTGAAAATAGTGTTAGTTATTTAATTTATTACTTTGATGAATCATAAAAATAAAAAGTGGTGTTTGAAATCTTTTGCTTCCTAAATTAAAATAAATAACGTTACAATATAAAACAAACTAAATATTCGAAGTAATATTTAGCAACGTTAAGAAAGGTACGAACTCTAAATTCTATTTGAAGAAATTTTGTGTTGTCCAAATATGATTTTCCTTTTGCATACAATAAAAAATCTGACGTGAACATCATGTGATTTACTTGTACATCATTGGATATATAAGAATCTGTCAAGTAAAATGCGCTTCCAGCCAAGTCGGTTGCTATGGAAACAGAAGGGCCATTATTCTTATACTACAACATTCCTAAATACTGATTTCTAAAATTCTACGACTACCAACAGATATGATTTTATGCGCAAAATTAAAAAATAAATTCCTACTGAAGTGCACTTCCGGCTCAGTCTATTGCTATGAAAATAGTAGGCAATCATTCAGATGCTACAGCAGACTGAAATACCAAATTTCAATATTCTACACCAGATCGTTTCGAATTTATGCGAAAAATTCCAAAAGACTATCAAGTAAAGTACACTTCCAGCTCGGTGGATCTCAATAAAAATAGTATATGAGCATTTAGACGGAATAGTCGTCCTAAATTCTGAATTATAATAATCTACGTTCAATCGTTTTGGATTTATGCCGGAAATTCTAAAAATGTTTCGAATAAAGTGCTCTTCCGGCTTAGTCGATAGCAATCATAACGCAAGATGTACAACTAGGTATCATAAAAGTACCTAATACAAAATTCAAATATTTTACGATTGATTGTACAGAATTTATGCGGAAAATTCCAAGAGTCCGTCATAAAAAGTGCACTTCCGGCTCTGCCGATTGTCACAAAAATAGAAGATGACCAATTAGATGCTACAGCAATTTCAAATGCTAAATTCGAGTATCCCATGGCTGATCATACTGAGTTTATGCAGAGAATTGAGAAATAAAGTTTCAAGTAAAGTGCACTTCCGGCTTAGCCGATCGCAATCATAATGCAAGATGTACAATAAGATGTTATAGAAGTTCTTTATACGAAATTTTGATATGCTATGGCGGATCATTCTATATTTATGCAAAAAATTCATAAGAAGTTTCAAGTAAAGTGCACTTCCGGACTGGCCAATTCTTACAAAAATAGCAGATAACCATTTTGATATAACATCAAGTTCAAATACTGAATTTCAACATCCTACGATTGATTGTTTTGGATTTATTAGAAAAATTCGAAAATAGTTCCAGGTAAAGTGCACTTCCGGTACAGACGCTTGGAACCATAATGCAAGGTGCACAAATAGACTCTATACCAGTCTTAAATACAAAATTTCAATATTATACGTTCAATCTGTTTTGAGATTTGCGAATTACGCACGCGCGAACATACGTACCGAGATCAGGCCAAAAATAGTCAAAATAGATTTAGGGATGCTCAAAACGTATATTTTTATCAAAATCTCCATAGATGAATTTTGTCGGTTTCACAATACTACTTCGTGCGTGTGTGCGTAACTCGCAGATCTCATAAAACTGGTTTAACGTATAATGTTGAAATTTCATATTTAAGACTGATATAGGGTGTTGATTTGCACTTCGCATTATGGTTGCAATCGCCTGTACCGGAAGTGCACTTTACATGAAACTTTTTTCCAGAATAATGTGCCGTGAGATACTGCAATTCAGTATTTAAACTTGATCTAATATCAGAATAGTTACCTGCTATTTTTGTATAAATCGGCCAAGCTAGAAGTGCACTATACTCGAAACTTTTTTTGAATTTTTTGCATAAATCTAGAATGATCAGCCATAGCATATTGAAATTTAGTGTTTGAACTTGTTGTAGCATCAAAATAGTTATCTACTATTTTTGTATCAATCGGCCAAGCCGGAAGTGCAGTTTATGAATATAACAGACATTCAGAATTCGCGATATAAAACAATCAGTTTAATAGAAATGACAATATATGCAATGAAAATCTGTTGTCAAATTTTTTAATTTTGTTTGATATTTTACCATTCAAAATATTTTTCCCTAAGTTTCATTTCGTAAGCATGTCAAAAGCGACAAAATTGGATCACAACATGCTTTTTCATACAAATTTAAAATTAATTCTCATTATGTTGGTCACACGGTCCAGCTTTAATTTCAGTATTATTCAACACCAAATATACATACTTATCAAACCTCTTTGGGGCATGAAAAACAAAATTAGGCACTGAAATCTACGATTATCTGACGGTCTGAAAGTACAAGAAAATATTGTGAAGCCGACAAATTTCACATATCGAGATCTTGATGAATATATCCGTTTCAAGCATCCCTGTATCCATTTTGACTATTTTTGGCTTGATGTCGGTACGTATGTACGTATCACGTCTATACAATTCGCAATCTCAACTGTGTTGCAAAAGTGAAGCCAAAAATGTAATATTGTTAGAGAGAGAAAGTAACTGAGAGATAGGTTGAGGCGGGCCTATGTTTGTATGGAGTTAAATGGCTGGGTTCGGTTTATTTAGTATTTTCATGTGAAAATATATTGTAAAATGAGAAGAAAATGTTTTGTGACAAATTGTGATACTGGGTACAGAACATGTGGAGAGAAATTCTTCTTTTTTCGGCACCCAAAGATGATATTTTATTAAATAAGTGGCGAGGATATCATAAAACAATGCTCGTCTGGAGATGTAGAAGTGGAAAGAAATTATTTCAAAATTATAATATAATTAAAGTTTATATCAATGTTTCAAATTATTGAACGTATCTAATCTAATCTTTTAGTGAAAAATTCAACTTCAAGGTTTTCTTGAAGTTGAATTTTTGAAGAAAATAAAGAATATAAATATTTCTATTTATATTTTGAAATCAATAGAGATGTGATAATTGTTTACAAATTCACCGTACAGTATAGTATGGAATTGTTCAATTATGTGACAAATATATTATTACAGATACCGTTCAAATATTTCCGACTAAAAGAAAATGCATGTCCGAGTATTTTTCCAAATTGCCCGATATATTTACGCATCTTTAAAAAAACAAGGAAATCTCTTATAGAACAGGATGGATCTTTGAAAAAGCCCAAGTTGTGCAAAAAAAGAGAAAGATATTAAAATGTAGATAGAATTCATCTTCCATTTATTCAATTAAAATAATTTTTAATTTTTTAAAGAAGACACATAAACGCTAGAAATAAATTAAAATCCAAAGCAAAGCTTGGACTCAGTGGACTTGTAAGATTTTTTCGATTTGAAAATTATATCCATCGAAGAAAAACAAATTTTCATCAATGAGAATTTAGGGGATTTTTGCTAAATTTTTTGTTGATATTTTCTTCTGGTATATAAGAAATTGTTTGTGTGTATTTTCTCAATTTTATTACGCCCATTTAATATAAAAGATACATAAAATTGTTTATGTATCTGTTATTCATAATAAGAAAACTCTTATCCAAAGAAACGTTTATAAAACATGTTTCATAATAATGCACTTTTTCATTTACTTTTGCCCTTCATTTAATAAATAATAGAGTATTCAAAGTAATAAAAATATTGAATTTATCTGGCAATTGTTTTTTATTGAAAAAAATTCAAATATAATCTCATTTCTGTATATGAAGCATGCAAAGCTGGGCCCGCTCTCGCTATCTCTTTCACGTCTGCCGCATTACATTTTAGGCTTCATGTTTTCCAACTGAGTGTCCGCTCCTCTATCATTCTCCTTCGTGGTACGTATATATGTGTGTATGGGCGTAACTCGCAATTCTCAGAATTCGTCAAACGTATAATGCTGAAATTTGGTATCAAAGTATAGGATCTAGGATCTTGATGTGCACCTCGCATTATGGTTGCAATCGTCTGTACTGGAAGTGCACTTTACCTGATACTTTTTTTGAATTCTCCGCATAAATCTAGCATGATCAGCTGTAGGATACTAGAATTCAGTATTTGAAATTGCTGTAGCATCTCCTATTTTCGTCCCAATCGACTAAGCCGGAAGTGCACGTCGTATTATAGACTTTTCGAATTTTTCTCATAAATTCAAAATAATCAGTCGCAGAATATTAGGATTTTGTATCAAGCAGTTTTATAGCATCTAGTTGTATACCTTGCATGATGATCCTGATCGGCTAATCTAGGAGTGCAGTTTACTCGAAACATTCTTTAATTTTCCTCATAAATCCAAAACGATTTTCATTGAGATCGACTGAGTCGAAAGTGCACTATACTTGACGATCTTGGAATTTTGCGCATAAATTCAGAACTGTTAGCCGTAAAATCCTGGAAATCAGTATTAAGAAATGTTGTGACTTAAGAATGATGACATACTGTTTCCATAGCAACCGACTAGCCGTGGAGTAATGAGATGTTGTGTTTGATTATATATATCCAATGATGTACATGTAAGTCACATGATGTCCACGTCAGATTTTTTATCTTTTGGCTACTAATCGATCTTCAACAAAATGGAAAAATCTCATTTTATGTGCAGAGAAGACTGCAAATAATATTCACCTCCGAACACTCCCCTCTTAGTCTGGCGGCTTTGGGCTCTATAGATATGCATGGCCATCCACGATCCACGATGCAAGTTTCCGCCATCGTCTACTTTCTAACTCATCGAGGTAATGGAAAAACTTACTCACAGTTATTAAAAGTTATCGACAATGTATTACCTATACGATATCCCTATATAAATGAACTAGCATATTGACTTTGCGAACTAATAATATTGTCCAAAATCTTGCCTTTCTTTTTTATTATCCGAACGAAGAAGCAGGGAAAGCAGACAAAACACGACGAGACACAATGAATTTTCATTCATAAACAACCAGAAATGGCGCAGTAAGCAATAGCATTATGAGATTTTTTGTGCTGTATCTGTGGGGATACATAAAGGAATCCATGCGGGATCAATTTCTTTATGAAAATATACTTGAAATGATATTGTTTGCTATAAATGCAAAAATTGATTGTTGGTTGAAAGCTGAATCTCAGGTCAACTTTATTGAAAATGACGTGATAATTATGTCTGTATATTGAGGAGTAAACTCTATAAGCTTCCAGTTTCTGAACCTGTAATGTGTTTGTATTTAAGTGAAGGAGTACCTTTGATCGACATTCTGTTCAGTCGAATCATCATTAATAATTCAATATCTACGAATAATTCAGAAGCATTAACTCATAAACTTTGATTTATAATTTATATTGTTATATAATTAGGTGATTTTCGCGCATTATTCATCATTTTAGATACAGATGTGTAAATTCAAAATTCAATGATGGAATTTGTGAAATTTTGTTATAGTATTCCGAAAGATAAAAGATTGTAGCTTCAAATTCATATGATTGCTAGCTTCATTCTGTCATCGGATCAATAGGTCCTATAGAAGAAAATATTGAATTCTAGTCATGAAGACATAAATATTTCCTATTCTGTAAATTTGACGTATCGTATTTGCAGTACAAATAATTAGTCCATAGTAAACAATTGCGTATAAATCTCGAGTAATCGGAATGTTTGTCGTCTTTAGCAAAAAGCGATTTGCGTTTAATATTGTAATAAATGTGTTTTGATAAAACGAAGATAGAAACAATTAGCATTCCACTGCATTAGAGGTATACCGTTCATAAATTACTCAGACATTATCTAACACGTACTTCTACATGAAAAACTAAGAGCTGAGTTTCATGGCCTACTTATTACCATTCATATAAATCATAGCAGTTTAATTATTGCTCCGTTTTATATAAATTATTTTAATGGTTATTCTAAGTTGCATTGTGATGATATCTAGTTTTGATTTTAATAGTTATTTGGCTGCAAGAAGGCCTTATCTAATGAAATATGCCTACTTCTTCAGAGGCAGAACAGTATTTATCCATTTCCTCCAGTCCAAGGACACATAATCAAATCCTTGAATCCTTTTTTATTTAATACATAATCCGGTAGCACCTGATTCAAAAAACTTTTGATAGTCCAAGATGGAACTAATTTGTCCAAAATTGAAATTTGGGGAGCTTAAATACCCAATGGAATTGGCAATATTCCAGAATAATAAATATTCTGAAAGAGCGGTGAAAGAATCAAAGACTTGGCCATCAGTTACAGCTATTTATTTGCATACCCTCTAAACCCTGTAAGATATCAAAATGGGACGTATACAGAAATTTGAGTTAAGACTCCTGACCCAATCTCTGAAATTTACATTGTATAATCAAGACATATTTATGTATTGTGCGCATTCAAAAGGAACTCAATATAGCTAAGAATAAATATGCGTTTATTCTTTTAATAAATTCTATAAGTAATGCGGTAATTGTTGAGATATTGTTGATACAGCAAGTTAAAAGAAACAACTTCTTTCTAGATAGAAACAAAACACGTAAGCTCGTGCAGTGAAGCCCTTATCACTTCTGTAACGTTGAGCATGGCTTCCACATTATGCTAATAATAGCAGGCTGGCATTTAAAGTGAATTAAAACAACTTCTGTGCGATCATAAGATCTAAACTGTAATTTTTATTCGTGTTAGACCGTTTCATTTATTTTATTTTCTCCTTTTTCTAAAAATAGATCAAATAATTATGTTCTTGGATCTATTTGCGTGGAACAAGCCGATATATTTTTAAATTTAACAAGAATTATTCTCCGTCACAATTTCAAACACGGTATTTTACCTTAAGTCTGTAATATATTATTTTTGAGTATTGTAAATACCAAATGCTCTAATTGCCTTCAGTGTCAGAATCCTTCCCAGAATCAACTGCTTTAGTCTTTCTGAATACTGACATGTGAAAACTATTTAGTTTCGGTTGTAGTATATTTTCTTTGTCTTGGATTTCCTCTACATTCTGCATGTTATTTTCTCTAATGTTTTGAAATCAGTTCATCTTTGACCTCCATCCGTAAAAGGTAATCTTCTACGCTTATCCAATTGAGTTGACCTTTCGACTTGTTGAGTTTGTAGGTACCTGCTTACCGCATACATCAAAACCAACTCGAGTCGTAAAGTAATGAATAACAACTACACAAAATATCTTTGTCTTATTCATTATACACCATAACTACCTCAGATTGGTGAACCCGGCGTGATTAAATCGTTAAAGCGAGTATGGTTATTAAAGTATATCATTCTTCTTCTGAAAAACTATTCTATATGTAGACAATGAAGGGTACCGAGTAGATTTTAAACTATCGCGATTTCTATGGTGAGGTAGAAGCACGGCTGCAGTTAGTCGAAAGAAGTTTCAGATAACTGACAAAGAAATCAAATTCGATGCTGTTCTCACGTCACTCGATCCGATAGTTATTCTTGACCTTCGTGAGTTTCTCATAGTAACGCCTAACCTGAATCCCTACACCAGTTGCGATCCTAGAGCGGTGCGACCACACCGGGCGCCATCATGAAGAGGCACCGAAATCAACCGAAACGTGTGACAAACGACGATCGAACGGGCGCGCGAATCAAGGGCAAATTTTGGTGGAACGGGCTGCGAGGTGAAGTTTCGTCTGTAAACTGCTGCTTTAAGAATAAAGTTTCGTACATGGGCGCCACTTTTAGGACTCGCACCATCTAAAAATGTTGAAAGGACCTCCACTGCCCTACACCAAGCTGAAAGAAGCTTTGATCAGACGCTTCGGGACGTCACAATACTAGAAAACTCGCAAACTTCTGGAACACGAAGAAATGGGCAATTCTAAGCCAGCATTTTCTTTGACGAATGAGAGATTTTACAGAACCAGGGATCTCCGAGAGCATTCTAGGAATACTTTGGATGGGACAGGTGCCAAAAGACGTTCAGACTGCACTAGCGACGCAGGAAAAGATGGGTTTGGACGAAATAGCTGAATTCGCAGATGCAGTGATAAAAACATACAGCAGAAGCTTCTCAATATCTAAAGCATCAATGACATCTTCAAGCAGCAACAGCTTCAACTCCAACAGAAGCGAGATTTATATGTATAGAGCATCAGATCGCCGCTCTGACGTGAGAAATCTCGCAAATGTGCACCGAATTCAGACGCGCGCGCTTACAGTCAGGCCTCTTTCACACGGAGAGTCATATACGTGCAACCGAAATGCAAAGGGCTCTATGGAAACTTTCACACGGGGAGCAAGAACCTTCAGGCGCACGAGCGAGAGCCGTCAGAGCTCTTGCATTTCAAACCGCGTTTCTTCGTGAAAATGCAAGCGGAGTAGTGAGAGCATTCACACGGAGAGCGAAAACGGCTCTTACTCTCTAGTTTTTTGCTTCGCAGCGTTAAGTCCAGATGGATTTAGATATCGAATTGCTAATAAATGTAGTGTGGGACCGACTCTATACTTTCCCTTCTCAAGGAGCTAATCAAATGAGGCCAATGATATCCGAAAATAATTTGAGAATTTGTTACCATCCTGTCAAAGTTCTTGATGAAGCGTGACGAAAACTCCTGCTTCATCGCTAATTTGGTTGATGGGATGAACTCAATGCGTTTTGAAATGATGGCGTTTTTTCTCGTTGAAGATGGCGTCGATGGGGAAGAAAATAAATGGCCACAGCACACGTATGATCCGTTGTGTTTTCCACGTACTTGGCGCCTGATGCGAAAGCACTCGATCCGAAAAGCTCCCTGTGTGAAAGAGTGGCAAGTAGGAGGAAAAAAAGCTCTCGCTAGCGAGCAAGAGCCGTAAGGCTCTCCGTGTGAAAGAGACCTCATGATCTCGATCTCGGTCTTGCGGTCAATTCAGGAAACGCAGTGGGCAGTCATTCAAGACTGCCAGCAACGCGTACCCCACGTCACGCCGTCTATTCATGACAGATGCAGGGACGAAAAATCAATTTCTGATTGATATCAATGCCAATTTGTATGTCTACTCTCTCTCATTATTAAGAGGACGCCCGAATAAGTCAAAGTATTAGGAAGTTACCGCGACCAACGGCACACCGATAGTCACCTACGGAAAGGCTTTCATGACATCAAACTTTACACTACGGCGTATGTGTACATGGATAATCGTCATCTCTGACATTAACAAGCTTATAATCGGTGTCGACTTTTTATCACACTACGGCCCGATAGTTGATGCCAGAAATAAACAGCTGTTGGATCACCTCTCAAGACCAGATGGTTGAGTATGGTACGCAGTCTGTACGCACTATTTCGGCCACATCGGTATCCACGTTGATTCAGAAATTGCCAGATATTACGCGTCTAGATGGAACCACGAGAATTCGAATATATGGTGCGACTAAGTATTTCACGACCTAACGCATGGTACCTAAGAAAGTAGACGAATTGGATCCCTGTGGCGATTAGAGACGATTCAATTCCAGAACATATTTAAGACTTCACTCAATCATGACGAGGTAAGTCAATATTTTCAACTATTGACCAGGTGCGAGCGTTCAACCAAACCCCCATAGCAGAGAAGGAAAATCTGAAAAAAAGACCTCTTGCATCAAACCGATTCTGAGCAACGAAAAGCGAATTCGAAGCTATGTTGCAACTAGGTATTGCACGACCTTACACATAATGCCCAAAAAAGAAGACGAATGGCGTCCCTGTGGCGATTATAATTCCAGAACATATTGACGATTTTGCTCAATCATTGCGAGGTAAATCAATATTTTCAACTATTGACCTGGTGCGAGCGATCAGCCAAATTTCCGTAGCAGAGGAGGACATCTCAAAGACGGCTATCACAACACCGTTCGGTTTCTTCAAGTTTCCATTTATGACCTTCGAAGTGCGTAATGCTGCTCAAACATTTCAGTGCTTCATCGATTAGGTGCTTAGGGCTTGGACTTTTGCTAAGCGTACATCGATGACATCCTGGTGGCATACGCAACTCCAGAAGAGCATCTTCAACATCTTGAGGTGTTGTTCCAACGGTTGCCAAGAGCTTTCTGGACACACTTTGAGAACGGATTACTTTTGTCGAATTTTCCTCACTTTGAAACACCCAAACAGATGACTGGCTTTTATATTGGGGTTTATAGAGTTGAATCCACAATCCATCACCACTTATGATGCTGTACACGTTTTTAGAGTTGCCTCCGCTTGACCATATAGCCTGTTTATGATTTTTAGAAAAGTAAGAGAATCGTTGGGACTGAGGTCAGGACTCTAAGAAGAAGGATCTAATAATTCTACGTTTTACTGCTCTAAAAATTCATCGCCTTGAGAGTTATGTGCGAACTGGTATTGTCCCGGTAGAGGATGATTCGTCGTTCAGCTCGGCATTTACTTCCGGCAAAAAATAGTTGTATACCAATCGGCAGTAACAATTCTTTGACCTTGCAGAGGGATTGTTGCTATAAGATCTGATTTTGGGACAAATGTCGCGATTTCTTGACACACTTCGAAAACGAATGACTTTTGTCAGATTTGGGATACTCAATCATACGATTGGCGTTCATATAAGTGAATCCATGATTCGTTGCTCCTGACGATGCTGTACACATTTTTAGAGTTGTCTGCGTTGCATCGGCCTAGAGTTTTTTGACGCCAATTAACCATAGCTTCTTTCTGTTTTTTGATCAACAGATAAAATACTCTTGAAGCAAATATCTTTGAGTTGAGGTCTTTAAAATCCTGAATGATGCCTTAATCTCTCAATATATCACATTTCGATCTTAGTTGATGAGCTTGCACGCAGCATTGACATTTTCCGGAGTGACTGCCGTTTTTAGGAGATCTGTTCTTGGCTTGTCGCTGCGACTTATCCGCCCACGTTTGAACTGTCCATACCACTAAGAATCCATCGACTGATATGGTATTTTATCACCGGAAACAGAAACCAACTTGTTGATGCGTTTTTGTCAAGTTAATTTTTCTTGAAAGTTGTCAAAAACTCCAAATTTCCGACTTGTGGACTTTGGAAATTCGCTACAGCTAAAATATCATGAATATTGTACTGAATCTTTGGCTTAGCTTTCTGAATTTTGATACTTAATTAGAATTTTTTGTTTTCTAGAAATGCTTCAAAGCTTGATAAGAGTTTTAAACCAAATCGGCTCGACAGTTCAGACGTGGGATCGATGGACTGTCTGACATACACACATTCTCACATTTGTACGTCTGTGTCTCACACACACTGATAACTGGAAACGAAAGAATTGCGTAGTTACAAGTTGAAGTTGGTTCGTGTAAGTTTGGAAAGTTTTTACGAACAAGGCCCATTTCCTCGCTACTTGTGAACTGTTAGTTTGGTGCCAGCCCCGCTGCCTCTAGCTCTCGACACCCCATCTATTGAAACACTAGAAAAGAACAGAAAATGTACAGTGCTTCTTATTAAAACTAGAAATTTGACATGAGCTTTTTGTCTTCGGTACACCACACGTCTAAATTAATCATTCATAAAAGTTATCTTGCTAGAATCTTCTCAAAATCTGCAGAAGTAGTAAAATTTCCATTACGCATTTCCGTTGGCGAAATCCGAAATTCGAATATAAGGCAGCGCTGGAATTGTGGAGAGTAGGATTCGATTCCCGGTGGAACTGGAAGCAGGCATCTCGGCAACTCTGCAGTCGCAGCCGGATGCCTGATCGTTCAATTCCACCGCGCGAATTCCGCCCTCAATCTCCGTTCTATTGTATCATCTGTAAATAGGAGTAGATGCCGACTATGGAGCTGCGTTTCTACGTCTCGCATGGCATTCGATAGAAAAGCGTATGTGTACATGAAAGCCGGAGGGAATTTATAAATAGGCCTGTAATTCGTTGGAGTATTTCCACTCATATTACTTGCTTGAGATTCACAAAAATTAATCTGGTAATTTGACGAGAAGCTGTGATTAAACACCATCCATGACCTTTTCAGAAGTTTATTTAAATCATAAAGTTCAAAGATTAGACCACCTAATTCGCCAGATCAAACGAAAATATATTTCCAAAACAATTTAGTGAGTCCATCAAGCAGAAGTAATTACCAAAAATTAGAGCTAATTATCCATGGCTTCATACATTTGGTCACGGAATTATTGTGGGTAATTTCACACAAAACAGCGCTGAACTGAAAATAACATTATCTAATTAATAGCTACGTCGACTACCACCTGATTTATTCTTTTCAACGTTACAGAAGAAAGGCTATTATAGCAATAACTACACAAGTCGTATAGAGGTCTATAATCTCCTGCAACTTCTCCTCCAGTTACGAAAGGCGCAATTGATGCATTTTTGTCAGTTCCTTGAGGTAATTGTGTATTAAATAATCATTAGAGCATCGGAATAGACACCTAAACATGAAGAAGTACTTCTAAGTTAATACCATGGCAGCAAATGTGTTAAAATATAAGTTTTAATTGTGTTCTTGTTAACATACGTTTGCTAGTACAAAGTTACTAACCTTGTTAGAATTAGCCAGAAGGAAATCCATTTAATGCAAAAATAATGTCCTCCAAAATTATATTAGGGGTGAATTTACTATCTCTTATAAGATTAAGGACAGAAGATTATATGCATTTGAGCATTGGCTCATTCTGATGGTTCTTCAAACTGAAAAACTAAAATACTGGAAACTATTCCTAAATGTTCATTTCTAACAGCATCAAAACTAAGTAAAAGAATAGCATTTAATTGTTTACATACTCAAATCTTATTAATAAGCCTATATATAATTGAAATTCATGCATTCTCTACTTTCTTCATGACGTTTGGGATTGCTAACCATCTTCTTCAGATTAGATGCTTTGACCCACCCTTTTTTTACGTCTGAATTCAAAAACCACTTAACATCAATAGTTCTTTGTTTATTTGACAGTGTGAATTACAAAGTGATCAATTTTGAAGCTTAAGGCTACTAAATACTTTATTTCCAGGCATAAGGCTCCAAACCCCAATATTAAATTGTTAGAAGTATTCGTTTGAGGCAGCAATTGGTCCTGCCTTAGACCTTTGAGCTATTAAATATCTTATTCTTCACGTTTGAGGCTATAAATAATGTAATTCTGATACTAAATTCTATAAATTACATTATTAATAATTACACGGAGGGGAACCTTCTTCCAATATACTTTATTATCAAAAGTAGAGAGTATGAGAAGGTTTAACAGTCATCTGCAACTAAAAAATACAGTTGTCCACATAAAATGCTAAAAATCACTTTTTCTCTGGCTTCTTGAATTATAATAGTTTATAATATTTGTGTATCAAGGCCGTAAAGGTTATCTTTTTCGGTCGAATCTGTTGTTTGCGGCCGAAGCGTAGCTGAGGCTGCAATTCAGGTGAGACCAAAAAAGAACTGTAGGCCGAGGTGCACACAACGTTTTTTAGGCGATCATCACGAAATGATTCAAAATTACAAAATTTCATCTATTTATTTCTAAAACATTGCAATTGTAAATCTTAGTTGCCGCTGAAATTGTTTTATTTTATTGTCTTCTAATCAAAGTGACATTTGTAAAAAATTCGTATCAATTTCTTGAATTGCACGAACTATGAAGGTTGACGGAAGAATATAATATGTATTTCGGCGAAAACTATTTCTTAAAGAGTTCATCAAGCAGCCCATATAGGTAGGTATGAAGTGTTTATGAAGTAGTCTTTGACAGATCAGTCCCAAAAAGTAATATTTGACAGATAAGTCCCAAAAAGTAAAATATGACAGATTTGTACCAAAAAGTGAAACTTCACGGCCGCAAAAGGAGCCATAGAAACAACTTTTTTTGTTATGATCGCCTAAAAAAGTTATTTGTTCTAATCAACGGTACTTAAGAATAGTTTTTTTCAATTTGAGATTATAAATCACGATCTTGGGATGTTTTTGGTGCAGATTTTACTGATAAGGCAACAAAACTCTTAATCATATACTCATTATTTGCCACGTTCAAGATAACAGATTTATAAGCATCTAGATTATTTCATATTCTGTTCCTGCTGTTCAAGTCTGAAAATGACTCACCTAACCGATGTTATAATATTCTTTTTCCAAAATTGAAACAAAATGTTAACATTATGGTAACCAAGACATCAACAGAAAATCAATCTTTTCGGTACTAGTACTAAAAAGTAACCCAAATGAAGAATATATAATTTTTCCTTCATTTCTCCTTGTATGCACCAATTTTGAGATTTTTATATTCATATTTGTACTATACCTCTCGTGACATTAAAGGCAGTAAATTTAAATTTGCTGCGTTAGAAACCTGTGCAATTTCAGGTGGAGGACCCGGATCTTCAAAATCACTTTCATCACTGTTCTCGTCCATGATTTTATCAATAATTTTCTTACTTAAATAACAATTTTCACACTATTACATAAATCGTCTGTCAAAAATATTATTTCTTTTGTTGTCAATAAACATTTTGAATTGTCGTCTCCTTAGAAACCATAGATTGATTTTATTTAAATTATATCATTCGAAAACTGTATAACATGTAAATTTTCTTAAGTAACACAATTTAAAAAAAATATTGTATGCATCTTGTACAGAAAGCGCGTTTTCAGCACTCGCATGATTGCAGACCTCGGCGTTGCCTCGGGCTACAATTATCCATGCTTGTACTGAAAATATGCACTTTCGGTACTTGATACATAAATAACTATTTTATTCTGATTTTCTTGAGAACAAACCATGTGTTTTTCGTATTTAATAACATGAAGCACTCTATTCCTGAGAATAAAGATAAGAAATCATTCTTCTTCGACGTCTATGTCTACTTGATACAAAAATTTCAATATTAAGGGCAACAAACTATTTTTATAAAATATTCATTTCCCAAAGTTCAACCTGCAAACACTGATATTCATTTATACATTTCATTCAACCATATTGAAATATTTAAAGCTCAGAGCCATTTTTATTTCCGTTTTTTACTCACAAGGCTACAGACTACTTATTTTTCAACGTTGAAACCTCACAACATTTTTTTATACATTTTAAGCTGTAAGTGTAAATGGTCCCATCTTTGACTTTAAACTATAGAATTTTCTATAGTGAACGTTCGAGTCTCAAAACCACTTACTTCCCGATGAACAACATTATTACCTAATTTATTCAAATTTTTAGAAGGCATGTGTTCTTATTCATCAGAGATTGAACCAATTTTTTTTTCTAAAACAGAGTTCATCGAACACATTTTCTGACGATTTAGTTTACTGACAACTCAATTTTCTACGTTAAAGCCTAAATTACTTCATATTTTATATTTTCGGCTTTAAAAGATGGTATTTTTCAACCCATATCAAATTAAAAACTTCTGGTTCATAAAAGTTGGAGCCTCTCAGCTTTCAATACTATTTTTGTTCTTTTGAGGCTGCAAATAATCCAGTCTTAGAACTTGCGCTGCAAACCTTTTGATAAATTCAAGAAAATTCGCTGTAGCCCTTTTATAGAAATTTAGAGTGTCGCATCAATTAATTCCATATTTCAAAGTGAAAGCTGTCATTTTCGAAATGACAGCTGTCATTGACAAAGTGACAATTGTCATTGTCAATGTGGCAGTTGTCATTATTAAAGGGATAAATGGCGGTTATTTTGTAGTCCTCACATAAAATAAGTATTTTTGAGAATGATTTTTGGGGTCTTTGATTCATTGGAACATACAGTTCGACTTTTGATCGCCAGAAGTATAATTTGTAGATAGTAGCATGGATTTCATAAATAATTATTCATTTTTAACATCTACTAAGCTTATCTTCCCGAGAACTTGAAATTGACTTAGATGATTTGTGGAAGAAACAATTGACAATCGTTTGAATATCCTCTTTGACACTTCTACTTGAATTATCTCCACAAGAGCTTTAATTTGATGCTAAACACGATAGAGCCAAATTAATTATTTTTGAAAAACAATTGACGAACGATTGCGTGTGATGTCAAAATATGAGTGATAATAATTCTAGCTCCATATTATGATTTACATCTTCACTGTGGCTCAGAAAAATTTAACAAATTTCATAATAATTCGAATTTGGATGATAACAAGTGAACCGCTGATAATTTTGAAGAATGTTTATCATGAATGCTGTGCCAAATCATTCGTTTATAAAGTGAATGCAAAAAACTGAAAGGTTCCATCAGTAAAGTTTTGGTACTGGTTGAAAAAAGCTCATTTACGAACTTGGACCTAGCTTTTTGATGAAAAGCTTGAATATGAAATTTCAGTCAAAAATTCGTACGTGTTCTCAAGTTATCATGCTTCCAGACAGACCGACGAACCGATTTTTTTCAAAATTATGTTTTTCGGGATCAGTAGGGTCTAAAATGTGAAGATTCATCAAAATCTCGAATTGTCAAAAAATCAAAACCTGATTGCTATTTATAAAATTAGTAAAGTTGTTGGAGGATCCAGTGTAGTTAAGGTTGAATTTGAAAAAAAGGCCTTAAGCGATCCAAATTGTTCAAATGTTATTTATTTGAACATAACTTAGGACGTTTCGAGAGTCCTACTGCTCTCATCATCAGCTCAATATGAGTAATACATGTATACTATAGACTATATGTATTACTCATATTTAGCTGATGATGAGAGCAGTAGGACTCTCGAAACGTCCTAAGTTATATTCAAATAAATAACATTTAAACAATTTGGATCGCTTAAGGCCTTTTTTTTTCAAATTCAACCTCATTTATAAAATTACAAATTCAAACACTATAATTCTGAATAGGACTCTTATCGTATCCAATTCTTGATCATCAAGAATTTAATCACTTTCTTAGAAATCAGAGGTCATCAGGCACATTTTTTGCCGATTTAGTTCACTGACAACTCAATTTTTTACGTTATAGCGCATAAGTCATCTTACATTTTATACTTTCGGCTTCAAGATATGATATTTTTCAGGTATGGAGATACAAACAATGTTTGAGACTCTGAATTACTTCCATTTTCACTCACAATACTATAAACCAGTAATTTATAAACGTTTGAGCCTTTTACGTGAAAATGAGTTTGCTCCAGACCCCTAAGTAATAGAAAATTCTAATCCTGACGTTTAAGGCTTCAAATCCTTTATGTCTTGATATTCTAACTTTTGCGACTACAAATCATGCGTTTAGACATTTGAACATAATGTAATGTCAATTGCTTATAATTAAAATTAAAATCAGTATTTAATAATTGAAATTTAAATGAAAGTTTTATTCTTCTCAATATCACTAAACAACACTATATTATTTATGTATCACTTACTACTATCTTAAACAGAACCGCAGATATTTATTTTTCACTATTTATATACACTGATCACTTCACTGTTTGGTATTCATTATTCTAGATTCACCATTACACTATCTTCTCAAGTCGTTTGCTTGCCTCTATATATAGAAATATCATTTCTCGAATGTTCTACCACATTTCTGAAATATTGCTAGAGGCTTCCATCGAGCGGAGCGATGTGGTGCGGTACGGCGCGATGCAACGAGGACGAAAGGCTCCGCCCAGACAAGGTCACTTTTACAAACCTCCACATTCTCGCACGTTACAATATGAACATCTTGGCTTTTGGTATCAGAGATTATGAAGCATTCTTTGACGTCCAAATTTATCGACTACTCGTTTTTCTACTTTAAATATTATAAATCTCTTTTCATTTGACGTTTCATACTTCAGAATGCATTATATCTCTAATTTTGAGATGTTTGAATCCTTGAGTGATTCTTATTTTCATTTATCAAAATGCAAGTCTCCAATTTATAAACGTTGGAGCCTCTCAACATTTTTTTTGTTTGTTTGAGGCTGCAGATAATTCAGCTCTAGACCTCGAGTCATTTTTTCTGGATGTTTGAGCCTGAAAATCTCTTAATTCATGATAAACTAGGCTGCAGCCTATTTTATTCTCAAGTTAGACACTACAAAGCATGTATTTTTGAATTTGAGATTATTATTCATACATTGTTTGTGATAAGAGGTTGAAAACTTCTCATCTTTGACTTCTTCACTTATTTTTCACATTATAGGTCTTATTCTTCTGGTTTGAGGGATCAATTTATTCTATCATCTAGGGTCTGCAAACCACAATAAATTTGTTTTTCCCAAGATAAGAATTATCTCGACTTTCTCTCCAGACAATATTTCGTTCTTGCTCATGTATTTTCGATATTTGAGGTGAAGGACAACTTTGTTCTTAATATCAAAATGTATAAACCACTAATTTTCGAGCTATGAACAACGCGATATCCTATGTTTCCTAATTTTGAGAGTACAAACTACAATATCGAAACATTTATGGCTCAGAGTCAATTTGGCTCAAAATTTTATAATCGTTGGAGCAGATAAACACTTTGTTGGGACTAAATTGATTCAACTTTGACCTATGAGTCATCAAAATTTAGTTTTTGACGTTTATTATTCAGACGTATAGGATCACAAACTACCTATGTATTTTTATCATTAAAACTCATGAACTAATTCATTCTTGATATTTTTCTGACGTCCGAGTCTTGAAATCAACTAATTGGAGGCTAAAATATATTTTGTATGACGTTTTAGACCACAAAATACTTTATTTCTCGAGTTTATAAATACAAAATATTCAATTTTCCACTCGTAAGTCCACAAAGCACCTAACTATAAGCTTCAGAGCCTTAAAGTATTTTTTTCTCGTTTGAGGTTGTAATTGACTCTATTTGAGCCATCAAACATCAAATTCTCGATGTTTGGGGCTACAAACAAGAAAAAATGGGGAAAATATGTGATTACAAGCGATAATATCAAAAAGTACAGAGCAAGAGCTAAACGCAGACTGATATTCACTTGCGCGGAGAGTCAGTGTATCAAAATGACGTGAAGAGGGGACTTTTACTTTGCTGTTAAAAGGGGTGCTCGTTATTAGAGGCTTCAATTTTTATTGTGCCAAATGCTTACTAGATCCGATTTTGTAATACATGCTTTTAGCAATTAATGCTTTAACAAGTTCAATATCGGTAGTAGTTAAGATACTTATCGTAGTGTGTATATATCCTTTCAAATGACTCTTTTTTTCCCTTTTGATGGAGGCGAAATTGATTACGAATATATTTCAGGCTTTAGGTAGTTCCCAGTTGATATATTCAAATATTAGTGTACTTAATCTTATCCTTTCTGAATGGTACGCTATGTACAATTTGCGTATTTCAATTTAAATGAAGTATTAAAGGGATAGAATTTCAAAGGTAAATCTAAAACGAAAAGCATTACCCATTTGAGAAGTGCAATAGTTCACACGGCGAGTATAATTCCCAGATCTCTGTGAAGCAGAGAATTGATTTTAAGTGCTTGGCAAAGCTAACTCGGCAGTAAATTGCTTTAAATTTGCTTCATTGGAACAGAGGAAAATGTAGAATGTATGTGCACAGTAGTACATGCATTGTGGGTGCATTACTCTACGGGAATATTTAAATGCCAGCCACTTTTAAGTGCCCCTCTGGCCGCCGTATTCATAAATCCCGCCAATTATGCACATAAAATGTATAACCGGTGACGTGGATCGATATAACCTAACCTATAAATGGCGGCAGGTATCTGCGTTGTAATACTAGCGCCATCCCTCGCCAATGCTTGGAACTACTGGCGCAACGATCGCGGTCTCACGGCTCTGCAGTCTGGTTTTAATGAAGCGGGTGGCTTTAGATCCATGAAATATAAATGGGCTTAACGCTCAATTCGAACATTATTTTTCTCGTGCTATTTGCTTGCTGTCTCAATCTGATTCCCTTTGAAACACCCTTTGTGAAAAATCTCCGTTTCTGATCAATGCGAACTTAATTTATACAAGAGAATTTCTCATAGTTTGAAGCTCGATTTAGCATCGTTTCGGAACTTTAATACTTTTTGTCTTGATTTTTAATCATCTACATCCTAATATCAACGAAAATTATGATAAATAATTCATCTGCAACATTGGCACGCCTTCACAAATCTTGTGTGGCAATACAACCAGACAAAAATTGTGGGAAACAACATGTTATCTCTGCTGTCATCATCTTGTAGAATGGTGCACAATATTCTAATATGTTTACTTCAATATTCCAATCATTATTCTGACAAGTTTAATGCAATCGCATGACTGGGTGGCTGAGTAATAATTTAAAAATTAATTAAACTCCGATGGGAGCGTCCCACCGTCCACCAAAATTAAAATCAAATTGAAAAATTCACACATGAATGCTCCTTAATAATTCTGCTAGTAGTATCATTGAAACTAACTGGACATAAGCAGACTGAACGTTCGACAAGGGACCGTTAACATGAGAGTGAATTTGGCTGAGGGTAGCTAATGCAGCGAAGGGTTGCACTACTTGCACCCTGCTGAGTACAGCAACAACCCCAAGGGCTGTCGCGAATTAAGATGTATGTTTGCGAATACTTCATTCGGTTAAGTCTATTCTCAAACAAATATAGCGTACAGTTTCCTATCAATCGGTGACAGTTGTAGAAGAATGGTGAAGGTATATTATAAATAGGATTTGATGCTTGTTGTTGCTTATTAATTAGGTCTTTTGTAATTGAAGCCACGAATAGAAAATATTAATAAAAAGCTAATGAGAATATTCTAAGAGTCTATGAAGTGCTAAGATAAATAAAAGTATTCACAATTTACATTTCATTTATTATAAAAGATTTTGCTTTTACTTTAATTAAATCTTGGTTAGCTCAGAGACTGTGCAAATAGATTTTCTGTTTGCAATGAAAGAAGTACTGCAGGGTAATGCTATCATTTTAATTTCTTTCCGTTCTATGTAACCAGATAGCTGAATCTTCCTCAAGTGTTCAGAAAACTATTGGATCATATAATTTGTGCGTCAAGATGTAGAATTGAGTTAATGTTCGTGGAGTTTGAATTTTGATCGTGAACTCTCAAAACAAATAGAAAAGTTTCCACCCCACAAGTGAAGAGATAATAAAAATATTAATGACGAAATGCACTTACTTTTGATGAGAGATTCGCTTGACTTTGAGCACAGGATGTTCAATGTATTCAGCATAGTACCAGCTTACCTGAAACAAAGAAAACGCTGAAGTAATAGAACAAAGATTTGTTTACGAAAGATCGTATGATCTTTATTTCAAATTATTTTTTAAGTCAATATACTATATCTAAAGTTACATAGTTACTAGAAGAATCAGCAATATTATAGATCCCATACAAAACAAAAATGTGAAAATGGGAGCAAAGTCCAACATAAACCCATTAGCAGCCAGCGTCCTCTTTTGACGATACTTTGTGAATATTTCCTACAAATCTGCTGATTTCATGAGTAGTTTGAATTGCAAACGTCAAATATCTGACAAGTGTCGTTTTGACGTAGGATGTAGTGGCTTTGCGATTTAATTTTGCAGTATTAGTGCTATAAGTCTTAAAACTTGTGTACATGTTGAGTTCCTTGCTATCTCATAATATTCCATTTATATTATTGTTTATTGTTAAGGTAGGTAGGACGTCCTATTATTTTCATGAAGCTCATGCAGGTAAATTACATTTTCAATAAATTTCGAGGATGTATTTTACATATTTTTAGCGCATTTTTTGAAAAAAAGAGCTATTATATTCACTTTGGCTGTCTGGCTGGCTTGCTGCCTGGCTGGCTGGCTGGCTGGCAGGCTGGCTTGCGTGACGCTGAGATCTCAGCAACTATACTATTTACAGACTTGAAACTGGTACTAAATAGAAGCTGCTGTTTCGTAGGTTTGCACAAATTGCTTTAATTCAAGCTCAGTGATTGTGGAAGATTAAATTATTCAATTACTTGTTTCAAGTGAAACAATATCCATAGATATCTATGACATTAGGGATATGACAACTAAAATTTATTAAAGTAGATAAAAATTTAGTTACATCTTTCGCCGTGGGTGTCACTATTATTATGTACAGTTGTCAAATCTGTCCGGGATTCATTCAATGACTTGTTTGACGCGAATTTGAAGCTTATTAGAATGAATTATTATTATTGGATGGACATTTGTTCACTTTTGGTGTATTTTTTTTTTATATAGCTTTGTTGAAGATCAAATTATCATTCTAAGGTACAGCACTTGACCTCCTTTCAGTCAATAACTAAACAATGAAGATTAAAAGGTATTTTTGAGTTTGTAAATGCATAAATTATGTACCTATCAAATAGCCAACTTGAAACTAGTACTGAATGGAAGCTGCTGTTGCGTAAGTTTTCCCAAACTGCTTGATTTTAAGCTCAGTAACTGTGAGAAATGGTAATTTGCGAAATCTCTGAAGTAACAAGCATTCATGAGCTGTTAGAAATGCGCTTACATCATCTAGATGATTCTACCATTTTTTTATGAACAAATAGATTTTAATGATCTATACATGCTTTCAGAATTATATTATAATAAATAGACTTTTTTAGTTTTAATTCTGTATATTTATTTTTATTTTTGACGTTTGGACTCTCTAACCGATAGATAGATTTTATTTCCTCAACCGAGGACACTGGGCATTAGCAGCTTTCTATGATCATTTGGTTATACTCCATTTTATTGCATCTTTACAAACTATGAATCAGAAAATCTTCCTTATTCTTGAACAAGTCCTTAAATATGCTTTCTCTGAAGAAATAGAGGCAAATACTTTGGCTCTACAACCTGAAGTAGATGAACTCACAGACGAGAAAAATGTAAACGATGATGAACTGGCTGCACCTTCAATTTTGGACATTGCTTTCAAAACGTCATTTTATTGACAAACCCAACTGGCAGAGAACTCCACCAAGTTATAATACTCGGTCCGCGGGTAACACAGCTAAAAAAAAAATTGGAAATTTACGTCAAGATACGGAAAACTGTTCTATATTAGAAACATTCGGAAAACTGTTTTCCGGAGGAAAATTTGAACTTGAAACTATACAAATAAAAAGGTTTTTCTAGTCTCTGCGGCAGATATGATAATATTTTCGGGATTTTTGAAATTTTCCAGTTATCACAGTCTACCTCTAGACAAAATGGACTAAAAATGGGCCAATAGGGGAATTAACCTGTGTATTACCAATAGGAAATATGGATGAAATTTAAATTTGGTTCAAATATTTTTATTGGCCGGACATTTGTACTAAGCCATCATTTTGGTAATTAATATCTTTTCAATTGCTTAAAATTAATAAATAAAAATGCAAATCAAGCGAGGGAAATTAGAAGTTCTAAAACTTAACACCATTGGTTAAAACGAAACGAGACGTCAAATACTATGTCAACAAGTGCGCACTGCTTAAATTTATATGGCATTGCAGGCTTTTGATTGGAAAACATAGTAATAACGAGTGTGTTGTAAATTCATTTATTGTTCAAGTGTAATTTCAGCAACCTAGTGAGATTATAAATCATTAAGGACAAAGTGGTTTTGTAAAAGCACAATCGTATAATCTGCCAAGAATAGATCCATTCATGATGTCGTCTTATTTTCCTTCAAATCCAAATTTTTAATATGAAAAAAATCTGACGTGAACATCACGTAACTTACTTGTACATCATTGGATATATATATAATACGATGTGATTTTGTGTTTGATCATATATATCATTGGATGTATATATATAATCAATCTCAAAATCTCATCGTTCTACAGTAAATCATTTTGGATTTACCTGAGAGATTCTAAGAATCTGTCAAGTAAAATGCGCTTTCAGCCAAGTCGGTTGCTATGGAAACAGTAGGCCATTATTCCTATACTACAACATTCCTAAATACTGATTTCCAAAATTCTACGACTGCCAACGGATCTGATTTTATGCGCAAAATTAAAAAATAAATTCCCACTGAAGTGCACTTCCGGTTCAGTCTATTGTTATAAATATAGTAGGCAATCATTCAGATGCTACAGCAGACTGAAATACCAAATTTCAATATTTCACATCTGATCATTTCAAATTTATGCAAAGAATTCCAAAACACTGTCAAGTAAAGTGCATTTCCGGCTTGGTGGATCTCAATAAAAATAGGATATGAGCATCTAGATGGTAAATTCGTCCTAAATACCGAATTCTAACATTCTACGTTCAATTGTTTTGGATTCATGCGAAAAATTCAAAAAATGTTTTGAATAAAGTGCTCTTTCGGCTTAGTCGAAAGCAATCATAATGCAAGGTGTACAACTAGATATTATAAAAGTGCTTAATACAATATTTAAGTATACTACGACTGATTGTTTAGAACTTATGCGGGAAATTCAAAAAGTCTGTCATATAATGTGCACTTCCGGCTCAGTCGATTGTTAGAGAGATAGAAGATGACCATGTAGATGCCACAGCAATTTTGAATGCTAAATACTAGTATCCTATGGCTGATCATTCCGAAGTGAAGTGCTCTTCCGGTACAGACGATTGGAACCATAATGCGAGATGCACAAATAGACTCTATACTAGTCTTAATTACAAAATTTCAACATTATACGTTTAACCAGTTTTGAGTTTTACGAGTTACGCACGAACGCACGTACGAACATACGTACCGACATCAAACAAAAAATAGCCAAAATGGATTCAGGGATGCTCAAAACGGATATTTCCATCAAAATCTCGATAGGTGAATTTTGTCGGTTTCACAGTACTCTTTACTTTGTACAAGTAAGTAAAAACGAATTAAAATAAAGTTTTAGAAAATATCACGCCTAAATTTTTAATTCAAAAATTTTGAGCTGGGACAAACCGATTTTGAGTTATTAGCAAAAAACTTCGAAACTGAACCTTTAAAAACCTTCTTTTTCCCGGCGGCATAGTAATTCAACTTTTGGCTGCTATATTTCAATCAGGGGACCTCTCCTATGACATTTCTGGAACAATTGGTAATACACAGGTCAGTCGAAACGATGACATTGTTGTCAGAGAATTTAATATAGATAGTGTTTCATCAAGACAAGATTTCTCGTCTTAATGACCATTTCTTGTCTTGTCTTGCCTATTTCTTGACGACGCTTTTTTTGTCTTGTTTCAAGAATTCTTGATATTTCTTGATCTTGAAATTTAGGGGGAATCCCTTTTCTCTATTGTTTTATCGGATCCGAACACTTAGTTTAACGTTAGTGTCTACCCTTCATCCTTCCTGTCAGTTATGTTATGAATCGATTCTAGCAACATTTTCCAAGATTGCCACCAACAGAAATAAGTGAGAATTCTGTCATTCTCATGTTTTAATCAGTATTTGCAATTATGATTGTTATATGATATAGCAATGTTGCTAAGAATCAACAACTTTCTTAGAGTATTGGGAATTCTACCTACACATTTCTCTTCTGCATAAACGATTTTATCACCGGAAAATGACGACTTATGCTTTCGATATGTATACAATATTTGTTTTAAAAATCATAGTCACCGATACTTTTTACTCCCCCGACCTGTGTATGATAGTAAAAGTATTGAAATTGTGATTATTTGATAGTTCGAGACTCTGATGAATTTTCACATTTTAGACCCTACTGAACCCAAAAAAAATAGGTTTGAATGAAATCGGTCGGTCTGTCTGTAGAGTATTATAATTTGAGAACTCAAATTGAAAAGCTAGGTTTGAATTTGTAAATGAGTTTTTCAACTAGAAAATCTAGAAAAAAAAGTCTACATTTAAAAAAATACTTATATTGTAAGGACTTGAATATGGCCGCTATCTGTCACCATAAGATGGCAGCTGTCATTTTGACAATGACAGCTGTCACTTCGACAGTGACAGTTGTCACTTCGAAAATGACGCTGTTACTTGGAACTGTCAGTTTGACAATAACAAATGTTACTTTGAAAGTTGGTATGATACTCCTAAATTTATGAAACAGTGATGAAACTGGCCCTGAAATGTATTGTCGGGAAAAAATTGTGATGACCACAGCAGATTTCATTATTCCAGTAATAGATTAATAAATATGCAGATTTAAAGAATCATTGTCAAGATATCAAGACTTCTTGACAAGAAGTCTTGATTCTTGGTTGTACTTTCTCGTCTTGTCTTGGGAAATAAACGATACTTCTTGTCTTGGTCTTGTCTTGATTTCAAGACAAGATCAAGACAGGATCAATACTATTTCTTGATTCTGGTGAAACACTAAATATAAAAACGAAAAATCTCACTTCAAGAGTATCTACAGATCAGAACATGACATCTTCCTGAAGTCTATCTACTCTGAGCTTTAACGCCGAAGAGCCCGTTGCCTTCACGTCTACAACCCGTAGTCTTCTTGTCACTACTCCTGATGTGATCTCGCCAGAATTATTAAGGCCGTCTCCAAAAGCTCCGCCAAGAACAAAAAAAAAAACAACCGAATAGACACCAGATCAAATTTGCTTTGCATTTTGACACACCTACCAAAGATAAAATAACTGCCATGGAAGCCAGTAGAAAGATAGAGAATGTGAAAAAGCGTGTTTTAAATGAGGAAAAGAAGAAGTCTGAAGAAATGAAGAAGGGTGATAAGAAAAGTGAAGTTGATGATGAAGATTATGAAGACGGAGAAGATGCAAAAATATTTTTTTTTGCTTGTGTTCCCTTGAGCCCTTTGCCAATAGCAAATCAAAAAGTAAGTGAGTTCAGTGCCTTGAATGCCAATATAATGATATCTTCTATTTACCAAATAGTCCTAATACATAAGTGTCACAGCTTAATATCCGTCACAACTCACTTCGAAACTAGGAGAACTGTGAAACGGGGAGTAACTTCTGTTTTTGTAGATTTGCTCAGACACCTTATAACTTTTATTTATTCTGATGATTGTTTCTCAAACAGAATTAATTGAGTTGACTCATACAGTTCATAGATACAAAATGTTTCTTGACCAAGACAAGAAATATTGGTTGGTGGTAAGATTATCACAGCCCCCATCGGCCTCTCTTATATTCAAGTTTCTATGGGTAACTATAAAAACTGCGACCTTTTTCCAAACTGTCTCTACGAATTAGAATAGAACCTCTAGAATGTTTACATACACACCATCAATTATGGAAAGTCGTTATTCTATGTTAAAACTATTCAGAATGAAATTATCCTTTGTTTTATTGGCGTCAACACAGAATAGTAATGCCGGATACTAAATACATGGAAGAAATATTTTCTGCAAAGACACTTTGATTATAAATGAATATTTTAGTTCACCCTCACTCCATCCCATCAACTGTAACTCCGTCATCCTTGATTAAACCTCAAATATTCTTGATAATAATACCAATAGCCCACATCTGTCACTTAATAACAAATCCAAAGACCTATATAGACATAATGTCATTCCCTAAACCAGTGCCCGGAGACAGTTCGTCCTAGGGTTACCAACCCCAGTATTGTATAAAAACTACCATTAAGCGAGCTCCAAACATTAAATGGGGTGATTAACAGAAATATTTTTTCTTAGGTATGTGGTTTCAAGTGAAGATTTATATCTACATATTTTTTCATAGAACTGTTGATGACATTTTCATTTGACCGCAGCTATAATTTGGAGACAGGGTTCGTACGGATAGCTAATAGCTCATTTTTGATTGAACAAATCAACCCCTAATAAAAAATCTCGACGAACTAAATGGCCGGCATCTCCCTCCGCAACAATGACATCCAACCTAGCGGCTCGAGGCTCAAATATCAAAGCAATCTACGACTATAACATGTGCAGTCAAGGCTGCATCCACCAAATAATTAGTAACAGCAGATCGTATTGGTGAACAAATGGCCTAAAGCAAGCACATGTCATATCACCAACCCTGATTGTGTGTTTGGGACTATCAGGGGCGCAGATTGGTACACACGAAAGAAAAGTCACGATGCTTGTTTACCTTTAATAATCTATAGTGGATTCTGCAGGATTGAGTATTTATTGTAGTGAAAGAGTAATAGTTCGCGAACATCTACATCCCTGTAATAGTTATTTCTGAGAGCAATAATTTTGTTCTACGTATGAATATTGAAAGTGCAACCCATAAACCAACAAGATTTAATTAGACCATTCCCAAGTTATGGTTTAATCCACAGCCACCGACATCGCACTGTTTCATCCCTCTCTCCGACATCTATTCCACCCTAAGTTATACCAGGGGCGGTGAACGGTTCACTGTATTAAATTTATAAATATATTTGTCTCGAGAGACGCTTGCTTTCCACATATATCATAATTACACAAAATTGGATTAGAAGTCGACGACGTCTGGATTCGATCATTGTATCATTGATATTTCCCTTCATTTTTCTCACAAAATTGTGAAATTGAATTTTACGTTAGACTTGGTTGAGTGTTACAGGGGATTTATTATCTACTAATGTTTTATTGTATCCGATCTAGCTATAAGTGTCTGATAATCCGATTGAGATAGAAGTCAGTGTACTGGAAGGCAGAATCATTTTTATGGTGTTATTGGAATACATTTTTCGAGATATGAATCATACTTACGTTTTTGCAGCCTCAAATGGTAATTGTTAGGGATCCATTACCCCAGAATGTATAAGTAGGGTCCCTGTCAATCATTTTATATTCAAATTTGATTAGGGTATCGTCCTAAAACTTGGAATGATACTAGAGCTTGATTGTGAATAGCTTGTCTGAGATACTTTTAAAATACGCAGAGAAAATTAGGGCTCTTATGCTGTATTATCTCAAGGCGTGACTCTTAGTTTCATTATTCTGATACTATTATCCTGAAACTTGATGTGTACTTGGAGTTTAGTTGTAGACAAGTAGATTGGGTTTTGAGGGTTGAAAAATTGAATATTTTGGAGCTGCAGAACTGTGAGATCATCCCTCTATGTTTTCATTAATAGAATTTATCACCAAAGTATAATTGGAAACAGTAATCCAATTGAAATAGGATACCATGCAAGGTCTTGAAGGTTTTCAAATGATCTATCTACCTTTGAGAAGATGGTATCTACCTCTGAGACGACTAAGGGTGTGATAGTCGTAAGAACTGAGATGAAAGCAAGTTAGTCTGACAAGAATAGGTGACACTCCATCAATTTTTTATCATCAAAGGTAGTTTGATAAGCCTTTTAAGCAGATAATTCTATAAATTAACAGTTACATTCAGGATTCATGGGGCAGTTAGCAGCTGACAAACTGCCATTGAGGAGCATCATTTTGTAACTTGGGTATACACCCTACATCTCAGGCAGGGATCGGTGCATCGGTTTTTTATGAAATTAGAATTATTCTACTTCAATATAGATCAAGGAGTTGATCCTATCGTTATTAAGTTTTAGTTGATGAAGGTTTGGTTCAAACGATTGGAATGAAATCGCGGTCATCCCTCCATATGGTTTTATATTTTCAACGCTGGAAGCTTACTGGATTCATAAATATGGTTTTGTAAAGATCAATGTATGAAAACAATGTCGACATAAAGTTTTCTTATAGAGAGAACTTGGGGCTACAATACTCTTATGATGAAGATGGTTGCTTTGACCACCTAAACGTTCATCTTCTTTCTTCTTCTTCTTTGGCACTACAGACTGTAGAAGTCCCTGGCATGATTTATTTGTCCTCCTCAATATAATTTGTCCCCGGTATCTTATTTTCGTTTCTGTCATATCCTCAGCTACATTAGTTCTCCATCTATTTTTTGGTTTGCTCTTTGATCTGCTTCATTGTAGAATATGTTTATATATCCTTTTAACCTTGTTCATTCAGAATCTGTACCACCTGAGTCGTTGTAGTTTTATGAATTGTCGATAGGCGAACATCATCATAAAGTTCGTATTACTCTGTATTTCTTTTTATACGCCATTTATTATTTTCGTGCGTTATCCAATTTCTTGCTATTTGTCTTCTCTCCACACACTATCACTGGTCCCACTAATGTTTTGGACATCTAATCTTGGTGGTTCTTGATACTAGTTTACTTCGGAATGAGTTGCTGGTCGTTTAGTAGCTTTTTGTTCCTGCTGCTATTCTCTCAAGTATATCATCTGATTTATTATGTCTTGAGATTATTAAGGATCTCAAGTAAATGAGCTCTGATACCTGCTCGAAGCCTCTTTCTTTTATTGGGTGCTGTGTGCATGTGGCCTGGTTTTTACACATACATATTATTTTTGTTCTTGCTTCGTTGACTATTAGTCCCAGTTTCCTTGCTTCGTTTTCTAGCCTTAACTTTTTCTTTACTTGTTTCAACTCTATCCAGGTCGTCTGCGTATTCTAGGATTTGAACTGCTTTTGTGAACAAAGCTCCTGTTTACTGATCCAGGTTGGCCTTTACTATTGCTGTTTGTGAAGCTATGTTGAATAACAGTAAGGTCAGTGCATCTTCCTGACATAATCCATCTTTTATCTCGCATTGTTCACATTGACTACAGCTCTTGTTTCCCTTATAGTAATTCTTGCCAGGTCAATAGGTCTTTTTAGTTCATTCATTCCTACCACTGTTTTATAAAGGTTCTTGATTACCATGCTCAGCCACAGCAGAAACAAGACTGAAAGAGCATTCTCGTCATTTGAGATTGAACCATCCAGAAAAATCTGCTGTTGCTGAGCATACTATATATGAATTATATGGCATTGACTTCAAGAATACGAAGCTTCTGGCTAAAGAGAACAATTGGTTCAATAAGAGAAGCAATTGAAATAAAAAAATCACCGAATAATTTGAATTTGAATACGGGTTATGAACTTAATCGATCATGGCAACCAATCATTAGTTCATAATTTAGAGTTATTTTTATCTACGAATCTACTAGCAAGAATTACTTCATCAACACCTCCTGAAGATCTGTGGATGGTTCAGTTATGCGCCAAACCAAAAAACGTAGAGCCAGATTGACCTAGAACCACAAGGAGTTGACAATTTCCCTATTCAGACCTTCATTATCATTTCCTGAAAACCTGTGGATATTGAATCATCAACCACTGGTAGAGCTCTACGATCCTAGGAGTTAATATTTTAGACTAATCTAGTTATTACGTGTACTTTTATTTTTGTTGTCTTGACAATATTGTTTATTTATTTTCATATTTCTTCACACTTGAAAAAGGCAGCACTCTGTTGTCGAAACGTTGTGTTTCTAATTATTTTTATGTACAGAGCTTAGATGTCTCGACTTTTTGATACAATCAGAATAATAATGTACCTCGAAGTCTGCAAAATAAGCATTCGTCTCAGCTCCGACCTCTTCACTTGAAGTGACTTTTTGTGCCCTGGATCATTTCTTCTAGTTGGGCGAAAGAAAAAAATCTGACGTGGACATCACGTGACTTACTTGTACATCATTAGATACATTTTTTGCATATAATAATACGATATTCCAACACAAAATTCCACGGTTAATCGTTTTGGATTTATCAAAAAAATTCAAGGAATCTGTTAAGTAAAATGCGCTTCCGTCCTAGTTGGTTGCTATGGGAACAGAAGGTCATCATTCTTGTGCTACAACATTCCTAAATGCTGATTTCAAAGATTCTACGGCTAACTGTTTGGAATTTATGCGCAAAATTCAAGAAATAAGTTTTAAGTAGAGTGCACTTCCGGTTCAGTCTATTGTTATAAGAATAGAAGGCAACCATTGAGATGCTACAGCAGACTGAAATAATGAATATCAATACTTTACAGCCGATCGTTTCGAATTTATGTGAAAAATTCCAAAAGACTTTCAAGTAAAGTCAACTTTCGGCTCAGTCGATCTCAATGAAAATAGGATATAGGCATACTATCGTCTTGAATACTGAATTCTAATATTCTACGTTCAATCGTTTTAGAATTCAAAAAATGTTTCGATCAAAGTGCATTTCTGGTTAAGCCGATCGTAATCAGAATGCAAGGTATACAACTAGATGTTATAAAAGTGCCTAATACAAAATTTCACTATTCTATGACTGATTGTTTTGAATTTATGCGGAAAGATCGAAAAGTCTGTTGTATAAAGTGCCCTTCCGGCTCAGCCGATTGGTACAAAGATGAAAAACGACCATTCAAATACTACAGCAATTTTAAATACTGAATTTCAGTATCCTACAGCTAATTATTCTGGATTTATAAGGAAAACTCAAAAAAAGTTTCGGATACACTGCACTTCCGGGACAGACGATTGCAACCATAATGCAAGGTTCATTTCGAGACCCTATACCATTCTTAAATACAAAATTTCAGTATAAAACGTTTGATAAGTTTTGATACCTAAGCGCAGATGCATTTTTAGCGCATTTTTTTGGAAAAAAACCCCTATTATATTCACTTTGGCTGGCTGGCATGACGCTGAGTTCTCAGCAACTATACTATTTACAGACTTGAAACTGGTACTAAATAAAAGCTGCTATTTCGTAGGTTTGCACAAATTGCTTCAATTCAAGCTCAGTGATTGTGGAAGATTGAATTATTCAATTACATGTTTCAAGTGAAACAATGCTCATAGGTATATATGATATTAGAGATATGGCAACTAAAATTTATTAAAGTAGATAAAAGTTTAGTTACAACTTTCGCCGCGTGTGTCACTATTATTATGTACAGCTGTCAAATCTGTCCGGAATTCATTCAATGACTTGTTTGACGCGAATTTGAAGCTCATTAGAATAAATATTATTATTATTGGATGAAAATTTGTTTACTTTTGGTGTATTTTTTTCATATAGCTTTGATAAAGATCAAATTATCATTTTAAGGTACAGCACTCGACCTCTCGTCAGTCAATGACTATATAATGAAGATTAAAAGGTATTTTTGAGTTTATACATGCATAAAATATGTACCTATCAAGTAGTCAACTTGAAACTAGTACTAAATGGAAGCTGCTGTTTCGTAGGTTTGCCCAAACTGCTTGATTTCAAGCTCAGTAATTGTGAGAGATGGTAATTTGCGAAATCTCTGAAATAACAAGCATTCGTGAGCTGTCAAAAATGCGCTTTCATCATCTAGATGATTCTCCCATTTTTTTTTTGTAAAATGGCAACGTTTAACTTGTCTAGTGAAAAGTAGTAAGTTTCAGTGATAGTTCTACCTTGTTCTATGTAGTCTTTGAGGACTACAGCATTAAAATCCTATAAGTTGTGGCTTTTTAAGCATATTTTCCTCTGCTTTATTCCATTATTTCAACTACTACTTTGTCTGTGGCGTGTAGTGATAAATCCAGATTTATTTTTCATCGATGAAAGAGATATACACAGAAATGGAGAAGCACCCAAAAAAACTTAGAATTACATGTGAACGTAGGCAAAACGAAGTATATGAACGTCTCCACATCAAAATGTAGAAGATTATTCCAAGATCTGGAAGTTGGTGGTAATATATTTGAAGGGATCAGCAGCTTTACATACTTGGATCTTGAAATATACAATAATTTTGACATAAGATTAACAATCCACGAAAGAATATTGAAAGGAAATCACGCATACTACGCTAATATCGGGATATTTCAAAATAAACTAATCGCCTAGTGGCCATATATGGATGTGAGTTGTGAACACTGTCTCAGAATGATAGAGCAAAATTTCTAATACTTGAAAATAAAATTCACGAAGGTATGCAACAGGAAGGATTCTGGGGAACGAGATTCAACGCTAAGTTGAAAGAACTGATTAAAGGACAAGGCATCGTAAGATCTATAAAATCAGAAAGAATAAGGTAAATAGATCATGTGCTCTGGATGGACGAAGAAAGAATCATGAGAGAGAATCTGTACTCTAGGAGAAGAAAAGGAATACCAAAATTGAAATGGACAGATTACTTGCAAGATGGGAATGAAAAGATGAAGAAGTAGGCGCTAGACAAAGATGAATGTAGGAAGATTGTAGAGGAAGCCAAGGCCCATCTCGGACTGAAAAGCTAAGCTAGGTGATAATGATGAAACGTCGAAGAAACTTAGTGGGACTGCGTTTAAATAAGTACAGATACCTTGAGAAATGTTTAAGCAAATTTGATTTTGATTGACTATTCATAGAGGCGACACCCAGCATACTCAAAACATAACATAAAATGTGGTGAATGTGGTCTATCGAGAAGAAATTCGTTCAAACTCCAGTCGACGATCATCTAGTATAAAATTGTGGATTTTTGTGACGATTTCGTCGTTTTCAACGATTTCTGAACATCACATGCGTTCATCATTTCAGATTGACGTACGGTCGGGTTTAAATACTGCCACCTACTTTTATACCGTCGAAAATAAAGGGACAGATTCTTTCAATGCAGAATTTAACTTATTTTCATCTCTGTTGGTCTTGAACCTTTTGAAACATTGTACTTCAATTTTATGCATTCCATATAAGGCAGACAACAATCGATCAATTATCGTCATTGCTACAGCAAATCTACTGAACAGACAGGTCTGAAACGGTGCACAGTGTCATCTGAAGGTTTCTTGATAAATATAATAGAGATATGATCATGCTAGCGACATCTATGCTTCCTGCCGAAAAATTTTCGAACTACCCTAGTAGAACAGATAAACTGTTACAAAAGCGAGCTCTACATCGTTTTACCAGCTTTTACTACCTTAGCATCGTTTGTCAGTTTATTGTCCAAGTGAGTAATCTCACACTGATAACCCCGACAATAACAACTCATTCCGTAAAGAACTGTGCAGTAATCACTTTTCGAGACGCTTTCCATAATCACCTTGTTTCCAAAAATATTGTTAAAAGTTGAGTTATGCCATGAAAATGGAAAATATTTGATATGGCAATGCGAAAGCGTTTATAATAATATAAAAAGTAAACATTTTTATCCATAAACAAAATAAAACGATACGTGAACAAATAATTTGGCCCCAAATGACAAGAGTAAAACAGTACATTGATGTTGATGCTGGGTAGGGCTCACAATATTCGGTCGATTTCATACGGTATACCCTTTCTTTCAGCAAGACAGTTAAAAATCATTGTTGCTTTAAGGACATATCCTTCGATGAATAAAATAATAAGAAGGGGATCAAAATTTGAAATAATATCCTTCGTATGTCCGAAATCATGGAGGTGCTGAGAAAATAGAATATCGATGTGAGAAAAAGTAGAAGGTTATTGAAGCTGGAAGTGTGTCAGTCAAAAACCTCTGATCGTTATGTACAAGAAGCTAAGAAGTCGACTGTCACACAATTTCATTTTAAATATTTTGTATTTGGTAGACCAAATAATTTTCGACGAAATGCGGTACATTTCGCTTCATTGTATATCAGTGTTGAATGTAGGGTGCAGAAGGGCTGCATCGCGCCATAGGCAATGGCCCAACACAAACACGATGATGAATGCCTTGCACTACGTCACAATAGGGCTCTATACACTGAACATCGTCATTACACTGCACATTCGACACATTGTGTCACTCGCTGGAGACACCCAACGGCAACTTGCTGAAATATCATTCCATTGTTGATTCCTTTGTCACTTTGGACACTTTTTACTCGTGTTCTCCCCTCATCCTTGTATGTATGTAAGCGACAACTACACAATACAAATTAGACGTGTTCATTTCTAATGTTACATAAATGGGAGTCAGTGATTACTTGGGATGGCTCCACAATCGTTCCAATTGGATTTTGAGCTTATTGTTACCGACTTTAAGGGTTGTTTTACAAAGCAATGGAGCGATTTGATACGGTGGTGGTGAATTATGGTCTGCAACGGGTTACTTTTGTTGCGAGCATCTAATTACTGATATTATTGAGTTTTCTGCTCTTTAATGATGACTCTTTGTTAGTAACGGTCTGGGGATAGTTGAAATTTTGTTCATAACAATTTGAATATAGTAAATTTTAGAATTGAGTTTCTGTTCTATCGTTTGAAATATGCAGGACATGATAAAATAATTCAAGCTGAGCAAGTAGAAAACAATGTAAAGCTCCATTCTTTTATATCTCGTATTGCTCAATTTGATTTGTCGGACAACGTCGTAATTTTTACGACAAAAACTGAATTTCCATCAGCGTTTACGTGACAGAAACATCAGTTTACAGTCTAATAAAATATTCGTGAGTTCTCTTTTGAAAAGGACTGCAGAGAAAACCATTTCCATCAGTGTGTCCTCATGTTGCACATGCAAACATTCTATTTTAAGAACAACTAGATGAATATTTAAACCGTTCGTGCACCGGCTGCGCCGAACAATTCCCAGCGCTGTACGTGCGCGGATCCCCTGGGGCCGGTCTGCACCGCCGCCACTGGTGACATCTGTCGGAGCGCGCGGTCCACCGGGACGCCGTAGTCCGCGACCATTGAATCACAACGGCTACATGCATATTTAAATTGACCATACACGCACTTTGTGGACGCAAGAAATATGGTGGAGGCGCAGAAATGAGAAATTATGGTTTCTGAGGAATTTGTGAAATAGGAAGATTTCCAGCCTGTTTCCATTGATTTGTCAATGAAACACTCATCAAAAAATCTATAATTATTGTATTATACAACCTTAGTTGAAGGCTGTCGAAGATTTATTTCATTCTAGCATCTTTACTCGAGTTCCACAAGAATTGTCTCCATGGTAAATAACTCCTGATTAAATTTAATGAGTAGAGAAAAGATTGGCTCTTAATATCCTTAATTACATTTCCTGTAGACAGCCCAGTGCATTAAACACTGTCACCATAGCAACAACATTATCTCAGACAAAAGAAAGCACGTCCGTATCTTGTAAAGTTTGCAAGCCTGTAGATTAGATATAATAATTATAAATCTTCCTGGTAGGAACTCTTAATAAATTGGACGTGGCCAAGAATAGATAACAGCGGCAAAAGGGTCGACAAGAGCGCTCCAGGGACGACGCGCAGAACTACAAGCTCGAGGAATTTGTCCAAATATTTTAACAGGCATAGTTTCCACTTTTTGCTCTTGATAAATCATTCTAAATGATGTAATAAAATTATATGAAGAATGCGTTTGATAGCACTGACAAGAGATCGAGAACTGAATAGGAAGACAGTGTGTGCTTGTGTGGTATTAAGAGAAGTTTGAAATATGGTAACGTGACATTCTTGAGAATATTACTTTCCAAGTTGTTGTTAATAGAGATTCCTTTGTTGGTATTTGCAAGAGAAATTTGTAAAACTGAACGATAAAGTGAAACTGACAATCATTTATCTTAGATCCTTTACACTGTTTACTTCTGTTTCTACCTCATATCCATTTTGTATCTTGATCAACAGTAGAGCTCATAAATTGTCATCAATAAAAATTTTATTCCCGGTTTCAGTAGGCATAAAACCAAGTAATGTAGACCCCCTGTAAGTTACCAAAGATATAAGATACAAAACGTGTTACTAATGCGTATCCAAAACTTTACGATCATAAAAATAATTTCCGCTATAAAAATTCGTCGCCGCAACGCAACAAGTCCATCTCTGCATTTATCGTCTGAAGTCCGGACTCCCGGACTTCACAAACTCCAGAGTGAGGTTAGAGGTCCCGTGCGACTGAACCTCGTGATCAATGATCGTTTTCCTGGATTTTTACTTTCATCCGAGGCTCACCCCTTGCGGGATTCCGGATTCCTACCGGATTTATGTATCATTAATAAAAAAGTCACCTTCGGTTCTCAGATTATTTTTTGCTTCAGCGTTCAGGTTACATTCCTCGATCAAATCTACTTGTTTTATTGTGCTTGATTTTATCTGACAACGGACGACAGATAAAGAAATTAGTTTGACGGTTCTTTTTCTTCTGGTTTCGTTAAGTTGACATACGCAGTCAACACTAATCGAGTGTGAAGGATGAAAGTATTCGTTATTATTGGTCCTTAGGGAATTCCACATTGTATCACAATTTGAAGCGTTAATAGACTGGATATAACGAAATATTATTTCTCTTAAGTCCAATCCGAATGAAGATGAGAAAATTCTTGATTATCTAAGGGTACAGAACTAGCACCAATTCAAAATTCGATGTATTAAACCCCCACATTCCAGAAATCAATCTGAGCTATTTATTCTAAAATATCAGTTGTAGTATTTTTTCATATGTCTTGTATTCCTCTTTTCTCTTTATCACTTATAGTATGGATACGGCTTACAATTATCGACTTATTTTTTGACCCACTTTTCTCAATAGACATTGTATGTTTTGAAGTATCCACATCGTAGCAAAAATGTTACTTTTGAACAGATGAGATGAGAAACAATTGTGTTACCTCTAAACTTCCGCGAGATGATAATTCGTTCATTCACGATCCCGTTGTGCCCATACTGAAGTTGATGTTAGCTGCCTTCATATCTATACCAACGATTCAATCATTCCAATCTCTCTATTTACTTTGCAGATTCTTCAGTTCTTTCCACCCTTTCTTGAACTAGTAAGTCCAACGGAAAATATTAGCTTTATTGTCTGTCACCACCTTAGAAATGGTTATCTAACCTCTTCAAATTCCTATTACTATTTTTCTTTGAGGTTTCGTAAGATGATAGCTCGTTTCTACTTGAACTTCTAAGTCTAAAGAGGAGATGCTTGCTTTATTGTCTACCACTACTCTAGAAATGGTTGTGTGAGCTCTTCAAGCTCCTATTACCACTTTTCTTTGAGGCTTTGTAAGATGGTAGCTCATTTCTACTTGTTTTCAACAAATTTCTTCATATAGATCTTCAACATGCAATCTCCCCATTTTTTTGTCAACTAGCTTCTTCTGCGATTTTTTTCATCATTTCGACTGTATCTTGAACTGCTGAGTTCAAACGAAGTGTACTAGCTATATTGTTTGTCATCATGTTGGAGATAGTTCTGTAGACTTTCCAAGTTCCTATTGTTACATTTCTTTGAGGTCTTATAACATGGTAACTCGTTGCTTTATATATTTCCGTTATACCCATTTACTGAACTCAAATATCAGCTCTTCGGCCCAACATATTTCTTTATTTCGAGCTTCAGAATCTTGTCATTTCAATAATAGTTCTCATCCACTTGTTTCTTTTGCCAACCTTCCTGTTCTTTAACCCCTTTCTTGAACTAGTAAGTCGAAAAGAGGTGCACCATCGAAACGGACCATCGTGTTTGAGATGGCTTTGCAGGCTCTTCAAATTCTAATTATCACCTTTCTTTGCTGTGCTCACCGAGGTCAGGTATTATTTTCTTGAACTAGCAGTTCAGTTGTCATCAATCCTAACGATCTCATAATTCCAATAATAATATCTACCTACTTGTTTCTCTGACTATCCTTCTTATTCTGTTGAAGAAATAGCTATATTATTCACCATGAACCATCACAACCATCTTGTCATTCCAATGTTTCTAACCACTTGTCTAATTTGTTTTTCAGCTAATTTTTTTGGCACTTTTTTAGACTAGGGGATTTATTAGTTATAATACTTGCTATCATGATGGTTATGGTCGTATAGGCTCAAAAATCATATTACCACTTTCCATGGAAGTTTCTAAAGATGATAATCCGTTTCTTCAAGACTCCGTTGTACCTATACTGAGATCAGATATTAGCTATTTAGCTAACAGCTGCCTTCCTCGCGATACGAACGATCCAATAATTTCAGTTTCTGTATTTATTCGCTTCTTCTGGGATCCCTGCAGTTCTTGCAGCCCTATTTTGAACTGGTAAGTCTGAAGAGGGTGTACTAGATTTGTCTGCTCCTACCCTAGAAATAGTTCTGTAAGATTCTCAAACTCCTATTGCCACTTCCTTTTGTGGCTTGTTTTCAACTGATGTCTTCATATCGATCTCAACGACTCAGTTATTTCAGTTTTTTTGTCTAATATCTTCTTCTTCTTCTTCACTTCGAACTCCATGATCTTCTCATTCCAATAATAGTTCTCATGTACCTGTTTCTTTAGTTATCCTTTCTTTTCTTCAAACCATTTCCTGAGCTAGTAAGTCGAGAGAATGTACACTAACAATAATATCTACCGTGCTTCTTCAAAGTTTCTCCTTGTTTTCGCTATATTCACCAAGTTCAGGTATTATCTCCTTGAAATTACAGCTCTCTTTTAATCAAAATCAACTATCTCATCATTCCAGAAAAAAATGTCTGTTTGGCTATGCCTTCTGCTCTGTTGGTCTTTCAGTTACTTGCAATACTGTCTGCCATCAAGATGGAAATTGTTCTGTAGGCTCTTCTCTCAACTATTCTAACTATCTCATTGTTTTTCAATGTTTCGGCCCACTTGTTCAATTTGTTTTTCAATTAATTTTTTTGGTCCTCTTTCAATCTAGTGGGCTTACTTGTTTTAATGATTGCAACCATGATAAAGATGTTTCCAGAGGTCCTGTGAATCCTATTGCCACCTGTTGTGTTTTCAAGGTAGAATAAAATGGTTATATAGTTTTATCAATTTTATTTACGCTAATGTATGTGCATGCCAATATGCAGGCCAATATGTCTGCTTGCATGCTTGTCAAGAAGAACGTTTTACCGGTGGTACAATAAGTCCAGTGCGCACTCGAAGATGGCAGCAAAACAATAATTATACATATTGAAAGATATAAATAAATATAAAATTCAACAAACATAGCACCACCTTTCTTCGAAGCTCATAAGATTTTAACTCGATTCTCCATGATTTAGTTGTACCTATACTGAGGTCAGATATTAGATGTTGAGCCAAGAGCTTTCTTCATATTGAGAACAACAATACAGTCATTCCAATTCTTCTATTTAATTGTTTCTTTTGCGATCTCTTTAGTACTTTCAACCCTTTCTTCAACTGGTAAGTTTAAAGGGAGTGTACTAGATTCATTATCTGCCACCATCCTTTATTTAAGGCTTCGTAAGATTGTAGCTCGTTTTTAGTTGTTTCCAACAGATTTCTTCGTATCGATCTCAATAATCCAGTCATTCCAATCGTCTGTCTTCTAGCTTATTTCGTGATCCTTTCTCTCATTTCGACTGTTTCTTTGACTGGTAAGTCCAAGTGGTCCTAATTGTATAATCTGTCATCATGTTAGAGATAGTTCCGTGGACTTTTCAAATTCCTATTGCCACATTTTTTGAGGGATGGTAATTCGTTCCTACATGTTTCTGTTGTACTCATCTACTAAGTTCAAATACCAGCTATTCGAGCCAACAGCCCTCCTAATTTCGAACCTTACGATCTTGTCATTTCAATAATAGTTCCTATCTACTTGTCTTTTTTGCCATCCTGCCTGTTTTTTCAGTTGGTAAGTCAAGAAGAGATGCACCAACAAAACTGCTTGTCATGCTTGAGGTGGTTCTGTAGGCTTTTCAGACTTCTACTGCCACTTTTATTCAGAGTTTCTCCAAGTTTCCGCTGTACTCTCCGAGGTCAGATATTAGTTTTTTGAGCTAGCAGCCCTGTGCTCATCAATTCTAACGATCTTATCATTCCAATAATAATTTCTACTAACTCATAAGCTAGCAAATCATTTCTAAATGTTTCCTTTGTACTATACTGAAGTCAGATAACAACTGTCTCCAAATCGATTTCAATGATCTCTGCCATTGTTGTTAACTATTATTTTACCATCTCCTCTCTTCCTTCGAAATTTTCTTGAACAAGTATGTCTAAGAAAAGAGTACTAGCTATCATTTCTGCTATCTTGTTGAAGACTATACTGTGGGCTCTGCAAATTCCTATAGCCCTTTCACTTGGATTGGTGGATACTTGCTTGTCTACTAGAAGAAAAAATGAATATTTGGTAAAGGGCCAAAGGATTGATTTTCTTCAATCCGAAAGGCTTATCTAGTTGAAGCTGAAATGTGCTGATACTTTTATCTTGGGAGCTTATGACATACGTGTCCAGGTAGCTATCTTCTAAGGTGTTACTCCCACTGGAAAGTTTTCTTTCTGGTACTCCACGAAAAACTTAAAAAATCTGTCCAAATATTGTAGCAGGCATAATTCCCACTGTTTGTTCTTGATGAATCATTTCTAATTATGTAGTAAAATTTATTGAGGAATGCGTTTGATAGCACTGACAAGAGATCAAGAACTGAAATGGAGTACAATGTGCCTTGCTGGAGATTGTACTGTAGACTCTGCAAATTTATATAGCCCTTTTCTTGGCAGTTTGGTTTGATAATAATTAGTTTCTGTTCACTTTGGTCAGGTACCAATGGCTGTGCTATTAATCCCAATTATAATTTCTGTTTACTTGTTCCTTGAGGACCTTTCTTGGAGTGGTGGATACCAGCTTCCTTACTAAGGCGAGAAAAGAATACTAGGTGAAGAGCTGAAGGATTGATTTTGTCTTCTCCAAAAGGCTTTTCTAGTTGAAGTTAAGATGTGGTAATATCTTTATCTTGGATGCTCACGACACACGTGTGTAGGTAACAAGATTTCTAATCGAGTAGCAACCTTCGACTGTGGAAAAAGATTTTTGTTGCACCTATACTTAGGTCAAATATTAGCTGTTGCTTCATATCGATACTAACGGCACTGTCATTCAAATTTTTCTGTTCACTTGACTCTTTTGCGAACTATTCTGTTCTTTCGACCCTTATTTGAACTAGGAGGTATAAGAGAGGTGTAACCATACTGTCTTCTATTATGTTGGAAATGTCTGTGAAGCCTCGTAGGATAGTAACTCATTTCCACATGTTGCCAACAGGTTTCCTCAAATACATCTGAACGATCCAGTCATTCCAATTTTTTTGTCCACTGATAAGTCCAAGGAAAGCGTATCAATAGTATTGTCTGTCATCATGTCAGAGATAGTTCTGTAGACTTTGAAAGTTTCAGACCAGGGCTGGTATCACATCCAGTCGACATTGATATATTCCCATTTCATCTTAAATTCCCATTATCTAGATCTTATTTATATAGAAAGATAACCTGATCTAGTTCTTGCCAGGTCCCTATGATGTATACTAAACTGCAACATGTCCAACTTGCATGGTAAATTGACAATAATCAAGTCAATGTCAATGTCAAGTGATTGTAGTTCCACCACAGATTTGGAGGACTTCCTTTCGGTTGATCATTTTGGTTTCAATGACAAATGCTGCCAATAATACTTGAATTGGTCTGCATGGCCTATGTTGTAGGGATGCCCTCATCATTAAATACAACTCAGTGGTGGAGCCACATCTAGTCGACAATGAAATAATCTTATTTCGTCTTTAGCCTTCAAGCCTTGTCATCTTGATCTGAATCTTATTTTTCATAGAAGAACTACCTCAATCGGAGACATTCCAGCTTCCATGATAAACTGACTATAATCATCAATGTCAACTAGTTGTGGCTCCACTACAGATTCGCATTCTGAAGAGGAGATAACTTACTGGTAACTAGTTAGATAGCTTGCTACCTGTAAAAAGATTGATCAGCTTACCAGAACCATGTATTCGTGTAGGTGCTACCTGTAGTGCTAAAAACAGGAATGGTTTCTTGAGCAGGTAAGTCTAAGAGAGGTATACCAATTAATATCAGCCAACATGTTGAAGATGGTCCTGTAGGCTCTGCAAATATAGGTACTTTTTATCAGGGTTTTCTTTGTTCTTCTTCAATATTCACAACATCCTAGACAGACGCTGCATATACCTGGTAGGTAATGCTCTCCGTTCTTCTTTTATTCTCGGTAATCTTTGTAGTACTACTCTTTTTGCTGGATAAGAATTTTCCATCCAAAATCATATCAAGATATTTTATTGTTCTGGTTGATATTGCTTCTATTTTGTTAGTGGCTCCAGAAGGGCTGCCTTAAAAATATGCTAACAGCACTATCATAATACTGATACCTCATTTTTGGTAGAGTATGATTGATATGAAAGAGTTGGTATAATACATTCTGATTTATACAGTATGAGGATTCTCCCAAAAGTCGTGTGAACATCGAAAAATATGTAATAAAAGCCGAGCATCGTTCTGGAAAAGTGGAATTGAAACAACGGTGGCAATAATGTTGGAGTTGATAAGGTGGGTCGAACAGCGCTTCTAGCTGGACGCGCGAGATAAATGTCTTAGGGGTCATTACAGGACTTCATTAGACGCCTGCGCACCAGAAGAACTGAACTCGGATTAGTCAGATTGCTCTGATAACAAAACTACACTAAATGGGAAGTTTGCGATGCCGTGTAGACGTTCGCACCCTAATCGAGATAACCTCGATGGTAGATGTCCAATTATCACGAGTTTTACTTGCACTTACTCTGCTGATGTTACGGAGAGTTCGCTCATATTTGCACTTATGAGATGTTATTATTTATAAGCAAACTTTGCAAACTTCATCATGAAATGAGAGTTTTCTCCTTTTAATACAAGCAGGTATCTTAAAGCCGTAGTGCTAGTAAGGATCAATTTCTTGGCTCCTTTTTGCTTCTTTCACGATTGTACAATGTGCAAAATTTATTGTTTCATTTATCAAGAGTTCAATTCACTCTGTAATATATACGCAGTACAATTTTTATTAATATTGTGGATCAATTTTGTGAAGCACTCCAGATTACTTCAATTATTATTGAGTATGCCCGTCTATTGGAATAACAGGCCTGGCAAAGCTTCAACAACTTGGTTGTTGGTAATTGACATAGCAGAGCAAATAAATTTTTGTGAAATCCTGCAGTAGCCAATCACAACGCAGCATCCATTCCATGGCACTCAGGAACAGGTTAGTATCAACAGAGACTGAAAATTGCTTGTTTTGAAAGTTTCTACATCGTTCGTAATTTTTAAGTGTACTTAGGGTTGTTGGTTCGTTCCATTTATCCGTTATTTGCATTCGCAAAAGTTTTAGTGCATGGTCTACTGAGTTTTGTATCCGTCCACGAACTGACGTACATTGAATGATTTTTTAAATTTGAGTTTCGAAGTATTGTTGATGTTATTCAAGTTTGATGCGTGTTGCAAAAGTTCCATAACTAGCCTCTATTGATATGTTTTGCTAAAAATAAACTTGCATATCACTCAGTATGCAATTATTGAATGAGTTCCTTAGTACTTGCACTATCTTAATGTGGAAAAGCCTGAAAATAATAACAATAAAATAAAATGGTTTAATCGATGCGAAACGGAGGCTTTAATCCCTAAAACCAGATTTGAGATCTGCTGGTGTAATGTCGGGAAATAATTATGTTCTTTCTTCAAGGCAAGGGAAAGTTTTCGCACGTTTAGTTGGTCGTTTTTTCGTACAGATACGAATCATTACATTAATTCAGACTCCACTCCTCGTCTTGATAAAGTCGTTTTACTTCTGTTCGCCGTTCGGAGATATAGCAATAGCAATTATCCTCATTATATGGCCGTATCGTTTCCTGGAAGACCGAAACTTGGAAGTTTTTGGAACGTTTTGTAGATAGCGAAAAGACGCGCAGAGATGGCTTTTTACAATGAACGCAGCAACAATTGCTGGTTCTGGTAGTGGTAATATTCATTATATTATATAATATCCTAACAAGAGCACATTACTTGCTTGTCAAATGATTTTAATCCTCTCCAATATGTAAATCGACCACAATCACATCAGGTTATGGTTATAAGTAATTATTCTCATCATCCCTCACATGAATTTCATCGTCGATAGTAAAATTGGTTTTTTAATATCGGTATTCTCATTTCGAATCAAAGCTTATTGCAAATTCGCAACGTTTTACAACGTAAGCAGATGATTCTTGAAGTTAGTTCCAATAATCCGCAGACGAGTAAAAATTGAATTTATTGTCTTCCAATATGCAGCAAGGGCTGCGAATTGGAAATATTAAGCTACATCTATACTACTAATCCATTTTTTTCCATATTTGATAATTTTCAATCAATTGCTTGTTCACTAATAACTAAGAGGTTAGCAGAATAGTCCCACTGAAGGTTCTTGAATCTTGTGACAGTAATTGTGCCCAGCACCCACTTTTCTACATCATCTATGCAGTTCATATTGTGCATTCAGTTTGTCTGAAAAGTCCGCAATATCGTATCACAATGAGCTGAATTCTCTGGTGAATTCCTTTCCACTGTCAGTATTTCTCACTATAAGCCTATAACAAGCCAAATCGGCCATCAAAATCGAATACAATAAACAATTCAAGCTGTTATCCTAGCATGTAATAGCATCAGCTAAACCGTATTGTAATACGTAGCAATTAGACCCGGAGCCAAACGATATTACTGCCGCCGCTGGTAGCCGCAAAGGCCGTTCAGTCGCTCAGCGCTATGCAGCGGTTCTGACGTAACCAGTTGCAATATCATATTATCGGGATTTAGCTATTTTAGATAATCAGATGTCCAAACTACCCCATGTTCAATTCCATTACACGGTTAGAGAATAGTGTATTGGTTAATACCAACTCAAATATTATTTCTTATTATGCAATAAAATGGGAGAATTGTTCTGACTACTGAAGAACTGAAGCCTAGTATTCACTGTGGGTATATTTTTCATAACCATTGGCATTATAAGTAGGGAGGATTCAAATATAAACTCAGGATAACGGTGCCTATTTGCATGATCGACAGAAGTGGATTTCAGACAAATCCTGATTGAAAAACGATGTAGTTCAATGAATTTTAAAACTACACTGCCATAACCACCAAACAAACAATATCAAAACCATAAGAAATTATGGATAAAAGGATGTTGTGCTATTGCTTCTAACGAATCTTGACCATCATTCTTTTCGGCTCTTTTGGTATATACAAGGCAAAAAAAAGAACAATCAGATCTCAAAAATATAAATTTTCAATTCATCACGATCCCAATCCGATTCTATACGCTTATGATGGAACTCCAAGCTTTTAGGAAGAGATCCTTTATTTTGGCCTGCAAACTAGTCTCTGATACCATTTATTTTATCATGAACAAAAGTTGATCTTCTTGACAGTCCCAGTACCGCGACCTTTTGGATTACTATATTTTCTGTACTCATTTGTCTGATATGAGTCCTGTTTTTTCGATAAAATCCAGGATTTTCTTTGAATTTAACACTTTCAATATATTCTTCGACCATTAAGATCTCCAGGATTGGTTCTTAGAATTAGAAGTATACAGAATCAAAGAAGTATGAATCTCCAATCTTTGTAATTCTGCGCAAGTTCAACTCTTACCAGATGTCTCGGATCAGAGATTGTTACCTCTTTTAGAAATGGTTCCGATGATGATTGATCGACAAAATTGGTCGACATCATTTCAAGCAACCTAAATGTGGAGAAAGATGTTTTTTTCTTGAATGGTGCATCCAGTAAAAGCCTTATGTGTCTTGTTTAACATTTATTGCACGTAAAGTAGCGGAAAATTTGAAAAAAGAAGAAGAATAACCTATTAAACAATTGAAAGACAAAAATGAGACAATACTAAGAAAAGACACAGACAAACTAAAAATATGGAGAGAACTGCAAGAACTGACCATAAGCAACGCGTACAATAACGACCCTGAACTAAAGCAAAATCCAGAAATTACAAATACAGAAATTAGCATCGAAAAAGTTACAATTGCTATTGGAAGGTTAAAAATAGGGAAATCAGCTGGATATGATGGGGTTAGTCCAGAGCAGTAAAAATACATGGTAGAGGAAGAAACAAAAATGCTGCACACATGAGTAAGCAAAATTTGAGATGGAGAGCAGACATCTACAGACTGGAGAAAAACAACCATGCTGCTAATATACAAAAAAGGAGACACCTGCAACTGTTGCATTTATTGAGAGATCTCACTCCTATACACAGCAGTAAAAGTGTACAAAACGATACTTGGAAGAAAACTATGAAAGTTAGTAGAAGACAAGATTGGGGGTACTCAAAATGGATTTAGAAAAAACACTAGGATACAATAAAGAAATCTTAGCATGCTTTATAGATCTTGAAATAGCTTTCGTTGTAGTTGACAGAGAACTGCTGTGGGAAATATTAAAAAAGAGAAATATAGGACAAAAAAGGAATCTAAATTATATATAGAGATAACATATACTATTGTAATGTTTATTGCTTGAAGAATCAGTTCGAAATGAAATAAAAGCTTTATTCTTCTTATGTCACTAATAACACTATGTTTATGTATAATTTACTTAATTATAATTTAAACAAGGTCACAGATATTCATATTTCACTATTTATATGCACTGTTTACTTCACTTGTCACTGTTCATTATTTATTTCACTACCACTTTTCTTACTACTGTACTGTCCTACACGTCTTTGGCTTGGCTTTATATGGAGAAATATTGTGTTCTCGAAATTTCGATTTTCTGGACTCTTTCCATTTCTAGGAGTCACTAGAGGCTTCCATTGGGAGGGGTGATGTGCTGCGACGTGGCACGGCGTTAGAGACGACTAGAATCCCCTTCCCTTACTACGTTGTCTTTACGAGTTCCCCCCCTTACCCTCGCACGTCACTCTATGTACGAACCGCTAACTTATGATCAGAAGAATTCAAAGCAAGTGGAAGATTAAGACAAGGAGGAACTCAAAGTCTTTTATTATCCATACTATACATAGATAAAATTAACATTGAAGCAAACAAAAAACAATAAAAACTGCCATAGGATATTCAAATTTAAAACAAATAAAAATAGCAGAGTGCATTTTTGCAGACGACATGCTAATCTTTGCGAATACAGAGAAAAATCTGCAAGAGAACTTGAAGATATGGAACGAAGAACTACTCTGAGTAAATATGAAAATAAATGCCAACAAAACAAAGATAATGATAATAGCCAAAGAACCAAAGAAGACAAACAATTAGAAATAGAAAAAGATGAACAATATCTACAGCAAATCCTAAGCTTTAGATATCTAGCAAGTATAATCGAAAATAAAGGAGGATACGAAGATGAAATGAATAGCAGAATATAGGCAACAGTAGGAACTTACCATTCAATTAGCAAGGCATTATTAAAGCACAAAACAGTGAACAAAATAACGAAGCCGACTATATACAAAACAATAATACAACCAATGCTGCTGTACAGTTCAGAAACCTAGGTACTAAATAAAAGGCAACAAAAAAAAATTACAGCGGTAGAAATGGAATGTCTTAGAGCTAAAGAGGGGATAACAAAGCTAGACAGAATAAGGAACGAAAAGATTATAGAGAGATAGGAAGAAAAGTCAGTAATGAAGAAGATAGAGCAGAAACATTTGGGGTGGTATGGACATCTAGTTCGACTCGAAGATAAATGAAAAGTAAAAGAAACATAGAAAGCACAAACAATAGGAAAAATAAACCGCGGCAGGCCACAGGGAACATGGTTTCAAGAATGTAGAATTGTTCAATGGTACTGATCCAGGAGAAATTGGGGATGATGAACCAGTTCAAAATCTAATTTGCTGATATTTTGTAAAGCTGTAGCAACGTCTTGTAAGCATATGAACAGTTTGAGCTTGCAGTTGCCTGTACCGGAGTATCATAAATGTGATTTTCTTTTGTTTCAGTACCTGGTAGCGCCTTCTAGTACTTGTACGATTGCTTGGCACCTTATTATCATACTTATAATACAATTATCAATATGTTGCTTTTATATTCTATCCCACAGTATAGGCATTATTGCAAGCAGTCTTGGGGTTGTGGAATACATACATGTTCTATGCTGGAGATTAAGGTAGAAGAGCAAATTTGTTGATAAGCTGTTGATCAAGAGTCTTGCATTATACTAGTTTGGTTCGGACAAGCATTATCACCCAAATACATAAAATTTTGAGATTCAATGAAGTCGCGACTAATCACAACATATTTGCAGATGATCTTCTCTCCATAACATTGTCCAATGACTTTACCATCAAACACATGTAAGTCAATAGACCAATCTGAATACTATGCAAATCATAACACATTCATCTTTAAATGCGACCACTGGCTGAATATACTATGACAGTGACCGATTCATAGCATTTCACATTCTCTGCGACATCTGCATTATGGATATAGAATCTGGACTCATCCGTGAATTGAACATGTTTCCAAAAGTTGGCATCATTGAGTCGCTGGCTAGCCGACTCCACTTTTTGTCGCTGGGAAGCACGAGTTCTTGAAATTGATCTTGAAGGCTGATATGAAGTCAAACCAGACTCCCACAAACGGTTTGGCATCGTTAAATTATTCATAAATCTGCATATATTTGGTGGCCATGATAAAATCTTACCTGCAGGACAGAATAATTACTTTTGGAAGCACGACAAATCCTGTGACGTGTAGGGTCCTACAAGGGTCCATTTGAGGATCCTTGCTCTGAAAGATTCTATACAATAGTATACTAACATTAAAGGTACCGAAAGAAACTTAGATACTAGCATGTGCTGAAGACTTGGTAGTGTTATCCACAGATCCGACGGAATTGGTCCTGACTAACAAAGTAAATGATACCCTATGGCTGATTGAACAATGGATAGAGAGCAAGCAAATGGATATAATGCCTGCCAAGTCGGAGGCAGTGGTACTAATCGAAAGGGAGGGTCCTTCATAATAGGAGATGCACAGATCGCCCCCGAAAAGATAGCGAAGTATTTGGGTGTAATCATTGATAAAAACGGTACATTTATCCCACATATAAGGGAAGCAGTCAAGAAGGCGAAGAATAACGTCACTGCCTCGAGGCAAGTAATGCTCCAAGTTGGGGACCCCATAAAGAGCAAACGGAAGCTGTTGGTCTCAGTCGTACAAAGCATTGTAGTTAACGCAACGCTAATACGAATAAAATTTGGTGTAAGTACCAAACTTATGGACATGCTCAACAGGAAGCTGGCTCTCAGCATCTGCAGAGCATACAAAACTACATTCAAGGAGGTAGCTAAGAGCCGAGTGCTTTAGAGCACCGAAAGAACCAAGAAAGGAAGTAAGCGGCCATGGATGCTTCCAGAAGTGCCTCTATAGAATAAGGAAAGCAGAAAGCTCTATATGTGTCTACTGCGAGGAGAAAGATGACACAGTAAGGCACACACTCATGCGCTGCGCGAGATGGAGGCAGTAAAGGGAGCAACTGTAACACGTAATAAGAGACATACGGACCAGCTTATCTCCTTTTTTAAAGGTTGGACAAGTCAGTCCTACTTTCCAAATATTCCATTATCTCTTGGACCTGGAATGAGATTATTATCTTATATAGAGGATCTATGATTATTTCTCCTCCATACTTTATCAACCCTGCATCTATGCTTTATTCACTAGAACATTTATTGTTTTCTCTTAATTTTGCTATTTCTACTGGTATTTCAATATGGTTTTCAATAGAATTGTGATTCTCCGTTTCATTTTGGGTTATCTGCTGTATATGAAGCAATGCTCGACCCATCTTTGCATTATTTTTCTTTCCTGTTCCTGTTAATGTTCCTTCCTTATTCCTAGCGCCGTCTAATTTGGGTCTGGTTCAAATTATAAGGCTACGTACTGTCTTGTAGAATTCACTCGAATTGTGATGCTGGCTTAAATATTCTGTTTTTTCAATTTTGTTGCATACATTTCTTTTTTCTCCCTTCTAACACAACTTGTTCAGTATTTTTCGTAATTGTTGATATATCTCTTGATTATTTCTTGCTTTTCTCTGTAGCATTTTCTATCGTAAGTACTTCATTTTTCTTCTCTATTGCCTCTCTGCATTCACCATCAAAACATTCTGCATTTTCTTCTGTTTCTTCTATACTCCTATTGCTTCTCTGGTCTCTTTTTCAAATGCTAGTTCTATATCTTTTCATTTGTCTCTAACATTTTTATTTTCATTCTCTCGGTTCCACACAGCTGCTTTAGCAGAGTTTCTTGAATTTTCTATATCCCAATATCTCCTATTAGTTCGCTCAGTTTTTTTAATTATGGCCAACCGTTGTCTAAATATAACTTCGACTAAATAATGATCTGAGTCACAATTTGGTCCCCGATAGCTTCGCTCGTCAGTAATTGAAGACAGGTACCTGGCTTTATTTAATACATGGTCAATTTAGTTAACAATATTTTCTTGTGATCAAAATAGATACTTTTTATTACTAAGCTTTTTCTTAGTGCAAATTGAGCGGGCAGTGCACCATTCTTACTTGTAGTGTCGTGTAGGATGTACCTGATATGACTTTTAGGAATTTCTTCCTGCCGAATTTTGCATTAAAGTCTCCCATAATTACTTGATTATCGTAGTTTGGCCCCTTTTGGCATAGTTTTGTAGTTTATCATGGAATAATAATGCTAAAATCATGACAGGTTCTTGAAGTTTTTATTGAATTCAGAAGCAATAAAAATCGCTTTGAACTTTGTGCTGTTTATCAGCAAAATCATTGTAGGAAATGATAAATTCACTGCCTGTAGGAGCAATCAATTCGCGTCTGTAAATTTTAAGAACTTCTCTGGCAGATTTGTCAGCGTACTTTTGGCTCGTGAGCAGAATTTCTCTGTAGTTCAATTACAGTGTCTCTTCTGAATTTATGTATGCTGTACGCTACTATGTGTTGCGTTGTCGTAAGCGTGTTGTTTGCTTGCTTTACGGTTAACTTCCCTCGTTGGTTACGTTTCGAGTCTAGGACCTCATTTAAAGGAAGGTAACATTGCTATGTAGCCAATACTGGTCACGTTGTAAGTTGCGCGATGCGATGTGTAATTCGGCAGATAGTTTGAGATACTGTTTGTCTTTACTTCACACACATTTCCATGTTTGTATTTTGGAGTAATTACCACGGATTTCGGTGATAACTTCACTTGAGAATATGTTCATAACTTATAGTAGCAATATTTTGTATATTCGATGATTGATTTTACAATACAATAAACATATGAAATATTCCAAACAAATCCAATATATTGTTCAGAATCACGTATATTTTCCACAGAATCAGCAGAATGCAAACGAATATAAATTCAACTTTTTCGTTTCGTATTTCGCGACGAATTCATGGATTCGCTTCTCAGTATTGCAACCTTTTGACAAGTTGTATTTACCTTAAACCATCAGAATATATTTTCGGAATGCAGTGCATACATCGCGATACTTCCCAAGTCTTTGCTTAGTTTTGTTCACTTTGTCCAAAGTACATGACAATGTTGTGCTTCGTTGCAAACAAACGATACAAACATAAATATTGGAATTCTTTCTGAGAGAAGATAAAGAATATTCTGGGAACAACTGATCCAACAAATTATCGGATACATATTTTGTAACGTTTTGCGTTTACATTTGATCCAATTCAAAATACAATCATCAAATGATATTTTCGGAATCTTAGAATACTTAAAAGAGCTTGTTTGTTAATAAGTTTTGTGAATTTGGTATGTTTAACATCAAGTAGTGGCATCTTATTGAGTGAGCGTTTTGTGGAACCCTTCACCTTTAGAGTATTGATACCTCAAGTAACCTGAGGTATCAATGCCATCGGTACGCATAGCTTAACTGTGTAATGGTGGTGATTATTGCGGCAACGGTGTTGCACTTGACGGGCATGATACCGTAAGTAGCTTGTTCAAATTGCATGTTCCGATACAATCCTATTGAATAATTTGAGTATACGGAATAGTAAAGATCATATTCCTGTACTTAAAAGGTTTGGGATCGACTAGATCAACACACTTATAATTTATTTATCCACATTGTCATTAAAAAAGGTGTATAAAAAGTGATTGAAGATTCACGCAGGAGAGATTGCGTTCTCCCTAGCTACATCCCGTCGGCGTTTCCATCAGTGTGTGGATCACCCCCGGACGGTGATAAACCGAGGTAATCACAGTCTCATCAGCAATGAAAGCCCGATGTGAGTTTACGGACAGCGCTCTATTATCGTCATTACCTGTGTCCTTTCCCTACATCTGGAATCATCCCTTCATGGGGATTACGTCACCACTTTACTTTATTCAAGTTGCCATATCCTCTGAGACTTCCACCACTGAGATTACACACATAATCGAAAAATAGCCTTGATTTAAAGTATAAGAAAAAATGTCAGATTGTATAAAATATTTTCTGGTTAAGATCCATTTATAGCTTCAATACCTAGAACTTCAATTTTTAACGAATGAATGGTCCTGAAACAAAAAATCAATTTTGTTCACTTGTGGGCATGTGGCCCGTTCCTGGCCTGTAACTCCCCAATCCTTTACCCGTGGGACATCGCGACAGAATGAAGAGAAAATTGAAAGAAATAAAGGGAGGTTTCCTAATAGACCAAACGAAAAAAAAAGACAGCAGTGCTCCGGACAGAGACACACATAACAGATGACAAAGAAAGGCTTATAGTTTCGCATGTAGAAAGAGACAAAGACACACGAAATCCTTGCTTTGCCTTGGCTTCCACTACGATTAGATGACTTGTCAACCTGCAGGAAAATTTCATTTTACAAACTTGTTTGGGAAGAGAATTGCGCGGAATTGGAGTTGAAGGAGTTTCTGGGCGATTCGGGTGATGCGGAGACAGACTTTTGAGGGGGATGACGGAAAGGTGCGGAGGCAGGAGTGAAACGAACGATAAATGTAGATAAAAGTCGTTGGATGCCATATATTCATACTGCATGGATGTTTTCCTCTGTATGAAATATATTTTCAACTTGTCTTAAACATCTTGTTCCTTGCAAGCAATATCATTTCAAAAAGAATACACTTTTTTATAATTAGCAATCTTTTCTTACTATAAGACGGAAGTTCAACCATTCGTCATAACTTGTCAAAGACCAAAGCATTCTTGACAGAAGCTAGAATATAGAACTGTAAGCAGGATATCCGTTTCAGGGGCTTTGATGAAAGATCTGATCACTGGTTTTGATACTTGAAAATTTTAATCAAAGAAAACGGATAATTATTACATTCTATAACTTTTTATGTGGTAGGCACATCCAGGATTTTGATTAACAAGAGAAAATCTGAAGATTGTGCAGAGCATATAATATTGAAGGAATGTCTAATTGATACATTAACACCGTTTTCCTCTTAATAAAGGATAAGCATGACTTTAATTAGTTGCAAGGATTTCTACTCTACTATATATTCCAGGGATGGTCACATTGTGATTTGCGATTCTCGGATGGTTCTTGGTATATAAATGAACTTAAACAGGTTGATCGGAGGCATCTACAAAAGACTATATATCAGGCCACTTTTTTTCGACCTGAACTCCAGCAATTTTAAACCAATAATGGAATTATCTCACACCCTTTTATCTGATCAAACTTCTCCTGATTCATTCACATTCATCATTCTTTGCATACAACCTTTTTCATTATTTTAAGTCAAAATCTCATCCTCACATCCATCTATCTATACGACAACTGACCGATTTCTGCTTGTTACTGATACTGCAATCTCTATACATCAATTCATTCATTAGTATACTCTCGGACACAGCAGAAAAGATCTGTTTTGATAACAGTCATACTGTCGTAGCCATCCCTGTTACTCACCACTATATACCAACGCAGTCACAATCAAGCATTACTTGAAACCAAAAATGTACCTTACTTTGAGGGATATTTAGAAGGTATAAGGACTTTTATCTTTTTATCGTACACAAAGCTCAAAATAGGCAACTAGGACGCTTCCTAAATGATGAATGAGAGTGACATGAATTCCATCGGGTTTCAATCAGCAATCAAACCTACACTACTCATCTCCACCTGGAAACATGGAAACATCACTTCTGCTTGATCTACATTCATGATTTCTGTCATCCTCCCTTCCGAGAAACTGTTACGCACCAATTACAAATTAGGATCTGGACGGGCCGGAATTCGGCAGGAGCTGAATCAAGAGAAAGAAAAAGATTACAGGAACACAGGAACTTAAAATTTCACCAAAAATTCCTTGATTGAGAGCGCACAATTAGCCAATGCGTTAATGGGGTGAAGAATCTAATTCTTATTTCGCTGGCAAGCCTCTACTCACTCACATACTTAAAGACGGTTTACCTTCTACGGATATTATTTACGATTCAAAATACCTGTAATAAGGAAAGACCTACAACAAATCCATTTCATTACGATTCGTCGCCTGTAATGTCTCTATTCGTCTGGGTCATTTTTGACCTAATTGAGCAGTTCTTGGGATCTTGTTCTTACAAAGACTTCGGAATGAATTTCGTGAACACTGGACGCATGTTTAAATCTTTAGAGAAAATTGACTGAGCCCTAAGAACTTGAATTCAGCGGACATTTCCTTTATCATAATCGATGGTCCAGTCAGAGCGCACTAAATCATGAATTTTCTTCTGGTTATTGAAGTTGAAGGACTGCCAGACCAAGGATTGAAAATGATTTGTTCGCAACCATTCTTAAATTTATCAGACCAACTGGAAAAATTTATCACCGAATACCAAAATCGATCAATTTGCTAAGAAACAACAACGCATCTTTACTTATTATACTGTTACTCTCTTCTGAACATACATTTCGCGGTGATATTTCTAGAATATTTCAAAGACAGAACAAGATTTTATCTCTGCATGTGCAGAAAAATCCATATTTTTGCATTGAGCAATGGCAACTCAGTTTTAAAACTTTCTAATCACGTCATATTTGATATGAACTGAGGTTCAAGCTGAGCTCGGTCGAGATGCAAATTGATCAGATTTTGATCAAGTGGGCAACTAGTCTAGATCAGATCTAGGTAGGAACTGATCAAGTTCTAATCGGAGTGGGAAATGATCAGGTCCGGATTGGGATAGAAACTGAGCGAAAGCGAATTTGGGTAAGAACTGATCGGGTTCAGTTCAGGTTGGGTTTTGATCAAGTTCGAATCGAGTTTGTAACTGATAGTTCAATTCAATTCTGGAACAGGTTAAACTCGAATCAGTTCACCTGGGATTAGATTCTGAACATTTCAAGGATAGAACAAGCTCTCGTTATAACATGCACAGAAAAACCTATCTTCTTATACTGACCAATATCGATAGTGATAAGCAAAATTGGTCTTGATCTTGCAGTTTTGGTCGTGATCTTGCAAAAAAAAACAAGGCTAAGACTATCCTTAGACTAGCAACACCAAGACCAGGACTGAATGAACAAGAACAAGACCAATATCAAGACTGAATATGCAAGACCAAGACCAAGACTGAATGAACAAGAACAAGACCGATACCAAAGCCGAATATGCAAGACCAAGACCAAATATGCAAGACTAAATTTGAAATTCTTACTTCCAGAGCATAAATAATATATAATATTTGTAACAGCGTCAACACATGCTTTTCCTGGCACAAGTTTTTTCATTTGGAACTGCTAGTTTGCTTCACTAGATTCTAATATTACCTTATCAATGTTTGGAAAAAAAGATCTACAGAAATATTCTTACAGTGATTATTCCTAATCTAGACAACATATGATTACAGTATATAGAAATAGTAGATTGTTTAATAAGTAAAGAAAAGAGGTAGTTTTCTAGTGAGTGTATGAGATTAATGTACGAGCGTAGCGAGTGCATTAATTATACACGAACTTGAAAATCTATTTTTCTTTACGTGTTAAACCTGCTATTTCTTCGTGTACTTAAGAATAAGTACTTATACAAAAATAACATGAATATTTAAAATTTGACATTACATAAATGTTTTTATCAAAGAAGCTATGTCAGATTTGTTTTTTTAATTTTTATTGTTAACATGGTCATGGTAACAAAACATCATAACGACGAGTAAATAAACAATTTTCGAAATGGATCAAGAAGAGTTTCCTGATATTCTAAAAGCTGTGTCAGAAGCAATCTCAAATTTACTCCTGGCAAAATCAAAAGAAAAATACGAATAATGTTACGAATTATTTCGCCAGTGGAGAATAATAAAGAAAGTTCAGGGAATTAATAAAGATATTTTAATAGCTTTCTTTTTTGAGAAGGTTAGTTTTGTAGTCTAACTTGTTAATATTTTTATTATAATTTTCATATTTTTATAGGCTAACACTTTTAAATCCTCAACATTGTGGTCAGTGTATTCAATGTTAAAAATCACGTTGCAAATTAATGAAAATGTGGACATTTCTGTATATAGAAAGTTGATTGCATATATAAAACTTCAAAATGAAGGGTATATGGTAAAGAAATCTAAAGTTCTGAAGATGGATCATGTTATGTTTTTGTCGAAAGCTCCTGATGATTTATTTCTGTTGATGAAAGTTGTACTAATTTTCGCTCTTCATGGTGCATGACGAGGTGATGAACTACGTATGTTACAAGTTGATAACATTGAAGATAACGGATCTGTTTTGGTTGTCACATTGCATGATACAAAAGCAAAGAAAAAACGTGTCTTTACAATCTTATCAGATGTGGGAGATGTCGATGGAATTGCATTATATCGAACGTGTATGAGTTTACGACCAAAAAGTATTGGTCATCGTAGGTTCTTCGCATGTTACCGAAAAGGCAAATGTACTGTGCAGCCAGTAGGAATTAATACTTTCTACAGTATACCAAGGAAAATTGCAGACTATTTACAACTTCCAAATGCCAGTAGTTACACCGGACATTGTTTCCGAAGGACTATTGCGACATTACTTGCAGAGAGTGGATCTGACATCCAAATGTTGAAAAGGCATGGAGGATGGCGTTCGAGCACCGTTACCGAGGGATACGTTGAGGAGAGTATCGAGAATAAAATAAATACGACAAGAAGAATTTTTAATGGCCAGCATAATGTTAGTAAGCAACCTTCATCTATTGGAACTTCTTGTGTCTCATCAACAGTAGCATCAAGCGAACGAGCCAGCACTTCTTTGTCAGTTTCGGATTTCCAGTCGATGGCATCTTCTTCTGGCACAACATTTAATAATTCACACAATTGTACATTTGTAATGAATATGAATAAGTGTAATGATAATAAATCAATTTGTTTGTATTGTTTGTTGCTATGAAGAAAAGTGTTACTGTTATTGTTAAGTGGAAAAGTGTTACTAACGAGAAAAGTAGCGCTTTTCTTTATTATTTTCTATCCAGAAAAGACGCTGTTTTCTATCAAGTACACGAATAGTTATTTATGTATCTAGTGCGCGAAATTATACTTTGGTGCTTGAGAATGAAAGTTTTTTGTCGAGGCGATAGCCGAGATACAATTCATTCGAAAGCTCCAAAGAAATTTCGTGCACGTGTAGCATACAACGTTTTTTCTACAGACGTCAAAAACTGAAAAAATATATTAAAATCATATTAAAATACAAAAATTAGTAGAATTCTTTTTCTTGACAACGTGCACAAAGTATTTTGTGCACGTTGTCAAGATAAAATCAGTGCACAAAATACTTCGTGCCCGTTGTCATGATGAACAACTCCAATGCGACATTTCGTATACTAATATTGATGTACAAATGTCATGATTTTTTGACGTTTGTAGAAAAAAACTATTTTTTCTCCTATATATATTTTCATTCTCTCAAGTACTTTTCTGAGTTTTGTGGCTAGAAGATCAATTTATGCATCAGAGAAAGGGTGGGTTCTCGAGTTTTCATAGCTCTCAGTGAGAGCCTCTCACAACTAGAGATATCAATCTCCTGAAAAGTAATGACAAGCTTACATATATAAAAGAAAATTTCAGTATTTGAAGGCCCCCATACAAATCGAGATAAGCCTGAAGGTTTAGATTGCGCAGTTCAATCTTTGAGATTTATCCGTACGTGTGTGGTTAAAATCTTGAGGTCACCGCGACCTGCTCTATTAAAAAGAATATTCTATAAACTGCCAAGATATGAACTGTACAGTCCAACCCGAAGTGTGAGCGCGATCCTTGAGATCTTCGTAAGTTCTTTTAGTAGCCAAAAAAGCGTGGCCGTGAGTCTTTCGTGGGTTGAAATGGCCTCCTGCATTACTGTATCATTTTTCTCGATGAAATTTTTCAAATTGCAATAAAATAGAGTATTTTGCTAGTTAATAATTGATTGTGAATTATTCATAATTTATAACAATGATGATCTTCGAAAGTGAAAGAAAATAAGTCCCAGGTAGAATGAACTGGACCAAGACTTAATACGCAAAACCAAGACCAAGACTTAATGAGCAAGACCAAGGCAAACGTATTTGGACAAGACCAAGATCAAGACTGAATAAGCAAGACGAAGACTGAATTCGTAAGACCAAGACCAAGACTAACAGTATCTTGGTCTTGATCTTGCCTTGCCCATCATTAAATGGCGACTCTTTTAGAAAAACCTTGATAAGAAATGAGCCTTCATGGATCGAATAAGGTTAAAGCTTAGGTCGTTTTGACATCGGATTAGATTGCAAAGCCGACTATAGGAGCTGACTCGGTTCAGGTCGGTTTAACTTCTGATCAAGTTTCAGTTGATTCTGTAGCTGAAAGTTCAAATTTTGGTCGGTCAAAACTAGAAACAATTCAGCTCGAGCTGGATTCTGGTTGGTTTGGATTCTATTCAGACACGGTTCAAAATCAGATTGGATTAGATAATCCTGAGCCAAGCTCAAATTTAATTGGATTCGAGTTTAGTATAAGTCAAATATGAGCACATTTCTACAGTGTCTATATCGTTAGTTTCTAGTTATAAAGAACTGGCCTAAGTACAGAAGACCAATTGAGATACTGAATTATGTCCTTTTGTTCCGGTCACATGGTCAATAAGTTTTTCCACACCATTGGAACAGCAAACGGCATTAATGTTTTCTGCGATACATCTACTGTACTGTAATGTTTATTGCTTGACGAAATCAGTTTGTAATTATAAAAGTCACTATTTAATTATTTAAATTGAAATAAAAGCTTTATTCCTCTTATTTCACTAATAACACTATATTTATATATTAATCACTTAATTCTAATTTAAACAAGGTCACAGATATTTATATTCCACTATTTATATACACTGTTGACTTTACTTGTCACTTCATTATTTATTTCACACTACTACTCTTATTACTGTACTGTCCTACACGTCTCTGGCTTGGCCTTATATAGAGAAATATTCTTTCTCGAATTTTCCATTTCTCGACTCTTCCATTTCTAGGAATCACTAGAGGCTTCCATTGGGAGGGGTGATGTGCTGCGACGTGGCGCGGCGTAAGAGACGACAAGAAGCCCCTCCCCATACTACGTCGTCTTCACGAGCTCCCCCCCTTACTCTCGCACGTCACAGTACTAAACTTACGAGGCAAGTTACACAACAGACTTGAAGAGTCCAACTTCTAGCCCGATCACCAATTTTGCACTTAAAATATAAATAATAGGCTTTTTTCACTTCCTCGGATATAGATCCAGCTTGTGACTTCAAAATAAATCGTCGGCATTTATAACAAAAAGTATCTTCTAGATTTTTGCAACATCAACGACTAGAGCTTGTAATTTTATATAAAATCGACTCAATCACTCGACTGTGTGTACTGTAAACTAAATTATCAATGAAGAAAATAATATATTTACCCTTGAAGATTCGTTGAATACTGTGGAATTATTGCCTCCGCAATCTTAGGTGATTCCTACATTTCCCGTGCCAAAGTCAGATACAAATAATTTCAATGACCCCATGATGTACAGGAGAAACATGTGCTCGAAAATGGGACGTGCAGAGCTATTTCTGTGCAAAAGTATCTTAATAACTACCTTAATGGGACACAAAAATTCAACCCGATAGTATAATATTCAATTTCACCCTTTTGTTGTAGATTTATCTACGACTTGGTCGACTTTCATTCAATCTGAAAAATAATTATAATCTACTGAATATTCCCAAAACAGTTCATTCCAGTATTCCACAATAATGTTTTGTGAATGATAATTTAGAATTATATTGAGCAAACGTAATTATGATAATATATTTGTGGTTATTACTGTAAAACGCAATTCGATTGTTGATAAATACTAGAATTACTACAAACCCGCTTGGCCTGAACATTTTGGGAATATAGATGAATGCGTTTTAGGGAGCTATTGACATTATAGCTGATGATTACCCAGAAATAATACCTGTTTCATGATATTGAACTCGGGAATTTGCATTCTAATCAGGAACAAATCCTGTTGGATATTTCTGATAAAATGAAAACACTAATATTTTAATACACTGTTTGTATAATGCTGATTGCTCAGTTGAGGATAGAATCATTGATATTTAATTCAAATGTTATTCATAGGATTTCATTAGGAACCTGATGAACTAAACACTTTTGCCATTCCAAAATATAATCATTCAAATATAATACAGATTTCTTGATGTATTAGGAATGTTGAATCACATAAAATATCGTTGTAAAAGTGAGCATCAAAGTGTCTTAGATCGTTCGCTCGTTATAGCGCATTGACGTGTCCCTTCGCATGTATATATTTTGCTGCGGTCCTTGGATAAACTTTTTGCCATTGTAGGCCTACGGCATGATTTGTAGTCACGTCAAAATTTGTTTGTACAAAGCTTGGCTGCCCCATTTATATATTGGGATGCAGGAATACCAAATTCACGCATAATTTGGGATGTGTCAGCCATCAAGTTTGAAGGTGGCCAAAAAAAGCAGCAAAATTCTGATAAGAGTAGAAGGGTCCTGTCTCGGACGTTTCTATAAAAACTTGTTCAAAAAATGTTGTGTTCTGAGGCTCATATTTTACAATGTTGTCTCTACTGAATTTCAGTAGCTCTGCGAGCATTGCTTTCGGTCGCATCGCGTCGGTATAATAATAGGATCACAGCCGATTACGTACCCCATCACAGGCTTAGCACGTCAATAAATTCCATGTGTATGAGTATGAGTTCGTATCTCGCTGATATCCGATCGTGCAACTATATTTACTGCATGCAAGAGTATGGCGCTCGCGACCATGTTCCAATTTGCAGCGGAAAATGAACGCTTCCAAATCGGTTTACTGTGTTGTGAGTTTACGGATTTAAAATCACTACTATATCCAACAATTTTTATCAAAATGTGTAACTGTTTGGGGAAATTGCTTTTTATTTCTCCTGTTAAGCAAATCCTCTCATCAAAATTTATCAATTGTTTTGAACCACTCACATAGAATGATGTTCAACTATTTGGAAGTACATTTTAAAAACTTTTTTTTAGCCAAATAAACAGTTCAATACCATCTATAGCTCAAAGATATGACCCCTACAGTACTATAGAGTACTTAAGGATGATCATGATTGTACCTTCTTCTATTCCCAAAGTGGTAGTAGGAAATTAAAAAAGGTAATTTTTCTTCACTATTTGGTAGCAAAAACTTAATGTACTTCTGATCGGCACTAAATTTAAGTATTGGGATATCCTATCTTGAAAGTAAAGACCCAGGCTAGCTATTAATAAGGGCACCGGAAAAATTTTACCTGAAAAATAGGAAATGGGCGCCACTCCCAGGAAATGATTAAAGGAGAGGAGACAATAGCGACAGCATAGAAGAAATAAAGTATAGACGTCGAAATCAATTATAACAAAATTATTATCAATTTAAAGCAAATAATTCCAAAAATTATAATTAAAAGAATTTGGTAAATTACGAAAATACTTAAGGCGATAATAAAGAAAATCTCATTGCAACAGCCAAAACGGAACTGGAGAGCACGTCACAGACGTTCAAAATTACGTTACAAAAACTAGCTAAATATCCTCTTCAGGCGGAACTCAAGACTAGTATCGGCAGAGAAGGTAGATGACGAATTGTTAACCACAAAAACAGCATCTGACAAGAATGTTCCCTGAATTAAGTAAAGTTGATCTTGCGTCTTATAGGGCTTTGAGAAATACCCAACGGTCCTTGAAGGAGTTAAGGTTGACCGTGCACCTGGTAATCAACTTCGGGAAGTATTAATGTTCTTCTTAATTTCATAGATGTATAAATGTTCTTCTCAACGTAAAGTTGGCCAGAAACTACTCTCAAGTGGCCACGGGTTCCTAAGATCCTTAGCAGTTTACACTGGAAACAAATAACCCAACCAGTATCCAATTTAACTGAAACAGGAGGTTCCTATGAAAAAATTGGAGAGCTCTTTTCAAACGTGAAGCATTAAACTTGAATAAATAAATTCAGGTTCAAATTGAAAAACAAATAAACGGTAAATTTAGTAAAAAATGAAATAAAATAATCAGTGAAGTTATCTATTTGCCTAATTTTAAATTGAGCACTGAAAATTCACACAGTAGAAAAAAAAACTACGCTGAGCATTAAGGAGAAGAAAATACAAAGTCTACTAAGACAAGAAAATGGATTATTAGCGACGAGTCGATAAATTCACGAACGTGATTTGTTACTAGAAAAATTGTATCAATCTTCATAAACTCGTAGGATTTTCCAGCTTAAAAACGGGAACTAAAGCCCACAACAGAATTTTTTTAACTTTGGAAACCAAAAACTACACAAACAACGTAAGAAACTAAATTACGAGTTGTTGAATAATAAATCCGCAACGCGTTGGATCCAAAATATAGTTAAATTATGTATTATCAACCAATTTCACTAATCATTCATACATCAAACACACTTAGGTGAGGAAAGGTGGATGGAGGAACGAAAATAACCACAAATCTTGTAAACGGAATAGTATGATAATATAGGGCAGGTTGCAACTAGAACATGTTTACGAAACACTCTCAATTGCGATGATTGTCAAAACGAATCTGGATATAAAAAATCAGAAATAATTAAACGTATCTTTCCGAAGAAGGACAACAAATAATAATTACTTCTCAAAGAGACCGGAACGAATAAGTAGTTACAAACGAGAACCGACCAAAAAAAAAAGGGCCAGCTTCTTCGTCCGGAACGGCTATTGCCCACGCTATTGTAAAATTTAGAAAAACAAAAAAAAAAAGAAATTAGAACAAAGATATTAATTTAGTATAAAAGTTTCAAGGTTGTAAAATGGTTCTGAAAAAAAACTAACAAAGAATTAAGGATGAAAGAGATAAACAATGTTTCAGAGAAGATCGGAAGGATCTTGTCAAGATATAATTTCAAAGTTTCCTTCCCTCCGGTAATGAAAATCAAGCAGTTCATGAGACCTGTAGAGGTCGCGATTCCCCTACAATCTTTGGGCATTGATAAGATCCCTTGTACCTGTGGGAAAACCTACGTTGGACAGACGGGCCGAACTGTGAACACTCCCATTGCTGAACATAGGAGATGCATAAGATTGAACCATCCAAATAAATCTTCTGTAGCTGATCATACCATCGAGTTTTTGCATGGCATCAAGTTTGAAGAAACAAGATGCTCATCAATTCATGGTAGATTGATCAGAGAAGCAATTGAGATACTTAAACATCCAAATAACTTTAACCATAATGATGGTTTTGAATTATCAAATGTTTGGCATTCTGTAATCAATAACACACATATATAATATTGTAATGTTTATTGCTTGAAGAATCAGTTTGTAATTAAATGAAAGTCACTATTTAATAATCTAAATGAAAAAAAAGCTTTATTCTCCTTATGTCACTAATAACACTATATTTATTTATCTGTCACTTAATTCTAATTTAATCAAGGTCACAGATATTTATATTTCACTATTCATATACACTGTTCACTTTACTGTCACTGTTCGATATTTATTTCACACTACTACTCTTATAATTGTACTGTCCTACACGTCTTTTGCTTGGCCTTATATAGAGAAATATTGTTTTCTCGAATTTTTGACTTCTCGACTCTTTCCATTTCTGGAAATCACTAGAGGCTTCCATTGGGAGGGATGATGTGCTGCGACGCGGCGCGGCGTAAGAGACGACAATAAGCCCCTTCCCATACTATGTCGTCTTTACGAGCTTCCCCCCCCCCACTCTCGCACGTCACAATAACTATGTTTTGGTTGGTGTAGTTCTATGTATATTTTGGATTATAAAGTACACAGAAGACTATTTGAAATTGCAGTTGTGAGCCAAACCAATAGCAAAGAGTAGCGCTACGCTGTCTTGTTGAAATGTCGTGTATTTTGTGATTTGGGATGTGTGCGGAGCTGTACCAAGCAGGACATATTCCTCTGTTTAGGGTTTTCACGTGGTTTTCCTCAAGCTTTGGGTGAATGCCAGAGTATTTTATTCTTCTTGTTTAGGTGTGATATCCACGTTATCACATCTAGTATTCTGTATATTTTTAGTATCTAGTTACTTGCCTTGTTTTATTTTGTATCATTGTTTTCTGATGAAGATCCTTGCTTGAAGGATCGAAACGTCAAAGTTTCCAATAAATATACAGAATTTAAAATCAAAAGTCGTTTTTAGATGATAACATAATTTGGGTGATGTGCGGGGTGAGAAATGTGTTGTACTTGTAAAAATTTTATTTAAATTAGTGAACTTAAGTGTCTTACAGTTGTGGAGGAGGAAGAAATGGGTATTTTTCTACAGTAAGATCAACCAAATTCTGAGGACTTCTTTTGACAAACAAAAAGAAATCGTTGCACATCACAGACATTTGGCAAAACTACTACTAGAAAGTTTTGTCAATGTGACCGTACGTCATTAGCACTTCTAGTGAAGCTAGTGCTACATTTAAGTCTTTAGAAAATCATGGAAAAGAAAAAACGCCAATATTGCAGAAGAATATTCAGCTCCATGACAAATACAAATTAATGATTGTAAAATACACTATCGAGTATTTTACAACTTTGCAGGATATCAAATAGAAATAAACAAAATTTGACATCTCCACGTACTCAGGAAAAATAAGATACAAAATACAGGGTGGAATGCGAAATTGGAAACACCTTTTTTCTCGGAAGTTATTATGGATACCAAAAAATTGTTTGGATAAAGTTTCTAGATCTTCCAATAAGCTAACTGAATCTGTGTGAATTTAGTAAAAAAAAAATTGATTCTCTTATATTGCCATATTTTAACTTTCTTCAAATAGAATACCCTGTATATTATTGCACTAATAAATAGAAAATATTTTTTGCTGTAAAAAAGTTTCAGGGTTCATACCTGCTACACTTGATAGTTTTTGAGATATTAACGAAAATATCTAAATGCTGTTCTCAAAATCAAGTGTGCCTTGAGAACAAAACTTGTTGATAGTTGAGTTATTTTGTATTGTATTTGCGCTACAAAAAATTGTGTTGCATACGTACTATTATTATTTGGTGTTAATAATGGCAGATTATTCAATCAATGAGAAGTTGGATATGATAAAATGTTTTTATCTATCAAATAATAATTCGAGACAAGCTCTGCAATTATACAGACAACAGTATCCGGAACGCTTTTATCCAAACCATTCGTATTTATTCAAATTAGAGAGGAAGCTGCGTAGGACTGGGTCAGTTTCAAGAAATTACAAAACACGTGAGATAGTAGATGAAAATTTAGAAGTTGATGTATTGGCATATTTAAAGGTTTACCCTAAAAATTCAATAAGAGAAGCTGCATTGGAAATAAATACCACACATGCAAAGGTTCTTAAGATTCTGAAAAAGCATAAGTACAAAGCCTATAAAATCTACAAAATTCATAATCTTCATCCTGGCGATGATGTGAGAAGATTACAATTTTGTAATTACTTAATACTGGAAAATATTGCAGAGCCTAATTTTTCAGATACAGTTTTATGGTCAGATGAAACAAATTTCTCTAACAATGGAATACTAAATAGACATAATTCACATTATTGGCAATCAGTAGAAACGAATCCACGTCAAACATTTATTTCAAAGAAACAAATACGCTTTTCAATTAACGTATGGTGCGGTATGATAAATAACACTATTTTGAGTCCATATTTTTATGAGAGCATTTTGACATCACAGAGATACTAAAATTTTCTGCAAAATGAATTTCAAGATTATCTGGATGATATACCGTTGGCAGTTAGACGCAGAATGATATTCCAGCAAGATGGTGCACCTTCGCATAATTCATTGAATGTAACTGCGTATTTGAATCAACAATTTCCAAATTCCTGGATTGGCAACAGAGACCCTACATCGTGGCCCGCAAGATCTCCGGATCTATCGCCTTTAGATTTTTTTCTATGGGGAGCTATAAAAAACAAAATTTATGTAATGTCCGTTGCTACACTTGATGAACTGAAAAACCGGATAAGACAAGCTGTTGTTGAATTGAATACAGTTAATATAAAACATAATTTATTGAAAAGACTTTATTTATGTGTCCGAGAAAATGATGGAAATTTTGAACATTTTGTGTAGTTCGATAACATTTATTCCGTACTTCTTTATGTTCTACTATGATAATAATAGTATATTATTATAGGAGCATATAATGAAGGCTATTATTCACGAAGGTTAAGTTTATGTCACGAGCGTAGCGAGTGGCATAATTAACCTGAGTGAATCATAGCTTAATATATGTGAGTAGAATACTATACTTTGTCCACGACTACTATTGATTTTAATTCCATAATTTTTTTTTCGAACAAGTTCTTAAATTTTTCCAATTTCTTCCCTTCATTGCAAAATATTTTTCATCACATGCTTGAATAAGAAATTTGTAAATTTTTTCAGAAGGAAATGTATTAGCTTTTTTTGGATGAAAGCCCTGAGATCTCCGTTTTAAAAGTGACCGCAGTTTTGCATAGTCTTCTATATCGACTCCTTGATTTATATTAAGCGTACTTCTATGCATAGAGCAATGTGTCCATAATGTGGATTATTTATATTTTGCAGCTAATTCCGTAAATATACCAGTAAAACTGAACCTGAGAATGAATTAATTTTCTTGGTCGCTATTCAGTCCATAAAGGTGTTGTACACAAGAATGTGAAGATTTCGGGATTTCTCAGGCAACAAATTCAGGGAGGTGACTTTTGCAGCCTCTGTTATCTCCGGTGGAGTACAAGTACACAATATCTCTTTCTCACTATCAATTTTCATTTTTTACGTATTCTGGATCGAAATTATGACGTTTTTAAATTGACAACAATTTATGCTTCGTTTGTCATGTCATATCTATGGCTTACTTGATATATTTCATTTAATGTCAACTTTTTTCTAGAAGTGCATTAAAAAATAGATTCAAGTAATATTTTAACAAAATTTTTGTGATTTGTATGAAGTTAGCTAATCAAAGTGCCTAGTTATAGCCTAGACCTAGACGTACTGATAAATGCTTGCCAGATTCATAATATATACTGCGTGGCCTAGGAACTCTACACCAGTGAATAATGATTATTCACTGCTATTATTCACTCTGTGAAAAATGACTATCGTTTTGCTTCAGAAAACTCATTTATAAAGTATATATCATAAGGCAGTCGTGGACAATAGTATATTATTATACGAGCATATAATAAAGGCTATTATTCACGAAGGTTAAGTTTATGTCACGAGCGTAGCGAGTGGCATAATTAACCTAAGTGAATCATAGCTTATTATATGTGAGTAGAATACTATACTTTGTCCACGACTACTATTGACTTTAATTCCATATTTTTTTTCAAACAAGTTTTAAAATGTTTCTAATTTCTTATCTTCATTGCAAGTTATTTTTCATCACAGACTTGAATAAGAAATTTGTAAATTTTTTCGGAAGGAAATGTATTAGCTTTCTTCGGACGAAAGCCCTGAGATCTCCGTCTTGAAAGTGACCGCAGTTTTGCCTAGTCTTCTTTATCGACTCCTTGATTTATACTAAGCGTACTCCTAAGCACTGAGAAAAGTGTCCATAATATGGATGATTCATATTTTGCAGCTGATTCCGTAATATATGGCAGTAAAACTGACCCTGAAAATGAATTGATTTTCTTGGTCGCCCTTCAATCAATGAAGGTATTATACACAAAAATGTGAAGATTTCGGGATCTCTCAGGCAACAAATTCAGGGAGGTGACTTTTGCAGCTTCTGTTATCTCCAGTGTAGTAAAAGTACACAATATCTCTTTCTCACTATCAATTTTCATTTTTTACGTATTCTGGATCGAAATTATGACGTTTTCAAATTGACAACAATTTATGCTTCGCTTGTCATGTCATATCAACGGCTTACTTGATATTGTTTATTTAATGTCAAATTCTTTCTTCAAGAGCATTAAAAAATAGATTAAAGTAATATTTTAACAATATTTTTGTGATTTGTATAAAGTTAGCTAATCAAAGTGCATAATTATTGCCTAGACGTACTGAAAAATGCTTGCCAGATTAATAATATATACCGCGTGCCCTAGGAATTCTATACCCGTGAATAATGATTATTCACTGCTATTATTCACTCTGTGAAAAATGACTATCGTTTTGCTTCAGAAAACTCATTTATAAGGTATATATTATAAGGTAGTCGTGGACAAAAGTGTTTATTTTGTACATTGTTTTTAATAGTAATTGAACTGTGCATTTCGTTCATGATGATGTGAAAACGTCTGAGCGCGCAAAAATATTTAAATTTAAAAAATATAAACGTTGCGTTGTGTAATTCCCCGCGTACTTAACAGTAATATTATTGACACAAAAATATCAATGATGTGTATGCAACACAATTTTTCTTAACGCAAATACAACACAAAATAACTCAACTGTCAAAAAATTTAGATCTAAACGCACACTTGATTTTGTGAAGCAACATTTAGATATTTTCGTTAATATCTCAAAAACTATCAAGCTTAGCAGGTAAAAACATTTGAACTTTTTCAAAGCAAAAATTATTTTCTATTCATTGGTGCAATAATATACAGGGAATTCCATTTGAAGAAAGTACAAATATGGTAATATCTACGAGAATTTTTTTTTTTCACCAAATTCACACAGATTTAGTTAGCTTATTTAAAGTACAAAAAATTTTATTCGAACAATTTTTTTGTATCTATAATAACTTCCGAGAAAAAAGGTGTTTCCAATTTCGCATTTCACCCTATAGGTTTAGCAAATCGTGGAACTATGGCAAGTACCTACTAAAGATGGTACATTAGATGATAAGAGACATACTCGTAATACAACAGATCGTGAGATATTCAATCTTTGACAGAGTTCTTTCTCTTTTTGGCTTCCAGATCCTCGTCATTTTATTTTGATCCAAATATTATTTTTATAAAAGGATGACCTGATTTGGTGCCTAGTAAGTCCCTACGATCTTCATTTTGTCGTCTCCTTGGTCTAACATTTATTGCCCATTTTCATTACATGACAGCTAATTTTCTCGTTATGCATTCATGTGTCGTACAAGTTCTGCATACTTTAGTAGCCAACGATCCAAAATTTTCCGTTATTGGTTCAAATATCTGCTTTAGCATCTTTGTTTTATTCGCTCTCAGTTTCTCTTGTTGATATCCACATCTTGCTGTAGTACATAAGTTTTGGACTGCAAGATATGACATAATGCTGAAAGCAACTAGAAGAAAGCTGTTAGGAAATATATTTAGACCAACAATGATGAGTGATAGATCTTAAACGAACCTAATGCATACTGACATACGATACATCAAAACACAGAAAATAAGCTAACTGGGCCATGTGATGATATTAAACTGGAAACCGTGGAGAGAAAAGACTAAAGGTGGACCAATAAGGTGGTGAAGAGACGATATTATAAAAAACCTAGAAATTGGGTGACGAAGACAGTAATTGAGAGATTATGTGAGGAAATAGCAGAGAAGGACAAAACTATCAAGGGTTGTACTGCTATGGGTAGTCATAACTTTGTATACGAATGCTCGAGTTTGATGGAAATGTGATCGTTTTTGCAGTGTATCTATAATTTATTGGTCTTACCTATACTTCAGATGAATGTACACTGTAGATTTGCAATTCTAATTCAAAGAAAATACAAGTTTCTTTCATAGAAGTAAATAAAAATTGTATCAGCAATACGTGTGTACGAACTCTCCAAGTTTCTTCCAGAAAACTTTTGCAATTGAAATAGTTAGTTGGCATTGAGTTCTTTCATCGAAACGTTGCCTTAACGAGCAGCGAAACAAAGAGTCCTCCTCCCAAAATCCACCTTCCAGATACTACTTCAAGAATTCAGCAAGAAGTTTAGAGCTCTAGGTTCCTGTGAGCTGAAGTTCCTTTAAGGTTACGTATTTATTTGCGAATGGTCGTATGTGAGGCCTGCTGCCGACGCTGCTCCTATTGTTTACACTAGCTTTTGTTTTGTGTTTTTGTCGCCATTAGAACTATGACTAAAAGCTAGACGCTTCGGTGAATCGACCTGATGAGGAATGTTGCTGTAGTCTGTACTGAACTTTTATTTGATGCTGGTTACTAACATTGTTTTCAGTTTGAAATTGGATTCGTTCAAATACTTTGTTGACTTCAAGCTTTTGTTTACGTTAGCGAGATTAGATTTTGTTTGATGTGATATGCTTGCGATGGTTCATTCAAAAACGAATACATACATTCTTTTGAACATTAGGAAACTCAAATCGATTGTAAATATTTTACGGTTTAATATCAGAAGTCCTTTACTTCAAATCATTCGAAATATATTGAAAGTTTTACTCTTGAAGTAATGTAAGAATTACGTACAGTTAAGAATATTTCCGTGTTTTGCGACTGTCATCGCTAAGAGAAAGGAAGGACAAATGTAAAAGTTCGTGATAAAAGAAAAACAAAAGTGCTCACATCCAGCCACCATATCTAGCCCTCCTGCGTGCTCACCCACCTCTCCCCTAGCTAGGTTTGCTTTGTTCTGACAATCGACGTTTGCAATCTGAGTTTGCCAAAGTTTGATAGCGTCGGATGGCAGGGAGACTTATGCGTCCGGCTCAACTTTTTATCTTGTTTAAATTTTCTACTGAAGGTTATGCGCTTTATTTAACTTACAGATCAGGAAACAATACGTTAGACTGTGAAACTTTTTTTGGTGTGAAAATTGCTTGTATGCGATAAGTAACAACACGCCATGAACACAGAAAGCAAATTATACATAATTACTGCAGATAATTCGAGACTGGATATCTGGAAGATGAGAAAACAAATGTGAAATTATCATTAGTTTTTCCAGTACTCGAAAACTAAGCCTTACAATTACAGCGATAAAAAAAATAAGCAAGACATTCCTGCTCCTTTTCAAGTACTGGATAAGGTGTAATGTACTGACATTCATAGTGAGGACTTGGAGTCTAGTCTGGCGAACTTCTCGAGTAGTAAGAATGAACGATCTTTAACATATAGGATTATTAATGTGGCTATAACAGAAAAATTGTACTGTGATAAGGATGTCTGGCAAAGAATGATTGTTGGTTGAATGTTGAATGACATCCATGCCAATCTCGTCTTGAGAAGGAAGATGCCAGAAAGCAAGAGATATCAACCGGTAGGTTCGATAATAGTACATATCAAAATTACTGACAATAGAAGTGGTCCCTAAAACATCTTCGTCTGTTATTCTTAGGACTAAAGTCTGTTGAAGCATGACCAACAGCCTTTTCCACTGTTAAAGCTATCTAAATTCATATAAAATTCATTTGACCATGCAACTATCCCATCAATTTATCGAATGATACTCAAAGATAGGAAGGATAGGAATCATTATCCTGAAAGATTGTTCAGAAACAAGGACTGCTATTATATATCTAGGATAATATTCTTACTGTTTTTCGGGACATTCTTCATAATGATACTCAGATAAATAGAAAACATGCATTTAAACGCTGTAATTGCTTTTTCAGGAGTCGGAAATCGTTGACCACTTTATCTTTATGTAAGTGAGCAAAGAGAAATCATTATATACCAAATCAGGACTGTACAGCGGATGATTAATCAATTTTTCACAACCTGTCATTTAAAGGATAAGCTTGGAATATTTGTATTTAAAAATCTCCGCTAGGTATGCATGTTGAAAAATTATTTCAATTAGCAACAAGAAACTGCTTCCTTGAATAACATCTTACAGTCTGCCATTTTTTTGAACGTACGACTAGTTTGCAGAATCGACTGAAAGCTTATTGGCAGACGGTCTACATGAGTTCAAGAGTAGAGCATATTCAAGTCAATTTGTAAAATTGTGTAACAATGTAATTCTGTTTAAACACTACATCACCACTTACCGTAACATCACCAGCCATCAGCTGGAATAAATACGTTTTATTATTTCATGTGTAGTTGAATTTGGAAATCTAGAATACAACTCTGTATTGTAAGATCTGTGTTTATGTCATGTACTTACCGTAACTGTATCCTGAATGTAATCAACCGTTGCTCTGTAAATTATTTTGTAAATTCAGTTGCTAAATTTGTTTATCGTGACCTTTGACTCAACAAATAAAGATCTGACGTTTGACAGCTTCAATCCTACCGACATATGACTGAACAACCGACGTAAACAATGAATTCAGTGTAATTTTATTTTAATGTTTCCAATGTTTTGTGAATGAGACTTCTTCTTTTTAGTATCTCTTCTTCAGCGCTAATTCATAATTAATCTAAAAGACAAGTTAGGTAATGTTTCATTAAACTTCAAGTATAAATAAGGCCTTGCGGCCGATTTAAGTGACTTCTTTTGAAAGTTAGTCCTTCGAGCCATCTTCCAAAGTATTACAGTGTTTACCATTCGACGTCCGTTCAAAGTTTGGTACGATTGTTCGAGATAAAATCGTAGGTCTGATTGTTCTCTTTTGTTTTTTATAAGTCCGTAAAAAGAACTTAGTTTATTTTGCCATTGTTTTTGCTGTTTTTGAACTTGGACTATTTTTGCAAAGTTGAACTTAGTCATTCCGTTTTATTTTTTGCCGTCCGCTCCGTCAACGTTGGATTAACTTAACGTTGAGTCACCGCTAGAGAAGTCTTCGTTGATTTCACAGTGCTGTATTGTTTTACTGTAGAATCACCGCTGCAGAAGTTCGTGTTGGCCCCACAGTGTTGAACAAATTCAAAGTAGAGTCATCGCTGGATGTTGATTTCACGTCGCAGATTGTTTTACCGTAGAATCACCGCTGGAGAAGTCTATGTTGATTTCGCAGTGTTTGATTAATTCGACGGAGAGTCACTGCTTTGGAAGTCTTTCCTGGCCTCACAATATCAGAAAAATTTAACGTAGAATCACTGCTAGAGAGGTCAATTGGTGGCTTCATAGTATTGAAAAAATTCAACGTAGAGTCACTGCTTGTCACATATTTGGCAATGTGAATTGGGAAGTTTGAGGCACAGGAATAAGCTATTTCCCTCATTGGGTCTAGTAGATCGGATAAATTTTTTCAATAATAACAATATACAAAGTATTACACCTGATGATGTCCGAGAGAATGAAACGCGTTGTGATCAACATTGTTAGTTTTTTGTACAATTTGCTACATTGAATTGTACTTTGTTTAAAATTTTGTCTCAAACTCTACATTGAGAATTATTGCTACTCCATTACTGTCTGAAGAGTTTTATGGCGATGAACTTCGAAAATTCTGATATATTTGATTTTGGATATTTTCATGACTAAATACCCACAGTATCTTATGTATGCTTGTCCTACTGATGCCCAAGTATGCCTTAATCTCTAGGTGTAGTACATGACGATCTCGGATTGCCAGTTTGCACAACAAATTAATGTTTTCTGATACAACACCAGCTTTGGATGGTTTTAGCACAAATTCCCCGTGAGCGAATGACCATCACGACTGACTTCACTGAACCAAGTACATACAGTATATTTTGATAGTGTTGAACGAATAAAAATTGAAGTGAGTTGATCAATGAACTGTTGACGCACAGAATTACCAATATGTTAATCTCTTTTTTGCACTGAAATTAATTGCAACACAAGACAATGCTTAATTATTGATTAAAATATTTTTTCGAACTTCCATCGTCTCCATTATTGTAAAAACATACAACGTTTCGATTGGTACAGATCTCCAATCGTTATCAAGTTAAAGTAAAATCTAAGAGCTACACCTTATATATTTGGGGACACCACGCACTATTGATATTGGTACTCGCTATTCTAAAAACACGGTCGTTGTCAAGCATGTGTGCAGCTTCCCAGAATTCTCCCTTACGCTAATGAATTTTCTTATCGATTATTTGATGATTTTCGGTCCACGCATGATTCGAAATACCTGATTGCGTCACCTATTTTCGTGTTCTTTTTGTGTTTCTTGATCCTGATGTCCATTGGTCTTTGTGTTCCTCCAAAATATGATGCTCCGCATTCATATGTTGTTTGATAGATGCAGTTTTTTGTATCACATTAGTCCGGTTTGGTCCTAGTCAAAATGCTTCTCAGAGTCCTGGTAGAGGTGCCTTTCAAGTAGAGAATGCTTTTTTCCCACTGATAGTTCTACTCTGACGTTTGTCAATTGTCTGTTTTATCAGTTTCAACTTGTAGTCAATCTGTATCAGATCTCTACGGATGTTTTTTATCTGTCAAATGCGTCGGTTGTGTTGCACAATCTAACGGCTCTGTCATATAATGTCCTAATTATATCTTCCTTGGTTGGAATGACTGTTAAGATATTGCCATGTGTTTGTTTTTCTTCCTATGCTGCAGTTTGGATGTGGTCTTTGCTTCTTTTGACTATGACGTCCAGGAATGGTAGCAAGCCCTGAGATTCTCTTTTCAATGTGCAGTTTGCTCATATTATGGAAGTGTCGTCCACGTAACTTAACCAATTGCAATTACTGGTGATAAGATGAGCCCATCGGTAAACCAGCATCTTGAGCGAAGAAACGGCTATTGACCGTCAGTGTAGTCCTGTCTGTTTGTCTTCTAGTCCTTTACTGATGATGCTTAGCGATTCATCTAATGGAACGTTGGTAAATGAAATTTCAACATCAAAGCTAATAAATATATTCTGAACTTGAAGCTCAACGGTGCTTAGTATCTCCACGAAATGTCTTGAGTCTTTTACAAAAGAGTCTGTTCTATCTTCGAAAGCACATACCGAAGGGTAACTCATTAACACAAATTTTTTACTCCTGGCTGTACAGTCAGACGATTGTAAGCGATTTTCAGTGATTGTATGATTTTATACAATATATTATGTGATTTTGAGTAACGGTTAACTATTATTGTAGATTGTAAGACTATTAATGCAGAATTTATTGATTGTAGGGACTGTATGACTAAAAATGAAGATTGTAAGTTGATTGTAAGGATTATTAACTACAATCGAAATTAGTAAATATATAACTCACATTGTTTTTATTCGCAAATTATATAATATTATGAATTATGTCACAATTCTGTGCTGTTCCATAAGTCTTACAGATCTATAAATCCATAAGAAACTGATAAAGACGCATCGACTTTTGTTGACTATTCCATTCGTAGTATTTATAACAAGGTTAACAATGCTAAATCGCCATAGAAACGGTGCATATCAGTGATTATTTTTACCATCCAAATTTCGACCAATAGAATTGCACCATTCGACGTCATCTACACGGTTTTCAAGTGGAAATTTTTTGGAAATTTTGTCTGTTGGTTATATATACAAAACAAAGAATATTCAGCCACGTTGATTCAGCATCTGTCAAACTGACAGACAGATTGAATGTGAAAATGAGCAGATTCAGAGTCGAGTCTCTGGAATATATTGATGAATTTGGATGGGAAAAATAATCTTCCGAATACCATTCGTGATTAAATTTAACCTGGCAAAACTTTTAGATTGTTACGAGAGCTTGCTACCAATTTATTTCGTGATATTGATCAAAAATCACTCGCTTGACAGCTCGTGATTTTTCTGTCAATATCACTCCATAAATTGCTAAGCAACAAGCTCTCGTAACAATCTAGAAATTTTTCCGGTAAAATTTAATCACTTATGATATTATATATGAGTATTTGGACGTGTAGAAATACCATCGGGTATTACACTAGTGGTCAGAGTGAGTATTTTACTCAAAGATGTGAACATTTCCAATTTGTGCTTTCTTCGTATTTAATGAAATAATTTTCTGAATAACTTCATCAATTTTATCTTCTGATCTATCACCAAACCTTTCTGAACTGGATTCCATATTGAGACGCAATATATTTCGCTACTATTTGTGGTATTTAAACGCAAGCACAATAAACATTCGTGATAGCACCACAAAAATAATCGATAATACTTCAACTACTTATGGTATAATAAATGATTATTGTCAATTTGTTCATAAGGATGACAAGTACATTGCGATTTTGTTCATAATTTATGGATATACGAATCTATAAAACTTTATAGATTTACACAGAATTTATTTAATTCAGTTCTTGTTTAAGTTGCCTACACTTATTGATAATATTCGAATAATTATTTCTTCTTGATTTAAATGACTCATTGCTGATTAAACATGTGGGCTCATAAGAAATCATAGTTTTTTGAAACTGTCTGAATATCATCACACTTTGGCCAAACATACTCATCTGTCTAAATTATTTTCTACTGAATACGATTCTGTCTGGGCGGAACCTTTCATCTCTTTTCGTCACGCCGGTCCACACATTCGAACATTTGAGTAGCTTGCTAGAATGACGTAGAATCTTCTAGAAGTGAACATCCGAATATGTAAGGGTAGCGGCCCGACTATGTGAGTAGTGAATATCCAGAGCGTGATTAGCTAAGTGCGAAGTATGATAAATAAATAAGTTGTTGTGAATAAATATTAGTGGCTTTGTAGTGGTGAGTAAGAAATAAATTGTATAGTGTTTGTTTCAGTTGCATCAAAGAATGAAATTTCTATTTTCTTTTCATTCATTAAATAGTGACTTTCATTTCAATAATAAACAATTTCTTAAAGAGCAATGAACATAATAATATAATAGAGGTATTGTAATCGAGATTTTTTGATACTTCAAGATTTTGATGAATATTCACGTTTTCGATCCTACTGAACCCGAAAAACATAATTTTAAAAAAAGTCGGTCTGTCAGTCTGCCTGGAAACACGATAACTTAAGAAAAGTACGAATTTTCGACTGAAATTTTATATTCGAGTTTTTCATCAAAAAGCTAGGATCAAGTTCGTAGAAGAGCTTTTTTCAAATAATGGTACCAAAACTTCATTGATAGAACCTTTTAGTTTTCTGCTTTTATTTATAAACGATAGTAATTATCATAAAATATAAAATAGCTAAAACTAATCCTTGAATGCTTTGGCACAACATTCACGAGAAACATTTTTCAAAATTATCAGCGGTTCATTTGTCTTCAAATTTAAATTATTATGAAATTCGTTATATTTTTTTGAACCAAAGAAATAAGGAGAATTATAATGTGGAGTTGGAATTATTATCATTCTAATTTTGACATCACATGCAAACGTTTGTCGATTGTTGTTTTAAATTAAGTAATTTGGCTCCAACGTGTTTGGTATCAAATTTAAACTCTTGTGAAGACGATTCCAGTAGAAGTGTCAAAAAATTCAGATGATGTCTAGTTTGATATCAATTTTGAGCCCTCGGGGATATAAGCTGGCCATGAAATTTATGGCCGGGGAAGTACTGTGTGGCCACAGCGGATTTTTATACCAATACACAACAAAATGTATTCCTTTCGATAGTTACACACCAACCTGCTGCGAGGACGATGATTGCAGAGAATGTAGAGAAGATTGTTGAGACTATAAGTGTGACTGTATTGACTGTAACTGCGATTGTAGAGAATTTAGCGTGACTGTATTGATTGTAAGCGTGACTGTAAAGATTGTTGAAAGATTGTTCGGATTGTAGAACGATTGTAAAACTAATGGTTGATTTTGAACTGATTGCATGGATTGTACAGAGATTATATATGACTGTTTATATGGCTGTATGCGATTTGTACACCGATTATAAGAGTGAGTTACCCCTCGGCTCATACACAGGCGAACTTGTGATTGGCCGCATGGATTTTTGGAAGCCCATGCAGATGTGGTGGCTTACTGTAGTGCTAGTGCTAGCTCTCTTCTTCTGCAGTTTCTTCAGAACTTGATATACCTTTCTCTCGATTTTCACTGTCGGATCATCCTTTGGCTCACTGTAGCTCTTTTTTTGAAGTACTTTTGCGATTTTTGTGTCATATGTCACTGTATCCATTATTCCTTTGTCAGCGAATAAAATTTTGATATACCATCCTTATTTTCCATCGAAATTCTTCAGCTTCTTGTTCGAGCAGCTTACAACAGTGCAGCCCGTCATTCGAACCCAAATATCCTTCGATCTGAATCTCACACTGGAAGACTTTAATATTTTTTTGAAATAACTAGTACTGATGATCAGAAAGTAATTGTGTTTGAATATGGAAGTGATCAAGGCTGTAAGCAACTATTTTAAAAAGTTCTCATACAGTCATATATTGAAGAGAATTAAAGAGTTGGTAGAAGTGTTGGACGGAATAAGTTACAAAGTTTCTTAACAAATGCATTTGTACTGTAATTACAAAATCATATTTGTTCTGTCAAGATCAATTCTAGCATCTTTAGGATGATTACCAGTACCAAGTTCATACTACAACTACTGTTCTACAAGGTCTTTGATCATTGGATTGTATCGATGTAATCATCTATGGATTCGTGATGACATAAAGTTCACCTTTCGGTCCAAAAAGTTCAACTCCATGAATGACACAATCATATGAGAACTATTTTTGAGAAGCACCGGGATGTATCTGTACATAAACAAGAAATAAGTATCACAAGACTTCTCTATGTGTTACAAATCGCTATCAATCATCTTTCTCCTCTAATGTCAGCTTCCATCCAGAAAAAAGACTAAAATCCAACTGTGATCCAAATTGTCTTATTCATATGTCGCTCTTGTATTTTTTGGTATTCTACTCTGTGGAGGATGAAGTTAATAATATCTTAAGAGACAGCAAGACCTAAACCAATTTGTTAGAAAAATGAATGCAGAGATCGCCCATCTCCATCCATGTCTAATTTTTTCTTGTTTGATGCCAGACACCAACCATCAGCTTATAACTTCAAGTCAAAAAAGCAACAACTGGAAAGAATGGAGCAAAATAGTAATAGTAAACAATCGCCATTTAAATTGCATCTGGGTTTTGGGAGTAGCTATCTTGCAGCCGCCGGATGTCCCTCGTGCGTTGGGACGCAACCGCTATACCGGAAGTGAGGCGTGCACGCCGCCGATAGCGCCAGCTTTCAAAATCAAACTAGTTATGAGCCTTTAGGTGAAGTCAACCGCTGCTAGATATTAGAACCTGATTTTAATGAGTATAAAAATATTCAAAACCCAATTACGTGCACATTTCGTTCTTCGTTCGTTAGGATCAAACCACGCTCCCTCAATCATTTGCATCATTAAAAAAAACCGGGAATCAAAACACATCAAAGTATTAAAAGGAGTAGAACTTTCTGTGTAGTGCAGTAAGGGTGAAATGCACTGAAACTTTCCAATCAACATAAAGAGACCATCGAGCAATAGGCAGACTGGACTTCACATTAGTGCATTTAGAACGCACCATGATTAAAGGCTCGAGTTCTTCCTTTCTCCCCTGTTGCTAAAGCTGGGGCGGCTTAGCCATCAGGTAATTACTTCGCTCTTTTACCTCAGCTACGTGGCTACCCACGCACCCAGAATAATGTTTATACTGAATGTACAGACATCAAACATTGAAGATGAAACCAAGTAGAGGCATATTTGGAAAAGTCTGCGGTGTTGTGAAACAGTGCTTGTTAGAATTTTATTAATATGATTTTTTGCCTACATAACAATGTTCATATTATAACCATGTAATCACCTGGCATTAAATTATTATATCTTCCTAGAAAACTCCAACTTTCATTACAATATGAGCTTAAAATAAGTAGTAAGGTATCGGTTGTTGGAGAAGCACTGATATCAGGTCTGCAATCGCAGTTTCTAACCAAACCAAGATCCGTTTTGTGCTATGGCGGCGTACGCTGTATGCCGCCTCCCAATCACTCAAATTGCACGCAATATGCGATGGAGTACTCTTTGAACCTGCAACAGTTCGGCTCATTCCACTACATACAACGTGATTCCAAATATACCTTCACTAATAGCATTAAGTTTTTTCAGCCGATCCACTCAAATATTTTTAATGGATAGAACATCAGATGTTCACTGCAAATTCAACAAGTTCTTTGTGATATTTATAGAAGTTAATATGATCATAACGGATATGAGGATATGTACAGCAGTAGCAGGAAATTTCAAGGATTGATTTTGATGTGAATATGAATGTGCAAGCTGCGTTATTGAATTGCTCCAATTTAAAATGAGTCAACTAGCCACAATCCTGCCCTCAGCATCACGTGGTAAGGGGTGATACCTGAATTTGGATGACAAAGTAATCGAACCATTTGAAGAGCAGATGTCGCTAAGTTGTGTTGCAATCTAATGGCTGGTTTTATAAAAGACCAAGTAAATTTACTCTCAAAATAAATTTATTTTACTTAACAAATTCTAATCGTATTTATGACAACAGAATCATTGCTGTCAAAAAATCGACTGTCATTTAACAGAGTAAATTTTATTTACTCTGGAAGTAAATTACTCTGCCCTTTATAAAACCGGGCATAAGACAAATTGATATTCCTTTGGGTAGAATAAATAATTTTAGCCTTTCCACCGTAAAACAACAAATAATTGAAGCAAATGATGAAAAAAAATGTGAGCAGAATCATTCAAACAAAGCTGATACTTAAGCGGAACCTATTGGGATTGTGAGAAAGTTTGAGCATCATGGTTAGTACAAATGTCCAATTTCTTCTTTCAATATCTGATTTCTAGTCTAAAAAAGTATACAACTCTTTCCGGATGGACAAGAAATCTCAATAATTGATTTGACGTGGATGTAAAGCTCTGTAGCGGAGAACCTTCGAAAATTATGAACAATATTAAAATACTAATTGAAAGAGGGGAAACGCCCAAGTGTAGAAATGCATGAAAGATGGTAAGGGTCTCAACAAAAAATTGAAAAAGTCTTGTCTACACTGTTCTATTGTATTGCTGACCGGTTTCGATTCTTTGAAGAGTTAAAGTTTTTCTTCTTTAGTTGTATAGTTCTAATCGGCTCTGACGATGATTCTTTGAAGAATGAAAACCGGTCAGCAATTTAAGCTAGAATAGAACAGTGTAGACAAGACTTTTTCAATTTTTTGTTGAAAACCTTACCATCCTTCATTAAAATACTAATTGAAAACAATAAACAATGTGCTGTTAGAGGTGACACTTGAATTTGGAAGACTATTCAAGACAGGTCGATGTCTTTTTTCTTTCATGTAGAGTATAACAGATGATTTGAGCTAACTCGATACATAAGAAAAGTTATGAAGCTCCAAATTACAAACTAGCGAAGCAGACGACAAAATAACCCTGCTGGAAATATGAAGAAGTATTGCTTTGAGTGACTAGAGGAGCAGGTCATGCTAGAGGAAACCATGTAGACAAAATTGGCATAAACGTTCACTTTTTGCCAATATTTTGCATACAATCTTTTCCCGAATTGAATATATCAGAAGAAGGACCAAGACTTAGCATTTCATTTTTACCCCATTCATCTTTCTGTCCTGGTTAACTTGAAAATGTTCACTTGTAATCTTGAGATGTTCATTTTGTTCCCAACCCTTATCGTACCTTCCAACCTACTTTCTGCGTTTGTCAGCTGCGACCTTATCTTCTGTCTTCTTTCGCTATCTACCGTACGATACTACCGCCAGACAGTAACCTTTTGTTTGTTACTTTCTTTGCGTGTATGCAACCTTATTCTCAGCCCTATATTTTCAGCTGATGGAATACTCGAAATTCAATCAATACGCTATAAAATGATAGAATAAATTAATGAAAAAAACATAGAATACAACATGAATACAGGGATACTGTTCGTAGATTTCAAACAAGCTTTGACTCAGTCAAAAGAGGAAAACTAATGACAGCTTTAAAAGAACTAAAAATATCAGAATAACTAAGGAGACTGACCTCAATGACAATGAGAGAAACACAAATTAGTATTATTGCATACAAAGGGGAAGCGGGAGATTTTGTGATAAACAAAGAGGTTACACAAGGAGAAGCGCTATCAACAAATCTATTCAATCAAGCATTAGAATATGTGCTACGAAATATAGGAAAAAGAACATCGAGAAAAAAAGCAGAGCAAATAATAGCATATACTGATGATATAGTGATCATAACAAAAAATAGATGAAAGAAATGTTACAAGAAATAATAACGGAAAGTAATAGCACAGGATTCGGGGAAACAACAGAGGATGAAAAAAATTAATTGGAGAATATACTTGTGAAAGTGTGGACGGATTCGAATATTTAGGTGGCACAATAACAAATGGAGGGGAGACAGAAGCAGAAAAAAAAACTATTGAGAAGTATGACTCTATTAAAAACAAGAAAAATGAGAATATATAAGACAATAATAAGGCTAATAGTATTCTATACTGCCGAAACAATGACAACGAAAAAGCAAAAGAAAAAGTATCAAAAAACAAATATAAACCAAGAATGAGTCACGAAATAGGAAAGGTATTAGAAGAAGAAGATATAGTTATGGAAATGAAGCAGCAAACAATAAAATGCCTCGAACATGTACAGAGAGCTGGGAAACAAGACTCAATAAAGTCAATTCTAAAATGGAACCCAGCAGGAAGAAGCAAAAGAGGAAGAAAAATCATCATGAATAAAAGAAGTAGAAGAAGATCGGAAAAAACAGTGGGAATAACAAAATGAGAAGAGAAAACAAAAAATAAAAAGAAATGGATTGATATAACGAATAACATCTAAATCAGAAATGGAGAGTTTAGGAGCGATAAAACTCCATAAGGTGTGCTAAGTCACATTATATTACATACTTTGTGAAAAATTATAGTAAAACCGCCTAACTTCCTAATCGAGGGGTTTGACCAGGCTCAGCATGGGGTTTGCCACCGTTCTGGAAAGGCCAGTATTAAATAGTTTTTCCTTGAAATGTAAGATGCAATACCTTCAAATAACTGTTGTTTAATCAGTTTAAACGAAATGGAAGTTCAAATCTAGCTTAGTTCAAATTTATCAGTCTTCCTGTATGGATAATATCTTTATTAAAATGTAGAGACCTTGGTGTGAAGATTTAAATGAAGACGAAGCAACTGAAAATTGCAAAAAGAACCAAAAGCATTTGCTGAGTGAATCAAAATAATTAATTTTGAATGTGTATCGTACTTTGGAAGAAGAAGGCATAGACTGTCCGGTAAAAAAAAACTGCACATCTAACAAAAGTGCTTTATTGGACTGTATACAAAACTGTGCATTCTGATATATCGGAAAGAAAACCACGAAATGATGCGGGGCAGCACAGAGTGTTGGATAATTTCGAATTGGATGTAATAAGGAGAACAGTGTACCGAATGTATTCTGAAAACGAATCTAGGAAAAAACCCCCGGGGAATAAAACCCTGGAAAAAAGCCTCGGAAAAAAAACACCCGGAAAAAAATCCCCAGGAAAAAAAACCCCTGGAAAAAAGCCCCCTGTGATAAAAACCGAAGAAAGTTCATATTCTTTATTATAAATTAGGTATATAAGGGTGTTTTCATTATGTTTGATAATAAAACCAAGAGTTATAAACAACAATACTATATAACGTGTAGTATATAATATAATACAGACATAAATACAGTGTCTTCAGTTTGATCTATCTGTTAGCGTCAATAATAATATAGTGGAGTAAAACATTCAATTTTTGTGCATGTTTAAGAGACGATCTCAATAATATTTTTGGTTTTTTGAAAAGTTTCTAGAGGTCACTAGATAATCCATAGGTTAACTCAGTGTGGTGCAAGACGCAAGTGACGATGTCTGCAAGAGGTTTCAAGGCCATAATGAACTTAATTGTAATCTGTCTATCTGTCGTCCATAGTTCACTTCAAACGTCCGTAGTCATCTCTATAAGGTCAAACGCATTGTGGACATCCTCGCAGGCGTCGTATACATCATCATAGACGTCGCATATATCATCGCGGACATCATCTTAAGCGTCGTGGATATTATCGACTGCATTGTGAACAATCCTATTCATCCTAGCTAGCTTTCGTAAGGGAAAATAATCTGAAAGTGGACCAAAACTTCATTCTAATCTCTTGATGATAGAAGAGCTGTAGACATATGATTAATATATCCAGGTGCTAATTATACTCAAATGCAGTATTCATTCCCTGCAAAAAATCAACATTTCCGTATCACACCACGCGCAGACCTATTCATTCTGTAGTCAATCTCGACTTCGTTGCATGTTCAGTTGTAATTAATCTGCAGCGTTGAATCTAATACCAACTTTGAGCGAGACAAAGCACCGAAAGACGTGCAACGTGCAGAGCGCATGTTGCAGGAGAGGATAATGTAATCACGTTGCATTTAGTATCGGCGAGAAGTAACAGATGACTCTGCCGGACGCGATGTCACAACGTGAGCGCGTTTAATAAAGAACAACGACAGTTTGAGCCGTCAGCTCGCACTGACGTACGATGAAATCTCTACTGGAAAATTTAAGCTTGCATCGTCGCGCAAGATATTATATTATCATGTCTCTTTTAGTAGTAGCAAAAGTTGGTGCAAATGGAAAAATTTCCTAATACTATTGAATCATCGTTTATATTTTGCGTCAACAATTGAATAAGGTCCCAAAATGAAATTCCATAATCCTATTCCGTGAATTGTTCGTCCAGAAATCGCATTTATCGTTGACCAACTGCCCGAAAACCGTTGAACATTGTTCGAGCTAGTAGGCAAACACAATCACGAACAGCAAATAATAATTTGATTGGTAATGTAATTTCCATGAATTTGACTATTCAAGTGAACGATAGAATCCCGTCCATCGACTGTCCGATCGACAAACATCGTCAACCCCGGCTTCTTAATTCGCACTGTCCACATTGAATTTTTGCCATTTCAATAATGGGGTGGGTGAACCACTCACGCGTTCACGCGGTAAATTTCAAGCATGCGTGAGTGGACACAATCACTGCCAATTGTCTTCGGTCTGGACTCTTGGACTCTGGAGATGTGCCCTTGTTAGTTGTTAGCGGTTTTGTTATGCAACTTGGGCTGGGAAGGAAATCACCGTCGATTGTTTGAAGTTACAGAAGTCTACGAATTATCATCCAGAATACAGCAAGCAACAATTCTATTCTTCACATAACCTGTTGAAAAATTTCACAGTTTTTTTTATGCCCTGTCCATTTAATCAATCACAAATTCGTTTTCTTGGAAATGGGCTTCTTGTATATTTTGCTTATGTGTATGCAATCAGATTTTGGCAAAACTGTGATCTCCTTCTTTCAGTTTCTTTGGACATTTAACTATTGTGAACTAAATAGTATCTCAGTTTTTCTAGTCTTTAGTTCGTCATTTCTTCAGGAATATAATTCTGAAATTGTGTACTCTCATCGTACATTTACTTTTTAGCTATTCACGATAATGTAGAGATAAATAAATGAACAATTGCTCCAGGCTCGGAGTCCGCAACTTCATAAATCGTCTTTTATAATAGAGAATGGAATTGTCGGTACTATATTCATGATAATTCTGTTCTTATTCTAGTGAATTATAGTTCTGCAAAGCGAAAATAGAAACACAAAAGACTCCACGATGTGTAACTGCATAATTTACAATCAAAAATGATAATCAGTAAATTGTCAATGTTGAATCCGAATAGCAGCTGGTAGATACTAATACAGAAACAGGTAGGAGACGACAAATGAACGTTCATGATTTTCACGTGCATCACGATGAATTATGCATTTATTCAAATCATTTTTGCAAATAAGCCGTTTTGTCCACATTTAATAGGAGAGATTGGTGCATTTTAAATACTAATTTATGTAATTTGCAGACCATAGAAAATCCTGCACCGATTAATCGCTGATTTTGCAATCAACGAATCTGATAATGTCCTCGTAACAATCCGCCATCCAAGCCATTTCATGCATCGATAAATGTGGTGTGCACAATAGATTTATGTGGAAATCGATTGGTTTTTATCAATTTATGAAAGATTCATAGATCGTAATTGCTGTTGGACTCACCCTGTATACTCTACTCAATGTTTGAAAAACCTATCTGAAGAGTTTCATTAACTAAAATAGAATACATGTTAGGGAGACGATTGTGTCCTTCACTTCTAATTAAAATTTCAAGAGTAATTATTGGGAACGGCAAATATTTAATTTGCATTTCAAAATGTTCAATTTATTTATGTTTGCTTTTTGTGCGTGTATACATTTTGTGCCACTGTTGAAACTGTTTGTATTACTCCAGTTGACTGTACACAAACTTCCGCTTAGAATAAACCTAAATATTCCAAAATCAGTTAATTCAATAAATACATATTTAAATAGAGCTCCATACCGCAAATAGTAAATTGATGAATTTGAATCTCCAGAGGCAGAATTAAATTTCATCTATCCATATCAGTAATTCTCATGGAATATTTATTCAGTAGCTTCAAATTATTTCATTAGCTTCTTGCACAACTAGTGTAGTTGATAAATTAACACATTTTGACTACTGTAACGACTGATAGGATCAGTGGCTGCAAGTAAATAATCTCCTCACATTAAAAACTCAAGGTCCGGCCCTCCCAAGCCTAACTATTTCAAAGCCCAATTTGTCCAAGCCCGTTGTCATTCAAAGGCCTTCCAATTTTATCCCAAATTTTGGAGTACACTACAAGTTTTCATCAAAAGGTTTCACGTCATAAATCAAAACCAGATAAAAATGAGAATTATCAACTGCACTAACGGAATAATTCCCAATAAACGCAGAGCATATGCCGCAAGGGCTTGCCCTTCATCTCAGCCTTTTATACTACCCATCGTATCACCCGGAGTGGTGGTCGAGTACAGGGGCTCTCGTTTGGTGCAAATGTCTTTTTTCTTGTGTAGAAATAAATTTATGACCGGTTCAAGAACCTCCCACTGGCGTTAATGGCATAGGACCGCCACACAGCAAAGCACAGTGATTTGTACAGCCCTTCCAAGCCTAACTGGTTCCAAGCCTGATCTGTTCAAGTCCGTTATCACCCAAAAATCCCACCAACATACCCCAATTTTATAGAATGAATACTTGAGTGCCTTTGCTTCTGGTATTATCCGCGTGTTTCCAGTTCGCACGAATACTCATCTAGTTTGTCTTAAAAAAAAAATATTGGTCCGTACTTGACATGTGTGTTAACTAGGCCGTAGTTCATTCGGGCTAATCTGGCCCATGTAGTGTCGTAATTCACATATACCAAAATTTTGAAAGGCCTTTCTGGCTAGATCGCTGGATTGGGCATCTAACCCTAATGAAATTTTTCACAAAAAGAGTTACTTTGGATCTCAGTGAATTTTCAAAAGGTCCCCCCAGCATTGCTCAATTTTTCAGAATGAAAATCGGAGTCCGATCTGGTCGAACCACTGAAATTCCGCATTGTACTTCCAGTTCGCACAAGTCTTAAGCAAAATCAAGGTCTATTCACTTTGTTTGTCTTCAAAAAAAATATTGGTCCGTACTTGACATGTGGATTGAGTAGGCCGTAGTCCACTCGAGCCAATCATGCCATGTGTTGTCGTAATTCACATAGACCAGAATTTTAGTCCGACTATTTTGAGGACTTGTTTGTCTAGGCCCGTTTTCATTAGAAGGCCCTTCTGGCCAGGACCCTGGATCGAGAGCCTGATTCAATCCCAATGACATTTTCCACACATAGACTTACTTCGGAAGTCGATAAAATCCTGGAAGGTCCCTCCAGCACACCCCAATTTTTCAGAATGAAAACTGAAATCCAATCTGATTCAGCCACTGGAATGCTGCATAATACTTCCAGTTCGCACTAGTCTCAAGCGAAATCAAAGTCTATTCATCTTATTGTTTGTCTTGAAGAAAAAATATTGGTCTGTACTTGATACGTGAGCTGACTAGGACGTAATCTACTCGGGCCAATCTGCGTCATGTAGTGTCGTAAACCACCAAAATTTTAAGGCTTGGTCCTTCTAAGCCAAACTATTTTGAGAATTAGTCTGCATAGACCCGTTTTCATTAGAAGGCCCTTCTGGATCGAGAGCCTGACCTAATCCCAATGACGTTTTCCACATATAGAGTTACTTCGGTACTCAGTAAATTCCCAAAGCCGAATTTGCGGAAAAGATAAGCCCACCAATTGATTCTTCCTGTTCTCCATTCAAGCAACCATTCATAAAGATCACCTCTTTCATCATTAAGGAGAGAGAAGAAAACTTTAATAGAATCATAGGTTTTGAGAATAGAAAAACGTCCAATTATTGCAACTATTAAAAGAGTTAATGGCTTCAGTACAAGTTATTCTGGACGGCGTTCACTTCATTAAAAGCGTGGAAGATAAAAATGAGGTAATATCTCTGGAAGCTTAAGGTAGAATAGATATCATTACACCATGTGCGTCGACATCTATTTCAAGATATCAGGGCGTTTCTATTCATAAATATCATTTCATATATCGTTAACAGTTTATTTTTCGATCGCTTATTTTGTACTGGTGACGTCTGACTGAGTCGTATCATTGAGGATGGATGGAAGAGAATATTTACAAGCTTCTGACGTTCCTAGTTTCTTCAAGTTGCAGCTACATTCAAGCTGTCATAGTTTTGCTCCAATCAAGAATTTAGATGATGTTTCAAAGCCATGAATACCTCACGAAGTGGAAGACATTCTAGTTGATCCTCCAGTTGATTTCTCCCATTCATCATTTGAACAAGATCTTAACAAAAGATCCTCTTCAAGCATTATGAATAATCCAATCATTGAGATAACTAAAACGGTTGAGAGAGTCGATGGTCCTAGACCAAGCTGATTTAGAAGATTGGTCTCCAGGTGAGCATCCTTAAAAATGTATAGATGGTATTATTGACAGCTCAACATACATCTTTTGTGAGCTAAATTGGAATAGTGAATGAGGTCATGGACAACCTCCTATGTTTTTTTAAAAGACTGTGGTGTTCTAGGCAGGTGGACTGTTTTTGAGCGATATCCCTGAGGAACTAATTTTTTCGTATCCAGTTCATTTTCCGTCCTGGAGTCTCCTTTGTCCCTCTGCTTTAGCTTTGAGAAAATCACGCGCTCCACATGAATCTTTAGCATGATCATTCATTTGAAACAAAGATGTGTCGAACACAGGAAGTTTGAACAAAGCCACATTAGCTGGTCCTTTGGTCGTATCTGGCAGAAATTCTGGTTCGTGTCTCGATGCAGTTAGGTCACTTTTGCCCTGTAAGCGGATCGTAAATATCTCCATGTGCAAACGATTTGAGAACGTGTTACGCTGTCGAAGTCGAAGTCGAATTTCACTTGGAAGAAGGGTCTCTTGAATCAGTTATAAACAAAAGCGTGTGTGTTCTTAGCTGCCACAAGACCAAGGCCTGAGTTCATCACAAGCGACTGCCATGTCAGCATCGTTCTAAGTATTCATAGATAAAAATCTTGTTATTCATCATTAATAATCTATTGCCCAATATTTGTTCCCTAGATTATAAATTGAAGCATCATAACATGAGGTTAATCATTTGGTAACCAGGCTCTCTGAGTCAAGGAACTCATCAGCTGAATGACAGAATGGATCAGTGGTTTCGGCCCAAAGTATTTCAGAAGGATAGTTCATAATACTAATAATCATCCTCAAAATGTGTGGATTAAATTGTCACAAATTTCATGTAGAATAATTTATTAACACAGGTTACAGTGCAAATCTCCACTTTACAAACTCGTATGTTCACAATATCGCGCACAGTTACTCGTACTGAATCACTGAATCACTGACTGAATCAATTTCTCTCCTAGTTCACGCTCTTATATACCTAAGCCGACAATGAGACAGCATTCAAATGTCTAACAGTTGTTCCCTGGCAACCACCGAACATCCAGTAACCGTAGGCTGTCAATCATGTTCGGCAATTGAACATCGACTTGGTCAATGCTAACTAGGTTTACAGTTACAATAAATTATTATTGGCTAAATAGTGAATTCAAATAACTAATAATGTGGACTAGTTAATTAAAATAATTTCACATTTGTAGCAATATCAATAACAGCTAAGCCTACAATTTTAGGAGCTTGACCACTCAATATTTAATGTCGACACCTACTGATAGTTTTCACAAACTCTGTTCACGTCCACATCATTCTTCATTGTCATAAATAAAAATAATCTTCCAATTTATTGCTCTAGTGGTTGTTTTACATATTTGAGATACTTTACTATTTTATGATGGTAATTTATGCAACGAAAGAGTGAAATAAGGCACTATGACATGGACCGTTTTGACCATATCTTGAATTTGGATCTTAGGTGTTGACTTCAGAGACAAATTAGGCACAAATAGCACATTGTCGACAAGTCGACCGCCCCTTATGTTCCGTGATTGGACTTACGGCCGAATTGTATAAGAATCGATCGGAAATATAGTGGTCAATAGGGTGCCAGACTTTATACATCTAAGGGTCGACAAGACGTGACCTCCGATCAATTTTTGCCGGGATAACTTCTCTGATATAACTTAGGATTGGAACTAGTGCCGATGTTAGCTAAGGTCAAATATTTTAGGAAGAAACCAAGGTTCCACCCGCTGTCCTGTCCGAGAGGACGGCAGCCACTTCTAAGTATAGCGTAGTTTTGTATTCAACTTCCCTTACGGTTGTATTTTTTTCTTGTCCTGGACAAGACTGGGGTAGCACCTTGCTTTTGTCTCAAAGTAATTGACTTCCGCTATCGATTGATAGTTAATTTGACCGGAAATAGCGTTCCTCTCGTCAATTAGGACCAAATCCTGCATTTATAAAGTCTGGTTTAATATTGACTACTATATTACCGATCGATTCAGATACAATTTGGCCGTAAGTCCGATTGGGGAGGATGAGGTGTTGTTGACTCCTTGAATAACAGTACAAGTTTATATTCACACTGGTTTCTCAATAATTTACTGCAAAAATATCTCTGAAAACAGTGCCTGTCACCACATATACTTCAATTTTCAACCTATTCCTGTTTGGTGTCCATAGAAATGTGCGATTTGTTAATTGGTGTGAATATCAGTGCTTACCACTGTGAATAATCACAATAATCTGATCAATGGGTTGATGACAAATGTAGTGCACTTTATTAACATGAATTTGTAGAAAAAATTTATACAGGCTATGTTCCTTAGCTTCGTTTATTCATCGTTCCACAGTTAAGAGGTGGCCGTAGAAAAACATCCATTTTGATTTTGATATTCATCTTCATACAGATTCAAATAACCATATCAGGTGATTCACAGAAGAATAAGCTCCTTAGTTTTTGTTCCTGAAATCTGGATTAATGAACAAATGCTTCCAACTACAAAGTTTTCCAAGTATATAATACTTTTTTTCTAATTTAAAGTCTCAACGAACTGCAAGGAATAAATTGAACGTATATTCTTTCTAGTTTTTCTTTTGTTGGTTGGCACCAACTTAACTACTCCAGACTTTTGTGAAGAAGTTGGTTTGATTAGAACAGTTTTTTAGGAATCGTAGAAAGTAGTGTTTTTCTATAGTATAAGAAAAGTAGGACGATTCCGATATCTTAGAAACTAGCTATCCAGAGTTTTCAACTCAGGACAAAGATGGAAGTAAGTTTCAATTGATAAATACGTTTCGCAAGACCTTTAAACACAATTAATCAGCTGCACAAACATATACAGGGTGGTTTTATACAAATATATGTAAAGACCATTCCATTCACTGAATTATTCTCAACCAATTGAATACAGAATTTGTTTAAAAATGATTTAGTCTATCTTGCAGTGGACATATCTATACCTACTTCCGGAATAGGAGAGCTGCGTGAAAAGGACGACGACAAAGAAGAGTACAGACTCGGGTCCTTCATGCTCCTTTATCCTCGCTAGCCGTGAAATTGGTAATGCCATCAATTTTATGCATCTTACCCAGACAAATGGTATTATTACAATATGAATGGGCCGCGCCACGAAAAGTGTAGATTATTACGAAGGATTTGCATAGTTGGCGGAAAAGCAATCGGTGTTGGTCGAGTGTGAAATGCGGATATATGGCGACGCGAAAGGCGAAGGCGAGCCCCAGCTAGCCGGGCCACTAGAAGGATAACAGCGCTAGAGGTGGAGGTCCATTTCCTGCCCGTCTAGATTTACTGTGTTTTCTTACCCGACGAAAAAGGAACAATTTTAAGGTGGGAAATTTAGTTGCTCGCCGTGAGGCGAATTATTATCGTGTGAAACAATTCACCGACTCACGAAATCTAAAATGGCTAGAACATGACATTCCCTTCCTGCAAATCCCTTTAAAATAATTTGGAGCTATCACACCCCATTAAATAGTAACATAGGTGAATATATTTTTCGGTTTGTTGCGTGAGAGGATGTTTTCCAGTTTATTGAATAAATGTTGATTGGGGTGCATTTTCGCCTCATTTTGAATAACGAATATCTGTTACTATAAGATCCATGAGTTTTCTAGGATAGATATATTCATGATGCCTAAGGGAAGGAACTATATCTCGATATCATTCCTCTCAAGACATTTTCAGCTTCACAAAAATATTTATTTTTGCAAAAAGAATCGAAACTTCTTTGAAGTATCTGCAGTTTAAATTTTATTTCTATGAAACTTTTTCAACAAACAAAAAGTAGTACAGTTCGTCAAGCAGCTGTGACGATGCGAATCCAAAGCAGGAAATCTGGAAATCTGTCATAGAACAGCGCAGTGTGATCAAAAAGAATCTTTTTGTTAAATGAAGCGTGAAGTTCGAGCCATTGTCCAGTTCATTTATTTCGCATTCTTGCTTCATTCATCACTGTACTGTGAACTTCCCCTACCACAAACCGGAAACTGCTGGCCACTAGCCCCAAGCAACAGCAATAGAGAAATAAAACTAAAAACGTGTGAGGAAATGGCCATGGTTGGAGCCCCATTTTAAAGAAAATAAGATTGAAAAAGTACCTGCAGTGATTTATAAATTAGATTTTGTGGAGCTACTAATAACACACTAGAACATAAGACTTCCTCAAGTCATTTCGAATGAGTAAATAATTACTCGATCGACAAAGATAAGTTTTATTTCTTATTCCAATTAGTATATACTCAAATATATTGTCACACGTCTCATGCAACATTCAACCAACATCTTTATTCAAACACACTTCTTTCACCTCATTCACATCCATATTTATCTATTCCTACAACTTGAGAACATTTAACGCATAAGATGATGAAGTAATCAAAATCATGAGCCAGTAGTTAATCCGAAGCAGGATTGAATCGATTGATGTGATCTATTTTTCTTTTGAAACATCACAAAATATCCACCAGAAGCGACACTCCATACCAACACCGTTGATCTGCACTAATCTTTTTCCTTTATTCAAATATTAAGATCTGTATCTAGGCTGGAAGCTAAAAATGATGTTGAATGAAAAGTTTCAACGTGGGAGGATGGTAAGTTACATGAAACAAACACATGGTGATGCACGCAAAATATTGTACATTGGAATTTGAATTTATGTCTATCAAAATGCAATATTTATTGCAACGTGTGAAATGGATTGTAACAAAGTGAAAGATATGTGAAGTAAATTTAAGCACATAATAATGGAAGCAACAAAACAAGTATATGGAAAAACCAGAAACAGAAAAAATAAAAAGCAAACACATAGGTGGAATGAGGCAGTAAACAAAAAAGTGAGAAGCAAAAAACAAAAGTGGAAAAAATTCTTAAGCATCAAGTAGAGTATAAATATTATAAGCAGCAAAGAAAAAAAGTAAAAGAGGTAATTAAGAAATCGAAGATGAAAAGTTGACAAGATTCTGGTAAATCAATAAAAGAAAACTTCAGGGTGAACCAAAAATTATACTACAAAATACTAAGAAAGGCCAAAAATAAAAATAAAGTGCAACTGAAGCAAATGAAAGCCAAACAAAAAAACATAAATGAGAAAAGCGAAATAATGAAAAGATAGAGAGAAAATTTTGAGGTATTATTAGGGGATGAGAAAATAAGAGGGGATGAGGAAGTTACTGAAGAAGAAAACGATGAATTGAGAACCAAAATGATAGAATGAACAAAAGAGAACGTAACAACCGATGAATTGAAAGTAGCTCTCCAGAAACTAAAATTTGGTAAAGCACCAGGATATGACATGATAACAGCCGAACAGATAAAATATAGAGGAATTGTTAATCATACTTGACATTATATGGAAAGGTGGCAAAATACCTCAAGACCAGGAAAAATCAGTGATATATCCTATATTTAAGAAATGGGACAAGAGAATATCACTGTTGTGTACAACGGCGTAAGTTTATTGAACCATATTACATAATAAAGTCAGACAATCAACAGGAGTAACATTAGAGGAAGCACAGAGTGGATTCAGTAGCGGATACTCTGTACAAGACCATATATTCACGCTTAAACGAATGACAGAATTAACGATGAGACATGATAACAAACAATATGTAACATTCACAGATATTGGAAAGGTATTTGATAGAGTACAGAGGGAGAAATTGTGGAGAATCTTAGAAGAGAGAAATAAAAGTAAACAATTTTTACAAGCAATTTAAAGCATTTATGGAAAAACAACAAACTACAAAATAACAGAAAACGATGTTACAGACGAATTCATGACCACCCAAGGACTAAGAGAAAGGGAAGCCCTAAGTCCGAAATTGTTTATTATATACCTAGACAATATCATGAAGAATACAAAAATCAAAACAAAGACCACTGAAATAGGACATTATTGTAATGTTTATTGCTTGATGAATCAGTTTGTAATTAAATAAAAGTCACTATTTAATAACCTAAATAAAATAAAAGCTTTATTCTCCTTATGTCAATAATAACACTATATTTATTTAGTTGTCACTTAATTCTAATTTAATCAAGGTCACAGATATTTATATTTCACTATTTATATACACTGTGAGCTTTACTGTCACTGTTCGATATTTATTTCACACTACTACTCTTATTACTGTCCTGTTCTACACGTCTTTGGCTTGGCCTTATATAGAGAAATATTGTTTTCTCGAGTTTTCGATTTCTCGACTCTTTCCATTTCTAGGAATCACTAGAGGCTTCCATTGGGAGGGGTGATGTGCTGCGACGTGGCGCGGCGTAAGCGACGTCAAGAAGCTTCTCCCCATACTACGTCGTCTTTACGAGCTCCCCCCTCACTCTCGCACGTCACATTATAAATCAAGGAGAACTACGTTGACAAAATGTGCATTCGCAGATGACCTTGCAATTTTCGCCAAAAGTGAAGAAGATATGAAGCACAGCTTGAATATATGGAACGAAGAATTAACATGAATATCAACATAGATAAAACGGAGATCATGGAAATGATTAAAGATAATATAATAACCAGCCTAACATTAAATAGAGAAGAGAAGGAGCAAGTATACACGTTCACTTACCTTGGAGCACGAAGGAGAATAATAGAGGAGCGGAAAACGTGAAGCCTAAAATGTAGTGCGGCAGCTGTGAGAGAGATAGCGAGAGCGGGCCCAGCTTTGCGTCCATCGTATGCAGAAATAAGATTATATTTCAATAAAGTACAATTGCCAGATGGATTGTTTATCTTCATTACGTTAAATATCACATTATTTATTAAATGAAAGGCAGAAGTAAAAGAAAATTAGCATTCCTATTCATTGAAACCTGCAATAAATTAGTACATTAAGATGAAACATGTTTTATAAACGTTTCTTTGGACGCTACTTTTCTGATTATGAATTATAATGGGCACATAAATAATTTGATGAATATTTTATATTACAATAGGCGTGATAAAATTGAAAAAATGTACACAAACAATTTCTTATTCACTAGAAGAAAGGTAGAAATAGAAAATGCTGATCTGCCAAAATTTTTTGTTTGTTGAACATGAACGAAAGATATTACAAAAATATAATATACATCTACGATCTCACAAAAAGTAACAGTTTTTGAATGATTTCTGGTGTAAAAAAAAGTTATGGAATTGAACTGCGCAATAAAAGTTTTATTACTTGACTCTATTCTATCAGTAAATACTTTAAACATAGTGTTTATTACTCATGCAGGATAAGTACTATTTTGCACATATATCTTGGGGCTGTAAATAGCTCTTTGACTTCTGCGTGCGCCAAGTATAATTTCCCGCCCGGAAAAAGACAAGCGCAAAATAGTATTTACCCGCATTCGTAATAAAAAATAGTATCTGTAACTTGTGCGATGATGTCAGTTGCCCGCTTGAGCTTGTTGCACAATATACTATTGTTAATTTCATTTTTCGGAAGTAGCACACGAGAAATAAAAAAACTATTCTAATGTGCCACAGGGCTAACAAGAACACTTGCTTCGCTCAATTCTGACAACTGAATTCTCAATAACTTTTATATATTGATGAAAAGTGAAAAAATTAATGCTGCAATTCTGTGCAAATCAATAAGTTTTATGAATTAATAAAATTTTTGACAAGAAGTTCCCTCGAAGTTGAATTTTCACTAAGAGTCTAGATTAGATACGTTTAATAATTTGAAACATTGATATAACCTTTCAATTTCTAAAATAGAATTGTTAGTAGATCTGCTATTATAATTTTAAAATAATTTCTATTCACTTTTACATCTCTGGACGATCATTCTTTTATAATATCCTCCTCTCGGAGATGTTTTTCACAAACATAATCCGTAATTTCCAATGTTCTATTCTGCCGTATTATGTTCTTGGGCCACTTATTTAATAAAATATCATTTTTGGGTACAAAAAAAAGACAACATTTCTCTTTACAAGTTCTGTACCTACTATTACAATTCGGCACAAAACATTTTCTTCCTATTTTACAATATATTCCACATGATAATACTAAATAGAGCGAAACTCGCCATCTACTTCCATACAAACATGGGCCCGCCTCTACCTATCTCTCAGTTGCCTTCTCTCTCTAACAATATTACATTTTTGGCTTCACTTTTGCAACACAGTTAAGATAGGGAATTGCATAGGCGTACCTTGGAGCAACAATAAATCATTAAGGAAGTATGGAACCTGGAATAAATAAAATAATCTAGGCGGTGAACAGAAACTATCATGCTATGAGCACAATGATTTTGAATAAGGAAGAAATATCCAAAACTACAAAGAAGGCTGTATATAAACCATATATGGAAGTGAAACTTGGTTCTGGATGGAAGCAGTAGAAGTAAAATACAAGCGATTGAGCTGAGACTTCAGTGAAGAATGGAAGAAATAAGATGGAACCTATAGACTGAGAGTATGCGAATTACAAAAGATAGAAGACAACTGGCATGGTAGGGAGATCTGATAAGAATGCCAAAAAATAGACAAACCAAACAGGTGTGGAATGCACGAGGCACAAAGAAAAAAGGAAGAGGCTGACCAAGGAAAAATTTGGGAAGTTATATAGAAGAAACATTGAAAAGGAGTAGCATCACAGTAACGAAGCAAAGAGAAAACCATTGAACAGAAAACAATTGCGAGAACTAATTCAAAGTATAAATTGAAGAACAATCTTTGCAAAGGCTCTAGAGATTTGAATAGATGATTATAATAATAATAGTAAAAACTTTACTTACTTACTTAGTCCTGAAACTCATATATCTTTCAAAATGAAAGACTGGTGGTTGTTACTTTTCTTGTTCATTTTGCTTCTTCCTCTTTTGTATCCGCTTCCATACCTCCTTCCATTTTTCTCTCATTTTGATTAAGTGGCCTGCTTCTTTCCATTTACATTTCCTCTTTTTCAGTGCTTTCTTTACTTCTTCTTTCCATATTTTCCTGGGTCTTTCTCTATGCTTTGTTTTTAATGTTCTTGCTCCGTACACTTTTCTTCTCCCATTCTTTTATATGTCTCCATCATCTTGATTGTCCTTCTTCTATTATGTTTTCTATCCTGTCCAACACTGTTTTCCCTCCTACTCAGAAATCTCATTTCTGTATCGTTTAATTCACTGCGTTGTCTTTCTGTTGTTGTCAAGGTTTCTGATCCGTATCTCAGGATAGGCACAGTTAATTTTCTGTAAAATTGTATTTCTGTTTCCTCTGGTATTTGTTTTATTTGTTAGTATGATGCTCGTTAAAAAATCTACCTGTGGCTCCTGTTCTTTCTCTTATTTCTTCGTCTAGTTTTCCATCATAGGTTAGTATTGTTCCTAGATGCTTGAACTTCTTGACTTGTTCTAGAGCCTCTCCTTTGATTTTGATTGTGTGATTTTCCTAGCTTCTGCTTATGACCATCGACTTGATTTTATTGCGGTTTATCTTCATTGGAAGTATTAGATGATAATGACTGTTACGTGAAATGAAGAAAATTATGTATGGGAGTTCAGTCACAAGTATATTATTCCTATCCTAATCTACAGTTTCGGTCCCACCTGGACCATCTTCAGGAGTAAATAGAATTAGTGTTTGTGTATGTTGTCGTCTGTAGTGTTTACATAAATATTTTGTTTTTTCTTTATAAGTCGATGTGATAAAATGAGAAAAAACAAACATGTTTTTAGTCAAAAATAAAAGAGGAATTAAATGTATATATAAAAAAAAAATAAAATATGAAAACTAAGCGTGGCTACAACTAACCATTATGAAAGCCAGAGGCTAAGTATTCATGTAAACACTACAGATGATAACATACACAAATACTAATTCCATCCACTCCTGAAGATGGTCCAGGTGGGGCCGAAACTGTAGAGTAGGATAGGAATAATAAAATTGTGACTGAATTCCCATACATCGATTTCTTCGTTTATCTTTATGTTTATTTTTTCTTGGTGTCTTCTAAATTATTCTAAATTCTTGTTTAGTGTGTCTCCATCGTTTTCTATTACTATCATGTCGTCTGTATAACATATTTCTGTTACTTTTACATTTTCCATTTTCCACTTTCCTATTACGTATTCTTTCGCTTCCTTTTTCGCTTCTTTTAATGCTTTGTCGATCACCAGTGGGAAAAGTTACAGGCTTAATTTGCAGCCTTGCCTTACGCCTTTCGTAGTTTCGAACATGTCTGATAGTTCATTCTTTGTCCTTATGTAGTTTTTGGTCTTCTTGTATAAACTTTGTATACCTCTTATTATGCTAGAATCCACTTCTCTTTATCTTACCGTCTTCCATATGTCTTTTCTATGAAGCGCAGGTGTACCTTGTCACTTCATTTTATTGTTTTCTCGCTCACTTGTCTCATTATACTTATTGATTATAATGATAAAATAATAACAATATATATAACAGAATCAGTAGATATATGATACCTGATTGGTCTCACCTGAAGGTTCACGTAAATTGGTACAAGATTTTTATCGACACAGACTACAATGTCCAATGTGCGAATGTGTGTTTTATTAGATAAGACAACCAAGGATATCTGAAGAGTTATGGTGATGCGACAGGGCCTAAAATAAGATTTCTAATGATACTCCTAGTGACAAAAAGATACACAACCAGCAAAAAATAGACAACAATACTGGACAAAATTGATACATAATGAAAAAATATCATATAGATCACAATAAAATTGTAGAGGACATATCAATTTATGGACAGGAAGAATAAGGAGCGTAGGATTGCGATAAAAGTAGGTTGATAAGTTGCACACCGGTTTAATTCCATATATAACGTTTACATTCTGGGATTATATTTTATTTTAATGAAGGTAACTAATGCTGGACGAAGGGCAGTCTGATATCTTTTACATCAGGGTGCATGGTTCGACCTTATATTTTATATAAAGAAACTGCAGCAAGAAAAGAAAACGATGATCACTCGTCAAGTTTGAATTATATCCAATTATACAATTATTGGCGCTTTGATGATGAGAATAATTTGAAAAAAAAAATTTTTTCAAGTGCTGCTACGTTATTAGTTTTCCGAATTATCCTCTTGAATAATTCCTCCACGTACATCGCGCAAAATAAGAGAAAATAAAATTGCAAAATGTAAATGCGGTACCCAACGATGTGCAAAGCCCGCGTCAAACATCGGTATAGCCAGTGGCGATTTTAACGCCAGCAGAGCGGTCAGTGCGCCAGCTAATCACATTACATAGCTGACGCATTTACGACGAAATCAAATTATAGGTTAAAGGGATAATAATATTATATTTCTATCACGTCAGAAGGATGCTGCGAGCGTTCTAGGTTTGCTATCTGTTAGTTTGTTGAACACCCACCGATGTGACGCCCGACTGGATAGTTATACGTTGCTCTGCATCACAGTTTTAATCATGATGTAATTCTCGCCTTTGCCGCTAGGTGTGTTCTAACACACATAGTAAGATTCTGTAATCGGAGCACGTTGCTGGAGAATTGTTAAGAAAATAGCCCTTTCCACACCACTTCTATTATAGAAATATAATTGGGTTATTTTAAATCGCATCACAAAATGTGATAATCAAAACGTCAAAACCATTTCGACGCCGTCCAATATTCACAAGAAATAGAGCTGCAAGATGTCGTTTCCATCAAATTGACTATATGATAGACTGAGCGAGCCTGAGACAGAAAAGACTTCATAGAAACTCATTAATAAACCTCATCCGTGCCAGAGTTTGTTAAAACGACAATCTAATCCTGATTACAAATTCAGGGATTGAACAGTAGCGCAGTCGGTCGAAATATTCCTTCGGTGGCTGCTCCCTCATCTTTTGGTGGTCTTTTTTCAAGTGACCGTTTATAATACGCGGTCAATCAAGAAAGAGGTCAGTAGCGGCATGAGCGGAAAAGACGCGGTTAGTTGCAGCGTTTTAATTCAGTGCAGGCACCGACGAGCGCTGTTGCTGCTCGAAAAATTGTGTAAGAAGTAAAATATTAAATGTTCTGTACGTGAAAAGTTTCTGAATTATGTGATTTCCAACTAACCTCAGTCGGGAGAATTTTATTTAGCAATTAATTTTACGTTTGAGTTATCGCAGGTTTTATCAACATTTTCCATTTATTTTCCAGAAGAATATGTACGTATATTTTTATAGTGAGATGTTTCAGTTTCTATGAATCAAAAACTGAAATTCTGAAATTTATTGAAGTATGTTTTATTCAGGCTGGAGTTTCAGTTAGAGAATGATTCAGATTTGAAAACATTCTCCTCTTGAAAAAGCAACATTCGCACGTTAATTAGCTAACAGGCGGAAACAGGGAAGCAAATAGTTTTGAAGTAACAAACTGCGCAACAGCTTTGTAATATTCCCGACTGGATGAATACTCGTACACTGGCAACGTTAAATTAAGTGCGATTTATTATACTATATAAAATCCAGCCTATTCATTATATCCGAAAACTTTCGAATGAGTTTTTAAATGAGTTTCTCCCACTACCTGCCCAGTGTTGATGAAGAACTTTTTATCAGTTTTTATTTATTATTTCGGTGTTGAAATAAAAGAAACGCAATCAACTCGCCTGCCGCTTGAAATTTTCAAGTGAAGTCCGAGATAATTAAAAATTATGGGCTGCTGAATTTTACGCGAAAAACCGTACATAAATTAAAAGCTTTCAGCAGTTTTAATACGTTTTCCGGATATCGGGGAGATTTTAGTGTCGCAGCAGACAGCTTTAGAATTTGCATTCTCGAAAGATTACTATTTTTGAAGTGAATACTTCTTATTGTGACTCTAAGCGCGATAAACAAAAAGTGGAAGTGGAACACGTATGCGCATATCACTTGAGGTAACGCAGAGCCATGTTTTCCTTGCAGCACTCTTGTGCATTAATCATAATGATGTTTCTTTTTGTTCAGATGTCACAAATATATATGTCGACGTCAGTTCATCAGACGTCTGCTTCATCAATGAACCATTTACAAGTGTTGATTCATCTACTATTAGCGAAGCTTCTTTTTTTCTGTTCTTCCACATCCTTTAATGAATTTTTCCCATAAACTATTGAAACTGTCGTAAATTTTTTGATATAAAGTACCAAAAACGAGATATAGAGCACTTTTTGACGTATAACTACGTCTTCCTCAGATTTGAGTAAAGATATGTGTTCTGTTATTCTAGGAACATGCAAAATTTAATTTGGTAAGTGCACAAGAACTGAAAAAGATTTATTTACTATTTGATAGGGCACAAAGTCGCTTCCTGATAATATACGTGTAAAGCTCGCCGCACACGAGGCATTTTTCAAGCAATTTTGTTCGCTTGGACTACCACGCAAGCACCGATGCAGGAAACTTGGTTCGTTGCTTGGTGCTGCGCTTGCCACGCAACTTCTTTTACAAGATAGATTCAGTGCTATTCTTCGCACTTGTTTCGCCGCTGACTGCCATCCATGGCCAATCAGAACGGGTATCGAGATCACGTGACTACATCAACAACTGCTTTATGTCGCATTTACTTCGCCACACTGACTTGTATTTCGTGAGATATTGAGAAATATTTACTCCGAAAGCTTGCATATTCGGTTATTTATAATAAATCAAATGATCTTGATGATTTTCTACAGTTAACTAGGCGATGCACTGAGCTCAATCAAACAATGAAAACAATTTCTTGTAAAAAATTAGTTGAAAACATGACTTGGAGATACCATTTAGATCAATTGATGCATTGCAAATATACTTCAAACGTTAACAATCAAAGTAAAATAAAAAGATAAGAATGACAGAAGGTTTTTCTGTCTCCTATACAAACAACTAAGTAGTATGAATAATAATTTAAGTTGTACATGAGCAATTCAAATGGCATCCCCAATATTGAAGAGGTACGGTCGATGAGATGGTAATTGGAGCTTTTAATTATGAAATCTGTTCACTTAATTGGTAACCGATACAACTCGTAATTGTAAAACAAAAAGACGCCCAACGTCAAAATTTTGTGATTCGGAGATGTATTTATCTCAATTGAACTATAGTTGTTTGAAAAAAATAGTCTATACCTTCTTTTGCGTACATAAGATCTATTTTTCATCTTAAAAATATATCGCGATCGACTTACAACTACGATTCTCACCACTTGTACTTCATCACTTATACTTCTAACCATTTGGGTGGCGCAATTTAGTTTTCTCAAAATAGTTCATCAAGCATGTTAAGAACACCGTGACTTTAAGACCCTTTCAGAAGCCACTCTCTATAATTTTCTTTTTTTTTAACCTCATTCTAATTAATTCTCAATCTATAGTTGCTCTTCTCTGAATGATTTCCGGCAATATCTATATTTGTAATGAGCAAGTCCACGTTTTTGAATCACTATAAGTGGCGTAGCTTACTTCGTATGTTGCGAAGGACGTACCTAAACTCGTCCCCAGGATTAAAACTAAGTTATAAGGTAATCTTGTACCTGAAAAAATATACATAAACTCGTCCCCAAGAAGAACAGGCCCACATAATCCGCTACATGAATTCGTCCCCAACTTTATCGCAGTATGAATCACCCTTATACTTACATAAAATCTATAGATCAACAAATTTATTAAATATTATCCTAATATTTTTTGGTAAGGGCGGTAAAGATTTTCTTCTGTTATTATATAGATTGTTACGGATGTAGTGAATGTCTTGAACAGTTATTGTACTGAAATGGCCCGTATTTGCTTTTAGAGCTGAATGTATTATTTTTGAAGGCTTCTCACAAATGTCATCGATTGCTTTACGTTTAACACTAGCACTTACTATTTGTCTGTTTAGTTTCTTCAGATCTTTGTCATGAATATGATCTATTTCACTGCGCACAATTAAATTTTCTGCATCCACAGTATGAACTTTTGCCTTACAAGAACGATTCGAACATCGCCAACATAATTCACCACTTTTTAATGTTTTATGTTTGTTAAATTTCACAGAATCTACAATTAGCACTTGATTTCCACGTTCACTCAAACTGACGAAGCTTGCCATGTTCTCTCACAAATAAATCACGAATTCATCAAAAGTAATATTTATGAAAATAAATCATGAAAATATATACTAAAACAAAATACATTGTAAACCAATTAAAACAAAGAAAACTGGTGGGAGGAGCTAACACATAAATATTTTGACAAATTTTTCCAAGAAAGTAAAAATGTCTTAATCTCTTGTGCGGGGACGAGTTAAGGTATGGGATTAAAACACCGTAATTAACATGAGGATGAGGTAAAGTGGCAGATATTAGGAGGTACCTGCTCGGGGACGAATTTAGGGCCGCCCGTTGCGAAAACTAGTATAACACCAAGTGCAGCTCAAAGTGGACAAGAGCGCAAGAGTACTTGCTGCAAATTTAGTAAAAAAAATAGCTATGTGTGTGGCGGGCTTGAATGATCGAACTTGAAGAGGACGCTGACTGGAATTTATCAAAATGAATTGACATTCATGTTGACTTAATAATCATAGTCAATTTATCATGAAGGCTTGACATATTTCCGATGATAAATTCATTAAACGAACTTGACAAAGTCGAAATCAAATTACCTATTAACAAATTAAGATCTGGATCAAGATGACAATAATTGAGGGTTAGAGACGAGAAGAGATTATCTGTGGTACCATCATCCAGATCAGAAAAGTTGAGCCTGATAAGGATGTCATGCAGAGAGGTCATCAGATCCTTATCAGGAATACCTTATGTGGCCATCTTTTGTAGCCCAGCTCAGATTCTTTTCTGATCAGGATCTCTTGAATAATTATCCAAATTAATGAGATAAGTACTTGGAAATATTAATTACTGAGAAAACTAGCTTCCCTGTGCTTATTTTCACAAAAATTAATTCAAGAGCCACCTGAGTTGGTCCAAAATAGAATAAGAAGTCTAGAAAAAAACTTTCTCATGAGGTTATTCTGAGAAGAATTTCATAAAACTGGACCCAATAAGGAAGGCAGTTAGTCCGTGTGGCTCATTCTTCCTAATGCACATGTTCAAATATGAGGTGAAAATTTAGATTCTTCCTTGATGTATCAGCCAATTGAATGACCGATAATTTCAATTATTCGAGAATCATTAGACATTCAGCAATCTTCAAAAAATTTGAGAAAGTGCTGAATATATACTCTCTTTACAGGTACACAAGAGGATCAGTTTGTTATAGGGACACAGAGGCGCACCTTCGATCTTGCATGGGATTATAAAGGTCGTGGATCCAGTTTACTATTGCCCCTGAATAGAGCAATCAGATTAAATACCTTTTTCTAATTCATAACGACAGCTAAGAGACAGATCGCAATTTCTTCGTCAATGGTATCATAAGTACTCGAATATTGTACATTAGTGTAGACAATATAATCCATAGATTTATATTAGTAACAAGTGAGTAGGATGCTTAAAAACAAATTCAATTCATTAACATTCATTTTACCAACTCATCATCAATCAAAGTAATCAAATTTTCAACTCGACACACTTAATCTCCCGATGAGACGTCAATTAAGGGTTAGTGGTGAATCTTATTATCAACTGGGCACAACTTGAACAGATATTTGCAGAAAAACCTACTCCTATCATTGGTTTAGGACCTAAGATAAATATGGATTGAAATGTTTTGTTTAGTAGTTGTCTATTATCAACCTAGCAGTTCGACCAATTCAATTATTGAATACTTAGCAAGAGAGCTCAGAGCGCAAGTTGACAGGTTCAACAAAGTTTCGAACTAATTGGTAAATTCAACTGCTACGCATGTAAATAATGGTGATAAAACTGGGACGCCAAATAGACTTATTTTATGCATCGTTTGGATGCGTAAAGTATGTGATTTATTGATTCTATTTTATTTAAGAACATTAGAGTGCCCAGAGTTTTCCTTTCTTCAGGTATCCGAGTTATTTCATTATCACCAGAGACTACTAGTTGGGAATTGTTGCAGATACCTGAGCTACTCTTATGTGCCGAGTTGGGGATTCATTATCAAAAACTATCTGTTAGTGTGCCGAGTTGGGAATCGCCGCAAATTTCATGCTATTGCTATTACGTGAATGACATATAAATGTTAAAAAAGACATCAAGCTAAAGAGACTGATTCGACTTTGTTCCTTGATTCTGAAAGACTGTTTCCAACGATTATGACATTGAATAACTTCTGCATTTGTGCTTGAGATGATATGTCTAGAGTCTCAAAAACAATGTCAAAAAGCTGTCTCTACGAATTAGAATGCAATCTGTAAGACTATCCTGAGTAGAATCTTGGTCGGTCCTCAATAGGGCTACAAGGTAAAAACAAATGGTTCTTATTGAATATTATCTTGAGAAGAACCTTATTCTGAATTAATTGAAACAACTAGATGAAAAACGAATTACTTTTCTGAAGGTCATCCTGAGAAGAGGCCAAGTTGGTTTTAAACAGGATCATTAGACATTAAATAACTTTAAAATAAGATTATGCTGAGAAAAACAGTGGACTATGATCAAATGTTCAGAAAAACAGAGCCTGTATAGGTTGAACTTCCAACGAGACATGCCGGATAAACACAGCTGAGTCATATGCGCCAAGGACGTGGTGATGTCTATTGGAACTTTTAGAAGCTAACTAGAGTTTTTTAGAGGCCTCAAGAAACTCTAGGCGAGGATATAATACAAGGTCTAGCTATTATTATTGGTAGTCGAGATTCCGGGCGAGTAAGATTGAAAATAAAAAAAACCAAACCATTCGAGATAAATAAACAGCAGAGAGTGTTATTATGAAAACAAAAATAGAAGAGGCGTACTCAAAGTTCACGTCGTAGATTATTTTATACACCTATTCGGCGCAATACCCTAGGCCTGCTCTGAATAAGATTATTCTGATTTTATTCAGATATAGAAATCATCAAGCCAACCTTACTAAAAAAAATCCTCCTTCTAATATGGAGATCTAGTAGTATTTCAGGCAAATTAGGAACAAGCTATGGTCGAGGATAAACGGAACTTTCAATAGATTATCCGATTAATTCTACAACTGAGTATTCAGGAACTCGATATCTGATTAGTAGAGTGAATCATGTTCCAAATATCAATGTTTGGTTCAAGATAGAGACGAAATGAAAGAGTTCATATACCATCTCATGTTACTAAATCAATCTTGCAGGTAAGTATTTGAATCAGTACACTAATGCCCAAATTCTTAAAGTCCAAGAAAAATATTTTCTTTGGTGCTATTCTCTTTATACCAGATACCTGTACAAAAAATGTTCCAGATCTACCGTTTGGCACTACTTTTGGATTAAATGTGTAAATTAATGGAAAGGAAACCTTTAATTGTGTTATCCCAATTAGCCATTTTCCTCGTAAAATTAAAAAAAAAATCTACTATAGGCAGCACTAATCGGGGAGTACACATGTTCTATTTTCTCCATTGACAGTAACTTTTTTAAAATGGATTTAATAGAAGAAGGTGTAACTGGAACATGATTAAAATTTGTATAAGTGTAAGATCATTTTGTTCGAGATTTGCCTGTTATATTACGATGTACCTGTTTCAGATTATAAAAATATACTTGTTGAAAATTTAGTTGTCGTTGATAATTTCTATTCCATCGAAATCAATCAGCGAAGTGATATTGGAAGCTACATATTGTGGTATCAATTCTTATCAAGATAATTTATTAGACAACTTCCAAAATTGATGAAGGAGGTAGGTTAATCCATCCCATTTGGCAAAGTCAGGAATCCAACTACGTGTTCATCGAAACGCGAAACCACGCACGAGGAAAGTTCGTCAGCCAGCGTTGCAAGATGGCGTTGGAGACTCGCGAGCTTTCATGCAACTTTCGGCTGTTGCTGTTGGTTGCACCGTAAGCTTCAGCAACTTATCTTTAAAGCTGCGTAATTAAATTAGGGTTGTTAATAATCTGCTCACGTACACAGGTTATCATGTTCACATATTTAAGTTGAATTAGTTATGCGAACTCGGCTCGGGCTGCACCGGGAGCTTATGTGCAATGGAATTATTACGTTCCGTTTCTTTGCATTTCTGCAATGATAAGAAACAAAAATTTCAATCAAGATCGCTTATTATTCATAATAAATTCACGGTTAGCAACAGACTGCTATTAATAGTGATATCAAACAAGAATTTGTAATATAAGGCACTTGGAAGTAGATAATTTAGCACAACAAATTATTCAATGCACAGGAACAATGTTGGACAACAAAAACACTTCAAGTTCAGAGTTTACAGTCCAGTAAATTGCAGCCGAAGAATTTAATAACAATATACTAAAAACACGGAGTAACTACAAACTGGAAAGTTGAGTAAACTTACTTCATCACAGTTTAAGAGAAGCTGAAGCCTAGCACAGCAACAGCCTGAGAGGAACAGAGCACCCATCTTTGCGCTGCCACCAAAATTAGAGGAAAGGGAACATTCCGTCGAAAATCTCATTGTCTAATTGAGTTTCACTATTTAAGTTTTATGACTTGAAAGGTAAGATTTTACCAATTATATTTGTTTTCTCAGTGTAGTTCGTAGAACATGTTGAGAACTCCGTGGTCTTGAAATCCTTTCAGCAGCCACTCTCTTGATTAAAGTTGTCCCAAATTTTTTTTTCTACCCTCATTCAAATTAATTCGCGATTTTTAACTCCTTTTCTCCGACTTTCCATACAAGAAAGTTCACATTCTGGAGTCATAATAAGTGGCGCAGCTTATTTTGTGTGCTACAGAAACAAGTGTCACATCAAGCACGGTTCAAAGCAGCTCAGAACGCAAAGAAGCTTGCAGATTGAGTGAACAAAATTGCGTCCTGTGCTGCGGGGTTTACTTTACCATAAAATATAATCCAACAGATGCGTATGGGGATGACTGAATCAAACATTTTTTCTTTCTCACTGTGAGACAGTGTCAGACAATTTGGCGAGTGTTCATAAGCATAAGGGGTGCTTCAAAGAATAGATGAAACTTGAAATCCGAAATTTTCTGAGATGGGTTTTGTGTGGTCAGACCATAAATAAAAGATTCGTGAATATTTATTTGCTTTTTGGGACTGAGATTGTTATAAATGCAACTATTGGACAGAAATAATGAGGCCAGGTCATTAACAGAATGCTTTTTGAGACTAAAATCGTTGGAAATAGAACTATAAGTATTCACAGGATTATTCAGTTGATCAAAACCTCTACGAGTCATTTACTGTTGTACAAGCACTATAAAAGGAGTTTGTTCAATATTATTTTGTCTTTGCATTCAAATTGGCCTTTTTTTTAGAATGAGACTGTTGTAAACTCTATTGTTATTGATAAGATGGAAGAATGTATTCATTAAACTATCAAAAACGCAAAATATTCCGCTGTAATTCAACGAGATGCACTCGACAAGAAAGAAAACGCACCATTTGAAAATTCACCAAAAATACCGACTTTTCAAACCGCCATAACTCAGTTGTTTTTGATTGAAAATAGATGAATCTTTATGTTTTAATAAGCTTGAAGTCTTTTCTTCCAGAAAATGTTAGTAAACCCGTTGCTAAATTCATCGCACTCACTACCACACCCCTAAGACAAAAAAAATGATCCTGATGTCAGAAAGCGTCAAACTTTGAATACTTGTATCGGGTGCAAAAAAAAACCGTGTACTCAACTGTTGGCCCATATAATGAAGCTAATTTATTTTCTTTTGAATTGCGCAAAAACTCGAGTGTCTGCGACGATTTGTCGCAAAGTTATGAATCAAACAAAAAATAATCAAATCTTATTCTTTTTTGACTATAATTCGGCTAATATTGCATGCAAATTAATGAAACTTTGAGTTTTGAAAAGTTCAAAGTGTTGTTTTTGATAATTTGTAGTAATATGTCGTCAAATTAAATCCATCGCCTGTCACTTGCCAAAGGAAAAAAAAATGTTTTCTCAATTTAGGTTAATTTGACATAACGAAGCTTGGTTGAAGATTACAACCTATAAGTTTTTCAAGAAACGTTCACAAATATAGACCTGAATATGACGACGAGATGTGAAGCACAGTCATATCTGAAATATGATCCGCTTGCCTGGCAGGAATAGGTTTACTGAATGTGCTGGAAACAGAATCTGGACACGGGCGAGATACTTACAGAAGTGATAGAGAATGGACGAATAATAATCTCAATTGAACAATCAGTTTATCAAGTTTGATTGACGAGTAGATATGTAAGGCGGGTTCTAGGACAAAAATAAATCTGTAGCATCCCCAGCATCTCAAAAACTGACCTACAAGTTACGACTTATCCTCTTCTCGCACTTCTGACACATACGAGGACAAGGTGATTAGTCTCTAAGAAATCAAAGAGATGGCGCCACAATCCAAAATCACTTTAGAAGTACAATCTTCAACTAGAAAGCATTGAAATTTCCAGACTGATATGTCGTTCGGTTTTGTTTTGACACTCGTTGAACACAAGCATGGAGAAAAATTAATTTTGCCTCTTGATTACACCAAAACTCGCTTCTTGAACATTACTGGGACTCTTCATCATCAAGTTAGTTTACCGATAATCGCGCACACTTAAACTACGCCAGAAAAACAGGAGTGATGGTTCTGCAGAAACAATCATGTGATGCAAGAGGAGTGTAATGTGATAAGAGAATACTGAGGTGTCGGAGTAAATATCGAACACCTGGTAATACTAGAAATAGACGTTGCGGAAGGCCTCAATATCAGCTCTTGCTCTGCATAATGAATCTACGATCCATTTGCTTCTTTTATGAAATTTTCTGTTCATCATGTTTCATCTCCTCAGGTTTATATGTTGAATTCCAACGGATGCATGATTATACGGAAAGAAATTCGATGGATAACAAGTACTGTTAGAGAGCACTCATCCGCGTCGTACTTCTACTGAAATCTAAAACCAAACGAGACGCTTAACTTCCTAGCGGTCTTCGTCTTTAACCTTGAGGGCAGACATCCTAGCACTGCAAGAATTTAATTAAAACTGCGAACGACAAGATTCCCAACAGAGATGAATGTATTCATGGTTAGGTACATTGGAGGGAGATAACGAATACTGGAGATGTTTTACGCGTGTGCACCGACGCCGGTAGCTTCGCAATTAGCCCGGATGTATTTGCATATTAATTAATGCGAATGTATATAAGCTTGATTTGTTTTCGATTTCACACCCTAGCGACGCGACACTTGGGCAATGAATTATTGAGCCCCGCGATGTAACAATCGTGATAACTATCAGACACATTATAAAGTCGAATTACGCTGCCAGCAAATTTCTCTTCTGGGTCTGTGAACACAAGAGCCGCGCCAAAGGCGAATAAATTCATTTTATTAAACGCGTCTGTTGTATACAAGCCACAAAAATGTACATTAATATGCATTTTAATTGCTACATTTGCAAACCAAACATTCAATCCTCAGATCTCATTACAATCAAGTTGTTGGATAAAAAAGATACTCCTTCCCAACTTTATTTGTTGAAAAAACCCCTTATTTATGATTGGTAGTAACAAGGCGAAACTTTAGCCTCAGTACCCGGATTCAAATCCGATTTTTCTATCGTAGAGCTCCATAATTATTCGAGGATGTTCGTTACGTTCATGACTGTATTCAAGGATCTGCGGGGCTTACTCTTAAACCCGATGTGACACGACGTCTTTCGATAAATTGGCTCTTCTCTACATAGTGATTTTACACAAATGAGACGGAAGCGCAGCCTACCCTGATGAGATCCAGAACAGGTATAGGGATTTCATAAGACTACCGTATTACACAGTCTTGGGAAAATTTATTTTCCATTTCCAAGAATCATCAAAATAGATTCCTTATTGTCGATAATAGAACAGAGTAATATCCTCTCATAAATTACTTCCATGTTCATATGTTATAATTGCAATATATGAGGCGATTATTTCATGGAAGATCTAAAACAGTTGCCTTAGCATACTGATGACAATCGTTATTTATTTGTTCATCATTTCGTCTTTTATCAATCCTTCTAGTTAAAACCTCATCCACATGCTTGAAGCAAAGTTGATGTAGTGATTTCTACTATTGATAAGAAATGTATGCACAAGACATTACAATGCAATATAGTTATCAAAAAATCAGTCTTTGTCACGCCACTGTCTCTCTAGATATTTAACTGTATTTAATTCCAGCTGCGAGCGCTTATCAGACATTCTGAAACATTCGGAAACGCTATTGATGTATTTTCGACTGTTTCTAGATATGCTGTAGAATAATCGTTGCCATGACCTTCCCTTAGAAATGGTTTCATCCCGTAACGTCCCCGACAAGCGGTTCATTTAAGGTAGGCGCTTGGTCGTTCGACTTGTTTTCCTGAATACACTATTCAATATATTTCGGAAGACTTTCCAATTACGTCCAGCTATTTCTGGTATGGCCAATTTTTCGAATTTCATGGTAAACAGTTTCCCCCGTAAATTAAAATGGCATTTTATGTGCCAGGTATTTGGTAACCAAGTAGAAGATCAGATTGTTTGTCAATCAGCTCAGGCATCTTCCCAATTTTGAACTGCTGTCTCTGTAGTTCATCAGGCTAGAAGTCTCCAAGGACATTTGTAAATCTTGAGCTATACAGTTAGTCAATGACCAGTTAGGAAGATCGCGTTGTTCTTCTTTGAATGCGCCATGACATGACGTGCTTTGCGACCTAAAGTATGAGCCCATAACTCCGATAAACAGAACCTAGCAACTGAAATTGATTACTTTGGGCTTACCACCATCTTATCCCAGTATGGTGAATGTCTGAACTTGGATGAATTGCTACAACGCCCCTGGAGAACATACAACCATACGAAATTCTCAATTCTATTTATATTCGTTATTATCATAAGTTTCCTTCATCCTGTCGCTTGCTCTGTGTGTGGACGGATGTGCGGTCGTTCAAGTAGTTAAAGTTAGTGCCTACGATCCAAGATCCAAGATCAGTTCCGTGGCAAACCATACACAGTTCACCCCGAAACGTGTGGATATCACAACAAACTGCGATATCTGTCAGAAAGCTTAGGTTGATTCACTACCCGAAGGTAATAGGCGCAAACAAGGGCACTAGGTGGATGGTACGATACTCGCCGACAACTCGTCAAACGCCTATACGAATAGAGGCAGAGATTCTCTTTGTCCCCGTCAAACTGTGGGTGGACGGTCAGGAAGTCATTTGAGAAATCGGGCTTCGGCCTAATATGTGGAGTCACCTATCATCCAATTCCTCAGATGAGAGTGCATATTCATAACACTGAATGTGTGGTACAGTATTTTGTGCTTTGTGGTACTCGCCGGTGATTCGTCAAACGGTTGCACATGTATGTGCCTTTCTAAAGAAAGGTAATTCCATCCAGTGGAATTGGATTTCTAGAGGAAGTTGTTTCGGCGGTTAAATGCTATGCTTTTTTTAGTTCAAACATCATAAGTTTCTTTCATTCTGTCGCTTGCTTTGTGGATAAACAGATAGGCAGTCGTTTGAAGAGTTGAATTTAGTTCTGTGGTATACCAGACGCTGGTCATCCACATACATGTGGATTTTGCTACCCAATATCTTAGCTGGGGGCTAAGGGATCAAAGCGCAGGTCTAGACCACTTGTCAATCTCTCTTGTCCATGACAAATTGTAAAGAGTCAGGCAGTCGTTTGTGGTGTCGAGCTTCAGCCTAGTATCCGAGACTAGTCCTGTACCAAACCAGATCTCATCTACCTATGAAGCTATGTGCCATCCAATCCCTTAGATGAAGATGCAGAATCGTAGCACTAAGTGTATGATACAGTATTTTAGACTCGTCAAATAATTACACAGCCTATCTGAAGGAAGAGGGTAAGGTTACCACCTGCAAAGATAATGGTCTCGAACGCAATTATTGGACTTCTTGACTTTGACTGGTGAAAGGTGCTAGATCACCTCTGCAGATGAGCTACATAACTTTGAAGTTCTACTTTTGATCTGAAGAACTGAAGAACTAGTTAGGTATGACTGGTATCTTGCCACCACCAATCGATTCAATCGGTCAGCTAGACGTTATTGTTTGTAGCGAGACGTATTGACTTATTGAACCTCTGCCGTAAGGCAGAACGGATAAAATCCATTGATTGTCGCCAGATCTTTGGATTTATTTTGTTTCTCAAGTCAATTGAGAAGTCTTATCGAGATCAATCCTCTCTCAATCTGTTGCTCAACTTCAAGTTGCATCTAAGATTTCCAGTATTTGCTCTGTTGTCCTATAACCGGATGATCAATATACTAACAAAAATATATTGAGACCGTGATCTCAATCGCTCTGGTGGTCAAAGACAACTTTTTGAAGATTCCTTTTGATTATCCAAATTATCTGTTCAATTTCACCACCTAAGTGCGAATATGGTACAGTAGATTTTGCTTCGAGGATTTAAGTACTAGAATAGAGCAAACTAGAATAACCTATTCAATTATACTACATCACTTTGTTTTACGGATTTTAGGATGTCGGAAAGACTCTGGAACGGAGTGAACTAGAACTGTCTTCTTTAGTTGAAATGCAGCTTCATCGGTACATCAAATTGAAAATACTTTTTTTGACAAATAGCTCTACGATTATAGAGGTTTTCTAGTTTGATTGCAGTAACACATTTTTGTTCCAACTACATCAATTGATATTCTTCTAAATGGATTTTCAAGATAGTATTAGCACCTTGAAGTTCATTTACGTTTGGTGGATAGACCTCACATCACTTGAACTATTTCTCAGCATTCCTACCTCACAATCCATCCAGTATTATCAATCTTGCAGTTTCTGCATTTTCATCATGCATATCTTCAGTACTTTTGTACTTTTCTCCAAAGAATATCCAGCTGCATTCTTATTCTGTTCCATGGGAGCCTACCATGAATTATTACTATCTTTAGGTTGGTAGTGAGGATGGCAAAGATTCACTTAGGACAATTCGACCTTACGATCTATTTCATCATTCCTCTGCTCATGGTTCTTCCGGTGAATTCCAATTATCAAAGGATTTGATGATTTAGTTGAGGGCTGCTTGTTTTATATATTTGGGTGAACGATATTAAGGATTAGAGTGGAGTGGAACTGTCAATGAAATATGGTGATATTCCACGAGCTATTTCCGTACAGGTACAAAGGAGCTGTTCTGCCGTTTCTACCTCTTTGCGGAACATGTAGCAGATATCATCAAGGTTATTCCATCTTTAAAAGATGGTATTCCAGATTACAGTGACCTATTAGGAGTCAAGTGATTGTTTTGATATCCTGTTTGTTAACTCAGGTGATTGTTGGTAATATAGATTATTTTCTTGTTTTTGACCATCGGCATTACGCTTATATGAGGTTTTACTGCGTTCCTCCCACGAATTTATTATATTTTTGACGTGATTCAATAGTCAATAGTCATAATATGGTTCTGAACCCATTAAAATTGAGGTTGTTACTTTTTTTTGCAAAGAGATCAGCACTTTCGTTTCTCTCAATTTTCTGATGGCTGAGTACCCGAATTAAATATACTTCATTGTGTACTGCCAGTTTGTTGAAGGTGGACACGTATTCTTTTACCAGTTCTGATTTAATCCTATTTGATTTAAGCGCCAGTATTCTAAGATATGCAGACGACTTGAATATAGTTGGAACAAGTGAAAAGGAGGTTCAGGAGGCATTCATAAGGCTGGAAAACGAAGCAAGGAATCTGGGACTAATAGTCAGTTAAGAGAAAACGAAAATAATGTGTGAAAAAATACAGAACGTCAAGATGATGTTCCCCTATCGTCATCCGTAAAACTACAACGATTCAGGTGGTACGGACACCTAAACCAGAGAAGCGAGGAACATCAGGTCAAAAGCATATAGAAACATATTCTACAAGGATGCAGACTAACAGGTAGACCGAGAAATAAATGGAGAACTAGCGTAAGTGATGGTATGATAGAAACGAAAATAAAATATACCGGGAACAAGTCACATTCGAAGAGACAGATAGACCAGGCCAGGGACTTCTACAGTCTGTAGTGCCAAAGAAGAAGAAGATAGATTAAAGGCTGTCTATTAGTATGTATATATTTGTGTCTTTACCATCTTTTTGAAGATTGAGGAAGCTGCAAGTAATTTTAGCGCATATTTCCACTTGGAAGATGGTTAGACATGTACGTAGAGTCTGTGAGTGTATATCTATTCCACAAATGCTGTTAATGTTTCATGCATCTGATAATGCATCTCTTCTTCTGATGAATGAGCTTCCATCTATTCTCTCATCTTGACGAATTGGTATAATTGTTTCAAAATTGGTTTCGTACTTCAATCTTTCTGATTGTTAGGCAGTCTTTGAGAATCTTTATGATATATGCATCCTCCATCCATGTAGGTATTTCAACATATTCTATCAGATTCCTAAGCTTGGACTGGGTGCACAGTTTAGTGCAACCTTTTTAATGTACAAATGTAGAGGTGTAAGGTCTAGTAAGACTCCCATTGCTGATGTTGGGTAAAACATTTTGTCCTTGTAGTACCAAGGCAGGCTGTTCTTTGAAGTTTGTTCAGTTTGTATTGTGTTGTCACTTCATGTACTATTGATCACCAGACCAGTGAAGCATATGTGACAGTAAGTTTGACGATGGCTAAGTTCGTCACAAAGTCACTTTTCTTACATTTCAGAAAATCATTCCAGATGGGTTTGCGATCCTTGTTCTCTCATTCCATCAAGTGCTGCTCATCCAGGTTGTCTTCTAGAACATCTCGCACTTTTTCGGGTTGTAAATGGTCATTAACTACCGCAGCTCGCTAAATTTAGACAGCTGATTTGACTTCGTCACAAATTCTGTTTAGAATGATGTTCACCTGTACTGTACTGTTTGTATCAGCCTCGTGCTCTACTGAGCTCTCCATATCGTATATTCTAATTTTAGTGGGAAGAAGTCTGCATGTCGACCAAGAATACTAATTCGGAAAGGATTTATCAACTTTTTGGATCAAACACTGACTAGTATGAAACGTATGCTCATCATTATGATCCTTACAAAAGTGAAGAAATCTTGATCCAAGAACTTTTACCTGCAGAAATGAGCAGGAAAAGCTGTCACTTCATATTTCTTTCATTTAAGCTTGAGATACCTTTAACAGATTACTCATAAGAAGATCAATACTTCCTCAAATTCAATCTGTTGCACTGTTCATATTGAAGTTCCAAATAATGAGTTCAATGTTTGATGATGTATCCAGCACAGATTTTATACACTGTTCGGAAAAGGAATTGATCAAAAAAACTCTTTCAAATTCTTTCATTATTGCATCGATTCGCCCTCAGTCCCGACTTCAATGTACACCATCCCAAGAATGTTATACAGACATAGACAGCCCTTAATCATATACCGATCAGAGTCAGACAAAAACGACAGCTCAGCATGCACTTGCAGATGACGCCATGTTCGTTAAGATGTGATATTATCCGTCCTGATTACTTCCTTTGACGGAGAACCGATGAAGCTGGATTAGATCTTCAACACACAGTACGTTAAGTAATATTTTTTGCTCTAAATGGAATCTAATCACATAGCTGTCAAAGAGTCTTTGGAAATAAGTACGTATTGGATCTTTATTAACACGATGGCTCGAGATTTACAGAAAAGAGGTAATATGTTCGAGATTGGATATTCAAATAGAGCTTTTTCAAAGAAGTCAAGATGTAATTTCAAGCTATACAGTTTGAATAATAGCTACCGGTTATTCGAAGGTTTTCATGGGTCGTTCTTCACGCTACTACTATTATACTATCCTACAGACGTTTTTGAATATGCTGTTTGTCCTCTTGTCTAAATTTGGCCCTGAATTTATATTTTAAGTTGACTTTACTCCTGCAAGTAGGAAAATATGCAGAGATATAGTTCTGCAACATTTAGGAGAGTGGTATGAGTTGGAGAGCTTTAAAGTTAGGTGAATTGATCACACTATCTTCATTCCAAGCGTTCTCAAACAGCAGTAACATAACTCTCAACTCCAAAAAAAGAAAAAACCAAAGAGGTAGTGGAATTCTATTAAAAAATCCAATCGATATTCTTTGCTCAGCCAGGGCTAAGTTGGCCGCCGTTTTCTATAATATCTCATATCTACGGCTGCTAAAGTCATCGGAATATATGCACCATTCCAGAACCGTATCTGCATTCCAGAATTCTCTAAAGTAAAGATGTTCAAGGCAATGAATACCAAAGTGGGGGATTGTATCTCAAGAGATGGAAATTTCTTCTTGCAATAGAATCTGGAATTATTAACAGCTCATTCGAAGGAAATATCAACCTATCCACCCAGAACAAGTTGTAAAAGTTATTTAATTTAGTTGATACAAAAAAATATATATATATAGAAAAGATTGCCGAACGATGAGGATCAACAATTCCACAATAGCACACCTTTTACAGGCAAAAAATGTTGAAATAGTGATTTCGTATTCAAGTGGTTGACAAAAATCTCTTTTTCTGTAACAGACAAATTAGATGTACTCAATTTTTAGTCACTTTAGGGAATAAATCCGCATTAATTCAAGAATGCAGCGCTTAAGTTCGAAACATAGCCGCCACGATATTTTGAGAACATATCATAGTCATTGGAAGACCTTTATATGCACATTTACTCTTCAGAGACTTTACGGAGCTATTTCTACTCATTTAGAATCTATTAACATTTCTTGAGAACTATATTGAATCTTAATGCACGAAAAAGTGATTTCTTGAGCTTCCCCACAATTTATTCTACCTCACATCAAGAATTAAGATAGTTCTTCCAGTTTGATATTTTTCAAGGGAACCTCAACTTGAGGAACTTATGAATTACATCCATAAATTTGCACCTCACGTAAAAATAGATTTCTCAAGTTTTCTTAAAAGAGTAGTTTCACAATATATTCTACCTTACATTAAAGAAGTTATTGTGAAAGAGTTCCGCATAGTTCTTCTAGTTTAATATCTTTTAAGGGAGCATTGAGTTGAGGAAATAATGAGGAATGTTCATATATTCGCACCTCAGACTACATTATACAATGTTCTTGATTAGAATGATAATTTATTGGAAGTTGCTGCAACAATTGTTGCTATTGTATATTTTAATATTTTACAAGGAAACAAGCGCACCTACCTCAAGTTTTGACGATAAAATTAAATAAATCTTGAACTTTCTACAAGTAATAGACTGGAAAAAAAATGTTTTTGTTAGAGAGGTGGTATAATTTTTCATGAGTTAATTTACTGGGGATGAATTGCCAGGCTAGAAATTATATGGTCCAAATCAGGTAAGCCTGTTTTAGAAATAAGGCTGATTTGGTCACTGTCAATTCTATGATAGATTCTAATCAATTGTCAAGTCAAAATCAAAGTCAATTTGTTGTAGTTTCCCCACATAACTGTAGATGAAGATGTGACGCAGAAAAGCTATCAAATCCTTATTAGGAATACCTCAAGTGCTTCTGATCAGAATTCATATAATGTGGTCCTGATCAGATCTTATGTGGTTCTGACCACAATTCCTCCAATAACCAGCAAAATTTATCATTTTTAAGATGATTCACTTTCCTGTAATTTCTCAAATAAAGGTTTTTCCAAGGACAACCTTATGAAACAAATACGTTTTTTCATTCAGTACCAACTGTGGCTCTTTTTAGAATAACTTCATGAGGAAGCTATCAGATTTCATTTGGTTTTTCAATTCTGAATCAACTTTGATGACCTAATCAAAAAAAAAATATTACTTTTGAATAAGGTCATCTTTGGAAGAACTTTTGTTTGGCTCAATCAGAATGACATGATGAGACGCTAATAACTTTTTCATGACGTATTCGTGAGAATAATTCCAGTTGGTCCTCGACAGAATGATAGCATTCGAAAAAATAGCTTTCTCAGTCTTTATTCCAGAAAGAATCTTAATTGATTCCAAATAAAATTACCAAACTGGAATCAAATAACTTTTTCATAGGGCGTTGGGCGCCAATATGTAACGGGCAAAACTAGATTCCTGAACTAAATAAACTAATTTCGAAATTCCGCAAACTCTAGCTTAAAAATGGCTTAGAGTATTCTCAAGAAGAATCATAAAAATAATTCCAGGGCTGGACTGTGTAGTTGTGAGGCTAGCTTCGACAAAATATAAACTTCACTAAAACAAATATATTGGACGTTACATCACGAATTTAAATTAAACAAAAAACTAGAGCGTCACGTATTGTTGATTTTGCGTCTCCAGGCACACAACTGCAAAAGTATCTGTGAAAAAAAAGATGGTTGGATGACAGGTAGAATATTGGGGTTTAGGATAATTAGATCTGTCGGCGTCGATCAAAATTCTGCAGATCATAAAATAAAACAATATCTGAGACAGCTGAAAGAAAACATTGAATAAAATCACTCTCTGAAAGTTAAAGTGGTACGTACTTTTTTCACAATATGAATGATAATGAAATTCACCCAAAGAAGTTAATATTTAATAAAGTTAAGGATAATATATATATATCAAACTGACAACAAAGTGAATTCAGATATGCAAAATTAATAAATTGAAAAAAGTTATAATAGATAAAATGTGAGACAAAACAGCGGCGATTCTCGTCCCTAACGCAGACTTTAGTAAGTCTCAACTGAACAAAACGCTTATAAACCTACTCCCAAACAAGTACAAAATAATGAAAATCAGGCTCCGAGATCGATCGAGCTGGTTTACAGCAGGGCGTGGCGTTTATAACGTAGTAGAAGCATAAAAAAAGAGAAGGCGACAATGAATGCTCACCGCACCAAAAGTTATATAGAAAAAAAATTCAAAAAGTCGTGGTGAAGCCACGAGGTGCTAAATCAGGCAAATAACACAAAAAAGTCTAAGTAACAAAATAAAAGAATCACTCAGCTGGTGATGTCGTTGGAGATCCTAATTGATCTGCCTGCCTTGAGACTAAGGATAGGATCCTAGATTTATAGTCAGGAACCCATTGACTATTTTATTCCTGATTGATACATGTACAATTTGGACGTGAATCCGATCAAGGAAGATGAGGTGCGGTCAGCTTCTAGACTATCAGCAGGATAATTGAATTTAAATCAAGTAACTTTTTTATGAAGCCATTCCAAGCTGAATCCTACAGTAAGAAAACTGGAATAGCAATTCGAGTGGTACGAATAGAAATTTCAATGGTATCCCTAACAACTTGAAGTGGTAAATTTGATGTAATGGTAAGTGGTGAAGTCTTGCAGCTAAAATGGTGAAATCTAACCACTTAAATGATAACCGGTACCAGTTGCTGTTGTAGAACAAATGAGAAGTCAAACCTTGAACCTTATAGGTTAGGAAATATATTTCACCTTCAGCAGACTATATTCGTTTGTACAAAATTTGAAAACGAAAATTAATTTAAAAACTAATAATCTATTTCAGGGATGACCAACTTCTCTTTGTATAAGATCTACGTTTTATTTAAAAATTGTGTTGCAATCGATCTGAAACTTCAGTTCTTATTACCACATAAGTTTTACTATTTGAGATTTACCACTTATACCTACAATCACTTGAGTGGCGTTTCCCAGTCCCCTAAACGAATGACAAGGTAAAGTGGATAATTCCATCATACAGTTATTTTAGAAAGAAACTTAGTTGGGCTTGATTCCATCTTGATACAAATTTCATTAGGTTTATCCTATTCATTGTAAATACGGGCTAAGTTCTTCTAGAGCCTTTCAGTATAATCAATCAAGCCATAGATAGCTGGACTTGTTTGCCGAATCTATCAGCCCATTGAGTTGAAATATGGTATGCAAAACTATCTGTCGAAATAATTCTTGCAGGTTTTCGTTGCATCAGAGCCATCAGCATGAACTTACTCTTCGACTAGATATAATGTCGTTTGGTTGGAAAAGTAACAGGTACCTATCTGAATATAGATCACTTATACATGTGAGATGCTTTATGAATACACTATAATGATTTGAATTCTTACAGATCTTCGTTGCATCAGAGCCATTAAAATAAACTCACACCTCGACTAGATATGACGTCGTTAGGTTGATAGTTCTGTATCACTTGTAATGGAAAGTAACAGGTATCTGAATATAGATCACTCATATCCGTGAGTCGCTTTGTGAATATCGTATCATTGCATCAGACTTATTCTATAACTAGATATGACGTCGTTTGATTGATTATTTCGCTTTACTTTAAACAGAGAAGTAACAGATATCTGAATATAGATCACTTATACCCGTGAGGTTAATATGGTATAATGATTTGAACTCTTACAGGCTTTTGTTGCATCAGACTTTTTCTATGACTGGATATGACGTCGTTTGATTGATTATTCTGTATCACTAGAAATAAATACATACAGAAGTTAGTATGCATTAAGTTTTGCTCAGATGTTCTTCTTATAGCACAGGCGAGAACCGAGGAATATATTTTTTAAAACTCTACAGGGGTGGAAAGGGGATTCAAATTATGATATATCGATTAAGGTACGGGCCAATGATTTGAAGACTGAATGAAACTATATATCAGAAAGGTTATTTTCGGTCCACTTTTATTGGAGTCAATTCCCCTGATCGGTAGCGAAGGTCAAATTAGAAAAAACAAAGGTGCTACCTCCTATACCTGTTCAGGAGGGTGGCAGCCACCCCTAGGTGTGACCCATTTTTGTATTCAATTTCTCTTACGATCGCTGTTTTTGTTTTCAGTCCTGGACAGGACAGGGACTAGTCTCAAATAAGCCGGAAATGGCCTTTATTTGAGACTAAGGATAGGATCCTAGATTTATAGTCAGGCACCCTATTGACTATTCTATTCCTGATTGATTAAGTCAGAAAGCTTGGAGCTTTGAACAGAAGATCCTGTTATAAAATTCTAAACCAATTTGGTCTTCCATATCATCGGCTACTGTTACGTGTGTTGCTTAGAAATTTGAAGCCCCCCAAAATTTTTAATGGTACCAGACTACAAGTTGAAGCTTTGCATCGTAATGTAGTAGGAGCAACTATTATAACCGGGTCTGCTTTCATAGAAATTAACTAAAGACATCGCCCTCTAACATTGTGAAGAATAATCCTTATAATTATATCTGTTAATAGTATATTTCAATTAAAATGAGGGTGAATCCGATCCTGCATGGTGGCACGCGATTCACCATGACTTCCTTTTTCTCATCTTACAGAAATATTTTATCTGGAATTCGAAAACTGATATTTATGCTCGCTGAGAGAGGGCGTGTAGACTTGTATAAAAGTTTTCTATTCCAGTGACCTTGTATTTTTCCAATTTTCCGTGGTCTGTCGGGATTTTCCTGCGCGAACTTCTAAAGTTTGTTTCAGTTTTTTAAGCTGCTCGTGATTTGAACAAATGCGACAAATATTAACAGATTTACGGTTTCTTGAACCGCAAACCGTCCGAGAAACTTTGGCCACTTGACAGAAGTAGGAATTTATCGCTTAACATTTAATATTTATTTAATTGGCTTACGACAGACATTCCAACTGGGTAACGTTACAATGAGCTATAATTTGCAGATAAAACCATTATCTGAATCCATCGCCTTCCAAAATACATTACAATGATTGTAATAATTTAATGCATGTCAATTAATTAATCTACATAACATTGATGCATATGCAACGGTATTGAGCTTGAAAGCAGCCAGTCCTATAAGCTCATAAGTCATCATTGATACCATTCGATATTCATCCCTATGTTTACACAATCAACGATCGACGGTAGCTTTGATGCGAGCGCCTCCACCATATTTCGCCACGTGCGCTGAAATAACATACTATCGCGAGATATTGACTATCGCTGTTTTTACAAGCTGCCTTGAGGAAAGTATATTTATGTGTTTATATTGCATTCTTGTTTTCTTTGCAGGATTATCGTTATCAAGTTCTCCATTTTTATATGTTTCTAATATTATGATTTGAGTGCTTCCAACAGGATTACAATCTTTAGTTTTCTCCTTATTTCCATTCAATATGTGGAATGAGCTAACCGATAGCTCTGGTTCGCGGAAAAAAGAGCACCTCTTTTAAGAATTAAGACTGTCTAATAGACAAACGACGCCATAACACAAACTAAACTCTCGTACAATCAATATTTATTGAATTTTTTCTTTCAATCCTTTTCGCACGTTTTCTTATTACTGAAAAATAGCCTGAAACGATTTTCTATGTTTTTCTGCCCTGAATGTTGGCAATAAATAAAAGTTTAGCAGAGTGCAAAGTCTTCAGTAACAATAAATAAGCCTAATTCTTCGGACTGCGCTGATAACCACCCTCCCGGTCATGATTCTTGAGGAAGAACGAGAAATATCGTTTTCGGCGAAAGTTTCATTTTTGTTAGCAGCAGAAAGTTCACGAAAGAATTGTAGTTACTTTTATTTTATTGTTATTATCATTTGATAGCAGTGAATTTCTGATTGGTTTGATATTCACGAAAGGATATTAGCATTGACGGAAATGATTATTTATAGCAATGTTAATGGTTTTGTTTTGCAAAAAGGGATATAGGTTGAATCAACAAATAACTTAAAAATGTTTTTGTCGTGGCTTATGTTTGATGTAACTAACAGTTTTAAATTTTATGAAAATGGATGTATTTTGCTCCGCCACTGCGGAATAAGACGTTGAATGGTATGCTTTACGAGTGATAGAAAGTAAAATAAAACCTACAGTATTGTTGCTGGCGGCTTTTCGTGTCATACCCAATAACATAACCTGGGCGATCCCGCCACGTAATTCACCCGGACCGCGGACGGCCGATCCAGGGGCTACAACCCCTGCCGCGTTGAAATCGTTTTGTCAAGGACCAACGTAAATTTTGTTTCCTACCTCTCTTCTGTGAAATAGCACTTCCATTTTTTGTTTCTTTGCTGTCTTGATGTCATTTGCTGTAGAAATAGAGATATCTTGTTGAAATTCAAAAAAGACAAGATTGAACCCTGAGACACAAAGGCGATTTTCTATCAAGTAGAAGTTCAACAAGATCACTTCAAAAGCGAATAAAACCTGTAAGGAAACTGTGAATTTCGCGTGTAAATATTCTTTGGACGTTTATGAAAGAGCACGTATACTTCGAAACTCAAACAATTAGAAACCCATAAAACCTGAACAAGATCTTTATTCAAATACAAATAGTCCAGTGAATAGAGGTGGTCCTCCCTGCAAAAACAGGGTAGTACTAAATTATTCATATTTTGTTTGAGACCATTAGGTTACAATTAATCCTACCTCAACGGTAACTTTTGTTATATACGCGAAAACCGTGACATTTTGGCACTTTTTTCAATTTTCGACTTATAACTTCTTTCCTGTGCATTTTCACCTTAGATCAATAATAATATTTAGATGAAAGAAACTGCGAACGGTTACGACGGAAAGAGATGAAAGATGTATTGTAAGAAAGCTGTAGAAATGAACTGCGCAAGCGTGACAATAATCAAATTTTGGTTTGTCAAGCCCGCAAAATGACAAACACATGATGTAATGAGTTCTTATTTCTGTAAAAAATATTTATATCCAATCGCCGTTCTCTAGTTGCAAAGCACATCTTCTCAACATTATTTTTATAAATAGTAAATGAAATTTGATAGGCATGCGCAGTTCATTTTACTTCATTTTTCTTGCATTATATTTTATTACTTTGTCCGCCTAACGTAACCTATATTTTCCTCTCTTTCTGGCATAACCGTTCGCAAAAATGTATTGTGTGATATAGGACTCCTTCCATTTAGATATTATTTATGATCTAAGATCTTCACATATATTATTATGATTACCAAATTGTAGAAGACAAAATTTCCAACAGATTTGCTCCCTAAAGTTTTTTTTCACAAAAGAAGGTTAACGAGATATGAGGCAGCGAAATAGGAGTAAAATCTCAAGTCTTGCAAAATTTTAGCTTTCTTGCCACTTTGACTAACAAAAATTTCATGAAGACTTCATTTTAGGATAAAGTGGCTGATATGGAAGTTTTAGAACATTTAATTACCTACAAAATCCATGCCTCAAACATTTTTTATCGTCAAATTCTTGAAAGTGAGGGTGAATTTAAAGGAAAATGGCATTTCTATCATTTTGGTCCAAAATTGTCATAAGGTCTCTAATGTTCTTCGAGTTCTGGTAATTTGGTGTTGTTAATAAAATACCTCAATGAATCAATCAATTTTACTTTCATCAGGTAAAGCACTGATCAATTTAATCAAGTCCTCATTGTTATCTTCCGAAAGAGAACAAATATATTCTATTGCTTCATCAACTTTTTCTGCAGACCCAGACAACGAGGGTGCTTGGTATAACTGCTTTTGTCAGTCATGGTGATGCTGAGCGTCAGTGGCAAATAAATCCAAATCTGGAGGAACGCGAGAGATAATTTTTTTAGCTCATTTGTCTCCTCCGGTCTCCTTGTTTTCTGGCATCTTTCAAAAACTTGTCTCTTGTTTCGTGTTTCTCAACCAAATGAGCTGGGTTCTTCATCGAATGATGAACTTTCTTGTAATCCTCTTCACCACATAAGAAACAATGTTCCTTGAAGGCAAAAACAGCAACTTCTGACCTAAGTGGTAGTGATGAGGTTCTTTTGGATAGCCTAGCTTTTGCCTGTTGTCTTATTGCTATGATTTTTTGGACAAGAACTGTGAGCTTGGATCTTATTTTTGTCCTTCAAAAATCTGGCATCTTCCCTCCTACCTCTTTTAAGGCTTGCTATCTCTAAGATATCCAATCCGTTTTTCTTCCCAGTAACTGTTACTCCTTCTGAACTCTTCCTACATATAAAACACTCACTGTCTGACGTTTCTTGGCTTTTGTAGAAGCCATTGTTCACACATGTATCAACCAACCCACACTACAGTCATATTAAACATTTTAATTCAAGACTCTGTGTGACGCACTTGTTGGATCTGCTGTTGGTCATTTCGTTAGTGCTCGGGCGCCAATATGATGCAGCTCTTTGGCGACGTATAGTGGAGACAAACAGCATTTATTATACACACAATAACAAATGAACAATGTCCTGAAACAAAACGGATGAGGATACATACACAGCGACAAACGAGGATGAATCAAATCACAGTAAACAAAAAAAAAAAAAGGAATTGCGGCAATCCTCGACACGGGAGCCACTCGAAAGAGGTTTCTGGTAACCAGCGATACAGGAGCCACTCAAAAGGGATTTCTGGTAACTCTTGCTGTACGGTTCGGATGTGGATTCTACGGATTATTTTGCTCAAGTCTCAGAATAGAGTAACTAAGACTGCTTCATCACATCTGTAAGGTACGTAGTAGTCTTAGAACGATCCGAACAGTCGAAATACTACCAATAAACTAAGGTAGGAAGGGTCTCAAGGACCTTCCCAATCTTCCCCCTTTTCCTATTTCACCTCACAAAAGTTGCTTGGGCAAATGGTATTTTGACAATAGGTAACGGTAGCCCGACCCATGCATTACCCTCTGTGGAATGTCTCTATACCTGAGACGCGCTCACTCGGAAGAGAGTCTTGTCCCATTTTGATATCTTGCAGCACAAACATTAGACAGAACAAATAGGTGACGTGTGACATTTATATTTATTATTATCAATAGTATCAAATCACCTGAGTTGGATGAATATCACAAAAATGAACCCTATGAAAATCTTGGGCCGAAATGACAAAAATGCCATTTTTCTTCAAATTTATCCCCACTCTTCTGAATTGAGATTTCACTCCTATTTCGCTGCTTCATATCTCGGTAACCGTTGGTCGTTCAAAAAAACTTAGAGAAGCCAATTTTGTCCTCTACAGTTCGGTACTCATAATGGTGATGCGGAAATGCACAGGAAAGAATTTATAAATCGAAAATTGAAAACAGTGCCAAATTCTCATGGTTCTTGTGTATAACAAAAGTTGTCATGGGACTAGGATGACTAAAACTTGGATTTGTCACAACCTAATGGTTTTAAAAAAGATATTGAAAATTTAGAGTTACCGGACATTTTGTAGGGTAGAGTCTCTATTAATTGGATTCAAATAATAAAAGTATTGTTCGTAGAAGGATCTTCGTAGAATATTGATTGCTTTAAAGTGCTAAGAGTATTCTTTGTACATACTAATATTGAAATACACCTACATACGAAGAAATCAAAATGATCTAGCCATGGATATTACCATCAAAGGTTATTTTTAATAGAAACTTAGAGGTGATCCTTATAATTTGCTCGATACTTGTAATTATTGAGTCTTTTACAGTCGTAGACAAATATGAGACAATCGCTGATTTTGCCAAGGTGAATTTTGAGCTGCGCAGGTTATCCGCGCAGCAATAAAATTACATATTTTTCTGTCAACCGGCATTTTGAGTCCTTAGCATACCGAGTAATACATTTGCATATGAAATAACTAGAGAACTATTTCTTTTCTTCAAAATTTTTTCATCTATGTACATACAGATAAATAAAACTGAAATGTCTATTTGGGATTTCAAAATCAATGCAAAAATTTAAGTGAAAACTGCTATTTGAACAGCGCCCAATAATATATAACCGTTTTTAGAGTTTTAGTCTGTCTGTCTGTCTGAAAGTTTGTCCCGAATAGGCTCCAAAAGAGCTCAAAATATCCCAATGAAAATTTTAAGGATTAGAACAGAAATTTTAACTTGAATTTCCGATATCTTGCAGGATTCAGAAGACATGAATATAAATATTTGTTGGCTTCATGTCTGCACCAGCCTTAGATCTGCAGTGTGAGCGTAACTGTGAAAATGATAAAGACATAAGGTGGAGAAAGTGTAAAATAGGTGAAATATACGTGCCATTTGCGCGAGCGATCTGATGATGTGCATCTCTATTACAGAATCCAATTGCTCTCTTTAATGATTATAACTTTCAGAAACTATAATTGCCAGCAACGATATCATTATTCATTGATTCCTTACAATTATTTATTATTAATATTTACACACATAGTTCATGTTATATAATGCAGTATATTCATATATTTGAACTACAAGCTCAGCTACCAACTATTCGCTCAAAGTAACTATGGATATTAATAGCGGAAACACTACAGGATAGATTTTTTAATTTTGAAAAGTTACTGCAACTTTTAACCTTAGTTCCCATAAGTTTTTAGGAGCAACTCAATCATATTCTGAGTATTTGAGGACTTTGATGAATCTTGGGCCTGTTTTTTACATCAGTATCAACTAATAGATGAACAGAGCAATGCGTTTGATTCATGTTTCAAAATTGGCTAACAAATCCGAGAAAAACTAAGGAACACAGATCGGGTCTGCTCTCATTTCTCACAAAATACCAGAAAAATAGCTATGATGATAAATTTTTACACAATGAAACTGATAGAACTGAATACCAATAATGCACGGCGATGTGTATTTTATTATCGACTAAGTGCTAGCCTCGAAATTTGAGCGAAGAAGCTATCAAAGCTCGGATACTTTCAGAACCTATCAATTTTTAGTCAGACTCATTAGTAAAAATGATCCTTCGCTGAACAAAATACATTTTTTTTATATTTGTGATAAACTAAAGCCTTTAAAAACTGACATGCATGCATGAGGACATGTTATAGCGCTCAATTCTCAGTTCATCTAAATATGAATGCGTGAAAAGAAAATGTTCCATCCTCTTTTTAAGCATACCTATTGCATGCACAAAGGAATGTGAGATTTGGCAAACTTGAAGTTTATGTGAAGAAGGAGTGCAGAAAGCTCAAATACAGATGTCTCATTTTAATTTTACGTGAAGAGAAAACTTTGTACCGCGTGCACAAAGGAATGTGAGATTGGTATACTTAAATTTTATTTGGATAAGGAGTGCAGGAAGCTAAAATATATATAGGTGTTCCACTTTAATTTTGCGTGTATAGAAAACTTTTGTACTGTGCTCACTGAGGGATGTAAGATATGACACACTTGAATTTCATATGGAGGAGGGGTGCAAAAAGCTTATAGTATATACAGGCTGTCCCATTCTTATTTACCGCAAAAAACGATATTATCTTTCAAATAGATGTTTTAAGTAAAGGTTCAACGATTTTACTCATCACCGGTGGGCGGGGCGGGAAGGGAATCATTCTAAAATCGTGAATGGGAACTTCTATTTCTTATTTCGGATTCGGAAAAGCGTCGAGTACTATGTTAATTTTACCTGAAACTCCCAGGGATGGGGAGTTAGATTCAATAACGTTCAAACTTAGCAATGTAATTAATTAAGGAATTGAACGTAGTATCAAATTTTGCTGATTGTGAAATTTTCCTCCTTAAATATGGTAAAGAAGTCATCAACAACAAACGCAGCGACAGAAAGTTTCAGATTGAGATGTGTACACAAATTCAAATCCTTCTTTTTCGCGGATCTTCAATTCCTTCAGAATCTTATAAGCAGGATCAGGAGCTCATAAAAAATGTGATTTGTGATTGGCTCCGTGATTCTACTTCTGTTTAGAAGCGTGGAAATTTTTGTTGATACGACACTGAACGCGCAGCGCCGTTGAAGGAGTCTTTGGCTCCTCGAGGCAGGATTGCCTTGCACGGCTGTCTTCCTCTAGCAGTGTGCGAAACATTTTCTTTCCGGGTGACGCAATAATACGTTTTTACATATCCAATATCAATACCTATCGGCTATCTGCATCTCTTTTTCTAAAAAAGGAATATGTATTGGCTTCTTTGCTTCCCTTAACTTCCTGCCATGCTGTTCTGCTGCCGACTCCGTGCAGGGTCGCTCTATTTTCCTTCAAAAAATCGCATCAGTTCTTAAATTTGTGGGAAACCTTTCCGAACAGTGAGCAAATCTTAAGTTTTAAGTACACAGCTTTCATTTTAAGCGGAGTCTTATGAGGAAATTAATATTTAGTCTAGTCTTTGTCGTTCGTTGTATTCAGGTAAATGAGGGAATTTTCTTACATCGTAACGAAGCTGATGATATCAGGAGAAGAAGACAAGCTAACAGAGATACTACACGTTCCTTAGCTCGATACACAATAAGCTGAGAGCTTCATTTAAAACCGTTAATTAAACAATACACCAGTGTACCCCAAAAGCGACTCTACTGCTTGAGCTTCAATCTTTATCTAAAAAGAATAGCAAAAGAAATTTCATTTATACATGACTTGCTGCGAGAATATTCAATTTAAGGATGTTGTACTAAAAAAAAAACATGTGTTGTCACCAAGAGAAAAATTTCTGTTTAATCGTTGAGTACTAGAGATTACTCCCCCTTCTTTCTAATTAAAATATTTGAGGCGTGTCAGGCAAGTTCCTTTCCACACTATAATTTGAAAATCTTCATGTTCAGAACGTCCTTTAATCCTAACGACCGCAACACTACCATCACAATTAATCAGAAGCTGGAAGGATCGTGTGACGCGGACCGGATTTCCGTCCGAAACCATCTAAAATCGGTCTGAATAATGATGACGAAGCTCCAGCAGTTTGCTGGGAGTCTTCAAATAGTCGGTATGTTCAAAGACTATTAGTAACCACATTCGCTGAAACTGTCAGAATATGATTGCTGACACAGCAGTCTTGATTTTAATTCCGCCAGAATTAAGGGTGGAAAGGGTTGCATGTTACAGAGAAGTAATGGGGACATTCAAAAAAAGTAATTAGTTTTCTTTTTACAGTTTTAGCCTGATCCTTTAAAAAAGAAAAGGCTTTAAAGAAGCATAGTGTGTGTCTCTTCAATCTGTTAATCAATTCACGTATCGAGAATTCAGAGAAACAGATTATAAAACGTTCGCAGATTGAATAACACGAAAATTCTATATTTCGAGTAATTTTGACTCAGCACACAACAACAGACGACGAGAAACAAATAGAAATTTGGACAAATAACGTCACAAATGCATTAATAACTGCCAAACTGGAGTTTTCTCCAGTTCTGTAAAAGTGATGACAAAGAAAATCTGAATTAACGTTACGAACATAACCAATAACCAATATTCAATGCTGGTAGAACTAGAATGTGTGAACACTTAGTTTATAATGTGTAATTAAGTAGGCAATCTATTTTTTTCCAAATAATTTTTTCTGTACTCATAATTTCAACCCAATTCAATATAGATACATGAGTTTCCTATTCAAATTCTTTCTGAACTAATATTTTTGTTAAGTCAATGACTTCTGAAGAAAATATTCCAAAATACTTTACCAACTTGACAATACAGTTCTGCAAGTTGCGGACACATCAAAAAGAGAATCACCTAACCGTTACTAATCAATATTGTTACTGGCATTTGTTTCAAAAAGCTCTAACTGCAAGAATATTTTCGGGATAATAAAAGATAGTGACAATGAGATTTTCCATATAAACTGTCATAGTGCAGTTACTTGGTGATCAAATCTCTATCTAATTCCATATCAGTTTTGAATTCAATAATCTTCGATAGTTTAAATCAAAATTGATCAAAAATAATATATTATTAAGGAATAAGTGTGCTTCAGCCCAACTGAGAGACTATTGGAGTAGCTCATCGTGTTCAACATCAAAAAGCCTCAACAACGATATATCTCCGCTTGAAACTGATTGAGTAATAGAAGATAAAAATGTTGATTTTGAGGTGAAAAATCTGCTGTGGCCATCACAGCACTTCCCCGCCATAAATTTCATAGCTGTTTCATGGATTTAGGGTGTCCCATCAATTAATTGCATATTTCAAAGTGACAGTTGTTATTTTCAAAGTGACGGATGGCAGTTGATAAAATTGCTATTTTAATTTATAATGACAGCAAATTTTATGTCCAGTTGCTTAAGTTGATTCTAGATTTCTATTAAGTTTTTCCGAGAGCTTCAAATTGATACCAAACTAGACATAATTTAAATAAGCTGGGAAAAACGACTAACAATCGTTTAAATATCATCTCACCAGAATTGTTTCCGCAGGAGCTTTGATTTGGTACCAAACACGATAGGACCAGATTATGTACTTATTTTTTAAGAACAATTGACGAACTCTTGCGTGTGGTGTCCAAACATGGGTAATAATAAGTCTATTTTATATTACGATTCTCATTATATCATTTTTCGCACGTTTCAAGAAGATATAACTCAAAAATTAATAGTAAGAAATAATTCAAGGATTAATTTCAGGTATCTTATATGTCAAAATAAATACAATCTTTTATAAAATGGACGGAAGAAACTTAAAAGTTTCATCAATAAAGTGTTGGTACCACTAGTTGAGGCGCGCTTAATTACAATTTTAAACTCAACTTTCTATGAAAAATTTGAATTTGAACTTGTACTAAGTACAATAAAGTATTGTGAAACCGACAAAATTCACCTATCGAGATTTTGACGGAAATATCCGTTTTGAGCATCTCTGAATCCATTTTAACAATTTTTGGCTTGATGTCGGTACGTATGTTCGTGCGTGCATGTGTGCGTAGCTCGCAAATCTCAAAACTGGTTGAACGTATAATGTTGAAATTTTGTATTTAAGACTGGTAAAAGGTCTAGTTGTGCACCTCGCATTATGGTTCCAAGCGTCTGTACCGGAAGTGCACTTTACTTGAAACTTTTGTCGAATTTTTCGGATAAATCCAGAATGATCAACCGAAGGATGTTGGAATTCAGTATTTGAGCTTGATGTTGTATCAGAATGGTTATCTGCTATTTTTGTAGGAATCGGCCAGGCCAGAAATGCACTTTACTTTGAACTTTTTTTAAAATTTTTTGCATAAACATAGAATGATCCGCCATAGCATATTGAAATTTCGTATAAAGAACTTTTGTAACATCTTATTGAACAGCATGCATTATGATTGCGATCGGCTGAGCCGGAAATGCACTTTACTTGGAACTTTTTTTTAATTTTCCGCATTTTAGAATGATTAGCCATAGGATACTGGAATTCAGTATTTGAAATTGCTGCAGCATCTAAATGGTCATTTTTTATTTTTGTAACAATCGGCTGAGCCGAAAGTGCACTTTATATGACAGATTTTTGAATTTTCCGCATGAATTCTAAAGAATCAGTCGTAGAATATTTAAATTTTGTATAAGGCACTTTTGAAATATCTTGTTGTACACATTGCATTATGATTGCTGTCGACTAAGCCGGAAGAGCACTTTATTCGAAACATTTTTTAAATTTTTCGCATGAATCCAAAAAAATTGATCGCATATTGTTAGAATTCAGTATTTAGGACGATTATACCGTCTAGATGCTCATATTCTATTTTTATTGAGATCCACCAAGCCGGAAGTGCACTTTACTTGACAGTCTTTTGGAATTTTTTGCATAAATTCGAAACGATCAGGTGTGGAATATTGAAATTTGGTATTTCATAACAATTTATTTTTTAATTTTGCGCATAAATTCAGATCTGTTGGTAGAATTTCGGAAATCAGTATTTAGGAATGTTGTAGTATAAGAATAATAGCCTACTGTTTCCACAGCACTCGACTTGGCTGAAAGCGCATTTTACTTGACAGATTTCTAGAATCTCTTGGGTAAATCCAAAACAATTTACTGTGGAACGATGAGATTTTGTTTTTGATTTTATATATATATATATATATATATATATATATATATATATATATATATATATATATATATATATATATATATATATATATATATATATATATATATATATATCCAATAAAATCAGATTGTATTATATATCCAATGATGTATAAGTAAGTCACGTGATATTCACATCAGATTTTTTGAGTTTATTTGGGTCTAAATCGTGAAACCAAACTCTTGAATTGTCAAACAATCACAATGGTTCCCGTATTATGAATAGTTCGCGAAAGTGAAAAGATGTAAATGTACTTTGAATTAGGAAAAAAGAATTACTTCCGGAACGAGTAGATCGTCGAATTTCACCCCAAAAGTTATCTTATAACGTTATTTCCGCCTAAATACTTGTCGAGCTATAGAGGGTAGAAAATGTTGATTTTTTTTGTAAAAACACGGATTTTTCAAAAAATTCAAGCAATTCACCCAAAGAGAATGATATTTTTGAAAGAGTTTGTTGTAGCATAAAGATTAGCTCATGGAATAGGAGAAATAATAATATACATGTGATATGAGTTTCATAAGATATATTTTAACGTAGCCCTGGAAAAAGGAAAATCACACTTTTTAAACAGCCTCAATCCTGATTTAAGAAAATGCTGTTACGTGTACCTTCAATCAAATCAAATATTATGACTTAAGCAGACTGAAAGACCCAGAAATTTATTTAAATAAAAAATTAGGTGTAGAAGTTCAATGTTTACTTCAATAAACTTGTTCACGTTAGGTACGTTTCGGATGAGTATTCATCCATTTTCATAACAAAAACCAAAAAATGTGAATAAATATGAAAGATGAGATACATACAAACAAATTAAGGATGAAGTGATGAGAGAATACAAGGCGCTAATATTTATCTTAAAATATGGAGTACATATTATACAGCAATAAGTGTGAATTTCATACAGCAATACAGTGAATTCATTAATAATGTTTTACAATGATTCTACACATGTTGAGAGTGCAACATTAGAGGAAATTTGAATCTACGTTAAAATCGGGAATAGCAAACACACTAATAAAAATTTTGCGTGAATTTCAAATTACTTCTTACGTCAGCTTGGTATGCATTTGGCACGATTCGAATTTATGTGTAAGTTTGTATGCATTAATCGTTGGGCTTTATTATTCAACACAGAATAAATACTAGAACAGTAGCTTGAAAATCTTACTGAGAATTTTGATATATGTAAAATTAAAAATGATAAATTGTAAAATTTTTATTTTCTCCCCATAAAAACGCTCATTTTTTGGTACTAGTAGATTCTGAATGTTCATCGGGATGAGAGCATTATCTTAAAGATCTTGTAAGTAATGTGTTTTTGAGATAATGAATTTATTTGACTTTAACGTTAAATAACTTGACAGTGAAGTATGTTAGATTAATATTACTGTGGCTAAAGTTAAGGCAATAATTAGAAGAAATGTTTCTATCGTCACTATCTTGATAAAGTCCATCATTTAGAATATAGAAGTGTTTGAACCAAACTTTCACTGTTTTTTTTTTTTACTTGCTGGTACTAGGTACAAGAAAGTATTGTGAAACCGACAAAATCCACCTATCGAGATTTTAATGGAAATATCCGTTTTGAGCATCCCTGAATTCATTTTGACTATTTTTGACTTGATGTCGATACATATGTTCGTGCGTGCGTGCGTTCGTGCGTGCGTATAGGGTATAGGGTCTAGCTATGCACCTCGCATTATGGTTCCAATCGTCTGTACCGAAAGTGCACTTTACTTTAAATCTTTCGAATTTCCCTAATAAATCCAGAATGATTGACCCTAGGTGTATCAGAATGGTTATCTGCTATTTTTGTAAGAATCGGCCAGGCCAGAAGTGCACTTTACTTGAATCTTTTTTTGAATTCTTTGCATAAATATAGAATGATTCGCCATAGCATATTGAAATTTCGTATGAAAAACTTCTATAACATCTTATTGTACAACTTGCATTATGATTGCGATCGGCTAAACCGGAATTGCACTTTACTTGAAACTTTTTTTTTAATTTTCCGCATAAATTCAGGATGATCAGTCATTGGATACTGGAATTTTGCATTTGAAATTGCTGTAGCATCTAAATGGTCATCTTCTATTTTTGTACCAATCGACTGAGCCGGAAGTGCACTTTATATGACAGACTTTTTGAATTTTCCGCATAAATTCTGAACAATCAGTCGTAGAATATTTGAATTTTGTATTAGGCACTTTTATAATATCTAGTTGTACACCTTGCATTATGATTGCTATCGACTAAACCGGAAGAGCACTTTGATCGAGATATTTTTTGAATTTTTCGCATATAAATCCATAGCGATTGAACGTAGATTGTTAGAATTCAGTTTTCAGGACGATTATACCGTCTAGATGCTCTTATCCTATTTTTATTGAGATCCACCGAGCCGGAAGTGCACTTTACTCAACAGTCTTTTGAAATTTTTCGCATAGATTCGAAACGATCAGGTGTAGAATATTGAAATTTGGTGCCTACTATTTTCATAACAATAGACTGAACCGGAAGTGCACTTCAGTAGGAATTTATTTTTTAATTTTGCGCATAAATCTAGATCTGTTGGTAGTCATAGAATTTTGGAAATCAGTATTTAGGAATATTTTAGTATAAGAATGATGGCCTACTGTTTCCATAGCAACCAACTTGGCTGAAAGTGCATTTTACATGACAGATTCTTAGAATCTCTTGGGTAAATCCAAAGTGATTAACTATGGAACGATGAGATTTTGTGTTTGATTATATATATCCAATGATATATATGATCAAACACAAAATCACATCGTATTATATACATATATATCCAATGATGTACGAGTAAGTCACGTGATGTTCACGTCAGATTTTTACTTGACGCATTTGAGATGTTGGGAAAACTACCAATCTTTAAACTGTTTCCTCTGACTTTTAGTGTTAATTACAAAAGAGGTATGACCACAATATGAAGTTTCAACATATTGCTCGTCTGACGCCAAAATCACCCAATATTCTCAATTATAAAAAGATTACTACAATTTTTCAATATTCACGTACATTTATCAAGTCGTTGGATACTGCATGCATGCATGTATGAATATGTATATTACAAGCTTTTGTCACACCTATAATGTATTCTAAGTGATGACAATATTGATCATTAATTCATGCATCTTATTTATTTTATACCGGCCATATTGAGGACACAACACAAGGAAAAAAATATTTCTGATTTCTTATTTGCGATCAGCAACCTCAAAAGCATAAATTATATGAGTCTCATTAATTTATTCAAAATACTCCGTTAATTGTTAATTTTTATAATTTTTGATGAAAAAGCAACAATTTTTCTTGATAGAATTTAAGTTTCACGTCCTAAAATATAAGAGCTTGCAAGAAAATGTTCTACTTGTTGAAAACAAGCAGAATATAGCAATTCATTGTTACCTCTAGTCTATCGGCCATATTATACATACTACAGAATTGTTATCAGCGTCCTTAGAAACATATACATGAATTTTTCTTACAACTAATATCCAATAATTCGGTCAGTATTAAATTAATAATTTCAGTGGTCGTTTTCGCCCACATTTAGGTGAGAAATAATATCGATTCCGTTTTATCATTTGAAGTTGATATCCTAAAGAGTGGAATTCAATATTCCGAAAATCAAAAAACAAAAATTACAAGGTGCTTCAAAATTAGATGGAATGATTGAACTATCATGAGGTAATTATAAAATAAGTTTGAAATACTCAGCTCAGTACAAGTGTATTGTGCCCTCCAACTTTCTATATTTGAGAAATCTGAGTATCCTATTGAGTAGTTATCAATGATAAATAAAAGAAAGTTATTTATTTCGTGCCCAACATTGTCAAAATGCTATTGGATCTGTATATTCTCATCCAAAATGGAATTAAAGTTTTATTCATCTTTGGGTACTTTCAATTCAAAATGCACTAACCTTTTTTCTCCAGAAGGGAACCATCTGCCTGTAGCCAGCTTCATTTTCACACAAAAAAAGATATGTTTTTGCAGTTTCGAATCACATACACAGTACACATTTAATCTTAAATGTTAATTACACTCGCAAAATGAACAAAACAAACGATTTGATAGTTGAGAAAATCATAATACGTTTATACAAAAGTCATTCCTATTCACTACAGTGCAAAACATTGATTGATAGAATAAATTTGATTCTGCAGGTTTCAACCGCTAGAAATACATACCTGCAAATCTGGCAAATATTTCAGGCGTTATTGTCTGTTAGTTTATGTTGAGAAGTGAATCAGATAGACATTTGTGCGTACATTTTCACTGTTGTAGTGGACTTTTTTGTTATTTATATCGTGAGTGATTTAAACATTTGAGAACTCTTAGTGTTCAATCAGAAAAGGACGCTCATCAAGGCATAAACTTTTCCAAATGACGGCAAGGTAAGAAAAATATTTTCTATTCGTCAAATTTTTATTTAAATACAATCTAAATTGGAATTATTGTCGAAATGATAAATCCCTGTATCAAGTATGATCATTTAATTATCTGAATAAATTATGGTAGTTTTATATACAGGCTGTATTTTTAGAGGAAGTATGGGAGTCATAGGCTTCAATGTGATCAAACAAAAAATTATTTCTTTATCGTTTTGGGGTGGAAATAAAGATAATAAAATCTTTTTGACAAAGTACAACATCCCTCTAGGTGATATATGTCCACCCTTCTGTCTGTCCTTAATAATATTGGCTTTAAGATAGATTTGCACCACGGGTCAGACTAAAGCTGCCATTTATAGATTTCAAGTTACACAAATTGACAGGAGACAGAGACAGGGACTTCTGTACAAGACATATAGCAAACAAGAGAGAGCGCAATAAAGGACCAAAGTCGATAAGGAAACAGTCATATACAGGAGCAAAGCTAGACCCGCAGGACTTGAAATTGCAAATTTTAGATTATCCTGTTAAATTCAAAATTTGTCTCATCGATATAACCAAATATTGATTTAATTTGAGAATTTAAGAATTAACGTTGGATTTTTGCCTCTTCTGCGTATGTCTTGAAAAGATTGATTCAGGGGATTATTTGATTGGTTAACCTTTCCGTTCTGCTACTGTTCTCCGCAACAGCAGTTTACCGGTTCATCCTGCGTCAAGTGTCACATGTAGCACCGCTGGAGTCCAGATTCGGGTCGGCCTACTGCACCCCGCACGCCGCTACATGGCCCAAATGCATCAGTGATTAATTAGTAGCCATGTCCTGTCACACTCACGCATGCAATGCCGATTGTCAAGAGAATGCGATTCTACCAATGAACTGATCGTTAGCATTGATCAAATAGAGTTCAGAGTTCCAAAATAACTGAAATTCAATAATTTATTATACACCCTGGCTGAGAAGTGCATACATATATCATTTTACTTTAGATTTTGATACCAATAAAAATATGCCTCATCATACATAAAATTTGGTGCTATGTACTATGATTTCATAGATGGTACGGCGTATTTTCTTTTGCTTCAATTTAAACGGCCCTGAGAATGTGATAGAATTTTGCTGCATTATTCAGCCTTCTATATTCCTAGGGCTAAGAGATACAGGGCTGAAATTAGCACTATATAGATTTTTTGTCGGAATTATTTTATTTCTTTCATTATTTTTCCAGAAAATGTAAACTTTAGTATGTGATAGATTTTTGTTGCATCACTCAACCTTCTTCAAATAAAAAGGATTGAATTAGGTTTTTACTTCCTCGAGAAGTATTATGATTTCTTAACAACTTGTACATCAATGGATATATTTATTGCATAAGATGATGAAACATAAAACTCCATCATACCGCAGTTAATCGTTTTAGATTTATGCAAAAATTTCTAAAAATCTGTCAAGTTAAGTGCACTTTCGGCCCATTCAGTTGCTTTGGAAACAGTAGGTCATTATTCTTATGCTGAAGCATTCCTAAATACTGATTTTCAAGATTCTACGGTCAACTGTTTATTATTATATAAATTTATACGCAAAGTTAAAAAAAAATCCAACTGGAGTGCACTTTCGGTTCTGTCGATTGTTATGAGAATAGTAGGCAATTATGCAGCTGCTACAGGAGACTAAAGTACTGAATTTCAATTCTCTACAACCGATCGTTTCGAATTCATGCGAAAATTTCCAAAAGACTGTCAAGTAAAATGCCCTTAAATACAAAATTTCAACATTATACTTTCGACAAACATTCATACCGACATGAAGCCGAAAATAGTCAAAATGAATTCAGGGATGCTCAAAACGGATATTCCTATCAAAAATTTTGTCGATTCCTCAATACTCACTTGTACTTTGCACAAGTAAGTAAAAATGTATACATTGCGCGACATGTAAGATGACAATACTAGCGACTTAAAATTTTGTCAGTGGTCCCAAGACAGTGTTTTTTGGACAAACGGTCGATGTACTACTTTACCTATTTCATTTTAGCATTACAATTATGAGAAAAATATCAACTATTGACGATCAGGCTCAGTTTATCTTGAAAATCGTACTTATCAATTTATGTTATTATAACATGTATACATTGTGCATGTGTGTGTGCGATACCAGCGACTTTCTAGTGAAATAAAATTTTGCCCGTTGCACTAAAATAGTGATTTAGTTTCCAACTGGCGATGCTTCGCCCCCATAACCCTAGGACGGACTTCGCCCGCTCTGATCAAGCTCGATGTGGAATCTTGAGTTCGAGATAATGACTGAACACCTCATATTTTCAATGCTAAAACAAATCTATACACAAAGTCTCATCAAAATCGAAGATGAAATAGTGCATTGACAGATTGACCATCATAAAATATGAAATTACTGAAATCAATGCCCCAATAATTGGGAATAACATTTAAATAAAACATTTTTCAAAGTTATAAACGGTTCATTTGTTATTATCAAAATTCTTGTTATCATAAAATTCATCATCTTTCTCTGAAACATACGAAGAAATGGAATAACGAAAATCATTATTTGAAAATTTGAGTATTATTGTTCATAATGTGAGTGATGTATTCTAGGGATTTCAATCAATTTAATTTTATTTCTTTTTTGCTTTACAGTTTCGGCTACACCTCAGCCATCCTCAAAAGCGCTACAATTTTATTTTATTACTAATTGTGTTTATGAATGTTAAAATAGTTACAAAGGAATTATTGTTTGAAAAAATTGAAGTTATACATTTGTTCAAATTGATATTACTATTGAAAAGCGGAAAAAAGAGAAATTTCTCTTGTCCTTTGCCACACCCGGCATCTATGGAAGGCGTTGGCTAACTGCATGTTAAAAATCGTGCGTGCACGCATTGTCAAAAAAATACATATTGACACTGGTAGAAGTTTGTCAATTGTGGTGTCAATCAATTAAAATTGTGCATCACGCAAGGTGTCGAAAATATAAACAAAAATCAAAAAGAACATGAGCCTAGAACTGAAGGATATTGTTGTAAATCGTGCTAAGCGCTATAGTATCTGTCTTTTCATTAATATTTTGTTTGTCCTGTCTTATATACAACATCTCTAATGTAAATCTTTCATTTAAGTTTACTTCATCATGAATAATACTAGTTTTATCAAAATTGAATGTATGACCTGAATCTATGCAATGTGTGACTAGTGCACATCTCGGCGTATTTTTATTCAATTTTTTACTATTTCGTTTGTGTTCATCCAGCCTTGTTTTTAAATATCTTTTAGTTTGCCCTGTGTATTGTGCATAACAATCATTACACGGTATTTTGTAGATTAAATTGTATCTTAAGTTTTTATCAGTTTTTTCTTTTATTTTGGAGAATAAATTGGCCACTGTTTTGTACTGTTTGAAACAAATTTCAATTCCCTCTTCATTTTCGAATACTCGTTTGATCATGTAACTAACGCTATCTATGTAAGGAATTGTGAAGTATTTATCAGTCAAAGATTTTTTCTTTCTTTTGTCATTGTCATTTAAACTAGGTGAATGATTCATGATTTGATTTTTGATAGTTTATAATGCCACATGGATATTTATTGGAACGAACTAAGCTAGCAACTGTCTTGATTACTTCAGTATGATATTTTTCAGTGGTCAATTTAAGTGCCCTGCTAAGCATATTTCTAGCAACATTGAGAAGTTGACTTTTGGGATGATTGGATTAAAACTTTAAATTTAATGGTGAGCTTTATAGACAGGTATTTGGTGCAGCAGTGGGAGATTCGATGTCTCCAGTAGTGGCTAATTCGGTTATGGATTCAGTTCTGTAAGAGGTTATTGCAAAGTTGTCATTTGAAATTCCGTTCATAAAAAAATATGTGAATGATTTAATTACAGCTGTGCCAAGATCTGAAATAAATGAGATTGTAACTATTTTCAATAGCTTTAATACTCACATACAATTCACAGTTGAGACAGAGGTCAGAAACAGCTTACCTTTTCTTGATATGGTACTGATTAGAGAAGAATGTGGCAACATTACCACCAAATGGTACAAAAAGCCCTCAGCAAGTACCAGATACTTGAGTTTTCAATCCAATCATCCCAAAAGTCAACTTCTCAATATTGTTAGGAATATGTTCAGCAGGGCACTTAATTTGACCTCTGAAAAATATCATACTGAAGTAATCAACACAGTTACTAGCTTACTTCGTTCCAATAAATATCCATGTGGCATTATAAACGGTATCAAAAATCAAATCATGAATCATTCACCTAATTTAAATGACAATGACAAAAGAAAGAAAAAATCTTTGACTGATAAATATTTCACAATTCCTTACATAGATAGCGTTAGTTACATGATCAAACGAGTATTAGAAAATGAAGAGGGAATTGAAATTTGATTCAAACAGTACAAAACAGTGTGCAACTTATCCTCCAAAATAAAAGATAAAACTGATAAAAACTTAAGATCCAATTAAATCTACAAAATACCGTGTAATGATTGTTATGCACAATACACAGGGCAAACTAAAAGATATTTAAAAACAAGGCTGGATGAACACAAACGAAATAGTAAAAAATTAAATAAAAATACGCCGAGATGTGCGCTAGTCACACATTGCATTGATTCAGGTCATACATTCAATTTTGATGAAACTAGTATTATTCATGATGAAGTAAACTTAAGTAAAAGACTTACATTAGAGATATTGTATATAAAACAGGACAAACAAAATATTAATAAAAAGACAGATACTATAGCGCTTAGCACGATTTACAACAATATCCTTCAGATCTAGGCTCATGTTCTTTTTGATTTTTGTTTATATTTTTGACACCTTGCGTGATACACAATTTCAATCGATTGACACCACAATTGACAAACTTCTACCAGTGTCAATATGTATTTTTTTGACAATGCGTGCACGCACGATTTTTAACATGCAGTTAGCCAACGCCTTCCATAGATGTCGGGTGTGGCAAAGGACAAGAAAAATTTCTCTTTTTTCCGCTTTTTAATAGCAATATCAATTTGAACAAATGTATAACTTCAATTTTTTTACATAATAATTCCTTTATAAGTATTTTGACATTCATAAACACATAATCAGTAATAAAATAAAATTGTAGTGCTTTTGAGGATGGCTGAGGTGCAGCCGGAACTGTAAAGCAGAAAAGAAATAAAATTAAATTGACTGAAATCCCAAGAATACATCACTTACAATATTATTGTTCATATTTAGACATCACATGCAAAAGTTAGTCAATTCAAATAAGTTATTTGGTTCTGTTGTGTTTGGTCCCAAATTAAAGGCCCTGCGGAAATAATTCTACGGAAAATATCAAAAATCATATTTGAACGATTGTCAGTTGTCTTTCCAGTTAAGTGATGTTCAGTTTGGTATCAATTTGAAGCTCTCGAGAGATAAGCTTGATAAAAATTTCAAATTGATAACTTTTTCGATTTTTAACTGATTTTTCACAATTTATCAAGACTTTGTCAAGTTTGAGATCAACTAAAACAATCGGACATAGAACTTATAGTCATCTATAGGCTATGTGTAAGGGGGCGGAGTTTGAACAAATATCGATGCGAGCGCTCATGGTGAGCACAATTGTAAGCATCGATCTACCTTTCTCAGAATACGTCATTGAGATGTTATTGAGCATTGTAGTTTAAAAGTTAAAATAATTGCATATGAAACATGGGAAAACGTTTGTTATGTTTCAGGCTGTTGTGTTAAGGATGATTCAAGTAAAATATAGGTTCATAGATTTCATGTACCCAGTTATAACATAAAAAAACGAGTGAAGTGAATCAAAGCGGTAAATAGAGTATTGTCTGTCTTTCATTATTAATCTACATAACAAATATGTTTGTAATTCAATTGTGAAATTAGAAATATTCATCATCGATTTGGGATTCATGAATTTACCTCTATCTCTAATTTGTAAGATGTTTCAGTGATAGAAGTCTGTCAGATGCACTTCGCAATAATTTTGTTGTTAATATTGTCAGCAACATATTCTTCAACATGTTTAATATGGCAAAACTACTTTCACGCTTTTTTTCAATGCTTCCTCGGTAAATGGGATGCAGTTTTTGATCAATAAAAACCCGATCTGCAAGATCATCGACGTCATAATTTGAGGTTATCCTGTCATTTTGGACAAATTAAGACGTTTTCTCTATAATAGGTACGTTATAATTGAAGAAAAGAATACTCAAAATAAATAATTTCAACGTACCGTTTATGCTTTGCAAGTTATATTATACGCACACAGCTGAATTAAATAATATTAGTACATTTAAAAAATTATAGGTATGAAACAATGATAAAATGGAGTTCAATCGTTCTCCATTGCCCGCTAGGGGCGCTAGTAGACTTCATGCACGTAGCCTATAGTAATATTATAGTGAGAAAAGATTTGTATTTTTGTTTGTAATGAATAAACTCAAAAATTACCAAGTCGATTTTAGAAATTCGTGCACTAGTACAATCTTATCTAATCACTGAATAACGTAGTCAATATACAACTGTACAAGAAGTGGCGCACGAACTGTATTTGTTCGTTCAAGCACCGTTCATTCGATTGGGTTGAAATTTTCTATAGATGTTGGTGGCACTTTCGTGAAGGTTCATATTATAGTTATATTAACATACATTTAGTGGCGCACGAGCTGTATTTGTTAGTTCGCATATTGTTTATGCAATTTAGTTGAAACTTACTTTAGCTGTTGTTGGCCCTTATTATTGTCTAATTAATATGAATTGAGTGGAGCTAGAGTCGTAATTATACGATCGCGCATCGTTTATCCAATTTAGTTGAAAATCACTATGTTTGTTGTTGGCACTCTTGTGAGAGATTTTATCATAGTATTATCAACACACACTGAGTGACACATGAAGCGAATTTGTTTTGTTTGCGCATCGTTTATCCGATTGGGCTGAAACTTACTATAATTGTTACTGGCTGTTTCGTGAAGGTTCTTATTATTGTATCATTAACATTTTTTTATTAAGTAGCGCACTGTTCATTCATGGATTGTTCATCCGATTGAGTTTGAACTTTGTATAATTGTTCATGGCACTTGTATGAAGGTTTTAACATACTTCTACTCACGGGAAATAGGTGGCGCACGAGTAGTATTTTTCTGTTCGAGCATAGTTCATTCGATTGAATCGAAACTTTCGATGGTTATTGCTAGCGTGAAAGTTTCTGACAGTGTTATCTATCTATATCAATATTATAATTTTTTTCTCTTTGTAATGAATAAGGGAATAAACCCAAAATCTATAAGACCAATGTCAGAAATTCTCTTACCAGTAGAATTCTGTATTATCATCATGAAATATGTGCTATCAATAAATATCAGCCCGTGCAAAGTCGGCATTAGCTGCTAGTTGTAAAATAGAATAGTAGTTTCAAATATCTGCCATCTGTCACTTTCACAATGACAGCTGTTCCTTCGAAATATGCAATTTATCAATAAGACACTCTAAATTTACGAAATTGCAATAAAACTCTGGTCATAAAATTAATTGATGGCCACAGAAGATTTTTCAAATAAGTGGCACTCTAACTTTTTCTGAAGTTTGATCAATTATTCAACGATTATTTTCCAAAATGTAAGCTTTGGAATTGTAAGAAATTTTCGTTGAACATTTGAACCCCACACCATCGGAGCTTAAGAATGAAGCTTGTTTGACGATGAATGGCATTTTATAGACTTTCTACTGGTTCTTGAGGGGTAGAGGAGCCAAAATTGGCTCCATTATAAATAGCACCGTCCAGTATTTTTGTTGATGACTAGACTATTGCGATTATCACTTTAAAGGTACATTCCACTAGGCGACCGTAACGCTCATGTCGCCTTAATAATCGTTCCACAAGACGATCACGACTTCGGTAACAGTTTCTAGGCTTCTTGCGTGGGCTTCAATCAACACTTTACGATTATTATTCTAGGAGATGTAAGCTCTTCATCATTCAATCCTCTATACTACAAGAATTGAAAGATGGAGGGTTGAATCTGGTTTAACAATGAATGTCTCAGTGTTTGGTACTTTATTGCAGGATCATTATTTTTGGGAGTTCAGACAGACTTATATAGAATATCGCCTAATTACTTGTCCAACCTATTCATAAATAATAAAAGTATTATATTATCTAGCTGATGTTCAGTCTGATATCAATCAATTTCATTGTGAATTCCGAAGACATCAGGAATCAGAATATTCATCCTGGCCTGACCAGAGTTTCAATCTTCGTCTTTCGAACTCAGATTGATGATTTCCTTAATTATTAATAGATAGATTTGTTTATGAACTCTGATACAACTTAAAAGTATTTTGATGGAGGATTCTGAACAACATTCTTTTCAATACTGCAAAGACTAATGAACGACAGTAATGGGTTGATTGATTTCTGCTCTCAAATACGTTTTAAACAACCTTGTATAAGGGAATAGAAGTTATACGTTCAATTTCAACAAATATGTTTCAGCGTTATCTGTTGGGCGATCTCAGTATTAAAATTCAGATCACAAACAGGATCCGTTCTAAATTTCATGTATCTCGTTTTGGGGTTTAGTGTCCGTGAAAAAATTGTTTTTGCACGCCAGCGGCTCTGGGGAACGACCAGTGTGATATATCACAAAAATATTTCTTGACAGCAATATTAGGTCAAATTGGTAGCAGATCGCATGAAAATACAGCTCAAGATATTTGACTTTTCACTTGTCCTCAATTCGAACTCAAATCTAATCAATCGAAATGGTTAAATATCAAATATTGCATTAGGATATTTGGGATTGGATGTCAGAGGTTGCGAAAGACAGTATATGAGCACTCAAAGTGGTGATCGGGCTTTATTTACCCAGAAGGACGTGCTAGGGCTGGAATTTGCAGTGCCAACCTGTGCGGAAGAGCTACAAGAGAAGAGCATTAACGGAGGATGGGCGATCGTTTAATGTTTACACTAAGCACTTGATGGTGAATATCCAAGAACTCTTTTCCGAATGATGAATGTCCAAGCACACTCTACTAAAATAAACATCAAAAACAAAAACAATTTAATTATAAATTAGTAGCCAAGTCCTAAATTAATGTTCTTATTATATATAAGACGCCCAGTAGAATTGAAAATATCAGAAATATATTTTCAATGAAAGCTTCAATATTTACTTTCCATCATATAATTGCAAAAAGTCCCTCAGGTATTGGAGTATCCTCTTTAGTGCGTTGGATTGTGCAGTATATCTTTGAGGACAGCAACGATCAACAATAAAAAGATCAACTGGTGAGTTTACTTTTATTAAAACATCATTGTGGCTTCAGCAGTCGCTGAACGAGGGAGCTTCATTGAAAACTGATCCATTGCCGATATTGAGTATCGCATGGCAGGCATGGCTGCTACGCGGAGATTACGGCATCCTGCAAAGTTCTTTCACTACAGCGCTTGTGTCCACAAAGACCACTGAAAAAATAAGACTAGATTTCATTATCTTTTATTACTAGTTTCAATCAGATAGATTTATTTGATTGGAATAATCCATTGGAAAATGAATTACAGATGTCAATCCAGTATAAGAATATGACGTAGTGTACTTTTCAAGCTCTCATTTATATTATTGGTCTCCCATGCATAAATCATATCTTCCCCTTGATTAAGGTTGGCTTCACCAGCTTCATTTGTATTTATAACCCTACTCTCCCACTGTCCCCTCTCTGAAGCTTTATCATGCGCAATAAATTCACATAACAAGTGTGCACCTACTATTATGGTGTTTCTATACTGAAAAATTGTTTTTATGACCTTTCTGCAAGAATCATCCTTTCAACAAGCATTACACTTTCTTATGATGTTCAAGAAATCATATTATTCAAACATCACTTATATGAATCATTGTCCATAGACAGGAAAGTTATTCCAGTAGTAATCTACCAATGAATTCGTAGAACTTTGTTGCAAGATGTAATTTGATGGTTCTGTAGCCATAAAACGACCTGATTTCGTTCCTCAGGATATTCTCTATGAGGAGTCTTTTTATGGTTTAACCCGGAAGAGATTTGCTTGTTCCTGACCTGATTATGACCAATAGATATTGTGTTCTGTAGCTATGTTTTGGATGAAACAATAGTATCCCACAATAAGTCCTGTTCTCAATTTGATGTTTTGTTGTTCATAAGGAGTCATTTAATTGAATGGCTCATCTAGAATGAACCTTGCTTGTTTTTGATTTGATTGTGACCCATAGATTTTATTATTTGAGTCACACCACTAATTTGACGTCCTTTTGGTCACGAGAACTCATCTGGAAAGAGTCTGATCTGTTTCTGACCTGATTATAGCCCAAAGATCTCATACCATTGTCGAATTGATATTCCAATTTAAAGAACAGCTATCAATTTACCGTCTTACTGTTTACAAGAAGTACATTTCCTCAATAACTCATTCAGAAAGCGCCTCACTTGTTTCTGACCGTATTGTGACCAATAGATTGTGTACAATGCTCGAAGCAAGCAATGTTTCAAATTGAAGAGGAGTTTTCTAAAATAGACTTGCTTCTTCCTGATCTGATTATGACGAATAGATCTTGTGCCATTGTCGTTGTGAAACAACAACATATTATAAATTCTGTTACCAACTTGACTAGACATCTTGTAGTTCATAAGAGTCTTTTCCTTGGATGGTTCATCCAGAAATTGTCTTACTTGTCATTGTCACTAATTGTCGTTGAAGTGTTTTAATTTAAGGAACAGTGTTCCGCCGTCTTACTCTTTGCAAGACGTACATTTCTTCTGTGGCCCATTCAAAAGAGCCATACCTGTTTCTGACCTGGTTGTGACCGATAGATCGTGGGCCATTGTCGTAGTAGCTCTTCGATTTGAGCGATAGTGTCTCGCTATATGTCTCGTTAATAATTTCACGTCCTGCGTTTCATAGGAAATCTAACTTCTGGACGTCTGGTATGGAAAGAGATTGTGACCAATAGATTGTGTGCCATTGTCGTAATAGTTTTCCGATATGAGAAATAGAGTCCTATTATAAGTCTTGTTATTAATTTCACATCCTGCTGTTTACAGGGAGTTCATCTTCTGTGGCTTGTCTGAGAAGAGTCTAACTTGATTTTGACTTGATTCTGACCAATAAATCGTGTATCATTGTCGTATCAGTTTTTCGATTTGAGGATAAGTGTCTCGTTATAAGTCTCGTTAATAATTTAACGTCCTGCTGTTTATTGGGAATCCTTTTCTTTATCTAAAAATAGCCTTACTTGTTTTTGACCTGATTATAACCACGTGTGCCATTGTCGTAGAACAGTTTCAATTCGAAGAACAGTATTTCGTTAATAGTCTCACTATTAACTTTACATCTTTTCTTGGATGGCTCATTCAAAAAGAGCCTGACTGATTTCTGACCAGATTATGATCAATAAATCGTCGTAACAGTTTCAGTTTCAAAAAGAGTGTCCCGTCATGAATCTCGCTATTGATTTGACATCCTATTGGTAATAATGGCTCATTCAGACAAAGCCTTGCTTAGTTTTGGCCAGATTATTAACAATAGTTTGTGTGCCATTGACGTAGCAATCTTGCAAATTGAAGAACAATGTTCCATCAAAAACCTTAGTGTTACCTAGACGTCCTGTTGCTTATAAACAGTTTTTGCTTTGAATAGTTCATTCAAAAAGAGCTTTGCTCCTCTCTGACCTAATTGTGACCAATAGATCCTTTTCTTGGATGGCTCGTTCATTATTTCTGACCTGATTGTGGTCAATAGATCGTATGCCATTTTTGAAGCGTTGTTTCAATTCGAAAAACAGTGTTTCGTTGTAAGTCCCGTTATTGATTTAACATCCTGCTGGTCATGGAAAGTCCTTTCTTTGAATGGCTTATCAAGAAAGAACCTTATTTGTTTTTGACTTGAGCTATTTACCTAGAAGTGTTTCAATTTGAAAAACAGTATTCTCTAGCGAATCCTGTTATTAATTCAATGTCCTGCTGCTTAAGCCCAGTTGTACAGTCCAAGCTTATCCAAAGTTTAGTGAAATCAAGTTTAGTTTCTATGGTTACAATTATTTCAGCAATTGTAACCGTAAAAATTAAACTTGATGTTAATAAGCTTTGGATAAGCTTAGAGTGTACTACTGGGCCTTGGAAGAAGTCCATTTCTTAAATGGCTCATTCAAAAAGAGCCTTACCGGTTTCTCACCTGATTGTAATATCATTGTCGTAACAGTGTTTCTATTTGAAGAACAGTGTTCTATTATAAGTCCCGCTATTCACGAGCAGTCCTTCTCTTGGACGGCCTATCCAGGAAGATCCATACTGGTTTCTGACCTTATTATGATAAACAAATCCTGTGATATTGTTGCGGCGATATTCTTATTTGAAGAACGGTGTTCCGTAATGAGTTGGTCGATGGTAGATGTTTTATTCACAAGAACTTGTAGAAATGTTTCAATTTGAAAAACCAATGTTCCTGTCAATAATTTAACGTCCTGCTATTTACGAGCGGTATATTTCCTAGACGGCTCATCCAGAAAAAGCTTGTTGTTGATCTGATTGTGAGCATTAGATCGTATGCCATTGTCGTAACAATATTCTAATTTAAAGAACAGTGTCTTATCAGAACGCTGTTATTAATTGCTACAAATTTCTGTTGTTCATAAGCGGCTCTTGTTTTTGATGATTCATCCAGATAAATCCTTGCTCATTTCTGACCTGATTTTGACCAAGAGTATGCATTATTCTCGTTTTAATCTGAAGAACAGTGTCTAATTATGAGTTCTGTTGGCAACTGGAATACTGTTGTGTAGAATAGCTTTTTCTTGGTTGATCCAGAAAGAGGCTTATTTGTATGTACCATTGTCGTAGAAGGATTTCAATTTGAAGACCAGTGCTCCGTAATGAATCCTGTTATCAATTTGAAGTCCTGCTGTACACAAGGAGCTTATTTCCTAGATGATTCGTAGTAATCTTAAAAATAAAGAGCAGTGTTTGATTAGGACTCCTATTATTAACTGGACGTCCTGCTGCTTATAAACAGTTCTTGTTTGGAATGATTTACCTCTTATACCTGACTATCGGGACGTTTAAATCTGAAGAACGTGTTCCATTATCAGTTCTCTTGGCAACTTGATGCCCTGTTGTTCATGAGTTCTTTTCTTGGATGGTTCATCATGGTTTCTGAGCTGATTGTAACCAATAAATCATTAAAGTGTTCCAATTCAAATAACAGTATCCCATTATAAGCCCTGTTGTATATAAGGAATCCATTTCCTGGACGGCTTATCTAGAAATGACCTTACTTATTTCTGACTTGAATTTGACACAAGATTTAATGCTATAATCTAACTAACGTTTCAATTCAGAGATCAATGTCTCATTATAAGTCCTGTTATCAATTTAACTTCCTACAGTTCATGAAGAGATCTTGTTTTGGATGGCTTATCCAGGAAGACCTTTTCTTGCTTCTGACCTGACTGAGATTAATAAATCTCGTGCTATTGCTCCGTGCTGTTCATAATTAGTCCTTTTCTTGAATGTTTTATTTACAGGGAGCCTAGCTTGTCTCTAATCTGGTCATTATGTCCAATAGATCTCATGACATTGTTGAAGCAATGTTTCAATTTCCTGTTTGACTTCTTTTTCCAATAGAGGCAGGTGTCAAGCTGCTAGTATAAGCCTCTATCAGAAAATCTTTTTGTCTAGAACATTGCAAACGACAGTGAACTTTGTAAAAGACGCTTCTCCAAATCGTTCGAAAAGAAATCTTCCTATATCAAAACAAAATTATCTGGCTTTCAATAAGCAATATTCTTGGACATTCTGACTTGGAGTTCCTTATACTTTTACTGGCAATCATTGCAATTTCTTACAAACTCTAGATTTAGGAATGTGGTGTGATCTACACAAATCATACATAAGTTTACATTCTTCTCAATGCAAACAGGGTATATCGGTTCTGAATGATTGAGCTGCGTACATTGAATTAACGTTCTGAGATCTAATTTGAAATTCATCATGCTTCCAATCGTCTTCAATTAAACTATGCTACACTTGTTCACCTCGTTTTTATGGTATTCAAGTTTCTTCTTGTATTACAAAGGGAAAACAATCTGTTCTATCAGATCTAGTTGCAAAGTTGTCGAGTAAGTTACAAATGCTTATATAAACAACTTAACCTACAAACCTACAAATTTGCATCCATGCACATAACTTCGCGAAACTACCCAAAGCCAAACACTGCATCACCAATCATAAATTCCGTCTCAAACAACCAGCCGGAGCAATAACTTCTGTTCACCGATTCGGAAGTATAAATTAACACAATGTCTCATAACCTATAAATTGCACAACATGTCCCCGATAATTCAGTGGTGCCATCTCTTGTCAGACGCCTTCGCATCGCATCTGTGCAGAGTTGAGAAAGAGAACTGGCAACATGGCGGCCACTATCCTGTCAGTTGCACACAAGGAGGGCTGAGGATCCCGCCTAATGCGCACGCCGCTGCCCTGTGGTCCACCAACGATAGATTTATGGGCTGTTCTAATGTGATTTATGAAATCGGCAGACCAATACACCATGAGCATGGTCGCAGGAGCGCTTTGTTTAGAAGAGGGGCCGCGGTCCGGATTTGGAATCATGAGCCGTGTCCTGCAAAAATGAACAGTGCTTTAAAGTTGGGAATTTATGGTAGACAATATAGCGATAATGAAATAAACTGCAGTCCAACAGTCAACTTGGAGATTCTTTATTGAAAAAAGTATACTTGTATAATTGATGTTCACGCAATTCGAGCCGAAACTCAAAATTCAAGTCACTGATAAGTTCCCCAAATATAAGGTGTTTCAGTGTATAAAGATCCAGCAAACGTAATTCTCCCATCTCCTGGGAATGGTTGAATGCGTTTTTTAATTGAATTGACCGGGTGTTCCAGAATACAAATCGCCGTTTTACGTCAGTTCATATTTTGTCGATTCGCGCTCGTGCGCGTTTGTACCTATGTAATTGTAATTTTATTTTCGGAGCATACTATCATTTTTTGTGTTTCATCTCTTTCACGCTTCAGCTGAGAATGTTGGTGATTTCACTTCACACTTTGTCTGTCTACTACTCCCCGCAGAATCGTCTATGGTAATGAAAACACTGTACTTACGCCACTACTTTTCCGGAGAGTTTTCACTGTGCAAATTATACGTATGGTAATTTTTACTGGGCTCATTCTTAATAAAAAAAACAGGGTGCAGCAAGAAAACGACATACTCCAGATAATTTCTTAATCATGAGATAATAAATTGTTGCCTCTAACATTGAAGGGCCAAAATATGAAGAACTCAAAAATAAATATTTATTTATCTGAACGATTGGAGTGCTATTCGAAAGAACATCATTTAAGGACCACAAAACGATTTTTATTTTATTTTTATGTAACATAGTTTCCAAAATATAAGCAAAAATGTATTGGTAAATCAGAGCGCCCGACACCTCTACTTCCAAAAGTAGCTTACCGAAAAATTTCAAATTATTCTAGTGTGTGCAAGGAGACCTATAAATTACAGGAAAATTGTACTGAACCCTGAAATCGCCTTACTAACGTCTCATTATTGGCTAATAATAAATATAGAATCATTGAAAAGCTCGATTGCTTCCTTATAAAAAATTGATTGTCTTTTCAATCAGTGGTTGAAAAGAATTGGAACTAAAAAAAAAAGAGAGATTGAGGGCCTGAATGATAAAAGCTAGCACTCTTAAAGTACGTTTTTACTTGAAATATTGGCACATAGATCAGAAAATCAGTTGGGAATTTCGTTGCTCGCGTATAAATTATTGATTATCTTCTAAAGCAGCTACTGGTTAAAGACAGTTAGGGAAACATATGATGAAAGTTATAATTCCCTAAGTATGTTACTATTCAAAATATTAACAAATATATCATGAATACAACTAAAAATTTTGTCGTTTCCTTATAAAATACTGATAATAATCTTCTAAACCAGAGGATTTTTTCATATGATCAAATGCCTGTACCTGTATCTCCCTCTTCTTTCTTCTTATTATCTTGGATGCTTCCTTCCAATTCTGTATAACAAAGAATAAATGGGTTCTTGCTGAATGGAGGGTAAAAGTTATTGCAAATATAAAGAATGCCAAAAATCTGTATAACAAATAAATATATTAAAGAATAAATAACAAAGATAATAATGACGAATGAATATATAAACAAAGTATAAATATTATAACTTACGACTAGTCGGCTAGGTGCGGGTGGAGCTCTTAATTCCCCTACATTCTGATGCTTCTCGACTTCTACTTCTTCACTCTACTTTACTCTACTGCCTTACTCTATATATATACCAAACAAGTTCTGATTCGTGACAATATCAATCTTGCCTTGAAGTGTTGCAAATATTATGTTTATTATTAATACAAATACAAATAACGTAATTTGGAATACTGACTCGACAATTATTAAGTGTGTCTCTTGCATCACGAATTAGCCTTGTTACACTTCTATGGCATTTCTTTTCTTTCTTTGCAAGACTTTTGTTCTTGCTCTCCTCTTTCCATTCATTGCTTCTTTGCATTCTAGATCGTAGGTACCATTACTCTTCCTTGATATTTTCTTTCCCAAAACCCTGTCAACTGTTTCTGAAATTAGTTCTGATGTTATATTTCACGTGTCCTTCCCAATTTCATTGATATCCAACTCTCTTCTATCTATTTCTTCATCTATTGTTGCTGCAATTCATTCTCCAATTTCTTCTGATTTCATTTCATATATATTCCAATTCTGTGTCTTTTTGGCTTCATTTCCTTCGTTTTACTTTCTATGAACTTCAGTAGCAATTCTAAGTCTGAACCATTTTAAGGGAAAACCAGGGTGTCACCCTTTGTCCTGTCCAAAAAAGCGGCAGCCAACCCCAATTTGAACCTATTTTTGTGTTTTGAGTTTCCCTGATCGAGTTTACGATAATTATTTTTCCCAAACCAAAGGTTGAATACATGTTCGGAAAGGCGGCAGCCACACTTAAAATTATTCGATTTTTAGGTCCTAGCTTTGAACGCAGCTGTACTTCTTTCATCCGGTGTACGATTATTCTTTCAAACTATAGCTTGAGCCTACCTGAACACGAGAATACCGAAATGCGGCCTTCCACCTTGTCGTGGAGGGCGACAGCCACTCTTAAAATCCATCCAATTTTGAGGTCCCAATTTCTAATTTGAATCTGAAATTGAAAAAAATCGTAGGTTTAATAAGGGAAGTCGCGTACAAAAATGCATTACACTTAGTCTTTAATTTATACTTTGAATTAGTTCTTCCCATTGTTTTCTGTTCAATGCTTTTTCTTTGCTTTGCTAGTGTTCATGCTACTCCTTTTGAATATTTCTTCTATATAGCTTTCCTAATTTTATCTCGGTCTGCCTCTTCCTTTTTTTGTACCTCTTTCATTCCTCACCTGTTTGGTTTATCTATTTCCAATCATTCTAATTAGATGTCCGTACCATGCTTGCTGTCTTTTGTCTATTATAATTTGTATACTTTCAGTCTGCAGGTTCCTTCTTATTTCTTCGTTTTTATCTTGTCTATTCTTCGTACTTCTTTTATTCTTCTCAGAAATCTCATCTCAGTCGCTTGTATTTTATTTCTACTTGAACGGTGTCTACTTGTCTATTTCTTTTCCATTTAGTGTTGGAATGGTTGTTATATTCTCTTTGGTTAGCACCATGGTCTTTGTTTTATCTGTGTTGATATTAATATTATATTTTTTCAGTTCGTTCTATACATTAAAGTTGTGCTACATATCTTCTTCACTTTTGATGGAAAATGCCAGAGCCTCGATTCTCGAAGCTATGCGTTCGCATTCGCATACGTTTCCAAACGTTTGGGGTCTAAACGTATACGTTTAAAAATTTCTATTCTCCACTGCTATTCGTTTGCAGCACTCGCACGATTGTCGCATACGTTTGGTTTTCTGAAGCACTGCATCACACTTGACCGTTTCACAACGAATGGACCAATCTGATTTAAATATTCAGGTAGTGCTAACACGTTGCGTAGTGATCACAGACCGCACTGTTCTTGACATTTGACGTGTGACGTTTCCATTAATTTGATTTTCCAAGCTGTGTTTGTGCCATTTGTGATATAAAAAATGGATAAACCATCAAAAAAAAATTTCTCCATTCTCACAAGACCAAAAAGTTATGCTGGTTGAATTTATGGAGCAACATCCACAGCTCATAAGTGGAAGATTTGATCAGACCCCCAGTACTTCATCAATCACAATTGCGTTGGCAATATCATCAAATGCTGCCATTGTGTATCAATACTTGTGACACACTCAAAATGACATTTCAAACTAACCAAACGAATGAAAATTGCAGTGAACGAGTGGTTACTACCCAACCGAGATTCCTACGTTTAGAAACGTATACGTTCACCAAACGCACACTCAAGAATACCAACTAAAGAATTTAATGCGTTTCGACGTTACAAACGTATACGCTTTGATTCGAGAATAGAGGCCCAGGGCCTCGATTCTCGAAGCTATGCGTTCGCATTCGCATACGTTTCCAAACGTTTGGGGTCTAAACGTATACGTTTGAAAATTTCTATTCTCCACTGCTATTCGTTTGCAGCACTCGCACAATTGTCGCATACGTTTGGTTTTCTGAAGCACGGCATCACACTTGACCATTTCACAACGAATGGACCAATCAGATTCAAATATTTAGGTAGTGCTAACACGTTACACGTTGCGTAGTGATCACAGGTCGCACTGTTATTGACATTTGACGTGTGACGTTTCCATTAATTTAATTTTCCAAGCTGTGTTTGTGCCATTTGCGAGATAAAAAATGGATAAACCATCAAAAAAAAGTTCTCCATTCTCACAAGACCAAAAAGTTATGCTAGTTGAGTTTATGGAGCAACATCCACAGCTCATAAGTGGAAGATTTGACTAGACCTCCAGTACTTCATTAATCTCAATTGCGTTGGCAATATCATCAAATGCTGCCATTATGTATCAATATTTGTGACACACTCAAAGTGATATTTCAAACTAGCCAAACGAATGAAAATTGCAGTGAACGAGTGGTTACTACCCAACCGTGTCAAACGCACGGAAGTTCTACGTTTAGAAACGTATACGTTCACCAAACGCACACTCGAGAAAATCAACTAAAGAATTTCATGCGTTTCGACGTTACAAACGTATACGCTTTGATTCGAGAATAGAGGCCCTGGTCATCTGCAAATGTCCATTCTGTCAACTTTCTTTACCATGTCTCATTTCAGTTGTCTTTGTTTTGTTTTTTTGTATTCTTCATCATATTGTCTATTATATAATAGACAATATCGGACTCAAGAATCTTCCTTGACTTAATCCTTGGGTAGTTCATGAATTCGTCTGCAGCCTCGTTTCCTGTTAATCATAGGGATTCTGTAACCAAGCGTTAATTCACGTCGAGCGTTAACGTGAACTTAACTCCCGTTTTGTCATTTTCATATTCTGATTCAAGTTCACGCCGATAGTCGACGTTAAGTCATGCTAGCCATTTGACAGCGTTAAGTGTTACGTTTTCAGGTTATTTATATAAGAATAGTAGAAATATCCAACTTCTTCAACAAAATAAGTAGAAGAAACAACATTCATCGATAAAGATGAGCGAATTCGACATTGATCTCACATAAAAAGATCAAACTTTCAAGAATTAAAAAATTTCCTCGGACTCAAGATTTGAATAATTACTCCAAGACCAAATTTGCAAAATCAAGAAGTATTCCAAATTTTTCAGTGCGAGTTTGAAAGTAGCCCCATGTTTTAAAGTATCTATCACTTCTATTTGAATCGTAAACAAAGATCAGATAATTATATCAGTCTATCTTATGAATTGAACAGTATATATTCTAGGAAGACAGCTTAATTTATCAACGTGCAGATATGACTGAAGTCTTGACAAAATAAGAATGAAATCTTATTCTTCAAACAAGATATTTATTGATGTCATCAAGAGATTGATTGTTGAAATAAAAAATTCAAATGTAGATATCTTAACGTATATTCCTCACTCCGTTGATTCCAGTCTTTCTGTTCTTATAATGAAATTTTACTTTTCAATCAAGATATTCACTGTTGTAATTAAGATATTGATTGTTGGAATTGAAAATCTTCTAAATTAAATTTTTCTTCGCTCTCTTATGGTCTCACTAAAATCCATTCTCTGCACATATACATACATAGGTAATACTATTTTCATTAACAAATTCATCAGAATAGAACGCTTTGTCTGTGTCAATTTAATTTTTATAACCGATGAACTCAACTTTCGTTGATCTAGTTTTCTAGTATAAACATTAAATCAAGATTTAGTTGAGCTTCTACTTGAACCATTACTGAAAAATCAGCATACACTACCGCGTTCTTGATATATATCTTGCTTTTTTTCTCTACTATTTTCGTTTATGAAAAGATGCTGGATTATATGCTGCAAAATGAATGATTTACAGTTTGGAAGCTTGTATAACATTTTATATAAATTGGAAATAGTTTTCTGAAGCATTTATTGGGTAAATAAATATGTCAAATAGATTCCTTAATATTCACGAAACTGAATAACGCTCTTTTCTCTCCTCTATTTTCTTCATAATAACCAGATCACACAGTACATTTTTCACCTAGAAGATTAAAAAGTAGGAAATGTCAAAATGAAATATGACAGCAAATTGTTCAATTTCTTGTAATTTGATTGGCTGAATTTCACGCATTTCATAGAATTTGGAATGAATTATTTAACGCTAGCATCAATCTAACATCAGTGTAAATTAACGTTCAACTTTTACGTTGACATTTCAGAATACCAGCTTAACATTAGGGCGTGAAAACTATTGACGTTAAGTAACGCTGGCGTGACTTAACGCTAGGTTTTAGAATCCCTATCATTATGTAGTTTGTTATTCTTCTATTAATGCTTTTGATTGCTTGTAAAAGTTGTTTACTCATAATTCTCCTAAGATTAATCAAATTTTCTCTCTCTGTACTCTATCAAATGCCTTTTCAGTATCTATGAGTGTTATATAGTTTGTTGACATGTCTCATCGTTATTTCTGTCATTCATCTAAGCGTAAATATATGGTCTGTGCTTTACTGTTTACTGTTACTTCTGTTAATTGTCTGACTTTATTATGTAATATGGCTTCATAAACTTTCGCCGTTGTACACAGCAGTGATATTCTCCTATAATTGTTGCAGTTGCAACTATCCTCTCTCTTGAATATAGGAAATATTACTGCTTTTTCCCAGTCTTGAGGTATTTTACCAGCTTTCCATATACTGTTAGGTATGGTTCACAATATTTGTTTGGCTTCACTCATGACACGTTCTATTTTCTGTTCATCGCTTGTTATGTTCTCTTTTAACCTTTCTATCGCTTTGATTCTTGATTGATTGTTTTCTTTTTCAGTAATTTCCTCATCTCCTGCTATTGTCTTATCCTGCAATAGCTCCTCAAAATGTTGATAGGGATTCTAGAACCGAGCGTTAAGTCACGCCAGCGTTACTTAACGTCAATAGTTTTCACGCCCTAACGTTAAGATGGTATTCTGAAATGTCAACGTGAAAGTTGAACGTTAATTTACACTGGCGTTAGATTAACGCTAGCGTTAAATAATTCATTCCAAATTCTATGAAATGCGTTAAATTCAGCCAATCAAATTACAAGAAATTGAACAATTTGTTGTCATATTTCATTTTGACATTTCATACTTTTTAATCTTTTGTGTGAAAAATGTACTGTGTAATCTGAGTATTATGAAGAAAATAGAGAAGAGAAAGGAATGTCATTTAGTCTCGTAGATATTAAGGAAATTATTTGACATATTCATTTAACCAAAAAATGCTTCAAAAAACTATTTTCAATTTATATAAAATATTACACAAGCTTCCAAACTATAAATGATTCATTTTGCAGCATATAATCCAGTATCTTTTCATAAACGAAAATAGTAGAGAAAAAAAGCAAGATATATATCAAGAACGCGGTAGTGTATGCTGATTTTTCAGTAATGAATGGTTCAAGTAGAAGCTCAACTAAATCATGATTTAATATTTAAACTAGAAAACTAGATCAACGAAAGTTGAGTTCATCGATTATAAAAACTGACTTGAAATAGACAAAGCGTTCCATTTAGTGTTGCCACGAGACGAGACGAGACGAGACTTCAGTGAGTCTCGTCTCGGTCTCGTCGTGGTATCGTCTAGCTGAGTCTCGTCTCGGTCTCGCCTTGGTCTCGACTAGGTCAGTCTCGTCTCGGTCTCGAGTCTCGACGAGAGTCTCGCCATGATTCTTTAAAATTATATATTCTTACATGCATTAGTTCTACCTGATTGTTATTTGCTATGAATTCTACCAAAAATATGTATTTGTGTGTTTTGTGAGCAAAGTCGGTCGGGAATCTAATTCTAATTTGTAAAGATTGTCTTTTGACGCCATTTTATAGACTTCCGACACATGTACCACCTATCAGACAATTAGAGAAGTGATTTAATGTCATCATCGTTGAAGACAGTCTCCCAGAAGTAAGAAACATGGTCAAGTCAGTTTCCTTACTTCGATGTCAGATTTGACATTCGTATGTCATAAAATGATAACAATAGAGTAAAATTATACTATTATATTCAATAACAGATCAGAATTATTAAACTTTATTTGAATATAATTCCAAACATCGTTTTTAACTAACTGTCAGCACGATGCCAGCATAAAGTTGTCGATCATATTATTTGCACCAATATACAATATTCAAGTCCCTATAAATGTAACTATGACATCATATTATTGACATAGAGACTGCGATCTGTCTACAAGTTGTCTCTATGAATCGGAATAGGACCTCTGGAGCAACGAGGATTCGAGATAATAAAGAGGTAATAATTTATGCAACAAATGTGTGAACTTAAGCATTATGACGATGTTAAGACTACACATTTCAAGTCAAAAATCATTGAGTTACAATAAATATTTTCCGAAATTAATAATTCTAGTTCGCACATGTGTTTCACGCCACAAGATATTCCTAAAGATAAATTTATATAAAATAAATTCAGATTACGAAAGCGTACACATGAATTGATGGTATAGATCTGAGATGCCAACAAGCTCGGTTTACGCATTGCTTGCGATGTTTAAGCCACCAAATATAGAAGTGGATGAAGAAAAACCAAATTTTTAAATGATGTTATGTTATTGACTATGAATAACGAGCTATGATTCAAATCACTGAAATTTATGAAAGGATAGTATTGATTTTCTCTTTCTATGGCTCAGTCCAGCCTAATCTGATATAATTTTGAATGAAATTGGATGTGATACAGGAATATCACCAGGAATCTTATAGGAGTCGATTTATGTGACTTATTTCCAGTGAAAATCAGTTACAGTATGATAATTTTTTCTTCCATTATGTCGATAATTTTTTGTGAAATAAATGTGTTGTACTAGTATTGGGGCTCGTCCTGTTGCACAATCTTATCATATAAAATCTGCTACGGCCACAGAGTACTTCCCTAACCAAAAATTTCATGGCCGGTTTAATCACTGTTTCATAGATAGTGTCGCATTAATCAATTGCATATTTCAAAGTGACAGTAGTCATTGTCAAAGTGACGGCAGTCATTGTTAAAATGACGGATGGCGGTTATATTCAAGTCCCTACATAGAACAAGTAGATATTTTTGGAAATGAAGAGTTCTTTCGGAGTCTTTAATCCATTGGAACATAGAAATTTTGACATTCGATCACCGGAAGTACAATATCATAACGTGGATTCCACTAATTATTTATTTTATATTCCTACTAAGCCCATCTCTCTAATAGCTTAAGATTGATACCAAACTAGACATCATTTGAACTTGTCAAAAAAAACAATTGACAATCGTTTAAATATTCTATTTCACACTTCTACTAGAATTGTTCTTGCAGGAGCTTTGAGAAATTTGATACCAAACATAATAGAACCACATGACTTACTTTAAAAAAACAATCGAAGAAAAAATATTGTTATATAGGCGAAATATAAAGTAAATATTCTGGAAAAGATGGAAAGATGGAAACTCATCTATCAGTAACCATCTTAATTCAACTATTATTACTGCAGTTTGGTGGTATTCATCTACTTGCTCTATAAAATTGCTTGCAGAAGAAGTAAAATAAAAATGAATTTGAAGTGATTATGATACAAGTCTCGTCGAGAGTCTCGCGAGACTCTCGCCGAGACTCGACTCTGGTCTCGTCTCGGTCTCGACTTTTGACTCGAGACCCATTATATGGTCTCGTCTCGACTTTTTAAGGCGAGACGAGACGAGACCGAGACTGGTCTCGAGTCTCGTGGCAACACTAGTTCCATTCTGATGAAAGTAGTAGTACTCACGTATGTATATGTGCAGAGAATTGATTTTAGTGAAACTATAACAAAGTGAAGAAATTGAAGTTATAAGATTTTGAATTTTCATTTCAACAATCAATCTCTTGATTACAATAGTGAATATCTCAGGTAGGAAGTAAAATTTCATTATAATGACAAAAATACTGGAATCAACGGAATGAGGCATAAACATTAAGATATCTAAATTTGAGATTTTTATTTCAACAATCAATCTCTTGATGGCATCAATAAATATCTTGATTTAAAACTGATATTTCATTTTTATTTTATTGAGACTTCAGTCATATCTGCACTCTGACAAATTTAGTTGTCTCCTTAGAATATGTACTGTTCAATTTACAAGATAGGACTCAAATAATTATCTGATTTTTGTTCACGATTCAAATAGAAGTGATAGATACTTGAAACATCAAGCTACGTTCAAACTCGCACTGAAAAATTTGGAATACTTCTTGATTTTGCAAATTTGGTCTTGGAGTAATTGTTCAAATCTTGAGTCTGAGGAAATTTTTTAATTCTTGAAAGTTTGATCTTGTTATGTAAGACCAATGTCGATTTTGTTCACCTTTATCGCTGAATGTTGTTTCTTTGACTCATTTTGTAGAAATAGTAGGATATTTCTACTATTCTTATATAAATAACCTGAAAACGTAACACTTAACGCTGTCAAATGGCTAGCGTGACTTAACGTCGACTATCGGCGTAAACTTGAATCAACGTTCAGGTTCAGAATACGAAAATGACAAAACGAGAGTTAAGTTCACGTTAACGCTCGACGTGAATTAACGCTTGGTTACAGAATCCCTATGAATATCTTCATCTGTTCATTATTTCGGAATTCTCAATTATTATAATGTTCCCTTGCTTGTCTCTCAATTGTTTCAGTTGTACTTGATTTTAATTTTTTTTGGCACTTTTTAGCATTTTCTAGTAAATTTTTTGGTTTTTCTTGAAATTTTCTCCTAATCATTTACCAGAATCTTCCCAGCTTTTCGTCTTGGATTTTTCAAGTACCTCTTTCATTTTCTTACTTTTTTGCTTATAACTTTCATACTCTACTTTGTTCTTGGTGCTTACGAATCTTTTTCACTTTTGTTTTTTCTTCTTCACATCTTCTTCTACTTACTCATTTGATGAATGTGTTTGCTTTTTGTTTTTTCTGTTTCTGGTCTTTCCACATGCTTGTTTTGTTGCTACCATTATTATGTGTTTAAATTTACTCCATATATCTTCCACATTGTAAAAATCCGGTACCGGCGTAACTATAATCATCCTTAATGTCCTCTGGATATTTTTGTCTTATGATTATGTCTTTCAGTCGATCTATTCTATATTCTACTATTTTCTATCGAATTTAACATCTGACAAACCTTTCCGAAAATAGGCAGCTTAAATTTACATTGGGTTATCAAGACAAACGATTTGGTTTGAATTTTGTACCACTTCTTACTTCCATCGATTAACTCGAGGGATTTTCGATAGGCCAAAGTCTGTTTGTGATAACTTGTATGAAGTTGAATTGATAATCTTTCTCAATTATTAACCATCCTCCGTTCACGGTGTCGAGCTTCGGAGAACTGTGTCGATTACTCCGTGATTATTAAAGACTGAAACAACTCTTGGATAATTGATTCCATCTACAGGAGAAAAAATTTCTGAGCACTCATGGAACACAAATATGTGAATCAACACGGATTGGGTCATGGTAGACCAATGTAGGACTATGTGAAGATATGTTATTTAATTTTTGTAAATTCAGGGTTTCGACAAATTTACGAGAAGTGGTCCTGATTCAACTGCTTGGACGTAAAAACAAAATTCTGTTTTAACAACTAAATACATTTGTATGTGAGCGGGTTCCTAACGATGCAATATAATTGAATCGTTATTGAAATTTTTATTGGAACGTTCCACTATCCAATGATGAGGAAATAAAGGTTTTATTAATTTCAAACATCTGTTTTTATTGTTTGAAATGCAATTTTTGATGGAAAATGTCTATTTGAACAAAATCATGTTTGTGAATCTAGTAATTGTTTCATTAAAATTGTATAGTTCTATTGAAACAAGATTTGTAAATAGACAATGCGAGTGATGCTGAAACGTATTGATATCCCTGAAAAAATGGGAATACCACAATTATTATTCACAATCGTGGATGAAGATAGGCAAGTCCTGCCAACTCACTACAAAGTTTCATGCTAAAATCATCCCTAAATTTGTAGAAAACAGAAATTCTAATTTTTAAATCTGGCAGGAATTTTCTTTTCTGGAGGAAAATCTTTCTCCCTAATTTTTCTCTACCATCATTTCTGAAAGTCCACATCTTCGAGGGTATTGTGATGACACCGACACCTGTTCAGAGCCCTAGTTCGGTCCTTAACGACTCGAATCATTGTTACAACAGCGATAATAGCTTCCTCATCTCCGCCCAGAATTGCCTTGGTGCGCTGCCACCAAATAGCATTGTATCTGTCACCGACATGCGCTGTCCTCAACGCTGAACACGAGGGCTGATGCACCAGGGGATCTCCAGGATAACAAAAAGATTCTGGAATAAGTGAGGGTCAATAATGATGGAGAGAGAGTGGAAGAGGTTGTTACATTTCAGTTGAAATGTGTGAAACGACATTTATATTTTCTTTTACATCTTGATAGAAATGAGCTTACAGCGTAATGAAGTGATAAAGAATGGACATATGCCCCATTGGAATAGTTTGGTGATAGTACAACAGTTAAGTACAAACCACAGTAGCAAGTTAACATGTGGCTAAGCCTGTTTGTGTATGTGGATGTAAGATCATTAATTCCGAGACACACTCTGCTCTCCACGCACATAAATTAACTAAACAGCCAATATGTTTTCGCCATATTAAACTGGAGTCGCAATCAAGAAATTCTGTAATAAACCGCATAGCCGTAAATTTGTCCCAAGTTATCGCCCAGCGCTTTAACTACCACCGTTTCAGACAAGTGCTGCCGCCAACGGATGTCGAGGGGTGCACAAACTTGCATACCGCACCACCACCGCATTTACGTTACCTTCAACAAGACTGCATACATTATTTTTATTTCTCGCCCTTATTGCCAACGCTGCACTAATAATATACACCCATAAACAGCGGCCATTTTGTCATTATTTTTCATTATATCTGTTTGCGAACCTTGACCTCTTGTACAGGGTAAAAGGTATTTGATCTGTACATTTGAGAAGATTTATTAATGAAATCATATTATATCCATACCTAGTTTTACACATTTGTGAAATAATTGTTCATTTAGGGCACAAAACTAATCGTGGGGAGGGGACTTCTTTGCATTTATAGTCCACTTTTAGGTGAATCTTATACTCAAAGTACATAAATGAACTTAGAATAAGAGAATATAAGGAATATATATTTATATGTCATTCGAGGCAATGCAAAGCAATGTTTTTCCATAGAACATTTTCGAGAATCGATTTCTACAAATTTGAATTGTTCAGATCCCAGCTTCTAGAATCCCAGGATAAAATATTCATGGAAAGAATCAAATGTGATGAAAAGAACTTATTCGGAACTGTCGTCATTGATCCACGATGATGTTTGATTATTTCAAAAACCATCACTGCCACCCCAAACAATCAAGTATATCTAGACACCCAGTAGTCCGGTTATTCAAATCTTGAATACAATAAGAGTCTATCTGGACAATTAACAATCATGTGTAGATCAATTACTCCCATCTCGGACAAGCTGAAGATTCATAAATCGAGTACAGGGATCTTCATCAATACATCAAGCTATCTCAAGCTTCAAAAATTAATACAATAAGAGTCTCTATTTCGACGACTATGTGGATGATGTGCCATGACGAACAATTCGAACATCCCGAAATATGGTACAATGAGAGGGCCTCTTCTAGACGATTATGTGGAAGAAGATTACTACCTCAACAAGTTTCTTGGTGCTTTAGAAATCGACAACGATAAGAGTCTCTATCTAGCGAAGAAGCTATGTGAATTCTTAGAAATTGGTTCAAATAAGGGTTCCTATCTTGATGATTATATAAAAACGAATAACAATCACTTAAATCAATCTGAAGCTTTGAGATCGAGTACAATTAGCGGTTCAATCTTAACACCAAGCAATTTAAAATTTCAGGAAACGAATACTATAAGGGCCGCTCTGTAGATGTTTATGTGGATGGTAATTGCAACCAAGTTAAGCAACCTGAACCTTCCAGATATCAAGTATGATAAACACTATATGTTAAGGGAGTTGAGAGATGATAAGGGGATAATAATGATCGACAATAGATACTTTGGCAGATGAGCTATTGATGGCCTTGTCGTCAGAAGTAGGAGGCTGGTCAAATATTAAGACATAATTAAGCCAAATTCTCTTGAAAATAATATGAGTTTGAGCCACAATGCTCAGTGAGATGTCATCAGATATAAAAACGATACACTTGTCTTAGAAGTTGGATAGGATATCTGGGTAACAGATAGGCCGTTGAGTTCATCGAATAGATAGCTATCAGTACTATAGTCAACATTGATGCCCGCGACACACGCAAGTTGGTCGATTCACCCACTCTTGGAACAGCCCTGTTGCCGACAATAACACAAAGTACATGCGGTTGGCAAACTCATATTCCCACGCAATACCGTCAAAATATTGTAGCACTGGTAGTACTAGCTCTCAGATAGTAAAGTGATTAGCATTGTTTATCTCGCGTTGGACGATACCTACGGATAGTTATCAGTACTTTATTGTCATACTGATGCCTGTGACGCACAGGTTGGATGCTTTATCCACTCTAAGAACAACTCCGTTGTTGTATTAATACAAAGTACATGCGGTTGGCAATAATCACCGCCGTCAGACGGTCAAAGTGCGCGCACCGATGGTATTGATATCCCAGATAGCTAAGGATACCAACACTTCAAAGGAAAAGGATGATATCCCAGACACACTTTGCGTGTCATCACCAAATGTGACGCTAAACTTACCAAAATCATAAAACTCAATAATAGACAGACTCACCAATTTATTGAAGTTCTTAGCCACTTCACAGCATTGAATTGAATAATATGATGGCTAATTAAGCTCAGATAATTAAAGTAAGCAATGCACCACACAGATATAAACTAAACGCTCAAAGTTCGACTTTTAATGTGACGCAAATGTGTGCAGTACATGCTTTCTGGTAGGACTTGACCTTGGAAGCGACTAGGGTTGCTTTCTCGAAACTAGGTTTTATGTATAATACGGATTTTGGGTCATATTGGTGTAGCAGGGTGTGTCAAAAGTTTTTTGAGAAATGAAGACAATAAGCGGTTTTATTTAGACGCCAAGTAATCTGGCACTTCAGAGACTGAATACATTGAAGCTTTTTATCTAGACGTGAAATAACCTAGAGCCTCAAAAATCAGAAGATAATATAAGGGCCTATAGGCTATAGGCTATGTGCAAGGGAGCGGAGTTTGAACAAATATCGATGCGAGCATTCATGGTGAGCTACATCGTAAGCATCGAATTCCATTTCGCAGAATACGTCCTCGAGCATTGTAGTTCAAAAGTGAAAATAATTGCATATAAAACATAGGAAAACGCTTGTTCTGTTTCAGGCTGTTGTGTTAAGGATGATTTGAGTTTCCAAAATTCTACGACTACCAACAGATCTGATTTTATGCGCAAAATTAAAAAATAAATTCCAACTGAAGTGCACTTCCGTTTCAATCTATTGTTATGAAAATAGTAGGCAATCATTCAGTTGCTACAGCAGACTGAAATACCAAAATCAATATTCTTCTCATGATCGTTTTGAACTTATGCGAAATATTCCAAAAAACTGTCAAATAAAGTGCACTTCCGTCTCGGTAGATCTCAATAAATATAGGATATGAGCATCTAGACGGTATAATCGTCCTGAATACTGAATTCTAAGGATCTACGTTCAATCGTTTTGGATTTATGCTGAAAATTCAAAAAATGTTTCGGATAAAGTACCCTTCTGGCTTAGTCGATAGCAATCATAATGCAAGGTGTACAACTAGATATTATTAAAGTGCCTAATACAAAATTCAAATATTCCTCGGCTGATTGCTTAGAATTTATGCGGAAAACTTAAAAAATCTGTCATATAAAGTGCACTTCCGGCTCAGCCGATTGTTACAAAAATAGAAGATTGGAATGCTACAGCAATTTCAAATGCTAAATTTTAGTATCCTATGGCTGATCATTCTGAATTTATGCGAAAAATTTAGAAAAAAGTTTCAAGTAAAGTGCACTTCTAGTTCAGCCGATCGCGATCATAATGCAAGATGTACAATAAGATGTCATAAAAGTTTTTTATACAAAATTTCAATATGCTATGGCGGGTCATTCTATATTTATGCAAAAAAATTTGAAAAAAGTTTCAGGTGAAGTGCACTTCTAGCTTGGCCGATTCACACAAAAATAGCAGATAACTATTCTGATACAACATCAAGTTCAAATACTGAATTTCAACATCCTACAATTGATTATTCTGGATTTATTAGAAAAATTCGAAAAAAGTTTCAAGTAAAGTGCACTTCCGGTACAGACGATTAAGACCATAATAGGAGGTGCATAATTAGACCCTATAATAGTCTTAAATACAAACTTTCAACATTATACGTTCAACCAGTTTTGAGATTTGCGAGTAACGCACGCACGTACTCTACCACACACACGCACGAACATACCTACCGACATCAAAACAAGAATAGTCAAAATGGATTCAGAGATGTTCAAAACAGATATTTCCATCAGAATCTCGATAGGTGAATTTTGTCGGTCTCACAATACTTACTTGTTACTTTGTACAGGTAAGTAAAAACGAGTGAACTAGGTCGAAGCGGTAAATAGAGTATTATCTGTCTTTCATCATCAATCTATATAACAAAGAGGTTTGTAATTCAATTGTGATATTAAAAGAACTCGTCATCGATTTGGAATTTATGAATTACCCTCTATCTCTATAATTTGTAAGGCGTTTCAGTGATAGAAGTTTTTCGGATGCACTTCGCAATAATTTTGTTATTAATATTGTCAGCAACATATTCTTCAACATGTTTATTATAGCAAAACTGATTTCAAGCTTTCCTTCAATGCTTCCTCGGTAAAAGGGATACAGTGTTTGATACATACAAACCCGATCCGCAAGATCATCGGCGTCATAATTTGAGGTTATCCTGTCAATTTGGACGAATTAAGACGTTTTCTCTAATAGGTACGTTATAATTTGGAAAAAATACTCAGAATAAATAATTTCAACGTACCTTTTATGCCATGCAAGTTATATTGTGAGCTCATAGCTGAATTTAATAATATCAGTACATTTAATGGATTATAGGTATGAAACAATGATAAAATGGGAGTTCAATCGTTCTCCATTGCCCGCTAGAGGCGCTAGTAAGCTTCATGCACTTAGCTTATATCTGAACTATCATGTGTATGATAATTACAGCCACATCAAGCTATCTGGACCTTGAGAAATCGAATTGGAATGTAAAATAATCTAGAGCTTCCGGAATCGATTATATAAGGATCTTATCCAGACAATTATGTAAAGCAGAATTACAACCTCAATATAATATGAGATTATATAAGTCTAGCATAATGAGGGTATCGATCTAAATGGCAACTTTAGATCTCCAGAAGTTTGATGAAAGTCTGTCTTGACGATCATGTAACTGTCACGTCAAACTTCAAGCTCCAAAAATCAAAAACAATAAGGGCCATTAACTTGATGTCATTCATTTTGGAGTCTAAGGAATTGAATTGAGACGATTATGTGACGCTTGGCCATCTTGTAGAGCATCAGACCTAAATTCTAAGCTATCTGGAGACTCATAAATCGATTGCAGTGAGGCCCTGAAAAAAACATGTGGTAAAAAGCTACAGCTACATACATCTAGAGTCTAAAGCCTAACAAATTGGGAACACCAAAGGCTCCTGTGTAGACGCCAAGCAATTATAGGAGTTTCAGAAATCGAATACAATGCGGGCCTCGGTCTTGCTGATTGTGTGGATGATAATAACAATACTATGGGCTTTCAAGAATCGACAGCAATGTAGAATTATATACAGAAGAATGTGAATAATGCTTCTTTCTAGGTAATTACTTGAAGATAAATTGCAGCCGTCTTAAGCAATCTGGAGATTCAGAAATCGAGTAGAATGAAGGCTTCTATCATGACACAAAGCAAATTTTTGCTTGAGATGTAGAATATAATAAAGATCTTCATTCAAAATGACCATGTCGGGGAAAAAAAACAGGCAGACACCAGAAATCATATTATTCAAGGATATTTATTTTGATGCCAGCTTGAGAGCTCTAGAAATTCAATATGATCAGGTCTTTTGTTTGAAGATCAAGTTACAGCCATGCACATCAAGCAATCTTGAACTACAGAAATCGCGTACAATTAAATCCTCTATCTTGTGGTCAAGCAACCTCAAGATTCTAATCTAATGAGGAATTTCATCTTGACATCAAGCAGTCTGGACACTCAAAATTCAAATGCAGCAAATTCTTGTATCTAGATGAATATATTACGGAAAATTATAGCGACGCTGGACGGTCCAAAGCATCAGAGATCGAATATAATAAAACTTCCCAAATATTCATGAATGCAGCCCTCTATCAAAACAACTATGTGGAAAAAGATTATGGCAAATAATCTTAAGCTTCAGATATCAAAAACAATAAGGGTCCTTATCTAGAATTCAAGCAATCTAGAGCTTCAGAAATCGAATACTATGAGAGCGTCTAGATACAGCCACGTCAAGGAATTTGTACTTCCAGTAATCGAATACAATCCAGACATTTAAGGAATCAGGGCCCCTATTCTATAACTTTTATCACCGGTGATACGCAAACAGGGTGATATATTTTGGGCTGCCGTCTTGCGGCGCATCTGCCGAACTATGGCTATGTGACGTCATACTTAGTGAAATTGTATCACCTCGTATCACCCAGCAAAGAGATGGTGGTAGAAACTTATCACCGGTGATACTTTGACGTTCGAGGTTATGATGTTTCATATTTTATTTTTAAATGGATCTGATTTTTAGTTGTGGGCTAAAGTACACAAAATTCTTGTGCATAAACCCACCATAAGATGAAAATACATAATAATTTGAAACAAATATTAATTTGAAATCTTATTTACGTTAAAAATGTAGTAGGTTAAATTTTAATAACTGTAATATTCAATATTATGCAGTCAGATTTTAATTCTCATTGATAAATGCTGTAAAATATGAATAATTATTAAATCTTACAAATTTCCAAACTATACTGTACCAACATAAATAAATATAACCAGAAACTTAAGAAAGTGAAAATTACTAGACTAGTACCTTCAGATGCTTCAACGGTGGAAGGTCATATGACGTCATTAATATATCACCCCAAGAGGGTGATAAGTCGTGAAAAGTTATAGAATAGGTACCCTGGTGCTTCAAGAATCAAGTCAAATGAGCGCCTATATCTGGACGATTATGTGAAGAAAAACTACAACCACGTCTGGCAGTCTGGAGCTACAGAAATCAAGTAGACTAAGAGACCAAACAATCGCATAGAATGAGGATCCCTAACTAGAAAATTATTTGGAGCCAAGTACAATGAGAAACTCTGATCAGGGGCCAAACAAAATCTGGAACCTCAAAAATCAAATACAATTAGGACCTGTGTCTAGACGATTCCGTTTTGAAGAATGGAATGGTTTAAATAACATTTCATGCACTTTTAAACTACTATTAGAACTCAGAATGTCATCAATTTCACTAGAAAATATGAATTGTTGCATCTAACAATCTATAGTTTCTAATGTTGTCTATTCTCGCTACTACAAATTCAAATTAATGAATTAGGAATATCTTCTAATCAAGCACAACCAGTAACAACATATAAGATAATATAATGAAAGATTTGGGACTTAATGATACACGTTGACACGATGACATCATGACAGTAAGAAAAACTTTCTCCTAGGGTCAGTGTGAAATAATTGCTATAATCACACAATTCAGTGATTTGATGTAGTAACAATGGAAGGCATCCATTGTGGCACCCCTGCGCAAAATAGTTAATAGTAAGTGAGATTTGGAGGAGGAAGCAGGGTCCAACGTCACAGACAATAAGTCCAGGCATTGGATGTGTAACAGTTGCTAGTAGCAGCAGGGTCACGTGACACAGGGCGCCGGTAATTACAGAATAGCCGCTAATTACGCCTCGGCAGCTTCTGTCTCCAGCCCCTGTGTCCTTAACCACCTTTAATCCAGTGCCGGAATACAGTTTTTCGAGGATACCTCATCACACCTCATGAACACATAGTTGCTCCTTATAGAGCAGAAGTATGCATGTTTTCGTCATCAAACATCCTTGTAATTAATGGTAAACTCGAAATTACATATATTAATAAATATAAGTCCATCAGTCGCCGTTTGATAAACATGAAGTGAAGACAAATTCATCTTTAATTAATTACTTCTGTGTTCATATGTTTTTCAGTACTTTTTTTACCTTATTGAGGACTGAACTTTCCAGTTGTTCTGGAAGTGAAAATAATTGCCATTCAGTGTAATCGCAGTTATTAATACGAAACGACCTGATTTTTTATGAGGGCCCTCACTCTAATTATTATAAAGTATGATTAAATGTGTAAACTATTGGTGATAATAACCATTTGGTCTCGTCTTGGCCACATTTTACATGATGATTACTTGATGTGTCTGCTTTTTCTTTTGGTATAATCTTTAGATAGAGGAACTTATTGTATTTAAAGCTTTCGCTTGCTTGACTTCTGATTGAAGACAATCATTATAGTCGATATCTGAAGATTCAGAATGTTTTGTATCTGGATAGAGACTTACATGATACTCAATTTTTGAATATGTAGATTGCCTGACGTGGTTGTGATTTCTTTTCGTATGATCGTTCAAATAGAGACATTGATTGCATTTGAATCCTTCAATTGCTTGACGTCTGGTTGAAGACCCTCATTGTACTCGATATCTAAAGTTCCAAAATATCTTTATACTCAATTTCTCAATATTCAGATTGCTTGACGTGACTGTATTTATTTTAGTATGACTATTTAAAAGGACACACTCATTGAACTCAAAGTTCTCGATTGCTTGATGTCTGGTTGAAGACCCTCCTGTATTTGATATCCAAAGTTCCAGAACGTTTTGTGTCCAGATTAATATTATTATATACTCAATAACAAGCTCCTCATTATATACTTAATATCTATGATGAATTATCTCCCAAAACTTGGTCACAGTTGCACATCCCAGAACCTTCTGCTACCGTCAAATGTTTTAAAGTCCATCACAATTAATTCACATCTTGCACACCCTATAAATTTTGAAATTCGTAATCCTGTTTAAATATACACCACCGTTCACCTTAGTATCAGCAGCCACCAGTTGGAATAAATAGATTTTAATATTTCATAACATGTGGTGAGATGAGGTTAGGTTTGCAGACATAAGAAAATAAATTCAACCTATATTGTTTGATCTGTATTTATGTCTTATGCTTTGCTTACCGTTTATGAATCCTGAATGTAATCAACCGTTGTCCTATAAATATGTTGTATATTGTATATTTTGTTTGATGATTTTCGTGACCTTTGCCCATAAACAAATAAAGATCTGACATTTGACAGTTAACCGACAGAGGACTAAATCGTAACTACTTTACCGACAGACAAAAAGAATTTAAGATAATTTTAATTTCAAGGAAATGTTTATAAGGATGTATTTAGTAGGAAAAGAATATGAAATTTGTTGTTGAAAAGAAAATTTGTATTTGTAAAATTACTTCTTCTTTTTATCTGCATCTCTTTTTAACATTACTGACAGCACTAATCAGAAATTAATTGTGGGACAAGTTAAGTGAGGATTTATCATAATTTAAATGAAAATAAGGCCTTGTGGCCGATTTAAAATCTTCTTTGAAAATCCAGTCTCCTAAGTAGCCGTTCCAAAGTATTCTTCTAGTTCCGATTCCGAGTGTCATCTTCAGAGTGTTTACCGTCCAAGTGGAGTTTGTTGTGCTAAGTCCATTAGCACAACTTTCTGACACAATCTGTGAGTTTTTTTCTTTATTATAAGTCCGTAAAAGGAACTTAGATTTGTTTGCTTTTGCTGTTTTAATTTACCCTAGAGTCACTGCTGGGGAAGTCTTCATTGAATTCACAGTGTTAGATTGTTTTACCGTAGAATCACAGCTGGAGAAGTCCTTGTTGATTTCGCAGTGTTTGAATAATTTAACGTAGAGTCACCGCTGACGAAGTCTTCGTGATTTCGCATTATTAGATTGTTATCTGTTGAGGGAGGTCATCATTGGCTTAACAGCGTTGAGCAAGTTAACGTAGAGTCACTACCTGGGAACCAGTTTGGTTTCACAAACGTCGAAGATAAATTAATCCACCGTTTGGGAAATCGCTTAACGATTTGCTTGTTTTACCGCCTGGGTCCGCACTGTGACCGCTGGTGTCGAGTGTCATGTACAGCCGTCCCGTCACCGTCAGCCAAGTTATCTCCGCGCAAGATTTTGAAAAATATATGTTCTATGTTCACCGTCGTCGTATTTGTGTGTAAATGAATCTCATTGCGATACCTACCTCCTGATGATTATTCTGACAACCCTGACCCTTCCTTTCTGAGCTATCCAGCCGTCTGCCTCAAAAACTGCGTCACCGACTGCATTGGCGCCCGAGCATATCGTCAGCAGTTTTGACCGCGACGCCAAAGTTAACAACCCCGCCAGCAGCGAGGCTATCGTTACATATCTAAAGTTCCAAAATGTTTTGTGTCTACAACGTAGCCTTTATTATACTCGATCTCTTAATATTTAGATAGCTTGACGTGGCTGTAATTTTTTTCGTACAATCTTCTATATAGAGGCAAGTTGCTTGACGTATGGCTAAAGATCGCCACTGAACCTAATATCTAGAGCTCCAATATGTTTTGAATCTAGACAGGGGTCCTCATACTCGATTTCTGACTATCTCAATTACTTGATGTAACTGTGACTTTTTTCGTTTAGTATTTAGGAAGGCACACACATTGGACTCAAAGCTTTCGATTACTTTACTAGTTGAAGACTTTCATGTACTCGATTTCTGAAGGTTCAGATTACTTGATCTCTAGATAAGAGTTCTTATTGTGTTTGATCTCTGAAGCTCCAGATTGCTTATCGTCTAGATAGAGGCTTCCATTGTACTCGATTTTCAGGCTTGGAATCAAGTTGTACCTGATTTGCAAATCTCCGAATAGCTTCGTATATAATTTCTCTCCAAATAAACGTCTAAATAAAAGTCCTCATTGTATTCGATTCTTGAAGTTATAGATTACTTGACGTTTGGAAAAAAGCCCTTTTTGTACTTGATTTCCAAAGCCTTAGATAACGTCGTGTGATTGTACCGTCCGAATGAAATTCCTGATTGTATTTGACTTTTGAAGTTGTAGATTACTTGATGTTTGGAAGAAAGGTATTTTTGTACTTGACTCCGAAATGTCCAGCTTAACAGGGATTGTCATCCATATTATCATCTAAATGAAAGTTTTAATCAAATTAGTTTTCTGAAATTCCACATTGCTTGACGTCTAGTAAGGGCCTTCCAGTTGAGCTTCAGATAGCTTGACGTAACTGTAGTTTTCCCCATAGAATCGTTTCGATTGTAATCGATTGATGAATCTCCAATTGGTTTGACATTTAGATAGAGACCTTCATTAAACTTGATTTTAGAAGGCTCAGATTACTTGATCGATTCTTGAAGCTTCAAATTGCTAATCGTCTAGATAGAGGCCTCCATTGTATTCGAATCTCAAGCTTCGGATTATTTGGTATCAATATGAAGATCATTATTGTATTTAATCTATAAAGCTCAAAATAGCTTCGTGTGGCCGTAGTTCCTCCCTACATAAGCGTCTAGTTGAAAGCGATAATTGTAGTCGATTTTTAGAGCTCTAGATTACTTGATGATTGGTAAAAGGTCCTTTCTTGTACTTGATTCCGAAAGGTCCAAATAGCATGATGGGACTGTAATTATCATCCACATAGCCATCTGAATAGAGACTCTAATAATATCAGATTCCAAAAACTTCAGATTGCTTGGCGTCTAGCTGAAGGCCTCTCATTGTACTCGATTTGTTGAGCTTTAGATAACTTGGAAGACTATAGTTTGTCCCATATAAACATTTCGCTAGATTGTAGTCGATTGATGAATCTCTAGACAGCTTGGCATTAAGGTGAACTCATTCAATATACTTGATTTCAGAAGGATCAGATTACTTGAAATTGTTGTCATTGTGTTTGATTCCTGAAACTCTAGATTGCTCATCGTCTAGATAGAAGTCTCCATTGTACTCGAATTTATAGCTTTAATGAGGACCACTGTTTCGTAGCTCCTAAAACACAAGATAGTTTTTTGTGGTCGTAATTCGACTCCAAATAATCGCCCCAACGGAAAATTATATTCGATTCTTGAAGCTTTAGATTAGTTGATGTTTGGAGAATGGTTCTTTCTATACTTGCTTCGTTTAGCTGTGAATTTTCTTCACATTGTCGTCTGAATAGAAGCTCTTCACGTTTGGCCAAAGACTCTTTTTTAACTGGATTGCTGAATGTCCAGATTATCATCCACATAATCATCCGAATAGAGACTTCAATCAAATTTGTTTCCTGAAACTTCAAACTTCTAGTCCTCTAGTAAGAGGCCTTTCATTTGTGCTTGAAACCACTTGACGTGGCTGTTGTTTTTCTCGTAAAATCGTTTTGATGGAGGACCTAATTTTAATCGATCAATGAGTCCTAAGATAGCTAGTATTCAGGTACAGACCTTTATTTCTGATACTGAATATTGCTTAGTGTGTCCGTATTTTCTCCTCGCATAGAATACGATTTGAAAGGCTCCAGATTCCTTGACGTCAAGATGAAGCGAATTTCATTACATTAGATTTTTTAATTTCTGGGTATTTTGAGGTGATTATAATATAATCGTTCAAACAAAGGATCCATTTACATTCGATTTGTCATCTAGATGGATCCCTTCATACGATCTCTGGAGTTCCATATTGCTCGTCGTTACTATATTAGACTATCAGCGTATTCAATTTCTGAAGCTTCAGATTGCTTGGCATAAAATCGAATAAGAAAATTTTCCTTTTGGAATGCCCCCTTCCCGCCCAAGTGATCCAAAATACAAATCCAGTTTTCTAACAATGTAATATACAAGAGGCTATTATGAGCAAACTATAATACATTCGGAATAATTTCCAAGTGAATTTTGGAGAAAGCCCTTTGTGAATACGACCCTGATCTCACTCTCAGCCAATGACTACACCAACGAAGTGGACAGGGTGAACTTCAGAATGACCTAACAGCTTTTCGTATCAGGCCGCAACGACGTGTGGTCGTGTAGCCGTTTCATTTTGGACGTGATTAGTTGAAAGGTGGAACAGCTAATTTAAGACACGAACCATGCTGTTCTAATATATAATAATATAATTCAATTGAAACTTTGGAGGGTATTGTCCGGGTAAATGCTCCCAGATGCAACCCTAATATACTCAACTTGAACCTACAATAACTATTTGCTTCAGATTTACAGTTGAGTCAACAACTAAAGTTGGAGTCAGGTGTAGCAAATTGCTCTAGTGGTATCATAAATCATTTCAGCAGATTCCCCTGGACTACATTTTCAGCCCTCAATAGTCTTACAATGGAAATAATAGATGATCCAAATAATCTAAATATCGGCTGTCACTTTGCGGGATACAAACCATGAGTTGCGGAGTTGTCATGCGCCGTGAATGCCACAAATTCAACATGACACTATCGCAATTACTGATAAAATTTAGTGACCCAGTTAGCGTGGTTAACAACAGATGTATGCTATCCATTAGCGCAATGGATGTATTTCCAACAGACATAAACGTCGCATGCTCAATTGTGCACTCGTCCACCGTGTCGTTCTGTCGTCTGTACAAACTGAATTCGCTAATGTTGAATGCTCTATAAATTTTTACTATTTTCTAATGGGGCAGTGCTTTGTAATGAATTTGAATTTATTGTTATTGATACAGAATGGTTCACAGACCTTTTAACACAAGAGTATTTAATTCAGTATCCTAACCATTGTCAGAAAGTTCAGCAGTAAATTAATCGTTTCTATTATTATACACTAATTAAAATACAGCTACGATTATTGATACCCGAAACGCTTTTTCCAGTTATATTAACAGACGTGTACACAAACATCCCCTATTGATGTTCCCGTCAACCGTAGAAATAATTGGAAGTCTAATTACGTCAGATAAAAAATCCGTTTGTTCTTTTCACCACGTTAGATAGTCTCTTTGAACTTGCTGATGAATATTGAATACCTACTAATAATTGAACTGATGCACCTAGTTGTACTTTTATTGTAATGTCTCACCATTTTTCATATTATAAAAGAAGTTTCCAAATCCAGATCAATATTGAGAGTAGTTACATAGCTCACGACAGTTATACCCGGACTTCCAATAGAAGTAATCAAACAAGGTTTGAATTACGTGGAAGAAAGATATTAGGAATGAAGAGGAAAATAACAGAGTAGAAGGTTCAATTTGAAGAAGAGGTGCTGAAGAATTGATAAATTTATGTGGTAGTACATATTGAGGTTTCGAATCTACCAGGATGATTTGGTAACGAGACAAGTTGATGCCTCGACCTTTCTAGGGTTGTCGGCGCATACAAGAAGCAGAAGCTGTATTATCAGAGTAATCAAGACTCTAAGATCAAGATGGTTGGGCCACTTAGAACAAACTGTAGAAGTCAAGGTCTAGAAACTAATTTTTCTGAAATATATTCACAGCTCGTTTTTGGCTTAGTCATTGTTGTTCAATGTTTAGTGCGCTAAGTGCGATTGACCTGCGCGACAAGGTTCTTCATTTTAGTTCGATATCCACTTGAATGCTACATAATATATCAATAAAAAATATATTTGAAGCCTTTTCTAAAATAACCAGCGAGGTATACATAGATGACAGCACAGGTAAAACACTTTCTTCACATTTTATGTAGACATAGGGTCTCGTGAGGAGTCATTTTTGCATCTGAATCGATTGAAAGCAAAAGTCTCGATATCTATCCAAGTCTTTTTGATTCATGTTATGTTCTTTGATGAGAAAAACAGGCATATATTAGTCTGCTTGGTTTGGTTTCTGTTTCTTCGAACGTTAAGTTCAAGGTGTGAGTGATCGACCTGGTTTTGGTGATCAGCCTATAGGCTTAAACTATCCACCCAGCCTCAAGAGAACTTAGAGCGTATGGAATGGCTACCTGTGATGAGGTCGCCTTTTTTGGTCGCCAAGGCACGCCACCAGGCTGCAGTGGTAAGTACATGCTCTCCTACTAGGCCAAGGAGTAGATACTTGAGGAATGCCGGAGGATTGTTTGAATCCTCTCTAAAAGACCTCCTTATTTGAAGCTAGGACATGACAAACTCCCTGCCTCGGAAACTGGCGTCACTTACCCTAATCAGAAAGCAATCTTCTATTGCGATACTCTCACCAGAGGCTTCCTTAATAATATCCCGTGGGGGTCGACCAGACCCGAGGAGGCTTCCGACCACTTTCAAGGTCATCCGACCTGACGCGTTGATAAGCGCCGGAAGTCTTATCACTTGTGGCTAGCTTCAAGGTGATCTTGACCGCATTTCACCGGACGTCTAATCTAGACGGATGTGTGTGGTTTCCGGCCGTCTGGTCTACTTACGGGAAATGCCTATCACTTGTGGCTAGCTTCAAGGTGATCTTGACCGCATGTCGTTCTGCAGGTGCGTGAAGGCGGCGGGCAATGGTTTCATCAGGCAAATGCTGCCTAGGGATGCTACGTCACACCAGCGGTTGGGCTGCGTAACTTACAGCTCTGGTTACTGGCCTGCATAGCCAGCAGGGTATGGATGGTATTCCACCCCACCAGTGGATCCAAATCAGGCTTGCAACTTGAAGAGGGAGCGCGCGACAACGTTCATGAAATACTTTGGAAGCTTAGCATGCGTTGACTCCACTATATTGTTTCGAACAGTTTCGTACAGTTAACATGGAGCAATATTGCTAAAGTGTATTCCCAATGTTGAATACAAATAGTTTATTGATATAAAGAGATAATTGATATCATAAAAGGTTGTAGCTGAGCTGAGTTAATTATAGAAGATCGGAAAGGCAGGAAAGGAGCTACAAAACGGTGTTGTTTTAGAATATGTCAAAGTGACAGTCGTTCAAAATCGTTACGAGAAGATAATATGTACTATTTACTCCACATATCGACAGAAGAAAGCACAAATTTCTGGTGAAGTGCACATGAAAAATTGTTCTGAGTGTGCAAAATGTGATTCGTGGATGAAATTGTATCGACGTGAAGATTTCAAACTCTGGATCACGTAACAAAGGACACATATATTTGTTACCTTTATTTTTATGGTTGACATTCATGACATTTATTATGAATACTATCACAGAGCTGTCATATAAGTATTTTAATTTGTAATAATTGATGACAAAATTAATAATGAGATAACTTCGAGAATAAACATAGTACAAGAATGACGAATACAGAAAATAATACTAACCTCTTCACTAATTCTTTCTTGTTACCACTCTATTTCCGTCCGTGGCACTTCAGCCACCGTTTCAATTGGAGGCAAGAATGTTTCTCTAACTTACCATACAACAATGTTGCCTCATCAATCATCTATTCATTCAATATGATACTAAAAAACGTCTTTGGTCCTATTATTACTGCTTATTGAGAAGAAACTGTCCGAAACAATATAGTAAAGTCAACGCATGCTAATTTTCAAAAATATTTCATGAACAATGCTATTGGTAGCAAGTTATAGACCGTCAGATAGTCGAAGATTTGAGTGTCCCATTTTGTTTCCTCTGCCTTCAAGAGTTTTGATAAGTATGTATATTTAGAGTATAATAATGTCAAAATTAAAGCTGGACCGTGTGGCCAACATAATAATAATTAATTTTAAATTTTTATAAAAAATATTGTTTTGATCCAATTTTCTCGTCTAGATATGTACGAAAACATCTTGCGAAAGTCTAAATGTCTTCGTGCATATCTTGACTTGGCCATTTGAAAAACTTATGCCATTCGTTTTTACGAGATACTTATGATATCAACTTTCATATGGCCAAACGGCAGAAACGAGAAGAATGTGAAAAATTGATATATTTCTTTGCATAATCGAGCCCTCATTCCCAACCCTTGGCCAAGTGGATCACTTCTGCCTATCGTTTTTCGCTGACTCTTTTTCCCTTAAACTTCATTTCGTAAGCATGGCAGAAACGAGAAAATTGGATCAAAACAAAATTTTTCATAAAAATTTAAAATCAATTATTATTATGTTGGCAACACGGTCCAGCTTTAATTTTGGCATTATTATACTCTAAATATACATACTTATCAAAACTCTTGAAGGCAGAGAAAACAAAATGAGGCACTCAAATCTACGACTATCTGACAGTCTATTAGGCAGCTTACTGTCTGTGGCGAAGCTGTCTTCATGCAGGTGCCGCCTGTAGTACCGAAAAGCGGAACGGGCTTTCTTCAATAGGTGGTTGCCAAGGTCTGGTTACTGTTTGTTTCCATCCTAGTTTTCTAATTCAAGTCCAGTCCCTTGATGAGAGAATAGTCATCTTTGAATACTTTCGGCTTGGTTGCTACGAGATCTCTTCAATCTTGAAGTTGAAGATAAAGTGATTATCTCATCAAATCCGGTTCTGCCACTAGGCCTACCAGCTATAACTAACCACCGAACCTTGAGAGAACTCAGAGTATAGTTGTAGTATATTTGATGACTACTTGTGATGAGGTCTCTAAGGTCTAATTATCGTTGATATCCATCTAAGTTTTCCAATTTATGTCATATTCTTTACAGGAAGAATAGTGATATTTTAATTTATTCAGTTTGGTTTCGTTGAGGCTTCTTCAACTTTTGAAGATGTAAAAAATTGACCTGTCAAACCCTGTTTTGGTGTAAGCTCTACCAGCTATAACTACTTATCTAGACTTGAGAGAACTTAGAATATAGTAATAGTGTATTTTATGACTACTTGTTATTTAGTCGTATTTCATTAGGTACCAAGGCCTGATTACTGTTCTTATTCATCAAACTTTTCTAACTCATGCCATGTTCTGTGCTGGAGTAATATTATTATTATTATCAATTTAAATCCTTCAATACCCTTACGGGTGTCAGGATTGACTAATAATTTGGCTCATATTATTCACGAAGTCTTTCCACTCTTTTCGATTTTTTGCCATACTCTTTGCCTCTTGGGTACTGCTGTCGTTCCTTCTCAGTATTTCTTCCACTATATCCTGCAATGTTTTGGAATTCCATACTTGTTTGGTTTGTCAAATATCCGGCATTCTTATTATGTGACCGTACCATGCAGCTTGTTTCTTTTCAATGGTGGTTTGTATATTTTCAATTTGTAGACTAGCTCTTACATGTTCATTTCTAATTTTGTCCATCCTTGTAACCCCTTCTACTCTTCTTAGGAATCTCATGTCACTCACTTGTATTTTACTCTTAAGTCTATTATTTATCTTCCATGACTCATTTCCATAGGTAAATGTTGGTCGATACATTGTTTTGTAAAGTATTTCCCTTAGATCTGTTTATTGTTCAATATTGTTTTGTTTATTGAGTGATAGCTTTTATTTGCATTGAGTATTCTTTGGTTTGTTTCTTTTTCAATTGCTCCTCTATTACTAATGTTTCCACTTGTTCTATCTCTTTCCCGTTCATTGTTACGTTTGCTCCTATGTCTTTTTTTTTGCTATTACCATTAGTTTTGTTTTTATTTGACTTTCATGTTGTGCTTTGTGAGTTCTTCATTCCACACGTTCAGGTTGTGTTGCATGTCGTTTTCGTTTTTTGCCAGAATTGCCAGATCATCCGCAAAAGCGCATTCTGCTATTGATATCCTGGCTAGTTTATGGTAGCCAACATCTACTCTCCTTATTTTGCTCTTTATGTTCTTTATTATATTGTCCAGGAAAATTATCAATTGTTGTAATAAATTCTGTTGAGATCGCATTTCCTATTCTTATATAATTTGAATTATTACTATATATATTCTTCATTGCATTTATAAATTCCTCACTTATTCCTCTTTTCCTCAATACTTCCCACTTTTTTTTTTCTAGGGTAGCCATATTTTGATTTGTTTTGTTTCTATGAGGTTTCTTCAATCGTCAAGCTCGAACCCAATTTTGGTACTAGGTCTACCAGCCATCTACACGCAGCCCTGAGAGCATTTAGAATATAGTAGCTTGATGGCTACTTGTGACGGAGTTGCCTTTTTATAGGTCTCCAATGGCTGGTTACCGTTGTTATTGTAGCGTTATTTATTTTAATTTAGGGAGCAAAAGTTACTTTAGCACTACTTTTTATTTTTATGATTTATTAAAATGATAAATTAGATAACTAACACTATTTTTAATAACTAATTCTAATTTAAACTAAAAATTATTATACACTACACTATAACTTAACTTTTGCTCCCTAAATTAAAATAAATAACGCTATAATTGGTGATCAGGTGTGAAGTTTCAAATTCAAATAAATAAAATGGCGTCAAAGACAGTAAAATTGAGTGAGTTATAAATGGTTGATCTCAAGAATGAGCTAGAAGAACGAGAATTGGAGACAACAGGAACCAAGATCGTCCTCCAACAACGTCTCCGACAAGCTTTGGAGAATGCTGGTGAGAATCCTAATGAATTCATACCGTGTGGCATACTCGATTTCGGGAAAATAAAAGAAGAGCTGCTGGAAAATTCAAGAAAATCAGAAGAAAAGTTAATGGAAAACTCTAGAAAATTAGGAGAAAAATTGACAGAGATTACAGAAAATTCTAGAACATTAGAAGGAAAATTTACAAGAACATTCCAGAACATTAGAAGACAAATTAACTGAGAATTGTAAAACATTAAAAGAAGAGTTGCTAGAAAATTCTAGAACGTAAGAAGACAAATTAACTTAAAATTGTAGAACATTGAAAGAAGAGTTGCTAGAAAATTCTAGAAGGTTAGAAGATAAATTAATGGAAAGTTCCAGAACCTTGGAACAGAGAATGGAAGAAAAATTGGGAGAGAGTTCAAGAAAAGCAGAAGAGGATTTGAAGAACTTAAGGGAAGATTATGAGAAGAAAATACAGGAATTGGAAGAAAATTTCTCAAAGATGACTTCATCACCGATATCAGAATCTGTTGCATGTGAAACGGGCAATGTAAGTGTTACCCTCAACATTCTTAGCGGGAGGTTAAGGCTTAGTCCACCCCTGTATCTGCGGAGTATTTTGGCTTGTTCCGACCCTGGTTCATCCCCACTTACTCACCCCTAGGTTAAGATGTATAAATTGTAAATACTTTTGTTGAAGACAGTGAGTGTCAGTCAGTTGGTAAAAATAAACTATTCAGAAAAACAAGTCTACTCTTTTTAATACTATTAACATACAACCCACGGGTTCAAACAGTAAGGATAATAAAAGAAGAGAATAAGGCAAAGATCCACATAAAGACACCGGAATTTGATGGGAAGATGTCGTGGCCAATTTACCTTAAACAATTCGAAGTTGTTGCGAAGGCATATGAATGGTCATCTGCAGATAAGGCCACAGTATTGACCGTTTCGTTGCGGGGAGAAGCCATGAATGTTCTTCAAACATTAAAAGAAGACGAACAAGGTGACTATGACCAACTGATCAAGCGGCTGGAGATGCGCTATGGTAACGCGCACCTCGAATAGATGCCAGAAATCGCAAGAAACTCTCCAAGAGTTTGAAGCTGACATTGCTCCTTAAGTTCATCTCGCACGCCCTACCGCCTCCGATAGCGTTTTGTAGGGCTAAGCCACTCAAGCATTCATTTTTGGGGTTCGAGATAGCGAAATACAGCAGGCACTACGGATATATCGTCCAAAGTCTCTAGTTGATGCATTATCGTATGCGTTAGAGCATGAAGCAGCAAAACAAGCATCGCATGGACAGTGCTAGACAAATGAGTGCCGACAAACATGATGAGATTGAAGATTTGGAAACTCGCCTAGAAGAAAAGTTGCGGCGTATCGAGTCCAAAATTTTTGCAGGGAAAAGACAAGTATCGCTGCTGGAACTGTGGAGAATTGGGCCATCCGCAGAGGCTGTGTAAGAAACCGAAGATCAAGACGGCAATCAGAACCAAAGAAGCAGAAGAAGAAGAGTCGGAAAACTAAGTCGGGTTGATGCGAAGGAGCCATCGTCGACCCGTAATTCAGTAGCCCCATAATCCATCGGTTACGTCGCCTCGCTGTATCATCAAGCCAACAGCATCTTCGTGGATGGATTCATTAATGGAAGACTCTATAGAATGCTGCTGGATACGGGTGCGACGAAGACAATAATAGGATTTGATTTGTCAAAAGGAATCTCAGCATCGTTACATCCAACACATTGGCGATTACGTACTGCAACTGGTGAGCTAGCTATTACATCTAGAGAATTAGACTTGACCATGTCTATTGGAAATACTTCCTTTAAACATCGTGTGCTGATAGCTGAAATTAAAGATGGGCTTATACTTGGTATGGACATAATGAAAAAGCACGGCTTCAAGCTTGAACTAAAAAGCGGCGTTTTGAGAGTCAACGAAGAAGAAGTAATACTAAATCCAGGAGAGGACAGCGCAGCCCGGGCACTTATAACCGAAGATGTAACAATACCAGTGCACCGTGAGGTCATCATAGAAGTACAGCTTGAACGAAAGTTTTGTGAAGGGACTATTGTCGTGCTGGAACCAAGAAATGATGATTTTCGAACTGGCCCTGGAGTTGTAGTGGAGAATCATTAATCAAGGCTAACAAATTAATACCAGTTCAAAAGATGAACATAAATCATTATCCAGTCATAATTAAACGAGGCACAATAGTAGGGGAATGTTCGTCAGTGTCTTCGATTATCCGAACTATGACTGGAAATGTCAAGGATAGCACATCGTGTAACATTTCGAACAAGTTATTGAACCAGATATCAACATCCTTCCAAGACTTGACAGCCGATCAGAGGACTAAAGCGATACATTTAATTGAGAGGTATCAAGATGTTTTTGAACATGACAAAGGATCCAAGGGAAGAACCAATTTGTCCGACACAGAATTGACACCGGGGAAGCAACATCTATTCGCCAAGCGGCAAGAAGACTACCACTGGCAAAGCGTGAAGAAGCTGAGAAGATAATTGAAAAAATGAAGACCGATGAAGTTATTAAGCCTTTAAATAGCCCATGGGCTCCACCAGTGGTACTAGTAAAGAAAAGGATGGATCTACTTGATTCTGCGTAGATTACTAAGTTACTTCACACTACTATTTATTTTTATGATATATTAAAATGATAAATCGGATAACTAACACTATTCTTAATAACTAATTCTGATTTGAACTAAAAATTATTATACACTACACTATAACTCAACTTTAATTATCTATGTTATTGTTGATTTATTTTAAGTAATAAATTTATTTCAATCCATAGTATAAGGTCACTGAGTCAAAAATCAATAATGCTTCTCGCTTAATCAGCGTATAGTTACCGTCGGTCTCTCCCCACTACCTTATTCTCGCAAACGTCCAGGCTTTTCTAGAAAACGCAAGAAGGTGCCAGCAATTTTCTGTAAAACAAATATATTCGCTTCTATTTCTTGATGTAAAATATTTCCACAATAATTCTAAGCACCAGTAAAGCCGAAATGACTAATTTATAGACCTAAATTCGTTACAATATCTACTCAAGTTTTCTAATTTATGTCCTGTTGCTTGTTGAGACAATAGTCATATTCAAATCTGTTTTAATCTTTGAGTTCAAGATGTGAAAGATTGGTCCTTCAAACTCTGTTTTGGTGCTAGACCTACCAGCTATAGCTTCACATCCAGCCCTTAGAGTATAGTGGACGTATATTTGATGTCTTTTTATGATGGGGATCATCTTTTCATTGATCACCAGAGCTTCGTCGCTTGTAACGATACCTTCGCAGATGGCGTGGTTGTTACTTTTGACGTCGCTTTTGAAAACTGCTAACGGTGTGCTTGGGCGCCAATACGGTCGGTGACGCAGTTTTTCTATGACGGACGGCTGGATAGCTCAGACGGGAAGGGTTAGGGTTGTTGAAAATAATTATCAGGAGGTAGGTGTCACAATGAGATTTATTCACACACAAAAATACGACGATGAACAAAGAACATTATTTTACAGAACTCTTACACGATGATAACTTTGGCGGACGGTGACGGACGGCTGTACATGACACTCGACACCAGCGGTCGCAGTACGGACCCAGGCGGTCGCAGATGGCGAGAAGTCGTTCTATGCGGGTGGAACAGAACTTGCTCCCTCACAGTGATTCTACGTTAATATGGTTCGATACTGTGAAGTCACCAGGTGACTCCTCCAGCAGTGCTTCTACGTTAAAAATAATCGACGCTTCGAAATCACGAAGACTTCTTCAGCGGAGCTTCTACGTTGAATAATCAACACTTCGAAATCACGAAGACTTCTTCAGCGGAGCTTCTATGTTAAATAATCGACGCTTCGAAATCACGAAGACTTCTTCAGCGGAGCTTCTACGTTAAATAATCAACACTTCGAAATCACGAAGACCTCTTCAGCGGTGCTTCTAAATAATCCAAAAAATATTCTAAGTTCAAAAACAGCAAAAATATTCTAAGTTCCTTTTACGGACTTAGAAAAAACAAAACAAACTCACAAATTGTGTCGGACAGCTGTGCTAACGGACTTAGCACAAAAACTTCACTTGGACGGTACACACTCTGAAGATGACGCTCGGTAGCGGAACTGGTAGCGTACTTGGAACGGCTGCTCAGAAGACTTGACTTACAAAGAAGTGACTTAAGTCGGCCAGAAGGCCTTATTTATACCCATATTTTAATGAAACCTTACTTCACATGTTTTAAAAATTAAATCTATATTAGCGCTAGCAATAATATCAAGAAGAAATACAGAAAAAAGAAGAAGTAATTTTTTAAATACAAATTTCATTACAATTATACATTTCTCATCACTCTCCTGTCGACTACATCCTTTTCTGATTTTATTTCCTTAATATTAAAATTATTCTAAATAATTTTCTCATCGGTCGATAATATAGAGATTGTCAAGTGTCGGATCTAGTTCGTATATAGTCAACGGTCGCGCAGAATGTCAAAAAACAACAACAAGATATACAATATACAATATACAACATATTTACAGGACAACAGTGGATTACATTCAGACTTTATTACGGTGAGACATAAGACATAAATACAGATCGCACGATCTCAACTTTTTTTTATTTCAGGTGTTTTTAAAAACCTAACCTTATTTGTCCACATGTGAAAGATAGTAATCGGTATTGGAGCAGCTGAAAACGGATGAATAAACGGTACGTGATGTTGTAGGTTGATACAGAGTTACTGAATTCAAATTTTACAGGGTGCGCAAGAAGTGAAATAAAATTGTGATGGACTAAAAATGTTTGACGGTAGCAGAAGGCTCTGGGATGTGCGACAGTGACGGATTTTGGGGCCTAATTCGTTACACGTTATTACCTTTTTAAAGATGAGTAATGAATTCTTGATAAAAATGTTGACAATCTTCGTCAGTAGTACATCAAATTTGTTAACCTTTTAGAAGATAGTCTTGTCAGGTGTATCGTTTTCTCCACCGTAAGAGCCTTAGTAGAGCCAAGTCCTTGTTCCTTAGTCGATTCATTGTAGTAGATCCAAGGTCTCATCTAATTAATGCTGTCAGGACTATCTTTACAGATTTCAGACCTAGGACTCAAATATATGGCCTTGCGGTATTTTTTCGGTAAATCAATCATACCGACCAGGATTTGCACCAGGGTCCCTAAAATTCATACGTCACAGACGTGCAGTAAACAGCACGTCAATAAACTGAACCACTGATCCCTCAAAATTGATATTAACGTCTCAGAAAAATATTCATAGCTCATGTATCTTGTAACAAGACTATCATGTGAAAAAAAAAATTGGATTATCTGTTCAGAGTTTTGTTTGTTACCAATCTTCTAACGATCCAACAGGTTCATGTATTTGTACTGATTGTAATAGAATAGCCTCGTAAAAATTGAATAAGAGAGATCTCATTATGGTCATAATTCTACATTTGCTGCAAATCTGTGCAACCAATTCCAGCGTTAAATACGACTGCGGAAATGGCCGCAGAACGAAAATTTCACGAATGAATCTCTATCATCATCATTTCGACAATTTTGTGTTAGTGGACGTCACAATGTCACATCGCTGATCGACGGTCAGCAATCATGCAACACCTGGTCCGAACATAACCACGCGCCGCCAAAAATCGCACCAGAGAAATATAATTGATTAGTCCTTTTGATAATTAATTGGTGTCGACCAATGCACTAATTTAAAACGTGTCCGGCCACCCAGCTTAATTGATATGTAGCAATTAATTATAGTTCCGTCAGAATATTCCATTCAACATCGCGGAAACAAGTTGAAAAATAAAGGAGTTTTTTAATCAAGTTACAATGATTGAGCTTCTATTATTTTATTAATATTACACAGTTTTTGTCATCAATTGAATGTATCTATTCATTATATTGTTGGATGCGTTTTCTGGTTTTATTTAAAGTGAATTGACTGTAAATTTTACTGGACTGTAAAGTTCACGTTTTTATGTAATTCTACTTTTGTCTTTTAGGGTATTTATTAGTGCATGCTCTACATAATCTTGAGAATCAACTCTTATTGATAAAATGGTTCCGAGTAAATTGCCACGTCGTTGGCTAGCTACTTGACGTTCCAATAGTCATATCTAAAACTGGAAATGGTTCTTAGGTTTATTATTCCATGTAGTTTCAGTGGCTGGTTCTAACGAATGACCTCTTTTCAGATTCTTGGTTGCTCTTAGCCTGATCTATCTAGATTTCTGTGGCCTCCCTACAAAGCCTAGGCCAGAATCCTTCCTCTCCTACTAGCAATTTTGTCTAGTCCAACTCTATGTTTTTTTCAACTTCTTTAGTACTTTTTTGGAGGTTTTGAGGTTGACTGTAAGTACTATGAAGTACTATGCATGCATACAGTTGGCTTTGTTGATCTTCACATCTTCTGATCCTATCTATATATATACTTTGATTCATTCATTCTAATTCACTCATCTCTTGAGGTCTATTTAAGTGCAGCAAACTTTTTACAAGTTTCTTTTTTGTTGATGTGCATATATTTTTGCAACTCTTGATATAAAACTCACTTCGTAATCCATCAACCCTCTGTATTGTAATCATCGTTTATTAGGCTTTTAAAGCAGACGTTAACGAACACGAGTAGCATTATTGTCTTCCACACACGCTAGTAATACGCTGCCAATCATGAGAAAATCTCTAATCAAGCCGGATGAAACTGTGGGCGTCTTATATTTCAAATTGCAAATTGTAGAAATCGGTTTCGAGGAGCACGCGATTTACTCATTCATTGTTGGCAGTTAAGCGTAATCCACGCGTCACGCTGTCACGCTTTAACACCCGCATTAGTCGAGCAGGCGTCGATCATGCAATTTGCAGCAAACTTTGCAGGAGTTAAGCAGCTACCGAAAACCTACTACCAACAAAAAGGTCACACGGAACTATAATTAGATGCTGTAATCATCAACTAAAAAATGCTGCAGGTGCACAATTTGCATTACAACATCTCTTCTTACCAATTTACCAACTTTGCCCAAAACTCTGCTCTATATTCAATATCTATTAAATTTATTGATTCGTTGCTCATCTGCTGATACTTCTGATCAATCATCAGCAACTGTAGTGCTCTGTCAAACTGTTAGTGGAGAAATTCACACATACAGCATGTTGAACGATGTTTACACACACATATGTAATCTGTCTGAATATTGATGAATAATAATCCACATTTCAATGTGATGTGTCATCATCTGCAGGCGCATAGGCAGCTACGAAACAGCTGACCCAATTTTATGTCAAGCGATGTGCAAATGTAGGTTCTTGCAATTGATATTCGCAGTGATTTGTGACGAAACAAATGAGCACGTTTTAACCACCACTACTGCTCTCATTGAACCTGGGATTCCTCAGAAATGATGGAAAATACTAGCAAACTGATCGCAGAAAGAGTTTGAGGACGGTTTCCATTACCACCACCAATATCTTTGATAATATCTTTGTTGCTCTTCATAGAGCTAGTATGGTGGAACAAATTGCAATTTTTATTAGTAGAGAAAGAAGCCTATTTCTTGAGTCATTTAAGTCCTACGTGAATACAAAGAAGATGGACCAGGTGTTACTCAATTTGGACTTTTAGAACTATCTAGAGGAAGGATTGTGGATAAGCCATTAATGTGATGGATTCACGAAGGAATGAAAGGTCCATTTTATGATCTACTACCCAGAAAGTCTTCCACGAGCTAATTCATCGTTAGAAAAGCCTTTCTATAGGAATAGTGTATCAATTGATGGAGTAATAGACTAGATGGCCTAACACTGTGGATAAATCTTGGATTTATTACTACATGCCAGAGACAAAGCAGCAGTAACAAACACACGCAGTCCGTACCTCTTGGTTAGCTAGGAAGGCAGCGCGTAGAATTGAATTCAATTTGCTTTCGACTTGTACTTTGGTACGTTGAGAAACAGTTGCCATCTGTGGCTGATATTTCAGGGATGTGGTACTCTGTTCCGAAAGTAAACTAGGCTGAACCCTCTGCCTTCAGGTTCACCGTTGATGAAGTCCTGCATGCGACGTCATACATTTGGACTAAGCTCAAAACCTCTTAATTCTTCTTCATTTAAAATTACCCAGTCGCACTCCAAATCTCGTATGTGCTCACCATCGTGCTTTCTTATGAAATCTTATCCAACAAAGCTCTCCAAGAATTCGAAAATAGCTTTGAAACCGCAATCCTGCGCACTTGCAATGCATTGCAATGTCACGAATATTACAAAAAACTGCGATTCACTGGAGTAGAGCACCAGGTTCTGCTGCTACCCACTGACTGCACCAAGGAGGTTAGAATAGAAAGGAGGGAGCATGAGGTTGTAGTTTAGGCAAGGGGAGTGAAGCCTAGTGGGAACGGACGAGCACCACTTTTGGTTCCGATGAGGGAGGGGATAGACGTCAGTTTTCAAACAAAAGTACACTTGTCCTTGACAGATAAGCGATGATTTGGGTTTTGGTTGAGTTCTGGCTGGAGAGGGGGGAGTGGCTTCACTTTTGTATCCACTAGCTCTCTCTCCTCTATATTCTTACCTCCATGGACTGCACCGTCACAATCCCTTACGCAGCCAAACGAGTAGTGTGTAGTGTTGCCACGAGACTCGAGACCAGTCTCGGTCTCGCCTCGTCTCGCCTCAAAAAGTCGAGACGAGACCATAGAATGGGTCTCGAGTCAAAAGTCGAGACCGAGACGAGACCAGAGTCGAGTCTCGGCGAGAGTCTCGCGAGACTCTCGACGAGACTTGTATCATAATCACTTAAATTTGATTTTCATTTCTTCTGAAAGCAATTTTATAGAGTAAGTAGGTTAATACCGACAAACTATAGTAATAATAATTGATTTAAGATGGTTACTGATGGATAAGTTTTTGATTGAGACAATCATTTTTTCTATCGCTCTTTCAGAATATTCACTTCATATTTAGCCTACATGACAATATTTTTTTGTCGATTGTTTTTTTAAAGTGTCATTTGGTTCTATCATGTTTGGTATCAGATTACCTAAAGCTTCTGCAGGAATAATTCTAGTAGAAGTCTGAAAAAGGATATTCAAACGATTGTTAATTTTTATTTGAATGACGTCTAGTTTAGTATCAATCTCAAGCATTTGGGGAGATAGGCTTAGCAGGAATATAAAAAAGATAATAAGTTAAATCCACGTTATAAAATTATACTTTCGGTGATCAAATGTCAAAACTTTATGTTCCAAATTAAAGACCCTGAAAATTTAGAAAAGAACTCTTGATTTTCAAAAATACCTATTTTATGTAGGGACTTAAATATAACCGCCATCCGTCACTTTAATAATGACAGCCGTCACTTTGCCAATAACAGCTGTCACTTTGACAATGACAGCTGTCATTTTGAAATATGCAATTGATTGATGCGACACTCTAAGTCTATGAAACAGCAATGAAACCGGCCATGAAACTTTTGGTTAGGGAAGTATTATGTGGCCGCAGCAGATTTTATATGATAAGATTGTACAACAGTACGAGCCCCAATACTAGCACAACACTTTTAATTGTACAAAGAATTATCGACATAATGGAAGAATATATTATCATACTATAACTGATTTTGACTGGAAATACGTTACATAAATCGACTCCTATAAGATTCCTGGTTATATTCCTGTGTCTTATCTAATTTCATACAAAATTGAATCAGATTAGGCTGGACTGGGCCATAGGAAGAGGAAATCAATACTATTATTCCATAAATTTTAGTAATTTGAACCATATAGCCCGTTATTCACAGTCAATAACATAACCTCATTTGAAAATTTGATTTTTCCTCATCTACTTCCGAATTTGATGGTTTACACGTCGCAAATAATGCGTTAACTGAGCATGTAGGCATCTTAGATCTACCATCAATTCAAATGAACGCTTTCGTAGCCTGAATTTAGTTTATATGAATTTATCTTGAAAATCGTAGAAGAAATATCGTGTGGCGAACTAACATTATGAAATTCGGAGAATATGTTTTATAACTCAGCGATTCTTGACTAGAAATATGTGGCCTCAACCTTGTCATAATGCTTTAGTTTACACATTTGTTGCATAAAACTATTGCCTTTTTATTATCTCGAATCCTCGTGGCTCCAGTGGTTCCATTCTAATTCATGGAGACTGCTTGGAGACAGATCGCAGTCTCTATATGTCAATGTTGATATGTCCTAGTTACATTTATAGGAACTTGAATATTGTATGTTGGTGCAAACAATATGATCGATAACTTTATGCTGTCATTTAGTTAAGAACTGTATGTTTGAAATCAGATTCAATTTATTTTTAATCATTCTCCAGATTTATTATTAATTATAATGGTGAAATTTTATTCTATTGATACTATTATATAACGTACGAATGTCAAATCTGTCATCGAACTAAGGAAAATGACATGACCTTGTCTCTTACTTCTGGAGGACTGTCTTCAACGATGATGACATAAAATCACATCTCTAATTGCAAATTCGACGTAGGCTGAGATTATCCAATACGCAAGCGCGTTGTACGTGATCACAATTTCCAGAGCTGCTTAGCAATGTAGGAATAATTGTGTAATGCAAGAAATTCAAAAGACACATTATTTGTAGAGTAGTGTTTTTGTGGTTCTTTGCGATTGTAAAGTGAGCCAGAAACTCACGTCTGGAGATTTATGACCAAGCTATGAAACATAATTTTGCGCACTAAACACGCAAATACATTTTTTCGTTAGAATTCATAGCAAATAATAATCAGGTAGAACGAATTGATTCCCACATGTAAGAATATGTAATTTTGAAAAATCATGGCGAGACTCTCGTCGAGACTCGAGACCGAGACGAGACTGACTTACTCGAGACCAAGGCGAGACCGAGACGAGACTGAGCTAGGCGAGACCATCACGAGACCGAGACGAGACTCACTAAAGTCTCGTCTCGTCTCGTCTCGTGGCAACACTAGTAGTGTGGTCCACCGAGATTAAATCAGAATCTTAAAGCTTCATCTCCGTTCTTTGTCTAGGATCTGAATAAATTCCTAGAAGAAACCCAAACCGACTGGACGTCTTTTGATCAGGTATTGCGTCAACAACTTTAGTCTATTTTGTAAACTAGTCCATCGCAACAAAAATATATTCATTTTAACCTGTAGTTTCATGATAAGGACCAACGATGTCAATTGCCACTCTTCCTATTGAACTTCCAACGTTGTACTGCAACATTGGTACTTCTCAATACCCACTACTGCTACTCTCATTGCACTGAGATTTCTCAGAAATGATGAAATATACGAGCAAATTGATCGCAGAAAGAATTCATGAGAAGGATCAGCGATGTCAATTCCCATCGGACTCCAACGTTGTACTACCTCATTGGTACATCTCGTTTCCCAAGCCTACTATTCTTCATTACTGGATAAATTGAATTGATACAATTGCAGATAAACGTCTCCATCTGGCAAATATACGGTGCCATTTCACCACGATAATGTATCTGGGCACAAATCTCACCTTCTTGCGGCAAAACAAGTAGCTTCCTTTTCAAGTGCTTTCACATGCTCCCTATTCACCAGGTTTGGCTTTCAGCGATTCTTTTATTTTTTCTAGCTTGAAGAAATGGCAAGGAGCAAAGATTTACTTCGAATGAAGAGGTCGAAGCTGAGACAAATGCTTATTCTACAGACTTGGACCCATAGTATTATTCGGAAGGTATTCAAAAGTTGGAACCTCGTTAGACTGAATTGCAAGTGAATTATTAAGAAAAGTTGAAATATATTGTCCGGAAATCTTGCGTTGTTTTTATCAGGTCGAAATTTTTTCGAACTATCCTGGTCGAAGAAGTGCCATGTCTCTTTTCTGGACAAAACTCAAACGTTTGGATATACTCTCTGGGTGAACTGGGCACCCATTGTTACTACCTCTAGACACAAGTGTTATCCTTATGGCTATAAAAATGGGAAAACGCCAATTCAACTAGCTTTGAACAATCTGCAGAAGTGAGATTATTGGTTATTTCAAACATCATTGGCATGATTTCTGATTTTGCCATCTGCTTATATTACCAACCAAAGCTTTGGCTTAGACTTCAACCATCTTTGGTCAGAAAATACATCTTCGTTTTTAGTGAAAATAAAATCAATGGTTTGGCCGAATGTATCCACCTCGTCGAAGAGGTGTCAAATCTCTTTTCTGAACGAAATTTGAAAGGGTCGCTATCCAAACGTTTAGATATATTGTCTGGGTAGAACGAGCACTTATCCTCCTATTTTGCTACCCCTAGATATTAGTGTAATTCTCATGACTATGAAAATGAGAAAACTCCAATACAACTGGTTTTCAACAATCTGCAGAAATAAGGTTGGTGGGTATTTCAAACATAATTGGCATGATTTCTGATTCTGCCAGCTGCTTATATTAGCAACCAAAGCTTTGACTTCAACCATCTTTGGTCAGAAAAGACATCTTCGTTTCTAGTGAAACTAAAATCAAAAGTTTGGTCGAATGTATTCACCTCGTCGGAGAGGTGCCAAATTTCTTTTCTGAACGAAATTCGAAAGGGCTGCTATCCAAACGTTTAGATATATTGTCTGGGTGGAACGGGCACTCGTCCTTCCGTTTTGCTACCCCTAGATATTAGTGTAATTCTCATGGCTATGAAAATGAGAAAATTCCATTACAACTGGTTTTCAACAATCTGCAGAAATAAGGTTGTTGGCTATTTCAAACATCATTAGATTGATTTCTAACTTTGCCTTTCGCTTGTACTATCAACTAGGCTTCGATTTCGACCATTTTTGGTTAAAAAAAGACATCCTCGTTTTTAATGGAAATACGGTCCAAGGTTTGACCGAACGTGCACACGATCAAATAACAGATCAGCATCCAGAAAGGGAACGCAGGTCTTGACCGTAAATGATTTATTTTCAGGAGAATGAATAATTAGCACTCTAGAAAGTTGTGTTTTCGGATGAAAGTACCGGCGCCAGCTAAGCGTCGGCTTCAGCTTCGGCTACAACTGACAGACTTACCTTTGGTCGAATACTAACTTACATTCAAAATATTCGCCATGTTCATATTGAACGCTTTAGTTCAATTGGGGGCACTCAAATTCATCAGTCTTTGATTGCCAGTTATGAAAGTCAAACACTCATACCTTGAAAGCTACGGCTTCTAGACGTATTAAATCTTCAATGTCCGACCAGTATATTATTGTTGTCAAAATAACATTGTTTTCAGGGTAGTTACGTAACAAATAATACCCGAGGGCATTATTTTGGAAAATAACAAACAAGTTACCTAGTTACAGAAAGTAACTAGAGTAATTTCCCTGACAGAAATCAAAATGGCAGGACATACATTGCTAAAAATTTTGATTGAAATACAACAAAAGTCGGACATTAAACATTGAAGACACCACGAGAGTTGAACAGACAATAATGCCTACAGTCAACGTTCACACCTTGGGCCAGAGGCCCTCGGAAAGTACACTGTTGAACTTAGTCATTATTGTCCTTCTAACACCCTTGATACCTTAATTACTATAATGCAGCATTATATTAGTACTCTTTGAAGTTTTGTACCATGACTTAGAAGGGGTCGCATGTGGCTCCAATCAGTTCTTGTTTGGGGTTGAATTCACAAATTGAGATCTCTAGAAGAGTAGCTGCTCTACTAACGTACTTAATCCTCACAGTATTCCGAATTTTATCGCTCTAGCCTCAATAAAAGTAACCGAAATTATTGATGATCCGTCTTACTTGGAAATTACAGCAGCCTGACGTCTTAATTCTAGAATACAGCGCTGTATTGGCAACCATCATCATCATCGGCCCAACTATCCAAGTAGGATATGCGCCTTCCTGGTCGATCTTCTCCAACTTTCTCTGTTCTGTACTTATTTACTATGATTGATTATTCCTGTTTCTTTGAGATCCCTTTCAACATCATCCTTTCACTTTGTTCTCGGTCAACCTCTTGGTCTTACCAGCATTGGTCTACACCCATATATAAACATATTGGAGTAGGGTGGGCCAAAAAGAATGACTAATTTCTTTTCTTTAGTTACCGTGAGAACATGTTTCAGGATGATGAGAAAATAGTTTTGGTAAAGTTTATGCTCTCAATATTAATATTTAGAGGTGACTCTTTGTGAGTTTTGATTTGTCATTTGAATAACACGAGAAAAAGATTTTTTTGAATTTGGAATTTTATTGCATTCTAACGAGTTAGCGTGTTATAGAAATCAATACATATTCTTGTGGAGTATTGAACGATCTCCAAAAAAGGTCTGAAATGAAATGATTTTTTGCTAAGTCGAGTCGTTTAAGAATAATTCAAGACTTATGTTCAGCCTGAAATGGTATACGATAACCGATATATTTATGACTCTAAATCATTAAAGATTATATTCTTCGCGAAGTGTTTAGTAGTAGAACTTCAAAACGTTCACGAAATACTAATAATCGTGATAAAGTTTTAAGAAATTGTAGGTCATCATATACCGTTTAAGGTTGAACTTTAACCTTGAATATTTTTGGAACGAGTCGACTTAGCGAGAAATAAAAACAGACCTTTTTTGGAGATTGTTCAATTTCCTATAAGAATAAGTATTGATTTTTCCAACACGCTAATCCGTTAGAACGCAATAAAACTCCGAATTGGAAAAATTTCTTTTCCAGTGTTTTTCAAATGGGAAATAAAGAATCACGAAGAGGCACCTCTTAACCCATTTAGTTCCAGTATCAAATAAAACAAGAAATTTGATCTAATCAGTGATTATTCTTTACATTAGGATAATTTTGAATGAAAATAACTACATTTGATATTTTTGAGTTAATTGGTTTTCGAGAAATTAAGTGTCCTATATATATGACAACGGTATGATGTGTTATAAAATTGATATAATAGAATTATTATTTGCCATTATTTTTTGTGGTGAGGTTTGAAACATTCCATACATGATGTGACATCACGTCAGTAAGTACAGTTTTCCGGTAGAGAATAATAGTTTGGAGGCCGAGGTTTGACTATTATATGAAATCGGTACTGCACTTATTTACCGTGATACTTACAAAATTTTTTGCACTTTTGGAAGATCCACCCAAAATATGGATCCTTATATTCTTTTTCATATTGAGTTACTACCTAATGATTGCTTATTCGTTGTGGTTTGACATTTTATTGTGAATACTCAATCACAAATAACAATAAATAAATGAATATTTTATGTGGAAATCCACAATTTTTCACTTATCGCCTTTGCCCATGAGCGGTAAGTCAGCATAACCATAGTAACCATAGTTTGCCGGTAAAATCAACATACCACCTCAAATAGAGGGCTGGTAAACATATGAAAACGCCCAATTATGCAAAAAAGCCTTTTTCGTTTTGTTTAGTCGAAACATAACGTATAGTTTCATTTCGCAGTAAAATAAATACTTCCTCAGACATAAATTTCTCAAATAAATCTACAGGTGTAAGATAATTCAATAGTTCACTGATATTCTTGATTTTATCTATTTCTGAATTCTATTCAGTTATATTATTGCTATAATTCGGTTTACTCATATGCCATCGAGGACAAATATCACTAAGTCTTCCTCGTTTTGATTTTTGCGTAATAATCTGAAATGAATTACTGATTTGTTCTCATGTATCTACTTCTTCATCAATTATATCATTACCTTGGAGATGTCTGGAACATCACTTATTCCTACATCTCCAGTGCAATCATCATCACTCTCATCAATGTCACTCAGAACGTCTGGTTCTGGAGACAAAACAGCAATAATCTACACTATTTGCCTATTGAAGTTTTTCATAGAATTTTTTGTTTTCAAATGAAGCCTCAATTACTGTCAGACTTAGGATATGTTTCCTGTCAAACCGTAGAGAGAACAATGATTTTTTCACAGAGAATATGCATATAAGCATGTTCTATTTTGTACTGCTATAAGAGTGTACGCACGGAAAATTTATATGTAAATTGTACCATTGTCCTATATATATGACACCAAAAAATTTTACGTCATATTTCTTTTTCCGGAATTTTTTGTGAACAGAACTCTACGAATCCGTGAAACCTGAGCCCTCAACATTGTTCCAAATATTAAATATATCTGAAAAATGAAACAGTATTTCTGAAAACGACAAATAATTGAACAAGTAAAAAGTTATCCAAAAAGGTGCTATTTTGAAAATAATTTTTCGCTGAATATTTATCTCAAATATGCAATGAAAAATACTTATATGGATTCAAGAAGGTCTATATTTATGAATTGAGCAATAATACATCACTTAAAATTATTCTGAAGCAGTAAAAAAGAATGATAATTCTTGAGTACTATATATAGGACACTGGTACATAATGGGTTAATATCAATATTAGGAGCTCAAACTTTATCAGAATTTTTATTTTATCATCTTGAACGATATTTTCACGGTAACTGAAGAAAAAAAAATTGTTATTATTTTTGGCCCACCCTTGTTGGGATTCTTAGTTGGTTACCAAATCACCTTAGTCTCTGTAGTTTGATGAATACTACTATATCCAATTCTACATACATTTCTTTTAGTTCGAAATGTACTCTAATCCTTCATTGCTCATCCTCTCTTGCTGCTCCAAAAATCTTTCTCAGGATTTTTCTTTCAAAGTATTGTAAGGTGTATATTTATTGTTGATTGAAAGACCAGGACTCAGCGCCATATGCTACTACTGGTCTTATTATTGTTTTGTAGATTCTTAGTTTAATGAACCTGGCTATGTTTTTGTTAGAATTGTCGTAGAATTAATCCTTTACATTGTCTTCTTTATCTTCTGTCGGAGCATGGTCGTATTATAAGTAGTGCAATACTTTCACTAATTGCCTTGAAGTCCATAATGTTATTTTTCATTTTCTTGCTTACCAGGAATCTCATTCCAAAGTTGCCCAACTTACTTTTCGTGTGATAGAAGGTGCCATCACTTTGACGTATATTTCCTGCTGATGGCCACCTCGTTCCTTAAATTGCTAGTAAGTCAACTTTATTAATTATTATCTCTTCCTTCAATGCCTGTAAAACTCCTGGTGTGTACAAGGTACGTACGTTCCCCGATTCTAGTATAATGTCAATTTTTTTTTTGCTTAGCCGTTGTTGTCTCCGTTTAGATCCGTCCACGTTTCGAGACGATTGATTGGGATCTTGAATCTTTTGAAGTTTTTCGTGTCGGAGTAATTGACCCTGAGCACAACCCCCAATCTGAAGGACCAGTCCAGTTTTTTTTATGGTGAGTATTTTATTTCCCCACTACCCTCTGAATTTGCTGGCTTTTAGATTTAGCGAGATTCCCTCAATTTCAGTGGGAGCACATCCAATGGAGGTAACCGACAAATTCCCACACGGCAATATTAATACAAATTTAGCATTAAAGTTTAGTATGATGAATTCGTTCAGATTTAAAGAGGATCGAAATTCGTTCGAACTGAGATCTCTATTAGAGTAGATGCATGAATAACTTTGCTGGATACATTATTTGACTGGATCTTAATTCTCTTCTTTACTTATGTACCATACAATTATTACGGTTCAAATTTCAACGTTGTACTCCAATAGAAGTACCCAAAACCTGTCTATAAAATTGGCGTCCAACACGGAACCGTTTCTTTCCAATGGGCCACATCAAGAATCTAATGCAACTGTTTGAAGAGAAATGTATGCAACATAATGTAAATGGATCTCCAACATGCTGGAGCTGAGAGAAATCTACGCCTCCTCCACTAAACAGAATGTGGAAGCACAGCTTTTACGGGAATGTCCACAGGGAGCTGTTCGCTCTCCATCTATGTGGTGCCTAGTGCTGAATAGTGTCCGACCGAAGGTCAGATTTTAGCCGAAGCCAATTATTCACTTATTTATTGCAGTGGGAGAAGCAATCGTGAATTGGTTGCTTTTGGAGGAAGTTTCAATGTAATGCCAGTGTTTGGAAATTATTCTCACAAAAGCGCAGAAAATCTAGATTCTCTCATGTGACGCAATTGAAAGTGAATTTCAAATGTAATAAAGCTTATCCTATTACAAACTATGCCTTTGCACACTAGAACTAGAGAGACAGAATCTAATTCAATCCTACATCAACTGTACTCGTTAGTCAAACCAAATATCAACATCTCAAAATGAAGCGCAGTCAGCGGAAGCAACAAAGCAACCGGAAGCGGCGGTCAGAGGATAGCAAATTCCGTCGCCGGTCGCCTGGACGCTGGGTTTCGGACGCCCGGACTTTGGTTTCCGTCACAGCGCGAAAACTTCACTGGAATTAAGCATATTGCGGTGTCATCCCAAACCATAAATAACACGGCGGTTGGACACCGACAACTTTTGCCACTGTTTCGTAAAGTTTAGCTTACGGGTGATGGAAGAGAGTAGGGATGCAGCCGTGTACCAACAAATTTTACAAACTAGATTCAAATTTATTTTTGGTGTAGTTTTCTGTTTAACGTTCACGTTTCACGTATGAGTTATGCAGCGCTTTCAACTTCGTTTTACAAATAGAAATTTAACAATAACTCACCTAAATTAATGAATCAGGATAGAAAATCGAGCATAAAAGAGGAAATCAACATTATTTCTGGCTTTTGGAAGATGCTGTTTTTTCTTCGTCATTTGTTATCGCAACAAGGGGTGAGTTCTCCCAACTCCTCCGGCCTGACTTGTTCTGATACCTTGCGATCGGCTGAGCAGATATTCGAAGAAGATTGCCCAAGAACAAAATGTCTCTGTGCAATTTATTGCTGGCAGTATCGACATACGTTATCATGTTACACTCACCGACCGTTTTCTCCGATCTCTTTATCTTTCTTTCATAATCTATTACTTGTACCGTGCAGCGAGTTCATTTTTGCCAAGAGATCAAATTGAAAGAGTTGACAATCTCTACGTTCCTTGTCGTAGCTCACTATATTAGATCTTGATTCTTCTTACAAGAAAATTGGAAGGAATTTGCTTATATAATAGAAGGAGATGATTATCACACGCTTCGCAAATTGTACGAACATGGTGAACTCTACAAGAATTCATCAGTTTTAAGTAGATTATAAATTTTATATCTCCTGTAAACTAATTGTCTCACACTGCATCACTAGCACTTGACAGATGAAAAGGGAAATCAAGTAGCAAGATTTCAGTTGAGGAAGACGATAAGACTTTAGTACCTTGCATAGCAAATATTATGTGTGAAATGTGGATTAAAATTTCACTGCCTCTAACAGGAATATATCTACCACTTTCAATTACACTCAATGTACAGACTCAAATTGAACGCCTTATCAAAAATTTCACACGTTCAGAGGCTATACTTTTCAGAAAACGTACGTCTTAATATCGTAAACTTTTGGATGGATCATTATTATCCAGAAGCCAACTGCACCTTATTTTTCCTTATTAGACTCAAGACCAAATTATATTTGAATTGATCGGGAATATAGTGGTAAATAGGATGTTAGATTTCATTATTCCGTCTAAAAAATAGCTATTTCCGGTCAATGTTTTTCGGGACTAACTTGAAACTAGCATCGGAGATCAAGTACTTCAATGCAAAACCAGTATGCCACAGTATGGAACAGGAAGAAAAATAACAATCGTGAACTCGATCAGGGAAGTTAAATACGAAAATGAGCTATGAATTAGGGTAGCTGCCGCCTTTCCAAACAGACATCCTATCTATTTCTCAAAGTAATTGACCTTTGCTATCCAAAAGTACTTGTTTTGAAATTATTGGATAGAGCTACGTGGAAATATAACACAATAAAACACAGGAATAACCTTTTTTTCACAATTTGATTTATTGACTGATGTACATTTCGAAAACAAAGCTATCATCATCGTAGTACAAAATTTCTCAAGAACAATTACAAAACTTATACTACTACAATGATACATACAGTAAGAGGAATAACCAATGAGCACCACATTAAAGTGTGGGCGGAGCTAAGAGCTACATGCTCTGGAAATTTTTAGAAGAAAAGTTTCTGATTGGCCTTCCTTTATTATATGTTTAGTTGTTTATTAATATGTTAAAATATTGTTGTGATTGGTTGTTCTAAAAATTTTCAAAACATGTAGTTTTCAGCTCCGCCCACACCTTAACGTGGTGCTTATTAGTCATTTCTCTCACTGTGTGTATACCTCTAGCAGTATAAGTTTTGTACTTGTTTTTGGAAAATTTTGTACTCCGATGATGATAGCTTTGTTATCAAAATGTACATCAGTCAATAAATCAGATGATACTAGTTTTGTTGACCACAAATAATTAATCAGAATTAGTCTTTTTTCGACACTGAGGACAGGATTCTGAATTCAAAAAGTCTGGTACCCTATTGATCACTATACCACTGATCAATTTGAACGTAAAGTGACGTGCGAGAGTGAGGGGGGAGCTCGTAAAGACGACGTAGAATGGGGAGGGGCTTCCTGTCGTCGCTTACGCCGCACCGCGTCGCAGCACATCACCCCTCCCAATGGAAGCCTCTAGTGATATCTAGAAATGGAAAGAGTCGAGAAATGGAAAATTCGAGAAAACTATATTTCTCTATATAAGGCCAAGCAAAAGACGTGTAGAACAGTACAGTAATAAGAGTAGTAGTGTGAAATAAATATCGAACAGTGACAGTAAAGTGAGCAGTGTATATAAATAGTGAAATATAAATATCTGTGACCTTGTTTAAGTTAGAATTAAGTGACAAATAAATAAATATAGTGTTATTAGTGACATAAGAAGAATAAAACTTTTATTTCAGTTTAAATTATTTAATAGTGACTTTTATTTAATTACAAACTGATTCTTCAAGCAATAAACATTACAGTAAGTTCAATCAGGGCATATAAAGTACAGCTGGCTCACCAACTATTGAAATTCATTGAGTACTCCAATTTCTTTATTCTTGATAGTACTTTCAGCTTGGCAAACAATCTAACATATTGACATTTGGTACAAACTTTCCGCTTGAAAGCGTATTGGTGTCTATGAGGTGGTGAATCGCTCAGTTTAGTATTCCAAATGTGCCTTTTAATTAGAGTTTCCATCAGTCTTATAAGAAGAAATGTCAAATCAATTGGGCTGAAGACTTCATCTTGACGTGGTCTTTTTTCCTGGTCTAGCTATAGAGAATACTTTCAACTATCTCCATATATTTGGTATGAATGATAGTACCAAGCTGGCTCTGAGTATAGTACATAAAATAACAAGAGTTTTTTTCCTGCTGTAGCATGATGTGTAATTGCATCATTTCCTTGAGATTTAAATGGTAAAAATCTATAGACTGCCAAGTGAATATTTGTTCGGCTCACTACTTGTTCTACAAGTGTCTAATCATCCTTCGTAACTCTTGTATGAGGATCTATTTCATACGGTTTAAGAATAACTAAGTCAGGAAAATGAATTTGTAGTGAAAGTTCCATCGTCCTCTTTTCTGTTTTGTGTTTCCTTCTGACGAAAACTATCGACAAAAATATGTTATATCATTATAGGACTGAGAGCTGGTGACAGATGGGACTCTCCAATTTTATACCGCATGCCTTTTTGAGGGCTGATAATTCATCCCTTGATAACAAAGATAAAAATGTTATTGACCGATACACGCTTTTTGGTCAAAATACAAATTCCAACATTTTTTTTTTTATAATGTTCATCTTGCATTATGACTGCAATCGTCTGTACCGGAGGAGAGCTTTACTCAAAACATTTTTTGAATTTTCCGCATAAGTACAAAACAACTGAACATAGAATGTTAGAATTCAGTATTCTATTCTTATTCAGTATATCCTATTTTTATTGAGATAGACTGAGCCGGAAGTGCACTTTACTTGACAATCTTTCAGAATTTTTCGCATAAATTCGAAACGATTGGCTGTGGAGTATATTGTAATTTAGTATTTTAGTCTGACGTGATTACCTATAATCCGTGAGACAGCGCATAAATTTTTTGTTGATTACCGCTCACTTGAAACTTTGTGAGTGGATTCATTGTGATGAGTCCGACAACTTTTTCATTTGGCAAAATTCTAGATTTGGGGGCGTTTGCCCGCGAGGGCTAATTAATTTAAAGAATATTACCGTGATACTGATCTTTACACTAATCGAAAGATTTTTTGATAATAAAATGAAGGAAAAATATTGTCCGACATGAATATTGAGGATACCGGTGAGTCCGACTTGTCATAAGTACCAACATACTTACCATTAGTACCAACATACTTATGACAAGTGCGGCTTGTCGGATTCACCGGTAGCCTCAATATTCATGTCGGACAATATTTTTCCTTCATTTTATTATCAAAAAATCTTTCGATTAGTGTACAGATCAGTATTACAGCAATATTCTTTCAATTAATTGGCCCTCGCTGGAAAACGCCCCCAAATCTAGAATTTTGCCAAATGAAAAAGTTGTCGGACTCATCACAATGAAGCCACTCACAAAGTTTCAAATGAGCGGTAATCAACAAAAAATTTAGGCGCTGTCTCACGGACTACTACTATTCTCATAGCAATAGACTAAAGCGGAAGTGCACTTTAGTTGCATTTTTTTTCAATTTTGCTCATGAATTCTTAATTGTTAACCGTAGAATCTTGGAAATCAGTATTCAGGAATGTTGTAGTATAAAAATGATGACCTACTGTTTTCATAGCATCCGGCTGGGCCGAAAGTGCACTTTACTTGACAGATTTTCAGATTGGGCGTGGAACGATGGATTTTTGTGTTCAATTATCGTATTATTTATGCAAAAGATATATGCAATGATGTACAAGTGAGTCACGTGATCTGCACGTCAGATTTTTCCATTTTTTTTCTCCGCGACAACATTTTACATGCCTTAATAAAGTGAAATAGCTGAAATTAATATAAAGCCTAGTACTAAAAGGCATGTAATTCGTAACAGATTATAAAAGCTTGCACAGTCTCGTGAACTCATAAGAATAGAAGTTTCAGTCATAAAACTTTTGTAAAAAATTTGACACACCCTCCGTTGTCATAAGAGTGATCTCGGCTAATTGTTTTCACATTTGTGCAGGATTTTTCAAACATATTTTTGTGCCAACGAGGGATGCATGCCAATGTTTTTTCACGAGGGTTTCATGGCTCAAACTTCAATTCTTCTCATTGACATTGCAATTTGAAAGCACGGAATTTCGATTTTTTTCTTAAGTCAACGCGATTGTGGCTGCCTTTTAATCTGTTGCAAATTGCATGCCTTTCCGTACTGGGCTTCAAATCACTCTCAACTAGTCCACGTTAGAAAGACCTATCTTTCTTATCAAGGGGTGGACTTTTTATCCTCAAAAACTGTCACCATCTCCAGGTTTATTAAATTGTTGGATCGTAGATGAACCATTCTGCCAAATTAAAGTTATCCTGTTGTACTGATCTCTGAATTTCAGAATCTGGAATCGAAATGAAATCAAGCATTCTATGCTCTTGGCCATTTCCCTCTTATCCAATATCTAAGGATACTTGTATTTGATGGCTTCAATGCATCAAACTACACAGTACTATTTGCGTTAGCCACATCCAGAAATGGGTAAAAATGTTCATGTCACAATTCTACCAGTTATTGAGACTGCATTTAATCAATCAAAATAATTGTTGCTTATTGCTGTCTGATCGAAACGTGGGTGGCGGCATCGATGCAAAGAGGGTACCAAGATTGGAACTGCCTTCCTGATGATTTTGAATCTTTCACCCATGAAAGTTGATAGGTGCAGTAGGATGACCGCAGAGATAGATAGACAACTCAAACGCAATTGGAAGATGTTTCTTTGTGAAGATCGTTCTGGTGATACAACCAATTTTAACATTCCAGTTGACTCTTCTTTAAAGAACGATCTTAATGCAAGTATTCCACATAAAAAGTGAATTAATGAAATCAAACAGAAGCAGATTCAAGCTTGGAATACGTGGTTGTGATATTGAGAGTTGCTACTGTGTAACAACAGCCTTCTACATATGAAGTTGTAAGTCGACACGTCACATAGAATATAAGTATTTATCACAGCGATCTAGTCCCTCTCCTATTAAGATGAAGTGAATAAATAAATTGCTCGTAGTTTTCCATCATGAAATCTATATAGAGTCTATTCAAATTAACAGATAAAATGCTATTAACGGCTGATTAAAAGCGTCACTGAAAACGACAAAAAACCAAAATGTAATTATATTGGAATTTGGAACCATCCCCAATGGAGTAAATGCAAGATCGAATAGTGCACGTCACTGGACACTGTCCAGTGGACCATCAGTCACACGTCACATCAAAGTGGTGCAATGCCCGTCAAACGGACGCCCCTGGAGACTAGAAGAGCTAACACCAATGCTAATTCGATAGAAATGATGTGGGCAACTGTACAAAAATTTACTTTGGGATGATGAATCAATGTATTCAGACTCATAGTACATTAGAAGCTACTTTATCATCCATCGATATTAGATTTTTGGTTAATCATTATAAACTCAACACCCAGCAAGCAGTCAGCTTGCACATTCCCAGAAAATCACGTAAAATCTATCGAGATGTTTATAGCCTCAGCAATTTCTCAGACTTTCAGTCGACGATTGTCTATTACGGAATTTGTATTCTTGATTGACGTACAGCCACGTTCAAATGCAGTCGCCCACTTTGTAACCGTTGAAAATGAAGGATCAGATTCTCTTGATGTAGAATCGTATTAAATTTTTATTTCGTACTGGACTGCAAACGACAAATGCATCTTTTTGAACGCCAATGGTTCACGCTAGGCAATTGGAGCCCGCTCTGCACATTTGCCGTCCAGTTTTAAATCAAATAGGCCTTGTCAAACGAGTACACACTGTCAGTAGTTGATTTAATTATTGTTAGTCCCAATTGCACTGTCATGAAATAGCTAGTCATCGTTATTTCATGGTACATGCAGTACAATTACAATACTCTTCTCATTGATTTGAGACATCGACGTTTTCCATTATATTACCGTTGCCATGGTTTGCCGAGTTTGTAATATTGAATTTAAATACTTAATGACATCCAATTTGCAACTCTTTTGATCGTGTAATGAAACAGCGCCGAACAATTGCTACAGGCCTGCAAATTTGTTAAAAGGCAAAAGATGAAACATTTTATTCGAAAATAATGATGATGAAACACTGCTACTGTTATATTATTCTGTTGTAATTATTACAGCTGAAATAATGTTCTTTCACACTTCGGCCTTCAAAGTTGTGTCAGATTTTGTGAGTATATCTGTTGGAATAAAAATCGAGCTAAAATTGAATACATGGAGACCGCAATATGCCTCCCCATTTCCTGGCTAATTTAAACCAGCAATCTTAGATGCTTCGGAATCACAAGAACTAAATGAGTATGCCGATCACGGAATGAGATGGCATTTGTTTCTGCGGAACGCAATGCAGCTAAAGTTGGCTACGAATGATACTACCACCCTACCTTATTTGAACAAAGACTGATTGAAACTTGTTTTAAAAATGGCCGACTATAGAAAGTGATGGAAACCGATGAGATGGATATTAAGCATTGAGTAACAGAGCATTGAATTCGAATTGGAAGAGAGGAACAAGTTTGAAAAAAGATGAATAGAAGTATAGCACAGCTCACGGTAACTTTTGATTCAAGCCACAAAATAGATAACTAGATCCAATAAAAGTTGTAATATTTAAAATAAAGTCTTGCCCCATCCCTTTTCTGATGGTTCCGTAAACAACAACGTCAAACTGAGCTTTCAGTTGCTCGAATTTGTATTTCTAAACTTTTGTGTGTCATTTGAATAATTCAAGAAGATGACTTCTTCAAATACGTCTATTTTCATTAGAAAGCCAATCTTTTAATTTTGCAGTCAATAGTGTAACATAGAACAAATGTTTGGTACAACCTGAAACAAGCTGAGTAATCACTTAATACAAAATTTTTGCTCATCATAATCATTATTAATTACTTTAATTATAATTATTAATTTAACGTCATTGTTGACTTGCCAATCAAATTGGAAAACTGAATGGAAAATTACCGTAATTAATACAGCTGACTGTCATTGTAATTCATGTGAAATTAGGCTGTAAAGTGATCATGATAATTATCGTACAATAAATTTTTATTCGGAAAATTCTAGTACACAGAGTATTCGGGAAAAAAGGTGTAAAATTCAGGTGAAACAGTGCTTTGTTTTGGAGTTATACAGACTTACGGAAAATCAGTGATTAGGTGATTACGGTGAGAAAGACAAGAATTTTAATTTGGCATTTCGGAAGGAAAACATTCAAACACTCAAATTAATGCTCGCATACAAAATAAATGTCAAAAATATAAATTCCAATAGGATTATTTAATGATGACAATATAAAATTATGATATAAAAATGTCCCAAAGCTCACGCAAAAACTAATTTTGATAGAAAACATGTTTCAAATCAAAATTGATCAGTTTTTGATTGAATCATAAAGTATGCAGTACAACGGTTATATATAAAATATTACATAGAGTAAATTTTGTTGATATAATACTCAATTTTCAATGTAGGCACAAAACACTTGATGATTATGTTGCGATAGCGAGCACCATCAAATGTTTTTGTCTGATCAGCTATTTCTTTGAAGAAGAATTGTCCGATGATGCCTCAAGCTGAAATTTGCTCCAAACAATGACACGTTGTGGATGCATTTGTCTCTCAACAGTCACTCGTAGATTTTCCGAATCCTGAATGCGACAATTCTCACGATTAACGAAGATATTGAGAGTAATGCAGATTTGAAAACAGAAAAGATCAAGAAATACATCATTGTCTCAACCTTTCATGCTGTTAGAATAATCTTTCCAATGCATGAATTAGGTTACAAATGAAATACAGACAATCCTGGTGTCTCTTTGAATACGTTCTACTAGGCGATCGCAATGATTCGCTCACGACCACAGTTTTTGCCATCCCACTAACATAATGATTACTGTAGTTGATGCTTCAAGTGGAATGATGCCTGTGTTTGTCAAATATCAAATAAATTGACAATTCATGGTTAAAATCAAAAAATAAATATTCAATAAGATTAAACTTTTCAATTAATTCAAACTTCTTGGTTATTTCTGCAAAAATGAACGCAACGACCGCTTCGAAACTTTTCAATCGCAGGCGTTGTGAGCTCGAAACGATCGCGATCAATGACGTATTTATCTTGAACTCTCATGCCCAGTTGCATGAACGTTCACTAGCTAAACAGTTCCTCAAAAAAGAACAATATCAAATCGATTTTTTTATACTTGTACAAAATTTTTTCACCTTCAACAATCATACTTTTACATTAAACGATGGTTTACCAATGGGTTCCCCAATTAATGGTCTATTAGCAAACATTTTCATAGATAATTTAGAATCAATAATTTTCACTAATAATTCAGCAAAAACAACATTTTATTCTGGAAAAGATACATTGATGATATTTTATGTTTTTGGACGGGAAACGACGACGATTTGAATAATTTTCTAACACACATAAATAGCTTATCTAAAATTAAATTCAATTTAGAAACAGAAACAAATAATAAACTAAATTTTCTTGACTTAACACTAACACACTCTCAACAACAAAAAATCGAATTCAACATATACAGAAAACCTACATCCACAGACATTATTATACCACACAATTCATTCCATAATCCTAAAATCAAAGAAAGCGCTTTTAGATTCATTTTTTATAGATTACTAACCACTCCTCTTTCACCAAAAAATTTTGATACAGAATTTGACACTATCACAACCATTGGACTTAGTAACAATTACACTAAAGAATACATGAACATAATATACAATAATACCAAAAGAAACATTATCACACAAAAAATATACGAACACACTCAAATTAATACAAACTATGTCTCCATCCCATATTACAAACACATACACAACACATTAAATCGTACACTACAAAAACATAACATACAACTCACATCTAAATCACACCCAACCCTTTCAAACATTTTTATTAACAATAAACCAAAAATTCATGACACAGAACTCAGCGGTATATACAAAATTAATTGCAATGATTGTGATAGCGCCTACATTTATGACAACTAGAAAGCTTAAAACAAGATATAAAGAACATACAAAAAACAACCCGCCATCAGCCTTCGGTTCTCATCTAAAAACAGAAAATCATTCATCCACAATAGAAAACACTTCCATCCTGCACAAAGAAAGTAACTATAAAAAACTCATACTTCTAGAAAAAATGGAAATATTAAAACATATGAAACTTGAAGACGAAAGAATTTTGAACGAAATAACTATTTTTCCTGAAAATCATATTCTCAAAACTTTACCGCCTTTGATTACCCAGCGAACACCACACAACACATAACTTCCGCTAAATTTTTCAATGTATTTCATCTTCTTGATCCTGAAGCACGTATTTTCAAGTGCTCTCGTCATTTTTAAAATTTAACACATTCTGCAACAACATGATCTATTTATTTTCTGCTGCATAATCAACTAACGGTGAGCTACTTTATTGTATTATTTACTAGCATGCACTTATTCTTTATTTAAATTCAAATTTTGCACATAACCTCATTTTCTAAATTCAGCACATGGTACCATTTCTTCTGTTCTCCTTTCTCAGCATTTTCCTATATATTCATTCCTCTCCTGATTCAACATACGTTCCATATATATTTTTTTAACTTTTTTATAACATAAATTAAATTTAAACAAAACTGTCAAATAATATTTTTTCAAGAATTTATAAACAATTATATTCTTCACATATTTAAATTAAATGTATATTTCAGCTGTACGGCCTGAGGATGGATTGTATTCGAAATCGATAGCCTCAAAGCAAATTTAAAATATAAACGTATGTTTTTTCAACATTGAAATTTTTAGCTAAGCAACTGATTTGACGAATATATTCGATTCAGTTTTGAAGAACTCTTTAGTTAATGTACGTTCATGCAACCAGGCATAAGATTGCAATCGTCTTGTGGAACGATTATTGAGGCGATATGAGCGTTGTGGACGCCTAGAGGAACGTACTCCATGTCTTCTACAATCCAATTCAATTGTCATTTCATGAAGAAATATACGGATTATTTGCAAAAATTGTAGATACACATCTATTATAAATAGAATAGAGACATATTCAGAGCACCATATACGTCATTTTTAAATAGCATTCTTCAACCATCAAGAAATTGGATCATCTTCAACACAACTGCTGTTCTTGTGGTGTTCATATGAACAATGCCAATGATCTGATCAATAACATCTACCTATTTGAAGTGTGATTCTGTTAGACAGTTTAGAGTTACCATTTGATCGAATTTTTTCACTCACAGTAATATAAGTCAGACAACAGAGCTAATAATAGATTTAAAATCCGACTAGTTCATTATAGTTGTCATAATAACACTGACTTCACGGTAATTATGTAACAAATAATACCCGAATGCATTATGTATAACAAACAAGTTTCCTAGTAACAGCAAGTAACTAGAGTAATTTATGTGACAGATGTCACAATGACAGGACATACATTGCTAAAAATTTTGTTTGAAATACAACAAAAGTCGGACATTAAACATTGAAGGCACCGCGGGAGTTGAACAGACAATAATGCCTATGGTCAACGTACACACCTCGGGCCAGAGGTTCTCGGAGAGTACACTGTTGACCTCAGGCATTATTGTCCGTTTAACACCCTTGATACCTTGCTTACTAAAATAGTATCAAAGATAACCATCAGGAATGATCCAGGATGTAGGAGTAGAGTTTCGAGCTTTTCTTTCTTGAAACTGTCTTCAATTTTGCGAACTGGTCGCAAAATGGACGAAAGTTCTAAGAGAACAAAGTTCAAGATTTCATTTCTACATCCTGAATCCTTCCAGGCTACCTTTGATTCAAAATACTCTTCTAGGTACAAATTGAGCTGTATTTGAAAGTCAATATTGAAACAGTATTTTTTACGAAATGCAGGACACTGTAAAGTGACCTTTAAAGTTTAACTGTGAAACAGAATTTGATAAAATATATAAACAAAACCTGATAAGTTTCACAAAATACAAATTCAGGGGTCGGTTTTTACACCATTAACCTGAATAGGGCAGCAACCGTAGACACGTGTTTCGTCCTTATTAGGACTCTTCAGTACGGTATAGCAAGCCGCAGATAGTCGGACTTGTAGCCGCGATACTATTAAAAGTCTATTAAAGGTCACTTTACAGTGTCCTGCATTTCTTCAAACCTCGCCACCTCGGCTGTATTATGGTAGATGGCACTGCTGCAGATTAATTTCGCTACATGCCACTTACCAACTTACTTTTAATAGTATCGCGGCTACAAGTCCGACTATCTGCGGCTTGCTATACCGTACTGAAGAGTCCTAATAAGGACGAAACACGTGTCTACGGTTGCTGCCCTATTCAGGTTAATGGTGTAAAAACCGACCCCTGAATTTGTATTTTGTGAAACTTATCAGGTTTTGTTTATATATTTTATCAAATTCTGTTTCACGGTTAAACTTTAAAGGTCACTTTACAGTGTCCTGCATTTCTTCAAACTTCGCCACCTCGGCTGTATTATGGTAGATGGCACTGCTGCAGATTAATTTCGCTGCATGCCATTTACCAACTTACTTTTAATAGTATCGCGGCTACAAGTCCGACTATCTGCGGCTTGCTATACCGTACTGAAGAGTCCTAATAAGGACGAAACACGTGTCTACGGTTGCTGCCCTATTCAGGTTAATGTTGTAAAAACCGACCCCTGAATTCGTATTTTGTGAAACTTATCAGGTTTTGTTTATATATTTTATCAGTATTTTTTACCTTCTCATGGTAGAGTTTTCAATTTCAAAACATGCTTGATAGTACAGTCATTTGGTTCTTAGAAAATCTGACGTGAATATCATGTGACTTACTTGTACATCATTTGATATATACAAATTTATTCAATGAAATTTTCTGTCACTTCAGATTATAATTAATATAATTTCAACAATATTTTGGCATGTACAATGTCAAACAAAATCAAAAAATTGACAACAGATTATCATTGCCTACCTTACCATTTCAATTGAACTGATTGTTCTATACGACAAATTCTGAATGTATGTTGTACATATAAACTGCACTTCTGGTTCAGCCAATAGATACAAAAATAGTTGATAGCTATTTTGATGCTACAACAAGCTCAAACACTAAATCTCAATATGCTTTGGCTGATAATTCTAGATTTATGAAAAAAATTGAGAAAAATTTTCAAGTAAAGCACACTTCTCGCTTGGTCGAAAAATAGCATATGACCATTCTGATACATCATGAAGTTCAAATACTGAATTTCAGCATTCTACGGTTGATCATTCTGGATTTATTAGAGAAATTCGAAAAAAGTTTCAAGTAAAGTGTACTTCTAGTACAGACGATTGAAATCATAATGCGAGGTGCACAACTAGACCTTATACCAATCTTAGATACAAAATTTCAACCTTATACGTTCAGCCAGTTTTGAAATTTGCGAGTTACGCACGAATGCGCGAACAAACATACGTACCGACATCAAGCCGAAAATAGTCATGGATTCAGGGATGCTCAAAACGAACATTTCCATCAAAATCTTGATAGGTGAATTTTGTTGGTTTCACAATACTTTCTTGTACTCAATACATGATAACTTTTGTTCGTCGCTTGTATTCTCTTGTTTATTTCCTGTTCTATACTCCCTTTATTATTCAGGATTGCTCCGAGGTACGAGAACGTTTCCTCTTGTTCTATTTTTTTTCGTTTAACGTAATGTTTGTAGCTATATCTTCCTTCAAAATCACCATCGTTTTTGTTTTTTCTGCATTTATTGTCATTTTATGTTCCTTCAATTCCTCATTCCATAAGTTCAGATTAAATTGCAAATCGCTTTGCTTTTTGCTATAATCGTAAGATCATCTGCAAAAACACATTCAGATATTGTTGTTCTCATTAGGTTGTAGTAGCCTATTTTCATCTTTTTTGTATTGTCCTTTATGTTTTTCAAGATATCATCCATTCAAATAATGAATAATAGTGGGCTTAGGGCTTCTCCCTTTCTTAGATCTTGTGACGTGTTAAATTCTTCTGAAACTTGTCTTTCGGTTTTTATGTAATTGGTTGTTCTACTATAGATGCTTTTGATTCCTTCCATAAGTTGTTCGCTGATGTTATTCTTCTCCAATATTTTCTACAATTGTTTTCTTATAACCCTATTGAAAGCCTTTTACGAATCAACAAAAGTAATGAAGAATCTACTATCTTGTCTCTTAGTTTTCTCAATTAGTTTTCTAATAGTGAAAATGTGATCTTGAGCTGAGTGCCCTTTCCTAAAACCACTTTGTGGGCTCTCCATTGAATTTTCCACTTCTTTCCTAAGTCTATTCTCTAGTATCCCCTCGTAAATTTTGGCGGCTGTGCATATAACAATGATATTCCTCTGTAATTGTTGCAGTTTCTGTTGTCTCCTTTTTTTAGTACAGGAAATATTTCTGCCTTGAGTATTTTCTTCATTTTCCATATTCTGTTAATCATTTCTTGAAGAATTTGTTCTCCTGCTTAACCCATATATTTTAGTTGTTCTGGTTTTAATATGTCATGTCCTGAAGCTTTTCCATTTTTCAGTTTTCTAAGTGCTAATTATATATCTTCTTGTGTTAAATCCTCCGCTTTTTGTTTCTATTGTTCTTGGCTTGATTATTCTTTCCCTCTTTGTTTCATTTGTATCTTGGTCTCCTTCCAATAACTTTTCGAAGTGCTCTTTCCATTTTTTCATTATTTCATTGTCATCCTTTATTATTTTTCCTTGATCATCATGTAATTGTTGCAGTATCACTTAATTTTTCTTGTTGCAATTTCTAGGTATTTTGTAGAACAGTTTTTGGTTTTCCCTGAAGTTTTCTTCCATCTTGTTCCCGAATTCGTTCCAATTTTTAGACTTGGAACTTTTCATAGTCTCTTTTACTTTTTTCCTTCTAAGTTTCATAATCTTCATAATCTTGTGGACTCCTCGTGTTGAGGTATCTCTTCCATTTTCTGTTTTTCTTTTTTACTTCTTCTTTTACCTCGTCATTCCACCATTGAATTTGCTTGCCATTTTGTGTGACTTGGATTGTTCCGCAACTATTCTTTGTTGCTTCTGTTATTATGTGTTTAAAACTACTCCACATTTCCTCTATATTCTCCGTATTCGGTTTTGGCGTGTTATTTATTGATTCTTCAATAGTATTTCGATACAGTCTTCTAGTTTCCGTTTCCTTGAGTTAAAAACTATCTAACAATAAATATTTCACTTTGCGTTGAAAACCCGGCTTACTATGACTCGTCCTCTGCAGTTATCAAGAAATGCGTTGCCTTTGTATCGGGCGCTTTTCTCTTCCTTCGTAGTGTCGTTTGCATTTATAGAGCCATGGTTTCTAATGAAATAAACTGTTTTATTTGTGCTGATCCATTGCATGAAGTGCAAGAGAAAGGATGGGGGGCTTTTTTTAAGTCAAGTATTAAAAGAATGGACAACAAGGGTAAACTCTTGGGGGGATTGAGGTGGTTCACGATGTATGTTGAAAATGATATAATAATGAAGAGTTGATCGCTGCATCTTTGCGTAGAGGAAGCTATGTCACGACTTCTCATCCACAACTGCGATCTAGGCGCCTGACAACACTTTACGACGCTCGTACCCCAAAAATATAGATTTTGCGAAGAAACGATTATCACAGAATTTATAGGAAATTTTCTATTATTTCATTTTGTAGATGAATGTTTTTATCGTGAAATAAGTTGGAAAGGAGATATTGTCAAAATACTGCTTTTAGGCGCCATTTTTTCAATATAGAGGTGCGAGCGGCAAAGATACGAGGTGACAAAGTTGAAATTTGGAAGAGACACATCGAAATCTATAAAATTACCCGTCTTCAAAACTCCCAGAAAACTTTCCAGGTACAATTACCAAATGAATGTACTACAACGATAAACCTGGCAGACTTCTTGTTAGAAGCTTCGTCGTAAGCTATTTGTTCATCCAAAATGATTTTTTTCCAAAAAAATTGTGATTTCAGCAAACTTCAGATACCCTTTTGATCTACTTTCAAGAGAAACTGAACATTTAGTATCAATATTGTATGTACGACACGATCAAACTTAGTAGTCTTTTCTATTCTATAATCTGGCACTGAAAATCGGCTGTGGTCACACAGTACTGTCTCGATTATGAATTTTATGACCAATTTCATTGCTAAATAAAACATATTTATTAAAAAATGAGTTCTGAAAAACTTTTCCCTTCATTAATTTCATTGCTGTTTCATAAATTTGCAATTGATTGCTTTTTTCAAAGTGACAGCTGTCATTCGTACGCGTTCTCAAGTCTATCATGCTTCCAAATGGACAGACCGACTTTTTTCAGAATAAGTATCTTAAAGTGTTAAAAAATCACAACAACAATACTCCCTCTATCATAAATAAGTCGAGGAAGTAAGAATTGTAAGCTTAGCTCGTTCAAAACAAATGTTTCTTATTCTCGGGGTTTGTGTTATTCTTAAAACTTCTCGAATCATCCTCATTAAGTTCATTTGGTTGTTTTAGTGATACTGCTTTGCTATTTTGAGTTTTGCTTGACCAAACACATAAATCGTCCTAACTAACTTTTCAGGCTTAAGAAACAAAAACCTTCATGTACAAAATCGATCTAATACGGCCCTAGTAATCCGGAAAGTGTGTGGAGTATGCATTAACTGCAACATGCAGTGTACAATGAGTTTCATGCACTTTGCGTTACATCCTGCAGCTGCTAAGCTCCGATATTGGCCCATCGATTGCAGGCATTAGCTCCGGAGATGATAAGATTGATAATAGGCCTCTTACTTGATTAGGATTATCGAGTTTCATCCACGAGGCAGCAGAAGGGATGCACATGAAATTACTAACTTCACACATTCTTTTTCCTATTAATTACCTGAACTCTTCAGGTTATATATCGCGTGGAACTTGACGGATTATAATTATTATTCCAGAAATTCTCTCGCTATGCTGATTTGTAATTCAAGTTCATCTATTCATATACTTATACTCAACACCCGCGTGCTAATTTAAATCTTAATATCGAGGGCGAAACTAATTATCATTTAATGATTAATCCGCTTACTTATAAATTGAACTGCTGATCGATAATTATTCACTTCGCGACCTAATTTTCAACGTAATTACTAATTCATTAATATTCATCAAGAAAACAATGACTTGTGATTTCCAACAAATAACTAATTTCACGACAAGATTTTTTCTAGAAAAAGGTTACAGTATTTACCTATACATCAAGATTTATTAGTTGTCAACTGATATCAAAAGAATATTATAAATAGGTACTCAATAATAAAATTACTGATGGATCATTTTCTAGTTTCCTGACATTTCGTCACATAACATCTGCAATTGAAACAGTAGCACAATCATTCGAATGCTCCTTTTCTTATAAGAAAGACAGTTGGCATGGATGGCGTTTGACGAAGGACTCGTAAAGGATCTCAGTTCAATATGTGCTTGTACCTATCATGGCTACGTCACGCGCTCAATCCACTGCTCACTTCGATATCTTGCACTATAAAGCCGATGAAGTGAGAAGTTCTGTCTTTTTAATATAAAATGAAATACAGAAGCGTTGTAAAATGGACACGTTGAACGAAACAGCTGTGATATTTGGGAGTCTACATATATCTAATAGGAAAATGAAGATATGGACACATTTGGAGTGAAAAAAAATTGTGTGACGCAAGTTGAGTGAGATTCGTATCGCTGTTTGATAAACCGATTATTATTCAATAGCAAAGAATCACTTTAGGAATAGCTTTGTTAATAATTTCTTGCGTTAAGACAGCACAAGCTGTCATTTGTATGGATGAAATTTAGCCAGTTCTAGTGATAGTTGTAATTCCCAAACAAAACCGAAAGAATAATTCATTTTACATCCCCTAAAAAATGCTGGCACTAAAACCACCATTTAAAAATCTCGTACACATTTCGTATTTCCCACCATGGTTTCCCTTGTCCTCGATGATACAACCCGCACAAAACAATTGCCGGTCGAATGTAATAGAGCACTCAGTGTGTGATTACATTATTTATGAGGTGCCGCTCGCGATGAGCCTCTTGTTTCATGGCAGGCGGCTGTAGTCTACCAGGGGGTTCGGGAAAGAGCACACCTGGCGTCGAGATCCGGTACTAGTAGCAACCCCCTGCTAAGCCGTGTCGCGAAACGCACTCAGCGCGGAATGATGCATACTGAGAAGAGTTTTTCAACGTTAAGCTTGAATCTTCAATGCACTTATAAACAAATACATATTTAACAAGAAAATAGTGATGTTACCAAAACAAAATACAAATCAGAAAAGAAAGTCATCATACATTCCTAGAATCAATTTTCATTTCATTTATAACATTCATATTTGAAAACTCTTGAACACAATAAAAATGCTTATTTAGAATGGGAAAGTCCAACGAGAAAATAATTGCATAATCTATTCAAATCACTCGCTGTTGAAATTAATGTCCAATTTTTGTCATTTTCATTCTGCAAAAGAACTGATGAGTAGGTATTCTACCGCAAATGGAAATGAAAAAGGAAATTGCAGAGCAAGAATTAATTTAACTTACGCCTCGAATGGGGTGAAATATTACAGAAAGTTGCTAGGGTTTCATGTTTTGAAAAATTGAACGTGTTAGAAGTTTCTTCCATATGAAAGAAAAGTTTACCTGTTTTGAAACAATAGTTTCTTATCTAGAACTTCATCTAAGATTGTTCCTTTTCCCTTTTTTGCTCAACGGAGTACAATTTGTTCCTTTCCCTACTGGAGGAAATAGTTATCTGATACAAATATTCAGATTAAATGTTCTTATTAACTTCAGCAAAGTTTTATATTGGATGTAGAGACTTTTAAGCATTAATTAGTTGAACGATTCAATTAGATATCTGTGCAATGTTCATTCACAGGAAATTTCTTCAGGACATAAAAACATCGTCTATACGGTATTGAACAATAGACAATCGAAGTTCAAACTGTGAGCATTTTAAAAGAATCCAAACGGTTTTGTGTGCCAATTTATAACTATGGTTGTAACTTGGGTCTACCACTTTATGCCAACAATACACAGATGGTTCTGCATTAAAAGAAGCGAAGTCGATTCCATCTGCCGGAAAGATCAAGGCCAGTGTTCTATGAGGTGTAAAAGGATTTAACACATTAATTGGGAGACTATCTACATCAAACACCATAATTGGCTTCCGCTGTAGGCTTCCAGAATTGATTTTTGGACATAGAAGACCTATCGGAAAGGGCACTCCTTGTCGGTGCTTTTGATCTACATCACTCTGTTCTTCTGACTTTGGACATTTAAATCTGTTCGCAGACTAAAGTAGGTGGCAGAATGGTGGCAGAATGGTTATTGAATTACATTTCATTTTAAGAAAATAGCAATTGATAGCAGTCCCTATCAATTAGTTAATAATTAAGCGCACCGCATGCACGTGGAGTGCAAAGAACGTTCAGAACACTGGGATACAAAACATTTTGCGACGAACATCAATGAGTTTGCGTGAGAGTGAACATCTCAATTTGTTTACCTACAATCGAGCTTCTTCGTCTGATGGTCGCTTCTGGTAGGTATTCTATGCTTTAGATATGGCGTCATTCATTTCATTGACTAATTATCTAATAAGAACTTCAACTCAAAATCCAAGAAGGCGGTCGTCCGGATGAGGACTTCATCCTTATAATGATCCTTAACATGAGTATCAAGAACTGTAAAATCAAAACAGCTCAGAGAAACAGATTGAACAGTTCAAAAGACGGATCAAACTACTTCCAATTAGCTTCAGGAACGACTATAAACACCACAAAAAACAAGTTAGGAGCAGGAATAAGAACAAATATCTCGTTGAGAGCTTCAGGAACAAGTTAACAGCTTTAGAACTGGTTATCAAAACCTGTTTTAAAGATGGTTATCTATGTTCAAAATCCGTTTTATTTGTAGCTTAAGCTGTCTGATCTACTTAAGAAAGATATAAACACCTTCGGGAATTGGTGCATGAGAATTGATGTCGTATCTTAAGTAGCTGTAATTCATACCTTCAAACTGGGCACAACAACCTGCGATAACCCGTTCAGTTCACAGGTATAAACTATACCTGGAGTCTTGCGTAACTTAAAATAGTGGCTTTGTCTTCAACCGGCGCGGCGGTGCTTCGTACATAAACTTACAGACAGGCTTCGCCCGCTCTGATCAGGCTCGACGTAGAATCTTACGTAATTTAAAACGAACGTAAAACTTGTAATGGTTGTTTTGTGTTCAACCGGCAACAAATATTTTGTAAATTAGGAACGACATTTATAATACTTTGAAGAATTAGCGCCCAATTCACTTGCAATGTCGAGTATAGGTTAAACAGCTTCAGAAGGTTTTTATACCTGTTCAATAGCTCTTAAAGCCTATTCAGAATCCATTGTAGTTTGACTTGTTTCTGTAGTTGTTTAATTTGCTCCCAAAGTAATACATGTGTTGTTTAAGCTGTTCAGTTTGCTTTATTGTGAGCTGTTTTGATTAAAAATAATATAAATCAAGCCTTTATGTGATATGGGTGTGGTAGTAAAGCGCTGTTACCCATCATTAAACTACTGGTACTCTAATTTTTTGTGGAGAATACGCCACAGAAAATATTATCACTCAGTGAGAATTTTACTGACTTTTTGTCAGTCGATAGGATTCGACCCTACTATCTCCGAATTACAAAGCCTGCATATTTGCACTGAGCTATGAATATTGAATAGAAGGACTCATTTCTGCATTAATTCAATCTGTTTTTGAATTGAATCACTGGAATCCTCATCCGTACGGCAATTATCTTGAATTTTGAGCCAGAACTCTCACTAGATAACTACTTTAACAAAAAATGTAAAGAAAAGAACATTGAGCTCAAAAGGGAATACTTTGAGGAAAAATTACATTTTCTTCTCGAAATAAGATTAATACGGACTTCATTTAATATCCAACCAGCAATTATTTTCATGAACTTAAATAAATATGTTTTATTGGGTATAAGTTCTGTAATTTATTAGAAACACAACGTTTCAACAGCAAAGTGCTGCCTTTTTCAAGTGAAAAGAAATATAAATATAAATAAACAAAATTGTCAAGACAACAAAAATAAAAGTACAAATCATAACTAGATTAGTTTAAAATATATTAACTCCTAGGATCGTAGAGCTCTGCCTGTAATTGATGATTCAATATTCACAGGTCTTCAGGAGATAATAATGAAGGTCTAAATAGGGAAATTGTCAACTCCTTGTGGTTCTAGGTCAATCTGGCTCTACTCTTTTTGGTTTGGCGCATAACTGAACCATCCACAGATCTTCAGGAGGTGGTGATGAAGTAACTCTTGCAAGTAGATTCGTAGATAAAAATAACTTGAAATTATAAGCAAATGATTGGTAGCCATGATCGATTAAGTTCATAACCAGTATTCAAATTCAAATTATTCGGTGATTTTTTAATTTCAATTGCTTCTCTTATAAGCCTCTTGAACCAATTGTTCTCTTTAGCCAGAAACTTCGTATTCTTGAAGTCAATGCCATGTAATTCTTGAATAGCATGCTCAGCCACAGCAGATTTTTCTGGATAGTTCAATCTTATATGACGAGAATGCTCTTTCAATCTTGTTTCCACAGTCCTCTTGGTTTGTCCAATATATACTTTGCCCCATTGACAAGGAATCTTGTATATACCTGGATACCGTAGAGGAAATCTGTCTTTAACATTACCAATAAGATTTCGAATTTTTAAACTGGAAGTGTATGAAATTTTAATGTCATATTTATGTAAAAGCCTTCCAATTTTACCTGTTATATTGGCTACGTAAGGTAACGTAACAAAGTTTTTCTTATTATTTGGATCTTGAACAGGTGGCGTAAAATTCTTCTGTCTAAGTGCTTTCTTAATCTATGTGTTCTATTATATCCATTCTTCAAGAAAACATCATCCAAAAATTTGATTTCATCAGATAGTTTACTTGGATGACATAATGAAGAGACTCTCTGATATAAATTTTTAATAGTACAAAATTTCTAAGCGAGATGATGATTGGATGAGTGATGTAAATATTGATTTGTATGGATTGGCTTCCTATATACAGAATGGATAAGTTTGCCATTACCTTGTTTCTCCAGGTAAACGTCCAGAAAAGGAAGACAGTTATTTTCTTCAACCTCAATACTGAATTTAATGTTCCTATGTTGCATGTTAAGATGATTAAAAAAAAAACATTCAATTCATCTCTACCATGAGGCCAAACAGCAAAGACATCATCAACGTAACGAAGCCAGACAGTAGGTTTCTTCATAGCAATGTTTAAAGCTTTTTGTTCAAAATTCTCCATGTAAAAATTAGTGATAGAAGGAGAAATAGGGGAGCCCATGGCGACACCATCAATTTGCTTGTAGAATTACCATTAAAGATGAAGAAACAAGAAGTCAAACAATGTTTAAAAAGCTTGACAATATCAGATGTAAAATGATCTTCTAATAATTTCAGAGTATCGATGATAGGTACTTTCGTGAATAAAGATGAAACGTCAAAACTGACAGGTAAATCATTATCTGTCAATGTCATATCACTAATCAAATCAACAAAATGTCGGGAATCCTTGACATATGATGTAGTATGACCAATCATCGGCTTCAACAAACTATCCAAATATTTTGCTAATCCATATGTTGTTGAGCCTATTGAATTGACAATAGGTCTTAGAGGAACATCCTTTTTATGAATTTTCGGAAGACCATAAAACTTGGAAATGACAGGAAACGTTGTGTTTCTAATAAATTACAGAACTTATACCCAATAAAACATATTTATTTATAAAATGAGTTCTGAAAAGTTTTTTCCTTCATGAACTTAATTTATTTTCGAGCTGTAAATATCAATCATAATCTATTTTTCTTCATACAGGCCATCCACGCAATCTTTCACCCTCAATTTCACCCCCATATATCTTTTTTGAAAATTTTTCATCCGGCTTACGTTCCAAATGCCTAAATCAATTGATATTTTTCGCGTTTGATCTCCTCAGGTGTATCCACAAACACCTCCCAAGAAACTATTTCTAACAGCAGTCACTTTTCGTTTGATTCTCTGCATCCACGACCAGCATCACTACCATGAATGTTATTAGTGTTGGTACATATACAAGTACTCTGTTGTACACACTCATCGTGCAAAAGTTCTCTTCCATCATTCAACCTAAATACCTAAATAAACACACTCATTCAAATCTTCTTTATTTTACACAACATGTACACTATTTAGGCCATTAAAAAAAAAATATCGAAAAGACATGCCACAACTCCATTACATAGCAATATTTTAGTTGAGTGTAAAAAGTTTAAAAACACTAATATACATTCAAATAGTTTATTTGAATAATCGCTTTTCTTTCGTGTTGAACATGCTATTTTCTTGTATACTTGATGGAAAACTTGAGTGGAAGACGCCAAGAATAGAAATATTTTTCTACAGAAATACTAATCAAGGTTGTGTTCTTGCAAAAACTTAGTAACTGCTTTGACAACTGCTAAGCAAAAGCATAGTAACAAATAAACAATATTAAAAATTAAGTTGTTAGAAGCTAAAGATTCTTGCGGAATTCTGGATGCAGCTAAAAAAGCGACTTTACATTTGTATCCGGCGAAATCGAGAGAATTTTTGTTTTCTCATATGTTTAAGCTGTGATTTTCTTCTAATTAAAGCAAAGTTGTCATTTGAGTGCGTATCATAGTGCGTTCTTTGTTTGTTAATTTTTATTGCTAATTAGTAAAGTGTTGCTAATTGGTAAAATGGCACTTTTCTTTACTGATTTCTACATATTAAACCTGATATTTTCATCAAGTGTACAAAAAAAACTTGTAATTACTGAAATGTAACTATCACACTATACTATAACTCTACTTTATTTATTTACACGTCAATATTTATTTATTTGCACTAGCAATACTTATATTCACACTTTAACAACTTGGATAATCTATTTTCATATGTTAACTCAATGTGTGTACAACCAAGACTGCTTTCGTTATTCTTGGGTTGTCTATTTTATATCCTGTACACTTTCTGGAATTTTCTGGCAAACGATTAGAAAAAAGCGAGAATTTCATGCGTAAATTACTAGAAACTTGCAGAATACAACTATATTCGCCTTTAATTCTTGATGTAGAGTTTTTCTACAATAATTTGAGAGCTCACAAAGCAGATGACTCATTTATAAGCTTACATTCGTTACAATACCAACGCCCATTTTCATATTCGACTTTAAGTCTACTTTAACACTTTAAGTTAAAGTTAAAATTAAATTCGTTTTCATAATGTGACTTTAGGATTTTAACATGACTTTAAAGTAAAGTGGCATCTGACATCACTTTAAATAAACTTTAAGACTTTACTTTTTGTAATCTTCTAGAATGAATATATTTTCATCATCTTTATCCGACAGTGATTCCGAAAATGAATATTATGTAATAAGAAAACTAAAAATATACAAAAATCCGGTAAACAGTTGTGATTTATGAAGTGATCAAAAATTCTATCAAAGATTTAGATTAAGTAAAGCTCCTGTTTCCGTATTATTAGATAATATATGTGGAAGAGTTAATAATAATAGACAAGCTAATTCCTTATAACTATTTGATATGAAATGTTTTAAATTTATAATTTTACACAGAGGAGATGCTATACCACCATTAACAAAAATTTCGTAAACGCTTACGATCTTTGCAACTGGAAACGTAATTATGTCTACCTCTGACTTCTTTGGAGTATCAGGAAGTAGAATAATAAAAAGTGTTAGTACTGCCATTACACTTCTTGTTTTCGATTCTACTATTTTCTTGAACTTGAAAATAATCTCAATGAGGACCAATTCTTCCTCTTTCGAAAATCGGTTCTTCTAAATATTTCTCTATTGCTTATATTTTATAATAAATGATAATACGAAATAACTAATTGCTGTCATAATAAATACCGCACAATTTTTTGGTTATATCTAGGTTATATCACACTTCCATGTGTGCCAACCTATTCAAAATATCTTAAAATTTACTTTAACTAAAGTAACTAATATGAAAACCGCCAACTTTAAAGTAAGAATAAAGTCTTAAAGTCACTTGAGTAAAAGTTGAAAAGTGAATGCGATTATGAAAACGGGCGTAAGTCAATCATTCAATTTACTTTAAGTACGGAGAGTAGTTGCACTCCCTTCATACAACACACGAATCTTTTGAAAAATAATATTTTACCATCATGTCTAGAGCTTTCTCTTTTAGTCCAGGAGCCGACCGCACCTTATGTATTATTGTATATGAATCGATCAGTGTCGATAAGAAGGCCAATTCTGGTCAAGTTTTTCGATGCAACTTCCCTGATACAACTTACGATTGAAACTAGTACCAATCGATAGTGAAGGTCAAGTACTTTGAGGAAAACCAGGATGCCACCCTCCGTCCTGTCTAGAGGAACAGCAGCCACCCCTAAGTGTAACTGATTTTTGCTTTAAACCGAATGAGCTCATGACTCCTGATCACGAAAACACCAAGGTACAACTTTTCTATCTGTCCGAGAGATTACCAGGTCTCATGTCTTAGTTTCGAACTCAACTGGACTTCTCTCATCAATGTACGATTATTTTTACTAATTGTAGCTTGAGTATTCCTGAACACGAGAATACCACCCTGTCTGGGTAGGCCGCAGCCACTCTTAAAGTCTATCCGACTTTAGGTCCCAATTTCTAATTTAGCTGTACTTCTCACATCAAATGTACGATTATTCTTCAGAAATTGTAGCTCGGGCCTTTCCGAACACAAGGAAACCGAAGTGCTGCCTCTCGCCCTGTCTGGGAGAGCGGCAGTAACTCCTAAGTGTAACGCATTTTCGTACTTGACTTCTCTCATTGAGCTCATGATTTTCTCAATTTGAAGCATAAACCTCTCTAAACAAGAAAGAACCGTGGTATCTTCGATGAGAGAAGTACAGCTATGTTCGGAATTGGGATCTAAAACTCGGATAGACTTCAAGAGTGGCTGCCGCCCTCCCGGACAAGGTGGAAGGCAACATTTCGGTATTCTCGTGTTCAGGAAGACTCAAGCTGTAATTAGAAGAAATAATCGTACATTGATGAGAAAAGCACAGCTGCGTTCGAAATTACCTTGGTTTTCTCGTGGCCAGTAAGGTTTCAGCTTCAATTCAAAAAAAATTAACGTGAGCTCGATCAGAGAAGGTCAACCCGAAAACGGGTCACAATTGGGGGTAACTGCCGTCCTGGACAGGACAGAGGGTGGCATCCTGGTTTTTCTTGGAGCACTTGATCTTCATTATCGATTGGTACTATTTTCAGGACTCTGCATTTATAAAGTCTGGTATTCTATTGACCATTAAATACCCGATCAATTCATATGCAATTTGGCCGTAAGTCCGATCAGGGAACACGTTTGTCGTCGGGGCGAATGGGTATTGTGGTTGGTTTGTGTCATGGAGTTCATATAAAAATTTAGCCCCCCTGTTGTCATACATTGCACAAAATAGGAGTAATTCTTTGTAAAAAGACGTTTGAATTTTCATTTTGCCGTTTATTGGGGAGTCCCATTTGTTACTTCCAATATGAATATATTTTGAAACTACTATATTATGAGATACATTTGCAAAGTTTATTCGTGGGAGGAGAACAAACAACATTTTGCAATTAATTAGTACATTAATCAATCTAAAGGCTTCAATATATTCAGCTGATTGAAAAATGATATTTGATTACATCAGGAGAATCATACAGCCAGGGTAAATATTTTGTTGAAATGCTTCTATCGCTTGGATTATTATTATATGAGTACAATAAATATTGCTGTATAATTATGAATATTATTTTATTTCTTAAATAATCATATGTCTCTGGGTGTATAAATGTAAAGTGCAAAGCGTTAAATAGTACTGTGAAGGAGTAAAGTAGAAAAAAAAGATGCATGCGCGTGTTTTTTCAGGCAACGCAAGGCCACCTTTTCTCTTGTAGCATTCTACACGGCTGATCATCATGAATTGTCGATGGTTCATCTACTAGTGACAAATCTTTTTTGATCACATGGTCAACGTTTTTTCGTTCTTCTATGTCATTCCATTTAGTTATTGTGTGTATGTGTGTGTGTGTCTGACTTCTGAAGTATAATTTTTATATATACCTGATAAGTTTCAAGTTTTGAGAACGATCCTAACATTTCTTATATTAAATTCATAACAAAGTTAGAATTTATATCTTAGTAACTTTAATCTCCGTTAAGATCCAGCGATTTGAAGCCCAACTTTTGATCGCAAATATCTCATAATTGTTCTGGAAGACTGGAGACTGGGACGTTATCTGCAGGTATATTACGGAGACTTATCTCCGGGTATTAAGAACTTTATATCCGAATCAGCATTTTCTAATTTTCCACAGTTTAACGCATAAATTTACTTATTAAAAAAATAATTCAAAATTTCAGTCACTTCAAACTTTTAATTGAAGCAATGGAAAGTGTACCGTCAATGCTGAAGGAAATTACTTTCCCGAGAAAGAAATTTTAATTGGCGGTGAAAAATTTGAAACTTTTCATTGTTTCTTATTGACGTGCAATTCAAGCGACAAATTGGAGAATTTTTTTCCGAATTAGTTCACTCCATACAACATAAAAAGTTTTGTATCTGGAAATAACGACAAGAGAAGAATACCATTTCTTTGTGCAGAAAACCAAACGAAAATCTGACAAATATCCAATAGTAATTTTGCAAATACTCTTCAAAATATTGTCCACTCAAACTTTGATCCAATTTTCAGAAATCTGAAGGAGTGAGCAAAAAAGTACTTGCGGCATTCCAACATTATTTTTCAGTTTGTGCTTAGGCATTTTCAAACGCCCAAATGAAAAATGTGAATCTCGAATACTTTATAAATACAGCGTCATCACATTTTCATATTGTCCTCTCCCATGCAATTGTAATATGCATTCCACGTTAATGACAAACTCTCCGCATTCATTTGAAATACAGGTGGTTGAAGCCGCTATATTGAAAACAAAAAACCGTCTTGTTCATCGTCGTGTTGCCATAGAGATGTCTTTATTGTAGTATGCAATATTTAAAAGCCTGGATGAGTATTGCAAGAGACGACGTTGCCAAGTGTCCACTTTTGATGACACAGACAGCGTAATGGAAACGTAGTATGCGCGGATTTTTAACGTGGCGGCGTAAGCCAGGTTTTATTGCATCCGCACTCCGCATTTCAACCAGTATAAATGTGTAATTACATGCTGAAGTGGACCTATATATCTGGGTAATTGTTTCCAGCCCTTTTACATGCTGTGTCTGTGCATAATCACACACATTATTCTCTACATATTTATTTGGTAATTTTCGATGCGTCTGCACAGTTTTTGCTCGAAATTTTTGCTATAGAACATAGGGAATTTGTTGTTTGCTTGATATTTGTCAAAATATGAAAGTAAAGAGCCGTAGAAGGAGGCTAAATTTGATATTTACAGTGAGTCATCAGCGCAACGCTTGTTAGTGATTCGTTTATTTCCATGGAACCAAATAGTAATTGGTCAGAAACATGCATCATCCTAGAAACGCATGTTTCGCTCACTGACGTTTCGCAAGAAAACTACTGACAATACCAGCTCAAATGTAGTATTTTTACTTTCAAGTTGCCCAATTCTTTCCAAAAAACAAGAACAAAATGTTTTGTTGTGAGTTAAATTTAAATTCCTGGCATCCACTTATGCGTGACACAAAAAAGGACAAAAAGTCTGTCACATTAAAATCATGAAGATACCATGTAAAAAGTTATCATATTCAAGCTTATTACAGTCCCTGTTTTGTTCATTTTTAAAATGAAAGCTCTTTTTCTAGCACAAGATACATGGGTTTAGGTAAAAGCTAGCTTATGTTAATGAATTTGTTGGTAAAAAGTTGAGCTGCCACCTAATTTGCTTGTCAAAAAAATATGTTTTTCAAGTCCTCCACGCAATGCTCAAATAACAAATGAATTATTGCGTTTCCTCTTGATGTGGGCAATTATTCAGTCAACTTATTTTTCATCCCTTGTGGAATTTCACCATTCAGCACGCACATCTGAATCAAATCACATTCGAGTCCAGCTATACTCCGACTTTATTCGACAAAAAGTACATAGTCTATAAATCGAATGGGCATCATCTAGTGGAGTAAAATCAATGGAGCAGGACTTGGGACACGATGCTGTCCTTAGCCGTCTGGATCTCCCCCTCGTTAATCAGGACGCAGACCGCGCCATGTAAGCAGTCCCGGATCAAGGGATCACAATAATCCAATTCAGCGTCTATAATAATTAAATGAACCATAAAAAGAATACGAATCAAAGATCCCTTCTCGAAACGCCACAGAAATTACGGTAATCCGAAGGTAGTCGCAGTAAAATGATACTTATTGCCGGTTTGATAGAACTGATTTACGAATATTGATCTGTGCTATAAGAGTATTAGTTGCAGAAAATTCAATCGGATAGACTTGATTTATAATTTAATTCAATTTGAAAATGATAGAGAATGATGAAGAGCATTAACAATTGCTACTACCAAATTGAAACTGCAGTTAGACATAGTTCTAATTTCTCACAAATTGATGAATGATATGATATTTAATAAGACAATTAGCATTCACTTGAATCAATAACATGTATCAATTGAATTTAAGAGAAATTGGCAGATTTGCGTCGACGTCAGATACAACAGTTTATAGAAGATTTCAAACTGCGATCAATCAACAAAAAACTCCTAAACTACTTTAAAATATTTTTGCAGCCTATGTCTAATCGACATCAATTCCTCCCGAACCACTTGAATTTTTTTAAACTGCAGCCACTTGACTTTGTCTTAATCTACTTCTAACTGACAAATATTCTTTCAACCTTTATTTGATTGACAAAAATCATTTCAGCTTACATTCATTTCATATACTCCACATACTCCATATTCAATTGGCAAAAAAATTTTCAGCTCACATCCACACCACATACTTTCAGCCTTAATATATTGAAAATCTGACGTAGACATCACGTGACTTACTTATACATCATTGGATATAATTATATAATCAAACACAACATCTTATCATTTCATGGCTAGTCGGTTGCTATGGAAACAGTATGTCATCATTCTTATGCTACAACATTCCTAAATACTGATTTCCAGGATTCTACGGCTAACAAATTACGCCTTCTCCTCAAAATTAGGTTGGCATAAACCTCATTTATCATTCAACCATCAATCATCTTCTCCAAATACCTCTGTCTAAACACACCTCTTTCGCTTCATTCACATTCATTATGCAGTTCATATAAACACGTTTATTCTTCATCAAACCAACTATCATATCCATCCACCTACAAACAGGTCGTCCTCGCAGCCTTTCATCTTCAGTTTCACTAGCATACAGCTTTTCCAATGATCTTTCTCTCGGCACTCGTTTCACATGTTCAAACCAACATAACTGACTCATACCTCGTTTTTCTAATATTACATAAAAATGACTTTCGACTTTAAATTCTGTATATTTATTTGGAACTTTGACGTTTCGATCCTTTAACCAAGGATCTTCTTCAGAAAACAATGATACAAAATAAAACAAGGCAAGTAACTAGATACTAAAAATTTACAGAGTACTAGATGTGATAACGTGGATATCAAATCTAAACAAAAAGAATAAAATCCTCTGACATTCACTCAAGGCTTGAGGAACACCACATGAAAACCCCAAACAGAGGAATATGTCCTACTTGGTACAGCTCTGGACACATCCCAAATCACAAAATACACGGCATTTCAACAAGACAACGTAGCGCTACTCTTTGCTATTGGTTTGGCTCACAGCTGCAGTGTCAAATAGTCTTCAGTGTGCTTTATATTCCAAAATATGCACAGAACTACACCAACTAAAACATAGTCATTATATATTCGTGTTATTGATTACAGAAAACCAAACATTTGATAATTCAAAACCATCAGTATGGTTAGAGTTATTTGGATGTTTAAGTATCTCAATTGCTTCTCTGACCAATCTACCATGAATCGATGAGCATCTTGCGAATATTCTTGTTTCTTTAAACTTGATGTCATGCAAAAACTCGATGGCATGATCAGCTACAGAAGATTTATTTGGATGGTTTAATCTTAGACATCTTCGATGTTCAGCAATGCAAGAGTTCAAAGTTCGGCCCGTCTGTCCAACATAGACTTTTCTACAGGTACAAGGGATCTTATAAATGCTCGAAGATTGTAGGAGAATCACGTACTTTACAGGTCTCATGAACTGCTAGATTTTCAATACCGGAGCGAAAGAAACTTTTGAATTATATCTTTACAAGATCCTTCTGATCTTCTCTAAAACATTGCTCACATAAGGTAAAGAAACATAATTCTTACTCACGTTAGTATCCTCAACAGTAGTATTGATAGACTTGGGTCGAAGAGCCTTTTCAATGGAGTGATAACTGAAGCCATTCTTCTGGAAAATCACTTCTAGATTATTAGTTCCATTATCAAGTTCATCAGGATGATAAATATCATTAGCCCTTCGAAATAAGCATTTAATTGTTCCGTACTCTTGTGAAGGATGGTGATGTGAATCAGCATGAATATATTGATTCGTGTGTGTAGGCTTTCCATGAACAGTATTCAAAAGTCTACCATCATTCGTTTGTTTTAATTTGACATCAAGAAATGGTAAAGAGCCATTATCCTCGATTTCTGATGTAAATTTGATATTTTCGTGGGTATTATTCAAATGGTTCAAAGAACCATTCAAACTATCACGACCATGGAGCCAAATGGCGAAAACATCATCTACGTAATGAAGCCATAAGGATGGTTTATGATTACTAGTTTCTAATGCCTTCTCTTCAAAAAATTCCATGTAATAATTCGCAATTGATGGAGAAATGGGGTTCCCTATCGCAACGCCATCAATTTGTTTATAATAATCATTATTAAAAATGAAGAAACTGGACGTCGAACAATGGTGGAGCAATTTAATAATATCTGGGAAGAAATTCCTCTCCAAAAGTTCTAGGGTATCTTTTATTGGAACCTTCGTGAATAAAGAAGAAACATCAAATCTAACAAGGATGTCATTTTCACACAACCGTTTGCTATTAATCATTTCAATAAAATGTTTAGAATTTTCAACATTCGAGGGAGAATTATTAATTGATAGTCTCAGTAAAATATATTTAGATAATAGATAAGTTGGCGAACTGATGCAATTGACTATTGGTCTAAGAGGGACATCTTGTATATGAATCTAGGTACATGTGTGTCACTAGGAGTTGAATATTCAATAACATCCTTATCTAAAGAAGGTTCTTCAAAAAGTTTAGTGGTTTGATACTTGACCGAACTTAAGGGTTCCTGCTGACTTTCTCATATGCTGGATCATTAAGCAAATCTTCAGCCTTGCTAATATAATCTGCTTTATTGACGTCAAAATTTCAAATAAATTACAAAATTCAGAGTGAAAAATCGTTTTTATTGAATAAAATTTTGAAAAATGTATAGATTATCAATATTACATTCTTCAAACACCAATTTACCTCATATTTTACCCTTCATAAGTTAATTACGGTAAATTCTCAAAGATCATTCAAACTCATATCCACTCCACATATTTTCAATCAACGTCTTTCGACATCAATATACGTCTAAGAACTTCAAGATCTCACAACGAATAATTTGAATCCTTTGAATTCTCTCAACCTACATATGATTAATATTCTTTCAAAGTTCGTTTCAACCTATTCCTACTCAACATGCATTCAACTTACGTCTTTCAGCATAAATTTCTTCAATATACGTCCACTTGATTCAGCGTCCTCTTGATATTAATTCGACATGCCTCTAATTGACAAAAATAATTTTAACCTATGTTCAATTGACAAAAAAATCTTTCAACCTACATTCTCTTGACATATGTTACGACTCTTGACATTTATTTTTCCAGCTCACGTTTACTCGACGTATTCCTTTCAATCCACACCCAACATACATTTATTTAGTCCACGTTTCGTACAAAAAAATCCTTCCAAGCTACTTTTCAGTCTAAATTCACTCCACATACTTCCCCCTTAGGTCTTTTGATATCAATTTTTCCAATCTATCTCCATTTGAGCTAGCTTCTTCCAATTAGCATTCAGTTAATTCCTCCAATCTTTATTCAAGTGTCAAAAGGCTTTCCCACCTATGACCAATGGACAATAATTGTTGTAGCCTTCATCCATTCTTCCAACTTACAGCTCTCAGTACCACTATTTCACAAGACATACGTCTTTTCAATATACATCACCTTCACATATTTTTGTTACGTCTAGTCGACATACAACCTTTTATATGCATTTGTTGCAATAGAGGCCTTCCGACTAATACCCTTTCAACAAATATCCAATCGACTGACGTCTTGCCACCTTTCATTTAGTGATAATATAATTGAAAGAGGGGAAACGCCCAAGTGTAGAAATAAATGAAGGATGGTAAGGTTTTCAACAAATAATTGAAGAAGTCTTGTCTACACTGTTCTATTTTAGCTTAATCGCTGACCGGTTTCGATTCTTTAAAGAATCATCTTCAGAGCCGGTTAGACTACAACGAAACGAAAAAACAATCACATACAAATTTTCTGTAAATCTACAGCAATGTACAAAAATCACATAAATAAACAAATATTCAAAAATATACAAAAAATACTTACACTATACAACTACAGAAGAAAAACTACGTCGACTAGATATATAAAGGAAAAAACAACCATGTAAAAATTGTAATAAAATATGTTTCATAATGTATGAAAATTTTTTTTTATCTGGATCTGCGCCTTGCCAACTCATATTAAAGACAATAATGTTTTATTAGATTTGACACACACTTTAAACAACTACAAAAGAACAAATATTGCGACTGATAATATCAATTCAAATAATTCAGAGATTAAAACATTGAAAACCATCAAACGAAAACTAAGATTACACGACTTGATAATAACTAAAGCAGACAAAGATAATTGTGTTACAATTTTAAACAAATCTGATTATGTTGACAAAGTTGAATCATTTTTAAATGAAAATAATTTCAAATCACTTGAAAACAATCCTTTGAACGCTTTTAACACTAGAACTAGAGCACTTATAAAGGATAATATGGACTTTTTCAATTTCTATCATATCAGTAAAACGCCACCAATGAATCCCAAAACACCAATATTATATGGTGTGCCTAAACTACATAAGGTTGGTGTTCCAATTCGACCAGTAGTGTCTTTTATAAATTCACCTACACACAATTTGGCGAAAGGTTTGAATAAAGTTTTAACAACTAATTTTGACACCCATTCACCTCACTCAATTAAAAACACTTCAGAGCTGATAGAAAAGCTGAAACAGCACCATAATGATGCACAAAACGGGATCTTGGTTTCTTCTGATGTTTCCAATCTTTTCACCAATGTACCAGTTAAGGAAACGGAAAATCTTGTCAGCGAAATAATCAGTAAATCATACTGGTCCAATGATATGTGTAACAGTCTTTTTGTTCTAATTCAGCATTGCCTAAAACAAAACTTTTTTATATTCAATAACAAATTTTATGAACAAAGTGAAGGCTTACCCATGGGTGTCTCTCTGTCTGGCACTTTGGCAGAAATCTTCATGAAAAATTTTGAACATGAACTTTTTAATAATTCTACAGTTTCAGTTACCAATGTTAAATTCTGGTATCGTTACGTTGATGATGTTCTGGCCCTTTGGACAGGCACTATGGAAGAACTAGAAATATTTCATACAGCATTAAATCTCTTACATAACAACATATCTTTTACCTTAGAGACAGAAGTAAATGAACAAATAAACTTTTTAGATCTTAGAATTATTAGATCACAACATGGTTTCAATTTTAATATCTACCGCAAGCCAACTCAAACCATAGACTCAATTAACAACAATTCCAATCATTGCAAAGAACACAAGTTGGCAGTTTTCAAGTCACACATTCATAGAATGTTGTCATACGACTTAAATGTTTCAGATATCGAAAATGAAACTAAAATTCTGAAACAAATGGCCATAGCAAATAATTTTCATCCAAAGATTGTTGATAACCTAATACACAAAAAGAAACAAAACATTCTCTTAAAAACAGCTTATAACGGTTTAAACATTGAAACAAACCCACCTTTGCGTATTAGCTTACCCTTTTTAGGAAATATAAATTATAGAATAAGAGCAATATTCAAACAATATAATATTGACCTTGTGTTCAAATCGATGACATGTCTTGGTAGAGAGTTGTGTACAAAAATTGACAGGAAGCCACAACTTGAGAAGTCGGGGGTATATCGGTTAAGGTGCGCATGCGGCAGCAATTATATTGGCAAGACTGGGCGGCAATTTGTCACTAGGGTAAAGGAACATGTGCGCTGTATTAAAAATAACAACAACCAATCTAGTTTTGCAGAACATATATTTGATACAGGATATGATTTTAACATTGATAACAACGTAGAAATATTACACATTAAGAACAATGGGAAAGCACTTGACTTTTTAGAAGACTTAGAAATAAAAAGATCTATTGCAGCAAACAGAGCGCTAAATTTGAATGACCAGTTGAATTTGAAAAATAGCGCGCTTTTGGAAATTTTATTGAATTTTGGCGCTGCGACAGGATTTCCCCGTCCTCCTCCAGTATAATCATGTTTTTAAAAAAAATTTTTGCACAGTCGTGCGTATTCAAGGCGCAGATCCAGATAGAAAATTTTTTCATACATTATGAAACATATTTTATTACAATTTTTACATGGTTGTTTTTTCCTTTATATATCTAGTCGACGTAGTTTTTCTTCTGTAGTTGTATAGTGTAAGTAGTTTTTGTATATTTTTGAATATTTGTTTATTTATGTGATTTTTGTACATTGCTGTAGATTTACAGAAAATTTGTATGTGATTGTTGTCTAACCGGCTCTGAAGATGATTCTTCAAAGAATCGAAACCGGTCAGCGATTAATCTAAAATAGAGCAGTGTAGACAAGACTTTTTCAATTATTTTTTGAAAACCTTACCATCCTTCAGTGATAATATTCTTGGCCCACGTGCAATCAACAAATACCTATTCAAACTTTTAAATTATGTCTCTTGGCATACATCCTTTCATTCCTCCAGCCTTCATCCAGTAATTATATTTATAATCTACATCAAATCAACAAATACCCATTCAAAACTGAATTCGCCTCTCATACTTCCTAATTATGTCTTCCGGAATAATTTTATCCAATGTGGGTTCACTCGACTCCTACGTTTGATTGATAAAAATCCTTTCAAACTATGTTCAAAAGAAAAAGATCCTATCCTAACGACTTTCAGTATAAGATTTTCTAATCCATGATCACTTGATGAAGTCCTCCTAACTTACGTACAGTAGACATACTGAGAGCCTATATTCAATTGACATATTTCTTTGAGCCTACATCCAATCGACAAAAACCTTTAAAGATCAGATCCACTTCTTATACTTTCTACTCACATCTCTAGACATCATTTCTCTTAATCTACGTCCACTTGAACTTGATTCTTCCAACATACAATCAGGTTATAAAAATCGTTTCAACTTAGATTTGATTCACATTCTTTCAACTCATGTCTTTTGGCATCAATTCCTACAATCCACATATACTTGAGCTAATTACTTGCAACTTACATTCAGTTGATTCTTTCAACCTACACTCAAATGATAAAAATAGTTCCAGCTTTCATTCGTACGCACTATGTATTCAGCAATAAAATTTCATTGGACATACGTCTTTTCAATTCACATCACTTCCATATACTTTCATTTTACGTCCAGTTGACAAACAGCTCTCAACCTGAACTTGTTGCGGCTACAAGTGTCTTACAAATATTCTTTCAATTTGCATCTAGACGACGCACGTCCTTTCAGCCAACACTCCGTCGATACACTCTCAATCTACTTTTTATTAACAAACATCAACAACTTTCGTCAATTCGACATTGATTTTTACGTATGTTAATATTTCATCCAGTGATTGGCCAGATCTCTATCTTTATATACTACTGAGCTATTTTCACTCGATCTGCATCCTATAAAAAAACTATTCAACCTATATCTACTTCATTTATTTTCAGATTACGTTTCTGGACATCAACTCCTCGCAACTTACATTTAGTAAATTCTTTCAATCTACATTCAAAAAGCAAAAATATTTTTGCCACTGAACATTGCTTCTATCAGTCCACGTCACCTCCATATACTTTCATTCTACGCCCAGTTGAAATACAACCCTCAACCTGAACAGTGAACATATTGCAGTTCAAGTCTATTGGCAAATATTCTTTCAACTTGCATCTTTTCGACGCAAGTCGCTTAAGTGGTGAAACCACAGCGAATTCACATTGACATTAAAGTAAATTTGCCGTGAATGCTAGACATGTTTCCGATTAGTATTTATTATAAAAACTTGACAGGAGTCAAATCAGTGGTGGAACTACAACGACTTGACATTGACATTGACTTGATTTCTACTGTCAATTTGGCATGCAAATTGAACAGGTGTTCAGTTAATATTTATCATAGATCTTATTTTGATAAAAGGATAACCTGACCTAGTCTCTATCATGTCCCTATTACAAATATTAACTGGAAACATGTCTAATTTATGTAGCACATTGACAGTAAAAATCAAGTCGATGTCAATGTCAAGTCGTTGTAGCTCCACCAGCCCTGGTACTACATCAAGTCGATATTGACATATGTCCATTTCATCTTGAACTCCCAATCCTTGTCACCATTATCCTGATCATATCTTTCGTTTTTAATTGTAGATCCGTGGAATTGTATAAAATGTATTTTGTTAGCCTAATGTTTATTTACGTAACAAAATAGTTGTGAATTTTATCCATTAATTTCTGCTGAAGATGAATGTGAAAAATCTGACCTGGACATCACGTGACTTACTTGTACATCATTGGATATATATAATCAAACAGAAAATCTTATCATTCCACGACTAATTGTTTTTGATTTATCCAAAAAATTCTAAAAATCTGTCAAGTAAAATGCGCTTTTAGCCTAGTTGGTTGCTATGGAGACAGTAGGTCATCATTCTCATGGTACAACATTCTTAAATACTGATTCTTAAGATTATACGGCTAACAGTTCTGAATTTATACGCAAAATTGAAAAATAAATTCCATCTGAAGTGCACTTCTGCTTATTATTATTGTCATGAAAATAGTAGGCAGTCATTCAGATGCTACAGCAGACTGAAATACCAAATTTCAGTATTCTACAGATGATCGTTCTGAATTTATGCGAAAAATTCCAAAAGATCGTCAAGTCAATAGGATATGAGCATCTAGAAGACGGTACTGTCGTCTTGAATACTGAATTCTAATATTCTACGTTCAATCGTTTTGGATTTATGCGGAACATTCAAAAAATGTTTCGAGTAAACTGCACTTCCGGTTCAGCCGATCGCAATCATAATGCAAGATGTACAGATGTACAACTAGATGTTAATACAAAATTTCAATATTCTACGACCGATTGTTTTGAATTTGTGAAGAAAGTCTGTCATATAAAGTGCACTTCCAGCTGAACCGATTGGTACGAAAATAGAAGATGACCATTTGGATGCTACAGCAATTTCAAATGCTGAATTTCAACATCCTACGGTTGATCATTCTGGATTTATCAAAAAAAATCGAAAAAAGTTTCAAGTGCTCTTCCGGTACAGACGGTTGAAACCATAATGCGAGGTGCACAACTAGACCCTTTACCAGTCTTAAATACAAAATTTCAACAATATACGTTCAACCAGTTTTGAGATTTGCGAGTTACGCACGAACGCACGCATGCACATACGAACGCATGCACGCACATACGTACCGACATCAAGCCTAAAATAGTCAAAATGGATTCAGGGATGCTCAAAACGGATATTTTTATCGAAATCTCGATAGGTGAATTTTGTCGGTTTTACAATACTTACTTGTTACTTTGTACAAGTAATAAAAATGTCCAACTTGCATGGTAAATTGACAATAATTATCAGGTCAATGTCAATGTCAAGTCGTTGTAGTTCGCCACAGGCTATCCTTCTATAAAAATAAGATCTGGATCAAGATTAGGACTTCAGGACGATATTAAATTACGTCAACCACCACAGTCTTAATATACTTTCGATCCACCTTTAATCAACAAACATCTATTCAACCTGGATTCACTTAACTTATTTCCAACTTACATCGACTTGACATCGATTTTTACGTCCGCTCAACATACGTCTTTCCAACTTACGTTAATAAGCTATCTAGTTGACATACAGACCTCAACTTTCATACACTTCACATTCCGTGAGCTACGTTCACGCGACATGCATTCTTTGAATTTACATTTTATCCTTGGCAACCAATCATTGATCTATTTCTACAAAACATATTTATTCCACCTATGTTATTCTAAAATACTTCCAGTTAACACATCTTCAATCAACATCATCAATAGACAAATATTCTTTCAGCATACGTTCAACTAAAAAAACATAACGTGGACATCACGTGACTTACTTGTACATTATTGGATATATTTTTGCATACTTATTATAATACGATAATCAAACAAAAAATTGCATTTTTCCAAGTCTAATAGTTTTGGATTTATCAATGAATTCTAAAAATGTGTCAAGTAAAGTGCGCTTGCGGCCCGATTGGTCGCTATGGAAACAATAGATCATTATTCTTATACTACAGCATTCCGAAATACTGATTCCCAAGATTCTACGGCTAAAAGTAAAAAATTTATACGCGAAATTAAAAAAAAAAATTCAACTGAAGTGCACTTGCGGTACAGTCGATTATTATGAGAATAGTAGGCAATCATAAAGATGCTACAGCAGACTGAAAAACTGAATTTCAATACTCTATGGCTGATCGTTTCGAATTTATGCAAGGAATTCTGAGAGACTGTCAAGTAAAATGCACTCAGTCAAACTCAATGAAAATAGAATATAAGCTTTAAGATGGTACAATTGTCTAAAAATAGTGAACTCCAACATTCTACGTTCAACCGTTCTGGATTTATGCGGAAAATTCAAAAAATGTTTCGAGTAAAGTGCACTTTCAGTACAGATGATTGCAATCATAATGCAAAGTGCGCATCAAGACCTTATACCAGTCTCAAATACAAAATATCAGCACTATACATTTAACGTGTTCTGAGATTTGCAAATTACGCACATACGTTCCGACATCAAGCCGAAAATAGTCAAAATGGATTCAGGGATGCTCAAAACGGATAAATCCATCAAAATCTCGATAGGCAATAAAAATGGATTTCGAAATATTCAATCTTATATAAAATTTCTGATTGAAATATAGTTTGAAGTGGTAAGAGTTTTTATTAAAAAACCATAAATTCTCAATCGCATTGTTCTATAGCTTTAATTCGTTACAATATAGTTTATTGAATTTTGTGCAGTGTACCTCAAGCTCAATTTTATTTTTGTTGCAGGTCCAGATCCATATCAAAAGATGTTGAAAAAATATTCAGAAATGGTGAGTTTTTCTGTGTTTACTCCTAGATAATTAATTTTCAGTAGTATTATTCTTGCAAAAACTGTTTGTAATATGTAAATCATTCATAAAAAGAAATTGAATCATGGATCTATTTTGATGCTCACTTGGAATCTATTTATTTCAGAATTATGCATAAAACTGTAGTAGAATATTTATCAACATCATCGTACGCAACGCAAATTTAAGGTAGAATCTTATCGCTTCTCAAAAACTATGAGCCCTAGAGAACTTATCTATCGTATATACTATAGAGCGTTGAAAGATATATAAGTTTCATTTGAAATATTTGTCCTCAAAGTTTTTATTTTCCGAGAAAACCGCCAATTCATTCCTTGAAAATGCTGTTTAAATTTCAGCTATCCTGATAATATTTTTTTGTTAAAAATCCAAATATTAAGTTCAAATTAACATATTTATTGAAAAGTATGATTTGAAGCAAGGCTTATATTGTATGTAGTTCATATTCAAGTGAAAATATCAAATAGAAAAAGTAGATAATTACTATCATTGCATCTTCCAAACCACGTGTGTTTGGCAATCAATTCAACAAAAGAAACACATACTTTATTTGTTCCCATAAAGCCTCCAATCACGTTTATAATTTTCATCATTCGTAAAAATAAGTGAAAGCAGTTTTTCACCTTCCTTCAATCTAGAGAATTTTCTCATCTGTGGAAAAAAACGTCTTTTCCATCGTTATTATGTCTAAAATTGAGTACACAAGTTATGAAAAGCTTCGTAAATAGGTTCTCGACGCGGTTCTAAAAAATAAATACATCAAGCACATCGAAGAGGGGAGAGGGTAGTTAAGCCCAATGGCCACAATAAATAACCAAGATGGCTGCGGTTGCAGAACACAGGGGTGTTCAACGCATCTTCAAAAAGATACATTTTGCAATACAAATTGATTTTGGCTTAGAGTTTCTACAAATTCAGCTCAAAACTATGATTGATAAAATCAAACCTGGCAGTAAGCTTCTGACGAATGATTACGTGGTTAATCTTAGACTAGTTCTGCACGCAAATTTTCATGTTTCAGTAGGTGGCAATATTATTCATATGCGCATTCTAAAAGGACGTAACATGTTTCAATTTGCTATTATCCGTATATAGACCAATGGGAATACAGTTATACATATTCAAAATAGGCACGCACAGATAATTTGACACTTCTGCAATGAAATGTCCCGTGACAAAGGTAAATTAATAATCAATTCTATTTATAATTGGGGTTAATTAGTTGTCAAACCCTAGTGCCGAGCCGCAGAATTTAGCCAATTTGACAGTATTAAGGGTCTGAGCGGTAATCAGTGTCGAGAGTTCAATTCTGTTGTAGTGATTCTGAATCAAAGTGAATAATGAACCACAACAAGACAACTACAAATCAAATCATTCTATACAACTTTAATATTAATTAAACTATTATTGATTAACTTATTCAACCAACAAATCCATTTGGAACTTGAATGGCCCACCATTACCACGATGACCAGGCAGTAGCGATAATATTTATTACCTCTTCATTTGAACAAATTTTGGAGCCTTTTTAATGTTGTCTTATCCTTGGGGATGAATTAAGTGGAATATAAGGGATGATTAAGTAGTTTGAGGCCTCCGTACAATGCCAAACGCCTCACTTACTAGAATTACACTGTTCTCAAATTACCAAATCAAAGTTTCCACAGTTTCATAAACTCATCGTTTACGTCGTAGACGACTATAACTAACTCAGGTGAAGAAAAATGACTTTAGAGTGGTCGAGAATGGACTGTACTTGTAGGGTCTTTTTCAAATCCCTATTTATCAACTCATAGGTAATAACTTTCTTGTATTACTTGTTTGCTCTGTTATTAGTAAAAGTATAAAATTAACTTTTTAGGCTAAAGTGAGTCACTTTTTTGACTGTTTCTGTATTTTTAAATCAAATGATGAGCTCAAGCCTCATCTGCGTTCATCATTCGATCAAAAAAGTTGGATGAATCCTTTTCAAATCAATTTCATTTCAACTTGATTTGTCGGTTATTTTTGATTCGCAATTAGAGACACAGGAGTTCATTTATTGGATATTTCGTGTCTAAATGAGAATGGATAATGTAAGAGACACGTTCGTATGTAATCTCTGTTTCATATTGCAGCCCAATTCGTTGATCTATCAAAATTGTCTCATGTACAACATCAATGTGCTTGGAGTCCACACAGAATAGCTTATCTATCCCAATGTTCATAATTGATGTTAGTTCTTCCTCTATTGAAACTCATAATCAACTTTTTTACATAATTAAAGTGCCAACTCAAATTACTCCAACCCAAGTTTATTATGCAGCTACGTCTTCTTGATTAACAATCTTTCAACCACTCGACTTAGTCCATGCAGTCTACATCATTTGAGCGTCTAGCTAGCAAACATACTTCAACCCGAATCCACTCACTGTCAGTCTTCTTCTGTTTGACATAATTTTCTCAATTCACGTCCACTCAACATGCGTAATATCAACCTACTATAAATTGACATATCTTTGTCCACACCCAGTAGACCTACAACTTGCAATTTACGTCCACTTCACATAATTACAGTCGACATGCATCCTTTCAATTAACATCAAAATTACATTCTATCATCACACATTCAGCTGACATATTATTTTATGATCTTGTATCTGTATACAGCGCAGACAAAATACATGGAGAAATGTGCAGAGTTTGCGTCAATTTCCAACAAAATAAATTTTTGTATAGGTCTTGAATATGTCATTGCAAATGCTATGTCAAAAATCTCCATCGATCTTGATTATGCGTTATTTCTTATCCGAGGTCTAAGATTACAAATTTTTGCTTTTCACATATCTCTAAAACGGTGGGAGCTAACGGTAAAATGCATAAGCAAAAATTCATAGAACGTGAGATTCTCTACAAAAAAGGTGTCGATACTTTTTTCTATATGAAGCACCGTTCTCGAGTTATCGCGATTTCATACCCAGAAAGTACGAATATGCGCTTATATGTGGTCAGTTTGCATCATTTGGAGAAAAAATTATTGGAATATTGATTTTTGTGATTCATGCCCTCAAATACTATGAGTGGAAAACACAAGATTAAGTGAAACAACGCCTGTCCCAAATTCCACTAGTTGATTGGCCTTGAGTTACATCAATAATCTAGTCATTCTAAGGTTGTTGAGAAGGAAATCAAAGTATATGAGAATTTATTTAAATTTTCACAGTATATTAAATGTTTAGTGGAGAATATTCTGGCAAAGTTTAAACTCAATCTTATTACTAGTTACCGAGATAAAAAATATCAAAGTTGCTGTTTGGTGACATGTTATTACATTGCGTTAATGCACGTGACATGTTTCACATTGATTTATACGTCATTATCTCGACTACCTGTAATGACAACATTACAAAAAATCGTTAAAGTATCTACGAGAGTCTTAGAAACATGTGTACCAAGTTTCAAAAAAGTATTGTTTAAAGTTCCAGAGAAAATTGAATTATTACTCAAAAAAATTGTAAAAAAGCTACTAAAATTTAGCAAGTTATCATACGCTTGGCAACGTCGGCGCATGAGATGAAATGAGAAGAGTGTGTATGATTGGTAGTGTTGCCACGAGACGAGACGAGACGAGACTTCAGTGAGTCTCGTCTCGGTCTCGTCGTGGTATCGTCTAGCTGAGTCTCGTCTCGGTCTCGCCTTGGTCTCGACTAGGTCAGTCTCGTCTCGGTCTCGAGTCTCGACGAGAGTCTCGCCATGATTCTTTAAAATTATATATTCTTACATGCATTAGTTCTACCTGATTGTTATTTGCTATGAATTCTACCAAAAATATGTATTTGTGTGTTTTGTGAGCAAAGTCGGTCGGGAATCTAATTCTAATTTGTAAAGATTGTCTTTTGACGCCATTTTATAGACTTCCGACACATGTACCACCTATCAGACAATTAGAGAAGTGATTTAATGTCATCATCGTTGAAGACAGTCTCCCAGAAGTAAGAAACATGGTCAAGTCAGTTTCCTTACTTCGATGTCAGATTTGACATTCGTATGTCATAAAATGATAACAATAGAGTAAAATTATACTATTATATTCAATAACAGATCAGAATTATTAAACTTTATTTGAATATAATTCCAAACATCGTTTTTAACTAACTGTCAGCACGATGCCAGCATAAAGTTGTCGATCATATTATTTGCACCAATATACAATATTCAAGTCCCTATAAATGTAACTATGACATCATATTATTGACATAGAGACTGCGATCTGTCTACAAGTTGTCTCTATGAATCGGAATAGGACCTCTGGAGCAACGAGGATTCGAGATAATAAAGAGGTAATAATTTATGCAACAAATGTGTGAACTTAAGCATTATGACGATGTTAAGACTACACATTTCAAGTCAAAAATCATTGAGTTACAATAAATATTTTCCGAAATTAATAATTCTAGTTCGCACATGTGTTTCACGCCACAAGATATTCCTAAAGATAAATTTATATAAAATAAATTCAGATTACGAAAGCGTACACATGAATTGATGGTATAGATCTGAGATGCCAACAAGCTCGGTTTACGCATTGCTTGCGATGTTTAAGCCACCAAATATAGAAGTGGATGAAGAAAAACCAAATTTTCAAATGATGTTATGTTATTGACTATGAATAACGAGCTATGATTCAAATCACTGAAATTTATGAAAGGATAGTATTGATTTTCTCTTTCTATGGCTCAGTCCAGCCTAATCTGATATAATTTTGAATGAAATTGGATGTGATACAGGAATATCACCAGGAATCTTATAGGAGTCGATTTATGTGACTTATTTCCAGTGAAAATCAGTTACAGTATGATAATTTTTTCTTCCATTATGTCGATAATTTTTTGTGAAATAAATGTGTTGTACTAGTATTGGGGCTCGTCCTGTTGCACAATCTTATCATATAAAATCTGCTACGGCCACAGAGTACTTCCCTAACCAAAAATTTCATGGCCGGTTTAATCACTGTTTCATAGATAGTGTCGCATTAATCAATTGCATATTTCAAAGTGACAGTAGTCATTGTCAAAGTGACGGCAGTCATTGTTAAAATGACGGATGGCGGTTATATTCAAGTCCCTACATAGAACAAGTAGATATTTTTGGAAATGAAGAGTTCTTTCGGAGTCTTTAATCCATTGGAACATAGAAATTTTGACATTCGATCACCGGAAGTACAATATCATAACGTGGATTCCACTAATTATTTATTTTATATTCCTACTAAGCCCATCTCTCTAATAGCTTAAGATTGATACCAAACTAGACATCATTTGAACTTGTCAAAAAAAACAATTGACAATCGTTTAAATATTCTATTTCACACTTCTACTAGAATTGTTCTTGCAGGAGCTTTGAGAAATTTGATACCAAACATAATAGAACCACATGACTTACTTTAAAAAAACAATCGAAGAAAAAATATTGTTATATAGGCGAAATATAAAGTAAATATTCTGGAAAAGATGGAAAGATGGAAACTCATCTATCAGTAACCATCTTAATTCAACTATTATTACTGCAGTTTGGTGGTATTCGTCTACTTGCTCTATAAAATTGCTTGCAGAAGAAGTAAAATAAAAATGAATTTGAAGTGATTATGATACAAGTCTCGTCGAGAGTCTCGCGAGACTCTCGCCGAGACTCGACTCTGGTCTCGTCTCGATCTCGACTTTTGACTCGAGACCCATTATATGGTCTCGTCTCGACTTTTTAAGGCGAGACGAGACGAGACCGAGACTGGTCTCGAGTCTCGTGGCAACACTAATGATTGGAATAAACAAGATTTTTTATCATTTCTCTGACTTGACGGTACACTGATTGAGTAACCCATTTATTCTTCCATCGATAATATTATTTTGATGTAGATTTATCATCAATAAGTTTGTTAGGTTATCAAACGCAGTACCACTACTACACGTCAGATGTCACAAATACTTCCGAAAGTCTACAGCGTTGCGCACTATACATATCATATTGTAACTCTGTTAAAATATGAAAAAAGAGTATTTCAACGGATGGAAGCTCTTCAAAAGAATAGAATAAGGAACCAAATTATTCAAAATCATGTATTTTCAACTGGAAACAAACATTTACATTAGCTTTAATCATTGAAATTTTGTTTATTTGAAGTTGGCAATGAATGTTTATCCTATGTATTTAGCATAGAGTAGGGTTCCCACCACAGCTTGACCCGACTCCTCTTCTTAACAATCTTAAATGGTTTTTTGTGGTGAATAGACATATTTGTAGATGGTATTTTTATTTTCAATTAAATTTCATGGAAATGTTTGGAGTTAGCTTCATTTGTAGTGAATCTTTGACTGAAGATGAAATAAAAGAATGCAGTTATCTTATCTCCCTCCAATATCTGTTTCTGTTTATCAACACTTGTTTTGTGTGTTCTACCAAATGCAAGTGTGATTGAACAATGAACTGAGTCCTGTGACAGTTCAATTGATGAATAATAATTTAGAGGCAATCCAGACTCTACTTCCACCTGCTCCAGAGAAACAGCTGTATACGATTTTTTGTATTTGCAATAAAGGCTGCGCGAACAATTGTGCAAATTGAGCAATAAGAAGCAGAAACGAGTAATCATGTAGAATTTGATGATGAATGATGTAATTTTCTTGCTACTACAATATTGTATATTCATCGTTAAAACACAGTAAAAAATATAAATTATGTTTAAAAGTGCTCTAAATAAGTTTAAAAAATTTATTTAAAATTGAGAATAATTTTGAGCTGTTTAAACGCAGTCATTTTCGCGTACTCTATTGATGACGTCAAATACTATGTCCAGTGACATGACAGTTCATTGTTTACTACAAGTATTCTCGTACTCAACTCATTTTCATATTAAAAAAGCTCAAAAGTCAGTTTATAAATATTGCATTATGCCTGCATGCAGAATACTATCAGAAATGTACGCGATAAAATCTCTTTTCCAATCCAGACAGGTTTTAAAACACGTAAGAAATGATGTAAGGTTATCAGAAGAGATGAAGTATCATAATAAACTTGACAGATCATGAATAACATTATTTGTGATTAGTTTCAGCAATAAAATACAGTGTATGTATGTGGCTTCGTTTAATATTTGCTTGTTTTAAAATAAACAAAAATTATTGGTTATGTTCACTGCTCATCATATTTCGGATTGTATTTATTAAAATAGCTAACATAATGAGTTATTATTGAATAATTACTTTGCAGTGCTCACTCTTTTTACTTCAGCGGACGTAAAATTTGGATTTGACAGAAAATACGACGACATCATGAATGGATCTTTTCTTAGCATATTATCCTATTGTGCTTTTACAAAGCCACTTCATCTTAAATGATTTATAATCTCACTAGGATGCTAAAATTACACTTAAACAATAAATGAATTCACAACACACACGTAATTACTATGTTTTCTAATCAAAAGCCTGCAATGCCATACAAATATAACCAATGCGCACTTACTGGCATAGTATTTGACGTCACGTTTCGTTTTAACCAATGGTGTTGCGTTTTAGAACTTTGAATTTCCCTTGCTTAATTTGCACTTTTATTTATTAATTTCAAGCAATTGAAAAGATATTTATTACTAAAATGATGGTTTAGTACAAATGTCCGGCCAATAAGAATTCTGAAAAAAAAATATTTGAACCAAATTTAAATTTCATGCATATTCCCTATTATCATTATATAAATAAAATATCATCCAATTGAATTTCCTGGAACGAAATATATCGTAAAGTACTCTTACTGGGAAAACCACGTTAAAAAATGCGCCGTGTACACAACATCAGAGGTGTTGCAGAAATGTGTGCATACCTACGGTCTGAAATCATGATAACTCGAGAACGGTGCTTCGTAAGGAGCAAAATATTCAAACTTTTCTTGTAGAAAATTTTACAATCCATAAATTTTTTCATTTCAATTTTTTCAGTTGCTCTCATCGTTTCAGAGATATACGCAAAAATTAAGATTTGACATCGGATAAAAAACAACGCACAAGCGGGATTGATGGGGACTCAAGACATAGAATCTTTAATAACATATTTAAGATCTATAGAAAAATTCAGCTTGTTGGGAATTAATGCAAACTGGAATGTCTTTTTTGTCTGGACTATATAGTCAAGGTACAAATTTGATCGGTCACAGAGAAACAACAAAAAAAAATAGAAGTTTAAAATCTTCACCAAATATAAGAAAAACTCTCTAAGCTTCCGCAGAATGATCATTAATTACCTAAAACTGTGAATCCCAGACGTTATTCACTCTGTTACACCAGACGTCCTTTCCCAAGAGTGGGAGGAACTTGAATGTCATTTAGATGTGTGTAGGGCAGCAAATGAATACTACATTCAACAGCACTGAATAGGTATGAGACATGAAATGCTTCCGTTCGATTTGACGAAGATTTCACAGTTTTACCTTGCTTCGTCCATTTCTATTAAGTCAGACGTCACCATGTCCTTGACGCATATCAGTCAGTTGCGTTGGCCATAAAATTCTATTGCGTATAGTAGAGACCCTGTTCGTTACAATATTATCATCCTACGTATATTGGCCCTTCAGTATTTCTTTTACGGATAATCATTCCAAAAAGTATTTTATAACCAATCAATGTTTACTTCTATCAAACTTGGCTAGTAAATAGTGACAGAATATCATTACTGGTCCTCCACCGTCTGGAAGTGGAATGGATCAGTATTCATGTACGAAATAAGCCCAATGGAGCTTCTTCCAAGATTTATATGCATACGAGGGATGCAAGGCAAAATTATTGAAAAAAATAATCTATTACCTTCTGCAATCGAAACAAATAACAATTTTGTTTGATAAAAAGGGTAGGAGGAAGTTGCAGTCATTTACGATGAGGAAATCACCAAGTCGTTCAATTGATATGGTAGTGTGCACATTGTAAATGTCTGGCACTTTCTCTTACTTTTTTTCAAGGATCAAAATTGTCATCTGTATCATTTGCAGACGGTAGGAATGATCTTTTTCCAACCAATTTTGTTCTAATTCCAGTGTTTATGCTTGAAATTGGCTTCACTGAGCTTATTTTACATGACTTGCAGTTATGATTTGGTCACTCTCTACAAGATCACACTATCAATGTTTCTTTCACCCCAAAAAATCGTGACAATTCATCAACAAATATGTTACAATATTCCAATTCAAATGATTATTTGGTTATCAAAATATTTATGATGCATGATAAAAAGGTCTGACCCAAAAGTAACAAAAAACTCATGCAAAAAGTGGTAAAACCGTGAAATAAATATGTATTAAAAAGTTCTGCAGTTCCAGCAAAAAAGCAATTAATTTTGACATATTATCAAGTGTAAATCCGTACCATCCGCAATAATAAAATTATTATTCAAATATTCAAATGTAACTTATAAAACACATAATCACAAATTAAACCAGTCTCACACAGCCACAATTTAACAAATTCCATTCATATTTACATTTCAATTCAGAATTAAATACGCACGAGCTGCTGGAATTTCACACGGTAGCAAGAACTTGAAGATTGCCGAAATACGCTGCGGTAGCGTGGCAGCGTGGAGCGTGAGAGCGTGATGCGCACCATGCACGGCTCGCGTAATTCCAGCCCATTACTGGATTGTCACGCCTACACACTCGCAAGCTCGTTGCTCGCGTCCCGATCATTAGCGCATAAAGCAATTGCATGAAATTAATGTTTTCAGAGCGACGCAATTCATTGCGATGGCTTGTCTCTCTCGGCTCCATCAGGACCGTATTAAAACACCAATTTGTGTGCGCCTATATCTCATTTAGGACAGGTTACACATTCTATTTTAACGAGAACAAGAGTCACGCTATATGTACAGTCATTTCTCAATTTCACGTCCGTTCAAAAATATTCCCGTAATCCCGCAAAAACTGTATCACGATATCGATGCTACAGTCACAGCCTCTTATTCAATTTTCTTTCAATCTACAACCTACATCCAGTTTCATTGAACATAAATCACATATTTCAAGCTTACAACATCAATTTTATCAATATACATCCTTTCAACTTACATAGCTTCACATACTTTCATCCAACCTATGTTCACTCCAAATACTTTTCACTTACGTCTACTTGACACAAATCCTAACAATCTACTTCAAATTTATATACGTTTTTCCTACGTCCAATCGACAAACAATCTCCCAATCCACATCTAGCTCACTCAGTTATTACATCGTTCCAACCTACATTCAACTGAGATACTTCCAGCCTATGTCCAATGGATTACCATTCTTTCAACCGCTTTCCATACCTCAAAATTTAGTCAATATTAGCCGACACATGTTTTTACAATCCACAGTGAATCTCTTATACTTTCATCCCGAATTGATAATCTTCAAATCTACATCTAACTTACATACTTATTACATTGTTGCAACCTACATTCAATTGAGATGTTTTCAGCCTACGTCCAACGGATCAACATTCTATCAACTAACAGTCGACACACCTCTTTCCACTCCACAGTGTATTCTTCATGCTTAGATCTTACATACACAATTACGTACAATCTTTCAACCTACGTCGATTTTACATATTTTTTTGAACGTCATTCTGGCGTACATCCTTTCAACCTACATTGATTCAACAAACTTTCATCCTACATTTAGTCCAAATACAATGCCTTATTGTCATATGTCTTACTCCAGTTGACAACTCATCTTTCTATCTACGTTCATTTTATATTTATGTTACTTTCGTTCACACAACAATGATTCGCTGCAACTCGCATTATGGCAATCAAATCTTTCTAATCCATAATAACATTACATACTTTCATCTTACGGCCATTTGAGATACTTTTTGCTTCAGCTCAAATTAAATTTTCAAACTATTATTCGACATCTAGTTGACGTAAAATTTGATAGTATGTGTCTAATTTACATACTTTCATCATCTAATCCATATGCATCTTCTCAAACTTTCCAGTTCAAGTACTCTCAAACTACTTTCACTTACTTATTACATCGTTTCAGCCTACATTCAATTGCGATGATTTCAACTTAAGTCCAACGGTTCAAAATTCATTCTACTAACATCCACTTAGAGTCCAGTCAATATTAGTCGACATACCTCTTTTCAATCCACAGTGAACTCTTTATACTTCCATCTCAAATAGACAATTACGTACAATCTTTCAATCTACGTCCACCTTACATATTTTTTTCGTACGTCATTTAGGAGTACGTCTTTTTAGCCTACATTGATACAACAAACTTTCAACCTACATTTTGACGACATACAATCTCTTCACATTATTCCTTGTGATACCCCATCCAACCCACATTAAATTTACAAAGTTTGATCCTACTTCCAGTTGATATATACTCTCATTCCACATCCATTCTTTCATATTTCTTACCTACGTCTATTTGACATGTGTCCCTATCTGACATGCGTCCCTTCAATCAAATTTGAAGCCTCTAATTGACATACGTTCATTCAACCAGTTTTTAAGCCCAGTCGATATAAAATATCTCGTTGAATTTCCTTGATTCTACATTTTATCCACAATTTTTCTTGTCAAGTCTTCTTCACATTCTTCTTTGCTACGTTAACTTGACTTTCAAGGGACAAATATTCTTTCAACGTCCAATGGCCAGCCACTTTTTCAACCTGCATTCACTTCATATTCTTTCAATCTTCGACCACAAGACTAGCTTTTCAATCCATGTCTAGTTGATGAAGTCCTTCCAACGTTAACAAGCATTTCATATCTTAAATATGTTTTATTTGGTAATCAGTTCTGTATGAATCAATTTGAAACACAACGTTTCGACAGCAAAGTACTGCCTTTTTCAAGCGTAAAGAAATATTTCTTTGCCGTCGAAACGTTGTGTTTCAAATCAATTTATATAAAACTGATAACCCAATAGAACATATTTATAATTAAAATGAGTTCTGAAAAGTTTTTTCCTTCATTTCATATCTTCATCTTACGTCCAGTTGACATCTAATTTTTGTACTTTTGTCTGCTCCACACATTTTGTCATACATCCAGTCAATATAAATTGGAATACAAATGCTCATCTTACGTCCAGTATACAGCTTATCTTTCTATCTACGTTCATTTCACATTCTTGTTACTTACGTCCACGCGACAATGATTCGTTGCAATTCACATCCAGTTAATCAAGTCTTTTTAATCCATAATGACATTACATACTTCATTCCCACGACCATTTGAGACACTTCTTGCTTCAACTCACATTGAATTTTCAAACTATCATTCGACGTATACTTGATATATAATTTGCCGTATTTACATATAGTCCAAAATCTTAGACTCGCCAGACGTAACTTATTTTCTGAAAAACCAAATGTGTGGATTAGAGTAGTGTTAGTAGGTACTTTGATCATACGCATACTTGCTTACTTGTGCCGACGGCCAGTTTATAGATACGAGGAGGAGCTAGAGGTACGTTATAACATTACTCACTTTTCTTAAAGTCTGAGTGCTGATTTTCATGTATGTCTTGGAGAATATTGCTGAAAATTGACTCTCAACACTGCCAGACACCTCCCATCGGCGGTAATGCCTCTAAATGCTTTAAAGCTCGCAAAAAAATAACGTAATTTCACTTATAGTCTGAGTCCAAATTTTTATATATGATACTCAGAAAACTTTTTGTAAACAGCCAGATCAAGGAAGAGTTGGATGCTCATGGATACTTCGCTTACTATTAAGCGTACAAATATTGACCTCGCGCTCATACTTACAGCGGTACATAGTTCAATTGTGTCTGGGAGATGTTTAGCCCCTACGATTGGTCTGGCTATTTGAAAAATGTATTGAAATTGTTCCCTGAGTATAATAATAATAATAATAATAATAATTCTTTATTCGCCATTAGATCAGATATACTAATGTCTAGCATGTCAGAAAATACATAGAACTTTTGAGTATACAAAAGGAACACAAATACATATAGTATACAAACATTATAGTCACAACTTGTCACATAAATACTATCTAACACAATAGTATGATTTCTCAGCAAAAAAATTCTCTAACTTGATTTTAAATAGTTTTAAAGACATTGGTATTTTCAAATATATTGAAAGTTTGTTATAAAAATATAATGAAAATTAGGACTCAGAGTATAAGTAAGATTACGTTATTCTCAGCGAGCTTTAAAGTGTCTAGCATAAATTACCACCGATGGGAAGTATCTAGCCGTGTTGATTATCAATTTTTAACAATATTCTCTACGACATACATAGAAATCAGCACTCAAACTTCAAGAAAAGTTAGTAAAGTATCACGTATCTATAAATTGGCCATCGGCACAAATTAGCAAGTATGCGTATGATCAAAGTACATACTTACACTACTCTATTCCATACATTTTGTCTCTCAGAAAATCAATAACATCTGGCGAGTCTGAGATCTTGCTCTTATACTTTTACCTACATCTAATCGATATGAATATTCTAAAACTGCATTCAATTAATGTACTTCCAAACTACGTTCAATCAACAAACATCTTTCAACTCACGCCCGTTTAATATATTTCTTACTAGCGTCCAGTCGACATGCATCCTTTCGATCTAATTCTATAAATTTTCGTCTGACATTATTTCAACCTTCATCTACTTCACATACTTCCGACCCGTGACTACATGAAATCATTTTTTTTTTTTCATTCTATGCCGACTTGACTAACAGCTTTTGATTATAGAGATATCTTCTTGTTGTTTCATCCTACATCTAGTTGGCATATTATTCTTGCAGTTATATCTTTTTTACCTACTCCATTTTCATGACTTGTTGTCATCCGTTTATTCAATCTATGTCCAGTCAACAAACTGTCTTTTTACCTACGTCAACTTTTTGTGTTACCTACGTACACATAAAAAAAAAAATCAACTAACGCCTACTCCACAACCTACGTCCCCACGACATTAATTTTTCCAACCAGCACTTGCTTGACATACTTCTTTCAGTCTACAATAACTTCAATTTTCTTATTTTACGTCCAGCTTATATACGTCTATTCAATCTGCATCAAATTTATAAAAGTATCATTCTACGTCCATTTGACATTCAACCCTCAACCTACGTCCATTTCACATGTTTTGATCTACGTATTCGACATGTATTGTCTAATCCACATTTAGTTAACATACTTACAATCTACGTTCATTAGACAAACATTCACTTCACATAATTTCAACCTACGTCTACACGACAATAATTTTCCCAACCAATGTTCGCTTGAAATAGTTCTTTCGACCAACAATAACTCCAATTTTCTCAATCTATGTCCAGTTGGCATACGTCCATTCAATCTGCATCAGATTCTATGTCGGTAAGATATACAGCTTTCAACCTACGTCCATTTCATAAACCATAATCTACGCTTACTCAACATGCATCGTTGGTCCATAGTCGACATACACCTTTTCGACCTGTTTCTACAAATTTTTGTTCGACGTCTAGTTGACATACAATGTCTTCACGAAAATAACTCCAACCTGCATCTATTTCACGTACTTCCGACCCATGACAACATGAAATCAATCTGTTTCATCTCATGCTCGCTCGACAAACTACTTTCGATAGTAGAAATACTCTCGTTCTTTCATCCTACGTCTTGTTGTCATATTATTTCTGTAGTTTTATCTGTTTCACATACTTCATTTTTATAACTGAGAGATAAATTAAACACTTGGCCAAGTCTCACAATATTTTATTGATACGACGTACGTACTTAAAGCTTGTCAACATAAATACAGTTTCATCGAACAAAAATAATCTAGGGACTCTTCTTATCAATAACAGAGAAAAGATCGATTCAAATAACAGAAATGGTATTTACCAGATTAATTTTAATGATTGCCAAGCGATTAACATAGGACAAGGTGGTAGAAAATTCCAACAGAGGATTAAAGAACATATTAAATCATTAGAAAACAACAAAAATAATACAGGATTTTCCAATCATTGCCTTGAACATAACCACAAGTTCAGCGGTAATTTTAATATTTTGCACGGGCAAGGGAAAGAATCAAAACTTAATTTATTGGGAAGCTTGGAGATTAAGAAAGCAATTAGTGAGCAGAAATTTATTGTGAATGACCAATTAGATCTAGATTTCTCCCCCCTTATTCACTATGTTAGCACATAAGATTAGTATATAAGATGTAAACATTTTCTGTTCAAGTTAGTATACCTGATGATGACTTTGTAAGTCGAAACGTACGTCGTATCAATAAAATATTGTGAAACTTAACCAAGTGTTTAGTTTATCTCTCAGTTATTTGAAATGTTTCACCAAGTGCCCACTACAGAATCCTATCAAAGTACTTCATTTTTATACCATCCGTTTATTCAATCTACAATAAATTCATAAATTGCCATCCCATGGTCAGTGGACAAACTGTTTTTTTACCCACGTCAACTTCATAAAATCTTCTTGTCCTGTATAGTCCAGGAGCCGACCGCACCTTATCTTCCCTGATCTGACTTATGGTCAAATTGTGAATGAATCTATCGGGAATATAGTGGTCAATAAGATTGTGAATCCAGGATCCTGTTCTGAGTGTCAAAAAAGGTCATTTCCTAACCTGCAACTAGTATCAATCGATAGCGGAGATCAAGTACTTTAAGAAACCAGAATGCCTCTCCTAATCTTGTCCTGTCCGGGACAATCGTAAGGTCAATCAGACAGGTTGGATACAAAATTGGGTTACACTCAGGGGTGGCTGCCGCCCTTCCGGACAGGACAAGGAGTGACACCCTGGTTTTTTCTTGAAGTACTTGACCTTCGTTAATAAAAAATATAACAATCATTAAATTTCATGGTTTGTAAAATAGTCCTTGCAAATACACCTCAAGATTCGATGTATTATTGCATATACCTTTGATTTAACTCAAATACTTTTTGTCCATTTTTTACTCGGCAAATTTTGAGATTTATAATCAACGATAATATCCCTCGAGCTAAAGCTCTCGGGTATTATCAGATTATGAATCCCCAAATTTATCTCGTAAAAAATTACCCAAAAGACAAAGAGTATTTTCGTGAAATTCTTCGGTATATCGATAATACACCTCTCTATCGGTATATTACCGTTGAAAAATAACTAATAAGAATATCACGTTTTCTAGTTACAGCAAGTAACTAGAGTAATTTCTCCGACAGAAATTACAATGACAGGATATACATTGCTAAAAATTTCGATTGGAATAGTACATTAGTCGGACATTAAACATTGAAGGCACCACGGGAGTTGAACGGACGATAATGCCCACGGTCAACGTATACAACTCGGGCCGAAGGCCTTCGAAAAAAAACTCTGTTGACCTTAGACATCATTGTCCTTTTACCACCCTTGATACCTCAATTACTGGAATACATTTAGTTGAAACTCAAACTTTGTACGTCCACAAATTCAACCCACATCAAATTCACATACCTAGTATCCTTCTACTTCCAGTTAGATACAATTCCTCAGCTTACGTCCACTTCACATAATTCTCATCTACATCTAATCTACGTCCAATTACATCCACTTCACATATTCATTACTTACGTCCAATCCCCAAAACATAATAACCTTTACACTTCCATACTACGCCCAGTTAACATACAATTTTCTTCACATATTTTTATTGTACGCTAGTTTGACATTAATCTTCTGGAACTAAAATCAACTTAACTTAAGGTTGAGGAATAAAAAAATTAAATGACGTATGAACTTGAGCAATGCAATCATATCATATTCAAGAAGGAATCTTGAGGTTTGAAATCCACACAATATTTTTTATATGTCTCTCTCAAAAATAATAGAATCCCAAAATCAATTAGTCTAATATAAAAATGTTATTATCCCATTTTTCTTATTTCTAATAGTGGATTTACTATCAAAAGTGCTTTCAAGCACGAATGCCGGCCAATAACAAACACTATTTACAAACATCATCCTCTTTTCATCTCCTCTGAAAATAAGAATCAATAAAAATCCACTTTACTGCAACACAATACAGAATTAATAGCAATTTCGTGTTAACAGGTGCCGGAATAAATCATCAAGACTAGAGCGCATCTTTAACAGCAGGAAAGCGCATTTTCTTCCTGCTCTCCTCCCTTGAATTCCCTTTCCTTTTTCATCAGTATTTCTGTCTCTATTCATTCCGCTTTTATGTGCTTTCCACGACAGCTACTTGATGGATGAATCAAAACAGTCCGATGTCTAATAAAATGCTGTTATATACTTATGTCAGTAGAAAAATAATGACTTTCAAAGCAAATATGTATGTATGTTTGTTATTGTATTTGATCAAAATCACTCGGAAAATCATCTTCTAATAAGATGTGAAGAAAAATTATTAGAAAAATATATTTTATTCTTGCTATTTGCTCCTATTTTCATTATAATAGAATATCAAATTTTAATGTTTTCAACAAAAATTCAATTTGGCATAAAAATAACAAAAATGCCTAGATTATGTATACGTTTCCAATTTTCCAGAAAATACTAAAATATTTTATGTGCATAATAAAAACTGATTGCATTTATGTTTTGCTGGAAATTAATGTTTTTGTAAAATCAATGTGGAATGCTGTCATTTTGCCATTCCTCAATATAAATATGATTTATGATGACGTTCAAATTCCTCAAAAATGATAAAGCTTCAACGATTCGTATAAATGTAACATAAGCACCCTTAAAAATATTTTGGCCCCGCCAGTCTGCATTCACAGAAAATTGTTTCTAATGAACTATAAGTAATATTCCAGAATTTTTGACTTTATACTTTTATCTACGTTCATTGGACATGCATTGTCCAATCCATATTCAGTTGCCATGTTTTCAATCTATGTCCAATGGACAAACATCTTTTCAACCTGCATCCGCTTCACACTCCTCCAATCTACGTCTACATGGCATCAATTTTTTCAATTCACATTCACTCAGCATTCTTATTTACTACGTACAATAGACATACGTCTATTTAAACTACAATGAATTTACAAAATTTTGTTGAGTTTATGTATCATCCCCACGGATACAAATACCAGTAAAGTGGTCTCAAGTGGCGTTAGCATTTAAAAATTGTAATATGACTGTAAAAAACATGATACCTCCTTAAACAGTACAACAAAAACTAAACGATCAATAAAAAAACCATAATTTCCACCAGCTAAACAGAATCGCCTAACTTTAACGCATAAAATAAAGCAGACGGCGAATCCGCCAAAAAATATATCTCACATCTCGCGAAATAGTCAGAGATGGGAAATTCAGTACGCATGCGCGAACAAGTTATCGGCAAAATCAACCATTTCCGCTGTATTGTTCCAAGAAGGAAAGATCTGCAATTCAGATTAAACAAATATAATTTTTTGAAACGTTCTTGGCGAACGAGAAGCGAGTAAGTCAAGCGTACGATGATCCTTTGAGAGATTATGTTATTTTGCTAATACAGTATGATCCAAAATGCAAAATATGGGATATTCTTCAACAACTGTTGAGTTTCAGCTGATTTAACAAATTTCATAAATTATTCAGAATCTAATTGTTGTATTGAATATACAATAGATTCACGTTCTTCCAGCCTATATACAAATAACATACTTCCAATCGACAAACATCCTTTCAATCAAAATTCATGTATTTCTCACACATTCAACCTACGTCCACTCGACATTGAATTTTCCAACATACGTCCATTTAACATACAATCTACATTAGCTTAACATACTTTCATACACGTCCAGTTCACATACAACTCTTAAATAAAGTACTTCAAACTTCGTATGTTCGACAAGCTTTCTTCATCCTACATAAAATCAACATCTTGCATCCAGTTGTCATTCAATTGTTTTGACCTACATTCAGTTAATATATTTCAACCTGCATCCACTTCACATACTTTAAATCTACGTCCACACCACATTCACAATTGAATGAGAAATACAAATTAAAATTATAGATAGTAGGCAGATCATTAGAGGATCAAGCTACAATCACAAGTCTTCTAGGATCTATACTTCGTCCATGTCACATACTTCAAACCACGTTATCTTATCAAGCTTTCTTTAGCCATGACCATCGTTCATTCAGCATACTTTCAACCTGCATCCACTTCACGTATATTCAACCTACAAATTAGAATTATTTAGCATAGAAAGATCATCATTGAAGATTGAGCTACAATAAATTGTCTTCTAGGATCTATCTTTTCGGTCTCATTAGAACAACTTCCCAAAATTTATCTTTCTGTGATCGATCTTTCAGGAACTATCATTTGAGAACTGTTTTTTGAGACGGGTCTTCTAGCAATTTTCTTCAAGTCCTATCTTTCAAGAATAATACCTCGAGGCCAACTTTATCAGCCAGGTCTTCAAGGGCCGATTTCAAAAACGAGCATCCAGAATCAGTATTTTGAGGCGTACATTGAGAAACCAATCTTTTTATTCTGTTCTACTGAATATTACCCAAGATGGCTAGTAAGAAAGACCTTCCTTTCCGCAATCAATCTATCAAGGATTGTTTTTTTGGTATGATCTTTTTAAATTTGTCTTGTTGAGGTCTGGGCCCTATATTCTGATTCTGGTTTCTCTACTTTCTAAGCCTAAGACTTTCAACTATTAAGATCAGATTTTGAGAAATTATTTTTTTAATCGGTCCTTAAGGACATCATTTGGGACTGATCGTTCAAGATCTATTTTGCTGTATCAGACTTCCAGGTCAAGTATTTTTAATCTGCTTCTTTAGTACCAGTCTTTCAGGATCAGTTTTCTGGATTGCTATTTGAGACTGATTTTAATGGCTTTCTTTTATCAGTTTGGTCTATCAAGATTGATCTTCTAATATCAGCCTTTAGATAACAATTTTCTAAGACTGGTTCTTCAAGACCTATCTTTCAAGAATAATATCCCAAGCTCAACTTTATGAGCCAATCTTTGAGGGAAAATCTCGAAAACAAGCTTTTTGGGTCGATCTTCCAAAATCGATCTTTCAGAATCAGTATTTTGGAGCATATCTCGAAAACCAATCTTTGCAATCTGTTCTACCGAATATTGCCTAAGATGGTAAATAATAAAGACCTACCTTTTCGCAATCGATCTATCAAGGACTGATTTTTCGGTACCTTCTTTTGAAATCTGTCTTCTAGAGGTCTTGGTCCTATATGGTTACTCAGTCTCTATATTCTCAGCCTGATCTTTAGAATCTCAATTATTAGAATCAGATTCTAAGAAATTATTTTTTTGCGATCGGTCTTTAAGGTCGTCTCTTAAGACTGATCATTCAAGGTCAGTCTCTTGAGAGTTTAGTACCCAGAACAAGCTATTCGTAAACAAGGACTACTCTCTAACTTTATCAGGCCACGGCGGACTCTATACCAGCATTCGAATGACGTCAGTAGGCTGGTTTTTACACAGTTTCATGCGATGTAATAGTATTAAATTTGTATTCTAGAACTATAATGTTTATGCAGAATGATTATTAACTTACTAACAACAATAATAATGGTAATTCTCTTGTCTCTGAATATAGATTTAAAGTAAAACGCTGTAATGCGATAAATGTAACTCAAAATAACAGTTTGCTATCGATGCTTTCATTAACATATATTTTATCAAGTTGCAAAATCACCCACTTGTCCTCTTCTTTTGTAAGTCTATTTACAATTACTCTTAAGAAATGATCATTTTCTATTTAAGAACTTGAAGATATATGAAAAGAAGCTGTAAGTTGTTGCAAATATTTAGGATGTGATTGCATATTAATCATGTAAGACCAAATAATAATTTTTTAAGTGTAGCGCTTTTGATTTGAGAAAAGGAGACTTATTTGTTCACTTAAGTACAATAATTGCCCAATTCTTTCTTCATCGCCTTCGTTCTCAGACATCATTATTTAAATTCTAAATAATAGAATAAATATTGACAAAATCAGTTTCATTCAACATACATTCTGAAATATCTCTCAATTTGGATAATGTATCAAGTTCATTTGTAGATAATGGAGTGTTATTATGCTGTAGTTCACTCAAACTTACCAGTTTATTCTTAAAGCAATACTTTGGGCCCAGATTTCTGTCTATTTCAATATAAAAGAAACGATTTACTGTTTTGGAATCCATTTTGTAAATAATAATACCGTCGTCATTTACTTTTACAAAAATATCGCCATCTATAGTTTTGACAAATTCAGGTGCTTTTTCAAGCAGTAAGTCAAAATTTTGAACTCTATTTTCCATTAGTTGTATTTCTAATATCTTACTAGTTTTTTCTTGTTCTTTTTTCCTGATTTCAAAATTTCGTTCGTCTAAGATTTTTCTTTAGTATTTGATTTCATATTTAAATAATGAGGAAGTCCAGGAAAGATAGTTTGAAACGGATTAGGTTTCAAATGCGGTTTATCGTAATAAAAAGTCCTAATTTCTCCTGGATAATTGTATGTATTTGTATAGCTAGTTGCAATGCAATCTTCAGAAATTCAAATGTGGTTACATTTTCTTCTGTACTATCATAATTGCTTTTACCTGCTGAGGCACAGCATTTGCGAGGTATGTTTGAATTGAATAATATATATAGATTTAGGTAGGTATTCGAAATATTAGAAGAAAATCTACTTCGTATCACAAAGTCATCAAGTCTACTACTACCGCTGGCTCGCTCACAAAGCCTACTGACGTCACGCTCCCCTCCATCACACTCCCGCCTGGTAAATAGAGTTCGCCGTGATCAGGCAGATCTTTATAAGGGTAGATTTTAAAAACGAACTTTTGGGTCGATCTTCCAGAATCAGTATTTTGAAGCATGCCTGGAGAAACCAATTTTTTTAGTCTGTTCTACTAAAAATTGCCTGAGATGGCCCTTGCTTTCCGCAATCGATCTATCAAGGACTGGTTTTTAGGTACGGCATTTTTAAATTTGCCTTCTAGGGATCAGGGCCTTATATTCTGATTCTGGTTTCTCACTCCTTATATTCTCAGCCTGATCTTCAGAATCTCAACTATCAAGATCAGATTCTGAGAAATGGTTTTCTGCGATCTGTACTTGAGGACATCTCTTGAGACTGATGGTTCAAGGACAGTCTTTTGAGGGTTAATATCCAGAATCTGTTATTTGTGATCAAGGACTACTCTTCTGGAGGGCGTTCATGAATTCGGCATCGATGCCAAACCGATTAACACGGAGAACTCATGAACTCGGCACCGTCAATTTTAAATAAAGCCTACGATCATCCTGCAAGATTTGGTTTTATAAGTGAGTACAATACTGAAATCACTCATGCTGGGCTGGAATACAGTCTATAACAAAGATTACAGGCTAGCTCGCTACGATCGCGCTTTCAAAAAACATCTCTGAATGTTATCGAATTGCGTCGCACGCGCCTGTAGGACAGAACTTAAGCCTGAGACAGCCAAGAAGGAAGCACAGTCCTCATGTTAGGCCGATATCAAATATATAAATGAGTGTTCAAATGTATGGATATATTTGAGTCTGGTTTGTTATTAATATAAAATCGCATATGTCCAGAGAGTCTTACACAGATAAAACGATTAAGACATTGGTTCTAATCCATATTATAGTGCCGAGTAAGGGATTGAAGATACAGGTAGTTTGGTGCCGAAATCAGAACTGCTTCTTCTGAGTCTGCTTATTCAAGATTATTGGACTGATTTATCCAGTAATTTTGAGACTGGTCCCTTAGGACTGATTTCTTCAGCTAGTTTCCTCAAAACTAATTCACTGAGATTAGTTTTGCGATAATCATTATTAGGATAACTCAAATATTGGAGACTGATTCTATGAGACCAGTCTTCCAAGGTCAATCATCAAGGTACCTACAATCCACAGAAAGCAGCCTTTTGAGGTCTGTTTTTTAGGACTACTCTTTTATAACCTATCTCCTCAGTCTGATCTTTCAAAAGCTGTCTCAATAGTAATAAATTTTAAGACGTATTTTCCTCTAATCGCACATTCAGGTCAAGTATTCTGCAACTGGTTCCCTAGTACCAGTCTTTTTGAATCAGTTTTTTGGACAGCTATTTTAGACTGATTTTGAGTGCTTGCTTTTATTAGTTTGGTCTATCAAGCCTGGTCTGATGACCAAGAACTATTTTTTGAGGTCTGTTTTTAAGATCTTGTCTTTTTGTACTGCTATTACAAGATAATAGTTCAATGGTCGTATCCAGGAATATTATAATAGTCAAAAGTACAACGAATGATGAATAATTTGAAGGATAAATAAATAACTTGCATCTCCTACTTTGCAAACGTATTGATTTTATATTGTATTACTCATTGTTGTTACTTTCTGGATGCTTTTACAATGAAATGTGTTCTAATGTTCTTTTATTGCCTTTTTTAGGCTCTGATAAAGGTTTAATATAGAACCGAAACGATTGCAAAGTATCTTATAAGAAAAGTTTCCAGAAACTGATCATCCAGAGTCAGTTTTTTTTTTTTGACTGAAATCAATCTTTTGAAATCAGTTTCCTTTTTAGACTGATCTTTTAGAACTGGTTGATCAAGCCCAGAACTACTGGAATTGGATTAAAAGAATAAGTCTTTGAGGATTGATTTTTATAAACTGGTCTTTTTATAGTTTTTGATGTGATTTTATTATTACGAAGTCAAGTAATCTCCAAACTATAAAAATATCTGTATGTTAAAGTGAGTAACAATGCTTCTCGATTTAGAATAAGCAATCAGTTTATTTTTTTCTATAGTAATAATATAAAGCAATAATAATATAGATTCACACCTCACTGCACTTTTATCCTAGTGAGACAAGGCAGACAGTAAACTTCCAACATCAGCGAAATAATATATACTTATCTCATCTTTGTGTGCTTATGATCTTATCTAGAGGCACCCTTATTTGAACTACACATCGAGCAAACGATTCCATCGTCTCAATCAATTCCTTTTAGTCATCTCAACTAGAAGACTCGATACTTTCATGTCCATTCCCTCAAAGATAATTCATCTCAAATATTCTCATAAAGACTTCTAGTTTCGATCAGATTTGTTTGTACAAAATACTTCAACGAAAATTGCAGACTGTAGAGAAACTGACTAACAAATAGAATTTTAATATTGGGACTAATCTTTAGAAATATTATAGGGAAGTGCCAATTATGTGGAAAATACTGAAGATGTAGCACTTTGATAAAAATGCAAATTAGCACCTTTAAAGTTATTGAACCATACCCGCACGTTTTATGCATTTGTATTGGAAATCCGTAAGTCGTTGTCAATTTATGCACAGGACGTGAGCTTTAGATTACAATCTTGGAAGAAAATAAGGGTTTTACTCTGACTTTTCAGTGAAATATCAAGTAATGTTGGAGCTTGTCCTATTCATGCTCCACATATAGTCAAATAATCTTTCATTCAACTGTTGCTAATTTAATGAATTAGCTTTTTGTAACAAATAGATGTTTCAATATTCAAGGATACGAGTTAAAAGCTGAAAGAAATGTCATAGATTGGTTTTAGTAAATGGATGGTCGAAATAAATATCTGCGTGGTGTGAAAACGAGAATTTCATAAAAGTTAGGAGAAAAGGTTCTCTTTGCTCCATTAGTTCCCTTTCCGTATCGTTGATGATGTGAGCACCAAGTTACCTTGAATGCCGATCACAGCGCTGTGTGCTGGAAAATGAACTAAATTATATCGGCACAGAAAAATGATTGAGGCTCGAACCGCCGACTGTTGACTTTGGAGCCACCAATTCTTATACCTTGGAGGACCAACAAATTTCAAATTATTTTCAGCTGTTGAATCTCAAGTATGCTCTCTGCCATCTCAAATATCTCGTTATTTTTATGATATAACTGATATAAAAAAGTAGATATCTGAAGATTTGGGCTCCATGAGAATATAATTTATCGAGAGCCCATCAAAACAGTGATCAAGAGTTACACTTCTATGTAAATGATTTTATCCACTTCAAATGAATTTTTCGATCTTAGATGTCTGTAAAATGATATAGCTATGGAATCAATATGCGAAAAGTTATCATCAATTTAAGAAATATATCTGATCATTACTATGTTGAAGACTCCCAATTTACAACTAAATATTATCGAAGAAACAATATGTGTGGCTAAATTGTTGAATTGAACCCTGTAGTTCGAATCAATAGAAAATACTTGTTGAGACTTTTATTGGATGTCAGTTCTCACATTTTTTGCTTGGCCTCGAATGCTGGTTGCCCTGAGCAACTCTTTTATATACGTGATTTGTAATTTCTTTCGAATGACCATGTAATTGCTTTTTTAACACTAGTTAAATGTTCTGCCACGTTTTGTTAGCCCCTAAATGTGTTTTTTGATCCGCTGAAAGACATAATGTGGTTAGGACAGGAATTAGAGAAAACGTGCTAGCGAACTTTATAAGAATTATTACCTTATATATTATTCGTTATCATTTTGGTAATAATTGTCACTTTCATCCCGAAATTTTATGGAAAATTAGGGTACTTGCTTCATTTCATTTCTCGCAAGAATTATCTACAAATTGAATTACAGGGCTGGTCTGAAAAGTATATTGAATATCGCCGCATAGGTTTTTTTCACTGTCCAAAACAGTGCTGCAAGTTATCAACTGTTATCCTCTGTAGCAAGTCTGCCGTTTCCATCTTGACCTCTTCTACAGACTGGAAGCATTTTTACTTCTGAGAACTGATAGAAGTTGCATGAAGTGAGATCTGAAAAAATTGCATTTCCGCTAAGAACTACTTCGGAAAGAACGCATTGTTCACTGGCTCATTTCCTGGATCAAATTTTCTTCTGCGCCTTCTCTCTCAGCTTGATCAGGATACCAATATACGAGATATGTGAGAAAAGTGATGAGACTAGTTTTTTATCTTCCAAACTTCAGTTTTTTCAAAAAACAATATTTTCTGTTGAAAGTAGCTCGCTTCGGCAGCTATACACCGGCCAAAGTCGTTGTTGCTAGTTTTGATCCCAGCGCTGATAGGGCTTCTAAAATATCGGTCACATTCTTTAGGATGTTTCCCACAGTCCTTAAGTACCGACCTTTTGAAAAAGAATACGTTTTGGGTAAGGAATAAAGCCACAAGGACTCAAATCAGATGAATATGGGGCTTAGGAACAATAGGAATGCCTTTGAAGTCTGAAATTCTGCTCGGGTGTAAGGTTTTTCGTCCAAAGAATTGAATATCGAAACCAATTTTGAATCGATTATACCAAGTCGTCAAGATTGGTCGGACGGAAAAACACTCTACAAAAAAAGCGCATCTGTCTACTACACTGATGCATCATGCATCAACGGTACGGTAGGAATTGGTATATATGGGCCTAACACATCTTACTCTCAAGCCCTTGGTAAATCCTTATCCATTTTTCAAGCAGAAATCTGCGTTATCAATGTCTGTGCCTACCTAAACCTTCGAAAGGACACTAAAGGCACACACATACACATCATAACGGACAGCCTCTCAGCCATACAGGCGCTCAAAGCGTACACTTTTAAATCAGCACTGGTCAGAGAATGCGTGTCAACCCTCAATGAATTGGCAGTACAGAACAAAGTATTTTTGACTTGGGTACCAAGCCATTCAGGAATTGAGGGCAATGAAGAAGCGGACGCACTTGCTAAAAAGGGAGCAATCTCCGCTTTCATCGATCCGGAACCTTATTGTGGCATACCATATACACACGTAAAAAACATTATAAACGCATGGGAAGAGCGTAACAAAGCCTCTTTTTGGCGCAATGTTGAAGGACAACGCCATGCCAAAAAATTTATATCACATTCGAGAACAAAAGCTACGGAACTACTTAAACTCAACAAACAGGATCTCAGAATTATAACGGGACTCCTAACAGGTCACTGCAACCTTAAACACCATCTCAAAAGGATGGGCTTATCCAACGATGATACCTGCCGTATGTGTCACGTAGAAACAGAAACGGCAGAACACATCCTGTGCGTCTGCACAGCAATAGCTCCAACAAGACTATTATGTTTCGGTCATGATACCATCACGCCTGAAAACATTAAACAATCAGCCCCCCACAAAATCATCAAATTATTTAAAAGTCTGAATTTACCGGAGGTATAAAAAAGCAGAGGAACGATAAAATAGATCGTCAGGTCGGATTATCTTAGGGGTCTCCAACCCACCTCACTACTTGATAATAATAATAATAAAGGTTCTTCGTTATTACTTTGGCAGAATTCGATGTACGGTGAAGATGTCCAAGTATAACTGATCACCTAGCATCCTTATTGTTGAACAACAGTCTGATCTTCACACATTCAAACTTCTCGTCAGTTTTTGAAGTTGAAAGTCTCCCTTGGCGGGGTTCATCTTCAATCTTCCAAAAATGATTTGTGCCAGCGAAAAGCTTGGTGACACCTTTAATATCAAACAAAAACGATAAGCATACTGTATGCGAAGATCTTTCAGTACATGGATTCATCTTTTATGATACAGGTCGTCCAAAAAACCTATGTTTTGTCACATATAATGTCTTTTTCATCGATTCTGGATATGTTACATGATGTCTTGAAGTCCTATCTTCTTTTAGCTCAGGTGTGAATATTTTACCATCATTTTTACTACACAGATCTGTTTTTTTTTGTTTTTTACACAGGCCCCTCTTTCTTATTGTGCACTCTGGGCACATGCCCAGGACCTCGCGATCGATAGAGGTTCCCTAGTTCCTACCAGATCACCAAACGATAACCAATATTCATTACTCACAGGATTTCTATAGCGACGTAAAACTGAATGTGACCGATCGAAAGGTAACAGCATAGTGAAGCGGCGATACGAGCGACGATAAATGGAAAGAGGAGAGCGACAAATACAAACACACGCATTTCAATAGAGCATCGCATAGTGGAGCCTGGAGAGGAGAGCATTGCGATAATGAGCTGCTACAAGCGATAAGAGCGAAGAAATCAAACACACTTCTTTTCGTCGCTATTCTCGCTGGTGGTTTTAGGAAAAATGGATGCTTAACTGCTCATAAGTGGAGTGTTTGTGAGAAAGCCTATCAGAGTTTATGGGATTGTGATTGAAATTCGTTCAATTTTTCAGTAGTCTATGCTCAATTTTGGCTAGGATTCAAGCAATGTCAAGGTCATAGGGGTCCCATTATCCCAATGTGCTCAGGGTCTCCAATAGATAAAAGACGGCCCTGCTTCTGCATCTTCTCTTTCAACTTGTTCAGGACAGTAATAAAATACGTCTAGCTTACTGTTTGACCATGAGGTATCTATTCAATCATAATGACACCTTTAATATCGAAAAGAAATGATGAGCATGATCTTAGGTTTCGATTAGCCCATGTAAGCTGTGTTGCTTCTTGGACGATGTGAGGATCATTTAGTGCATAGATTGACGGTCTGTTTCAGGATCGCTCTAAAAAGTCGTCGTTTCGTCAAATATAAATAACTTTGTCTATTAATTCGGAATGTGCTTCATGATGTCTTGATGTCTCATCTTCTTTTAGCTCAGGTGTGAGGTTTTTACCATCATTATTATTCCACTAATCTGTCTTTTGCACCTTTTCGTTTAGCTCGTTCAGGACCCTTATACCTAATCAATTATAATGACAGCTTCAATATCGAGTAAAAATGATCCTCAGTTTCGACTTGCTCATGTAAGTTTGACGATGTGAAGATCTGTCAGTGCATGGATTTACCTTTTATTATGCAGGATCGTATGTTCCAATTGATGTTTGTGTTTTTCCATCAATTCTGGATATATTTCATGATATCTTAAAGTCCTGTTTCTTTTAGCTTAGGTGTGAGGTCTTACTACCATTTTTACTGTAACTTCTCTCAGCTTGATCAGGATCACATATCTGTGTCAGGATCTTAATACAGTACGTTTGGTTCACTATTTGGCTATCAGGTACTTACACAATCTTGAGGATACCTTTGATGTCGAAAAGAGATGATGAGCATGATCTTCAGTTTCGATTAGCCCAACGTTAGCTGTTTTGCTTCTTGAGCGATATGAACATCCTTCAGTGCATAGATTTAGGCTATGTTACAGGGATGTACTGAAAAATTGACATTTCAATACATAAGGTGACTATTTTTATTGATTCGGAATACGCTCCGCGATGTCTTGATGTCATGCCTCCTTTTAGCTCATGTGTTGCGTTTTTTACCTCCATTATTATACACAGAAAGCCCGTTCAGCTAGTCTAACGCAATTATCATACTTTGCAGATGAAGATTGTTGTTCTAAAATTAGAGAGCAGATCATTGTAATAATAGAAAACCAATTCAATTGAGGATTTTGTATATCTATTGCGGATTTGAATAAAAAACGATCGACAACATTCATGAACTCTAAGGATATTTCGTATTGACATTGTCCTTTCGGATAGAAATTATAAGATGAATCAATTTCTGAATGTATCTGAACGTCGACCAAAAACGTCACAACATTCAACTTGATTTGTTGTCGCTTTTCAGAATCCATCTGAGTTGTGGATCCAATACTGACTTTGGATGGAATTTGAATTCATTATTACGATGTACTATACTGTGCAAATCAAAGTGAAAAACTGCTTCCATCCGCTCAATACTCCCACCACTTACTTTTCAGTATGACACATGTCTTTCTCCCATCAGAAATCACCTTCTGCAGACACCCTGACACTGACTCCACCAGGCAAGTATAAATGTTCTTGAGCTCATCATCGGGCAAACACACCTGAACAGCATCACCCTTCATTAGTTCATCTGTCTTACAATGCACTCCATCCAAACGCCTCGTCACAATAATCCACAAACCCTCAATGGGATCCAAGTCAGGTGAATTTTCAGGCCAATCGAGCATCTTGATTCTATTCTTCAGCATAAAAGCCTTTAGCAGTCCCAAACTGTGACAAGGAGCCAAGTCGCGCTGAAATGTCCTGTCGAAGTCTCGCATAAATAAAACGATCCCACGGCGTAATATTTTGTTTTAATTAGTCGAATTCATCATGCCTTGATCAGAAACTAAGCGCCATTTGTTTTGAGAGTCCCTTCCAGCGAATATTTTACATCGAAATATTATGCCGCAGGATCGTTACACATGCAAAGTCTCGACTAGACATCCCAACACGACCCGGTTCCTAGTCACAATTCAAAACTGGTATGAGGCCAACCAGACTCCTGTACAGAAATCAGTCGTAGAAGTTCTTGTTTCCATTGCTTTGATCAATGATTGGATATCGTTATTTATTATTTACAACAGGGAAAAACAAAAAATGAAGAATACTTGTCTGCAATAAATTGAAAAAGGTATTTCTGTTAGAAAATACGCCCCACCATTTGCAGTAGACCCTCGAATCAGGCTTTGGTCTGATTGATCATTCAACATAGTCCTCATCTGAGCATCATCTGACTATTATCTACACCCAAAACTGGCAAACATTTCTCAAAACACAAATTTGAATTTAATGAACAGTAGATGAGTATCTAATCTTTCAAGACCGCTATTGCATTCAATATCCAAAGACTAAATTCTTGGAGACGGTCCCAAAGTACTCGTCTTACATGAATAGTTTATGACGTTATGGTCTTTCAGGACTGGCTTTTCAGATTGAATTTTATGAGGTCGTTCCGAATTAAGCTCGTCAGGTTGATTTTTCAAGGACCGTCTGTTGGTAAAAATATAAAGGAGAGAGCTAGTGGATGCACAAGTGAAGCCACTTCCTCCACTCCAACCAAAACCCAAATCATCGCTTATCTGTCAAGGACAAGTGTACTTTTGTTTGAAAGCTGACGTCTATCCCCTCCCTAATCGGAGCCAAAAGTGGTGCTCGTCCATTCCCACTAGGCTTCATTCCCCTCGCCCAAACTATAACCTCATGCTCTCTCCTTTTTATTCTAACCTCCTTGGTTGAGACAGTTTTCACGGTCTTCTGTTTGCCCAACGATATCCTAACTGGTCTATCAGATTCGGTATTTTGGGCTTGATTCTTCTGAAAACCTTTTGAAATAAGTTCCTGCGATTGGTATTTTTGGGACTTGTCTTTTAAAACTGGTAATTTAGAAGCACTCTCGTAAAATAAATCTTCAAATAAAGATCAGGAATGTATTTTCAGCCTGGTCTTGTAGAATCAACCCTCAAGATTTGGCTCTCCGAGACTGATTGAGTTATTCAGTTTTCAGAGAGCGGTCTTTTATTGGGATCAGTAATTTGAGATTATCTTCTATGATCGGACTTCAAGGACTGGTCTTTTAAATTTGATCTTTTCGGACTAATTCTTTGAATGTCTTATGATATGAACTCTTGAGATCAGTTTTTTTGGGCTAAGTATTTTGAGACTGGTGATTTGGGGACGCTCTTAGAAAACCGATTTTTGAAGAATAGTACTATATGAGGACCTGTGTTTGTAGCCTGATTTAGTGGGATCAATCTTCAAGAATTAGTTTATTGAGATTGATTGAATTACCTATTCAGTCCTTCAGGAACGGTCTTCTATTAGGATCAGTAAATTGAGACTATCTTACATGAAGGGTCTTCAAGGTCTGGTTTTTGGGATGAGCTTGCAGTCTTTTAGAACCAGTTTCTTCAGATGTATTTTCAAGGACTTGTCTTATAGAATTTGCACTGAACATTATTCCCAAAGATCTATATCATAAGACTGGTATTTTGAGCTCGGTGATCCTATATTTCCTTTTACAGAAAATTTTTGATTTATAGTTTTGTCAAGAGAAATCACAGGTTGAAATTTTGGAATGGTACATTATTAACAGTGGCAATATTGTATACAGCGATGAGTACATCAAACAGAAATTTCCATACATCAATAACCATATTCAAAACACCTTGAATACGTTGCGCTCAGTTCGGTCCAATTACAAATATGTATGTATATGTAAATGAATTGAAATAATAGTCGATAGATGGCAGGAGTGAGATGTTTCCTATTCACAGTGGGTCAGTATGTAGCTCGTTAACAGCTTCTACAGCGGGTGTCACGCCATGTAAGAGTAACGCGGTGTGGCGTGGCAAGCGACATGGCACGACGCCCGCTCATTATGTGATTCTGACTCCACAATGGTGCTAATGTCAGGCGGCATGGCACAATAGCCAATAATTGCACCGAATGAATCCGACGCGTGAACCTGACGCCGTCACCGGAGAACAACTTGCTAGGTTATGGATTCTGAAAGCTGCGCACAGGACCGAAATGGAAATTTATAAGCACGGAGCAGTTGACTCATAGAATTAGTGGTTATGTCATCCTGATGCAGTTTTGACGATTGCTTTCATTTTCCAATTTGAAATATATGTCCTTGATAACTGCGATCTTCTGCCTCTTTTTAGACTGATTGTGCTTCTCCCTATTGTTATACCTCTCTCAAAAATACAGCACTTACTGTCCTGTCTCCTGGCATTCTCACTATATGCTCCACCTCAATTTTTACGACTCTAGCACTTCTGTACATCCCTATATCCCTCAACTGGTAACAAAAGTATAATCCTACTCTGGAAATTAAAAACTGTCAGACAACATTTGCAGTAAGAGTTAAAGATATCTTCTTATTTTTATAACTGAGAGGCGTTCAATTGTTTTATGACAATCTTTCAAGTTAGAAGTTTAGTAGAAGGCTACGAAGCAAAATGGAACCATAAATCCTTCATTTTTGAGAGCACAACTCTCGATAAGTTGTTACGTTCTAATTTCGCACCTTATTCCTATTTTTCCATTTTCCGTATCCCAGTTTTTTATCAATTCCTTTTTGCTACAATTTGAACGCATTAACACTATTATTTCAGATAAATAAAACATTTCACTCACCTTACACTTGTTGCTGCGAAATGCCAGAAGTTGACAAGACTCTGTTTCAAAATAAAAACATTCTATTTAAAACTTAAAATAACATTACAATACATTTGACACAACACAGTAAAATAACATAACATTCACAATAAAATTCCTTAACCCTAATAATACTTTTCCGCCAGTCTCTCCTCTCTACTCTCTTTGTAATTAGCTGAAACCAATGAAATAACGTGAAAGTTGAATAAAAACGGTTTTTTTTTTGAAGAAATTGTTCGGAAACTGACTCAAGTAAGGGATTCGAGCAAAAGTCTAAAAACGTGACGGTCGCATGAAAAGTTTTTCTTAAGGCAACGGTTTATTTTTATCTCTGAAAGTACCCAAAGCCTCTTAGCGGAATTTATTATAAATCAGTATCGTGCTTTGATCGAGTAACCGTGTTTCGGGTAGTGTACTTCGGTCGAGCAGCTCAATCTTGGGGATTAGAAAGAAATTTTCACGCACCTCGTGTTATCGTAAACCGTCACTAACATCGAAGGCGAAGTGTCCGGACGCCCGCAGAGCACCCAGTGATGCGAGCGCCAATATCCAGTTCCTGAGATCACCTCCAGGTTACTTAACCTTGACGTCTGTCCACGACCAACTCTTGGCCCAATACCTCCACCAGGTCAGGCGACGTCATCTCCGCAGTTCCGGAGAACTTGTGGGTTCATCTAATTGTCTGTTTTGTACTATTTGTTGGTTTAGTTATTATAGGAGCAGAAGTCTACGTTTATTTCTTGTTTACGTTCTTGTTATTTATTTTGTGTTAGACGCTCCTTAAATGTAGCTGATGTGGACGCAGTAGTGTTTTGACGCTATACGCTCGTTCTGTACAGCGCTATCGATTGGGCTAGGCCCCTATCTCTGTGATTAGTGTAAGCTTCGGCCAGTTAAGGGGCAAGGCATATAGGCGTCTGGTTTTGCACACATTGGTATGTTGTTGGTTGCGTGCTGTCCTCCAAGGCGAGTTATTTTGTGTATTGGGCCCTCAGCCACTGTTTGTTTATTTTACAATCAGCTTCATTATTTTCACAACGATTTATATCTATTTTTACTAGTCAAATTCTATTTAACTCATACTCTTTTTCTTGTCTAACCATTTATTTATTTTTGCGTATATTAGAGTCAACAGTAATTCAGTTAAAAATCTTTGTTTTATTGAGCGAAAGAGTGGACCTGCCCGTTTCTTTCAGACAGTTTAGCGACCTCAATTTCCGTTTGAGAGTGTGGCTTGTGGCGAGTACAGTGTCGCTTAAGTCAATCCCTCTGGTGGATGCTGAAAGCCATTACGGGGTCACCCATTCCTGTAACCCCTTCGTCCGACCAAACACCCCTTTATTGCAGGTACTTTCGTTGTTGTGTGCCCTATGGACGAAAAGACAACATCGTGGCGCTCCGGGTATGCCTGGAATCTAACTTAGCGACGCCTCACGTCACTTACGATCTCCCTGAGATTAAGAGCGAAGAACGAACTTAGGTCAGTTTAGAACGTTACAAAGGGAGTTTGGTGCAAGAACGGAATTTGCATTTTCTGGTGCAGATTTTTTTCACCTCAGGTGTGTTATGATGCATCCATGTTTCGTTCATAGTGACAAAATGGATTATAAGATCGTATAGACTCTGTGGAAAGAGTTGCAAACCATTTGATTGAGATCTCTTCATCAAGAGACATTTTGTTTTTTATTAGGGGTAGGTAGTAGTCCAAGGGAATGAGCCCTATGAAAACAAAAGGACTTAAGGTATTTGCTGGTAGCCCATTGTTTAGACTTTTTTGGTCTTCTTTGGTCGTGTTCCATTCAGAGTTACGAAACGACGCATAAAGTCTTATGGATTCTGCATTTGGGGCTGCAACCCATTCGACCAAAAACTCTCCTCCACTAACCATTTTATTGTATGGAGGAACAGGTAGTACTCCGAGGAAGTAAGCCCTGTGCAGTAAAGGAGATGCCGTTTCAGTGCCGGTCCGGCGCGGTCATTTCTCACAATATTAGACAAAGTTCATCTATTGCAAAACCTGAAAATTAGTCGTCATCACCCTCTCTGACTGAAGAAAAGATCTTTGATGGCAGCCCATTGCTCAGAATTTTTGGTCTTCTTTGGTCAAGTTCCATACAGAGTGACATAACGACGCCTAAAGTCTTATGGACTCTGCACTAGGAGCTGGAACCCATTCGACCAAAATATCTCTACCACTAGCCATTTTTTTTGTATTGAGGGACAAGTAGAAGTCCGAGAAAGTAACCCCTGTGAGGTAAAAAAGTGCCGTTTTAGCGCTTAAAATATTGGAAAAGGTTTATCCGCTGTTAAACCTTGATATTATTCGTCATTGCCCTCTCTGACCGGAGAAAAGGTCTTTGGTGGTAGCTTATTGTTTAGATCTTGTTGTTTTTTTTTGGTGTGTTGTGGTGTATCCATTCAGAGTTCTGAAACGACGCCTAAAGTCTTATGGATTCTGCGTTTAGGGCTGTGACCCATTGGACCAATTCACAGCGCCGGTTCGGCGTGGCTTTTTCTCACAATCTTGAACAAGGTTCATCTATTATAAAACCTAAAATCTAGTCGTCATTACCCTCTTTGAATGGCGGGAAGGTCTTCGCTGGCAGCTTATTATTTGGACTTTTTTGGTCTTCTTTGGTGTGTTGTTGTTTGTGGTGTATCGAAATTCTATTCAGAGTGATGAAACGACGCCTAAGGTCTTATGAATTCTGCGCCAAGGGCTGCAACCCATTTGACCAAAATCTCTCCACCACTAGCCATTTTTTTGTATTAAAGAACAGGTAGTAGTCTAAGGAAGTAAATTCTATGTAGTAAAGACGGTGCCGTTTTAGCGCTGCTGGTTCGTAACCGCCGGCTCGGCGCGGCCGTTTCGTCACCAAGCTAGTTCAACACTGGCCGGTTGAAAATATGAATAAAGTATTGATTAATACTTGAACTATGAATTTGAACTCGATGTCTGAAATCTTGCGTAACTCGAACCAGTGGCTTTGTTTCCAGTCGGTGGTGCATCGCACCAAAACAAGCGAGCCCTGTTCGAATTCGACGAGTAGAATTTTGCGTAACTTGAAACAGTGGCTTCATTTTCAATTGAACTGGCTGAGGACGAAACGGCCTTGCCAAATTGGCGACGGCGAAACGGCCACGCCAAAACGGCCGCGCCGGCGATGTATTGGCACCGACGAATCGGTGGCGTCGAATGGTCCCATTTCCGAAATAAACTCTCCGCTGGCAGACAATTGCGTGGACTTTTCTTTGATCTCAGGTGTGTTAGGCCAATATCTCTCCACTGCCAACCATTTTTTCTCGGACTGCAGGATATGTAGTAATTGATAAAATAAACCCTGGATAATTAGAAGAGTGCGGAGTAGGTTGCAATCTCAGCTTCATCAATTTCGCGATCACTTCGCCAGAGGAGTGAGCTGGGGATGTATTTCTTGCAATTCGCTTTTCAAATGGTGCAAGAACGATGCATAGTATGTTACGTTATAAGATATATCTTTCGCTGAAAGCAGGCAAGCATATTCCCGGCAGAAAATACAGCCTTCGACGTTTATGGAGCAGATTCTTTGTTGACAATCATTTGTTTGACTTTTCTTTGGTCTCACGTGTAGTGTGATGTATTCATGTTCCATTCACAAAGCAAAATGACACTTAAAGTCCTATTCTTTTAACATAGTCGAATAAACCACTTTCTGAATAGCTTCCTCAGATTCGTCCATTAACAGAATATGGATTTATGTAGTTATTTTTCAAAATCTATTCTTAAAAGTACTAGACAGTTAGTATTCACGTGAACTTCTACGATATACATTTCTGTAGATACACACTATATATAGATTCCATGTGAATGTATGTATGTAGGCTAAGCTTCCTCTGTAAATAAGTATTTTATATTGGAAAATGGGCTGTAAATTAGATGAATCCGATTAAGTATAAGAATTACAGAAATAATACATTTAATCCCTTTAAAAATAATACTTAAAAACGGTCTGAAATCTCCATTAATTCAAAGCTGAAAATCCAATGCGCAGTCTATCCTTTAATCAGAACATTTCGCGTTAATCTACAAAAGAAAAAGTAATCAATGAGGGGAATAAAAATTGAAAAGAAAAAAATAAAAAAGGTGAACGTAGTTTAACGATGTGCTTATTCCAACGGCTGCAACTAATTCTGAGTTAATGGTGTAAGTTTTTGCAGCTTGTACGGTTATACCTATAAACGGATTAATTGCAGGTTTAATGCGCGCGACGTTCCATAAAGTTTCTGTGAGCCGCGTCGGCTGCTGGTGCTACATTCGATGGAAGAAACTCTAAATGGCTTGATTAACGGAAAATGCTTCCGTTTTACCTTCTTTCTCAAAGCTTGGAATAAAGAAGCTGCAGAAACACGTTTGCGAATCACCCACTTTGTGTTTCTACTTCTATATTTGTTAAATAAGTTTTATTAATTGGGTAGTTATCATTAAAGGCTCATCCAGCGATTATAATAACTCTCAAACAGAATTTCCAATGTTTGCTTTCTGCCAAGAGAGCTTGTACTCAAGTTTTATAGCAAACAACAAAAAAAGTTAAGTTCACAATTAAGAATTGCCTCAGAACTATGACTACATTCGTTTCTTCCACAGAAGAAAAATTAAATAAATCCACGATTCCTATCTCTTATGCACTAATTTCTGATCGCCAACATGCGTGATGATGTCACAGTGGCGCTTGGCCAATAACAGCGTTTCGTCAGTCACGTGACAAAATTTCATCTACAAGATGTTCAATTAAGGATTATAAAGTTCACTTTGAGACACAAAAAGGTGATACTAGTTTTTTTTTTTCAGAAAGACCCTATTGTTTACCGAACTCTAGTTCGAAAGGTACATGACCTGAAAATCCAACAAAACATTATAAGGTGAGTTCAAAGTTAATTTGAGTCAGCCTGAATATAGACTTCTAAAAGAAGATATTTTTGCACCACCTCTATGAGTTGTCCTGATAATTCAACCGCCAGTTCAACTAAATCTGATCATTTAAGATTTTTGTTATATTCAACACTTCAATTAAAATTGATAATAATCAGTAAAACAGAATAATATTTCAACCCATTAATAACACTTACAAATATCAATTTTGCTAAAATATCAAATTTTCTTTGTAATTATTCCGACATTCTCATTAAATTCGTGGATTAATTAATTAATTAGGCTACCTTCCGTTCCGAAATAATTGTTTCCGAAGGCACTCACAGTCATTTGTGATACGAAATTTTGAATTTGCTCTTTGTCTCTGAGGAAATAAATTTTCATATAAAAACAGATTAAGGAAGAAATTAAGAATGAAAGAAATATCTGAACACAAAGAAGATAGAGAACTACGAAGATAACAGAATACAAAGGGAAACAATGAAAGAACTAATCAAGAAATCAAAAAATAGTATATGAAAAGAATTTTGGAGAAAAATGTTGAAGAATGTCAGAAGATATTTTACAAAACACTAAAAAGCAACAAAAAAAAATAAACAACATTGAAACAGCTACAAGATACAAATAGAAAGATTATGAATAATGACATCGAAAGAATGCAAAGATTCCTAAGAACTACTAGAAGAAAACTATAGAAGCAACCGAGATTGAGAAAACGAAGAAGGAAACACAATAATAAGAGAAGAGTTACAAAATATATCAGAGGAATAAATGAAGCAGTGATGAAGAAAATGGGTAATGGTGAAGCATCGGGACACGATAGAATTGAAACAGAACAACTGAAATATATTGGAGACGAAGGAAGGCAAATGTTACTAGAAATGTTGAGCCAAATTTGGAAAAAAGAAACAATACCAAAACACTGGAAAAACCGTAATTTCCATCATAAGAAAGGAAACAGTAGAGACTGTAATAATTACAGATGTATATCACTGATTTGCACTGAAGCTAATCTAAATGAAAAGCAATATTAGCAACAGAACTAAGACGAACAATAGATGCATCAGTGAGAAATCCCAGAGTAGATTCAGGAATGGTACTCTACACATAACCACATATTCACGTTGAGAAAATTAATATAGAAGAAACAATGAAACAAGACAAGAAACTATTCATAGCATTCATAAATCTTGAAAAAGCATTCGATAGAGTACCGCGGTAAAAGATGTGAAGAATACTGGAAAAAAAAAATGTGAGCAAACAACTGCTGAAAGCAATACAAAGTATGAACAATACAACATCCAACTATATAATAGCAGAAAACGAGTGCGATTCACAACTACGCAAGGGCTAAGACAAGGAGGAGCACTAAGCTCATTACTTCTCATAATTTTCTTGGACAGCATTATGAAGGGGGTAAAGAATAAAACAAATGAAGTATACACAGGACACTAGAATCTAATTAGGACGACTATTTCAGAATGCGTCTTCGCAGATGATCTCGTAATATTTGCTAAAGAAGGAGGAATTAAGCAATCACAACACATGACCATAAATATGCAAAAAACATAAAGACCATGATAATTTCAAGAGAAGACACAATATTAGAAATGAGAATAAATGGAAGAGACTTGTAGTTGTAACAAGCAAATCTCGGATCGGGGAACAAAATAGACTACTTCTAAATTTCCCGTCATTCGCTACCTTTGAAATGGCCTAGCTCAGTATTTACAGAAGTATAATAAAAACTCCGGACTAGGTAGTTGAAGGTTAGATTCGACCAAATATAAACTTTACTAGAACTAATCTACTAGACATTGCGTAAAGCGAATTTAAATTTTAACAGAAAACTAGGGCGCCACGCAATCGTTGATTTTTCTGCGAAAGTACCTGTAAAAAAAAGATTGTAGGATGGACGGGTAGAATATTGGAGTTGAAAGACAATTAGATCGGTCGGCGTTGATCGAGATGCCGCAAAAAATAAAATAAAAAATATCTCAAACAGCAATACTTACACTAAGTTAAAAATAAATGAAACACAAAATAAATTATTTTGTGAGAGTCAAAATGGTAGATAAATATTTACAAAATAAATTCAGAATCAAATTTACCCAAGTAGTGAATATTTTATTCGGTTAATTAAAAAAAATGAAATAATTCAACAAAAAATGCGCTAAAAAGCGCTATTATATTGACTTTGGCTGTCTGGCTGGCTGGCTGGCATGACGCTGAGTTCTTAGCAACTACACTATTTACAGACTTCAAACTGGTACTAAATAAAAGCTGCTGTTTCGTAGGTTTGGACAAATTGCTTTAATTCAAGCTCAGTGATTGTGGAAGATTTAATTATTCAATTATTTGTTTCAAGCGAAACAGTGCCCATAGATATATATGACATTAGGGATATGGCAGCTAAAGTTTATTCAAGTGGATGAAAATTTAGTTACTACTTTAACCGCCCGTGTCACTACTATTATGTACAGTTGTCATGTCTGTCCGAGATTCATTCAATGACTTGTTTGACGCGAATTTGAAGCTTATTAGGATGAATTATTATTATTAAATGAAAATTTGTTTCCTTTTGGTGTATTGTCTGTAAATCGAGCAGTCAGCTTAATGACTCTAAGATCCAGTATAAGCCGTAGTTTGCAATATTTGGTTCACCAAATGATACCAATACAAGTAAATGACCCATTGAATAACACTTACCTCTTTTTAATGAGGCTGAGAAGTTTGAATGCAGCAATTGTAGAATATATATTAGAAAAAATGTTTATTCTAGATTGAAGTTGATAATAGCTCTCTTAATATGTATTAGATTTCAATAATTTAAAGCTTGGTTATGTAAACTTAGATTTTGTCATTGATTACGTTAGTGATAATTGAAATTGACCAATATTAATATACGGAAGCAAAACATGGACAACGAATCAAAAACAAAAAGCTAGATACAGACAGCAGAAATAAGATATTTAATTAAAGTAGAAAGAGTCATAAGACTAGATAGAATAAGAAAAGAACATATCAGACAAATTAACACAACAACACCACAAAGAAAATATACAAACCACCATAGAAAAGAAATTCCTAGCATGGTATGGACATTTAATAAGAGTTTTAGAAGATGATCAAACAAAAATGGTGTGGAGTGCCAGAATATCAAACAAGAACAGGAGAGGAAGACCTCAAAAAACATGGGAAAAGAATATAGAAGAAATACTAAACAAAAACATAGTCACTTGGCAGGAAGGGAGGAAAATTGCAATGAATAGAAAGAAGTGAAAAGAATTAATAAATAAATTGAAATAACAAAGACTGAATAAATACTATCTCATATCTGCAGTAGATAAAGATTATTCCCTCAGAAAACTAGCTCATTTTAATTTTAAATATCATACGACTATAATACTGAAATGCAACTCAAACAGTAATTCATACTTTGCAAAAATCTCCATTCAAGTTCAAAACGCTCCCGGCTTCCCTACTTGTCAAGTTCAACTCTCTCTTCATTCCCTTGGCCCTCATTACGTCACGGCGCGTCTGCATCCCACACCCTTATGCGAAACATACACTTTATCCCGTGCGACGTGCAAGCTCGTTTATCTTCGTCTATCACCGTTCATTCCGACATCCGTTTCCCGTTTCGTTAATACCTGGGTGATATCGGTTGATGTGGTGCCTTGCAAGGGTGCAGAGGGATGGATGGTTCACCACCTTGGGTGGAAAGTCACTTTTTCATGACGTTAATTGCTCATCATTATATAAAGATTAGCAGGACATTTCTCCAAATATTAAAATAGAATAAATTAAATAAGATAAATTTTGACCCAACAGAACGAAGGTGTCACTATTTTTTTGTGTTGACACTCACAATTCGTTCTTAAAGATGTCACTTCCAAATAAAACGATTTGAAAAATATGATTAAAGAGCCCAGTATTCAAGAATACTTGAATTACATCAGATAACAAGAGCAAGAAAAATTAAATTTCAAGTCCCTCCTCGTTCACGAAAACATAACCAACAAATCACATCCATCAAGCTCCTCTTCCTTTCAATTTGAGAAAATAAACGTTACAAATGACGTTCATAACATCCGAAGACAAAGTCGTGGGATCTATCATGTTGGGCACCCCTTACTTTATTATATTATCCACACAATATCCCGCTGTCTTCGCGCATTGTGAAAGAAGCGACAATTCCCGTTAGACTTTCGTGTATTGTTTTGCTTTCATATTTGATGAATACCTGAATAATTTGCCGCTATGGAGCCGGAAGCTGCGTTAACATTCTTCCGTTTCCTGCGTGACTTTGCGTTGGGATGCTAAGGGAGATTTCTACTAAATGTGCAGGAACAATGCAGGAGTCTGGTGTAAGCAACCATTTTGATACTTAGTGCAAAAGTTAATCAATCTATTTAGGATTTGCACCTTGATTCAATTAGAAATTTAAACACACAGATTTTATGTTGACTTGGCTCTTAATTTGAGTATTATCTGGAACCGCTGAGATATTTTGAATTAAAACTTCTCGAAAAGGCCTCAGTCCAAAGAATTACTGAAGTACTCATGAATACATTCCTTATTCTCGAAAGCAACATGCCTGAAGGGTTACACCCTGCCACAAATTTCAGATTTTGGCTGTTTTCAGATTATTCATCATTGAACCCGTATTTGTTGTTTAATTGCTCTGAAATTTGAAACACTCATAGTACGTGGAACGTTTAATCGATTGATGCCATTGTCAATCATGTATCTCTAATATTTATAAGATAATTTTACTTCCTGCTTCAATCTCCGCTTCCGCTTCATATTTTTATATCGTTGATATCTGGGAAACAAGCGAAGCTACTTCCCGAACGACTTACAACTTGTTCTATGCTGGTGGAACCAAATTTGCTCCCCAGCAGTGATTCTACGTTAAATTGTTTCAATACTGTGAAATCATCAAGTGACCTCTCCAGCAGTGATGCTACGGTCAATATTTCAAACACTGTAAAGTAAGCAATGACTCCTCCAGCGGCGACTCTACGTTAAATTATTCAAACACTGCGAAATCAACAAGATCTTCGCCAGCGGTGATTCTACATTAAATTACTCGGATACTGTGGAGTTGACCAAGTCTTCGGCAGCGGTGATTTTACGTTAAGCTATTCAAACACTGCGAAGTCAACAAAAACTTCGCCAGCGACAATTCTAAATTAATCCAACGTTCGCGGAGCGGACGGCGGAAGTTAAACGAAATGACTCTTAGTTGTACTTTGCAAAAATATTCTAAGTGCAAAAACAGCAAAAACAATTGCAAAATAGACTAAATTTCTTTCATGGACATAAAAAACAAACAAACTCACAGATTGTGTCAGACAGTTGTGCTAACGGACTTAGCACAAAAGCTTTGAACGGACGTCGAACGGTAAACACACTATAAACTTTGGAAGATGGCTCGGAGAACTAACTTTCAAAAGAAGTGACTTAGGTCGGCCACAAGGCCTTATTTATACTTAAATTTCAATGAGTTCTTACCTAACTTGTCTCACAATTAATTTCTTATTAGTGCGGTCAGTAATGTAAAGAGGAGATACAGATAAAAAGAAATAATTTTACAAATACAAATTCCTTTACAATAACAAATTTCATTTTCTTTCCCTACTAATTACATCCTTGTAGAAATTTTCTTGAAATTCAAATTGTCCTTAATTCTTTTTGAAAGTGATTACGATTTAGTCCTCAGTCGGTTAACTGTCAAATGTCAAAAATTTATTTGTTCATGCTCAGAGGTCACGAGGAACATCAAACAAAATATACAATATAGGCTATGTTCAAGGGGGCGGAGTTTGAACAAATATCGATGCGAGCGCTCATAGTGAGCACAATTGTAAACATCGAACTCTATATCTCAGAATACGTCATTGAGCTGTCATTGAGCATTGTAGTTTAAAAGTGAAAATAATTGCATATAAAACATAGGAAAACGCTTATTCTGTTTCAGGCTGTTGTGTTGAGGATAGATTTCATGTACCCAGTTATAACATAAAAAAAAACGAGTGAAGTGGATCAAAGTGATAAATAGAGTATTATCTGTCTTTCATTATTAATCTATATAACAAAGATGTTTGTAATTCAATAGTGAAATTAAAAAAATTCATCATCGATTTGGTATTCATTAATTTACCTCTATCTCTTATTTGAAAAATGTTTCAGTGGTAGAAGTTTGTCGGCTGCACTTAGCAATAATTTTGTTGTTAATATTGTCAGCAACATATTCTTCAACATGTTTAACATGGCAAAACTAATTTCACGCTTTTCTTCAATGCTTCCTCGGTAAAAGGGATACAGAGTTTAATAATTACAAACCCGATCTGCAAGATCATCGGCGTCATAATTTGAGGTTATCCTGTCAATTTGGACGAATTAAGACGTTTTCTCTAAAGTGAATAATTTCAACGTACTTTCATGCTATGCAAGCTATATTATACGCATACAGCTGAATTGAATAATATTAGTACATCTAAAAGATTATAGGTATGAAACAATGATAAAATGGAGTACAATCGCTCTCCATTACTCGCTAGAGGCGCTAGTAGACTTCATGCACGTAGCCTATACAACATATTTACAGAACAACGGTTGTTTACATTCAGGATTCATTAACAGTAAGCACAAGACATAAATACGGATCAAACAAATATAGATTAAAATTAATTTCAGATATTTTCAAACCTTACCTCATTCCACCATATCGAATTTAAAGTCCGACTGGTTTATTATTGCTTTCATAACAACACTGAGTTCAGGGTTATTACGTAACAAATGATGCCCGAGGGCATTATTTTGAAAAATAACAAACAAGTTTCCTAGTTACAGCATGTAACCAGAGTAATTTCTCTGACAGAAATCAAAATGACAGGACATACATTGCTAAAAATTTTGATTGAAATACAACAAAAGTCGGACATTAAACATTGAAGGCACCACGGGAGTTGAACAGACAATAATGCCTATGGTCAACGTACACATCTCGGGCCAGAGGCCCTCGGAAAGTACACTGTTGACCTCAGGCATTATTGTCCTTTTAACACCCTTGATACCTCAATTACTATAATAAATATGTTTTATTTGGGAAAGTTCTGTATTAGCAAAAAATAAGAAAAAAGAAAACAAAAATGAATTTTTCCCAACTGGTAGCTGATAATACTAAGGTAAACGGTGCTGTTAGAGCAAGATCCCAGGCCCGCCAGACCTTACTTATTTTCTGAGAAACAAAATGTGTGGAATAGAGTAGTGTTAGTATGTACTTTGAGCATACGCAAACTAGCCAGTTTGTGGCGACGGCCTATTTACAGATACGAGGTGCTAGCGGTACGTTAAGACATTACTCACTTTTCTTAAGGTCTTGAGTGCTAATTTTGAGCTATATTTCAGAGAATATTGTTAAAAATTGATAATCAACACTGCTAGACACTTTCCATAGGTGGTAATTTCTGCAAGACTCTTTAATGCTCACAAAGAATAACGTGGTCTTGCTTATAGTTTGAGTGCTAATTTTTATATATGACACTCAGGGTACAATTTCAATACTTTTTGTTAACAGCTAGATTAATCGTAGGGCTAAACATCCCTCAGACACATCTAAAATATCGCTGTGAGTGAAAGCACGAGGTCACTATTTGTAGGCTTGATGGTAAGTGAAGTATCTATGGGCATCTAACTCTTCCTTGGTCTGGCTATTCATGAAAAGTCTTGAAATTGCTCACTGAGTATTATATATAAAAATTAGGACTCAGGCTATAAGTAAGATAACGATATTTTTTTGCGAGCTTCAAAGCGTTTAGCAGGAATTACTGCCGATGAAAAGTGTCTGACAGTGTTGATCATCAATTTTCAACTATATTCTCTAGAACATACATAAAAATTAGCACTTAGACTTCAAGAAAAGTGAGTATTGTCTTGATGTACCTATAACACCTCGTATCTATAAATTGGCCGTCGGCACAAACTAGTAAATATGTGTATGATCAAAGTACTGACTAACACTATTCTAATCCACAAATTTTGTTTCTCAGAAAATAAGTGAGGTCTGGCGGGTCTGGGATCTTGGACTATATCGAACCTCTTGAAAGCATGAAAAACAAAATGAGGCACTGAAATCTACGACTATCTGATGGTCTAAAAGTACAAGGAAATATTGTGAAACCGAAAAATTTCACATATCGAGATTTTGATGCATATATCCGTTTTTAGCATTCCTGAATCCATTTTGACTATTTTGACTTTATTCGTATGTACGTATGTATGTGTTTGTGCGTAACTCACAAATCTCAGAATTTGTCAAACGTATAATGCTGAAATTCTGTATAAATAGGATCTAGGATCTTGGATGTGCACCTCGCATTATGGTTGCAATCGTCTGTACTGAAAGTACACTTTACCTGATACTTTTTCCGAATTTTCCGCATAAATCTAGAATGATTAGCCGTAGGGTACTGGAATTTAGTATTTGAAATTGCTGTAGCATCCAAGTGATCATCTCCTATTTTCGTCTCAATCGGCTAAGCCGGAAGTGCACTTCATATTACAGACTTTTCGAATTTTTCTCATAAAGTTAAAATACTCAGTCACAGAATATTGAGATTTCGTATCAAGCACTTTTATAGCATCAAGTTGTACAACTTGCATTATGATTGTGATCGGCCAAGTTGGGAGTGCTGTTTATTCGAAATATTTTTTTATTTTCCGCATAAATCCAAAGCAATTGAACGTAGAATATTAGAATACAGTATTCAAGATGATAGTACTCTTTAATTATCATATCCTATTTTCATTGAGATCGACTGAGTCGAAATTGCACTATACTTGACGATCTTGGAATTCTGCGCATAAATTCAGAACTGTTAGCCGTAGAATCCTGGAAATCAGTATTTAAGAATGTTGTAGCATAAGAATGATGACCTACTGTTTCCATAGCAACCGACCAGCTGTAGAATGATGAGATGTTGTGTTTGATTATATATATCCAATGATGTACAAGTAAGTCACATGATGTCCACATCAGATTTTTTCATTAAGGGTTACCTCTTGTCATTAATTACAGATTTTGGCTGTTTTCAGATTATTTATCATTAAATCCGTATTTGTTGTTCAATTATTCTGAAATTTGGAACACTCATAGAACATAGAAAGCCTAGTCGATGAGTTCTATTGTCAATTGGGTATATCTGATATTTATATGATAATTTTAGTCCCCACCTCCACAACCGGTTCCCCTCAACATTTTTAAATTGTTGATATATAGAAAACAATGCTTCAGACCCAACGTGCTTCCAGAGTTTCGTAATCTATCTGTCTGAAACTGAATAATTTCATACCAAACTCAAAATATTCAGAATCGAAAATCAAATTTTTTTAGCAAGGGTTACCCCTTGTCATTAATTTAAGATTTTGGCTGATTTCAGATTATTTATCATCAAATCCGTATTCGTTCTTCAATTGCTCTGAAATTTGGAACACTCATAGTACATGGAACACCTAATCGCTTGGTGCCTTTGTCAATTGCAAATCTCTAATATTTATAAGATAATTTCAGTCCCCGATTCCGCTTCACATTTTTTGATTGTTGATATCTCAAAAAAAATCTTTTATGCCTAATTTTTCTCCAGAGTATTGTAATCTATCTGTCTGAAACTATATAATTGCATACCAAACTCAAAATATTTTGAATCGAAAATTTCTAAAATTTTTATGTAGGACTGTCATAAATTTTGGATTTTGGCTGTTTTCAGATTATTCATCATTAAATCCGTATTTGTTGTTCAATTGGTCTGAAATTTATATCAATTATAGTACTTGAGACGCTCAATTTGATGGTACCATTGTCAATTAGCTCTGATATTTATGAGATAATTTAAATTCTCGTTTCCGCTTAACATTTTTAAATTGTTGATATTTCTTCAGAATTTCTTAATCTATCTGACTGAAACTTTATAATTTCATACGAAAATCAAAAACTCCAGAATCAAAATTCCAAATTTTCTTATCAAGGGCTACCCTTTCTCATAAATTCAATATTTTGGCTGTTTTCAGATTATGTATCATTAAATCCGTATTTGCTGTAGAATTGTCTCGAATTTGGTATACTTTCAGTAAATTGTTCGATCGATCAACTATAGTATTTGTTAGTTACGATCGATCAACTATAGTACTTGTTAGTTACGTATCCCTAATATTTTTTGAATTCCAAAAATCTCCAATTTTATAAAATCGTCAATAGTACAGTCGATCGATTATAGTTGTCAATTGTGTATCTCTGATATCTTCAGAGATAATGGGGAGGATATGGAAAAAATGTCAAACTACATGAAGTGTGTACCTTCAATGATTTCAAATCTTTGAGCTGTGAGCTTTTCTGGTCGTTTCTTAGCTTACTGGCAGAGATCAGAGAATCAATTTCTTTTTCACTTAACTTTGGAACATTCTCTCCACCTTCTTCCAGCACTTCAGCTCAAATGAAGCACTTGCCCATCATCTCTGAAAAAATATTCAATTTGTCAATGGCACACATATATTGTTAAGTATCAGAATTCAATTCTCTACAAGTTTTATACAGAGACTGTTTTTCTCAGATGAACTGTCTACAAGTTATAAAACAATGTATGACAAAAAACGTGAGGTGAAAAGCACATTTTTAAAAATCGACTGTTTTTCGAAGCTCATGTCTAGACAACGACTGGAAATAGACGAAATGTGTATGGAAACATAGCTGTAAAAAATTCTATTAGCTTTCATAGTGCATCATAACAAAATTTTCTATGACTCATCGTTTCGGCCTACTTCAATTTTTTCATTTGTTTTCAGATGCATTCAAGCACCACCGTTATTTAGAAAACACTTGAATCATCAAAATATAAAATTCATATTTCAAATTATAATGCACATGAAGTTCAAAAATCATCGTGCTTGAATCGTGCTATTATTTAAAATATATCCAACAATTTTCAATTTACCAAATATATTGGCATTTCTGTCTATGAGAGTTCCATAATTTCATCATCAATTTGCGAAAATATTCATTACCTGAAATGTAGTTCAAAAGTAAATTTAATCAATGATAATTTTATATACCATTAACTAATTCATAAAATTCAGTGACGTCCATCATTTTCCTGAATAGGTTCCTATAGAATACCCACAATTTAATATTGGTACTAAAAGCATTTTGAGCATGAAATTCTAATTTTTGATATAAAAATATTCAAAAATAGTCTCTGTGAAAACTGTTCGTGATATGATAGTCAGTAGTGTTCGGCTTTGACTGCAATATATTTTCTATCAATGAGACCCATTCGAAAACATATCATGAAATTTCATTAGGACTTCTCACGTATCTAAAAGACCAATTCAATAATAATCCTGGAAACATTTCTCGGACCTACACCTTTATAAAATATCGAAAATGACATCGATCCCTAGACCACATGTGCTAGAGTCTACACGGACTTATGCACGTCCTTCCGCCGATGTAGAGCAGCCATTGCAATCATAGCGACAGGCATTTGACACGGACGTGCCGATTGTCCAGATCACGGACGTGGACGTGACTGGGTAGGGCTGGGTTCGAACCCCGACGGGTCACGTGACGACAGGATACGATGATGCTCGTGACCGAGCATACGAAGGGCAGTGGATAATTGTACCATCAATTCAATGCTCCTAATACTGGGGAAAAAATCGCACATTTTATTTGTTTGGGTTTTTCCCTGTTACATGTTTTGTTACTAGGAATAAGCCATTCTTTAATTTGTTTCTAACTGAAAATTTTTGGACCATGTGTTCGTGCCACAATCAACAGTGCGCTTGACACGACAATCTGCTCAAAGATGGCTTTTTCAGCCGTATTTTTCTCTTTCGAGTGCTTGAGACGCTGACCATCAGCTCAGTGATACCTTGCGTCATAAAGCTGAATGAGAGATTATAATGAAATATCCAATTCTAAAATTATTCTTCTCATCCAGAGAACAATAAACATGAGATTTAGAATATGAAATATTTGCTTTGAAGAAAGAACCGCAATTTGGGAGTTATATATATGTTCTTTTTAACATTTATTTTTCGTGGCGTAATTTTGAATGCAAATTTTGCATTTTCAATTCGTAATTTCATGCAGGAAAGCGATATTAAAACGAGTCTAATTAAATTTGATGCGTTAGAGATCTGTCTGTGGATTATTACAGAGTTGTATGTGCATGTAAAGAATTGCCTTTGAATTTGTTCATTCTGGGTAACTAGAAAAATAAAATTCATTTCGCTTCTCCAGAAAGCTCTATTCAATTGTCTTAAAGAAAAAAAATACAGATTGATTTCCTGATCGTGCGAGTATGAAAACATTCGTGGTTAATCCAGCACCATGAGTTTCATCTCATCACTGTACTTTTTTTAGAAAAATAAACATGTCTTCAAAGAGAAATAATATCTCAAAAAATTGCTCATGCGATATTCTTTTAAGAGTTACAATTTACGACAGAGGCTTTAACAAATCCAATTCGCGTGTATAAATTTTGTTTTTGACGAATATCCCTGAATCCGGTAACCACATCTCTCAAGTCTAAATTCGAAAACGTTGAATATTTCTACCCGACAATTAAACCGTACCTCGTTAAAAAACTTTCCGCTTTGATGTTGGCAATTTTAACACGTTTTATAACTAAGCTTGCGTTCAAATTATCCTTTCTCTCATTTTACCGTTAAATTTTTTCCCTGAACGAAAAGGAATTAAATTTTCATTAAAATGTCAATGTTCAGGAAGCTTTAATATAATTAGTACCGTTTCATTATGACGTATGAAAAACTGTTAAAAAAATTCGCCGACAGAATGTTCACTTGGAGTTCTACAACAACGGTTAGCACAGTTCACTTTGTATGTATGAATGAATGATTTTGATTGGTCCGTTGTAGACTTTTTTACTAGTATTCATAATTGGGTTAGCTGCTCGATTGAACTGGATTGCAATATTAATTTTTTATTGATTTTCATTCACTTGAAAGACAAAAACCAGTGGCAATTTTCATCCTGCGTATTATTCATAATAATATACGAGATGTTTCAAAAAGCTCACGAAATAGTTTTATCATTGCCCTCAATGCATTCCTTTAGCCAGCTCCTTGCTCCCATAATAAAAGATGCAGGAACATTACCATGAAAGGAGAACACCGTCATGAATCTTGGATCCTTTTCTTTTATTGATTTATGCCTAAAATTTTTGGCAACACTCTCATAATAAGAAGCTGTAAGCGTCTTATGTCCTCTTAAAAATACAATGAAGCACATTACTTTCTTAGGTCCTGATGATTCTCGTGATAATAATTACTTGAATTGCATTTTGTCTTCAATCAAGTCTCTGAGGGAGCCCCAACTTATTGACTTGATAGTCAATTTATTATTGACGTTAGACATGTTCTGCCGCTTGGAGTTTATCGTAGGAATTTGACAGGGGCCAGAACATTATTATTCTATAAAAATGAGATGACAAGGATTGAGGGATCAAGATTATGTCAATGTTGATTAAATGTGGAACCACCACTCATTTGTGGTTGCAACTTAGCAATAATATTCTTCGGGGTCTGTCTAGCTCTTGTTTAAAATGACTAGGACTCAATAGGCGGAGAGCTTCAACAAATCTGAACAGCTGAATAGAATTAATTGTGCTGATTCGTATGACTTATCAAAACTTTCAACAACTCCATGAAGTGAAACTCTTCTATCCTCTTCGAAAAGGGTCTGTATGCAAGCAATCATATTTTTAATAAAGGTCGACGGTCTTTTTCCTTGTTGGTTGTTTTTAACAGTATCCCTCTTTCTTCTTTTCACTTGATCCATTCATAAACACGTGAACTGCTATTTTGGTAAAAATATCGTATATATAAACAATTATCAAGGATTCCAGGATCGTATATGAAGTTCATTCCAGTAGAATTTCTCATGTAAGGCTAAAAACTGACCACTTTTGAATGAATAATAGCTCTTCTGAACTAATAAAGCCAAAAATATGATTTTCTGTAGCTAAATATTTTTTTGACGTATTGTTCTAATTTTTATCATAATAGGGTCTTCTACGATTTTCCAAAACCTGGGCACATTAAGAAAACTACTGGCACTAATCTTTTTGTGAAGGAAAATTTTTGTGACTAGCGAACACGATTTCAAACAGAATGACGTTTGAAAATGTCACGAAAAACCACCATGTTGCTGTGACATCACTACGCAGGCTAACGCACACATTTTCAAAGTACTATGAGATTCCAAGAAAACGTTGAACTATGAAAGTCTCAAAATAAGTAACAGGAAACAAGCTTAACATTCATCAAGTTATATTGTTATTCATTGTTTTGTATGCATTTGAAATATTAGGTTAGTTTCTTGTAACATGACCCAATGTTAGTTTACACATTTGAAATGATTTTTCCCAAATTTTAACATATCAACATTGAATAATTATTGAAGTCTTTGATGGGACAGGATCAAATTCCACATCTACAAAGCTTTTTTAGGCTAAAACTGGAAACTGGAAAAAAAAACGTTATACTGTCAAAAGAAAGATCTACAATAAGGAGTTACGTCTGAATTTTGACAACATTCGTTTCAGCTGCGTTAAAAAACACTTTTCCAGAAAACGTCAGTAACTATTATCTGACTACTGCTTCACGAACACATCAGAACCCATTTTATGTCTGATTCTATTTTAAGTCGAATTAATCTGACTACCTGCATGCCTGATGACTTCATAGCGGCACTTGGCCAATAACAGCGTTTCGTCGGTCACGTGACAAAATTTGAAAATTTCTTTATTTTGTATGTTGTTTGTTGACATAACGCAGTAGAGAAAATGATGTTTACTTATAGGTTATAAGCCTTACATTGAGACACAAAAAGGCTATAGTTTGATTCGACTCAGTTCCCGGTTTATATATTGTGTATGCTACCCGTTATATCGGTGTGTTCCAAAGGAAGACCTGGTCCGTTAAGGCCGTATGACACGATGCATAATTTCGCTCAAAATTATATTCACAATTTTGAACAAAATTTCTAACACATATTTTTACAATTTTTTGAACATTATTTTGAAAGTCTGTATGTCACTACTACAAAAAATTTTACATTAATCTGTTCACGCATCTGTGCACATGCTACTTCACGTGACAACTTTCAAATTGAACAAAAATATTAAGGTGGATGAAAAAAGATTTGTGGAGCATAAATTTAAATTATCATTGATATCATCGATAATAGTGATTGTTGCAAATAATAATATTTCAAACCAACAATGTACATAAAAAGTAACTGTCAATCAGGCTAGAATGTATATTTATGCTAGTACGCATTTATATTGCGCACATTTTGAATGTTCACGCATCTGCGCATAAGCTCATTCACGTGACAACTGTCTGATTGAATAAAAATATCAAAATGGATGAAATTAAATTCCTCAATTAAAATTATGATTTCATCTCTGAGCACGATATTTCTAAAATAATCATAACTCTCACAACAATAATTCATTTGTGCATAAAATGTCAGACAAATGAGAATCTTCATTTATGCCATTGCGCATTCGTATTGCGCATATTTTGAAGGAAAATTTATAAAAAAAATAGAGCGCGTCCTACATTTTTGAGAACAATTTTTTGAACTTTTTTTTTTAAAGATATTTTGATGTATGGCACAGTACATTTTTTTGATCACAATTTTGGAATACAAAAAAATGGAAGAATCATCTAGATGATGGAAGCGCATTTTTGACAGCTCATGAATGCTTGTTACTTCAGAGATTTCGCAAATTACCATCTCTTACAATTACTGAGCTTGAAATCAAGCAGTTTGGGCAAACTTACGAAACAGCAGCTTCCATTTAGTACTAGTTTCAAGTTGACTATTTAATAGGTACATAATTTATACATGTACAAACTCAAAAATACCTTTTAATCTTCATTGTTTAGTTATTAACTGACAGGAGGTCAAGTGTTGTAGCTTAAAATGATAATTTGATCTTTATCAAAGCTATATAAAAAAAATACACCAAAAGTGAACAAATGTTCATCCAATAATAATAATTCATTCTAATAAGCTTCAAATTCGCGTCAAACAAGTCATTGAATGAATCCCGGACAGATTTGACAACTGTACATAATAATAGTGACACCCGCGGCGAAAGTTGTAACTAAATTTTTATCTTCTTTAATAAATTTTAGTTGCCATATCCCAAATGTCATAGATATCTATGGACATTGTTTCACTTGAAACAAGTAATTGAATAATTCAATTTTCCACAATCACTGAGCTTGAATTAAAGCAATTTGTGCAAGCCTACGGAACAGCAGCTTTTATTTAGTACCAGTTTCAAGTCTGTAAATAGTATAGTTGCTGAGATCTCAGCGTCACGCCAGCCAGCCAGACAGCCAAAGAGAATATAATAGCGCTTTTTTCGGAAAAATGCGCTAAAAAACGAGTGTGATTTAGACCACAAAACTGAAGTAAAACTTCTTTAGCTCCATCCATATGTATATATATATATATATATATATATATATATATATATATATATATATATATATATATATATATATATATATATATATATATATATATATATATATATATATATATATATATACAGGCTGTAACAGAAATAAGTACATTAATTTTAACCAGTTATAGTTCTCGTCAAGCCTAACAATTTTTCTTAGTAACTTTTTCCCGAATTCTCATCTTTTTTTAGCATTTTTTATCCCCTATAATTTAACGAGTCGTTCAGGTGCATAGTTATCGGATCTAGTAGCAGTTGCAATAGAACAATAATTGATTTTGACATGTGTGAGTTATCAATTCCTTCAAATAAATTCTGGAATAAAACAGATTATAATTTATTAATTCTGTGTACGATTTCATGGGCAGTTTAGGATTAGCTTAGCTAATTTATTTGGAACGATCTCCGAATTGTCATTTTTCACTAGAAATTGAATTATTGTGGTTATGGTAATGTATTTAATGTCAGAATATTATGCACTTATACATTACGATGAGAATACCATGGAATACTTAGAACCTAACGTTTATTTGGAACGTAAAACAGCAGATGAGATGAATGAAATACATCAATTTATGAATGAAGCACCTGTGTATTAGTTTTTCTCATATTATTACAAACTTCACACTCAGGTCGTTTCAATAAAGTACGCCCCGTGAATTGATCTGCAGAATAAGCAAAATATTATATAATATATTCCAGAAAATATTTAAAATCAATTACCAAATTCAGTTTGATACATTTATAGGTTATATTTTCTGTTCTTCGAAAAAACAATTTCCAAAATTTCATGTAGCAATATTTCTATCGAATTATTCACTGAATTAATTTATTCAGAATTACATTCCATTCAATATTCTACCGTTTTCTTTAAATAAATCGTTGAATGATCTACTTTTTATGTTTCTGATGAAGTAGGTTAGAAACAGCAACTAATTCTCGAACTGCTTGTAGATGGCAGCACAGTCTAACTCTCCTGACACAGTGACACAGTTTCAGACAATTCAAATCAGCTGATTCAAATGCAATGAACTTGTGCAGACAATCTTATGTTTAAGAAATGTACTATCCGAAAATATACATGAAATCCCTAAATAAAAATCAAACTTCTTAAAAATGACATAAAAATACGACTAGAAGACCAAATTGTTGATTGCAGAGACAAATTCAGTATTTTTCTTCCAACATATACAAAAGTAGAATAATCGAGGTGAGCGAATAACAATGTATTGCCAAAATACTAATATTTTTCCAGTTTCAAATGAATGATTGACAAGACTACGATGGCTCAAATTTGCAAAATATTCCTTACAATCGACAGCTGTCATTCTTCCGACAAATGAAGAACATTCAGTTTGAACCATAGGCGCAGTATGAAATTTTTGACAAAACTTTGGTGAATTTTTACTCTGTATCCAGAGGATTTACGAAAAAAAGTTATAAGGAAAAATTGTTATGCTTGACAAATTGCATCACAGGCTAAAATTAATGTACTTATTTCTGTTACACCCTGTATATATATATATATATATATATATATATATATATATATATATATATATATATATATATATATATATATATATATATACATATATGTTTATATATGTACATATATATATACATGTACATACATATACATATATTTTCTACTAATTTCTACAATTTTCTACAACTATTTAAATCTATTATCGGCTTTTATTGATGAATTAATATTCTTGAATAAATTTTTTTATTTATTTATTATTTTCATTATCGGATACATCAGTAATTACTGTGGTTGATTGTAAGACCGAGACAATAGGCCTATGGTATGAGAAGAAAGATACATATGTTTTTGAATGAAAATTAGACAGATATCTCGAGAAAACTGCATCGATTGTTGTTCCATGTCTTGTGGTAGGTTCATTTCGGTTATTATTTATTTGTAATTCTAATTTATCTTGTAAGAAGTTCACCAAGAGTTGTCCATCTTCGGACGCGAAATTAATATTGAAATCTCGTAACTCTCTCTTTTCATCTTTACTAACATGTAACTCCATATCTCTCTCTTTCAACTTCCGTTCGCCTCGCCCGATCACACTTTTCGTAACGCTCTCGTCATGCATTCGCCAGCTTATTCCCCAAGCCAAGCGTGCCTAAAGAAGTTTTACTTCAAAATGTACATAATTTTGAGAGAAATTATGCGTCGTGTCATACGGTTTTTACACAAGTAACAGGAACAGAGTCAAGGCTATTATTTTGATATTGATACAAAAACATATCCTTAAGTACAGTTATGAAATATGCTGATATCACTTACGAAAATCTGCTGTGGCCATCACAGTACTCTCCTGACCATAAATTTAATGGCCAGTTTCATTGCTGTTCCATATATTTAGAGTGTTGTATTGATTAATTTCATACTTCGTGCATGCAATATGCTTAAAAAGGAGTACAGAGATTTCTCTTCTCGTATTAATATATAATTAAAATGGGACATTCTGTATATAATTTTTCGCTTTCTGCACATCTTCCCATATAAACATAAAGTATGCCAAATCTCACATTCCTTCGTGCATGCAATATGCTTAAAAGAGTGATGGAAAGTTTTCTCTTTACGTATAAATATATAGATCTCAAAGTGACAGATGGCGGTTATATGAACTTACTATTTTATTTAATAATTGCCATGAGTTTTATGTTCATGTGATTTAGATGATCCCAAACTTCGCGTAATCTGACTAAGCTGTGAAAAAAACAATTAACAATCGGAAAAACTGTTTTTTTTTTTTAGATTTCTACTAAAGGTGGATTTATAACTGACATAGACTTGGAAAATAATTTTGCACAGCTTAGCATAGAATTTGGTTATGTGGAAATCAATGCATCCATTTATAACAGACACAGTGCACAGAACTTCATTTAGCACAGCATAGGAATTGACCAAAGTTTAATTTTCTATGTTTTTCGTGAATTACCATGACATTTCGTAGTAGTTCGGTTGATTTGCAACAAACGCCGCATGCGGCGCAAGAGCGCTATTGGAAAATATCTACAATATGACAAATTCCATAGCGTGAGAACAAATATGTCAAAACATGATATAATGTTTATCGTTTTCAATTTGACAAGACCGGAAACATGCACATGTTCTTATTATTTTTATTGATACTTCTTCTTTTACTTCGTGTTGATTTCTATGTCTTGTGTGATGTTATAAAACCCCAAAATGAAATTCTATGTTTTCTGTGCTTTGCCAAGCTGTGCCAAATTGTGTTCTGTGTTTTATGTCAGTTATAAATCCACCTTAAGTCTATCTTTCCGAGAGCTTTAATTTGATACCAAATTAGACATTATTCAAATAACTTGTGAAAAAATAATAAAATTATCATTTTTGACACTTTGATTAAAATTAATTTTGCAGAAGGTTCATTTTGATAGCTAACACGTTAGAACGAGATTAATTATTATTTTAGAGAAAACAATTGACAAACGTTTGTATCTGATGTCCATATATAAGTAATGATAAGTATATTTTATCATTTTGAAATGATTTCTACACTTCAAAGTAATCAACGTTTAGTTTTTCATGTATGTTTTTACGATTTTAAGATGGAGAGCTTAATGACGCTGTTCTCAAAAATACTTGCTACATTCAGACAACTGAACACAAAACACAGTCTATTTAAGTCATATTCACAATCATATTGACTATTTCATTCGATACTATTGAAACACCTGGAATATTCCATACAGCAGACAAGTCTCACCAAAGACAATCAAATTATTCCGCTTAATTAATGAAATCGTATATAGACTCTGCCAAATCTCATTGAATTTTAGTCGTACAATTAGTTCTTCTATTGTTTGATCAGTGAAAACAGCCTGTTATTGAAATATCTGTGAACTACCGTCTGCTGAATCCGTCATCAGCGAGCACTAGGTGAGCCTTACCTTACTGTTACCGTATTTTCCAAATTACTGTAAGTCCTGTAAATTTTTTTGTTAAAAGACTGAGATATTGATGTGAGCTTTTATTAATCTTATTGTGCATTTGGGTAACTGAGAGGTGATCTTGAAGCGACATTTGGTGTGATTTTTACAACGGTTTGATTTGCGAGCTATCCAAGTTGAATACTTGTCAACCCAGCCTTGTGCAGCATCACCGTACGCCAGATGATGTTCTTAAGGCAACGTTTGTTGGGATTTTGCGAGTGTTCCGGATTATAGGGAACTGAGCTGCGGAAATTCACCTCTGGACAAATTCAAATGTAACTAGCATCTGGTGGCTCCTCACCAAAGATCAAGGAATTTTCGCAGGCAATGTTGATTATGATTTTGCGAGCTCTCTGGATTGCGAACCTCCAAGCAAACCAAATTTGGTGCACCTCGTGAGCTATCCGAATATACCTTCACCGGTTTGGAACCGTAAAGATTCATAAGAAATCTCGAAATGTAAAAACATCACAATACTTCTCCTTATATAAGTTTGGAAAATAAAAAAAAATTGACGTGAGCATCATGGGACTTACTTGTACATCATTTGATGTATAGGTACACAAATTTATTCAATAAAGCTTTCTGTCATTTCAGATTATAATTAATATAATTTGAATAATATTTTGACATGTACAATGTCAAACAAAATCAAAAAATTGACAACAGATTATCATTGCCTACCTTATCATTTCGATTAAACTATGATTGTCTCATACGGCAAATTCTGAATGTCTGTTATACTTATAAATTGCACTTCCGGCTCAGTCGATAGATACAAAAATAATAGATAACTATTTTGATGCTACAACAAGTTCAAACACTGAATTTCAATATGCTATGGCTGATCATTCTAGATTTATGATAAAAATTTGAAAAAAGTTTCAAGTAAAGTGCACTTCTGGCTTGACCGACTCATACAAAAATAGCAAGTAACCATTCTGATACAACATCAAGTTCAAATAGTGAATTTCAACATCCTACGGTTGATCATTCTAGATTTATTGCAAAAATTTGAAAAAAGTTTCAAGTAAAGTACACTTCCGGTACAGACGATTGTAACCATAATGCGAGGTGCACAACTAGACCTTATACCAGTCTCAAATACAAAATTTCAACATTATACGTTCAACTAGTTTTGAGATTTGCGAGTTACGAACGCACGCACGAACGAACATACGTACCGACCAACAAGCCGAAAATAGTCAAAATGGATTCAGAGATTCTCAAAACGGATATTTCCATAAAAATCTTGATAGGTGAATTTTGTCGGTTTCACAATACTTTCTTGTACTTAGTACAAGTAAATAATGACTGACAGGACTTTTCGTTCACTTTCTTCCAGTAAATATTATCAGTGTCCTTTCAAATTATACCCTAAATATAAAAGGAGTAGTGTGTGTCAACAAGGATTGGCTTGTATTAGTAGAGCGAATAGATCACGTTGAGAGAGCAATTGTTTATTGTATGACAGGCCAGGAGTATATCAATACCAAAAGATAACCAGAAAGGATTCAGGTTGTAGAAATAGGGACCAGTTCTGGCAAACACTGGAATTAAGGCTAGTTCATGATGAATTTAATTTACGAATTTAAATTTTCTCAATTATAAATCCAGCCAATCCTAGACATTGGTTGACATGTCAGAAATTCTAAATTGACAACTGTCACAGAGAAGATATTCAAATCATTCATATGGTGGAGTAGCATCCATATTTCTATGTTAAAAGTAATAAATCAAACCAAAATTCAATCATTTGTGCAAATAAGACTATTCTGGCGATGTAAAATGGCTACTCAAAAAGTCAGTATTAGGTTACATTTCAAAAAATGAACGACAATGGGGATCTAAAACTATGAATCTAAATTTCCAAATGTAAATTCCTAAATTAAATCCATCATAAACCAGCCTTTAATGCTCTCATACTAAATAAGTGTCAAATCTATTGAATTTCAATGGAATTATTAAATAATGACAATATGATATAATAAAGTCCCAAAACTCACGCAAGAACTAATTTTGATAAAAAAACATGTTTTAAATTAGAAATCATGAGTTTTTTTATTGAATCTAGAGTATATGGGTTAACTGGTTTAGGTGAAAAGCTGGTTTTAAATTGAAAATGATGTATTTTATATTCAATCATGGAGTACACAGTACAAGAGTTATGTATGGAATATTATAAAAAGCAAATTTTGTTGATACAGCATTCAATTTGCAAAACTATATGTTGCTCATATTCATACCTTACAATGTAGGCACAAAATACTTGATTATCATGTCGCGATAACGAGCACCATCAAATTTTTTGCCTGATTAGCTGTTTTTTTCGAAGAAAAATGCTCCGATTTGCGCCAGATAGTGAGTCGTTGTGGATGCATTTGCTTCTCAACAATCACTCGGGAATTCTCTGAATCCAAAATGCGACAATTCTCACGATTAACGTAGCCATCAAAATTAAAATGAGCTTTATCGCTGAAAATTGAGAGTAAAGGCTGGTTTATGATGGATTTAATCAACATATTTGGATTTTTTAATTATAAATTCAGCCAATCATAGGCATTGGGTGACATATCAGAGACTCCAAATTGACAACTGTCACAGAAAAGATATTCAAATCATGAATATGGTGGAACAGTACCCATATTTAAATAATAAAAGTAATAAATCAAGCCAAACCTCAATCATTTGTGCAAATAAAACTGTTTTGGCGATTTAAAATGGCTACTCAAAATGTTAATTTCAGGTTATATTTCAAAAAATGAACAAGACTGAGGATCGAAAACTATGAATCTAAATTTCTAAATGTAAATTCCTGAATTAAATCCATCAAAAACAAGCCTCAATGCATATTCGAATCGAGTATTATTATTTGTAGAATGACAGATCCCAATAGTAATTGATAGACATAAATAAAATATTTTGCCACTTTATACACTTATAACTTTCTCATCTGTACACTTCCAGCTATAGTAGCATTTAGAGATCTGAAAGAGATAAGTTTTACAAAATTAGATCTAAATTTAATTTTTAATGTATTCATTCAATGAACTTACTGTAACATTGTAAGCCAGATTTGTCAGATTTCTTGAAATCCGAACGATTATTCTTACCAGTATGATAAGATTGGTAAAACTTCAATAAAACTCAATTTTTTTGGTTCTTGAAAGAATGAGACCTAACCTTCATAAGACCGACTATAAAAACTTACGTTAAGACCAAGTGGGTTGCATGTGTACCCCATTGTATTTTCAGTCATATCTTTCGAATTTTCAATTAAATTCGTTCAAAAAGTTGATTGCATGAAGAACTGGAGTTTTTTTTCTTATAAATAAAGTCTTATATTGTTCTAATATTATGAAATCTAGTTACCGACATTGAGTACAAATGAACAGTGGCCTCGAATGCAATTTGCACACTAAAAACTAATTTTGTACCAACAGTAACCGAGATGAGCGAATACACAGTATCAAGATCAGACACCAAGGCGGGAATACACATAAACCCCACTTGGTCTCTTTTGGCCCACAATATTTTTGCACAGACAGATCCCATGTCAAAAATTATGCTGTAAATCCGAAACAGAATGAAAAATTGTAGCTAGAACTGCGTTATTCTATCTTCAAATTATTAACAGGAATGAAAAAAATCCCTCAAGTTACAATAAACTATATCACTCTGGGGTACACCTGTACCCCAGTTGGTCTTATTAAGGTTTAATATTTGAATCCAAATACAGTACCGAAATATCATGAACATAAATAACATTTTATGGAACAGTCAGAAGCAGATATTAAAAATTGTTTTTGTTACTAAAATCAGCCATAGGCTATTTGTCATATAATAAATAAATAAATGATAAAATTAATTTAGCTAGGTTGACAAGCCATTGACAGCTGTTATGTAATACAACATGCCGATACTAGATACCGTCACAGAACATATCTATTAGTAAGAGAGTCATATACACACCACTAGAAGAAATTACAAATTATTCTCCTGAATTATTATTTTGAAATATACTGCTACTGAAACTTCGAGACATATTGTAAAACATTGCTCATCATTGTTAAATACCCTTATTATACTTTTTTTTGTTCATTTAATATTTTTTTATAACAAAATCTATGATTTGAACAAAAAAAAATTATTTTATGAAAACTATGATTTTCACTACAAAAAAAAAAAAAAACATCTCCAAGATTTACTTGACCACGAAATATAATTACTTTTGTCAAAATTGAACTTGTACATTTCAATATAGAATGAAAAAAGTACCCAAAATATCAAGAATTTTGAGCCCAAATTTCAGTGACCGATGTCAAAAAGATATCATTCAAATATACAGGGTGGAATGCAAAATTGGAAACACCTTTTTTCTCGAAAGTTATTATAGATAATAAAGTTTCTAGATTTTCCAATAAGCTAACTGAATCTGTGTGAATTTAGTGAAGAAAAAAATTAATTCTCGTATATACTGCCATATTTTTACTTTCTTCAAATGGAATACTCTGTATATTGTTGCACTAATAAAAAAAAAATATTTTTTGCTGTAAAAAAGTTTCAGGGTTCATACCTGCTAAACTTGATAGTTTTTGAGATATTAACGAAAATATCCAAATGCTGTTCTCAAAATCAAGTATGCCTTGAGAACAAAATTTGTTGACAGTTGAGTTATTTTGTATTGTATTTGCGCTACAAAGAATTGTGTTGCATACATACTATTATTATTTGGTGTTAATAATGGCAGATTATTCAATCAATGAGAAGTTAGATATGATAAAATGTTTTTATCTATTAAATAATAATTCGAGACAAACTCTGCAATTATACAGACAACAGTATCCGAAACGCTTTTATCCAAACCATTCGTATTTATTCAAATTAGAGAGGAAGCTGCATAGGACTGGGTCAGTTTCAAGAAATTACAAAACACGTGAGATAGTAGATGAAAATTTAGAATTTGATGTATTGGCATATTTCAATGTATACCCTAAAAATTCAAGAAGAGAAGCTGCATTGGAAATAAATACCACACATACAAAGGTTCTTAAGATTCTGAAAAAGCATAAGTATAAAGCCTATAAAATCTACAAAATTCATAATCTTCATCCTGGCGATAATGTGAGAAGATTACAATTTTGTAATTACTTAATACTGGGAAATATTGCAGCGCCTAATTTTTTAGATACAATTTTATGGTCAGATGAAACAAATTTCTCTAACAATGGAATACTAAATAGACATAATTCACATTATTGGCAATCAGTAAAAACGAATCCACGTCAAACATTTATTTCAAATTTTCAAATACGCTTTTCAATTAACGAATGGTGCGGTATGATAAACAACACTATTTTGGGTCCATATTTTTATGAGGGCATTTTGACATCACAGAGATACTTAAATTTTCTGCAAAATGAATTTCAAGATTATCTGGATGATATACCATTGGCAGTTAGACGCAGAATGATATTCCAGCAAGATGGTGCACCTCCGCATAATTCATTGGATGTAACTGCGTATTTGAATCAACAATTTCCAAATTCCTGGATTGGCAACAGAGGCCCTACACTGTGGTCAGCAAGATCTCCGGATCTATCGCCTTTAGATTTTTTTCTATGGGGAGCTATAAAAAACAAAATTATGTAATGTCCGTTGCTACACTTGATGAACTGAAAAACCGAATAAGACAAGCTGTTGTTGAATTGAATACATTTAATATAAAACAAAATTTATTGAAAAGACTTTATTTGTGTCCGAGAAAACAGTGGAAATTTTGAACATTTTGTGTAGTTCGATAATATTTATTCCGTACTTCTTTATGTTCTGCTATGATAATAAAATTGTTCATTTTGTACATTGTTTTTAATAGTAATTGAACTATGCATTTCGTTCTTGATGATGTGCAAATGTCTGAGCGCGCAAAAATATTTAAATTTAAAAAATATAAACATTGTGTAATTCCCTCCGTACTTAACAGTAATATTATTGACACAAAAATATCAATGATGTGTATACAACACAATTCTTCTTAACGCAAATACAACACAAAATAACTCAACTGTCAAAAAATTTAGTTCTACCCACACTTGATTTTGTGAAGCCATATTTAGATATTTTCGTTAATATCTCAAAAACTATCAAGTTTAGCAGGTCAGAACCCTTGAATTTTTTCAAAGCAAAAATTATTTTCTATTCATTAGTGCAATAATATACAGGGGATTCTATTTGAAGGAAGTACAAATATGGCAATATCTTCGAGAATAATTTTTTTTCCTACCAAATTCACGCAGATTTAGTTAGCTTATTAAAAGTACAAAAAATTTTATTTGAACAATTTTTTGGTATCTATAATAACTTCCGAGAAAAAAGGTGTTTCCAATTTCGCATTCCACCCTGTATATACTTTTTGAATATAGATATTATATTTTTAGAAGTGCGAAAACAGTGTTATTAACGTAATATTAATTTTTAAAAATCAATAATTTTTGCACAGCACTCTGGGGAATAGTGTCATCTATAAGTCTATCAAATTTTGTCTTAAAAAACTAGAAAGTCTCGGAGAAATTAGTATTATTAATACTAATTATTTTTTTTCGAAATTGTCAAGCTCAATTTTTATTAAAAAATTTAAATGATAACTACAAGTATAGTGCCTAATATTTATTTGTTCCAGATAAGAAGTGATAAAAGTCTCTAAAATGTAAGACTTGCATACTAATTTCATATGTTAGCATTAATTTCATACGGATTTTTTTCAGACATGATGAAATTTTGACAAATTATTCAATCTTTCATATACACACTACTATAGTATATTGTGTGGCTAGGGACGAAACAAGACGATTTCAGCTGAGGGTGAAGGTTGCTTGCCCGAGCGAAGCGAGGGCTGGCATCACCCTCAGCTGAAATCGTGTTTTGTCCCGTGCCACACACTGTATTTTTCATAATACCTGCATTGAAACTTTCCATTTTACAAATTTGGCATAACAAAGCATACATTTTTCTTTTGATTTTGTAGGCAACAAGTTGACAGTACTGCGTTGTGCTTTATCATTAAGATGTTGAGATGTACTTGAAATTGTTGTATTATCACTTTTTTATTTTGAAACTCATCGTCTTTATTATTTAATTCACTATCACGAATACTACAACTGTCAAATTAAATGAGGTTATGAAATCGACTGAATCAGTATCAATGTCTTAAGCCAATCGGCATAACGCATAATACAATCCTAGACTATAATAGGGCAGAAAAAAAATCTTATAATATCTTAGCATTAGGAATATTATGATAGTATAACAGAAAAAATAATATTTTATTATCATTCAAACAATTCCAAATAATTTAATATTTTCAACAAAATTGATTTAGAAATTGATAGCATTGATGGAGCAATTATTAAAATTATATATGGCTTGTTTTGATGTCGCTGTCTCTGATGTTATTGTACTCAAATTTTCAGATTCGGTAGAAAAACTCACAAAGTCATCATTTTTCAATCTTTTTTCAAGAATTGTGGGATTTAATGATAGAGGCGGTGAAGGATGACCAATAAATTCGGTAATTCGATTGGAAATTTTTCTTTTATTACTGGTTGAGTCTTGGATATAACCTTCAGCAGTCGTCGTTGACTTCCAACCACCATGGCGTTTGATAGTCGTAATATCCGCTCCAGAATCAGCAAGCAAGGTAGCTGAAGTTCTCCGGAAGCTGTGACCCGTATATTCTTTGCTACCTGGTAGATTTAGAAACTCAGCGATTTGTTTTGGACAGTCAGCAATTTTATTTTTTCCAACTACTTGTCGGGTACATTTCCCCTTCTGGTAATTTAAGAAAAAACGGCTAGATTCCACATTTTTCGGTCTTAAATTGGCATATTTTTTTATAATTGTATAATATTCGCCTTCAACCGTGAATGATCGACTCGTGTGGGTTTTTGTTTTCGGAATTGTAATTTTAAGTAACTTTTGTTCGAGATCTTCAAAATCAGCTACTGACATGTCACACAACTCGGCTCCTCGACATGCTCCGAGAACTCCAAGAATAGCTACTACCTTCATGAAAAGATACTCTTTATCGGGAGCTTCATTGAGAAATTTATTTATTTCGCCGGGAGAAAAAACTTTTGATTTTTTACTCTGAAATCCAGTTTTTCTTCAAAAAGGATTGCAGCCGACTATATTGACCAATATTTATATTGTGTTGTGAGCTTATCGTTGTCTTCAGCATTGAATAAATCGACCACATAGTTGTAGGCGCGTATTTTGAGGCTTGATCTACAAAATAGCTTAATAATACATCCTCCGACCAAGATGTAGTTCCTTCTGCTTCTTTATATTTTACAAATTTTTCATAGCAAACCAAATACTTCTCTTTCGATTTTACAGGCAATAAGTCAATAGATGCTGCTTGTGCTTTATTAATTAAATGTTGAGGTACACTTGGAATTGTATCAATACTCTTTTCGTTGGAACACATCGTTCTTTCAAATAAATTCAATGTAACAAATGCAACAACTGTCAAATTAACTGAGATAATATGATTTTTATTTAGAGATTGACAATGAACAAATGCGACTCTGCCAGGGATGAAACGATGTAAGAAACGAATTCAGCGGGCAGAAACAAGCTTGTTTCTCCCCTCGGGCAGAAACAGGCTTGTTTCTGCCCGGCTACACTCGCATTTGTCTGAAATTGCCTTGTTTCGACTGACAAAACAGGCGTAGAAACGCGCTGTTTCAATGCAGGTATTATGAAAAAAACTTTGTTAATTTATTATAAGAAAGTATTCGTCGAACATATTGCTACAAGATCCATCATTTCAAATTTCGCAGTAAAATAGTTTTTTCACCTCAACTGTCGTTTTTTGTGACCGGTTTCAGCAATTTATTAACTTCATTAGGCAAGGAGACCACAAAAAATTCAGTAATTTCTTCCTCCTTCCCCGGTAGCCTCTTATATTTTTGGGTGATATCTCTCAGACTTATGAAATCAATATTTCCTCGTTTATTCCATCCGACAATTTATCCTTGTCTTCATTTCCGGGATCCCACAAATGATTCATTATTAAATTACAATAATTCATCATGAAGATGTTTCGGTAGATCATTAGGCCTAGTTTTGCTGACAGATTACACAACTCTTCATCAAAGGCAATAACCCAGAACTTCTATATTTTTTTGTTGATGTATCACGTTATGCATTATAAAAACATCGTTCGCTGTTTTAAATATGGCCACTAACGTTTGCATATATCCACGGAAAAACTAACAGCATGATAAATATGTTGCCTCCAGAAAATTTATTCATGAAACCACGAGCGGTTATCTGACTGACAGATTTCTTATTCACAAAAATTTTATACGTTTTGTATTCAGAGGATGTTACATGTAAAGTTTATGAGTAATTTTTGGGGTGAAATTGAATTGTTTAGGTCGGTTGTTTCGTTAAACAGTTTATTTGCAGGTAATGGAGGAATAACTATGACATAGTTGTATTTATCAAACTAGTGTAGCCTATTTAGCAAATTCTATTCGAGAATATTCAAGCGTCTTTACGTTAATGGAGTCAGCAGTTCATTGAATGCTGTTTTTCAATTTTTTGATTGAATTTATGTCCTTTTTCTGGGTGCACATTCCATATCTGTTCCAGTATTCAACCTTCCGCATTCCATAGGTCTTTGGAACGGTCAGAAATCAACTTTGCCTCCACATTATATTCTTCAGGAAATATATATTGAATTCCTTCCTATTCCCATGAAAAAAACAATGTTAAATAAGCATGTGCTTCATTTTTGTTCAATCTAAGCATATTCATAGGTGTCAAAAATATTAACGAAAATCAGGAAGGTAACACGAATCTAGATCTTGAAGAATATAATTGTATATTGTGCTAAGTGCTAAAGTATCGGTCTTTTCATTGATATTTTGTTTTTGCTGTTTTATGTACAACATTTCCAATGTAAATCTTTTATTTAAAAGATATCAAGAATCAAATCATTCTGCATAAAACAGCATCATCTACATATGTGCTACATTTTCACCAAAGTCATTCAAAGTCCAAAATCTTTCGCAATAAAACATTCAAATCAAATTTAACAACCACATCAATATCAGTTAACCCCAATGACAGCTAAACTTTCTTCAAACAACGCACGATTTATATGCAGGTATGCAATTCCTTACTGTGAGGAAATTTGTGATAAAAAGTGTAATAAATTTATTACGCGTCCCGATATCGCAGCTCTTGGAAGGGCATTATGAATTTTCCAAGTTTCATTTGAAATTAATATGCATTTGAAAGCGATCTGCAAATAATTCACTCATCATTATGCGTTTTTATTTCCGTTCCGCGTCCAGGATTCGATAATAAAAAATCGCATTAATTCAAATGAAATTCTCAATGCCGCCGCCACTGGAATTGATTCACGAATATCATTTTCATGGGAGGAAATGGCCCCGTGAAATACTGTAATTACAGAGATATAAATACTCGGTCTCGGAAGAAGAAAGATGACGAAGAACTGATATTGAAATGCACAATTTTCCTTTTGATACCCATTCCTCCGCAGTTCCTTATTCTCTCTGATATTTCACTTTCGTTGAATTTGGATTCAAAGAAAGAGACGCTTTACTTGTCTTTCAAACGGTACACGGTTCCAATAAAGATTTTATCAGATCCGGATTTACCTTGGAAGGGGATTGTTCTCCGGATTCCAAGACCCTGGAGGTATTAAGAGAAAGATAATATTAGTAGACTCTATTTGGTTCACTGGTGGCATCAACGAGGGACTTGACTCCAATATAGTACATGCGATCAATAAATACAATTAATGGATAACTAACACTAAATTTCACATCTTAAAACCAAACGACAGTTCTTTAATCTCCTTGTGAGTTTTTTTATCATTTACTCATTTCATAGAAGTTTTTGCCCGCTGGTAATTACGTTACGGAATGCCCAATTCTGTTCATCAAAGTGTTATCTTTTCGGCGACACACGAATCAAACCAAATGTAGTTGAATCCTTCCCGTGATGTATAATTCATACGCGTCGCCTCCCAATATTGAATTGTACTCTCCTCTCTTACGTCTTCTTCGACTATCCTGACGGATGAGTTCCCGATATGAAATCAATGAATGATCCTTTAAACCGCCGACTGAGAAGCGCAGCACTTCTTCCTGCACCCCGCGCAAGGATATCTAACTAAGTGTAAACACCTAATATTGGATATATTGCCGTTTGATTTATCATGGAAATATTCACCCCGACACGAATTTTTATTGGCTTTTCTTTCAAATCTTTCAATTTTAATACTGACATGAAAAATCCTAGAATAAGGAAATATCTCTTGAAATCTTCATTTGAGTTGAAGAACTGACGACGACTTCAAGAATCATTTTTATATCAATGTTTTTAGCGCAGTGGTGTGCATGATTTTTTAGTTACGCTTCAAATATCAATGTATTCTAATGAAAATTGTAATCGGCTATTCTAAAATCTTGTAAGCTCAACGATTAAAATGAGAATAATCAATTATGGCAATAAGAAGTTGTTTTTGTCTGTATTTTTTTTCTGTCATATTTGTATCAACTTAATAAGGGGAGCAAATGCGCTTTAACGCCACGCTCCCAACACTGCGCTCCAGTGTAGATTTACACATTATTCCTGACATGTTTTCTAATAAAAGAAATAGCAAATAAAAGCTGAGACCTTGATGGTAACAAGAATTTGAATCTGTTGCCATTTCCGTCATTTAGCTATTTGAAAATTGTGAAGAAAGCATTTGAGGGCTGAATGATATTCAGCTTGAAAGACGGTATGATATAAATGTGTGAGTATGTGCAACTTTGACATCCTGACAAACGGAATGGACAACCTATGTGACATGATAAACGATTCTCTTCCAATTTTCCTCCATCTATTTCTTCCAAAATGGTATTTCAGCTCGTATACTATTTATAATAAATTTTCGAACCAATAGATCAAAAAACTCAAAGTTAGTATGAAAGTTGCAATCACCAACATGCCTCTATACGCCTGCGATAGTGTTCCCCAAAACTAAAACTTCTTTCTTTTCTTCATTTAACGCACACAGCATACTTTAATTTCCACTAGTTGTTTAAAATTTCAGCCTCAGTTCTTGAAAATTTGCTATTCACCTGAGAAATTGTGAAAAAGCATTGAATCTTGTTCAATTAACAGTATCTTGAAGAATATGTGGCTCAAATTTCGAGGAAAAATATAAAATAATTGCTGGAAGTGTTACTTATTTTGTTGTTCACCTTTTGATTTAATGATTGACAGTTGACGAAATGAAAAGATCATTTAGATGTTACAATTCATTAAAACGCTGTAGCAGTCTCAAATACTGAATTTTATAGTTCTACGGTCAATTGTTTCAAATTTATGCGAACAATTGAGAAAGATTGTCAAATGAAGTTCACTTCCTACCCAGTAGATTTCTTCTAAAATATAAAGATGTCATTTGAGTGCTACAATGGCTCTTAATCCTAAATTTCATGATCCTACAGCTGATCGTTCTAGATTCCTGCAAAAAAATTTAGAAACTGTTTGTAAACTTCACTTCCGGTTCGGTCGACCGCAATCATAATTCGAGGTGTAAAAATAATGTTACAGAAGTGCTTAATACAATATTTCCATATTCTACGGCTGATTATTTTGTTTTTATGTGAAAAATTCGAAAATACTGTTATATAAAGTGCACTTCCAGTTTAGCCGATTGGTACAGAATTATAAGATTACCATAACGATACTACAGCAATTTCAATTACTAAATTTTAGTATTCTACGGTCAACTATTTTGGAATTAGTGCCAAAAATTGAAAAAAGTGTCAAGTAAAGTGCACTTTTGGTACAAACGATTGCAATTATAATGCGAGGTGCACAACTAGACCTTAGGCCAACTTTAAGTACAGAAATTCAACATTATACGTTCGACGGGTTTTGAGATTTGCGAGCTACATACATACGTACCAACGTCAAGTCTAAAATATTCAAAATGGATTCAGGGATGCTCGAAACGGATTTCCAACAAAATCTTGGATTGTAAATGTTGTCGGTTTCACAATACTTTACAAGTCAGAAGCGGTAAAAAGGTGGTTTGGTCACGGTCACTCACGCTCCTTTATATGCCTGCCACGGTATATACGCATGTGGAAGCAACACCAAAGATTCAAGTTCGTAGAAATATTCCTTATACTTATATCATTTTTCAATTCTCACTAAGTGGTTATGCGAAATTACAGCAAAAACTTCATATTTTAATATCCACTAAGTGGTTAATTGGGTTACTCAACTTTTGAGACAGTAAGATCCTTAGAAACTACTTATCAGTTTTTTTTTTAAACTTGTTACTCAGACAAAAAGTTTTTTGAAACCTTATTTCTCCGAAATTAACGTTAAGAATATGTGGTTGAATTCCAAAGGAAAATATAAATAATTGTCAGAGTTGCAGCCTTTTTCAACCTATGGAAACAAAAATGTCAAAAGCAATCTGCATGTCACGATCGCCAGAACTAAACTTTCAAGTCGCATATTTCTTTTTCTACTTATTAAGAATTTTTGAGGTGTAGCCGAAAGTGTCGAGCTGGGAAAAAAAAATAATTATTTGAATGAATGCCCTAGTTCCTATACCTTCCTACTTATGTAAGAAAAAATGTATGACAAAACTCATAACAATTTGCAGAAATTCTTTGGAAACTCGCTACTCAGCTGAAAAATGCATTGGAAACTCTAAATAACTATTGTTCTTTTGACAGTATCTTAAGGGATATTGTTATTTGAGTTTTGAAAAAGATATCAATGATCGCTAGAGATATAACTATTTTAAACCAGTTATAGGAGTCACGGGGGTTTGATTACAGTCCACGTGCCTCTATACGCCTCTTGCTAGGCGCTAATCTATTTTTTTGTCCAGCTCAACGTACAGAGCTGAGTCTTTACAGAAAACTTCCACTAAATAATTCACTCCTACAAATTCTAAGAAATCTGACGTGACTTACTTGTACATCATTGGATATATATATGATACGATGTGATTTTGTGTTTGATCATATACCGGGTGTTTCAGACCACCCGTACCACCCAAATATGTCGCGAAATGCTGAACGGATTGAAAAAAGAAAGAATACGTGTAATATGATTTCTAAGATTCTATTGAATAGTAGTAAATTCAAGTCGACCCTCTCACCCCCCGAGGGTAGGGTGGGTGCAATTTTCAAATTTTAAATGGCAACCCCTACTTTTAAATGCAGATTTGGATTCTCAACTGAAAAATATTAAGTTTTTGATTGAAACTTTTTTTCATGTGCCTGACAAATGGCGCAGTAATCGCAAAAATTAGTTATTTTTCGTAATTACTTCAACGGCTACTACTGAGTAATAAATAAATATTCCAGCCGTACATTGTTTTTGAAATTGCGGCGTAGGAGACATGTTTATAAACAAAATCCGGCAAGACTTCTTGTCAGAAGAGTCAAAACGTTTTAAAAATTTTATTGTTAGAATGGTTTATAACAATAGGGAAGCTGCTGACATGTTGCAAATTTTGGGCGAGTGTCGTGGTGGGTTCAGAGCAGCCGCCAGGAAATGGCAAGAACGCTTTCCCGAAAGCACTCCACACTCAAAAAATGTATTTTGAAGACTGTGCAAGCCTAGATCACTTGGTATTAGCCGTTGAAGTAATTACGAAAAATAAATAATCTTTGCGATTACAGCGCCATCTGTCAAGAACATGAAAAAAAGTTTCAGGCAAAAACTTCATATTTTTTAGATGAGAATCCAAATCTGCATCAAAATGAAGAGGTTGCCATTTGAAATTTGAAAGTTGCACCCTCTCCATCCTCAGAGGGTGAGGGGGTGGATTTGAATTTGCTACTATTCGATAGAATCTTAGGAATCATTCCACACGTATTTTTTTAATTATCAATCCGTTCAGCATTTCGCGAAATATTTGGGTGGTACGGGTGGTCTTAAACACCCGGAATATCTTTGGATATATATAATCAGATACAAAATCTCATCGTTCCACAGTTAATCGTTTTGGATTTACCCAAGAGATTCTAAGAATCTGTCAAGTAAAATGCGCTTTCAGCCAAGACGGTTGCTATGGAAACAGTAGGTCATTATTCTTATACTACAACATTCCTGAATACTGACTTCCAAACTTCTACGACTACCAACAGATCTTATTTTATGCGCAAAATTGAAAAAGAAATTCTTATTGAAGTGCACCACCGGTTCAGTCTATTGTTATGAAAATAGTAGGTAATCATTCAGATGCTACAGCAGACTGAAATACCAAATTTCAATAATCACACCTGATCGTTTTGAATTTATGCGCAAAATTCCAAAAGACTGTCAAGTAAAGTGCACGTCTCGCTTGGTGGATCTCAATAAAAATAGGATATGAGCATCTGGATGGTATAATCGTCCTAAATACTGAATTCTAACAATCTTTGTTCAATCGTTTCGGATTTATGCGGAAAATTCGAAAAATTTCCCGAAGAAAGTGCTCTTCCAGCTTAGTCGATAGCAATTATAATGCAAAGTGTAGAACTGGATATTATAAAAATGCCTAATACAAAATTAAAATATTCTACGACTGATTGTTTAGAATTCATGCGGAAAATTCAAAAAGTCTGTCATATAAAGTGCACCTCCGGCTTAGCCGATTGTTACAAAAATAGAAGATGACCATCTAGATGCTACGGCAATTTCAAATGCTAAATTCCAGTATCCTATGGCTGATCATTCTTAATTTATGCGGTGAATTTAAAAAAGTTTCAAGTAAGGTGCACTTTCGGTTTAGCCGATCGCAATCATAATGCAAGATGTACAATAAGATGTTATAGAAGCTCTTCATACGAAATCTCAATATGCTATGGCCTATCATTCTATATTTATGCAAAAAAGTCAAAAAATGTTTCAGGTAAAGTGCACTTTTGGCCTGGCCGATTCTCACAAAAATAGCAGATAACTATTGTGATATTAGATCAAGTTCAAATACTGAATTTCAGTACCTTACGGCTGATCATTCTGGATTTATGCGAGAAATTCAAAAAAAGTTTCAAGTAAACTTCCGGTACAGACGATTGCAACCATAATGCGAGGTGCAAATCAACACCCTATACCAATCTTAAATATGAAATTTCAGCATAATACGTTTGACGGTTTTTGAGATTTGCGAGTTACGCACGTACGAACGTACCGACATCAAGCCGAAAATAGTCAAAATGGATTCAGAGATATTCAAAACCGATATATCCATCAAAATCTCGATAGGTGAATTTTGTCGGTTTCATAATACTCACTTGTTACTTTGTACAAGTAAGTAAAGAACAGTCGCCTTAATATTCCCAATTAAAGAAACGATCGTTGCCTCCTCTAGTATCAATTTTTTGATGGAAATATATTGTTTGGACTTTTTTTGGTCTCAGACGTGTAGAGATATAGCCATGTATCTTTTACAACGACAAAACGATGCCCAAAGTCACGTTGATTTCGATGAAACAGCTAATAACTATACTGGAAGCACACCACACGACATTGAATTTTATCATTTTTTTGAAAAATTCGCTCTTTAATCAAAAATGCCTTTAAAACTTTGACATTTATTTTATTTTTTTAATAATATTCTAAAGAATATACGGTGAAAATTTTAGAAAGAAATAATAATAATCGCCCAAAAATCTTGATTCAATAGAAACAAGAAAGTCAAGAATTAAAAGATTTTTTTGATTTAAACTCTCTATATTTCACTTGAATTTTGACTTTTCGACTCTCTATCTTCTGATGATCTGATGAAGACAATTGGATAGAGATTCAAAGCATCAGAAATTTAAAAAATATATTATATTCAAACCATTATCTATTTCTGAAAAAGGGAAATGTATGGACCATTGAAGAAGTCAAGAGTTATATGAAAGTATCGATGGTTGGGCTAGTCATTCACATGCTTCTATACTGTACTGACCGTATGCCACATTCGTGAAGCCGAAACTAAACTTTCAAGTTATATATATTTATATATACATACAAAACTAGAACTTTGCAGAAAGCTTCTTTAAATATCATATTTTATTTTCCATCTAGTGGTTAGGCACTGAAAGTGCCGAGCTTTGTCACAAATCTTTTGCCACATGATTTTGGCACTTTTTAGCGCATTTTTTTGGAAAAAAGCGCTATTATATTCACTTTGGCTGTCTGGCTGGCTGGCTGGCTGGCGTGACACTAAAATCTCAGCAACTATACTAGTTACAGACTTGAAACTGGTACTAAATAAAAGCTGCTGTTTCGTAGGTTTGCACAAATTGCTTTAATTCAAGCTCAGTGATTGTGGAAGATTAAATTATTCAATTACTTGTTTCAAGTGGAACAATGCCCAAAGATATATATGACAGTAGGGATATGGCAACTAAAATTTATTAATGTAGATAAAAATTTAGTTACAACTTTCGCCGCGGGTGTCACTATTATTATGTACAGTTGTCAAATCTATCCGGGATTCATTCAATGACTTGTTTGACGCGAATTTGAAGCTTATTAGAATGAATTATTATTATTGGATGGACATTTGTTCACTTTTGGTGTATTTTTTTTTTTTATATAGCTTTGTTGAAGATCAAATTATCATTTTAAGGTACAGCACTTGACCTCCTGTCAGTCAATAACTAAACAATGAAGATTAAAAGGTATTTTTGAGTTTGTACATGCATAAATTATGTACCTATCAAATAGTTAATTCAAAACTAGTACTAAATGGAAGCTGCTGTTTCGCAAGTTTGCCCAAACTGCTTAATTTCAAGCTCAGTAATTGGGAGAGATGGTAATTTGCGAATTCTCTGAAGTAACAAGCATTCATGAGCTGTCAAAAATGCGCTTTCACCATCTAGATGATTCTTCAATTTTTTCAGTTTTTGCCCTGTAACTTTTTCCCCTCCATTCCACGCCTCAGAGCATCAAGTTCAACTTCGAAGAGCATCAAATTTCCAATGAATTTGATACGTTAAACTTGTTTGTAGACCTACTAAGTTCCAAGATACAGCACTTCAAAAGAGTGAAAAATTTCCTGAAAATCTTAAAAAACAATAAAAATGGCGGCTTTCGCTAAATAACTTTTATTTTTCAACATTATTTGTGGTATTTTGATACCTAATTTTATTCTGACGTAGAGATCAGTCGACAACCCACCCCTTGCCCTGCCTACCTATGCCACCACATCTGGGAGCACGATAGTGCCCCCGCCAAGACAAGCCAAGCAAAGCGCAACAGCACTACCTACCTTTCTCGAAAAGCTTCGTCGTTTTTTTGAACCCTCATAACTTGGGTTTGGATTATACTAGATAAACAAAATTCTCGGGATATGATGTCAGTAGTGGACTTATTAAACATATAAGTTTAAATTGCATAGTTCTCATACTTTAAATTTTATTGATATCTAAAAAAAAACCGATTTCGTCACTGACTCGCACACTGATGATCATCAGAATTCTTAGGTTACTTCCTGAAGTCCTAGAATGCTGAAATTTGGTTTATAAGCTAGTATTGGTACACAAACAACAACAAAATTTTTAAAACTTTGAACTTCCGCAAATTTTGATGCTAGAGGTCTGAAAATTGAAATAGGGACTACTTGTTATGGATAATAGTGAAAAAAAAAAGCTTACTAAAAGAAGTGAAGTCCACCAAAAATATTTTTATGTAAAATGTTGCCAAGACAAGACCATATGGCTCGCATTGTCTCATGTAGAGCCAAACTTCTAACTCTTCACGCTCTAATTCTACAAGCCTCCTTGTCCATCTACCTTTCCAGCCACTACTCATTTAGTAGGGAACTACAAGAACTACTGTATAACAGAAAAGTAATGAATAGTGAATGAATGTTTCATCTTAAGCCCATGTGAATTTATCGAAATGGCCAAGTCGCCTATTTTGACTGAGATGTAGAGTTTGTGAAGTTATGCCTTGTAGAATTAGAGCGTGTAGAGTTAGAAGCTTAGCTCTACATAAGATCTGATAACTTTTTGACAGTGCGAGCCGTATGGCTTCGTCTTGGCAACATTTTCCATGAAAATGTTTTTGGTGGGATTCCACTTTTTTTAGTAAGTTTTTATTTCACTATGATTCATAACACGGCGTCCCTATATCAATTCTCAGATCTCTGGCATCAAAATTTATGGAAGTCTCATACAAATTTCCATCCCCAAGTTTAAGTGGTTGGGAGTAGAAGTTCCAAGTTCTAGAATTTTGTTGTTGTTCGTGAACTAATACTAGCCTACATACCAAATTTCAGCATTCTAGGACTTCAGGAAGTAACCCAAAAATTTTGATAGTTATTAGTGAGCGAGTCAGTGACGAAATCAGGGTTTTTTCAGATATCAATAAAATTTGAAGTATAAGAACTATGCAATTGAAACTTTATATGATTAATAAGTCCACTATTGACATCATATCCCGAGAATTTTGTTTATCTGGTAGGTATAATCCAAATCCAAGTTATGAGGGTTCAAAAAACGACGAAGCTCTTCGAGAAAGGTATGTAGTGCTCTTGCGCTTCATTTGACTCGTCTTGGTAGAAGCACTACCGTGCCTCCAGATATGGTGGCATAGGTAAGCAAGGTGAGGGATGAGTTGTTAATTGATTTCTGCGTCAGAATGAAACTAGGTACCATAATACCATGAAAAAATTTGAAAAATAAAAGATATTCAGGAAAAACCCTCATTATTGATGTTTTTCTAGATTTTCAGAAATTCTTCCCTTTTTTGAAGAATTTGTATTGTATCTTGGAACTTAGTGGGTCTACAAAGAAGTTTTACGAATCAAACTTTAATGTTCTATAAAATTGAACTTGATGATCTAAAGCGTAGGAATGAAGTGGAAAAAGTTACAGGGCGAAAGCTGAGAAAAGTGCCAAAATTTCGTGATTTTTTCCTCCCCCTGGAAGTTGCTTTGCGAAATTTTGATCGGAAAATATACATATAACACTATTAAGTGATCAAAAACAATTACCAAAGTTTCATCAAGTTCGCATTTTTTCCTAATCTGCCCCTATTTTTTCGACATGCCGACTGGACTATTTATTTCACCGTCCAATATAAAGAAGATAGAATTAGGTATAAATATTACTTTGGTTAATGTCGGATCATTGTCGCTAGCCTAATAGGTCCCCCAAAAAATTTAAGTCATATTTAATTGATTTCTATCTTTTGACTTAAAACATTTTTTGGATGGACAGAAATTTATCAGTAACAAAAATATGGATATTGGCAGTTTAAAGTTATATTGCTAGAGATTTCATTACTGGGAATAATCTTTAGATACATCCTATTATTTAGTAGACATCATATTTTGAAGGAATATCTAATATGAACTATGGAAGTAAAAATGATTTATCGAAGTCTACAACAATCCTTCTGCTTTTAGTATAAGAAGAACTTCATTGTCCAAAACGTAAATTAATTTTTGCGCCGAAACCCGTCAAAGTCGTGGTAAAAAACGAGGAGAAATCCAACTGAAGGCAAATTTTTCAATTCCGTCCGAGTCGTGTTAATATTTCACGTTGACGCCGCTTTGTGGCGGTGGCAGCACCTCCACGCCGTGTCAAACGGCGGCAAGGATTTAATGACGTATAAAAATGTTAATTAAAATTTTGGAGTTTTAATATAAATGCCGCAGAAAACATTAATCATATAACTTCATTATGCAAACGAAGGAACCAAAATAAAAATGATTGATTTTGCGCGGACTACAAACGCACGAACAGATAAAAATTTGCATTCGGGGACGTCAATGACGATATGTCCAATTTAAAATGACGGTCTTTTACCTTCGCCTTTATTGCTACAGGGCTTAGGCTTGCGATTGGAGCACTGTTTCCGTTTTTATAATACGTGTCCTAAATATTTTCCGCATTTTGTTAATATTCCATCAACGATCAAAATAAAAATAATATTCACAAAACGATTCACTCTGCAATTCATGTTCTGTTTGTCCTCGCAATGAATACTAACTTCAAATATGAAATATTTTCATCCATTCTACCCTTAATTTTTGAATTGACTCTTTGAGGGAAATTATTCCGAATACATTTTACTAGATTAGGGGCAGAAAATAACCAACTTTCGCATTAAGAAAACTGCTAGGAGTGCAGTTTCTCGTTTTATATATCACTTCTAATTGCGCTACGTAAATAGCACCTTTGCTCTGGCGCAGCACAACGACATCATCCAACGTTTCTCAAACTTTATGATGTCATCCTCTGGGTAATGTACCTTTGTTGAGGTAATCGTTCCGGATGGTGTTATTACATTTGCTCGGAGATTATTTCAAGGTAAATGCGATCGCTACCTCGTTGGAAATCTTTCGGAATTGTCCCTTTCTTAACTTGGAATAAGCTTCCCTTGTGTGATTAGCACATTGCTGCATTCATAAAAAACACAAAATTGGATTATTGTGGACCTTAAAGCTCTTGAATGTTACGCTAAAAAATGACCTCATTCACCTTAATTTCACAATTAATGAAAGCTCCTCAAATTACAAAAATAAAGGTAGGCCCTGAAAGATCTAATACATTCATTGTTTTCCAAAATATTCTTCTTCAAACTTAACATATTTACGCATTTGATAGAACCAATTGCTGGAGCAAAACACCATTCTTCTTGAGACACCTAAAAACTGATTTTATCCTTCAATGTAAGAAAAAGGAAGAAAATTGAATGTACTATGCAGAACTACTTCAATTTGTTGAAAAATGTTGAAAAAAAAGGCTATCTCCGATCAATTTTTTTGGGATCAACTTTCCTGATAGATCTTACGATTGAAAATATTACCAATCGATAGCGAAGGTCAAGTACATTAAGAAAAAATCAGGATGCCACTCCCTGCCTTGTCCGGGAGAGTGCCAGCCACCCCTTAGTGTAACCCATTTTGTTTCAATTTCCCTGATCAAACTTACGATTGTCCCGTACAGGACAGGACTAAGAGTGTTACACTAGTTTCGTCTTACAGTAGGTACTTGATCTCCGCTATATTTTTAAGTTAACTCAGAAAAAGTTGACCGAACATGGTCCCTTTTTGACACATAGGATGAGAGCCTGGATTTATAAAGTCTGGCATATTGACCACTATATTCCCGATAGATTCATACACAATTTGATCAGAGAAGATAGGGTGCGGTCGGCTTCTAGATTATTGATGCATATTGAAAAATGGATTTTAATTAATTACAAAAACTATCTACAGCCTGCCATTTTTTCAACGTGAATCTGCAAAAATGACTAAAAGTTTATTGTGAAATATTGTACAGAGTTAAGCAATAAATTTACAAGTTTATCTGAAATAGTTTACTCTTAGACTCATGTAGACCGTCTGCCAATGAACTTCCAATCGATTTTGCAAGCTTGCCTTCCGTTACAAAAAATTGCAGACTGTAAAAAGTTATTCAAAGAAACTACTTTTTGTTGATAATTAAAATCAATTTTTTATTATGCATTAACACTTAGCAAAGATCTCTAAATGCATATATACAAAACTTACAGATGTAAGTTCCTTCCTCTTAAATGGCAGTCTGTGAGAAATCGTTCCTTTTTTCTGTCACGAGCACTCTGTTTATGAGCACGAGATTCTAAGGCTGCTTGCATCTTAACCGAAACGGTGCTCAATATTTTTAATAAATATTTGGGAATTGATAAGCTCTCTACCGCAGTTGTTCTTAGTGAACAACAAAAACGGTCATCTGATTATTTTGAATGAGTTTGGAGACGTTCAACCGCAACAATATTTTTTCATATTTTCACTGTATCTGTGTGCCTAAAATATTTCATTGGTTTGAGAATATTCTGAAAAGCGTAAGTAGGTTCACTCATACTTATTTTATATCTTAACTCATCTTTCACCTGGGCCATCTACATCTTTGATTTTCTTGGCCCTTCATTTAGTACTACAATATAAACTCTATATAGCGAAGTTTTCTCTCGTTATAAAGAATTTTCGTTATATGGAGTTCTGAAAAAAGACAGTGTGAGAGCACAAATACACTTGTAATATTTATTGCTCTTGAAAAATCGTCTATTGTTAGAATAAAAGTAACTATTTAATAAATGAAAAGAAAAATAAAAGTGTTATTCTTCATTGTAACACTATGCAATTTATTCCCTACTCACTATTATTCAACATCAACTACAAAGCCACCAATATTTATTTTCAACAACTTATATATTTATCACGATCTGAATATTCACTTCATTCCATTATTCACTGGTTACTATGATTAGGTCAGGTTGAGCGCTCTTATATATAAGGAAACCAAACATCCAGAAATCTCTACGTAATTCTCGAATGTCGCTTGGCGTGACGTGAAGAGATAACGGGCTCCGCCCAGACAACAGGGACGGATTCAGGGTATATCTACACACTTTCTGTATTCTTATAGCCCGGTATACATGACGTAAATTTCAAGAATCTCCATTATTCTATATAACCCAATTATCTAGATCTGATCTCTCTTATTGCTGAGCCAATACTTGATTTGTATTTATTCATTAATTATTACCTTATCTTCAGATGAGGCGGGATCTTCTTCGTAAAGTACTAAAAACTAGCATAATAATTTAGCTGCGTCAAGTACTTGTTGAATTTCAGCCTAGGCTTATAACAATGCATTCCTACTTATTAAGACAGTAATGACAAACAACGAAAGATTATTATTCTTAGAAAATGGAAGCCGATGAGAAATGTATATTGATGCCTCAACCAAAAAAGTACCCTGATATCTAAGCAGGGACGTATTACTCGTTATAGAGAATGATCATTACGTTATAGAAAGTCTTTTAATGTAAACCAAACAATTTCGAGCAATATCCACATTATGGACAGTATTTGGCTATTATGAAGTTCGTTATATGTCAATAAATAGTTACTTAAGTTTGCATCTTTTGAAACAGACCATTCCAAACTCACAAATAGTTAATACTTCGCAAGGACCAGCCTTGAATTTTGTCGATAAAAATAATTTCCACTCGAATAATTCTACAAGCAATCATTTTTACTTACTTGTACTAAGTACAAGAAAGTATTGTGAAACCGACAAAATTCACCTATCGAGATTTTGATGGAAATATCCATTTTGAGCATCCCTGAATCCATTTTGACTATTTTTGGCTTAATGTCGGTACGTATGTTCGTGCGTGCGTGCGTGACTCGCAAATCTCAAAACTGGTTGAACGTATTATGTTGAAATTCTTTATTTAAGACTGGTATAGAATCTAGTTGTTCCAATCGTCTGTACCGGAAGTGCATTTTCGAATTTTTCTAATAAATCCAGAATAATCAAATTCAGTATTTGAACTTGATGTTGTATCAGAATGGTTATCTGCTATTTTTGTATGAATCGGCCAAGCCAGAAGTGCACTTTACTTGAAACTTTTTTTGAATTTTTTGCATAAATATAGAATGATCAGCCATAGCATATTGAAATTTAGTGTTTGAACTTGTTGTAGCATCGAAATAGTTATCTACTATTTTTGTATCAATCGGCTGAGCCGGAAGTGCAGTTTATACGTATAACAGACATTCAGAATTTGCCGTATAAAAAAATCAATTAAATTGAAATGATGAGGTAGACAATGATAATTGTTGTCAGTTTTTTGATATTTTTTGACATATTTCATGTCAAAATATTATTAAAAACATATTAATTATAATCTGAAGTGACAGAAAACTTTATCGAATAAATTTGTGTATATATCAAATGATGTATAAGTAAGTCACGTGATGTTCACGTCAAATTTTTTATCAAAGCTTAATGTATACAATAATTAAAAGATGACTGTAGCACTCGGGCAAACCGTGCGCTTTGCCCTGTACTATCGGATAATTTTTGTTATCTCATTTTAGGATTGATTTTCTTATACAAATATGTTATCTCTCTTGATCAGATCGATTTTTCCGTTGTCTTCTTCATATTTTTGCACTGACAGTAATTGATGAGACGTAATTTTTTTCTCCTAAGTTATGACTAAAATACACATTTGGATTTTTTCACTTAAGAATTCACCACTTCCAAAATCAACGCTACAATTTATCGAAAGGAATATACATAGTCGATTGAAATAGTGTCTACTCTTTATTTGTAAATTAAATCGAAATTTGGGAATGTCACGCAAGGAATCAAACGTCAGAATATGTTCGTAATAGCTTCATACGACTGCAGTAATATAATAAAAATCGAATTGAACAGAATCAATCCTTCGGAGTTTTTTACTTGAGCCAGCTTTGGTGCAGCATGCTCGTTATGATATCTGCTAGATGGCAGTAATAGTTTTACAAATACAGTGTAAGCTCTTTATAACGAATCCTCTATATTATCAATTCTGCTGGAAATTAGTTGGCTTACATTATTTCTCATACATAAAAACGCTCTCTATAAATTAATGGTCAACTGTGACTGTTGCAGAAAATTGAGTATCCTCAAATCTAATTTACATGTAATATACAAGACACTGACTAGAAGTAAACTCTAATATGGCGCGGTAGTATATGTCACAGCAAAAAATCTAATTTAAGAATCCTGGATACAATACACCATTCAGCATTAAGACTTATAACAGGTGCGTTCAGAACAGGTCCAATAGAATTTCTCTATTGTGAGGCCTACGAACCCTTACTATATGATAAAAGGAAAAACCTAACTTTTACTACAGTATCAAAATATCAAGCCAAGTTTACCATCCTGTCTTCAAATATATTAAAAATTCCGTGAATTCAATTAACACCAAATGTTACACCCCATACCAAAATCACATAAATATGGAATGCTAAAATCAATAAATTATGATCCTCCACCGATACAGTATAATCAAATATCCCAATTCCCTCCCTGGTTTGTCAAAGTACCTCATATAAACTATGATCTCCACAAATATGATGAAAAAATAGAACTCACAATATTATCATAAATCATTATAAACAGCTCGAAGAAGACAACAAAGAAAACCAGTTTATATACACTGATGCATCCAAAATAAACAATCAGGTGGGAATTGCTCTTTTAATGGAAAATGATACAATTACATACCATCTACCAGACGAACTCAGTATTTATACTGCGGAGATGATAGCGATCTCCTTCAAAATATACAAGCGAAAAACGAAGAAAGACTATCCCATACGATATATTCCGATTCCTTGAGTACTCTCCAATCCATCCAAAAGATTTTTCCCAAGCATCCCCTCACTAGGAAGATCCAAGATATTTTATACCAACTTTCCACCAAAGATACAAATATAAACTTTATTTGGTTACCCTCTCATGTTGGAATACCTGGAAACGAAGAAGCGGACGAAGCAGCACATATCGAAAACGATATTAAAACCATAACAATCGAGACTACGGACATTGTTTCAAGCATCAAGAACAGGATAAATGAGAAATTGAATCAAAGATGAAAATCCCTGAACGCTAATGAATTACAGAAGATACAAGGAACGATACAACCGTGAAAACAAATTTAAAATACGGCCAGAAAAGATCAAGTTGTTTTCACCAGACTGAGAATAGGCCATTTAAAACCCACACACGGTAACATATTACAAAAGACGAGTCCTGAAACTTGTATGGACTGTGATACACAACTGTCCACAGAACATATATTGATCCGATGTAAAAAATACCAACAAAAGAAAAGACAACACCAAATCCTGAACACGATAAAAGAAACCCTGAAAACGACCAACTCCCTATCTACTATGAAATACATTAAAGACATTGAACTATATAATGAAATCTAGATAATATATTAACCTGTATGATAATATGTATGTATAGCTGATTATGAATGTATAGCTAATAACTTGTGGGTGAAGCTCTTTAGAATTTAAAAAAAAAAGTAATGGTCATTTTCTATAACGAGAAATTATGTCTGCTTAGACATCTGTGTACTTTTTTTAGTTAAGGCATCAATATACATTTCTTATCGGCTCCCATTTTCTAAGAATAAGATATAAGGATATAAATAATGAAAATATAAAAATCAAGTATTGGCTTACCAGAAGACGTTAGGTCAAAATAATGGACTATACAGAATAATGGAGACTTTGGAAATTGACGTCATGTATATCTAGTTACAAAAATACAAAAAGTGTATTTGCGCACTTGCACTGTTTTTCTCCAAAACTCAATATAACGAAAACTCTGTATAAAGAAAGAACCTGAACTTCGGTATATAGAGTTTCCACTGTATTTATATACATTACAAATATTTATATTCATATTTTCTCAACCTTGCAAGGTATCAAAATGAAACATACACTTCTGTTTCATTCCCTGAAATTCTTGTTGGAATCTGTTATATCGCTTTGAAGTCTATTCGAGATGAACTTTCAGACAGGCAGGCTGAGAAAAACTCTGAAAACGGTAATTTTATGATTGGGCAGTTCTCATTTACATTTATTTATAAATCTGTATAGATTATGACCTAAAGCCTTCGGAAAAACGACATGAGTCTCCGTCCGTTGGTCTATTCATATGAATATAGTTGCAGGTAGCTTTTGACTGATTTTGTTGCTCTCTTCTTCTGTAGATTGATCAACTATCTTTGTAATACTCTATTAATTTTGATAATGATGTGATGGATAAACAATTGATCTCATCACTTGAAATTACTCTAGCCTAATATTCAAAAACATTTGACTGTCCTTGTCACAATAAACTAGCTTTCCAAATAGAAATTAATCGAAATCTATCTACGTTTAACATTTTTAGTTCATGTGTAAATGTTATTCATTTGCTAGGGATATGAATGGGAAATTTATGTCTAGAAAATACATTCACAGTACTAAATCTTTATTCGGGAAAATATATACGTACTATCTAATCAAATATTAAAAATACTTAGAGATAAAAAGTTATTACGATCTATTTGCGATTCTGAAATGCCAACCAGATACCATTTGCAGAGTTCAAAATAATTTGTGATTTACTTATTTTTAAAGGAATTTCTGTTTTCTTCGTGACAACAATATTAAAACTCCGGAGAATGTAGTAAAGGAAGGTTTTGGTCACCAAGAGAGCAAATCGGTTACCTTAAACATAAATAATTAATTATTTTTGTCAATATATGTATATTTTTTATACCTATACAACTTCGAGGTCCTTGCCCAAAGGGTAAATACGCATATGGGTTGATATTTTTTTTGTTTTCATCGCTGAATCTTTCTGGATCAAACCGTTCAGGATTGGGGAAATATTTAGGATCTTTATGGAATCCAGCAGTTGGAATCCAAACTACTTGTCCTTTTCTTATTACAAAAGATTTTTCGTCAGGTTTTGACGGTTGTACTACAAAATCTTTTTCGCAAAGACGGTCTGTGAAGTAACCTTGAGGCCACTTCCTCATTGTCTCTAAAAAAAAACGATTTTTCAAATAATGATTTACAATCTTGAGTCAATATTAAATTACCTGAAATAACCATGTCCAAATATTTCATTTTTGTTATAATTTCGTACGTGACTACTCCATTACATTCTTTATCTGCTTTCTCAATTTCATTTTGAAGTTTCTCTTGTATATGTGGATTTCTAGCCAGCTCGTATGAACAAAATGAAAATAAGCTTGAAGTAGTGTCTGTTCCAGCAATGAAAAACACCATAGCTTGAGCTATGATCAAATCATCGGTTATTTCTACAAGAAAAATTAATAAATGTTATTGAATTTATCGGGAGGAGCAGTTTTATCAAAATTATTTTGTATTGCAGGGCAAGATTGCATTCGTGATGCAGCCTTAAAACGGGATGGATTTCATCATTTCAAGGTAGGATTAAGGACATTTCGTTTTCAATATTAATTACAATATTGTATAATTATTTGTGGTTCGTACCTAGCTTTACTTTACTATTTTTGCCAACTTCGGATTCGGCAACTGTAGCAAACCCTGCATCAGAAAACTTCTCCGGATCTTCAAATTTAAGCTGCCCTTTTCTGGCTTCCATCATAATTTGTAGCAAATCTGGCCTTAAAATACCATTTTTTTCTCTGAAAGCAATTGTATTGGAAACAATATCTCTGAAGAATTCAATTTGCTCATGAGAAAAAAATCCAATTTTCAGAGCTCGCATAATACTGGGAATAATCATATATCCTAAAACTTTCAAACTTGCCCATCCAGAAAAATCTCCAACAGCATGTGTTTGCAGATAGAACTCGTTGTTTTCATTTTCGTGAGAGTTACTTTCGATTCCATACGCACATGTTGCAAGGACATCAATCGTACATCGTCTGTAAAATTCTTTCATTTCTAACTCCACTGGCTTGTCTTTCGCGGCTTTTTCTAGATAATTAGTTGCACGAATTGCACAATCTGATATTAGCGTATACATTGATCGCATTTTACTTCCGGTGAACACAGGGGACAAAATGGATCGAAGATCCCGCCATTTTTGGCCTGAAAATTGCAACCAGCTTGTTCATGATTCCAGAAATAATTATAGGGCGACTGACCTTTAGCAGCAAATAAATTCTCACTGAAAACCGGTTCATTTGTTTCGTTGAAGAATGATTTATGATCAACAAAATGTTCAAAATCTTTTATAAGTATCTGTTTGATGATTTCAATATCTTTTATTAGGATTATAGGTTCTGAAAAATTCCAAATTCCAAAATACCTACAACAGAAACACATTACTCAACTATTTAACAAATCATTCTAAAAATTAACCGAAAGTCACAGTAAAAGGATATTTTATACCAATTTTATTATGATGTCTTCATCAAGAGAGCAATAACCTCCTTGGCCTTGTATCAATTTATACATTCTCCTCATATCTTTCATTATAATTAAATTATGTAAGTGACTAACTAAGCTATGAAATATTGAAAATGTAAACTTACCTAGCATTCAGGGCATTGTATAAATTCTGTATAACATAGAACAAAGAAGTTTGCCCTGTTATAAAGGGCAGCATATTTCCCGCAACAGGCCATGGTTTAACATAGGGAATACCTGCTTTTTTCCAAAAACTAAGTGGTCTCCAAAACTTCACATAAATGTACAGAACAGCAGTGGCGATTAACAACAACAGAAACATGTTGTGACTGCAGATACAGATAGACTGTTGGTAAACAGTTCATCAAATCAATTTAAATTGTTTTTTTCAAAGTCATGCATGTTTATTCTTACAGATATCACTCCTAACTTTCAAAATACAGCATAAAAAATTGTTGATACTGATAAAATTAGAAAATTCGCATTTAAGCAAAGTCATTGTATGAAGTTAAATTGCATGTTATCATGTTTACAAGTGCACTACTTTTGGAAATAGTTCAATACAATACAACACATCATACTTCTTAGAATAATTCAAATGATATTTTTTTACAAACCTCAAAATACAGGCATGTATTCTCATCTTGTTTCGAACATAATTGTATAAAAAATGAGATAGAAAAAAGATAACGCCATTAATTATATAATAAAAGAAAAATAGAAAAACAAACACAATATTTTCTCGGCAATAGTCTAATAATAACGCTTTTTCTAACATAATACTTATCTTATCAGTAATTATTCTTAGATCAGCCACTCAATATCTACTCCTATCAATTCCTAAATAACGTAATATACTTCAAGTTTTTACTTACTTGTACAAAGTAACAAGTAAGTATTGTGAAACCGATAAAATTCACCTATCGAGATTTTGATGGAAATATCCGTTTTGTGCATCCCTGAATCCATTGACTATTTTTGGTTTGATGTCGGTACGTTTGTTCGTCCGTGCGTGCGTAACTCGCAAATCTCAAAACTGGTTGAACATATAATGTTGAAATTTAGTATTTGAGACTAGTATAGTTGTGCAACTCGTATTATGGTTCCAAGCGTCTGTACCGGAAGTGCACTTTACTTGAAACTTTTTTCGAATTTTTCTGATAAATCTAGAATGATCAACTGTAGGATGATGAAATTCAGTATGGTTATCTGCTATTTTTGTGAGAATCGGCCAGGCCAGAAGTGCACTTTACTTGAAACTTCGAATTTTTTGCACAAATATAGAATGATCTGCCATAGCATATTGAAATTGTGTATAAAGAACTTTTATAATATCTTATTGTACATCTTGCATTATAATTGCGATCGACTAAACCGGATGTGCACTTTACTTGAAACTTTTTTTTAATTTTTCTCATAATTTCAGAATAATCAGCCATAGGATACTGGAATTTAGTATTTGAAATTACTGTAGCATCTAAATGGTCATCTTTTATTTTTCTAACAATCGGCTGAGCCGGAAGTGCACTTTATATGACTTTTCCGCATAAATCCAAAACGACTGAACGTAAATTGTTAGAATTCAGTATTTAGGAAGATTATACTGTCTAAATGCTCATATTTTATTTTTATTGAGATTCACCGAGCTGGAAGTGCACTTTACTTGACAGTCTTTTGAAATTTTTCGCATAAATTTGAAACGATCAGGTGTAGAATATAGAAATTTGGTATTCCAGTCTGCTGTAGCATCTGAATGATTGCCTACTATTTTCATAACAATAGACTGAACCGGAAGTGCCCTTAAGGTAGTTGTTACCCAAAATGCACTTTCTTACGATTTTTTTAGAATTTTGTCAGTTTATTATTTAGATATTTTCGGGTCGAATGGTGCTAAAACGAAAAATTTCGTCCGTTCAGATTCAGAGATATTCAAATTTGAATATTGAGTTTTTCAGACTCTTATACATTCAACAATGCACGATATCAAGAACTTCATTCATATAATTAGTTATAATCAATAAACCCTTCTTACGATTATTATAAAAAACTAATCCAATATTAAACAACATATGATAAATTATTTTTCGAAAGTTCCATTCATAGTTACCGAACAGATTTTAAGTTATTATTAAATTAATGATTGAAAACTCATCTCATTGAAGCAGAGGAAGGGATACATTAAAAACGAGGTGGCAACAGCGCATTCATATGGAAGACGTAGCTTGTTGCGGAACAGTCATTCTGACACGATTCTAACCTTTCTTGCCTTTAACCTGGATGAAATTTATGCTTATTTCAAAATACGTTTATCTACACATAGAACTTTAACATTTTTCTGACTTTGAAGTTTTTTTTTTGCTTCAGCCATCACCGCTGTAGCTTCTATTTGTTCACCAAGCGTTTTTTTCTGATAAATAGTTCTATATGAAGCAATATATTTGACATTTTTATAAAATTCCAAGATCATTCTATTCACGCAAAATCATGAATTAATCATTATAAATAATTACAAATTATAAATAATTGTACATCATAGTTATTTATAAGTCACAAATTAAGTTATAAATCGATGAATTTGAGATTAGTTACAAACTCGAGCAGTATTGTCAAATAAAAAATATAAACGGCTGTTCGTAGGGGATTGGCTGAAAGTAGTACAGTAACGGCAAAATTTTTTGGGTCTATGGATATATACACTATAGGCTACGTGCATGAAGTCTACTAGCGCCTCTAACGGGGAATGGAAAACGATTGAACTCCATTCTATCATTGTTTCATACCTATAATTTTTTAAATGTACTAATATTATTTAATTCAGCTGTGTGCGTATAATATAACTTGCATAGCATAAAAGGTACGTCGAAATTATTTATTTTGAGTATTTTTTTCTTCAATTATAACGTACCTATTATAGAGAAAACGTCTTAATTCGTCCAAATTGACAGGATAACCTCAAATTATGACGCTGATGATCTTGCTGATCGGGTTTGTATTTATCAAACACTGCATCCCTTTTACCGAGGAAGCATTGAAGAAAAGCGTGAAATTAGTTTTGCCATATTAAACATGTTGAAGAATATGTTGCTGACAATATTAACAACAAAATTATTGCGAAGTGCATCTGACAAACTTCTATCACTGAAACATCTTAGAGATAGAGGTAAATTCATGAATCCCAAATCGATGATGAATATTTCTAATTTCACAATTGAATTACGAACATATTTGTTATATAGATTAATAATGAAAGACAGACAATACTCTATTTACCGCTTTGATTCACTTCACTCGTTTTTTTATGTTATAAATCGGTACTTGAAATCTATGAAACTATATTTCACTTGAATCATCTTTAACACAACAGCCTGAAACAGAACAAATGTTTTCCCATGTTTTATATGCAATTATTTTCACTTTTAAACTACAATGCTCAATGACAGCTCATTGACGTATCCTGAGAAATGGAGTTCAATGGTTACAATGGTGCTCACAATGAGCGCTCGCATCGATATTTGTTCAAACTCGGCCCCCTTGCACATAGCCTATGACTGTAGTACGTATTCTGAAGCATCAACTTTCTATTCCGACTGCCGGGTAACAACTACCTTAAGTAGGAATTAATTTTTTAATTTTGCGCATAAATTCAGATCTGTTCGTAGTCGTAGAATTTTGGAAATCAGTATTTAGGAATGTTGTAGTATAAAAATATTGGCCTACTGTTTTCATAGCAACCGACTTGGGTGAAAGCGCATTTTACTCTACAGATTCTTAGAATCTCTTGGGTAAATCCAAAACGATTAACCGTGGAACGATGAGGTTTGTGTTTGATTATTCATATCCAATGATATATACATATATACGATCAAACACAAAATCAAAACGTATTGTAGATATAGATATATATATATATATATATATATATATATATATATATATATATATATATATATATATATATATATATATATATATATATATATATCTGATGATGTAGAAGTGAGTCAGGTGATGTTCACGTCAGATTTTTTTATTTTATTTTAATATTTAAGGTGCTGTACCGTTATTATGAATAATACAAACGATATACAAAGTCTAGAACATCATAGGAATCTAAAGATTTTATTTAATACGTGTTAATCCGTTTGAAAAATATTATAAAACAGAGTTTAAGAATATTCACAGATAAGTTGTTCATTATTTTAGATAGTTCGCTTCATATTGATAATTCGTTAAATTCAATGAATTATAAATAATTATTCATAAAATGAGTTCTGAAAAGTTTTTTCTTTCATTTTCAATGAATTATGATTTAATTATGTATTTAGTTTTTCTTCATAAGTTTTTGTAACAAATTTCTTTTAATTCTTTTTTCAAATATATCATGTTTCGTATTGATAACGCATTCAGTTTGATAATTTTTAGCATGCGAAAAATACAATTGTGCGTAAAATAAAAACAGTTTTTACTTCCATCTAATTGCCTACTAAATGTATCGATGGAAATCAATTTCATTCAAAAAGATAAATTTAAATACATTTTATTCACGATGTATATTAGAAGAATAGAAAAATAAACGGCATTACTTGGATAAAAAATAAAAAATCAACGTTATTACAAAATAAAATGAAAAATAATTAATTAGTACATGAACATTTTGCTTTATTGTACTTGGCAATGAAAATTTGGACTAATGCGCATGTGCCGTATAAAAACCAACCAAGACCAAATGGATATTGCGAACTAACTTCGAGCTAATTAGTACTAGTCTAAATTTGAACTATGAATACATAACTCTAGTTCCGTACTAAGTCAGGACTACTTAGATCGGTTCTAGTCGCCGACTATCATGCTATCTATGAATAAGGCTGTACGAGTTTTGAGATTGAGAGTAAGCTCGTAGAGCTAACAATATTTGTAAAATGTAAAACTTTTTTTTTCATTTCTTATGATCGTTTACTAGAACATAGAAAGGGAGACGGAAAGTGTATACTACTCAAGTTAACACTCTTTCTTCACTTTTTTTTCATAGAGAAGATTCTGTGAAATGTCACTTTAGACAGTTCACTTCCTAAAATATTTTTGTTGATTTTATTAAATGAAATGTGTTACTTCTATGTGAATTTCAACATAAGTTTAGTGTATTAAATTCGTAAGCAAGTAATTTGTGATGTATTTCAATTGGTGAGAAGATAATTTAAAGAATTGGATATTCTTTATGACATTTGGAAGAGTTACTCATAGATTAATATACTATGGGAATGAATTTCAGAACAAATATCTCTATTTAAAAAAAACAAATTCGACGTGGACATCATGCGACTCATTGTACTTCATAAAATAGATTTCTTGCATATAATAATACGATAATCGAACACAAAATTCCACCGTTTCACGGCTAATCGTTTTGGATCTATCCAAGAAATTCTAAAAGTCTCTCAAGTAGAGTGTACTTTCGGCCCAGTCGGTTTCTATGACAACAGTAGTTCATCATTCTTATGCTACAACATTTCTGAATACTGATTTCCAAGATTCTACGACCAAGTTCTGAATACATGCGCCAAATATTAGAAAGAAATCAACTGAAGTGCACTTCTGGTTCAGTCGATTGCTTTGAGAATAGTAGGCAATCATTCAGATGCTATAGCAGACTGACATAATAAATTTCAATACTCCACAGCCGTTTGCTTCGAATCAATGTGAAAATTTCTAAGAGACTGTCAAGTAAAATGCACTTCCAGCTCAGTTAATCTGAATGAAAATAGGATATGAGTATCTAGACGATACTATCGTCTAAAATACTGAACTCTAACATTCTACGTTCAATCGTTTTGGATTCATGCAGAAAATTCAAAAAATGTCTCGAATAATGTGCACTTTCGGTATAGACGATTGCAATCATAATGCGACGTATACAACTAGATGTTATAGAAGTACTTAATACGAAATTACAATATTCTATGACTGATTGTTTTGAATTGATGCGAAAAATTCGAAAAGTCTGTTATTTAAAGTGCACTTTCGGCTAAGCCGATTAGTACAAAAATTGAAGATAACTATTTAGATGTTACAGCAATCTCAAATACTGAATTTCAGTATCCTATGACTTATGATTCTGGGAGCCGAAAATAGTCAATACGAATTAAAAAATTATCGGTTTCACAGTACTTATACTTTATACAAGTACGTAGAAAAATACCAACGTCATTTGCATGTCAAGATTCTGGTCCGTCCGATAGAGGAATCGTCTAATCATCAGAAATTGCCTGAAAATCCTGTTGGAAGTGTATGTAATAAAAATATCGTAGAGAACGAAAATTTTCCAGCAACCAAAGATATTGAAGCTGCAAACATATTTTTTCCATTTATAGTGATAAGAAAAGGAGTCAGTCAAAAACTAACGACGTTAGAAGTGTCTTTCATGTGATGCAAAAACTCTCAACGAAAAAACAAATAATAAAATAAATATGTTTTATTGGGATATAAGTTCTGTACATTAATTAGAAACACAACGTTTCGACAACAAAGTGCTGCCTTTTTCAAGTGTAAAGGAATATAAATATAATAAACAAAATTGTCAAGACAACAAAAATAAAAGTACAAGTAGTAACTAGATAAGTTTGAAATATATTAACTCCTAGGATCGTAGAGCTCTGCCTGAGATTGATGATTCAATATCCACAGGTCTTCAGGAGATAATAATGAAGGTCTGAATAGGGAAACTGTCAACTCCTTGAGGTTCTAGGTCAATCTGGCTCTACTCTTTTTGGTTTGGCGCATAACTGAACTATCCACAGATCTTCAGGAGGTGGTGATAAAGTAACTCTGGCAAGTAGATTCGTAGATACAAATAACTTGAAATTATGAACAAATGATTGGTAGTCATGATCGATTAAGTTCATATCCAGTATTCAAATTCAAATTATTAGGTGATTTTTTTCTTTCAATTGCTTCTCTTATAAGCCTCTTGAACCAATTGTTCTCTTCAGCCAGAAGCTTCGTATTCTTGAAGTCAATGTCATGTAATTCTTGAATAGCGTGCTCAGCCACAGCAGATTTTTCTGGATGGTTCAATCTTATATGACGAGAATGCTCTTTCAATCTTGTTTCTACAGTCCTCTTGGTTTGTCCAATATATACTTTGCCACATTGACAAGGAATCTTGTATTTACCTGGATACTGTAGAGGAAATCTGTCTTCAACATTACCAATAAGATTTCGAATTTTTAAACTGGAAGTGTATGAATAGTCCAGTCAAAATAGACATTCACCCTTGCATAAATTCCCAAGAAGCTGAAAATTTACATGAATGTTAGGGATACCATTATAATGAAGTTGTGAAAAGTCCCCAACGATTCCGTGTGTGCAAAAAATTTTATGCAAGGTCAAAGTTCGCAAAAGTGGGTTTTTCGAATTTTTTAGCGGAACGATCAGTTTTATGATATAAATAGCTCAAATACAAATTGTAGATCTTTCAATTCTCTACAAAAATAGTCCTTACCTCTTTATTCCTAAGATCCACTATTGCTGAGAAAAAGTCATTCCAAAGTTATATTCTCCATTCATGCATACGTTGCCACGCCACCTATGAGGTAGTGTACTTGGTGCGTATTTTTCAATGTGGTTTGCCCGGTAGACCTACTCTATGGCCTTCTTGTTGAAGTTCAATATGATATTAGGTCTTCTTATTCAACTTCTTCTTCATCTTCATCTTCCTGAGTTGACGTAAATTGCTCAAATAACGACACAAGTGGTTTCATCGTTGATATAAGGATTATCTTCTGTTGAAGATTTATTATTTGAACACAACTAACTTTGACAGCTGGTGCAGTGCTGCATGCTTGTAAACAAAGTCATCTCACTTTCTTGCAGTCGCATTTCGAACTACACTCCTTTCTGTAGCTATAAAAATAGTATTGAGGAGCTTTTCTAGTGCAGGTGGAAGTAGAGTGTGGATTGATTCCAATACATTATCAATTAGCTTCCAACCCCATTCTTCTGAATCCAGTTGAACCTGCTAATATACTTGATAAAAATGTTGATGAGCAGAATCCAAGGTTGGAAGAAGACAAGTTTTTTATTAGGTGTATGTTTTGCAAAAGATACGAAACGTAACTTATCTATGCAAGTAATTTAAAGTAAGTGAAAGACGGACACTGCTACGTTGACAATTGAACATTAGACAGATTTTGTTAAAGGCCGCATGGTCACATAAAATGAGGGACTGGGTTTCTTTTCATTTCATATTCTTAGAATTATCATTAAATATTGATGTACGAGTACTAGTTACGCAGACTAATGGTTGTACCTATATTATACGTCCATAATGAACATAGGCAGCGTAGTCATGCATATTATTGAGAAAATAATTCTAGAATGGCTTTTTCTCAGAAATGGTGAGTCTTAGAAAAAAAGGGGTACGAACCATTTTTATAGAGAATTAAAGGAGCTACAATTTTTGTCTGAGCTATTTTTATCATTCAATCAGCCGTTCCGCTTAAAAACCCAAAAAACCCATTTTTGCGAACTTTGACCTCGTATAAAATTTTTTGCACACATGGGATCAATTGGGACTTTCAACAACTTCATTATAATGGTATCCCTAACGTTCATGTGAATTTTCAGCTTCTTGGGAATTTATGCAAGGGTACCCCTATCTTTAAGACTAACTTGACTGGACTAGAAGTTGTAATGTCATATTTATGTAAAAGCCTTCCAATTTTATCTGTTATATTGGCTACGTAAGGTAACGTAACAAATATTCTCTTATTATTCGGATCTTGAACAGGTGGCATAGAATTCTTCTGTCTTAAGTGCTTTCTTAATCTGTGTTCTATTATATCCATTCTTCAAGAAAACATCATCCAAAAATTTGATTTCATCAGATAGTTTACTTGGATGACATGATGAAAAGGCTCTCTGATATAAAGTTTTATTAGTACAAAATTTCTGAGCAGGATGGTGATTTGATGACTGATGTAAATATTGATTTGTTTGGGTCGGCTTCCTATATACAAAATGGATAAGTTTACCATTATCTTGTTTCTCCAGATAAACGTCCAGAAAAGGAAGACAGTTATTTTCTTCAACCTCAATACTGAATTTAGTGTTCCTATGTTGCATGTTAAGATGATTCAAAATAACATTCAATTCATCTCTACCATGAGGCCAAACAGCAAAGACATCATCAACATAACGAAGCCAGACAGTAGGTTTCTTCATAGCAGTGTTTAAAGCTTTTTGTTCAAGATTCTCTATGTAAAAATTAGCGATAGAAGGAGAAATAGGAGAACCCATGGCGACATCATCAATTTGCTTGTAGAAATTACCATTAAAGATGAAGAAACAAGATGTCAAACAATGTTTAAAAAGCTTGACAATATCGGATGTAAAATGATCTTCTAATAATTTCAGAGTATCGATGATAGGTACTTTCATGAATAAAGATGAAACGTCAAAACTGACAAGTAAATCATTATCTGTCAATTTCATATCACCAATCAAATCCACAAAATGTCGGGAATCCTTGACATATGATGAAGTATGACCAATCATCGGCTTCAACAAACCATCCAAATATTTGGCTAATCCATATGTTTTTGAGCCTATTGAATTGACAATAGGTCTTAGAGGAACATCCATCCTATGAAAGTTTAGTTGTTTGATATAATAACAACTTTGAGATGTAGAAAATTTTGATCAAAACTATAACATATACAGGGTGCAACAGAAATAAGTTCATCTATTTCAACCAGTATTAGAATTCGTCAAGTGGAACAATTTTTCCTAATAACATTTTCCTGCACATCTTCTGGATATCCAGTTGAAATTCTTCAAAGTTTTGTCAAAAATTTCACTGTGCGCCCATTGCTCGACAACAATATTTGACATTTGCTAGTGGAATGACAGCTGTCGATTATAATAAGTATTTTGTGACTTTGAACGATCGTAGCTATGTTAACTATTTATTTAAAACTAACACAATTTGGATTTTGACGATAAATTGAAATCTAAGCTCACCTCCGTAGTATTTTTTATTATTATTGGTCATTTCTATATCTCACTGTCAAGCAAATTTATTCATATTTAAAAGTTTCATGTATTTTTTATAGTTAGTACATTTCTCACAAAATAAAATATGATATCAACTTTCTTATGGCCAAACGGCAGAAACGAGAAGAACGTGAACAATTGATATATTTCTTGCAGAATCGAGCCCTCATTCCAAATCCTCGGCCAAGTGGATCACTTCTGCCTATCGTTTTCCGCTGACTCTTTTTTCCCTGAATTTCATTTCGTAAACATGGCAGAAACGAGAAAATTGGATCAGAACAAGTTTTTCCATAAAAATTTAAAATTAATTTTTATTATGTTGGCCACACGGTCCAGCTTTAATTTTGGTATTATATTATACTCCAAATATAAATACTTATTAAAACTCTTGAAGACATGAAAAACAAAATGGGGAACTCAAATCTACGACTATCTGACGGTCTATTATGGAGGGTACGAGTTCAGGAAAAAATCAAGAATTTGATGAAAAGTTATTGAGAAATTTTGTTACTTTTAACGAATTCTATTACTGGTTGAATTCAATGTATTTATTTCTATATATAAATCAATAACAATATACAGATAATCACTTAGATGCAAATGTTCTTTATTTGGACACATCTACACATACCAATAATTTTTTTTTACTCTATCCAATCAAATATTGAAGACACTAAGAAATAAAAAATAATTTCGTTCTATTCGCGATTCTGGAATTCCAGCCATATGTCATTCGCAGAATTCAAGAGAATTTGTGATTTACTTATTTTCAAGGGAATTTCTGTTTTCTCCGTGACTACAATATTGAAATTCCGAAGAATATGGTAAAGAAAGACTTTTATCACCAAAAAAGCAAATCGGGTAGCTGAAACATAGATAATGAATTAACTTATTATTATATCTATATTCTTTTGTACCTATACAACTTCGAGGTCCTAGCCCAAAGGGTAAGTAGGCATACGGATTGTTATTTTTCTTATTTTCATCGCTGAACCTCTCTGGATCAAACCGTTCAGGATCTGGGAAATATTTAGGATCTTTGTGGAATCCAATAGAGGGAATCCAAATAACCTGTCCTTTCTTTATTACAAAAACCTTTTCGTCAGGTTTTGAAGGTTGTACTACAAAGTCTTTTGCGCAAAGACGATCTGTGAAGTAGCCTTGAGGCCACATCCTCAACGTTTCTAGGAAAAAGTTTTGAAATGTAATTATTCACAATGGTTATGTTCTCAAACAGCTACAAGAAAATTTTGTGCCAATAATTACCTATAATAACCATGTCCAGATATTTCATTTTTGTGATAATTTCGTACGTGATCTCTCCATTGCAGTCTTCATCTGCTTTCTCAATTACATCTTGAAGTTTCTTTTGTATATCTATATTTCTAGCTAGTTCATATGAACAAAATAATAACGAACTGGTTATAGTGTCTGTTCCAGTAACGAAGAAAAAGATAGCTTGAGCTATCATCAAATCGTCGGTTATATCTACAACAGAGGAATTATCAGTACTATCAAAATTGGCAGCAGTTCCAGTGATGGACGGAACTCTTTCAGGTATTTTTTTAGATGAAAATTAGATTGTCTGCACAAATTTATTATACTTTCCCAAAAATCAGCTGATTTGAACAGTCTGAATACAGCCGTCTATGAGCGGTCTAAAACGTAGGGGTATTAAATTGAATTCAATTCTAACATAATGAATTTAGGGAATAATTCAATTGAAAATAATGCTAGAATTCTAGAAGCTTCTATTTTGAAGAACAGATGACATAACCTACAAATGTAACGAAACTAAATTTGGTGAGTGATTTAAAATGTTTTCTGAAATATAAGATGCAATATTACGTACGTTTTAATTGTTTAGCAGATCATTTCAAGCGGCACACATTATTGAAACGACCATAAATTGTAATATGTATAAGAAAAAACGTTCTTCATTTATGAATTGCTATTTTTAGTGAGAAATGACAATGAATGAATAAATAATCATTTGTTCGTGATACGTACCTAATTTCCCTTTGTTATTTTTTCCATCCTCGGATTCCGCTACCGTAGAAAGACCTGTTTCAGACATCTCTTTCGGATCTTCAAATTTGTGTTGTTCTTTTCTTGCTTCAATCATATTATGTAGCAGATTAGGACTCACAACACCATTTTTCTCTCTGAAAGCAATGGTATTCGAAACAATATTCCTGAAGAATTCAATTTGATCATGGGTGATAAACCGAGTTTTCAAAGCTCGCATTATCTTGGGCATAACCGCATAACCTATGAGTTTCAGACTTGCCCATCCAGAGAAATCTCCAACAGCCCGAGTTCTCAAGTAAAACTCGTTGTTTTTATTCTCAATAGAATTACTCTCGATTCCATAAGCACAGGCTGCTAAGATGTCAATTGAACATCGTTTGTAGAATTCTTTTATTTCCAACTCAACTGAATTGTCTTTTGCAGATTTTCCGAGATAATTGGTCGCACGAAGAGCACAATTTGATATTTGGCTGAACATTGATCGCAATCTACTTCCGGAGAATGCAGGGGACAAAATAGACCGAAGTTCTCGCCATTTTTGACCTGAAAATTACTAACACTATAAATAAAGTTGTTAGCATTATTATTATAATTTATTCATGATTCAACTGACCTTTGGTAGCAAACAAATTTTCACTGAATATTGGTTCATTTGTTGCGTTAAAGACTGATTCATGATCAATAAAATGCTCAAAATCTTTTATGAGTATCTGTTTCAAAATTTCGACATCTTTTATCAGAATTACAGGCTCTGTGAAACTCCAAATTCCAAAATATCTACAACAAAAAGTCACATATTTTAATAATTAATTGTATATGAAAACCGAACTATTCCACGAATCATTGATAACGTCGATTATCAAAATCGGTTAAGAACTGCAGCCTGCAGTGTGTCCTACAGCCGATCGTTCAAAATTTATGTGATAAATTCCAAGAGACTGTCAAGTAAAGTGCACTTCCAGCTCAGTCGATCTCAATGAATATAGTATATGAGCATCTAGACGGTACTATAGTCTTAAATACTTAAATCGTTTTGGTTATATATGTTATAGGAGTGCTTAATACAAATTTGAATATTCTACGATTGATTGTTTTGAATTTATGCGGCAAATTCGAAAAGTCTGTTATATTAAGTGTACTTCCAGCTCAGCCAATTAGTACAAAAATAAAAGATAACCATTCAGATGCTACAGCAATTTCAATACTCTACGTCCAACCATTTTGGATTTATGCGGCAAATTCAAGAAAAGTCTCAAGTTAAGTGTACTTCAGTTACAGATGATTACAATCATAATGCGAGGTGCACAACTTGACTCTAGACTAGTCTTAAATACATAATTTCAACGTTACACGTTTGACGAGTTTTAAGATTTGCGAATTACGAACGCACATACATTCATAGATGTACATCAAGCCGAAAATAGTCAAAATAGAATCAGTGATATGGATATTTTCATCATAACCTTGAAATGTGAGTCTTTTTGCTGTCACTATATTCACTTTTACTTTGTACAAGTAAGTGAAAATGCAATTCTACTTGAAAATTTATTGCTTTTAAAATTACTCGTGTTGTAATCGCTTTTATTGTCAAAATTCAAGGCTTACTCGCTAGCTGATAATAAGAGACAAACTGCCGTACGAAATGTCCAATAAGGACTAAGTAGTCAGTTGCTATGTTTACTTTCCATTCTTATCAAATAACTATGAAATATATAAATCAAAAGTTACACTGTTTTATATTGGATATTAGTTTCACAGCATGAAATTTGTCACAATTTTTTTATGATATCTGTTTTAAAATACTCTCATTTAAGATTTTAGAGTGACTTACTACGTTTCGCTCTACCTCTCGAAGGAGGGGAAGAAATCATTAAACTTTTACGTCAGGCATTCTTCCTTTCGATGCAAATTTCTTGATAATAAATTCCAGTGTGAAATAATATTGTATTCAACGGTAAATCGAGATGAGATATCCTGTAAGTAATTTTGGCTTCCTGCAGTCCTTGTCCATATAAATTTCAAGTATGCCAAATGTAACCTTCCTTCGTGCGCGCGGTACAAAGACTATGCTTCACGTGAAATTAAAATAGGACAGCCCTTATATAGTTTCAGCTATCTGCACTCCTTTTCCATATAAAGTTCAAGTAGGCCAAATCTCACATTCCTTGTGTGGGCAATATTCTTAAAAACAAGTACAAAATTTTCTCTTCATGAATTAATGTTGCGCAGTGGTCGGAATTCGACCGTGATTTATTGCTAAGTTTGAACGTTATTGAAATTAACCTCTATTCCCGAGAGTTTAAGGCAAAATTAACTTGGTATTCGACGTTTCATCCAAGTCTGGAATTGAAATAGTGTTCCTCATTCAAGATTTTCTTATTCACTGTGTATTTCTCGATATACTCCAAAGGAAAATAATATCGTACTTATTCATTCAATATATATTCATCTTCCTGCACTCTTTCTCTATATGTTCATCAAGTATGCCAAATCTCACATTCTTTCGTGCGCGCTGTACAAGGTTTTCTCTTCACGTTATGCCTATGTCACACCAAACAGTGACCATGAGTGACCATGAGCTAGCATTCATGAAACAAAAGAACGCACCATCACTCATGAAAATAGCGGATCTTCAATGGTCAATGTCATTTTGTTTGACGTTTGTTGAGCTTGATTATTGTTTTTATTGGAATGTATTTGATCAGAAAAAGTGCGATCTTCTGTTTCATGAGTGAAGTCACTCATGGTCACTGTTTGTTGTGACATAGGCATTAAATTAAAATAAAATAGGATACGTGTAGATGAGTTTAGTTTTCTGCACTACTTCTTCATATTAACTTCAAGTATGCCAACTCTCACATTTGTTCGTGCATGCGGTATGAAGTTTCGGTATATAATTTTAGCTTTTTGCATTCCTTTTCCATATAAGCTTCGAGTATGCCAAATATCACATTTTTCCGTGTGCACAATATGCTTGAAAGGGGTACAAAGCATTTCTTTATATATTAATATATAATTAAAATAGGATGCCTGTATATATTTTTTTTCTGCACTCCTTCTCCATATGAACTTTGAGGATACGTTCCACTTGACGACGGCAGCGCTCATGACGCCTCAATAATCGTTCCACAAGACGATCGCGATCTTGGCGTTCATGTTAAATACGTCATAGATGACGTCATTAATCTCGACTACTTTAAGCTCACAACGCCTGCGATTGGAAGGTGGGTCAAAGCGAAGCGGTAATTTTGTTCATTTTTGCAGAATTTGCCTAATGTAAATGAGAAAATGTCTTTATAATTTGTACTTTCAATTCCAATTTATGTCAATTGATTCAAGATTTTCTATTCGTCAATATGACAGAAGATTTCATGGTCTCTAGTAGTGCTGTCAAAAATCGGATTAAAATGGAACCGGTTCCACGGTTCCAAAAATAACGGGGTACCCGGTTATCGAGTACAAATTCGATTCCGGTTCGAATCTCGATTCCAATCCGAATCTCGATTCCGGTCCAAATCTCGATTCCGGTCCGAATCTCGATTCCGGTCCGAATCTCGATTCCGGTCCGAATCTCGATTCCGGTCCGAATCTCGATTCCGGTCCGAATCTCGATTCCGGTCCGAGTCTCAATTCCGGTCTGAATCTCGATTCCGGTCCGAATCTCGATTCCTATTCGAGTCTCGATTTCGGTTCGAATCTTAATACCGAAAACCTTTCTTGGCAAGTATCATTTCTCTACTGCGTTTAAGTTACAAATATCTTCTGGGCTTTTAGTTGAGCGTTTTATTTTATTATGGTGACTCGTCCCAGAACAAACAGAGCATTAAAAATTTTTAATAATTATATTTTGCACATTACAGACATAACTACGTTTACTTATTTTCATTTTAATTCTATTGGTGACACTACAGACTTTGAAACATGAATGAACGTAAAATTCTGAACATCAAAGACTATTGCAAATTATCCCAAATAACAAATATTCCCATTCTCCAAGAGGTCCTATCTTTTCATTAGTTTATTGAACAAAACAATGACATTAAAATGAATTAAAAAAGGCTGAAAATGGTAGTACGCCATCTGCTCTTGATCCGGCCATAAAATTAATCCTATCCAAAGCTAGAAATAGCGAGCGGCATCATGGTAGTCTTTGATACTGAACTACCTAATTCTATCAATACACTCAATTATTATTGTAATAATATCTCTAAATCATTAAACTTTGTCACCGATTATAAAGTTTATACTAAGAAAAGTAAATAACTACATTATATACGATATATTTTTGTCAAAGACTTTGAAATATTTCACACATACTGAATACAGGTGGCCAAAATTATCGTCTTCATAACATAAAACCAGTATGAGTAACACAAAATTAATTATATGTGGCAAAAAAAAATGCCTTTCTGATTCGAAGCAGAACATCGGTTAGGTACAGAACACATTATTTTCCAATGGATACTAAAAATAGCTGTGTCTAAAAACGAAATTTCTTTTTTTGGTTCTGGAATCGAGTCGAAGTGAACTGGAAATCGGAATTAGAATCGAAAACCGATTCTGGAATCGGAACCGGACTCGGAACCGAGAACCGGTTAGTTGCATATTCAAATAACCGGATACCCGGTTCTTACAAAAACCGGTATCGAATAGTACCGATACCGGTTCCCACCACTAGTCTCTAGTTATTGTTATCAATTATTTAGGAGCGATTAGTTCACACAGACATATTGGATTCATTCCATTCGTATATTCTTTTTGCTTCAGGTTAGTTTAATCCTCTTAATGATTTACTTTTTGATCCTAACCACAAATTGTCAGCTTATTTGACATTTAACAGACACTCGCATCGTTCCACTTAAAGCACTAACCATATTGATCATAAGTTAGTGGAACAGCAAGAACCGCGGTCATGAACGTGAGCGTTGCTGACATCTAGTGGAACGTACACTAAGTATGCTGAACTTTACATTCCTTCATGCTTGCAATATGCTTAAAAAATAGTGGAAATTTTTCTCTTCATGTATTATTATGTATATAGACTGAAATGAGTCTGTCTGTACATAGTTTTTGTTGTGTGCACTCCTTCTCCATATGAACTCTAAGTATGTCAAAGCTCACATTTCTTCATGCATGTAATATGCTTAGAAAGATGTCGAAAGTTTTCTATTGACGTCTTAATAAATAGATAACCGCCATCTGTCACTTTGACAATGTCAGCTGTCACTTTGAAATATGCAACTAATTAATGCAACACTCTAAATTTATAGCACAGAATCCGTTAAAGGTGCCGCCCTGCAACGATCAAGTAATAAAATATGTTGACAAAAGTAACGCTAATGAGTTGCCTGAGGGAATATGTACAAGGTTATTCAATCTTTTCTTTCCTTGTCTTCATCGATCTTATAACCAAAGAATATGTAAACATGGGGCTGCCCATCTTTTTCTGTAGGTACCACTTTAGATTGATTCATTCAAACCTATATAGCTTTGAACAGAAAAAGTAAGCAATCATATTTTTGCATATTCTATTGGCTCTATACTTTCTACTAGTGTTACAATTTTTTAGTTACAAGATCGGTAAAGATATGGAAAAAATATATTGAATTGAATATGACCTTGAACAGATTTCTTCGGGCAACTCATCAACGTTATTTCTGTTAACATATTTTATTTCATTAGGTTACTTGATGCAGGTCGACATCTATAACGGATTTTAGACTATTATGGAACAGCAATGAAACTGGTGATGGCAACAGAAAATTTTCTCATAATGTAATCGTTGCGCTTACCAGAAACACATCATCCCTTCAACTGTATAATGCCATTATTTTCGAAACTTTTGTTGTAAAACTTATTGATATATTTCATTAATTTATCGATGCAATCATTCTACACCGTTTTCTTGTATTGTAAGATGGATTGTTCAAAAAAGCGTGGGACTACAATTCCATATTTCATTTATAGATCAAATATAACATTTATAGAGCTCCATACTATTTTTTTGAGAGAGATTAATTTCCTCTATTGACCATTTATAAATTTTGCTATGATTAAGTGATTACAAATTATTAACTAAGCTATAAAATATTTAAGATAAGAATTTACCTTGCATCTAGTGCATTATATAAATTCTGCATCAAATAAAACAAAGAAGTTTGCCCTGTTATAAAGGGCAGCATATTCCCCACCACAGGCCACGGTTTAACATAAGGAATACTTGCTTTTTCCCAATAATTCAACGGTCTCCAGAATTTTACATAAATGTATAAAACAACAGAAGCGATTAACAAAAACAGAAACATATTCAGATTGCGGACACAACTAGAGTGTTGGCATGGACAACAGAAGCTAATTTAACTGATTCTTCTAATCATAGGTTTCAAAATTGTAACCACACTTCCAGATAGATTAAAAAATTGATTTATTTTCGAGGTTATATGTTCAATAAATAAATTATGATAATAATTGTAACTTTAAGTAGATAGGCCAAACCGGTGGATATTCAAGAATATGTTTATTTCATTTCATTTAGATAACACGAGGTGTGATAAGGAACTATGAAAACCAAGAACAGTGTTTAAATAGCACCATGGCAAGAGTATGATATACAAAACAGTCTATTTGATAGAATAAATTCAAAGTTCTATAAAAGACATCTCATACAATAGGAGAGTTGAATATGTTGGATAATTTTTTTGCGATAAACAAAATTAAGTAATAATAATAAATTGTTTAATGTGACATGAGTGAAATTTCCATTATATATTTGAAATTTCAGTTATCAATGATTTATTATATGTTGGGAACAAGTGACTAATTGCCGCAAAAAAGTTGCGAACCAATGTCAAATATCAGAACTGCGCAATTACAAAATTGTTCTCATTCATTACATCATCAAAGAAAATTCTTCTCCAATGAGTATCCATCTGAAGAAATTTTCGCTTTGAAATAAAAATTTTCCAGCTCGCCAGCGGCCTGCCGTCAATTTAGTTTCTTTTTATCCTTCTTGATTATAGTTCATTGTTGTACATTTCCAGTTTATTACCTTCTTTCTAAGTGATAGTCCGGAACGTTTCCGGCCGCCTTCAACTGCGGAAAATCGACTTGGTGAACTCAGACGTTCAACGTAGTTTAATTGGATGGAGAATACGCGCGCATTTTAACTTTTAACAAAACTCGAAATTGTAAGCAAAATACCCGTTTTGTTTCTGGTAACAGGTGCGGAAATATTCAGGGATGGATTCGAGGCATATTCTGTTTCGTAGAAGAACCGGAGCGCAATATTTCAATTGTTCAAATAAATGTATAATGAGGGCTCGCTCCCGGATCACACAATCTTATTTTCATAGACTATATATCCACCAGTTAATCCTTGATATCTTATTTTGTAACTATTATATTGCATTCCTTGCACGGCGCAAATAATCACCATCTGATGTAGCTTTTTAAAAGAATTTGATTTCTTCTTGAAAATGTTATATTTCTGTTCTCATTAAATATCTTTTCCAATCTTTCAACTTTGAAAATAATATGTATGAGGACACATTACAGGTTAAAAAGCTCAATTTTTGTCTCACTTGTTGGGATTGAGGCTTTTGTATTGAATATTTTACTAACGAAAGATTTGGTCAACTAAGATATAAGATAATGGTAGATAATGAAGTGTTGGTTCAATTCGATGGTACTCATGTACGTATAGAGGACAGCCAGCGGCAGGAATAGAAGGACTGAATCTCCGTTTGGCGGAGAGCAAATCTCATCAGCAAATGACGGCCGACTGAAGTGTAAGACAAACACAGCTATATAATAAGCCAAATTAAACACAGTGCCGAGAGACAGAGCAGCGTCATATCGGAATTAAATTATATAAGTAACTACATAGTTATACACAGTAGCTTGAGCGGTTACCGCTTGCTGCCTGCCGCCTGCCGTTGCCGCTTGCGATGCAAATTCAGAAATTATTTCACGCTACAGTTAATTCTTCCGTGCGACACACACCGTTGTCTGAAGCGGGGTACAGGGGAGCTTTAGGGAGCAGAAGGGCGGCAGGAGGCTTAAAGGCCCGCACACAATGCCGCCGTAATCAGCCGGGATCTCTGATTGCGGCAATGAGACAGCAAGCCGGTGCTGCTGTCGACGACAGAGACGTATTCACCCTACGAGATACCAAAATTGAAAGCTACAATTATTTCATCTTAGACTTGAAAAGTTGTGATTTAAAATTTCATTTTTATACAGCAATCCGATATCCTTATGATCATAATAAATTGATTATTAGAGTTTTATACAGACTCCCCAAAGGCAGTGTTTAAAGTATGTTATTATCTTTTGTGTTCAATATCTGGCTCAAATATTTAATAAAGGCTTGAATTTCCTCCGAAATAGGTTAGTGAACCCATTACGCAACACCATTACAAAATATTGGATGCGGTAGACGTGCATTGCAAAGTCCTTTTCAGAAAACAGGGTATTTTAAAGCATTACCAATATTTCCCATTCAAATCCGCATGTCGGCATCCATACCCAACAGAATGCAAAGTGCATGATGGCTCCCTTCTTGTCTCGAGTGCCTCCGCCCTTCACTCCGCTCCGGAGCAGTCGATCCGGGCGCAAACCCGATCCGATTCCGTATAAAAGCACAAATATTTGAGCAGCAAACATTGGCGCGGACGACGCTCTTTCAGCTAATGCTGATGCCGAAATTTTGAATGGTTACCCGTTGCATTTAAGAGATTGTGGTCTGACTTGGAGGACCTTAATGGGTTCTGTTACAATCAAATTTATACTCAAGAATAGCTTACTTATTACGGTTTGTATGCATAAGATTTTTTATCATATTGCATAACATAAAAAGTTCAGTTTTGATTAGCAAGACGATTTAAGGTTGTTGAGAAGAAAATCAAAATATATGATAATTCATTCAAATTTTCGCAGTATATTATTTGTTTAGTGAAGAATATTCTGGCAAAGTTTGAACTCAATCTTGTTTCTAGTTATCGAGGTAAAAAATGTCAAAGTTGCTGTTCGGTGACATGTTATTACATTGCGTTAATGCACGCGACGTGTTTCACATTGATTTATACGTCATTATCTTGACTACCTGAAATGACAACATCACAAAAATTCCTCAAAATATCTACGGAAGTCTTATAAACATGTGTACCAAGTTTCAAAAAAGTCTTGTCTATAGTTTCAGAGAAAATTGAATTATTACTCAAAAAAATTGTACAAAAGCTACTAAAATTTAGCAAGTTATCATACGCTTGGCAACGTCGCCTCATGAGATGAAATGAGAAGAGTGTGTGTGATTAGAATAAACAAGATTTTTTATCATTTCCCTAACTTGACGGTACACTGATTGAGTAACCCATTTATTCTTCCATCGATATTATTTTTTTGATGTAGGTTTATCATCAATAAGTTTGTTTGGTTATGAAACGCAGTACCACTACTAAACGTCAGATGTCAAAAATATTTCCGAAAGTCTACAGCGTTCGGACTATACATATCATATTTTAGCTTTGTTAAAATATGGAAAAAGAATATTTCAACGGATGGAAGCTCTTTAAAAGAATAGAATAAGGAACCAAATTATTAAAAATCATGTATTTTCAACCGAAAACAAACATTTCCATTAGTTTTGATCATTGAAATTTTGTTCATTTGAAGTTGGCAATGAATGTTTATCCTATGAATTTAGCATAGAGCAGGGCTCCCAACACAGCTTGACCCCACTCTCTTCTTAACAGCCTTAATCAATCCCGCCATCGACGAATTTCAGGCTCTAATTGGTATTCCTTTCAGGCTTTTTGTTTTGTACCCTTTTCGTTGGGTTTTTCGTCTACGTTGCATTACTCCCATTTGTTCCTGTACCATTTTCATCGTTCTCGTCATCTTGGAGCCATCGTTCAAATTCACCGACCATCTTCGTCCATCTCCGTGTCTGTGACGTCATCCTCGACATCTGTGTGCTTCTCGAGGAGCGACTTGCCGCTATCTTGCGATCTCGTCATCGTCACGATTTCCCGCTCCGGCGCAAAGCTAAGCACCATTCATTTTGTTTATGCTCCAATTTGTCAAATATTTTATCTATTACGTTAAGGATTTTGTTTACTGCTTGATAATACTACTACATTGGGTGAAACCTTTTGTAATACCAATCAAACGGGTATTTAAGTTGCGTGTGCATTCAGTATTGCTTACGTTGTGTTATTGCCACACACGGGTGGTAGACGCATTCTACGCCGAATTGTGCGACATTATAGCTTTTAGAGAGCAGTTAGGTAGTCTAGTTTTATGTCACGAGCGTAATACGAACATTGAGGGTACCCCCATCTGTCGCGTAGGTTACCGTACACGCTTAGTTCTTATTGTATCACTGTTTGGTTGCCTGAACTCTAACCGCTGTCGTGAGCGCGATTCTCGCGGGGACTGTGCTTGCCATTCGCGCGGCCTATCTAATACTCTGGCCTACACTTACCAAAGTTTGATTGGCAGCTCCGAGGCCACCATTGTTGTGATAAACCGAATGGTGAATAAAATCACTCAACGCGATATCACGCATTTTTCATTTAGCGCCCCGATTATTTCCTTCCCCCTTCCGCTTAGGTTCGGCGATCAACCATCGACTGACCCGAGGAGCTTCCAGATCGCCTGGCGCCCAACAAATACAAAATCCTCCATCACTCAAAGTAGAGCGCACGCCGTCTCCACCGAGCTAGCTAGGGTCAACCCGGATAGGGGTTGTAGGTAGGTAATATGTTTTCAAGCCCTAAGAGAAAAATCTGACGTGAACATCACGTGACTTACTTGTACATCATTGGATATATATATATAATACGATGGTATTTTATGTTTGATCATATATATCATTGGATATATATATATATATATATATATATATATATATATATATATATAATCAAACACAAAATCTAATCTTTCCACAGTAAATCGTTTTGGATTTACCCAAGAGATTCTAAAAATCTATCAAGTGGAATGCGCTTTCAGCCAAGTCGGTTGCTATGGAAACAGTAGGCCATTATTCTTATACTACAACATTCCTAAATACTGGTTTCCAAAATTCTACGACTGCCATAAGATGTGAATTTATGCGCAAAATTAAAAAATGAATTCTTACTGAAGTGCACTTCCGGTTCAGTATATTGCTATGAAAATAGTAGGCATTCATTCAGATGCTACAGCAGACAAAAATATCAAATTTCAATATTCTACACTTGATCGTTTCGAATTTATGCGAAAAATTCCAAAAGACTGTCAAGTAAAGTGCACTTACGGCTCGGTAGATCTCAATAAAAATAGGATATGAGCATCTAGATGGTATAGTCGTCCTAAATACTGAATTCTAACAATCTACGTTCAATTATTTTGAATTTATGCGGAAAATTCAAAAAATGTTTCGAATAAAGTGCTCTTCGGGCTTAGTCGATAGCAATCATAATGCAAGGTGTACAATTAGATATTATAAAAGTGCCTAATACAAAATTTAAATATTCTACGACTGATTGTTTAGAATTTATGCGGAGAATTCAAAAATTCTGTCATATAAAGTGCACTTCCGGCTCATCCGATTGTTACAAAAATAGAAGATAACCATTGAGATGCTACAGCAATTTCAAATGCTAAATTCTATTATCCTATGGCTGATCATTCTGAATTTATGCGGAAAATTAAAAAAAAGTTTCAAGTAAAGTGCACTTCTGGTTTAGCCGATCGCACTCATAATGCAAGATGTACAATAAGATGTTATATAAGCTTTTCATACGAAATTTCAATATGCTATGGCGTATCATTCTATATTTAAGCAAAAAATTCAAGAAAAGTTAAAAGCAAAGTGCACTTCTGGTTTGTCCGATTCATACAAAAATAGCATATCAAGTTCAAATACTAAATTTCAATATCCTACGGTTGATTTATTAGAGAAATTCGAAAAAAGTGCACGTCCGGTACAGATGATTGGAACCATAATGCGAGGTGCACAACTAGATTCTATACCAGTCTTAAACACAAAATTTCAACATTATACGTTCTACCAGTTTTGAGATTTGCGAGGTACGCACTCACGCACGCACGCACGAACATACGTACCGACATCAAGCCAAAAATAGTCAAAATGGATTCAGGCATGCTCAAAACGGATATTTCCATCAAAATCTCGATAGGGGAATTTTGTCGGTTTCACAATACTTACTGGTTACTTTGTACAAGTAAGTAAAAAGAAGGTATTATATCCATCTTCTTCCTTATTGAGAAATCATTGAGATGAAAGTACGATATGAGTTATTCTCATGAATAATTGTTCGCAAAGTCTTGCTTGAGAGATCGTGATTGCAAGAGTTGTAGGGCCTATACTATAATAAAAACCAAACAATTTCAGTGGGAAGGCATGTCAGTACATTGCTTAATAATTTGCGAGATCGTGGTTCTATTAGTTTTTCTGTTCACTATTGAAGAGAACGTTATTTCACATAGAAAGGAAGTAGCAAATGGCACCGATAATCTCAAAAAACTCCCTTGTGAGATCTGGATATCCTTTTTTTATCCAGAAAACGCCAATCTTCTGCAAATTGAATTTCATTCTGCCATTAGTAGCAAAATCTAAAAGATTCTCTTCCATCTTCCTATTTAGATCAACCAATTGTACTGACATCTCAAACAAGGATTTGATATTTATTTATACTCATTGTTTTTCAGAGTTCAGTTCTGGAAAGTAATTTGATAGTTTCTCTTCCGAATTATGCCAACTCTGTATCATGTAAGGAATCAGAGAGCTTGCCACAATGATTGTATTTGACGATCTTCTGAATGCAAGGGAAATTCATACATAATTTATTGAAGTTTTATGAGAAATCATTTGATTTTACTCTTGGCCCTTCAAGAGTCTTGGTTGGAATATTTAGATAATCCAAAATATCGGCGAGTATTGCTAATTTCAATAGTAAAACAGGGCTGCAAAAATAGTTTGTGATTCAAATTCCAAATAGTCGAGTTTTCAAGGCTTCACATTTAAAAGAATTCACAACAAATATGTCGTGTTCGAAGTCACTAAGTATTATTATTTTATTACGGTCCATTTATTGATGAACCACTTAACAAACAGAAACGATCCCAATTACTGAGAGTATGTTAAACATGATATGGTATTAAAATAAGCATAGCAGTGAAGAAATTTGATTTGTCCAGGAAAGTACAAAAAAAGAAATCTGTAGCAGAAATTACAAATCTGAGTGTTGAGTTTTTGAGCACTCAGCATTCAACAAGCGTTAAGCACCCAGCAGAATAATATTAAAAATTCCATGGAGTTTAGTGGCAAACGGCAAGAAAAGCCAGACTGCATAATATGATTTCATTAATTATTTTTCATTGTGAAAACGAGTGTAGAAAATTGCATCAAACGCAAAACAAGTACATGTTTTATTTTCACCAACTTTTGCATTTGCCATATTTGCAAATTGAAATGAAATTTTTCCCTCGTAATTACCTTACGCCTAAATGCACAAATATTTCACAATTTTTGCACAACTTACGTAAAACGAATGCACAAAATTACAATATGCAAAACTCGACGAGGCGCAATACTTACCACATCAACGCACATTCAAGCGCCGTTTTACAAACTATTGTCACCTATTGAATATGTTTTCAACAGTTTAATCTATTCTCCATTAAATTACTATTAATTACAACATTGGAAGAGTTTCAAACAAATCAATCAAGCAACTTCTTTCATCAGGATAACATTCTGTCCTCTATTATGTTTTTTAAAAGTGTGTCATTTCAATCGCCAGGCCACTAAACTTAAGTGGCATCAAATCTCTCTGAGTACACATTGGAAATGAAGCTAAACCTTTCAAATTCACAGTTGCAGCACGAAACAAGCAATGCTTATCGTTTAAAGCCCCCATCGCAATATCCTAACACTATTTCTCGCATTGAACATTGCCCATTTCTATCACAAAATGCAGCAGCGCTGCAACAGTGCAGCGATGCGGACGATCAGCGTCCGGGCGTCTTCCGACGAATAGTGCTGCTCATCGGGGCGTGAACAGGCTTCGAACACCGCATGCTAAACATCCTTTGGCTATTTCTCGCATCTTTGCGCGGCCTCAGTAGCTTCCCTTGAAAAATCGTGCTCGTTTTCTTTATAAGAAAGGGTCACACCGAAGACGTTTATGCCTTTATATTATTTTCCCTTGAAGGTAATCGAATTCTGTATTGCTTAAAGTTTATAGCGACAGAGAAGCATCAACTGGAATTGCGTACAGGAGATAAGGGATGAAGATAATTAGGTTAATTCCAGGATAATTATGTCCGAAGGAAACAATGAACAGTAATAGTATATCACTTGCGATCCCATCCGCTTTGCGGGCCTTAGCCCTGGGGATTCTCAATGAATTATAACAAGAGTACTTTTTGGACAACTTCACCTTCGATTGGAACTTCAAGTCTTGTTAATTGTAACTCACATCATCCTCCTGTAATAAATTAATGATCAATGGGCCCCGTTCCAGTAAATTTCCAAAAAGTTATTTGAAGCTAATTCATTTTTCTATTCTTTCAGAGTATGTTTGTTCTTTCAACCACATATGTTCACAATGTTATATTCTTTATTCATTTCGCATTCGATTTTTTCTATTATACCAATAAACATCATGCAAAAATCTCATTATCACAGCAATCACTCTCCATTCATGCCCTTGCAGCCACGCCTCGTATCCACTGCATACATCATTTCGATGTGTTTAATTTTGCGTCCCTTGAAACAGATAAACCTTGTACAAATGTCCCTAGAGCACCCAAAATTTTAACAAAAGTCCTTTTTCCAAACTCCTTGTCAACTTTTTCATCAATCATTCACAAGCTCCGATTTTACGTCATACATCAAAATATTTACTTCTGTCAAACGTCAAAACTTCACATCTCTCGACAATCAAGTCCCAACATCGTCTACATGTGCTAACGCAGAGACTACACTTCCACCAATATGCACACCACTGAAACTAATGAATTGTTGAAAATTAAAACCTGTTTGTTGAATAAAATTACAAATTCAGGAGTGAGCTATTACACTATCATCTTGAATAGGGTGGCAGCTGAAGACACGTGTTTAGTTCTTATTGAGGCTCTCCAGTACAATTTAGCAAGCCTCAAACAGTTGAGCTTGTGAACCGCAAGGTTATGATTTAATGAAAATGAAGTTGATACATGACATGCAGAGATATAAATTCGAAACAGAGCCATCTACCATAATGCAGCCGAAGTAGCAGGTTTAAAGAAACGCAAGACACTCTGAAGTGATTTTTGAAAAAGTTCGAAATGGTATTTGACAAATTGTTGAAAACTAAAACTTCAGGACAATCTACTACTGGAACCAGCTACTAATTGAATCTTCTTGCAATAACACATACATATACAAATTAAACAACCACAGAAACATACCACAACCCTTTTCTACATCAATATTGATTACTCAATATACCATCAATCCGAAAAGCATTAGAACTTTATTGATGCAAAGCTCGAATCGTACTCAACAAATTTCAGTTTATACCGTTTTTAATTGGCACATGTCATAAATTACCCGATGAAGACATAATTACATTTCTAGGATTGAGAGAGTCACAGAACACTCTTGTTGATTTCAAATCACCTTTTGACAATCTCACGAAGAAATAACATCATTTCTTAGATAGTAACCCTTCTTACACATCTATTATTTTAGAAATTGATAGGACACACGCTCCCCATGAATCCTTTATAACTTTTTTATCATAATCAATAAACTTCTTGGTAGAAAAATGGTACATCCACTCGAACAGCCTTTGTTATTTAATAAAGGAAAAATGACAGCCTTTTTTAATACTCCCAAGCTACACAATCTTCCAAACATAATCTGAACCAACAAAATAACCATTCAAACCATTTTCACTTCATTACTCCAACATTTCATCTGTTGAACCAGCCATTCTTAACCTACGAGTCTCGATCCAAAAGTGGATCGCAATGTATATTTTTGGATCGTGCAGAATTCAATCAAAAAAGTTAGTGACACGTTAAATAATTAATAATACACATATTTAATTTTTCAAACCTATTTGTCAGCAAAACTGGAGATGAAGATATTTTTCTTATGGTATTATATTATCTGAAAAAAATCTGACGTAGACATCACATCACTCACTTGTACATCATTGGACGATAATCAAACATAAATTTCATCGTTCCACTACTAATCGTTGTGGATTTATCCAAAAAATTCTGAAAATATGTCAGGTAAAATGCTCTTTCGGTCCAGAATGCTACACCATTCCTAAATACTGATTTCCAAAATTCTACGGCTGACAGTTCTAAATTTATAAGAAAAATTAGAAACAGATTTCAACAGAAGTGCACTTTTGATTCAGTCGATTGTTATGAGAATAGAAGTCAATCATTCAGATGCTGCAGTAGACTGAAATATCAAATTTCAACATTCTACGTTCAGCCGTTCTGGATTTATGCGGAAAATTCAAAAAATGTTTTGAGTAAAGTGCACTTCCGGTACAGACGATTGCAGTTATAATACGAAGTGTATAACTAGATGTTACAAAAGTGCTTACTACAAAATTCCACTATTCTACGACTGATTGTTTTGAATTTATGCAGGAAATTCAGAAAGTTTGTAACGATACCCTTGGCTGATGGCGTGGTTGTTACTTTTGACGTCGCTGTTGGAAGTTGCTAACGGTGTGCTCGGGCGCCAATACGGTCGGTGACGCAGTTTTTCTATGGCGGACGGCTGGATAGCTCGGGCGGGAAGGGTTAGGGTTGTCAGAAATAATTATCAGGAGGTAGGTATCACAACGAGATTTATTACACACAAAAATACGACGACGATGAACATAGAACATATATGTTACAGGAACTTGCACGGAGATACTTCGGCTAACGGTGACGGAACGGCTGAACATGACACTCGACACCAGCGGTCGCAGTACGGACCCAGGTGGTCGCAGATGACGAGAAATCGTTCTATGCGGGTGGAACCAAATTTGCTCCCTCGCAGTGATTCTACGTTAAGTCGGTTCGATACTGTGAAGTCACAAGGTGACCCCTCCAGCAGTGCTTCTATGTTAAATCAATCAAACGCTTCGAAATCACGAAAACTTCTTCAGCGGTGCTTCTACGCTAAATAATCAAACGCTTCGAAATCACGAAGACTTCTTCAGCGGTGCTTCTACGTTGAATAATCAAACACTTCGAAATCACGAAGACTTCTTCAGCGGTGCTTCTACGTTAAATGATCAAACGCTTCGAAATCACGAAGATTTCTTCAGCGGAGCTTCTACGGTAAATTATTCGGAAAATATTCTAAGTTCAAAAACAGGAAAAATATTCTAAGTTCAAAACAGTAAAAATATTCAAAGTTCAAAACAGCAAAAATATTCTAAGTTCCTTTTACGGAGTTAGAAAAAACAAAACAAACTCACAAATTGTGTCAGATAGATGTGCTAACGGACTTAGCACAAAAACTTCACTTGGACGGTGAACACTCTGAAGATGACGCTCGGTACTGAACTGGTAGCGTACTTGGAACGGCTGCTCAGAAGACTTGACTTACAAAGAAGTGTCTTAAGTCGGCCAGAAGGTCTTATTTATACCCATATTTTAATGAAACCTTACTTAACATGTTTTTAAATTAAATCCATATTAGCGCTAGCAATAATATATAGAAGACATACAGAAAAAAAAAGAATTAATTTTACAAATACAAATTTCATTCCAATAATATATTTGCTAATACTCTCCTGTCGGATACATCCTTTCCTGATTTTATTTTCTTAATATTAAAATTGTCCTAAAAAATTTTTCTATCGGTCAGTAATATAGAAACTGTCAAGTGTTGGATCTAGTTTGTGTATAGTCAAAAGTCGCGCAGAACGTCAAACAACAAAAATATACAATATATAACATATTTACAGGACAACGGTGGATTACATTTCAGGTCTTTTTAAAACCTAACCTTATTCATCCACATGTGAAATATATTAAACGTATTTAAAACAGTTGAAGATCGATGAACTGACGGTAAGCGGCGTTGTATGTTAAAGCAGAATTACTGAATTTAAAGTTTATAGGGTGTGCAAGAGGTGAATTTAATTTTGATGGATTTGAAAATTATTGACGGTAGCAGAAGGCTCTGGGATGTGCAACAGTGACGGATTTTAGGGCCTAATTCGTCACAAGTTTGTTATATAAAGTGCACTTTCAGTTTAACCAGTTAGTACAAAAATATAAGTTAATCATTTAAATTCTACAGCAATCTTGAATACTGAATATCAGTATCGTATTGCTGATCATTCTGGATTTATACGAAAAATTCAGAAAAAGTTTCAAGTAAAGTGCACTTTCGGTACAGACGATTGCAACAATAATGCGAGGTACACAATTAGACCTTAGACCAATCTTAAATACAAGATTTCAATTTCATGCCTTAGACGGATTTTAAGATTTGCGAGCTACGAACGTACTTACGTACCGACGTCAACCCGAAAATAGTCAAAATTGATTGAGGAATGCTTAAAACGGATATTCCCATCAAAATTTTAAAATGTTAATTTTGTCGGTTGCACAGTACTTACTTGTACTTGCACAAAGTACAAGTAAAGAAAATGCAAGATGATCGGAAAAAAAATTCCATTTTTTTTCTCATAATCTTGCAATTCAATACAGGACTTATGGAAACATTTGGAATCATAGTTTCACGAATTTTGCCGCAACAACTCAAAAATTGTGAGCAGGTGTATTCGTGTATTATCTTGGCAATACAGCACCTAATTTTTGCCATACGAGAAGCAAAGTTAAACAACTTTACATCATCCAATTCGTACAGCATTGAAGAGTAGTAGGCCCCAATGATAGTTCTGCCTTTTTTTTTGAGTAGTCTATGAGTACTTCATCATGAGAATCTCAGAAGACTGTTGTGAGACACACTTTCTCCTTTTCCAATCCACTATTTAGACTGCCGCTTTGTCTCTGGCGTGTAGTATCATCTACAGTGATAAAACGTCGAAGAAACTCAGTGGGCTGCGTTCAAATAAGTCTAAACACTCTTGAAAAATGCTAGCTTCCGCATATCCAACACATCTCAAAAAGTGGTGGACGCGGTCTATCGAGATATTTACAGCTTTAGTAATCTGTTGAATCTTTGGTCGACGATCCTCTGGTCTGAATTTGTTGATTTTCGTGACGGTTTTTGGGCGTCTCATGCGTTCATCATCCTGGATTGATATACGACCACGTTTAAATTCAGCTGCTCAGTTTTAACCGTTGTTAATGAAGGATTAGTTTCTTTTACTATAGAATCCAACTAATTCTTCATCTTTGTCAGTCTTGAGTCTTTGAAAAAAAGTACCTAGTCATAGCACGAACTTCAATTTTATTCATTTCACTGCTACAGCAAATCTACTGAGCACACAACACCATCTGGAGGCTTTTACCCATACTTCAACTAAGAACTCTTCGAACTACGCTTGTATACTCACACTATTTTTCCTCACGTCAAATTCATGCCAAAGTAATTCATCAACCAGGACACTTTCCCAAATTGCCATCTTCTAATCATTTGAAATTCATCTAAAATATTCTTCTATTCATACCATTCGTCAGCACGCATTCAGTCATTCATCAGAACGCTTTTTACTTATGTATTCCATCAAACATTATTCACGTACTTAATTTATCCGTAATACCTTTACATTTCAAGTATGCTTTTTAGTGTAATCATTCCACATTGCAATCAAAATAAGGCTCACATTCTGGCAAGGCTTCATTTAAGTTTTCAACAGAATTTAACATTATCAACCCTTCGTTAGGCGCGTTGGTTTTGATAACGGCATTGGGCGCGTGGGCTACAATTGTAGCCCATTTTAATTATATTTTTTTATTAGAAACTTTCATACAAATCCAAGCAAATGCTTCAAATATAGAGTGTTAGACTTCTCAGCGAGTAGGAAAAGTGAAAATTTCCAAATAAAAAATATTCCTAGTTCGAAATAGTATATTGTGTGGCTAGGGACGAAACAAGACGATTCCAGCTAAGGGTAAGTGTTGCTTGCCCGAACGGAGCGAGGGCTGGCATCACCCTCGGCTGAAGTCGTGTTTTGTCCCGTGCCACACACTGTATTTTTCATCATACCTGCATTGAATCTTCCCATATTACAAATTTGTCATAACAAAGTAAATATTTTTCTTTTTATTTTGCAGGTAACAAGTCGAGAGTAGCTGCTTGTGCTTTATCAATAAGATGTTGTGGTGTACTTGAAATTGTCCTATTGATGCTTTTTTTTTTAAACTAATCATCTTTTCAATTAAATTTACAGTTACGAATACAACAAATGGCAAAATAAATGAGGTTATATGATTTTCATTTAGAGATTGGCAATGAACAAATGCGATTCTGCCAAAGATAAAACGATGAAAGTAACAAATTAAGCGAGCAGAAACAAGCTTGTTCCTCCCCTAGGGAAGAAATAGGCTTGTTTCTGTCCGGCTATACTCGCCTTTGTCTAAAATTGTCTTGTTTCGACTGACAAAACAGGCGTTGGAACGCATTGTTCCAATGCAGGTATTATGAAAAAAATAATATTCAATAATCGAGCGCCAAAATTCAAATGAAATATAGCAGTGCAATCCAAAAGTTCGTAAAAATGTAGAGTATGATTCATTTATAATTTCTTTATTATTCAATAGTATGTAATACTAGAGCTGATCTCATAATTGAAAAAAAAATTGAAGAATAAGAAATGGAAAGAAAAAATAGCCAGTATGGCATATAATTATTTCGCGAATTCTTTGCAAATTTCAAAAAAATTATCATCAAAATTATGGATTTGAACTCAATTTATGGCCTCATGAGTTTTCATACAAAATTTTCCTATAAAATCAGCTTCAACAATTTTTTCATCCATTATATTGGTTTAACAAATTCATAAAGAATTTACGGCTGCATTATTCAAGTGTTATTAAAAAATTACCATTGGTCATCGACGAGTGCTTTTTGCTACAATATATTCTTGGCATAGTTAGACTAACTTCTCTTCTGAGATATTTTGTATTAGTTCCCAATGAGATTTAAGTGAATATGTCACAAACCTAGTAGACTTGAAAAATTTACGTGTTCAGACGCATGGGCTACAATCGTGAGGTCAGTTTAGTGATTAATAACTTACAAAAATACCCTTTTTCACTGATGGTTGTTCATTACTATTGAGCAATAATATATTTTTGGCAGCTGCTTGAAGCTGCGCGTGCCCAGAACCATTTATGCGTGAGTTACAGCGAGACAGAGGTCTGGGCTACGAGTGTAGCCCACGCGCCTAACGTAGGGTTAATAAAAATTAATTGAACTTTAGCTAGAGCCACCACTAGAACCTTTAACTTTCATTCGCTAACATTTATTTGTACACGGGGCACAATCATCAATCATGATAAAATCTGTACCACATTTCCCTCTCGGATCAATCAATCATCATACATCGACACATACTGAAATTTCCAATTAGTTTCAACATTTTAGAGACACTTGATATATCTACCACCTAGCAGACAAATGATTTAATGTCGTCGTCGTTGAAGATTGTGCTCCAGAAGTGGGAGACATTATCAAATCACTTTTTGATATTTGTATTTCATTAAATAGTAACAATAGGACATTTAACTATTATAATTATTAAAACTTGATTAGAAATAGGAATAATCGTGAATTGAGTTTTATTGTTAGCACCAACATACAATATTCAAGTACCCATGAATGTAACTATGGTGCCTCCAAGCTCTCAAGAAACAAAACAGAATTTCATACAGCATGAGACTTCTAGAACATAGGTAACTAAAATTCAGTGATTCTAAACTGAATGACAATTGAACAAACTTTTGCCGGAAACAAAAAACAACAGAAGTGTACTAATTCAACTTGGACACAATTCCGGACAGCTGACACGGAAATAAACAAAATTGAAACCCTTAAATAATGAAAAACTCTATTTTAGAAAATACTCTATATATTGGGAAATGAGACACTTCGTCACACCAAGAATTCAAGTTTTCTTGCTATGAATATTGGTGATTTGCCCTTCCAGCCCTACGAAATAGGGAGACGTAGATTGATATTGTATCATTAGCATCAATTTTTCTTACAAAGTATCAAGATTGTAGATAAAAACCAGTAAATAGATGAAAAAGGATAGAATATGTCTGGTTTACTTTTCAATGAATTAAAGGTCAAGAATTTACAATCATAATATCGAAAAGCTCTCCCTTTCAAGAATGGTCTAAGTGAAATTTCAGCCCCAAAGTTGGGACGTGCTTAAACCGTATCGAAAGTTCAGCCATCCCTCTTTAAAATATTAGAATAACGGCGTACGATAAAGCAAATATTTTGGGTGTGTGTAGTGCCAGTTAGGTCCTTATGCATTCAACCCACGAAGTCGGGATAACGGTTCGGTGGTCAGTGGCCATCAAGAGTCGTCCGCTTCCCCTCCACTTTGACCCGTACCTACACCACTGCCACTTCTCATTCACGATGAGATGGTGCAACCCCATAGGTATGTAGTTGTCAGATACAGGGGTGGATCCGCAGCAATTGCAACCAGGAAAATGTTTCCATGTTCATTCGACTTGTTCTCGAAGTATCGCAGAAAATATTTCTCGGAGTACGTCCCTCCATATTGCAACACGATCTATTTCGTGATTCTTGTTGTACGCGAGTCTTGATGGCAATAACTTCTACTCATTTCGTACTGATTAAAGGAATGTACCCAATCAATCAAAAGAATAAAAGAAATACTATAAAAGTGGCATGAAAAATGATGGGGCATGTATATTGTATAATAATTATCTCTAAGGTTCCAGTGGAATCCAACCCTGGTGGTTGGTTGTCTAGCGATTGCTTGTTACTCCTCATGATGAGACGGAGCGCGTCCGTGCGTATCCACGTGACGTGTGTAGCGTACGTACCGGACTAGAACCCAGGACTCATCCCTGCTGTGGAGTTCCGGGTGGCGGAGATAAGCTATCATGCTGATAAACCGGAGCAGCGGTCATGCGGCCGGCGGATGGAAGCGCCCCTACAGCTTGAATATAAATTAGCCACTGCCAAGATCCCCCTAACTTCAAACTTGTCGTTTCTTTACCATGACACCAGTGATAGTTGTTGTACGCCAGAATGCCCGGAATTTCATACTTACACTTCAACAGGAAATAGATTATTAGAGTTCACCATTAGTCTGTTCGTTCTGGAAAATGCTTTGCACTTCAATCGTCGCAAAGGAATCTTCCAAGCCATCTTTATTCAAATCAAGGGTGTCATCTCAAAACAAAGAATGTAAACATTCTCCAAAATGTAATTCGCCTCCATCTACCTGCTAGGAGCTCCACAAATGAAATCTGCAGAATTGAACACATATAGTCGTAAAAATATGGCCGAATTACCGACAGCAGTGGCGTCGCCAATGGGGTGAAATCTGAGGGGGTGAGACGAATCGCAAGACGCGAACGAACATGTGTACCGTAGCGTAAAGAGTAAACAACGAAGTCTCGAAATGAAAAGGCTGAACGGGAGAAACATGCAATAAAAGACAACGGCAACTTGGAGGTTGAATAGTAGAGGACGTGCAGGGATAGGAGGGAGGTTAACAAACAACGACTTAAGACGTGCAAGTCATACCAACATTAGAAACAACTCTGCGGAATCGTTTCTATGTGTGTGCATGTGTTTGTTGCTACAAAGTACACTCGAGGTATACGAATTTAGTAGCAAACTAAATTGAAATGATCCAATTCATATTATAGTGGTACGATTTGCAAATTAGTATCATCACAAGATAGAGTTTGCAATATTGGCTTACCACACGAGTTCAGTTCATCACTGATACACATTTCCACGAATAATCTAATCAGGCATGGATTTATACACACTATACCTATAATTTTTATTTTTTTTTTGGTCCGTACACGAAGCGAGCTAATATGGATGAAATAAGAATAAGTAAAAAAACTTTCAAGTTCAATGATTATTTTGAATCATCTGCTGTATCTGGACTTTCTTGAGATTCTGACGTCTCGGAAGAAATCGTGCAATACTAACAGTGCTATCCTCTCATATCAAATTTCAATAGACTAAAATAAAAACATCCTTTTGATGGGCTTGGAAACACATCTCTTCTGTCAAGTTGTTCTTATTTAATTGTACAGGTCCGACTTTTCTATTTCAGTCTGTTGAAAGTTCCAGATTATTACTTGTTCCACTGCACAACGACAAAAAGTGCCCTTGGCTTCTGATATGAGACGACAGCACTGCTAGGATTGCACAATCTCTTACCAGGCGTCATAATCTCAAGAAGATCCCGATCTGTGTCCTAATTACTTTCTATTTTTTGGTTCAGCCTATAACCGTTCAACTGGGAAGTTTTTTCACCTGTTTTCATTTTCAAGTTCTTAGTTCGAAAACTCCTTATCCATTTTAACTCTCTTATTGTATCTTTGTTGCACGGTTTCTCACCTGTCAATTTCTGGAAATCAAGCTCTTCAATACATAGCCTTTCCTAAAAGATCTATTTCTAACCGTTGAAAAGTTCCACTGCCCACCTCATGACTTCATCTTCAGGTCCTCGTCACCTAGTCACCAAGTCAAAACCAACCAAATGAAGTCAAACTCGTAAGAATTAATAGTGACCGTTCAAGAGTCTTACTGTCCACCTCTTGACTGCATCATTAGACCCTCGTTGAAAAAGTTGAAATTATAATAATGTTGTATTATCACGGAGACTCAATGTGTGCAAATTTTAATAAGAATCGGTTTAGTAGAAATAGTTGAAAAACTATGAAGCTACTTAATAGACAAGGAGTTGACCGCATCTTATCTTTTCTGATCAGACTTACAGTCAAATTGTACATGAATCTATCGAGAATATATAGTGGCCAATAGAGATCTACTAGACTTAATAAATTAAATCCAGAATTCTGTCCTAGGAATCGAAAACATTTTTTTGGGGTTACTTCCTTGATAGAACAATCGACAGCAAAGATCAAATATTTTAAGACAAAATCAAGATCCATCAGAGAAGTTGACCCCGAAAACATTGATCAGGAATAGTATTTTATCGACTCTTAGAACAGAATCCTGAATTTATAAAATCTAGCATCCTATAGTCTCGATAGATTCATATACAATTTGGTTTTATGTCTGGTCAGAAAACATAAGGTGCGGCCGACTCCCAGGCTATGAAAAAGCCATTTCTGATAATTTTTTCTGGGTAACTTGCTTGATAAAATAATCAACAGCAGAGGTCAAGTACTTTAAGACAAAATCAAAGGTGTCATCTCCTGTCCTATTCGAGAGAGGAAAAAAACGATAATCGTGAGTTCGACCAGGAAAATTAAATACGAAAATGAGATTCACTTGGGAGTGGCTGCCACCCATCCGGAGAAAGATCAAAAAACGAAATATGCTCTGCATTGTCGAACTTTTCAGAGCGCGATTATCCAACGTTTTCAGAATCAAAATTTAAAGAGTTATTGGAAAACGACTACATTCACGCTTCAGATTGTCTATTCCAGATCAATTTTCTGCCACATTTTCATTTTCATGGACTGGTCTGTCAATCCTGAACTGGAACTTCAACGACTTGACATTGACATTTACTTGATTTTTACTCTCAATTTACCATGCAAGTTGGACTTGTTTTCAGTTAATATTTATCATAGGGTCATGATAGGGACGAGGTCATCTTATCCTTCTATAAAAATAATATCTAGATAATGATGACAAGGATTGGGAGTTAAAGATGAGATCGGAATATGTCCATGTCGACTCGATGTGGTACCAGCCTTGATTGTGATATTTTTCTGGATGCAATGTGGTCGACAACATCCCGGGTTCAATTTTATTGGAAGCCATGTTAAGTCATTCACTTGAAGATACGAGTTTTTCATACCCTGTGTGGGACGCTATGTTCGATTGAACTAGGGTGCCTTTTCTCTGGATCAGCTGGTGTGAACTTCACCAAAACTGCTGGGCCGACAGCATCTTATGTTCCCTGATTGGACTTACCGCCAAATTGTACATGAATCGATCGAGTATTTATGCTCAATAGGATGCCAGACTTTATAAATGCAGGATCCTGTTGTGAGTGTCGATAAAAAAACCAATTCTGGTCAAGTTTTCCAACGCAACTTCTCTGATAGAACTAACGAATTAAACTAGTACCAATCGATAGCGAATATCTAGAACTTCAAGAAAAAACCAGGATGCGATCCCCTGTCCTGTCCAGGAAGGCGGCAGCCACCACTAAATATAACCTATTCTCGTATTCAACTTCCCTGATCGAGTATACGATAATTATTTTTTCCAAATTGAAGATCCAGTTTTCCTGATCACGAAAAATCCAAGATACCGCCTCTCTGCCTGTCTGAAAGGACGGCAGCCACAATTAAAATTATTCACAAGACTACAAGAATATTGAAGTGCTACCTCTCACCCTGTCCGGGAAAGCAGCAGCCACTCTTAAAGTCTGTCCTATTTTTAGGTCCTAAATTTAAACGCAGCTGTACTTCTCTCATCGAATATACGATTATACCGTATAAATTGTAGTTCGGGCCTTCCGAAACACGAAAGCACCGAAGTGCTACCTCTCACCCTGTCTAGAAGGGCGATAGTCCCCCCTAAGTGTAACTCATTTTCGTACTCGACTTCCTTCATTGAACTTAAGATTTCTATCAATTTGAAGCTTAAACATCCCTGAACAGATGGGTACAACTCCGTTCGAAATTGGGATCTAAAAATCGAATAGACTTTAAGAGTGGCTGCCGCCCTCCCGAACAGGGCTGGAAGGCAGCACTTTGGTATTCACGTGTTCAGGAAGGCTCAAGCAACAATTAGGAGTAATAATCGTACATTCGTTGAGAAAAGTACAACTGCCTTCGAAATTGAGACCTAAAAATCGAATAATTTAAGATAGAGAAGCAACACCTTGGCTTTCTCCTGGTCAGGAAGGTTCGAGCTATGATTTGAATAAAATGATTATCGTAAGCTCGATCAGGGAAGTTTAATATAAAAATGAGTTGAACTTAAAGATTGCTGCCGCTCTCCTAGACAGGACAAGAAGTGGCATCCTGGTTTGTTCTTAAAGTACTTGATCTTCGCTATCGACTGGCATTAGTTTCAATCATAAGTTCTATCAGAGAAGTTGCGTCGAAGAACTTGACCAGAATTGCTCTTTTTTTGACAATTAGGACAGGATCTTGCATTCATAAAGTCGGGCATCCTAATCATATTCAATTCATCTGTGAATCCAATCAGGGAACATAAGATGTAGCCGACTTCCCGACTAGGGGAGAAAGGAATAAGCTTTGTTGTCTATTATTAGCTCACGCAATGAGTTCGATCAGAAATCTTTAAGAAAGGTACTCTGGTTAGACTCAAACTGGCAGGCAGAACAGTTGATATACTATCTCTAACTACAGTGTAAATCATTATTTTTCATAACGATAAACTCCCTATAACGTAGAAGTGAGCATAATTTGGTTTTTGTTAATTGCCTTGACTTCGTGCATCATTACGCTTGGTTTGCTTGGTGATGATGGTCTCGAATTGAAAACACTAGGTACATATCGTATTATCAGTCGTAAGCCACTAACAATAATTCAATTACCTATTTTATCAAATATATATTGAGAATTATTGTGAATTTGGTTGATTTTCTTTCTTCACTTCATATAACGGTAACTGTCTATAACGATAGACAATGCTCTGTCCCTTGAGATTCGTTATAAAGAGTTTACACTGTAGTCTCGGTAGATACAAAAAACAACTGTGAAATGATACTTTCCAGCTCCTTGAAATGTCACCGTAAGTATAGCAGTCACTAAACATCATTCAGAATTGTGAATTTTGTTATTCTGCTGCCTAGCGAAAAACTATTGTAAGATTCGATGAATTTTTATGAAACAGTTTCGAGGGATCTTTATTTGTAAAATCAGTTTGCGTCGATCGTTTCGCTTTTCTTGCAAAGCTCGAAATATTCCGGTCAAGTGACTTGTTTCTTGTCAAAGCGTTTGAAACAACAGAAAGCTCGCATTTTGGCGGCAACGCTGTTTGTTTTTGCTTGAAATTCGCCATACGGTGCTCTGTTCTTCACTTAACAATGTTTCGTTCGTGTTTGGTCAATTTGTTTGGGCCCATCTTCAACCCCAGCCTCCCAGCGATGCTGCTTGTTGACGTCACATCCGCTGTCGCCACTAATCAGCCTCAACGTGCGCCTTGAATGCGAATAGTGTGGACTATGTTTTGCTAACTTCAGAAAATTTACTTGTACGATTTCTACTTGTTCAGTTCTCGGAAGCTCCTCACTGAATATTCTTAACTTTAATGTTATTATAAACCGGGATTCAGTTTTTTGCTTCCGGGAGGAAATGTTGATTATAATTAAGTTTTTTCTGTTTCCTAGTTAAGTTTAAATGAAGATTGTTTTAAACATTAGACGTGAATCAGTTGTCTTGTAGTTTTAGTTGGCTAACTTTGCAGTCTAGAGTCTTTAAAAGTCAGAGAAATTTAATTTGATTTTTTTCCAGCTTTTAAATCAAATTTGTTGTACAGTACTGCAGCAAAGGCTTCTTTAACACTATTTCACAGTTATTAGAACTTACTCATGTTACAACAGCAGCACAAGAATCAATGCAACATTTGACAGAGCTTTACTGACACAATTAGATTTTTTCTTTATATTCAACTCTTTTAAAGTTCCTTCTGCAACCATATTTTTAATTGTTCAGAATCTGTAATACCTGTATATGAATATCGTAGCACCGGGCTTAAACAAGGTCGTTAAATATGCATATCTTGATTCGAAATCCCTCAAATTCTATTCAATTTAACAGCATCAATATTCAAATACTTAGTTAAATTTCCTAAATCTCCTCGCTTCCCTGCGTTAAGGGCGTTGCGAACAGACCCGTACTAAACCAGTGATCATTAGTTACGAATAAGATTCACAAAAAAGATTACTACAATTGTAGGACTACTCCTAAAAAATGAATGGAACAAAAAAGGATGCTGAACGAATAGGTATCTGAAGATGGTTTGAAATGTCCATGAAAAGTCAGAGAAGGGGCATCATTGATGCTTATTGAAGTTATTCTTAAATAGTAGCATCTGTTAAAGACTATCACTCTAAATTTGAAGCATATTGATCCAATACTCTGACTTTAAAGATCGTTTGGATCATGTAATTTCGTGTCATTAGTACGAATTTGCACTTCCTATTGAACTTATTTTTTTAAGGGGTTTCGAAATTTTTGGCGTGGCGTTCTAAACGCTCTATTGAAGCAACTACTCCAAAAAGCATTCATATAATTCATGATATGGTAATGGATGATATTTCAAACATAAAAGAGCCATCTATAATAAAGACTTTTCAATTGCTCACAGTTGTCCCAAAACGATTCGTATGACGTGTTCCAAAGACGGTTCGCAACTGTTTCAGCAGTATCTACAAGGCTTTAGGCATCGTTTCATCATTGTGGATAAAATAGTAAGATACCACAATACACCTGAGAGCAAAGAGTAGCTTAAACAATGGGCTACTAACGGAAAATCTGCACCAAAGACGGGCAGACAATTCTTTCAGCCAAGAAAGATTCATATTGTAACGTCATTTATTTCAATTTAGGGAGCAAAAGTTACTAAAAACTACTATTTATTATTATGATTTATTAAAATAATAAATTAGATAACTAACACTATTTCTAATAAATAATTCTAATTTAAACTAAAGACTATTACGCTATACTATAACTTTACTCTAATTATTCATGTCAATATTGATTTATTTTGAATAACACAATTTATTTCAACCACTAGCAGTCCATATTATAAGGTCTCTGAGCCAAAATCAATAATATTTCTCGTTGAATCAGCGAATATTTACTGTGGATCTCTCCCTACTACGTTTTTTCCGCAAACCTCTAGGCGTTTCTAGAAAGCGCTAGAAGGTACCAGCAATTTTTTAGAAAACAAATATATTCGCTTCTATTTCTTGATGTAAAGTATTTCTACAATAATTTTAAGCACCAGTAAGGCCGAAATGACTAATTTAAAGACTTAAATTCGTTACAATATGAAAAATCTGATGGAGACGTCACGCGACTTACTTGTTCATCATCGGATATAATAATAAGATAATCAAACACAAAATCAAATCATTCCACGGTTAATAGTTCTGGATTTATCAAAAAAATTATAAAAATCTGTCAAATAAAGTGCCCTTTCGGCCCAGTCAGCTTCTATGGAAATAGTAGGTCATCATTCTCATGCTACAACATTCCTTAATACTGATTTCCAAGATTCTACGGCTGAAAGTTCCGAATTTATACGTAAAATTAAAACAAAGTTCAACTGAAGTACACTTCAGTTCAGTCTATTATTATGAGAATAGTACGCAATCATTTAGTTGCTACAGCAGACTCAAATACTAAATTTCAATAATCTACAGCCGATCATTTCGAATTTATGCGAAAATTTCCAAAAGACTGTCAAGTAAAATGCACTTTCGGTTCAGTAGATCTCAATGGAAATAGGATATGAGCATCTAGACCGTACTATTGTCTTGAATACTGCATTCTAACATTCTACGTTCAATCGTTCTGGATTTATGCGGCAAATTAAAAAAAAAAAATCCGTTATAGACGATTGTACTCATAATGCGAGGTACATAGCTAGATGTTACAGAAGTGCTAAATACAAAATTTCAATATTCTAGGACTGATTATTTTGAATTTATGGAGAAAATTCAGAAAGTCTGTGATATAAAATGCACTGCCGGCTCAGCCGACTGATACAAAAATAAAAGATTACCATTAAGATGCTATAGCAGTCTAAAATACTTAATTCCAGTGTCCTATCGCTAATCATTCTGGATTTAGGAGGAAAATTCAAAAAATGTTTCAAGTAAAGTGCACTTCCGGCTCAGACAATTGCAACCATAATGCGAGGTGCACAACTAGATCCTAGACCAGCCTTAAATACAAAATTTAAACATTATATGTTTGGTGGGATTTAGATTTGCGAGTTACGAGCACGCATACATACCGATATCAAGCCGAGAATAGTCAAAATGGATTCAGCGATGCTCAAAACGGATATTTCTATCTAAATCTCGAGATGTGAATTTTGTTGGTTTCACAATACTCATTTGAACTTTGCACTTCTTTGGGATTGTAGTCGCATATTTGATGAATAAAAGGCTCCAATTTGTTCTGCATCTTCCCTACTCTCCAGGCTTAGTTTTCTGGGATCATTACTCCCTAATATAAAATATATGCTGTGATCCGCAAAGTACTTTCCCGATCATAAATTTCATAGCCAGTTTCATCGCTGTTTCAGAAATTTAGTGTGTCGCATAAATTAATTGCATATCTCAAAGTGACATCTGTCATTGTCAAAGTAACAGCTGCCATTGTCAAAGTGATAGCTGTCATTGTTAAAGTGGCAGATGGCGATTATATTTCAGTCCTTACATAAAATAAGTATTTTTGAAAATAAAGAGTTCTTTCCTGGATTTTCGAGGTCATCAATTCATTGGAACATAAAGTTTCGATACCCGGAAGCGCAATTTGAAGATACCGAACGAGACATTATTCAAATAACTTGTTAAAGAAACAATTGACAATCGTTTTAATACCCTCTATGACACTTTTATTGATAATCATCTGCACAAATGCTTCAATTTGGTACCAGATACGATACAGTCGAATTATTTATTCAAAAAAAATATCTGCAAACGTTTGGATGTGATGTCTGAATATGAGTGATAATAATTCTAGTTTCACATCATGAATCTCATTATTTCTTTTTTTTTAATTATGTTTTTTGGATTCAGAGGGTCTAAGACGTGAAGATTCGTCAAAGTCTCGAGCTGTCAAGAAATCACGATTACAATACTTGGCGAAAACGAATACCTGTCTTGTGAATTTGGACCAATCGTATTGTTCAGAAGAAATCCAGGCCCATCTTTTCCACTGGGCACGTTCTCATGGCCCCGAAATCGATAGGGGCTCCCTAGTTTCTACCAGATCACCAAACGATAACCGATATTCATTACTCGCAGGGTTTCTATAGCGACGTAAAACTGAACATAACCGATCGAAGAGCGTCGAAGAGTAACCGCATAGTGGAGCGGCGATACAAGCAACGATAAGTGGTAAGAAAAAAGCGACGAATACAAACACACAAATATCAATAGAACATCGCATAGTGGAGACTGGAGGAGGAGAGCAGCTTGACAATAAGCGCTGCTACAAGCGATAAGAGCGAAGGAATCAAACATACTTATTTTCATCGCTATTCTCGCTGGTGATTTGAGGCAAAATGCTGGACTGCTCGTAAGTGGAGCGTTTGTGAGAAAGCCTGTCAGGGTTGATGAGATTATAACTGGAATTCGTCCAATTTTTCAGTACTCTATATTCAATTTTAGCTAGGATGTAGTCGAATGTGTCTATTTCAACAAAATATAGTGCTCTGTCAAGGTCATAAGAGTCCCATTATCCTAATGTGTCCAGGGCCTCCAATAGGTTGAAGACGGCTTTGAAGGAATCAACAAACTGAATCAGCTTCAAGAGGTATATAAGACAAACCACCCTCATACTGACAATCGTTAAGATGATGAACTTGTATGATCCCAGCTTTCAATTGATTGAGGAGTCATATCAAATTTGATGGAACGATCGTAGCTCATTTCTCTGATGGTGAATGATACAAAAATAATAAAGACCCTTTAGCATTGAATACGTTTGAAAAACTTGTACCCTTTCCTATTTCCAAGGTGGCAGTAGGAAATTAAAAAAGGTGATGTTTCTCCACTATTTGGTAGCAAAAACTTAATGTACTTCTGATTGACACCAAATTTAAGTATTGGAATATCCTACCTTAGAGTGAAGACCCAGGATAGCTATTAATAGGGGCACTGAAAATATTTTACCTGAAAAATAGGGAATGTGCGCCACTCCCAGGAAATGATCAAAGGAGAGAAAGGTACTATTCTGGGAGACAATAGTGACAGCAAAAAAGAAATGAAGCATAGACGTCGAAATCAATTATTAACAAAATTATTATTAATTTAAAGCAAATAATTCCAAAAATTTAAATTAAAAAAATTTGGTAGCCTACGAAAATGGTTAAAACTATAATACAAAAAAAAATCTCACTGCAATAGCCAAAAGGGAACTGGAGAGCATGTAACAGACGTTCAAAATTACGTTACAAAAACTAGCTAAATATCCTTCCTCTTCAGGCGGAACTCAAGACTAGTATCGGCAGAGAAGATAAATGACGATTTGTTAGCTACAAAAACGTCAGACAAGAACGTTTCCTGAATTAAGTAAAGTTGATCTTGCGTCTTATAGGGCTTTGATAAACACCCAACGGTCTCGAAGGTGTCAAGGTTGCCGTGCGTCTAGTAGTCAATTTCGGGACGTATCAATGTTCTTCTTAATTTCTTAGACGTGTTAATGTGCTTCTTAACGTAAAGTTGGTCAAAAACTAGACTCAAGTGGCAACGGGTTCCTAAGATCCCTAGCAGTTCACACTGAAAACAAATAACCCAACCAGTATCCAATTCAACTGAAACAGGAGGTTCCTACAAATTGGAGAACTCTCTTCAAACGTGATGCGTTAAACTTGAATAAATAAATTCAGATTTAAATTGAAAAACGAATAAACTGTAAATTTAGAAAAAATTAAATAAAATAATCAGTAAAGTTATTTATCTGCCTAATTTTGAATTGTACACTGAAAATTTACAAAGTAAAAATACTACGCTGAGCATTAGAGAGAAGAAAAACAAAGAAAATACAAAGTCTAGTAAGACAAGAAAAAGGAATAACGTAGAAATTTCTGAATGTTCAGGTGAACGACCTGACTAAAGCACAGTGAATAGTGGAATGGAGTAAATATTCAGAGCGTGATAAATAAATAAGTCGTTGAAAATAAATATTGGTGGCTTTGTAGTTAAAGTTTCATGATAGTGAGTAAGAAATGAATTGTATAGTGTTTGTTGTAGTGTTACAACAAAGAATAAAACTTTTATTTTCTTTTCATTTATCAAATAGTGACATTTGTTTCAACAATAAACGATTCTTTAAAAGCAATAAACATTACAATGTGTTTCACCTAGCTGACTTATTAAAAGAGTTTACAAAATATTAAAAGTAAAGTATCTATTGATTATAAGATTCTGAATGTGTCAGGATCATATGAGAGTAGCTCCAAAAGTTCTCCATTTTTTTGCAATACAATACATTCATTCCAACGATGTTCTAACATTTCAATACTATCAAAATAATGAGACGCCTCCAAACCTGCAAAACAAGCGTCCATCTCAGCTTTGATCTCTTTATTCGAAATGAATTTTCACCTCCCTAAACATTTCTACAAGTCGTGAAAAAAAAAAATCGCTGAAAGCCAAATCTGGCGGATACGGAATGGAAGTTCCTCGAGGTTGGTCGCAACAACGCCAAAATTGTGCGCAGGTGCATTAACATGGTGAGATAGTACCTCTTGTTGCCAGATGGGAAAGTGTAGCTTTGATTGCATTATTCATTTTGTCCAGTAATGAAAAGAAATAGGCCTCGGTGATAGTTCTCGGAAGACCATTGCCATTAATTTTCCAGCTATATTGGGCACACTTCCCCCTGCTCCAATCCATTATTTGGGCTGTTGCTGTATCTCTGATGTATAGTGATGAATCCAAGATTCATCAACAGTGATAAAACATCGAAGAATGTAGAGACTTTTGAGAAATGTTTAATCGAATGCTTTTTTGATCGACTGTTGATAGACGCGGCATCCAGCGAACAGTCAGCTCTGCATACCCAAAACATTAGGTGGAATGTTAAGGACATGGTTTATCAAGATGTTCTTAGCAAATCGACAATCGTCTAGAATGAAATTGCGTCTTTACACGACGATTCTGTCATTTACAACGATGAGCGTCCTGTGCGGTCATCTTCCTAACGGCCACACTTAAATTCAGCTGCCCTGTCAAAAATGGAGGAGCAGATTCTTCTAATACAAAGTCTAACTAATTTTTCATCTGTTGGTTCGAAACTTTTTGAAAACGAAGCTCTTGATCACAGCACGAACTTCAATTCCATCCATTACATAAGACAGACAAAAATCGTTAACATTCCGTCACTGCTACAGCCAGTCTACTGAACACACAAGTCTGAGACTTTGCAAAGCCCAATTCCAAAAACAAATAGACAAATAAAATTCTGATAACTTATTTGCACTTGTTTGAGGGCTCAACTATTCTAGCTCCACTATTCAATTCCCATTTTGCCCCTCTTTAATGAGAACCAGTTGAAGCAATGGAGCGATTTATTCGAAAGAAGCGGCGTCTAGGGTAAAAAGTACGATTATAAAACAAGCTTTACGTTGGCGCACAATCTCCGTTAGTGTATTTTTGAGAGGAATAATTGTTTTCAGTGTGCTCTGGGATCGGTGTTGGTGCAATCATAATTAAAGGCATTACGTGTAATGGAGTGGAATGCAGAAACGAATGTAGGGATCACATTTACTTACGAGAAAGTCAGCAAAATACAAGGACTTTAAAATCGTCCCCTGTTGGTCATGTGCTGGGAATTTGACTAATAAATCAAACATTTATGTCATAATTGATGAACGTCACTTTGAAAATTACTTCTTCAATCAAAGTCTTACTTCGAAAAAGTTAATGAGGCAATCTCTTGTAATTCTGTTTGATGAAGCAGATTAGAGCAATATGTTCATAATGACATTTTCAATTCCAAATGACCACCCTTCAAGTTTATTTTTACTCTATTTACTATAAATGTTTTTGAACGAATCCTTCTAACGTACAAAACTTCTCTGCAAGAACTTGAGATTGTCTTGGACAGCCGATAACCGATCTAATATTAGATATACACGGCACTATAAGCAATGCGAAGTAGAAGATGCAGACTCTCACAGTTACAACACACTTGAATGAAAATGCCTCTGGACGTCTGTGAAACGATAAAGGAAATTCAGTTCTTCTATTGATCTGGATTTTATCGCTAGTAATTCCGGTCAATTCCGTAGGCAATTTCACCTGAAAGTTGAACAGATAGGGATGCGAATCTGAATATTTCAAAGGAACTGCATTACTTGAGCCTTATCTTCAAAACTTACTTCCAGTAGATTATTTGGTACTAAAGATAAAATAAAGTTTAGATTTTAATTGCAAACTTTAATCCAAATGTCGTACATATAACCTCTCAAAATAGCAAAATATCTCTAGGATATAGATTTTCAGGAATTTGAAATGCGCTCTACCCTTTAAATCAAACTGGAAAACTTGAATCGTTTCTCAGACGCCAATTTTCTCGAAGGTGTCTGGAAGGTCACCATTTCTATCATCCCAAAGTTATTACCATCAAATTGAACGCTCGTCCTTAGACTCCGGGTAGTTGCATCATCCGCCTTTCGCCTTCCCACCCCTAAATCCCGTATCATGAGAGTCGGTCGCCTCCGGCGGGAAAACAATGTGTCTGAGGCGACAGCAACGCCGCTAGCGACGGCAGACAAGACGAAAGATAATGAAGATGATTCTCTCATTGTCGAGGCAGAAACTTGGATAAAGTAATGTGCAATCACCTCGCCCTATGCCCTTATAGTTCGTTGAAGCTGGGTACTATCCTAACTGAGCGGACAACATGAGAAATTGAGCACTGAAATGAGACTTCAAACGAATTGCACGCAGAATTCTTTTTAAAATAACTTTATACTAGCTCATAATGGAATGTTGGACTTCGTTATATATTTTAAATCAATTCATTCAAACAACTATAGATACGTAAGAAGTATTGAGGGAAAAATAATTTTTGCTAAATCATAATATACAACATTCAAAAATAAAGTTGTTCAGTTATGCAAAAGCTGTAATGTCGAGAATAGCGTTCGTAAAGTTGTCCTGCTGCATTTATTATTACTTTTTGCAACTGTAAGCAATTATATGCATATGTATTCAGAATTTTAGTGAATTCATTCTTTCCCCTTGTCAACAATTTATGCGGAATTGTCCGCTTCATACATATCCCTCGGTCGCTAACAAGTTTCATAGCTTTCCCTGTATTCTCACCCGGTAGCTGTTGCAACAGAAATCCGTCAAAAATTAGTATTTTCTGGGCCGGATTCACTTATTGTCCACATTAGGTTTATCACCAAGATGTTATCAATAAAAATTATATCCATTTTCAAAGTAACATGAAACATAGCCACGCCATTCAATAGCTTTTTGAAATAATGACTTGTTCTAAAATGTACTAATGCATTTTATGAGTCCTCTTTTGCCTTTTGCATCCAGGTTGATTATGTTGCATCTCTTTGCCGCCTAGTATTCAATTTCAATAGTGGGTATACATTTATTTTCTTATCTGCTCTTTATAATGTTTGAACCATTTCAATCATTCTTGTTTTATTCTTACTACTACTACTTTCCTCCACTCTTATTTATTTTTCGCTATGTTTCTCCAGTTTAATATCTCCAACTTTTTATATTCTTCTTCACCTCTTCTTTCCTACTTCTTGGTCGCCATCTTGGTCTTGTTAGCATAGGTTGAGCATTGAATATTCTTTTGAGGTTTCTTATGTCTTCCATGCGTATTCATGACCTAGCCATCTGAGACGTTGTGTTTTTATGAATGTTACTATGTTTATGTCATTAAACAGTTCAACTATCACCAATAGCCGTCTTCGTTTACTGCTTCAAAGATTCTACGTTCGAAGATATTTAAGGCTTTTTCATCTGATTTAGATATTGTCCATGCTTCTGCACCATAAGTTACTACCAGTCTAATTATTGTTTTATATATATTGAGTAAGGTTTGGGTCCCGGAACGTAGTCTTAAAGTCCCGAGACTTTTTGTAAATTTAGTTGTCTCGGATCCCGAGACTTTTGGCTCGAGAGTCGAAACACGGTTGTTAAAATTATACTGTAATAATTCTGTTTTCTAAAAGCCATAATAAACTTAATTAGCTTCCTGCACTGTGCCATTGGATGCCTCATTCATAAGCTTAACGAATAATTACTTGATATTCTACTGTTCTCACGTTAGAACATGGTAAATGCGTTCGCCGCCATATTGTTGTTTTAAAGTCAAATGGAACGGGTAATCAATTATTAATTTTTTCTTCTTCTATAGATAAATCTTGCCTAAAATTAACTCGATTCTAATTTTATTCTGGAAAGTCTCGAAGTCCCGGGACATTCCGGGACTATGATTTTGGGTTGCTCGTGTCCCGGAACATTTAAATTGTCGAGACTTCCCAAACCCTAATTATTGAGTTTAACTGTTCTACTAGTGTATCTTGATTCAATTATATTGATGAGACTATAGTAACATTTCTTTCCAAGAGTAATGCGCCTCTTAATTTCCTCCCTGATGTTATTTTTGCTGTTTATTGACGATACCAGGTATTTAAATTCGTTGACTACTTCGTATGCTATGTTATTAAATGTTACGTTTTGAATATTAATGTTACTTTCTTCACCTAGATCTTGTAATATTTCCATGCATTAATTCGTACTCCATATTCATTGTCCTCCGTTGTATTTGGTTTTTGTATGATTCTACTACTTTTCTGTTTATTATTTGTTAGTTGCTTCTATTTATTTCATGTCATTGCTAGTTTCCCCACGTCATACATCGGGATGGTTCTTATCATTATTTTATATGCTTTTATACTTCTTGATTTCATCAATATTCTATCTTCTAGCAGTATTTCCATTCATTGACTGAGATTTGAATGATCATTTTTCACAATTCTGATAAGAACTCTTGGATTAAGCAGTGAGATGGAAAAACTATCATTTTAACAGTGCAGATTACATACGAAATTCACTAGAAAATATTATATCTTCCAATTGTTTATTACATGTTTTCTGAATTTTTGTGTGTTATATTAATCTTTTTAATTAACAAACCTATAGTTATGGAGAATATAGAAAGAGGGCTATATGTTAGGATTGGAGAATGTGAGCTGATTTTGGATAATTACTGTTTTGATCAGCGAATGACCAATAATGTTCGATATAATCATTAAAAAGAAAGGAAATGAAAATTTTTACTTGTACAGTATGAAAAATATTGTATAACAATTTGAAATCAATCAGCGTCACGTCGGATATTCAATGTACTCTTTATTTGCCTACAATATTTGACCACATTTTGAACATGTCATCCTTAGGAGATGGCCCTCTTTCTATGTACGTATTATTTTGAATATAGCCATCCACAAACCTCCATCTCTCCCACAAGACAATCAATATAGTTTCAGTGGAGAAAAAACTTTGTAGAACTCATTTTAAATAAATATGTTCTATTAGATGAGGTTCTTTTTATGAGAAATAATAAGAAACACAAAGTTTCAACAGCAAAAAAAATGTGTAATGAATGAAGAATTTGTGATGACATCTAAAATATAGGAATATATTAACTTGATAAGTTCATATTAACTCCTAGGATCGAAAATAGTGTAGATCTACTTGTGGTTTGGCTTATAATTCAAGTGTCCAAAAATACAAGTCTAAATTGGGTAATTGTCAACTCTTAGTGGTTCTAGGTCAATCTGGCTCTGATCTTTTTGGCTTGGCGCATAACTGAACCATCCACAGATGCGCTGATGAAACAGTAAATCTGTAAACCAAAATAACTAGAATTTATAAATAAATGATTGGTAACCACGATCGTTAAAACTCATAATCAGTATACAAATTCAAATTATTGATGATTTTTTTTATCTATGTATATAGCTTCTCTTATCAGCCTCTTGAACCAATGATTCTTTTTTACAAGAATCTTTGTACTTTTGGAGTCGAAACCATGTTATTCTTGAATTGTTAGCATTTCAGCCTTTGGCTGCTAATGCCTCGGCACATTGTGGCTTACATGTGTTCACAGTTTATATTTTGTTCAATAAGCTAATATCCTCTAGGAATTTTATTGAATTTGTTATTGTTCGTCCCAATTTCCTTTTAATTTTGTTTTTATTATTTTTTTGAGGTCTTCAGCTATTACTGGTACATCTTTGATTTCTTCCGTTGTTGCTTCTTTCGCTGCTTGGTCCGTTTTTTCATTGCCAGATATTCCTACTTGTAATGGTACCCATATTATGAAGATTACTTTGTTTTGTGTACTTATTGCATCGCCGCAGACTTTTCTGGGCTTCAATCTCGTTTCTACAGTGCTCTTAGTTTGTCAATATATACTTTGCCATATGGACAAGGAATCTTGATGTAGGATTGAAAACTCATATAAATATTGATTTGTATTGGTCGGTTTCCTATATATTGAGTGGTTGTTTCTTAAGGAAAACATTTAGAAAAGGAAGACAGCTATTTTCTTCAACCTCAATACTGAGTTTGATGTTGCTGTGTTGCATATTTAGATGATTCACTTCATCTCTACCGTGAGGCTAAAGCGCTAAAATATCGTCAACATGCCGTAACTAAACAGTGAGTTCCTTCATAGCTATGCAGTCACTTATTAGCAATCAATAGTTACCTCTGCAAGGAATTATTTGTTTGTAATCACAGGTAGCTCCAGTCTAGCTTCTTCAGCCTTACCTCATTGAAAAGTCCTTTAGATGAAGAGCTCAAGGTCATCGAGATTGTCATCTGGAAGGGATGATTACTGGATACAATTTCTTGGGCACCAGCTGATCAAAAATTAAAACTAAGCCCAAGTTGACTTGATAGACTCACGGGAATGGACGATACTGGATCTTAGCAATACTAAATAAAACTCTAAGAACTGTTTCACTATGAGATATATTCGCAGTGAAGAGAAATGAACAATATAATGTTAATATGAATGGAGTTGTACAATCGAACTATAGAAAGAAAACTATAAAAAGTTATTGTTTGAGGTGCTGTGCGGCTTTCAGCTATGTAGAAAATGCGTTGCAAGAATAATCCGAAAACTCCGTAGAGAAAGCCAAATATAGGCTAATTTGTCCAGCGTTAAACACAAACCCAGAACTCCTGGTAAAATGGGTAAAGACTCAACAAAACGTGAAACAAACTGTAAGACCTCTGATCACAATCAAATTTTGTATATCATGATCTCCAGTCAACAAGCCTATCCTGATGTACATGGCAATATGTCATTTTCGACCTAATCAGCACTTAAACAGGTCTGCCAGATAAAATATCCCCAAACTTTAATGAAATTAAGCCTCTAGACAATCCGATGATCACAAAACTATCAAATTGAAGTGAATTTTGTCTGGTTGATAAATGACGGAGTATTTATGCTTTCGATTTTTTTTCGACAGTTTGTTGCAAAAAAATTAAGTCTGTTTATTTTTTGGCCTTTTCATTGCTTATTTATAACTCACTGATTGCGGTGTGGAATGAAACCCAAGTTATCATTCTTATTTGTTTGTTCCAATAAATAAGAGGTCTTGATTTTTTTATTGACTATTCTATATTCGATTGAGATCAAGGTTTCGTTTTTCTATGACTTTGTGGTTTCAAGCTATCATTCTGTATCATCCCTTAAACCTGTCCTGGTCTAGCAACGCCGGCGGTGATGTGGCAGTGGTTGGAACTAAGGCTAAGGTTTTAATCCCCTATTCATATGCAAATACATTTTATTGCTAGTTCTGACTTTATTACGATGGGTGGGTAAGCGATGTGTGCTATATATGCTAATCTTTCATCCATGCGCTGCGGTTAGTTAGCGGTGTGTCTTTCCCACCTAGCAAACCAAGCTATGACAGCGCTTTGCTTGCCCACAACCAGAAGCTATTTCAATATCAAGCAAAATGGAAATTTTAGAGAGATTCTACAGATTGTACAGCATGAAGATGTTAATGCGACAATTGCTCGACTATAAAGAGTTTCACTACCCTGAGGTATATTAGAGCGTAACAAATGTCGGATGTTGCATGGTTTTTCGATATTGTAACTATGAAAAAAACTCAATTCAAGATCGTAGTACCTCGACGCACAACAAACGCATCCAATCCACGTTTCAGGCGATAGTAATGCATCCCTAGCGAAGTATCAGGCTTCGCCACAAAGCCAAAGCGAAGCCATTACGTGGATCCCGTTGAGTGCGAAGCGTTAAGACGCTATTGTATTGTTTGTGTGACCGAACCCACTGCACCTTGTTTCATGAAATTTAGGTTTTCATTACAGAGAGCCGTGTGCACTGAAACAAAAGAAGCTTTAGTTATTTGCGACGCTGACTACCCGACCAAAGCGATAGCTTTGTTCAAGAAGATTTCCGTTTAACGAAATGTTACTATTGTCATCTTTGTTCAGTTGTTTTGTTCTTTGCTGGTCAAAGGTATTATTGAGTTGAACAGAGAATCAAATAAAACGTGGCAAGTCCCACACTTGAAGCAGGTATCAATATTTGGGTTTAATTGCTATTTGCAGTCAACGATGACATTGGTGCAGTCCACGCGAGCAGAAATGACAGGAAAACTCATATACTCTCAATTTAAAGAGTTCTTCACGACTTAAGTATGTATTAATCATGAGTTATATTACTAATAAATTTTACTAGAGGACTACTGTAAATAGCTGTACAGTTCACAGTTTATTTTCTCACCCCTTTTAACTTACATGAACTGATAATTCACCCTAACCCTCGTTGACCATTTGTGATTGTTATGTTTTAAATGTTGGTAATACTGCATTCGTGCGGGAGCCCCCTGTATCTTGTTATTGAAATGAATGGTGGAACATTTTCCTACCCGTGGTAAACTGCTAACATGTGTTTATATAGCAGGTAATTGTTTTTAAGTACCTGAATTATTGTTTTTCACCCCTTTACGGGTAGCTTACTTAGGAAGTATTAAGGTATGATTTGTGTCGATTTCGAAAAACAGTTATTAGGATTCGTAAATTATTCCCTTCAAATCCTCAAGATATGAGTACTTGGCGATAAAATTTGCAATCGTCATTATAAAGCTCCAAGACATAATTACACCGTTGGAACAATAAATACTCTCCAATACAAGAGAGTTCAATAGAATCTAATCTCGTCATAAATAACTACAAATGCTCAGAAAAGAACAGCAAATAATAATTCGGCAAATCGCAGTCCCATCGAAGCGGGCGATGCACAATACACAACGACAAGAACAATGAACAAGCATAACCACAGCAAAATCAGACAGCAGAAAGACCCTCCCCTTAGATTCAACTGTCTCCTCATCCCAAAACGAAACAAAGCAATGTCGGTAATATCTGACGTAAATGTACCACGGAAGATTTGATTTGAGGAAACTACAGTCAGTTTAAGTTCGGATGAGGTTTTTATCTTTCACGAGATGCAGAATGAACAACGGAGATAGAGGATGTAGTGTGAGTGAAATAGAGAGAGAAGAAAATCAAAATGCTTACATGACTTTTCGATAGAATTGCAGACTTCAATTGAATGCTTTTCATTCCGCATTTCGACATAAAAGAGATGGATTGAGACATAGAAATGGGCGTAGCGACAAGCAGTCATGTACAGGTGTCTACGGAAGACGTACATTGTTACTGAATTTGAATACATCGCTGAATCTAGCATATAAACTATGTATTACATATTGTAATTCAGGAATTTTCACAAGCAAGATACTCTTGCAAAAACTAATCCATAAGAAGAATCTATCTGGAAAAGAATCGACTTTGAATCATAGCTACTTATCCAAGTATTGTATTCTCAAATTGCGGAGAACATTCAAGATTTGCGAGAACAATGAACGAAAAGTCAGCATTTCGCCAAAAACCTTATTCGAGAACAACCTGACCACTAATCACAATTTGTTTTGTAGCCATCGTACAGATCCTTACGACTTTAAACTACTCCAAATTAGAAATTACTACGGAAGAAGAAATATTTGAAGACCCAGAGGAGATCAAAATATGCGGCGAAGCAGAAATTAACAATTACTTGAAGTTGATAAAGTATTTCAGAATGTTGAGGGATTGCTGGAACAAAGTTGTAACTTCTAAAGAGATGTACCTTCAAGAAGACAATTTTTCCATTCACTATTCACTTTACTTCCTACTGTAACTCAAAGTCTAAGACGATTACATGACCCATTGAAAAAAATGCTTATCTATCATAATTTGAAATTGCCGATGTAATATGAACTTTCCCAATTACATCAAGTGCCATACTGCTCCTCATGACTTTGAGCTGTACTCTAAATCGAAAAGCTATTGGCAATTAAGGGGTACTTTCGGGGAAAATAAGGCTGCGACTTCGAAATGCATATACTTTCAAGGAGATGAAGTTGACATCAACCAAAGTTAGCTCTTCCTCCTAAAGAAGCTCAAATTTTGAAGCAATTCGGTAACGCACCACAATTCGAGATTTCTGATGTAATACATCAACTACCATACACGGCCCCATGATCATCTATTCTCTAAATTGTAACACACTCGTATACGGTAGAGATTTGAAGATCCAGAATAGATAAAACAATGCGACGAAGCAGCAATTATCAATAGCGTAAAAGTAAATATAAGGAGTGTCTCTGAAATAAGAATGATTCCTGGAACAATATTATAATTTCCAATGAGATTGTACTTTCAAAAACATAACGTCTATATTGATCAAGACTAGTTTCACCTTCTACTACAGCTTAAAATTAGAAGCGATTACGAGATGCAATTACAAAGAAACGGTCTATCAACCATAATTTGATATTTCTGATGTCTTGCGGAATCTTCCATCTACGTCAACTTTTAAGTATCCCCTGAATACACACTTATAAGCGGTAGAGATTTGAAGATATCAGGAGACGAAACAGCAGTTAGTAATCGAAAAAGTGAATAAGAGGAGTGTTTCTGAGATTAGAATTATTCCTGGAAGATCTCATAAGAGAATTTAGCTTTGAGAAGAGAACGTCGATGTTGATTCAGATTAATTTCACTTGCTACTGCAAGTCAAAATCTGAAGCGATTATAGAATGCAATAAGAAAGAAACGACTTCATGATCCGTCTGAGCCTCTTTTCCTCATTTCTTCATTGATTCCCTCGGTCCAACTCCTCCTCGACCTTCCACGCCTCCGTCTTCCTTATGGTTACCGTTTTAATATCTGTTTGGGTATTGTTTCATCTGGCATCCTCAATTTCTCTGATTCGTTCATTCCGTATCTTTTCTTTCCGTGATTTTTCCGCTGCCCTTCTTTGGTATTTCTGTAGCATTTAGCATTTGTTCTGTTCATTTCTTAATGGGCCATACTTCACTTCCGTCTGTCATAATATTTTTAACAACCGTGTTGTATATTCTAATCCCACTTTCTCTTGTTATTTGTTCTACAGTATTCCGTTAAGCAATGCTATTGCTTTTCTTGCTTGTGTATTACTGTCTTTTATCGCTTGATCCAAGTCTCCATCATTCGTAATTTTCATCCGCAAGTACATACTTATACTCCGTGCATTGATCTATCTACTCGTTACTTTCCAGTATTGGGTCTGTTTGCTTGTCCCCAATGCACATTCATTCGGTTTTCTTCATATTTACTTCTAGTCCAAATTTAGTGTATTTTTATATAAGTTCTCTAGTCTTATGATTTATATCGTCGTAATTTTGTACCAGCACTATTTGGTCATCGGCGAAGCATAATGTGTGTACTGTATTGTCTCTAATTGGTATTCCTATATATTTGCACTTTTCTCCCAATTTTTCAACGTAGATAGATCTTTAATAATGTAGGCGATAAGCAGCACCCTTATTTAGGACCTTTAGTTACCTTAAACCTTGTTGTTAGCTCTACCTTTATCTATATTTTTGTTATTTCAGCTATGTATAGTGGCTTTATGACTTTTATAATTTCTGTCTTGATATTTGTTTGTTCTAATATATTCCATAAATCTACATAATAATAGGTTGATCACTTGATTATATGCTGTTTTTTTACGTATCATCTGGGCCACGGAGAATAGATGGTCTATTGTGGTACTGCCAGCAGGTTTAAGAAACCTGCTAATACAGTTGATGACCGATAATCCTCTATAATTTTTGCAGCTCCCTTTGTCCCTTTTTCTATATTTAATGGACATGTATGATGTCTTCTATTCATCTGATACCTTTGGTTCATTTATACAGCTTTGGAAAAATGTTCTCAGATGTCTGAATGACAAATCAGTTCCGTCATCCATAAGTTCTTCCAGGATATATTCTGAGCCGTTTGCTTTTTGGTTTTTTAGCTTTTTGCATACTTTTCTCACTTCTTCGGTGTTTATTGTTATTGGAGATCATTTTTATTTTCCTCATTAAATTCTTCTCTGTTTCCTGTTAGAAGATCTTCAAAACTCTTTTCTTATTCCTGTGATGTAATTGGTGATATGATATATTTATTAATTTTCTACCTCTTACTTTCAAGGAGTCTCCAGCTTCCAAAGCTTCTTGTTCCTCCCAAACACATGTTTATTTCTGAACAGTCTCTGTCCCAAGACTCATTTTTTTTTTACATATATTTCTTCTTACTTTCACTTGTGCCTGTCTGTAACTTATCTTGTCTGTGTCGCTTTTACTGTCTAGATATTTCAGATATTGATTTTGCCTTTTATATCTTCTTCTATAGATTCATCCCACCAGTATGGCTTCGATTTTTTATCTGTTTTCGTATACAATCCTAAGGTTTCTTTTGCTGCCGACTGTATACAACTTTTTATGTTATCATAGTGTTTATCTATATCATTCAAATCTCTATCGTTCTGGTCTATGTTTTCTAGCTTTTCATCTAAGATTTTCTTGCATAATTCCTTTACACTTTCTTGTTCTAGACTTTGTAGGTTATATTTCTTCTTTTCTATTATTTCAGTTTCTCATGTAATTGATCATTTGTCAATATTTTATTGTCTAAATCAGGGGTCGGCAAACTGCGGCCCTTTGCAACTTTTTGTGCGGCCCGCCAAAGCACCAATATTTATTTTCAATAATATTCATATGATATAAAAGCACTATTCAAGTTACATTTTACATCTTAATGTGCGGCCCGCATGAAATTTTTTATTGTGAAAATGGCCCGCCATCTGAAAAAGGTTGCCGACCCCTGGTCTAAATGGTAGTAGTATTTATGCTTGCAGTATTCATTACTACATAATCAATAATTGATTTTACTCCTCCTGTTGTTTATATAACGTATATCTATGTATATTTTTATGTTGGAAAAAGCCATTTTGAATTTTCTGGTTATTTTTTTCACATTTATTAGTTATTTCCCATTTTTGTCTTATCGACGACAATTTGAAATTTCCGGTTATACGATATCATCCAACTACGTCTACTGTCATATATAACCCTATACCTTTGGAACACACTCTGAGATCTAAAAACACAGAGAAGATGAAAAAATGAGACGAAACATAAGTTAGTAATTGTACGTAGCAAATATAAGGAGTCTATCCTCAAAAAAAAAATATTGCCAAGATTATTTCACTCATGTCAATTATACTGCCAAATTTTGCACAGTTACAATGACAATTATAATAATAAATTCCTTGCCAACGGGAATTTACCTCGATAAATTCCCGTTACCTCGGTAAATTCCCGTTGGCAAGCGATTTATCGCGATGAATTACCTTTGTCATGGAGAAACAATACTCAGTTCTAATATGAACAAACAATCAGTTCTCGGAAATGTCAAAATTCAATCGTTTTGGAAATGCATTTTTCGCCGAAAGTAATGAAATTGAAAACAAGAAGTCCAAAAATACAAGAGTATATGGAGACAATTTAGTGCATTCTCCAATAAAAAAGGTTAGTTGTTGCAACTAAGATTATTTAATAGGTACTTATAGTAGCAATTTCATTCGAGAAATATTCTCTACAAATACCACTCGCGACTTTAACTTCATCATAAATTTTTTTTCAAACTTTGATTACCTTCAAGCAACATCCTTCGAGTCATCTGCTCAGATGAAATCCCTCGAGCTACGCTCTCGTGATTTAATCGGACAGATGACTCTCACGATGTTGCTAGGTAATCAAAGTTTTCAAGAAAAATTTATTGATAAAATTACAGTCCCTTGTGATATTATATACGATTATTTCACTCATGTCAAATATATTGACAAATTTTACATAGTTACAATGACAATTACAGTAATAAATTTATCGCGATATACGTCAATGGAAATGTCAAAATTTAATCGTTTTGGAAATGAATTTTTCGCCGAAAGTAATGAAATTAAAAATAAGAAGTCTAAAATACAAGAGTATATGGAGACAAATGCATTCTGCAATAAAAAAAGATTAATAGTTGCAACTAACATCATTTAATAGGTACTTGTAGTAGAATTTCATTTATAAATAAATTTATCTTTCAAACATTGATTACCTTTAAACAACATCCTTCGAGTTATCTGCTCAAATGAAATCCCTCGAGCTACGCTCTCGAGATTTAATCGAACAGATGACTCTCACGATGTTTCTAGGTAATTAATGTTTTCAAGAAAAATTTATTGATAAAATTACAGTCTCTTGTGATATTATATACGAAAAAAGTTCAGATCTTCAAAGGAATGTGAATTTAATCAACATTACAGCTTGAACTCTGAAGTAGTTACGGAACGCATCGAAAATGGAACGACCTACTCATCGTAATTCAGGGGTTTTTCATGGAATACGGGATCTTTCAACAATATTAGCTGCCGTACGAATTCTCATAATTCTGAACTATTCCATGAATCTAAAATTACCATGGAAGGAAATAGGTTTGAAGACTCCGAAGAGATAAAAAGAATGTGATGAAGCAGTTAATGACAATAGTGCGAAATTAATATGAAGAGTTCTTCAGAAAGTAGTACGATTGCTGGAAGACCCTTAAAACTTTCAGAAAGATGTATCTCCAAGAAGATGAGATCGACAGTGATCTGAATCAGTTCTATCTCTTATTAAAGTTTGAACTCCAAAGCGGCTATGGAACGTAATGGACAGAGACCGATCCATTTGGGACTTTTGGTTGAGTTTAGATACATCAGCTACCGTACGGATGTTCATAAGCCAGGACTATTCCTTGGAAAAAATAGAAGAGAAAATATTTCGAGATCCCGATGAGAAAAGAAGAAAGTGACGAAGCAGTTGTTGACAATAGCGCGATGTTAATATGAAGAGTGCTTCTGAATGCAGTATAATTGCTGGAAGGCAGTTGTGACTTCCGAAGACGTTGATCTACACTAGTTTCATCTTCTACTACAGCTCAAAATCTAAAGTGGTTATGGAACACATTGAAAATGAAGCGACCTATTTATTATAATTAAAGATTTTGTGGAATACAGGATCTTTTAACTAAATGAGCTGTAGTACGGATTCTCATAATTCTGGACTATTTCCTGAATCGAAAAATACTGTGGGAGGAATGAGATTTGAAAACCCTGAGAATAAATGTGACGAAGCAGTTGTTGGCAACCATTCGAAGTGAATATAAGGAGTGATTCCAAAAGTAGTATGATCGCTGGAAGATAATTGTAACTTCCAGAAGGATGTTTGTTCAAGAAAATAGCATCGACATCAATCTCCTACTACAACCTGAAATCTAAAGTGGTTACGGAACACAATGAAAAGAAAACGATTCATTCATCATAATTTGGGCCTTTTTGTAAAATACGAGATTTTTCAACTACATTTGCTGCTATATGTAATTATTACACTATTCCTTAAATGAAAAAGTACTCTGGAAAGACTCCAACAAAGTAAGAAGAATATGATGAAACAATACTACAAAGTGAATATAAAGAATGCTTCCGAAAGTAGTACGATTGCTGGAAGACAGTTGTGACTTTCAAAGAAATGCACTTCTTAGGAAACAACGTTAACATCGACTAAAATCATCTTCACTTCTTACTACGAGATCAGTCTGGTGGATACACAGCTACAAAATTCAACAAAAGATATCCACAGTTTGAAGGTGAACTTCATAAGTTGTCTTCACTGAGCGGCATAACGTATTAGCATCTCTAACTCGTCCATACCGCATTTGGCAATAGAAGCGATTACATTCTTGGTGAAGTGTGGATCTTTCGACTATATTAGCTGACATAAAGATCCTTGCTATTCGAAGTTATTCCTTAAAAGATTTGTAGGTCCCGAGGAAGTAAAACAGTGTGACGAAGCCACTGTCAGTAATAGAGCAAAGTTAATAATTTAGTGTTTCCCAAAGTAGAAGGACTTCTGGAAAAAGGTCGTGATTCTCATAGGGTTGTACCTTCAAGGTAACAACATCAATAACAACCAAAATTAATTCTATCTAGTACTATAGCCTGGAATTTGGAGCATCACAATTTAGGATTTCTGGTAAAATATGGGATACATAAGCTGTCATTCAGCTTCCCACTACTTTCAGCTATTTCCAAATCAAAATATTCTGTAGGAGGAGCACAAAAACTCCGAGAAACGTAAAACAAATGTGTCGAAGTAACTATTAGCAGCAGTGTTAAGGGATTATAAGGAGTGTTTCTGAAAGTAGAAGGATTGCTGGAAAAAGGTCGTGGTGTACTTTCAAGAAGACAACATCGTCAATGACCAAAATCAGCTGTAAATTCTTGTACAGCTTGAAGCATTTACGTAATGCAGTGAGAGGAAAACGACATATTGTGGAAATTCAGGGTTTCTGTTGGAATACAATATTTTTCGAGTACAAAACTGTCATAAAGCTTTCTACGACTACGAGAGGTGCTTCAAAAATAGAAATGTTGGAAGAAAGCTGTGAATATTCAAGGATTGCACGTTCAACATTAAAGAATTGCTAAATGGAGGTAACGTCGACAATAACCAAAATCAACTATAACTCCTACGACAGCTTGAGAAAAAAATGGCATACTCATCGCAATTTAGGATTCCTGCAAGAAAACAGTATCTTCCAAGTACGCTAGCTGCCATTCAGCTTTCTAAGACTGTAAGAAGAGTTTGCGACAGTAGAAAGAAAGTTGCGACTTCTTAAGAGTTGTACATTCAAAGAAATATCTTCAATATTGATATGAGTTAATTTTGGCTTCTATCATAGCTTGAAGTCTGAAGCAATTACATAGTTCAGTGGGGGGCATATTCATCACAATTCGGGATTTCTACTAGCATACAGATCCTTTCAAGTGCATCAGTTGTCATACGACAAGAAGTGCTTCCAAAAGAAGAAGGACTGCTGAAAGAAAAATATGACTATCAAAGAATTGTACGTTCGAAGAAATACAAGATTACAAGAAGTGCTTCCGAAAGTGAGACTGCTGGAAGAGAGTTATGACTATCAAAGGATTGTACGTTCGAAGGATTATAAGTCTACAAGAGTGCAAAAGTGCTTCCGAAAATAGAAGGACAGTTGAAAGAAAGTTGCAACTTCTTGAGGATTGCACATTCAGAGAGATATCTTCAACATCGAAGGATTGCTGAAAGGAGGTCGTAATGTACCTCCAAGAAGGCAACGTGGATAATGACCACAATCAACTGTAAATCCTACGACAGCTTGAAGTCTAAAGAAAATGGTATATTCATCGCAATTCGGGATTCCTGCTGAAAAACAGTATCTTCCAAGTACGCCAGCTGCCATATTGATTTCTGGACTGTAAGAATGTTTCTTAAAGTAGACGGATTGCTAAATGAAAGTTGCGACTTCTTAATGGTTGTACGTTTAAAGAAATATCTTCAGCGATATAAATTTATTTTGGCTTCTACTCTTGAAGTAGCTTAAAAAGAAAGGGGCATATTAATCACAACTTGGAATTTCTGATGACATACAGTTCTTTTCAGGTTCATAAGTTGTCATACAACAAAAAATGATTCTGAGAGTAGAAGGACTGCTGGAAGGAAGCTGCAACTACCTAAGTGTTGTACGTTCTAAGAGATATCTTCAACATTCAACATACGACAAGATGTGCTGTCGAAAGTAGGACTGCTGAAAGAAAATTATGTCTGTACATTCAAAGAAATACAAGATTATAAAAAGTGCTACCAAAAGTAGAAGGGCTGCTAAAAGAGAGTAATGACTTCCAAAGGGTTGCACATTTAAAGAGATAACTTCAACATTGATATAAATCAACTTTGCCTGCTACTACAGCTTTAATTATGAAGGAATTGGATGACGCAAAAAAAAGTAGACAACCTATTCAACCCAATTTGAGATTCCTGTTGGAATATGGAATCCTTCAGCTATGCTAACTACTGTTCAGCTTCTTTTGGTCTTCGAGATGCACCATGATGAAAAAAGACTTGAGAAACGCGACGAAGCAGCATGTGACAATAATAGAGTAAAGTGGATGTAAGGAGTGTTCGTGAAAGCGGAAGGATTGTCGAGAGAATATTGTGACTTCCAAAGGGATGTACTTCTAAGAAGACAACGTAAGCATCGGCCAAAATAATCTTTACTACTTACAACAATCTGAAATTTCCAGTAATTACATTATTGAGAATGTAACGATCTATTCATCACAGTGTGATATTTCTGATAAAAAATGTGATTCTCCAGTCACGTCTGCTGCCATGTAGCTACCTTTAACTTTAGGTTATATTTCAAATCAAGAAATAATTGGCTCGTTTTTCAACATCTGATAATAGGCACTTTCACACGATCACTAAATCATTTTTTGGAGAGCCTGTACGTGAAGTTTTCATGTTAAATTTCATGCAAGTCGAATAAAAAATGGTAGCTAAACTCTTAATGTGTTTGTTTGATCTGTTGATGGAGGCCTCAACCTACATTATTATAAAGTTTAAATCTCTATAAGTCTTTTACGGTTGGTGGCAGCAGCTTAGATCTTTACGAGATTAAGAGAAGCAGCTTTTTCGTCTATACTTCTATTCCGCACAAAGTTACGTCGGAATACATTATGCATACAGTTAGTGCTATAATTTGTTCTCGCGTTGAGACGTAGCATTATTAAAATGACTACTTGAAATTTTAAAATGATATATTTGCCACGTTCAGGAGAATTCAGAATGAATAACTCGGTTTTTTATTCTTACTTCACTTCAAACTTTTGTTTTGTTCATTTATTTATTTCACAGTTGAATTTATTCGCTCGAGCAGCACAAACTTTGATAATTTATAGTTTTTCTCAGCAAAAGTCGGAAATATGAACAAGTACACTATAAAGTTATAAAAAGAAATATTTTTGTGTGTTTCCATAGTTCACATCGTGAAATTATAAACTTTTAATGATAATATTATATATAAATGGGGTTGACATAATTACACTAATTGAAAATTAATAAATTTTATTGAATTGATGCGTCAGCTGCTCAAACATAGTCCACGCTAAAATAGAATAAAAGAAATTCATTCTTTATTAAACACTGAAAATTAACTCATTCATCACCTGACAAAAACATTTTTTTCCATTCCCCAAATGTAATATTTGAGCCAGCACGCGAAACTTTGCTCCATAAATCAGAGTATTTATGATATAAAAATTTACTTTTGAATATATGGCCAGGGCAGTTATTTATGAGTCGATGTAACTCATATGGCGTCCGATAGGGCGGCGCTCGTGTTGCAGTACTTCCCTCGGCGCCACCGATGGCCAGCGCCATCGCGGGTCATCAAGGGTTCAAGGTTAAATGCGACAATCAGAGATTGGATGCTGTACTCAATTACGAGCCACAGATTGCACTGACAAATGTGAAAAATATATTCATTTTCTCTGGAACATGTGCTGTTGTTTCTATGTTTTAAATTGGGGCCATTTTTCAGGCGGAATGTTTATTTATAAACAAAGCTAACTAGCAAGGCTTCATTAATACATTATTTTCCATTTATTTATTCGTCCTAGCAACTCGTTGCCAATAAGACTAAGAGGTATGTCATTATTGACCAAGCGATAAGTGATTTCTAAGTGATTTTAAAATTTATTAACTGCTGTTGTGGTTATTTTCCTCATGTTTTCTCTTCAGATCTGGAAACTAGAAGCTTGGAAAATTGTCAGTACTGAAAAAAATATTCAAGGTTTACAGGCAAGTCTGGCAAAAAACAAAAAAACAAAAGCCAGGCGTGTTCTCGTGACCTGGAAGTCTTCAGCGTATTCCAAAACATCTTAATCTATTTCTGTGCAAGATTCAACTGTTGCAAAATTCAAAGATATCCAGTAAATGATTCGTTCAAAGAACATCTTTACTAATATCTTTGATTGATTCTGTAAGGATAGACGAAAGAAGATTTTGCAGCATATTTTTAATAACCAATTACAGACAAGGCACTTCCATCCTTATTTTTGATCGATGATGCTATTAGTGTAACCCCACATAAAAATGCACATTTCTTGGAATGAACTTGACTTTCGCATATGACTTTTGCAAATCGTTTCCTCAAATTAACTTATTTACAAATCCATTTTTTTTCCTACAAAAGAATTCTGGAATCGTTGCTGATAATCTTCAGGTCTTAAAATTGATTGTTGTCTACGGGGCTATTTATAAGCTTTGAATTACGCTCCTTGCAGGAACTTCTATCCTGTAGGCATTGTGGTGTGTTAGATATTAATTCCTACAGGCACCATCAGTAAAATGGGATGCTTGCCCATATCCGCCCTAAGATTATTTGCTCAAAAATCATGTCCGCTAATGTCACTGGTTTGTTGTGCAAAACTAGAAGGAAAGAATTTTCAGTTTGTATTGTTAACTAGCTATAATCATTTTAGAAGAAATAAAGTATGATGCTTTCAGCTATAACCGTACACTAAAATATGTATTTTATAGAATGAAGTGTTTTGTGAATAATTCTTGGATTTCTATTTCCTTGTACTCTACAGCAGGGGTCGGCAACCTGCGGCCCTTTGCAACTTTTTGTGCGGCCCACCAAAGCACCAATATTTATTTTTAATAATATTTGTCAAAGCGGGACATCCCTTGCCAAATTATGTGAAAAAAAAAATTGACGTGACCTCTAGGCAGTATTTTTGTAATTTTTGACTGAAAAAATAAATTTCATAATATCGTATCTGCGAGTGTACAAAATGATTGTGAATTAATTCATCCTGAAATTATCATTCCGTCTGTTTTCGAAAACGGGACTTTTATGTCTTCGCTGGGGACAGCGGGACGGACAGCCTGTAAGCGGGACGTATCATCACGTTACTCAGGAAGTATTTTCTTCTCGTCAAAGTTGTTGAATTTGAAAAGAGTACTGAAGATGTTGCTGGTAATCGGAGCTGTAACAAGACTGTGTAGTTTAAACAGACTCAAAAAATCAGCCCACATGTTTTGGAATATTTTCGTTAATTTTATTCAATTGAGTTAAATCTATACCATTTTTTATAATAATTTTTAACTTTAAATATAATTAAGAAAGTGGGATTTTCTGTTTTTGTTACCAAAAATTGACCATTGGGAAACCTGTTCTAAAATATCTCGACTTCTAATGGTCGAATCAACTTGAATGAATTCATCAAAATGGCCAAATAATCAAAATTTATAGCTCAAAAAAATCTCACGTAAACATCACGTGATTTACTTGTACATCATAGAAGATATTCTTTCTTATAATGATACCATAATCAAACACATAATCCCATCGTTCCACGGTCAATCATTTTGGATTTATCCGAAAAATTCTAATAATCTGTCAAGTAAAGTGCACTTTCGGCTCTTGCTATGAAAACAGATTATTATTCTCATACTACATCATTCCCAAATACTGATTTCTAAGATTCTAGGGCAAAAGTTCTGAATTTATGCGCGAAATGAATTAAAAAATCTGACGTGGATATCAAGAGACTTACTTGTACATCATTGAATGTATTTCTTGCATATACATTAATCACACACAAAATTCCGTCGTTCCACGGCTAATCATTTTGAATTTATCTAAAAAATTCTAAAAATTTGTCAAGTAAACTGAGTTTTCGGCTCACTCGATTGCTATGAAAACAGATGATCATTGCTATGGGAATAGTAGGCAATCATTCAAATGTAACAGCAGGCTGAAATACCAAATTTCAATACTCTATGGCCGATCGTTTCGAATTTATGTGAAAATTTTGAAAAAATTGTCAAGTAAAGTGTGCTTTTGGTTCAGTCGATTTAAATGAAAATAAAATGAGGACATCTAGATGGTATAGTTGTCCTGAATATTGAATTTCAACATTATATATACAACCGTTTTGGATCCACGCGAAAAATTCAAAAATTGTTACAAATAAAGTAGGTACACTTACATTACTGACGATTGCAACCATAATGCGAGGAGCATAGCTAGACCTTAGACTAGTTTTAAATACAAAATTTCAACATTATACGTACGATGAGATTTGAGATTTGCGAGTTATATTCGCGAGTAAAATTATCGATGGCGGCGCTGATTTCAGCCAAAATGTCGAATGTAAGTCGTACCGCCATTTTTAGACAGTTTCCCAGATTGTCATATTTTGTTATTATAATATATATATATATATATATATATATATATATATATATATATATATATATATATATATATATATATATATATATATATATAAATATATATGTATATATTATATCTTGGAAAAGTCTTTAAATATTTGAGTTCACGCTATTCACTTTTCTCAAAGGAAAACTTATGTAAAACTCAAAAAAATTGAATAAATGGTGAAAGAGTGAGGAAATTTATAGGTAGTAAATAGAATAGCGCAAAAGAGGTTGAAATGAGACTGATCTAAATAGGAAATCAGTCTCTAAAAAGACTGATTTTGATTAATACACATATACTGAAATAGTAAATGAAACGTGAAATAGGAAAAATATTATAAAAGCTCACTGTTTACAAATAACAAACGATTAAGATAACATTAGCTCAAATGGTGTTTCAAGCTGAATACGACTTTGAGTAATTCTCGTTTTGCCACTAGATGGCTACGGCTTAATTTAATTCGCGAATACGAAAGTACACACATACATACATATCGACATCAAGCCGAAAATAGTCAAAATGGCATCAGAGATGTTCAAAACGGATATTTCCATCAAAATCTTGAAATGTAAATCTTGTCGGTTCCACAATACTTCCTTTAATTAGATACAAGTAAGTAAGAATAAATCGAACTAAACTATCGAGAAATGTGCTGCCAATATTTGAAAAAAGTAGGACAAATCTCAAGACGATTCATAACCTATAATTGCTAGAAAATCAATTTTATTTGACAAGATAAATTCACTTTATTGGAGCACATTATTGTAGATGAATGTTTTTGTTCTGAATTGTAGATTTACTTCATTAGTACTTTCTGGTGGTGCAATCTGTTTTCTTACTCCATTTAAAAAATCTGATGTGGACATCACGTGACTTACTTGTACATTATTGGATATATATAATCAAACACAACATCTCATCATTCCACGGCTAGTCGGTTGCTATGGAAATAGTAGGTCTTATGCTAAAATATTCCTAAATACTGATTTCCAGGATTCTATTGCTAACAGTTCTGAATTTAAGCGCAAAATTTCAGGATCGTCAAGCATAGTGCATTTTCCACTTAGTCGATCTCATTGAAAATAGGATATGAGCATCTAGACAGTACTGTCATCTTGAATATTGTATTTTAATATCCTACGTTCAATCGTTTTGGATTTATGTGGAAAATTAGAAAATGTTCCGAGTAAACTGCACTCCCGGCTTAGCCGATCTCAATCATAATACAAGGTGTACAACTAGATGCTATAAAAGTGCCTAACACGTAATCTCAATATTCTGCGACTGATTATTTTAAATTTATGAGAAAAATTCGTAAAGTCTGTAGTATGAAGTGCACTTCCGGCTTAGTCGATTTGGACGAAAATAGGAGATGATCATTTGGATGCTACAGCAATTTGAAATACTGAATTTCAGTATCCTACGGCTAATCATTCTAGATTCATGCGGAAAATTCAAGAAAAGTATCAGGTAAAGTGCACTTCCAGTACAGACAATTGCAACTATAATGCGAGGTGCACATCAAGATCCTTGATCCTATACCAGTCTTTTATACAAAATTTCAGCATAATACGTTTGACGAATTCTGAGATTTGCGAGTTACGCACATACACACATACATACATACATACGTACCGATATAAAGCCAAAAATAGTCAAAATGAATTCAGGGATGCGGATATATCCATCAAAATCTCTATATGTCAATTTTGTCGGTTTCACAATATTTCCTTGTACTTTTAGACTGTCAGATAGTCGTAGATTTTAGTGCTTCATTTTGTTTTTCATGCCTTCAAGAGATTTGATAAGTATGTATATTTGGCACTGATCACTATATAACATTGGATTGGGTTTAGGCCGCTGGAATGCGGCCCCAATTGAGCGTCGCCATCTTGGCAAAAACTGAGGTTCTGTGTCAATTGGCAGTTCAGTATGGTGTTGGGACACAATTTTATACTGAATAAATTTTGTTTATTTATTTAAATGTAGATATATTAATACATAATATTGTTATTGTTTTATTTTATTTGAAAAACTCAACTGAAAAAGTTTGAAGATATAACTTATTCCTATTTTCAGTGAAGTATTACTTTTTACAGGTTTTATGGAGACCCAGAAGGATACATCAATTATTATGTTAAAGTTATCAAAAGATTTGATTTTAAATTTCAGATCAAATTGAAAATATCATGAATAATAAAATCATATTGTTGGGCAATCTTACAAAGTTATGATAACAAATTTGAGTAATATATCAAATTTAATATAAAATATCTTGCTCACAAAATTAATCGCTGGACTGCAAATTTGTGCTTACTTACGAACAATAAAATCTTGATTATTAAATGTATTATTATTCTCCTATCATGTGTAGTAGATATTTAAAATTATTAGTTTTGAATAGGCAATACTATCGCGGAAATGCGCTTCATTCATTCATATGGGTAAATTAATAGTTTTAAATTTTAGGTAACAAAAATCTATAAGACTATTGAACGGATTAAATAATACTGAACTACAATATAGTTAAAACACTGACACTAAAAAGTTCACAAATATTTTTAACTATTAATAAATATTTCAACTATTATAACAATTTTAAACTTTTGTTGACTAATAATGTATGTATTTTAATATATATTGAGAATAATTTCTTCATCTGACTTGCATTATACTTTGAATTTCATCGAGTGTCTTCTATAAGTGTATTGAATTTGCCGCCGAATAGTGACACAAAACCTCAGTTTTACTGTCAAGGCCGCCGTTCAACCGGGGCCGCTTTCAGATGCCAGAATACGGTCTAAACCCAATCCAGTGTTATATAGAGATCAGCGATATTTGGAGTTCAATAATGCTTAAATTAAAGCTGGACCGTGTGACCAACATAATAAAAATTAATTTTAAATTTGTATTAAAAAGCATGCTCTGATCCAATTTTGTTGCTTTTGTCATGCTTACGAAATGAAATTTTGGGGAAATATTTCGACATATAAAATGTAAGAAAATGAAAAATTGACAACAAATTTTCATTGCTCACTTTATCAATTTAATTAAACTGATTGTTTTATACGGCGAATTCGGAATGTCTTTTATACATATAATCTGCACTTCCGGCTTGGCCGATTGATACAAAAATAGTAAATAACTATTTTGATGCTACAACAAGTTCAAACACTAAATTTCAATATGCTATGGCTAATTGGAACCATAATGCGAGGTGCACAACTAGACTCTATACCAGTCTTAAATACAAAATTTCAACATTATACGTTTAACCAATTTTGAGATTTGCGAGTTACGCAGGAACGCACATATCTACCGATATCAAGCCGAAAATAGTCAAAATGGATTCAGGGATGCTAAAAACGGATATTTCCATCAAAATCTCGATAGATGAATTCTGTCGGTTCCACAATACTTACTTGAACTTTTTCTGTCTTTTCGAATCATTAATTCATCTGTGTTGCTCTTTTTTTTTGTCTTTTATTCTAAATATTAATGATCGCATAAATAAATATTCAACTGTAGATTTTCATAGCTTGTACTGTTCTTCATATATTAGATATTCTATGTACATATCTTTCTTTATCTTTTTCTTGAAATCTCATCTTTAGCAACACCAAAATCAATGTGTCATCAAATTCTTTGTAAACTTTGTCACTTCTGCCTAAGAGATTCTTCTACCGGTATTTTTTCTATCGTCTGGTTATTTTTTCTATAAATTATTGAAAACTACACGAGGCATTACTCTGTGCAGGCGCTGTTGGAGTAAAACTTCATCAATTAATCTTTGTTTGTGACGACTCGGTTGCAATATCCACATGAAATTTTCAGGATTTTATTACTAATGATTGACTCACTAAAACTGTTCAGCTAAATTGAATTTCGTTATAATTATTTATTAGTGAAATTGTACTATTGTACAACCAGTGGCGGATTTACACATTTTCCAAGAACAGGCTGTTAAATTTTTGCCGCCCTTACCTCAGTCAGTTTCTAGATTATTTTTACAATCCAACAATTTGGTTGAAATTGCACAAGAAATAAAGGAAAACTTTATCGGAAAGATGTTTTGCTGACTTTTTTTGCAAGTAATCGGTTGTGACAATTTGATAAATAAAACATGTATAAATAATACAAATTAGAATTAAATAACTCTTTTTGCTCTCAAAGATGGCTAAAGCGTAGCCGAAACTATAGAGTTACAAAGAAAAAACAACTATATAATTGGCTGAGCTGCCTCATTTCCTCTACATATATAATATATTAATATAACATTTATATCATCGTGAATTAATATATCAAAATTCATGATTAAAGAATTTTATCGTCTTTTATGAGGCATCAAAATGAGATTATCTACTATTTGTTTGTTTTAGAAGATGAGACGATGCAGCGCAATTTAATATTAAAATATCCGCGGTAATTTCAGCGAAAACATAATAAAATATTGAAGATGAAAGCAAGACATAAGCGGAACAAATTGAGAGCAATCTTGGCTTTGAAAGGATTGCGAGTTTAACAACCAATAACACGACTTTAACAACGTTGCTTAATATAATTAGTATCAGCATTGGCAGGACAGTAAAATTCGCTAACTACCTATTTACAAGAACAAAGAGCGAACAAAAATAGTTGAGCTACCACCTCCCATTCTCAAACTGAATCGATCGTTTGCAATGTTTGAAAAGTTCTATCGTGACCTGAAAAATCAGCAAACCTTCATACATCTAATTTAAACTTTTATTTGTTACAAATTGCATATTTTCCTTGGCACAATTTTATACAAAAGAACAGAAACACTTCAAAACATTGTAAAGAAATTCTACAATCTAATAAACGATAATCCGAAACTCGCCATAAAAAGTCCTTGTTCCAAAATCTAAATAATCGCATGTCCCCTCCGTAAAAACTTTAAATCAGAAAATACCCTAGAGCAAAACAAACTACAGAATATGATTTATTTTGGTGCACACATGAACGAAAAAGCAGAATGCAGGAGAAGAGAAATAAGAATACCTTCGGTACATCTCTTCACTACAGAATAAACCGCACTGCGTTTTGTTCCAATCAGAAATGCATCGTACGACAAAACAACATCGGAAAGCTCAAGCCTCAAGCTTTAAGCTCACTCCACATACTGCATGTTAAGACCCAATAAGTCACAAATCAAGTTTATTTGTTTTTTATTCAACTGTCTTGACAATTTAAAATACATTTCACGTGTTCCACAAATTGACAACAGTTCGAATTGTCGCCGGATTAATTTTGCTTCTTTTTGTTTTCGTGTTTCAAATATTGATTGAAACAAATGAGCTTCAGATAAAACAAGAGATTTCTTTCTTGAATATTCTAAAGATTGACGATGCTACGACTGAATATTTTAGGAAATAATTATAATAACAATCCCACTTGAGATTCATCATTCAAAGGAATAAAGACTTTTCGATTAACGAGGAGATTCTACGAATCATTGTCTCTTACACGGAAACAACAGGAACATTGAAAATATATTCGTTGTTGTACATAATTCCCTGAAAGATCAAGATGTTATATTTATTGATACAATTATGTTCCTGAAGTTGGCAACCTCTTTGAGATCGACATTGTTAGCTACAATCCTTCTATTTTAAGAAAGTAATCTCACAAATCACGATTAGATGCATTCTCCATCCTAACCAAAGATTGAATTGTTAGTTAACAATAACTTAAAATCGATGTTTCGTTGCAGGATAATCGTGGAAATGACGTGCACGGAAGATGCTTTCCTCGGCCCAGTGTTCTCCGCTTCACATAGTTTCTTATCTGCAATCGCCGTGAGATTGACTTCCTTTCTACACCATTCACCCACTCAAATGAGTTCCTTTGATGGCGTCCGTTGCATGTGATCGGATTTGGATTTCCGGCAGCGGGTTCTATTTTTGACAGCACCTGTCAATGTAAGTGGACTCCAACGATTTTGCAGCAATCAACACAAATGCTCAAATCTTATTTGATTCTGTAAGCAGCTTGTTCTTAATGGATTATCGTTAAACTCATTAAAAACCAATCTGTCATATTCAGATGCAAAAAAATATCATTTATTAATATTTTATATTGCAAACTATACACAAAACATGAAAAAGGGTCCTTGTAAAGTCTAGTGCATGTGCCCTATCATCCATCAAATGCCTTCCACTCATCTTTCACCCCTAGATACTTATGCTGTCTCCGCCATTGGTAACCCCCTAGGTTCACAGATACAAATCAAGTAAAGTGACATTGTTTTATAACTGACTTTTGTTTCAAAACTTCTTCCATCTTCTGCTCAGCCACTGCATCTTACAATCATTGGAGAAGTTACCTTAAATCATTGGATTCATCGAAAAGATTTATATTCTTGAGGCAGTTTGAACGATTCTGCGAAAATCCATTAATTTTTGGTGATGCAAAACTTTTATAAAAGAAATTTTGTAATTTTTATATTTGGAAGGACCCTGACAATATTTATTGCAAGAATTAAGAAAAATTAAAGATGAACATTTCGAATACAACACCGATATCTCATCATCATATGCAATATGCAATCAAATATACAGATTTTTCCAGGTTTGCCACAGTAAATTTCTTAAAATTAGATTGATGAATGAATTAGAAATGCAGTATTCATAGAAAACCTTTTATCATCCAGTAAGAGGGACCAAAGCAAATCTAATAATTTCATGTAGAACTCTACTGGTCTAGTCGAAAAGTGAGTTCTCGGAGAAAAATAACTCTAAGAGTCCAAAAAATGTAAGCAATATGTAGTTTATTGGATTCGGAATAATATTCAAAAGAGGACGTTCTCAGGATTTTTTTTGCCAATAAATGAAATGAAAACAAAAAATCTGACGTGGACATCACGTGACTTACTTGTACATCATTAGATATATGTGATCAAACACAACATCTCATCATTCCACGGCTAGTCGGTTGCTAAGGAAACAGTAGGTCATAGATTCTTATGCTACAACATTCCTAAATACTGATTTACAGGATTCTACGGCTAATAGTTCTGAATTTATGCTCAAAATTCCAAGATCGTCAAGTTTAGTGCACTTTCGACTTAGTCGATCACAATGAAAATAGGATATGAGCATCTAGACAGTACTATCATCATGAATACTGTATTTTAATATTCTATGTTCAAAACGTTTTGAATTTATGCGGAAAATTAAAAAATGTTTCGTGTAAACTGCACCCCTGGCCTAGCCGATCACAATCATAATGCAAGTGTACAACTAGATGCTATAAAAGTGCTTAATACGGAATCTCAATATTCTGCGACTTATTATTTTAAATTTACGAGAAAAATTAGAAAAGTCTGTAATATGAGGTGCACTTCCGGCTTAGTCGATTGGGACGAAAATAGGAGATGATTATTTGAATGCTACAGCAGTTTCAAATACTGAATTCCAGTATCCTACGGGTCATCATTCTAGATTTATGCGAAGAATTCAAAAAAAGAGTCAGGTAAAGTGCACTTCCAGTAGATACGGATGCAACCATAATGCAAGGTGCACATCAAGATCCTAGATCCTATACCAGTCTTTTTTACAAAATTTCAGCATTTTACGTTTGACGAATTCTGAGATTTGCGAGTTACGCATAAATACATACATACGTACCAACATCAAGCCAACAATAGTCAAAATGGATTCAGGGATGCTCAAAACGGATATATCCATCAAAATCTCGATATGTGAATTTTGTCGGTTTCACAATATTTCCTTGTACTTTTAGACCGTCAGATAGTCGTAGATTTCAATGCCTCATTTTGTTTTTCATGCCTTCAAGAGGATTGATAAGTATGTATATTTTGAGTTCAATAATGCTGGAATTAAAGCTTAACCGTGTGACTAACATAATGAAAATTAATTTTAAATTTGTATGAAAAAGCATGCTCTGATTGTGATTTTGTCGCTTTTGTCATGCGTACGGAATCAAATTTATGGAAAAATATTTTGACATGTACAATGTCAAACAAAATAGAAAAATTGACAACAGATTATCATTGCCCACCTTATCATTTCAATAAAACTGATTGTTTTATACCACAAATTCTGAATGTCTGTTATACTCATAAACTTAACTTCCGGCTTGGCCGATTGATACAAAAATAGTAAATAACTATTTTGATGCTACAACAAATTCAAACACTAAATTTCAATATGCTATGGCTGATAATTCAAGATTAATGAAAAAAATTTAAAAAAAGTTTCAAGTAAAGTGCACTTTTGGCATTGCCGATTCAGACAAAAATAGTAGATAACCATTCTTATACAGCAATAAGTTCAAATACTGAATTTCAACATCCTACGGTTGATCATTCAGGATTTATCAGAAAAATTCGAAAGAAGTTTCAAGTAAAGTGCACTTCCGGTACAGACGATTGGAACCATAGTGCGAGGTGCACAACTAGACCCTATAACAGTCTTAAATACAAAATTTCAACATTATACGTTCAACCAACTTTGAGATTTGCGAGTTACGCACGCACGAACGCTCATACGTACCGACATCAAGCCAAAAATAGTCAAAATGGATTCAGGGATGCTCAAAACGGATATTTTCATCAAAATCTCGATAGGTGAGTTTTGTTGGTTTCACAATACTTTCTTATATTTAGTACAAGTAAGAATTAAAACAGAAAAAAAGTGTTCAAAAGTCTTGTTTTTTATAAATTTTTAGTCAACAAAAAATAAGAAATCTTATAAATGTTATTGAATTTTTTTTTGTCTCATGCTTTGAAAATCATCTCGGATGCTGTTCACAGTATTTTTTATAGTTTAAAAGTTGCAGCCGTTTGTTACTTCACAAGTCCAGTAGCCGCTTCAATTTTGGTATCGTGTTACATCTTCAAAAAATGCTTTGAAAAATGAAGAATGAAATTCCACTATTTGGTTGCATATAGTTGTTTTTGTAGTTTCAGAAAGAAAAAATATAATAAAAGTCAGAAATTGTTTATAACTATTAATTGGTGGACAGTGAAATTATTGGTGAGAAAAAAAATATTTTAAAATCATATTAAAATACAAAAATCAGTGGAATTATTTTCACCATAGTGCACGAAATACTTCGTGCCCGTTGTCATGATAAACAACTCCAATGTGACATTTCGTTTACTTATATTGATGTACATATGTCATGATTTTTTGACGTTTGTAGAAAAAATATATTTTTCATAATACCTGCATTGAAACAACGCGTTTCAACGCCTGTTTTGTCAGTCGAAACAAGACAATTGCAGACAAATGCGAGTGTAGCCGGGCAGGAACAGGCTTGTTTCTGCCCGAGGGGAGAAACAAGCTTGTTTCTGTCCGCTGAATTAATTTTTTACATCGTTTTATCCCTGGCAGAGTCGCATTTGTTCATTAGCAATCTCTAAATGAAAATCATATAACCTTAGTTAATTTGACAGTTGTTGTATTCGGAACTGTAAATTAAATTAAAAAGACGATTAGTTTCAAAAAAAAAAGAATTAATGAGACAATTTTAAGTACACCACAACATCTTATTGATGAAGCCCAAGCAACTACGCTCGACTTGTTACCTGCAAAATCAAAAGAAAAATATTTACTTTGTTCTGACAAATTTGTAATGTGGAAAGTTTCAATGCAGGTGTAATGAAAAATACAGTGTGTGGCACGGGACAAAACACGATTTCAGCCGAGGGTGATGCTGGCCCTCGCTTCGCTCGGGCAAGCAACGCTCACCCTCAGCTGAAATCGTCTTGTTTCGTCCCTAGCCACACAATATACTATTTTTATTTTTTGACGTTTGTAGAAAAAATGTTCCATGCTACTCGTGCACGAAATTTCTTTGGAGCTTTCGAACTTTCTATTTTCAAACACCAAAGTATAATCTCGCGCACTATATACATAAATGATTATTCTCACTTTTCTATAGAGAATTATCAACTATGATATCCGAAGAAAAATATTGGTAAAGAATATTTTCTCTCAAATATCAAAAATGTATTAACAAATGGCTTAAGAAAATTTAAGACAAGGTTTCTCAATGCCTTAGACATAAAACAAGCAATAGCATAACATATACAAAAAAAATTCAACAACATTTAATAGATTTTTCATTTTTTGTTAATTTAAAAAATTTATAATAAATAAGATAAACTACTTTTGAACACTGATATGATGTAATACTGTTGAGTGTACATATGAAAAAGGCTTCAAGAAGCATTAAAATTATAAACGAATAATTTAAACAGTTTTAGTTGGTTCGAAAAAAATTTGTTAGTTAACAATAGCCTCACTTTCTTAAAAGTTCATTGAAATTTTTTTTTCTAACAAAGTTTCATCCATTCCAAACTTCAAGATGACACCATATTCTTCTATATTTGAATTTCTCTTTAATACTATAAAAAAAATTATTTTATGTGCTGTAGTCTCTCAACAGCCGCGCTTGTGTTATAACGGTTGCGCGGCATCCTATTTTCAATATCAAATTAAAACAATAAACAATATAGATAGAGATTAGAAAGTGAGACTTTCTTATTGGAAATTTTCTCCTCTTCAAGAATATTTGTTTTGATTTCCACTATCCTTCATAGTTTTTGAGTTATTGCAAAAAAACTAGGCGACTTTTTTTTGTTTTTATTAACAATTGCAATTTTTGTTGGAAAAAATCCTGGAAATATCTTCTTTTGAATGTTATTCCGAATCGAATGAGTTATTGCTCATATTTTTCTTGACTTACTTCTCGACTAGACTGGTAGTTTCACTTGAATAGTACTGAGTCTGGTCTGCTATTTTCACTAACAAAATATAACTTACTCTATATGGATATAAAATGCCATCTGATATTCCTATTTGAGGATTTTCGTATTTATATTAGTTGTTTAATTCAAAAGTGAATTATTATGATTTAATCCTATTTAATTGTTGTACGGAGCAGGAAAAAATTATTCTGAAAGTTGTTGGAATATTAATAATTTCCTAAATTTTATAGGACTTATGCCCGGTTTTATAAAGGGCAGAGTATTTTACGTCCAGAGTAAATAAAATTTACTCTGTTAGATGACAATCGATTATTTGACAGCAATGATTTTGTTGTCATAAGGAAGCTCAAGCTGATTAGAAATTGTTGAATAAAATAAATTCACTTCAGGAGTAAATTTACTTGGTCTTTTATAAAACCGGCCATTAAAGAGATTATATTTTCAGGAATTAGAACTTTTCGAATAAAACTCTTGTTGAAAAGTATCCAAAATTAGATGAAGTATTATTTGCAAGATTTAAAATTTTATAACCGCTGACAAAAATAAATGTAAATGTAAATAACAAGATCTTCTATACTGGCATTTGAAAGTGAATACTGTATTCGAAATTTACATTTGTTTCATTATTACTTTACAATGAAATTTTGACAAAATAGAGCACAAAATTTCCATAAGAATGTCATTGCTTACCTTTCACACTCAGTAGAGTTTAAAAACGATTATAATAACAGTACGTAGGTGAGAAAATAGAGCTTTCACAACTATTATCTTCATTTGATATCTGGTATCTGGTGACTGTACTTTTTCTTCTGCAATTTTGTGAATTTTTACCTAATTTCTTTGTTAATTGATAGTTTATTGGAAAGTAGCAGTTAACCAGGAGAAGAGAATTAAATTCCTCTATTAGTTTCACGACAATCTACGATTTAATGGTCCAATAAGGCATATTTAGGGAAGTGAGGATTAAAAGAAAATACTTAACAGCCTTAAAATGATTTGCAAATGTCTGAAATGTCTTCTTATATGTTTGGCTATAACAAATGGTTACCAATAGGGGACACATGTACACATATGAGGAGGAGAATTCATGTCCGTCGCTTGCAATTGCAATCAAAATATTTACTTATTTACCTGATGGAAACACAATTTTATCGAACTACATATTATATTCATTTAGACGGTTTTTCTCTTCATTATATTCTCTTGTAGGCAGAATTCTATTTTATCCCACATTGGTAATGATATCATTTATTTTTTATTATCCAAGTATTGTACGTAACCTGATAATACTTATCATGAACATATACTGAAAACAAAACAGCCGATAATATTGAAGTAGCTTTATCTCCCTTCCTTTTAATTACAATCGAACTTGAAACAAAAGCCTTGTTCGAAACCATACGCACATGATTCCTTTGTATTAGAATTGGACGCTTTGATTTTGCACGATTGCTTTCTTAGGCACAATGAAACAGTTTTATTTCGGCAACTTTAGTTCCTATTGTGCCTTCAATATTGGCTTAACATCGTCCCATCTAGATGCTGCCAATAGATAGTACCAACTGTCCGGAAATGAAAAAGGAAAAGCATCGGGAGTTACTGCTGTATAAACAGAACAGCTAAGCGAAGTCTTTCTTATAACTAGATGGGACTGATAGCTCGAATCGATTGTACATCACAATTCGATTTTGAAAGGACTAAATTATACAAAATAAAATGGATATTTCCATGAACGGAATATTTTTCTACCAGTATTAGAAATAAGATTTACTAATCAATCAATTATTATTTTAAACGAAATTACATCACGTAGTTGCATATAATAAAGGCTGCGAAATATCCAGGAACGTTTCATGGATATTCGTTTCGCTTGCATAGTAACGTAAAAAACTGTAGGGTTATTGGTTGCAACGTGGTATCGTTTTACCAATAACCATTCTGATACATCCAGACCACTAATAGAATTTGCCTTATCAGTAATGGAGCAACTAGTGCTAACATAAAATTCCCTGGTTAGACCATACAGTTAAATTCGCGTGATAATCTACACAATTAGTTTCGAAGGCTCTAGGATGTAGATGGCGTGCTTAATATTAACGCTGTTAGATTTTTTTCAAGCTAAAAGTGAACTTCATCGATATGCAACATCTCGAATATCAATTCATATAAATTTTTTAACTGGAACAGTATGAAACGATGCTAAATATTCAGAGAAAAGGTTTTCTGAATGTCATCATGTTTAGACATACAATATTTTTTTATTGCAAGAGCTGGTGCTCTCAAAATCCCTGTAATGCGACCTAGTATCCTCTGAATTTATTTCTGAAAAAAATGAGATGTTTTTTTAACATAAACCAAGATTTTTTCCAAATTCAACTTTCATGAAGTCTTTAAAACACACTTTCCTGGCTCCTAGAATATGATGTCTACTGGTGGTGAATGCCTCGCATCACAGTTACTTATGTATCCTCTTCTTCACAACCTCTTACTGTAATTTCAATATATGTAGATGTTCATTCATCGAACAGTGTCCCGTTTATTAACCCTGCCATTAGTTTCGCCTTCTTATTTCTCATAGAGTTGACAATATGTCCGTTTCTTGGCTGGTCCATCTAGGCTTGTCCCTGACCTAGTGATTTTATCCAAAAGATCTTGTGCCATTTCTGAAGCATCTTCAATTTTCTGTTTGACTCTTTCTTCATATAAACCGCAAACAGGTTCTGTTCCAGTACGTAGCTGTAGTAGGTTGTGACGTAGTGAATTACGTCCCTCTCTTACTCACACTGGAAAGTGCTGTAATACCCTGCTACTCGTGTTCCACCTATCTTGTTAACCGTAGGTCCAATTCGAGATCTGACTTCAGTTATTGTCCGCTTGCAACGTCGCGGATTATCGACGCCAATGGCGGTCACTGCAACCAGAAGGCAGTGGTCTTAAGTAGATTTCGCTGCTACATATCAATGTAGCTCTGTGAATTGTTTTGTATGGAGTCATTTTTGTTTTCTTGGAAATTTGTTTATTGATCAGTATTACTTTTTTTATTGCATTGTAGCTTTTGTTCGTCGCTTGTATTCTCTTGTTTATTTCATATTCCATATTTCCTTCATTATTCAAGGTGCTCCGAGGTACAAGAACGTTTCCACCTGTTTCTTTTCCGTTTACCTCAAAGTTTGTAGCTTTGTCTTCTTCCGAGATCACCATTGTTTTGGTTTTTCTGCTTTTATCGTCATTTTGTGTTTCTTTGACTCCTCGTTCCATTCGTTCAAATTATTTTGCATGTCGCTTTCACTTTTCGCTAGAATTGCTAAGTCATCTGCAAAAACGCATTCTGATATCGTTGTTCTCATTAGTAATATCCTATTTCCAACTTTTCAGTTTTGTTCTTCATATTTTCAAGATATCATCCAAAACAATTATGAATAATAAAGGGCTCAAATTTCCCGTCTTAGAATTTGTGACGTGCTGAACTCTTCTGAAATTTGACTTCCGGTTCTTATATAATTGGATGTTTTCCTGTAGATGCTTTTGATTCCTTCTATAATTTTCTCACTGATGTTATTCTTTTCAATACTTCCCATAATTGTTTTCCTGTAGCCCCGTCGAAAGCTTTTTTTAAATCAACAAAAGTTATGAAAAGTCTACTGTCTTGCCTCTTTGTTTTCTCAATTAGTTTTCTGATAGTGAAAATAAGGTCTTGAGCTAAGTGCCCTTTCCTAAAACCACTTTGTGCATTCTACTTCCTTTTTGAGTCTATTTTTTAATATCACTTCGTAAATTTTGGTGGCTGTGCATGATATTCCTCTGTAGTTGGTGCAGTTTCTATTTTCTCTTTTTTGTGTGTAGGGAATATGACTGCTTTTTCATAATCTTTAGGGATTTTCCCTATTTTCTATATTTAGTTTTTCATTTCTTGGAAGACTTCTTTATCTGCTTTACCAATGTATCTCAGTTTTTTATTATTATTATTCTTTTCTTCTCTGTTTTCATGTGTATTCTGGCCTCCTTCCAATAATTTTTTGAAGTGCTGTTCCCATCTTTTCATTATTTCATCACAATCCTCTATCTTTTTTCCTTAATTATCATGTGGCTGTTTCAGTATCGCTTGATTTTTCTTTCTACAATTTTTAAGTGTTCTGTAAAACAGTTTTTGATTTTTTCTGAAGTTTTCTTCCAAGTTATTCCCAAGTTCATCCCAATTTTTAGCCTTAGAGCTTCTTCATAGTCTTGTACATTCTTCGTGTTGTAATATTTCTTTCATTTCTATTCTATCTTTTTTACTTCTTCTTTTACTTCATCATTCCATCAATGGCTTTGTCTGCCACCTCGCGTGCATCTGATTATACCGCAGGTTTTCTCTGTTGCCTCTGTTATTATGTATATAAAATTACTCCACATTTCTTCTACATATTCCATATTTGCTTTGGCATACTATTTATCAATTCTTCAATAGTATCGTGATGCAGCCCTCTTGTTTTAGTCTCCTTGAGTTTATCAATCATAAATTTTACCACATCTGGTATATTTTCGGTATTAATGAGCTTTCGTTTCGTCTCCTCTTTCATCTTTATTTTTGCAATAGTTAGCAGGTGATTGCTTCCAATTTTACTATCTCGTTTAGCTCTCACGCAATTATATGGTATTAAAGGATGATTGGTGAACGCTTAATTGAAGCGAACGTTGCTATACACCCAAATACCTTTTAACGCTAGAACTCAGTACCTATCACACTGATTGACTTGAAATTTTGTATATACGTATATAGAATTCTATGTTACGCAAGTTGTGACGATGCCCACTTTTTGAAATTTGATTTTCAATCAGAATTACCATCTATTCTCTTATTTTCGGACACAGTCCTCCTTTCCAGGATATTCGAGGTCGCCGTAGGGGATCTTTGCATCCTTGTTTACCCAATTTTTCCTCAATTGACATTTTTGTCTCAATATCCATAAATAATGCCCATCCAAACAATATAAAATCATTTAAGCTACTATAAAACATAATTCCTCCCTAGAACAAACAAACTGATAATAAATTCCGAAAATGACCCTCTCCAAAATCAATAAATTCAAAACTGTGAATATCCCTTTTCAGCTTTCGTTGAGCATGAATCTTTGGTCCACCCTTGGGATAATTCGAACAAATGCTCATAAAATCGAGCAACAGTACGCCAGTGGCGGGTCATAAAAATCGCGGATGGCAGGGTGCACCTGAACCTCGAACATTCGTTTCTGCTATTAATTGGTCAGTGGGGAAACGCGAGCCGGCTTAAATCCGCTATATTGGAATTAACTGGCATATGTTACGGATGTTATTAAAATCAAGCAAACTCTGATGGGGGCTTACGTCGGCTGAAGGATTTACAATTGGAGTAATAATGAGAAATTTAGGATGGATAATTGAAATGAATTGTTGATAATTGGAAACTAAAATTGTAATATAAACTTGAGCAATAATATAACGGTATTTATCTAAGCTAGCCAAAGCTTGAAGCTTGAAGCAATAGAATTAAGAAAGATGAATCACATATAGCGCTTGCTGAAAAAATCTGGGACATTATATTAATAAACAATGATGCTCCAGTAAGACACGAATTATATTTCCACCAAGAATAATTGAAAATACATCATTGCATCCATAAAAAACGAGAAGCACCCTTATTTTCATTTACGTGAAAATAAAACCATCCATGGCTAGCTCGTAAAACCTGGAGTATAATATTTAGTATCCGCATTTTGTTTCCTTCGGCTTCCGGAGTATTACGATTCCGGTGAACAAGAGACCAGCTCCGGGACCGCATTCAACAAAATACGAACCAAATTTTATAACGTTTTGATACTCTATTCTTGGGCTATCAAACGTGTGGCGTTATTGCATAATTTATTTTTTAACGACTTTTTGTTTAGAACCATAAAGTGTAGCCGCGAACTGAGGACAATTTTTACACAATACAGGATTAGGTGTCTCCAGAAAAAGAATAAATTCCGTGAAAATAACAATCTACATTTCATTTAAATACAATTAAAAAAATACGGACCTAAATCTTAAATTCAATATGCCAACACAAAATCGTTCGAAACAAAATTTGTTCATTTGATGAGAGTTCATGCAATTAACATTCAATCCTACCCTGGTGAAAGTGTACAAAGGGAAAGCAATTCTAAACTGTACAGCTCTCCAGAGAAATTATTGTAACCTTGCCATTCTCCATCGACAATCGGATCCATTCTGAAGCTCAGATAATTATATATTCAGGATTGGTTTAAGGAATACGCAACTCAGATTATATCTACTATATTACATCCAGTCTACTGTTTTGAAAATAACTGGTAATCAATATATAAAACACGAATATATATTCTGCTCACATTCAAATATTAATACAAATTTTGACCAAAGTTGAGTGGAAGAATATATTAAGTAGTTTCCAGAAAGACAATGTCATCTTTTATCTATACATTCAAAAATTGGCAATTCCTGTTCCTATAGAAGGTTACAAATCTGTGTGGTACCACGTCTTGAACCCTCAATCCTTGCCATCTTTTTATGGAAAGATAACCTGATTTGCTCTGTGTTAAGTTCCTATAATAAATTCCAATCGTGGAAATTTTAAATTGACTAATTATCAAGTCAATATCAATATCAATTTCTTGTGGCTCCATCACTGAACAGCGAGTTAATTTAGGATCCTCAAACCTTTGATATCTGCTCAAGAGGACAATATTTCAAAAAACCGTAATTTATAAGTGGATCAAACGATTTAAAGAAGGCAAGAACAGTGTTAGAGACACCACCGAGATGGAAGAGTATCGACCTCAATTAACAATGATATCATTGCTCGTGTGCAGATCCTGTTGGACGAAAATAAAGGAGTTACAGTACATGAAGTTGCTGAAAGAGTTGGCATTACAAACAAAGCAGCTCAATCAATTATTATAAATGATTGTTCAGAATTATTGGAGCTCTCTGCCAGTTGGATGCCTAAAACATTGTATGATGTTCAGAAACTTCAAATAGTATCTATAGCTATTTTAAACAAGCTTTCCTCGCTAGATCGTAACAAGGTACAAAATTTGGATTCACCGGAAGACCCCTAAATCAAAATGCAGTTAATGATTACCACAAAGACCATCAGGACTTAAAAAACTCATAACGGACCACCGTTATCTGAAATAGCGATAGTCGTTTGTGGGTTCAATAAATTTATTTTACCTAAGACCACACTTATTTACTATTTACACAGTACTACAGTCTGCTATTTTTGTCACTCTTATTTATCTCAACTAGCTCACTTATTTATTTCCAATCTTACTCGCTCCGTATCTGAACTACAATAATTCCCTAGCTTAACCTTGTCCAAGCCTTAATATCTCCGGCTAGGATTTCTCGAAGACTCTAGAAAACTCTAGTAAGCTTCCAGTAATTCCATCAGACGTCCCTACGACCTTGGCGCATATGATCCAGTTGCGTTTTCCATACGTTTAACCAGCGAGCCGCAATGCAAATTTAAATTTTAGGGTGTCTGTTCATTACTATTGGCTCACTTTCTAAAAGAACAGAAGACAAGCTTTCCCTTATGAAAGTGTATTTGAAAAATCTGATGTGGAAATCACGTGACTTACTTGTACATCATTGGATATATATAATCAAACACAACATCTCATCTTTCCACGGCTAGTCGATTGCTATGGAAACAGTATGTCGTCATTCTTATGTCACAACATTCCCATGCAAATACTGATTTCCAGGATTCTACGCGGGAAATTGAAAAATGTTTCGAGTAAACTTCACTCCCGACTTAGCCGATCACAATCATAATGCACGGTGTACAACTAGATGCTATAAAAGTGCCTAATACAAAATCTCAATATTCTGCGACTGATTATTTTAAATTTATAAGAAAAATTCGAAAAATCTGTAATATGAAGTGCACTTCCGGATTAGTCGATTGGGACGAAAACAGAAGATGATCATTTGAATGCCACAGCAATTTCAAATACTGAATTCCAGTATCCAACAGCTAATCATTTTAGATTTATGCGGAGAATTCAAAAAAATGGAAGAATCATCTAGATGATGAAAGCGCATTTTTGACAGCTCATGAATGCTTGTTACTTCAGAGATTTCGCAAATTACCATCTCTCACAATTACTGAGTTTGAATAAAGCAATTTGGGCAAACTTACGAAACAGCAGCTTCCATTTAGTACTAGTTTCAAGTTGACTATTTGATAGGTACATAATTTATGCATGTACAAACTCAAAAATACCTTTTAATCTTCATTGTTTAGTTATTGACTGACGGGAGGTCAAGTGCTGTACCTTAAAATGATAATTTGATCTTTATCAAAGCTATATAAGAAAAATACACCAAAAGTAAACAAATTTTCATCCAATAATAATAATTCATTCTAATAAGCTTCAAATTCGCGTCAAACAAGTCATTGAATTAATCCCTGACAGATTTGACAACTGTAAATAATAATAGTGACAAACGCGGCGAAAGTTGTAACTAAATTTTTATCTACTTTAATAAATTTTAGTTGCCATATCCCTAATGTCATTGTTTGGCACTGTTTCACTTGAAACAAGTAATTGAATAATTTAATCTTCCACAATCACTGAGCTTGAATTAAAGCAATTTGTGCAAACCTACGAAATAGCAGCTTTCATTTAGTATCAGTTTCAAGTCTGTAAATAGTATAGTTGCTGAGATCTCAGCGTCACGCCAGCCAGCCAGCCAGCCAGCCAGCCAGCCAGCCAGCCAGCCAGCCAAAGTGAATATAATAGCGCTTTTTTCGGAAAAATGCGCTAAAAAGTATCAGATAAAGTGCATTTCCAGTACAGACGATTGCAACCATAATGCGAGGTGTTCATCAAGATCCTATACCAGTCTTTTATACAAAATTTCAGCATTATACGTTTGACAAATTCTGAGACTTGCGAGTTTTATTGTGGAAATATTTCACATCAAGAAATAGAAGCAAATATATTTGTTTTCTAGAAAATTGCTGGTAACTTCTAGCGCTTTCTAGAAAAGCCTGAACTTTTGCGGGAGAAACGTAGTGGGGAGAGATCCACGGTATATATCAGTGGCTGACTCAACGAGGAGTATTATTGATTTTGGCTCAGAGACCTTATAATATGGATTGCTAGTGGTTGAAATAAATTGTGTTGTTTAAAATAAATCAATATTGACATGAATAATTAAAGTTAATTTATAGTGTAGTGTGATAATCTTTAGTTTAAATTAGAATTATCTATTAGAAATAGTGTTAGTTATCTAATTTATCATTGTAATAGATCATAAAAATTAATAGTAGTGTTTAGTAGCTTTTGCTCCCTAAATTAAAATAAAAAACGTTACAATATTTTTCATTTCAGTAAAACAAAAATCCAGATTCTATTATGACTTTCGAAGTACTGGACGAATAACTCAAGTTGATACATTTATAAGCCATTTCTAGATGATAGTAGTTGAACTTTTCAATCTTCATCTTCATGTGACTCTTATTTGTCCATAAATCATTCCAAACATTCAGTATTTCTTTGCATAATCTTCTGTTAATGGAAAGTTTTCAGAGTATATTTATGATTTTTTATCTGAATGTAGAATGGAAATTATTTCCCGATATAATCGTCTTCATGTCCAAATATTACTTCAGCCTATAATAGAAAGAAGCGTCCTTGTATATGAACCATCATTTCACGAAAGCTTTCGCTCCACTTCAGGCTTTCTACCATTTCCCTTTCAAGTTTTGGGAAAAAAATTTCACATACGTACCGACATCAAGCCAAAAATAGTCAAAATGGATTCAGAAATGCTCAAAACGAATATATCCATCAAAATATTGATATGTGAATTTTGTCGGTTTCACAATATTTCCTTGTACTTTTAGACCGTTAGATAATCGTGAATTTCAGTGCCTTATTTTGTTTATCATGCCTTCAAGAGGTTTGATAAGTATGTATATTTGGAGTTTAATAATGTTGAAATTAAAGATGGACCGTGTGACCAACATAATAAAAATTAATTCCAAATTTGTATGAAAAAGCATGTTCTGATCCAATTTTGTCGCTTTTGTCATGCTTATCATTGCCTACCTTATCATTTCAATTAAACTGATTGTTTTATACCGCAAATTCTGAATGTCTTTTATACTCATAAACTGCACTTCCGGCTCGGCCGATTGATACAAAAATAGTAAATAACTTCTTTGATGCTACAACAAGTTCAAACACTAAATTTCAATATGCTATGGCTGATCATTCTAGATTTACTGAAAAAAATTAAAAAAAGCTTCAAGTAAAGTGCACTTCCGGCTTGCTAAATTCATACAAAAATAGCAGATGACTATTTTGATATTAGATGAAGTTCAAATACTGAATTTCAATATCTTACGGCTGATCATTCTGGATTTTTGCGGAGAATTCAAAAAAAGTTTCAAGTAAAGTGCACTTCCGGTACAGGCGATTGCAACCATAATGCGAGGTGCAAATCAACACCCAATACCACTGTCAAATATGAAATTTCAGCATAATACGTTTGACGGTTTTTGAGATTTGCGAGTTACGCACGTACGAACGTACCGACATCAAGCTGAAAATAGTCAAAATGGATTCAGGGATAGTCAAAACGGATATATTCATTAAAATCTTGATAGGTGAATTTTGGCGGTTTCACAATACTTACTTGTTACTTTGTACAAGTGAGTAAAAATTTGAACTGGCATTAATAGAGTAACAGAGTAGAAATAAGGAAAATGGAGTGCAGATCTGACCCCATCTAATAATTTTTTTCCCAAAACTTGAAAGGGAAATGGTAGAAAGCCTGAAGTGGAGCAAAAGCTTTCGTGAAATGATGGTTCATATACAAGGATGCTTCTTTCTATTATAGGCTGAAGTAATATTTGGATATGAAGACGATTATATCGGGAAATAATTTCCATTCTACATTCAGATAAAAAATCATAAATATATTCTGAAAACTTTCCATTAACAGAAGATTATGCAAAGAAATACTGAATGTTTGGAATGATTTATGGACAAATAAGTGTCACATGAAGATGAAGATTGAAAAGTTCAACTACTATCATCTAGAAATGGCTTATAAATGTATCAACTTGAGTTATTCGTCCAGTACTTCGAAAGTCATAATAAAATCTGGATTTTTGTTTTACTGAAATGAAAAATATTGTAACGTTTTTATTTTAATTTAGGGAGCAAAAGCTACCAAACACTACTATTTATTTTTATGATCTATTAAAATGATAAATTAGATAACTAACACTATTTCTAATAGATAATTCTAATTTAAACTAAAGATTATCACACTACACTATAACTTAACTTTAATTATTCATGTCAATATTGATTTATTTTAAACAACACAATTTATTTCAACCACTAGCAGTCCATATTATAAGGTCTCTGAGCCAAAATCAATAATACTCCTCGTTGAGTCAGCCACTGATATATACCGTGGATCTCTCCCTACTACGTTTCTCCCGCAAAAGTTCAGGCTTTTCTAGAAAGCGCTAGAAGTTACCAGCAATTTTCTAGAAAACAAATATATTTGCTTCTATTTCTTGATGTGAAATATTTCCACAATAATTCTAAGCCCCAGTAAAGCCAAAATAACTAATTTATAGACTTAAATTCGTTACAATATGGACATGTGAATCAATAATTTGAATCTAGATTTCACATAAGGTGAGTTCAATAATTGGACTTACCTCATTATCTATTTCCTAACAATAGTGAATAAATGTCTTTTGGGTTCAGAATTTTTGGCCTGAAATTAAACAGCCCATCAAACAGCTGCATGTGGGAATTCTGTCTATATCCAGGGGTGGCTCTACATACTTTCAAGTTTCAATTTTAGATCCACTGTCACAAATTTGTATGTGTGATGGTCTATTTATCTTAATCTACATTTATGTTATCCTAAATTTTGTTTGGTCTTACGTTTTTCTCAATAATATCGCTTCAATTCTTATGTTTTTTATATTATAATATATGATGAATGAAATGGTTGAAGCTGAATGGAGTAATGAGTGTTATTATTGAAATGAGGGAACTCAATCCAATTATATAATTTTCTTTTTTACTCTACAGTTTCTGCGACACCTTATCCATCTTCAGGAGTGATACAATTACAAATTCATTTATTATAGATTTGGATCTAGTGAATATTAATAATACTCACAAAAGAATTATTTTGTTTAGATATTAGATACCTGTGTTTTGAAATTATCCTAACATAGTTATATAGCGAAAGAAAATAGTTTCCATTTGTTTATCGCCACAACTGACTTTCATGGAGGACGCTAACTAAGTGCGTGTTGAAAGGCGTGCGTGCACGCATTCACATAAAATTACAAATTGGCACAGGTAATTTTCATTAGATGACCAATATTCCGATTTTGTACTTCAAGCTATAGAGCAAAAATATGATACATCTGAACGCACAAACACTAGTGTTCCACTAGACAAGAATTCTTGTCTTACTCCGCAGTTTCTTGCTCTTGTCTTGTAGAGCAAGACAAGAAATGTATTGAAATCTTATCTTGTAAGGTAATTTTTTGTCTTGTCTTGCATATTCTACTTAGTATTTCACATTGGCAAAAGATGGCGTTACTGAATTTCTTACTTTTTGTGCAAGATTTTTGCACTTCTCTTGCCTTCGTGGGGGGGATCTACTAAGTTGAATCATAGGATTTGTTAGAAGGCAGTGCAGCGTAAAGGCGGTCTGAATGTATTTACTTAAGTATGGCGTAGGTACCTATGTACTACAATAAATATTGAACTTTTATCGTGGAGCAATCACGTTCGCATTTTTGTATGCGTTGCAAGACAAGAAATAAAGGCATTTCTTGTCTTGCATATCTAGCAAAAAGAATTCAAGGCTCTAACGAAACACTATATACCACTGGACAAGTTATTAAATTTAATTACATTTTGTTTCAAAAGTTGTTTCTCCAAATTTAATAGGAGTTTTTATAGACAAGGTCTTAGTGTAGCAATGGATAGTTCGATGTCTCCTGTCACTACAAATTTGATCATGGATTTGGTTCGGGATGAGGTTATTGCGAAGCTGTCATGAAATAAATGAGATTGTATCCACTTTCAATAGCTTTAGTGAGTGTTCACATACAATTCACAGTAGAAACAGAGGTTAACAACAGCTTACCTTTTCTAGATATGTTACTGGTTAGAGAAGAACGTGGCAACATTACAACCAAATTGTACAAAAAATCTCTTAGCAAGTACCAGATACCTAAGGTTTCAATCTGATCATCCGAAAAATCATCTTCTCTAGGTTACTAAAAATATGTTCACCAGGGCACTTAAATTGATTTAATTTACAGAATACCATCTAATGATTGTGATGCACAGTACACGGGACAGACTAAAAGATATTTAAAAACAAGGCTTGACGAACATGAAAGAAACAGTGAGAAATTAAATAATAATACGTCAAATTGTGCTCTAGTTACTAATTGCGTTGATACAGAACATACCCTTAATTTGGCTATATAATCCACAATGAAATCAACTTGAATGAAAGACTCACATTGGAGATGCTGTATATGAAGCAGGACAAACACAATATTATTGAGAGGACTGATATTATAGCGCTTAGCACAATATACAACAAATCTATGTTCATATTACTTTGCCTGATAGGTCGTTTGTTATATTTTTTGAAATCTTGCATGATGCATATGCCTATATACAATTTCAATTAGTTGACACCACAACTGTCTAATATTTACCTGTGCCAATTTGTAATATTTTGGCAATGCGTGCACGCACGCTTTTCAACACGCACTTAGTCAGCGTCTTCCATAGATGTCAGTTGTGGCAATAGACGAATGAAAACTATTCTCTCTCACTATTTCTCATTTCTCCACTGAATTTTATAGTAACGTTTCCCAAAAAGAAAGTCTTATATGAGGAAACATTTTGTAGAAGAATAATTTCGTAATCAGGAGTAGTTTAGGTTTCACAAAAGTTTCCGGGGGATAAATTGATGTACCTTTGTATGTTAGTTGCCTCAATTGTCTAGACTTTCCAAGCGGTTATTTTAAAAGTGTATTAATGTTGCAAAAAATGAGGTTAGTGGCTTTTTAAGTGTTCCAGTAAATTTTTAATACTTCTCCTTCGTTTTTTTGGAAGTGGTCCATACAGTTCTCCCTAGGGGCTGCTTTAACATAAATTCAACGCTCATGCAAAAAACTCAGCATCCTATTTTGTCTCTATAAGCAAGTTCCAACTTTAACTAATTTCAAAAAATTCCAATTTCATTTTTCATCTTCCCGTTTGCTCCTACAACCCCTCGAGTACCGTGTGTCAGGCTTACTCTGCGTAGCTCGTTTATGTAAACAAGAAGTGATAAAAACAAATGAATTACGCCCGTAACTAACAATTTTATTTTCTCAACGTCGGCCAGGCAACTGCGATGTTTCAGAGTTGCAATTTTTTACAACCTTCGCGATATGTAGACTACGTAATGTTTATAACAGTGAAGTTATATCTTATAGTCTTATCGATAAAAGGTACACATAAAATTGTATTTTATCTGCACATACATCACACTGTTTCAGCCTAGCTCACCCACTATCATTGTATCATAATTATTATGTAAAATCCGAGCTGTAAATCAGAAATATTTAATTGCAGGATAAATAGAACTTTGAACTGATTACTAAAATTTATAAAGGAGTATGATGAAAAGATTATACAAGGGTACTTTGTTTTACCGTCAAATAAGCAAATTGTTATTCAATTAATATTCGTTATACTTCTAGTTATAATTCACATTGTCTAGATTTATTCGATCATATTACAGTGTGAAAAAAATTGGAAGTAATGCTACATTAGACGTGGTGTAAGGCTGTTAAGTAAAAGCACTTTCCTCGCTGAAAGTCAGCATCCCTTAAAGAGAATGAACATTTCATTACCACCCTCCATAAATTCTAGTCATGATTGCAGCCCGTATTTTACGGTTTTAATACGCTCTTGAAAACGGTTTACACAGAAAAATGATATAAGAACGTTGGTGCTTGCGCGCAGCTCCCGGACTCTAGACTCCGGTACACTCGTTTGCTCCAACAACATTCGCATCAGCATCAAGCCATCGTATATTGCATGCTCCGGATGAAATTTACTCGCTCGAAACTCCGCAATTAATTTCTTAGTTCCCGTGCACGCTTAATTTATATTTAGCCCTTTCATCCGAACATTATTGCAACCTCTGATGTCTAGAAATATAACAGTATTGTACTAGAAAATTTTTTACACTATAATACTCAAGATCATGTAAATATAATTCAAACGGAGAAGTATTTGTTTAGACCAAAAATATGATTGATATACATCTTCACAGCTCTCACGTCCTGCAAATGTGTTTCCAATATAACCCTGTTATTTTCTTCAAAGCCCGAATTCTATTTGAATCACACTTTACTGTATAGAGAAATACAAATTACATCATATTTCGGTGAATCTGAAATTGGCTGAGATGTATTTTATTGGTGAATGAATAAAATATTCTCTGCAACATGTTTGGAGCTCATTCTGATAAATCAAACTAATCCATCCCTGAGCTTGAAGTTGGGGAAGGAGATCAAATTCGTCTTTGCCATTCTATATAACTAATATATGCACGACGATGCTGAAACTATATGAAAATGTGAAATAAAATATATATTTTATATCAGATTCAATAAATCAATTCTGAATATTTTGCACAGTTTCTTCTTTTTATTCGTGCTTCAGCTGTCGATATTTTATTTAACTCAAAATTAATGCAAAAACTATTTAAAATTATGATGAATCACAAGCTACTTCGAAAATCAATAATTATTAACAAAGAGATATTTCAAGAATAAATTATTTGACAAAAAGTCAAATTTACCGCCTTATTTACATTCTCAATCTCTATTTTATCCCAATGCAACAAATAGTAAATTCTTAAGACTTGCATTTTTTTCTGTAGATATCCTTTCTCATTAGCTGTTCGTTTCTCAATCAAATTTTATACAAATTAGTTGTAATCAAAATAAAAAATTTCATGTTTAGAATGAAGCAAGCATGTCAGTTTAAGTTATCTTTCAAACATTACTCTTTCAAAGACGCTTTTTATAGCTGAAAGACTTAAAAGCGACTGGACCTTCTTAGAATGTTGTCTCTTGATTGAAGCGTGTATGACGTGAAAACTTGGAATAGTGATTCCACCACACTAAAATAAAATAACTGACTTTACAACGTATCGTGACTCTTGCTTAGAGTAGCCGCGAGTGTTTTGAGGCTACTGGCTAGTGAATCAACTTCGAACATTATCCGGGGTGCCACATTATTCTAAATCCGTCCACGGAGCACACAATCTCGTACCTGGAAAACAAGGTGTTGGCTTGGACGATGGAATACAGGACTACATGACCGCACGATGACCTGCACCCACCAAGTGATCCCCCTGGCAGTCCAACACTTACAATACAAATATACCCTCAAACGGGACCTGTGGTAGCTAAAGCTAAAAATAAGGATCGGTAGCCCTAGACGCTGCAGTCTAGTTGGGCATTCGGTAATGGGTATCTTAATCCGAATGTTCCAGTTGGGTATTTTAATCCCTTACAGATATCGGATTTACCTGTGTCGAGTACCTAACAGCCTCCATGACTGTTTGATTACAATGTTTGCAAAATATTTATACATTTAACATTTTCCATAACTTTTAGTTTTTAACTTCGCCTGTTCCTAATACTATGTACTGTTTGGTCTTTTTCCTAATTGTATGTATAGCTTCAAGAGTTAAAAAGTTCTTAAATTGCATTCAAATTGATAGCTTTGCTTTCATCAACAAATGAAAGTGAAGAAAATATAATATTTGCATTTCATCAGTTATTTAATATTCAGTGATCATGGAAATAAATCGCATAGTTAGTGAAAAGGGAAAGGAATTGCTAGTTATTGACAATTTTAAATTTTGCGTACCTTCGACAACAAACGACAGAATGAAATGGTGTTGTACAAATAAAAATTATCGATATACCGCTAAAGTATATACAAATCGCGAGTTTAGAATAATAAACAGTGACTTGGTTCATAATCACGAAGAAGAATTAAACATTGAACGGCAGGCGCTAAGTAATATTGTCGAAAGAAAAGCAGTCTCCGACCTTACCGAAAAACCATCCAAGCTGATTCGTTTGGTGTTTGGAAGAAATTAATAGTATCATAACTTTAGAATCTCGTATGATAATTGAAATTTAATGGAATACAAATAAAAGTAGTTCGAACTCACTTCTTATATACAGAAAAATACAGGTGGAGAAATGCCCAACTAGAAGAACTTATTACGCCTACCCTTTCGGTTGTAAGGGATTATCTCAGGTACAATGCCCAACTCGGATACAGCTGTACTAGACACTTTATAACAAACAATAAAGCAACAAACAATTAAAGTTAACCAATGACTTTAATGAAGTGCAAAATAATAATTTATAAGAAGATCATGAACAAATGAATTTAAATATAACTGAAAATTTACAATTAATTGACTCTACTATTAAAAATTATCCACTGAAAAAAGGGTGACGTGAAGCCTGGGCTATCTCAACAAACAAAAATAAGATACCGTCTTGAACTGCAGCACGCTCTCAAAAAAAATAACTTAACCGATAATGTGACATCTATACACTTGTGCCAAAGTTCTAAATACCCACAGGGCCTAACTAGATCGATCTAGTCTTACAAAAAAATCTGACGTAGAGCGCGTCAATAAACTAGAGCGCCTCAACAAACGTTACCTCCAATCCGCGTTTGACAAAATTAAGTACATAAAGAAACGTTAAATCAGATGCTCTGTTTCTGACTGGCTTTAGAAATGCCACAAAAAGTAGAAGAAACTAATGAAATATAGCAGTCCACTTTGCTGAACCACTTGGCCACCGGAACTGTAATGACGACGCGACGTCGGAGTCGGCTGACCTGGTGGAGGCGTCGGTCAAGGATGGGTTCCTGTATTCGCCAGGACGGTAGGATATATATATTTTATAATCCCCAATGTGGACTGCTCGCTCGACGCAGTTTGTTTCTAACAACGCTCGAAACACTTACTCGATTGGAGCACAACGCAGATTTTTTATAATCCCGCAAAGCGGCTTTGATCATCGCAAATTCAACAAAATAAAGCAAAACTTCCTCTAGTCGTTTTGTTCTGCACCCCCTTTTTTTCGACTTCCTTCCTTGACGGATTTGCCTTAACTTTTAACTTAAGACATGTTCTTTTCTCTTATTTGATCAAAAATCGTTTTTAAATAAAAGCCCTCAAAAAAAAACCTAGCGGCAGCCCAAGAAACTAACATTCAAAAAAAATTTAGCACCTCCACTGCGTCTATCGCTATCCCCGTAGCGACAACTTACAACAAATATCCCGAACTTAAATTGATTAATAAAAGTGAACAATAAACACGTTTTAAATCCAACAAAAAAAAGTCTGACGTGAACATCACGTGACTTACTTGTACATCATTGGATATATATCATACGATGTGATTTTGTGTTTGATCATATATACCATTGGATATGTATAATCAAACACAAAATCTAATCGTTTCACAGGTAATCGTTTTGGATTCACCCAAGAAATTCTAAGAATCTGTCAAGTAAAATTCTTACTGAAGTGCACTTCCGGTTCAGTCTATTGTTATGAAAGTAGTAGGCAATCATTCAGATGCTACAGCAGACTAAAATACCAGATTTCAATATTCTACACCTGATCGTTTCGAATTTATGCGAAAAATTCCAAAGGACTGTCAAGTAATGTGCACTTTCGGCTCAGTGGATCTCAATAAAAATAGGATATGAGCATCTAGACGGTATAATCGTCCTAAATACTAAATTCTAACAATCTACGTTCAATTGTTTTGGATTTATGCGAAGAATTCAAAAAATGTTTCGAATAAAGTGATCTTCCGGCTCAGTCGATAGCAATCATAATGCAGCGGGTACAACTAGATATTATAGAAGTGCCTAATACAAAATTAAAATATTCTACGACTGATTGTTTAGAATTTATGCGAAAAATTCAAAAAGTCTATCATATAAAGTGCACTTCCGGCTCAGCCGATTGTTACAAAAATATAAGATGACCATTGGAATGCTACAGCAATTTCAAATGCTGAATTCCAGTTTCCTACGGCTGATCATTCTGGATTTATGCGAAAAATTAAAAAAAAGTCCTAAATAAAGTGCACTTCCGGCTTAGCCGATCGCAATCATAATGCAAGATGTACAATAAGATGTTATAGAAGTTCTTTATACAAAATTTCAATATGCTATGGCGAATCATTCTATATTTATGCAAAAAATTCAAAAAAAGTGTCAAGTAAAGTGCATTTCTGGTACAGACGATTGGAACCATAATGCGAGGTGCACAACTAGACCTTATACTAGTCTTAAGTACAAAATTTCATCATTATACGTTCAACCAGTTTTGAGATTCGCGAGTTACGCAGGAACGCACGAACATACGTACCGACATCAAGCCAAAAATAGTCAAAATGAATTTAGGGACGCTCAAAACGGATATTTCCATCAAAATCTCGATAGGTGAATTTTGTCGGTTTCACAATACTTACTTGTTACTTTGTACAAGTAAGTAAAAAATTGAGCTTAAAGAAAAGAGATACGCAATTAATGACTTCAAAACTATTAAAGCAAGATTCACTTCTTTTTCCTAAGTTCTCTAAGCTCACTTTATTCTCTTAAGTCATCATATTCTCTATATTCTCTTAATCCTCTTAATTCTCCAAATTTTTCTATACTCTCCGAGCTCTCTAAGTCCCTTCATTCTCTAAACTTTTTATATTCTCTAAATTTTGTTAATTCCTTGAATTTTCTAATCCTTTTTATTGTCTAAATTCATTCAATTCCGTGAAACCTCTATATTCTCTGAACTTTCTATATTCTCTTTATTCTCTGAATTATTTATATTCCCTAAGTACTTTCCATATTCTCTTAACTCTGCAAATTCTCTTCATTACCTAGATTTCTTGAATTTTTTATATTCTCTTGATTCCCTAAATTCTATATATTCTCTATTTCTTTGAATTTTCTTTTTGTCCTGAATCGTCTTTATTGTCAAAACTCTAAATTCTCATAATTCCCTAAATTCTTCAAATGATCTTTATTCTCTATATTCTCTTTATACCCTAAATTGTCTATATCTTCTTTATTTTCTGAAAGCTCTATATTTTTTAAGCTCTCTAAATTCATTATATCCTAGAACATTCTATATTCTCTTTTTTTCTAGACTCTCTTAATTTACTGAATTCTCTAAAATCTTTTCATCCTCTAAATTTTGTAAGTTTTCTTTATACTTCAAATTCTCTTTATTCTCTGTATTACATGAATTCTCAAAATTTTGTTTATTCTATATATTCTCTTTATTCCCTAAATTCTCTATATTCTTTCTATTCTCTAAATTTTCCATATTTTCTAAGCTCTCTGAGTCTTGTGCATTCTCGTACCTAGCTTTCTTTATTCTAAATATGTTTTATTGGGTCGAAAGTTCTGTATCATAAATTATTTGAAACACAACGTTTCAGGTATGAAAAATTTATTAGAAATAAGTTCTGAAAAGTTTTTTCTTTCTATATTCTGTTTATTTTCTGAATTCTCTCAATTTTCTATACTCTTTATATTCTCTGCAGTCTTTATACTTTTTAGTTTCCTCTCCATATTCTTTAAACTCTCCAAATTCTCTCTATTCCCTAGTTTCTCTCAATTCTCTCAATTCTGAGTGGATTTTTGTTATATTTCACATTAACAGACATAATAGTGGAGCTTGAACTTATTTCAAACTGTAAATTTGATTTGATTTTAGTTAATAAAGAAAATATTTTATTTGAAGAAATCAAGTTACTACTTAGCGGTAAGAACCATATTATTAGTTTAGAAGCTCTTCCAACCGTTATTCGTATCTCATGATCAAATATGGAACCATTTAATCTTTGTGAACGTGTACCAACAAAATTGAAAATTTAAATTCAGTAGGTACGTTCTGTTTCTAAGAATATAATGTATTCGAATATTCGTTCATATAACAGATGAAGTAAAAAGTAGCGGAGGCAGCAGGAATAAATGCAATTTGCATGCACCCTATTCCGGAGTGAGTTTGCGGATGTTTAATCAGTAAACTTACCCAGCATAATGTGCGTTGTTATTTCAAATTAGATACGGATCAAGTTTATTGGACGCTTTCTTAATACTCATTTTTACATCATTCTAATTTCTTAGACAAGTGTAATGCATTCACCAATTTTCTATATTTGTAGCTCAAGTCAAAATATTAATCAAGCAACGAACAATATAACACAAGGTCAACGTTGAAGGGACTATTGAAAAATAAATGAAATTGACTTTAATCAAGCTATATTTATACGTAATCGTCTTTTCCCTTTTGCCATTTCGTACATAATCAAAGCAGAAATTTAATTAAAGTTTGTCGGTGCGCAGTGAGGTACAGCAGAAGTATATATCGCCATAGCTTCGGCCACCGCTCCCTCCGAAACCCTTCCACTCAATCTTAAACTGATTAAGAAAATTTCAACCAAGTCTAGCGATACACCAAGACCACCTATTAACTTTTATGACTTTTCAGTTTATTAGATTTAATCCAATATTATTTGCTGAACTGTGATAGGCTCCTTCAAAAAGATTTTTTAATAACTTGCGCAAGATCTGATTGGAAGATGAAATTGCTAATCCAAAAATTTGACAATTTAATAGCAAGCATATTTCACCCTCATCCAAAAACGAACAAATTTTTATTGGATTCGTCATAGTATCCTGAAAAATTTCAATCGGATATTGATGGAGTCAATGTGAAAAAAAAACGTAGCACCCCTTTGAATATTCTTCCAAAATATCTTTACGTAACTTTATCAATATTGAAAGATAATATGATCCAATTACTGTTTCGTCCTGTTGCAAGTAATCTATAAGAAGTAATCCATCTTTGTTCTAGCTAATGGAAGCAAGAACTTATTTTGAGCTCTACCGGAACTACTTCAATACAATAAACCACCGAGACAACTATTTCATATATACAAAGAGATTGAAGCAAAATGAAAAACCATAATAGAAAACAACATCTGCCTTCCCACTCTTCAGCATATGCACAGCCGAAAGTTTCAGCATTAAAAAACTGCCGAACTAATTAAAATAATGAAATCATAATATACAGGGTGTAACAGCGAAACGAATTATCTCGAATAATTTCTATTTTATTGAAGATATAATAAAATACTATGAGACAATCTCATGCAGGACAAAAGAGGACATCCTATTATGGAAAAAAATTATTTTTTCGAACCAGGGGCTCCCAAGCTACAACACTAAGTTACATTTTTTATATATATTTTTAGACTCATTTTTCTAAAGGCAACCATTTATTGGTTTTATACTCTTACATTATGAAAATATTGAAAAAAATGCGATTGAAATTTGAATTAATTCTATTTTCATACCTAGTCATTTTTCAGTAGTCTACGAACAATTGAGCTACATAAATGCATTAAATTATTTGTATATAGCTTCATGAATAGTATTCTAGCTGATTTTCATCTCTTTATAAACATAATTCAAATCTTTTCAAAACTGATTCAAAAGTAGCATTATTAATTTCTGTTGGTGTTAAAGTAGCACATGCATCTTTTACGCGATCCATTAAATTTTCTTTTGTTATCAATGATGTAGAGTACACTATATAGCAATTTGCAACCATAAGAATTATGCATTATATAATTTAAATTGACAGATAGCAGATTTTGACTTTCATGGTCTACTGAAAAATAACTATGAAAATAAATTTACCTAAATTTCAATGACTTTTTCCTCAATATTTTCATCATGTAAGGATATGAAACAAATATATTGTTGAATTCAGAAAAAAAAATATCGAATGGGACTAAAAAATATATAGGTAGCATCTTATTTGAAAAAATGTAACTTCGAGTTGTAGCTTGAGAACCACTTATTCAAAAAAATATACAGATTTGCTTAGGATTGCATAAAGCATAAAAAACTCCTACAATACAAGCAACAGCTTACAAATAACATAATATGACCTTAATGAAGCAATAAACAAATCCTGATAGATTCAACCCATGAAGATATAACAGGAAACGAAGAGGTGCACCAGAAGCAGCCATAAATAAAGAAAACATGACCTAAAATTTTCGAAAAATAGGCAAATAGTAATAGTGTGACAATATGAATAGGAAAAAATCATAAAAAAAACTGAGGTAAACCAAATACATACATATTACAAACTGAACCTCTCCTGAAATATGTAGCTCTTGCATCACACAATACTAAGCTGTATCAAATACAGCATAGAAAGAGATATCCACAGAATCCCTCCAACAGTTGAATAAGCTGTAAGAAACACTGACACAAACATAAAAACTCGGTAAAATTCATCAAACAAATCAACATATACCTACAATAAAATATGACCTTCATGAAGAAATAAACTTCCAAGAAAAAAATAGACAAATCCTGCTGGCTTCATCATATGAAAGTATAAGAGAAAACGGATAGGTCAACCGTGCACCAATAGCACCCATAAATAAAGAAAAACATGACTCAAAACCTTTGTAAAATAGGATCAAAGTGAAAATGAGACAATATGAATGAGAAAACAAATAAGCTAAGAGAAATCAAATACACACATACTAGAAAAAAAAACTCCTGAAATATGTAACACTTCCAACAAACAATATTAAACTGTACCAAGTACAGCACAAAAAGACATCCACAAAATCTCATCAACACCAAAAACCCCTGCAATATTAACTACAGGCTACAGCATACAAATAACACAATATGACATTCATGAAGCAATAAACAAATCCCGCTGGCTCCATCCTATTAAGGTACAAGAGGAAACGAAAAGGCCAACTGTGCAACAAAAGCAGTCATAAATAAAATAAAACATGACCTTAAATATAAACCATAATGAAAATGTAACAATTCGAATCTGAAAGAATTACAAACAAATTAAGAAGAATCAAATACACACATACCACAACAAACTCCTTCTGGTATATAAAGCTCTTGAGACTCACAATATCAAACTGTACCAAATACATCAAAAAAAATAGGTATCTGCAAAATCCTATCAACAATCAAAGAAACTGTAAGAAACCCTGATAAAATTTATCAAATAAATCAACATATATCCCATGAAGGTATAATAGGAAACGAAAAGACCAACCGTACACAAAAAACAGCCATAACTAAAAAAAACAAACATGACCTAAAATCTTTGAAAAATAGAGACATAGTAAAAATGTGGCAAAATAAATGGAGAAAATTACAAAAAAACTAAGAAAAATCAAATACACACATACTACAAAGAACTCATCCTGAAATAGGGACCTAACTCTTGCAACAAACAATATTAAACTGTGCCAAATATAGCACAAAAAGATATCCACAGAATCTTATCGACACTTAAAAACCCCTACAATACTAACAACGGCCTACAAACAACACACTATGATCTTTATGAAGCAATAAACAAATCCTGCTGGCTCCATCCCATAAAGGTATAAGAAAAAAACGAAGAGGCCAACCGTGCAGCAAAAGCAGCCATAAATAAAGTAAAACATAACCTTGAACCTTTGAAAAATAGGAACATAGTGAAAATGTGACAATAAGAATGGGAAAAAACTACAAACCAACTAAGAAAAATCAATTACGCACATACTACAACAAACTCCTGAAATATGTGACTCTTGCAACACACAATAATAAACTCTATCAAATCAACACTCATAAAAGAAGTAGGAAACACCAACACAAACATAAAAATTCGATAAAATTCATCAACATATGCGACAAAATATGACCAACATACCGCAATGTGAATATCAAATGTACCTAAATCAAAATGTAGAGAGGTATTACTGAGCAAAGCTCGAAATGCCTTTGAATCTCAATAAAAATAGTGTCACAAATTTTATTTAGAATAATTTATTAACACAGGTTACAGTGTGAGTGTTCATTTTATATACTCGTATGATCACTATTTCACTCACAGTTATTCATACCGAATCACTGAATGAATCACTGACTAACTGAATTCCTCTCCTAGCTTACGCTCTCATATACCTAAGCAAGCCGACAATGGGCCAACATTCAGTTATCTAACAGTTGTTGCCTGGCAACCACCAAACATCTATAGTGACCATAGCCTCATGTCCGATAATTGAACATCGACCTTGTCAATACTAACTAGGATAACAGTTCCAGCGAATTCAAATAAATAATTATGTGACGTAATTACTACTAATATTCCATATTTGTGACAATAGAAATTAAATTAAAAAAAAAATGTGGTACAGGTAATTTTTTAATTAACCTGCAACCATCCTATTCCCACCTCATTGAGGTTTTGTAACTTCTGGCATTGTCCAAAAGTGAAAATAACATCGATTTAATCGAATAGATGAAATTAGAGTAAAAACGAAAAAGTAGTGACAAAAATAGAAAAAGCAACCAAGTTAATAACACAAATAATAGGTTCATCATATACATAGACTCGTTGAGTGTTATCCAGAGCGTAAAAGAATTGTACACAAAAAACAAATTCATACAAAACATAAAGAACAATATACAGAAAACAATAAGAGCACAAAACACGTAGAAGTACCTGGCAATGAAAAAGCGGACCATGCAGCAAAAGAAGCAACATCGGAAGAAATAAAAGTTGTACCAGTAATAGCTCAAGACCTCGAACAAATAATAAAAATGAAATTAAAAGAAAAGTGAGACGAACAATGGAGAACCCAAGCTGACAACAAACTATGGCAAATAAAAGAAGAAAGCCAACAATGAACAGACCTAGAAGACAGAAAAAATCAAACCTTAATAACCAGATTATGAATAGGACACAGTCGGCTCACACATTGTTATATCTTACAAAATACATATCCAGAAATTAGCGACACATGCAACACACAAATAACAAATACACCACATAAAAACAACAACATTAAAAGAAGCGTTGACAAATAAAATTGAATCAATAACAAATGTAATAAAATACCTAAAAGATATTAAATTATCCAGCAAAATATAAACTGTGAACACATGTAAACACAAAATGGACTGAGGCAATTAATAGCCAAAGGCTGGAATGCTAACAATTGAATTTAGAAAAAAAAATGGACGAGAAATGATGCTCAGGAGTTATTTATTAATACTGACAAGTTATGGGGATCCTTAAACATTCACAGATCAGTAAATTGAACGAATAACTTGTTTCAGTATCTGATTTGGAGTCTTACGTGAACAAAGAATGTGAATGACCACAGAAAGGACAATGATTTGAGCAACTATCACAAAATTATCTGAAGCGCGGACGACAAACGATCCTCAGGAATAATTTAGGATCGGTATGTGACCAATAAAACCAATAAAACAACCAAATTTCTTCTAATAGGGGTCCAAAAGTATAAATGACCCAGAAAGGACGTCGATTTGACCAAATAGATGAAATTAAAATAACAACGATAGGTCACAAGATCCCATGACCGTTTACAGATCGGTTTGTCACCAATAAATTGGGTGGATGGTTCTGTTCAACATTATGACGATGAATATTCATCATATCTGGTTCATAGCGGATTATTTATGCCTCCATAAAGGCTGATTTTTAATTAATGTAGGTACACCCAGTAATACTTGCAGTACTTATTTTTTAGGATCATCTTCCGTTATAAGCAATAACCAACAAGTATACCTAGAAAGGTACGTAGTTATGTACAGCAGTCAGCTTTTGAGAAAAAGTCAAATTATTCAGCACCGCTATTTTCCTTTATGATTTCGCTCACCGTTAGGTATCTCAATTTCTTTTGTGTGTCTTTCAGCAACGATAAGAAGAAGATCGCATAAATGTGACGTAATTATATTCATAAGGCGACGTAAAAAGTACTTTATGCGTTACGTTTTATGTTTAACTTTGAATTGTCGCTGGGAAAATTACATTTCCAATTCATGAACGCTACCGGAGCAAACGGCGGTCGGCAGAACGATCCTCGGATCTCTCAGTATGACTCCGCTAGATAGTGCACCGTTCGCAGTGGAAATTCGGCGGCAGTGTCCTGAATACGAAGAATTATTCATAAGTAAATGACGCTCTGATAGAATTAAATTTTTTGGGCTTGTTTTCTGGGAGAGCTCACATGCAACAGCTCTAATTTTCAGTTTGGAATGAAGGGGCTGTTTTGGGAATGAATAAATGTTATAAAATCACATATAATTCCACAAACATTTTTAAATTTTATGATGGTAATATAATATGAGTGCAGGCAATAGTGAATATTTGTGTGAATGCATTGCAAAGCCATCGGACGTAAAACGCGAATCATAAATTCCGTCACAAGGGCTTTAAATAAAAATCCGTGGTGTGCAAGTTGCGGTAATTAATTTCATCTGACTAGGCATATTCGACGTTGGTCGTGCAGCGCAATGGTGGCACATATGCAATATTTCATGCGGATAGACCCATAATTTAACTGACTGTAATTACTGAAGTTCACGGCGGGTGAGATCGTTTTTTGAAAGGGAGGCCAGTGTGGCGTAACCGAAACTGCATGCGTCTGCAATAACTGCATCGCTTTTGTTCTATTGGATGCTTTGTGCCACCAACTTGAGATCCATTTAGATTTGACGTCATCATCATTTTCAGCAAATTTTGTTAGGATGGAGCAAGTGATTCAGAGAAGGAGGACGAACTAACAGATTAATAATATGAAGGAACATAACAGCTTTCAAGATTAATAGAATATGAGGCTGTACTTCGCATCGTGTATATATAGTTGGCTGCGATAAGATTGTCAGTGAAATGGACAGCTTTCTCAAAGACCACGTTTGTAAAATAAGTAATTCCAATAGAATCAACTAAGAACTACAAGATTTCGGCTTTGAGGACCAGATAAAGAAAATGCTAGATTTCTGAGCAATTTTTCTTTCATTTTTCTACATAATCTTTCAATTCAATACATTTAGTCCAATTGTAGTCTAACTTTTTAATACCATTAGAATAAAAAGATGCGCCCTCTGCATTTGAACTGAAACTTCGCCCCTCTAGCCATTCCTTCAAATTGGGAAAAAGTCTAAAATAGCTGGGAACAAATTTGGCGAATATTAGAAATTCAGCTGCCCACTTTTGAACCATCAAAAATGAAACAGTAGACTCTTTTAACGTAAAATTTAACTAATTTTTCATCGTCATTGCTGCAACAAATCTACTTAATACAAGTCTGAAACTTAGCACAGTGCTATCTGGAGATTCTTCTTAATCAATATAATTAATATAGGAGTGAAATTTATGCTTTCGGCCGAGAGCTTTCCAAAATACTCTCGTAATAGACATTCATTTTAAAAGTGAGATATTGATTTTCAATAGCCTATCTTCCACAATCCCAGCCCTATGACAAGCAACATCATCTTGTTGGAAAATACGTATGATATTATTCAAACGCAGTCTTACGACTCGGCTCCGATTATCACCAACACAAACATCAATTCTAACTGCGTTATTTCATGGCATTGAACTCTGTTATTACATACCATGAAGTGATGGAACTAATTCAAATTTGTGTTAGTATAGTCACGACCAAGTTATAAGATCTCAAGCAGAAATCTATCATACCAACTATTTTCGGAAGAAAGGTTGTTTTTGACCACTATGATGATTTGGGGATCCATGTCATTTGTAGACGATATCATGAGCTCTATACAATGATATCCTTCAAAGAAATTCAAGAGCACAAGTTGAATAGAAGAGTTTAAATAATAATGGGTGATTTATTTGGAGGTACTTTCTTCAACATGAAAAAAATTATCTAAAAGTCAATTTTATCGAGTTTTCTCTCTCATTATACTTAAGAATCAATCTCTACATTTATTTTTTTGAGATTATTTCTTTCAAATCTTGGCCTTAAGTACGGCTAACATGGTCCATTCTAAAGTTCCAATTTTCGATGACATGTCCAAGTGTTTCGAGTGGTATTTGATGAATGACGCAAGTGATGCTTGCTTCCAATTCCTTAATTGTAGCAGACCTATTCATGTATCCTTTGGACTTTCAATAGTTACAAAGAAAAAATACGGAGATGAGATATCACACGATCTAAGCGGCCAATCCACCGGTCCGAAGAGTTAAATCAACTGTTCTCGCAATAAAGTCATGGTTTATTCATTTATTTATTTATTTATTTATTTATTTAGCAAAGGCTGTACAACAGGACGAATCCCATTAACAGTACAGCACGAAATACAGCAGAAATTGAATATGCGACAGATAGTTAGCAATTACATATCTTATAAATTATTATGAAACATATTATTCAAAAACAAAAATTAGTGACAAACAATAGGAAATAGTATGACAATAAGTATAATATGTTCTGACCTAATAATATGATGCAACAAATTTCCTTACAAAAGATTTTTTTTTTTTTTTTGGTCATATCATTTACAATCTGCTGATAATAACAATAAGTAAATATTTTATCACATCATTATAACATTTGGGTAGTAATACCCAGTGATATTTTCTACTTTGTACCTAACTTGATTAGAAATGGTTTTGATTCACTTTATCTAATTGAATCTATATGCCTGATCTAGTGTGGTATATCGTTTCAGTCGCCTTGTTTCTTGGCTGTTATCCAAAAGGTTAACTGCAGTGGAGTTGGGATGTTTTTCAAGACGTAGCATGTATTTTTCGCTGAATCTCTTTATTTCTTCTTTGACGGATCTCATGTTGAGGTCGTTGTATATTGTATCATTTCTTACATACCAGGGTGCGTCGAGAATTTTTCTCAGTGTCTTTGTTTCAAATCTTTGAATTATTGCAATGTTAGAGTTGCTTGCTGTTCCCCATAGTTGTAGCCTATATGTCCATATGGGTTTTATCATTGTTTTATACAATAGGATTTTGTTTTCTGTTGTTAGTTTCGATCGTTTACCTAGCATCCAATAGAGTTGTTTTACTTTGATGTTCAGTTGTTTGGTTTTAGTTTTAATATGCTTACTCCATGTCAACCTTCTGTCTAGATGTAGACCCAGGTACTTGACCTCAGTGGCCTGTGGAAGTGGTTCTCCATTTAAATAAACTACTGGGCATGTATCTTTTCTGTTGGTAAATGTGATATGAGTTGATTTTGTGGTATTAACTTTCATCTTCCATTTGTTTAGCCATTGTTCTATTTCTAATAAGTGTATTTGTAGTGTTCGTGAGGCTATTTCTGAGCTTTCATTCGATGCTAGCAGTGCTGTGTCATCAGCGAATGTGGCTGTTGTGATTTTTGTTGATGTTGGTAGGTCTGCAGTGTATAATAGATATAGTGTCGGGCCAAGTACACTACCTTGTGGTACCCCTGCCTTGATGGGGTGCAGGCTTGAGTACTCGCTTTGGTATTTCACTTGGAAGTATCTCTCGCTCAAATATGATTTTAGCAGTTGGTAAAGTGGGGTAGGTAAGTTTTTCTTTATTTTGTATAGTAACCCCTCGTGCCATACCTTGTCGAAGGCTTGTGCTACATCGAGAAATGCTGCTGAGCAGTACCTCTTCTCTTCCAGATCACTTCTTATTTTATCTACTATTCGGTGGATTTGTTCTATGGTGGCATGTTTTTCTCCAAATCCATATTGATATTCTGGGATCAACTTCTTTCTAAGTAAAACTGCATTTAGTCTCTTTAGTAGAATTCTCTCAAATACTTTCGATAATATTGGCAGGAGGCTAATTGGTCGATATGAGGTGAGTTCTTCAGGTGGTTTACCGGGTTTCTGAATTGGGATTATTTGCGCTACTTTCCACTGTGATGGGTAGTAATTATTTCTTATTATGGCGTTGAAGATGAAAGTGACTAGTTGTATTCCTTTTTCCGGTAATTCTTTGAGCACCCTGTCTGTTATAAGATCGTACCCTGGTGCTTCTTTTTGTTTCATATTTTTTATTGTGTTTTTAATTTCTTCTGAACTTATCTTTTTGATTGGTAGTGTCATTTGGTCTGGGGATTCGAGGTATTGTTGTATCTCTACCTCTTCAGGGGAATTGTTATTAATTGCATATGGTTGAAATACTTGAGAGTAGTGTTCAGCTAAGCTCTTACATTTTTCTTGGTTGCTCCTCGCCCAGGAGTTGTCTGGTTTTCTAATAGGTGGAACTCTTTGCACAGGTCTTTTAAGGTATTTGGTCGGTTTCCAGAGTGAATATTCCGTTACTGGAGTATTAGTTAGAGAGCTTAAGTATTCTTCTAGATTGTTATTCCTCCATTCGTGCAGCATTTGTTTCAGTTCTCTTTCTTTTTTGTTTAGGTTTGATTTGTCCAGTGGATTGTGTTGTTGGTGCCATAATCTACGTATGCGCCGTTTTCCTCTGATGGCTTCTCTGATGTGATTTGGAATTAGTAGTTCGTATTTCTTTTCGGGTAAGATAGGAGTTGCTTCCCATGCTGCTTCTTGAATATTTAGGTTGAGATGTTCAATAGCGTCGTCTATGTCTTTGTTTTGTTTTAGGGGTGATTTGATATTGATTTTTTGATTCATCAATTCTGTAAAATGTTCCCAGTCTGTATGTTTGTTATGCAACGATGGTGGTTTCAGCGTTTTATTCGCATTTGAATTTAGTTCGAGAAACACTGGAGTATGGTCCGATGATAGGTCAAGGTTGTCTTTTATTACTATTTTATTCGCTTGGATATTTTTAGCTATGTAAAAGTCCAGCAGGTCGGGTGTTTTATTCATGTCCGAAGGCCAATATGTGGGCTTACCGGTAGAGTGGTATGAGAGATTGTTGCTTTGAATTGTTTTGAGTAGTTCTCTTCCTCGTGTTGTTATTAGGCGGGCACCCCAAACTGTGTGCTTGGCATTGTAGTCACCTCCTAAGATGTATTTATTACCAAGTGTTCTTGTAAAATGCTCAAATTGTTCTTTTTTTATGACATGTTTGGGAGGGCAGTATATTGCAGAAAAGGTAGTTGGGCCTGTTGGTTCTTCTATTAATATAGTTGTGGCCTGTAAGTGGTCCATCATATATTCGGGTAGAACGTAATGTTGTATTGAGCTTTTAATGATTATTGCCGTACCCCCATGGGCGGTGCCATCAGGGTGCTTAGTATCGTATATGGTATATTGTGGTATTTTCAGATACGTTTGATTTGTGAAATGTGTTTCTGATATTAATATTATGTCTATGTTATGTTCTTTCAGAAATATTTTTAACTCTTGGCTGTGGTTGGCCAAGCCATTAGCATTCCATAATGCAATTTTCAATTTTTGCTGCATTATGGGAGTTTTGATATTAACGTTGTGAGTAGGTTTAGGATGGTGTCCATCCTTCCCATCAGTTGTAGCATCATTTCTTCTAGTTTATTTTGTGTCGGTGGGATTTGTTGTTTGGATTGTTGCTGGGTAGTGTCAGGTGTATTTGAATTATTATGTTTTGTAATTTGTGCGTATGATAAATTGGGATCTCTTGAAGTGAGTTTGCTTTTTGTTCTGTCATTATTCTTTGTCGTAGTGGAGGGTATTTTCTTTTGTATATTTCTTTATAAATCGAGCATCCTTTATAGTTGGCTGGATGGTTACCGTCGCACAATACGCATTTAACTGGTGTATTTTCATTTTTTGTGCAATTTTTGGTAACGTGGTTTTCGCCGCATTTAACGCATCGCTCTTGTCTAGCGCAATAAGTTTTAGTGTGCCCATACCTCTGACATCTGGCGCATTGTGGGATTTCTTTTCTAACTCTAGGAGGCTCCATGATTACTCTGGTATTTTGTAAAAACTGTATATCGTAGATTGTCTTATTACTTGGATTTTGCTCCAGTTCCACTATAAAGATTGGTAATGGATGTTTCAGTATTTTGTGTTTTATATTGAAAATATTTGTTACTTTGTGTCCATTATCTTCGATTTCCTTTTTCAACTCGTTAATGTCTGTAGTGTGATGTATGTTTTTGATGAATGCACGGTGTGTTCTATTTTGTTTCATTTGGTAGGTATGGTAACTTACCTTTTCTGTTGCGAAGCGTTGGATTATGCCTCTGTAGCTATCGATGTCACTAGCTTGGATTTTTATTTGACTGTTGCCCACTGTTTTCAAGATGTACTTCTCCTTTGCTTCTTCATTTAAAAGTTTTTTTAGTGGATTCACATCTTGTATATCTGGTACAAAGATAGGTGGAGGCTTGGGAGTTTTTGTTGCTGTTTCTTCCTGTTGTTGATCGTTATTGGTGGAAACCAATAGTGGTTCAAATCTGTTTTGGGTTGTTATTGGTTGCGAACTTGAATATAGTTGTTGGTGAGTTCTTGGTCTAACTCTTCTTATGTTGTTTTGATCAGTATGTTCTCTTTTCTTTTTTCTAGATGTGTTTTGGGACTGCCATTGGCTCGTTTGTATATCTTGAGTTTGACTCATTTCGCTTTGATGATGGAGCACGTTGGCCAAGGCCTACGTGCTTCTTTACTTCGTTTATTGTCAGCAGTAGCTTATCGTAATATATTAGATCCTCAATGGAATGTAGAATTTATTAATTAATGATTTAATAATTTAATTGTTGTTTGTATAGAATTATCTAACCGCTTGTGGGAGCTGAGATTAGCACGTCCGATCACTTCGAGTGCTCGGACAAGAGTTGTCAAAAGATTCAAACATAAACAAACTACATGAAAAAATATCAGGACAGTCGTGCACCGATAACATATTATTATATGAGAATGCCAAACGATAGATTGGCGAATTCATTGCTGCATAAGTCTTACAATAAGGCAAAGAAAACAAATCCAGTGATCTAGTATCGTGTGATGGTATTTTTAACAAGAATTTATGTAAAAGTGAAGGACTATCAACCAATTTGTTCATAACTTTATATAAAAATGACATATCGAGTATGATTCGACGCTTCTCCAATGAAATCAAGTTGTATACATTATGAGAAAATCTTCTATTAAGAACTTAAATAAATTTGCGTTGAATACTTTCAACTCTATCTATATAAACTTGACAGAGCGGTGACCAACAAATAGCTGCATATTCTAACTGAGATCGCACAATTGAATAATAAAGTGAAAGTAAAGTACTAGCTCTTTTAAAATAATGATCAATCCTTAGAATGAATCCAAGCATTTTATAAGCTTTTTTGACTATTAAATCAATGTGATGATCAAAAATGAGTTTATTATCAAGCACAATACCAAGATCTTTAACATGGGATACTCTTTTGATGGTAATACCAGAAATAGTGTAGTTAAAATCAAATGTGTATCTTTTTCGTGTGAAAGTGATATATGAGCATTTATTAATATTTAAAATTATATGATTATCATCAAGATACTTGTTGAATCTATCAAGGTCGGATTGTAAAGCTTGACAGTCTTGTAAAGAGTCTATTTGGCAATAGATTTTTGAATCGTCTGCATACATACAAAATTTAGCATGATAAAAACATTTGGAAATATCGTTCACAAAAATAATAAATAAAAGAGGTTTCACGGGCTGTGTGGCTAGTAGTGCCGTCTTGTTGGTACCAAATGTCTCAGAGATCTGGAGCCTCAATGTCAGACAGCAAATAGCCCGGTATCATTACGCGATACGGGCGTCATCGACATTTATGTTCTGGCCGGCTATTCTCAGCTACAGCCGCTACATTTTGTTTACCACATGCTGGATGTCCACTATAGGCTCGCATATTATCTAATAATGAAAATTGGGCTTCAGATTTTCCGATGGTATAACAAATTGGACGTTCGGTAGGCCGAGTATGTGGACCATAAGTAGCTCTAAGTACACGAAACACATTTCTCGTAGAACACTGATTTTCGTAATACAGCTGAATGGTTTGTAGGGATTGTGCCAGGCTAAGACTTCCCACGATGAAATGTTAAACAATACTGAACAAAACTACAATGATAAGTTGTCACGATTCACACATTATCGGTAGAAAAAACAATTAAGAAAAACCTTTTATTAGGCGTACAACACTGTGAGCAATCTGGTAACGGTATATTGTTCTTGTCTAGACAGGTGTGTTCATCTCTTCTAGAGATCAGTCTAAATTTCAGCTCCATACAGCCATCATGTGATTTTTGAAAACGCCATCAGTCAAGTTGTGTTTGTGTTATGTGCTACGAAAATGGAAAAACAAGATTTGGAGCAACGTTATGCCATCAGGCTTTGTGTTAAGCTTGAGGAATCCGCGGGTTTGATATTTGAAAAGTTGAAACAGGCCTATGGGGAACATTTTTTATCAAGAGCACAAGTTTTCTGCTGGCACAAAACAATTCTAAAAAGCCGAGAAATCATTGAATATGAACGTCACCAAAGAAGTCTCTCAACTTCAAAAATCGACAAAATCGTCGTACGTGTGAGGGCTCTTATGAGATTAGATCGTCGTTTAACAATAAGGATGATGGGTGACCACTTTCACCGTACATTAGATTTTGAGCGAAGATACGGTCACTTCCATCACAGAATTTTTGACCTCAAAAGGCATTCCTGTTGTTCCCCAGCCTCCCTATTCAACTGATCTAAGTCTTTGTGACTCTTTTCTTTTCCTGAAATTGAAATAGTTATGTTTGTATTAATTGTGCAAAGTGATTGTCTTTTTTTGTTGCGCGTGAGAATGTCAATTTTAACCGAAACCGTAAGGTCGAGATAACAAATTCATTCGAAAGCGAAACAAAAAATACAATCATTTCAATAATAAAATTGAAATCTCAAATAAAATTTTAAGCTGCCATCCATCAACTTCTAAAGAGATCAATGAGACCGAAAAATTAAACAATCAGCCCTGCCCTTCTGACAGTATTACAAAAGAAGTATGCGAGATGACTTTTAAAAGCCAACAATCTACTGGTATTAACGTCGGAAATAATTGCTCCAATTGCACAATTAATTTTTATATTCAATAATAAGTAGTACTATGTACAAATTCATATTTCTTGTTAAATACATGTTTGTTCCTATCCTTGTAGCATTATAAAGCTGAATTATATTAGATTAGATATGCAAAAATAAAATTTATTTACTAGTGAAAAAATCACGAACTTTGCGTATCCATAATAATAAAAAAATATCATGTTTTTTGACAGTTGGCGAAAAAATGTTTTAAATGAGCGTCATTTCAGGACATCCAAAGGAATGTGATCGTCATATTAAAGGCTCTTCCAGTTGAATCCTTTCAGCGCTGCTACCAAGACTGGGAATAACTCCTCTGCCGGTGTATAGTTGCCGATGGAAACTGTATTGAAACGGGCAATACCGTTATTAAAAAAAAATAGAAAGTTTATTAGATAAAGATCAGTCTCAATATTATTCTCATACATCTCGTATCTTTCAACAAACAGATGCCCCTTTCATATGATTAGAACCGTTGAAGATTGAATATTGGAAATAAATATTACACTTCTGAAATGGACGTCTAGTAGTCTGGATTTCTTACCAATCGAAATTTTGTAGCTCCTATCACAGCCCGCAACAAATGTTCCAGAGTTAAGTGCACGTCTTCCAAAAATTAGGAACAATTTCACTCCAGAACAATAGTTGACACTATAATAAGACGTATCGAGGTGATAAATAGTCGAAAAAGCAGAGTAATGCAAAAATGTTCCTATTTTCTATCTTTGTTGATACATTAAATGCTGCATTTTGCTTTGCATTTTAATGCTGCATTTTGATGCAAAGAAAATAGTCCAACATCCAAAATTTTGTGGATTGGACTATCAAAATTCTTATTGCTTCAAGAAATTTTTATTATTATTAATCTTTTTAAATCTATTCATACCCTTTCGGGTGTCTAGATTGTAATTATTTTCACTTTAAATAATTGATCAGTTCTTTCCACTCTTATCTATTTTGTGCTATTCTCTTTGCTTCTTGCCAGCTGATGTTGTTTCTGTGGAGAATTTCACTTATGTTTTTTTTCCCAGGTCTTCTTTGGTCTTCCTCTTTTTTTCTTTCTTGTGGTTCTTGCTTTCCCAACTTGCTTCGTCTGATTTTCCTCTGACATTCTGACTAAGTGGCCATACCATGAAACTTGTTTCTTTTCTTTGATCTTATGTATGCTCTCTATTTCTAGATTAACTCTTATTCGGTCGTTTCTTATTCTGTCTATCCTTGTAATTCCTTCAACTCTTCTTAAGTATCGTATTTCTGACGCTTGTACTTTACTTTTCAGTCTCTGCTCGAATATCCACGACTCACTTCCGTATATATTAAAGCTGGTCGATATACAGTTTTGTATAGTGTCATTTTTGTATTCTAGGATACTTGCTTATTTCCTAGTACCGCTTTGTTGAGTGCATAGTAGTTTCTGTATCCTTTTGTCGATTTCTGATTCCATATTTCCTTTATTATTTATTGTTACTCCTAGATATGTAAAGTCTTCTACTTGTTCTATTTCGCATCCGTTTAGCTGTATATTAGTTATTATGTCCTCTTTCGATATCACCATTACTTTTGTTTTTTTGACATTCATGTTCATGTTGTTTTCTCAATTCCTCGTTCCATACATTCAAATTATATTTCATATCTTCCTCATTCTTAGCCAGGACTGCTAGATCGTCTGCAAATGCACACTCTGCTATTTTAGTTACGGTCAACTGATAATGTCCAATGTCTACTTTCTTCGTTTTATCTTTTATTTGCTTCATTATATTATCTAAGAAAACACTAAATAAAAATGGGCTTAATGCTCCTCTTTGTCTTAAACCCTGCGTGGTGTTGAATTCTCCTGATATTTCGTTACCCGTTTTAATGTAATTTGTTGTTTTTCTGTACACGCGTTTAGTAGTTCTATGTTTATGCGTCTTTCTCCCAATATTTTCCACATTTATTTCCGTGGTACTCGGTCAAAAGCTTTTTCTAGATCGACAAACGTAATATAGAGTTGGCTTTCTTGTATCAGAGTTTTTTCTATGAGCCTCCTAATTGTGTATATGTGGTCTTTTGTGCAATGTCCTTTCCTGAATCCGCTTTGTAACCTTTCCAATTTTGATTCAATCTCTTGTCTTAGTTCCTTTTCTAGTATGGCTTCATATACTTTGGCTGTCGTGCATATTAGTGATATCCCTCTGTAATTGTTACAATTTCTATTGTCTCCTTTTTTATAAATAGGGAAAATCACTGCCTTTTCCCAATCTTCGGAAATTTTTTCTATTGTCCAGATTCTATTCAGCATCACTAATAGTATTTGTTCTCCTGCTGGCCCCATGTATTTAAGTTGTTCTGGTCTTATTTCATCGTGTCCCGGAGCTTTTTCGTTTCTTAGCCTATTTAATGCTAGTTTCTTCTGTTATATTCTCTGTTCTTCTGTGCTTGTTGATGTTCCCGCATTGCTGGATTTCCTCTTCTTCATTGTCGTTGTTAGAGTGTTTTTCTTCCAGCAATTCCTCGAAGTGTTCTTTCCATCTTCCTATTATTTCTTCGTTTTCTTTCAAAATATTCCCTTGTTTGTCATATAGCTGTCTTAATGCACTTTGGTTTCCCTTTTTTGCTGTTTTTCAATGTGTTATAATAGTTATTTGTGTATCAAGGCCGTAAAGGTTATCTTTTTTGGTCGAATCTGTTGTTTGCGGCCGAAGCGTAGCTGAGGCTGCAATTCAGGTGAGACCAAAAAAGAACTGTAGGCCGAGGTGCACACAACGTTTTTTAGGCGATCATTATGAAATAATCCAAAATCACATCATTTTATCTATTTATTTCTAAGACATTGCAATTGTAAATCTTATTTGTCGTTGAAATTGTTTTATTTTATTGTCTTCTATCAAGTTGACATTTAACAAAAAATGCGTATTTATTTTTTGAATTGCAAGAACTACAGAGGTTGACGGAAGAATATATGTACTACTTAAGCGAAAACTGTTTCTTAAAGAGTTCATCAAGCTGCCCATAAAGGTAAATATAAAGTGTTTATGAAATATTTTTTGACAGATCAGTCCCAAAAAGTAATATTTGACAGATCAGTCCCAAAAAGTAAAATTTGACAGATCAGTCCCAAAAAGTAAAACTTCACGGCCGCAAAAGGATCCATAAAAACATCTTTTTTGTCATGATCGCCTAAAAAATAATTTTTTATTTTCTCTGAAATTATCTTCCAACTTATTTCCAAACTGTTCCCAAGATTTTACCTTAGAAATTTTGATAACTTCTTTCGTTTTTTTCTTTTGTTTCTCGTATTTTTCCTTATCTTCCAATTTTTTTTTGTATTGAGGAATATTTTCCATTTCTGCTTCTTCTTTTTAATTTCTTCATTCCAAAAGTGTGTTTGCTTGTTGTAGCCTGTTTTACTGATCACTCCACCCACTCTTTTTTGCTGCCTCTTCTAATATATATTTGAATGTACTCCACATTTCTTCTACGTTATTAAAATTTGCTTCAAGAAATAATAATAAATATATTTCATACTAGCCAGTGCCCGCGATTTCGTTTGCGCGGATAGGAATAGGAATAAATACTCGTAAAGAATGAGTAAAAATAATTATTTCTGAAAGTTTTGATCTTTAAAGAAAGCAATAGTATTCAGTAACAGAGCAGCACATCATCAAGTCGCTCGCGCAAATGATACGTAGATTTAGATTTAGAGCTATGGCTGGCGCAGACACGAAGCAAACAAATATTTAAACTCATATCTTCTGAACCCTGCAATTTCTGTATTGATCTCTCAAATTCTCATTGAAATCTGTTGAGCCGTTCCGAAGCCTAATCGAGATAAACAAAAATTCTAAAAACAGTCATTCGTTCAAATAGCAGTTTTCATTTAAATTTTTGGATTTATTTTGAAATCACAGACAGGCACTTCAATTTTATTCATCTGTATAGATATAGATGTATAGAAGCATAGATTAAATACAAAATATTTTCAAAATAATAAACAAAGAATTAACAATAAAAACAAATAAATCGAATTGAAACATTTATTATGTAAAATATACGTAACACTAAAATAAAAAAGTGTAAGCCCCATCATGATATTTGAACAAAATTTGAAGAATTATATACTTTTTATGGTACTTATCCTTCAAAGGACACTTCAACCGTTTGTTTATTCCCCTGTTGACTCTCATGATTTATTTAAACATAAATATTTAAAAACTGTCAAGCATTGGCTCACAATATTCATAATAATTTCAAAATTTAAATGTAATTTGGATCTTTCAACTTTCTCCTCAAAATTTTTCCTGTAGGATTCTTAGGAATCTCGTTAACAAACACAACACCCCCAGTAAGATGCTTATATTTGGCTGCTTTTTCTTCTACGTACTTCACCACTGACTTTAGTTCTAGGTTCGTACCCGGGCGGGGCACAACGAATGCCCTAGGTGCTTCCCCATTCTGGTCGTGTGGTATACCAATAACTGCAACGTCGTGTACATCGGGGTGCTGACGGATTAAGGCTTCGAGTTCTGCTGGTGCAACTGGAAAGCCTTTTACCTGAGAACAAAAATACATCAAGGTAAGATTTTTCTTGTAAATATTGATGGGTAATATAATTACATCAGTTGATAGCAACATATTGACAATAAATCTAATAGGTGACAGTTGATTTAACCATTCATTATTTTATGTATGTCCAATAAAGCTTAATAAAGTCACGCATTGTTCTCAAATGAATAAAATCACTGCTGTCACTTGATACAATGTAAACAATATGGCGCCTGTATGATGGATTTGTGTGATACCGATTTTATTCACTGAATATTTAATATTTAGAAAGCATCCTTAAACTGACGCAGCCTTCAATACGTTATTAAAGTGTAATAAAAATGAAAGTCTACCTTTATCAGCTCTTTAATTCTATCAGTAATGAAGAATGACCCATCTTCTTGATAATGACCAATGTCTCCCGATTTAAACCATCCATCTTCATCAAATGCTTCTGCGGTTGCTTTAGGATTCTTGTGGTAACCAGGCATAACTTGAGGACCTCGAATGAGCAAATGTCCGCTTTGGTTTGGTCCTAAATTTTTTGTTTCGTCGTCAACTGAAACTATACGCGCTTCTACCGAAGATAGATTCCATCCAACGCTACCAGGAGATAATTCTCTGTCGAGACAGTGGGCGTGAGATATCGCGGTGGTTTCTGTTAGGCCATAATCTATAAAAAAAATCTGACGTGGACATCACGTGACTCACTTGTACATCATAATATCAATCATGTCTTTCACCCGATACGGGTGTGACAAACAATTATAGTGCCCTTGGTAAATTGTGAAATTAAGGAATCCAAATTGAATATCATATTAAAATATTTTGGTAGAAATACTTACACTGTGATACTTTGATTTGTTGTGCAAATTTTTCTTTGAATCTGTCAATGTCAGTGTATGCTATTGGAGCTGATGCAGAGACCATATGCCGTAATCTTTTAAAATGATTCCTATTTGCGTTTTTGTTATTAATTAACATCATAACTGAAATAAAATGCACCTCTGATAATAACAATATATGCTTATTGAGAAATTTCGCTTCATCTTAGTGGCTAAATTTCAACTTGTTTATATTGAATTGATTAATTCATTTTGCATATCATTAATATAAGAAGAATTCTTACCTATGGGCGGAACAACATGTAACAAATGCGGTGAATATTTTTCCAGCATATTCAGATACAAATCTGGCCTATATTCAGACATCACAACACCCTTGCAACCTTGAGAAAATATTTTAAATAAAATAGCAGTGCTTCCATAAGCATGATACATGGGTGCTATGATAGGAATCACATCTTGATGGTCCTTTGTTGTATCTTCATTAAGTTTAACTAAGTCTTGTGTGAGTTGTACTAAATTAGAAACAATGTTTCTGTGATTAAGCTCTACGCCTTTTGGAAGACCTGTAGTTCCACTGGAATAAGGTAATAAAGCAATTTCTTCAGGTGCAGGTGATTGGAGTTTGATTGTGGGACCATTGTACTCACAAAGTTCTTGGAAGTTTATTGTACCTTCTGGAACTGACTCACTTTGCTAAAAATCAACAAAAGGTACGGAAGAAAATATTAATCTTTTTTGTCTTAATGAAATTAATGCTTGAAAAATGTAGTAGTTTTTTCATATAAGCCTAATAATACAGTGTAAACTCTTTATAACATTATTCAACAATAAATTCCCTATAACGTAGAAGTGAGCATAATTTGGTTAGTTTACCTTAAGCTCCACTTATTGAGAAACTATTTATAACGTTATTCTCTATAACGATAAACTTCCCATAACGTAGAAGTGAGCACAATTTGTGTGGTTTACTTTGAAACCCACATATTGATAAACTCTTTATAGCACAACATCAATTCTCTATTACGAAATTTGTTCATATTTAAATTATTTGTTATCTGTATAATTGTTTTTGTCATCTTATCAGGTTACTAAAGACGTCGACTAAACTTTTGAGACCCCAAAACTTCTGAGATCATAAACAGCCTTCTTGTTTTTACTAATGTTAATTGCCTTGAACACGTACATCATTACGCTTGGATTGCTTGGAAATGATGGTCTCGAGCCAAAAATTCTAGGCACCTATCGTATTATCGGATGTAAACCAATAAAAAATATGTAATTACCTATTTAAATACATATTTGTTATGACAATTTTTAAATATAGACTGGGAGCTAGTGACAGGTGGGGCTATCCGATTTTATACCGCTTGCCTTTTTGAGGGTTGATAATTTACCTCTTGATAAGAAAGATAAAAATGGTATTGAGCGATGCACGCTTTCCGGTCATAGTTCAAATTTCAATTAAAGGTCTGAAAAAAAAGTGGTTTTTTCCGTGATATCATATTGCATGCCTTTGTAATGTTGAATAATTGAAATTAATCTGAAGCCAAGTACTGAAAGGCAAGCGATTCGCAACAGCCCAAGTTGCTCAAAGGGTTGCGTGAACTTGTAAAAAAAAAATATGAAAAATGCCGTGTTTCCAAATTGCATGCCAATGAAAAAAATTGAAGTTTTAGTCATAAAACCCTTGTAAAAAAATTAGCAAGCATTCCTCGTTGGCGCAATTGTTTGAAATTTGGGGGTAATCTTGCATAAATTTTGCACCAATTAGCCGTGATTTCAAACTACCTCAAATGAAGCATAAACTTTATTTTGAAGTGAAATAATCATAAATTCAGAATGGCATGCATGTTGCTTAAGCCCTTCATATTCTAAATAATAATGAAAGTTGCATAAAAAACTAGCAAAATTTCTCTGACTTCATTCTGCCTGTCATTCTGTATTACATCAATAGATGCTGTTTTAAATTAATTTGGGAAATGGCAAGCATGTTTCTCAAGCCCTTCATATTTTAAATGATGATGGAAGTTGCATAAAAAACACACAAAATTTCTCCGACTTCATCCTATCTGCCATTTTATATTACATTAATAAATGCTGTTTTAAATTCATTTGGAAAATGGCATGCATGTAACTCTGTCCGATCATTGAAAAACTTTGGAAAAAGTGGCAATAAAAAGTAAGAATATCTCCGTTATTTTATTTTGTATTTCAATAAAGAAATACTTATGCTTCAAGTTAAAATAAAAAAATTTAATGCATATGACATAAGACAAACATTCACAAATGAAAAAAAAAATCAAGAAAATATGCCCTAGAATCAAATTAGTTTGTAATTATAGACATGGCAGGAGATAAATCTTTCATAATAGTGCAGATTATATATTCAAAGTAATACAATTAGGTTCATAAACAATACTTTTATACCAGTAAGTTTGCCGTTTGGCATAAATAAGTGAAGAATAGTATGAAAATGAATAGAGTTAAAGAGCATGATTTTTTTTCATTGGGGAAAAGTTGAAACATTTTAAGTCAATAATTGTAGGAAGAGTTAAGTTTCAATTTATGATTTATATATTTTTTATAAAAAAGATACCTGAAAATGACTTCAAAAGTCGAAATGATCATCGTAAATTAATACAGAAAATCATAAATTGAAACTTAACTCTTCCTACAATTATTAATGAGCATGATACTGTAAAAAGGGCCGGCAATAAGGACGATAAGAATTAATCGGACGATGATGACAGCGACACTTATTCTCAAATAGGTGGTGAAACTACTGAAGAGGAATCTGAAATTGACAATAATTATGATGAAGAAATGGAAATTCAAGCAATTATTGCCAATTTCAGATTCCTTTCCATTCCTATTTTTTTATATTATGAAACATCCCATTAGCTATCTGAGTATGATTTTTCTATAATAATAAATCTTTTCTTCTGGTAATAAGCTTTTTTATTCTTTCATAATGATAATAATATTTTTGCCTGATAATGAAGATATACCTACTCTTAAGTTCCAGATGAAGGCAATTTAACTTTCAAAAATATATTTTGTTACAATATTCCATCCACATGATTTATTCACATTCCGGAGGAAAAGTAAGAACATAATTATTATTTTTTTCGTTGTTAATATGTGTGATTATTATTTTATTGATAGCAAGATCCAAAACCTTAATGTTTCACAAATTCAGAAGTTGGGATGTCAACTGTACATACGTGTTTCGTCCTTATCAGGACTCTTTGATATAATATTATTCTAGTGCCTTATTGGTTGCAATTTAATGTTATACCTAGTTAGAGCTAATACTGATATTAATGGGAAAATTTGATGTTTCCAGTGATTTCAACTGAATATTTTTGGAATTGTTGCTATGAAAACATTATGGATAATTTAAATTGTTGCTCTCTGCAATATTTTGGAAGAGACTCACCTAGGCCATTATTGTTTGAAATAAGTCAAAAAATTTGAATAAATAAATTCGCAGAATAATTCCTGTTAATTTTACTGAATTAATTTACGGGCACTTTTTCTCAATCCTTTTTCCAAAATTTATCAATGATGAGCCTGAGCAACATGCTTGTCATTCTTTATGTCGTCTGAGAAAAATAATTTTGAACGAAATACACAATGGCATGCAAAATAAAATGACGGCAATTTTACTTCTTTTTTTTGCAACTTCCTCAATGCATGCCTCCATTTTGGGACATCCTGGGGTGCATGCCAATTTCCTCAACAACAATTCATCGAACAAATTACCTATAGTTGAAATGGCATGCAATTTCAAATCACGGCTAGTTGGTGCAAAATTTATGCAAGATTACCCCCAAATTTCAAACTCTTGCGCCAACGAGGAATGCTTGCCAATTTTTTTACAAGGGTTTTATGACTAAAACTTCAATTCTTTTCATTGGCATGCAATTTGGAAACACGGCATTTTTCATATTTTTTTTCACAAGTTCACGCAACCCTTTGAGCCACTTGGGCTGTTGCGAATCGCTTGCCTTTCAGTACTTGGCTTCAGATTAATTTCAATTATTTAACATTACAAAGACATGCAATATGATATCACGGAAAAAAACACTTTTTTTTCAGATCTTTAATTGGAATTTGAACTATGACCGGAAAGCGTGCATCGCTCAATAACATTTTTATCTTTCTTATCAAGAGATAAATTATCAGCCCTCAAAAAGGCAAGCGGTATAAAATCGGAGAACCCCACCTGTCACTAGCTCCCAGTCTAATACAATAATTTACAAATAGTTTTCTGCTTTTGAAAGAAATATTCATAATTTAAAAATTCACCATATGGCCTGAGCCATTTCTTTGTCTTCAAAATGCGAACAAATTCTCGACACACTCTGCTACACCAAACCGTAGTATACAAGTATACATGAAACCTAGTTTCGAGTAAAGAACCCTAATTACTTCCAAGGTCAGGCCATACAGGAAGCGTGTACTGCACACATTTGTATCATTTTCAAGTCGAACTTTGAGCGTTCAGTTTATCTCTGTGGTGCACTGTTTTTTTCAATTATCTGAGCTTGATTAGCCATCACACTATTCAATTCAGTGTTGTGAAGTAGCTAAGAGCTTCTATCAATTGGTGAGTTTGTCTATCATTGAGTTTTATGAGTTTGTTATGTTTAGCGTCTCTGTGATGACGTCAGGCTAAGTATGCGTGAGGTATGATCCTTTTCCTTTGAAGTTTTGATATTCTTATCTACCTGGGATACCAATGCCATTGGTGCTCACACTTTGACCGTGTGACGGTGGGGAGTGTTGCTAATCGCACATACTCTGTGCTATTGCGGCAGCGGTGTTGTTCCAAGAGTGAGTGAATCAACCAACTCGCATGTGTCGCGGGTATCGGTGTTCACTATAGTACTGGTAGCTATTTATTCTGTGAAGTCAAGATCCTATCTATTAACCAGATATTCTATCTAACCTCTGAGGCAGATGTATCATTTTTATATCCGTTCTAGTTACCTGAACTAGACCTGAAATGCCCCGATGGCAAGGAATTGATGTCTGATGACATGTCACAGAGCATTGTGGCTTAAACTCATATTGCTTTCAGGAGAATTCGGTTTAATTACACTCCAACACCTGACCAGCCCCTTACTCCTAAAGGCAAGGCCATCAACAGCTCATTAGCCAAACGTAAGCTTTTTTATATTATCTTCTTATATTATTGTGAATTTAGTTGTATTTCTTTCTTCACTCCATATAACGATAACTCTATAACAAAAAAAAAAAAACGCCCGGCTCCGTAAGTTTCGTTATAAAGAGTTTACATACTGTTTTAGTAATTACCGATTGCTTACTTTTCTTTTAACTGTAATAATAGGAATGTTAGTATTTGTTTGTAATTTCCGTATGGCTGTTCGAGCAGTGTTATGATTTTCTGCTAGTGTAATAAGGGCTTTAGCAGAACAGTTCTTCATTTGATGCGCTATTTCATCTATAATAAAAATAATAATCATTCAATTATTGAATTTAATACACGAAAATATAATTATAATGACAATGAATATTATTCAATTTGCACAGTAATGAAGAGAAGTACTCTTTGAGAAATACGTTATGAAAATCCCAGAAGACCGTTGCCAGGATTTTTTCCGGCAGATAAAACTATTTTGACTTTTAAGGTGCATTCTTCCCTGCCCTAATCCATTATTTGGACTGCTGCTCTGTTTTTGGCGTGTAGTGATGAATCCAAGATTCATCTGCAGTGATAAATCGTTGAAAAAACTCAATGAAACTGCGTTTAAATGAATCTAGGCACTATTGAGATGTATACTGCCTTAGCAATTTCTCGAACCTTTAGTCGACGATCGTCTACTATGGAGTTGTGGATTTTCGTGACAATTACGTCGGTCACACTGATTTTTTGAAATTCCATGCGTTCACCATCCTTGGTTGACGTACAGCCACGTTCAAATTCAGCCGACCACTTCCCAACTTGCAAAAATTGAAGAGCATATTCTTTTAATATGAAATTTAACTTTTCTTATCTCCGTCAGTCTTAAGCCTTTCAAAATGAAGTATGTAATCACAGCACGAGCTTCAGTTCTACTTATTTAATAAGACTGACACTGCTATAACATATCTACTGAACACACATGTTTGAAAATTTGCACATTGTCATTTGAAGGCTTCCAACAGAGAACTTCTCGAATTATTTTAATAATGATTTTATCTTCAACTGTACATTCAAAATTAATATCTTCAATATGAAATAAATATGCTCACAAGCTCTTAAATTCTTGGTACGGAAAATTTGAGATTGTACTCAATAATAGACAGAAAATCTATATTCAATTTACGTTAAGAACAGACCACTACCATCCATGAAAGTCTTCTGCTTGCCCGAAATGCAAATATGATCCACATGCATTAAATGCAGGAATTAAAACAAGCCAATGATCCTAATGAATGGTAGCAACAAATATGTTCATTTATGATGATTGATGAATTACAGTTGATACCACAGATAGTCAGATACCATAATCGTAGCCCCATCAGAGCCATTGATCTTTTTAAACGTGAACATACTGTAACAGAGCCCCTACAGACTACGAGCTCAACACGCTGGATAAACGGGCGGCATACGCAACTGAGTCATATGCGCCAAGTATTGATATCTGGAAGCTCGTTAGAAATTTCAAGAGGTATCGAGAAACTCTAGGCGGCAATATAAAAACCCTACCGGGACGAGCCAAGGGAAATAATAATTATAGTAGTAAGAATGAAAATGAATAAGCGAATCAGTCGAGATAAATAAGAAGCAATGAAAATAAATAGCAGGCAATGTTACTGTGTAAATAATAAATAAGTATAGTGATAGTGTTGATTTCAGCGTTGATTATCAGTAGGAGTATTCATTAGTGAATTTCAAGTTATGTTTTTGTAGTCTTGAATAAAAATAAATTCATTAAGCCCACAATCAAGTTGAGTTTTGTTACAATACTATAGTAAACTTTATATGTGAATATGAAGCTATGATTTTGCTTTAGTGCTTTAGAAACGAACTGTATGACAAATACCTGCTGTGTAGACTGGATTGATAGTTGTTAAAATTATCCCACATCTAAATGCGGCTGTGAAAATAGTTACATATTCTGGAACGTTTGGGAGCAACACAGCTATAACATCACTTTTTTTGAACCCTAATTTTACACATAATGCTTGTGCAACCCTTTCAGTCATTTTATGGTACTCAGTGTAGGTGAAAGAACGGCCTGTATTTGCACATACCTACAAAAAAAAATTTTAATGGCACAAAGCAATCATTTGGAGTGGAATCACTGCCTTTTTTTTGGAAACGAGCTCAAATTTCTTATGCACGCTGTGAGTCTAGTATGGAACCGTGAATTTTCACGACGATTTTGTCGGTCGCAATGGTTTTTAGGCGTCCCGTGCGTTCATCATCCTGGATTGACGTACGGTCACGTTTAAATTCAGCCGCCTACTTTTTAACTGTCGAAAATGGAATGCTACAAGCTTCCGATCAGATTACTGGATGTCTAATTGAAAAGTGGAACTTCCAGACGTCTGAATAATTTGAAATTTGGCACACATAATAATAATCAATAGGTTTTGATCCACACATCTAGCTTTGAATGAAAAATGGGGTAATTTGTGCTGAACTTTGCATAATTGATATTTGAAAATTGTTGTACAAACCAAGCAGCATGTCAGAAATTAAATTTTATAATTTATATTTTACCGTACCACTAATTTTGGGATAAAAAATATTTATTCAATATCTCGTGAGTTACAGAAGATATTAACGAGTGGTCTTAATACTAATATCAAAATTGATTTTAAAAAAAAATTATGATAACCAATTTAGATCAGTATGTGACCTCCTGTAATCATTGGAAGGTTAAATTAAATAACGTTCAAACTTAGCAACATAATGATTCACGGTCGAATCTCCTCCACTGGGCGATCACTAGTAATAAATAATGTGTTATAGTTATTCCAAGACTAAAAAGCAGAAACTAAATTACTGATTAAAAGTCAAATTTCAAATTATGAAGCTGTTACGTTTCTTTTTGTCCAAATAGTTTTTTATTGACATTTCTTTTTATTAGTCCTAAATGCTTTGTATTTAACCGTCGTTATTTTTTTCAAGGTTAAATAGTAGCATGTTTCTTGTTTACTCTTGCCAATTATTACAAAATATTTGTTTATAGCTGTCGCTATTTGGACCTCGTGCGCTGCAAATAGTGTCAAGCGATAATCTTTCGTGCTAGTGTTTTAAGTATCGTCAGGCTAGTTTTATTTTCTCCCTCTAGTCCAAGCAACGAAGACCGATATAGGCCAAATAGCGGAAAAAATTCATGTAGAAGCCAATTTTGGCACAGATGTAGGATGAGGTGTCCTTAATAACATACTTAAAGTGCTGATGAGTGGAGGTGGAGCTAAGGGAGTGGAGGTAGTTTGAAGATCTCTTTTTTCAGTTTTTTGTTAATAACTGGAAAACTATTGCTCGGGAAAGTACTGCGACGGTCACAGCAGATTTTTTAACTCATTAAATTGTGAATTTGAAGGATATTACCGTCATTTGCATCATTATCAGTTGTTACTATTATAGGCATCATTATTATTATCAATATCACTTGGAGGTTTATTACTGTTCTTTCAATTATTGCCATTTAAGTATCGTTACTATTAACAATTTCACAAAGTAATCCAAAAAGGAATATCCATAATAATAAAAAAACAAAATAACTTTTGGATAAATATTTTATGTAAGCGAAATGATTAGATTATCGTTCAATGCAAAACTCATAGACGTCAGCTTTCTTTATATGACGTATTTCTCGTCTGTCGCTTTAATACAACCATCCGAACCGTCTGTCTTTTAAAATGTACTATTTCTAAACGATTTTATTCAGCTTTACTTCCGTGAATCTTGCAAATGCTTTAATAATCACTTCTACTAAACCAATTCTTATTGAACTTTGCACACACATTGAGATCCTGTGACAATACAATATTATGAAAATTTCAACTTGGTCTAATGATGGAATCAAAAGGTGGACAGTGGGACTATTTAACAATTACTAGTAACCCCTACGAGTTTGAACTCACTTCTTTAGTCCTATAAAATACAATTGGTAATGAGGATCTGACGATAAAGTCAAGGGGACAGTGGTTACAAGTATTTTTTTTTGAGAAAAGATCTTTATTGAGGAGCTTGATTGTAAGAAATTGACAGGTAAGAAATCGTGCAGCAAAGATGCAATGAGAGGGTTGGAAAGGAAGAGGAGCCAAAAATCATCAAATGATTTGGACACAAACCTGTACCCTCTTGAGATTCTGACGTCTGGTACGAAATTGTGCAATATTAGCAAAGCTGTCTGCTATTTTTTAAAAGCAACTCACCACAGCTGTTTTATCAGCCCATCTGTCTATTCTATCGAACAAAAATTCTTCTATACTTTGATTTGGTATCGAAATACTTGGCAAAGGTGATTTCACAATTTTTTCTGGAGTTATCATGCTTTGTGAATAACAGGAGGTCGTTGTTAATGCTCTGCAGATCGGGCGACTCAACTTTGCATATCTTACTGCTTTCATTTTAGCAGCTCACAAGTTGTACTAGGTACAATGAAAAAATCCTATTACTTTGTTCCGCACTTGTTTATATGATACTGGCCTAATATCTTAATGATTTTTTTGTCGGCTTTAATTTTCAACACTTTCTACATCAATTATTTGATCAATTGTGATACTCTAACAAAATTTAAATAATTTGCTTATCGCTTTCCGGCAGAATAAATAAAATATTGCCATTATCACAATGTGAGTAATTGATAGCAAGTATATTATTTATGAATAATGATTAAGTCAATAGATAAAATAAAGTACCGCTAGTTGGCGACCATTAAAACTCCAAATATCAATCAATAAGAAAAAATATAGAACAGTGAGAAATGATCTTTGAAAAAGTTCGTTCACAAAATTACAAATTCAGGAGTCTATTCTTACACCACTGAATAAGGCGGCAACTATAGACAAGTATCTCGTCCTCATTGACACTTTTTAGATGACATAAGAAAAGCATATATTATGAAGTACTTTGATGATGATTCTTATGTGACATTTCAATTTTAGAATCCCAAATCAACTCTCTCCGATATTTATAATTAAAAAATAATGAAGTCGTAGAAAATTTCATTCATTCCTATTTAGAATCCAAAGGGAAAAATATTCACAAAGCAGTGCATTCCCGTTTCTATCTAATGAATAGCGGGTATCCGCCAATAAATGAAGTCTGAAGGCATATAATGATATCAATGGCGTCTGGAAGGACAATAGACCAACGCTAACCTCTGCTTCAAGCTTTATTTTAAAAATTCATCAGACTTCGTAATTAAATTGGACGAATAATAAAATCTCACTTCTGGAGCGGTATAATACAAGTTCTTTAGTGCTTCTTTTTCCACGATTCGTGAATGCAGAGTCATCTTTGAGTCAAATATATACTCTTTTAATGAATATCTTCTGAAAAAATTAATTCACGTGAGCTTCTGAATTATGCAATATACATATGTGCATAGTAATTATCAAAAGGATGAACTTCTTGACATGGTCTTATTATTTGGAGAGGCAAGGCGTAATGTACAAGAAGCTCATAGAATTTATCGGAAAAGATTTCCAAATCGTCAGCAACCAAGTTGTCGCATTTTTAGAAGAATGTGGAGACGTTTGTCAGAGACTGGAAATTTTCAACCAAAAATTGGTGGAAATTCCAATAAATCACGTCGAGCCCCTGCATTTGAAGAGACTGTTCCTAATATTATTGAAGATGAGCATAGGCGTAGAGCTGTAGAAGGCATGGGGGCACAGGCCCCCAATGAATCATTTTGTATGAAAATGCCCCTGACAACCAAATTATTTAAGATATAAGTTGAAGGTATGTATATATTAATAATAAATAATTCTATTTATTAACGGCAACAATTTGAAGCAAACATATGTACGTTATCACATCTAGTATTCTGTATATTTTTAGTATCTAGCTACTTGCCTTGTTTTACTTTTGTATCGATTGTTTTCTGAAGAAAATCCTTGGTCAAAGGATCGAAACGTCAAAGTTTCAAATTAAATATATATATATATATATATATATATATATATAATTTAGCGCTGCAGGCCAAGTAGGCCCATGGCTTCTGTTACAATTTTTCGCCATTTTTTACGGTCCTGTGCTAATCGCTCAAAGTTCGTAATCCCTGGTGTCTCTAAGTTCTTTTTCACCGCGTCATACCACCTCTCCTTTGGTCTTCCCCTTCTTTTTTTTTTCACAACACCTCCGTCTAACATCTTTCTTACTACTCTGTCCTCTGGTAGTCTCAGCACATGCCCTAGCCACCGTAACCTTTGTGCTTTAGCCACTTCCACTATTCCAGGCTCACCATAGAGTTCCATTAGCTCGGTATTAGTTCGTCTTAACCACACATCACCCTCTTTTTCACCCCATAAATCTTCCTCAGAATTTGTCTCTCCCACACTTCTAGTTTATTTTGCATAGTCTTGTTTAGCACCCACATTTCACTACCGTACAGTACCAATGGTCTTATAATGGTTTTATACAACCGCTTTTTTGCACTTCTTGACACACTTTTCGATTTTAATAGTTTCCCCATAGCTCCCGCACTTCTGTTTTCTTTCGTTATCCGTGTTATAATATATCCCGCTCTTCGCTATTGTTGTTTGTTACCGTAACACCTGAGTAAACAAAATTTTTTACTTTCTTGAATGCGTAGGTTTTACCTCCTCCAACCTGTATTTTAAGAGACTCTTCTTGTGTTTCTTGATGTTCCGACTCTATCTCCATGTATTTGGTTTTGTCCTCGTTTATTTTTAATCCCATTTCCTCCGCCGTTTGGACTAAACGTTTGCACACCTCCTTCAGTTCTGTTTTTGTTCTGGTTATTAACGTTATGTCGTCTGCAAACGCTAAACATTGGTGTTTTAGTGGACAAATGGTTCCTTTTGTGTAGATTCTGCTTTTCCTTATAACCCACTCTAGCGCCAAGTTGAACAGGACGGGTGATATTGGATCTCCTTGCCTCAGTCCTCTGTTTACATTGAAACTCTCTGATATTTCTCCATCCACCAGGATTCTGCATTTTGTCTCTTCATGGGTCATCTTAATTAATCTTATCATTTTTTTGGGCATTCCTAATTCTGCGAGTGCTTCATACAGCTTCTGTTTATTTATTGTGTCATATGCTTGTTTGAAATCTATAAACAACATTTGCAGGCTTAGATTGTGTTCATAACTATTCGCTATAGTTTGTTTCAGTGCAAATATTTGATCCGTAGTTGATCTGTTCGGTCTAAAACCAACTTGATATTCTCCTAGGATATTGTCCGCTTGTTTTTGTACTCTATTTTTTAAACATCCTGCTAAAATTTAGTACGCCACGTCTAATATTGCTATACCTCTGTAATTTTCGCATTTCAGTCTGTCCTCCTTTTTATAAATTGGGCATATTAGTGCTTCCTTCCATCTCTCAGGCATACGTTCAATCCGCCATATATCCTCTATTATTTCCATAATATACTGAATTACTTCGTCTCCTGCATTTTTGTATATCTCTGATGTTATTCCGTTTATTCCCGGGCTTTTATTATTTTTCAAGTGGTTCAGTATTTCTTGAATTTCATTTATGTCTGGTGGGTTTTGCTCTATACTATTCCCTTCTTGTTGAGTTGTTTCGGTTTCATTTGTAGTTTCCAAAGTCAGATTCCCCTCATTTAGCACTTCTTTGAAATATTCTTCCTATACATGTAGTTTGTCCTTTGCTGTCACTAGTTCTCCCTCTTTATTTTTATAGTACACTAGTGGCGGTTGATACTCTGTTCTTTGTTTCTTGGCCTCCTGATAAAAGTTTCTCAACTCCTTGTTTTTAAAATCTTCTTTTAATATTATCATCTTTTCTTCCATCATTTGCCTTTTCTTTTGTCTACACAATTGTTTCGTTCGTCTTTTATGCATGTTGTATTTCAATTTATTTTCATTTAAGTTATTTTGTAGTAGGTTTCCTTTAGCCATATCCCTCTTCCTAATTGCACTTTTGCATTCTTCGTCGAACCATTCCTTATTTTTGTCCATCACATTTTTGCGCAGCATTTGTTCTGAGACTTTAAGTATTGCTCCTTCCAATTTATTCCATTTTATATCCATCCTTTCCTCTGAAACTTGCTCTGCTAGCTCTAGCTCCTTCGACAGTAGACTTTGAAATTGCTCTCTGCTTTTCTCATTAGTTAGTGGCGAGGTGTCATATCGTTTCAAACGGATGTGTTTATCCTGTGTTACTTTTGGCAACTCCTGTTTCATTACTATTTTTACAAGAAAATGATCTGTGCACCTCTTTTGCTTGTGATATTATTATACAGAATTTAAAATCAAAAGTTGTTTCTTATTCAATAAAATTCTAAAAAATGTATAGATTATTATACATACTTGCACAAAGTGCAATTAGTCCGGTCAAGTTAGCATTAAAAATAGGAGTATCCTTGCATAAATTCCCAAGAAACTGAAAATTGACATAAACGTTAGAGATACCATTATAATGAAGTTGTATGTAAAAAGTCTCTATTAATCCCGTATGCGCAAAAAATTTAATGCGAGGTCAAAGTTCGCAAAAATGGGGCTCTTGATTTTTTTTCAGGAGAACAGTTAGTTTTATGAAAAAAAATAATGAAAAAAAAGTTGTAGATCTTCCAATTCTCCACAAAAATGGTCCTCACACTTTTTTCCCTAAAATTCGCCATTTCTAAAAAAGAGCCGTTCTAAAGTTACATTCTCCATAATATGCACACGTTTTCCCGCCATCTATGAGGCATGAGGTGCTATACTTGACGCGTATTTTTCAAACATGGCGTCCCTAATAGGCTTACTTCACGATCTTTTTATTGAAGTTTAATATACCTAATATCAAGTCCTTTTATTCAACTTCTTCTTCTTCTTCTCTTTCTCTAAATTCTTCTTCATCTTCATCTTCCTGAGTTGACGTGAATTGTTCAAACTGCGATACATCAGTTGTTTCATCGTTGATGTAAGGATCGTCTTCTGTTGGAGATCAGTATCTAAACACGACTGGCCTTGACAGCTGGTGCATTCTGGTGAACCAAATAAGTTCACTTTCATGAAGGAAAAAACTTTTCAGAACTCATTTTTTAATAAATATGTTTTATTTGGAAAAGTTCTGTATATAAAAATGATTAGAAACACATCAAACGACAGCAAAGTGCTGTCTTTTTCAAGTGTCAGTTTTGACGTATCATCTTTGTTCACGAAAGTACCTATCATCGATACTCTGAAATTATTAAAAGATCATTTTTCATCTGATATTATCAAGTTTTTTAAACATTGTTTGACTTCTTGTTTCTTCATCTTCAATGGTAATTTCTACAAGCAAATTGATGGTGTTGTTACGGGTTCCCCTATTTCTCCTTCTATCGCTAATTTTTACATGGAGAATTTTGAACGAAAAGCTTTAAACACGGCTATGAAAAAACCCTACAGTCAGGCTACGTAACGTTGATGATGTCTTTGCTGTTTGGCCTTATGGTAGAGATGAATTGTATGTTTTTTTGAATTATCTAAACATGCAACATAAGAACATTAAATTCAGTATTGAGGTTGACGAAAATAACTGTCTTCCTTTTCTGGACGTTCACCTGGAGAAACAAGATAATGGTAAACTTATCCATTCTGTATATAGGAAGCCGATCCATACAAATCAATATTTACATGAGTCATCAAACAACCATCCTGCTCAAAAATTTTGTACTATTAAAACTTTAAATCAGAGAGCCTCTTCATTATGTCATCCAAGTAAACTATCTGATGAAATAAAATTTTTGGATGATGTTTTCTTGAAGAATGGATATAATAGAACACAGATTAAGAAAGCACTTAGACAGAAGAATTCTACGCCACCTGTTCAAGATCCAAATAATAAGAAAATATTTGTTACGCTGCCTTACGTGGCTAATATAACGGATAAAATTGGAAGGCTTTTACATAAATATGACATAAAAACTTCATACACTTCCAGTTTAAGAATTCGAAATCTTATTGGTAATGTTAAAGACAGATTTCCTCTACAGTATCCAGGTATATACAAGATTCCTTGACAATATGGCAAAGTATATATTGGACAAATCAAGAGGACTGTGGAAACAAGATTGAAAGAGCATTCTCGTCATATAAGATTGAACCATCCAGAAAAATCTGCTGTGGCTGAGCAAGCTATTCAAGAATTACATGGCATTGACTTCAAGAATACGAAGCTTCTGACGAAAGAGAACAATTGTTTCAAGAGGCTTATAAGAGAAGCAATTGAAATAAAAAAATCACCGAATAATTTGAATTCGAATACCGGTTATGAACTTAATTGGTCATGGCTACCAATCATTTGTTCATAATTTCAAGTTATTTTTATCTACGAATCTACTTGCAAGAGTTACTTCATCACCACCTCCTGAAGATCTGTGGATGGTTCAGTTATGCGCCAAACCAAAAAGAGTAGAGCCAGATTGACCTAGAACCACAAGGAGTTGACAATTTCCCTATTTAGACCTTCATTATTATCTTTTGAAGATCTGTGGATATTGAATCATCAACCTCAGGCAGAGCTCTACGATCCTAGGAGTTAATATTTCAAACTAAGCTAATTACTATTTGTACTTTTATTTTTGTTGTCTTGACAATTTTGCTTATTTATTTTCATATTTCTTCACACTTGAAAAAGGTAGCACTTTACCGTCGAAACGTTGTGTTTCTAATCATTTTTATATACAGAACTTTTCCAAGTAAAACATATTTATTTTCACTTTTTTGCAACCGCATTTCAAATTACATCTCTTTTAGCAGTTGCGAAAAATAGTAGGTGGAAGCAGAGTGTGAGATGGAAAAGCTCCTTAATACTATTTTTTGCAACTACGAAAAGGAATGTAATTCGAAATGCGGCTGCAAAAAAGTAGATCAACTTGTTCAACAGCATGCACCAGCTATCAGGGCCAGTCGTGTTCAATACGGAATCTCCAACAGAAGATGATCCTTACATCAATGACGAAACAACTAAGGTATCGCTGTTTGGACAATTTACGTCAACTCAGGAAGATGAAGATAAAAGCAAGAAGGTGCAGGAAGAGAAGAAGAATAAAAAGTTGAATAAGATCTAATATTATATTAAAATTCAATAAAATGGCCGTGGAGTAGGCCCACCGGAGAGACCACGTTAAAAAATACGCGCCAAGTACAGCACCTCGAAGGTGGCGTGGAAACGTATTGTAACGTTATTTATTTTAATTTAGAGAGCAAAAGTTTTTAAACACTACTATTTATTTTTATGATTCATTTAAATAATAAATTAGATAACCAACACTATTTTTAATAGCTAATTCTAATTCAAACTAAAGATTATCACACTACACTATAACTTGACTTCAATTATTTATGTCAATATTGATTTATTTTAAACAACACAATTTATTTCCATTACTAGCAGTCCACACTATAAGGTCTCTGACCAAAATCAATAATGCTCCTCGCTTAGTCAGCGAATATATACCGTCGGTCTCTCCCCACTACATTCTTCCCGCAAACGCCCAGGCTATTCTAGAAAACGCCAGCAATTTTCTGGAAAACAAATATATTCGCTTCTATTTCTTGACGTAAAATATTCCCACAATAATTCTAAGCATCATTAAAGCCGAAATGACTAATTTACAGACTTAAATTCGTTACAGTATGCTTATTATGGAAAATATAACTTTAGAATGGCTCTTTCTCAGAAATGGTCAATCTTAGGGGAAAAAGTGTTGGGACTATTTTTGTAGAAAATTACTAGATCTACAATTTTTGTCGAGACTATTTTTATCATTAAACCAACTGTTTTGCTAGAAAAATCCAAAAAACACATTTTTGCGTACTTTGACCTCGCATAAAATTTTTTGCACACACGGGATCAATAGGCTATGTGCAAGGGGGCAGAGTTGGAACAAATGTCGATGCGAGTGCTCATGGTGAGCACCATTGTAACCATTGAACTCCATTTCTCAGAATACGTCATTGAGTTGTCATTGAGTATTGTAGTTAAAAGTGAAAATAATTGCATATAAAACATAGGAAAACGCTTGCTCTGTTTCAGGCTGTTGTGTTGAGAATGATTCAGGTGAAATATAGTTTCATAGATTTAATGTACGCAGTTATAACATAAAAAAACGAGTGAAGTGGATCAAAGCGGTTAATAGAGTATTTTATCTGTCTTTGATTATAAATCTATATAACAAAGATGTTTGGAATTCAATTGTGAGATTAGAAAACTTCATCATCGATTTGGGATTCATGAATTCACCTCTATCTCTAATTTGTAAGATGTTTTTGTGATAGAAGTTTGTCGGATGCACATCGCAATAATTTTGTTGTTAATATTGTCAGCAACATATTCTTCAACATGTTTAATATGGCAAAACTAGTTTCACGCTTTTCTTCAATGCTTCCTCGGTAAAAGGAATACAGTGTTTGATACATACAAGCCCGATCCGCAAGATCATTGGCGTCATAATTTGAGGTTATCCTGTCAATTGGACGAATTAAGACGTTTTTTCTAATATGTACATTATAATTGAAGAAAAAAATACTCAAAATAAATAATTTCAACGTACCTTTTATGCTATGCAAGTTATATCATACGCACACAGCTGAATTAAATAATGTTAGTATATTTAAAAAATTATAGGTATGAAACAATGATGAAATGTGAGTTCAATCGTTCTCCATTGCCCGCTAGAGGCGCTAGTAGACTTCATGCACGTAGCCTATAGGAACTTTTCACAACCTCATTATATTGGTATCCCTAACGTTCATGTCAATTTTCAGCTTCTTGGAAATCTATGCAAGGGTGAATGTCTATTTTGACTGGACTAAATAGTGGAAATACAGCACAAGCACAGTTATTCTAATTTAGCATGGAATTTTGCAGCACAACAGTACTAATATTAGCGTCTTGATGCCAAGTCAGGGCATCACTGATTTAAATCATAGCCTAAAAAGTGATCAATTTAAAGTTCAAAAACGTTTGCATTATTCTAAAAAATATATAATAATCTATCCTTGATCAAGAGATCGAAACGTCAAAGTTTCAATTAGAATATTAAGAATTCAAAATCAGATGTAGCTTTTTATTTAAAAAATATATATTATAATTTTGTTTTTATTTTGACCCGTGCCCCCGACAGAATTTATACAAGTCTACGCCTATGAAGATGAGTCATCGACGAGCACAAGAATAATAGCAAATAGATTAGATGTAAATAAGTGACAATTCGATAAGTTTTGAAGAAACAATCACTACTAAATAGAGAATATCCGAATAAGTAAATTGGAATAGGAGGTCCTGTTGCGTGGTCAGCACGAAACACTGACCTAACTCTTCTAGATTTTTTTTCTGGGGCCAGTTCAAGACCTCTGTATATGAGACACCAGTAAACACTGAATTAAAACTGGCGGCTAGAATAGAAGCTGCAGCAAAGGATATAAGAAACAGACTCCTTTTACGCATTTTCTAACCAAGGTAATTAAGACAGCGGTCAGTCCGTGTCGTAATTCTAATGATCCGCGAAAAATTCAAATATTTGCATGCTAATCAATGAAAAAAAATTGAAGTTGTATTATCATATGTAAAAAAGAACAAGAATATTATTTAGCGAATCCACTTCTAAAAAAAGAACTCCCATGTATAGTTTTTATTATAAATTACTATTATTTATTGTTTTTTATGTGCTGTCAAATAAATAATATATTAATAAAAAATTAGCCTTTATCGCACATAAGAATTCTTATCTCTTAAAATTATGTGCGTGAATCGCGAAATATTAAATTATGAGTGTATTGTTTGACAGATTTTAATTTATAGAATTTAGAACATAGTCATATCCAGTAAAAATTATATATTTCAAAAGATCATCGGATGATGGATAAAAATGAAGGATAAAGAATTATTGAGTCATCTCTTCACGTTGCAAACGTTTCGATCTTTATTAGACCTTCATCAGTGCCTTAGAGAAAAGTAGAACATAACCAAACATTTTATGATATTGTGCAAAGACATCTTTACACTTCTACAATACAGAAGCTACTCTTTGCTTCTGTATTGTAGAAGTGTAAAGATGTCTTTGCACAATATCATAAAATGTTTGGTTATGTTCTACTTTTCTCTAAGGCACTGATGAAGGTCTAATAAAGATCGAAACGTTTACAACGTGAAGAGATGACTCAATAATTCTTTATCCTTCATTTTTATCCATCATCCGATGATCTTTTGAAATATGAAATATTTAATTTATAGTTTTAATCATATCGCGTACCAATAAACACTAGCCACGATATTTTAGGCAAATTAACGCAGAGCTATCGGCTTCCATCTGATGTTATTCTGTTTTAGGCAGGCGTAAAATAGTGAACTTACTTTCCATCCATAGGGACGAATTGGCACACAATACAGTTAAGAAATTCGTTTCCTTATTTGTTTAATCAAATGGGCATCAGAAAAAAATATTATATTCCGAATATTGTAATAACTTTTCCATCTCTCAACTCTACGGTTCGTGCTCCAATAACAATTGGACACCGATATTAATGCCAGTCCTTTATAATTTCTGCCACATGAATATCATTGATCCATTTTTAATAATTATTTGTGTGTTACAGTTGCTGTTCAAAAAAATGATGTTCCCCAGCCCAAATCCCAGCGTAATGAACCCTTGGACCGAAAAGAGATACATTTGGACATGATTCTGCACCCTTCCCTACATTAACCCCTTGTATATAAATATTGAAGAGAATAAATCATTTGTAACAATAATAAATCATAGTTAACAATACTATACTGTAATAATAAATAATTGTAATGAGTGTAATTCCATATATTATTGTAATAATCATTAATAAAAGCTATGATATGTTGAAAGATATATATCTTTAGTTGATTTAGTTTTAGAATTTTCCACCAGGTGGCAGCATCTGTTGAAAAATTATCTTTCCGATAAGTTTCTTGGAACACTAAAAAATGATTAAAATTAATGATTATTTGACCCTTACGTATGTAGTACCAAAAGTTGCCGCAAGGAGGCAGCACCTGTCAATAAGACCAATTAGTAATCATCTCTTCCATCATGAGAAATGTCGACTACTTGATGAATTTTGCGCCTTCTGAAAGTCCAAAATTTGTACTAGGAGAGCAGAGGAAGAAAGAGCTCTATCAAAGAATTAATTTTTGATTATCTCGGAAAATAAGGACTTTAGGGCCAAATGTTATCAAAAAATGTTACATAGCTTTTAATGCCCTACAAGATCCAATTAAAAACATAACTCCAGGTCTCACAGTTTTTGAGAAACGATATACTACTACCCCTGATTCAAGAACTGAAAGAAAATTTTATACACCTTTGTGATAGCCCTCCTGTAGTTGCGTATGGCAATTTAATTGAATTTTTTCTTATTGCTCTAGTTCAGGACAAATCAAGAAAAACAGTTTCTGACAATTTTGTGTTGAATTTTTGTGTACTCGAGAATCCAAAATTTGTATTAAGGGAGCAGAGAAAAAAAGAGCTCTATCAAGGAAGTAATTAGTGATTATCTCAAAAACTAAGGACTTTAGGGCCTAATGTTTCCCATAAAAGTTACATAGCTTTTGATGCCCTACAGGATTCAATTAGAATCATTACTCCAGGTCTCATAGTTTTTGAGAAACAATATACTACTACCCCTAATTCAAGGGATGAAAGAAAAAAAAAATCCATTTTTTTGATAGCCCTTCTAAAGCTGCGTGTAGTAATGTAATCAAAGTTTTCCTAATTGCTCTAGTTCAGGAATAAATCAAGAAAAACAATTTCCGACAATTTTGTGTTTAATTTTTGTCTACCCGAAAAATTCAAAGTGTGTATTAAGGTAGCAGAAGGGAAAAGAGCTCTATCAAGGAATTAACTAGTGATTATCTCGGAAACTAAGGACTTTAGGGCCATCAATAAAAGTTGCATGACATTTGATGCCCTATAGAATCCAATTAAAACATTACTCCAGGTCTCATAGTTTTTGAGAAATAATATACTACTACCTCTTATTCAAGGGATGAAAAAAAAATTCATTAACCTTTTGATAGCAGTTGCGTGTAGTAATGTAATTAAATTTTTCCTAAGTGCTTTAGTTCAGGAATAGAATGAGAAAAACACTTCTCGACAATTTTGAGTTGAATTTTTGTGTATTCGAAAAACTCTAAGTTTGTAATAGGAGAGCAGAGGGAAAAAGAACTCAATCAAATAATTAATTAGTGATTATCTTGGAAACTCAGGACTTTTGGATCGAATGTTTTTCATAAAAGTTACATAACTTTCGATGCTATACATCAGGGGTCGGCAACCTGCGGCTCTTTCCAACTTTTTGTGCGGCCCGCAAAAGCACCAATATTTTTTTTAATAATATTTATACTCGTATATGATATAAAAGAACTATTCAAGTTACATTTTACATTTCAATGTGCGGCCCGCATAAAAAAATTTATCGTGAAAATGGCCCGCCGTCCGAAAAAGGTTGCCGACCCCTGCTATACAGGATCCAATGAATACATTACTCCAAGTCTCATAGTTTTTGAGAAACAATATACTACTACCCCTAATTCAAGGGATGAAAGAAAATCTCATTTACCTTTTGATAGCCCTTCTGAAGTTGCGTGTAGTAATGTAATTAAATTTTGCCTAATTGCTCTAGTTCAGGAATAAATCCAGAAAAATTAATTCTAACAATTTTGTGTTGAATATTTGTGTACTCAACAAATCCTAAATTTGTATTAGGGGAGTAGAGGAAAAAAGAGGCCAACTAAAGAATTAATTATTGAAACAATATACTACTACCCCTAATTCAAGGGATGAAAGAAAATCTCATTTACCTTTTGATAGCCCTTCTGAAGTTGCGTGTAGTAATGTAATTAAATTTTGCCTAATTGCTCTAGTTCAGGAATAAATCCAGAAAAATTAATTCTAACAATTTTGTGTTGAATATTTGTGTACTCAACAAATCCTAAATTTGTATTAGGGGAGTAGAGGAAAAAAGAGGCCAACTAAAGAATTAATTATTGATTATCTCGCAAACTAAGGACTTTAGGGGCAAATGTTGTATGAAAAAGTTACATATCTTTTGATGCCCTACAGGATCCAATTTAAAACATTACTCCAGGCTGCATAGTTTTTGAAGAACAATATACTACTACCACTAATTTAAGGGCTGAAAGAAAATTTTATCCATCTTTTTGATAGCCCTTCTAAAGCTGCATATAATGATGTGATCAAATTTTCCCTGAGTGCTTTGGTTCAGGAATGAATCAAGAAAACACTTTCTGGTAATTTCGCGTTGAAATTTTGTGTAATCGAAGACTCCAAAATTTGTACTAGGGGAGCAGAGGGAGAAAGAGCTCTATCAAAGAATCAATTAGCGATTATTTCGAAAATACATCGATGTCCCACAGGATCCAATTAGAAAAATCACTCCAGGGCTCATAGCTAATATTTGGAGAAGAAATATACTACTATCCTTAATTTAAGAGTTGTAATAAAAATTAAAAACATTCCTGATAGTCCTTTTGAACCTGGGTGAAGTGGATGTAACTGAATATTCCATATGTGCTTTCAGGAATAAATCAAGAAATACACTTTCCGACATTTGTCATGAATTTTTGTGTGCTTGAATAATCTTAAATCTTGTATTAGGGGAGTAGAGATGAATAGGGTTCTTTCAAGAAATTAATTAGCGACTATCTCGAAAACTAGAGACTTTAGAGCCAAATGTTTTGCATAAAAGTTACATAACTTTTAATGTCCTGTAGGATCTAATTAAAAAATTTACTTCATGGCTCATAGATTTCGAGAAACAATATACTAACTCCCTTAATCTAAGGGCTGTGGAAAAAATGTATACACAATTTTGATAGCCCTTCTGAAATTGCGTACAGTGATGTAATTAAATTTTCTCTATATGTTTTAGTTCAGTAATAAATCAAGAAAAACACTTGACAATTTTGACATAAATTTTTGTGCACCTGGAAAATCCAAAATCTGTATTGGGGGAGCAGAGATGAATAGAGCTCTTGGAAACCAAGGACTTTGGGGCCAAATGTTTGATATAAAAGTTGCATAGCTTTTGATGTCCTATAGGATCCAATTAAAAAATTTATTCCAAAACCCATAGATTTTTAGGAAAAATTTATTACTACATTTAATTTAAAGGCTATGGAAAGATATCATACACATTCATAAAACAATTTTTGCTAAGGATCTCATTATCTGAGTTAGCAACGTTTTTTCCCTCGAATTTTCATTACATTTATGAGATGATTGCCAATTGGTGTTATTGGCAGATGCTGCTCCCTAGCAACAACTTCAGGAACTATGTATAAATATGAATTGTTTTCAGCTTTAACGTTAGAGTTTATATTTCTGAAATATGGCATCTCAAGAATTTTTATTAACATTCCAATAATACAATAAATAATATCGTAAATAATGTTCACAAATGAATATTTCACAACATTTTTTTTTTAACACAGATGTTCATTCCAATAAGCACAAAAAATGATAATAAATTAGTACAGACATTAATTAATCTTCGTTATTATTGATCCTCAGTTTCATTTCTGTGGCAGAAAATCCTATTTAGTAATTCACTTTTTATTAATAAATGTAAGTATGGTTGTATTTGTATCTATACAACTACTTCTAAATCAAGGGTAAGTAGAACTGAAGTGTAAATCAATTTATTGCTCCCTCATTCACAGTTACAAAAAATTCTTCAATATTGTTAAATAATTCTCATTTTTATTTACGTACAGCTATATTTCTTGTCAAAACTGCTTCATTTCTTGTATTCCAGTAAAATATGAATAAATTGCTTAAAACTTATCAATAATTATTTATTTTGATCACATTTATTACTAAAAAGTCTATATCAACAGTATTACAGCGATAAATGTCACCCAGTATATTCTTATAATAAAAATGTCCGCCTGCCTAACAAAATTCTACAATTATTTCAAAAGCTGGAAATCTTATTAGGACTGCAGAATTGAAGAGAGTTCGACCCGGATACTTAGGAGGCAGGGCTCAATCCTGTTAATATTTTCAGCGAATGGAATGATACGAATTAATTATTACTGATTGAAAGGCGGACCATTTTGACCAATAACAATAGATAATATATAAATCTACATTTTAAAAATATTATCAAAGATTATTGGAGGCTTATTATACTAACCATTAACAGAAATAAAAATTATACGACATTTTAGAAGTTTAATTAGCAGTAATTGGAGGTGTATCATTTTGATTAATAATAAAAATTGAGATTCCAAAAAATATTTGAAATGGACTTTAAAAATAAAAATGGAGTATATTCAATGAGTTTACTAATTCCGATTAAGAACTGATCAACCTAAAAACAGTTTCATCCTTACACAAATAAAATAAATCCGGGCAAAGTTGAAAAGGTAGTAACAATAAGAATAAGAGCTCTAGGATGACGTTAAAAAAACGAAGCAACATCCGAGCTGGTGTACTCAGGATAAAGTAGAAAAGCAGTTGATTCTGTGCAAGTCAAACAGACGCTGAGTGAGTGTTTATTCTGTCGATTTATATCCTAACAATTTGTTGTTGCTGCCTGCGCCATCTTATTTCTCTGAGTGCAATGCACCGACTTTATGATTGTGCAGTTTACCTTACACAAAGTTGCGTTCAATCAACACAATTCGTTTTAATTATGGGGATGTCTTTTAGAACATATTTAATTCGCAGTAGTTGTCCAATTACAGAAACAGAAATAGAGATTGGTGGCTGATATTCATTCTGCTTATATCAATATCCATCCTGAATACCTACACTAAATTTTGAGCTACTGAGATCTCCAGTTTACCCAAAAAATATTCGTTTGTTTTGAATGGTGTAGGTAATTTGAATTGAACATTTTTATCCTGATTTTACTATTATTAATTAACTTACAATGCAAGTATACACTAAGCAATTACTTCCTGGCTGCAACCTTGTATATCCTCCACTAAAAGCATTTAGATGGCGCTGCTTTTGTAAACGATCCAGCGCTCCCAGTTATATAGTCAACACAATAAGTTTCCAGCAGTGTTATCTCACCAAAAGATACGTTTAAATTATTACTCTCCGATAAAACAGATAATTTCACATAAACTGCTCGCTTTCCAGCCTTAAGTGACAGCCCGAAAATGGCACAATGAAGTCATTTCTGAAATAAATACGATTTGATTCTTAGTTGATATCTCCAGATGCATCTTGAAAGGGGAAGAAATTGGAAACTGAAATTAGACTTAAGATACAAGTCAGATTATAAAGCGTGCTAAATTAACTCTGCAACTTAACTTATTAAACAATGACATGCTAATATTTGGAAACTTGTTAAATATAGTCCTAGTCCTTCGAAACAGGGTGTGAGTAACATCTTCTACGCATCAGAAATGGATGAGGGTAGATCGAAAAGTTTTTGACCTGGTCCCTATTTTATTATTGTAACGTGCGAAAGTGTGGATTCGCCAATATTGCCAAACCACTGACCAGACTGACGGAAAATAATCGCAGATACAGCTGGAATGAAGACTGCCAAGTCGCCTTCGAGCAACTGAAACTACTCCTAGTCCAAGCACCAATCCTGAGTAACCCGAAGACGGAAGGACGTTTTGTTTTGGACACAGATGCCAGCGACGTCGGTATTGGGGGAGTCCTGTCCCAATTGCAGGAGGGTCAAGAAAGAGTCATCGGGTACTTCAGTAAGGTTTTGTCGAAGCCAGAAAGAAACTACTGTGTCACAAGACGAGAATTGCTAGCAATAGTGAAGTCCATCGAGCATTTCTACAAATATTTGTATGGCAGGAAGTTCCTGTTAAGAACTGACCACGCTGCTCTGAGATGGTTACTACAGTTCAAGAATCCTGTAGGTCAGGTCACTCGATGGATCGAAAGATTTCAGGAATACGACTTCGCCATAGAACATCGAGCCGGTACAGCACATAAGAATGCTGATGCTTTATCAAGACGACCATGTCCAAAAGATTGTCATCATTGCTCTAAGATTGAAACGAAGGCATTCCGGACAGCTGTCATTGACGATGCCTGGCAACCACAAGAGATAGAAAAGGACATAGATGGCGACTCAGAGTTGCGAATTATTCAAGAATGGAAGAAGAAAGGAACAAGACCGACATGGCAAGAGGTGGCACCATACTCCCCGACGGTTAAATCATACATACATAATGGGATTCCATAATCCTGGATGAAGGCGTCTTGAAGCGTATCCTGAAAGATCCGGATGAAATCAAGAGTAGAGAACAGCTGATCGTTCCTAGAGGTCGAGTTCCGGAGGTCTTGAGATATCTCCATGATGGAGTGAGTGGAGGACACCTTGGGATAACGAAGACTCTGCAGAGAGTTCGTGAGCGGTTCTATTGGCTAAACTGCAAAGAAGAAGTTAGGGAATGGTGCAGGAAATGCACTAAGTGCGCTTCAAGCAACGGACCGCAGAAACGACCAAGAGCTCCGATGCGACAGTATAATGTCGGTAGTCCATTCGAGAAGATAGCCATCGACGTAGCAGGGCCATTTCCCGAATCAGACGTCGAAAATGAATACATTGTTGTCGTCATGGACTATTTTAGTTAATAGGCGGAAGCGTATGCCCTTCCTAATCAAGAGGCCGCTACTATTGCAGACGTCCTAGTGAAGAGCTGGATATGTCGTTTTGGCATACCCTTGGAACTCCATTCTAACCAGGAAAGAAAATTTGGATCCACACTTTTCCAAGGGATATGCGAAGTATTGAATATTCGTAAAACCAGAACTACTGCATTACATCCACAGTCTGATGGAATGGTGAAACGGATGAATAAGACCATAAACAGACATCTGGCCAAAGTTGTCTCTAGTCACCAGAGAGACTGGGACAAATATCTCCACCTGTTCCTTTTGACCTACTGCTCATCCGTTCACGAAACAACCGGACAGACTCCAGCAAGAATTATTTTTGGACGGGAACTTCGGCTACCATGCGACCTAAGGTTTGGCTGCAAACCTGGAGAAGACCTGGCTGGCGAAATTTGTGTCATTAATTTAAGGCGTCAGATGGACGATATCCACTCCCGAGTCCGTATAAACATCCAGAATGCCAGCGACCGGATGAAAGAGACCTATGACGTCAAGGCACAAGACGGGGGTTCTCAACCAGAAGACTCTGTGTGGCTTTATAACCCAGGATGGCGACGTGGCCTGTCTCCAAAATTACAGACATCTTGGGCCCTATGAAGTCATCAGAAGGATTAACGACATAATCTATGAAATCAGACGCAATCCCAAGAGCAAATCAAGAATGGTGCACTTCAATCGGCTAGCACCATTTGCGGGAGACAACAATGAAGATCCCAATGACGCACGTGCTCGTAAGATCCATGCGCAGGAAGAATCATTCGAGGAATTTATGAAGACTTTTTCAAGTGGACGTCGGGCTCGATTCGGAATAACTACCGAAGTGCAGCAGGATCTATTCAGAGTCCCGGCCGACTACTCCTTGGCCCATTGTGTATCAGAAGATTTGAAGATGTCCCGAGGGATAGCAGCAGTTTTCAAGAAGAAGTTTGGCAGGCCTATAATGGAAAAGGCCATCGGCCTGAGGGACAATACGACAACAAAAGAGCGCTATATTTACTTGGTAACGAAAGACAAATTTCATCACAAACCAACCTACCGTTCCATGTGGGAAACACTGCAAGACATGCGAGGCCACTAATGCAGAACGCCATCCTGAAACTGGTAATACCAAAGTTAGGCTGCGGTCTGGATGGACTAGATTGGAAGATCGTTCGTAATATGATTGAAGTTATATTCCAGAACAGCGGAATTCAAATATTGGTCTACTGTTTCCACCCAGCAAGCCCGATCGGACCAAAAACTGTTGACTGCTACTTTTACCAGACTACTGGTTGCACCAAGGGCGGCGAGTGTCGATTCCGGCAAAGACATGAAGGTGTGTTTCGAGACGAAACACTCTTAAGAAGGAGGCAGTGTAACGTGCGAAAGTGTGAAAGCTCGTGAAGATGACCTTGTATGGGTGAAGCCTTTCGTCCTCGTTACGTCGCGCCGCGCCGCATAACATCACCCCTCCCGATGGAAGGCTCTAGCAATATTCCAGAAGTAGAACTTTCGAGAAATGAATATTTTTATATATAAAGGCAGGCCAAAGACTTGAAGAGTAGTAGTGTAATCGTAAAGCTAGAACAGTGAAGTGAACAGTGTATGTAAATAGTTAAATATGAATATCTGCGACTTTGTTCAAGTTATTAGTAATTGCTAAATAAATAATAGTGTTGTTAGTGATATTCAAAAGAGTAAAACTTTTATTTCATTTTTAATTATTAAATAGTGACTTTTATTTTAACTATAAGCAATTTTGAAGCAATAAACATTACATTATTAATTATTGTTAGCCATTGGGGCCACTAAAGATCATTTTTACGTACCACCGCCAGCGGGCTGATCCAGTCCTTGCTGATTTGCTTAATTAATTTGCACTCAGCTAAACATACACCCAATCGTAAATAAAATACAATTAATTTATCTTTCTTTCATTGTTAATAAAAAATTAATAATCAAATATAATTGTGAAAATATAAAACCTCTTCGAGAATAGAACGAAATAATATTTACAGGTAAGTACAAGCCTTGTTTAAAAAATTACTGTACGATAATAACGTCCAAAATAAAATGTGAGAAGTGAATGATTTTTACTTATGGTCGTTTACTAAAACCTCAACGACTCTCATCGCCTCTACCTTACTCCCCTCGCAAAGGATGACATGAAGTAAAAACCATATAAATCTTGTAGATAAATCAGCAACAAATCACAGCTTGGATCACAAACACGGACATATCCTCAAACCTTACAAAGCGTTCACAAGAAATCCTCAGCTAACACCTTATCCGAGTATTGTTTCCGAAGTCCATTGCCGTAGGGACCGTCGAAGCGAGATAGACCTCATTTCCCCACCCCCCGCCACTGAAAAAGACTATCCCCTTACACCACCGTTCTGTTATAATATGTATAAACTTAGCGAATGTAATTACTCGAGTTTGTGATTCATGAATCTCTGGAGAGGTAATTAGATGTGCAACCTTTCGCCTTCATCTGCGCTTTGGTCCTTTCCAAGAGCTGGATAGTCCAGTGGCGGTGCTTCAAGGCCTCCAATACTGATCTAGGAGAATACCTTGTTAGAATAATATATAACATGAGTTATAGAACTCGCCCTACCTTAACATGAACAAATTTTCGCAAAATGCACCCTTAAATAATAATGTAAATTTCCTTGGATCGATTCTCTTTTAGGCTCTAAAAAACAGCTTTTATTTGACCAGTTGAGGCTTGAATGCATTCTTGCTCTGAGACAAACCAATGCGGCATCCATCTTACAACTAGAAAATATATAAGAACTATTAATTATTTTCATGCTTTCGCCCACGCCACTGCAAAACTTACAATTTCTTACCCGAGCACAATTCAAATGTCCTTCGTTCATTTTAATATTTGCATTTACTGAATCCAGGTGCCTTTTGTTTTATTGCAAGACTCTCAAAGAGAATTTGTTTATTCTGTGGGCTCTTATACAAAGGGGTTAAAATATTACCTTAAGGAAAGCCAGCCTACTCGGATTTTAATATCCACTGACTTGAAGAATAAGAAATGAGCGAGAAGATTTTATTTCAATTTAATTTTCTTTGCGTTCACGCAAGGGAAATGACAGTTCAAAGAATACTGATGGAATATTTATAAAAGGAGTTTTACGTCATTTTACTCTATGAACATGAAATAAAATAAAATGAAATATAACATTTATATCCCAAAAAGTAATCTTATTGACTTTGAGAGTCTTTTAATATATACAATCCACTGAATACAGTGCCTAGGTGCTCTAGCGTATTAAAATTTGGCACTCGTCGTAACTCTCGTATTTCAACTTCCAAATAAATAATTTGAATATCCATTGATAACGCTGTTCTCCAGCTATAAAATAACCATCATTTTGGTAAATAATATCTTCTCAATTGCTTAAAATTAATAAATAAAAGTGCAAATTAAGCGAGGGAAATTCAAAGTTCTGAAACGCAACACCATTGGTTAAAACGGAACGTGACGTCAAGTACCATGTCAACAAGTGCGCACTGCTTACATTTGTATGGCATAGCAGGCTTTTGATAAGAAAACATAGTAATAATGTGTGTGTTGTGAATTCAATTATTGTTCAAGTGTAATTTTAGCATCATAGTGAGATTATAAGTCATTTAAGACAAAGTGGTTTTGTAAAAGCACAATCGGATAATCTGCCAAGAATAGATTCATTGATTTTCTTTGTGAATCCGTACTGAAATTGATTAACAAGTTTATTGTAACGTTATTGATGTCTGCTAATCCTTGAAGCTTCTTGTGAGTACTCCGTAATTCAAGCTAGCATTATTGAGCAAGCATTTCCCTGAAAATATTTTTTTATGTTAGCGTTATCGTATCAGTAGCGGAGGCTTGCAAAAACTCCCTAATACCAACACATTATGATGATGCAGTAAACATAACCTATAATTTTTGTTTATTTTTAAACGAGCCAATATTAAACGAAGTCGCATACACACACTGTATTTCATTGCTAAAACTAATCACATATAATGTTATTCATGATCTGTCAAGTTTATTATGATACTTCATTTCTTCTGATAACCTCACATCATTTCTTACGTATTTTAAAACCTGTCTGGATTAGAAAAAAACTTTATCAGGTACATTTCTGATAGTATTTTGCATTCAGGCACAATGCAATACTTATAAAACTGACTTTTGAGCTTTTTTAATACTGAAATAAGTTGAGGACGAAATTACCTGTAATAAGCAATGGACTGTAATGTCACTAGACATAGTATTTGACGTCATCAATAGAGCGCGCGAAAATGGCGGCGTTTAAGCAGCTCAAAATTATTTTCAATTTTAAATATTTTTTCAAACTTGATTACAGCACTTATAAACATAATTTATATTTTTTACTATGTTATAACGATATAAACAGTGGAATGAAAATATAAAATAGATTTATGAATATACCCTATTGGTTCATATATTATCAAAAAGCAACTCTACCCTCTATTTAATATCAATTATTCATTAATGCACCTATCCCAGTCCAAGAATAGAAGCTCAAGATTGCGTCCTTTCTCGAACTTCCATTCGTGCTCTAAAGAAAATATTCATGTTCCTGTAAATAATAAATCTTGAATTTATTTTCAGAAAACTTTACAAATCCTGTCTCTAAAGTGAATGAATCATGTTTGCATTTTGGCCAATCAGAAGGCTCAAATATGAAATTGACTATAATTTTCTCCATTTGAACAAAAATACAACCATTTGAATAAAATTTGTTGCATTTCCTCCAATGTTGCTTGCGATATCGTTGAAGAAAGACACGCGTCGCTTAACTCTCGAACAAAACGTTGGTTTGAGGCTACTTTAAAAGTGCTCAGTGAAATATTGAGCTGTGTGAATATTACTTATTAACGTTAGAACTTATATCCAAATATATAGATTGAAACTTATAGTTTCCGAGAAACAATATGCTAATAAAAATTTTTGAGTGCATTTCTGATAGCCCTTTTCAAAATGCGTAGAGAATATACTTTCTTCAACACTGTTATGGAATTTGCATATTCCATAACCAAAAATTATGTTGGAACAGGTTACATTCCACACGTCGCGTAGGAATAATATTCTGTGTACATTTCGACGAATCAGAAGCTGTTATTTTGGTAACTATGGTTACGTCTCAACAATTCAGATATTCTTTTCTGGCTTTACGTTTGACCAGGCATTTGACGTTTCATAATTTTCAAAGTTTCTTCTGAAATATTGGTGAGCTCCCAAAACCTCTGGCTCGGACTACAAACCTTTCGCTCGTGTCGAAATAAGGGCCATTCCAAGACTTGTTGTGGAATGTACTGTAACGATACCCTTGGCTGATGGCGTGGTTGTTACTTTTGACGTCGTTGTTGAAAACTGCTAACGGTGTGCTCGGGCGCCAATACGGTCGGTGACGCAGATTTTCTATGACGGACGGCTGGGTAGCTCAGACGGGAAGGGTTAGGGTTGTCAGAAATAATTATCAGGAGGTAGGTATTACAACGAGATTTATTACACAAAACGATGACGATGAACATAGAACATTACAGGAACTTGTACGTAGATACTTCGGCTAACGGTGACGGACGGCTGAACATGACATTCGACACCAGCGGTCGCATTACGAACCCAGGCGGTCGCAGATGACGAGAAACTTTCTATGCGAGTGGAACCAAACTTGCTCCCTCGCAGTGATGCTACGTTAAGTCGGTTCGATACTGCGAAGTCACCAGGTGACTCCTCCAGCAGTGCTTCTACGTTAAATCAATCAAACGCTTCGAAATCACGAAGACTCCTTCAGCGGTGCTTCTACGTTGAATAATCAAACACTTCGAAATCACGAAGACTTCTTCAGCGGTGCTTCTACGTTGAATAATCAAACGCTTCGAAATCACGAAGACTTCTTCAGCGGTGCTTCTACGTTAAGTGATCAAACGCTTCGAAATCACGAATACTTCTTCAGCGGTGCTTCTACGTTAAATAATCCAAAAAATACTCCAAGTTCAAAAACAGCAAAAATATTCTAAGTTCAAAACAGCAAAAATATTCAAAGTTCAAAGCAGCAAAAATATTCTAAGTTCCTTTTACGGACTTAGAAAAAAACAAAACAAACTCACAAATTGTGTCAGATAGTTGTGCTAACGGACTTAGCACGAAAACTTCACTTGGACGGTACACACTCTGAAGATGACGCTCGGTATCGGAACTGGTAGCGTACTTGGAACGGCTGCTCAGACACTTACAAAGAAGTGATTCAAGTCGGCCAGAAGGCCTTATTTATACCCATATTTTAATGAAACCTTACTTACCATGTTTTTAGAATTAAATCCATATTAGCGCTAGCAATAATATAAAGAAGTAATACAGAAAAAAGAAGAAGTAATTTTTTCTAATACAAATTTCGTTACAATAATACATTTCTTATTACTCTCCTGTCGAATACATCCTTTTCTGATTTTATTTTCTTAATATTAAAATTGTCCTAAATAATTTTCACATCGGTCGATAATATAGAAACTGTCAAGTGTCGGATCTAGTTTGTGTATGGTCAGCGGTCGCGCAGAATGTCAAACAACAACAAAATATACAATATACAATATACAACATATTTACAGGACAACAGTGGATTACATTCAGACTTTATTACGGTGAGACATAAGACATAAATACAGATCACACGATCTCAATTTCTTTTAATTTCAGGTGTTTTTAAAAACCTTACCTTATTCGTCCACATGTGAAAGATAGTAAACGGTATTGGAAGCAGCTGAACACGGATGAATAAACGGTGAGTGATGTTGTATGTTGATGCAGAGTTACTGAATTTAAAGTTTACAGGGTGCGCAAGAAGTGAATAAAATTGTGATGGACTAAAAAATGTTTGCGGTAACAGAAGGCTCTGGGATGTGCAGCAGTGACAGATTTTGGGGCCTAATTCGTTACAGTACTATTAGGAATTGGTAAAGGGCTTTTTTAATAAAAAAAAACCATAAAATTCTTGATCACACTGTTCTCTAATTTTGTTTAGTTTACTAAACAAAATTAGAGAGCAGTGTGATCAAGAATTTTATGGTTTTTTTTATTAAAAAAGCCCTTTACCAATTCCTATCATCAGTCACACTTGGGTTATCCTATTCCCCTATTACAGTACTATTAATTTCATCTGTTATAGTTTAGGAGTAAATTATAAAAAATCCTTAATGAAAACCATTGATCTTGCTCTTGGCATCTCTGATCTCCTGATGACTATTTTTTAATTTTTCAAAAATAGGCTTCATGATGAATCTTGAATCTTCTAATACTGCCTAGTATTATAAAGGTCGAAGTAAATTTGCTTCATTCAACAAATTCTAGTCGAATTATTATTACTCTTTATGACAGTAGAAGCATTGTTGCCAAAAAATCGACTGTCATTTCCCAGAGTAAATTCTTTTTACTTTGGAAGTAAATTTATTCGTCCTCTATAATACTGGGCATAAGAATTTAAAAATAGTATCGGGATAGCAGAGATTTAGAGAGATCTTCCAAAGAATTAATTAACGATTTTCTCGAAAACAGAGGCATTTATGAACAAAAAGACTTATATAACTTTTGACGCCCTACAAGTTTTTGTTGATTTTTTTTTCAATTCAAGGATTGGAAGAAAATTTAAGCCACCTTTTGTAGGCCCTTTTAAAATTGCGTACGCAGATTTTCCTCAATTTTTTCTAAGGTTATAGTTTAGGAGTAAATCAGAAAAAAACACTTTCAGAAAGTCTTTGAATTTGCTCTTGTAATCTCTATCCCCTTGATACAATTCTTCAATTTTCCAAATATCGCTTTATGAGGATGAACTTTGAATATTCAAGAAATCCAAATATAGTATCAGGGTAGCATACATAGAAAGAGATCTTCCAAGGAATTAATTATTGATTTTCTTGGGAACTAGGGCATTATAAGAAAAATAGTTCAAATAAAACTTACATAAAAATGATTGTTGCAAAGATTTATATGAGTTTTTTTCTTATGGTCTATATTTCACAAGAAACGATATATAACTGCCTTTGATTTGAAGGTTAGAAGAAAATTTTACCAACTTTTTAATGGTCTTTTTTGGGGATACATACTGTAATGTAACTGAATATCTTCTAAGAAGTCATGGTAAATCAAGAAAAACACTGCCCTAATAATATTTCTAGACTCATCACAAAATCGAAAAATAGTATCAGGAGAGCAGAGATGTACAGATTCTATAACCCTTAAACTACCCCAGACTTGGTTTTTCTTGAACAACTCTCTGGGTATTTTTTGAATAAATTTTCCCTTCTGTGTATTTGTTTTTTTCACAATTATACATAACATGATATATCGGTTGTTTTTTTTTTAATATCTACATACTTTTTTAAGCAAAAAAAGTCGCGAGTTGTAAGTGAAAATAAGGAGAAGGAATTAACGTTTTTCTTTCTTCGTTTGCAAGAAATATCGAGTAGAAAATATTGTTTCCACGGCGTTTTGCTTGCATCACGTCAAAAATTGACAGTATATTATAATTTTTTTTAATTTATACAAATTCTGTTGTTATTTTCCCTTATATTTGTAATATGTGTTCATATTCAATGTTTTTTACCATTATAACTACTTACTCAAATGTTACCATACGAATCAACACTTTTTTAGCTGAGGTCCTTCGAGGACCTCGCGCCGTAATTAACGTTGCTCAGAGGAACGCAGTAATCCAAGGGTTAAAGAAATTAATTAGCAATTTTCTCAAAAATGTTTTGATAAAACTCACGTAGCTTTCAGTCAACCACTTTATTTCTATTCGATCTATAATTTCCGAGAAACGACATATTACTACCCTCAATTCAAGAATAAGGAGAATATGTGCTGCATTTTTTTGATAGTCCTTTTAAAGCTGCGTATGGCGATATAATTAATTTTTCCCTCAAGGCTACAAATTTAGATGAAAGACAATAAAAACATTGCCCCAATAATATTTCAACGCACATCACAAAGCGATTAATTTTGTATTTGAAAAATCCCAAAGTATTATCAGGGTAGCAGAGGTGATGAGAGCTAATTTAAAGGTAATCTTGATTTACTCTTGAATTATAAAAATTACCGTACGTAACTTTAGAAGTACTATCAAAAACACAAGTTTTCTCTCTACCCTCAAATCACAGGTAATAGCATATTATTCCTCAAAAACAATGAGCCCTACAGAATTTTTGTTCAAATAAATCTTGTAGGATATATAATGTAATGTAAATTTTATTCAAAATACTCTTCCCAAAAATCTTTGATTTTTGAGTAAACGTTAATTAAGAGCTCTTCTCGTTTCTGCTATCCTGATGATATTTCAGAACTTTCAAACACAAAGCTCATAAGGAAGTCACTTGTTTCATCACACATGAGATGATTACTATTTGGTTTTAATGTGGCAACTTTTGGAACTACATACATGTGTTCAATCAGTTTTCAATGATACAATTTGAGTCAAATATGAATCTTTCCTATTTTTGGGATCAAAATTTCTACTACTGAAATAAAAGCATATGAAGTGAAAAATAATACAGCAATAATAGTTATTTATGTATCTAGTGTGCAAAATTATATATTCATCATTCGAAAGCACCAAAGAAATTTCGTGCACGAGTTGCATACAACATTTTTCCTACATACGTCGAAATCATGAAAAAATAATAAAAATCATATTAAAATGGAAGAAAAAAAACTTCAATGCGACATTTTGCATACCAATATTGATGTACAAATGTCATCATTCATATCAAAATTCGTGGTACAGTTCGCAATAAATTTTTATTTTTTGTTCAAGAATTATGAATTGAAGATCTTAGTTATCATTATCAGAATACAAATTTCCGTTTTTAGATGCTAACAAGATTCAAATGAAATCATAATAAATAACAGAAACATTAACCTTAGGTCGCTGGCATCCCATTATTTAAAAGGGGTTAAAATCCCTCCTTGTACTTAAGATAAATCATCGCAAGCTCTCATTCGCGAAAACAAAACAGCATCTTATCCTCTCATCCTGCTAACGAAGAGAGGAGAGAGAAACGTGATATCGGAAACTATATAAATAAGAAGCGATCAAAGTCCCCTTCATATTTGTCGCTCCGTTGATCCCGAAAACTATGTAACGTCGCGGGGCGCAATGACCGAATAAAACAAATGAAGTGTGAGCTCTGATGTGACGGACGAATACATTAAAATGCCGAGAACTTTATATTCGCCACGTCAAACTGCAGCAAACGTATCAATTTGTAGGAGAAACTACCCCAAATGGAACGAAATTTATTGCAGTCGCTCTGTGTTTTTCTCAGTTTTTAAACTTTTACATGCTTTGATAACAAGGGTAGCAATATGACTCCCTGCTCTCAGATACAATAATTTGTCACAAAATTATTGTTCCTTTTGGATATAGCAATAATCAAAACTGAGGAAGACTCAAATACTTTGAGGGGATTTTTATTTTGAAACTTTGAAGTTTTGTATCAAGGATAATTTTCCTCCAGTAAATTATTTTTGTATCCCATCTACGCCAGCAATCACGAATTTGAATAATTTTGATGACTGGTTTAGTTAAAATTAATTATTTACCTTGAGAAAACAAATTTTACAATTTTCTGTGCTTCCAATTCCAAACAACATTACTTTGTAGTAAAAAAATTTATCACTCGGAAAAACGATCTCTATTTCATAGGCTAGAAAGTGTTATTCCTACTTTAAAACTCACGAACTGTTACAATGTAACATAATGTAACAATAAAATTTTTGCCACTTCAGAGTCGTTCTTTACATATTTTACTATCAAATTCATTTTTTATAGTTTATTTTATTCATGGCCGCAAATCTTATATTTCTATTCACATGTCGGATCTCAAAGCCAAATTATTCAAACTTGTTAGACTACACTTTTATTGCAGACAATAACTTTTTATGAGAAACGTAAAAATTTTACTTTATTTCAAGAATATTTTTATTGTATTAAAATAATATCTTGTAAGATTCATAAAGTTCTAAGTCGCATTTGAAGACATATGATGTAGCGGAAAGTATATCCCCCCTCCTCTTATTTCCAGGATATTTTAAATTAGTGAGGAGAATATCAAAATTTTCTCAAATCTTTCTTATTTTCAATAATTTTTTAAATGTTTCACTCAAGGAAACTCAAAAAAAAACACCATAAAAGTGTTATAAATTAAGGAAAGTTCATTTATAACCGAACTGATTTCTCCAATGTAAACGCAACTTTATAATTAAGAAAAAAATTGAAAAACGTAAACTGAAAAGTGCATTGTGAAGATAATTAAAATTTGAAAATTTACGTAGTTGGGTATTTTGAAACCGATTCCTGTAGCGCAGTGATAAAGTTAGATAACAAAGAACAGGAAGAGGGGTATAAGGGGGATATCCGGCTCGTCGTCGGAAGCTGGTTGCACAACTTCACAATTACCACGCTGTCAGATGAAAGTTTCTTTCCCAGCAAACTTAATTTACAGACTTTAAATTGTCTCTGGGAACCTTTCAGGCACACAACAATCGATTTAGCGACAAAATCACGCCTTATTTTTATGTCGTGCGTCGAAAACTTACCCCCTGCTTCTTCCACCCTCATACCAATCCTACATTTCCTTTTTAAATTGAGAATTTTACCCTACATGTAAGAGACGCGAATTTCGGGCTAATTTAGGAAATGTATTTATTCTCAGCTAGATTTTATCAAGGGAATAGTAAACTGTTTTTTTGTTACATGTACTCCTCAATAGACAAAAAACTTCAACTCAAAAAAATGTTTGTTAAATGCGAGTTGGATTCGTGCATCAACCACAAACTTTGAGGTCCCCTCAGACGATTAAAACGATTTTCAGAGTGAAGTTGATATATTAGTCTGCGTATGTAATCTTCCACGATAGCAGTTGCACCAATCTATTTAAAATTAGGCATGGAATATGAGTGGTTAACACAAATTAAAATTTTTGTTAAATTAATTTCTCATTTAAATGCGAACAATGCAAAATATCGAGAATCTTTTGACTTTTTTTATCAGAAATATCAATCAGAACTCTTTTACCACAAAATTCTAGATTAATATATCTTCAAAATTCAATGTTTAATTCCGTATAGGATGAAAAAAAATTTTTCTGCGATTTTTTGTGAAAAGCTTTTTTTGTTGCATTCTTCAACGAGCTATAAGTCAAAAACAAATGAAAGTATCAAAAGATTATAACCAATATTAGATTCTTCATTCTTTAGAGTAACTATAACAAAATATTTTTCAATAAGGTGTAATGGAGTATATTCCAGTAGTAGCCAATTGAAAATTTCCTGCTGTCATAATTTAAGTCGCCATAACTCCTTTTCTAAATAAGATATTCAAATGAACAACTGATTTATAATTTAAAATAAAGTTGAGCTTATGTGGAGATAACTGATAAATAAAAATGCAGGTTACCTTTTCTTCACTTATTTATTCTTAACACTAATGTACATTTCAACAGCAAAGCTGTCATCATCAGAGTACTCTGTACATACACTGTATTTTATTGCTAAAACTAACCACATATAATGTTACTCATGATCTGTCAAATTTATTATGATACTTCATCTCTTCTGATAACCTTACATCATTTCTTACGTATTTTAAAATCTGTCTGGATTGGAAAAAAGACTTTATCAGGTACATCTCTGATAGTATTTTGCATTCAGGCACAATGCAATACTTATAAATTGACTTTTGAGATTTTTTAATACTGAAATAAACTGAGAACGAAAACATCTATAGTAAACAATGGACTGTAATGCCACTGGACATATTATTTGACGTCATCAATAGAGCGCGCGAAAATGGCGGCGTTTAAACAGTTCAAAATTATTCTCAATTCTAAATATTTTTTTAAACTTGATTACAGCACTTTTAAACATAATTTATAATTTAAGACGCCATAACTCCTTTTCCAAATAAGATATGAGAGTAATTTTTTCAAATTTAATTTCAGAATAAAAAGCTTATTTGTAAGATGAATATATTTCCATTATAGAAAAATACTATGTACTACAAAAATTCAAATAATGACCAAGCATTTCTTGTCATTCCTTCATTTAATTTAAATTGTTAATACTTATGAAAATAAGTTTTATTGTTTTAATTATGACTTGTGTCTTTCCTGATGTCACACCAAGGACTTTTAAGTGTTCAGCACAGGTTTCAAAAGTAATGAAAAAAATTATTATTATCTGTATGTAAATGGATGGATATGATTGTTGGTTTGATACGGGAGAGAAAGTTTCCGAGTATGAAGAATAAAGAGCTTGTATGAATAAGATTTTGAATGTGAATGAAACGAAAGAGTTGTATTTGGTAAATTATAATTGCTGGAATGTTATATGGGGTATATACCAACCTCATTTCAAGGGGAAGTCGTGATTTTCATCAATATATTGTAACGAAACTTGACTTGTTTGTGGGTTTGTAAATTTATTATCACTTACAGCTACAATAATATAACTAAAATATTCACTTATAATTACTTCTACTCATAATCGACGCTAAAGTAGGCATTAATTCTGCACTAATTAATTATTTACACAATAATACTGTCTACTATTTATTTCTACTATTTCTTATTCATTTCGACTAGTTCACTCATTCATTTTCACTCCTACGACTTACCATTATTCTTCATACAGCCCAAGCTTATATATTCCGAACTATGGTTTTTTGAAGCTTCCATAAACTTCTAATGGGTTAGACGTCACCACGTCCTTGACACATCAGTCAGTTACGTTCGTCACCTGTTTGACGGGAATGCTGCAATGGAAGTCTACCCTGCAGGGGCTCTGTTCAATATTTAATAAGAGGGAGGCGTTGGATTGAAGCTGATTGCTGGTTAAAGTTGTATCCTCATTCGAGAAAATCACATGAATTCTGTGTATTATATTGACCAAAAATATAGTTATACTTGTAATCCATTAATCATCATCACTGGCGCAACAGCCTTTGTAAGGGCCTGGGCCTTTCTAATCGGTATCACCGAGCCGCGGTATAACACCGCCGTACTGCCGATCAGAATTTCGTGCCATTGCTACATATTTTAAGGTGTATAGGTTGGCAACCTGTAGCACCCGAGTGTGATGATGCAAGTAGCTGCATTTTTTATTTTTACGACAAATCACACATTGTCGGTGAGTGGATTCGAACCTGTGACCTCTCGGTCGAGTGACGTCACAACATGTATAGGTGAACAAGCACGCTCCGCCATCCGCACTCACCTTGTAATCCATTATTAAGACTGAAATAATAGTTTTACCTAATTGACGATATATCAGAATATTTTTTGTGTCGATCGATCATTTTCAGAAGTACGAGTTGAATCAGGAGTCATTTTAAAATTAAATTGGATAAAATTAAAATGAATACAACTGGAAAACTGTTTTTATTTAAATTCTATGCATGAAATATAAATACAATATGCAGAATTTGAATCAAAAATACCTTCAAATTATGAAAAGACTCTTCGAAATCAAAAATATAAATAAAATATATAAAATTGAAGCCAAAAAAATTCGCAAATTATAATTCAATTCTAAAAAAAAAATTATAGATCATTAAAATGAATACAATTTTAGAGTTCCCAACTAAAATCCTTTCAAATAATACCCCACTTGCTGGGACCCAAAAATATTTATTTCTTTGTTATTTGATTGTAGGATAAGATGGAAAAACTTTAAAATGAAGAATTTAATATTAATATTGTAACGAACAGTGCCCTTACAAGAGCAGACTTCCATCGCAACAAGGATGTTAAACGGGTAGCAAGCACAAGTTGTATGATGACTAACGCAAATTAACTGATATGTAGCAATGACGTGGTGACGTCCAGTAGGAATTTTCTAGTATCGTCGACGATCAAAGCCGAGTAGGACAGTAGTGAGGAGTAATAAATCAGTAAGATGGGAAAAAGACAGTTAGACAGACAATGAGTGATGCAAGGAGGACGCAGTCGAAATATATAGCGCGTAGAAGTAATATAGGTTGGTTTGTTGGTTACGAAAACGTGCAAAAATGATATAAGTGAAATGAACAAGTGGAAATAAATATAGGAACAGTTGGAAATAAATAAGAAGCGGTTGAGATGAATAAGAGGCCAGTACTCGGTGCAAATAGTCAATAAGTGTAGTATAAGTGACTGATTTGAGTGTCGATAAAAAGAATAAATTCTGAATTGTGGTTAATTTCAGATATATTGTAACGTTATTTATTTTAATTTAGGGAGCAAAAGCTATTAAACGCTACTATTTATTTTTATGATTTATTAAAATAATAAATTAGATGACTAACACTATTTCTAATGAATAATTCTAATTTAAACTAAAGATTATTGCACTACACTATAAGTTAACTTTGATTATTTATGTCAATATTGATTTATTTTAAATAACACAATTTATTATAGCAGCCCATATTATAAAGTTTCTGAGCCAAAATCCATAATGCTTCTCGTTGAATCAGCCACTGATATATACCGTGGCTCTCTCCCCACTATGTTTTTCCTGCAAACGTCCAGGCGTTTCTAGAAAGCGCTAGAATAATTCTAAGCACCAGTAAAGCCGAAATGACTAATTTATAGACTTAAATTCGTTACAATATAATTATAGCCTGAGGTAAATGCTATATTATATAACAAGGGACTTGAGTGCTTCATTTACTCCTGTGGGTGGAGTTCATTGCACGAGACGAAGTCGAGGGCAATACTCACCTGAGGGATTGAAAGCACTTAAGTCATGTGTTTTCGCACTCCCGTATCATATTGAATCACAATAGTCCAAAGGCAGGATAATAATTGATCTTACAATTTTGACAACAAACTTAGTAACAAGGCTGGCTACAGCAGTTGTTAAATAAATAAGCTTGCTGTCAAAAAGATGAGTGAGAGATATTGATAGGGTTGCGGAAAAGGTAACTGTAAAATTATTTCCCCAAAAATCTGGAAAATTCATGAACAACAATACAATGCATTTGTAAAATTGTGACAATTGCGGTTATACTAAAATAAATCATCAATAATGAAGTTTTGAATTCTAATGAAAAAATTCAATCGGACATTTAGTTAGGTACTTTTATTATTCAGTTGTCATGGAAAAATTGTTTATTTTACTTTAGTCCCTTGAGATTTCTGATCATTTTAGATCCCTAGGGACTAAACTCAAACTCAAGTCCCTGAAATAAGCGATTTAATTCGCCTTTTACTCCCGGGAGTGCGAAAAATAAATTATTAACCCACGAACGAGAATTAAAATTTCGTTACAATATTAATATTTTACTAAACTCTTTATCTGTACAATGAAGCCAGTAAAAATTTTTTCATCTTATCTTCCTCTTCTAAAATATATAAAAATATGTTATACACTTGAATCAGAGGCAGACAAACAAGTTTTATTCTATATAGTTGAGGAAATTGAGCCCTAAAAAAGTATTACGGACCGATAGATAAATAATATATAATCAATCAAATACCATATTTGAAACGTATTCAATAATTTCACACCAACAAAAAAAAATGGTATAACCCATATTAAATACAGATGAAGGGTGAGTTCATTTTGAAATTTTCCAAATGAAAGCTACCCTTCAGTCAATAAAAAATTAATAACGTTGCACATTCAAAACATGCTAGATGCTGCCATCTACAAGGCTTTCCGGGAACGACCAAAAAATTATTTTTGGACAGGTCCGTAATCAAATAATCTTCCAAATAAAGCTATATCATAAAGAATTGAGTGGGTGCTTCATACAATTATCTTTCTTATTCAGACTGCTATCGATTGGGACTGATCAATATAACAAAAATAATAATTACGTTAGAATTGAGGGAGGATACAAAAATATGTATTATATAGAATATGAGAGACCAAAATATTTGTAAATAATAATTACCCTATATCCAATAATTGATGAAAAAAATCTGACGTAGACGTCACGTGACTTACTGGTACATTAATGGATATATTTTTTGCATATAATAATACGATAATCAAACACAAAGTTTCATCGTTCCACGGTTAATCGTTTTGGATTTAAATCTGTCAAGTAAAGTGTGCTTTCGACCCAATCAGTTGCTTTGGAAACAGTAGGTCATCATTCTTATGCTACAATATTCCTAAATACTGATTTCCAAGATTCTACGGCTGACAGCTCAGAATTTATGCGCAAAATTTAAAAAAAATCCAACTGAAATGCACTTCCGGTTCAGTCTATTGTTATGAGAATAATAGGCAACTAATCAGATGCTACAGCAGACTGAAATACTGAATTTCGATACACTACAGCCGATCGTTTCGAATTTATGCGAAAAATTCAAAAAGACTGTCAAGTAAAATACACTTCCGGCTCAGTCGATCTCAATGAAAATAAGATGTGAGTATCTAGGCGGTACTACCGTCTTAAATACTGAATTCTAACATTCTACGTTCAATAGTTTTGTATTTATGCGGAAAATTCAAAAATTGTTTCGACTAAAGTGCACTTCCGGTACAGACGATAGCAATCATAATGCGAGGTACATAACAAGATGTTATAGAAGTGCTCAATACAAAATTTCAATATTCTACGACTAATTGTTTTGAATTTATGCGGAAAATTCGAAAAGTCTCTTGTATAAAGTGCACTTCCGGCTCAGCCGATTGGAACAAAAATAGGAGTTAACCATTATGATGCTACAGCAATCTCGAATACTGAATTTCAGTATCTTACGGCTAAATATTCTGGATTTATGCGGAAAATTAAAAAAAAAAAACAAATAAATGATAACCATAATGCGAGGTGCACAACTAGATCCAAGACCAGTTCTTAATACAAAATTTCAACATTATACATTCGACGGGTTTTGCGATTTGCGAGTTACGAACATTCGCACATACACACATACGTACCGCCATCAAGCCGAAAATAGTCAAAACGGATTCAGAGATTCTCAAAACGGATATTCTCATGAAAATCTCGAAATGTGAGTCTTGTCGGTTTCACAATACTTAATATTTTCTTTGAGTTTAATGTTTACGTCATATGAAACCTTAAAAATCTTCTAATTGGTGCTTGTTGCTCCCGGATTCATTTGCCTAAACTTCATGTTTATTTCATGAGGTAGAATAAGAACATAAGCGAATGTTCGAGTGTTTTCCATCGTGTTAGTTTCACTAATAGCCACGTGCGCTCCGGTAGCGCTGCAAACATTAAGTTTGGAGACAATCCCCTTACACTTTGCGTGTCGTATATATTTCCTTATTCCGGGTATTACCTTGGTATTAAGTAAGGAACTTGTTAAATTCATTATAGTTTATTTTCCGCACCGAAACAATCCCAGCTAAATATTTTACGATTCAGTTATTCTGATTTCTAAGCAGCAATTCAGACAAATATTTCTGCAACAAAATTTAGAAGTTTCTGGGTTTTTAGACATATTTTGACAGTCTATAACGGAAACTCACTGTTGCGTAGGTAAATCTATCGTGGGAGCTACGTCAGCTTAAGCCACTTGGCAAATACAAGCAGTGCATTGCACTACTGCACATTACCCGGAGCCCGGATTCCTGTTGATCTCTAAGTGCCCCGTTATACCGCTGCGCAGGGATAAGCTTTGATTTTAATCCAGATTCTACTCCCACTAAACTTGGATCGTTACATCTACTTACTTAAAAAGATATAATTTGTAGCTATTTTATTAGTTTTATTATAGTATCATTTGAGCACTACTAACAATTATATTTTTTGCAGAATATTTTGCAGAATTGCTGCATTGCAACACTCCCAACACAACTCTCAAACTCAATGAATTAGTCTCCAAACTTTTATTTCGCTCTTTTCAAACGTTACGCCGCAGTGGAAAGCACAACCATCGACCAGAAAGTAATCTTTTTCTGAATCTGGTATCATTGGGTCATTAGGTCATGCACAGCTTGTTTTATGCCTCCAGAGAGTGTAAAAATCTCTAAGAATTATTCTGTTGGAAGTAGTGCCCCATTAAGTAGCATTACCCCACAATAACTTGAATAAATTGTGAAAAAAACAATCAACAATTATCTTAGATTACTACTAAGCTTATCTTCCTGAGATCTTTAAATTGATACCAAAAAGGCAACATTTAAATAACATGTAAAAAAACAATTGACAATCGTTTGAATATGATTCCTTAATTTGATACCAAACACGATAGAACCAAATTACTTATTTAAATAGAACAATTGACGAATGTTTGCATGTGATCTACAAATATGAGTATAATAATAATCTATACTTTCTTCAGAATTTTATTTAATAAAAACGACTTTTGACTTTAAATTCTGTATATTTATTTGAAACTTTGATGTTTCGATCCTTTGACCAAGGATCTTCTTCAGAAAACAATGATACAAAATAAAACAAGGCAAGTAACTAGATACTAAAAATATACAGGATACTAGATGTGATAACGTGGATATCACACCTAAACATAAAGAATAATACCCTTTAGCATTCACCCAAGGCTTGAGGAAAACCACGTGAAAACCCCAAACAGAGGAATATGTCCTACTCGGTACAGCTCCGCACACATCCCAAATCACAAAATACACGAAATTTCAACAAGACAGCGTAGCGCTACTCTTTGCTATTGATTTGGCTAACATCTGCAGTGTCAAATAGTCTTCAGTGTACTTTATAATCCAAAATATACACAGAACTACACCAACTAAAACAAAGTCATTATATATGTGTGTTATTGATTACAGAAAGCCAAACATTTGATAATTCAAAACCATCAGTATGGTTAAAGTTATTTGGAAGTTTAAGTATCTCAATTGTTTCTCTGGCCAATCTACCATGCATCGATGAGCATCTTGCCACTATGCAAAAACTCGATGGCATGATCAGCTACAGAAGATTTATTTGGATGGTTTAATCCACTGATCTCTATATAACACTGGATTGGGTTTAGACCGTATTCTGGCATCTGAAAGCGGCCCCGGTTGAACGGCGGCCTTGACAGTAAAACTGAGGTTTTGTGTCACTATTCGGCGGCAAATTCAAAACACTTATAGAAGACACTCGATGAAATTCAAAGTATAATGCAAGTAAGATGAAGAAATTATTCTCAATATATATTAAAATACATACATTAATAATCAACAAAAGTTAAAAATTGTTATAATAGTTGAAATATTTATTAATAGTTAAAAATATTTGTGAACTTATTAGTGTCAGTGTTTTAACTATTTTTTAAACATTGTAGTTCAGTATTATTTAATCCGTTCAATAGTTTTATAAATTTTTGTTACCTAAAATTTAAAACTATGAATTTACCTATATGAATAAATGAAGTGCATTTCTGCGATAATATTGCCTATTCAAAACTAATAATTTTAAATATCTACTACACATGATAGGAGAACAATAATACATTTAATAATCAAGATTTTATTGTTCGTAAGTAAGCACAAATTTGCAGTCCAGCGATTAATTTTGTGAGCAAGATATTTTATATTAAATTTGATATATTTCTCAAATTTGTTATCATAATTTTGTAACATTGCCCGACAATATGATTTTATTATTCATGATATTTTCAATTTAATCTAAAATTGAAAATCAAATCGTTTGATTACTTTAACATAATGAATTGATATATCCTTCTAGGACTCCATAAAACCTGTAAAAAGTAATACTTCACTGAAAATAGGAATAAGTTATATCTTCAAACTTTTTCAGTTGAGTTTTTCTGATAAAATAAAACAATAACAATATTATGTAAATTATGTAGAGACATCGCTCTTATTGCACCATAGTGTGAATTATTAAATCATTTATTTCTCATAAATTCAGCAGAATATAGTTTACATTAAAATCACGTAGAAGAAGATGATCTCTGTATAAATAGCATAGTTTTCTAAGTTAACTATTCCTATTGTCATTTAAGTTTCATGTAGTGCACAGCACAAATCTTAAAGTGTTAAAATAAAATTTTTAAAAACTATTTTTCAAGTTTGAAAAATATATTTTGTATTAATATATCTACATTTAAATAAATAAACAAAATTTATTCAGTATAAAATATATAATGATAAATAACATATTAATTACACAGAATATGCATTTGAACACCATGATTTAAAAATTGCGTCCCAACACCATACTGAACTGTGACCAATTGACACAGAACCTCAGTTTTTTGCCAAGATGGCGACGCTCAATTGGGGCCGCATTCCAGCGGCCTAAACCCAATCCAGTGTTTATTAGAGATCAGTGGTTTAATCTTATGCATCTTCTATGTTCAGCAATGCGAGTGTTCACAGCTCGGCCCGTCTGTCCAACGTACTTTCCCACAAGTACAAGGGATCTTATAAATACCCGAAGATTCACGTCCTTTACAGGTCTTATGAACTGCTTGATTTTCATTACCTGAGCGAAGGAAACTTTGAAATTATATCTTGACAAGATCCTTCCGATCTTCTCTGAAACATTGCTCACATAAGATAAAGAAACATAATTTTTACTCACGCTAGTACCCTCAACAGTAGTATTGGTAGACTTGGGTCGAAGAGCCTTTTTAATGGAGTGATAATTGAAGCCATTTTTCTGGAAAATCACTTCTAGATTATTAATTTCATCATCAAGTTCATCAGGATGACAAATATCATTAGCCCTTCGGAATAAGCATTAAATTTTTCCGTACTTTTGTGAAGGAAGGTGATGTAAATCAGCATGAATATATTGATTCGTGCGTGTAGGCTTTCTATAAACAGTATGCAAAAGTCTACCATCATTGGTTCGTTTTAAATTCACATCAAGAAATGGTAAAGAGCCATTATTTCCGATTTCTAATGTAAATTTGATATTTTCATGGATACTATTCAAATGGTTCAAAAAACCATTCAAACTATCACGATCATGGGGCCAAATGGCAAAAACATCATCTACGTAACGAAGCCATAAGGATGATTTAAGATTATTAGTTTCTAATGCCTTCTCTTCAAAAAATTTCATGTAATAACTCGCAATTGATGGAGAAATAGGGTTCCACATTGCAACGCCATTAATTTGTTTATAATAATCATTATTGAAAATAAAGAAACTGGACGTCAAACAATGGTGGAATAATTTAATCATATCTGGAGGGAAATTCTTTTCCAGAAGCTTTAGGGTGTCTTTAATTGGAACTTTTGTGAATAAAGAAGAAACATCGAAACTAACAAGGATGTCATTATCACACGACCGTATGTTATTATATATAATCTGTATCCTCTTTTACCCAGTTGGGTGTCGAGGTTTCTTCTCATATTCTATTCTTTTATGAATTTTCTCCATTTTTGCCTGTCTACTGCTATTTTCTTCGCTTCGGTTTGGGTAATGTGCTTCATCCTCAATATCTCATTTATGCATTTGTTCCATGTTTTTTGTAGTCTCCCTCTACTCCTCTTCCCGGTCACTCTTGTTTGATGAGGTGTCCATACCATTGTAATTGTTTTTTTTCTATTTTAGCTATAATCGGTTTTATTTCTAGGTCTTGTCTTATTTGATCGTTTCGTATTTTATCATTTTTTGTTATTCCCTTGACTCTTCTAAGATATTTCTTTTCTGTGGCCTGTATTTTACTAATTTGCCTTTTGCTTAGCACCCATGTTTCGCAACCGTATAATAGTATAGGTTGAAAGATAGTCTTGTATATTGTCATTTTTGTGTGCCTTGCAATGTTTTTATTATTTATTATTATATTATTCAGCGCGCAGTATGTTTTGATTGCTGTTTGTATGCGGCTATTTACTTCTTCGTCTATATTGTTTTTGTTTCGTACTATGCTTCCAAGATATTTAAAATTATCCACCTGCTCCAATCTATTACCTTGAACTGTTACATGTATATTGTCTTTCCTGCAACCATAACCTTGGTTTTGTCGCTATTTATTTCCATATTATATTTTATAAGCTCTTCTGCCCATACATTGAGGTTTTCCTGTAAATCCTGTTCATTTTTTGCAAATATTGCCATGTCGTCCGCAAATACACATTCAGATATTGTTGTTGTTGTCAGGTTCCAATTCCCTATGCTTGTCGTTTTAACTTTTGTTTTAACATTCTTCATCACTTTATCTAATACTGTTATAAAAAGCAATGGACTTAGATTTCCTCCTTGTCTTAAACCTTTTGTTGTAGTAAATCCGTCTGATATTTTATTTCCTGTTAATGTATAAATGCTTTCAATTGCTCGAACAAATTTTGGTTCGACCCCTCTTTCCCGTAGTATTTCCCATATTTGTCTTCTTTCTATTCTGTCAAATGCTTTTACAAGGTCTATGAAGCATATATATATATATATATATATATATATATATATATATATATATATATATATATATATATATATATATATATATATATATATATATATATATATATATATATATATATATATATATATATATATATATATATATATATATATATATATATATATATATATATATATATATATATATATATATATATACATATATATTTCTTTGTTTCTTTCGGTAAATTTTTCTATTATTTGTCGTATAGTGAATATGTGATCTTGAGTACTGTGTCCTTTCCTGAACCCACTTTGTGTCCTTTCAAGTTTGTTTTCCACCAATGGTCGTAATTTTTTTTCTAGTATATTCTCGTAGAGCTTTTCCGTCGTACAGAGGAGTGATATTCCACGATAGTTACCGCACTCTCTATGGTCTCTCTTTTTATATAATAGTAATATTATTGTAACTTCCCAGTCTCTAGGTATGCTTCCAGTTGTCCATAGTTTATTTAACAGTTGATGCAAAATTTCTATTGCTGTTTCATCCATATATTTCAGCTGTTCTGGATGTCGTATCCTGGCGCTTTGCCCAACTTTATTCTTTTAAGTGCTTTTGCTATTTCTTTTGTTGTGATTCCTTCAGTTGTTTCAGTTGTTTCAACTGTTTCTGTGTCTTCTGCGAGATTAAAACTCCTGTTTGTGCCTTCTTCTACTTCAAGTAGTAACTTGAAGTATTCCTTCCATCGGTTAATAATATCATCATCATTTGTGAGTATCTTTCCGTTTTTATCCTTTACTTGTTTCATATTTGGTAGTTTCTGTTTTCTGTGTTTCTTAGTAACCTTGTAAAATAATTTTTTGTTCTCTTTATAGTTTTTCTGCATTTGTATTCCAAATGGGTTCCAATCTTCTTGTTTAGCTTCTTGTACTACTTTTTTCACTCGCTTTCTTTGTGCTTTATATTTAATGTGCTTATCGTTTGATTTTTTCGTCAAGTAGTTTTTCCATAACTGTTTCTTAATCTTTATTTCCTTTCTTATATCCTCATTCCACCAGTGGGTTTGTTTCTTGGATTTTGATGTATATATCATACCACAAGCTTCTCCAGCAGCTTTATTTAATAATTCCTTGAATGTTTTCCACAATGTCTCTATATCATCCTGCCCTATATCTTTATTGGAACTACCAATTTTCTTTAGCTTTTCCTGGTATGCCTGTTTTATATCGTCTTCTCTTAGCTTGTAGATTCTTATAGATCCTTTATGTTTTGCGTTGGGTTATGTGTTTTGTGTTCTTTTAACATTCTCCTTCTCAATTTCAACTCTAAATAGAATTGATCACTGCCGATTTCATAACCTCTTTTCACCCGTACATCCTTGACATTTTTTCTTTCATGTTGTCTAGTGAGTATGTAATCTATCCGTATGTTATTAATCATTTTAATAAAATGTCTAGAGTTTTTAACATACGAGAGAGAATTATTAATAACTGGTCTCAGTAAATTATCAAAGTATTTTGATAATAGATAAGTTGGCGAACTGATGCAATTGACTATTGGTCTAAGAGGGACATTTTGTTTATGAATCTTAGGTAAACCATAAGATCTAGGTACATGTGGGTCACTAGGAATTAAATATTTTACGCACAACTGATACAAAATTGTTTGTTTACAACTTAGTTACCATGGTGGTAACTTCTACTTTACGCCCGTCGGGCGGTAAAAAAATTTACCGGCCGTTGGGCTGTAAACTAGAGAATTGGCCACCAGTATTATTATTAAAATAAGAAAACTACCAACAGAATTTTGTTGACATATAAACAAAATCAATTGTTTAACACATGACATGTTTTTTGTTACCATACGCCACCTTATAATTTTGAAGTAATAAATATTTTTGCGTGTTCTCAAAAACTAATTACTCACGAGAAATTGACAAGTAAATTTTATCACAGTTGTGCGTAAAACGTTGTACGTGCCTCAGCCTGAAAGACAATTTACACCCTTGGACGAATTAAGGCCCTCGCTACGCTTCGGGCCTCAAACTTTGTCCGCGGGTGTAAACTTAATCTTTCAGCCCTCTATACGTAAATAACTACAATAACATCCTTATCTAAAGAAGATTCTTTAAGAAATTTAGTGGTTTGATACTTGACCGGACTTAAAGAATTCCTGCTGAGTTTCTCATATGCTAGATCATCAAGCAAATCTTCAGCCTTGCTAATATAATCTTCTTTATTGAGAATGACCGTAGCTTTTCCTTTGTCAGCTGGCAAGATAACAAGATCTTCATTACGACGTAAATCTCTTAATGCTTCAAATTCTTCTCTACCCAAATTTGGTTTGGGTGGCTTCGCGTTCTTTAGAACTTTCGCTGTTTCAAGACGGACCTCTGAAGCTTCATTTTCAGACAGTTTCTTAACAGCTGTTTCAACAACCGTTATTATCTCTTCTATGGGGACACGGCGAGGAGCGACAGCAAAGCTTAGACCTTTAGACAAAACAGAAACAGTAGAATCCGAAAGCTGGGTAGAACTGAGATTAACCACTAGTTTATTAACATGTGTGTATGTTTTCTGTATAGGATGTTGTTCATTATTAAGCTTCATGAATTTATTTTTTCGAGAAGCAGATAAAATATTCATATGTTTGTCAGTTTTATATATGATGTTGTTCTGTAATTCAAGCCAGTGTTCAAGGCTCAACGTTTTACTCAAAAATAAATGGAGATCTAACAGAATTCTATCAAGTTGATCTATATATAATTTAAATTTTGATATTAAAAATGAACTTCATGTATCTTTTTTTGATTAGTGCCTTTGTGTACTTGGAAATTGATAATTTGTGAAAAGATGATTTCTGACGTAACGAGAGTACTAATCAAAAAGTAATAAATGAAGTACCCTATCTATTTTTAGCGCATTTTTGATAAAAAATGGAAGAATCATCTAGATGATGAAATCGCATTTTTGACAGCTCATGAATGCTTGTTACTTCAGAGATCTCGCAAATTACCATCTCTCACAATTACTGAGCTTGAAATCAAGCAGTTTGGGCAAACCTACGAAACAGCAGCTTCCATTTAGTACTAGTTTCAAGTTGACTATTTGATAGGTACATAATTTATGCATGTACAAACTCAAAAATACCTTTTAATCTTCATTATTTAGTTATTGACTGACAAGAGATCAAGTGCTGTACCTTGAAATGATAATTTGATCTTTATCAAAGCTATATAAAAAAATACACCAAAAGTAAACAAATTTTCATCCAATAATAATAATTCATTCTAATAAGCTTCAAATTCGCGTCAAACAAGTCATTGAATGAATCCCGGACAGATTTGACAACTGTACATAATAATAGTGACAACCGCGGCGAAAGTTGTAACTAAATTTGCATCTACTTTAATTAATTTCAGTTGCCATATCCCTAATATTATATATATCTATGGGCATTGTTTCACTTGAAACAAGTAATTGAATAATTTAATCTTCCACAATCACTGAGCTTGAATTAAAGCAATTTGTGCAAGCCTACGAAACAGCAGCTTTTATTTAGTACCAGTTTCAAATCTGTAAATAGTATAGTTGCTGAGAACTCAGCGTCACGCCAGCCAGCCAGCCAGCCAGACAGCCAAAGTGAATATAATAGCGCTTTTTTCCAAAAAATGCGCTAAAAAGCGCTATTACATTCACTTTGGCTTTCTGGCTGGCTGGCTGGCTGGCTGGGCTGCGTGACGCTGAGTTCTCAGCAACTTTACTATTTATAGACTTGAAACTAGTACTAAATAAAAGCTGCTGTCTTGTAGGTTTGCACAAATTGCTTTGATTCAAGCTCAGTGATTGTGGAAGATGCAATTATTCAATTACTTTTTTCAAGTGAAACAATGCCTATAGGTATATATGACATTAGGGATATGGCAACTAAAGTTTATTCAAGTGGATAAAAATTTAGTTACAACTTTAGCCATGCCTGTCACTACTATTATGTACAGTTTTCAAGTCTGTTAGAGATTCATTCAATGACTTGTTTGACGCGAATTTGAATGAATTATTATCATTGGATGAGAATTTGTTTACTATTGGTGTATTTTTTATATAGCTTTGATAAAGATCAAATTATTATTTTAGGGTACAGCACATGACCTCCCGTCAGTCAATAACTAAACAACGAAGATTAAAAAGTATTTTTGAGTTTGTACATGCATAAATTATGTACCTATCAAGTAGTCAACTTGAAACAAGTACTAAATGGAAGCTGCGGCTTCATAAGTTTGCCCAAACTGCTTAAATTCAAGCTCAGTAATTGTGGGAGATGGTAATTTGCGAAATCTCTGAAGTAACAAGCATTCATGAGCTGTCAAAAATGCGCTTTCATCATATAGATGATTCTTCAATTTTTTGAAAAAAATGTGAGTTTACTTGAAACTTCTCCTTGGTTGTCGTACTCATTTTTGAGTCCAACTATTAGTTTGTATTTCGCTACACAGATAGCACTACGTATTATTTTCGAGTAATCAAGACACTAAATATCGAATTATTGATTTCTCAATCATTTGAACATATATTTCATCAATATCTAAAGAATAGCAATCATTGAACTCAAATATTCCAATAATTAGAGAAAATTAGCAAACGGTTGCAGAGTATGTTGATTTTTTTACTGTATTATTTATTGTAATCATCAACAGATGGCAGCAGCAGTCTCATTTGAGATTTAAATGTATGGAAAATTTAAAATCTTATCTGTTATACAAATTTTTTTGATTTAAAAATATATATCACGATAGTAACTACGTACTTTGATTGAAAATGGCATGATCATATACAATAATTCCATTCTTATTTTAAATGTCAAAGTAGTCGATAGCTAGTTTCTATGACATTACACCTGTCAAAGTCGCAACTAATATTAACCTTTTTAGGTGTTGTTAGACAGAACAGAGATAATTTATTGAAATTGTATAGTTCATATACTAATAATATGAATTTAGTTTTACAAGATATTACGGAATTGAATAAAAGCAATGTTCATATTCGAAACACAGAAGAAGTTACGAAAAAAATCAATTTATTGGTGAAAGAAGGTTGTAAAAGTTTACAAGTTGTATCTGATTATGATATGACAATTACTAAACAACATGAAAATGGAAGAAAACACGTCACAAGTTTTGGTACGTATTTTCGAAAGTATTTTGTAGGTTAGTATTGTAAATTTTATTATTAGGAATGATACAAAAATGTCCATCAATGCCCGAATACTACATGATAAAAGAAAAGGAATTATTCGATAAATATAGACCTATTGAAATTGATCCCTACATGGTGCGCGAAGAAAAAATTAAGCACATGCAAGACTGGTGGAAAGCTTCAGAAAATTTGCTTAGGTGAGAAACAAAAGAAAAGCGCGCAAAAGCATTCAAAATTTTGATTGCAGGGGTATCAAACTACCAGTAAATGAATTTGATGAAGTCGCACGAATATATAAACCAGCTTTAAGGTAAACATTATTTGAGGCGAATACTGGAGTGGTAATTGTTTTATTTTTAGGGACGGAACTGCAGAAATGCTCAAAGATTTGCATGAAATAGACGTACCTGTTTTAATATTTTCTGCGGGACTAGGCGAATCTGTAGAAGCTGTTTTAAGATTGAATAATATTTTACTACCCAATGTTAAGGTAACTTTTCTGTTTAATGCACTTGATTGTGAATAACTTTCAGGTGCTCCTAATCTGAGCATATTTGAATATTCCTGTAAATTTTCAAATCAAGCTTGGAAATTCCAGTTATCAATTTTCAGCAAGATTTCTAGTTTTTCGTTATATTTTATCAAAGAAACTATAAATATTTGTTTGAATATATTCTATTTTTATAATTTATTAAAGGTGATTTCCAATTATCTTGATTTTGACGAAAATTCGATAATAAAAGGATACAAGAATAACATGATAACCGTGTTAAATAAAAATGAGCAAGTTTTAGATGGAACTGCTTATTACGATGCGGTTAAAAATCGAGGTAACGTAATATTAATGGGGGACCATATCGGCGACGCTGGCATGGCCGAAGGAGTGCCCCACAGGAATACAGTTTTAAAAATTGGATTTTTATACGATCGAGTAGAGGAATGTCTGCCGGAATATATGAAGGCTTTTGACATTGTTTTAGTAGACGATCAAACAATGGATGTCGCTAGATCTATTTTAAAATTAATGCTGAACAAATAAATATATTTTATTGTTATTAATATATTTGTACTATATTTTTCGATTATTATGAATATTTAATTTTTTGCATATTGAAGTTTATAGAATCATGTGAGACTTGTACAATTCACAACCAAAATATATATTTACTTATTATAATTATTTTATTTTAAGCTTCCCGCCTTTTTCATTAACGCGGAAAGATGGCGGGAAGACCTCATATTTGGAATAACAAATGAACAATCTTTCATATACTGTCAAGATCCAGCCGGTGACAAGTTAATTTTAGTTTGTAAAAGTGCATTTTATTCTATTTTGTAGATTTTATGAAAATAAGTTAGTGCTCTAAAATGGCAGATTTAGAAGAGGAAATTTTAATAGAAGATAATATAGGTATGATATAAATATTGATAAATACTCAAATATATATCAAGTATTATGTATTTAGAGTTGGAAAACATATTTATGGACATATTTTCAAAGTGTGATTACGAAAAAAGTGATAATGTTGAAGTGTCGACGTTACTGAAATTTATTTCACCCTTCATTGATTCAAATGAGTAAGTTTTAGTATATTTTTCCATAACGCACGTTAAGTCATCTAAAATTTCAGAGAACATTTTTCTGAATTACAAAAAATCCTTGATCCATTGGATGTGAATCCTACAATTAGTTACGAATATTTTTCGAATGCCATGAAAAGTTGGACCGAAAAATTCAATAATAATTTGCAAACAAATGTAGCTTCAAACGAAAAATGTGACAGACTGGTGGAGCATAACTCCAAACAATCTACTCCAACCAAAAATAGTACTGAAAAACTCAATTTTGATGATGGATTGAATATTTCAAATATTTCTTCATTTAGCTACGCTGGAAGTACGCAAAGTAAGAAATTAATAATTTTTGAAGTAGGAGAGATATTTATTGTCTCTGGTCTCCTTTTCGGACGTAAAACCTAGTCTTTCTCAACGGTAAAATGAGGTAACAAAAATCTAAAATAATAATCATAGAATATAATGAACCAAACGCTGACAGGAAGCTTTCCTGTCCTATTTATTATAAAACTAATTTCAACCCTTAAATGCTAGCCTTAAAATCACAAAAAGACGACATTTCGTACTCTCAAAAGTAACATAAATTACCAGGAAACAACGTTGTATCGACGTCCTCAAGACGTTTCAACGTCGTCAAATAGACCATTATGCTGATATATATGCACGGAGAAATGTGAGACCTAGCATACTTAAAGTTTATATGGAGAAGATGTGCAGAAATCGAAAATTGTATACCTTTTTAAGCGTATTGCGCGCATGAAAATATGTGAGATTTGGCATACTTTAAATTCATATGAAGGAATGCAGAAAACTAAAATTATATACAAGATGTTCCATTTTAATTTCACGTGAAGAGAGAACTTTGTACCGCGCACACGAGGTAATGTGCGACTTGGCCTACTTAAAGTCTGTTTGGAGAAAGAAGTGCAGAAAGCCAAAATTATATGCAGGCGGCTGTCCTATTTTAATTTTACGCGAGGAGAAAACTTTGTAATGCGGGCAAGAAGTAATAAGAGATTTGGCCTACTTAAAGTTTATTTGGAGGAGGAATGCAGAAAGCTGAAATCATATATAGGCTGTCCCTTTCCTATTTTACGTGAAATTAAAACTTTGTACTGCGCGCATGAAGGAATGTAAGATTTGGCATACTTGAAAGTTTGTTAGCCAACTTATTGTCACAAATTGTATTAGGATTACAGTACAATTTTTCACTTTACAAATCGTTGCACAGTAAAAAAATCGCTGACCGTCATTTTAATTAAATGATTTTTCTCTCACCAGCCCACGGGGCCCTCATATACTCAATGAGCAAGCATTCAAATGTCTGATAATTGAGCAACAATGAGCTAGCATTCAAATGTCTCACAATTGAACATTTTCTAGATTGTTTTGCTAACTTGGATCGTAGTTACAATAGATAACAAACTTTAAATATTTCATATTTGTGACATTATAATAATATTTTGGATTTTACTTGAAAGTGCTTCGTATTGTTATGTTTATTGCTTGAAGGAATAGTTTGTAATTAAAATAAAAGTCACTATTTATTAATTTAAAATGAAATAAAAGTTTTAATATTCTGAATATAACTAACAACACTATATTATTTATTTATCACTTAATACTAACTTAAACAAAGTCACAGATATTTATATTTAATTATTTATATTCACTGATCACTTCACTGTTTGATATTCACTGCTCTAGCTTCACCATTACACACACTCTTAAATAGTTTGCTTACGTTTATGTATAGAAATATCCATTTCTCGAATGTTCTACTTCTGGAATATTACTAGAAGCTTCCATCGGGAGGAGTGATGTAATGCGGCGCGACGTTACGAGGACGGAAGGCTCCGCCCATGCAAGGTCACCTTTACGAACCTCCACACTTTCGCACGTTACAGTATATTATGCTACTGATTCTACTCTAATATATACTTGAAAGAAAAAATATATATATATATATATATAATACGATGTGATTTTGTGTTTGGTCATATATATCATTGGATATATAGAATCAAACACAAAATCTCATCGTTCCACAGTCAATCGTATTGAATTTACACTTCCGCTTCAGTCTATTGTTATGAAAATAGTAGGCAATCATTCAGATGCTACAGCAGACTGAAATACCAAATTTCAATATTCTACACCTGATCGTTTCGAATTTATGCGAAAAATTCCAAAAGACTGTCAAATAAAGTGCACTTCCGGCTTGGTGGATCTCAATAAAAATAGGATATGAGCATCTAGACGGTATAATCTTCCTGATGACTGAATTCTAACAATCTACGTTCAATCGTTTTGGATTTATGCGAAAAATTCAAAAAATGTTTCGAATAAAGTGCTCTTCCGGCTTAGTCGATAGCAATCATAATGCAAGGTGTATAACTAGATATTATAAAAGTGCCTAATACAAAATTTAAATATTCTACGACTGATTGTTTAGAATTTATACGGAAAATTCAAAAAGTCTGTCATATAAAGTGCACTTCCGGCTCAGCCGATTGTTACAAAAATAGAAGATGACCATTGAGATGCTACAGCAATTTCAAATACTCAATTCCAGTATCCTATGGCTGATCATTCTGAATTTATGCGGAAAATTAAACAAAAGTGCACTTCCGATTTAGCCGATCGCAATCATAATGCAAGATGTACAATGAGATGTTATAGAAGTTCTTTATTCGAAATTTCAATATGATATGGCTGATCATTCTATATTTATGCAAAAAATTCAAAAAAAAGTTTCAGGTAAAGTGCACTTCTGGCCTGGTCGATTCTTACAAAAATAGCAGATAACCATTCTGATACAACATCAAGTTCAAATACTTGATTTCAACATCCTACGGTTGATCATTCTGGATTTATTAGAGAAATTAGAAATAAGTTTCAAGTAAAGTGCACTTCCGGTACAGACGATTGGAACCATAATGCGATGTGCACAACTAGATCCTATACCAGTCTTAAATACAAAATTTCAACATTATACGTTCAACCAGTTTTGAGATTTGCGAGCTACGAACGCACGAACATAAGTACAGACATCAAGCCAAAAATAGTTAAAATGGATTCAGAGATGCTCAAAACGGATATATCCATCAAAATCTCGATATGTGAATTTTGTCGGTTTCACAATACTTCCTTGTACTTTGTACAAGTAAGTAATAGATTAGAACCTGAAATAAAGTTTGTCCTTCTAATAATAACTTGTTTGAAATGACAATGAATTAAAGAAGAGAGCTGAAAATAAATTTCATTCAAAATTAATTTTTTCGCTCCTTTTTGACAGTACCAAAATTTTATTTCGCTCGAAGAGGTACGCGACATGTGATTATTGCCTTATCACTGCACGAAGTTACTCAAAAGTGCTCAATATGTTATAACGAACAGAGCCCCTATTGGATAGACTTCCACATTACAAGCCGGCTAAACGGGTGGCAAACGCAACCGACTAATGTAACAAGGATGTGATGACGTCCAATCCACTAGAAGTTTCTGGAAGCTTCGAGAAAACAGCCGGGGATATATATTCGGGACTAAGTCGAGCGGGGAATAATTGTAAGTAGCTCGGATATGAAGCACGCAAGAATGAAAATAAATAAGTGAAGCAGTGGAAATACAAAGCAGACAGTGTTATTATGTAAATAATAAATAAATGTAGTGCTAGTGCGGTTATGATTTTTAGTTTTATTTTCATTGTAGCTTAAAGTAGAGATAAATTTACAAACCAACAAAGGAGTCAAGTTTCGTTACAATGTTCTGCTATTGATTCCAACTAAACTTACAATGAGTACCTTAGCACTTAGGAATCCAATGCACCGGCGTGTTCGTCGTTAGCAAAAATATAATACACTTTCAAACTGTCTGATTATAATTATATCAAATTTTAATTTGAATAAAAATTACTGCTGCAGACTGGAAATAAAACTCTAAAAAGGAGAAGACTTAATAATTGGGGACACCAGCCAGCTACTGAATTCCCAAGAAATGTTAAATAACGCACTTTCGAACAATCGGATTACTAACACAAATAAAAAATATAAATGCACAAATTTGTTTCTTCAAAAGTTTGGAAAGGCGAACAAAAAAGCTTTAGATTTTCAATTGAATACAAATTGCTGCTGCAAACTAGAAAAAAGCTCTAAAAAGGAGAACAGTGTCAATGAAATCTCCCTATTCCAATCAAAATAATATTCTAGATCTTTATTAACATCAACATCTTTTACAAGGTACCCAAGATGCATCATATTTCAATGAACAAATCAACGAATTGAAACACCAAAATAAAAAATTAACTGATTTATTGAGCGAAGTGAGGGGGCAACTAACAATTTCAGAAGAAGTTAACAATCATTTACAAAATGATCTGGAAAAATTGAAAAGAAGTCATCAGATGTAAGTGTAACTTAGATATATTTCCGGATTTTTATATTTTTTTCCTTTAGGGAACAAAAAACAATTGAAGATTTACAAAAAATGCGTCTTGAATTCGAAAAAGAGCGCGAAGAAACTTCTGACTTGATCAAAAACCACAATTCAGTTGCAGAAAGCTTGAAATTTTATAAGAAAAAAAACTCCTCCCTAAGAAAACACATTCTAGATTTAGAATCTGAAGTAAATTGATATTTGCTTCTATTGTATTTGATTTATTTAAGTAATTGTTTTGTAGGTTCAGAAAACAAAAGAGACAATTAATGCATTGCAGAGGACGGAAAATATACAAAATAATAAAATTGAAAGTTTGAAACGGGAAATCGAAATAAAAACTAATGAAAATTTAGAAGTTCAAGAAAAATTTGCAGAATTAGTTAGTGAAACTAAAGCGAAAGAAACACACATCAAAGATATTTCGCAAGAAGTGGAGGTTTGTAATTATTAAATATTTCATACAGCTGTTTGATAATATTTTTTTTTTCAGGTTTTGAGAAGCGATAACAACTCTCTACAAAAATGCCTGGATGATGTAATCAACAAAAACGCATCAATCAAACTTGAACTCTTGCAATCCGGTAAAATAAATTATTCCAGTTTTTTAAAAGAAAAACTAAACAACAATCGCTCATCTACTCCCAAACATTCTCGTATCCAAAAAAATTCTCTAAATTTTAATAGTCCTAGAATGTTGCAAATGATTTCTAGTCCTGTCAGTCCTATAAAAAACGATAGTCCAATATTTGAACCCTTAAACAAAGCCAATAAAACAATAGTAGAGCGGGAAATTTCACCCGAAATGTTTAGATCCAAAAAATATTCTACTAAAAATTATTTTACTATAATTGGTTCCAAACCACAACTGAGATTTTTTAGTGAAGGCGATGCCTTAAACCACTCTTATTCCTCAATAGATTCCGAAAATGATCCTGAAAAACGTTCCTCTATTTCTCTTGGTCCTAATGGTGTTTTTGATGATGATTGTTTTGATAAAAACTCGAATAGCACTCATAGAAGTCCTTCGCCGATTGAGTCTCTACAATCAGAATTGATCAAAGCTTCTAACACTGTAAGTTTTCTTTAATTTCCTACTATAATATTTATTTTCATTATTTTTTTAGGATTGTTTTGGTTCAACTTATTGTGAACATAAAGTTCATTTACTTGAACGAGAAGAAGAAATCGAAAATTTAACTGAACAACTTCGTGAAAAAAATGATAATATTACTGATCTGAATAATTTGAATGAACAATTACGAAATCAAATAACGGAATTGGGTAAAAATGAAAAAATAAATGAAGACGAAAAGACGAGCTTGCGAAATGAAATACAACAACATGCAAATAAAATATCAGAACTGCAATCTGAAATATTAATCCTATCCAAAAATCGAAAATTGAATGAAGCGATCCAGCAGGATAATATAAAGTTAAAAAATGAAATTGCTTTCATGAAAATAGAAAAGAAACGGCATTCGAGATTAGAACAGAAAATTAATAAATTAGAGGAAGCACTTTTCGATGCAAAATCAAAATCGGAGCAGTTATCAATGCTCAATAATTCCCACCAGGAAAAAAAGCATGAAATTAATACACTCATAGATAAATTACAAAAAGATAAAACTGAACTGGAAAAAAAATTAATAGAAAAAGAAAATGAAACAAAAAGCACCGTCACCAACCTGAGAGTACAAAATGATGTATTAACTGCTAAAAATAAAAGGTACATTATGTCGATAGAAAGCTTAGAACAGAAATTACAGAATTTCAGGAAAACAAATACGGATCTTCACGCTGCCAGAAATGATTGTGAAAATGATTTGAATAATTTAGTAAAACATGTTGATCTAGCGGTGGACCAGATTAAAGGATGCACCAGAATTTTAGGAAAGTAAGTAACAATCAGAAATTTTTTAAGCCTTTACTATAATTTAATATATTATTATTTGGCAGAAATACTTTGCTTGCAACACGAATGTGGAAATCACATTTGGAATCGATTGTAAAAGAAATTCCTGTTGCGAATTTGGTGGACGAATCAATATTGTCGGGGGTGATGCAAATGTCTCATGGAAAAATGTCCGAAGATATTAAAAATTTAGTTGGTCAAACTCGACTCACAGTAATTTTGCTGATATCTTTGGTAAGTAATATTTTTGTGACCTATTTATTCTGTTACATAGTTGTGACTAATTCGCTCTTTTTCTAGACATTTTGTTAATCTTTTGTTTATACATTCCTCATAAATTATCTCCTTGATCCTCTCGCACAAGATAACAAACTTATTACTAAATTTAGTTTCTCTGCTACTTACGCGAAAAAAGTAAATTCCTTGGAATATTACTAAAAATAAAGTTTTCTTGAAACAGTGCTTCAATGAGGAAACGATATTGTTTTGTTTGCGCGATATTAATTACATTCTCAATAAGAAGACGTCATGATACTAATTTATTTTAATTTTTACGCACACGTTATTTCTTTCTTCTTTTATTTTATTGAAATGTTTTTACAGGCGAAGATTAAAGAGAATCAAATTTCGGACGATGAAGATGAGGAATTAAGGTTAGTAACTTTTTAATTTTTAATCTAAAATAAAGTTTGCTAAAAAATATATAAAAAAGCTGTACAAAAAAATGAGAGCTTGTACAAACTGGAAACTGTTGTCTCAAAATCAAGACGTCAAGACTTTTTTTTTAGTTTAATTTGATTATACATTTGTCAGTAAATGTTTGCGGCGTGTCTAATTGGTGCAGAAGCCAAATTCACGCTAGCGCAGAATCTGTTACTGAAGCCTCATTTCTTGCGACTAATTTTATATTATATTTCTTGATTGTTTATTTGGGGTTATCAAATAAGAAATAAATCATTTATGTGCTTTGTTGGCCCTCCACCAATTGTTCATAACTTGCAAAATAAAATAAAAATTCTTATTTTTTTAAAATTTATTGTGACAAGGTTATGAATGAAGAATCACATGAGATCTCAATTGAAGATTGATAATTCCTATATTCATAATTTTATAAATATGGCGTGTATACCGTTGTTCACAAAAGAGTTCCAACTGTCACCAATATGAAATATCTTGAATTTGTTATTTATTGTAACTACGATCCAAGTTAGCATTCGGAAACAATCTAGATAATGTTCAATTGTCAGACATTTAAATGTTAGCTCATTGTTGCAAATTGTAATTGTTATAATTGGTCCGCTGGCTGATTAACGGCATTCTGATTGATTAGAATAAATGTCAATTCACAATGTGCGTAATCGTAAGTCCTAATTCACAATGGGCGTAAGCATAAGAAGTACATAAGAAATACATAAGACATAAAGTTGAACATGTGCGATTCTTATGGCCGTGTTCACAATGATCTTACGTATTTCTTATGCTTACGTAGTGCATAACAGCTACATAATGCCTGTATTGCACGATACAATTTATTGACCAATAAATTGACCAAGTTTTCTGACAAGTTTTCAACAATTTATTGTAGAGCTCAAAAATATTTTGCACCATATTACACGATACAAGTTTTTGTCAAGAAAAATCAGAGCTACCAACTTATAATTTTTGACGTAACTTCAAAAAGTGTGGTTAGAGAGAAAGTGAGATAGTAGAGATGACAAAAAATTAATATACTGAGGGCAACTGTATATAAAATTAAATACTTTGTCAAAACTAAGATTATCATTTGACGCGAAATAACTAATATGAGTAATGTTGGCAACGACAAAATCTCCCTAGAATATCCCAGAATATTGGTGAAAAATAGAGCCAGTTCTATTTCAAAAATAACTTGGTCAATTATTGGTCAAGAAAAAATTGTGGAAATTTTGGACATATTACACACAATAAATTGAAGGTCAACTTTTGAAAAGAATTGACCAATAAATTGTATCGTGTAATACAGGCATAAGAAAGTTGAAATCAATGACGTATTATTAGTAATACGTCATTGGTTGAAATTATCTCAACTTTACGTATTTCTCACGCATATATTTTCTTAATGCGCATGTACAATATAGTTTTGCAGACAGACAGTGTCAAATGAATGAAAATAATCTTGTTTTTGTGATTAGGAATATTTATAATCTTTGTTTTAATAACAATACTAAACGAATTTCGTCTTCCAAAAAAGATATTTAATTGCAAACATGTGCAGAAAAAAAATTAATATCCTAAACTAAATGCCAATTCACAATGAGCGTAAACATAAGGAGTACGTAAAAACATAAACGTAAGAAATTATGTATGTTCACAGTGGTCGTAACGTAAAATATTAAAATAAAGTGTTTTTTTCATTTTACGTTGGTGCAAATTAGAGTTATTGATGTATTGTGTTGGTTTCTCTGACTGTCATTTTCAAATATTCTGTTGATTTCGATTCTGTTTCGTGTTTAATGTTTTTGTTTGGTTTCACTTTTATTAGTTTGGAGTTTAGTTTGTTTTGTTTTATTGTATGATGTCTGAAAAAGATCTTGCGATTGTTTCATTATTATTGAAACTGCGTTATAAAAGTCGCCAACAAGAGAAATATTAAGACGAGGAAGAAATGATTGTTTTTTTTTATTAATAATAATTATATGTCAATCATATTTAAAGCATGTTTCGATCCAGGGTGTTGTCAACTATCAGATGAAAACATGTGTTTAAAGTTGATGCATGCGCTATTAATTGTTTCGTACGTAAACATAACATAAAGTTGAATTTATCTCAACTTTACGTTTTCATTACGTAGCTCTTATGTCAATACGTAAAAATACATAAGAGCATTGTGAACACGGGCATTGAAATACAGTAGTTCAACTTTATGTTTATGTTTACGGTTACATACTCTTCACGTTTACGTACATTGTGAATTGGCACTAAGAGCTTTAATATAAAAAACAAAACCAAAAGCAATAAAAAATATTTTCAAATATAAAATTTGAAAAAAATGAGTCTTTAAAAAAGCTGTTTTGATAAAATAATCGAATCAAAACAAAAATAAAGCAAAGCGTTGTTTAGGACAAGTGATTTAAATTGTGACAGATACTAAAAATTAAAAGTACTTATACTTTATAACCAGCTCAGGACGCAATATCCCTATAAAATAATTTTTATGCTTTGCTTATGCTATGCTCATTGTGAACACGCATAAGATTTGCATAAAAATTATGTTATGTACTTCTTATGCTACGCCCATTGTGAATTATGGCTAAGGAGTACGTAACCGTAAATCACTGATCTCTATTATAAAACTGGATTGGGTTTAGGCCGTATTCTGGCATCTGAAAGCGGCTCCGGTTGAACGGCGAACTTGACAGTAAAATTGAGGTTTTGTGACACAATTCGGCGGCAAATTCAAATTACTTTAAGAAGACACTCGATGAGATTCGAAGAATAATACAATAAAGATGATAAAATTATTCTTAATATACGTCAATATGCATACATTGATAATCAATAATAGTTGAAAGTATTTAAAAAATGTTATAATAGTTAAAATATTCATCATTATTAGTTGAAAATATTTGTCAACTTTTTAGTATCAGTATTTTAACTATTTTTTGAACATTGTAGTTCTGTAAAATCAAATTTGTTGAATAGTTTTATAATTTGTTTATAAAACTAAACAATAAATAAATCGTATTGAGAATTGTGTAACTATATGAATATTTTTTGAATGAGTACATAAGTCGAATTCATTTAATTGCATATTTACCTGTAGAACTGTCGATTACATCTTTTTGTATAGTTCGTTGAAAATAATCGGAACAGTATTATTTTCCAGAGTCGTGTATCTTTTATTTTGTTTTAGCGCGGACGCAACAAAATTTTGAGAACATAACCTCATGTTTTTGGCTATTTCTAAGTTTGGCCAACCCATTTGTTCGAGCCATTTTTTGAACGATTCTTCATCGGATGGAAATTTTAAGAATATTCACATCATAGCATAGCAATAAAAATAAGTAATGTTAACTTATTTCAGTCATAACGACAGTTATTTCAGGTTATTTTATTGTACTTACTTGTGCAGCGTCAAATTTCTCGCAAAACATGCACTCGACCATCATGATCATGTTTGATAAATAAAATATCGTCAAACCAAACAGCTAGATTTTAAATATCGCGACCAAACGCCATACTGAACTGTCACAAGACCTCAATTTTTGCCAAGATGGCGGCGCTCAATTGGGGACGCATCTCAGCGGCCTAAATCCAATCCAGTGCCGTAAACATAAACGTAAAGTTGAACTACTGTATTTTAATGCCTGTGTTCACAATACTATTACGTATTTCTTACGCTTATGTACTGACATAAGAGCTACGTAATGAGAAACGTAAAGATGAGATAAATTCAACTTTATGTTATGTTTACGTACGAAACAACTAATAGTGCATGCGTCAACTTCAAACATATGTCTTCATCTGACAGTTGACAACACCCTGGATTACGAAGGAGAATAATAGAGGAGCGAAAACTCAGTTGGAAAACGTGAAGCCTGAAATGTAATGCGGCAGCTGTGAGGGAGATAGCGAGAGCGGGCCCAGCTTTGCGTGCGTCATATGCAGAAATAAGATTGCATTTCAATTATTTTCAATAAAATACAATTGCCAGATAGATTTCTTTTTTTATTATGTTAAATACTACATTATTTATTAAATGGAAGGCAAAAGTAAAAGAAAATTTGCATTTCTATTCATTAAAACCTGCAATGAATTAGTACATTATGATGACACATGTTTTATGAACGTTTCTTTGGGCGCGAGTTTTCTGATTATGAATTATAATAGGCACAAAAATAATTTGATGAATATTTTATATTACAATGGGCGTGATAAAATTGAGAAAATATACACAAACAAGTTCTTATTCACTAGAAGAAAGGTAGAAATAGAAAATGCTGCTCTGCAAAAATTTTTTGTTTGATGAACATGAACGAAAAATTTAACAAAAATGTAATATACATCTACGATCTCACAAAAAGTAACTGTTTTTGACATAATTTCCGGTGCAAAAAAAGTTATTAAATTAAGTTAATAATAGTATATTATGCTACAAGGACTGAACGACTGTCATTCTTGTCCAGGATAAATTTGGCTGCATTCGGTGAAGACGAGGGCAAAGCCCGAGGCAGAGGCGAGGGCGAAGTACGAGGCGAAGGCGAGGGCGAAGCACGAGGCGAAGACGAGAGCAAAGCCCAAGGCGTAGCTCCGTGCAGCCAAATTTGTCCGTGACAATAATGACAGTCGTTCAGTGTCCGTGTTGTATACAATACTTTTTGTAACAAGTGCACCGAAGAACCCCCATTACTAAATTTTTTAAATAAATTTGGATGTATTGAAACTATCTTATCGATTTGACGAACAGATTTTTGCAAATGCAATCACATTACAGTGAAATAATACAATGAAACATAACTTACATGATTTATTTTATTGATTGATATTTTTCACATTCTCTGTGTTATCCCGTTCACAATAAATGCACATACTATAACGAACACATTCTATAATACAAATTTCTTTCAAATATCAATTTGACATATATCAATGAAATAAAAAAATCCAACGGCATCCTGATTCACAATCTACGATCTACAATTTCATTTTTACCCAGCGGGAAAAAATATCCATTAATTCCCAGTCAACAGAGAATTAATGAAAATTGTTACCATGGTTTGGAATTGAGAACTTTCGAAGCAGAAGTCAGCTCAGTAATAGGGTACTTTCGGTGTACGTGTTACAAAAAATACTTTAAACATAGTTCTTATTGCTCATGCAAAATAAGTACTATTTTGCAAATATTTCTCCGACCGGTAAATGGCTCTTTGGCTTTTGCGTGCGCCAAGTATAATTTACCGCCCGAAAAAAAAAAACAAGCGCAAAATAGTATTTACCCGCATTCGTAATAAAATATAGTATCTGCAACAATTTACGGTGTTGTCAGTTGTCCACTTGAGCTCTCGTGGGCAATCGAGAACTTATTGCACTTGTTGTACAATACATTATTGTTAATTTCAATTTTTCGAAAGTAGCACAGGAGAAATAAGAAAACTATTCTAATATGCCACAGGAACAAGAACCCTTGCTTTGCTCACTTTTGACAATTGTATTCTCAATAACTTTTATATATTGATGAAAAGTGAAAAAATTAATGTTGCAATTCTGTGTAAATCTATAAGTTTTATGAATTAATAAATTTATTGACAAGAAATTTCCTCGAAGTTGAATTTTTCACTAGAAGTCTAGATTAGATACGTTTAATAATTTGAAACATTTATATAACCTTTCAATTTCTAGCATAGAATTGTCAGTAGATCTGCTATTATAATTTTAATGTAATTTCTACTCACTTTTACATCTCTAGACGACAATTCTTTTATAATATCCTCCTTTCTGAAATGTTTTTCACAAACGTAATCTGTAATTTCCAATGTTCTATTCTGTCGTGTTATGTTCTTGAGCCACTTATTTAATAAAAAATCATTTTTGGGTACAGAAAAAAGACAATATTTCTCTTACAAGCTCTGTACCTACTATTACAATTTGGCACAAAACATTTTCTTCCTATTTTACAATATATTTTCACATGAAAATACTGAATAGAGCGAAACTCGCCATTTACTTCCATACAAACATGGGCCCGCCTCTACCTATCTCTCAGTTACCTTCTCTCTCTAACAATATTAAATTTTTGGCTTCACATTTACAACACAATTAAGATAGGGAATTGCATAGGCTTGCCCAGGATCGAAACGTGCTTTAAATATAATTGACATAGTATTATTAATAAAAAAAAACAACAATTTCTTCATTGTCTTCATATTTTTCTCGTTGGCGACTTTTAGAACGCAGTTTCAGTAATAATGACAATCAGAGAAACCAACACAATACATCAATAACCTTAATTTGTACCAACGTAAAATGAAAAAACCACTTTATTTTGATATTTCACGTTACGACCACTGTGAACGTACATACATTCTTACGTTTATGTTTTTACGTACTTCTTATGCTTACGCACATTGTGAATTGGTACTAATGGACATTGTTAAAAAAGGATGAACTGATGAAATAAAAATATTCAGTCAATAAAAGTGATGGCCAGCGATTTTGTTACTGTGCGACAAATTGTAAGATAAATAAATATACTGTAACCTGTAATTTGTAATAATATCATAAGAGTGGATCTTAAATTAATGATTTTTTTGTGAACAACATTATATACCATGCTAATATAAAACATGATGTAATAATTATAAATACAATAAAATTGGATTCAATTAAATACAACCGAAATGAATATAATTCAGAATAAATAAAATAATTATATGAAATAATAAAAAAAAGGAAGTCAGGAGTTGGCTAAGGATAGAAAAAACTACGTCCTTACGTAGAATTGTTTAAAACATGTCAGTTATTAAAAATGCTGTCTTTAGAATATATATATTGCTCTAGGTTCGCGAACCGTTTTATATGTTGTAAAAATTTGTACATGTATATGTCTTGATCTTGTCCTATTTCATTATGGAGAGCCTTTAGGCTGTAGCCTACTAAGCGCCTAAAGCTAGCTCTGAGAACAAGAATATTAGGTATCACAAATGACATTAATTGATGTTAAAAATAGTTTCCAAGCACTCTGAAGCTGAGAAATACGCTTCTTGACTCATAGCATATTTGTCTCCCTTCCAGATTCTCAAAATATAGAAAAATTGACGAAAATAAATTTTATATACCCATTACCAATTTTTTAATTTAAACTTGCATATCATTATCATTAATATTATATTATTTTATGTTCTTGCTTCTCAAGGCTGTATAAATCTACAAATATTTCCATCGTAATTGTAAATAAAGAAAAAAAACTCTTATAAGGTAATTATATGTTTTTAGAAAATTGTTTACCTATAGCAGACATCCAATGCTTAGTTCTAACGATTGGTCGAAAAATCTGAACATCTTCGGTCTAAAATTATAAAACCTGGAACAGTTTTTCAAAATTTCAGCTGCCTATTCTAAAAATATCTTTGGAGTTGCCCCTAAAATGCCACATTTTCTAAGAATAATAATAGGTTTGTTCCTACAGAAAATCCTTGACTGGGTACTGACAGTCCCGTACTAAATTTTTGCACGCATGCGCGAGCTATGACTGATTTCAAACTAGTCAGTGATTGTTTGTTGGAACACATGTTCAACAGTCAGAAGAATCATAAGAGATCCAATCACATTTTTACTTATTCAAAAGTGCTCAGTGAGCTCCACATCATTATAATTTTCAATTAAGTTCAAGTAATTCAGCTTTTTAGGTCCTACTCTTTCTTGTAAAAGTCCATCAAAATTATCATCGTCAGATTCCCTTGATAAAGACGAAGTAATTTCGTAAACACTAGTAAACTCACTAACACTCATATTTAATGGGTTTGTGAAAATTTCAAAACATTACTTTACTTTAAGTTGATAACTGTCAACAACGTCACAATGCGCATGCGGGGATTTGGAGTTTGTGGATAGTCAGAAAACTTTTCTGACTATCAGCAAACTGGTTCATGGACTGTTGGAACAGAAAACTTTCTAGTCACGGATTTGTCACAACTGCTGTTGGAACACCTAAAATCAAACTGCGCAGACTCCGGACAGTCTCGGACAGTTTTGTACTGCTGTAGGAACAAACCTAATAATAATAATTTCTTACTTTTGTATCTTGAGTACTATAATAAAATGAATTTTCTGCAAAATTTCAACTCTGTAAATTGATTAGAAACAAAAATGTAACTTGAAAGTCAAGGGCTGGTCTTGGTAGCGTGCGCTTGACGCACCCCGAACATCACGACAGGCGTATAGAGGTGCGTGAATGGTCGTAATGATATATTTATGGCTTTCAACATTAGTTTCTGAGCACCTTTTTGGGGTGTCCTATAATAAATAACAGAACTCTTGACTTTTTAATTATTTTGTGATAGTGTTTAATAACACTAACTATGTACATATAAAATAAATTTAGAGAGATTATAAATTCATTATAGCTCATGTCGGTTAAATTAAAAATTAAATGTTATTTATTATACAGTCGCAAACTTTGACCTTTTTAATTGTTTAGCTCGGCCAGATTTTTCGACTTTGATCGGAAGAATGTGTCATTTGAACTGATGAAAAATAAACAGTTTTACTCAATAAATGCGACGAAATAAGAGCTCCAACATTATTACAATTAATTTTTTTTTTTTTTAAATAAACTGTAAATCCAATTTCTATTAGAGTCCACAAAGTGCTAAAAAAAATTAGGAGAAGGAAGCTACTAGGCGTATATTATATAACGAGGAACTTAAGTGCTTGATTTAGTCCTGAGGGTGAAGTGTATTACACGAGATGAAGTCGAGGGCAATCACCTGAGGGATTAAAGGTACTTGAGTCCTGTTATCTGCGCTATTTTTCGCACTACCGTATTATATTGAATCACAATTCTAAAAGCAGATTATTTAATCTTATAATTTGGCAACAACAAACATGATACAAAAATGTTAAATAAATTTACCATAGTAACAAGATTGGTTTCAGTTTCAGCAGTTAAATGAATTAACTTGCTGTCAAAAGTATGAGTGAGAAATTTGATATTGATAAGGCTGCGAAAGAAGTAACTGAAGAATTATTACCCCAAAAATCTAGAAAATTTACTAACAACAATACAACGCATTTGTAAAATTGTATAAATTGCAATAATGCTAATACAAATTATCAATATAAAGGTTAGAATTCTAGAGAAAAAAATTAACATTAGGTACTTTGATTATTCAGTTGTCATGGAAATAGTACATTGTTTAACAAGTAGAGAAAAGTGTGAGTCTACTAGCAAGTGTAAATATTTCTATTTAATTGAAATTACACGAGCAAAGTAATATCGCTGTTCTTACATGTTGAACCTGCTATTTTTTTGTATACTTGAGTGAAAAACGCCAAGAATAGAAATGATTTTCTACAGAAATACTAATCAAGGTTGTGTTCTTGCAGAAACGTAGTAACGAATTTGACTACTAAATAAAAGCATAGTAACAAATAAACAATATTGAAAATTCATTTGGCAAAAGCGTTAGAAGCTGAAGATTCTCGCGAAATTCTGAATGCAGCTAGAGAAGCAACTTTACATTTGTTTCCAGCGAAATCGAGAGAATTTTTGTTTTCTTATATGTTTAACCTGTAATTTTTTCTTAATTAGGTCAAAGCTGTCATTTGGGCGCGTGTCATAGTGCATTTTTTGTTTGTTATTTTTTGTTGCTAATTAGAAAACTGGTACTTTTCTTTACTGATTTCTACATATTAAATCTAATGTTTTCCATCAAGTATACAAAAAAAAATTCTTATTATACTTTAATCCCGTGGAAGTTTTGATCATTTTATATCCCTGTAGGACTAAACTTGAACTAAACTTTCTGAAATGAAGGATTCAATTCGTCTTGTACCCCCGGGAGTGCAAAAAATAATTTTAGAATTTTGATGTTGTTTCTTAAACTTGGCATTCAATTCTTCCACAAATTTTATTCTTAAAAAAATCCTCGACAAATCTATTAATTCATTAATTATATTAATAATATTCAACATGTTTTTACTTTCTTGCACTAAGTACAAGGAAATATTGTGAAACCGACAAAATTCACTTATCGAGATTTTGATGGAAATATCCGTTTTGAGCATCCCTGAATCCATTTTGACTATTTTCGGCTTGATGTCGGTACGTATGTGCGTTCGTTCGTTCGTAACTCGCAAATCTCAAAACTGGTTGAACGTATAATGTTGAAATTTTGTATTTAAGACTGGTATAAGGTCTAGTTGTGCACCTCGCATTATGTTTGCAATCGTGCACTTTACTTGAAACTTTTTTCCAATTTTTTCCAATAAATCCAGAATGATCAACCGTAGGATGTTAAAATTCAGTATTTGAACTTGATGTTGTATCAGAATAGTTATCTGCTAATTTTGTATGAATCGGCCAAGCCAGAAGTGCACTTTACTTGAAGCTTTTTCTTAATTTCTTGCATAAATCTAGAATGATCAGCCATAGCATATTGAAATTTAGTGTTTGAGCTTGTTGTAACATCAAAATAGTTGTCTGCTATTTTTGTATTAATTGGCTGAGCCGGAGGTGCAGTTTATAAGTATAACAGACATTAGCCATATAAAACAATCAGTTTAATTGAAATGATAAGGTAGTCAATGATAATATGTTATCAATTTTCTGATTTTGTTTGACATTTCACATGTCAAAATATTATTAAAATTATATTAATTATAATCTGAAGTGACAGAAAACTTTATTGAATAAATTTGTGTATATATCAAATGATGTACAAGTAAGTCACGTGATGTTTACGTAAAATTTTTTTCTGAGAATATTTTTACAAATATTGGAACACTAACGTACGAGCAGTGCATCTTCTTAAGATGCTTGCTTCAAAAACCGCCATCTATTAGTCAAACGCTTGAAACAACTAGAAAAAAATGCAGATCGATGCTGTAGATTAAGTATTACTTTGATTATTCAGTTGTCATGGAAAATTTGTTTATTTTACTTTGATCCTATGGAAGTTTTAATCATTTGGGCATAGACTGTTTGAGCATGGCGGTCAAATTTTTAATCCGTATAGCAAGCTCTAATGTTAGCTGTAAGAAATTGTAAATATGTTATATTTTTTTACCCTTATAGTTTTTATCAGTCGTTATTTGTTTATGTTAAAATAAAATGAATTGTTATCCAAGTTCGTTTATCATATTAACTCACAATTTTTGGCATTTAGAGAAGATACATCTTTTTGGGATTAAAAGATTGAAGTAATAAACTTGGTTCAAACGGTATATAGGGATTGAGAGAAAAATGCTCAAATGGTCTATGGGATTAGGACAAAACTGATCGCCGCGCTCAAACCGTATATCCCCAATCATTTAGAACCCTGTAGGACTAAACTTAAACTAAGCTCCCTGAAATGAGGGATTAAATTTGTCTTTTACTTCCGGAAGTGCAAAAAATAGTTTGTAAATTTTTATGTTGTTTCTTAAACTTTGGGTCCTATTCTTACACAAATTTTATTCTTAAAGAAACCCTCTACAAATTTATTGACTCATTCATTATGTAAATCATATTTAACATGCTTTTTTTCTGAGAAAACGTACGAGCAGTCCAACTTCTCACTTGCTACGAAAAAACTGCCATCTATTAGTCAACTGCTCGAAGCAACTCAAAAAGAATGCACATCGATAATGTAGATAAAGTGTAAGAGAGATGAAGTTATGGAGAATGTTGAAACTAGACAAAGATAGAGAATGCAAGGGCTTACTATTTGGGGCTATTCTGTAACTCAATCGATAAATTTTTGTCGATCATTATCTATTTCAGCCAATGAACGTAGGTAGCACTGACAAAAATTCTGGATATTCGCTTGTTACAATTGTTTATATTTGTCAAAAATCTTATCGATCGATAATAAGGTAATGATTGTGTTACAGAATACGGCCAATTGTTTTTTATCCTGAACTGAATTTAATATTAAAATATATTTTTTACTAATCTGTGACTTCTATAAATTGTAGTTAGTTATCGCGACAGTATCCAAAACAGTAGCAAATCTGCTAAACCATCCCATAAGAACCTATATATAAATAAAAAAATCTGACGTGAACATCACGTGACTTAGTTGTACATCACTTGATATATACACAAATTTATTCAATAAAGTTCTCTGTCACTTCAGATTATAATTAATATAATTTCAATAATATTTTGACATGTACTTACAATGTTAAACAAAATCAAATAATTGACAACATATTATCATTGCCTACCTTAATCATTTCAATTAATCTGATTGTTTTATCCGGCAAATTCTGAATGTCTGTTATACTTATAAACTGCGCTTCCGGCTCAGCCGATTGATACAAAAATAGTAGATAACTATTTTGATGCTACAAGTTCAAACACTAAATTTCAATATGCTATGGCTGATCATTCTAGATTTATGCAAAAAATCTTAAAAAAAGCTTCAAGTAAAATGCACTTCTGGCTTGGCCGATTCATACAAAAATAGCAGATAACTATTCTGATACGACGTCAAGTTTAAAAACTGAATTTCAACATCCTACGGTTGATCGTTTTGGATTTATTAGAAAAATTCGAAAAAAGTTTCAAGTAAAGTACACTTCCGGTACAGACGATATTTCCATCAAAATCTCAATAAGTGAATTTTGTCGGTTTCACAATACTTCCTTGTACTTTGTACAAGTAAGTAAAAAATTATCGATTTAGGAGTTATATATCTATCAAACTAATCCAGAGGAGAGGTAATTCTTATTTTTTGATATGTTGTGTACTAACATTTAAAGTTCATATTATCCAAATTTTATCAAAATCTCTTGGATGTTGATTTTTATTGCAAGCATCTTAAGGTTATTCGATCTTTAAAGCAATATAAAAATGAAAATCTGAAATTTTGATTGATTATTTTTGGGGATCTCATACGTTAAATTGACTTTTTCCAAAAATATTTTCAGTAGTTAATTATTGAAAATGTTGTTATTAGTAGAAGATAAGTGAGAAAACATACCGGAAATGTCCATTTAATTGAAATTTAATCACAACTGCTAAAGATAAAAATACAGAAGACTGTAATTTATAATAATCAATTCTTATACAATATATAAAAACATTAAAAAATTATTCTACCGTGCAGCTTTATAGATATTTCAATCTAAATGACCGGATATACACGAAAATGTCTGTCAGTCATACTTAAAAATTAATGAAATTGTTACGAAACTTGACTCGTTTGTGGGTTTAGTAAATTTATTTGCACTTAAGGCTACAATAATATGATTACAATATCCACTAATAAATAGTTTTACTTATGACTGACACTAAACTAGACACTAATACTACATTTTTATTATTTACACAATAACCTGCTATTTATTTCCACTGCTTCTTATTTATTTCATTATTTTAATATTACGCATTCCATATCCGAACAATCAACAATTATTCTCTCGCTCGATCCCATCTAAGGTTTCTCAAAGCTTCCAGAAATTTCTAGGGGTCTCCAAAAATTCCGCTAGACGTTACTACGTCCTTAGCGCTTGAGTTAGTTGCGTTTGCCGCCTGTTTAACCGACGTAATATTTGGAAGTCTGTGCTGTAGGGGCTCTATTCGTTTGAATATATTCTACTCGTGAAATTTTGGCAGCGTTGGGTTTAGTCGAATCAGGGACGTAACTAAGTTCTTCAAAGCCTCTTTATTTTACATTTCTGCTCTCGGCGCTTGCCAATCATTTCATATATTTTTATCAGCTCAGAATGTCCAATATTAATTACTATGCTTAGAGACATGTCTTAATCCGGAACTGAATAGGTAAAGTTCAGAGAGAAGTTGGCAGTAACAAATCAACTGTTCCTCAAGTATGACACCTTGTTTATTAGTTCAAATTTGCTACAGTCAATGTCAATCACAATAAATATTATGATTGCTACGGTTATGTATTTACTTGTCAGTTGTCACAGAGTTGTAAATACTAATTACAAGATCTGTTAACAATACCTTCAAGTACATTAAATTATACGATCCAGCAAAAAAGAAGTTTTCCATTCGAAAAATTATTGTTTGATTAAACTTTTTCATGTTTACACTGATTTTATATTCATGGCCGTTATTGCTACTAATTCCTGTAATAAAATAAAACCATGATTCTCAATAATAAATAATTTGTGTTTATACTGCCTTATTTCATCGAAAAAAAAAAAAAAACTATACACATCAGCATTTGCATCTCACGAATATGAATTAACCAGATTTGACTAAAAAAAATCGAGACTCATGGAAATTTACTACACATAATTTAATAAACCCTATTGCAAAAAATACCGATATAAATTTATAATAATCAACTTTAAACATTCACAAAAAAAAGACTGTAGCCATCAGACTTTTAAAAAACTTGTTTAATATTTATGAGGTTATTAAAACTATTATTCTCATAAATGTAGTTTTTAGCTCTAAACCAAAATTTGTTTACAGGATGTCTTATTTGTAAATAACAACTCTGAAAAATAAGGGTCACAATTATTTCCGCCCGATAAATCATTCTTCCGCCTGATTAATTAGATACAATTATTAATCGATGCATAAGTAACGCTACCACAGAGGTTCCGCGATTCCTACAGTTACATACTCTTTTAGCAGCTCATTTTGCGTTTGAAGTCGGTAGCGATCGCTACTTGTTTAATAAATCGCGATAGTCAGCTGTCAGTAGCTCTTGATTGGTTGGTCGGACAAGTTGATTTAAATTTAGTAAATTGTGATGAATTAATTTTTAGCGAGTGCCAAAATGAATATAGTGGGATTTTTTTAACAGTAAGTTATAATATTAATAAATCTTTATTACTCAAATGAAGCGACATCAACTGGTTTTTTTTCAAATAATTTAATTTTTTTTATAGAAACTTAAAATTAATAAAAATATAGACAGAAACAAAACTTAAAAAAAAAAAACAAGAAACATATGTTTTTTGAAATCTGTTACTCATTTGTTTTATTTTACACGTTTTTTGCTTGAATATATTTGGCGGAATTTGTGGCCAGCTACATTTTTCGCAACGTTGTATATTTACTTAAAAGTATAATTTTTAGGCGCCACATTAATTTTGAATTAATAAACAGTTATATTTTACATTATAAATACATTCATTGTTTATATTTGGTTGTTTTTCTGTGAAAATAAAGTACCGAATGTCCCGTTTATAAATTTTAAATGAAAATTTAAAAAAAGGTACTGCGATTATGTTTAGAAAAAAATTTAACATACTCTTTGGCATTAGAAATATTTTTATCATTCAAGGTTACCACATCTGTGATAATGAACTAAACTTCAATGCCTTAATACTTAACATATAAAACCAATATCTTACAGAAAAAAAATCTCCCTTGGGGTATAATGTGCACATTATTTATGTATGCAACTTACCAGGCTATTTTTACTGTATTATTAATGATACTTAACAATGTGTACAGTATCGTTGATTTTTAAAAATTGATAAAGTTATCTTACATCTTATTTTATTTATTCGTTTTTTTTGTATTGCCATAAATTTTATTGTGAAAAATAGTTATTTACGTATAGAGGGCTGAAAGATTAAGTTCACACCCGCGGACAAAGTTTGAGGCCCTCGCTACGCTTCGGGCCTTAATTCGTCTAAGGGTGTAAATTGTCTTTCAGGCCGAGGCACGTACAACGTTTTACGCACAACTGTGATAAAATTTACTTGTGAATTTCTCGTAAGTAATTAGTTTTTGAGAACACGCAAAAATATTTATTACTTCAAAATTATAAGGTGGCGTATGGTAACAAAAAACATGTCATGTGTTAAACAATTGATTTTGTTTATATGTCAACAAAATTCTGTTGGTAGTTTTCTTATTTTAATAATAATACTGGTGGCCAATTCTCTAGTTTACAGCCCAACGGGCGGTAAATTTTTTTACGTATAGTAGAAGTTACCACCATGGTAACTAAGTTGTAAACAAACAATTTTGTATCAGTTGTGCGTAAATAATATTACAGTACATTTCGCTAACTGTCACTTTTCTTGAATGAATGGGCTTCATATAATCTTTTCCAACAATGAGCTAGCATTCAAATGTCTGATTACTGAGTATCTCGCAACAATGAGCTAGCATTCAAATGTTTTACAATCGAGCAAGCCGCAACAATGAGCTAGCATTCAAATGTCTGACAACCAAGCATCACGTAACAATGAGCTAGCATTCAAATGTCTGGCAATTGAACATTTTCCAGATTGTTCACGAATGCTAACTTAAATCGAAATTAAAATAAATAACAAACTTAAATAAATATTAGTGTAATCTAGTAGCTTAAGATTTTCATATTTGTGACAATTGTTTATTGTTCATTTATTATTAATTACTATTAATATTTTTGAAATTATTTCTGAGATCCTGGAAAAAAAATGTTACTAGCAAAAGCGATATCAGGTCGAAGTAGTTTTGCCTAAACCACACTCGTAACATTTTAGTGAGATTCATAAACTTGACGTTACCGTTCCGTTGCAGTTACCGTTGTAACATGATTTTTTCCCGGAACTTTCTGGTCGCCATATGCAAATAATAAAAAGACTACCTCCAGAAAATATTATATAGTTTTACAACTTGATTATTTCGAGGTTGTAAGTTTTGGATATTTTGCCAAAAAACGGCGGAAAGAAATCCTAATTCTAGTCGAAAATAAAATTGCTGAATTTTCTTGGTTTGAGGTCCTTTCATGTGGTTTTTCCTCAAACATTTAGAGAATGCCAGAGGATTTTTCTTCCATTTTTTAGATGTGGAATCCACGTTCTCACATTTAGTCTTGAATATTTCTAATTATACAGGATGTCCCACGACAAGCTTACACTACCTATATTTTAAAAACTATTTAATATAATACAACAAAATTTGGTATCTATGGGTTTTCCAACATGCCCATTTGAACTAAGATGTTTTCAAACCAGTAGCACATCCGATTTGACCAGAAATTGGCTTAAATTTTCTTATTTTAAATAGAATTTCCTATTTTTTATCTTACCATTCAATTCAGCGGATAATTTTACATACGAAGCAATAAAAACATTTTGCTCCTGACCAATCATATCCAGCGTAATTCAATTTTTTTGATTTATTGTCTGAAATTCGGCACATCTTCAAAACGCTGTATCTCAGGAACGACTTCGAATTATCATAATATGAAAACAGCATTCTATAAGGGAGACTTGAAACTATAATATGGTAAATAATTATTTAGTTATTCATAAAAATGAGACGGAAATGCTACGCTAAAGCTACAGTTGACAATCGTTATAAAAGTCAATTTTTTTGAATGGAATCTCTCTTCATGCAACATGTCTTATAATAATTCCAGAATTTTATTGAATAAAAACGACTTATTTCAACAATAAAATACTAGCAAAACTCAAATTTAGATTTAACAATTTTTTTTGCCAAACTAGTCAACAAACTGTCTGAAAAAATCATGAACGAACTGCTTAGTAAAGTATCTTCCAGACAGTTTGTTTTATATCCTGCATTTACTGTGAATGAATCGTGTTCGCATTTCGACCATTAAATTTTAATCCCATAAGAACCCTTGGACCGCTTGTTTTTAAATCGGATATTGCTTGAATACATTTTGGTTTTAGTGCCTTGTATTTCTCACTAAAAAGTAATACTAATTTTGCTATTTCTTCTTTTTCAGTGAAGTATTTATTCCCGATTCCTATCCACTTATAACCCAATCCACTTTCCAAAACAACTCCTCGAATTTTTCTGTTTATATCCGCAATATTTCCACTTCCTCAACTCTTTGCTCGTCCTCAATGAGTCCCGAATGCACACAACTGGAAATGGCAGAAGAAGAAATTAATCTCTCCCGACTAGAAATTGATGACAATATTCCAATAGTTCCAGAAAATAATGCAGAAAGTCAAAATGAAGAAAGGACGGAAAAACAAGAGGAATACATGTCAGAAGAATTCAGTAATATTGAGGTATTATCGAAATCAATAATTAAATCTCGTTATTAATAAATTGTGGTTAATATGGAACTGCCATGTACAAATTATTACCAATTAATGATGCAGGCTTAATATAATTGGAAATGATTTAATGACATTGATTGAACCATCAGAAATTATACAGTTTTCGATTTAACCAGTGGTACCAACTTTAGCGTTCATTTTATAAACGGTAGTATTTATCATAAAATATTAGCGGTTCATTTGTTATTATTAAAATTTGTTATACTTTTCTGAAAAATGTCAAAAATGAAATAATGAAAATCATAATGTAAAATTAGAATTATTATTACTTATATTTGGACATCACATCCGAACGTTCGTAAATTTTTTTTTAAAATAGATTATTTGGTTCCATTATTTTTTGTATCAAGTTAAAGCTCCTGCGGCAAGTGAAATTATCAAAAATGATATGTAAACGATTGTCAATGATTTTTTGACAAGTTTGTCTAGTTTGGGATCAATTTAAAGCTCTTAGGGAAAAATAAATAATTTTCGCCATCTGTCATTTTGACAATGACAGCTGTCACTTTGAAATGCAATTAATTGATACGACACTCTAAATTTATGAATGAAACTAGCCATAAAATTCATGATCGGGGAAGTACTGTGTGACAGCAAATTTTTTAATTAATTTCAGATTTAGATAAAAAAATGAAATTGCTGTTATTATCTCCCGTATCTTATTATTATTATTTTCGAATTGACGTTAAAATTTTAAATGACCATGAGGTTTGCGTGAGACAAACTCATCTGTCTAAAATTATCATGAATAATTCTAAGTTTCCTTTGTTAAATGATATTTATGATTTTTTCTTAACTTGTAAGCATAACAAACATAAAGTTCAGTAGATGAAAGAAACTACTTAAAATTTTTAACCTCTACATGAAAAGAAGTTCCTGCTTTTTTTATTGAAATATTTCCTTTTAAATGCAAATAATTATTTTTTGAATAGCCTTCAGTAACTTGAGTGATAATAATCATGCAAATTTCGTGCCATGTGTTAACATAAAACCCACGCAAAGCCATTTTTAAATAGCACGATTTTTAACTATTAAAGATATAAAAACATTGTACCCTCAAAATATTTTACCGTACTCCTATACATAAAGTAACATATTACGTACTCATTCCTGGATGACTAACATCAATTTTTTTGTTTGTATTTTGTTGTTATCGTTATTTTATTCAGTAAAACCTAGGGTAAAAAACTCATACCCAGTTATAATAGACCCTTTTTTATCCTCAGTGCACAAGTAAATATGATTTAAAATAATTTTCTAGCTATTTTAATCAATGGCGTGATTATTAGTAATCTGATTGTAGACCATTATTACTAGATTTATTTTAGCGCCCCACTTGCAACGCTACTGATTTATATTAGATGATAGTTTGATTATAGTGACCCTAAGACAATGTATGTGATATATGACATTTTAAACAGCTGTGTAACATTCCAATATGAATTTAAATTGTTTGTTTGCACTCTAGTTTCAACAAGAATATTATTAAGATCTTATCTTCATTTATTTCCATTGGCACAGAAATAAAGTAAAAAAAAATACAGGAAATATATTGGAAAATGGGGGAAACCCTTAGATGACTTTGAAATCAATGTTTGCTTTGGAAATTATTCATTTAATACAATTGTGAAGTTTAGTTCACCCTTCGAGGTGGTTTCCTCCCAAGTTTAGTCTCACAGGCAACAATTTTTATTGATTGGGCCAACTCTACTAGGATTCTATTTTCTAGATTAAATGAACAATACAAAATGTCAATTTATCATTTATTTACTGCCTTCTAAAATAGAACTTTATCTACTTATTGTCCGATAAAAAAATGTTATCCCAAATATACAAACATTTTCTTTTCTAAATTAGCAACTTGTTCTGAATGTAAGCAATTTAAATAAACATGATACCAAAAATATTTCAAGTTTTCATATCTAAGGCAGTGTGAAAAATATGTTAATTTTCTGGTAACAAGCTGTTACATTTTTAGCGATGTTTGTTTATTTTATTTGGAACGCAAAAACGATTTTTCATTCTATAATAACTGTTTCATATCAAATCACCTATGAATGATAAACAGTTTTATTTTGATTACTTTAATAAATCTATTTTTATTAATTATCCAATTGGATTGATAATATTTTATTAAGGTGAAACATCACCCGGAAATACTAGCTATCTCTGTCTAGTCTAATCTTGTTTTGGAGTAAGTGAGGCTTATGGAAGGTCAGTGATGACGGCGGGATACACAAGAATTCAAATTTGACATTTCAGAAGAAAAACATTTTATAGAGAAATTTACTGAAATTAATGCTCGCATTCAAAATCATTTTTCAAAGACATAAGTTTTAATGAAATTATTCATAATGAGAATATGAAATTATGATATAAAAATGTCCCAAAATTCACGCAAGAACTAATTTCGATAGTAACATGTTTTAAATAAAAAATTATGATTTTTTTATTGAATCATAAAGGATAAGGTAAAGTAAAGGGTTATCTAATTTTGATAGAAAACTGGTTTTAAATTGAAAATTATGAATTTTTTATTGAACCGTAAAGTATACAGTACAAGGATTATGTATGGAATATTATATAGAGCAAATGATCTCCACGACTTTGTTCGCACATACAGACTCCTGATTATCATGTCGCCTTAGCGAGCACCATTAAATGTTTTTGCCTGATGATCAGTTATTACTTCAAAGAAGAATTGCTCGATGCTACCTTCAGTCTAAAATGTGCAACTGTAACACCTATTACATTTTCATAGTTGTGTATTGCTACTTGCTCATGACTCTTACCCCATTCCGTAGCACTAGTAGATAGATTTCGAACATATGGTATGTTTTCTACTAGGGGTCCGGCAGGCAGTTTTCGCTTACAGACTAGACCAAAATTTGAAGCTGTTAGTCTATGTTTTCTTTAAAGTATTTACCCTTGATGTATTCACTAAGAAATTAATACTTGTAGTTTATTTGAAGGTGAATATCTCGGGCCTTAGAGCAATGCAGATTCGGATCAAGTATTATTATTTGTAGAATGACAGATCCCAATAATAATTGATGGACATAAATAGAATATTTTGTCGCTTTCTTGAGAAATATGATATTGATAACTTGAAATTCTCATCTGAACACTTCCAGCTATAGTAATATTTAGCAATCTAGAAGAGATAAGTTTTACAAAATTAGATTTGAAGATTGATTTTTAATGTATTTATCCAATGAACTTACTGTAACATTGTAAGTCAGATTTGTCAAATATCCTAGAATCCGAACCATTTTTCTTACTAGTGTGACAAGATCGGTAAAACTATACACACAGCCAGAAGCAGATATTCAAAAAGGTTTTTGTCACTAAAATCAGTCATAGGCTATTTATTCTCTAATGAATAAATACATGATAAAATTAATCTTTGACACTTGTCATGTAGTACAAAATTTGGATTCTAGATAGCGCCATAGAACAAATCAACTTGTAAAAAGACATATTCACACTACTAAAATAAATAGAAAAGAAATTGAAGAATATTTTCCTAAATTATTATTTTGAAATTTACAGCCACTGAAACTCTGAAAAATATTGTAAAAAATTGCTCATAATTTTTAGATATTATAAATATATTTCTTTTTGTTCATTTGACGTTTCTTCATAACAAAATCTATGATTTGAACAAAAAAAAATTAATATCTCTAAAACCAGGAATCTCACGACTCTCAAAAAAATATATTATCTCCAAGAAATAATTGGCCATGGAATATAAATACTTTTGTCTTAATTAACCTTGCAGGGAATAAAAAAGTATAAATGGACATCAGAGAAGTACCCAAAATATCGAGAATTTTGAGCCCAAAATCCAGTGACCGATGTCAAAAAAAATTAATTATTTAAATATATATAATTTTTGAATACAAGACTTTGATTTTCCTCCAATTTTCAATACTTTTAGAAGTGCACAGAAAGGGTTATATACGGAATAATAATTAATAAAAATCGATAATTTTTGCACAGCACTCTGAAGAATAATGTCATCTATAAGTCTACCAAATTTTGTCTCAAAAAACTGGATAATCTCTGAGAAATTCTTATTTTCAGCACTAATTATTTTTTTTCTCAAAATTGTCAGGTTCAATATTCGTGAAAATTTTTATATGATAACTGCAAGTATAGCGCCTAGTATATATATTTTTCCCAGATAAGTTGTTTTTAAAGTCTCTGAGATATAGGATTTGCATGCTAATTTTATACGTTAGCACTAATTTTATACGGATTTATTGCAGACATAATGAAACTTTGACAAATTATCTAATTTTTAATATACACGCCACTAAAAACTTTGTTAATTTATTATAAGAAAGTATTTATCAAACATATTGCTACAAGATTCATCAATTCAAATTTCGCGCTAAAATAGTACTTCCGAGTGATGTTTCACCTTAACTGTAAGAGATATCTGAATTAGTTCAGACTTTTTATCAAATTTCCAACATTTTTATTACTCTGCACAGGAATATAGTATATAATGTAGCATGCTTTATAAACTAAACATCTCTTTAGATGAAGTATTTTTGATCACGAGCGAAGCGAGCTATAATTTTTCTACAAGCGCTTCAACAATTTAAAACAACTATTTTGAAAGAAATGTTTATTGAAGCAGTACCATGATTGTTTACTTTTAATACTGCTGTCTTAAATAAATTATTATGCAAACAATTTATTTTATGACTAGTTTGGAACGATAGTAAAATGATTGTAGCTATTAAATTTCCAAATTTGACATTTTCTCATATGTTTAGTTGATTGTATAACTTTTAAACCAAGATAAGGTAAACTTCCTTTTGGAAACCGTGATTAACTTAAAGGTCATGATAGTAAAAATATGCCAACAAAAAATAATAAAATAAATATTTTAATCTCAAATTTACTGCCGTTAGATTTGAATAAATACTAAAAAACAGTAAAATCACTATTTTATTTGAGGATTTGAAGCTTTCATTGGAAAAATATAGACGTTTGCGCTCATGATATTAAATTTTAACCCTGCGGTTATGTATTTAAATCAAATATTACATTTAATAAAAATTTGCAATCGCAATATATCCTCCACCATGAATCTTATAGCCAGTTTCATTGCTGTTTCATAAATTTAGAGCGTCGTATCAATTAACTACATATTTCAAAATGACAGCTGTCATTTTTAAAGTGGCAGATGGCGATTATATGAAATTACTATTTTATTTTACAATGACCATAAATTTTATATTCAGTTGCTTTAATTGACCTGATTGAGTTGCAAAGAAACAATTAACAATCTAAAATAGTTATTTGTTTAACTAGGCAAAAAAATAGAAGATCTACTGACGCGACCAGAGTTTCATAGACGAGGCGTAGTCGAGCCTATGAATCTAGGCAAGGCAGTAAATCTTCATTTTTTGCCGTGTTGAACACAATTTTAGGCAGTAAAAGTGACATTTTATAGACTGTAAACTGTCAATAAAGTCGTACTTTTAAAGACAATCGGCAAAAAAAATATTTATTTCAGATTTCTACCAAACTAAACATCATTCAAATAACTTGTAATAAAATAATTATTAATCGCTTGAATATTATATTATTTCCGCGGGATCTTTAATTTGATTTCGAACACAATAGAACAAAATTACGTATTTAAAAAAAAAAAATTGACAAATGTTTGCATGTGATGTCTAAATATGAGTAGGTAATGATAGTTCTTATTTCATATTATGATTCTCATTATTTCATTTCTTTGCATGTTTCAGGAAAATTAATGAATTTTATAATGACAAGTGAAGACCAGGCTCGTATGACCTTGAAATCACACATGTTGGGCTGAAACTCAGTCTGTAAAGAAATATTGAAGTGTTGTACTCAGCAAAATATTTTAGAATGAAAGATTACCAGCAAGGATCCAGGGTGTTGAAGAAATTGTCTCAAACTTTGCTCTCTTTTAACTTTCACAGTGTGGGCAACAGTTGAAATTTAAATTAACAATTTGTATGCAATTCTACTACTACTTCTATTCTGAAATAAATACTTAAAGGTAGTACCGAAATGCAAAATAAATAATTAAAAAAAATTGTAATTTATTACAGGAGACTCAGCGAATTGAGAAAATTGAAGAACATATTTGATGTTTGATTGTAGCCTACCAAATATGTTCTTCAATTTTCTCAATTCGCTGAGTCTGCTGTAATTAATTGTAATCATTTTTTTTTGTATCATTTATTTTGCATCACGGAACTACCTTTAAGTATTTATTTTAGAATAGAAGTAGTAGTAGAATTGCATAAAACTTGTTAATTTAAATTTCAACTGTTGCCCACACTGTGTCTCCTGGCCTGATGATGGCAATTACATTGCCGAAACCGGTCGTTTTAAAAAGAACAATGAAAAATTAACGAAAGTTAAAAGAGAGCAAAGTTCGGAACAATTTCTTCAACACCCTGGATCATTCCTGGTAACTTTTCACTATAAAGAAATGTTCGTATTGTGACGTCCTTCCGAGTTTTATGCCGGACGGTACTAATACTTTACTCTTTTTTAATGTTTCCTCGGTTGCTCGTGCTCAGGCGCCTTCTGCGTTGACGGTGCAGAGGCTGCTGCAATGGAAGAGGGCCAGGAATTTTAAGGGCACACAAATAAATGATAAAATATATATTTCGATAATAAATTAATATTTATTGTGCAAATAAAAGACGAAAAGTAATATATTTCAGGAATCAACAATTCAAATTATGTAAAAAAGGTAATAACGCATACCAGAAAATCTAAAAGCATTTCGTGGAATTTTTTGGAAGGGATTGATATGAAAATATATATGAAAAAATATTTGAACATTCATTTATTACTCCTTTGATGATTTCCACGATATGTTATTAAAATATTTTTAGAATATTTATGCCGAAAATTATATCACATCTGTTTGCTTTTATTGAGAGAATTATTTGTGTAGATAACTGAAAATATCATAGCAAATAAACTCATAATATTATTGCGATGCGAAATTCGCGGAAAGAAATTTGTCAAGCACTATAAATTTATTAATTATGATAAAAAACTGTTACGGATGTCATTACACTTCCAGCTCATGAAATGCCATTGTAGTTGATACTGTGTTCCTTCTATCAATGATTGTATAATTTTTTGTTTTAGAACGCTCCGTTAAAAAAATGCCGATCTATGTCGGAGGGAACATCACTTGCTCCCCAATTAACAGATACTGGTGATATCACTGTTTTCCCGAATCTTCAAGATAATGTTTTAGAATCTCTGGGATTACATGCTGATCAATCCAGGTAAAATTCTAAACTTTTCTCGTACAATATACAGGTTGTTCATTTTAAGCTGTACATTATATCTATGACTCTCAAAATATGAGTCCCAACTTTTTTAAGTCAAATGGCAAAACCTCCCAAGTTTCACAAAGTATTATATTTGCATTTTAGCGACTAGAATTTTGATATTTACTAATAAATAAAGTATAGATTTTCTTAAAAAACATTATGTGGACTGTTGAAGCTAATTTTTCCAATAATGGCATGTTTAATGTAAAGCAAAATCATTACTGGAGTTTTGAAAATCCAATATTGGTTCATGAAACAAATTCTCAACGAAAATTTAGTCTTTTTATTTGTTTGGTGGTATTTTAAATAATAGAGTTTTTTTATATGTATGAAGGTACATTAACAGTTTTCAAGACAGGTTTTGGAAAATATTTTAGATAATTTACCATTAAATCTTGTATCATGAAGATGAAGCACCTGCACATAATTGTCGACATGTTTAAGTGACAAATGGATAGGTACAAATGGCACAAAATATTCTCCCAGAAGCGTCAATCAGACAAGGAAACTTGTTTGAAGAGAGAAAGACAGTTTATCAAACAGATTTAAATGTCAAATCGACAACTCTTGCGAATTTTCGTTGATTTTCGTCACAAAATACTTTGTTTCATAATATTCGCAACATTGTTTGCATTACATGTACATTAGGTGCAATTAATTTTCAATAAATGCCTTCGTTTATTTCACGATGAGTTGATAAATAGATGTTCTTTTCATTATAATATTAGTCATTCTTATGTTGAAAAGATAATGTAGCTTCTAAAAATTGTTTTATTTTTATTATGATGAATTTTAAAAATATAGAGAATTTAGAGAATGAGAATTTGAAGAACCTAGAGAATTTAGAGAATTTATAGAATAAAGAGGATGCAAAGAATAAACAAAATATAGAGAATTTAGAGAATATAGAGAATAAAGAGAATTCAGAGAATTTATAGAATAAAGAGAATATAGAGAATTTAGAGAATAAAGAGAGCTTAGAGAATAAAGAGAATTTATGAGTATTCATAGCTCAATGTAAATATTCCGGCTTTGTAATCTGGAGGTCGTGGGGTTGAATCCCATCGACGGACGAAAAGCCAGTAGGATTTTCACTGAGTTATAATATACTCTGTGGCATACTCTCCACAAAAGCAAAAAGAACCCATAGTTTGACGACTGGTAACCACACTCTACGGCTCAGGAAATATCATTAATTCTACCAAGTGTCCGTCACACCCGTACCCGGAAGAAGGGGTGATTGATATCATTTTTTTGAGAGAATATAAAGAATTTAGAGAAAAAAGAGAATTAAAAGAATAAAGAGACTATAGAGAACTTACAGAACAAAGAGAATTTAGAGAATTAAGAAAATATAGAAAATCTAGAGAATAAGGAGAATTCATAAAAAATAGACTTTTTTGGTTTTAATTCTGTATATTTATTTTTATTTTTGATGTTTCGACTCTCTAACCGAAAGTCTACTTCAGAAAAAATGATACAAAAATAAACAAGGCAAGAAGGTATCTAGATAATTAAAAATAATAATAATAATTAATAATTTTTAATTATCTAGCTACCTTTTTGCCTTGTTTATTTTTGTATCATTTTTTCTGAAGAAGACTTTCAATTAGAGAGACGAAACGTCAAAAATTAAAGTAAATATACAGAATTACAACCAAAAAAGTCTATTTATTATGATATAATTCTGAAAGTATGTATAGATCATTAGAATTCATAAAATATAGAGAAACTACAGCATATAGAGAAGTTAGAGAGTAAAAAAGATTTAGAGTAAAGGAGAATTTAGAGAATAAAGATAATTTGGGAGATTCAAAGAATATAGAAAATAACTACAATATAGAGAACTTACAGAATAAAGAGAATTTAGAGAATTGAGAAGATATAGAGAATCTAGGGAATAGGTAAAGATAATTCAGAAAATATAGAGAAACTACAGAATATAGAGAAGTTGGAGAATAAAAAAGATTTAAAATAAAGAGAATTTAGAGAATAAAGGTAATTTAGAGAACTGAGAAAATATAGAGAATCTAGAGAATAGGTAAGGATAGTTCAGAAAATATAGAGAAACTACAGAATATAGAGAAGTTAGAGAATAAAAAAGATTAAGAGTAAAGAGATCTTAGAGAATAAAGATAATTTGGGAAATTAATAGAATATAGAGAATAAAGAGAATTAAAAGAATAAAGAGAACATAGAGAACTTACAGAATAAAGAGAGTTTAGGGAATTAATAGAATATAGAGAATCTAGAGAATAGATAAAGATAATTCAGAAAATATAGAGAAACTACAGAATATAGAGAAGTTGGAGAATAAAAAAGATTTAGAGTAAAGAGAATTTAGAGAATAAAGATAATTTGGGAAATTTATAAAATATAGAGAATAAAGAGAACATAGAGAACTTACAGAATAAAGAGAATATAAAGAATCAATAAAAAATAGAGAATAGGTAAAGATAAATCAGAAAATATAGAGAAACTTCAGAATATAGAGAAGTTGGAGAAGTTGGAGTAAAGAGAATATAGAGAATAAAGATAATTTGGGAAATATAGAGAATCTATAGAATAAAGAGAATATAGAGAATTTAGAGAATAGTAAAGCTCTTTTTAAAGAAAGCTAATTTTAGTGGACTGAATTTTTTTTTGATTTTTTCAAATTAAAAACTAAAATATCAAAATGGAGCGAATCCTCTTTCGATATTTAGGATACAAGAGAAAGACTTTGGTTATGGCAAAATAATAATTTATTACCTTGACAACCCTAAGGTCAGTACCAAATTCCGAAGACGATAGTTCAAAACACAAGAATTTTCCCAATATAATTAGTTTCTTTCCAAACGACAACTAGTTCATCATAAATTTTTCCAAGTTGATACCAAATTATCTCTTGATTGCAATATATCTATCTTTTATGATATAGTTTTCGACTAATTAAATCCAACTTGATTCAGTTGAGTACTATTCGCTTTCACATGTGAAAAGGAATATAGAACAGCATTTCCAATAATGTGTTGCCGATTATGAACTGCACTGTTTACATTCCCTTGTTTCCCAAATAACCTCTGTTAGTTAGTTTTTTCCCCGGTGAAGCGGATCGAAAATATTCAAATTCCCAGCGCCCTTTTCAAATTAGCAAGAGCAATAAATTTCTCTTTCACCGGCCTCAACAGAGAATAAAGAAAATTCATAGAATATAGAGAACTTGATAAATATAGAGAATACAGAAAATAAAGAGAATATAGAGAATAAAGAGAATATAGAGAATTTAGAGAATAAAGTGAGTATAGAGAATTTAGGGAAAAAACAGAATTTGGGGAATATAGAAAATGTGGAGAATAAAGAGAATATAGAGAATTTAGAAAATATAGGAAATATAGAGAATATAGAGAATATATAGAGAATTATTTATGTTAATATATAATAATAAATTATCTTTATTCCCCAAATTCTCCATATTCTCTAAATTCTCTTTATTCTCTAAATTTTCTATATTCTGTAGATCTTCTATATTCTCTAAATTATTATTTTATTCTCTATATCCTTTGAATTCTCTTTATTCTTTTTGAATTTTTAGTCTATTAAAATAGTCTCTTGATATAGAAATTGTTTGCTAATTTAGCCAGCTTTGTATATATTATAGTTCTCGAGATAGCAATAGTGTAAATCTCAAATGAACACCTGTATACACTCAGGTGCGAAAAATAAAAATAGACCACTTGTAATGTGTCTTATTTTTTGAGCATATTATTGTTTCAGTAATCTTTAGAACTAAACTTTTGGTGTCGAATTATGAAATGGTCTACTGGGGTGTAAAAAATAGGAGCATTTTTTTTTGTTTTATTAGATGGAGTATGCACCTATTTTTACACCTAAATAATTCATTCCATTATTTGACACCAAAAATTTAGATCTAAAGATTACAGAAACAATAATATGCTTAGAAAACTAGAAATATTCCAGATGGCCTATTTTTTTATACCTAAGTATATAAAAAGTGCTATTCAAAAAATCAGGCAAAGGCGTTAAGAAAATTTTTACTTCGTGAATATTTCGTAAATCAATACTTTGAAAATAAATATTTCGCGTCATCATTATGGCCTATTGTACTAGGTATGGATACTTGCAGGGACCGTGGCAGCGAACGTCTAACCGAGGAGGAAATCGAAGAAAAGTTCCATACTCTAGCTCTGATATTTTCCATCGATTCGAAGTCTTTAGCACAGCGTCGAGAGTTGCAGAAACGACAACGAGATCAAGCACAGGAAAATTTTGCAGTCGAGGTGGCCAGGCTCGAACAAGGCATTCACAGATTAGCACCTCTTTGTGTAGATCGAGAAGTGAAAGAATTGGTGACTGCGCTGCTCACCAGGCTCCACATTATTGTGAAGGTAAATGAAGAAAGAATTCAAAAACATTCAATTAAATAAAAATTTGATTTTTAGGCTGCCCAACGGATCTCAATAAGCACCCAAGTATATGGCGGTGTTCAACAGGAATTTCGTATAACAGCAGCCGTAAATCTGATGCTAGTACACTTACGGAATATTCAACAACAGAGAGATACAGTCAAACGACAATTACAATGCACCAAGTAAGCATCAAATCAATAAAAAAATAATTTTATAAGTCAACTTTCTTGTATTGTAGGAAAATGTTACAAGAGAGCACTACCACATCTTCAGAGCCCAACTCGAATGTGGTAGCCCGTCGGGTGAGCACCACCGCGAATGGGCGGGTGGTGACGCGACGTCGCGCCAGCATTGCGACCATTCCACGGCCATTAGACTCACCCAGTGCGTCGGGGCCAGCGGGAATTGCAGCAGTCACAAAACGAGCCGTACGCCGTATTTCTGCCGACGCTTACAGCGAGTACTCCGCCAAGCCCTGGGACTCCAGGCATCGCCCCGATTGGATGCCGGTGGCGAACCCCGCAGCAGGAAGGTTGTCACGACCCAGCCGCATAGAGTAAGAAATTCAATATATTTTTTCACACCATAAATTATTTTTCCATATAACCGTCCTCAATTACCAAACATTTGCCCAACTGATGCTCCAATCGTCAAGATGTATTCTTGTTTTTGAAGGCCCTCATCGTTCCCCTTCAAGCACAATTTTAATTTTGAAAATGAAAAATTATCAGATTGGCGTGGATCTTGGCTTCTTCAAGCGGCTTCTCTTGTCTGGTTGTTTATTAAAATTTCAGATTCAATGTAGTCTGATGGCAAAACCTGCCGGAAAGACACAATTTTTTTTTTTTTGTTTTTGGATAGTCCGTAGCTCTTTATCATGTTCTGTTAATTCCTTTTTGGTGTTATTATTCGTGGTGCTGTACTCATTTTCATTTAAGGAATTTCTGTTTGTCTGGTTTGTTCTATCGATGACTTCCTATATATCGAAATATCGACTTTTATCGATATATCGATAAATATCAATATTTATAGATAAATATCAATAATTAATAATAAATATTGTAACAAAATTCAAAGAGTGACCCACCAAAATAGATCTATTCTGAATTTACCGCAAAATCTATCTTTAAAACGGCCTAGCTCAGTGTTATCAACAGTGGCGTGCAGTCCATATGTGCAGGGTGTGCACTGCACACCCTATGAAAATATTAGAAATTACGTAAATAAAATTAATATAATGGTTCATTGAATACTTCATTTAATTTCACAAATTTTCATTATAAAATCAGAGAAAGAGCGTATTTTATCTATTTATGTAACCAGAAATACGAGCGCGCCTCGCGGGCCACTCTGCTATATATTTGAAACGAATGTCGACGCTTGAGGTGCAGATTTCTCGCCTGCACGGCGAGCAAGGTCTGTTTAGCATAGTCAGTATAGGGAAAGTGAAGGAATAGAGTCTGACAGAGAAAAAGCATACCGAAATTAGCGATCTCCTATCGCTCGTTCTCTCTCGCTGGGTGCAGGCAGACTTTCTGCACCTGGAGCTGAATATTCAACGTTTAGCTGAGTTCTCTTTCAAACGCCTTTTATTAGTTTGTTTTAAAATAGTTCAAATATTGTTATTCGTTATTTAAGACAACAATATTAGGTAAACACTTATTTTATTCGTTTCTTAAATTATTTATTTTTGTGAAATTATCATTTGTAGAATGACAACTGAAAATAGATCTATAATTTGTGATCTACTGGAAAATCCTTTTTCACGTCGTGATGTCGGAACAAAAAATGAAATCATGAAAACAATACCAACGCCAGACATAAAATTCACTCAAAATATAAAAATTAAAGGCCAGCAGTCCGTGCGACATTTCCAAATTAAAATATATGAAAAATTTAAATGGATTACTGGTTGTTGCGAGCAAAATAAGCTGTATTGTTGACCATGTATATATCCCCGTCCTCACCACCGACTGTGCACACCTATCACAGAAAGTCACCGCACGCCACTGGTTATCAAAAACAAATTACAATCTCAAGGCCGGATGGGTAATAGTGAGGTTAGCTATCAACAAAATTAAACTTTACCAAAATAATATATAGGGCGCTGTGTAAACTAGCTTTAAATGAAACAAAGAAATATAGGCCGTCACGCAATTGTTAATTTTTCTTGACTGAGTCTAAATCTGAACGAATATGTTCATAAATCTACCCAACGAAAGTCCAAAAAAAATTAAAATGAGGCCTGAGATCGATCGTCCTGGTTCACAACAGGACGTTGAGTACAAAAAAAAGGATGACAACGAATGCCCACCGCGGAATTATACAATAAATTAAACTGAAAACGTGGTGAAGCCACGATGTGCCTGAATACCACCAACAAATGTCTAAGTAGTAGATAAATAAAAACTGAACCACTTAGTTGCCAATGTCGCTGGAGGTTCTGATTGCCTCTTCTGCCTGGCGTATGGATCTTGACCTTCAAATCTAATTGGGCTGGATTACAGGTGGCCAGGAGATCCAGTGTGGAAGTCAGTTACTTCCATAGTCTTGTGTGACGTAAGGAACGGCCACACACAATTTAAACTAATTCCCAACACGTGGACTACTTCGTCGAATAACAAAAATAGTCAAATTGTTGCAAAATATTCGGCCGAATCAAAAGCTTATTCCAAAAGAAGAATACCCAAGCTTGCACACTAAAAAAATTTTGGAATAAACTACAAAATTATAATGGTAAATAGAGAAAAAAAATATACGCCGTCCTAAATGAGTACTTGAGGCTGACTGTCGACTCAAATTGATCCAAGTTCGGCCAGTTTTACCTCATTGAAAAAAAACCGTTTCCGTATGGCTAGTTTCATTGCAGTCTCATTAATTTAGAAAATCGTATAAATTAATTGTGTGACAGCTGTCATTGTTAAAGTGACAGATGGTGGTTATATGAAATTACTACTCTATTTTACAATGCCTATAAGTTTTATGTCCAGTTGCTTTAGTTTTTTGTTGATTCAAAACTTGGCATAATCTGATTAAATTGTAAAAAAACAATTGACAATCTAAAAAATTATTCATTTTGATTTCTACCAAGCTCATCTCCACGAGAATTTTAAATTGATACCAAACTGGGCATTATTTGAACAACTTGCAAAAAAAAAAAAAATTGACAATCATTTAGATACAACATTTGACATTTTTACTAGAATTATTTCCGCAGAAGCTCTAATTTGATACGAAAATACCTATTTTGGAAAAACAATTGACGAATGTTTGTATGTGATGTGCAAATATGAGTAATGATGATTCTATTTTCACGTTATGATTCTAATTCTCATTATTTTTTTGCTTCAGATGAATAAAACGAATTTTATGATAATTCAAATTTGAATAATAACAAATGAAACGTTAATAATGTTGAAAAATGTTTCAGGTAAATTATTTAAGAATCAATTTTAGTTATTTAATATTTTATGATTTATACTACCGCCGTTTATAAAATGAACGCAAAAAACTAAAAAGTTCTGTCAATAAAGTTTTGGTACCACTGGTTGAAAGAAGCTCATTTACGAACTACATAAAGCCTAGCTTTTGTTTAAAAAACGCGTTCTCAAGTTATCGGACTATCAGACAGACATATCGACTATTTTTCAAATTATGTTTTTTGGGTTCAGTAGGGTCTAAAACGTGAAGATCCTCTATTATATAGGTCGGGGAAGTAATAAACAATAAAACACGCTTCAATTTAACATAAAAATATACTAACCTTAAAGAAAAAAACGCAAAACTAATTACTAGAAATAAGAATTGAAAACTATTGAATTGAATACCAAAAATATCCATGAAAAATAAAAGTAAGTAATGAACTATAATCAAATTATACATCAATACATCAATTCTTTCCCTCAATTATCCAGATGCCAAAAATAAACCACAGCGTACAATAAACTCGCAAATTTGAATGAACAATTTGGCGTGACGATTTTCGATTCATTTTTGCGTAAAATAAATATCGATTTATATCGATATACTGATAATTATTGATTTGGGGATTTGGGAAAAACTGTGACTCTTCCATAACCTGCAATGACAAACACAAATTTGCAAATAAGCCACTTCATTTGTTTCATTGTTATATTAATTATACTAAAAGTATTCGTAACTTGACGACTGGTAACCGCACGTTACGGTCAATCAATGCCAAATAAGAGTCGGCCATACCCGTATTTTTTTTGTGTATTATAGAGCGTATCGTATTTTTTTAGACTTCTCTATAAGTACTTATAATGTTACTTAAACTTATTCTTTTGTTTTTTGTAGATTAGGTTTAGATTTAACGAAAATTCATGAAGGTTCAGTGGATGCAGATTCTACAGCGAACATCAATGATGGGAGCGATTCTGAAATGAATTCATTTGGAACGCCAACTGGGCTTTTTCCTGTTTCCAATTTTTTTACGGATCATCAAAAAGCCGTTCGGAATCCGGAAACCTTCAGGTATGATACGTACAATTTTTAAAAAGCACAAAATAAAATAATATATGTAAGCTCTTTATAACGTTATTCTTTTTAACTCCCTATAACGTAGAAGTGAGCACAATAAGGTTGGTTTACCTTGAAACACACACATTGAAAAACTATAGCCCAATAGTCATTCTCTATTACAAAGAAATGTGTTTTCATTTAGACACAGTTAATATTTAGTATCGGTATCATTCAGGTTACAAAAGATGTCGACTAAACCTTTGAGGTCCCGAAACTTCTGAGGTCGTAAACAGCCGTGTTGCTTTTGTTATTGTTAATTGCCTCGAACTAAACACTCTAGGTACCTATCGTATTATCAGTTGTAAACCAACTTTGAAAAACGTCAGCCAAAGTTAACAGAATATATATATTTTATCAAATACATATTAAAATTTCACTCCATATAACGATAACTCTCTATAACGATAAAAAAATATATTTATATATAATATATAAAAAGAAGAAAATAATTTTTTTCTTCTTTTTAGTGCATTTTAATATAGTATTTGAAAAGTTTTTTAATATTTCAGCAAAATAGTGTGACCATATTAATTTATGATTAATTTTGTTTTAGAGACCATACCGTGTATGTATTAGCAGCTATAATAAAATTTATAACCTACTGTTGGAACCGTTGGATGAGAAATGGAACAACACATCAAATGATATTATTTGTGATTGCTATTATTGGTTTAAGCACAATATTCATGTTAAATATTGCGATGTGGTCCCGATTTTTTAGACAAGGAATACTTTATAATGGTATTCCATGGAAATGGGTTACTTGGGACGAACTTTGGGACATAATTTTTGAAGTTCGGAATACGGGTCCCCATCCTATTTAGTTGATTTATTTTTAAATATTTATGACACGTTTTAAAATATTTTTATCTGATTTGAAAGATCTGTGTGATAAATATATTTTTATGTTTTTAGTTGAATTTTAAAAGATTTTTATTGAATATTTAATGAAATTATAATATTTATTATTTATAATAGTGTCAAGAAAATGAGTCAACGAAGGCCATGGACAGAACAACTTCAATGAGTTGGAATATACGTTCTTCTGTCCACGGCCTACTTCAACTTCCATTTGGAACACTGCAAGATATTTATTTCTCACGAAAATTTTGAGAGTTATTTCAGTGTTAGAAAGTACTATCAAAGTACCAAAGATTATAATTTTTAATGCGCTTATTAAAATAGATGATATATTTTTTTTTAGAATAAAAATGGTCATTTTCTGTTGAATCTCCATGCTTTATAATTAAATGTAATTAAGTAAAAAAATTAATAATAGTATTAATAGTTGTAAAACGTGCACATGAAAAAATTTTAATTGAAATAAATATTGTTATTTAGATAAAATTTTAAGCATAATGTATATAATTTATACGGGAATAAAAATCCGACAATTTTTATCTACTGTAAAACCAAGAAAAGGTGGTGCTGCTGTGAACTTGAAAATTTTGGCGGGATAAATAATTTTTTTGCAGAAAATAAATAAATAGTAATTATTACGAAGATGAACTTCAAAATTGATAAATGGTCAACAAAATTCAAACTTTCTTTTTGTCACTCGAAATAAAAAACAATAATATATCAATGAAAAATAATTGATAGATCAGGTTTTTTGCGTCATTAAAACTTATATTTCATGAAAAGTACAAAAATCACCTACAGTTGGACAATTATTATTTATTCTACAATAAATAGTTATTTTTGTGTGAGTTTGGCTTCTGGTAGGTCTCTTTTAAGTCTCTAGCAGTAATCAGTTTCCTCATTAAAGAAATGTTCTGATGAAATCAAAGCGTTCCATCATTCGCAGCACCCAAGCTTTCGGAAAATCCAAATGAGAGTCCAGCATAATTATGCATTTTCAAGGACAGGTTACATCCCAAGGCTTTGTATGAAATTTTAAGTTTATTAATTAAATCTTTGTAGTCTTACGCTTTGTGATTTCCTTAAAAATTCTGGACAATATTAACAAGTCATTTCTAGGCAAATTATCCAAGATCATTCAATTTATATTCAAAGTTCTTATCCTTTATTAGTTCTCGAATTTGAGGACCAATAAATGTTCCCTATTTAATTTTTGCGTCGCTGAGTTTAGTGAATTTCTCTTTCAAATATGAAAAATAGGTCTTCAGGGTTCAAGTTGATTCACCAGTGAATACAACAATATTTTTCATGAATAAGATTGAATTTGTACACGTATAGGCTCTTTGCGCAAACGTTGAAGAGCGACACTAGCGCTCGGAGTGTTCAATTTTGAAAGTAGCTGCAGGAAAAAATTTGAATTGTCATTACGTGGAATAAGTGAATAAAAGCTAAAAAGTTTATATTGAAGCTTGAAATAAGTTTAAAAACACAGAAGTGAATGATGACTAATGGAGTTATAATAGGAACAGGATTCCAATTCATATAACCTGGTTGTATCCGGAGTACAATATTAGAAAGAAGAAAATTAGTTTAAGAACTAAGCATGTGTTTAATGTTGAAGAAAAACTGTTTTTGGATAAGAGTTTGATTTCCGCGCTTGTTGTAGAGCAAATGTCGATTAATTCTTGTCCGTTCAAAGTTTTTATCGAAGTAAGATATGTTATTTTGAATTAATTATAGGCTGCTATATGTCTGTCAAACGACTCAAAACATGTCACATGAAAGTATATTTTTTCACATTGCCTTAGGTTGATGAAACGCGAGATATTTTGCATGAATTTCCAAAAACTTATCCGATACATAAAAATAATACATACAAAATTGCTATAGCTTACAATGGTTTAACCTAACTTCTTACATAAATTTTCTAGTTTCATCAAGTAATTTCTACATTTAATACATATTCTATAATTATTATTGACTTCTTTTTACTTTTTTTACTCGTTTAATAGCCTGAGTTCATTTTTTCCCATTGCTATTTCATGTTCTCTGGATGGAAATTTGTAGAAATATTCATGTTTTTTTGTATTTCCGTAACTGTTTTACAGTTTGAAACGCAACAATTTGTATAACCAACACGTAATATTTCAATTTATTGTTAAACTGGCTTATAAATTGCTCTATAATTTAAATTTGATACATACATTCTGAAATCATGTACAATGATAACGTTTTGTTTTCCTGCTAGTACTGTCAAAATTAACCACTACTGGCGCTGCAATCTATTCGCAAAGAGCCTATAAAAAGCTCTCGCATTTCATCAAGACGTCAAGTAAATTATAAAACAACTTTTTAATTAAAATGAAGCAATATTTTATATAATTTTCGTTTCTTCTACTTATTATTTATTACATACTTTCTTATTTCAATGAAAGTTTCTCAAATTTTTATATTAGTAGAATAGCCCATTCTGGAAAAATTAAACTGTGCGCGCTTGCTCTATACTCCATTTTTTTAAAGAATTCTGTAACTAGAAGACTGAGTCACACTGTGAAAACTTTCGATCTAGTTATTTGACAACTGTCATTTAGTGACGTTTACAAGTCCCGATTTTATAAGTATTTATTATAAGTTTTAGAAATAATACAAGCAATATGTCAATTATAACAGGTAATAATAATGTGAGCGTAAATTTTAACAAAATTTTCATCAACATAGGTACTCGTTTAGATATAATTATTTAATTTTGACAGTCACTTAGTACAATCCACAATTAGAAGTTGTATTACAAGCACATTCAGAGTGAACAACTAAATATCATCTGTGTAAACTTGCCCGCGATTTAAATCAATCAGAGATCTAAGTCAAATAGGCCCTATCCATATGCACAGTCTGTTAGTGAAATGAATTATTTCTCTCTTTATTTTATTACTAGCTGACCCGGCGTACTTCGTAACGCCACAGAATTGATAAATTCTGACTGCAAGCTACTTGAGCCTACCTTTTATATCAGGACCTTTTAATTCGGAAATGATAATGACATGTCAAACTGTGAAAAGATCTTTTGTAGGAAATCAATCGAAATAAGAGATTTTTGTATTTGGCCGAGACTTTGCAGTTCAACTGAATGTCTTTTGAGTTTATATTACTTTCTTTTTTGTTAATTTATTAAAGATTATACATTAAATATATGAATCTCACATGATATGCTTATTCAAGTGATTATATAGAAGTAATTATTATATTGGACATAAATTGCCTATTTGAATTTGAGCCTAACCAAAATGTAACAATTAAATGAATATGCATGTGATGGGAGTGATCCAAGTTTACCAAACTCGCTTCGTTCATATGGCGGTTTACTGTTAAGCTACGTCACTTCGTTCTCATGGCTGCTTACCTTTAACTGAGTTTGCAACGCTCGCACGGCGTCTTAACGTTGACCGAGCACACTTTGCTCGCACGGCCTCTCACCGTTGACCAATCTCGTTCCGCTCGCACGACGTTCTATAGTTGACCGAGATCACTTCGCTCGCACAGTAGCTTATAGTCGACCGAGCTTGTTTCACTCGCACGGCAGCTTGCCGTTAACTGAGCTCTTTTCGCTCGCACAGCAGCTTGGCATTGACCGAGCTCGCTTCACTCACACGGCAGTTTACAGTTATCCGAGTTCGTTTTGCTCGCACATCGGTCTACTGTTGACCGAGCTCGATTTGCTCGAACGGTGGTTCACCGTTGATCGAGCTTGTTTCGCTAGCACCGCAGCTTACCGTTATCCGAGTCCGCATCTCTAGTACGGCGTTTTAATGTTGGCAGAGCTCGCTTTGTTTGCATAGCGACTTATTTTTGACAGAGCTCGTTTCGCTCGCAGGTCGAAAAAAGCAGCCGATAGGACCTGAAATCTCCAAATTCATTTTCAGGTCCCATCGGCTACTTTTGTTTGTTTCACCCTGGGGCAAATCTTATAAGCTGAATACGATAAATAAGTTCTCATGATATCATCAAAAAATCTGTTTTATACAAAATGTATGAGAGAATGATATTTCTCCTTCCGTTTTTTTAATACTTATTCTGCTATTCTAGACGAAGACAAATTCAAAAAATCAAAGCTCATGAAAATCGGTCAATCCGTTCTTGATTTATAAATGGTGTGAGTCTGTGAGTAACCCGACTTTGTCTTATGTAATACTGATATCAATCTAATTTTTGATATAAACTTTGATGAAGTAATAATAATAGTTAATTATTTGTGTATTGAGTCATTATTAATATACATTCTTTCCACCAAAGCAGAAAAATTCATTCAAAAAAAAACTCATTTATATATAGATTTTTTTGTGCCACGAACCATCTCGTACGTCCCCAGAACACTCTTCCAAAGTTTCACCACAATCTGAGCAATGGTTTCGGAATGCATAAGGTACAAACATACAAACATTGATTTTTATTTATATAGATAAATTGAAAAAAATCTGCTGTAGCCTTCATTGTATTTCTCCGGCCATGAATTTTATGGCCAATTTAATTACTGTTTCGTAAATTTAGAATGTCGTATCAATTAATTGCATATTTCGATGTGACAGCTGTCATTGTCAAAGTGACAGATGGCGGTTATATGAAATTACCATTTTATTTGATAATATCAGTAAGTTTTATGTTTAAACTTGGCATAGGCCTTGTTGTACAATCTAAGCTTATCTACAGTTTTGAAAAAACAAATTTATTTGCTATACTTACAATTGCTGAAATAATTATACCCATAGAAAATAAACTTAGTTCAACTAAACTGAAGCAAAGCTTAAATTGTACAATTGGGCCTAAGTTGTAAAAAACAATTAACAATCGAAAAAATTGTTTATTCTAGATTTCTTCTAACCTTGTCTTCCCGAGAGCTTTAAGTTGATACCAAACTAGATATCATTCGAATAATTTGTAAAAAAAAAGTTGACAATTGTTTAAATATCATTTTTGACATTTTTACTGGATTACTTATTTGAAAAAATAAAAAAACAATTGATAGACGTTTGCATGTGATGTCCAAATATTAGTAATAATCATTCAAATCTAATGATTCAGAAGAATATAACGGATTTTATAATAATTCAAATTTTAATAATAACAAATCAAACGCCAAAAATTTTGAACAATATTTCAAGTAAATATTCCAAATTATTCAAGGATTATTTTACGTTTAATGATAGATTCTTACCGTTTATAAAATAAATGCAAGAAACTAAAAAGTTCTATTAATAAAATTATTGTTCCACTGGTTGAGAAGAGCATTCACGAAATTAAAACTATTTTTGATAAAAACCTTAAATTTGAAATTTCAGTTAAAAATTTGCTCTTAAGTTATCGTGCTTCCAGACAGATCGGCTTTTTTCAAATTGTTTTCTGGGTTCAGTAGGGTCTAGAAATGATTCCCAAAATCAGAAGACTCGACGAAAGTACGTTGGCGGGGAAGAAAATTGGTGGTTTACAAGTTGTAAGTGGGGATCCACAAAAAGGGATTTGGGATTCACCGAAACCAGAAAAATTCTCAAAATGGTCTACAAGAAAAAAAAGTTCTGGAGCCTCCGGCTCTAAATCATAAAAATTCATCAAAATCTGTAACTGTTAAAAAATCACGATCACAATACTAGGTTAAGGAAGTAAAAATGAATTGTTGGTAAATATGACGAGCTCCATTATTGTTAATATATAAATAATAGGTAAGATAATTCCACTTTTTGATTATTTTTGTGTGTCATTGATTGATAATGTTAAAAAAATTAATACTATGAACAGATGTAATTATTAAACTTATTTCTTTGTACTTTCAACAAACATTCTAATGGCACTGATAAGAAATTTGATGTTGTTTCTTGCGGACAGATTTATTGCAACCGTCAGGTGATATTTATTTTAGAATTATGAGAGTTATTCAAGGTAATGATTGAGTGTTGGTTTTTATTGTGTGTCAGTTGTTCAATTATAAAAAAGCTGTTTAATATTGTAATTAAAGTTTTCCGTCAAATAGAACTTGCCGCAAGATATTACAAAACAGGTAACGTATGTCTTAACTTTAAATAGTAAGTATAGTTAGCCTATTGTTTTTTACTTCTATCATCCTTGGTTCGTAGATTTATTTGCTATTTAAATACCATTTAACATTCTATTTATATTTCATTCAATAATTAATATGATTTTAATATCGTTTTTGCTAAGCAAAAACGATACAATGTTGTCGCCATCTATGATTTAAGAACCCAACTATGGCTATTTAATTTAGGTTCGAACCTCAATTTGGACTTTAATTCAACTTTTCGCACTTTGTACGTTACTGTGTTTGCAAATAAGTCATGCTTGTGCGAAGTCGTCAATGTAATTTAGAATGACGTGCGCATCTCAATAATCAACCTCTTGTACCTCAAAATTACACATCTTGCTTTATTTTTAGAAGTTAGGGTGCGCAACTGATGTGCGCTGCACCATCAGAACTGTCAATCACAGAAGTCACTGTCATTTCCCTCTCCAATCTGCCAAAAGAAAACAAACACATGTTACTAGTAAACCATTTGCATTTCTTAAGAGTGTTAATTAATTAAATGTAATTACGAAATATAGTCTAAAGGTGGTTAATTAATTAAAACAAATATTGGTGTTTACAGAATCCAAAGCTGCAACAGGATGAGGCTGCTAACATATTACCATAGTAATTAAAGTGCTGTTCTGTGTGAATTGCACGGTAAGTCATTTGTTTCGCAGGTGTTTTGTTCCTTAAAACTAATATACTTTTGTTTTTAGGAAGCTAAGAGTAAGTGAAGTGTATAATATGATAATAAAATACTTTTTATTATTCATACTACTAAGATTTCTGTGATAATGGGAACAGTAACAATTATTAATAATTAGCATAATTCAAATCATGTCATTTAATCGACATCGTGTATCATCAGTTAGTTTTACACGGTCTCAAGCAAGTGATCGGAACATTGCATCTGATGTATATTCAGAGGAGGATGATAACATTCAGATTTCACTAGCACCCCATGTCCAAACATATCTGGCCCAAACCGCCCAAAGACATGGCTGCTTTGGTAGGTGTTTACCAATTCCTTTTGAAAGAGCAGCTGGACAATCGTGGTGCAATCTGCACTTCGATTCGGAAATTCTAGAAGGCCAATATAAAGTTAGTGCATTTCCTCAACTTCGCCTTAGATTCAGGTATGAAATTTTAATTTTAATTTAGCCTTAATTCACAATGGACGTCAGCATGAAATCATAACATCTGATTTACGTAATGAGCGTTACATAATATTTATTTTTACTATAAAAAAGTAGGAAAAAAATATGTCAAAAACAGCTGAACTTTTAGATCAAGTCTGTTGGAATATTAGAACAAATGAATGCGTGAGCAGTGTTGCCAGATGAATAAAACAAACTACCTATAAAAAATTGACTACTGTAATTAAACCATCAAAATCAAACGAAAATATTTTCAAGTACCGAATTCACAGCAAAATAAAATATAAATAGATATTCGCAGAAATAATTAATGTTGTAGAACGTGGTAAACTGATAAACAAATGATATTTAATGAGTGCTCGGGCACTCTTTTAATAATGAGGAATTTCAGGTAAACAGTAATTGTTACCTATTCCCCTATTTGTGACGTTACTATTATGCAACGATGATATTTATACAAAGTTTGCATTTACTTTGTACCACGGTTATTTATAAGAAACTGAAATGAAATAATCACTCTAGAAATGGTATTTAAAGATAATAGTTGATAGTTTTAATTTTTATTATATTCACAAAGTTTCATATTATCTTTTTAGTACCATACTATTCAATAATAGTTTGAGAAAAATTTGGTATTCGGTTTGACCGGAAACTAGCCTCAACTTTCTTATTTTAAAAGGCATACCCGATTTTTTATTTTAAGATTCAATTAAGGACGTTCACTCGGCGAGAGAGTGACAGAAAAATTCGTGCGAGAGAGAGGGAGTGTGCGTAGTTTGATGCGGCAACATAGCTTTACATGCACAGACGTAATCTGTACCTGTGTGAGTTGAGCGACCATAAGACGCGCAGAGCGATTCCGCAACGTTGCAACCTCTCTCTCATGTCTCTTTCTCCCAGCGTAAAACTGTGGTGTTTACATTTTTATTATGGCTGTTTCTTGATAATGAATATGGAAAAGTGGAATATTTTGAATGGTAAATTTTCCTCACATTCTATTCTATATTATATTGTTTTTTCAGAGATATGTGAAGAAAACTTCTTTTGATATTAGTAAAAATGTTCATTTTTACGACGCATATCCTATACCTCCCATGTTAAAGTCGCCAACTTTAACGACAAATTTCTCTAAATTTTGCATGGATAGCGATATTTTGAAAAATACTACTGTATAGAGGGCATTTTCATTCACACAATTTTTCAATTTGAGGAAAATCAGAAGAAAATCGATTTAACCAGTGAACGTCCTTAAGCAGAAAATTTTACAGATTAAATAATAAAAACATTTTGCTGCTGATCAATCAAATCCGGCGTAATCATTTATTTTTTATTTTTATCTGAAATCCGGCACACTTTCAAAACGCTGTACGTTTAAAACGAGTTCAAATTATCATAATATAAAAACAGCATTTTACTCGGATAAAATTAACGCAAATACATTTTAAAATCAAGAACATTGATAATTTGAATTTTTTTTTTAAATTTATTAGTTTATACCGTGGCAAATAACATATTCCATTGTACGCGACTACGTTGTCAGAAAGGCTATCAAAAAATGTCAAAAATGGTTTGCGTTTTATATGAAAACTAGACATCTGACGGAAAAAGATGTTTTGGTAGAAAAAGTGCACAATAAAAAGCGAAATCAAATAAGAATTAAGTTTTTTTGAGCCTGGATCGGTCCAGTAGCTTTTGGGTAAATTGCTAAAAACCGTAATTTTTGATCATTTATTCGAAAATTTATTACTTGCGTTCTATTTAATATTGAGGCCTGAAATTTTGATATAGTGTGAGATCTATTGTTTTAAACATACGTAACAAATTTCAAAAAGATTCACTGTGAACTTTTTGGAAAATGTTTTAAAAAAATAAGAAAAAGCCTTTCCGAAAAACGGCCATAAAAAAGTTGTTAGCCAACATAGACCAATTTTATAGATTGTATTTCCTTTGTCAAGAGTTAATCTACGAAGTATCTAAATGGCGTTTCTTTTGAGCGAGTGTAAGTATAAAAAAAATCGATTGCAAAAATCGCATTTCACCAATACAAGGAATATTGTCCCAAATTTTATTGTAAATAATTTATTAACACAGGTTACAGTTTATAAACTCGTCCGATCACAATATCGCTCAAACTTACTCTTATTGAATGACTACTCTCTCCTAGCTCACGCTCTTCATTTATATCCTATCTAACAATGGGCCAACATTCAAATGTCTAATAGTTGATGCCTGGCAACCACCGAACATCTAGTAATCATAGGCTGTCAATCACGTCCGACAATTGGACATCGATTTGATCAATACTAACTAGGATTACAGTTACAATAAATTATTGGCTAAATAGCGAATTCAAATAAATAATAATGATGAACTAAATTACTTGAAATATTTCACATTTGTGACAATATTTTCCGTGATTTTTTTGTATAAAGCAATGTATTACTTATATTTAATATACAATTGTAAGTCAAATCAGTGTGAATAAAGCAAAAAATGATGTAAAAATATAAACTAAATTGCCACGCGTCATTCACTTGTATTGGCCGCTTAGGTTAGGGGAACAACAGCCAGCAGCAATAGTAGAGACCGCTTGGGTGAAGGCGAGAGAGAGAAGAGAGATGGAGAGCAGCAGCAGCAATCAAGGCTGTTTGGTGAGGGAAGAGTCGGTGTTGTTCAAAAATCACACTTTTGCGCACCGACCAGATAGGTCAATGTACAATAACACAATAACGATTCATATTTTTAAAATCGTCGAAGTGCGGTTTTTTTACAATCAATTTTTTTCGTACTTACAATTGCTCAAAAGAAACCCCATTTGAGTACATTGTAAACTCTTGACAAAGGGAAAGCTTCTTGTAAAATTGCTCTACGTTGGCTTCTTTTTTATGGCTGTTTTTCGGAAAGATCTTTTTTTGTTTTTTTTTAATATTTTTCAAAAGAAGATCCTTGGTCAAAGGCTCGAAACGTCAAAGTTTCAAATACAGAATTTAAAATCAAAAGTCGTTTTTATTCAATAAAATTCTGAAAAATGTATAGATTATTTTTCGAAAAGTTCGCAGTCAATCTTCTGGAAATGTTAGAAGCTACATTCTGCCAAAATTTCAAGTCTTAATAACAAATACAACGCAAGTTATGAATTTTCAAAAAAATTGCCAAGAATGACGGTTTTTGTCAATCAACCCAAAAGCTACTGGACTAATCACGGTTCAAGATAATTCATTTGATTCGTCTTTTTATTGCGCATTTTTTTTAACAGAACTCTTTTTTCCATTGTTGCATAGTTTTTTTTGTAAAACGCAAAAAACAGTTTTTGGCAGTTTTTAACGATTTTTTTGATAGCCTGTCTGAAAACGTAGCTGCGTACAGATGGGATATATTATTTGCCACGTTATGAAATAACAAATAAAAAATAAAGTCATCAATTTTTATCTTGGATATGCTAATTCTATCCGACTATTTTATAAGGGAGACTTGAAGCTATAATATGGTGAATAAATAATTATTTGGTTATTTGGCATTCCGATGATGATAGGCAAGAGAACTCACCGAAATGAAGCATACTGATGGTGAATCCAAATCTGCAATATGGGAACCTCTCATTAGTGATTTTTATATGTATTACGGAAAATCACATTTTTTGCGATTAAAGTGCCATCTACTACGAATGGAAAAAATGTTGCAGGTAAATCCTACGTATGTTTAGGCAAGGAATTCGAATCTTCAATAAAAAGTAGGGGTTCCTATTTAAGATTTCAAGATTGCCCCTCGTTCCAACCATTTGAGGGAGTGGGGGTGGCTAGTTTTAGCACAGACGGATGTCACCTTTCAAAATAATACTTTTCATATTGAACATTTTTTTCGCAGGATGCATATTTTTCGAAATATTCAGTTGTCTCAAGTTAAAGAAGAACACCTGTAGTCTAGTCAACAAGTTAAAAAACGGGTTAATTGTTGCTACTGCGAATTAAAATACGTGCGATTGCTCGTTAAACTCGTTATGAAGTCTAGAAAAATGTGCAAAAGATAGAAAAGGGGTCTACTTTTTTGAAAATTACTAAAAAACTATTGGTGCTAGAGGAATTTTGCAAACATATTCTTAAAGAGGAGAAAATTTACAAGAAAAATATCGACACTGTTTGAATAATATAGTAAAAAAAAAAAATCAAAATTCATAATGTACGATTCTCTACAAAATCAAAAAAAACACATTTTTGTAATTCGTTGTTTTTGTTATTTTATTCTTCGCTTAAAAATATATAAATATATTCTATTTTTGTTCATAACAAATTGCTTATTCAATAAACAAATAGAATATGAATGCAAAAAAAAACTCCATGGATTTTGTGCTGTTGCGTGCGGAATAGGGCTCATTCCGCACGCTTAGAAGTTCGTAGGAGAGCCGCGTGGCGACGCGAAAAAACTTTCATTGTTGTCATAATTTCATTTCTTTTTGATTTCCTTATCATTCCTCTTCAAAAAAAAATATCAATATGAGTCAATTTATCAAAGTTTGATGAATTGGAATGAAATCAATGAAGCAAATTCTTTCTTAAAAAACTGCATATTTTGGTTCTAAATATTTTCGCGAACACCTTTGACTGTGGAAAAAATAACATCCGTCACTCGTGCGAATCGATCATTCCATGCTCATATGAATTCTGCCACTCGACTTCGTCTCGTGATAAAAAATTTCAAGTTCCGGGAGTCAGCATTTTTTCTTGGAAATTTCCTCCTCTTTAAGAATCTGTTTGAAATATTCCTCTAGCACTTATAGTTTCCGAGTAATTTTCAAAAAAGTAGACCCCATTTCTTTGGAATCTTCAATTGTTTATAACTTTTGCACTTGTTTATTAGACTTCATAACGAGTTCAACGAGCTATCGCACGTATTTTAATTCGCAAAAGCAAGATTAACACGTTTTTTAACTTGTTGACTGGACTACTGGTGGTTCAAAGATATGGGAGCAAATTTTAGACACTAAAGTGCTAAAGATAGCTGGTAGGGCACCGTTGGCAACGGGCTGATAACCGGTACTTCACTGGGAGCAACTCGGCTGTTTTCCCTCTTCTCGGTTGCGAAACAATCATAATTTTTTTAAGCTTCTTATGTTATTCTTATGCTCACGTCTATTGTGAATTAGGGTTTACAAATAATATCTAATTGTGGAATGTTTTACAGATATGCCTTGTTGTACGTGTTATTGGTATCTCTGTCCTGGTTTTTTTACTTTCTTTCTTCCGGACTGGAAGGCATGTCAACCGATTGGCTTGTGCTGTGCTCGATTCTAGCAGTACTGGTCGTAATTTTCATCGGGTTTCTTATTTTGACGCACACATATTTTTTCCGATTGCATTTTTTATCCGTGTCACTCTGTGTTGCTCTTTTATTATATACTCTCAGTCTGTGTTTTATTATATTTACTCCGTCTCTTTTTAGTCCACAACTTGAATTTTCCGCCGATATTAGCCCAGTTGGGCATTTTTCTATATGTGTGGAAGTTTTACTCCTAATCTATACTGTGATTCCTCTACCCCTTTATGTTTGTGTCATTTCTGGACTTATATACTCCATTACTTTCGAAGTTTTAACTCTAATGCAGCATGATTTTGTCAATTCTCATATTATCGTTCGTTTCATCTCTCAACTTTGTGTTCATCTAATTGGTTTGCACATTTTAATTATGACGAATGTTCGAATGCGGGGCACTTTCATGAAAGTTGGACAGAGTTTACTTGTTCGAAGGCAACTAGAAATGGAAAAACAACTGAAAGAGAAAATGATTCATTCTGTGATGCCGCCGAAACTAGCCGATTGGCTAATGAACGACGATGCGAATTTTTTTAAGCATTGTGAAACACGAAGTTCGAATCCTGATTCAACATATTTAAAGTCATTATTTCGTCCGTTCAACATGCATCGAATGGAAAATGTCAGCATCCTTTTTGCTGACATTGTGGGCTTTACTAAAATGTCAAGTAACAAAAGTGCTGAAGAATTGGTGGGAATTTTAAACGATTTATTTGAACGATTCGATCATTTATGTTCTTTGCACGAGTGCGAGAAAATTTCTACGCTGGGTGATTGTTATTATTGTGTGTCAGGCTGCCCTGAACCTCGACCAGACCATGCAAAGTGTTGTGTAGAAATGGGGCTAGGTATGATTCAAGCTATTAAACAATTTGATGCTGAAAGGAACGAAGGCGTCAATATGAGAGTTGGGGTACACACAGGCACAGTTTTATGTGGTATTGTTGGTACACGAAGATTCAAATTTGATGTCTGGAGCAATGATGTAACATTAGCTAATCGTATGGAGTCTACTGGAAAACCTGGAATGGTCCACATATCAGAAAGAACCCGCGAATTTCTACCCGATCAATATGTTTTCGAAGATGGAGAAGACGTTTTTGGTAGGTAATCATATTTGTTTCTGAAATTAAAACCATCACGTAAATTTTTTTTTAGCTTCTAATATCGAAACAAGTAATATTTTCTTATTATGCAAGCTTGTTACGTTAAAATAGTTAGAACCAAAATGATATTAATTGAAAAACCAGTTTTTATTTTTCCCAATTAACCAGGAACAAAAAACGTATGTCGTAACTTATAATTAAAAACCTGTTGATGTAAATAAAAAAGCTATTTTCTATTTAATTGATATTTCCAAAGTATCTACATAATAAATATTATTGACATAAATTGTTCAAAATTGCCACTGTTCTCTCGTACACATAAATAAAGCCTTTTGACAAATTTTGATTTACATTTTTATGATTTAACTCGACAACAGCTTGTCTTATATATTGGTATGCCCTTTTTCTGTGAATTCTTGCAAAAATATACATTCTTTATAATCCGGGCAATGAATGTGGATGGAAAGGTCGAAAGCAAAAAGTTAAATTTCGGAACTTTATTTGGATTAGTCAGGAGACAAACATATTAAAAATCCCCACCCCTTGGATATAGGCCCGGGGACGGAGGGCACAAAGAAAGTCCCATTTTTTGTTTTTTTTGTTTACATCTAGAAAACAATGTGTCATAGATAATTTCAAGATTCCAGGTTACATATCAATTTTAAAAACATCAACACAACAAGTAACAATTTAACAAACGTAAAGTAAATGAAATAAGCACAGAATATATCAGCAATCAATCACTCGCCGTGACTTAATTGTACATCGTCGATACAGAACAAAATGACGTCATCGTTTTCCTGCACACAATTATAGTGTTCAGAACTCAAAGTTATTGTTGATATAATAATCCTAGCTGTTCCCTTGATATAAATGATCAATTTTTGACTAAATCAACGATTCAAAAAATTTGAAGCTGTATGTGCTGACTAGAGGCGGACGTAGAAATAATATACTTGAAACAGAATGACGTCATCGTTTTTCTTACAGCACTAGATAGTCATAGCAGACTCGTCCGCCGTCTTGGAGCCCACTGACTAGTCTGTGAAACGTTTAATATCCTTATTTTTATGATTTTGTGTAAATTATGTAGATTTCTAGATGAATAATAACAAGATTAAAATAGCAGGCAGTTGTGCATTTTGTTCTTTAAGAAATTTATCTGCTTGCATTAATTTTCAGCACAAAATCTGTAAATGTTTAGTATTCAAATTATGGAGTTAAAGTAGATAGTATGGTGATTTAAACAAATAGGTACCTAGGTAAGTACTTAAATATTTGCTTTGGTCAAAGCAGGTTAAATAATAAATAATAATAAGCAAAAAAAATAAGGTTTTTTTTTATAAGATATCAGTCAAGGTAATCATAGAAAATACAATAAAAATTTGAAAAACAGTTCAAATCGAATGAAACACAATAACTTGCTTCTTGTATTTGTTTTGTTAGCTCATTTGGAACCCTCAAACCTCTCATAACAGTGTAGTGCTCCAACAGATAATTTGCAATACTGCAAAACTTCGGAAAATTATGACAATTTAGTGGCAAATCATTAAAAATATTACTGAAGGACAAATATTTTTGCAATAATGCTGACATTTACTCTGAATAATGCACTCAGCCTCTTACAATCGAATAGTTAAACTCGAAATTTAAATTGAAGTTAAGTAACTCGGAATATATTTCTCTACATTCAAATGATGTATTGAGAAATAAAAATTACTCATCTGTAGAATCAGAACCCGTATCTTGAATGAATAATACAACTGGGCCCAGAACAGCCCGTCATTTGCAATTATTTTACTAAATTATATTAAAGTTCATACATTGGTAAACGGCAAACAACTGACAGTGGGCTCCAAAATGGCGGACGAGTCTGCTGTGCTTTATTTAGTGCTATAGTTTTCCTGCATACGATTATAGTGTTCAGAACTCAAAATCATTATTAATATAATTATAGTAGCTGTTCCCTTGAGGTAAATGATCAATTTCTGAATAAACCAGCGATTCAAAAAATTGGAAATTATGAGTGCTGACTAAAGGAAGATGTAGAAATAATATACTGAAAACAAAATGACATTATCACTTTCTTAACCCTCCGTTGCTCGCGCGGCGTCTGTGAGACGCCAGTGAGTGTATTATACAACATAATTTTCACAAGCGGAAGATGAGACGGTCAGTTCCTACGTACCTTCCTAACACAAGCCGATGTTAAACCACGCCACTCCGCTTTAGTCTATCACAAGCAGGTCTTGAGATAGGTGCTAATAGTGTCAAATGGTGATATAGAATTGTAGAAAATGAAGATGGTATTGATGAGACCAGAAATATAGTTTTTGAGAAAGACAAAGATACTAAATAGAAAATGGAAAATCCTCTTCTCAACGTGAGGACTTGTTCAAAAAATATGGTTACTCATTTGCCTGGTGTGAAAGATATCGCTAAAGAGACAAAATCAGCTTTAGCTTCCTGGAGCATACAAATTCAATATGTCTTTCCATAAATGAGTAATTCAATGCGTTATATCAGTGTTCTTAGTTTTCTCATGAATATAATTTTTTCTTCGTATTTTCTCGACGTTTAATTCAATAAACGTCTATAGAAAGGATCATACTTCACAAATTACCCAAAATAAACATGAAAATACAAATAACGAATCTAGGCATTTTTATTTGGTGTCTTTCAGACGCCGCGCGAGTATTGCCGTTATGATGAGTAGCGCGCGGAACGGATGGTTAAACACAGTTTTAGTTTTCAGATCTCAAAATCATAGTTGATATAATATCCTATCTGTTTTCTAAACATAAATGATCAATTCCTGACTAAGCCAGCGATTCAAAAAATTTAAAACTATAAGTGCTGACTGAGGGAGGATGTAGAAATAATATATCAAAAATAGAATGACGTCTCTTCCTTCCTCCACACAATTATAGTGTCCAGAACTCAAAATCATAAAAGTTTATAATAATCCTATCTGTTCTATTGAGATAAATGATTAATTTCTGACTAATCCAGCAGTTCAAAGAGTTAAAACTGTAAGTACAGATGGTGCGGTCCGAATCACGCTTACAGCACCAACAGCGCGCTAACAGTCGGTCCGATTCACACAATGAGTGCTCAAATTTTGCTCTGTGTAGCGTTGTGACATCATAGATGACGTCATCATTAGCACTCACACTGCTCACAGTCAAAAGGATAGGCACTGTAAGCGCTGTGAGAACACGTGGTGAATAAAAGAGTATATACAAAATATTTTTCTAAAGTTTATCAGAATGAGTATTATTTTTTTCTTATATAATCTGTAAATATTTTTGTATATATATATATTATATATAAGGTTTCTCTTTATTGTTTTTTCAATTTTCATCAGAAATAAGTGTTTCATTTTGATTCATATAAAAAAAAGTCGTGTTTTCAAAAAACTCAATAACAATTAAAAGACTCTTTGCAAAAATAATTATTCATATAGCCAATTTCATTCGGTTATTGAAGATTTTTAAAACACATTTTAAGTTGAATACTCTCAAATTGATTACTTATATACACAATACAAAGAGTTATTTCAGAATTTCAATTGACGTATGCATTATAAATAACTTAATTGTTTCTCATTATCAAATTATCCATGATGCGAAGTCGCTTAGCCTAACCCTCCATTTTTTGATCTAAAATTAATCTTCCTCTTCTATTAACTCTCAAAGTCTCATGACAGCAAAAATGTAAGTGTGCTTACGAGCGGTCCAAATCGTGAAGCTCTTTGGCAGTGTCAGTGCGCTAAATTAATTCGGACCAGCTGTGAGCAGTGTGAGCGTTGTAAGCAGCAATTGCATGATTCGGACCGCACCCAGACTGGAACAGAATGACGTCATCGTTTTCCTATTATTATACCGGCACTACTTAAATACATTTTCAATGAATTTCTACTACGCCAGTATGTATTTCTTTAGATTAAAAATTATTCCAAACTTTACAGGGTTTGTATTGGAGCATTATGACGTTACTCAAACCTATAGCACTAGATAAAGCACAGCAGACTCGTCCGCCATTTTGGAGCCCACTGTCAGTTGTTTGCCATTTACCGATGTATGAACTTTGATATAATTTAGTAAAATAATTGCAAATGACGGGCTGTTCTGGGCCCAATTGTATTATTCATTCAAGATACGGGTTCTGATTCTACAGATGAGTAATTTTTATTTCTCAATACATCATTTGAATGTGGAGAAATATATTCCGAGTTACTTAACCTCAATGTAAATTTCGAGTTTAACTAATCGATTGTAAGAGGCTGAATGCATTATTCAGAGTAAATGTCAACATTATTGCAAAAATATTTGTCCTTCAGTAATATTCTTAATGATTTGCTACTGAATTGTCATAATTTTCCGAAGTTTTGCAATATTGCAAATTATTTGTTAGAGCACTACACTGTTGTGAGAGGTTTGGGAATTAGGAATTTTGAAATTTCAATCAAAAATGAAACCACCAGCTAAAATTGCAAATGAGCTAACAAAAAAAATACAAGAATCAAGTAATTGTGTTTCATTCGATTTGAACTGTTTTTTAAATCTTTATTGTATTTTCTATGATTACCTTAAGTACTTACCTAGGTACCTATTTGTTTAAATCACTATACTACCTACTTTAACTTCATAGTTTGAATATTAAACATTTACAGATTTTGTGTAGAAAATTAATGCAAGCAGATAAATTTCTTAAAGAACAAGATGCACAACTGCCTGCTATTTTAATCTTGTTATTACTCATCTAGAAACCTACATAATTAACACAAAATCATAAAAATAAGGATATCAAACGTTTCATAGATTTGTCAGTGGGCTCCAAGATGGCGGACGAGTCAGCTATGGTTATCTAGTGCTGTAGTTTTCCTGCATACAATTATAGTGTTCAGAATTCAAAATCATAATTGATATAATTATTGTAGCTGTTCCCTTGAGATTAATAATTAATTTTTAAATAAACCAGCGACTCAATAAATTAGAAATTATGAATGCTGACTGAGGGAGGATATAGAAATAATATACTGGAAACAGAATGACGTATTCTTGCACATAATTATAGTGTTCAGAACTCAAATTCATTATTGATATAATGACCCTAGCTGTTCTCTTGGGATAAATGATTAGTTTGTGAATAAACCAGCGATTCAAAAAATTTAAAACTATGAGTGCTGACTAAAGGAGGACTGATATAATTGGAACAGAATTAAATCTCTTTTTTCCTTACATACAATTGTAGTATTCAGATCTCAAAATCATTATTGATATAAAAATCCTATGGTTCATATTTTCACCTCTTAAAATAGCGCTACTTCCTAAAAATTGATGCACTTTCTCTTACCATCTCATGTTGCATCATATAGCGCTATATCCTTTTATTAAAATTTTTGCTGATGTAGTGCGATTTTAAGAAGTGGGAATACGGACCATAATGTTCTATTGAGATAAATGAATAATTTCTGAATAAACCAGTGAACCAAAAAAATTTAAACTTTGAGTGCTGACTGAGAAGGAATGTAGATATAATATACCAAAAACAGAACGATGTATCCGTTTTTTTACATACAATTAGAGTGTTCAAAACTCAATCTCACAATTAATTCAATGATCCTTTCTGGTCACCCGAAATCCGAATCCACGATCCAGTTTTACAACTACTATTGCTTACTACCTCCGAATTATTTAATAGGTACTTAGGGCTCTCCTAGGCTCAGGATGTTTCATATATTCTCACCAACTCTGTGCCCAGGGTCATTAATGGATCTGAATTCGGCACTGCATTACTTTGTGTTTAGCGATCGTTTAGACTCTAAAAAATAAATTGAAGAAAATTTTAAGGTAAACAAATCATCTCAGAAGACCGAAGAGAAGCCTAATAAATATTAATAAAATTGGGGCTTTCCCATATTGACTTTATAATGACGTCACATAGCTCATTGCAAACCAATTGTAAAATCTTTTCATTTGATATTGTAACGAATTTAAGTCTGTAAATCAGTCATTTCGGCTTTACTGGTGCTTAGAATTATTGTGGAAATATTTTTCATCAAGAAATAGAAGCGAATATATTGGTTTTCCAAAAAATTGCTGGTACCTTCTAGTGTTTTCTAGAAAAGTCTGGACGTTTGCGGGAAAAATGTAGTGGGAAGAGACCGACGGTATATATTCGCTAACTCAGAAAGGAACGTCAGAGAACTTATAGTATGGACTGCTAGTGATTGAAATAAATTGTGTTATTTAAAATAAATCAACATTGACATAAATAATTAAAGTTAAGTTATAGTGTAGTGTAATAATCTTTAGTTTAAATTAGAATTAATTATTAAAAATAGTGTTAGTTATCTAATTTATTATTTTAATAAATCAAAAAAATAAATAGTAGTGTTTAGTAACTCTTGCTCCCTAAATTAAAATAAATAACGTTACAATATGTCAAGTGGGCTCTAGCTCAATTACAAACAGTCGATATGTGAATTTTGTCGATTACTTTGTACAAGTAAGTAAAAACGTGAGGTGAAAAATACATTTCTGAAAATCGACCACTTTTCGGAGCTCATATCTAGACAACAATTAGGAATAGGTAAAAAGTGTATGGAACCAAAGTTGTAGAGAATTTTATCAGCTTCCAGAATGCAGTATAACAAAATTTCCTCTGACGCATCGTTTTCGAGATGTAAACAAAAAACCAAAAAACGGGACATTCTTTGCGCCCTCCCTCCTAGGGCTTACCTCCGAGGGTTGGGAACTTTTAGTATGTTTATCTCCTAACTATTCCAAACAAAGTTTCGAAATTAAACTTTCTGCTTTTGAACTTTTCATCAACATTCACTCATTGCCCGGACTATAATTAATATATTTATGTTAATTTGGTTTGTACTCTGATTAATTAGAAAATAAAATTGTTGGACCATAGTCCATTCTGAATACGAATGGAGTATAAATAAATTAGTATGAGTAAGACTGATTGAAAAAAATATTTTATAAAAAACTCTGAAAAATGTATAGATTATTAAAAAATATTTGATATTTCAGGATACAAAACCTACTTTTTGGTGAGGCGTAAAACTGATCGTCAGCCTTCATTCTGCGAAAGTATCCGTGCGACAACATCTCAATTAAAGTATGACTCTCTGCAGCTAATAATTTCTCCACCGACATCTCCTCCTGCCGTTTCTCCAGTACTCAGACCAAGAGTCTTATCTTGCAACGACGGAAGTTCAAAAATTCATTACAGCCCAAATCAGTTATCACCGAATATGTTCAAAATGAAAGCTAATTCGCTGCCAAGTATATTAGACTCTGATTGCGAAAATGCAGAACCAGACGAACAATCCAATGTGGAAGATTCTTCCGTTAAGAGTCCTACTTCGGCTCAGAGTTGTGAAAAAAATTTTAATAAGTCGAAAAAATGGAAAATTCCCAAGTTTCTTAGAAAACAGAGTACAGATATCAACAACATAGAAAATTCTAGCGTTGTACAATCAAGCATAAAAGTTGAAGTCAGTGAAATGCAATCAAATAATGGTTACCAACAAGTGCCTGCCATTGTTGAAACAAATTGTGAAGAAAAAGTGGCCCTTGAAGACAATAAACCTGATATAATCGACGTTAGATCATACATAAGTCAATCTCGAAGCGATATTGGGCAGTATGATTATTCTCCTAACGAATTTTCGCAATTTATTCGATCAGGCAGCTACAAATCGCAATATGCCAGATCGCCGAAAGATATTCTACGGTTGGATAGAGCTGTAAGCAATAGATCTCACACAGGAAGGTCTCTTAATTGCGATGTTTCACCAATTGTACGGGCGAGAAGTGCTACAATGGCAGCTAGAGTGGACATGGATTGTCTTGATGTTCCTAATTCGGTATTCCGAAATATGGACAATCATTTGAGCGACTGCGCTTCGGTGAATAGCAGAAAAGATTCGGGCATCAGGAGTAATAGCAGGAGAAGCAGTATTCAACAACAGGTTAGTCATTTATTTATTTTCATTAGATATAATTGCAGGAAAAATATTTAGAATTATGGGTTGCTACAGCCAATCCTTGTTTGGGTAACAAAATTCAACATGACATTTCGTAAGCATTGTTTATTCCTTCATTTGTTTGCTTCATTGAAGCTATGAGCCAAACGTTCAACAACGAACTGAAAGTAAACAAATAACTGTTAGTTTGACATTTGTTTCCCAACTAGGGATTGGCCTTTGCCTTTACTATACACTGTTCAGTAAGAGTTTGCAATTGTGGGTGGAGCCAGCAGGAATAATTCATCATTTTAGTAATTTTGAGAAAGCTATAACAATTTTTTTTCCATAGATATATGCCATGAATCATAATACTCTGCCACAAGAAGATTTGCAAGCACGAGTGTCAGGTTACTACACCTCTAGTCAATCAACAATAAACTCTTGTTCACCGCAATATGCCCCTCAATTACCTAATCCATTTTGCGACCAATTTGGACACCATTTCCAAAAGCTACGCAAGCAGTCGGACCAGCAGCTAATCAGATGCGTTCAAGATAACTTCAAATCCAAGCATTCGTATTTCATGAAACCTCCATTATCAAACTTAACATTGTTTTTCAAAAGAACAGAAATGGAAAAGGAATATCGTGAGAATGTCCACAAGATTAATGACCGGATGTTGCCAACTTTAGCTACATCTAGGTACAACACTTATTTTGATATTTTAATTTCGGCTATTATTTTTAGTACAGTTGTTGCGTCTTTGTTTATTTTGTACACTCCAACTATAGGTTCAATAGTAATTTTTGTGATATCATTTTGCGTTCAATTGTTTGCAATAGTAGTGTGCGTTCGGCAAATTATTTACTACTCTAAAAATATGTTTTGCATTTTTTCCGAATGGTACAGATGGCACATTTTTGGGGCATTTATTGTTAGTTTACCGGTCATTATGGTGTTGAGTAATTTTTCTTGTTTAAATTCCATGACTACGCTTAATGGATTTGATTGTTTTTATTGTTATTTGTTTTTTGTTGGTTTGGTACATTTTTGTAATTTTACGCAGTTTAATTGGTGGATGAAAAATTGTTTAGCCACCTTATTTTCCGTAATATTTTTATGTTTGGTGACGATTTTACGACAAGATTGTGTTCATAATCTAACAAATAATTCATTAGAATTATCGAATTCTTCAATAGAAATTACAGTACCTGAAGAAGTTTCGTTTTTATTCTCGAATAATTCATATTTTTCTCTAGAAAATCAAACACTTTTTAATAAATTTCCTAACAATAGCTTGAATAATTCAATATTTCATAATTCTACCTCAAATAGTGCAACTCACGGATTACATAATTTATATGGTACAGAAATATTTATTGATGTGTTTTTGTTATTGGTATTAGTTTGGTTTTTAAACAGAGAATTTGAAATTGGATACAGATTAAGTTTTCACGCAAACTTAGTAGCAAATCGCGATAAAGAACACGTGCAGATAATGAAAAACCAAGCTGATTGGTTACTACATAATATTATTCCAAAACACGTGGCAGATCAGCTAAAAAAATCAGCAAAATATTCAGAAAACCATAAAAATGTTGGTATAATTTTTGCTAGTATTGTAAATTTTAACGAAATGTACGACGAAAGCTATTTAGGAGGTAAAGAATACCTCAGAGTTTTAAATGAATTAATAGCAGATTTCGATGAATTATTAAATAAATCAGAATTTAAAAGCGTTGAAAAAATAAAAACAATTGGCAGTACATTTATGGCTGCTAGTGGATTGAATCCCGAAACTCGTCGCGATAGCTGCGACCCCGATCAACATTTATTCGCACTAATAGATTTTGCTATTGCAATGCAAAAAGTTATTGATGATTTCAATCGAGATTTGCTCGAATTCGATTTAATTCTCCGCGTTGGTTACAACTTTGGGGATGTAACTGCGGGTGTCATAGGCACTTCTAAATTATACTACGACATTTGGGGAGATGCTGTTAACATAGCAAGTAGAATGGATTCTACTGGAGTTAATGGTAGGATTCAAATTGGTGGGGCATGTTTAGAAACACTGGAAAAAAGATTTGAATTTGAACCGCGCGGTTCTGTTTATGTCAAAGGGAAGGATAATATGAGTGTTTATCTTCTTGTACGGAAAAAAGATGATTATGATGGAATAATTAATTAATTTATTCGATGTTATTTGGTTCCTAATATGTGCTTTTGTTAACCCTATATGTAATAGGATTAGCTAATTGCTCTTGCATTGAAATAATTTTATTGTTTGACATATTTTACAACCCAATTGATAATTACTGGCAAATCATTGCATTCAGGGCCGTTTTATCATTTCTCTGTTGAATATTAATAATAGTCACAATTTTTGAAACAATTGTTACTAAACAGTGTATCCCAAATCTTTCTTATTATTAAAAATAGAGATTTGATTGAATAGATAATGTTGTGCAATTTGGTGGGCCGATTTAGATGCCGTCGAAAAATAATATAAAATCAGAATGATTTTCAAATTACTTCAAAAACTATTAAATCGCTGATTTCTAAAAGATCAAATTTCTCCGTAATTATAAAAAAATGTAAATGAGTTTCAGATAAAAGTTACCTATTTTGATAAGGCAAACTTGAAAATTATGTTGAAATAAAATTCAAGATTGCAGTTTTCGAGATACGAATAAGTCAGGCTTACGGAAGATCAGATTTATAGAGAAATTCACTAAAATTGAATCTCACATACAATAGTAAATTGTTTAACAAGTAGAGAAAAAGGAGAGTTTATTAGCGAGTGTAAATATTTCAATTCACGAGCAAGAACAACGTGCGAGTGAATTAAATTTACACGTGCAAATTAATATCGATCTTCTTACGTGTTGAACATGCTATTTTTTATATACTTGATGGAAAAACTTGAGTGGAAGACGCCAAGAATAGAAATAATTTTCTCCAACACTGTTTCGGAATTTGCATATTCCATAACCAAAAATTAAGCTGGAACGAATGACATTCCAAAAAATCGTTTAGAATGATTCCATATGCCGTTCAGAATGATTCTGTAAGCCTTTTGAATCATTTCGACGAATCAGAAGCTGTTAGTTTGGCTAGTACCATGGTTACTTCCTAACAATTCAAGTATTCATATCTGGATTTGACGTTTGACATTTAATAATTTTTTAAGTTCCTCTGAAATATTGGTGAGTTTCCAAAACCTTGTTGGAGAAAGTATAGTCTACAACATGTTTGGAATGGCGTATTCCACACTCGCGAACCGTAATCCTCGCCTTCGGCTCGGTTTACAAACTTTTCGCTCGTTCAGAATATAGGCCATTCCAATACTTATTGTAGAATATACTATTCCACAGAAATAATAATCAAGGTGATGTTCTTGCAAAAACGTTGTAACGGATTTGACAACTGCTTAATAAAAGCATAGTAACAAATTAGCAATATTAAAAATTAATTTGTTAGAAGCGTCAGAAGCTAAAGATTCTCGCGAAATTTTGGATGCAGCTAAAGAAGCGACTTTACATTTTTTTCGGCGAAATCGCGAGAATTTTTGTTTTCTTATAGGTTTAACCTGTAATTTTTTCTTAAACAAGTCGAAGCTGTCATCTGGGCGCGTGTCATAGTGCGTTTTTGTTTGTTATTTTTTGTTGCTAACTAGAAAACTGGCATTTTTCTTTAAAGATTTCTACATAATTGAACCTGATGTTTTCCATGAAGTATACAAAAAATAAAATTTACTTTATTAAGCTCGTGTGACACACTCAATTTTAATGTACATCAAAATGTACATTATTTGTTACACATTGAACAGGTTTTTCGTGTATTGACACACAGGTTTATGTTAATGTACATTTTCTTGGGGAGTTTATGTATTTTCTATTCTAAAGGTTGATGTGATATAGGGTATTCAATTCTCTTAATGTTTGACTACTGAAATCTGACATTTGAAGAAAATTCTACTTATGTTTCCTTTATTTTTATTTGATCTTCAAGTCCAAGATGACTATTTCTTTCGTATAAACGATACGTTGTGAAGCAAACAATTTTTGATAATTATGAAAGCAGCTGTTTAGTTTAGGTGAAAAAGTTTACTACTAGTGATAATCTGCTGATGCGGCTATTTCACGAACTAAAAACATTGAAGGAAATAGAATTCGTTCTATTTTTTCATGTACATTTTAATGTACATTGAAATTGAAGAAATTTTTCTGTATGATACATTCAATGCTTAAAAATGTACATTAAAATTGAGTGTGTCATACAGGCTTTAGAAGACAGTCGATTATGTTACAGTAATGATTTTGATGCCATAAGGAAACTCAAACTGATTAGAATTTGTTAAATAAGATAAATTTACTCTAGAAGTAAATTTATTTGGTCTTTTATAAAATCGGCCATTGAAGATATGTTTTAATAGAATTATTCAATAATGAGAGTAAAAATGATTGTATAAAAATGTCCCCAAATTCACGCAAGAAGTAATTTTCTTTTAATCACAAAATATATAGTACAAGGCTTATCTAATTCAGATAAAAAAACTGATTTTAAATAAAAAATTATATTTTTTTTATTGAATCACAAACTATACAGTTCAAGATTATGTATAGAACACAAAGGAGAATAATAGAGGAGCGAACACTCAGTTGGAAGACATGAAGCCTTAAGTGTGAGAGATATAGCGAGATTAGGCCTAGCTACGTGTGCTTCAATGGAGAAATGAGATTATATTTCCATTTGATATTAGACTTAATATTTTCAAAAGGAATGCCATTCAAGTACGTTGTAAAGTAACTCTTGACAAAGGAAAGGCTTTTTGTAAAATTGGTCTACGTTGGCTAACAACTTTTTTATGGCCGTTTTTCGGTAGTGTCTTTTCTGGTTCTTCAAACATTTTTCAAAAAGTTCACAGCCGATCTATTTGAAATTTGTTGCGTATGTTGGAAGTCGCCGTACCCACATTTCAAGTCTTAATACTTGATGAATTTTTTAAAAAATGGCCAAAAATGACGGTATTTGCATTTTATCCTGAAGCTATTGGACTGATCGGGGCTCAAAAAAACTTATTTGATTTGTCTTTCTGTTGTGCATTTTTTATACAAAGACACTTTTTTCCGTCAGATGCATTGTTTTTTTGTAAAACGCAAAAAATCATCTTTGACAATTTTTTTAACAGCCTGCCTGACAACATAGCCGATTACAAATGGGATATATTATTTGCCACGTCATCATCATCATCAGTGATGCTACAATTCCTTACAAGTCTTGGCCTCTTCAAGGATCTTCCTCCATTCTGGTCTGGACTTTGCTTTGGACTTCCAGTTTGAGATGCCCAGTCTTCTTATGTCGTCCATGTGTCTCATTTTGGGCCTTCCTCTACTTCTTGGTCCTATGAATTTTTGTCGCGTGATATGCTTTGGCATTGCTTTGTCTTCCATTCGCTTGACATGGCCCATCCATCTCAATCTGTCGATTTTTATAAATTTAATTACCTCTGGGTCTTTCCACAGTTCATATAGTTCAAAGTTATATCTTCTTCTCCAGAAGCCGTTTTCATTGACCTCCTTGTAGATTAAACGTAGGATTTTTCTTTCGAAAGCTCCTAAAATCCTTTCGTCAGATTTGGCTAATATCCAAGTTTCGGAGTCATAAGTTAGTATCGGCCTGACTAATGTTTTATAGATTAGGCACTTAGTTTATCGCGATAAATACGTGGACTTCAGATGGTTTCTCAAGCCAAACTAAGCTTTATTAGCTTGGTGAACTTGACGTTTTATTTCGTTAAATACGCAGTTCTTGTTTGCTTCTTTTTCCAGGCTCTTGAAAATGTTTTCAACGTCTCTTCTTGATCTTCTTGATCTTCCTATGATGTCTATATCATCGGCGTACGCCAGTATTTGAGTTGATCTATTTATTATACTTTCTCCGGTATTTATATTCACATCTCTTGTCTAGACCTTACGCGTCGTAAGGTCTAGATTAAATAACACGCAGGATAATGTGTCCCCTGTTTTACTCCTCTTTCAATGTTGAAAGATCGCGATAGTTCACCTTGGATTTTTATTTTACATACTATTCATGTCAATGCTTCTTTTATGAAGTCTATTAATTGTTTTGGAATGTTGAGGGCTCCCAGGGTTTCGAAAAGATATGTCGTATGCGTTTTTAAAATCTATGAAGATATGATGTGTGTCGCGATCATATTCCAAAGTTCTTTCCAGGATTTGGTGCAGAGTAAATATTTGGTCCGTCGTCGATTTCTGCCCTCGGAACCCACGCCAACTATTTTTTTTGCGTATGGCCCTAGCCGGTCGTTGATTATATTAGATAGAACTTTATAAGCTACATTCAGTAGGGTTATCCCTCTGTAATTTTCACATTCAAGTTGGTCCCCTTTTTTATGCAGTGGGATTATAGTTATAAACAAACAAATAAAATTATAAAGTCAATATTCATGTCGCGGATACCGCCATCTTTTATCAAAAACTTTTTTTTTTATTTTCTTATAATTACGGAATAGTTAAAGTTTTTAGAAATCAGCGATTTTCAGTTTTCTTTTTTAAATACAGTATAAACTCTATATAACAAAGTTCAAGGGACCGATTGTTTTCTTTCGTTATAAAGAGTTTTCGTTATATGCAGATTTGAAGAAAAAAAAACATTGCTAGAGCACAAATATACTTCAAGTATTCTTTTAAAAATCTGCATTATTCTGTAAGTCCATTATTTGGCCTGACTTGATTTGTATTTTTTCATGAATTAAACTGGTCAACAATTTACGACTTTATAAAATTTTCCAAAAATATTGGTGTCAATTTCAATGTATTTTGATGTGGTGATTCCATATATCATACTAAATCTTCCTTGGCAGCTCTAGTTTTTGAGATATTTAAATTCTTCACATTCATTTACATTTAGGAAGTAGATTTTTTTTTCTGTTTTACCTAGCACATCTGTTAATTTAATAGTGAATATTACAATGACTACAGAGAGGAGACCTTGTACGAACAATCCAGACAGTTTTTGTATTATTTGTGGTGAATATACCTTAATACAGTATCGTAAATATATTACAAATAAAAAAAACCTTTGGACTCCAAGAATGCGGCCATCGAGAGAGTTACTAGTTATTGGTAATCAAAATGTGATGAATCCACATCTAGTGAATCAAGATCGAATTATATTACCACCGCTTCATAATAAACTCGACATTAGGAAACAATTTATTAAGGCCCTTAACAAAGATGGTGAATGTTCTGCTTACCTATCAAATTTCCTGAGCTAAGTGCAGAAAAATTGAAAGTAGGTATTCTCGAGTCCACAAACTAGACTGTTGATCAGAAATCCAAAATTTTGTTGAGCACATATGAGCTCGAAAAGAGGACATGGAAATAATTCGTTTTTAAAATCTAAAAAGTCAGAAAATTATTTACAATTGGTACAGGACATGTTGTCAAATCTGAGAGATTTTGGATGTAACAAGAACATTGAAGTTCATGATTTATATTCTCATTTGGATCGATTTTCTAAAACTCTTAGGTCCGGTTTCACCAAACTCAGTTAAATTTATCAAGGGGTTATTTTGAGTCAGTAACTATGGTTACAATTATATCAACAATACTTTTCGTATAAAATAACCTTTGGATAAATTTAACTAGTATTGGTGAAACTGACCCTTGGAGATTTTAAAGTGAGGAACAGGATGAAAGATTTCATCAAGATACGAGTTATGGAAGAACGATACCAAGGATGATGGGACACTTATATGATGGCATATTATTGCTGGAATCTTTGTCGGGACCTTGAACAAGCTCTTTATTCCAGAAAGTCCTATATAAGACAATATTGTATGGATTCAAATCAACTTAAGTGTGTAAAAACATACATTTTCGTAAGAATTTATAGGCTGTATGTAATTCAAAAACAAGAGCTGCTAGAAAAAAACTAGTTTAACCAAAAACGATCAACAGAATTCTGGAAAAATTTTCTGTGTTTACTAGTGTTATATTCATATTTTTAAATGAGATGGGATCTTTTTCGTAAAGTACTAGAAATTCGCATATTAATTTAGCTGCGTCTAGTGCTTGTTGAATTTCAGCCTAGGCTTATGTCAATGCATTCCTATTCCTACCCATTAAGACAGTATGGCAAACAACGAAAGATAAGAACACAATTTTTATTTTTAGAAAATGAAATCCTATAAGAAATGTATAGTAATGCCACAATCAAAAAAAGTACACAGATGTCTAAGCAACTTTGAGCAATATGCAGGTAATAGAGAGTTTTTCACTATAAAGAAGCTCGTTATAAAGAGTTTACACTGTAATTTCGAATTAAAATTATTTTTCGTCGGCATTTAAACCAGCCCATAAAATTGCCCATTCAATCAAATCTCTATCTTTAATAATAAGAAAAATACGTATATTATCCTACTCTTTTTGGGGCATACTGTATGTATTTACAATAAATTAAAGCTGTATTTTCGTTCCAAATATTGCGTATTTTTTCTGTCAGTAGGAATTAGTTGGGTTGTGTTTTCTAAGCTCATTTTTAGTGTCCGACCGATAGAATGGCGGATTTTATGTATGACACCAAGTGGTTACATCTTCGGTCGGACACTTAGTGGTATTCTGGGATCACTGATAAATTTTTGTGGCCATTATTCCTGTCATATGATGTGTATTCATGTAAATTAGAAAGCATACGCTTTATCTGTGAAACCTGAATACTGTCTTGAATTTGTTTTCTGAGGTGCACTTTGAAACAATAATCAATAGCTCTTTTTAGCAGCAGTTTAAGCAACAAATGAACGAATTATTTGTAAGTTGAACGAACAATTCTAGTAGTATATCATAATCACTTTTATACAACATAGTTTAAGATCAATTTTATATAACTCGCAAACAGTGATCAATGCAAAGAGCGATTTTTATTAACGTGCATTTATTAAATGTGGGACACATACCAGCTCAATGTACCCTCGCCTTAGAGTCATGTTATCGTGACCGTATCTTGCCTAAGAGAAAGAAGAAATAGAAAAGAGTACAAAACATACATTTTAGGTAATGTATTTATTTCCTATTGATTGTGGATGAGAGGTTTTTAAACAAAGTGATTAATTTGTAGCCACATAAATGTAACTAATAAAATATTACTGACTACACTAGAGTTAGAGACTGGTCATTTTTGGGCTGTTAGGCAGCAGAAATTTTATCATTAATTTTATTTGTTTACTGTGGGATGTCTCTATAGTAGAGCAAAAATTCAGTTCATGTATTATTTTTAATATTAATCACATTTGTCTCTTCGTAATTAAGTGTGAAATTCAATTTTTAGTGTCCGACCAAATCTTCGACAGCAAAATGCATTTTCGGCCGAACATTCGGTTTCGGAGGAAGTAAGTCAAGTAATTCACACATAGGAACAAAATATTTTCAACTACTTTTGGGTCAAAACAATGTGTCTGTCTCGGTTATAGGTGACAAACTCATCTTCGGTCGGACACTAATAATTTTCTGACAAAATCAATATTTATTCATAAAACTTATGAGTTTTAGATCACATTATACAATTTTAATTTAATATACAGGGCGCTCCAATAAAATATGAAATATCTTATTGGAAAAAAGAGTCATTTCCAAAATGTCCGTAGGATTCTGTTCATGGGGATTTTTGCTGCAATCAGTTCTTAATAATAGATTTATGAAATATTGATTAATTATATAATCATACGTTAAAAGCTCAGACCAAACTTTTATAGTAAGTTATACGACCATGGATTGTTGTAAATACAGTACGGAATTGCGAATTGTGATCTGTTAATCTAGTTCTGCTATTTGTAAATTGTAAATATGATATTAACATTTAAGCTTTAATGTGCTTCTATGGAAGTTCCTAAACATTAAATTATTCTATTTAAAGATCTTTGTACCCTAGGCGAAATTATAGTACTCTCGTAAAAAAATGTTTATATATTAATTGTTGAAATAAAATAAAATTCATACCTATCGATAAAGTTGGAAAATTAACACATTTATGGCCTGTTTTATCCACAGAGAAGGCCAAAAAAATTGAACACACACTGCAACAAAAACAAAATATATATTCAATTTTCGTACAGAATCAAAATCGCATGTTTCGCGTTTTTGTCAACACCTGCAGAATTTTTCTTTAAAACGGTATCTTATATAAGAAGAAAAACGAATGACCAAAAAACTATTTTACTTGAAATCGGGCCTAGACAATATAAGGTCGGCCTGTAATATAAGGAGAAACTATCTAAAAAAATCATTTCGTCCAAACTAGTTTGGAACTAAAATCGGTTATATTTTTTGGCCCACTCTGTATTTCCTAAATATATTGTTATTAGGGTATAGAAAATTAACGTTGCTGTTAAAAATTGAATCTCCATTTAAGACAAATATATATTTTAGGAGTGGATAAAACTGGTCGTTAATTTTAAAAATAAAACGTATTCAAATTAAAATAAATAAATTCGTAGACCATTCTATAATTTCGTCTATATTTATATTTGTAATCCTATCTTTGCCTGAGCAGTTTTAATCGATTGACCAACATATATAATCACTCGTAACTTATTATGAAGACATCTATTGTTGATTTTATATTTATACACACATCTCTAGTTCCATTCTATCAAGTGCCTTTATATTATTTTATAACTCCATTTTATCTCGATTATTTGTTGTTATTTTATTTTCATTTCCCTTCTTCAAACACCGTCCTTCAAAAATTAACAGATATTATATAATACAATGCATAAATGTAATATGTAATAAAATAAATATATAACATAGATAATAATTTTTTTGGTTATTGAATCTTCCACTTTTCCTTTTTATCAACTGCAACTACTTTGGTATGCATTGAATTATTTGTCATCTGTGTTGTGAAAATGAAGCCAAAAATGTAATATTGTTAGAGAGAGAAAATAAACTGAGAGATAACAAGAATAGGCCCATGTTTATATGGGGGTAAATGGAGAGTTTCGCTCTATTTTTAGCATTTTCATCTTAAAAACTATCGTGAAATGGGTTGAAAATGTTTTGTGCCTAATTGCAATAGTAGGTACAGAACATCCTCTTTTTTTCTGTAGCCAAAGACGGTATTTTATTAAATAAGTGGTGTAAGATCATACCACGGCAGGGGAAAAATTAATTTCATTTGTGAAAAACATTTTATATTATTGAAGAACAGTCATCTGGAGATGTAAAAATGAGTAAAAATTATTTTAAAATTGTAGTAGCAGATTTATTGACAACTTTGTTACATAAAAATTCAACTTCGAGAAAACATCTTAATCAATAAATATTTGTCATTGATAATGTATTTATTCTTAAATAACGCCTTAATTTAGACAGAGGCGTCTCAAGCGGGGGTGCAAGGGGTGCATTGCACCCTGGCGCCATGTCCTTGAAGGCGGCAGTTGGGCCCCGAACATAATTTTTTAAAAATAAGACCAATTTCTTCAACAAAATATTTTATTAGAGCTAATCCACAATCCATAATTTGCCATTCTATTTTGGATTGGGATTAAAATTGTGGATTTTGGATCAGGAATTGTGGATTGGGATTGGGATTTTGGATTGGGATTGGGTTTTTGGAATTTGGATTTTGGATTAGGATTGTATATTTTGGATTGGGATTGGGATTGTGATTGTGGATTTTTGATTGGGATTGGGATTGTGGATTTTTGATTGGGATTGGGGTCATAGATTTTGGATTGGAATTAGGTTTCTGGATTTTGAATTAGGATTGGGATCGTGGATTGTTGATTTTGGATTAGGATTAAAATTGTTGGTTGTGAATTGGGATTAGGATTAAAATTGTGGATTGTGGATCGAGATCAAAATTGTGCATTACGGATTATGGATTGCGGATTGAGATTGATATTGTGGATTCTACTTGAGGATTGTGAATTGGAATTAAATTTGTGGATTGTGGATTGGGATTGAAATTGTGGATTTTGGATCGTAAATTGTGGGTTTTGAATTATGATTGAGATTGTGGATTTTGGATTTTGGATTGGGATTGAAATTTTGGGTTGTGAATTGAGATTGAGATTAAAATTATGTATTTTGGATTGGGATTGTGATTGTGGATTTTTAATTGGGATTGGGATTGAAATTGTGGACTAGGACTCGAATTGTGGATTGTGGATTGCGATTAAAATTGTGGATTGTGGATTGAGATTTAAATCTATAAAAAAGAAAAGTGCGATGAAGAGCGGCAGGCAGGAGGGACGCAATTTACCCCGGCGGTAAGTAGGTTAGAGCCGCCTCTGGATATAGATAAATAAATATTCAAATATAATTTTGCTTATTAATGTAGAGATCAAAATTTTGTGTATTTAAATATGTAAATTGGGATTTTTGTTCCGCAATTGCATGTGCGTTAGGTGCATGTGATATGCGATGTTAGTCTTTGCTTTTATTATGTAATAAATTAATAAAATGTCTTGGTTTTTTTGCAAAGGCCTGTAATGAAAGGTCCAACGTGGGAATCGGTGCACACGTAGGTACCGCTACGAGAGGCACCCCCCCCCCCCCCCCTGGTGAAAACCACCGCGTGAGTTTGCAATGAGTTCTAGGGCGAACGAGCGAACTAACTGGGGAGTAACGGCATACTCTCGATATGTACCTATCGGAAGTCGGAAAATATGGTAATTGGCGGGGGTCCTTGATTAAGTTCAAGAAACAACATTAGCTGAGACCGATACTTAAGGTTACTATATCGCATAATTAGGCGGTATCGCGGGCCTCGGAATATGCATTGGCCACGTATTCAAACAACGTATTTTTGCTTGCAAACGACAAGCACACCGGTGCTATGAGTGTCTGAGCGCTCAGGCACTCATTGGGGTACTAAAGTAGAGTCAAACAGTAGCATAATATATCTGAGCACTTTTAAAATAAATCGCGAAGTAGTATGGCAGCAATCACCCATCGCGTAGCTAGCTCTTTGAGCAAAAAATTATATCCGTTAAATAGGCGCGCAACAAACAAACCAACACACATAACACGTTTGAATGTTGAATGAATGCATCTAATCAAAAAAAGTTTCCTTTCAGCTTCTTCATTTCATCATTACCACCTCCACCAAATCAAGAAAAGGACGTAAGTTAACTAATAAACTTTGCTTTTCAGGTTCTAATATACATTTCTTTCAACTATTTTGTATTGCTTTTTCGCAGATTCCTAATTATTTTGTATTTTTTCAGATCATTTGCTGAGGATGAGCCCAGCTGATGAGGTGGACAACGAGGGAATGAACATCGAGGAAATGGACATCGTGGGAGGAGCTGAGGATGAGCCCAGCTGCCAAAATCAACTCTCAATATTTGTTTTGTTGAATGTGATTCACCAAAATTTGTTTTAAGTTTCTGTTTCAGGTCGTCGGCCGTAGATCTTCATAACATCACCGCATCATCAGCTAGGTAATATAATATTACTCATTATGTAACTGTTTTTGACTACTGCTAAACACGTAAATTACTTATCTTCAATTTATTGATTTATTTGTATTTTTCATGTTTTTAGGCCATCCAGCAGCGGAACCAGAGCCCAGCAGCGGAACCAGAGCCCAGCAGCGGAACCAGAGCCCAGCAGCAGAATCAGACCGCAGAAGCAGAATAAGAGCCCAGCAGCAGAAGCAGAGCCCAGCAGTAAGATCAAAGCCCAGCAGCAAAATTAGAGCGCAGCAACAAAATTAGAACCCAGCAGCAGAATCAGAATCCAGCAGCAAAATCAGAGCTTAGCAACAGAATTAGAGCCCAGCAGCAGAACCAAAGCCCAGCAGACATCCAAGAAGTCTTCCAGCAGCAGCAGAACAAAATCCCAACAGCCGTCAAAGAAATCTTCCAGCAGCAGTAGAATTAGAGCCCAATAATCTTCCAAGAAGTCCTTCAGCAGCAATAGAACCAGAGCCCAGCAACCATCCAAGAAGTCCTCCAGTAGCAGCAGAACCAGAGCCCAAAAAACTTCCAAGAAGTCCTCCAGTAGCAGCAGAACCAGAGCCCAAAAAACTTTCAAGAAGTCCTCCAGCAGCAGCAGAACCAGAGCCCAGCAGCCGCCCAAGAAGTCCTCCAGTAACTGCAGAAGATCAACACATCAGTAGCAACTGTTCCAGGCCCCAGATTCAACTCAACTTCAAAGAAGTCAACTGATTAATTTAGCCTGCCGCTTGCAAAGTTCAAGTGAGTTCAATTTGTTTTTATATCTTCCGACTTGTAATAATTATTTTGTTGTTTCAGTTGCAGTGAGCGAAGAAGCCACTTCTCTGGTCTAGGTTTCGCTGGGGTTTTCCTAGGCCCAAAGGTAGAATTCCCGGAGAAGAGTTCGTCTCTTTCCCCTTAGTCATTGCCTGGGGGCGAACAAGCCTTAAAACAACGCAACAACATCACGGACAAGATTTCCAATAAGACAACAGCATCGAGTAATCAACAATTAATCTTCGAACCTTTGTACCCTTTCCTAATTCCCAAAATAAAATCATTTCCACAAAATTTATAGTCGTTTTATTCCTAAAACCCATTCTTATTGTTTTCAGGAGTAGTTAATAAATGTTTTGTTAAATAGTTTTTAGAATAAATTAAATTCATTAATAACTTATGTTTTATTTTAAAAATGAATACAAAGTTCAGAAACTTATTTTTACCATTATAATTATTCAAAAATATCAAAATAAGTTATTCAAAGGTCTCTGCAATAAATAAACATGCTAAATAGTCAATTTTTTCTATTTAAAAAATTTAGTTAAAAAACGTGTCATCTCTGACTAACTAAACAAACTAATGCCTATTCAAAAAGTGTTTATTTTCGACGTACGAGCTTTTATACACTATTTTTGATCAAAATATACTCTTTATTAAATTAAAACAAGTATAAATATTAGTTTAAAATTATTATTTAAGTAGTGAGTCAAGATTTATTCAGATAATCACAATGCCGGCAAGCGACGCGTCGATCGCCGGTTAAATCTGTCAGCCCTGATATTTCCCGATAAAGAGATATGAAATAAAATAACTGTTATTGACTTGCTACCAAATATATTTTGATATAAATTTTGATCCATAAAATCAGAATATGAAAAAATTTTATTTCTAAAACCTATTTTTATTATTTTCAGAAGTAGTTAGGCTTAAAATGGTCCTTGTTCTGTAATTTATTTTTAAATTATCAAATAAAACCTTTCCCACAAAATTAAATGTATTCTATTTATTTTAAAAACCTGTATTTTTTTTCAGTCAAAAATAAGTAATACTCAATTACTATATTTGTAAATTCAAATTTAAATATAAGTAAATAGGTGGGCAACCCGCAATGCAAGTTTTTTAAAAATTGGAAACCCTTTTTCGGTTTACCCAAAGGGTGCTAGTCATCATAAAAATTATTCATTGTATGAATAACAAAATAAATCCTTCAATAAAACATTAATTTTGTTTTAATTATTTTTTGAATAATTAATATATGTAGTACAGTAAAAAATAATATGCTTATCTGGTAGACATCAAAAAATAAAATCAAAAGTACTTCACAATATTTTGATAAAATCAGCCGTTTGGCCAAAAAAATTATTTAGTTTTCATTATTCAAAATGAGCTATGTTGTGTCACCTGTGTAGCGAAATGTAAACTAATAACTCAAAAATGAATACGACAACCAAAGAAAAGTTTCAAGTAAACTCACATTATTTTCAAAAAATAAATGGGGTACTTCATTTCTTACTTTTTGATTATTACTCTCGTTACGTCAGAAATAATCTTTTTACAAATTAATAATTCCAAGTGAACGCGGGCACTAAAATAAAAGGTACGTGAAGTACCCCAACTAATTTTCAAAAATAGTATGACTTAACTTTAAACTATTTTCCGGTTGCCCTATTCCATAGATTATGTACGAAATGAGTGAAGGAAGCGAAAAGTCATAATATTTTTATAGCCCTTATTGGGCCCCTTGCAAAACTGATACTAAATACAAAATTTATTTTATGCTCAATCGATACACAATTATAATTAAGTATTTCCAAAATAACTTGCCTTTAGTCACAAGAAAATAAAATTACTTTAAAATTTCTCAAAACAAGGTACATGCTGCCATCTCTTTGATTCTCGTGAACTAACAAGTAATCCAGGTCGTACAATATAACTGCTAAACAGGTAACGTAGATTCAAACGTCAATTTCTACTAAAGAGTTTATATTTCTTAAATAAATTATTTTAGATTTATGATTCCATTTTTAATAGGAATTGTGGAATTATATTCAAATTGTGGATTGTGGATTTGGATTGAAATCTATAAAGAAGAGAAGTACGATGAAGAGTGGGAGGGTGGGGGGAGGTTGCAATTTATATATCTTTGCACCCCGGCGGTAAGTTGGCTAGAGCCGCCTCAGATTGTATTTATCTAAATAATTCTTGAATCACTATCTGAATAATTAAAATATACCAATAATTCTCTCATCAGAATTTAAAAAAGAGTATATTATCGATCAAAAATCATTTATAAATAATTAAATAAGCTCTGAAAATTCCTTTTAATTTATGTCAACACAAAAATATCTGAATACATATTAGTTTGCATTGCTTGTCAGAGATGGCAGCACCTAGCACGTTTTAGAATTAAATTTTTCAAATGTCAGAAAATAGCGACTATTTGGCATATTTATTCTTACCAGAGTATTTCGGGTATCTCATTTCAATTGAAATTTATATTTTTGAGCGATTGCAATAACAAAAATAAATCTATTTAAAAATAAATTTTTGGTAGCACTCATTGACAGATGCTGCCTCTTGCGGTAAATTTTCGAACCTTACTCTCGACTCGGTGAAAAAAATTATTTTTTAATAGATTGAATGAGAAAATGAAAATATAAACTTGATTTTGATAATATAATTGAATTTAAGCAATACAAATTATTATAATATATTTCTGAAAGCATGTATAGATCATTAAAAATACAAATTGTATTTACATCAAAAATAAAAAATACAAAATACATTATTGAATTTAATTTATTTTGCAAACTATTTAACAATACATTTATCTTCCTAACTACTTCTGAAAACAATAAAAATAGGTTTTTGAAATAAATAAGATCGTAAATTTTGGTGGAATGAGTTTATTTTGGAAATTAGGAAAGGGTATAAAGGTTCGAAGATTAATTGTTGAATACTCGATGCTCCTGTGTTGTTGGAAGTCTTGTTCGCGATGCTGTTGCGTTGTTGTGAGCCTTGTTCGCCCCCAGGCAGTGACTAAGGGGAAAGAGACGAACTCTTCTCTGGGAATTCTCCCTTTGGGCCTAGGAAAACCCCAGCGAAACCTAGACCAGAGAAGTGGCTTCTTCGCTCACTGCAACTGAAACAACAAAATAATTATTACAAGTCGGAAGATTTAAAAACAAATTAAATTTACTTGAACTTTGCAAGCGGCAGGCTAAATTAATCAGTTGACTTCTTTAAAGTTGAGTTGAATCTGGGGCCTGGAACAGTTGCTACTGATGTGTTGATCTGCTGCAGTTACTGGAGGACTTCTTGGGCGGCTGCTGGGCTATGGTTCTGCTGCTGCTGGAGGACTTCTTGGAAGGTTTTTGGGCTCTGGTTCTGCTGCTACTGAAGGACTTTTTGGATGGTTGCTGGGTTCTGGTTCTGCTGCTGCTCAAGGATTTCTTGGAAGATTATTTGACTCTGGTTCTGCTGCTGCTGGAAGATTTCTTGGATGGCTGCTGGGATTTGGTTCTGCTGCTGGGCTCTTATTCTGCTTCTGCGGTCTGATTCTGTTGCTGGGCTCTGGTTCCGCTGTTGGATGATCTAAAAATATAAAAAATACAAATAAATTAATAAATTAAAGATAAGTAATTTACGTGTTTAGCAGTAGTTAAAAACAATTTCATAATGAGTAATATTGTATTACCTAGCTGATGATGCGATGATGTTATGAAGATCTACGGCCGGCGACCTGAAACAGAAACTTAAAACAAATTTTGGTGAATCACATTCAACAAAACAAATATTGAGAGTTGATTTTGGCTGCTGGGCTCATCCTCAGCTCCTCCCACGATGTCCATTCCCTCGTTGTCCACCTCATCAGCTGGGCTCATCCTCAGCAAATGATCTGAAAAAATACAAATTAATTAGGAATCTGCGAAAAAGCAATACAAAATAGCTGAAAGAAAAATAGATTAGAACCTGAAAAGCAAAGTTTTTTAGTCAACTTACGTCCTGGATTTAATTTGTTGGAGGTGGTATTGAAAGAAGAAGCTGAAAGGGAATTTTTTATTAATTACATTCATTCAACATTCGTTCAACTTTCAAACGTGTTTTGTGTGTGATTGGCGCCTATTCGACGAATTAATTTATTTGGAGAGCTAGCTAACGCGATTGATTGTTGCTTTTTAATTTCGCGAGATAATTTAAAAGTGTTCGGTTATATTATGCTACTGATATTGCCTCTACTTTAGTACCCCAATGAGTGCCTGAGCGCTCAGACACCCAAGCACCGGTGTGCTCGTCGTTTGCAAAAAAAAACTACATTATTTGAATACGTGGCCAATGCATATTCCGAGGCCCGCGATACCGCCTAATTACGCGATATGGTAACCTTAAGTATCGGTCTCAGCTAATGTTGTTTCTTGAACTTAATCAAGGACCCCCGCCAATTACCATATTTTCCGACTTCCGATGGGTACATATCGAGAGTATGCCGTTACTCCCCAGTTAATTCGCTCGTTCGCCCTAGAACTCATTGCAAATCCACGCGATGGTGTTCACCAGGGGGGGTGCCTCTCGTAGCGGTACCTACGTGTGCACCGATTCCCACGTTGGACCTTTCATTACAGGCCTTTGCAAAAAAACCAAGACATTTTATTAATTTATTACATAATAAAAGCAAAGACTAACATCGCATATCACATGCACCTAACGCACATGCAATTGCGGAACAAAAATCCCAATTTACATATTTAAATATACAAAATTTTGATCTCTACGTTAATAAACAATATTTAAAACCCCAAATATAACACTTGAACACTTTTAAAGTACTTTAAATCAACGATTTGTTCACGAGTCACGCGACGTACATCCGAACTATACGAATTCTAAATCAACAATGCCTATACAAAGCACTGTACGCTGGCCTGAACACCTCCAGCCAAGCAAGTTGAAACTTCGCTACTTAATAAAACCAAATGAGACAAGAATGTTTTAATCAATAAATTTGTATACAGATGTACTTTTAAAACAAAAACAACCAATACATGACTTCCCGTTTTTAATATTTAGCAATATTATTCATTTTTTTAATATAATCGTTTCCTAATATAAAACAAAGGGGGTCAAATCAATTTGAAATTGATTTTTAAGAAATAAAATATGTTCTAAAATTTTATAATAAATAAATTTTATTCATATGTTATTATTTTACGGACGAAAATATATTTTTCATGGGGTGAAACACCCCTTCGAATGAAATTCATGAAAGTCTTTAAAAAATTTAGGAATATCATAAGGTGAGTAACTTCAAGAATTTGGGAAAGTGTCATTTTTATTTATTTCTGAACTATAATCCTTAAAAAAATTAAATTAAAAATCAAAAGCGTGAATAAAGTTTTCTTCTAACTTTTAAATTAAGAGTAGTAGCACATCATTTCTCAAAAACTACAGTCCTAATTTTTTTTTAGAATTGAATCTTGTAGGAAATTAAAAGTTATGTAAGTTTTATTTAAAATATTGTTCCTAAATCTTTTAGTTTTCGAGTTTTCGAGCAATGGCTAATTAATATATTTGCAATTTTCTTCCAGCCTTTAAATTAAGGGAAGTACATATTATTTCCCAAAAACTATGAGTTTTATAGTTTATTTTATTTAAGAACAGTCCAAGGGCTTTTATGCAACTACGTTCTTTTTTTTTAATATCTTGAGAAGCTTACAGGAAACAATGATTATTTGACAGAATTTCGGAACTAAATTAATTGAAGAATTAGGAGCGTTCATTTTAAAAATAGGTGTCACATCTTTTAATCATGCGAAAATTGATACAATAACATATCAGATTACAATATTATCCATTATTGCAGTATAATATAATACAGTTTGTAAATAAATGAAATTAAGTAGAAAGATACAGCTACAAACTCGCAATGATATTTATCAGGTTCTAGTATTTGTATTTGTGGAGATATTTCAATAATAATTTATTATTACAATAGAATAAATTGTGAAGAATACGATATGTTTTACAAAATTTAATTATCTCAATTTGCTTAGGAGCTACAGAGGCATACAGTGTGTGCTCCTGATTCGGTTATTCTCTCCTCCGTCCGTTACTCGGGTAATACTCTGTGCGATTGTAGTGCGAGCACAGATGTGCTCGATTACGTGAATTGTGAATTCATTCATTCAGTGTCCTTACGTGCTACCACAAAATTCGTTATAAAATTGGAAATATGATGAGAAAATATATATATATATGATTCCAAAGAAAAAGTTTTTTCCAACATGGAAATATGATGTTTATAACAATAAAAATTATTAGAATCAATTTTTATTGATATATTTCATCATAAAATATACAAATTTCAGGATATTTAGGTCTAATATTTTAGAAATTAAGCAATATGTGTGATTTTAAGTCGAATTTTTTCACTGTATTTTCATTAATTGACAATATTTTTCTTTGAAAAAATATTATGCCTCCAATTTGTAATCTCGTGCTTTCTTCGTATTTTTGAACTGATTTCTATAGTAGAACGCAATTTATTTCTCTATTATCCGTCAAAGAAAATGCGAGAAATTCTAATTTTTCAATTTGACAGAAGTTTGTTTACTCGTTCCTATAAAAATTATGTGACTTCTTACTTGATTCATAGGAAACTAATTTGAAAAAATCTGACGTGAACATCACGTGACTTACTTGTACATCATTGGATATATATATATATATATATATATATATATATATATATATATATATATATATATATATATATATATATATATATATATATATATATATATATATATAATACGATGTGATTTTGTGTTTGATCATATATAGTATATAATCAAATACAAAATCTCATCGTTCCACTGTTAATCGTTTTGGATTTACCCAAGAGATTATAGGAATCTATCAAGTAAAATGCTTTCAGCCAAGTCGGTTGCTATGGAAACAGTAGGCCATTATTCTTATACTACAACATCCCTAAATACTGATTTCCAAAATTCTACGATTACCAACAGATCTGAATTTATATGCAAAATTAAAAAATAAATTCTCACTGAAGTGCACTTCCGGTTCAGTTTATTGCTATGAAAATAGTAGGCAAACATTCAGATGCTACAGCAGACAGAAATACCAAATTTCAATATTCTACACGTGATCGTTTCGAATTTATGCGAAAAATTCCAATAGACTGTCAAGTAAAGTGCACTTCCGGCTCGGTGGATCTCAATAAAAATAGGATATGAGCATCTAGACGGTATAATCGTCCTAAATACTGAATTCTAACAATCTACGTTTAATCGTTTTGGATTTATGCGGAAAATACAAAAAATATCTCGAATAAAGTGCTCTTCCGGCTTAGTCGATAGCAATCATAATGCAAGGTGTACAACTAGATATTATAAAAGTGCCTAATACAAAATTTAAATATTCTACGACTGATTGTTTAGAATTTGTGCGGAAAATTCAAAAAGTCTGTCATATAAAGTGCACTTCCGGCTCAGCCGATTGTTACAGAAATAGAAGATGACCATTTAGATGCTACAGCGATTTCAAATGCTAAATTCCAGTATCCTACGGCTGATCATTCTGGATTTATGCGGCAAATTAAAAAAAAGTCTTAAGTAAAGTGCACTTCCGGCTTAGCCTATCGCAATTATAATGCAAGATGTACAATAAGATGTTATAGAAGTGCTTAATACGAAATTTCAATATGCTATGGCTGATCATTCTATATTTATGCAAAAGAATCAAAAAAAGTTTTAAATAAAGTGCACTTCTGGCCTGGCCGATTCCTACAAAAATAGCAGATAACCATTCTGATGCAACATCAAGTTCAAATACTGAATTTCAATATTCTATGGTTGATCATTCTGGATTTATTAGAGAAATTCGAAAAAAGTTTCAAGTAAAGTGCACTTCCGGTACAGACAATTGAAACCATAATGTGAGGTGCACAACTAGACCCTATACCAGTCTTAATACAAAATTTCAACATTATACGTTCAACCAGTTTTGAGATTTGCGAGTTACGTACGCACGCACGCACGAACATACGTACCGACATCAAGCCAAAAATAGTCAAAATGGATTCAGGGATGCTCAAAACGGACATATCCATCAAAATCTCGATAAGTGAATTTTGTCGGTTTCACAATACTTCCTTGTTACTTTGTACAAGTAGTAAAAAGAGTGAATTTGTTGCAATGTTTCAAAATCAAATTTATCGATGTTACATATGGGTAGAAACAAATAATAAACAAATTCTCATTAGAAATTATTCAAGTTTTCAAAAAAATTTATAATACGTTTATGCAACGCCACTGTATGCCCAGCTTCGCGCGGCCGACAACAGATGGTATTAGTATGTAATGGCGTAATATTTTTGGCAGGTGAAAACAAAACACAGGAAATCTTATCAAACTGTCAGAAAACTGAAGATATTTATTGATATTGAACTTATTTGTGCGGATTAATGAACTGAGAGAAATATAAGTGTGCTGATAACACAAAGGTAAGAGTATTGATTATCTTGTCATGTGTGGAAGCAAAATTACTTGATTTTAAATCTCTTTGTTATTGTATCTAATCTTGACATCTACGAAATGTCACTGTTTATTTATGTCCTGTACCGAAATAAATTATTGAAATGTAATACACTTTATGCGAGATATACATCATGGATTGATCCATAAATTATTTGACTTCATGAATATTAGATAAGGTATTATAAATATTAGAAAATTATTATTACGTAAATTTCAAAAAAGGATAAAAGATGCTTGAAAAATATTGTAGCTAATCTAACAGGATCTGAATAATTTACTGGAATTATACTAATCAATTTTTTTTATTAGGTACATGTACTCAAATTGCTAACAAACCGATGAACTTTGTAACCTTTGTTTTTATTAAAAAATTAACAATGGAATACAAATATCTTTCTTTTATTATCTGAATTAGCTTTTACATAATCTTATCACGAATATTTTCGGATGTCCATTGCAAAAACAGTTATATTTTTTATTTACATTCCTACATTTAAAATAATATTTATCTAGCGTCCAGTTAAACACTATTTTAAGACAAAAAAATCTGCAGGATCATTAAAAAGTAGTAACACATTACAACATTGATAAACTTTTACTCCTATCGGTTGCAAAAACATGTGTTTGGCAATAGTTACCATTGTCAGTATAAGTGAACTCTTCACACACACATGACAACTGTACTTAATTCTATGATGTAAAATTACGCGCTGAAAACGTCCGTGAAAATACTGGTCATTCAACATGGTAACGACGATTGTAGTTCAGTTCGGTTTTATAATTCCCAAAGCGCGACCGAGACATTGAGTTCCGCTCCTCTTGACCAATAATTAACGTACTAGGAAAAAAGTTCTATTGTTTTATTGTTGATTGATGAAATAGGTGTTAATATTTGTTGAGACAAATGGGGAATAAACGACATTCACATAAAAATCGACGGAAGAATTGTATGTACATTTTTTTCTCTTTTATTAATTGTGTTTACATTTTTTTGTTTGTTATCTATTTGTAAATGTGTTTAATTTTATTCTAATGTACAAAAAGTACAAAAAACTAATTCGTAAATATCAATACTCATTTTAGAAAGTATTATTTAAGTTACTGAAGTGAAACTTATTTTCAAATCGTTCTGTTTACAAAACTAGAACGGAAATTGAAATAATCTGGACGGAAGTGACAGTCACATGGTACGAATTGGCGCGAAATATAAACTGCAAGAACATTTTATTTGCAGTTTATTTGTTCACGTAGTACAGCCGCAAACTTTTGATACAGCAGAAGTATATTACAATAATTCGTTAGAATAATTTTTGTCATTTTATGACAGTTGTCTCAGTTATCGTCAAGAAATAAGAATTTATACAAAGTATGGACGCTAACTTGTAATAAAGCAGAATTTTTCCGAATATTCTTGATGAAATTCGTATTTATTTCATTTGAATGTATTACAGAATATAATTAAATATATATTAAATCACAATAATATTTTATAAATAACAAAATTTTGGAAAAATTAATTAAAGTTAGTGGTGAAAGCTATATTTTGCGCATAACCTACTTTCATTTAGCATTAATTAGGAGACACTGGAGCAAATATTAATTAAATCTTTTTTTATTTAACGATGATTGCACAAACTACGATGTTTAAAAACTATTTGTTGACAATATAGTCGTTTGAAAAACTTTAAATACTGCTTGTTGCACTACCAATGTTACGTTTTAGCCTTGGCGTGAATAAAAAAATCAATTTTTCTCTTTTATTCAGTCCCAATTTAAATTTTTAGTAGCAGTAATGCCGCAAACTAGAAATAAAAAAAATTAAGCCAGCTTATTACTGTACAATCAATTGTTATTGAAAGTAAGATATTTTGTATTTGATTTTATTTATATTAATGCAAATAATTTTATTCCAGCTTTACCTACTTATTTATTACGGAAACAATAAATTTATTAAATTATTCAGAATACGTAATTACGATAAAGGCCTCTTTATTACTACAGAATAATAAGGAGAATTTATTATATTGAACGCCTACAAAAAGAGTACATTTTCATAAGACGATAAAATATCTGACAATAACATTAACATGACCGAAAACTTAAGCTTATCTGTCGACGAAGTAAAAACATGGTTTTTGAACACCGTCACCATAAATTGTTTAGCTTCGCTTAAATTATTATCAAACGATTTCTTATTGTCATTCATGACCTTGACTCTGTTGTCTTACTCATTTTAATTTTTGTTTCAGCTGAAAAAATGACTGTCGGAGAAACAGCAACCGAAGATAGTTCAAGAGAACAGACTCCTGTCGAGTCTGCTACCTCGGGACAGTCTTCTGTTACGCACAACCCCACGCTTTTGTCTTCTTTACGCAGTGTTCTGTTTGTTATTAGCTCGGCTCTTATTGGATTCGCAGCTGCCAGAAATTCTCTTACATGGTAATAAAAAATCAGAAAGATTATTTCAAATTATATGTTGAAAATATTTTTTATCAAATTGTTACAAAAAAATTTTAATCAATTATTCTATTTTGCAAATAATGGGTTTTGATAAAAATATTCACAAGATAAAATTGTTTACAAAAATATTTTTATCAAAAACTTCGAAGATTATTTTTAAAATTATAATATACAGGCTGTCCGGATTTTGGTGTCTAATTCAAAAGCCACGACTTTAGATTAAAAATGTTTTTTCCTTGCTGAAAATGCTGAAATAAATTGAATCAGTTACTTCCAAACAAATAATAAATTCATTATTAAACCAGTAACCCTACATGAACAAAACTTTGCACAAATATTGTGGAAGAATAAGGGTGGCCACGAAATAAAAATCAAGTATCAATATATATTTGTTCATAAGTTATCGATTTGGAATCTGAAAATACTAGTTGAAATTATGAGTCGCACTGCCTTTTTCGAAACAAAAAATATTTTTCTACAAAACCAGTGTTCCTATAATTATGAAAAACTTTGGTGTGAATATCAAGGGAGAATAGTAGTAATTGTAAAATAATATTCAGTTGTCAATAAATTTTCGTTCATGAATTATAGAAATAGAATCTCAAAATACAAATATATTTATCAGCCGCATTGGCTCCTTCGAAACAAATAATCAGTTCCTCACGAAACCAGTGGTCCCAGATCGACCAAAATTTGATTCAATATCAAGGAAGCATACAAGTTATTGCGTAATAAAATTAATCCAATTATATGTTTTTGTTCAAAAGTTATTGGTATGGAATCAGTAACTGCCAATAGTTTGATAAGTTGCATACCTTCAGAGCAATCAGTCAATTTGTTTTTCAACCATTGGTTCCAAATCAAACAAACTTTATATGAATATCAAGACTCAAGATAAGTCCCATTCACAGCCTGAAATTCGTCGAAATTCGTAAAGCTTGGTATATGGGAAAGCCGTAGTAGCGTTCACAGCGCTGAAATTTGGTGCATATAAATTCCACTTTACCCAAACCTTGCAAGCTCCAAACTTTTCTTGTAATTTAGGTTGCGTTCTACAAAAATAATGGAGAAGAATATGTGTTTTGATGTTTGATTATTTGTGAACGATTTTTGTTTGTGCTTAATTTTTATCTTTTTCATATAAGTTATCTTGATTGGAGGCAGTACTTGAAGATTTCTTATTTTTAGTGGTTTCCACACGATAATTCTTAAAATGTATATTTCTCCTATCATAAAGAAGGATAACAAGAAGTTAAATGTAATAATCCTTCCTCAGTTATCATATTTATAATATCAATTTGAATATAAACAAAATACACAAACAATATAAATGGCTGATTCAAGCTTCAAAACTACTTCGAAATTAAGCCTACAGCTGTCGCTAGTCACTAATTTCGGTATCTTAATTTCAGGCTGTGAACGGACAAATTTCAACAGTTGAAATTTCGTATTTGAAATTACACCAAATTTCGAGCTGTGAATAGAGCATTATTGACATGGGACGCGGACTAAGGAAATATAGAGACGGAATGTAAAGCATGATTTTACAGACGAGAGGGGAACTATGCCTGGTTTTGATTGGCCATGATCGTGCGCATGCTCAGCACCGGGAAAATTCGAATGAAACTAAAATGTGCTGATTTTGAATTACGGAGAGCAGGTCATATTTATAAAAAGATGAAATACGTTGAAATCATGTACTGAAAAATCTGCTGTGGCCATCACAGTACTTCCCCGACCATAAATTTTGTGGCCAATTTAATAAATTTAGAGTATCTCATCAATTAATTGCATATATACGGCTGCGTCAATCCGCCTCTGGTTTTTGGCAAAATTAGATTGTTTTTCGTGATACAACTCTCAGACAATGACATCAGACAAAAGTCGCACTGGCCTCTTTTTGATATTTGAAAAGCAACATAGCCCGCTATATATTCAATTACATGCTCTGATAACTTATCGAATACACAAAGTATTGTGCACTATTTTTTGAGGAGATCTGGATCCTTGGGTAGACTGAAAAAATATTAATAATTGTTGTAAACAGAGAACATGAGTATCTAAAGGAAATTCAAACAATGAATAAGCTCAAAATTTGTATGAAAAAAACACAACAAAGGAGTATTTTTTTTTGTTTGGGAAATTTACCTGTGAAATGACACTTTCTGCTGCGCAAACCCTTGCCGATTTTTTTTCCTTCAGTCTTGAGCATCGCTGCAGTTTTTACAATGTGCCCCACAGCAATGCACCATCTTTAAACTTTTTTGGAAACTTTTCGTATCTTTTTAATAATTGCCGAGTTGACAGACAAAATGAATGTCAAAGTAACTCAAGGAGCGTTCTGAGCATGCGCATGATCAATAACCAATAGAAAGAAGGCACAGATTACCCTGCTGCTCTCCCCTCACGGAATCTCGCCACGCATGCTTGCACTCCGTCCCTATGTTTCCTTAGGCCGTGACATGGGATCAGTAACTGCCAATAAGTAATAAGTTGAGCAACTTGCCTTCTAAAAAATGTTTTTCAATATCGAATCTTCCACTATTTCAGCCGTATCTTATTGGAAGATACATTTGATATTAATCAGACGCATCAGATCAATTTCTAGTTCTAAAATTTTTTTAAATGTCGTTCATGCCGTAATTTGTCTCCCTTTCTGGTTGGCATGGATCCCCAATTCATTAAAGAGGCCAAAAAAAACACCGGTGTAAACCGTCCTGGACTTTATCCGATTTTTACCGGCGGTTTTTATTAAAAAAATAATATATTAAACGGTACTGACAAGTTTTAGCTTGAATTATGAGGTTTCAGAGAAAAAACGAAATATGCTTTTTCCTAACATCTCCTGAACAAAATTCACCCGATTTGCACAATATAATATTCATATTCATATATTTATTAATTATAAAACATTGAATAATGTTAATAGCAAGTTAAGTTAGGGATAAAAAAATACAATAAGTGAACATAATTACATCTCAATATTCTTGAAATTAAAGTTTAGGTACTCTTGTGTACAATAAAGGGAAGTAGATCTTTTCTATCTACATATGAGTTTCTTGTATTACTAATTTAATACTTTTAAAAATGAATTCATTTAGTTTAATATTTATTTAATAGTTTGTGAATTAGAACTACACTCGAAAACCGGATAGAATAAATCTATGCCGACTGAATAAAAGAATAAAATGAGAGGAAGATATAAAATATGTAAATATATAATGAAAAATTACAAAGAAAAATTGTGGTTAAAACCAGTTTTGGACAGTTTCAACCATTTTTGACCAGTGCCCTGGTTAAAATCTAAAAAATGATTTTTTTAACAACCCTGCAAAAAACTAAAATTATTGAAGTTAAACAACTTTGACGTGCCAAAAAATTCCCATTTACCTGAAATTGTAGTTCTTATAATTCAATTTAATCTATAAAAATTCGTTTCAGGCACTTGCAAAGATTCTGGGGGGCGTCTGGTGATTTCTGGCAAGCCCAGTGGGACAAAATTCTGGACACTTTAGGAGAAGATCCTTATTATTTATTCATCTTCGGCAGTACCTTTCTTACTTTTATTGTATATTGGATTTTCGGCGGGATTTATACAATTTTGGATGTAACCAATAAACCAGCTATAATTCGACGATATAAAATACAACCTGGTACTAATGAGCCAGTTGAAACTAAACGACTAATGAGGGTAGGCTAAAATGGAGGAAATAGAAAAAATAATTATCTAATTTATAAATATTTTAGGTCATTGGGGTGGTGGTATTTAATCAAATTATTGTTGGATTGCCATTAACGGCCCTTACTTTTGGGCTTTATAAATACAGGGGGATCCCTGATGTAAGAGAACTGCCGACCTTTCATTGGGTCTTATTGGAACTAGCTGTGCATATTTTGTTGGAAGAAATTGGTTTCTATTATTCGCACAGGTAATTAATTTTTAAATAAATCTTTCTCTAATTATGTACGTACATTTTGTTTTGTCAGATTTTTGCACAGTCGATTCTTGTATAAACATATTCATAAAAAACATCATGAATGGACTGCACCTATATCCGTCACTGCTTTATATTGCCATCCGATCGAACACATTTTCTCGAATTTGGTACCACCATTTTTGGGAGTGTTTATTATGGGCTCCCATATTGCAACATCATGGCTGTGGTTCTCTTTGGCCATTCTGTCCACGTTGAACGCCCATTCGGGGTACCATTTACCTTTCTTTCCGTCACCAGAAGCCCATGATTTCCATCATTTGAAGTAAGTGATGTTTTATTTTATTTTTAGGGCCCACTGAATCTAATATTATTTGTAAATCTTTTCAGATTCAATCAATGCTTCGGCGTATTAGGCGTATTAGATCGCTTACACGGAACCGACACGCTCTTTCGATCGACTCGCGCATATTCTAGACACATAATGATGCTTAGTTTTATAGCTCCAAGGGATGCTTTCCCCGAGCCAAAACTTTGCAAAATTAAAGGTAAATAATCGGAGAATTATATTTGAAACTTAAGTTAAAAACATGAAATATGTATGTGTATATTTTTAGTTTTGTGTACGAAGTACACGATAAAGTGATTTAAATAATTAAATTAATTTAATTAATATTTTCTGTACTGAGTAATAATTTTTATAAGGGACTCTGTATCACATGATTTGGGTCAATTAGTTTAGCTGACTTCATTTTAGTTGAGAAACGACATCTATTGATAGTTTTTGGTAATAACATTTTTGGAGTTCTTTTGTTTATTGGATACCCGCGAGCCGCCACTGCTTGTCAGCTATCATTTGAAACTTGTTTCATTTGACTAATAATATATTCCAATTAAAAACGGTTCAAACTTTCTGATTGGCAAAAATGCAAACACGATTCACTCACAGTAAATGCTGGATTTGAAAATGAATTCAAGTAATAGAAGCAATAAATATTACCTGGGAAGATACAAATTTAAATCTTCGAACTGCACAAATTTATTAGTGACGTTTGATGCACAACTGACGATTTTTGTGCTAATTAGTTCGCATTTGCTATAAGTTTTTAACTAAATCTGATAATCAGACAGCTAGCAAAAAAAGTATTTGAGATGCAATGCGGATACGATTTTTTTTGCACTTTTTAATTAATTCAAATTAATTTTCGCTTATCTGACTATAAGTCTAAAATGAAGTTAGCTTTAAGAATACATTATATCACGTGATATGTCGTGCTTTATGCGTTTTCAATATTATATTGTTGAATAATAAATTTAAGAAATAAATATTTTATTTACATATTTGAATTAAATTCAAAATCGGTAATATATTGTTGATTGTTGTATCAGTTAATCAATTTTAAGGTGCATCAAGATATAATCATGTTTAATCTTAAATGTAGAGTATATCACAAAAATATAAACGTTTTGCCTAATATTTAAATTGACTGATACTTCGCATAAAATTTAGAAATAAAAATTAAAAATTAAGGAATTCTTGAGAAGTATTTGCCAATTTTATTAGATGTGATTAACATGTGATTTTTAGTTAAAGGGTAACGATTAGAATACGATTGAAAAATAGATGTAATATTCTTCACCCTTCCTTTTATAAAATGGACCAATTAAAATACATATTTTTAAGATTTTCATGACAACGTAAAAGAAATATTCTATTAAATAAAACATTCTCAACACGGTATTGAATCTCTTCGGAAGATTGTCTTAAATTAGAGGAAAATGCCCAAAATTTCGTATTTAATAATAATTTAAGATAATTAGGCAGTAATATCGTCCTTAAAATTAATATCACAAAAAAAAAATCTGCTAAATCAGTCAGAATGTTTACAGGAGCGTCAAATTTATTACATCTATTTATTAAAAGATTGTGATGTTGTCTAAGGAAGAATGTGGATTACTATTTTAAGATTTTATTTTTTTATTACAGTATGTACTAATCTCTGTGTAGCAATAATAAACCTAAATGTAAAAAGAACCATGTCTCCCACTTATTTTTTAATTACAGTTGAAATTTTAACTGTAAAATTTGTACGGACTTTTCGAACTACTCTTTTACTTATAAACATGCCAAGAAATAGAAATGCCATCATCTCAAATGAGGTTAGTATGAGCCTCATTTTACATTTAATTCTTAATTTGCCCTTTATTTATTATAATAATTTAACAATTGTTCCAGTTGTTTAAATTAATGCAATGACTCTTTCAATAATTTTCCAGTCATGAAGATTTTGATATTTTTATTAAAATTCAATGCTAAACTTAATCAAGAGATAATTGTTTTGAAAATGTTTCAGCTTGCCGGGTGTGTAACGTAGAATAACAATAACAATTTCTATGGTTTATATTTGTTTATAATAATATTAATACAATATTTAATAAACATTTTGCAATATGTCTGCACTAAAAAAACTGCTTTTTTTGTTTCAAATTCTGCTTTATTATTTCTTATCATGTTTAAACAATTATTATTAATAATAATGTATTGTATTTACAATATTTTTAAATTTAATTGAACGTTCGAGGAGGTCATTGCATTATTTGACCCCATACCGATAAGGATCAAACATAAAAGGTAGGACCTGGTTTTGAAATTAATTTGATAATTTAGGCTTTCCATTATAACATAATATAAAAGTCTATAAAATTAGGCAGAGGAGGCACGTCATCAAAGTTTGTAACTAGATAATGACGTCACGTAATTACTACGTTTATATGCTATACCAATTTAATCTTTAAAAATATAATGTGGGTCGCATATTTGCAAAAACGTGCAAAGCTAATTTATTTGATCTAGTAAATAATATTCTAACCAAAAAGAACAAAGTAAACACGTGTTGATCGCACTGAAATGTCGAAAACGAATGCAACGAATGACAATGTAAACGTAGTCAAACTTCATAGTACCAACGTATGATAAAGAAATAAACAACAATTATTGTAGATGAATGAAATTTTGTTGAAAACATTAAATTTGAGTATAAAATAATTGTTAATTAAATTAAAATATACTTTTCATAATACCTGCATTGAAACAACGCATTTCAACGCCTGTTTTGTCAGTCGAAACAAGATAATTTCAGACAAATGCGAGTGTAGCCGGACAGAAACAAGCCTGTTTCTTCCCTAGGGGAGAAACAGGCTTGTTTCTGCCCGCTAAATTTGTATCTCACATCGTTTTATCCCTGGCAGAGTCGCATTTGTTCATTGTCAATCTCTAAATGAAAATCATATAACCTCAGTTAATTTGACAGTTGTTGTATTCGTAACTGTAAATTAAATTTAGAGGTGTCAAAACCGATTCTTAGATTTGAAATTTTGTGGACAAATAATGAACGTTTCAGAATTTTTTATTTTTATTTAAATTTAGAGGATTAGTTTCAAGAAGAAAAAGTATTAATACGATAATTTCAAGTACACCACAACATCTTATTGGCAAAGCACAAGCAGCTACTCTCGACTAGTTACCTAGCAAAATAAAAAAAAATATTATTTCATGTCAAATTTGTAATATGGAAAGTTTCAATGCAGGTATTATGAAAAATACAGTGTGTGGCACGGGACAAAACACGATTTCAGCCGAGAGTGATGCCAGCCCTCGCTTCGCTCGGGCAAGCAACTTTCACCCTCAGCTGAAATCGTCTTGTTTCGTCCCTAGCCACACAATATACTATTTCTTATAGTATGCAAAAAATTGCATTTATTTTCTCTGTTTTTCCAAACATAAACATTACGTTGTCATTACGACAGGTTCTTTTCATTTTGTAATGTTTTGATGACGTGCCTCCTCTGCTTAATTTTATAGACTATATGTAAGTCGTATTGTCATTTTTAGACATGCTTGTTTACATGTTAAAACCGCAATTTTCCAGGGAGTCATATTTTGTTATTATAATATTTAAGGTGGTTTCTCGTGAGGAACTTATAAGTTTGAGAATTAAATTTCATTGCTATTATTTCAATTTTGTGCATGGACGTTTCAAATTGTATTTATTTGCAGATAAATAACTACGTTCTAGGGAAATAGTCTTAAATATTTAAATTCACATTATTCACTTTTGTTGAAGGAAAGCTCATGTTAAACACAGAAAATTGAATAAATGGAAAAAGAGTAAGGAAATTAATAGGTAGTAAATAGGAAAGCGCAAAAGAGTTTAAAATGAAATTGATGTAAATAGGATAGCAGTCTCCAAAAAGATTGAATTTGATCAATACATATATACGGTAATAGTAAATAAAAACGTGAAATAGAAAAAATATAACAAAAGCTCACTGTTTACAAATAACAAACGATTAAAATAACATTGGTTCAAATGGCGTTTCAAGCGGAATACGTATTTGAGTAGTTCCTGGTTCTGCCAGAAGATTTCTACGGCTTAGGCCCAGTTGTACAGTCTAATGGTGCGATTCTGGAATTTTCTACAACACTACAGAACTGTAAATCTGAACAAAATCACATCGTTTCTTGATGTCAAATCAAATGACACTAAATGTATTTGTCAACAAAAATTGTTGCGATTTTATTCAGATTTACAGATCTGTAGCGTTATAGAAAATTCCAGAATCGCTACATAAGCTTATCCAAAGTTTAGTAAAACCAAGTTTAATTTCTATGGTTACAATTGCTGAAATAATTGTAACCATAGAAATTAAACTTAGTTTTAGTAAACTTTGGATAAGCTTAGACTGTACAACTGAGCCTTAATTTTACTCGTGAACACGCCTATGCAATTCCCTATCTTAACTGTGTTGCAAAAGTGAAGCCAAAAATGTAATATTGTTAGAGAGAGAAGGTAACTGAGAGATAGGCAGAGGCGGGCCCATGTTTGTATAGAAGTAAATAGCAAGTTTCGCTCTATCTAGTATTTTACTATTTTCATATGGAAATGTATTATAAAATAGGAAGAAAATGTTTTGTGCCAAATTGTAATAGTACGTACAGAACTGGTAAAGAGAAATATTGTCTTTTTTCTGTCCCCAAAAATGATATTCTATTAAATAAGTGGCGTAAGAACATAACATGACAGAATAGGAGACGAGATGTCACGTGACCCAAATCATATGGCTGGTTCCTACTAACTTCACTCGAAGCCTTGCAGCTTATCTCTTCCAAATAGAACTGTCACTTTAAAAAGGGCGGGAATTCAAAATGTATTAAAAAAATGTGTGTTTCATAATTTGAAATATACGGTCTTTTCAGTTACATGAATTATATCTGCTATCAACCTATGAAAATTTCAGAAAATTGAAATGGAATTACAAGCAAATATGGTGGAATTATATTTTGTACATGAAATTTAATTTTTTTCAAGTAATATGAAGAAGATTGCTAAAATATTTATATTTTCTTCTACTATTATTTAAAGAAAATAGCTTGATTTTTGGAAAGGTAAATTGTATGCACTGAACATTTATTATTAATATTTATATAACAAAAAATTTTACCCATAAAATCTTGAAATATTATTGGAAAGATATATTCTCCAATCCTTTATAGCTTCAATTAAAACGCTATGCACAGCAAATAAAAATAAAGCAGTAACACACGTTATGCGACTAAAATGGTCTCTCAAATTTATTCAAATATAACTATGAATTAATATTTTTGTACATACTAATTTTTAAACAATTTGTGTCTTAGTTATGCATTCTCAACGACTCAATGAAAAACCTCTACAGCCCTGGATTATAGCTCGGCCAGAAGGAGAAATTCTTTGTAGTCATTGTAGATGCGATGCAGGTCTTGGTGAGGCTTTTAGACATTTTGCTGCTATTTTGTTCGCTGTAGAAGATGAGAAATTACAAAAAGAAAAAGTATCCGTAACGGGGGTAAAGCCTGCGTGGAAAGTTTCCCAAGGCAGAATGGGAGAAGTTAGTGGACATATGAGAATTATTAAATCTTACAAAATATCTACGCCGACCGAGGAAGACATATTTCAGCTACTATCGGCAACTAGAGATGCGGGTAGATAATTCCTTTCTGCACAGAAATAATAACTAATTTTCATAATATATTTGAGAGAATAAATATAACATATACTCACTTGAACCGTGCAAATAATTCTTCAATTTAAATAGATGCTGATTAAAACAGTTCATGGTAATAATATTATCTGAAAAACTGCTTCGCTAGAGCGCACTGTTACTTATTGATTTATATTTTATATTGCTATTTTCTGTGGCCATATATTTCTGACCAACTTCATATCTTCATCTTCGTTTTTAGGTGAAATATTATTAAAAAGATTTTTCATCAACTGCATTATCTGTTTGGCAAACAAAAAGCCAAATGGCATTAGCTTAGTGCTTCGTTAAATAAAATTGTTCATGGGGAATTTTCAAAAATAATTAGAGACGGAGATTCTTGAAGTAAGGAGAGACATTGTGATGTACGTAAAGGATGATGAAACAAGCTGATACAAAGGAAGCCCACCAATAATAAAATGTAGCAGAGCACGAGCATCATCGCGCATAGAATCATCATTTCAAATTGCTTCTAACCATCAGCGACGTCTTTCAACTCTCTCGGATCCACCCACCCTGCACACATATAAATAATTGTTACTTGCTTAAATAAAATTTATTTCAAAATATCACCTTTCCAATATGCCTCCGCAGGTATTGTTTGAAAATAAAAACACTGACAAATACCACAAAACACTTCCTGTACGACAACTCAACGATCACAAAATGATCTTTGTACAATGAATAATTTTTCAAATTTTCCGCTCTTCTTGAAATGACAGTTCTAATAGAAAGAGATATTAGCTGCAAGACTTACGAGTGAAGTTAGTAGGAACCAGCCATATGGATTTGGGTCACATGACATCTCGTCTCCTATATTCTTTGCGACTGAATGATTTTATCAATAAAATTTGAGTAAAACTATTCATGTTTTTAACTTTATTCTTATATTTTCTGAGCCAATGTCTCATTTTTAATAATTCTTATTATTGAGGATCATAAAATTTCCGAATTAAGACAATTTTATATATCCACTTTCAGATCAAAAATGAGCTAAATAATAGCAGTAAGTATGTCTTCATGAAAGAATATAAATCATTTGTAATAGAAAAAAAACCACTGTTTGAGTGTCACTGACAAATTTAATTTCGCCTGTTTTATGTTGGTAGTAACCCTAACGCTGCCTAACGCCATCTTCTAACTGTGTGTGCTTTGATAGAAATCCCCGTATTATAGGATTTTACCAATAATTTTTAATATTAATTGTTTGTTTATGTAGATTACAATTTGAATTCGATTATAGAAGTGTTTCAAATCAAATTTCGATTATCAACTATTCCTAGGTTGTTGGTATTAATATTTTGAAGTCAAATTGTACAAAAAGTACGTATATGTTTTTATTTATTACAAAACATTTTGTTCAATTATAAATGAGGGTACTAGTGACAATAGTTACATAAATAAAATCATTCAAGTGTTTGAAAGACAGGGCTTGAATTTGCTTGATAATTTATTGAAAAACTAGGCTTGTAATAATAAAAGTAGATGTATTGGCGAAGAGGCAAGAATTTTGAGCTACCTCTTGTCATGAAGGATGAACTCTGTGTTCTTTAGTTGAATTGTATTTTTCAATTTATAAGCTAGGATTCTTTACTTTGATAATGTTCATTTGTTCTCTGAATTATTTAAGATTGTACAGTTTTGCAGCCTACTAGCTTACAACTGATGGCTAGACAGTGGACGAAAGAAATAAAATCACGGGTCCCCAAGCATTTCATATATTCAAAACAGCTCATGGACCTCATTGAATACTGCCTAGATAACCTGAGGTGTCTCAATCCGATACTGCATATTTCAGATGTTAGTGTAACGACAACTGGAGTTTCGAATAAAAAAAGCTTGAAAAGTAAGTGCGAATATTTGAATAATACTCGTGAATAACTAAAATCGGACATTCTATATTTTTAATCTATAATTTCTCCATTCGTATTTGCACATATTTAAAGTGTTCCATAACTAATATAATTTTAAATTTATGTCAATTATCTTAGAAAAAGATCTATTGATATATCACTGAGCCACTAGTCTAAAAAGAACCAAACATTGTACATATATTAACGAAAAATAGAATATTGGGTGGCAATAGATATCAATAAATAATCAATTAATTTCCATAAATGATGTAAAACGAATTTGCTGTTTCGTAAAGTATGATTTATTTATTTAACTAAACAAAATATTTTGCTTGAATGTACCAGATTTAAGAGAATTGTATAAGATTTTTGACAAAATAACAACAAATACCCCTCGCTTTTGCATTAAAATAAATAATAATAAAGTTTAAATTTATCGATAATTGTCGGACGCGCTCGGGTCTCATCGTCATATAAACAACCTGTAAACAACAAAAACAATTATTGTGAATAGGAAGAAATTATTTGTGTTCGATTTATGTATTTTTATTAGTTTTTGGGAGTTTAAAATATGTGAAAAGATAATTATTTGGAATATATTGGAAGAATATAGTTAGTTAATGGTGGAATCAAACAATTTAATACCGAATTCAAAAAATTGCGACGGTAGCATCTTCAACATGAATAGATAAGTACTTATTATTATTTGATTCATCATTTGGTCATTTTCAGTATTAAAATGTTTGTGTATAATAACAATATATTAAAATTTGAAATTTATTAGTTTTTTCATTATTTTAAGTTATATAAATAAAATATAGGAATAATATAATATTTATTTATGGTTGGTAGCGTTCGATTATTTTCGTCACCCTTCGTACCTGTTACTCTCTGGTACCTGGTACTCACTGAAACCTGTAAACAAACAATTGGAAAAATTGTTGATTTTTAGCTGATTTCTAGCTTCTGCTTTGAATATTTTGACGAACTTTTAGTGTTTTGAAATGATTTAGGATCATTTATAGATTTATTTGCGATTAGTGATGAATTCAGACTATATTTAAGGATACTTTAATAGTTAAATACTTGAAATCAAATGCGTACTTTTGAAACGAGTTGATATTGTGAAGTCATGTTATTTTGTGTTCTTTGAGGATGCGTTAACTGTAAATTTTAATTTTTTAAATTCGTATTCTTTTAATATAGGTAACTATATATACTATTGAAGAAGCAAAAATTTCTAACGCAAGTTTCTATATGAAGGTAATGGATAGTTGATATAAATATTTTTCTGAGAAAGATAAGCTTTGTAGCTACAAGTTTTTTTTGCAGGAGAGGATTTTTTTCAGGTTTGATATTTTTATTTATTCATAAGGTAGAATCGAGGCTAGAATAGAATAATATTAACTTGCTGTGGTAACTGTTGGCGCCAGTTACTATAGTAAATAAACTTAATAATTTATTTGAGTTTGAAAATAAATTAAGTTCCTTTACCTCATATAAATAAGCTTAGTCGATCTTAAAAAAGAAATAACTGCGAGTGCATGTATCTTAATAAATACAGAGTTCAGAGACTATACAGTTGGAATGATTTCAGCAATAGTCTTTTCGCTGTGTTCATTTTGTGGTGGTCTTCAACGAATCCAGAAGATGGAGTCACATCAAGAAGATCGTACAAGACGAAAAACAATGAAGAATGCTTTCTCCCAAGAGGATTTCACTGCAGGAGGATGGATTCCAGGATAGGAAATCATTTCTGATGAATTCTTTTGAGGTCTGTAATTTTTTTGTAACATTTTCATACTAGAATAGATTATTGCAATGTTTACTTGCTATGATAACAGGTGGCAACTGTTACCATAGTAAATAAACTTAATTCATTTGAATTTTAAGATAATCTAAGCTCATTCACCTTCACTGAATGGACTAAGTTGATCTTAGAAAAGAAATAAGTGCTAGTGCATGTATCTTAATGAACACAGAGTTCATAGACTACAGTTGGAATGATCTCAGCAATAGTCTCTTCACTGTGTTCCTTTTGTGGTGGCCTTCAACGAATCCAGAAGGTGGAGTCACATCAAGGAGATCGAACATGACGAAAAACAATAAAGAATGCTTTCCCCCAAGAGGATTTTACTGCAGGAGGATGAATTCCCGGGTAGAAAATCATTTTTGATGAATTCTTTTGAGGTCTGTAATTTTTCTGTATCATTTTCATAGTAGAATAGATTATTGCAATGTTTACTTGCTATGATAACAAGTGGCAACTGTTACCATAGTAAATAAACTTAATTTATTTGAATTTGAAGATAATCTAAGCTCATTCACCTTCAGTGAATGGACTTAGTCGATCTTAAAAAAGAAATAATTGCGAGTGCATGTATTTGAATGAACACAGAGTTCATAGACTACAGTTGGAATGATTTCAGCAATAGTTTCTTCACTGTGTATTTTTTTGTGGTGGTCTTGAACGAATCCAGAAGATGGAGTCACATCAAGGAGATTGTACAAGATGAAATATAATGAAGAATACTTTCCTCCAAGAGGATTCCACTGCAGGAGAATGGATTCTAGGATAGGAAATTATTTCAGGTGAATTCTTTTGAGGTCTGTAATTTTTTTGCATCATTTTCATAGTAGAATAGAGTATTGCAATGTTTACTTGCTATGAGACCAGGTGGCAACTGTTACCATAGCGAATAAACTTAATGGCTGGTACCACAAGCTCTGTTTTTGGCTATACTAGCAGTGTTATTTTAAGAAGCGTTTTAAGGCAATATAAGTATTTCTAGCTATTTTAAAGGAAAATATTCAAATAAATTTTGTAGACATATGTGTTTTCCGTAATTTGTATCTGAAGATTATTTTCTAAAGTATTTGGGAAAATTCTAATTGCGTTAAAACACTTCTTGACACAACGCTCTTAGTAGCGCCAAAAACAGAGCTTGTGGTACCAGCCAATTAATTTGGATTTTAAGATAATCTAAGCTCATTCACCTTCAGTGAATGGACTTAGTCGATCTTAAAAAAGAAATGACTGCGAGTGCATGTATTTTAATGGACACAGAGTTCATAAACTATAGTTGGAATGATTTCAGCAATAGTTTCTTCACTGTGTATTTTTTTGTGGTGGTCTTGAACGAATCCAGAAGATGAAGTTACATCAAGGAGATTGTACAAGATGAAATATAATGAAGAATACTTTCCCCCAAGAGGATTCCACTGCAGGAGGATGGATTCTAGGATAGAAAATCATTTCCGGTGAATTCTTTTGAGGTCTGTAATTTTTTTGCATCATTTTCATAGTAGAATAGAGTATTGCAATGTTTACTTGCTATGAGACCAGGTGGCAACTGTTACCATAGCGAATAAACTTAATTAATTTGGATTTTAAGATAATCTAAGCTCATTCACCTTCAGTGAATGGACTTAGTCGATCTTAAAAAAGAAATGACTGCGAGTGCATGTATTTTAATGGACACAGAGTTCATAAACTAATAAACTATAGTTGGAATGATTTCAGCAATAGTTTCTTCACTGTGTATTTTTTTGTGGTGGTCTTGAACGAATCCAGAAGATGAAGTTACATCAAGGAGATTGTACAAGATGAAATATAATGAAGAATACTTTCCCCCAAGAGGATTCCACTGCAGGAGGATGGATTCTAGGATAGAAAGTCATTTCCGGTGAATTCTTTTGAGGTCTGTAATTTTTTTGCATCATTTTCATAGTAGAATAGAGTATTGCAATGTTTACTTGCTATGAGACCAGGTGGCAACTGTTACCATAGCAAATAAACTTAATTAATTTGAATTTTAAGATAATCTAAGCTCATTCACCTTCAGTGAATGGACTTAGTCGATCTCAAAAAAGAAATGACTGCGAGTGCATGTATTTTAATGGACACAGAGTTCATAAACTATAGTTGAAATGATTTCAGCAATAGTTTCTTCACTGTGTATTTTTTTGTGGTGGTCTTGAACGAATCCAGAAGATGAAGTTACATCAAGGAGATTGTACAAGATGAAATATAATGAAGAATACTTTCCCCCAAGAGGATTCCACTGCAGGAGGATGGATTCTAGGATAGAAAGTCATTTCCGGTGAATTCTTTTGAGGTCTGTAATTTTTTTGCATCATTTTCATAGTAGAATAGAGTATTGCAATGTTTACTTGCTATGAGACCAGGTGGCAACTGTTACCATAGCAAATAAACTTAATTAATTTGAATTTTAAGATAATCTAAGCTCATTCACCTTCAGTGAATGGACTTAGTCGATCTTAAAAAAGAAATGACTGCGAGTGCATGTATTTTAATGGACACAGAGTTCATAAACTATAGTTGGAATGATTTCAGCAATAGTTTCTTCACTGTGTATTTTTTTGTGGTGGTCTTGAACGAATCCAGAAGATGAAGTTACATCAAGGAGATTGTACAAGATGAAATATAATGAAGAATACTTTCCCCCAAGAGGATTCCACTGCAGGAGGATGGATTCTAGGATAGAAAATCATTTCCGGTGAATTCTTTTGAGGTCTGTAATTTTTTTGCATCATTTTCATAGTAGAATAGAATATTGCAATGTTTACTTGCTATGAGACCAGGTGGCAACTGTTACCATAGCAAATAAACTTAATTAATTTGAATTTTAAGATAATCTAAGCTCATTCACCTTCAGTGAATGGACTTAGTCGATCTTAAAAAAGAAATGACTGCGAGTGCATGTATTTTAATGGACACAGAGTTCATAAACTATAGTTGGAATGATTTCAGCAATAGTTTCTTCACTGTGTATTTTTTTGTGGTGGTCTTGAACGAATCCAGAAGATGAAGTTACATCAAGGAGATTGTACAAGATGAAATATAATGAAGAATACTTTACCCCAAGAGGATTCCACTGCAGGAGGATGGATTCTAGGATAGAAAATCATTTCCGGTGAATTCTTTTGAGGTCTGTAATTTTTTTGCATCATTTTCATAGTAGAATAGAGTATTGCAATGTTTACTTGCTATGAGACCAGGTGGCAACTGTTACCATAGCGAATAAACTTAATTAATTTGAATTTTAAGATAATCTAAGCTCATTCACCTTCAGTGAATGGACTTAGTCGATCTTAAAAAAGAAATGACTGCGAGTGCATGTATTTTAATGGACACAGAGTTCATAAACTATAGTTGGAATGATTTCAGCAATGGTTTCTTCACTGTGTATTTTTTTGTGGTGGTCTTGAACGAATCCAGAAGATGAAGTCACATCAAGGAGATTGTACAAGATGAAATATAATGAAGAATACTTTCCCCCAAGAGGATTCCACTGCAGGAGGATGGATTCTAGGATAGAAAATCATTTCCGGTGAATTCTTTTGAGATCTGTAATTTTTTTGGATCATTTTCATAGTAGAATATAGTATTGCAATGTGTACTTGCTATGAGACCAGGTGGCAACTGTTACCATAGCAAATAAACTTAATTAATTCGAATTTTAAGATAATCTAAGCTCATTCACCTTCATTGAATGGACTTAGTCGATCTTAAAAAAGAAATGACGGCGAGTGCATGTATTTTAATGGACACAGAGTTCATAAACTATAGTTGGAATGATTTCAGCAATAGTTTCTTCACTGTGTATTTTTTTGTGGTGGTCTTGAACGAATCCAGAAGATGAAGTTACATCAAGGAGATTGTACAAGATGAAATATAATGAAGAATACTTTCCCCCAAGAGGATTCCACTGCAGGAGGATGGATTCTAGGATAGAAAATCATTTCCGGTGAATTCTTTTGAGGTCTGTAATTTTTTTGGATCATTTTCATAGTAGAATATAGTATTGCAATGTGTACTTGCTATGAGACCAGGTGGCAACTGTTACCATAGCAAATAAACTTAATTAATTCGAATTTTAAGATAATCTAAGCTCATTCACCTTCATTGAATGGACTTAGTCGATCTTAAAAAAGAAATGACGGCGAGTGCATGTATTTTAATGGACACAGAGTTCATAAACTATAGTTGGAATGATTTCAGCAATAGTTTCTTCACTGTGTATTTTTTTGTGGTGGTCTTGAACGAATCCAGAAGATGAAGTTACATCAAGGAGATTGTACAAGATGAAATATAATGAAGAATACTTTCCCCCAAGAGGATTCCACTGCAGGAGGATGGATTCTAGGATAGAAAATCATTTCCGGTGAATTCTTTTGAGGTCTGTAATTTTTTTGGATCATTTTCATAGTAGAATAGAGTATTGCAATGTGTACTTGCTATGAGACCAGGTGGCAACTGTTACCATAGCAAATAAACTTAATTAATTTGAATTTTAAGATAATCTAAGCTCATTCACCTTCAGTGAATGGACTTAGTCGATCTTAAAAAAGAAATGACTGCGAGTGCATGTATTTTAATGGACACAGAGTTCATAAACTATAGTTGGAATGATTTCAGCAATAGTTTCTTCACTGTGTATTTTTTTGTGGTGGTCTTGAACGATTCCAGAAGATGAAGTTACATCAAGGAGATTGTACAAGATGAAATATAATGAAGAATACTTTTGCCCAAGAGGATTCCACTGCAGGAGGATGGATTCTAGGATAGAAAATCATTTCCGGTGAATTCTTTTGAGGTCTGTAATTTTTTTGCATCATTTTCATAGTAGAATAGAGTATTGCAATGTTTACTTGCTATGAGACCAGGTGGCAACTGTTACCATAGCAAATAAACTTAATTAATTCGAATTTTAAGATAATCTAAGCTCATTCACCTTCATTGAATGGACTTAGTCGATCTTAAAAAAGAAATGACTGCGAGTGCATGTATTTTAATGGACACAGAGTTCATAAACTATAGTTGGAATGATTTCAGCAATAGTTTCTTCACTGTGTATTTTTTTGTGGTGGTCTTGAACGAATCCAGAAGATGAAGTTACATCAAGGAGATTGTACAAGATGAAATATAATGAAGAATACTTTACCCCAAGAGGATTCCACTGCAGGAGGATGGATTCTAGGATAGAAAATCATTTCCGGTGAATTCTTTTGAGGTCTGTAATTTTTTTGCATCATTTTCATAGTAGAATAGAGTATTGCAATGTTTACTTGCTATGAGACCAGGTGGCAACTGTTACCATAGCGAATAAACTTAATTAATTTGAATTTTAAGATAATCTAAGCTCATTCACCTTCAGTGAATGGACTTAGTCGATCTTAAAAAAGAAATGACTGCGAGTGCATGTATTTTAATGGACACAGAGTTCATAAACTATAGTTGGAATGATTTCAGCAATAGTTTCTTCACTGTGTATTTTTTTGTGGTGGTCTTGAACGAATCCAGAAGATGAAGTTACATCAAGGAGATTGTACAAGATGAAATATAATGAAGAATACTTTCCCCCAAGAGGATTCCACTGCAGGAGGATGGATTCTAGGATAGAAAATCATTTCCGGTGAATTCTTTTGAGGTCTGTAATTTTTTTGCATCATTTTCATAGTAGAATAGAGTATTGCAATGTTTACTTGCTATGAGACCAGGTGGCAACTGTTACCATAGCAAATAAACTTAATTAATTTGAATTTTAAGATAATCTAAGCTCATTCACCTTCATTGAATGGACTTAGTCGATCTTAAAAAAGAAATGACTGCGAGTGCATGTATTTTAATGGACACAGAGTTCATAAACTATAGTTGGAATGATTTCAGCAATAGTTTCTTCACTGTGTATTTTTTTGTGGTGGTCTTGAACGAATCCAGAAGATGAAGTTACATCAAGGAGATTGTACAAGATGAAATATAATGAAGAATACTTTCCCCCAAGAGGATTCCACTGCAGGAGGATGGATTCTAGGATAGAAAATCATTTCCGGTGAATTCTTTTGAGGTCTGTAATTTTTTTGGATCATTTTCATAGTAGAATAGAGTATTGCAATGTTTACTTGCTATGAGACCAGGTGGCAACTGTTACCATAGCAAATAAACTTAATTAATTCGAATTTTAAGATAATCTAAGCTCATTCACCTTCATTGAATGGACTTAGTCGATCTTAAAAAAGAAATGACGGCGAGTGCATGTATTTTAATGGACACAGAGTTCATAAACTATAGTTGGAATGATTTCAGCAATAGTTTCTTCACTGTGTATTTTTTTGTGGTGGTCTTGAACGAATCCAGAAGATGAAGTTACATCAAGGAGATTGTACAAGATGAAATATAATGAAGAATACTTTCCCCCAAGAGGATTCCACTGCAGGAGGATGGATTCTAGGATAGAAAATCATTTCCGGTGAATTCTTTTGAGGTCTGTAATTTTTTTGGATCATTTTCATAGTAGAATAGAGTATTGCAATGTTTACTTGCTATGAGACCAGGTGGCAACTGTTACCATAGCAAATAAACTTAATTAATTCGAATTTTAAGATAATCTAAGCTCATTCACCTTCATTGAATGGACTTAGTCGATCTTAAAAAAGAAATGACTGCGAGTGCATGTATTTTAATGGACACAGAGTTCATAAACTATAGTTGGAATGATTTCAGCAATAGTTTCTTCACTGTGTATTTTTTTGTGGTGGTCTTGAACGAATCCAGAAGATGAAGTTACATCAAGGAGATTGTACAAGATGAAATATAATGAAGAATACTTTCCCCCAAGAGGATTCCACTGCAGGAGGATGGATTCTAGGATAGAAAATCATTTCCGGTGAATTCTTTTGAGGTCTGTAATTTTTTTGGATCATTTTCATAGTAGAATAGAGTATTGCAATGTTTACTTGCTATGAGACCAGGTGGCAACTGTTACCATAGCAAATAAACTTAATTAATTCGAATTTTAAGATAATCTAAGCTCATTCACCTTCATTGAATGGACTTAGTCGATCTTAAAAAAGAAATGACGGCGAGTGCATGTATTTTAATGGACACAGAGTTCATAAACTATAGTTGGAATGATTTCAGCAATAGTTTCTTCACTGTGTATTTTTTTGTGGTGGTCTTGAACGAATCCAGAAGATGAAGTTACATCAAGGAGATTGTACAAGATGAAATATAATGAAGAATACTTTCCCCCAAGAGGATTCCACTGCAGGAGGATGGATTCTAGGATAGAAAATCATTTCCGGTGAATTCTTTTGAGGTCTGTAATTTTTTTGGATCATTTTCATAGTAGAATAGAGTATTGCAATGTTTACTTGCTATGAGACCAGGTGGCAACTGTTACCATAGCAAATAAACTTAATTAATTCGAATTTTAAGATAATCTAAGCTCATTCACCTTCATTGAATGGACTTAGTCGATCTTAAAAAAGAAATGACGGCGAGTGCATGTATTTTAATGGACACAGAGTTCATAAACTATAGTTGGAATGATTTCAGCAATAGTTTCTTCACTGTGTATTTTTTTGTGGTGGTCTTGAACGAATCCAGAAGATGAAGTTACATCAAGGAGATTGTACAAGATGAAATATAATGAAGAATACTTTCCCCCAAGAGGAACTCACTGCAGGAGGATGGATTCTAGGATAGAAAATCATTTCCGGTGAATTCTTTTGAGGTCTGTAATTTTTTTGCATCATTTTCATAGTAGAATAGAGTATTGCAATGTGTACTTGCTATGAGACCAGGTGGCAACTGTTACCATAGCAAATAAACTTAATTAATTTGAATTTTAAGATAATCTAAGCTCATTCACCTTCAGTGAATGGACTTAGTCGATCTTAAAAAAGAAATGACTGCGAGTGCATGTATTTTAATGGACACAGAGTTCATAAACTATAGTTGGAATGATTTCAGCAATAGTTTTCTCACTGTGTATTTTTTTGTGGTGGTCTTGAACGAATCCAGAAGATGAAGTTACATCAAGGAGATTGTACAAGATGGAATATAATGAAGAATACTTTTCCCCAAGAGGATTCCACTGCAGGAGGATGGATTCTAGGATAGAAAATCATTTCCGGTGAATTCTTTTGAGGTCTGTAATTTTTTTGCATCATTTTCATAGTAGAATAGAGTATTGCAATGTTTACTTGCTATGAGACCAGGTGGCAACTGTTACCATAGCGAATAAACTTAATTAATTTGAATTTTAAGATAATCTAAGCTCATTCACCTTCAGTGAATGGACTTAGTCGATCTTAAAAAAGAAATGACTGCGAGTGCATGTATTTTAATGGACACAGAGTTCATAAACTATAGTTGGAATGATTTCAGCAATAGTTTCTTCACTGTGTATTTTTTTGTGGTGGTCTTGAACGAATCCAGAAGATGAAGTTACATCAAGGAGATTGTACAAGATGAAATTTAATGAAGAATACTTTCCCCCAAGAGGATTCCACTGCAGGAGGATGGATTCTAGGATAGAAAATCATTTCCGGTGAATTCTTTTGAGGTCTGTAATTTTTTTGCATCATTTTCATAGTAGAATAGAGTATTGCAATGTTTACTTGCTATGAGACCAGGTGGCAACTGTTACCATAGCAAATAAACTTAATTAATTTGAATTTTAAGATAATCTAAGCTCATTCACCTTCAGTGAATGGACTTAGTCGATCTTAAAAAAGAAATGACTGCGAGTGCATGTATTTTAATGGACACAGAGTTCATAAACTATAGTTGGAATGATTTCAGCAATAGTTTCTTCACTGTGTATTTTTTTGTGGTGGTCTTGAACGAATCCAGAAGATGAAGTTACATCAAGGAGATTGTACAAGATGAAATATAATGAAGAATACTTTTCCCCAAGAGGATTCCACTGCAGGAGGATGGATTCTAGGATAGAAAATCATTTCCGGTGAATTCTTTTGAGGTCTGTAATTTTTTTGCATCATTTTCATAGTAGAATAGAGTATTGCAATGTTTACTTGCTATGAGACCAGGTGGCAACTGTTACCATAGCGAATAAACTTAATTAATTTGAATTTTAAGATAATCTAAGCTCATTCACCTTCAGTGAATGGACTTAATCGATCTTAAAAAAGAAATGACTGCGAGTGCATGTATTTTAATGGACACAGAGTTCATAAACTATAGTTGGAATGATTTCAGCAATAGTTTCTTCACTGTGTATTTTTTTGTGGTGGTCTTGAACGAATCCAGAAGATGAAGTTACATCAAGGAGATTGTACAAGATGAAATATAATGAAGAATACTTTCCCCCAAGAGGATTCCACTGCAGGAGGATGGATTCTAGGATAGAAAATCATTTCCGGTGAATTCTTTTGAGGTCTGTAATTTTTTTGGATCATTTTCATAGTAGAATAGAGTATTGCAATGTTTACTTGCTATGAGACCAGGTGGCAACTGTTACCATAGCAAATAAACTTAATTAATTCGAATTTTAAGATAATCTAAGCTCATTCACCTTCATTGAATGGACTTAGTCGATCTTAAAAAAGAAATGACTGCGAGTGCATGTATTTTAATGGACACAGAGTTCATAAACTATAGTTGGAATGATTTCAGCAATAGTTTCTTCACTGTGTATTTTTTTGTGGTGGTCTTGAACGAATCCAGAAGATGAAGTTACATCAAGGAGATTGTACAAGATGAAATATAATGAAGAATACTTTCCCCCAAAAGGATTCCACTGCAGGAGGATGGATTCTAGGATAGAAAGTCATTTCCGGTGAATTCTTTTGAGGTCTGTAATTTTTTTGCATCATTTTCATAGTAGAATAGAGTATTGCAATGTTTACTTGCTATGAGACCAGGTGGCAACTGTTACCATAGCAAATAAACTTAATTAATTTGAATTTTAAGATAATCTAAGCTCATTCACCTTCAGTGAATGGACTTAGTCGATCTTAAAAAAGAAATGACTGCGAGTGCATGTATTTTAATGGACACAGAGTTCATAAACTATAGTTGGAATGATTTCAGCAATAGTTTCTTCACTGTGTATTTTTTTGTGGTGGTCTTGAACGAATCCAGAAGATGAAGTTACATCAAGGAGATTGTACAAGATGAAATATAATGAAGAATACTTTTCCCCAAGAGGATTCCACTGCAGGAGGATGGATTCTAGGATAGAAAATCATTTCCGGTGAATTCTTTTGAGGTCTGTAATTTTTTTGCATCATTTTCATAGTAGAATAGAGTATTGCAATGTTTACTTGCTATGAGACCAGGTGGCAACTGTTACCATAGCAAATAAACTTAATTAATTTGAATTTTAAGATAATCTAAGCTCATTCACCTTCAGTGAATGGACTTAGTCGATCTTAAAAAAGAAATGACTGCGAGTGCATGTATTTTAATGGACACAGAGTTCATAAACTATAGTTGGAATGATTTCAGCAATAGTTTCTTCACTGTGTATTTTTTTGTGGTGGTCTTGAACGAATCCAGAAGATGAAGTTACATCAAGGAGATTGTACAAGATGAAATATAATGAAGAATACTTTCCCCCAAGAGAATTCCACTGCAGGAGGATGGATTCTAGGATAGAAAGTCATTTCCGGTGAATTCTTTTGAGGTCTGTAATTTTTTTGCATCATTTTCATAGTAGAATAGAGTATTGCAATGTTTACTTGCTATGAGACCAGGTGGCAACTGTTACCATAGCAAATAAACTTAATTAATTTGAATTTTAAGATAATCTAAGCTCATTCACCTTCAGTGAATGGACTTAGTCGATCTTAAAAAAGAAATGACTGCGAGTGCATGTATTTTAATGGACACAGAGTTCATAAACTATAGTTGGAATGATTTCAGCAATAGTTTCTTCACTGTGTATTTTTTTGTGGTGGTCTTGAACGAATCCAGAAGATGAAGTTACATCAAGGAGATTGTACAAGATGAAATATAATGAAGAATACTTTTCCCCAAGAGGATTCCACTGCAGGAGGATGGATTCTAGGATAGAAAATCATTTCCGGTGAATTCTTTTGAGGTCTGTAATTTTTTTGCATCATTTTCATAGTAGAATAGAGTATTGCAATGTTTACTTGCTATGAGACCAGGTGGCAACTGTTACCATAGCAAATAAACTTAATTAATTTGAATTTTAAGATAATCTAAGCTCATTCACCTTCAGTGAATGGACTTAGTCGATCTTAAAAAAGAAATGACTGCGAGTGCATGTATTTTAATGGACACAGAGTTCATAAACTATAGTTGGAATGATTTCAGCAATAGTTTCTTCACTGTGTATTTTTTTGTGGTGGTCTTGAACGAATCCAGAAGATGAAGTTACATCAAGGAGATTGTACAAGATGAAATATAATGAAGAATACTTTCCCCCAAGAGGATTCCACTGCAGGAGGATGGATTCGAGGATAGAAAATCATTTCCGGTGAATTCTTTTGAGGTCTGTAATTTTTTTGGATCATTTTCATAGTAGAATAGAGTATTGCAATGTTTACTTGCTATGAGACCAGGTGGCAACTGTTACCATAGCAAATAAACTTAATTAATTCGAATTTTAAGATAATCTAAGCTCATTCACCTTCATTGAATGGACTTAGTCGATCTTAAAAAAGAAATGACTGCGAGTGCATGTATTTTAATGGACACAGAGTTCATAAACTATAGTTGGAATGATTTCAGCAATAGGTTCTTCACTGTGTATTTTTTTGTGGTGGTCTTGAACGAATCCAGAAGATGAAGTTACATCAAGGAGATTGTACAAGATGAAATATAATGAAGAATACTTTCCCCCAAGAGGATTCCACTGCAGGAGGATGGATTCTAGGATAGAAAGTCATTTCCGGTGAATTCTTTTGAGGTCTGTAATTTTTTTGCATCATTTTCATAGTAGAATAGAGTATTGCAATGTTTACTTGCTATGAGACCAGGTGGCAACTGTTACCATAGCAAATAAACTTAATTAATTTGAATTTTAAGATAATCTAAGCTCATTCACCTTCAGTGAATGGACTAAGTCGATCTCAAAAAAGAAATGACTGCGAGTGCATGTATTTTAATGGACACAGAGTTCATAAACTATAGTTGAAATGATTTCAGCAATAGTTTCTTCACTGTGTATTTTTTTGTGGTGGTCTTGAACGAATCCAGAAGATGAAGTTACATCAAGGAGATTGTACAAGATGAAATATAATGAAGAATACTTTCCCCCAAGAGGATTCCACTGCAGGAGGATGGATTCTAGGATAGAAAATCATTTCCGGTGAATTCTTTTGAGGTCTGTAATTTTTTTGCATCATTTTCATAGTAGAATAGAGTATTGCAATGTTTACTTGCTATGAGACCAGGTGGCAACTGTTACCATAGCGAATAAACTTAATTAATTAGAATTTTAAGATAATCTAAGCTCATTCACCTTCAGTGAATGGACTTAGTCGATCTTAAAAAAGAAATGACTGCGAGTGCATGTATTTTAATGGACACAGAGTTCATAAACTATAGTTGGAATGATTTCAGCAATAGTTTCTTCACTGTGTATTTTTTTGTGGTGGTCTTGAACGAATCCAGAAGATGAAGTTACATCAAGGAGATTGTACAAGATGAAATATAATGAAGAATACTTTTCCCCAAGAGGATTCCACTGCAGGAGGATGGATTCTAGGATAGAAAATCATTTCCGGTGAATTCTTTTGAGGTCTGTAATTTTTTTGCATCATTTTCATAGTAGAATAGAGTATTGCAATGTTTACTTGCTATGAGACCAGGTGGCAACTGTTACCATAGCAAATAAACTTAATTAATTTGAATTTTAAGATAATCTAAGCTCATTCACCTTCATTGAATGGACTTAGTCGATCTTAAAAAAGAAATGACTGCGAGTGCATGTATTTTAATGGACACAGAGTTCATAAACTATAGTTGGAATGATTTCAGCAATAGTTTCTTCACTGTGTATTTTTTTGTGGTGGTCTTGAACGAATCCAGAAGATGAAGTTACATCAAGGAGATTGTACAAGATGAAATATAATGAAGAATACTTTTCCCCAAGAGGATTCCACTGCAGGAGGATGGATTCTAGGATAGAAAATCATTTCCGGTGAATTCTTTTGAGGTCTGTAATTTTTTTGCATCATTTTCATAGTAGAATAGAGTATTGCAATGTTTACTTGCTATGAGACCAGGTGGCAACTGTTACCATAGCGAATAAACTTAATTAATTTGAATTTTAAGATAATCTAAGCTCATTCACCTTCAGTGAATGGACTTAGTCGATCTTAAAAAAGAAATGACTGCGAGTGCATGTATTTTAATGGACACAGAGTTCATAAACTATAGTTGGAATGATTTCAGCAATAGTTTCTTCACTGTGTATTTTTTTGTGGTGGTCTTGAACGAATCCAGAAGATGAAGTTACATCAAGGAGATTGTACAAGATGAAATATAATGAAGAATACTTTCCCCCAAGAGGATTCCACTGCAGGAGGATGGATTCTAGGATAGAAAGTCATTTCCGGTGAATTCTTTTGAGGTCTGTAATTTTTTTGCATCATTTTCATAGTAGAATAGAGTATTGCAATGTTTACTTGCTATGAGACCAGGTGGCAACTGTTACCATAGCAAATAAACTTAATTAATTTGAATTTTAAGATAATCTAAGCTCATTCATCTTCAGTGAATGGACTTAGTCGATCTCAAAAAAGAAATGACTGCGAGTGCATGTATTTTAATGGACACAGAGTTCATAAACTATAGTTGAAATGATTTCAGCAATAGTTTCTTCACTGTGTATTTTTTTGTGGTGGTCTTGAACGAATCCAGAAGATGAAGTTACATCAAGGAGATTGTACAAGATGAAATATAATGAAGAATACTTTCCCCCAAGAGGATTCCACTGCAGGAGGATGGATTCTAGGATAGAAAATCATTTCCGGTGAATTCTTTTGAGGTCTGTAATTTTTTTGGATCATTTTCATAGTAGAATAGAGTATTGCAATGTGTACTTGCTATGAGACCAGGTGGCAACTGTTACCATAGCAAATAAACTTAATTAATTTGAATTTTAAGATAATCTAAGCTCATTCACCTTCAGTGAATGGACTTAGTCGATCTTAAAAAAGAAATGACTGCGAGTGCATGTATTTTAATGGACACAGAGTTCATAAACTATAGTTGGAATGATTTCAGCAATAGTTTCTTCACTGTGTATTTTTTTGTGGTGGTCTTGAACGAATCCAGAAGATGAAGTTACATCAAGGAGATTGTACAAGATGAAATATAATGAAGAATACTTTTCCCCAAGAGGATTCCACTGCAGGAGGATGGATTCTAGGATAGAAAATCATTTCCGGTGAATTCTTTTGAGGTCTGTAATTTTTTTGCATCATTTTCATAGTAGAATAGAGTATTGCAATGTTTACTTGCTATGAGACCAGGTGGCAACTGTTACCATAGCGAATAAACTTAATTAATTTGAATTTTAAGATAATCTAAGCTCATTCACCTTCAGTGAATGGACTTAATCGATCTTAAAAAAGAAATGACTGCGAGTGCATGTATTTTAATGGACACAGAGTTCATAAACTATAGTTGGAATGATTTCAGCAATAGTTTCTTCACTGTGTATTTTTTTGTGGTGGTCTTGAACGAATCCAGAAGATGAAGTTACATCAAGGAGATTGTACAAGATGAAATATAATGAAGAATACTTTCCCCCAAGAGGATTCCACTGCAGGAGGATGGATTCTAGGATAGAAAGTCATTTCCGGTGAATTCTTTTGAGGTCTGTAATTTTTTTGCATCATTTTCATAGTAGAATAGAGTATTGCAATGTTTACTTGCTATGAGACCAGGTGGCAACTGTTACCATAGCAAATAAACTTAATTAATTTGAATTTTAAGATAATCTAAGCTCATTCATCTTCAGTGAATGGACTTAGTCGATCTCAAAAAAAAAATGACTGCGAGTGCATGTATTTTAATGGACACAGAGTTCATAAACTATAGTTGGAATGATTTCAGCAATAGTTTCTTCACTGTGTATTTTTTTGTGGTGGTCTTGAACGAATCCAGAAGATGAAGTTACATCAAGGAGATTGTACAAGATGAAATATAATGAAGAATACTTTTCCCCAAGAGGATTCCACTGCAGGAGGATGGATTCTAGGATAGAAAATCATTTCCGGTGAATTCTTTTGAGGTCTGTAATTTTTTTGCATCATTTTCATAGTAGAATAGAGTATTGCAATGTTTACTTGCTATGAGACCAGGTGGCAACTGTTACCATAGCGAATAAACTTAATTAATTTGAATTTTAAGATAATCTAAGCTCATTCACCTTCAGTGAATGGACTTAATCGATCTTAAAAAAGAAATGACTGCGAGTGCATGTATTTTAATGGACACAGAGTTCATAAACTATAGTTGAAATGATTTCAGCAATAGTTTCTTCACTGTGTATTTTTTTGTGGTGGTCTTGAACGAATCCAGAAGATGAAGTTACATCAAGGAGATTGTACAAGATGAAATATAATGAAGAATACTTTTCCCCAAGAGGATTCCACTGCAGGAGGATGGATTCTAGGATAGAAAATCATTTCCGGTGAATTCTTTTGAGGTCTGTAATTTTTTTGCATCATTTTCATAGTAGAATAGAGTATTGCAATGTTTACTTGCTATGAGACCAGGTGGCAACTGTTACCATAGCGAATAAACTTAATTAATTTGAATTTTAAGATAATCTAAGCTCATTCACCTTCAGTGAATGGACTTAATCGATCTTAAAAAAGAAATGACTGCGAGTGCATGTATTTTAATGGACACAGAGTTCATAAACTATAGTTGGAATGATTTCAGCAATAGTTTCTTCACTGTGTATTTTTTTGTGGTGGTCTTGAACGAATCCAGAAGATGAAGTTACATCAAGGAGATTGTACAAGATGAAATATAATGAAGAATACTTTTCCCCAAGAGGATTCCACTGCAGGAGGATGGATTCTAGGATAGAAAATCATTTCCGGTGAATTCTTTTGAGGTCTGTAATTTTTTTGCATCATTTTCATAGTAGAATAGAGTATTGCAATGTTTACTTGCTATGAGACCAGGTGGCAACTGTTACCATAGCGAATAAACTTAATTAATTTGAATTTTAAGATAATCTAAGCTCATTCATCTTCAGTGAATGGACTTAGTCGATCTCAAAAAAGAAATGACTGCGAGTGCATGTATTTTAATGGACACAGAGTTCATAAACTATAGTTGAAATGATTTCAGCAATAGTTTCTTCACTGTGTATTTTTTTGTGGTGGTCTTGAACGAATCCAGAAGATGAAGTTACATCAAGGAGATTGTACAAGATGAAATATAATGAAGAATACTTTCCCCCAAGAGGATTCCACTGCAGGAGGATGGATTCTAGGATAGAAAATCATTTCCGGTGAATTCTTTTGAGGTCTGTAATTTTTTTGGATCATTTTCATAGTAGAATAGAGTATTGCAATGTGTACTTGCTATGATACCAGGTGGCAACTGTTACCATAGCAAATAAACTTAATTAATTTGAATTTTAAGATAATCTAAGCTCATTCACCTTCAGTGAATGGACTTAGTCGATCTTAAAAAAGAAATGACTGCGAGTGCATGTATTTTAATGGACACAGAGTTCATAAACTATAGTTGGAATGATTTCAGCAATAGTTTCTTCACTGTGTATTTTTTTGTGGTGGTCTTGAACGAATCCAGAAGATGAAGTTACATCAAGGAGATTGTACAAGATGAAATATAATGAAGAATACTTTCCCCCAAGAGGATTCCACTGCAGGAGGATGGATTCTAGGATAGAAAATCATTTCCGGTGAATTCTTTTGAGGTCTGTAATTTTTTTGGATCATTTTCATAGTAGAATAGAGTATTGCAATGTGTACTTGCTATGAGACCAGGTGGCAACTGTTACCATAGCAAATAAACTTAATTAATTTGAATTTTAAGATAATCTAAGCTCATTCACCTTCAGTGAATGGACTTAGTCGATCTTAAAAAAGAAATGACTGCGAGTGCATGTATTTTAATGGACACAGAGTTCATAAACTATAGTTGGAATGATTTCAGCAATAGTTTCTTCACTGTGTATTTTTTTGTGGTGGTCTTGAACGAATCCAGAAGATGAAGTTACATCAAGGAGATTGTACAAGATGAAATATAATGAAGAATACTTTTCCCCAAGAGGATTCCACTGCAGGAGGATGGATTCTAGGATAGAAAATCATTTCCGGTGAATTCTTTTGAGGTCTGTAATTTTTTTGCATCATTTTCATAGTAGAATAGAGTATTGCAATGTTTACTTGCTATGAGACCAGGTGGCAACTGTTACCATAGCGAATAAACTTAATTAATTTGAATTTTAAGATAATCTAAGCTCATTCACCTTCAGTGAATGGACTTAATCGATCTTAAAAAAGAAATGACTGCGAGTGCATGTATTTTAATGGACACAGAGTTCATAAACTATAGTTGGAATGATTTCAGCAATAGTTTCTTCACTGTGTATTTTTTTGTGGTGGTCTTGAACGAATCCAGAAGATGAAGTTACATCAAGGAGATTGTACAAGATGAAATATAATGAAGAATACTTTCCCCCAAGAGGATTCCACTGCAGGAGGATGGATTCTAGGATAGAAAATCATTTCCGGTGAATTCTTTTGAGGTCTGTAATTTTTTTGGATCATTTTCATAGTAGAATAGAGTATTGCAATGTTTACTTGCTATGAGACCAGGTGGCAACTGTTACCATAGCAAATAAACTTAATTAATTCGAATTTTAAGATAATCTAAGCTCATTCACCTTCATTGAATGGACTTAGTCGATCTTAAAAAAGAAATGACTGCGAGTGCATGTATTTTAATGGACACAGAGTTCATAAACTATAGTTGAAATGATTTCAGCAATAGTTTCTTCACTGTGTATTTTTTTGTGGTGGTCTTGAACGAATCCAGAAGATGAAGTTACATCAAGGAGATTGTACAAGATGAAATATAATGAAGAATACTTTCCCCCAAGAGGATTCCACTGCAGGAGGATGGATTCTAGGATAGAAAGTCATTTCCGGTGAATTCTTTTGAGGTCTGTAATTTTTTTGCATCATTTTCATAGTAGAATAGAGTATTGCAATGTTTACTTGCTATAAGACCAGGTGGCAACTGTTACCATAGCAAATAAACTTAATGATTTTAATTTTAAGATAATCTAAGCTCATTCACCTTCAGTGAATGGACTTAGTCGATCTTAAAAAAGAAATGACTGCGAGTGCATGTATTTTAATGGACACAGAGTTCATAAACTATAGTTGGAATGATTTCAGCAATAGTTTCTTCACTGTGTATTTTTTTGTGGTGGTCTTGAACGAATCCAGAAGATGAAGTTACATCAAGGAGATTGTACAAGATGAAATATAATGAAGAATACTTTCCCCCAAGAGGATTCCACTGCAGGAGGATGGATTCTAGGATAGAAAGTCATTTCCGGTGAATTCTTTTGAGGTCTGTAATTTTTTTGCATCATTTTCATAGTAGAATAGAGTATTGCAATGTTTACTTGCTATGAGACCAGGTGGCAACTGTTACCATAGCAAATAAACTTAATTAATTTGAATTTTAAGATAATCTAAGCTCATTCATCTTCAGTGAATGGACTTAGTCGATCTCAAAAAAGAAATGACTGCGAGTGCATGTATTTTAATGGACACAGAGTTCATAAACTATAGTTGAAATGATTTCAGCAATAGTTTCTTCACTGTGTATTTTTTTGTGGTGGTCTTGAACGAATCCAGAAGATGAAGTTACATCAAGGAGATTGTACAAGATGAAATATAATGAAGAATACTTTCCCCCAAGAGGATTCCACTGCAGGAGGATGGATTCTAGGATAGAAAGTCATTTCCGGTGAATTCTTTTGAGGTCTGTAATTTTTTTGCATCATTTTCATAGTAGAATAGAGTATTGCAATGTTTACTTGCTATGAGACCAGGTGGCAACTGTTACCATAGCAAATAAACTTAATTAATTTGAATTTTAAGATAATCTAAGCTCATTCATCTTCAGTGAATGGACTTAGTCGATCTCAAAAAAGAAATGACTGCGAGTGCATGTATTTTAATGGACACAGAGTTCATAAACTATAGTTGAAATGATTTCAGCAATAGTTTCTTCACTGTGTATTTTTTTGTGGTGGTCTTGAACGAATCCAGAAGATGAAGTTACATCAAGGAGATTGTACAAGATGAAATATAATGAAGAATACTTTCCCCCAAGAGGATTCCACTGCAGGAGGATGGATTCTAGGATAGAAAGTCATTTCCGGTGAATTCTTTTGAGGTCTGTAATTTTTTTGCATCATTTTCATAGTAGAATAGAGTATTGCAATGTTTACTTGCTATGAGACCAGGTGGCAACTGTTACCATAGCAAATAAACTTAATTAATTTGAATTTTAAGATAATCTAAGCTCATTCACCTTCAGTGAATGGACTTAGTCGATCTTAAAAAAGAAATGACTGCGAGTGCATGTATTTTAATGGACACAGAGTTCATAAACTATAGTTGGAATGATTTCAGCAATAGTTTCTTCACTGTGTATTTTTTTGTGGTGGTCTTGAACGAATCCAGAAGATGAAGTTACATCAAGGAGATTGTACAAGATGAAATATAATGAAGAATACTTTCCCCCAAGAGGATTCCACTGCAGGAGGATGGATTCTAGGATAGAAAATCATTTCCGGTGAATTCTTTTGAGGTCTGTAATTTTTTTGGATCATTTTCATAGTAGAATAGAGTATTGCAATGTTTACTTGCTATGAGACCAGGTGGCAACTGTTACCATAGCAAATAAACTTAATTAATTCGAATTTTAAGATAATCTAAGCTCATTCACCTTCATTGAATGGACTTAGTCGATCTTAAAAAAGAAATGACTGCGAGTGCATGTATTTTAATGGACACAGAGTTCATAAACTATAGTTGGAATGATTTCAGCAATAGGTTCTTCACTGTGTATTTTTTTGTGGTGGTCTTGAACGAATCCAGAAGATGAAGTTACATCAAGGAGATTGTACAAGATGAAATATAATGAAGAATACTTTCCCCCAAGAGGATTCCACTGCAGGAGGATGGATTCTAGGATAGAAAGTCATTTCCGGTGAATTCTTTTGAGGTCTGTAATTTTTTTGCATCATTTTCATAGTAGAATAGAGTATTGCAATGTTTACTTGCTATGAGACCAGGTGGCAACTGTTACCATAGCAAATAAACTTAATTAATTTGAATTTTAAGATAATCTAAGCTCATTCATCTTCAGTGAATGGACTTAGTCGATCTCAAAAAAGAAATGACTGCGAGTGCATGTATTTTAATGGACACAGAGTTCATAAACTATAGTTGAAATGATTTCAGCAATAGTTTCTTCACTGTGTATTTTTTTGTGGTGGTCTTGAACGAATCCAGAAGATGAAGTTACATCAAGGAGATTGTACAAGATGAAATATAATGAAGAATACTTTCCCCCAAGAGGATTCCACTGCAGGAGGATGGATTCTAGGATAGAAAGTCATTTCCGGTGAATTCTTTTGAGGTCTGTAATTTTTTTGCATCATTTTCATAGTAGAATGGAGTATTGCAATGTTTACTTGCTATGAGACCAGGTGGCAACTGTTACCATAGCAAATAAACTTAATTAATTTGAATTTTAAGATAATTTAAGCTCATTCACCTTCAGTGAATGGACTTAGTCGATCTTAAAAAAGAAATGACTGCGAGTGCATGTATTTTAATGGACACAGAGTTCATAAACTATAGTTGGAATGATTTCAGCAATAGTTTCTTCACTGTGTATTTTTTTGTGGTGGTCTTGAACGAATCCAGAAGATGAAGTTACATCAAGGAGATTGTACAAGATGAAATATAATGAAGAATACTTTTCCCCAAGAGGATTCCACTGCAGGAGGATGGATTCTAGGATAGAAAATCATTTCCGGTGAATTCTTTTGAGGTCTGTAATTTTTTTGCATCATTTTCATAGTAGAATAGAGTATTGCAATGTTTACTTGCTATGAGACCAGGTGGCAACTGTTACCATAGCAAATAAACTTAATTAATTTGAATTTTAAGATAATCTAAGCTCATTCACCTTCAGTGAATGCACTTAGTCGATCTTAAAAAAGAAATGACTGCGAGTGCATGTATTTTAATGGACACAGAGTTCATAAACTATAGTTGGAATGATTTCAGCAATAGTTTCTTCACTGTGTATTTTTTTGTGGTGGTCTTGAACGAATCCAGAAGATGAAGTTACATCAAGGAGATTGTACAAGATGAAATATAATGAAGAATACTTTCCCCCAAGAGAATTCCACTGCAGGAGGATGGATTCTAGGATAGAAAGTCATTTCCGGTGAATTCTTTTGAGGTCTGTAATTTTTTTGCATCATTTTCATAGTAGAATAGAGTATTGCAATGTTTACTTGCTATGAGACCAGGTGGCAACTGTTACCATAGCAAATAAACTTAATTAATTTGAATTTTAAGATAATCTAAGCTCATTCACCTTCAGTGAATGGACTTAGTCGATCTTAAAAAAGAAATGACTGCGAGTGCATGTATTTTAATGGACACAGAGTTCATAAACTATAGTTGGAATGATTTCAGCAATAGTTTCTTCACTGTGTATTTTTTTGTGGTGGTCTTGAACGAATCCAGAAGATTAAGTTACATCAAGGAGATTGTACAAGATGAAATATAATGAAGAATACTTTTCCCCAAGAGGATTCCACTGCAGGAGGATGGATTCTAGGATAGAAAATCATTTCCGGTGAATTCTTTTGAGGTCTGTAATTTTTTTGCATCATTTTCATAGTAGAATAGAGTATTGCAATGTTTACTTGCTATGAGACCAGGTGGCAACTGTTACCATAGCAAATAAACTTAATTAATTTGAATTTTAAGATAATCTAAGCTCATTCACCTTCAGTGAATGGACTTAGTCGATCTTAAAAAAGAAATGACTGCGAGTGCATGTATTTTAATGGACACAGAGTTCATAAACTATAGTTGGAATGATTTCAGCAATAGTTTCTTCACTGTGTATTTTTTTGTGGTGGTCTTGAACGAATCCAGAAGATGAAGTTACATCAAGGAGATTGTACAAGATGAAATATAATGAAGAATACTTTCCCCCAAGAGGATTCCACTGCAGGAGGATGGATTCTAGGATAGAAAATCATTTCCGGTGAATTCTTTTGAGGTCTGTAATTTTTTTGGATCATTTTCATCGTAGAATAGAGTATTGCAATGTTTACTTGCTATGAGACCAGGTGGCAACTGTTACCATAGCAAATAAACTTAATTAATTCGAATTTTAAGATAATCTAAGCTCATTCACCTTCATTGAATGGACTTAGTCGATCTTAAAAAAGAAATGACTGCGAGTGCATGTATTTTAATGGACACAGAGTTCATAAACTATAGTTGGAATGATTTCAGCAATAGGTTCTTCACTGTGTATTTTTTTGTGGTGGTCTTGAACGAATCCAGAAGATGAAGTTACATCAAGGAGATTGTACAAGATGAAATATAATGAAGAATACTTTCCCCCAAGAGGATTCCACTGCAGGAGGATGGATTCTAGGATAGAAAGTCATTTCCGGTGAATTCTTTTGAGGTCTGTAATTTTTTTGCATCATTTTCATAGTAGAATAGAGTATTGCAATGTTTACTTGCTATGAGACCAGGTGGCAACTGTTACCATAGCAAATAAACTTAATTAATTTGAATTTTAAGATAATCTAAGCTCATTCACCTTCAGTGAATGGACTAAGTCGATCTCAAAAAAGAAATGACTGCGAGTGCATGTATTTTAATGGACACAGAGTTCATAAACTATAGTTGGAATGATTTCAGCAATAGTTTCTTCACTGTGTATTTTTTTGTGGTGGTCTTGAACGAATCCAGAAGATGAAGTTACATCAAGGAGATTGTACAAGATGAAATATAATGAAGAATACTTTCCCCCAAGAGGATTCCACTGCAGGAGGATGGATTCTAGGATAGAAAATCATTTCCGGTGAATTCTTTTGAGGTCTGTAATTTTTTTGCATCATTTTCATAGTAGAATAGAGTATTGCAATGTTTACTTGCTATGAGACCAGGTGGCAACTGTTACCATAGCAAATAAACTTAATTAATTTGAATTTTAAGATAATCTAAGCTCATTCATCTTCAGTGAATGGACTTAGTCGATCTCAAAAAAGAAATGACTGCGAGTGCATGTATTTTAATGGACACAGAGTTCATAAACTATAGTTGGAATGATTTCAGCAATAGTTTCTTCACTGTGTATTTTTTTGTGGTGGTCTTGAACGAATCCAGAAGATGAAGTTACATCAAGGAGATTGTACAAGATGAAATATAATGAAGAATACTTTTCCCCAAGAGGATTCCACTGCAGGAGGATGGATTCTAGGATAGAAAATCATTTCCGGTGAATTCTTTTGAGGTCTGTAATTTTTTTGCATCATTTTCATAGTAGAATAGAGTATTGCAATGTTTACTTGCTATGAGACCAGGTGGCAACTGTTACCATAGCAAATAAACTTAATTAATTTGAATTTTAAGATAATCTAAGCTCATTCACCTTCAGTGAATGGACTTAGTCGATCTTAAAAAAGAAATGACTGCGAGTGCATGTATTTTAATGGACACAGAGTTCATAAACTATAGTTGGAATGATTTCAGCAATAGTTTCTTCACTGTGTATTTTTTTGTGGTGGTCTTGAACGAATCCAGAAGATGAAGTTACATCAAGGAGATTGTACAAGATGAAATATAATGAAGAATACTTTCCCCCAAGAGAATTCCACTGCAGGAGGATGGATTCTAGGATAGAAAGTCATTTCCGGTGAATTCTTTTGAGGTCTGTAATTTTTTTGCATCATTTTCATAGTAGAATAGAGTATTGCAATGTTTACTTGCTATGAGACCAGGTGGCAACTGTTACCATAGCAAATAAACTTAATTAATTTGAATTTTAAGATAATCTAAGCTCATTCACCTTCAGTGAATGGACTTAGTCGATCTTAAAAAAGAAATGACTGCGAGTGCATGTATTTTAATGGACACAGAGTTCATAAACTATAGTTGGAATGATTTCAGCAATAGTTTCTTCACTGTGTATTTTTTTGTGGTGGTCTTGAACGAATCCAGAAGATGAAGTTACATCAAGGAGATTGTACAAGATGAAATATAATGAAGAATACTTTTCCCCAAGAGGATTCCACTGCAGGAGGATGGATTCTAGGATAGAAAATCATTTCCGGTGAATTCTTTTGAGGTCTGTAATTTTTTTGGATCATTTTCATAGTAGAATAGAGTATTGCAATGTTTACTTGCTATGAGACCAGGTGGCAACTGTTACCATAGCAAATAAACTTAATTAATTCGAATTTTAAGATAATTTAAGCTCATTCACCTTCATTGAATGGACTTAGTCGATCTTAAAAAAGAAATGACTGCGAGTGCATGTATTTTAATGGACACAGAGTTCATAAACTATAGTTGGAATGATTTCAGCAATAGTTTCTTCACTGTGTATTTTTTTGTGGTGGTCTGGAACGAATCCAGAAGATGAAGTTACATCAAGGAGATTGTACAAGATGAAATATAATGAAGAATACTTTCCCCCAAGAGGATTCCACTGCAGGAGGATGGATTCTAGGATAGAAAATCATTTCCGGTGAATTCTTTTGAGGTCTGTAATTTTTTTGCATCATTTTCATAGTAGAATAGAGTATTGCAATGTTTACTTGCTATGAGACCAGGTGGCAACTGTTACCATAGCAAATAAACTTAATTAATTTGAATTTTAAGATAATCTAAGCTCATTCACCTTCAGTGAATGGACTTAGTCGATCTTAAAAAAGAAATAACTGCGAGTGCATGTATCTTAATGAACACAGAGTTTATAGACTACAGTTGGAATGATTTCAGCAATAGTCTCTTCACTGTGTTCCTTTTGTGGTGGTCTTCAACGAATCCAGAAGATGGAGTCACATCAAGGAGATCGTACAAGAATCTTGCTTCACGCGTGATCAAATAGTTGTGAGTTCTACAAGCTGAGTTCAATCATCAACTAGAAGTACTGGATTGCATTAGAATGAATATTAGAACTGGAAATTATTTTTTGTGAAACAATGGAACTTTGAGTGCATGAGTTTTAGAAGATGCTTCTTGCATCTGAACAACATCTTGTGAAGTTAAATGGATGCAAATAATGAACTCACTTCAGAAGTTACTCTGGGACTGAAATTTACTTCTGAGACAAAATGGGTTAGTACCAGTAGTTTTATTATTTCTATAAATCAATTTGGAAACAAAATCATTGTTTTTTTGACTTTTTTTAGTATATTACAACATCCGCAATAATGCAAGTCGTCTACAAACAACAGTCTATTGCCGTCCTGCAGGAAATTCCCACTTGCACCTACTGAAACGACCGAAACCCAAGCTCAGCCGAAGATAAGGTGATTCAGATGTGGATTCTACTTTCTAATTCATAAAATGACATAAATTACGTTTAAGTTTATGAGATGGAGGGCTGTAGGTACCTAGATTTAGGCGGCTGCGTACACCCCTTGCACTCAAAATGACATGTATTTTATAGTTGATATGTATTTTACGTAGATGTTCTGTATTTAATGCTTTAGTTCATAAGTGACATGTATTTTATATTATGTAAGAGGGTTGAAACAACTCTCAATCACGACGAAATATTGGGGGGGACATGGGGCTAGTTTTGATCATGAATATGTGGAATTGTTTCTTTCAGGTATAGGGCGAAAGGTAGGATAAATGATATGTAATTAAATGAAATATTGTGTGCCGGATTATACTTTTTTTAAAGGTAGGAAAAATGATATGTAATTAAATGAAATATTTGTCCATATTATCAGTGCCGGATTATTTTTTATTAATCAATTTCGGTGCCTTATTTGATACTTGCTTAAGAAATTAAACTTATTTGAATTTGATACTATTCGGCATTAATTAAAAAGAAATTTCGAGCTCAGAGGTAATTTATGGGGTTCTGGGTTAATTTTGCGTTTTCAATAATTATTTTGTTTCCACACAAGAGAAAAATTATTTAAAATGATAATTGAGTAGCTAGGTTAAAATATTTTGCTTAGAGAGCTCAAATAATCCGGCACTGGCAATTCGCGAGAGCAAAAATTTGTACAATCCTAGGGGCGTCCACGCCAATTTTTTTTTCAATTTTGACAATACGGCCTGGATTTTATAGGTTAAACCTAAATCCATTTCTGCTCTTAAAGCGTTTTCAATGGCCTCATTTTACTTCCTAAATATTGTAATATTTCAGCAGGTTTTTTTCATTTATTGCTTTGAACTTATTTTTGTTGCTGTGGTTCCTTCAAACTAAGAATCAATGATTTGATCCGCGTGTTTAACTTTTAATTCGATTATGCGAATGAATAATTGAGATTATTCCCCATAATCATCTGGTTGCGTAAGGCAATTTAAAATTTTTGCGTAAGACATTAAAAAGATTATGTAGAAAAATATCAATTTTAGACTAAAAAGAAATCTGTCGATGGATAGAAGTCGACTTTAGCATTTTGTAAGATATGTATTCATTGAAAGAAGAATTATATCTACATGAATAATATAAAATCAAGTACATTCAATTTTGATGAGACTAGTATTATTCATGATGAAGTAAACTTAAATAAAAGACACATTAGAGATGTATATAAAACAGAACAAACAAAATATCAATGAAAAGACAGATACTATAGCGCTTAGCACGATTTACAACAATATCCTTCAGATTTAGGCTCACTACTTTTTGATTTTTGTTTATATTTTTGACACCTTGCGTGATGCACAATTTTAATTGATTGTCATATTGACAAACTTCTACATGCAGTTAGCCAACGCCTTCCGTAGATGTCGGGTGTGGCAAAGGACAAGAGAAAATTTCTTTTTTTTCCGCTTTTTAATATTAATAACAATTTAAACAAATGTATAACTTCAATTTTTTTAAACAATAATTCCTTTGTAAGTATTTTGACATTCATATACATATAATTAGTAATAGAATAAAATTGTAGCGCTTTTAAGGATGGCTGAAACTGTAAAGCAGGAAAGAAATAAAATTAAATTGACTGAAATCCCAAGAATACATCACTCACATTATTTACAAATCCAGTCAGCGTCAACCATTTTATCCAATATAACTTTAGTTGAACCTCTTTTTCACTTCTTGTACTCATTTTCTAATAATTGGTACATAATTTATAAAAGATGCAGGTACCAATAACTCGGAAATGAGTACGACAATTCTTGAGAATTAGTTGTAGTACTTCATGTATCTTTTTTTGATTAATGCCCTTATTCACTTGGAAATTGCTAATTTGTGAAAAGATGATTTCTGACGTAACGAGAGTAATAATCAAAAAATAGTAAATGAAGTATCCCATCTATTTTTTTAATATAATGTGAGTTTATTTGAAACTTTTTTTTGATTGTCGTACCAATTTTTGAGTTATTACTACTCTAAACTGTTATAATTGAATTCCAGCTATTAGTTTACATTTCGCTACACAGGTAGCACTACGTAGCTCGTTTGGAATAAGTGGAAACTAAATATATTTGTTTTTGGCTAAACGGCTCATTGTATCAAATATTTTGTGAGGAACTTCTAATTTTAGTTTTTAATGCCTATCAAATGGACACTAATAAACTTTGCAATACTGCACTTGTACATACATGTGTATTTGCGTTACCATTTTTCTTTGGCTTAGCTATTGCTTAAATCAAAAAATGTCTCTTTTGAAGTCTCATTCATTCTTTAAATTAAATATTTTATAATAATTTTTGATCAATAAGGCCTATAATTCCAAAGTTATTGATTATTTTATTAATTAACGATTATCTACAAAACCAGAACCCTAATCGCAAAAATATATATGAAATACTCAACATTCTTTTGAAAAATAATATGAGTTTAATGAAAACATTTTTTTGATTGGGATCTTCGTCTCTCAGATAACAGTATGCGAACTTTTTTAAATAAATATTTGGCTAAGTCCAGCTTTTAGTTGACATTTTGAAGCACAAATGGCATCACGTAGTTCGTTTGGAATAAATGAAAATTAATATATTTTTCTGGGCCAAACGGCTGATTTTATTAAAAATTTTGTAGGAAACTTTTAATTTTATTTTCTAATTGTAATTCAAAAATCTTTATGTAACAAATCGACCAATATTTTTATTTTATCAATTACCTAATTCGACCCCTGAAGGATCGCTATACTTGTAACAAATGACTCCGAATTTTCTGTCACTATCTCCCGGTCTAAATATTATTATAATTGTTTAAATATTATGAGAAATAATAGAGCAGAATTTGAAAAAAAAAATTGAGCAGTTATTTTTAGTGTAGAAATATTGCAAATTGTTTATTTATTATTGTATTAATATTATTATAAACAAATATAAAATATAGAAATTGTTATTATTTATTCTACGTCACACACCCAGCAAGCTGAAACAATGTCACAGCAATTATCTCTTGATAAAGTTTGTCATTAAATTGTAATAAAAATACAAAATTTTAAAATTATATTCCAAAACTCAACGTCTTGTAAAAAATTATTCATAAATTATATTTGAATATTCATTTATCTATATCAAAATTTCCGTGACTGGAAAATTATTGAAATTTATTGAAAGAGTCAATGCGTTAATTTGAGAAGATGACATTTCTGGTCTAAGGCATGTTCATAAGTAAAAGAGTAGTTCGAAATGTCCGTACAAATCTTGCCATATACCTATAAATATATTTATAGGTATATGAATCTTGCAGTTGAAATTTCAACTGTTTTTAATGCTACGTGAAAATACCACGTGTTAGCCCGCAACCCATTAGCAAAGATATTTTGAATGACATAACAACAAAACAATTAAACAGTAATCAACTACTGTTACCTATCAAATATGTCAATTTTTGTGTGAATTGAAATTTTTTGATATTCAAAATAATGTTGATAAATATTTGTTACAAGATATATTACAAAAATCACATTAGTCCAAGCAATAAGAGTTTAAACTTGTTGCCTAACGCATTTAACCTCTCCTGTTTTAGTTTGTTTGAAACAATTGTGTAGTGTAGTTTAGTATGTTGTTTTTATAGCAGATTTTGAGTTGGACAATGTTTTATTAATTTATTAATGACGAGAAACTGTTAAATTGGGCTGTGCACACCGAAGAAGGAATATTTCGACAACATAAGGTATTTATATATAAATGTATATTTAATCATCTAAATATTCTAAATGAACTAATGAAAACTGAATGGCGACTTTAAATATAATAGTTTATTTATAATATCGTCTTCTTAGTGCTTCAACTGATATTTACAAAAAAAAAAACTACTACAAAATAGGCTATTTCACTACTATTAAAATTTTATTAACTTTCATGAAAATAAGAGTGTATGATAAATAATAAGTATAAGCAATGGAAATTATATTAAATAGTACTTCATTTTGATTAAAAAGGCGATTTAAGAATTTCATGACGTACTGATGACGTGCGAAAACTTTTTGTGTATCTCAAACAATGGATTTCGTACGTGTTCAAATTCCTAGAAGTCTTGATCTTATTCATAAAAAATATTATTGCATTATTAATGGATGTACTTATTGATAAGAATGTGACGGAAAAGTTGAAATAGATGTTTTCTTATTTTATGGAAAGCAAATATAGCTAAGCAACAATTTTATGGAGCATCAATCTACTACCACAAATTTATTTTGTTTTACACAATTTATTTTTAAATTAAACCCAACACGATTGAACGTAGAATATTAGAATTCTGTATACAAGACGATAGTATCCTATTTTCATTAAGATCGACTGAGTCGGAAGTGCACTATACTTGACAGTCTTTTGGAATTTTTTGCATAAATTCGAAACGATTGGCTGTAGAGTATTGAAATTTAGTATTTCAGTCTGCTATAGCATCTGAATGATTGCCTACTATTTTCATAACAATATACTGAACCGGAAGTGCACTTCAGTAAGAATTTATTTTTTAATTTTGCGCATAAATTCAGAATTGTTAGCTGTAGAATTTTGGAAATCAGTATTATAAGAATGATGACCTACTGTTTCCATAGCAACCTACTAGGCTAAAAGCGCATTTCTCTCGACTGATTTTTAGAATCTTTTGGATGAATCTGAAACGATTAGCCGTGAAATGATGAGATGTTGTGTTTGATTATATATATCCAATGATGTAAAGTAAGTCACGTAATTTCCGCGTCAGATTTTTTATTTTTTTATTTATTATGTAACAAGCGTTATTAATAATAGAAAGCTCATGTTTGCAGACGACTTGAAATCATTCACCACAATATCTTTCTGATTGCATTGCCCTTCAGAAAGATAATTGGTCCACTATCTACCTTCTCTGTCTAAACTTATCAAAATGTAAAATTCTAAAGTAAGAATTGTCCCCCTATCTATGAATATAAACTACAGTATATTCTTTGAGAAAATATTGACGACATAAAAGATTTAGCAGTTTCATTCGACTCCAAATTAAGTTTCAATATTCATATTCGAAATATTGTTTCCGCAGCAAATAAGATACTAGGATTTATTAAACGTAGCACTCAATATTTCACAAATATTGTCTTAATTCTTTATATTCTCTGAACTTTCTATATTCTCTTTATTTTCTGAATTATTTATATTCTCTATACTTTCCATATTCTCTAGATTCTCTTGTCCCAAAATCCTCTTTATTCTCTAAATTCTCTTTTTCCCTAAATTCTCTGTATTCTCTAAATTCTAATTTGATATTTGTTAGATTTTTATATTTGGATGTAATGATTTTTTATTAATTGTGGAAAATCGATATCGTACAATAAGTCATTGTATAGGAAATCTAATTTTTTTCATGTGAAATTTTTAGAATCTTTTGGATGAATCTGAAACGATTAGCCGTGAAATGATGAGATGTTGTGTTTGATTATATATATCCAATGATGTAAAGTAAGTCACGTAATTTCCGCGTCAGATTTTTTATTTTTTTATTTATTATGTAACAAGCGTTATTAATAATAGAAAGCTCATGTTTGCAGACGACTTGAAATCATTCACCACAATATCTTTCTGATTGCATTGCCCTTCAGAAAGATAATTGGTCCACTATCTACCTTCTCTGTCTAAACTTATCAAAATGTAAAATTCTAAAGTAAGAATTGTCCCCCTATCTATGAATATAAACTACAGTATATTCTTTAAGAAAATATTGACGACATAAAAGATTTAGCAGTTTCATTCGACTCCAAATTAAGTTTCAATATTCATATTCGAAATATTGTTTCCGCAGCAAATAAGATACTAGGATTTATTAAACGTAGCACTCAATATTTCACAAATATTGTCTTAATTCTTTATATTCTCTGAACTTTCTATATTCTCTTTATTTTCTGAATTATTTATATTCTCTATACTTTCCATATTCTCTAGATTCTCTTGTCCCAAAATCCTCTTTATTCTCTAAATTCTCTTTTTCCCTAAATTCTCTGTATTCTCTAAATTCTAATTTGATATTTGTTAGATTTTTATATTTGGATGTAATGATTTTTTATTAATTGTGGAAAATCGATATCGTACAATAAGTCATTGTATAGGAAATCTAATTTTTTTCATGTGAAATTTTTAGATAAAAGAAATACATATAACCAAGATGCACCCTCCAAATTTTGGATGGGACATTTATACATTAATTAATAGGTACTCCAAAACCTAACTCTCTGCAAAGAATCTTGTTGATTTCTAGAAACCTTTTTTTTGTTTATTACCCTGGATTAAAAGTGGCGCCTTCCACAAATCTGCAGTAAATTTGAAAATCTGATAATGGAGCAAAATTTCTAGGGTGGGCAGTGCCCATCTTTGCTCTTCCTTAGCTACGCTCATGTCTATCCATTTATTGGCAAATAAATTTAAGATCGCAGCGCCGCAGCGGATATTTTTGAACTAACTAAGTTAGGATAAACTTGAAGTTTACATGTATTTAAATGGGCTTTTTATGATTTTTAAAGATAAAAATCGTGAATATGAAATAAAGATTTACTTTTTCATGGATATTTTTTAAAAGTGTATTGTTCGTAAGTACTAGGCAAGTGAATTATTCCATCTGTTTATTTATATTTAATTCATATTTTTAAATTGAACTTAACCTTTAATTTCTAGATGATGATATTGAAACTTCAAGAATATTTTGATGCAAATGTCAGTCACGCTGTGTAAATGAGGGTGAAGTGCTAGTAAATGCTTGACATTATATTATTCTGTCGAAAATTAAATGATGATAGTGACAAGAGAGTATTTTTGCATGCTCTTGCATATAAACATCAAAAGTGCTTGAGAATCCGTATGAAATTGAAGGAGAATTGAATTGTAATGAATATGATGCCTTGGAGATTGAGAATATGACTTGTTCTTGCAAAGCAGAGAACAGCGACAGTTGCAAGCATATGACTGCAGTTTTTTTTATTGTGTACCATGTGTTGAAAAGTTGAAGTGGCTCGAGAATGCCTTTTAATTTTGTTAAATAAACATTATAAACTTATTAGTTGCACTGTTTGTTGTTTCAAAAAATCTATCAATTATTTGAAGATAATTTGTATTTGTAAAGTATACCTGGATAAATAGGAAAGAATTCAGACAAAAATATTCACCAGTTGCAATATCTGAAATGTCCTGCATGAAAGAAAAGATTTTGAAAAACTCTAAAACTTTGGATTCTATCTTCTTTTTCAATTTAAAAGTAAAAAGTACAACAAAACGAAATAACAACCTTATTATATCAACTGTCAGAAAGCGAATGCGTAGGCTATGGCTTCATCAGTCATTACTACTACACATAATCCTCCATGGTAAATTTTTGTATTTGAAATTTCAATCAATTTACACAATATTTTTTGATGAATTTTTGCTAAAATCATTCAGAATTATTATCTCATATATGTTTTTCATGAATACTAATTGAATAACCGAATATAGAATATGATTTATTGATTTGATTATAAGCTCATGTATATTATATATGTAGCCCGCCAAATCTATCCTAACATCACTAGTTTGAAATTCTGCCACCAGATAGAGTATCGCTTATGTTTATTTGCCAATACAGATAACAAATACACTAACGCCATCTATTTTACTTTACCATATTATTATTTGATGATAAAGTAAAAAATAGCATTTATTTATATGTGCATAAATGAATAAATAAATGAAATCTGAGTATATTTGTATTATTATATAATAAATAATAAGATCCACAATTTAAGTGACAAATTAGGCTTTCGCACATCTTGGAAATTTTTTAATAAAAACGAAATTTTTTGAATCGCTTTTTCACCCATACTTTTGTTTTTTCATGTCCTACTGATTTAAAAAACAAGAGAAAAATAGTCTATAGATCTAGTTTACGCCAAAACAAATTAATCTAGACAAAGACAATTGAAAATTAGTTTTGGATAACATTTATTCAAAAATTTTACATATCACATTTATATTTTTTACATTTTCAAACATACTCAGTCAGATAATGAAAATAAATGCAACCGAAGATAATTGCAGACTTCAAATGGAAATTAGGAAATTTACATTACATTTAGACAGAATAGATTACAATATAATAATAATACTTTAGTTACTTTAACAAGGCACTTTGCTCTATCTAGAATTTATATCAGTAACAAATATTAGAAAAAAGGATTCCCACCATCCTACGATATAATAAAAAAATTTATAAAATTTATTATAATAGGAATGCAGTATATTTTGCGACCGAAACTTGCGCTTGAAAAAAGAGACGTACTGCATTCAATATAATTGGTAACATATTCATCAATTGTTGTACATTCCTTCAATCAAAAAATCCATCCTTCTATAATGTCTATGACTCCACCATTCAGCGCCGCGTTTGTAAACTACTGTAAAAATAATAGCAACCAATGGAACCGCTAATATTGTCAAAACAATCGGAAGAACATAGTCCGAGCCTTTTGAATGTCTGTTTCGGATGCCCACAATTATTTGATCGCCAACTGAGATTGTAGGAGACCCGGGAGAACTTCGGTTATTAGGCCCAACTTCTTTGCCCCCAATAAAAACTCTTGATTTACTTAACCGAGGTGAAGAATCGTCTTCATCGCTGCCGTAAGTTACGGTAGGTTTTCTTGGGATAGGAGTCGTTGTTGGCAGCACTGTAGTTGTCAATTTTGGGGTAGTAGTTGTAGTACTTGTTGAAGACGGAATGTTTATACTTGGGGTAGAATTATTCGAATTTTCAACTAGCATATCGCTGAGGCTGACCCCTTTCCGTGGTTTTATTCTGGAATCTTCGTGGGGGTCACTTTCCGTGACTGGTTTTACATCTGTGGTTTCAGTTAGGACAGTAGTTGAAGAAACTGTATTATTATTTTCAACTGTCGATGTCGGTCGAGTTGAAGACACACTTTGAGAAAAATTCTGGGTTAAATTTATGTTTCCACCTTCAGTTATAATATAAGATGTAGACACAGTCGAATTTGTTTTGTTTTCAGGTTTCTCAATAGGAGGTTTCGTGCCAACAGAAGTTTTGGTATCTGTCAACACAAAACTAATATTAATAATCACGAAAAGTATACAGAAATATTGAATGATCATTTTGAGGATCGCACAAATAAAATAAACTAAAAATAAAACATAGAAATATATTAAATATGTTTCTTAAATCATTTTGACAGTTAACTTGATATACAAGTAAGTTAGATTAGCTGCAGTCACATTACTATGAAGCTGGGAAATTTTAATGTATATTTGACACTCAGAGGTGGCAGCACGAGTATCGTTTTGATGTTTTGATAGAGTAGTAAATTATTTTAAATTATATATACCCGGTGTTGGCTTTAATTAAGTTTTTGATTCAGCCGTAACTTTAAAAATATTTCGAAATTTTGTAAAATTATAGCGATATCCATAAATTTTATTTTTTAGGTCAAATGTCGGCAAAATTTATTCTGCAAAGTGTTTGCTATATTTCTTCTCTTTTTCATGAAATTTTTAAATCAAATAATGGTGTTTTATTAAAAATTAATTTTATACACAATTTCAACAGTTTGACCGTAAGATAATTCGAATTGGCCCGCCAAAATTCTAATTACAGTATAGGATTGAAAATCAAGTTAGAGTAGTGTTAAAAGCAATTAGCTACCTGTAATTCAAAGTTTTGTTAATAATTTAAATGAACAGGCCAGAAAAAAATCAAAAATTGAGTACGTCTGCATCTGTTTTGTCAACGTATTTCCGAAATCATAAGGAAATTCAGACTGATTAATAAAATACTACTAATATTATGATGTTCGTCGTCGGACGACGAAACTTTATAAAACTGCAAAAATCGTCGCCCATAAGAAGTACATGAGTGCGAGGGAGACAAAATATAGAATCAATGTATTAATCTTGTAAAAACCTTGCTTATGATGACGAGCAGTCATTTAGCACAACAAGAATCTCTAACGAGATCTTTCGATCAAATAATATTTATTAAATAAAAAATATGTTTGTTTGAGTGAAGAACGTGTCTTCATTATAAATATTTTGAAAATTATTTCAAAACTGTTGAAAAAATTTGAGAGCCAATAAAATAATAAATAAAAAATGTAAGATCAACAACAGAGCAGGAAATTGCGCAAGGTCATAAAAATCAAATAAAAATTAATTTTTTCAGGTACTTTTTATTTAGCTTATTACAACAGTAATGCTTAACGCTGAAATACCTTTTAATACATTCATATTCACATAATAATGGTCTTCATAATAATAATAATAATTGCAATAATAATAATAATAATAATATACTATGTATTAAGAAATTCGGTAACCTTATAACATTTTGGTAGTCTTAAATTGGATACTAGGGCAGGGTCTGTTCAAGTAATGGGGTCATCCCACATTTTTAAATTATTTCTTTTCGTAAATACACAATTCTCAAAGATGTAAAATTAATTTGAAGTTTGGCGCGTACTATTACAAAAAGCAAATGATGCGCTTGCGCATAAGTTTATTACATCACAAATAAATGCCGCGAAAATTCAAAACAAAAATGAATGAAATGTGCTTTTTTTGGGGATAGCCCCATTAGGGGAAATGTCAAATTGCAAAAATTTAAGGTTTGTAGATTGTCTACCCACGCCATAAATTTCACATAGACACACTTATATACATAAATATCTGTATTACATTTATTCAAAATGTACTTCGTTTTGTGGAATAATTTTGAATATTGTCTACAAATAAATAGCTATACAGTTGCACTTAAATTAAATTAATGTATTCCATAAAGGCCTTAACTTCCCATTGAGGACGTATAAAAAATAATCACTATAACATTTGTTTAACATAATTATTAATTGAATTTAAAAAAAATAAAACGATACGAAATACATTTCGATGCATAACAAATTTATATATTCACGTTATATTATACACAAAATGCATACATACTTAAAGCTCGGTTGTTCAATATTAGTACATATAATCAGGACGTTTATTTTTTTATTTACGGCGTATAAAAGCTGCGCTGTTTTCCCACCACAACTGAGTAATGGCGGCGACAGGTGGCAGCACTACAGGCAGTATTTTCATTTTCAAATTGATGGACTTGAAGAATAAATATTTAATAATAAAATACTGGTCTTATTTTCTGTCAAGATATTTGAGTACAAATTTTCCTCCATATTTTTGACTTAATGTCCATTAATTTTAAAATACTATTTGTAGTAATAGTTGGAGAGACGTGTAAGTTAGATCACGCCTGTACAATTTCCTAATTTGACTGTGTTGTAAAAGCGGGCTCAGAAATGAAATATTAGTCAGAATAGGCCTATATGTATGTTGCGTTGAAGCAATTTGTCTGTGTTTCGATTTATTTAGAATTTTGTGGATAAAAATCTGATAAAATAGGCAAAAAATAGTGATTACAGACATTTAATAATAAATATGCGGTTTTGCTGTGCTAAAAGACAGATTAAGTTCGCAAAAAATATTTTGAATCTGAATATATTCTATTTTATTTTTCTTTGCATATTTCAAAAATGGAATTATTTGGAAACAGCATCATCTTGCTATTTTCAGTCTTTTTGATTAATAAAAACTAGTTCATTTGATGCAATTATATAGGTGATCATAAATCATTAGCCGTCCCGCTTCATTCTGATTTTTTCTTTGCCGCATTGCGATTGACGAATGTAAGCTGATAATTTCAATAAATGTCAATTCAGTCCAAAAAAACTACTCAGGTATATATTGTTTTAGTTACTGACCAAAATATGCATCAAAAGTTCGAAGAATTGACATATAAATGAAAGGTGTATCAATTTTATTCCGTGTGAGCTAATTTTGAACATATGAACTTTGGCAAACCACGTGACAGTCAATCATTCATGCAAGTTGTGTTTTGTGGATTAGAATCGAAGACTATGGTACGATTCTGCAATTTTTCGCATCATTTTTTGATCTCAAATGACACTAAATGTATTTGTCAACAAGAATTGTTGCGATTTTGTTTAGATTTACAGTTCTGTAGCGTTATAGAAAATTCCAGAATCGCAACATTAATCTCAAGTAACTGGGCCTATTCTAGCTATCTCTCTCGCACCATCACATTACATTCAAGTGCCCATGTTTTTCAATTTAGTTTCTACTTTTCTAGTATTTCATTTGGAGTTGGAGGTGGGAACGAAGCATCGATAAAAAGACAGGGAAGATGAGAGGCCGGTATATTTTTGCAATATCGAATGAAAAAGAGATAGAAAGAGTTTAATTATTTTGTCTGTCTTAATATCGCTGTTCTTGTACTTTCTGTCGCCATTAATTCATTCTATAACAATCATGTGATAGAGATAGAGATCAAGATTGGAAAAAATCAAAAATTATCGATTATTCTGAATTAATAATATTTTTTCTTGAAATTTCTTAAATTGTGTCCCAAAATGGGACATTTGATCATTTATTGAAATGAAAAATACCTTTGCATATTGATGCTGCATTCTGAAGCAAGAAAAAATGCAAAATATGTTGTGCATTGAATTCCGTTTTTATGTAAGACATTTTTCTTCACATCAAAATACGGAATTGAAATGCAGCATTTGATGCACCGTGTCAAACGGCCCCAAGAGATAATTGATTTTGATTTGGATTTGGATTATTACTGCATACTTGAAGTTTAGTACGAATATAAAATAAACCAGTTCATAATTTAGGAGTTCAGTGATTTACTAAAAAACTTTTAAGATATTTTTTGAAGAATTGAATTTTTACTCAACAATATAAAATACCTAATCAATTGATTTGAATCGTGTTTTTGCTTTGCAATAGAAATTTAATTTAATTAATAAATAATACAAAAAAACTAGAATGATCTAAATCAACGGTTTGAAAAAAAAACACAATAATTTAAATCATGTTTGGAATCGCGATTAAAATCAAATGATTTAAATCAAGCCAACTCTGGTAGAAATTATATGAGACGCCATAGTTTTTATATACACTGTAGCGAACAGTGCTCCTATAGAGTAGATTTCCATGAGAATACACTGGTTAAACTGATTAAATGTTTCAAGGACGTGGTGACGTCAGACCAAATGGAAATTTATCAAAGATTCAAGAAACGTAGCCGTGGATATATATATATATATATATATATATATATATATATATATATATATATATATATATATATATATATATATATATATATATATATATATATCGGGAGAGAGACAATTAAAGTAATATTACGGAGCGCGCAAAAGTGAACTGGACGAAATAAATTAGTGAAAATTAATGAGAAGAGTGAAAAATAAATAGAGAAACAGTTGGAAATAAATAACAAGCCGTGGAAATAAATAGAAGATAGTGTTGTTGTTTAAATCATAAAATGAATGTAGTGTGACTATTTTCAGTTAATAGTTGAAATATCAAGTAGTGGATTATTTCTATTATAAAATAAATTATTAACCGACACCGTAGAACAAATGGTGAGGATAGAAGTTATACGCCATGACCTTTCAATATTAGTTCCAATAGTTCAGCCGAACTTACTTTATTTGCTACGGAAGAGCTTGCAAATTGATTTTTAAATACGGACATAGTTTGCGGATGTTACTAGCATATATTGAAAAAAACTTTTTTTGACGGATTACAAAATCTATTAAAACTAAATGGTTCTTGGATCCAAAATCTATTTATTTTTTGTTTTTGTTTTCATTTTAACTTAATGATTGATTGTTCCATTGTCGTAATCAAATGAATTGTACTTGATTTGATTTAGTTTTATTCAGTCTTGTTACTGATTTATCAATAGCAGAGAAATATCTTTTCACCATGATATTGATAATTGTCTAGACTCATATTGTTGATTCCTCTGTTTGAGCCTCTTCCACGTGGTTTTTCCTCATACCTTAAATACCAGAGAATTATTGTTCATTCTGTACTAATGGAGCCCACGTTTTTACACCTAGTCTTCTGTATATTGTTGAATTATCTTATTTATATCATTATGTCAGAAATAAATAGAATGCACATTCAAAACTGACTTTAGAATTTAGATTAGGTTAGGTTAGGAATTATTACTGAGTGAAATTGTATTAGTGGGACAAAATGGTGGACGAATAATGACCACCAATTTATTTAGGAAGTTCTACATAAAATGAATCAAAGGAAAAAATTACAGTAATCGCTAATTATAATAGAAAATCTTTTACTTCTGATTTTGAAGAGGATCTGGAAAGATTTCTGAAGTTTGTCTGATTTTAAGTCGAAGTTATCAAACAAAGGAATCAATGTAATTTATCATTTGATTTACTTTTTGAAGTAATATTTGTTTTTGGCCAGTATATCCAACCGTAACTCTCTTGAAAAAAAATATTTCGAGCATATTTTCGAATATCAGCACAGTCACAAACTTTAAAAATTATTACGGCCTGAAGGGGCACTTTCAAAATATGCAGCAACCACAGATTTCTTTTGATTATGAACTAGTTTTATAAAATTGAACAACCGGCTCCAAGAGACAAAGAAATAGTCTTAGTCAGATCCGACAGACCAAAAAAATTGTCATCTCTGCAAAAATATCTACATTTTAGTGAAAAATTATGAAAATAGTCTCAAAAATACGTATTAGAGATGACTCATGAATGTCTTAAGTCGGTAGTAGCGAATTATCTTTGTCTCAGACCGTCTCTTGATTGTTAGACGGCTTCTACACTTATTTCATTAATCAATCGTTATATATGGACCGCGCACATTATATAATACATACATATATTATTCGTATAACATACATATATATTTATATGTACAAAATGGTAATATCACAGACGCAGTGCAATTCCAGGCTGGCAATTGCGCGAAAAGGCAGTTGATTCTTTAGTGTCTAGTCCTTTTTTAGCCCAATCATTATAATAAAAATTATAGACTGAATTATTAAAACTGTATTCATAAAAAAAAAAATATAAAATTACAACAATTCTTTTCTTCATTCCTTTTGCAATTTTTGGGTGAAATTTTTAGAATGATCGGGCTTCTTGTCCAGTTATGTATTTCATCAACAATTGGACTACAATTTTTTTGGTTTTTCATTTTTTTAAACCTAACCCCAAAGAGAAGAGTAAATAACGAATTTGTTCCCTAAATGGTACACAGTGCTACGTTTCTAGCGACGCAACAAGGGAGTGAAACACATTATTTTGCATATCGCTGAACATAGACGCATGCCCACAAGAAAAGGAAGACGCCGTCGTCACAGGCGCTGTGACCGACGCCACCGCAGAGGAGGCGGCAGAATTCTGTTGTCTAAGCTGGTCTTCAACAGAAGTTCTCTCCTCTAATCTCGGGCGCTTAATTTCAGGTAGTAACTCTTCATCATCGTCGATAGATGTCAACATTCTAGGGGTAGGAGGCATGTAAAACTGAGAAAGAACGTCTTGCACATCACAATCTTCAACTTCCGTTTCTGCTGGCCTCTTCTTTGATTCGTAGCTAAATTCACTTGGTAACATTTCGTCTGTATCAATCGCAAAGTCTGACACTGTATTAACTAGGGGTTTTTTGATCTGTGGATTGATTCCTTTTTCTTCCTTGGCTTCTTTCTGCAACCGCTTCATGGTGTTGTTGATGAGGACAGAACGGCATAAACTCGCCTCGGGGTCTTCGATGCGACGCAGTTTATTTACGCTGATTTTCAGCACTTTACGGCGTTCTTCTTTCTGTCTGTATTTTGCTGAGATCATACTGGGTCGTTGTCTCGTTGCGCTGTAATAGGATGCCGAGTATGACCGCGGGGGTCCGAAGATGTCGTCGTCCGCATCGTTCACAAGCCGTGGGTTACTTTTCATTTTTCTCAGCTCGAACGGCAAAACCTGCAACAATCAAATCACTTTAATACTGAATCTCAATAACATTTTTTTTTCTATAATAAACATTTTATCAATTAAAAATATGAAGCAGGTCGAAAATAAATACGTGACATCATTCAACATCATTGTCAGGATCTCATGACGTAATACACGTATTTCAAAATGCTGTAACTTCCTTATTTATTGGCATACATCAAAAATCTTTTATTTCAATATTCCATATTTCTTCAAAATTATTTTCTATCAATTTAAATAATATAACTATCCATAATTCAATTGGAGGTATCTCAAATTTAATTTCAGATATCTATAATTCAATTTAATATATCTCAAATTGTATTCAAAGTATCTATAATTCAATTTGATATCTTAAATTGAATTTGAGATATCTCAAATCAAATTTAATGCTATTCTATATGTAATTCGAGATACCTAGCATTTCTTCAATTGAATTTGGGATATCAATAATTTATGGATGTTTAATAAATACTATATCAAATATCTTGCATTAAATTTGCTGGCTTTGTACTCCGAAGGTCGCAAGGTCGAATCCCACCGATGGACTAAAAATCAGTAATATTTTCACAGAATCCACCTAGTATACTTCAAGTGACTGCCACACCCGTAACGGGTATAAGAGGCTTAATTGATGTTAAAATCAAGTTGCAACGTATATTGACATGGATACAAAATTCAATTGAAGATATCTCTGAATTAATTTTAAATATCTTTAATTGAATTCAAGATATCCAAAATACAATTTCAGATATTTAAAATTTAATTCTGGATATCTCGAAATCAATTATAGATATCACGAAATCAATTCGATATATCTGAAATTGTCGAATTGTTTCATAGAGCGCCTGTGAGGTATTACACTTTACTCTCATTCATGTATTTTAGTTGCAAATAGAATTTTAGATGTGTCAAATGGAATATAAATAACTCAAATTCAATTTCAAATAATTCAAATTCTATTTTACATAACTCAGAATAAATTATAGATATCTCAAATTGAATTATAAATATCTATTGATATAATTAGAAATAACTTGAACTGAATACGAGATATCTATAGCTGAATTTGAGATATCTACAATTAAATTTGAGATATCTATAACTCAATTTGAGATATCTTACATTAAACTCGAAATATCTGAAATTTAATTATAAATATCTCAAATTTAATTATAGATATCTCAAATTGAATTCTAGATATCTCAAATTCAGTTAAAGATATCTCATATTCAATTAAAGATATTTCTAATTCTATCAATAGATATCCATAATTCAATTTGAGATATCTATAATTCATTTTGAGATATGTGAAATAGAATTCTATTTTAGATATCTCTAATTCTATAACAGATATATCAAATAAAATTACAGGTATCGTAACTCGAATAGAATTATAGATATCTCAAATTCTTTTTAATATCTCCAAATAAATTGTATCTCAAATTGAATTATAAATATCTATTGATAGAATTAGCAATATCTTCAATTGAATTTGAAATATCTATAATTAAATTTGAGGTATCCCGAATTTAATTTAATTTTAGATATTTGTAATTCTATTACAGATATCTCAAATTAAAATACGCAGATATCTTAAATTCAGTTAGATTATAGATATCGAATTGAATGAAAGATATCTCAAATTCTCTTTAAAATATCTTCAAATAAATTAGACCTCAAATTGAATTTTAAATATCTATAGATAGAAATAGCAATATCTTAAACAGAATGCGAGATATCTTTTGAGATATCTATAATTTAATTTGAGATATCTCGAATTTATTGTAAGATATCTCAAATAGAGTTATAGATATCTCGAATTCAATTATAGATATTTGTAATTCTATTAGATATCTCAAATTAGAATACAGATATCTTAAATTCAGTTAGATTATAGATATCGAAATGGATTATAGATACCTAAAATTCTTTTTAAGATATCTATATTGATAGAATTAGCAATATCTTAAATTGAATGCGAGATATCTATAACTGAATTTGAGATATCTATAATTGAATTTAAGATATCTTGAATTTAATGTGAGATATCTCAAATAGAGTTAATATCTCGAATTCAATTGTAGATATTTCTCATTCTATTATAGATATCTCAAATTCAATTACAGATATCTTAAATTTAGTTAGATTATAGATATCGAATTGAATTAAAGAATCTGAAATTGAATTTAAGTTATCTCTAATTGAATTATGGATGTCACATAATATAAATTCAAAGAAAAAAGATATAAAACGTCGTTTTATACTAGGCGACCGCAACGCTCATGTCGCCCAATTATTGTTCCACAAGACAATTGTGGTCGTAATGGTCGAAATCAAACGCTTCACTTCGCTGTCGAGAGATGGGTCAAAATTATTGTTGTTTATTTTTGCGGGAATCACCAAGTTATTTGATTATTTGAATGAATTGAAAAGGTGACACTAAAATTCTAAATTACTACTAACCAAAACGACGAGATAGCACAGTGGTAGAGTGCTAGCCTCTGGACGCAGGGGTTCGAATCTCAGTGAGTTCATGAAATTTTTTACGCCTTGATTGATGTTGTAACATGGGCTTGCATCGGTTGACAGGCAACGCACATGGCAGCAATGTGAGAAATGAAAAGTAAAAAAAATAGCCGTGTGTGTCTAAAAGTGCACCTAGGGCCATAGCCATCAGGTCCAAATCTCGAAATTCATTAAAAAAAAGAAAAATTACTACTAACCATATTTCTAATTAATATTTGAAAATGAAATAAGTGTCATTTGACAGTTTCGTAGCCAATTTGTCCGATATTTACAGGTTGACCAGTATTTTAAGGTAATCATTTTATCAGTCAGGCAGATTGTATTATTTGTGCCATCTGTTTGTCATTATTCTAACTATTTTTCAAAAATTTAATAACTCATTCTACTATTTGAGCAACTATGGTCCAAAAAACATAATTCTCCTTACCTTCAACATTATGATAATAACTTATCCACCAATGTATCACAAACTAGAATTTCAAAAATAATTTTGTAATTATTAGAATTAAAATACGAGGATGGAAAGAATTTGACAGATCTGCATTTTCCTAAATTGACAGCCGTCATTCACAAAATTTTCCGAATCTATAAACAAATCCATTATAAATTAATATTTCGTATACTTGGGTACTGTAGCAAAAATTGCTGAAGGAACAAAGTATTTTATAAAATATAATAAGATACCTGACAATTATTTTATTGTTTTATAATAATCTTTATAATTAAAAAAAAAAACTGTATTTAATTGCTATATTCAAGGTATATGAAGCCATCCAAATACAAGACACAAGTATAGAACTTAAAGGGAACTTAGTTCTTCTCAAAACGCTTTGTTCACTATCAAGTGACTTGCGAGGTCGGTCACCAAGCATACCGCAGAACACAACTTTCACAAAGTTGAGTCTACAAGTTTAGCTCGCAAGCAGGTATCACAATTTGCTGCTGAATTCACATCCGAAACTGTTATACGGCCCACTTGTGTGAATGCAGTAACAAATACTCAACTTATAGCTTACCGGAAGTTGGTAATGATAACAGTATGTAGGTAGAGGAAATTATCGAAGAAAAACATAAAGTAGTTCTATTATTTCATACTACTTTACTAGAATAATTGGAATAATAGTCATTTTACTGTCACCGTTCTGAAATTAGTTTTGTTAAGAAAATTATGGTTTAAAAAACTAAAGACACACTTTTATTCATGAATTAAAAGCGTGCGCTACCTATCAAAACGTATTTAGAATTTTACTCATCAAAACCTTTCATTTGAAACCCATATTAAGGCGGTTATCATATTTTACTCGTCAAGTCCTTGTATTTGATATCCATGTCATCGTGTGGCCATCACAGTACTTTCCATGAATTTTATGCTCAGTTTCATTAATTTTGAGTGTCGTATCAATGCATATATCAAAGAGAGCTTTAGTTGATCCCAAACTAGACATAATCGAAAAAAAATATCTCTCCGGAAGGTTTAAATTGATACCAAAGTAGACATTATATAAGTAGCTTGTGAAAAAACAATTGACAAGCAATAATAATCATTCCTATTTCATATTATGATTTTCATTATTTAATTTCTTCGCATGTTCCACAATAATAACAAATGAACCACTAACAATTTTGAAAAATGTTTCAGGTAAATGTTGGTCCAAATTGTTCAAAGATCAATTTTAGTTATTTTATATTTTATAATAATGCTGGGGCCACATTTACGTGTAATGTCATTAATTGAGGCGTTATTTAATAATGAACACATTGTCAATGACAATATGTCAATTTTCACATAACGCCTTACTTAACGACATTAGACATAAGTGTGGCCCCTGCATAAATACTACTACTTATAAAATAAATTAAAAAGTTTGGTACCACTGGTTGAAAAACCTAAATTTTTAAGAGAAAAACTGAAATATAAAATTTCAGTCCAAAATTCGAACGCATTCCCAAGTTATTGATTCGATAAACAAGTCAAGGGAGTTATGAAATAAAATGATCTGCCATCTTGGTGCGTCCACCATATTGAATTTAAAATAACATCGCATAACTCATCGTATTTTACTTCTCAAACCTTTTCGTTTGATACCCGTATCAAAAGGGTTGTGAAATAATAACCATCTTGTGGCGTCCGCCATATTGAATTTAGCACGGTATTAGATAAATTTTATTTTTTATTGAACAACGGGAAATACATTAAAATCTTAAACTCAAATTGTAGAATCAAACGGAGTGCCAAGGATTCTGTAAAACATATTAATACACATAAAATAAAACAAGCTCGAAATGTGAGTAATGGAATAATTATTTTTTAGCATTTAATGCGAATTTTTTTTTTCTTGTCAGCTCGCATCACGTGGCCGTAACTTACAGAATTAGCCTCTCAATTTTAAATGAAACTGTAGTAGATGGAAATAAAATATTAAATAATTTTCTTCCATTCAGTTTTCTTTAAAATCCGTCGAGTAAAAATCGGTTAATCAAACGGAGTGCGTATCGCACTACCGAGTACCCATTCCGTCGAATGTTCGTTGCGTCGAAATTCCACATCGTCGAATTTACCTCCATTATTGCTTTGTGTGTCAGTGGCATTAAAACAGTGCTTCGCACCCAACTAACAAGCGGGCTTTGCCCGCTCTGACCAAGCTTAACGTGCCATGCTCAATGTTTATCAAACCGTTAGTACAGTCGTTTCATCACACGGATATTAACACAAAGCAATAAAGGGGGTAAATTCGCTGCAGTGGGTATTCGACTGGTGGCCATTCGATGGAATGGGAAATCGACGGTGCGAGCGGCTTCGATCAAACGGAGTTCGTAAGTAGTTGACAAGAACTTTGGATTCTCCTGTTGTGAAACATCGCAACGGATAATAAAATAAGGTCGAGATGTATAGGTACGTAGTAAAATAGAATAACATATTATGCGACTTTTTTTTTTGTGTTAGCTGACATTACGGAACCGTATTACCTACGAAATTAGACCAACAATTCAGTTTTCTTTTTAACCTGCCGAGCAGAAATTTAATAATCAAACGGAGTGCGTAAGTAGTTGACAAGAGCTTTGAAATTTTGCAAGGTATAATAAAATAAGATTAAATTGTGAGTATGTACTAAAATAAAATAACGTACGAAAAAAAGTAATTGTGTGTATGGAATAGTTAAGATATTGATATTAAATAGACGTAGCTATATTTTGGAAGCAGCGATTCAAGGTCTAAATGATCGTGTGTACGCAAGGTCACACGTTACAATTGAATATTAGAAACGCGAAATGACATAATTCTGTGTTAATTTCTTGTGTAGCGAAATTATTACTATGCAATAACACTTGCATTCTTCTTCTGTCTTTTTACTATCATTAAATTACAGGATTGAAAAGAAAATCATATAATAATTGTTCACAACTGTGTGTGTGAAATTGAGCCATTTTTGTATTTTGTCAACGCATCCTACTACCATCAATACACAGGTGACAGTTGAATTACATAACCTAACTTGTTGTGGCAATTGATACGTAAAGAAATCGAGTAAAAATTAAATAACTCTTAAAGATTTTTTAAATGTCTTTAAAATCTCTTTGGTATTCATACCGGAAGTTTGACAGCAAGTTAAGTCTTTGTTTCCTCCGGGTTTCACTCGGTACCGCTGCCCCCGCGCCGAATTGCCCAACATGTCCCACTGACCCAGATCTGGGGAGGCCGCGAAGCCGTGATCGCAATTCCTTTACTCGCCACAGCTGAGGAAAACCACGCGTATGTACCGTGTCGAGTTGCCGCGGCAATGCGCATACTGCTTAACGCGTAACGCATCGCATTACGTATGACACCGTGACGTCATCGCAAAAAATCCACCTTCATGATTTACTTATTTTATTTATCATCAGACAAAATTATTTGATTTTTAATACCACGTGTACACTAATGAAACTGAATACTTGACGCTATTTTTACTGACATACCAGAACAATTAAGGCCGGAAGTGGAGCATGAACTACTAGTGAAATTCTTTGCACAAGAATTTTTCTTTTTCGGTACATTATGAGACTCGAGAGATAATTGAAATCTTGTCTGCAATTTGTGTAATATTGTAGCTATCTTTATAAAAATAAAGAATAAATTTTTTATTGAACAATTGACGCATCATAAAACAATAGAATTTCTAATTATTTACTGATTTCTCTTTCATTCAAATGAAGCCAAAATTTAATTCAAATATTTTCAAATATCTGTAGAAAAAATTGGAACCAAATAATACACAAGTATTCAACTTTTGAGAGTTGCGGTAGGCTGCACTGTTCAAAATAAATTACTATTAGATGCAGTGCACCAAATTATATATTTCACACGTTTATTAAAAAGAAAAATTGTTCATTCTGAGCTGAACACAATAGACAGCTGTATTTCACGCAAAAAAATACTCAGGACATTCATTTATTGTTAATAAATAAATAATAACACAAATTCGATCTGCTATTCTTGACTGTGATCAATTTGAGAATGTTTTTGGAAAATATGTAGATGTCGCGGCAAATTCAAATTCGTTTTGTGTGAATTCTGCATCATATGTTACCGTTATAGAGTTCATAGGCAAGGTCAAAACTTTTATCACATAATTTATCTTTTATCCATATCTCCATCATTTCATTGTTGTTTACTATAAATAAAGCAAACTATAAAGCTACTAATGAAACTAAATAGTGATAATAAATTGCTTTAACAATCCGTTAACCTTCAAAATGGTTGTACGTTTTATTTAATACCCAGTCAATGCACTGCCAACCTATAGGTTGGAGGTTGTTGTTGCATAGAAATAAATACTATTTAAAAATATATCTATTTGTTGTTGATTGTTTAGAAACTTGTTTTCTTTGTTGCCACGTATTACCAACCGCGCATGCGCTCTCGAAATAAAGATAGAGTGAATTATAAGCATGTGAGATTGAGAGAGAGGACAAGCGCGGCCAGACAGTTTCACTTGTTTGTGTAGTTTTGAGAAAGGTACTGTCTGAGCTTATACGAAATACAATTTATGTAAACGGGTCCCCTTACTTCTCATTTCCCAAGATGCTGGGGGAATTGTGATGTGATACAATGTTGCTGTCTTGTCTTCATTCGTTCGTGATTTTTTGGGAGTTACGAAATATTTAACAAGAATTTTCTTTTTACAATAGAATTATTAACACAAAAATGTCAGAATTAAATTCAGATCTCAATTCAATCATAGTTAAGGATCCAATAAACCTATGTTCTGACGCACAGCTAATTATGGGCCAGGATTCTGTAAGAGGTCTCGTTTGAAGCTATCGCAAAAAACCTGCTTTGAAATGCAAAATATTTCAGACGGTTGTCATTATGTAAAGTGAATGGCGAAAATATAATGCCAAATAATTTAGTGTACAATCCCAAATGAATTGCAAAAAAATGTTTCATCCAACACCGATTAATAACCAGTTCATTATTTTACAAATGAGAACAATTCAAAATGTTTTAAAAGATAAAATGTTGTTACAGGCCCTCCAGGCGTCGTGGCTAATCCATTATATTTCACATTAGAACAAATTACTTATTTATTACTGTTATTGATTTTTTTTATGTCCACCTCATAGTTCGGTTGTTTACACATCGCAAACGGTGCATAAACTAAGCGAGACAGGTTGTGCAAAATACAAATTACAAATCAGCAAGCTCTAATAAAATTTTTGTGTAAATAATGTAAATAAACTGGACCAGAAAAACTTTCAAAGCTGTAACGTCTGCATATCTTCTGACATCGTAAAAAAGTCTATTTGGATAAAAAAATCTTGCCATCGTCGGTTCAAGTCCCGGGTTGAAATTAAAATTAGTTCTTGTTTTCAGTAAATTGTCTCAAGCTTGCGCTGTTTCGAATAGCAATCAGCTGCGTAAGTAATCGTAATCTGATTTTGTGCTACCCCAGGAAACAATCCTTTAACGAAATTTTAGTTCATGCTACCCCAAGTAGCAATCAAACAAGTAGGGAAGTCTGATTTGCGCTACCTAGAGTAGCAATCAGATTGCATTGCGTTAAATGGTTATCTTCGAATACTCAAATAGTTTTATTAACTTATTTAAACGTATAATGAATTCTTCCAAAATGTTTCTTGGTATTGGCCTATTAAAAATTCACGCTCTACCGGCAAATATTTAATTTGCGGTATTTGAACCGCTGACGCCCAAGAAAACATACTAAATGATGTAATTTAGTATTTGATTGAAATATTAGTTCAATAATTGGATTTTCTAATTATTATCTGCTGATTAGATACATTTTTATTTAAAGTACTGGTTTAATTGACAGCGAAGTTGATGACTGATTGTTCTATTGCCGTAATCAACCAAATTATTTGATTTGGTAATGTGTTAATTTAATCATTATTTTATATTTTGTTATCAACTGATTGTTTTACTTAAATTTGTATATTGAACTAACAACAAAGAATATTGAAAATTGATTGCTTGTTTCATTGTCGTAGTCAATTTGATACCAATAAAAAATTAATTTGTGGAATTTAAACCGCTAAAGACCTAGAAAGCATGTTTAATGTTGTAATTCAGTATTTGATAATTTGATTTTTTGATTATTATGATCAACGAAAACTCCTATTTGCTGATTAGATACATTTTTATTCAAAGTATTGGTTTGATAGGCCATGAAGAAATTTTAATATTGTCGTAATCAACCAAATTGTTTGATTTTATATTTTGTTGTTATTATTTATGTAAATTGATGATTGATTGTTCAATTGTTTTAATCAAGCAAACTGTATTTGATTTTATTTAGTTTTACTCCGCCTTGTAAACTGATTCAATTAACAGCAAGCAAATATTGTGAATTGATGATTGCTTGTTCCATTGCCGTAATCAATTTGATCTGGTTGTTGTATTAATCAAAAGCGAAAGAAACTTTTAAGATTAGAGTTGAATTAATCATACTTTCATTTGAATATTATTTCTAGGGCTATTTTTATTTTACTGGGAAAAAGACTGACAGCTACTTGATACAGCGTAATCTGAATTAAAAATTACCCAGTACGAGCTCTAAGCTCCAAGATATGCGCCGCGTGCGGGTGTGTGACAACGACAACCAGGACTTGATTTCAGCGGGATGTCATTTGTGTCATGAGGGTAAAACAGACGCAGAGGTACTATCTTTTTGAGTTTTCCTGGCCAAGTAGTCTACATTGTGTAATTGTGTAATTAAAATTTTGTGTTCCTAACAATTTTTAGCACAATATTGTAAATTGCTTTGGCAGGAAATTTGAATTATTTGATGGTTACAACACTGTAAATTGCTTTGGCGGGAAATTTGATTTACTTAATAGTTACAGTACAGTGTTAGTTTGTTGTTTTAATATAGATGGCACTATTAGGAATACAATAACGTATTGTCCTTTAGGATGAAGTGTAATTACTTTTAGTGCGCTTATGAATTAAAGGGAAATTATGTGGACGCAAGCGCGTCGTAAGTAATAAATCTTACGATAACCCGCACGAGTAGATCGTAATATCGTAACGAATGTACCCAACGTTTACCTGGCGGTCGGTAGGTCGTGCTCCGTTCGTTCGCTACCTTGCAAGGTTGTTCGTTCCATGAACACGAGGTGAAAGTGTGTGACGTCATCGAACGTAAGGACGACTGGCCGCCGCAAAAACTCCACTCGCCGTTCTATTGTATGCTACTATTTGTAATTCTCCCAAAAAATATTCTCAAGTCTAGACTGAGAGGAAGTCGGTGAAGGTGGCACCAGGTGGCACTGCCATATTTACTAACCCAATTTGTACACTGAAGTCAAAAATAAATACAGTTTCATACATAATTTGCTGATAAATTGTGCATATCAATGCTGTGCAAGTATGAGCGTAACTAAACGACAGTCGAATGCATTGAAATGTGGGGCAGAGCGCCCGGTGAAAGTGCATCGGGGCACTCGCCACTCGCCAAGTTAGCTAACAAATATTTATATTGTAAAATGAAGTTATGTAAAATCAGTCGCTGATATGCGAGAATGTTTAACACATTTAAAACTAGAATTCAGAGTGACTGGTTTTTGTGCGAAGAAAAAACTGCTTAAGAATTGATTTTAATGTTACCAAGCTATATTCCAATTACGTTACTGAAATATTAATTGGTGTTGAAACAAGATAGACAGTTTTTTTCTTTTGTGAAGAAAATTATAAGTTTTTGTTGATAAAAAGCTATTTAGCTGCAATCTTATCTGACATACCAACATTGCTAGACAGAATATATTTAAGCGTTTTTAAAATAAAAAACAAATTAGAATAAAAGTTTATATATTTAATTAAAATAATAATCTACACAAAATAATTTAACTGACATTTATTTATCACCCCAATATTTATTTTACACCGTATTTATAAAATGAATTATGACCCATCTTGATATTGTTTCAATTCAGCTTGCATTTGCGTGCCCCGATTGTACGCGCCGTCGGGATGGACTTAGCGCGTAGCGCAAATCTTACAAGTAATTCGTCGAACCGCCGCCGTGGGAACCGGGCTTAATACTTTTCTCGCCATAGCGCAGTAACTATTGTTATTATTTTACAGGAATTTTTATTGAACAAAAGACAATAATAATATGTGGTCGACATTTTATGAGCCACCATGTCGAAATGCCACTCTTTCGAATCAATAGTGGTTTAAGTTACTGTTTTCGTCTCCACTACATTTAAAAAGCAAGAGTAAAATCGTGATTTGGCACTATTCAAGTGAAGAAAGGGTGAATGAATTGCTAGTCGATCATGTGGCTCTTTAAAGTGGCACATCGATAATATCTGATCAAATTATTCATTTTATTATAATTGCCCAGGAGAGGTGTGTTTGAAAACACTGTTAATTCAATAATATAATAAAAGTAGTGATAGCGATATTTCCTCAGTATTCCCTTTACAGAAATGTATTTCAATCTTCCAGAGTATACCATTCTCGTAACCTCTCAAAAAAGTAACATATTGAAGGAAATAAGTTATTTGAACATTGGATGTGTCAAAAACTCCACCATCCCCAACAAAATAATCAATTTTACTTCATTCGCTCCCGCAAATCGGCTTTCACGCTGATCGATCGACTCGAAATTTCATCTGTAGTTGTAACAGCATCATGGGTTACACTCACGCGAGAATTTACGTTCACTGGGGATGTAACAAACGTAAGTAACCCTCAAGAAGAGCATTTACTACAAGGGGGACGACAAGATGAAACCATCTCTGAATTATTATAGGATCAGTTCGACTTCATAAGTGCTTTTCGTAATTAGAACATTATTACAATTCGTAGAAATTATTATTAAACTCTTCCAATAAACAGTGAAATTCCCTAAAAGTGATAATGAATATTCCCTAGAAAAAATAATAAATTACAGAATACGTAACATGGAAACTGTGACGCATAATATCTGGAATTTCACACGGCAGATATCGGGAAGCCAGCAACTTCGTGACGCGAGATATGCAATGTGGTCATAATTACTTGAAGTTATGCTCAAACATATGAAATCGTAAAATTTAATGCAAGAAATTATAGTTTTCAATTTCCATAATGATATATAAGCGATTTTATATTGTATGATGTCATAAATCATATGTATTCAATTGTTAAATCTAAAAGGGTGCAAATGATGATTGCTCCTACAGTGTCACATTTTTTTGATGTGGAAATGTTTAATAAGCCATCTTGTCGTAACATAAACCACTTTGTTGAACGGATGCTGGCTTGAGAGAAAGTAAATATAATCTAGGGCTAAATGAGCTAAGCAAAATGGGTACATAATTGCAATTAATATATGAGATACTGTTATACTTAGCAGTCGACATTATATACCCGATGATCCACCAAGTCAAATGTTTTCTTCTTTATTACATTCAAAATTTTGAAAGGAGATTATAATTTGGTGCTAGTAAAGCAGATAAGAAGGTGAACTTCAATGCAATTCGATCATGTGGCACTCGATGCAGTGCCACATCGACCATATAGAATTTAGACTAAATTATTATTCTTGTATCACTCTTCATCACATGAAGCGGTCAACATTTAATTCTTGATGAGCCACCTTGTCCAAACGCCACACTGTTGAATCAATAGTTCAAGCTGCCTTTTTTCTGCCCTAGAATATTTATTTGGCACTATTAAATCAGAGAAAATTGTGCGAACATGACTGCAAATCTATCATTTGGCATTTCGATCTAGTGGCACGTCGATATAATATAATATGTATGCCTCCTGTTCAAGTGGTTTTCACATTATGCGGTCTACTTTTCATGCTCGATGTCGAAATTCAACCCTGTCGCATTGATAGTGATTTCAGTTGTTTTTTTTTTGTCCCAATCGCATTAAAAAATTGAGGATAAAATGATAATTCGGCGCTTCAAGCAGAAAAGAGAGCCACATACATCGATTCAGATGAATTTTTTCAAATAATTTTCATTATACTAGAAACGGCAATAATATATAGTCGACATTTACATGCTTTCATGTCAAGTACCACACTGTCGAATTAATAGTGGATCCAGTTACAGTTTTTGCCCCTACTACATTGAAAAATGAGTAAAATTCCAATTTGACATTATTAGAGCATAAACAAGTAAGAATATGATTGGAAATCGATCATGTGGCATTCAAAACTAATTCTTTAGTCTTATTGTACAAGAATCTAATAATATATAATGGACAAGCCTCGTTGCCGATAAATAATAATTCAAATTACTTTTCAAAATTTATTGCGCGTCAAACATGTGGCTCTTCAAATTAGTGGCACCTCGAAAAATTGGATTTCATCCTGTTTCAGAATACTATGACAACATACGGTCTATATTTTATGCCAGATGAACCACAATATAGAAGTTTTATGTTGTCGAATTAAAAATGGCCAAGTTCTTCTCCTTCTTCTTTTCCCCTTTTTTATAATAAAATATGAAAGAGTATAATAGAAATTTGACGCTATTGAAGCAGAAAAACGTGTGAACATGATTGGCAGTCGATTCTGTGGCACTTTAAATAAGTGACACGAGGAAAATATGGTATATTCTTTAATTTTTCGAATTGCTATGATAATAATATTCCGCCGGAAGGATTACTATATGGAAGCTACATTTAGACGAATTAATAGTGGATTAGAATAATAATTTGACGCTAGTGAAGCAGAAAAAGTGTGAACTGGTAATCGATTATGTGACACGTAAAAAATATGGAATTTTCACTCATTTTTCAAAATACTATACGGCCGATATTTCATCAGGCAATCACTGAATCGAATTCACGTTTAGTCGAATTTATAATGGTTTAAAATAATAATTTAGCGATGTTAAAGCAATGAAGAGTGAAGTCGATCATGTGGCACTTTGAGCGAAGGGTACGTCGACTATATAGAATTCAAATAGCAATTTTTGTTTATTCTTATTCTACCAGATATCACAATAATATACAGTCGATAATGTCAAAATGCCACACTGTCGGAATATAATTGGTTAAATATTGAAGTGGCGCTATTGAAACAGTGAAAAGTGTGAACATAACTGCAAGTCGATTATTTTATGGTCGATGAACCACCATGTCGAAATAACCCGCTATCGAATGAATAAATTTAAAAAAATGGTAAAAAAGAATCAGGTATAATTGCAGTCGATCATGTGGCACTTTAAACTACTGACATGTCGCCAGCATGAAATAAGATTGAACTTTTTGATTCATTCTCATTATACAAGAGGTAATAATATTTGGTCGGCATTTTATAATCTACTAATGGGCCACAATGTTGGCATGCCGTCTGTCACATGAATAGTGCTTCTAGTTTGTGTCTAAATTACATTTTGAATTTGAGGGTTGCTCAAGTAGAGAAAAGGCAGGACTTGCAAATCGATGAAGTGGTATTTGATAAAGGTGGCACCTCAAAAATATAAAATTTATTTTTATTTCACAAATTGTTACCGTCGACATTTCATGCTTGGCATGCCACTTAATCGAGCAAGTCGTGGCTTTGGAAGCAATTTGATGCTGAAATTGCATGTCGATCATTTCACTTGATCACACATCGAAATGCCACTTAATCGAGCGAGTAGTGGCTTCAAAAGTGATCAAATACTGTCTGGGTTTTAAATAAATTGCATGTCGATTATGTGGCACTTAATGTCGATCATGTGGCACTTAAAGCCGATAACTTGGAGATTTAAGTTTCTCTGGTACGCGTATAATAAATGTGGCATGTCGATCGTAGGGCACTCTAATTTTATTACTAATTTCACTACATCACATATAATTTTTCCAATTAATTTTTTCATGATTGCTCGTTCAATTTACGTTAGAATATCCAATGAATGGATGGAAATGAATAATGCAATTATTAATTTGTAGCTGCCATTTTCAATTTGTAACTTTGAGCTCGCTTTGAGCCTTTACTGAAAACTATTGATTATCTGTACATAGCTGTATTTGGCAAACAAAGCGCGAAGAGAATATTTTCAGTGGTATCTGGGTTGCAACGAAAATAGTTTACTATTGAACTTCGGGTATTTTTAAAAATAATGCGTTCTATTTTTGAAAACTGGAATCGTGCAATAGACTTGAACGGCGGTTTATATAACGGTTTTATCAAATTTAATTAATATGTAGGTATCAACAAATGAAACAGGTTTGGTGACATAAATTCGCAACTTTGTTACTAAATAGATACATACAGGGTGAACAAACGTGAAGCATAGATGTTTGTTAGAAAATAATTATCAATATTCAAAAATTAAACGTTTTTAAATTTTAGTTTAGTTCAATAACAGCTGTGGTAGCTTTTTATTCAACAATGTTCTCGTGCTAGAATTCTATTTTCTCCATAATACAAAAGAAATTGAATAGATTTCGACCTGTAAGATGTTAAAATGAAGAATAAAAGACCTAAACTCCAGGTGGGAAAATTGTTAGCCTGCTCAAAATCTTGTTCACGATAGAAACAAAGAATTCTGAAGTTGGTTTTTCAGTAAAATAATGTGATGATAACATTAATTGACTAGTTATCAGTACTGATAATGTTCAGATATGAAAATTCGATGCTTTTAAGTACAGTGTGATCATAAATGATTGACCGTATCGCCTCGGCCTGATTTTTTCTTAGTAACTACGATTGACAGATCATTCAAACCTAACAATTTGAATAAAAGACAGTTCAATTCAAAAGATTTATAAGTTACAATTTTTTATTCACTCTTTTATACCTGAAAACGAGATATGATCGAAATCTGTATGAAATATGAATGCTAGCTCATTATTGCGCAACATTTGAATGCTAGCTCATTGTTGCAAAACATTTGAATGCTAGCTCATTGTTACAAAGTGTTAAATTGTACGACATTTGAATGCTGGCTCATTGTTGGAGAGGAGAATATAAAGCCCCGTCGGCTCACAAAGCAAACATTACATAAATTGAGCCCAATATTTTCATTTAACAGTTACACCTCAATATTTTAATTAAATAAAATTGGTACGACTGTCAATTTGGAAAAAACATCGATAAAATTGAAAAATGTTGTATCAACCATATCAGAAAATACCAAAAAATATCAGAAATTAATTTAATTACCACTATTTTTTGAGAAAATAAATTTTTTCAAGGGCATATGACGTATATTATATAGGACGTATTTGATTGGTCCGCATCTTTCACCCTCAATTTATTCACACATAAATCAATAAATGATTATTTGGCTTGTAATTCAATAGTTCACAATTACCGAAGTGGAATTGCTTGAAAACAAAATACTCTCCGTTAATCTCGAAAGGTGATGGTATGCACAAGTGAAAGTGAGGTTAAGATGGCTTCTGGTCAAATAAGAATATTTTTAAAGACTGGATTCGATCGAAGTCGATGACTTTCTAGTGGTCTGAAACGGTCAGTGAAGAAATCTCACTCGGGGTAGCCACGCAATTTGACGCTTCCTTCCGCTAGTAATGCAAGAAGTAACGGGAGCTGGTTATTACTGTCGGCGTGACCACGTTCGCTTCGTCTAACTGTTGTTTACATCGCCGAATGAGCACGTTTATCTTTTACACATGAATTATTTAGTTACCCAAAATATTCCACAAAATAGGAGACTTTATTTTATTATCACTTTTTCCTACATCAAATCTCATTAAAATCAAATAATTTTACGTAAACAAGTTTCATAAATTTTTTCCCAGTTGTGCTTCTGACACATTTCAAATAAAATCCGTAAATACATCAAAAAGATTTCCATTGTTACTTCAGAGACCTAACTGCACTCTTTCTTGTTTTGTGACGTCACTCGAGGGTGCTACTCCAATCCACGAAATCTAGTAGCACTGGCTGAGACGGAACAGGGAACAGTTGAACAGCTGTTCAATACAAACGCTTAGTTACGAACGTAAATGTATGCGGTGTATCTTCGGGAAAAAGATTCCGTAAGTGGATTAGTGGGAAATGATAGCGCTCTGACGTAATTTGATAACTAGAATATTTATTTGCTATTATTTGTTGAAAAGGAAATAACAGTTTTAATACTTTTTTGTTTATATTAAAACATTAAAGAGATAATTTGTGATTTCCTATTTTTGTTTGTTTCCCGTGAAAATTAGAGGTTTACGAATTTTGAAGTACCCATCAAATATTTTTTATTCCAATTGATTTATCAACTCAAAATAATAATTCAAAAGTTAATTTTGTTTGATCATCACTGGAAAATTAATTATATTTACGGATTTAAATATCAAAACATGTTTATTTCATCAATTATTTATAAAATACCGGAGCGATTTATTCATAATCGTCTCTAAATTGTAGCCTAAATGTTGGTTTACACTGGTGTTATATTTAAAACATGAAGTGGAGTTAGCACCTGTTGTACACCCCTACTTGGAATTGCTTTAAGTGGTATGGTGTGCTCGGTCCACGATGCATGTCATATGTTAAACATATGTTACATATTATCCCTTAACGCTTTATGATTCAACTGTTTTTATTGTATCCAAAAGCACGCTCGAACCTTCTTAAATATTAAGCAGTAGTAAATTATATTAATGTCTTCATTTACGTGCAATATGAGCGTCATTATATGTTCAAATGAATTATCCATGTATTGATAATTTATTATTTCTGCAATGGATTATTAATGTTTATATCAATTAGAGATGCCAAATTTTTATTATTGATGCATTCATTTCGATTTCATTGTCAAAGCACTCGAAAAACATTTTATTAAGCATCGATGTAACTAAAGATATGTCAGTGAAAATAATCTCATAAGACAAGATGAGCAACGCGGTCTGCAGTACTTATTCGAGGGCAGAACCAGTTTGTTTGGCGCAAGGGACCGCAGGGCCGGGCGTGAGTGTGGCACGGCCTTACGGCAGCATGCTGTAGGGCGACGACCCGAGTGCACGCGCACGAACGAGCACACTACTTGCTACTTGGGATTGCGAAGCCAAGAGCACGCAGCTCAAAGCTTTGTTGTGTCAAATAGAACGCCAGATTGCTGCCTCTGAGATGCCATTTATCGTAATTGTATATATATGTTGGAAAAAATCATAAGGACCATTTCATTTTACTATATCAACATTTTTATTAAAATTACGTCTTCAGACAGTAGCGCTTACAGGCAACACTTTTTGTAGATACTTGTATTGAAGGCTGGTAACCAAATTTAATTTGAAATTGATATTTTGAGCACTAATACTTAAAAAGGACAATTAGCTAATATTTTTTTCTATCAGTGCTCAAAAAAGATATTTTTTGCACTAGTGTCCAAAAAAGACGTTTCAACACTAGAGTATAAAACAAACATTTTCTGCACTACAAAATTGCTATTTTCGGCATTTGTTGTTTGATATACTACATGAGGTACTAATTTTTTTTGATGTTTGATAAATGAACAAATTATTCAAAAAGTTAGTCTGAAATATCTATTTTTATATTTTCATAATGATTGGAAAAAACTCTAGTGTGATACACGTGCGAAATGTGTTTTAAGCACGCGACTTGATATTCACTACGACCTTCGTCTCAATAGTCAATTTTCTCGTGTGTGTTAAAAACTCATTTAACAACATGTTACATAAATAACTATTACTATATCATTTTTATTTGCTAGTTTCTTCACGAACAAAAAACGCATTTTTTGTATCACAGAAAGCACGCAGTGTACACAATCTTCTACCTGCTTCAGAACAAAAATTTGTTCGGCTACAACTGTGTAAATTTTGTATTTATAGTTCAGACTTGCCAAGTTGGGAGATCTTCATGTGGATGAGGTTAAATTTGAGGAATACCTTTCCAGATTATTTTTTTAGATATTCGAATTCAATTTTATTGCCGTAACAATTTTTTTCATCTACCATCATTTCATTTGTCAATTTTTGAAAAAGTTTCATTTTAAAATACTCAATCTTCTGCAAAATAAATCTCAAAAACATTGGGAAATTTTTTTTTCGTGTTACAGTCAAGCATGCAGCTATTTTTATTTGGGGGATAAATGGGATGACGCAAAACAGTGTTTTTTGGAGAATTGTCTGGAAGAATTTAGTTTCAACCATTTTAAATTAATATGTACATGTACAGTAGTAAATTATACAATACAATACAAGAAATAGGAGTGATTGTAACACTAGTGCTGAAATTGTTCATTTTAGTATGTCTAAAATACTTATTTTACTTTCTAGTGTTGAAGTTGGAAGCTGTTAATTTTAAACATTCACGCATGAAATCTCAATTTTCAATACTAATGCTGAAAATGTTTATTTTACACACTGTACTGAAAATTATTTTTTTCACACGCTTGACCTTCATATATGTATCTATGTAATAGTTATTAATTTCAAGCACTAACGCATAAAATAATAATTTTTTGTATCAATTCTGAAAATGCTCATTTTACACACTAGTTTTGAAAACTATCTTTTTAACACACCTCATCTTCATATATGTATCTTTTAAATTAATTTTCATTCCTTTCCAGACGTCCGAATAATTTGAAATTTTGTACATGTATTAACAACAGATGTCAGCACAAAAATTTAATAGTTTTTGATTCACACACCCAGTTTTGGATGAAGATTAAGGTTATTACTACTGAACCATGCATATTAAAAATTTGAAAATTGTTGCCTAAAACAAGAAACATGTAAGTAATTGAGTTTTACCGTACCACCCATTTTAGGGTATGAACTATTTATCTCAATATCTCGGGAGTTACAGAAGATATTGACATGCGGTCTTCAATTTTAGTATCAGAATGAATCAAAAATTTGCTATGATAAATTAAATTAGGTCAGCACATGACTTCCCGTTGATCATTTTCTTAAACTGACGTTTGAGAAGCTATTGCACTGAATTTACAGCGAGCTTTTCTCATAACAACATACCAGTTAATAAATTTGGTGGCTTACATTTTATTGTACCACCCATTTTAGGGTCGACATTAATTATCCCAATATCTCGTGAGTTACAGAAGATATTGACATGAGGTTTTTAATATTAATATCAGAATGAATTAAACTTTTGTTATGATGATCAATTTGTGTTAGTACATGATCTCCCATCAATCAATGGCTAAGCAATATGGACTAAAAGGTCTTTTTGAGTTTGGCCGATAGTAAATAATATGAAGTTATTTGAGGACTGATAAGTGAAAAAATAAAATATATAGCTGAGTGTGAGCCGCTTTTTGATTACGATTCTTTGGGAAAATTGAATTTTCAAGTAATTTGGACAAAAATACTGATTTAAAAAAGGTTCATTCCACATATTAGTGCCATTTTCACTGCTGCCTTTCAAAATGTGGCTTCCAAATAATTTTAAACATTAAATAACTGTTAATATAAATAATATTCTGATCAATTAAAAAAATCACACTTTTTTATCCATTTCTGGGTTTAATGCACACCAACTGTCAATTTTGGATGTTGGGAAAGAGTGCATCACTTGGATGGAACTCGGTTCGTCTATAATTACTCGCCTCCAAAAAATAGCCTGCATTATATGCTCATTCAATAATAAATTATTGCCCACTTGACTAAATAAGGCATAATTCGGCATAATTTAATCAGACAAAATAAATAAATCGATAAATTCAATAATAAATAAGTTAATGAAAAAGTCAATGTCAGGAAATATTTTTCTACGCCACTGGCACAGAATGAAAATAAACGATGTTATCTTTTTTTGCTGTTCGGCTGTTTACCAATCATATTTATTGAAAAATATTGTGATATTTAGCTTTTCATCAAAAGCTTATGAAACTTTTGATCTCAATTAAATTATAATTGATTTTAATAGCATTGCACCTACAGTAGTTCCCAAAATGTGAGGCATTTTTTCTCTATAACTACAGACTCTCCGGTATTTGACTGCGTTAAATGATACAGGGATTTGTATCGTTATCGGTAGTCGAGCTATCACAGTTAAAAATAGTCCTGGTGTCAACGCGACTTCACTGTAATTACCTAACTAGAGCTACAGAAAATATTGGCTTCTGAAATGAGCTCTCTACTGAAACATTTAAACTTGTTATTAACGCTAGAACAAGTTATATTTGCCTTTTCAATAATCGGCTAATTTTGCTGTTTTCACTAATCAATGATTCTGCGAGAATGTATTTGTTTATTGGGGAATCACATTGAACAATAAAAACAGTTTTGCATAAACAAAATTCTAATTCTCAACAATTTTTCCAAAATTTTATCAGTTTTAATTGAAAATGTTTTATCAGTCTCAAACATTCAAACATGGTGGAACAAAAATTGTCAATATTATTGTGTATTCATGTACATAATAATTGACATGAAAATTCGTAATGATATGCTAATAATACGTGACTACTTATTAATTATTGAACTATTAAATAATAAATACACTACGCTGATTTATTGGTAATAATTTATATTTGTAGTGAAAAGATTTATAAGTACGGGTGATAGTAATTGGCTCCGTTTATCTTGAATTTTTTTTTATACACTTTATACCTCCAAATGAAAGCACATTTTTGCGGGAATCCTAATGAAATAGGTGCAAATTTTGCGTATAGTTCTATGCGTAAAAGTGCTATCAAGTGCCGGTAACGATTAACAGTTCGTGCATCGCTTGCACGGCGTTGTTGACTAGCCAATGCCCGCAACTTCGTCTGCGTGGATCCCCATAATCGAAATAAATAATCGTGAAGAATGAGTTGCTAACAATAATTATGTCTGAAAATTCTAATCATTAAAGAGAGCAATTGGATTCTGTCACAGAACTGCGCATCATCAGATCGCTCGGGCAAATGATACGTACGTAGTTACAAATATTTATACTCATATCTTCTGAGCCCTGCAAGGTATCAAAATGAAATATACAGGAAAATTCAAGTTGAAATTCCTGTTTTAATCTCTGAAATTTTTGTTGAAATCAGTTGGGCCGTTTCGGAGCCTATTGCTCAGTTATTGATTGACGGTAGGTCATGTACTGTACCCTAAAAAAGTGATTTAAATCTTTATCAAAGTTATATTAAGAAAAAAATCCCAAAAAATTTGGTGCAATTACTTCCAAAACTACAGATTAAAGAAAATGAGTAACGGGTGGTCATGTACTGGCCTAAAATGATCATAAAAACAGAAGTTTGATTCATTTTGATACTAACATCGAAAACCGCATGTCAATATCTTGTGTAACTCGCGAGATATTGAGATAAATAGTTTCTACCCTAAAATGGGTACTAACTTATATTTGTTCGAAATTTAAGATATGAAATTCAATTACTGACATGCTGCTCATTCTGTACAGCAATTTTCACATTTCAATTATGCGTAATTCAGCTGTAATTATCTTTTGACTTTTTATTTAATTTTTAACTGGGTGAATTAATAAAAAAATAAAGCAGTTTGGGCATACCTACGAAGCATCAGCTTTCATTTAGTACCAGTTTCAAGTCTGTAAGTGCTGTAGTTGCTGAGAACTCAGCGTCACGCCAGCCTGCTTGATTGTAACAATGGAACACTTACAGGATAGACTTCCATTGCCAATAAACCGGATAACGGGTGAAAATCCCAACTAAATGATATGTGTCAAGGACGTGGTGACGTTTGTCCCATTGGAAATTTCTGGAAGCTTCGAGAAACCATAGCCGAGGATATATCAACCCGAGGTTAAGTCGAGCGGTAATTCGAATGAAAGCTATTCATTTATTTCCACTGCTTCTTATTTATTTTTACTCATTCGCGTTAGGAGTGATAAAAAAAAATATATAGAAAGCAGTGAAAATAAATTAAGAGCAGTGATTATTTTTAGTTTTTTTTTTATTGTAACCTCAAGTAAAAAATAAATTTGTTAAATACAGAAACGAGTCAAGTTTCGTTACAATATTTTAATATACCTGCGAATTTTCAAATGTGTAAGCTGGAGCAATGTGGCATGAGGCACGAGGTTGTTCCAATGTCACAATATGGCCCTAAATTTTCCACTTTGATGATTAAACATACCGCAAGGAAGTACACAGCACAAGCAACTTCATAAATATTTTAACAAATTGATTGGTAGCTGGTGATACCAGCATGAATTCGCAAAAATTAAATTAAGTTGCCACACGTATATAAAAAGTAATAACAATTTTAGTTGGCGAAATCTTTATCGTGTCAGACGGTTAATAAATCAAAGTGAATAAATCTTGTACTCCGGTATTCGAACTCGGAGCCTCACGCTTTTCGGGCTTGCGTGATAACCACTACACCACGTTGAGACATCAATGAGAGCTTCCAGCCCTTGTTCTTCATTGTCAATGATCCAAATTGTGCAAATTTGACAATTGCAAGAATTCTGGTACAATGCTTGATGTCACAGCAGTGTGGTGTAGTGGTTATCACGCATTCCCGGAAAGCATGAGGACCCAAATTTAAAATTTATTCAGTTTGTAGAATGGTTACGCTAAATTTATTAATGCTTAGTTTACAGCTTATTTGTTATGTGTAAGCCATCAAGCTTAGAGGTGGCCATCAGAAAAAAATTAATTTGTTTGTCCTTCATTTCGTGAAGTGCGTATTATTTGAAAAACGAGCAAAATATTTATTCAAGATCGTGTCAAAAATAATGCATTAATTCACGTGTAAGAATTTTGTTAAATTTTTATTGAATTGAATTTTGTGAATACTGTGCTTGCTGTGCTCGTGCCGCCAGCTTACCTACTTGTAAAACAAGCACAACTTTTGACAATCGAAATCATAATAATCGCTGAAAACAAATTAAAATTCATAAGCTTATTGCCCGACATAATTATTCAGACAAATAATAAATATTTAAATACAATAAAACAATGGTTAGGTAGCGAAAATGGAAAAAGACAACCATTTGTGAACAACCTTTAATTGATTCTAATTTCAATAAATTACGACTGAGTAGCACAGCCTGCAATTCTCATTTAAAAAATAAAACTGAACGTACTGCAAGCGTATAGTGGGCACAAAATTAATTTTGAAATAAATATGTCTTATAGAAACTAGAAAGATTACTTTACACTAGCAGAATTACTTTTAGAAGTGCCACTTTGAACACTAATGTTGAAGTGCCACCTCTGATCACTAGTAATGACAGTGCCACCTTTGTTCAATAATGCTACTAGTGATTACTAATATTATAAATATTACTTTTATTACTTGGGTTGTTCCAAACTATAATAATTTTCAATGACATTTGAAACTATGAACCACTGTGCAGAAAGTGGCGTTTTTAAACTACAATCCTCTGAAAAATGATCAGCTATTTCACGCTTCGCGTTGCTCCATAATAAATATTTTTTTTATTTATTACGCAGTACATATTTTGTTGTGTTCAAAAAATATGAAACAGTTATTTGTACAAATTTTGTCAACAAAGAAAAAAAGTATTCCATATTGTGACGTCCCAGTGTCTAATTGAAACGCAAATCAAGATATAATGAGCTCTTGATAAAAATAAGTTCGCAGAACGATAGCAAACTGATAAAAATATAAATTCTGCAATTAATATGATATTAACTTGTGCAACCTTCAAACTGACTAACAATTATAAAACAAAAGTATCTGTAAATTATTTAAACCAACAAAATAAACAAAACAATTGAAAACGTAGTGCGAGAACTAGTAAACAAATGTCAGTTTCTTTGTTACGTTAGCGCGCAATCAAGTCAGCTGGAAAGGTGACGTTGACGCATTAACAGAAAATGTACCCAAAAATGACGTCCACGTCGCAACGCTCGTGATAGACGCTTCAAATAGAATCGACTAAGATTGTGAACATTACCTTGCTAAGAATGGTTCAAACTTATTAAGGTCATAATGCGAGGACAATAAAATGACATTGGGTAATGAAAGTATTATAAAATCCTGTTTTAAATAAGATCCTGCTTGGAAAATCCATAAGCACTTATTTACAGTCTGATTCTCAGAGTTTTTCGAATATATCGCAATCTATTATTAAAACCGATTAAATCTTATGAAATTATTTTATATTTATGATGAAATTTTGAACAGATTTGACAAAATTGAACAAATTGCCACATTGCAGCCTATTATATATTTACTAAATTTTATTCATACTACCACATCTTCACATAAGAACACTTAGAAGTAGCATTCTTAGTACTACTTCAAATTAATATTAAGCACAAGTGATTCGAATCACCATTACCAGAAGTAATAAGTGAAAAGAGCATTTCTATTACTAGAACTAAAAAAACATTTCTAACATTAGTGCTGAAAAAAGGAAATTTTTAACACTAGTGCCGAAAAAAAGCATTTTTAGCACTTGTGTTGAAAAAGGGCATTTTTAGCACTAGTGTTGAAAAGAGATATTTTTAGGACTAATGTTGAAAGGGCATTTTTAGCATTAGTGCTAAAAATATCTTTCTCAATATTAATGTGGAGATAGGATATTTTCAGGACTATTGTCAAAAAGGACGTTTTCAGCACTAGTTCTTAAAACTTACAATCTTGAAATCTGTAGAAATTCTTAGATTTATGCTGAGATTCACAATACATTTTGGAAAAGCTAATTCAAAACTGTAGTTTTCTAACGCACAAGCTTAAAATTTGTCCTGACAGTTCCATTCTTCAATTAATTAGTTATAAATCATTATTAATTAAGCAATAATTGTATACTTAAAATGATTTATCATCTATAGTAATAAAGTTATCTTAGACAAACAAGCTTTACCTTATTTCAGTTCTTTGTGCTTTACTGGTTAACCATCTGTTAACCAGTCGCAACCAGCTGTAGATATCCTCAAAAAACAATCACTTAGCTCACTTTTCACAATCACTAATATTGTTCAGTAAAAGCACAAACACAATCTGACAAGTTTGCTTCTTGTCTTGTCCGATCAGGTGACAACAGTTGCTGCTACACTTTGCACGCACGATTTCTTCTGTCCTTGTCGTGTGCGTTTGGATCTGTAAGTGTGTGTTGGTAAGTAGAGTTGCGTAGCACCTACTACAATCGTGGCCCACCGTTAACTGACTGACTGACTATCTCTGTTTCGCCTAGCGCTGCAAGCAAGACTGTTAAAGCGAAAAACAGTTTTGAGTATGCGCGAGAAACGAGTGTCCGAAAGTGTCACGGTTTGATCCGCTGACAACAATCGGGATGAAAATGACCACTTGTTTGCAAGGGTCTGTTAATCGCTATAGCTGTGCTTATTTGTCCACGAATAGGTGGAAACATAAGAATTACAAACCCTACTCTGTATTTATGGTCAATAATACGATTCTGTTATAAGCTCTTATCAACAGTGTGCCAAATCGATTTACCTACAAAACCAGAGATGTTGATGATGACGTGCAAATGTCAACAAATATTGTATTACATTACATTATACTATTGCTATTTTCATGATGCATCCAATAAAGTAAATTAATATTATATTGAGTTTTGAGGCTACTTACTCAATTTTTTGACACATGATACTAAAAACCACACTGTCTTTGACGTTTGAGGCTACAAACTATCTTGCTGTTTCGTATGGGATGTTGAAACACTTTGTTCTTGATATTTGAGGCTGTGAATTAATATGCTAATGAGTTTTGAGATTATTAACTACAAATCTTGACAGATGAGGCTATAAACCACATTGTCCTTGACGTTTGAGACTACAAACTATTTTGCCCGTTCGTTTGAGACGTTAAATGACTTCATTCTTTACATTTTAGACTTCAAATTTTTCTATCGGTGAAATTTGAGGCTGGTTATTTTTTATCAGTGACATTTGGGGTTATTCAAGACTAAAAACGCCATTTTGGAAATATGTGGCTATACAATACATTGCTGTTGATGTTTGAGGCTATAAACTATCTTGTTCTTTTGTTTCAGATTTTAAACTACTCTGTTTCCAAGATTCAAGGCTATAAATCTCTTTGTTTTTGGCATTTGAGGCTAACTAAATTATTTACAAACAATGTTGTGTACTCGTTTTCTAATGTATAAGATTATACAACATTATATATTTGACGTTTGAGGCTTCAAACCACTTTGTTTTAATCATATTTTATTAAAAACCGTTTTGTGTTGAGACTGTAAACCACTATGCTATTGAGTTTCTTGGATATGATTTCATAAACCATCTTTTCAAGTTCAATGTTTCAAACCATCATTTTTAAATGTGAACCCTTTTGTTCTGATATTTGAGATTGTGTTTATTGAGTTTTACGACTATTCTCTCAATTTCTTGACATATAAGACTATAAACCACATTGTCCTTGATTTTGAGACTACAAACCATCATGTCCTTGTCATTTTCAAATATAAACCCATTTGTTCTGGCATTTGAGGCTGTGCACTACTAAGCTATTCAGTTTTGAGACTGTTATTTCCATATCTTGATATATGAAGCTGAAAACCACATTATCCTTGACATTTGAGGCTACACACTACCTTGCTCTTCCATTTGAGATGTTAAACCACTTGGTCTTGATCTTTTAGACTGAGGCTGCAACCTTCTTTACCAGCGACATTTTGAGATCATTCAAGGCTGAAAAGCACATTGCTATCCACGCTTGAGGCTATAAACTGTCTTATTCTTTCTTCTTGGATTTTAAACTGAACTGTAAACTTCTTTGTTCGTGACATTTGAGGCTATGAGCCACCAAATTATTCACAAACGATGCTTTGCACCTCTTTTTCAATAATATGAGGTTATTTAATGCGTTATAATTGACTTAGAGACTGTCTACTATCTTGTTCCTTTGTCTAAGATTTGAAACTACTTTTATTTGAAATTTGGGGCTGTATATCCCTTTGTTTGTAATATTTGAGGTATTCACTCAATTTCTTGACATATGAGACTATAAATCACATTGTCCTTGTCGTTTGAGGCTACAAACTTTCTTGCTTCCATTTGAGATGTTAAACCATTCGTTCTTGACATTTTAGACATAAACATTTTTATCTGTAAAATTTGAGGCTGTGAACCATTTTATCAGTGACATTTGAGTTCATTCAAGGCTGAAAAGCACATCGCTATTGACGTTTGAGGCTATAAGCTATCTTAAAATCTTAAACTACTGTATTCTCGATTTCAAGGCTATAAATTTCTTTGTTCATGACATTTGAGGCTATGAACAACTAAATTATTTATAAACGATATTGTGTACCCCTCTATCAATTTATAAGGATGATATATAACAATTTGAGGCTACCAACTATCTTGTTTCTTCGTTTAAGTTTGGAACTACTTTTTCTTAACATTTAGAGCTGTAAACCTTTTTGTTCGTAACATTTGAGGTTATAAACCAATGAATCATTCACATTCGAGGCTGAGGACCCATTTTTCGATATATAAGGTAATTTAACTCAATAAACTTGACGTTTGAGGCTATCAATCATTTTGTTTATTCGTCTAAGATTGAAAGTCCGTATTCTCTTGATATTTATGGCTGTAAACCTCTTTGTTCGTGATGTTTGACGCTATGAACTACTACAGTATTCATAATCGAGGCTATAAATTCCTTTTAGTTTAACATTATATATCTGACATTTGAGGCTACCAACTGTCTTGTTCCTTCGTCTAAAATTTCAAGCAACATTTTTCTTGACATTTATGGCAGTGAATCTTTTTGATCATAACACCTGAGGTTATAAATCACTAATTCACATTTGAGACTAAGAACTTCTTTTCAATATATATGTGGCTATATAATATAATATTCTTGACGTTTGAGGCTACATAATATAATATTCTTGACGTTTGAGGCTACAAACTATTTGTTCTTCCGTTTGCGATTTTAAACTCTTTAGTATTTGACATTTAAGACTGTAAACATCTTTATTCGTGACATATGAGGCTATAAACCACATAATCCATCTTATTTGAGGCTACAAATCATTTACTTCTAATTTTTTATGACTCTTTTATTATAGTTCTTGACATTTGAGGTTGTTAATTGACATTTGGGACCATAAATCCATTGCCAATTGACATTTGAGGTTACTTATTGACATTTGGGACCAAAAATCCATTTATACTTGACATTTGAGATCATGAACCACATGAACCTTAGTGTTCGAAATCAGAAATAATTGATTCAAACTTATTTATTTTTGAGATTATAAGCCACATTCAACTATAAACCTCTTATTACAAGATATGTAGAGCTATTATAAACCACATTTTCTTCGACGTTACAACTAATTTAAATCATTTTTATTCTTTAAATTGAGTTTGAGATTACAAACCACCTTAATTGTGACATTTGGGGCTGTAAGCATGAACGTACTTGATATTTAAAATTATAAACCACATTATCTTTGTATTTCGAGATTAAATACATTGGGCTCTAGTCATGCATGATTTTATTTTCTTGACTTTTGAGGCTGTTTATTTGTGTCATATGGGGCTATTAAGTACGTTGCCCAGAATGTTTGAAGCTACAAATATAATTTGGTTCCAAAAATTGAGACTACGTTGTTAGTTCTTAATGATTTTTATTTTGACATTTGAGGCTATAAACCCATTTTATTTGACATTTGAAATTGCAATCTAAATCATACTTTTTGTCTGAGGCCAAAAATATTTTAGTTTAAGGTTACAAACCACTTTTATTTCAATATTTGGGGCTGTGAGCCTATTAGTACTTGATGTTTGAGGTTATAAATCATATGATCCTTGATGTATGAGGCCAAAACTCATTTGGATTCACAACTTTATCCACTTTTGACTATTGAAGTTACGACATCCTTTGCTCTTGATACTATACCACATAATTTTTGACGTTTGAGGCTACAAACAATTTAGTTCCAGTCATTATTGTAATTGTGAATTACTTTCTGGATTTTAATGTTTGAGGTTATTGAATATTTTTAATTTGACATTTATTGCTATAGACCTATGTTTAGTTGACATTTGAGGTTATAAACCATACAGTTATTCATGTTTGAATAGAAAATAATGTAGTCCTAGTCGCTTAATATTTTAAACTTCTATTTTTGTCATTATCAACAATGTGCTTATTTGGTTTTGACATTTGTGTTTCTATACCACACAATTTTTGACGTTTGAGGCTATAAACCATTTGGTTTTATTCATTATTATGTATTTGGACGTTTGGGGCTATAACTACTTTAAATTCGATAGTTGACATTTTAGGTTAGGAACACACTGCTATTGATTTTTGAGTGGAAAATAATTCAATTCTAGTCCCTTGATATTTAAATTTTTTTTTTGTCATTATCGACGTTATGTTTGTCGGGCTTTGACATATTTTTTGACGTTTGAGGCTACAAAACATTTATTTTTAGCAATTTGATATTTAAAGCTCATTCATTATCCTAATTGTAAGCTACTTTCTTTGTTTGTGATGTTTGAGTTTATAAACTGTTTATCTTGATACTAACAGTTGACATTTGAGGCTATAAGCCTAATTATTATTGACGTTAGAGGCCAAAACAACTGAATTCTGGAAGTTTATTACAAATTATTGACTATAGATTACAGGTATTTGGTTTCGACATTTGAGGCTATAAACCCCATTTTTCTGAACATATGAGGCTGTAAATTACTTTCTCTGACGGTTAAGCATATACAAATATTTAATTTGAGGCTACAAATTCTAATCGTTCATAATATGAAATGCATTTATGAACCAGTTGATTCGTTTTTGACATTTGAGGCTACATACTACTTTATTGTTAACCAGGACACTTGATTTGGGTTTATAAATCATTGGTCTTAATATTTGGGACTATAAACCATTTTTCTCAATAAAAATGCCATTTGTAATAATATATGCTTTTATTGACATTGGCAATTGAGGTTATAAATCAAATTTAACTCAGTATTCGAGAATTCTTTGAGCACGATCGTAAATATAGACCTTAGTATGTTATTCATATATGATGAAGTGTGTAATGGAGTATTTTGTCGATAAAGGTATAATCGATCAATTGAAAGCCGACCACAGAGCATCATAAAATTTCTGAAGTCCGAAGTTATTACCCTCCAAATAAATTCAACTCAGTGTGGTGAAATAGGCTCTTAGATAAATCGATATTATATTCTATATTCGAAATCCTGAAAGTGACAGATTTTCGTTAAATACTCAATTTTTTGGGCTATTATAAGAAAAACTATTGTGTTTATCTTTTTTTATTATATTTCAACCAGAAAATTATCATAATTGCTCGAACAAATTTTAATTAGCAAAAAAATTGTACACAATTATAGCGAGGGCCTTATCTTCAAATATTAAACATTTTAAAAGGTTGCAGTACTAATTTGTACCCAGAAAATTCCATTTGTAAAATAAATGAATGTGTTATCAGCTTATAAGTACTTATTAATGGTTTTCAAATTGATTTATTGATTTTGAGTATCTTTTATGAAGATTAGAGTATGTATATAATTGTTATTTTTGTTGTGAATCTAAAAGCACTCCCACTCTTTCCTTTTCGTCAAGTAAACCTTCCTCAAGAGGGGATAAAACTAACTGATTATAATCTAAGGTTTCTGCCTTTACTGAAATGAATAAAAATTACATAATTGACTAGTAATAACATTTTGGGGTTCCGTACCTGGAGTGCTGTAAAATATTATTCATTTTGAAATATTTATTGATTTTTACAAAAATTGAGTAGGCTGAATTCAGTACTTCATTTTCCTGTCCCTAGTTATAACATCTGACATTTAAAATTCTATTTTGTAGTCTGTCCTGTGGTGGGAGTCATTCAAATAATTGTAAAAGAGATCCAATATTTCCAATACACTTTTCTTGGTCTGAAAATGACAGTTTTCATTATTAACTTTCATAAATAATGATTTATTATTGTTTTTTGTTGAGCTAAAAGCCAATAATTATTACTATACCAATAAATTGTAGGATCGAGCCCGGTTCCTCCGGGTCGTCACTTACGTCCATGGGTACCTGAAGTTGATGGCTTATTGCATGATCTGTGAGTACCCCAGAAAATAATTTTTCTGTGTACTCAAGTTTGCTAGTACTTGTCTTCAATCGATTTGTGAGGTTATTATAAAGCCTAAATGTCAATTTGTGCCCTGTGTTCCCGTACTCTGTCCTTAATTGTCAAAATATTGAAATATCTGTGTAAACAAGCCTCACGTCAATTAAATAAAAATAATAACAGAGACTGCAACTCATTTATTTCCGGATTATCCTTAGAGGTACGTGCCTGGGGCTCCTCGACTTAAGGGACTTCCCAAGCATTCCATATGCTCTAACCAGCTCAAGAGTATCATCAAACAATGCGCCTCGAGGCCTTCAAGTATCTCCAACCTGCACTGTTGAAATATGAGGTTATAATATTATTTCCCGAATTGTCCTTGACGTTTGAGGATTCAAACTTTCCTATTTTTATCGTTTTTAATTACAAACACCTTTGTTTTGACTTCTGAAGTCACGAAGAAATATGTTTACAAATTTTGAGGCTATAAACCCTTCATTTCTTGACATGAGATCATAAACTAAATTGTGTTTGACATTCGAGGCTCTGAACTGTTTTGTTCTTCCGTTTGGGAGGTTAAACTACTTTGTTTTTGATATTTAGGGCTAAAAACTCCTTTAATCATAATTCTTTTATATGTGAGGCTGTAAGCCCTTTGCTCTTGTCGTTTGAGGCTACAGACCATTTTGTCTTTTCGTTTGAGACTCTCACATATTTTATACTAGACATTTAAGGTAATGGGGATATGGGTATATAAACCATCTTTGAGGCTACAAATCATCAAACTCTATCCATTTAAGATTTTAAACCATTTTATACTTGAAATTCTTGACATTTGAGATTATGAACTACTTTTATATGATCATTTGAGGCTATAAACCCATTTATCCGTTATTTTAGCTCGCATTTTACTATCCTTTTTAAATTTCAGAATGAAAACCTCTTCATTTAAGAATTTTTTTTTGATGATTGAGATTGAAAATCTCTTGAGACTTCAAAATACCCTATTCCCAACATTTGAGGCTGTAAATTTTTCTATTTATGACATACGAGGGTATAAACCCGCTAACCATGACATTTGAGTCTACGTCTACGTTTTTGAGACTGGTTCTTGATGTTTGAGATACTTATTTGAAATTTGGAACCATAAACCCACCTGTATTTGACTTCTCAGATTATAAACCACTAGAATCTTGAGGACAAAAACAATTTAATTGTAGTCGCTTTATAAATATTTCTATTATCCACTCTAAAAATTATTCTACTCGTTCTGGATGTTTTAGGCTACAATCACTTGTATTTTTACTTTTGGGGCTATAAACCCATGAGTTTATACACCATTGTGGACTTATTTTCTGAGATATATATCACATTGGTCTTGACGTTCGAGGCTGCAAACCATCTATTGTCAACATTTAAGGATGTGAACCTTTTTATTGATGGCGTACGAGGCTATAAACCATGTTGTCCATAATCTTTGAGGCTAAAATTTCAATTTTCAACGTGTCTTCTTAGTTTATATACCACTGATCTTAATAAATTAGTATCTGTTGACTCATTTCTTGACGTTCGAGGCTGCAAATAAACTTATATTTCATTTGAAACTTCAAAATACCCTATTCTCATCACTTAACGAGGCTATAAACCATGTTGACCATAATATTTGAGGCAAATTTTTTATTTAGGTACGAGTCCTCTTTATTTTCGAGATTGTTGATTATTTTGTTTCTTCTAGATGTTTGAGATTATTAATTGAAATTGGGGATCATAAACCCACTTGTACTTGACATATTAGATTATAAATCACATAAATCTTGACAACTGAGGATAAAAATAAATAATATATAGTCATTCAAGATTCTACATCCTTCTATTTTCGATAAAAAAATCTTTTTTATTTGTTCGGGATGTTTTAGGCTACAACCACTTTTATTTTTTATTGTAGGCTATAAACCCATGACTATTCATACCAATGCTCTTTATTTCGGATCTGTTTGGACCTACAAATCATCTTGTATTTTATTTGAGACTTTAAATTACTCTATTTTTTTACATTTGAGGCTATGAACCCAATTATTCGTGGAATACGAGGGCTATAAACCACGGTTTCCAGACATTCGAGGCATCAAGTCATCCAGGTCTAGTTGTTCAAGGTTTAAAACATTATTATTATTGAAACTGTGCATTGCTTCATTAGTTCTTGACGTTTGAGATTATTAACTGCTTTTATTTTGACATTTGGGACTATAAATTAATTTTTACTCGACGTTTGAGATTGTAAACCACATGAAAATTGATATTTGAGGTCAATAACTATAAAGTTCTATTAGTGCACGATTTATAAATCATTTATTTTTTACAATATTTGTTTGCTTATGAGGTTTGTGCTTGACATTTGAGGCTATAAACCCTAATTCTTGGCACTTAAGGCACTTTGACATTTGAGGCTGTAAATACGTATTAGTGGCATTTAAGATTATAAACTTCGACATTTGAGGCAATAACCCTAATCCGTGGCATTTAAGGTTATAAATCTTGACATTTGAAGCCACAATCTATTTATTTTTAGTCGTTCAAGATTTTGAGCTCTTTTATATCTGACATCCAAGATTACTCTGATATTTCTTGACTTTGCAGGCCAAAAAAACTTAAACTTTGACATTTGGGGCTTTGAACCTATTTTTATTTGACATTTGAGGTTATGATCCACATTGTCCTTGACGACTGACTATAAAAACAATTTAGTATATTCCTGTTAGATCACATTATTTTATTTTTGATATTATTCACTAATTTGCTCTTTTTTCAAATTTTGACATTTGAGGCTATGAACAGTATGAACTCCTATTCTTGGCACTTGAAGCTATAACCTCTGACATTTGAGGCTGTAAACTTCTATTCCTAGCATTTAGGACTATAAACTTTGACATTTGAGGTCTTGAATCCTCATTTGTGGCATTTTAGGCTATAAACTTTCATATTTGAGACTACAATTCATTTATTTCTTGTCGTTCAAGATTTTGAACCCTTTTATTTCCGATATTCAAGACTACTCTGTTCTTTCTTGACTTTCTAGGCCAGCAGCAACTTTAATTTTGATATTTAGGATCATGTACTTGACTTTTGAGGCCACCAAAAACAATTTAGTTCTTATCCTGTAAGACTGAACTATTTTATTTTTGACATTATTCATGAATTTGCTTGCTTTTTATTTTATTTTGACATTTGAGGCTGTAAACCTTTCCATATTTAATATATCAGAGACCAGAAAATTGAGTTAATATTATGAATGATTTCAAGTTCAATATTTTTGACGTAATTCACTACTTAGCCAAGCTCAAAAGAAATTTCTACTAAAAATTAAAATATCAACATAATAGAATTAAAACTTTTCTCAAAGATATCACAGTTGACAAACGTTCTATTTAAAAGGAAAAATATTTACGTAAGCATTATTAGCAGTTGAATTGTGCACATATTCCTCGATTTCTCTTTATCAATGTTTACTTCCACTGGGCGACGTGTACCGGAGTCAAGTATAGATTAACTTCTCATGGCACGAGCAGAGAACTTCTCTTTTATTATCAAAACTTCTTGTTGTCATTTCGACAGCACATGTAGGCAAGAATAATGGGACAACGTCGTATGTGAGTATGTATGTTCAAGTTATACTAATGATTCTCTTCGAGTAGCGATTGGCGGATTTTTTCCGGGAGGTTCTTGGCACAGCACGGAATATTCCAAAATCAGGAATATTAAATCCCAATTTCTGGATAACCCAAACACATATGAAATTGTATTGATAAATGAGATTTACTTTGGCTCAACTAGTTTGGCTGAAATCGTGCCTGAATTGCTTGAACATACTTAAATGTACGTTTTGAGCCCTTGATGTTTTGATGTGTTGAGTTTCGATTCTATAGACCCTTTTATTCTTGAGTAGCAGTTACCCGCGGATTCGGTCGTATATACAGGTACTTTCTGGAATCAATGAGAACAAAATTGACTGCAGCACCCGGGCAAACCGTGGGCTTCATTTTCTACTACCCATATTTTTTCTTGTTTTATTTTGTAAGTCCTGGTAAATTTTTTAATTCAAGCCTGCTTTGTTGAGGCATGTTGATCATGATACCCGCTAGAGGGCATAACTTCACAAATATTTATATTCATAACTTCTGAACTTTACAAGATATCGAAATTAAACATACACGAAAATTTAAGTTAAAACTTCTGTTTTAATCTCTGATATTTTCATTGGAATCTGTTTGGCCAGTTCGGAGCCTATTCGAGATAAACTTTCAGACAGATGGACAGATAAAAATTCTAAGAACGGTCATTTATGATTGGATATCGTTTAAATAGCGCTTCCCACTTGAATTTTTCCATTGTACTTTAGTTTGAGATTTTGAACAACTTTATTTCTTTATATTTGAGACTGTAATCCCCTTTGTCTGTGGTATTTGAGGTTACAAGACTATAAGCTCTTTTTCTGAGATACGAGCTTATATAACACATTATAATATATTGTAAGAATCAATTCGTGATTTTCTAATAAGCAAGAATAATTTCAAAATTAGTTTGATTTAAAATCAGAGTATTTTGATATCCGGGTGAACTAATATTGTATAGGTGTAATTAATCGATCCAAAACTGCTTTAGACTCACCAATTTCGTCCAGCAAAATATTTGAGCGGCTTGAACATACTCTAATGAGCAATTTGTGGATTAAGGTACTTTGTTCGGTTTTTTATTTTTACTTGGGCATGGATAATTGATCTTAAATCGCGTTGGCTTAGCTGGTTTAGCCTAAATTTGATTCGAAATCATATGCAGTGTGTTCATTTCCAATCTAACCAGGTTCATATTTCGAGAACTAACCGAGATGGTGCAAAAGATTTTTTAGGGGACAAATAATATCTCTCCTCGAACTTTAACCCTCTTTTATCAATATTTTCTTCTCATTGATTTCAAAAAGTTACTGCAGGTATAGCCCGCGGTTTGCCCCGGTACTGCATTCAATTATTAATAATTTTTTCATTGACTTATGAGTATTCATAACTCAGTGCAAATCTGCTGGCTCTGTAAACCGGAGGTTGCGGAGTCGAATCCTACCGACGGACAAAAAAGTCAGTAAGATTTTCACTGAATTATAACATTTTCTGTGGCGTATTCTCCACAAAGACTAAGAGTACCCGTAGCTCGACGACTAGGAACCGCACCCTACGGCTGATAGCATATCAATCAATTTACCAATTGCACTTTAAGTGTCTGCCACACCCGTAGCAGTAAAAGGGAGTGATTTATATTTATTTTTCATTTCTACTTTTCAATTATTGCAAAGAGTTACCATTGGTAGAATCCGCGGTTTTCTCGGGTGTTGCAGTAAATTATTTTTCTTAATTGATCTCGAAAAGTTACAGCTGCTTCACCTGCGGTTTCCCTGGGTACTTTAGTCAATTATAATATTTTCAAGAGAAATTCAATTGGATTTATTGACTATAAAATAAAACAACTAAACATATCGAAAACATGGTGGTAACGTAAGATATTCTTCCAAGCATTGCACTTATTATATATATATCAGAGGCTCCCAAACTTTTTAGCGCATTTTTTGGAAGAAAGCGCTATTATATTCACTTTGGCTGTCTGGCTGGCTGGCTGGCTGGCGTGACGCTGAATTCTCAGCAACTATACTATTTACAGACTTGAAACTGGTACTAAATAAAAGCTGCTATTTCGTAGGTTTGCACAAATTGCTTAAATTCAAGCTCAGTGATTGTGGAAGATTAAATTATTCAATTACTTGTTTCAAGTGGAACAATACCCATAGATATATATGACATTAGGGATATGGCAACTAAAATTTATTAAAGTAGATAAAAATTTAGTTACAACTTAAACCGCGGGTGTCACTATTATTATGTACAGCTGTCAAATCTGTCCGGGATTCATTCAATGACTTGTTTGACGCGAATTTGAAGCTTATCAGAATGGATTATTATTATTGGTTGAAAATTTGTTTACTTTAGATGTATTTTTTTGCTTTGATAAGGATCAAATTATCATTTTAAGATACAGCACTTGACCTCCCGTCAGTCAATAACTGAACAATGAAGATTAAAAGGTATTTTTGAGTTTGTACATGCATAAATTATGTATCTATCAAATAGTCAACTTGAAACTAGTACTAAATGGAAGCTGCTGTTTTGTAAGTTTGCCCAAACTGCTTGATTTCAAGCTCAGTAATTGTGAGAGATGGTAATTTGCGAAATCTCTGAAGTAACAAGCATTCATGAGCTGCCAAAAATGCGCTTTCATCATCTAGATGATTCTTCCATTTTTTTCTCGTAGACCACTTTAAAAATTTTTCTGGTTTCTCCCACTTACAGCTTGTGAACCTCTAATTTTTTTTTCCCGGCAACGTCGACCTCCGTCGAATCTTCTGTGGACCCCGTGAGATCCACATAGACACTTTTGGAAGTCACTGATATATATTTTTAATAAATTGTTAAGAATCAAAACTTGATTGTTTCACAAAATTACAAATTCAGGAGTCGGTTTTTACACCCTCATCTTGAATAGGATGACAACTGTAGACACGTGTCGATGACCTTGACTTCGACCTGGAACTAATTTTAAAGTTTTTTTGCGGAAAAATACGCTTTTATGTTCACTTTAGCTCTCTGGCTGGTTGTCGTGACGCTGAGTTCTCAGCAACTACAGCACTTACAGACTTGAGCTGGTACTAAATAAAAGCTGCTGTTTCATAGAATTGAACAAACTGTTTGATTTTTTTATTTATACTCCCAGTTTTGTGTGAAAAATTAAATAAAAATTCAAATGTAATTACCTCTGAAATATGCATAATAAAAATCTAAAAATTGCTGCACAGTATGGTCATCATATCAGTAATTAAATTTCATACCTTAAATTTCGAACTGATATGGGCCAGTACCCAGTTTAGGGTAGAAACCATTTATTTCAATATCCCGCGATTTATAGAAGATATTGCCTTGCAGTTTTCGATGTTAGTATTAGAATTATTTAAACTATTGTTTTTATGATCATTTTAGGTCAGTCCATGACCACCCGTTACTAATTTTCTTAAATCTGTAGTTTTAGAGGTAATTGCACCAAATTTTTAAAGATTTTTAGCGCATTTTTTGGAAAGAAGCGCTATTATATTCACTTTGGCTGTCTGGCTGGCTGGCTGGCTGGCTGGCGTGACGCTGAGTTCTCAGCAACTATACTATTTACAGATTTGAAACTGGTACTAAATAAAAGCTGCTGTTTCGTAGGTTTGCACAAATTGCTTTAATTCAAGCTCAGTGATTGTGGAAGATTAAATTATTCAACTACTTGTTTCAAGTGGAACAATGCCCATAGATATATATGACATTAGGGATATGGCAACTGAAATTTATTAAAGTAGATAAAAATTTAGTTACAACTTTAGCCGCGGTTGTCACTATTATTATGTACAGTTGTCAAATCTGTCCGGAATTCATTCAATGACTTATTTGACGCGAATTTGAAGCTGATTAGAATAAATCATTATTATTGGTTGAAAATTTGTTTACTTCTGGTGTATTTTTTTTATATAGCTTTGATAAAGATCAAATTATCATTTTAAGGTACAGCACTTGACTTCTTGTCAGTCAATAACTAATCAATGAAGATTAAAGGGTATTTTTGAGTTTATACATGCATAAATTATGTATCTATCAAATAGTCAACTTGAAATTAGTACTAAATGGAAGCTGCTGTTTCGTAAGTTTGCCCAAATTGTTTGATTTTAAGCTCAGTAATTGTGAGAGATGGAAATTTGCGAAATCTCTGAAGTAACAAGCATTCATGAGCTGTCAAAAATGCGCTTACATCATCTAGATAATTCTTCCATTTTTTTTTCCCGGCAACATAGACTCCCGTCGAGTCTTCTGTGGACCCCATGAGATCCACCTAGACACTGATATATATATTTAATAAATTGTTAAGAATCAAAACTTGATTGTTTCACAAAATTACAAATTCAGGAGTCGGCTTTTACACCCTCATCTTGAATAGGGTGACAACTGCAGACACGTGTTTATGACCTTGAATTCGACCTGGAACTAATTTTAAAGGTGAAATGAAAGTCAGACTTGATTTTTAGCGTATTTTTACGAAAAAATACGCTTTTATGTTCACTTTGGCTGTCTGGCTGGTTGTCGTGACGCTGAGTTCTCAGCAACTACAGCACTTACAGACTTGAGCTGGTACTAAATAAAAGCTGCTGTTTCATAGAATTGAACAAACTGTTTGATTTTTTTATTTATACTCCCAGTTTTGTGTGAAAAATTAAATAAAAATTCAAAATGTAATTACCTCTGAAATATGCATAATAAAAATCTAAAAATTGCTGCACAGTATGGTCATCATATCAGTAATTAAATTTCATACCTTAAATTTCGAACTGATATGGGCCAGTACCCAGTTTAGGGTAGAAACCATTTATTTCAATATCCCGCGATTTATAGAAGATATTGCCTTGCAGTTTTCGATGTTAGTATTAGAATTATTTAAACTATTGTTTTTATGATCATTTTAGGTCAGTCCATGACCACCCGTTACTAATTTTCTTAAATCTGTAGTTTTAGAGGTAATTGCACCAAATTTTTAAAGATTTTTAGCGCATTTTTTGGAAAGAAGCGCTATTATATTCACTTTGGCTGTCTGGCTGGCTGGCTGGCTGGCTGGCGTGACGCTGAGTTCTCAGCAACTATACTATTTACAGATTTGAAACTGGTACTAAATAAAAGCTGCTGTTTCGTAGGTTTGCACAAATTGCTTTAATTCAAGCTCAGTGATTGTGGAAGATTAAATTATTCAACTACTTGTTTCAAGTGGAACAATGCCCATAGATATATATGACATTAGGGATATGGCAACTGAAATTTATTAAAGTAGATAAAAATTTAGTTACAACTTTAGCCGCGGTTGTCACTATTATTATGTACAGTTGTCAAATCTGTCCGGAATTCATTCAATGACTTATTTGACGCGAATTTGAAGCTGATTAGAATAAATCATTATTATTGGTTGAAAATTTGTTTACTTCTGGTGTATTTTTTTTATATAGCTTTGATAAAGATCAAATTATCATTTTAAGGTACAGCACTTGACTTCTTGTCAGTCAATAACTAATCAATGAAGATTAAAGGGTATTTTTGAGTTTATACATGCATAAATTATGTATCTATCAAATAGTCAACTTGAAATTAGTACTAAATGGAAGCTGCTGTTTCGTAAGTTTGCCCAAATTGTTTGATTTTAAGCTCAGTAATTGTGAGAGATGGAAATTTGCGAAATCTCTGAAGTAACAAGCATTCATGAGCTGTCAAAAATGCGCTTACATCATCTAGATAATTCTTCCATTTTTTTTTCCCGGCAACATAGACTCCCGTCGAGTCTTCTGTGGACCCCATGAGATCCACCTAGACACTGATATATATTTTTAATAAATTGTTAAGAATCAAAACTTGATTGTTTCACAAAATTACAAATTCAGGAGTCGGCTTTTACACCCTCATCTTGAATAGGGTGACAACTGCAGACACGTGTTTATGACCTTGAATTCGACCTGGAACTAATTTTAAAGGTGAAATGAAAGTCAGACTTGATTTTTAGCGTATTTTTACGAAAAAATACGCTTTTATGTTCACTTTGGCTGTCTGGCTGGTTGTCGTGACGCTGAGTTCTCAGCAACTACAGCACTTACAGACTTGAGCTGGTACTAAATAAAAGCTGCTGTTTCATAGAATTGAACAAACTGTTTGATTTTTTTATTTATACTCCCAGTTTTGTGTGAAAAATTAAATAAAAATTCAAAATGTAATTACCTCTGAAATATGCATAATAAAAATCTAAAAATTGCTGCACAGTATGGTCATCATATCAGTAATTAAATTTCATACCTTAAATTTCGAACTGATATGGGCCAGTACCCAGTTTAGGGTAGAAACCATTTATTTCAATATCCCGCGATTTATAGAAGATATTGCCTTGCAGTTTTCGATGTTAGTATTAGAATTAATTAAACTTTTGTTTTTATGATCATTTTACGTCAGTCTATGACCACCCGTCATTAATTTTCTTAAATCTGTAGTTTTAGAGGTACTTGCACCGAATTTTTAGGGATTTTTTTTAAATAACTTCAATAAAGATCAAATTATTATTTATATGTATAAAACAAAACTCGAAACTGATGCTGAATGAAAGCTGATGATTTGTAGGTTTGCCCAAAGTGCTTGATTTTAAACTCAGTGACTGTGGGAGATAGTAATTTGTGAAATCTCTGAACTAATGAACATTCATGAACTGCCAAAAATGCGCTTCGATCATCAAGTCAACAATTCGTGAAACAATATTATTGATTTATTTGAGTGCACCACGTGAAAGTTACCGAACAAATTCCGCACATTATGTATATAGCCCAGAAAGAAAAAATTAAAATTGAGAAGAAACATTTTTTAGGCAAATACTTATTATAAAAACTACACATTTTTACTTACTTGTATTAAGTACAAGGAAGTATTGTGAAACAGACAAAATTCATCTATCGAGATTTTGATGGAAATATCCGTTTTGAGCATCCCTGAATTTTGACTATTTTTGGCTTGATGTCGGTACGTATGTATGTGTGTATGTGCGTAACTCGCAAATCTCAGAATTCGTCAAACGTATAATGCTAAAATTTTGTATAGATCCAAAACGATTGATCGTAGAATATTAGAATACAGTATTCAAGATGATAGTACTCTCTAGATGCTCATGCATATCCTATTTTCATTGAGATCGACTGAGTCGAAAGTGCACTATATTTGACGATCTTGGAATTTCGCGCATAAATTCAGGACTGTTAGCCGTAGAATCCTGGAAATCAGTATTTAGGAATGTTATAGCATAAGAATGATGTCCTACTGTTTCCGTAGTAACCGACTAGCCGTGGAATGATGAGATGTTGTGTTTGATTATATATATATCCAATGATGTACAAGTAAGTCACGTGATGTCCATAGAATACGAATTTGAAACAAAAAATATGAAATTTTATTTAAAAAATCAAGGTTCCTTCATTTGACTTTTAAAATTAGTTTCCAGGTCAAATTTAGGGTCATCATCATTTGCTCCACTTAAAACCTAGCAACTTTTATTTGAAACATTTTCCTCCATCTTATTTAGTTCTCAAAATATTGGCCTGGTTAGATTACAATTTCTTGACAACTTAATTATTACTAGTTGTCTTCTTTAGAGTCACTTAAAACGTTTGCTATTTGTTCTTCTATTTGTGGTTTCGTGTATTGTTGTACTCATCGGCGGGTTAATAGAGTCACGAATTTGAAGTTAAACTGAATTTTACAGCAAAATTTATACAAAATTTCATAACTCAAAATGAAATATGAAGGAGTAAATCGTGTTCTTTAAAAAAGTAGTCCTAGCCAATTTAAAAAAGTCACATAGTCACATTTAATACTTTTTGCAGTTTTATTTATAAAAAGCAGCCCAATTAACATTTTGATTTAATGAATAACAATGTAGTTACGATACCTACTTAAAAACTAGAAAGTACGACTGTTAGTAAAAGTTTGAGAACGTGATTTTATTTACTTGTATATTAATTTAATTTCTTGTTCAAAGAAATAGGCGGCATAATTTAATGCATCTCATATTTCCTCTCAAAAAGTACAGAAAGAATTAATTTGGAAGTGAACACAATGCCAGGCCTCAAAAATAAGTTTCACATTATTATTCACCTATTTGTCAAGAAGAACAACGTAAAAGAAAAACAAAGAACATTAAAAGGTTCACAACTTTTGTTTTTTATCATCTTGTATACCGTTAAAAGATATGTGTTAAAAATTACGGTACTACTGTCAACGTCTCTGGAGTGGAAAAAGAAAAGAATATTTAGTAGTTCATATTACTATCAATATTTTATGAAGATTTTGTATGAGTGGAATAATATAGATTTTTTTTTACGCAGCTGTGTGCACAACTCTCTTGAGGATTACAGTAATGAGGTCATTTTTATTCGATTAGAATTGAACTCACGCTATATCGTACATTTTAGTTTGAGATTTTCCCGCTCACTACTATTGTTTGATTTCGGGGTCATAATTATAGGCCCAAAATTCGTCACCTTTCTAGATGCCCTTGATTAAATTTGTCCAAATTTATGTTGACCTGACATGTTTACTATCCGGCCATTCGACTCACCCAACCCTCCTGACTGCACGACGAGGTTTGTTTACCTGTGGTGGCCTAGAAGTGTTCTACCGCATTTCGAAAACTTGCTAGAGTTTATCTCAGGGTATAAAAAATCATGATTTTTCTTTTTTCTTTAGTTTTGACTTTTAAAATACTATTTAGATCCATTTAGACCATTTCGTTGCATAAAAACCTCTAATACTAATTTAATTTCAAATTGACATGAAAAATACGTCAAGTAGTTCAGGGGTTTCAGGTCGAAGTATGTGTGAAAAACTCACACAGTTTCTGTATACAATTTTTTGCCCATTTCCAATTCTGGTATTTTTATTTTTTAAAAATATTTAGTTTTTGATTAAAATCAAAGATTTTTTTGAAAAAATCACTTCATTAAAATTTTGATTTTAATCATGTTTAAAATCAAATGATTTCAAAAATCTACTCCCTGGTTTATCTTGAATGTTCCAGACGGTAATTATGGAAATTCGTTATATACAATGTCTAGACTCCACTGTGTTTCATTCCGATATTCCTTCAGCAATTTCTCCGCAGCATTCAGTGGTGGCTGTTTCTAAAGGGCACAAGGGCATGTGTCCACTCAACCGCCTAAATAAATGGGAAAAATAAGTGTGCCATCCCAATTCAGTGTATTATTTTATTTTAGTCTTACACCGTTACACAATCATAATAAAAAGATGGTATTAAACGTTTCTTCCGTTCGCTCAAACAGTCAAACCTTCTTTCCGCAGGTCGAATGCCGCGTCGAGATGTAGACGTCCTCAGGAGAACAGTTCAAAATATACCTACGTAATGAGTTGATTCGGTTATCTTCGGTTATCTTCGCAACTCACGATTATATGCTAGACTTGGGACACCCTCAGTATCTATTATGTTCTACAATAGTATGTTCTTTTTAATTTGTTTTCGTAATTTCCTAAGACGTGGAGTAACGTTTATTGTTTTTTTGGAGCCAGAAGTTGATTGTATGCAAAATATTTTTTTTGTGCCACCCTCTTTCAAAACTCACGAGCCGCTGCCCATCATTAACAGCTAATGCAGGCCTGTTTATCTTCCAGGTGACGCTGTCCATGTTTAAATTTACGAAACCAGTTTGAAATCGTAGATTTTGAAGGGCAATTATCCCTAAAACTGTGACCGAATCTCCATGACTCCCCTCAAATATTAATACTCCTTTGTTATTATTTTTTTATTCATATATTTTTTTATTAATTATTTTCACATTGATTCTAAAGAGTAACCGCATTTGAAACCCACGATTTTCTTGGATGTTGCAATAAATTATTTTTTCTTCATTAATCTCGAACAGTTACGACCGGCTTCGCCCGTGGTTTACCTGGGTGCTGTAATCAATCAGTATTAGACCAGAAAATGGTGATACCAATTTTATACCGCATGCCTTTTCAAGGGTTGAGAATTTATCTTTTGTTAAAACAGATAAAATGATTATTGATGGATGCACGCTTTCCGGTCATAGTGCCAACTCCAATTATATTTTTTAAAAAATGGGGTTTTTCCATGACAACGTTTTGCATGCCTTTGTAACGTCAAATAGTTAAAAGTGAGGCATGCAATTTGCAACAAAATTCTAGCCAAAACGGTCGGGTGAACTTGTGAAAAAAGTAAGTTTCAGCCAAAAAATCCTTGTGAAAAAATTGGCATGCATCCCTCGTTGGCACAAGGATGGAAAATTTTGGATAAATCTAGTCGGGGATCTCTTTTATACTCTTATCATATAATTTTCACCTTTGTGCCTCTAGGAATGCATACTAATTTTTCCAAAAGAGTTTTATGGCTAAAACTTCTATTGTTTTTATTGGCATGTAATTTGAAAACACGGCATTTCACATTACTTTTTTTCACAAGTTCACTCGACTGTTTGAGCTTTTCAGACAGGATGTAGATGATTAAAATCATTTGATTTAAATCAAGATTTTATTCAAGTGATTTTTCGAAAGAATCAATAATTTTAATCAAAAAATTATTTTTTTTTGAGGAAAAACATCACAGTGGAAAATGAAGTAAACTTCTTATCATAAGAAAATTTAAAACAGGAAACATACATATTTTATCAAAAATAAAAAATTATACTAGAAAATAAAAAATAAATTAAATTATTGCATAAAAAATTCTAACTTAAAATTGGAAATAAGCAAAAAATTGTATAAAAAGAAACTATTTGACTTTTTCAAACATGTTTCGACCTGAAATTCCTTAAACACTTGACGCATTTTCCATGTCAATTTAAAATTAAATTGGTGCATGAAGCAGTTATGCAACGAAACAGATCAAATAATTACTAAAAGTATTGAAAATACTATCTGAATAGTACTTTAAAAGTCAAAACTAAAAAAAATGAGAAGTAAATAAAAATAAGATTTTTTCAATAAGAATTGTGATTTTTGCTTTTTTTTAAATCATGATTTTTTTAAACCCTGCTTCTAGGTTGTTGCGAATTGCATGCCTTTCAGTACTAAGCTTTAAATAAATTACTTTCAATTATTTCACGTGACAAAGGCATGCAAAATATGGTAATGGAATAATCCATTTTTTTTTTTTAAATATAATTGGAGTTTACAATATGACCGAAAAGCGTGCATCGGTCAATGACATTTTTCATCTCTCTTATCAAGAAGTGAATTCAACTCTCAAAAAGGCATGTGGTATAAAATCATAGAGCTCCTAACTGTCACCATTTCCCAGTCTATAAATTTTTGAGTGGAAGTCAATTGGATTGATTAACTCTTGAATAAAACAGTAAAAAATATCGGAAGTACGATGCTACCGCGGGCGGTGCCAATGTTTTTTTGTAGGTGCTTAAAAATCAAACCCTGATTGTTTCACAAAATTACAAATTGAAGAATTGGGCTGTATACCATCATCCTGAATAGGGTAGCAACTGTAGATACGTGCTTCGTCCTTACTGGGACCCTCTAGTACAATCTAGCCTCAAACTGTAGAACTGCTAGGACAGGTAAGGTAATAAAAATGAAATAATGTAGAGATATGAATCTGCAGCAGTGCCACCTAACATAATGCAGCCGAAGTGGTTGATTTGAAGAAATACTGGACACTGTAAAATCATCTCTAAAAAAGTCCTTGAAACAGAATCTGTAGAATTGTTAAAAATCAAAATTTGATTGTTTCACAAAATTACAAATTCAGGAGGGAGGCAACTGTAGATACGTGTTTCACTCTTATTGGGACCCTCCATTACAGCCTAGCAAGCCTCAGATAGTCGGACTTGAGAACTGCAAGGCAATGAAAATGAAGTTGATGATATACACGGCATTCAAAGATATAAACTATAGATACATGTTTTGCCCTTATTAGGATATTCAGGAAAAACGACGAGTATCAAAAATTTGTCACTCTGTCCACGTTAATAATTCAATATTTTTGAAAATACAGATATTAACGGTCAAATAAATAGACTTTTGATGAATGTTATTTCGCTCTTTTATGGCACGCCATTCACAATTATTCCTGAGCTGTTTAAGATTAATTGTTGTTGGAGGCGAAAAAATGGGATATTAATTCTATTAATTATCAACCTTTTGCAATATCTCTCACTGATTTAACTAAACTGGGAAAGATAATGACCACCACCAGATTTAACAATATTTTCGTCTTGTTTACCTCAAAAGAATTTAAAATGTAATTAGGACCATAATCTGATTTGGCTCCTCTCGCTGTGAGGTCATTACGACGTACTAACATAATATTTCGCTCATTGAGAGCGTGCCAAAATTGTTGCTTCAATTTTAGCGTTATCAGTGAGAGACCTTTATGTTATTGATCCTAACAGGAAGTAACTGTAAGCATATGCTGCTTCACAAGAGGTTGATATTGCGTAAAATTGATATGCGTTGTTTCGTTCTGTTCAATACAACAGCATTTAGCAATTTATACTTTTATTTAGCCGTTTTTTGTGGGTTCGTTGTAACCTATATACGAGCCTAGACCCGGTAATTAATTAAAGAGAAAGTTTTGCCTTTTTGACCGTTTACCGTGATAGATCTCTTTTTGTTGCTTCACGATTTGATTTAGGCTATCACCAATGCAAACATCAACTCTAATTGCGTCAATTTATAGTAAAATACTCCATCACTCCATACTATCAAGTGATGAAACTAGATTTGAAGTTTGAGTTGGTGATAGTCAGAAGAGCTCTGTTTTCAGAAGAATGTTATTTCAGACCTCCATGATGACTTGGGGATTCATGTCAGCTATTACACTTTGTAGACGACATCATAAACGCTGATAAATACGTCGCCGTCCTGAAAAAGGATTTAAAATCACAGATTGAACTATCAAAGTATCTTTCAACAAGATGATGACATTTGTTATGTGGCTGGAATCGTGGAGGATTGGATGTTGGAAAACAATGTACCACTTCCAAATAGACGTCTAGCTGTCCATATCTCTTATGACGAAGAAGCTGTCAGTATTAAATGTATACGCACCTGCAGAAAGTGGAAGGGACGAAGGAAAGGATAAATGGAGGATGAAATTGAAAAATACTAAAAGAAGACATAGTCATTATATACAAACCGACAAAGACAATATACAGCAAGTCACGGAAAAGCACACATTACCTGAAAAAACGAACAACAATAGCCAAAAATTATACAATTCAGGAATAAGGTTCAACTTAGTAGTAAGTAGTACGAAATATAAGGCAATACAAAGTAACATGGACTTCTCCAGATAATGAAATTCAAACACAAATAGAGCTCATACTAGTCACAAACAAAAAACAATTATACATAACAGACGTATGAATGAACTGGACTAAACAAAAAATAGCACAAAAATAGAAATACAAAAGCTAAATGCTTCATAAAGTAACATGGTCTTTTCCAAATAATGGAATCCAAACACAAATAGATCACATACTATTCACAAAGAGAAAATAATCACCCATAATAGACGTAAGAACCAAATAAAACAATAAATAGCACAAAAAATAGAAATACAAGAACTCAATGGAATATAGAAAATATAAATTACAAAAATATACGGGCGAAGTATAAAGAAGAAATAGAAAGTAATCTAAAAGTGAAAGGGTCTGAAGTAGACGAAATAGATAAGAAAGCAGAAATGATGAAAAAAGGTATAGACAAAGCAGCACAGAAATGGATAGAGAAAGGCCACAATAGCACTAGAAATAAGAAAAGTGGTTTAAGGCAGAAAATAAATAGACCGAAAAATTAAATGGATATCAATAAGAATAAAAAATTTAAGATGAAAACGAATACAAAAGATTGAGAAATAAATGCAATTAAAACCTTAGGAAATATCGATAGAAAATTAAATAAAAAGTGTAGAAGAAGAAAGAAGAAACAAGGACACAAAAAAAAGAATATCAGCAAAAAGAATTGAAATTAAAAATGAATACGAAATATTGAGAAATGAATGTAATAAAAACCTTAGGAAAACCAAAAGAATATGAACAGAAAATTGAATAACAAGTATAGCAGAAGAAAGAAGAAACAAGGACACAAAAAAATGGATATCAACAAAAAAAATTGGAAATGGAGTCGAATACGAAAAATTGAGAAATAAATGCAGCAAAGACCTTTGAAAAACCAAACAAATATAAATATAAAATTGAATAGTAACTGTAGAAGAAGAAAGAAGAAACAAGGACATACAAAAATTGATATCAACAAAACAAATTCAAAATGGAAACAAATACGAAAAATTGAGACTTAAATGCAACAAAAACCTTGAATAACCTAATAGAATATGGATAGAAAATTGTATATCAGCTAAAGAAGAAGAAAGAAGAAACAAGGACATAGAAAAATTGATATCAACAAGAAAAATTTAAAATGAAAACGAATACGAAAAATTGAGAAATAAATGCAACGAAAACCTCGAAAAACCCAGGAGAATATTAATAAAAAAATTGAATAACAACTGAATAAGGGAAAAGAAGAAACAAGGACATACAAAACTGATACCAACAAAAAAATTCAAAATGGAAACGAATACGAATACGAAAAATTGAGACATAAATGCAAAAATGGGAAATCCATCAAGAGAATATGGATAGAAAATTGAATATCAGCTAAAGAAGAAGAAAGAAGAAACAAGGACATAGAAAAATTGATATCAACAAAAATAATCGAAAATGGAAACGAATACGAAAAATTGAGAAACAAATGCAACGAAAACCTCAGGAAAACCAGAAGAATATTAATAGAAAATTGAATAGCAACTGAATAAGAGAAAAGAAGAAACAAAGACATAGAAAAATTGATATCAACAAAAAAAATTGAAAATGTAAACGAAAAATTGAGAAATAAATGCAACGAAAACCTCAGAAAAATCAGAAGAATATTAATAGAAAATTGAATAACAACTGAATAAGAAGAAAGAAGTGACAAGGACATAGAAAAATTGATATCAACAAAAAATATTGAAAATGGAAATGAATACGAAAAATTAGGACATAAATTCAATGAAAACCTCAGGAAAACCAAAAGAATATGAATGGAAAATTGAATAACAACTGTAGAAGAGAAAAGAAGAGACAGGGACACAAAAAAATAAATATCAACAAAAAATGGAAATGGAAACGAATACGAAAAATTGAGAAATAAATGCAACAAAAATCTTGAAAAACCTAAGAGAATATGGATAGAACATTGAATATCAACAAAAAATTGAAAATAAAAACGGATACAAAATATTGAGTAATAAACGCAAAAAGAAATCTTAGGAAAACCAAGGAAATATACATCGAAAATTGAATAACAACTGTAGAACAAGAAGGAAGAAACAAGGTCATGAAAATTTTTACCAAAAAATTAACGAATAAAATCTATGGCATGAAGAATAAATCTGGAAACAGTAGAAAATAAACAACATTATAAACGTATGGATCAAGCATTTTAAAGAATTTCTAACAGATACAGGGAAAAGAAGACAACGAAACAGAAACAATAGCAGAACCTTTTTTAAGAGAAATGGAAGGTATATTGAGAAACAGTCGCAACAGGAAAATCCCTAGAAAAGACAAAATTAACATAGAATTCATAAAATATGGGAGTGAAACATTACAACTACAAATATATGAGCTTATACTTAGAATATGAAGGAAAAGAAAATACCAGAAGAGTGGGAAATGCGACATATTCCAACAATTAATAAAAAAGGGAATTGAAAAGTATGCCATAATTACAATAACACAAAGAAGTTTAGCAAATGTAACAGTATCAATGCAGTCTTATCAAAGGAAAATCAACAACGGACACCATAAATAGTAAAACAAATTATTGAAAAAACCATAGAATATAACATGAATACAGGGATACCATTCGTGGATTTCAAACAAGCGTTGGACTCAATCAAAAGATGAAAACTGCTGACAGTTTTAAAATGAATAGAAATACCCGGAAAACTTAGAAGATTAATAGCAATGACAATGAGAAAAACAAAAATTAGTATCATAATACAGAAAGAAGAAACAAGAGATTTTGTAATAAACAAAGGAGTGAGACAAGGAGATGTGCCATCAGGAACTCTATTCAATTGAGCATTAGAAAATGTGTTACAAGACATAGAAAAAGAAACATTAAGAACAAAAGCAGGACAAATAATAGCTTACGCTGACAATATAGAAAACATAACAAAAAAAAGACAAACGATGAAACATATTACAAGAAATATTACAAGAAATAATCACGGCAAGTATCAACAGGATTGAGAATAAATATGAATAGAACAAAAATAATGAAATTCAGAGGAACAACAGAAGACAAAAAAAATTAAGAATATACTTTTGAAAAGGTAGATAAATATAAATACCTAGGTATCACAAAAGCAGTTAAAGAAGAAAGGGAAGCAGAAATAAAAGAGAAGATAATTAATAAATAAAATCAAGTTAAAAATAACAAAAACGAGAATATATAAAACAATAATAGAACCAATAATATTCTATGTTGCCAAAATAATAACAATGACGAAAAAGACTTAAGAATATTGAAAAAATAAATCATTAGAACAATATTAGGATTCGAAAAATTATTAGAAAACGCATTAGACCAAGAATGAATCACGAAATAGAAAATTAATTAGAAAGAGAAGACACAGTGAAGAAAATAAAACAACAAAGAATAAAATGACTCGGACACGTATAGAGAGCTCGAGAACAAGACGCAATAAAATCAATTCTAGAATCGAGCCCAGCAGGAAGAAGGAAAAGAGAAAGACCAAGTTCATCTCGGATAAAAGAAGTAAAGATCTAAAAACAGTGGAAATAACAAAATGGAGAGAAAAACATGAAATGGATTTGTATAGCGAAATATATCTAAAATCAGAGATGAAGAATGATTCCCTCTAAAAAATTGTGAGTTTTTTTCCTAAAAATTATTAGAAATTTCACTCCAAAGGATTGCTAAACATTAGTTGACATTATGTTGAGACATTTCAAGGCGATAAATAATCGCAAAGGCGGTGTGAAGCGCAGATAATTTCCTTAGATTTTCAGTATTTTGGTAATATTAGGAAATGCTTTGTTGCTCAAAATATAACTTTTATACGAAAGTCTACAAAAACAAGTGTTAATTTGGCTAAATTCTTCAAAAAAATTCTTCTGGGACGGGGCTCGTACCAAAATAGTTACTAATTGACTCTATGTGATTCGCGCTCGACGTACGAAGTATAGTTTGTGGAAATTCAATGACGTCACCACAATTCTACAGTCTGCTTAGCCAAGCACTAAAAACATACTCAGCTGAGCGACATTCAAATAGATAAGCAGGCAAGTTATCGCTTTAGAAGAAGTTTGTTTGAATTCATGGATATTTTCCTACAAAAACAAAATTGAAAAAAGATAGCTAAGTTTTTGATAAGTTTGCTTTGAGTTATTTACAAAAACAATTGCTCAGCGTTGACAACAACGTCGTTATCTTACGTCACTGTATATATAAGCCGACAATGCATTTATTTAGTTGTGTGTTTCCCGTGTTTGTCATCTTTTCTTCAATTGGCTAAAAATAACTGCGAGACACTTGCGGTAAAATTTGGATTACTAATAGCTCAACCAGAGATCCTCAAAATTGTAGTAGAAATCGATTCCAACAAAAACATAAAATATCATTTAATTTTCAGCTCAGGAAATAAATAAATGTATCTGCACTGAGCTATTAATACTCATAAGTTCAAAAAATGTTGTTGGATTGTTAGTGTAGACATAATGAGTCACAAAATTACAAAAAAAGTGTTGACGCTGTAGTAAATGAAAAATTGGCGTTTGGGTGGGAACACCTTGTATTATATTAAATTATTTGTTATTATTGAAGTTAATATGCAGATAAGATAATAAAACTGTTTTATGAGCTAATAATTACTTTTGTGTTAGTTTATCGCAACCGGAACTATCATTGATCGATTATTAACAATAACTAATATTTAATTTTAACTTTTTGCGTAAAAACATTCCACCAACACGAGATTTGTACAAAAGAAATCCTTGCAAATAAATATTTGATCTTTATCAAAGTTATATAAAAAAAATCCCTGATTTGGTGCATTTATCGCTAAAACTACAGATTTAAGAAAATAAGTAACGGGTGGTCATATACTGGCCTAAAATGATCATGAAAATAAAAGTTTAATTCATTCTGATACTAACATCGAAAACCGCATGTCAATATCTTGTTTAACTCGCGGGATATTCAGATAAATAGTTTCTACCCTAAAATGGGTACTAACTCATATCAGTTCGAAATTTAAAGTATAAAATTTAATTACTGACATGTTGCTCACTTTGTGAAGCAATTTCCAGATTTCAATTATGCATTTTTCAGCCGTAATTAACTTTTGAATTTTTATTTAACTTTTTACCCAAAACTGGGTAAATTAATAAATTAGTAAATTTGTGCAAGCCTTCGAAACAGCAGCATTCATTTAGTTCCAGTTTCAAGTCTGTAAGTGCTGTAGTTGCTGAGAACTCAGCGTCACGCCAGTCAACCAGACAACCAACCAGCCATGTTTTTGGAAAAATGCGCTAAAAAGGACTCACTAAGACATTTCGCTTCAGGACTGCACCAGTTTTTCCAATTATTCTTGACTAGAATTATTTGCGTTGTGGTAGTTGGCAGTGTGCAAAATTTGGCTGTAATACGAAGCAGAACTTGGAGGTGCAATTGGTGAAATGAAGCTTCGCTTACTCAAAAATATCATCAGGCTCTTAATTATGTTGCTTGTAATTGGAAGTAATGTTGGGTAGAAGTATGTGTTAAAAAAGAGCACCGCTCATTAGGCTCACTTCGCTCTAAGACACCACCAATTCTTTTAATTGTTTTTGATTAAAATCATCTGCAATGTGGTAGCTGTCAGTGTGCAAAATTTGATTGAATCATGAAGCGCAGTTTAGGTTTAGGGGAAGTAAATACTGGAAAGGAACTTCGCTCGTCAAATTTATTTGGCTCAAAAAGTTTTTTAATTATTCTCAACTAAAATCATCCACGATGCAGTAGTTGTCAGTGTGCAAAATCTGACTGTAAGGTGGAATCCATAAATTACCACACACGAATTTCATGATTTTTTAATTTTCCTCTTTTTTCCCGTCCTTGTCAGCTAGTCACATTTGTGAGACTTTTCGTCCCTAGTGTGACGTTACATATTGTAACGATTTTAGGTCTATAAATTAGTCATTTTGGCCTTACTGGTGCTTAGAATTATTGTGGAAATATTTTACATCAAGAAATAGAAGCGAATATATTTGTTTTCCAGAAAATTGCTGACACCTTCTAGCATTTTCTAGAAAAGCCTGGACGTTTGAGGGAATAATATAGTGGGGAGAGACCGACGGTATATATACGCTGACTACGCGAGGGGCATTATTGATTTTTTAGCACAGTGACCTTATAATGTGGATTGCTAGTGACTGAAATAGATCGTTTTATTTAAAAAAAAAATCAATATTGACATAAATAATTAAAGTTAAGTTATAGTGTAGTGTAATAATCGTTAGTTTAAATTAGAATTAGTTATTAAAAATAGTGTTAGTTATCTAATTTATTATTTTAATAAATCATAAGAATGAATAATAGTGTTTAGTAACTTTTGCTCCCTAAATTAAAATAAATAACGTATATTTTACAATGTTAGATAGAGTTGGAAATATTTTCAAGTTTTTCGTTAATAGTTCAAATTTCGTGTTTTAATACTTAGATATATTGGATTTTGAAAAGTGACATCACGAAATTTAGGACTCCTCCCACTCCTTGTCACACAATGTCACACTTCGTCGACCCCCTCCCCCTATCTAATTTATGGATGGCCCCTATTGTAGTAATGTGAAGCAGAGCTTAGGAGGTGCAATTGTTAAAAAAAAAAATTGAAGAATCATCTTGATGATGAAAGCGCATTTTTGACTGCTCATGAATGCTTGTTACTTCAGAGATTTCGCAAATTACCATCTCCCACAATCACTGAGCTTGAAATCAAGCTGTTTAGGCAAACCTACGAAACAGCAGCTTTCATTTAGTACCAGTTTCAAGTTGACTATTTGATAGATACATAATTTGTGCACGTACAAACTCAAAAATATTTTTTAATCTTTATTGTTTAGTTATTGACTGACGGGAGGTCATGTGCTGCACCTTAAAATAATAATTTGATCTTCATCAGAGCTATATAAAAAAAATCCCTGAAAATTACCTCCAAAGCTACAGATTCAAAAAAATAAGTAACGGGTGGTCATGTACTGGCCTAAATTGATTGTAAAAACAAAAGTCGAACTCATTCTGATACTAATAACATCGGAAACCGCATGTCGATATTTTGTGTAACTCCCGAGATATTGAAATAAATAATTTTGACCCTAAAATGGGTACTAACCCATATCGGTTCAAAATTTCGGGTATAAAATTCAATTATTGATATATTGCTCATTCTGTGCAGCAATTTTCAGATTTTAACTATGCATAGTTCAGCAGTAATTACTTTTCAATTTTTGTTTCAATTTTTATCCAAAACTGGGTGTATGAATAAGAAAATCTAGCAGTTTGTGCAAATCTACAAATCAGCATCTCTCATTTAGCACCTGTTTAAAGTCTGTAAGTGCTGTAATTGCTGAGATCTCAGCGTCACGCCAAAGTGCATATAATAGCGTATTTTTAGCGCATTTTAAGCGCATTTTTTGGAAAAAAGCGCTATTATATTCACTTTGGCTGTCTGGCTGGCTGGCGTGATGCTGGTTCTCAGCAACTATACTATTTACAGACTTGAAACTGGTACTAAATAAAAGCTGCTGTTCTGTAGGTTTGCACAAATTGTTTTAATTCAAGCTTAGTGATTGTGGAAGATTAAATTATTCGATTACTTGTTTCAAGTGAAACAATGCCCATAGATATGTATGACATTAGGGATATGGCAACTAAAATTTATTAAAGTAGATAAAAATTTAGTTACAACTTTAGCCGCGGGTGTCACTATTATTATGTACAGTTGTCAAATCTGTCTGGGCTTCATTCAATGACTTGTTTGACGCGAATTTGAAGCTTATTAGAATGAATTATTATTATTGGTTGCAAATTTGTTTACTTTTAGTGCATTTTTTTTATATAGCTTTGATAAAGATCAAATTATCATTTTAAGTACAGCACTTGACCTCCCGTCAGTCAATAACTAAACAATAAAGATTTAAAGGTATTTTTGAGTTTGTACATGCATAAATTATGTACCTATCAAATAGTCAACTTGAAACTAGTACTAAATGGAAGCTGCTGTTTCGTAAGTTGACCCAAACTGCTTGATTTCAAGCTCAGTAATTGTGAGAAATGGTAATTTGCGAAATCTCTGAAGTAACAAGCATTCATGAGCTGTCAAAAATGCGCTTTCATCATCTAGATGATTCTTCCATTTTTTTTTGTAAAAATGCGCTAAAAATAAATAGAGTTGGAGATATTTTCAAGTTTTTTGTTTATAATTCAAATTTCGTGTTTTAATACTTAGATATATTGGATTTAGGACCTCTTCCACTCCTTGTCACACAATGTCACACTTCGTCGACTACCTCCTCCCTCCCTAACCTATGACGTAATTTATAGATGACTCCTAATGTGATAATGTGAAGTTTATTTCGGTCAAAATTTTTGTAAATTACTCTGTGCTAAAATCGTTCGCGATGTGGTAGTTATCAGTGTAATGTTTATTGCTTGACGAATCAGTTTGTGATTAAATAAAAGTCACTATTTAATCATTTAAATTGAAATAAAAGTTTTATTCTTCTTATGTCACTAATAACACTATATTTATATATTAATCACTTAATTCTAACTTAAACAAGGTCACAGATATTTATATTTCACTATTTATATACACTGTTCACTTTACTGTTCGATATTTATTTCACATTACTACTACTATTATTACTACTCTGTTCTACATGTCTTTTGCTTGGCCTTATATAGAGAAATATCGTTTTCTCGAATTTTCTATTTCTCGACTCTTTCCATTTCTAGAAATCACTAGAGGCTTCCATTGAGAGGGGTGATGTGCTGCGACGCGGTGCGGCGTAAGCGCGGACGAAAGGCCCCTCCCAATACTACGTCGTCTTTACGAGCTTCCCCCCACTCTCGCACGTCACATCAGTATGCAAAATTTGGCTGTTATGCGAAGTAGAGCTTGGGAGAGGAAATTGTTTAAGAGAAGTCTCGCTCGATGATCTCATTGCGCCCCAAAATATCATCAATTCCAAATTATATTTGATTAAAATTATCTAAGATGTGGTAGCTGTCAGTGTGCATAATTTGGTTGTAATGCAAAACTGGGTTTAGTTTTATGGAGCAGTAATTATTAGAAAGGAGCTTCGCTCACTGAACTGATTTCGCTCTAAATGTCTTCAAATCTGAGATGCGGTAGTTGTCAGTGAGCAAAATTTGGCTGTAATATAAAGTCGGGCTCAGGAGATGCAATTGTTAAATTGCATCTTCGCTCGCTAAACTCATGTCGCTCCAAGGCATCATCTGCAATGTGGTAGCTGTCAGTGTGCAGAATTTGGTTGAAATGCGAAGCTGTGCTTAGAAAGGAGTTTCGCTTACTGATTTTAGTGATTTTATTTCGCTCTAAGAGTTTTTAAATTATTTTCAAAATCATTCACAATGTAGTAGCTGTTAGTGTGCAAAATTCGACTGTGATGCGGGGCAGGGCTCATGAGATGCAATTGTTTAAAAGAAGCTTTGCTCGATGAGCTCATTTCGCCCCAAATCACCATCAATTTCAAATTATTATTAGCTAAAATCATCTGAGATGTGGTAGTTATCAGTGTGCCAAATTTGGTTGAATTGTAAACAAATATTAAGGAGAAATAATTGATGAAAAGAAGCCTCGCTCGCTGAGCTCATTCCGCCACAGAACACCATCAGTTTCTCAATTATTTTTGACTAAAATCATTTGGTAGCCATCAGTGTGCAGAATTCGATTAAGATGCGAAGCAGGGCTTAGGTTTATGCGAAATAATTATTAGAAAGAAGCTTCGCTCGCTAAATTTATTTCGCTTCAAAAGTTTTTAAAATTATTCTCAACTAAAATCATCCGCGATATGATAGTTACCAGTGTGCAAAATTTGACTGTTATGCGAAACAGGGCATAGGAGGTGCAATTGTTGAAAATAATCTTCGTTCGATAAGCTCATTTCGCCCCAAAGCACAATCAATTTTTCAATTTATTTATAACTAAAATCATCTGAAATGTGGTAGTTGTCAGTGTGCCAAATTAGGTTACAATGCGAAACTGGGCTTAGGGTTAGGGAGGAGTAAATATTTTAAAGAAACTTCATTCTCTGAATTCATTTCGCTCGAAAAGTTTTTGGATTATTTTCCATTAAAATCATCCGCAAGGTAGTAGTTGTCAGTGTGCAAAATTTGGCTTTAATGCAAAGCAGGGCTTGAAGGATAATTTTTGTAAAAAAAAGTCTTGAGAAAGGAAGTGCTATAATTTGCAGTTTGTATTATTTAATTAATATATAAAAGAATTTCTGGCACATAGGCACCTATTTTGTTTTAATTGAACCAATCATAATAAAATTGCAATGAAAATTATCAGCGTGAATTTTTTGCTGTTATATTTTATCATTTCTGATAAATTCTGTTATTTACTTCACTTATATAACAAAAAGAAAATTTGCACCAAGGCTACCTTTCAGATATTAAAAATTAAACATTTTTCTTTTAAATATAAAAAAAATAGTGTATTGTAGTGCAAAATATTAATAAAATGCCCCAAAAGATTGTGATTATACTTGGAATAATTTAAAATGGATGGTGGTAGCTTTACAAATGAAAAAAAAAACTGTTGAACAGGCCGCAACCTGCAGAACATAGTTGTTAAGCTGGTAGCGCTTCGAAAACAGTTGCTTCAGAAGACCTCGGGTCATTGACATAGTTTTTTGAAACAGTTTGATCGTTTTTTGAATTACCTATTAACTTTAAGAGAAAACTAAAAATTGAAACGGGTACAAGTCGAGTTGAGAACTGATAATAAGTACGAAAAGAAATAATTTTGAGGGGAGCTCATATTAGCTATTTTCATTACGGGCGCCTATTTGTGTCTAGAACAGGCCCCCACAACTCTCATTGCCGGCCTACTATAAATGTGTCCGCTGACTGCGTCAAGCATGTGGACGTGAGAGGTGAGAGGAAATGTTTCAAGATGGCGGATATGAAGGGCCTAGTTGCCAATTGAAAAGCGTTTGATTTTAGTGTTTGTGTCGTTGAATACAGTCAGATTATAGTAAATAAATAATAATTTAATAAAGTGATAGCCGTGTGACAAATGAACATTCAATTAAAATGCCTGGAAAATGTTTTGTCCCGAATTGTAATTCTGGATATGAGAGTTGTAAGATAAAATATAGTGTTTTTAGAGCTCCACTTGACATGATAGAAATTTGGGACAAAGCAATTGAATAAAATTATGTATACAAACACGTGAATTAAACTTCTTTATTTGCTCAAAGAATTAAAGCACTCGCGCTGAACGCGCTCGTGATTTTGAACTTTCTTCTCGCAAATAAACAGTGGTTTAATTCACTTGTATAAATAACTATTAAACTAGGTCCAGTTTCATAAATGAATTTAATTCTCATTCAAATTTACTCACAAAGTAAATTTGTATCAAGTCATTCAAATGAAATCTATATTTTGACAATGTTAATGAATTAAGTATAAGATAATTTAAAATAACGTGTATTTGTTAAAAATAAATATAAGTGCCCTTAATACAGAAAAAACTATTACGTTGTGAAACATTATGTATAATATAGAAATATAATATTTTGAACTGAATCTAATTTTTGTTCAACTTATGTTTTCATGTTTCCTTTATTGAAAGTTCGAACAATTTTCTTGTAATTGAAAACATTATCATCTATATGTATTCTTGAAGATTAAACACATTGTTAATGTATTGTTCAAATATTTCTCAATTATTGTTAATCGCATGTGATCTCGGAATTTATCCAACTGAGTTTCTTGCATAGGTAATAATTAAATATTAAATATTGCTCAATGCAACACTAATTTAACAAGTATATCAATTTTTAATTAAAGTAAAATATATGCTGTAAACATTACATATACGGTTAACTTCAATATATAAATGATTTCGTAAAATTTTGTAAGTTTAGTGTAATTATACATTAAACACTGTTGTAAAACAGGCCTTACTGATGTAGGCGTCTCTAGCGGCGACAGCGCGAACTATAACCATCTCAGCGGACGCATTTTCGGGGCGAGTTAGGTTACCTACTATATCTTGTACCGTGGTCTAGAACGTAATTTCAAAGGTTCCTGGAGGATTTCCTCTCAGAAAAATTCCCTTTGTGATTGATTCAAAGATTTCCGCAATACTATGCTCGGGTTACATCAAATTACATGTTCACACAACACGATCAAAATCATTTCGCACTAATTGCATAAGCATTCAAATACTGCATGAAGTGAGCATATAATCTGCTCATAGACTGAATTCTCTCGTGAACCACTTAACAAGTAGCAACATTCCATGAATCGGAAACGTCTGTGTACCACCCTACCCTAGCTTTGAGGGTTGAAGGGTGGTTTATGGGAGGTGGGATTCGCGTGCTCACTATGCCACAGTTATGCATGTGTATATGGCACATGTTCATATGTGTTCCGCTATGTCAAGTCGCTTCGATCGATATTGAAGCGGTTGGGTGAATCCGACGTTACAAACGCGAGGTGGGGCAGTGCTAGGAGGATTGGGATATTTTATGGAGGGAGTCTTTACTCAGTATCAGTTTCCTAACGAGAATTTCCCGGAGAATTATTTTATAATCTTCTTGGAATCATTAAACAAAATTCATTGGAAAAATCATGCACGCAAAAATAGCTTTTCATATGTGAAGGACAAGGAGATATCTATTATAGTTGACACTAACAAATACCTATTCATATAAATAAAAATATGATACAAAGATCAACTCGACAGATAGTAACAAGTGCAAAAATGCGATATTTTTCGTCCAGGAGTGCGTTCGTAAAATCTTACATTATGTACAAGCGGACAAAAAAGTAATAATTTTGGTCTCATAAAATTACTGTACACTTTTAATGTCATAAGGCAACCTCTTCTCTCGGGCGCCTTAATATCAACTTGCGCATTTATTACACTTCAGAGCATCGTAGCGGATGAATGCGTTGACCGATTTATAAGATTATATTATCGTTTTCTTTGCAAATTGACAGGTAATTCAAGTACAGTTTTAAATAAATGGCTATAAAAACTTGTAGCAATAATTCCATAGCATAGCAAAATGTGTGAATTTTTTTGGTTTTTTGCTCATATCTCTTGAACTGTTAGTTGTAGTGAAAATATGGTCCTGTACAAAATTAAAGCTGATTAAATTTTTTATAAGTAGTTTACTCTGATATTTTTTCCTCTATCTTCAACCATTTAATAGATATTTACTGTCAAATATTGTCTTTTTTTAGGCAAAGTTTTCATTGCACGTTCTCCGGCAAACTTTGTCTTCTTGCATCTAAAGTATCAAATTTATGACAAAAATCTTTGGAGTAAAAGTTGTAGAGCCAATTAAGGACTACTTTTTAGAGAAAGCAGCGAATCGCTACTATATCTTTATCTAATTCTGTATGACGATAAAACTAGTGATTATAAATCTAGATTATATAGTCTCATCAAAGAGGATAAAAAAAAGTCCTACCAGCAGATTTTTGAAGTTAAGGATTTCATTTTTGGGCTGTGTTCAAAGATGTTTCGTGATTATTATACAAGAAAGCCTCAGTTCTACTGTGTGAACTATTTCCGTAATATAATAGCGTAGCAGATATGTGACACTTCTGGTTTTCTGTTTCTATCTCTTAAACAATTGGTCGTAGTGAAAGTATGATCCTATACAATAATAAAGTCAACTAGATTTCTTATAAATTGTATTGAAAAATTTTTCTTCCATCTCTAACCGTTTATAAGATATCTTCTGTTAAACATTAACCTTCTACCAAACAAATTTAACAGCACATTTTTCGGCGAACTTTTTCTTCTTGCACCTAAAATATTAAGTATATGGCAAAAATGTGATAAAAGTTGTAGAGCCAATCAAGGACTACTTCTTAGAGAAAACAGCGAATCGCTACTATATCTTTATCCAATTCTGTGTGACGATAAAGCTAGTAATTATAAATTTAGATTGGCTAGTCTCTTCAATGACGATTAAAAAGGGCTTACCAACAGACTTTTGCAGTCAAGGATTTCGTTTTTGGGCTGTGTTCAGAAATATTTTGTGATGATTATACCAGAAGGCCTCAGTTCTACTATGTGAATTACCTCCGTAGCATAATAGCGTGGCAGAATGTGTCTCACTTTTGGTTTCCTGCTTCTATCTCTTCAACAGTTGGTCGTAATGAAAATATGATTTCATACTATAATAAAGTCGACTAGATTTCCTACAAACTGTATTTCAAAACTTTTTTGTATCTCTAACCATTTAAGAGATATCTACTGTCAAACATTGATTTTCTACCAAAATAAATTTTGCAGCACGTTTTTTGGCGGACTTTTTTTTCTTGCACCTAAAGTATCAAGTTTATAGAAAAAATCTTTGGAATAAAACTTAAAGAGTCAATCAATTTCTGTGTGATGATAAAGTTAGTAATTATAAATTCAGATTATCTCCAACAAATGCTCAAAAAAGGTTTACCGACTCTAGAACACAAATATTTTATTTTTGGGCTATGTTTGAAGGTGTTTCTTGATTATGATACTAAAAAGCCGCAGTTTCTTTATGTAAATGTAAAAAAATTACGTAATAGAATGTGTGATATTTCTGGTTTTTTGCTTCTAATTCGTGAACAGTTGGTTGGAATGAAAACATGATTCTATACATTATTAAAGCTGACTAAATTTCCCACAAGTTATATCACTATAATTTTCTTTTATTTCTAACTGTTTAAGAGATATTCACTGTCAAACGTTGACTTTGTTCCAAAACAAATTTTATAGTATGCAATTCAACAAATTTTGTCTTCTTGCACCTAGAGTATTATGTTTATGGCAAAAATCTTTGGAATAAAAGTTGTAGAGGCAATCAAAGACTACTTTTTAAAAAATCAGCTAATCACGACTTGTTCTTCATCCAATCAAATGCTGGGTGACGATAAAGTTGGTAATTACAACTTTTTCAATGAATACTCAAAAAGGGGTTACCTGCAGACTTTTGAACTTGAGGATTTTATTTTTGGACTGTGTTTGAAGGTTTTTCTTGATGATTATGCCAGGAGGCTTCAGTTCTACCATTTGAATTTACTAGGTAGCAAAGTAGCGTAGCAGAAAGTGTGACACTTTTGCTTTTCTGCTTCTAACTCTTGAACAATTGGTCGTAGTGTAAATATAGTCTCATACAATATTGAAGCTTATTAAATTTTCCACAAGTTGTATTCTTACATTTTCTCTGTATCTCCAACTGTTTAAGAGATATTTGCTGTTGAACATAAACTTTCTTCCAACTTTATTTTTGTAGCACGTTTCATGGCGGACTTTGTTTCCTAGTATTTGAAGTATCAATTTTATATCAAAAATCTTTGAAGTAAAAGTTGTAGAGCCTATCAGAGACTACTTCATGGACAATAATCGGCGGATCACGACAACTCCATCCAATCAAATTTTATGTGACGATAAATTTATTTTGAAAGTTGACGAACGCTCAAAAAAGGCTTGCAGACGATTTTTTCACGTAGAAGATTTTATTTTAGGGCTGTATTTGAGCGTATTTCATGATGATTACACCCAGAAGGCCTCAGCCCGACTGTATGAACTAATTATTCGAATCAAAATAGCGTAGCAGAATGTATGACTTTTTGGTTTTTTGCTAATAACTCCGGAATTATTGGTCTTATTGAAAATATGTTTCTATATAAAATTAAAGCTGATTAGATTTACTATAATCTTGTATTAGCATATTTTTTCTATTTTCAACCGTTGAAGAGAAATTCACTATCCTAAATAGGCTTCTTCTGAAAAGAGTATGCATACTACGTTTTGAGGTGCACTCTGTTTTCTAGCACCTGAAGTAAAGGCCAATAGCCTTTGAAATAAAAATTATAAAGCGTTAAATTTCCGATAGATTTTAAATAAAATTCATGATGAACTAATTAACAAGCTAACTAATATACGGACAAACTTCGTAGCAAAATAGCGTCACAAATTGTGTGAGTTTTTGGTTTTTCGCTTATACCTTCGGAATAATTGGCTTCATCAAAAATATAGTTATATATAAAATGAAAGCTGAATAAATTACCTACAATCTTGTTGGAGTACATTTTTTCTTTATTTCTAACCGGTCAAGAGATATTGACTATCAAAAATGGATTTCATTCTGAAAAGAGTATGCAGACCACGTTTTGCAGTGAACTTTGTTTCCTAGCGCCTAAAGTATTGAGCTTAGGGCAAAAATCTCTGACATAAAAATTGTAAAGCGTTAAATTTCCATTAATTGATCATAAAACTCAATATTTAGTGTAAAATAGTTTAGAATTTGGAGGAGTTTATAAAAATCTCAGATATTCTTGGCGATAAATTATTTAGTGATTGTACTGGAGATAAAGAAAAAACGTCAGGAAACAAACTTGTAGGAAATTTAATTAGCTATAATTTTATATTGATCTATATTTTCGTTACGATCAACCGTTCCAGAGATATAAGACAAAAACCAAAATGAATCAAACATTTTGCTACGCTATCTCCAAATACCTTCCAGGAATGAAATCTTTAGGTTTAAAAAGTCTGGTACTTCATTTTTATTTGTTCAGTCTTGCCAGAATTTAACAACAAATTGTTACCAAAATTAGTTGAATATTGAGCCTGAGCAACTTTACTATGAAATTCGAATTTTTGCTATGGTATTAGTTTCTAGAAATTTTACTCGCACGCCTATGGATTTGAGCTCGTCATACTGGTGTTGAATTGGTGAATGTTTACAGGGTGGGTAGATGTCATAGGCGATAATGTGCTTGGTTTTTTAGATAAGGGCAACAAGTTGGGCCTCCTGAATCAGCATAATTTTGTTTGGGTAAATGGTTGTTCCAATCTATTGATAAGCACGTAAAATGAGGAACTGGTTTTTCTGGGAATTTTATCTATGTGGTCTTCAAAAACATGTGCTACTAGCAGAAGGCATTGTATTATAATTTTAGCAATATTATCCTCAAAAATCCATCAAATTTAACTTGTTCTACCTGTGTCCCAAATAAAGAACAGCATTCGAAAACGAAGCTGGAAGATTAAAGCTCTCACCACCATAAAATTCCTGATTACAGGGAGTCAGTGTGGACTGGACGCCGTTGTTTGGGCTTAGCTAGGGATTAACCAAACGTTTTTATACTTAAATTGTCACACAAATTAGGGAACAATACTGGCTGTAGGGTAAATTATTCATTTGGTTTTAGTCATGAGAAAACTCATTTGCTTACAGAAAGGATATTGGATTTGTGGAGAGAAATTTATTTGTTTCACTAATCTTAGATTCGTTTAAGAGATAATAATTTACTTCTGATTTATTTGTACACAGATTTGTTTTGGTATTTTGCACGAAATCCGTGCATAGTTTGTGAGACGGAAGATTATGTTCAAAGGTTATTTAACAAGATTATAATTAAAGGTTTACTGTGTTTATTAACAGCTGGTTTTACTTACCTCTTATAAATAATATTTGTTATTGATAATTTAGATGCAGTCGATAGTTCTAAAGATTTTTATTTTGATTTCACATCCTTCCTTAGTCAGCACTTATAGTTTCAAATTTTTTGAATCGCTGGTCCAGTCAAAAATTAATTATTTACTTTAGGGAAACAGATAAAGTTTTTGTATTTATTGTGATTTCAAATTCTGAATTCTATAATTGTGTGATGTATGAAAAAAAATGCAGACGTAATTCTGTCTTCAGTATTTTGGTTTTACAACCTTCCTCAATCAGTACTTACAGTTTAAAATTTTTTGAATCACTGGTTTGCTCAAAAACTATTAATTCATTCCGCGGGAACAGATGGGCTTAATAGTATTATGACTTAAATTTGAACACTATAATTGAATGAAAAAAACTAAAATGTAATTTTGTTTTCAGTATATTACTTCTACATCCTTCCTTAGATAGCACCAGTGCCGGATTAGGACCTAATGCAGTCCCTAGGCTCAAAAATTGATGAGGCTCCTGAATTGGTAAGAATTTATGAAATACTTTAAAAACTTAGACACGTATCTAGTGCACCTAATAGATAATCAGGCCTGATCCTTACAGCTTTTTCACGCTTTTCGCTTCATTCGTGCGTTGTTTGCAGCTTTTTAAATATAAATACATTATGATGGCTGCTATTTGATTTTTACTTGTATTTCAATAAGAAATTCGACGCCTATTTCATTTGATTTATTTACCGTGGTGAAAAGGAGACATTTTTTTTTCAATGTTCATTTAAAATGTATGAATTAAACATTTTTTTTTAAAATTCTAAAAGAGTTATGTTTTTGTTGACTACCTAATATGTATATTTCAGACTTATCTGTTTGATAAGAGAATATCTGATAAATATTTTGTATGAAGTCAGTTTTGACATTGCGAATTTATCTGTGGGTCGTTCCACTACTTGAATTTTGAATTTTAGATAAGATTTAATATTCATTTCCCGTCAAAGTTGCCGGTATTTTGAAGATTTACATATAAGGCAATTTTAAGGTTCTTGACATTGTATTGAAGTGTGGAGTTGAAATAGTTACTATTCAGCAAGAATTGAAAGAAAGAATTATTGGTTGTTCTTGTTGAGCATCATTTCTGCTGATTGTCATCAAAACTGAAACTTAAATCCTGAATAAGGAATCTCAAGATGAAAGTTTATGCAAATAAATATGGAATTAGTGATTTTAGCAACCACTTGATTGACGTGCCCGTAAATGCCACATTTATTCGATTTTTCGTGCAGCTCAGTCGATAGCATATCGACCAACTTGATCGGCTTGCTTCTCAGTCGATCTTTATGACACTCACTCGATTATAATGTCCCTCAGCCTTTCTCCATGTCATGCACTTGATCGTCATGATGCTATTCAGTCGATATAATCTATCCTTTTGATTGAAGTTGCCCTCAGTCGATCTCCATGTCACCACTCGAATCGCAACTATGAAAACACAAGATGAAAGATTGAGGAAATTGCAAATTGAAAGCCCAGCAGAAATTAAATTGGTTCGATATTTTATGCAACTAATTGATCAGTGTACTCCTCAGTCGATCTTCATGCCTTTCGATCGATTTTCATGCGATTCAGTCAACCTTAATGCCACTTAGTTAATTTTAATGCCAATCAGTTGATCTTGATGCCACTTGATCGATTTTCATGCCACTCAGTCAATTTTTATGCCACTCAGCCAATTTTCTTGCCACTCAGTCGATCATAATGCCTCTCAGTCTTCCTGGCATTCACTTGATCGTCATGATGGTACTCAGTCGATATAGTCCACTATTTTGGTCGGGACTGCCTTCTGTCGCCTACCTGAATCCGAGCTATGGAAAAGCAAGTTGAAAGGTTGAACAAATTGCAAACTGGAAGCCCAGCACAAATTAATTCAATTATTGAGATGATAATGATTTTAAATAATTCAATTTATTTTCCTTCTGTTTGATGTACTGAGTACTACGATATTTTATCCATCTCATTGATAGGTGTGCTCCTCAGTTGATCTTAATGCCTTTTGATCGATTTTCATGCCACTCAGTCGATCTTAATGCCATTCAGTTGATCTTGAAGCCACTCAGTTGAATTTAATGCCACTCGGTCGGTCGACTTAATCAATATTCATGCCATTCAGTCAATTTTTCTGCCACCTAATCGATCTTAATGCCACCCAGTAGATCTTAATGCCACTCAGTCGATCTTAATGCCATTTGGTCGATTTTCAAGAAATTGAATCGATCTTTGGCATGGAAAACTATCAACCGAAACATTGTTTAGTCGGTTGACATGTTATCCTGTCGGCCTACACGTCGAGATTTCGCACAGCTGGTCTAGAATTCTAGATATTACTAAGTCGATCAAGAAGCCATTCAGTCAATCAAAAAGACATTCAGTCGATCAATAAGCCAATTATTCGACTCAGTCAGTCGATATACCATTCATCATTTCCTATTATATAGCATTTAGTCGATCCCTTATGCCAATTAGTAGATAACATATTATTCAGTATATATATATATATATATATATATATATATATATATATATATATATATATATATATATATATATATATATATATATATATATATATATATATATATGTATATATATATATATATATGTCATTCACCTGATTGATGTGCAATTTAGTCAAATGACTTATTCTTTAATATCTTAATTAGTTGAGACATTTTTCTGTTAGTCTATATTTCACCAAGTCAATCAACTGAGCATTCAGTAAATCAATATGTTTTCTAATCGATTAATAAGTCACTCAATCCATAATATGCTATCAACCTGATTGATGTACAATTTAGTTAATTGACGATATTCGTTCAAATTCTGCAAGGTTCGTCTATATATTACCAAGTCGGTGGACAAGATATTCAATTGATCAACAAGCCATTCAGACAATGCACAAGCGATTTTCAAGCGACTTAGTCAAACGATATACCATCTTGTCGATAGATAATCAACTCAATCAATTTTAATTTTATTTGGTTGATCGAATGATACTCGTTGCTTACCATTTATTAAATCTTTCAGACATTAAGTCAATTCTCCATGCCATTTAGTCAATAGATTGGTACTCAATTAATAGACGTATCATTCTCCTGATTGACGTGCAATCCAGTAAAACGACATATCAAATAATCTGTTAATTAGTTGAAACGTTACTCTGTCATCTGTATTTCACCAAGTTGATCAACAAATCATTTAATCAATCAACATTCCATTCAGTCAATCAATAAATCATTTAGTCCATAATATGCTATCAACTTGATTGACGTACAAGTACAATTCAATCAATTGGCACTGTTCGTCTAAATTCTGCACAATCGGTCCATGTATTGCCAAGTCGGTACACAAGACATTCAGTCGATCAACAAGCGACTCATTCGATTTACAAGCGACTTAATCGATCTACATGCGACTCAATAGATCTACAACCCTAATCGATAGATAATCAACTCAGTCGATTTTAATTACATTTGGTTGATAGACAGTTAACCGTTGTTTACCATTTGTTAAATTTTCAAGATATTTGGTCGATCCTCCATACCATTCAGTCGAAAACATGCTACCCAATCTATAGATGTTTCATTGATCTGATTGACGTGCAATTCAGTCAAACGACGTATCAATTGATGTCATCTATATTTCATGGAGTCAAACAACAAGTCATTCAATCAATCAACATGCCATTTTGTCAATCAATAAGTCACTTAGTGGATAATATGTATTTAATCTGATTGATGTACAATTCAGTCAATTGGCTTTGTTCGACAAGCTCAGTCCGTCTATACATTACCAAGTCAGTGGACAAGATAATCAGTAAATCAACAAGCCATTCAGATGATGTGGAACCGACTTAATCGATCTATAAGCACCTCATTTAATCGATATACCATCTAGTCGATGGATAATTGATTTTAATTACATTTGATTGATCGAAAGTTATATACACGTTGCTTACCATTTAATAAATCTTTGAGACATCTAGTCGATTCTCCGTGCCATTCAGTCGATATATTGCTACTTAGTCAATTGACGTGCCATTCACCTGATTGACGTGCAATTCAGTCAAACGACGTACCAATTAATCTGTTAATTAGTTGAAACGTTATCCTGTCATCTATATTTTACCAAGTTAATCAACAAGTCATTCAGTCAATCAACATGCCATTTAGTCAATCAATAAGTCACTGAGCGGATAATATGTTATCAAATTGATTGATGTGCAATTCAACATACCAATTGATCTCTTAATCTGTTAAAACATTACCCTGTCATTTATATTTCATCGAATCAAATAACAAGCCATTCAACTGATCAACATGCTATTCAGTCGATCAATAAGTAACTCAGTCCATTATGTTATCAACCTGATTGATGTACAATGTACACACAGTCTATGTATTACAAATTCGGTGGAAGACATTCAGTCGACCAACAAGCCATTCAGATGATATATAAGCAATTCAATCGGTCTACAAGCAGCTCAGCTAATCGATATACCATCTAGTCGATAGATAACCTACTCAGTCGATTTAAATTATACTTGGTTGATCGACAATTACCCGTTGTTTATCATTAAATTAATTTTCAAGATATTTGGTCGATTTACCATGCCATTCAGTCGATAACATGCTACCCAATCATCTATAGATGTCTCATTGACATGTTTGATGTGCGATTCAGTCAAACGACATACCAATTTATCTCTTAATCAGTTGAAACTTTACTCTGTCATCTATATTCCATCAAGTCAAGCAACAAGTCATTTAATCGATCAATATGCTATTCAGTTGATCATTAAGTCACTCAGTCCATAATATGTTATCAACCTGATTGATGCATAATTCAATTAATTGGCCGGGCCCGTCCAAATTTTACACAGTCGGTCTATATATCACTAACTCGGTGAACAAGACATTCACTCGTTCAACAAGCAATTCAGATGATGCACAAGTGAACCAATTGATCGACAAGCAACACCATCTAGTCGATGGATAAATCAACTCGGTCGATTTTAATTACATTTGGTTGATCGACAGTTACCCGTTTTTCACCATTTAATAAATTTTCAATACATGTAGTCGATCCCCTATGCCATTCAAGTCGATAGCATGTTACCCAGTCCATAGACGTGTCATTCAAATCGCTTGAACAAACGTTACCCTGTCAGTCTATATTTTAATTTTATCAAGTCAATCAATGTGCCATTCAGTCAAACAGCATACCATTCAGTCACTTGGTTGATTGATGTGTAATTCAGTCAATTAGCTTTGTTCGTCCAAATTCCGCACAGTTTGTCTATATATTACCAAGTCGGTAGACAACCATTCAGTTGATCGACAAGCTATAAAGTCGATCAACGAGCCATTCAGTAGACTTGGTCAATCGATGTTTCATTAATTCGACAGAAAATTCACCCAACTGATTTTAATAATTTTCTATTATAAAATATTTGGTCGAAACGTCATGAAGTAGGTCCCTTCCTTATGCCAATCAATCGATAACTTACTACTCAATTTAATCTTTAGTCGACATTTAAAACGTTACCCTGTCAGTCTATATTTCGCCAAGTCGATCAACTAGTCATTCAGTCAATCAAAATGCCATTGTCTATGTACAAGTGACTTATTTAATTGATAAAATAACAGCTCTCGATTCAGATTTCATCCGGTTGTATACCATCTAATGCATCTTCAAGTTTAGTCGATAGCATGCTATCCAGTCTGTAGAGGTCTACTCAATTGACATGCCATTTAGTCAGTAGAAATCTCATTTTGTTGATCGATATGCTACGCTAAGTCATCAACAAACCATTCAGTCGATGCACCAGCCACTTAGTCAATATATACCATTCAGTCGGCAGAAAATTTATTCATTCGATTATAATCACATCAGGTTGATCTACTATCATTTAATAAATAATTAATTGGGTGCCCTTTAGTCGATATAAATTGCAGCTTGCAGCTAATCATTAATTACAAACGATCAAACGTCTGTTATTCAATCTTTACGTACACCAAGTAGGAGCTGGAAGCAGCAACCAATTTGGAGTATTTCTTCTTGAATTAGATTCAAATTAAATTTAAATTAAGTTCAACTTATTTCCGATTCTTTATCAAAGTGTAATTTTGAATCTAGAAGCCCGTTTAACCTTTGCGTTAACTTTAGCATGAAGGCGTAGCGTGGGCTTCTTATAAACCCTAATGTCACAGCAGGGCCAAGTTCACGCAAGTGGTTTGCCCCAATAGGACTCGTGGTCTGGACATGGGAGGACGTGACGTCGACAACCACGCGCTAAATTGAATTGTTACGTCATAAAACTGCGATTTTATGAGAGATATTACTTTATATTAAGTTTTCAAGCAAACATCTTTATAAAAATTTATTTTATTAGTGTGGGAGCTTATAGAAAGGACGGAATATTTGACGCCCTCTTTTCTAAAGCTCTGCTCTCACCTGCTGAATTTTTGTACAAAGCAAATTTGAAATTTGATTTACTTCGTCAAAATTCATACAAGCTCATTTATTCCTACTCGGAAACGTCCTCACACGCAATAAAAATCTAGATGTTGAGCTATACTTTTTTACCTTGAACTATAAAAATATTAGCTAAATACTTGGAAGTTGACGAATATCATCTCACCCCTAATTTTTCTTTTGATCAAATCCTCAATAATTTCAAATGAATCAAAAAATTATAATTGACTTTTAAACGGAGCTGTGTTGACATCAAATACTGGAGCTTGGATAAAATTTATTTACGACGTAAGCCAATAGAAATAATGTGTCATTCAAGATTGTGTTTTTTTATGGCATGTCTGTATTAGTTGAAAGTTAGTAAGTTGTGTTTGCAGACAGAGGGACAAAGAGATCTCGGCTTGAAAACTCCGAATCCAGAGTGCTTTGGAAGTGATCCTCAGCAGCGAATCGTGTGGTATCGATTTTACCCCCTGAGCAGCACACAAAGAGAGGGTTTCCCCCTCCCTTTCCGCGTATTCCGTAATAGTCAGAACCGGCTGCTTTAAATTTCAAAGAAACCATCAGTTATTCTTAATGGTTTCCTGAGAATTTCCACAATAAACCTGGAATCATTTTGTTAAGGGAGGGAATTAGTTGGAGCTCTAGGTGGGTATTATAAACCTTCAACTTCATAGTTTGATCAATGGGAGCAAATATATCACGTCAATCTTAAATAGCATTAAAAATTTGTAAAAAACCTAACCTGAACCTTAAATCCTGCTTTTTCATTATTTATAGAAGTACTATGATTTTTTGTCCCACTTTCGCGTAAAAATTTAAAATTACTAAAGTGGAAAAGTGTCTCGATTATTTTTACGAATCATCCATCTTTAAAATATTCATTACAAAAAAAAATATTCCACCCCTGACTATGCAGTGAACATATAACGTTCAACACGGCGTTCACTTAATCATCTTGAAAAACAACACACTGGTCCATAGATTCGTTCCCCTTCTTTCCCGCCTTTGCTGACAATAAGCCCCGTAATTATTTGACTATCTACTAATTGCCGAACTTTAATCATCAGATAAATGTAATGTTTTTATATAGAGAAAATAATGCGCAAAATTGTCCATTTTCTCTTGTCGATAAATTGAACTGTAATAAAGCTTTGTAAGGGCTTGTATGGGTAAAAATCGTTTCTCGAAATTGCCATTCATCACTTGATAGAATGTAAATAATCCCGGATTAATTACGTATTCCTATCAATCCAGATCCGATCAGATAGTCGCAAAAATTAATTCGTTCCGATTTGACTGTTCAATTTTTCAAATATCGAATTTTTCAGTTTTCAATTTAATAATCATTTACGTAGATACTATAGTAGTACTGGAGATTATGTACAAGAAATAACTAGCTTACTTATTAATTTCATGCATGATTTGCTGTTACTTATAATAATACTCATAGAGACTGTATTTGAATGATATGATCGATTTTGAATCGATGGATGATAATAATATCTATTATTTGTTCTAACTACCTATTTCTAATACCTGAAATATTGGTTATATTGTATTTAGATGTTTTAGAATCCCTGAAATTACAATAGAATCGATTTCAAATTGATGATCAATCTATCAATCTATGAACGACAAAGAGACATAAGCATTAACGAATAAATTTACAATTGATTGCTGACTTTGATTTACGAGCGAAATAAAAATTTAAAATACCCCAAAGACTGTGTATAAGTGAAGAGATCGATTTCGAATCGATAATTATTGGTGGACGATGAATAAACAATTAGTATTTATTGCTCATTTAAATTTTCTTGTCCCAAACAATGAAATTATTGATATATTCTACAAATATGTTCTAATAGCTCCAGAGACTAGATACAAATGGTATGATCGATTTGGAATCGATGTTAAATCGATAATCAGCCAGCAAACATCTAGGTTTGATAGTTAATTTTGATTTTCTTCTCTAAGTACATCAAATTATATGCTAGCAAAAACCTAAGACTATGTACAATTAGAATGATCGATTATTAATCGATGTCAAAACAATGAATCACCTGGAAACATCCGGGATAAGTTGCTTATTCCAATTTTTTTGTCCTAATGCATCAAATGTCAATTGTATTTCGTGGATATGCTGTGATCCCGCGCTATAGACTATTTAAAAATAGAATGATCGATTTGAAATCGACGTTAAATCGATTGTCGACTAAAATAAGCCAGTATTGGTTGCTCATCTTATATTTCCTGTTCTAATTTTTTACGGATATGCATCAGTAACTTCAAAGTCTATCAACAAATAATAGAATCGATCTTGAAACTATATTAAATTGAAGAATAACGAGTAAAATATTGGATTACTAATTTTAATTTTCCTTCTAACGTATGAAATGTTGAAAATATTTATTGAAGATGCTGAAACAACCTCAAAGTCTACATATAAGTGGAATACACGATTTGGAATCGATGTTAAATCAATCGACGATAAAAAACAGTACAAGATTAATAGCTTACTCATGACATGATAAAAATATTTCACGTAGATGCTGTAGAAACCCAATAAACTATGCATTAGTTATTGATCGATTTGGAATCGATGTTATATGGATAGATAAAAGGAAAAAATCTAGTATTGATTGCTTTTAATTTTCTTTTTCTAATGTATTAGTCACGCATGTTTTATATTTCACGGAGATGCTTTAGTAACCCTAAAGAATTAATTACAAATGATACGATTTCAAATCGATACTTAATCGATAGACGACGAAACATCATTTAGGATTTATAATTTTTTTTCCTAACACTTGAAGAAATAAACGTTTTCCAAGGAGATGATTTAGCAACCGAATTGACTATATATGAATGATATAATCGAGTGTGAATCAATTTTCAATCGATGATCGTCGAGTCAATGACTAGGATTGATTTTTTATTTCAATTATCTTGTCCTTACGCATGAATTGTGGATTATATTCCGCGGCAAGGCTGTAGCATTTGTAGAAAAAAAATATTAACGGAATTATCGATTTGGAATCGATGATCAACAAGCAAACATCTAGGATTGATTGTCCATTTTGATTTCCTTTTTTTAACACATTAAATGATATGCTATCAAAATCTCAAGATCACACTTGGAGTAATAAATATATCCCATGGAGTAACCCTAAGAAATGTCACGTTTTCAAATCGTTTCTTAATCGCTAGACGATGAAAAATCATCTGGAATTCATAGTTTGTCTTTCCTATCACTTGCAGTAATAAATGTATTCCACGGAAATGACTAAGCACTCGAATTGACTATATATAAATGATATAAGCAAGTATGAATCGTTTTTCGATCGATGGTCGACGTGTCAATAACTAGGATTGATTTCTTAATTCAATTATCTTGCCCTAACGCATGGATTGTTGAATATATTCTGCAGCAATGCTGTAGCATCTCGAAGAAAAAATTTCTAATGCGAGTGGAATTATCGATTTGAAATCGATATTGAATAAATAAATGCTTAGGATTGATTGTGAGATGATGAATTTAATTCACGATAATGCTAGAGTATTCCTGAAAATCGTGTGCAAGTGACATGATCGATTTTCAATCGATGTTGATTTAATGGACGACTAGGAAGCCTCTAAGATTGATTGTTTTCTATTTCTCTTCCACTTACCTATGAAATATCAAATGAATTTCATGGAGATGCAATAGTAAGCCCAAATAATCGATCAGGAATCGACGTCAAATTGCTGAAAGATAAAAAAATCGACAATATGCCGCTTATTCTTATTTTTCTGTCTTAATACATAAAATAATAGATGTATCTCACGGTGAAAATTGAGTTATCTTAAAAACAGTGTACAAGTGTCATAATCGATTTTCAATCGATTATAAATCGATGGATAACCATGAAAAATCTAGGATTGATTGTTTGTTTTATTCATCTTTTATTTATCCATGAGATATTGAATGAATTTCATGAAGATGCTATAGTAAGCTGGAATAATCGATGTGGAATCGATATTAAATCGCTGGACGATTAGAAAATCGATAGTAGGTCGCTTGTTCTAATTTTTAGGACTTTAGATATGAAATGTATGATTGTATTTCACGGTGAAACTGGAATAACCTTAAAACAGTGTGCAAGTGTCATAATCGATTTTCAATCGATTGTTAATTGATGGACAAATGAAGAATCTAGAATTCATTGTTAATTAAATCTTTCTGCCAACTCATGAAATATTGAAATTATTTTTCGAAGATACTGCAGTAACTACATTATAAATAAATGAAATAATCGATTTTGAATCGTTGTTGAATCGCAGGACATCAAAAAATTACTAGGATTAATTACTGATAACTCATGAAATGAACAAATGGAATAACCGATTCCGAATCGATGGACAGCAAAATACTATCACTTCTATAAATGGATGGAATAATCGATTCCGAATCGATTTTGAATCGATGGCCAACAATAAACAACCAATATTAATTGCTAATCTGATTTTTCACTTGTCTACTTATGAAGTATTAAGTGTGTTTAACGAATATCCTGCAGTAACTATTAAAAATAATGGAATAATCGATGCCGGATCGATATTGAATCGATCTACAGCAAGAAACTAGAATTAGTTGCTGAATTAATTTTTCTTCTGTTAACTCATGAATGATTGTATGTAATTTAGCGACGATTCTTCAAGTGGAATAATTTATTTTGAATCGATGTTAAATCGATGAATGACTAGATGGCTCCAGGACTAATGCATTATATGGAGATGCTGTATTAGCTTCAATGATTATGTTCAAATGTATAGATGAATTTTGAATCGATTTTGAAATAATGGACGGGATGTGAACATCTAGGATTGATGGCTTATTTTGATCGATTTTGAATCGATATTAAATTGACGGACGACTTGGAAAATTTGAATTGATTGCCAATTGAAATTTTTGTGAAATATTGAATGTATTCAACAAAGATGCTTTTGTATATGATCGATTTTAAATCGATTGGAGATTAGGAAAAACGAAATTTACTTGCTGAGAATTTTACATAAGAGTCCAATTTTAAACACATAAAGATATTTAGGAAGTGGGCGAGTGTTTTTCTCTCAAACTCATCTTCTACGCCTATTTATTACAGTAAACTTTCAATGATCGACGCAATAAAAAATGAATCTTGTGTCAACGAAATTTCCTGTTTTATTTCCGGTAACTTGATCAACCTCACATAGGTTTTTATTTGCTCGTAACTTTAACATAGGCCCAACACGATAATTCCATTGCACAGAAACACTCACATCCGCTGAAACTATATCAAAACGTCATTGTTGGATCGGGGGTGCTTGCCATACAAAGGTAAAGCTGCTGTTCTGTCGTCGAGTGACCAGGTGTCGTTTTGCCTATGCTCATTTGACTTGCATGGTGTCTGTTCTATGTTACCTGACAAAGGGAATGCACATTATTATCATCAGGTAGTCTCTATAGCTGCTTACGATGTGTGGTGATGTTAGTACACTGACCCAGATATAGGAACGGATTCTTTAAGTTTGAGAATTGAGATAGCGTCTGGTTTAAAATTTAAATTATTGAAATTAGATGCGCGTTTTAAATGAGAACTACTTGGAGGTGTATTGTAAATGAAATGGACTCCATATGGTACATTATCATAAATATTGACCGCCTCATTATCAAAAAACCGTCAACATTAGAATACAATGAACTCAGCAATCGAGTTACGTCAGTCACTTTTATCCAAACACTATTTTAATTTTTAACTATCAACTTACACAAGAAACATTTACCCAATTTTCCATCTCGATTTCTATTCTTTAAAAATCTTTTATCCTATATTTGTTTCATATGCCCGAACCACATTAATATGCCAACTTATATTGCATATGATTTCCGTGAATCTACAATAATACACTAATAAATAGTGCCAGAAAATCATGCTGATTGCTCCCCTTTAGCTACGCCCATGAAGTTCGATAAAGTACTTTGTCACTTGTTACGCCTGTTAAGCTTGAATTATTTGGAATTATGGCAAAAAAAAATTCTCAATGAATGTTATTATTTAATTTATATAGAAAATAGTTGAAAAATATTGAGTGTATTATCTAAATACACAAATATACTATTTTTGGTAAAATTTAACAATGCAAACCACTGAAACAAGATAAAATTCAGATAAAATAGACAATTGTTTATCATTCCATACAAAACTCATTTTACGAATATAAAATACTCGATTTACATATTCATAAACATTGATGTCAACCTTATTACTTTTGTCAAGTCCTTAATATATTTCCTGACAACAGAAAAGCTGTAGTCATAAATATAAAGAACTGAATTGCTCAAGAGACTTTAGTTACGTGAGTCTGGCGTTTCTTTGAATCTTCCAAAGTTTCAGCATCTAATTTTGAACAATAAAGCTATTCTCATCACCATTTTGTCCATCCAGAGAACCTAATTTCATTACAAACACATGAGTCTCAAAATCGTAATCAAGCAAAACAGCGCTGTATACTCCGTTCGTCAAAAGCGTGTCAATATTAATGGATACTTTTTTTGCAAATAATAATACGATAATCAAATAAATATTTCTAAAAATCTGTCAAATAAAGTGTGCTTTCGGCCCAGTCGATTACTATGAAAACAGTAGGTCATCATTCTCATGCTACAATATTCCTAAATATTGATTTCCAAGATTCTACGGCCAGCAATTCCGAATTTATGCGCAAAATGAGAAAAAAAAAACTACTGAAGTGCACTTCCGGTTCAGTCGATTGTTATGAGAATAGTGGGTAATCATTCAGATACCACACGGCCCTAATACACAAATTATTACAAAATGACAAGATAAGCAGTGTGAAGTAGATGTCTTTCGTCTCTAGGACCTAATAGAGGTTTCTTCCTCTAGCGTGCAGAAATCTCATTTTGTTACAGTAGTAGACTTTACTATAATCAGATTAAAGATAAAAATCTGGTGATTTATTGTTCTGCTATCGTTCAATGACATATTGATTAGTTTTCAGTATTTTTAAACGCACTAATTACTTATTAATCGCTATGTCGTTAAACGGGCACCAAAATATAATTAAATACTTGAATAAGTAAACAAAAACTTGTGAAAGATAAGCCCACTTACCTTTTATGGTCAACTTTTCACGTATTTTGTAAAAAAAAATTAAATTAACTTAAGACCAAATCACTATTAATTTACGTGGCTCTGATCAGAATTTCTTCGATTTTTTCAATCATGGCAATTATACCGACAAATTTTGCATAGTTACAGTTGATAATTATAGTAACAAATCGCTTGTTAACGGGAATTTACCTTTGTAAATTCACAAGACCATTTTATCGCGATAAATTGCCTTTGCCATGGAGAAACTATACACAGTTTTAATTTAAACAAACAATCAGTTTTCGAAAATATCAAAATTAAATCGTTTTGGCAATGCATTTTTCGCGGAAATTTGTAATAAAATTGAAAACAAGAAGTCTGAAAATACAAAAAAAAAATCAAAAGAGTTTATGGGAACAATTTAGTGCATTTTCAATAAAAAAGGTTAGTAGATGCAACCAAAATGATTCAATAGGTACATATAATAGCAATTTTATTCGAGAAATATTCTCCACAAATACCACTCACGATTTCATCATGAAATTTTCTTTCAAACATTGTTTACCTTCACTCAAAATCCTTCGAGTCATCTGGCAACATGAAATATCTCGAGCTACGATTTCGTGATTTAATCGTACAGATGATTCTCACGATGCTGCTAGGTAAACAGTGTTTGCAAGAAAAATTGTGACGTTCCCGCTTGGAACGTCAGAAATATGTAACATACTTTTGGGCCTGTCGCTAACTTTTACTCAATGCTCGGGCGCCATTTACTTAACGGAGCGACAGCCTGTTGTACGTGCCAAGATAGCTCTGTGGAGGTATGATGTCCAGGTTTCTGAAATCTTGCTGAAAAAGGAGAACGGGGTACACGCAACAAAAGAGTAACAGTTTTTACCAAAATAAAATATTTCTATTTAATATAGTTGAAAATAAACATCAAGATAATACAAAAATAACACCAATAATATTTTCTATTGTTAGACCATCTCAACAATGTCAAATAGTGTCAACAAAATCATTGTAACAATCAAGTGATTGATCGCTTGTCTAAATAATCGACTACTTGACTGAATCTACTAACTGATACTGACTGACTACTGACTGTACCGACTGATTCAGTTTACCGACTGATTACTGACTGTGCTGCCTGATTCAGTACACCGACTGACTGCTGACTGTACTGACTGATTCAGTATACCGACTGACTACTGACTGTACTGACTGACGGGGTATACTGACTGACGGAGTGTACTGACTGACTGAGTACACTAACTGACTGAGTATACTGACTGACTACTGACTGTACTGACTGATTCAGTATACCGACTGACTACTGACTGACGGGGTATACTGACTGACGGAGTGTACTGACTGACTGAGTACACTGACTGACTACTGACTGTACTGACTGACGGAGTATACTAACTGACTGAGTATACCAACTGACTGAGTATACTAACTGACTGAGTATACTGACTGACGGAGTATACTGACTGACGGAGTATACTGACTGACGGAGTATACTTACTGACGAAGTATACAGACTGACGGATACTTTTACGTACTTCACAACGCAGATCCACTGAAACAGAAGTGAAGGACGATGACTCGGAAGACGCGAGTCGGAACACTAGGATGTAGCTCGGAAGACGCGAGCTGGATAACAGGACGTTAACTCGGAAGACGCGAGTCGGAACTAGGGTGTAGCTCGGAAGACGCGAGCTGGATACTAGGACGGAGACTTGGAAGACGCAAGTCGGGCACTAGGTATCGGTTTGCTTACCCTTAGTCTGACGAACGCTACTGGCTGCTAACTCGGAGGCTGTCCACTAGCCTTGAGAGCTGGTGGACTGTAGGAAGACGCTACAGCCCAGCTCTGGGGAGCTCAACTGTAGGAAGGCGCTACAGTTCAACTGACTTCTCTTCGAAATCGGAGGCTTTATATACTGCCTATCCATTAAGTATTTAATTTTTCAGTCTCAACTTGCTGCATACCGATTTTGAATCAAAAATAAAAATATAAAAGTTTACTTGGTACGGTCTCGAACCCTGAACGCTGGCGCACCAAGCGAGCACGCTAACCGCTAGACCAACGTTACATGTACAGAAATTGTTGTAAATTACGGGGTGACTTAGCAACATCGTCACAAAATTTACTGATAAAATTACAGTCCCTTGTGATATTGAATACGATAAATCTCAAAATTTATTGGATGAGCACTTGGAACAATTTGTTTCTAAATTTTCCTGCAATTCTGTTTACAGAAGAACAGTAAAGTTTAAAGCTTGTCCGGCCATCTGGATAATCCAAACGAGAATAATTAAAGAACATTTGAAAATTCTCAAATAAGATAGTAAATATTATAGTGATTGTTATTGATAATTTGGTATTAAACTGTAAAAATATAATTTATGGAGCGATAATAAATTCAAAGAGAGGATTTGATTCACAGCTCAATTGCCTATTGTGGTTTCTTTCGTATTGTAATGTTTATTGCTTGGAAATTACTTATAATTAAAATAAAAGTCACTATTTAATAATTGAAAATGGAATAAAAGTTTTATTCTTCTGGATATCTCTAACAACACTATATTATTTATTTATCACTTAATATTAACTTAAACAAAGCTGCAGATATATATTTTTAACTATTATATACACTGATCACTTCACTGTTTGATATTCACTGTTCTAGATTCACCATTACACTATTCTTTCAAATCGTTTGCTTGCCTTTATATATAGAAATATCCATTTCTCGAATATTCTGCCACATTTCTGGAATATTGCTCAATGCTTCCATCGAGAGAGGTGATGTGATGCGGTGCGGCGCGATGCAAGAAGGACGAAAGGCTCCGCCCAGGCGCGGTCAAGTCCAAGCCTACTCCACTTTCATGAACCTCCACACTCTCGCACTTTACAGTATTTAGTACTGTACAATCAAGTTGTTTTGTTTTGTTAATCCTATCTCCTAGAGTGTAATTATGAGAAAAAATATTTTACAAGTTATAATTCCGTTTAATCTGAACTTTCGATGATCCGGACGAGATTCGGTCCCATTTAGACCGAATTAGTTGGACTCTACTGTAATTTCAAGAACCACCTCAGTTAGTCTTGAGTAATATAATAGATAAAAAACAATTTCTTGTATTGGCTCTGAATAGGATCAACAGATAAAAAAAAAATACTTTAGTTTGGATTAATCAGGATAACCATCAGATGAAAAAGTGATGACTTTTCATAAACTTACCCGGAGAAGAGCCTTAGCTGGTCCTGAACAGGGTGATCATATAAAAAACCAATAACTTTTTCAGGTTATCATGAGGACCTAAATTGGTCCTGAATAGAATGACCAAATTACCATCAAATAACTTGATCATGAGCTCATCCTGAGAAGAGCCTTATTTGTATCGGAGCATGAAGATCAAATGAAAATCAGATACATTTTTCATAAGCTTATCTTGAGAGGATTAGTCAGGATAACCATCAGATAAAAGGTTGATCATTCTAGCAAGAGTCTGAGTTGGTCTTGAACAGGATAATCGTATGAAAAAAAAACTTTTTCAGGTTATCCTGAGAACTTCAGTTAATTCTGAGCATGAAGACCAAATCAGTTTCAGATAACTTTTTTATAAGTATATCCTGAAGATGGCTTGTCCGAGTATTTCGAGTGGTATTTGGCGAATAACGCAAGTGATGCTGGCTTCCAATTCCTCAATCGTAACTCGTAACAGACTTATCCATGTATACTCTTTGAACTTTAAATAGTCTCAAAGAAAAAGTATGGAGATGAGAAATCACACGATCTAGGCGGCCAATCCACTGGTCCGAAGAGTGAAATTAATTGTTCATCGAATTTTTCTCACAATAAAGCCATGGTTTCACGGACTGTGTGGCAAGTAGCGCCGCGTTAGTACCAAATGTTCTCGAGATCACGGGCTTCAATTTCAGGAAGCAAATAGGCTACGTGCATGAAGTCTACTAGCGCCTCTAGCGGGCAATGAAGAACGATTGAACTCCATTTTATCATTGTTTCATACCTATAATTTTTTAAATGTACTAATATTATTTAATTCAGCTGTGTGCGTATAATATAACTAGCATAGCATAAAAGGTACGTTGAAATTATTTATTTTGAGTATTTTTTTCTTCAATTATAACGTACCTATTATAGAGAAAACGTCTTAATCCGTCCAAATTGACAGGATAACCTCAAATTATGAAGCCGTGATCTTGCAGATCAGGTTTGTATTTATCAAACACTGTATCCCTTTTACCGAGGAAGCATTGAAGAAAAGCGTGAAATTAGTTTTGCCATATTAAACATGTTGAAGAATATGTTGCTGACAATATTAACAACAAAATTATTGCGAAGTGCATCTGACAAACTTCTATCACTGAAACATCTTACAAATTAGAGATAGAAGTAAATTCATGAATCCCAAATCGATGATGAATATTTCTAATTTCACAATTGAATTACAAACATCTTTGTTATATAGATTAATAATGAAAAACAGACAATATTCTATTTACCGCTTTGATTCACTTCACTCGTTTTTTTTATGTTATAACTGGGTACATGAAATCTGTGAAACTATATTTCACTTGAATCATCCTTAACACAACAGCCTGGAACAGAACAAACGTTTTTCCATGTTTTATATGCAATTATTTTCACTTTTAAACTACAATGCTCAATGACAGCTCATTGACGTATTCTGAGAAATGGAGTTCAATGGTTACAATGGTGCTCACCATGAGCGCTGGCATCGATATTTATTCAAACTCCGCCCCCTTGCACATAGCCTATAGTCCATTATCATGGCGCGATACGGGCTTCATCGACAGTTATGTTCAATAGCCGACTATTCTGAGCTACCGCCGCTATATTTTGTTCACCACGTGCTGGATGCTGGATGTGGTATATTGGGTCGCGTATTATCTAATAATGAAAATTGGGCTTCAGAATTTTCGATGGTATAGCAAATTGGGCGTTCGGTAGGCCGAGTATGTAGACCATAAGTAGCTCTAAGTACACGAGACACATTTTTTGTAGAACACCGATATTCGTAATACAGCTGAATGATTTGTAGGGATTGTGCCAGGCTAAGTCTTTCCACGATGGAATATCAAACAATACTGAACAAAAATACAATGACAAGTTGTCACGATTCATGCGTTATCGGCTGAAAAATCCATTAAGAAAAAAGTACCTCTAAATTAATCACCTATTATAAGGAGAGCCTTATTCCAATTAGATAAGGTCCTAATGGTACTTTGAGCGAATCAGAAATACATTCAATCATAGTATTAGGAGCAATTTTATTGGGTGTACGAGTAATTCGTTGTAAATAAAAATAGGTCTGACCTATAGACCGGATGCTCGTGACATAGAAGGGATAACAATTTTTTTTCATAGGGAAGATACCTACAGCTGTAAGCTTAAGATATTTGCATTTAAAAATCTCCGTTAGGTTAGCTTTCAGTCGATTTTGCAAAAATGCCTTACGTTCGAAAAAATGGCAGACTGTAAAAAGTTAATTAAAGGAGAAATATAAGCAATTACAACTGTAAGTATCTACTTTATAACTGTCCACAGGGAGGAGTTCTTTCTCTACTCCTGTAGTGCCTAGTGGTGGACGAACTCCTACAAGGACTGAACGAGGCAGGTTACACAACCATCAGCTTCGCGTAACTATACTAGTAACAGGGAAATTTCGGGAAACCGTATCCGAAATGATGCAGGGAGCCTTAAATTTTGTTGAAAAATGGTGTGACAAGGAGGAATTGTCAGTTAATCCTACAAAGACCACAGTCATACCATTCACAAGAAAACGGAATCTAACCGGACTAAAACAGTTATATCTGTACAACAAAGAAATCCCATTGGGAGAAGAAGTCAAATATCTAGGAGTAACCCTGGATAAAAGGCTAACATTCAAACCACACGTGGAGAAAGTAGCAAATAAAGCCATAAGAGCCTTATGGGCCTGCAGGCGAATGTTTGGAAAAAACTGGGGTCTATCAACAGCAATGACCCACTGGATGGTTAAACCAGTTATAGAATACGCCAGCATTGCCTGGTGGCAAAGAACATTGACGAAACACTGTCAGAATACACTAAGCAGGGTCCAAAGACTGGCCTGCCTAGGAACTACGGGAGCTATGTCAACAACACCAACGGCGGCGATGGAAACCCTGTTAAGTCTATCTCCATTACACTTAGCTGTAAAAGCGAGAGCACTTGGCAGCGCATATAGAACAAAAGTTCACTCAAAGGAAGAAAAATGCAGGGAAGGACACTCCAAAATTTTTGCGGAGATGGACAAGCATTCCATTCTACAGATGGTGCCAGATCGAATTAATATTAAGCATACCATTATCAAAACCTACAGGATAGAAATTCCTACAAGGGATGATTGGGAGCAAAAAAACAAACCGGTAGACAAAAATAACATCGTCATCTACACAGACGGCTCTAAGACAATCAATGGAACCGGAGCAGGAATACATGGAGCAAAAGGACTGAGACACAACCAGTCGGTTGGACTCGGAACAAATGCGACAGTATTTCAAGCCGAACTGTACGCGATCGAGAACAGTGTACAGCTACTGCTGGAGAGGAACTATAACAATAGGAGAATCTCCATAGTTACAGATAGCCAAGCCGTTTTAAAAGCATTAGAGGCTTCTGAAATAAGATCTGGACTTGTCCTAGATTGTATTCATAGACTCAATACTCTTGGAGCGAGGAATAAAGTGAAGTTAATATGGGTACCAGGGCATTCAGAGATTGAAGGAAACCAGGTAGCCGACCGCCTAGCCAAGGACAGGACAAATCTGCCCTTCATCGGGCCAGAACCTGCTTGCGGAGTTTCTACGGAAAGAGTCAAACAGGAAATGAAAACGATGCTCCAGCAATGGCATAAAATCCACTGGATACAATCACCAGGGCAGAGACAAGCAAGGCTCTTCCTGGATGAACCATCCAAGAAAAGGACAGACAGTCTACTCACCATGAGTAGGAATAATGTCAGGCAAATAACAGGACTAACGGGACACTGTGCAATGAATAAATGCCTACATACTTTGGGATTGAAACAAGAACCAATATGCAGAGGTTGTGGAGAAGAGGAGGAAACTCCTGAACACGTAATATGTCACTGCGAGGCGTTCATTACCAGCAGACATAGTCTTCTAGGAGCGGAAAAACTGCCCTCGAAGAACTTAGAAGAGTTAAATCTGAAGAAAATCCTGGACTTCGTTAGACAGACGGGACTCCTATCGGAGGAGTAAAACACAGAGGGTACAATAGGCCAAAAGGCCGCAGTACAGGGAACTATGATAGGACACCACCTCATGTCAATAATAATACTTTATAAATGGCAGCCTGTAAAAAATTTCTCTCTTTTCTCTGCTACAAACACTTGGTCTAAGTGATCGTTCTTTCAATATCTGAGAATCCAATCATTCACGCTCTGCTACTGCATGAGTTGCTCCGTTATCCTTTTCGTTCTTTTTTAAATAACAGCAATGTTTTTCCGGTAACAGCCGTAAAAAAAACCTCTCTGCACTTTTTTGGTGCTGAGCAGAATTTGTTCCTTCTAACTTTGCTTAAAATTCAGTTTTTATGGTTTTGATCATCAATAATTTGTTGCTGTTTATTCGGGCACACTCCAACTCGGCACATTTAATTTTTCAATGGGACATCATCAAGGGTTGGTGGTAATCCTTCTTATGACCAACTCGGTTCATCTTAAAAAAGCCCACCAATATTGTCAGCTAACACCTAAGAAAAAATAAATTGAAATGTTTTGTTTAGTAGCTATCTATTGTCAATCTGTTAGATTGTTCAATCAACAATATCAAAGATGTTAATTCGCTAGATAACTAGCCAACATGGTAAAACACTATACTGATCGTAGAGCAACATAAATTCAGTAAATTAAATTGACTATTCCATTCGTAGTATTTATAACAAGGTTAACAATGCTAAATCGCCACAGAAACGGAGCATATCAGTGGGTATTTGGACGTATAGAAATACCATCGGGTATTACACAAGTGGTCAGAGTGGGTATTTTACTCAAAGATGTGGATACCTCCAATTTGTGCTTTATTCATATTTAATGGAATATTTTTCTGAATACCTTCATTAATTTTATCTTCTGATCTATCACCAAACCTTTCTGAACTAGATTCCATATCAAGACGCAGTATATTTCTCTATTATTCGTCAAAGAAAATGCAAGAAATTCCAATTTTACAGTTTGACAGAAGTTTGTTTACTCGTTCCTATGAATATTACGTGAGTTGTTAATAGATTCATAGAAAACTAATAGTCCTCCATATACCATTTGTAGTTAAAGTATTATAGACTATTTTTGTGGTGCAATCACTCATGTTTATTGTGCTTGTGAATACCACTCGTGCTGCACACTCGTGGTATTCAAACGCAAGCACAATAAACATTCGTGATAGCACCACAAAAATAATCGATAATACTTTAACTACTTATGGTATAATAAATGAAAATTTTATCTGCTGAAGTGAAGTGACGGTGAGTTGATCGAAAGTGCAAATCATTTTTACATACCATGGGCAAGTCCAGTTTCTGCACGACAACTGTGGGTAAAGAGTACGATGAGATGTCAATCGAATAGATGGAATTTCGACATGTGGCACCTCGAAAAGATGGATTATTAACTAAAAGGTCTGCGACGCAGAGCCTATTGGAATCTAGACGACGAGATTGTCGTCTCATTCTCTCATTTTGTTCCATATTCATTGGTCCTATTTATCCAGTAATTCTCGTATTCCTGTGGAGCTTTCATCCATGATTTTTTTCTTAGAGCCAGGTTGCTTAAATTTAAATTACCTGTTGAATTACAAAAGAAGATGATTTCTTCTGGACATTTTGACATATATTTACGTTCATCTTGGATTTGGCCATTTTCTTGTTCTATGATCCTTCAACTTCAAAGTGTTGGAGTCCCTAGTTACCTAAGGTATCAATTCCATCGGCGCGCACACTTTGACCATGTGACGGCGGTGATTGTGGTAAACCGTGGTCCGCCCCTAGGCATTACGTAGTTATCTGGGAGCTACATTAATCCAACATCCGGAGGGGAGCCATTTTTATATCTGATCTAGTTTAATTAAACTAAATCTGAGGCAGCCCATACTTTATTGGTTTTTCTACTTCCAACAGCTTTTGTGTTTGATTTACCTTTCCTATAATCAGCAAGTTTTCAAACAAAATATTATTTGTAGATAATACCTCTAAAAAAAAATATTTACTTCAAGATAAGTATTTGGAAATAAATTAGAAAAACAGCCCATTTTATCAGCAAATGAGTTTATTAAACTGAGTCGGGATTTAAGCACATATGTGCATTCATATGAAGAGCGACAGTATATCTTAAAGTATGTTATAGTAACAGCAACAAAACTTCACAGTATGGACAAAGTGTGTACATTCATTCATCACTTAAAAGTTCATTTTTATCATAGAAATTTTCACTCATTGTCAATGGTCGTGCCTACTCTTGTATCTTATTTATAATTGTGATTTTATTATTTTCATTACATTAGATAGTTTGCTCTGACCTTGAATCAACCATTACAAAATATATAGTGTATAAAAAGCTATGGATTACAAGTTTATCTATTGCTAAACACATTCAAAATCAGTTGAGATATGAAGTTTAAGTGTTACAAAAAAAATTCACTTCTACAATTTTCCACAATTTACGATTCCCGTATTCTCAAAAGAAATGTAGAAATTAAAAATTAAATTACTTTTTACACAATGAATAGTGAGAAAATGAAGCTTGTATTGTGAAAGGAATAAATTTTATTTCAACACTCAATCATGATATGATACCTACATTATTGATATAATAAAAATAAATGATTTGTCATTCATATTCTACATTTGTTCAGTATTATCTATTAAAATATTTTTCTCCAACACTGTTTCGGAATTTGCATATTCCATAACCAGAAATTATGTTGGAATCAATGACATTCCACAAAATCGTTTAGAATGATTCCGTATGCCGTTTAGAATAATTTCAACGAATCAGAAGCTATTAGTTTGGTTACTACCATGGTTACATCCTAAAAATTCAAGTATTCATATCTGGTTTTACTTTTGAAATTTAATAATTTTCAGAGTTTTCTCTGAAATATTGGTGGGTTTCCAAAACCTTGTTAGAAAAAGTATAGTCTACAACATGTTTGGAATGACGTATTCCACACTCGGCGAGGATTACAAACTTTTCGCTCGTTCAGAATATAGGCCATTCCAATACTTATTGTAGAATATACTATTCGACAACTTGATACTGACACAATAAGATGAACATAGTAAAAGCACTTGTTGGTAACAAAATGAATCAGGTTTACACAGCACGAGGGAACATAAATGCAAAGGAAAAACGACTGATTCCAAATGCGAGATATTGGTGCCATGTAATTCTGAGTTGAAAAATTGTCACCATTATCCGAAACAATTGTAAAAAAACGAACGGTTACCGAATAATTTGATATAGGAAGAGAATAGCAAAAAATTTGCTTGAATGTTGCATTCTGCAAATCATTAAATATTAAAAAAAAGGCTTTCACAGCAGGAGTCAATAATATTAACAGAAGAAACTTGGCTGATGGGTCTTCGTTGATAGGATCTTGAAGCAGAAGCAGACGTGAGCCAATCAGGAGCAAGCAGATCTTACAGCTCCGCCCCTTCTAGTATAAATACCAGTGCACAGCCAAGGCTATCTCAGTTCTTAGTTGTTACTGAGACTTGTAGGTATACTGTTCGACTACACAACAACTGAAAATGTCGACTGCAGAAGTTCTCTTTCAAGATCCTATCGACCACGGCCCATTAGTCCTGATTCCTCTATTAATACATGTCTTGAAATTTGAATAAAATGTTACGTGCCAGTACTTGAAACTCAATTAGCTTCGGATCGCACAAGAATTTGTTAAGAAGACAAAGGGAAAATTGGTTGAAACTAGTCAGGCAAACCACAAAAATTCATAAGTGTGTTAATAATTGCAATGGTGGGCGATGATGGCGATGGTTCGTGTTGGTGGTTGTGTAGTATTGCTTCTCTCACATCATTTTATTAATGTTTACGTTGACGCATGTATTATTAAATTTGTATGTATAATATGTATATAATCATATTTGCATGGTTTTTCATTTATGTATAATTAGTACATCGGACCGAAAAAGCGGCCCCAGTCCTGATTTTTAGTTTAAAAAGCGTATTCAGATACAACCGCTTTTAATATTGCTTTCAATAGAAAAGTTGAATTTGAGATTTTGTTTTTATAATCACAAGTTTATAAAATCACCTTTTTGCAAGTTGGTTTTAATATTATCAAAAATACTCTAAGTTTAAAATAAAAACTAAAATTAATAGCAATACTTTTTAGCTACAATTTATTATACAGAGTTCAGCAACTGATATGAGAGATTTTCATGGAAAACGAAATGCAAAAAGCTTGCAGTAAACACCCAATCTTGGAAGCGCCATAAATGGAACCACTAATAAGTTACATCAATATGGTTAGTAAAATAACTGCCATCTCGGCAGTAAGCTTCTGAGATAGTAGCAGTATTCTAAAAGTGATTCTATCTCCAGTCATTGACTTAATAATCTTCAATCAACACAAACAAATCCTTTTTACAATTTTAGCAAAGCGCTAAGACCGTAAAAGTGAACTGTGGACGTAAAGCCACTTTCAAAATACTGCTACTAGCTCAGAAGCATACTGCCAAGGTCCAATATTTTTTAGAGCTTACTCTTTAGAATCGATTTTTATATATAAGTAGGACGGGGAGCAAAATCAAGTGTCAACAAAAAGTTGAATCGTCATGTTAATAAAATAAGTGAAATTGCTGTTTCTTTAGAATCTCAAAACTCCGACATTGTTCGATCAATTGATTTTAAACTTTTTATAAAAGCTGTTGGCACTTTCGAAAAAGTTTCTAGTATCGTACCATCAATTATATATTAAGTATTTGCGCATCGTTCATCCGATTGAGTTGAAATCTTTTATACTTATTGTTGGCACTTGCATGAAGGTTTTATGACGTAGTATCATTGTTGTGCACCAAGTGGCGCACGAGCCGTATTTATATGTTCGAGCATTGTTCATCTAGTTGAAATGAAACTTTCTATAGTTGTCGTTGGCACTTTCATAAAGGTTTGTAACGTAGCAGCAACGACGTACAGTCAGTGATGCACAGGTCGTATTTGTTCGTACGCGCTTCGTCCATCCGATTAAGTTAAAATTTTCTATCGTTGTTGTTGGTACTGGTATAAAAGTTTTTGATATAATACGATCAACGTGCATTGAGTGACCGTATTTGTTCATTCGAGCACCGTTCATCCGATTGAATTAAAATTTGATGTACGATAGGTGGCATGCGAATCCTATCAAATAATTTTTGAAGTTTACTGCTTAAAAATCGATTTTCACATATATCTCGCCACACGAAAATTAGATAGGGGGCAAAATCAAGTGTTCGCAAAATGTGAAGTCGTTATGTAGCCGTCCACGCAAAAAATTCGTGCTTCTCATACTGAACGCGTGTATTGAGTATACGTATACAAACAAACGTTAATTTGTGGAAGTATGAAAGAAATCTATTCAACGATGCGCGAAAGAACAATTCAATCATAGAAAACGATTCCTGAATAGAAGAAATTTAGAACTAAGAAAAATACTAATTGAAAACAAATGGAAATTAACCTAAAAATATCTAAAAATAATGTTGAAATATGTGCAATTCCAACATATTGTTTAAAATAATGCCGTATATAATTTTCAATGAATCATTATTTGTTTGGATACTATAGTTACATCTAAACAAATCAAGTATTCCTTTCTAGCTTTAACGTTCGCATTTCGAAATTTTTAAAGTACATTCCTCCTGAATTCTTGGTAAGTTAACAAAATCTTGTCAAACTTTTCGCTCGTTTGGAATAAGTGCCATTCCAATACTTGTTATAGAATATACTATTATCAAATAAATGCGAATAAGGATATATGCATGCTGCCAGTATTATAAGAGATGCATTAATTTTCTTCCTGTGCCTATTGTATGTGTTCCTAGACAATCGTTTTTAAGGAGTAAACTCCAGTTGTACAATTTTTTATTAAAAAATCAAGGTTTTTATATTACAAGGGGTGGTTAGCTATCCTAGCTCAGGAAGTAATATTTGAGAAAGGAATATAAGAAAGAGCCATTTATTCATTTTTGATGACAAAATAAAAAATGAGAGATGGTTGAAAAAAAATTGTTTTATCTAGCTTCACTACGTTTATCTGTTACTATCTTTGTTACAAATTTTACGACAGTTTTCTCAACTACTTCTGCTAAACCGATTCTTATGAAACTTTGTATCGAGTTCCTGCGGCTCTCGCTCTTGAGCAAGAGCACGGCGCGTGAGAGTGAAATGTAGAGTTCTATGAGAGCGAGAGCCTTTACTGCGCGAGCGAAAGCCGGCAGAGCTCTTTCATCTCGCTCTTTAGTTTCTTGCTCCGCAGCGTGAAGATCAGATAGATTTTGAAACCGAAATAGTGATAAATGCAGCGTAGAATCGATCCGCCCTTTGGGACAAAAGTATAGACTCGTACAAGGACCGCAATGATGTAGCTAAAAGTTCGAGGGAAATTCTGAAATGATGACGTATTTATCGTCGAAGACGGCGTTAATGGTGAAGAAAATAAATGGCCACAACACGTGTATGATCCATCGCGATTTTCACATATTTAGCGTCTGACGCGAAAGGCTCTCCATGTGAAAGAGTGGGAGGTAGGAGTGAAAAAAGCTCTTGCGAGCGAGCGAGAGCCATGGACTCTTCGTGTGAAAGAGGCCTTACGAGTTTGAGCTCATTTGGTTGATTTTGACGAGTGCCCCATAAAATACACTTGGTGGCGAGGATCTGATGAAATCAATGGCGGACAGTAGAGCTCTTCAAACTTCAACAGTTACTAGGGCTTGTGCCATATAGAAATGGGACTGCACGAAGGACGTATTTCTTATTTGAAGGGCCAACAACAGACAATGCGCTCACTGAAGTTTATCTCAGTGGCATTGAAGAATATATTATTAGATACGGATATACAATTATTCGATTGTCATTTTATCATCCTAAATTAAATTCAATAGAAAAAATGTGGGCTTTCGTAAAAAATTGGATTGCTCGCAAAAATATAAAATTTAAGCTTGAAGAAGTAAAGAAACTAGCAGAAGGAAACTTTGCAGAGAATTGCGGGGAAACTGTAACGTCAGTTTTTGAAAAAGGAAACAAATTTAAAATGAATGTTATAATGCAAAACTTTTTATGGTCATGCATGTCGATCGGATTCAGAAAAACAATTAATGGCCCATTAAATCGGCCCGATGATATTGACAGTGAAAATGATGATTTTGGAGTATCTTATTAAATTAAATCATAGTGAGCGACATAATACCTCGTGAAGATAAATGGAAAAGCGCTTTTCAAGAATCTGTTCCACCAAAAAATAGTGATACGTAGTAGATGCGCTCAGAGTGTAGGTGCTATTAACATGGCACGAGCTCTAGTAACTCTTTCAAGAGAGGCTATGTATTGAGGAGTTTGTGAGAAATTGACAGATAAAAAAGCGCGCAACAAAGATGCAATGAGAGAGTTAGGAAGGGTAATGATGAAACTAGAAAATAATTGGAGTACAAACCTGGATCTTCTTGAGTTTCTGACGACTGGTAAGAAATCGTGCAATACTAATAGTGCTGTCTTCTCGAGAGAGACTTTTATCAGCCTATAATAAAAACCTGTGTAACGACTGTATAATTGAATAAGAACGACTTGTCAAGAAAAATGTGTTTCAGTTCTTATTTTAGTCTGTTAAAAGTTCCACATTATTACTTACTCTGCTGACGTAGCAACACAAAGTGCCCCTTGGCACTGGATGCGAAAAGACAGCACTGCTAGTATTGCACGATTTTTTACCAGATGTCAGAATCTCAAGAAGATTCAGGTTTGTGTCCTCATTATTTCCCAGTTTTTGGTACAATTGATGATTTAAAAAAGAAACTGTTTAACTTGAAAGTTTCTTTGGAATTTTGAATATTAAGTTATTCTAATCCCATTTGGTGGGATATCAATTGAAAGGAGGGCGTTCATGTTGTGTTGTTTGAGGAACGTACCCCCGTAATTGGAGATTAATCTCACAAGCTTCTCGTATTTCGTTTTCCAATATTCTTTTTATCATAAAATGTGTCGTTTCATATGTTGAACCAAACTCATTTTTAAAATAAAATATTTGAAAATATTCATTTTCTCAAGTTATAATATTAGTCTTTAAAGGTGCATTTATTCTATAAATCTCATTTTCCGTAACAATTTTTAGAATTTTCTAACCATAACGAGGTATAATAATTAAAAATTTTCAAACTAATCCTTTCTTTTGTAGTGATAATTATTTAGGATGTAGTTTGAAAATATCATTCGTCAACAATGGCCAATAGGACCTATAACATTAAGAAATTAACAAAAAATTTGAATTTCTCAAGTGTGGTCGTTAAATTAGATGAAGCTGTAAGACATAAAAACAATTAGCTATTTATACAAAAATTCTACGAAATATTATTATCTATATTCCAATCAATTGATGTATGTGAATTGTGCTACACCGGAGGCGACATCTGCTTCAATTTCAACATGAGTGGAGTGTAGATATCAAAAGAAAAATATAGGAAAAACCTTTGTTATTTTAGAGGTTTTAATTTTTCTATATCTTATTATTTAAATATGTAAGATATGTTTATTTTAGTTTGATTCAGGCTTTCAAGTTTTATTATTTTGTACTGATTCATACTTAGAATTAGTATTTCAGTAAATTCGATTGTACTTGCATAAATAACCAATTGTCTGTACGTACTTTTATCACCTTTCTCTATTAGAATCTATGCATTCAAAATCGAAATGATAATGCTTTGGAACATAGGGTGTTGTCTGGCTCCGAATGACGATTGGTCAGATACATGCGCTAGCCACACAAACGAACGCTTCGCTGTCAAATGATTGTGAATATCAGCGTTAATTATTCACCCGCCGGTAAAGTGGTCGTTTTCGTGGAAATTAGACCTTCTAATATTTTTTTCAACACCCTGTACATAATATGTTGTGATTATTCCGCGTCTAAATCTCAAATCAACTTTTATTGGTCCTCATTTCGCCTTAGTTTAGCATCTGTCGTTCACTACGTCATAAAACGCACATTTTCAGCACTGAGCACAAAAGTCACCGATCCTGCAAGCGCTAAAGGAAGTCCTTTGGTGGACGTCGGGCGGGCGCCGTCCCGGACGGAGTATGCGCCGTGGAGGAGGAGGCAGAAGGTGTAGCGGTGACGTCATGATCGCCAAGGCCACCGGCTACACCATCGGGAGATGTAGCGGGCGAGGATCCTTGTCCAGGCGGTGAAGGAGCAGTACCCTTACCCCGGGATTTACTGCGCCTTTTTTTCAGCACTGCTAAATCGGACGCCGCGGTTGCAGCCGATTGCTGCGGGGATAATGCACTACTGCTGGACACCCGGGTGACCAGCTCGGAAAGGAGGTCTTCGATGCGACCCATTCGTTGGTTCAGTCGTTGAATCTCTAATTTTACATCCACCTACAAGAAAACCTCCTTTTATGATACATTCTTTCAATTCTATCATTATTTACCTTAAAGTCCATAAGATTCGTCATGATTTCCTTGTACTCCGGTGGTGCTGGCGGCTCCGAGTAAAGCGCAATGGCTGCCGGATCCCGCAATCCACAATCGTAACTTTCCATCTTTCTAAGGGACATGGAACGCGAAGAATGATGATGATGATGCGCAGAACTTGCAGGTAGAATTTCTTCCGACGCTGCTGTTTCAGCTGTTTCTTCTATCGTGTCCTGTCTCGTGATTCCGGGACTCGACGACATTTTCTGCAGTTTAGGGAACACTTTGTTTCCACTTCCACCTCCCGAACTACCGCCGCTGGTCCCTGACGTTGTACCGCCAGTTGAACTTCCGCTCGATGATGAGCCCGGTCTTCAAAAAGAATAAGCATAAACCTCACAAATCATTCTCTGTTTTTTTGTAGATATTCACAAATGATGGCTTCTAAGACACTCATTTTGAAATGTATTAAAAACAATTATACAAAATCAGTTCTTTCCATTTTACTGCTGGACATAGGCCCTCCCTAAGAATTATGTGCAAGGATCAAAATTTATAAGCCCTATTTTTCCAGGATCGATTATTTTAGCCTGGCCCATCTAAGTCAGTTATCAATGAAAGGATTTCTTATAAAATTTCTTTTGATACTGTTCAAAACAGATAGTATTACTTCTGCTGATGTATGTTTGACATATAACAATATATAAAAGCTTTGTCAAATATCAAACCGCAATTGGATAGAAGATAAATGCTGCTTTCTCACAATACTTGAGTTAGTGGAATGCGAAGAAAGTAACGTCAAAAATGGTCGTCTGTATGGTAGCTTTACCGAAACGCCGCACTTTTTCAATCCTGATTGAGCCACAATTACACAAGATGCAGAGATGGACAGTATATTGTTTTGTAGCTTAAAGATCACGCCATCAATCGATACAACACTTACATATAACATTTGACATACAACAATATTTTTCATGAAATTTGGTTGTCCTCATTATTAAAAAACTATAGAAGTTACATCAAAAACTGTACCACTATTGGAAAGAAGATAAATGTCGCTTTTTTACAATATATAAATCGTCTGCATCATTTGAATGACAGGCAAAGAAATAGTCGGAGAGCTGGCGACGGTTTTTCTGATGTATCTACGTAAGGCAAAATAATATCAAATGTAACTGCAAAATTGTTTCCTATTTGAGAATCTGTTAGTCTGGCAGCATCTGTCGCTTGCGTTTCAGGTATAAGGTAGAAATTACATGGATAAAAATTCAAGTTTTTGAAGTAATGATGTAAGACTTTTTTTAAACTTTATATTATAGGATAATAATTGAGAATCTATAAAATAGCATTCCCTGCTTGATTATTTGTTGTTAACATGTTGCCAGACTCATTTGTATTTTAAAAAAAGTTTGTTTTTCAATGTATCTACGTAAGGTCTGGCATATTCTTTCTTATATGAAAGATGATACTTTAAGATCTAATTACGAAATGCCAGACCACAATTTCGTTGTGAACACCTCTAAAAAAATATTTAAAGAATAATTATCAGAAGAAACTTTCCAAGCTACTGCGTTTTCAATTGCGAAATAAGAACGTGAGGCGCATGTGAGACTGATTTTGAACTCTATATTATTGGATTATTATTAAGAATCTATAGAATAACATTTCCTGCCTTGATTATTTGCTGTTAACATGTCGCCAGACTCATTTATATTTGAAAAAAAAAAGATTTGATCCGTGTATCTACGTGAAGTTTATTTATTTATATGACGGATGATACAAATAGGTCTAATTATAAAATACCAGATAGCAAAATTTTGCTGTGAACATTCCGAAAAAAATATTCAAAATCAACTATTTTTGTAACAAGTATAATATAAGTTATTCTTATCGAAAATTACATTTATCAGTCATAAAAGGCTGGTTTATGATGGATTTAATTCACAAATTATATATATAGTCACCAATTCTATTGTGATCGGATTATTAATACAGGTTACAGTGCAAATATTTCTCTCCCAGACTCTCATAATGACAAAATCGCTCACAGTTACTCTTACTGAATGAATCCTTTGCCGCTAGCTCACGCACTTTATATACTCTACTCCAACAATAGGCCAACATTCAAATGTTTGACAATGGAACAACAATGAGCTAGCATTCAAATATCTGACAGCCGACTAGCCAGCAACAATGTCTGACAATAGGCTCGTCTGGGTGTTTTTCAATTCTGACATAATGTTATTCAGAATCGAGAAATTTGAGTTTTCTGATTCTTATTTACCCCAAAAAATGTTTGATAGAGCCGAGAATAATTTATAAAGTCCTGATAACATCACAGTCTTTAGATCGTAAGAATATTGTTAGACGTACGAGTACGCCAAGATAAAATGTAAACGTATGTCGAGTAATTCACAGTGGCGCTACCCCACTGGACATTCCAACTAATCACTAGCAGAAAATGTTCGGTCTACCGTACAACTCTGTGGTACAACTGAACAACTGACAGTGACTATTACGTCATGGATGGCGCTTGTTCAAATGAACATCTTCATTTCAATATTTTGAATTGAATACTGAGCAAAACATGATAATTTTAATATTTATATCAACAATTAATAGCAAATTTTTATGTGCAATATGTGATTTTCAAGAGTTTCCAAATCGAACGAGCCCATTTGATCCCATGTTATACCATAGTGTACATGAAAAAGCTGAAATCTGTCGTTGTTTCTGATTACCGGATGATTAAAAGACTAGGGGCCAGTTTTACCAAGATCAGTTAATTTTATCCAGAGGTTGTTTTATACGAAAACTATTGTTGATACAATTGTAACAATAGTTATTAGCTCAAAATGACCTCTAGATAAACTTAACTGACTTTAGTAAAATCGAGCCTAGAAATTTCAAATGTAGCCTGGAAATGGATGACAATATATTATTAGCTTTTTTCTTTTTCTGTCTGTTTGTATGAAATCTTGTAATCAGAATTACAGCCACTTCTCAGCTAATAAGAGCAATCAAACTTTAACAGTAGCTCAGTTCCCGATGACCATACGATATTCAATCGTTTGAAGCACGCTGTATGTCCTGTGAATATGAAAACAGCAGGCAAGTATACTTAGTGACGTAAAGCGGACAGATTGTAAGCTTTTGCTGACGGTGGAATCGAGGACTTAAGATACTGTTTGTGCTCTTTTTACCTATCCCTAATAGCAAAACTGATGCATCAAGTAACAAAGATTACATTTTATGATTTTTTTAAGCAAATGAAGACTGAAATGTGGGAAAAATCATTATTGAAAATAACTTCTTGAATCACTACTAGCCTAGAGCTGGAAGCGTGGAGAGAATCATCATATCGCATCGAATCAAATACGCCTCACGTTCTTAGTTTGCAATTGAAAAACGTAGTACTTGGAAAGTTTCTTCTTATGATTATTTTTTAAATATTTTTTTTAGTAGTGTTCACCACAAAATTTTAGTTTGGCATTTTATAATTCGATCTATATGTATCATCTTCCATATAAAAAAGAATATTCCAGCCCTCAGGCACAAGCATTGGAAAAAATTTTTTTTTTCAAAAAATAAATGAGTCTGGCAACATGTTAACAACAAATAATCAAGCAGGGAATGTTATTATATAGATTCTCAATTATTATTCTATAATATAAAGTTTAAAAAAAGTCTTACATCAATACTTCAAAAACTTGAATTTTTATCCATGTAATTTCTACCTTATATCTGAAACGCAAAAGACAGATGCTGCCAGACTTACATATTCTCAATTAGAAAACACTTTTACAGGGTTATTTGATAATATTTTGCCTTACGTAGATACATCAGCAAAATCGTCGTCAGCTCTTAGACTAAAAGTGATGTCAAAAATGGTCGTATGTATAATAACTTTTTTCTGCTACTGTATAAATAAGTGAGCTTTGTAGCCCTGGCAACTCGAACGCTAAACCTTCGTGTTATCTGGTTGCTATACGTTGCTAGCTACGAAAGTAGTACTTTCGGGGCCAGGACAAAAAAGTAAAAATTTGAAAAAAGCAAATATATTGGAAATTTCAATATTTATTCAAATAAATGAGTAGTTTATAACAATAATATGATTTTATCCAGTCTATTTAATTTAATTTTACCTATTTATTGTACAGTTTAAACAATTGGAAAAAGTCATGGTAGGAATGTTATTTGAATTACTAACTTCTTCATTTTGTGTTGGGAGATTGTTATCATTATGAATTACATCAAAATTCATATTTGTCACTGTTTCTTTATTAGAGGAAATATTAATGAGAATTTTATGTGACACCATTTTAGAAAATTTTGCTCTTTAAATCCAAAATATCGGCACCCGAAGCATTACATTTTCGTCAATTCGAGCAACGTTTCTATCAGCAAGCCAAATTAGAAAACATGCTGTATGTTTGATTGTACCTTTCTTTGGATTATCCGGCAGAAGTGAGGCACATGCAGTGTCAGTTGCCTTTTGAATAACATTTTCATTTTCTGTTAACATTTTGAATCGGTCAAATACAATGTTTCACTAAATTATTGAAATTCAAAATTTGTGACGGGCGCTGATGACAGATAACATTGTAAACAGGATTGTAAATAAATCGTTGCTATAATTTTAGACAGGTAAAACAGCCTCCATAACATTTGAGGCTATTCTGTAACTCAATCGATGAATTTTTGCCGATCATTATCTATTTCAGCCAATCAACGTAGGTAGCACTGACAAAAATTCTGAATATTCGCTTATTACAATTGTTTCTATTTGTCAAAAATTTTATCGATCGATAATAAGTTAATGATTGTGTTACAGAATACGGCCAATTATTTCAAATATAATAATCATTATTAAATATTAATATATAGAACAGTAGCAGAAAAAATTTAATACATCACACGATGCAAAAGCCGTTTCAGGTGTTTGGAGGTTTTGAACGGCCTCGGCTTCATCTCGGCCATTCAAATACCATCTCACACAGAAAAATATACTTTCGCATCTTGAAATGTAAATAACTATAGCCTGACGTTTCGGTCTTTGAGTCCTGATTGCGCCACTATTGCCCAAGATACAGAAATTGGCAGTACACTATTTTTTAGCACAAAGATAATACTATCAATCGATGCGACACTTATTAACTTGCTACATGAATCATATAACTTTGTAGTACCGCTTGATTTGGTTGCCCTATTATCCAAGAGTTATATAATCTAGGTCAAAGATTGAACTACTTTTGAATAGAGTATAAATGTCGATTTTTCACAATACTTAAATCTCCTGAATTATTTGAACATCAGTCGAAAAAAGTGACGTCAAAAATGGTCTTCTGTATAGTAGCTTCAGCGGAATGCTGCGTTCTTTCAGTCCTGATTGCGCCACTATTGCTCAAGATACAAAAAATTGGCAATATACTATTTTGTAGCACAACTATAATACTATCACTTATTAACGTGCTACATGAGTCATATGACTTTGTAGCAGTGTTTAAAACAGATAGCATTTATATTCGCTGATGTATGTCCGTCATACAGCAATATTTTTCATTGAGATTTGGTTGCCCTCATTATCCAAGAACTATGTAAGCTAGGCCAAAGATTGGAACACTTTTGGATAGAAGACAAATGTCGCTTCCTTGCAATACAGTCCTGATTGCGCCACTATTGACCAAGATACAGAAATTGGCAGTATACTGTTTTGTAGCACAAAGATAATATTATCAATCGGTACCACACTTATTAATCTGCTACATGAATCATATGACTTTGTAGCAATGTTTAAAACAGATAGCATTACATTTTCTGATGTATGTTCGACATATAGCCATATTTTTCATTGAGATTTGATTGCCCTCATTATCCAAGAACTATATAAATTAGGTCAAAGATTGAACCACTTTTGGATAGAAGACCAATGTTGCTTTCTTGCAATACTCGAAACCTTTGGGTCATGTACGTGACAGGCGAAGGAATTGAAGTCAAAAATGGTTGTCCATATAGGAGCTTCAGCGGGACGCCGCGGTATTTCAGTTCTGATTGAGCCACAATTACTCAAGACATGGAGATGGACAGTATACTTTTTTGTAGCTTGAAGATCACACTATCAATCGATACAACACTTATCAATTTGCTGTATGAATTATATGACTTTGTTGTACTGTTTAAAACAGATAGCGTTATATTTGTTGACATACAACAATATTTTCCATGAGATTTGATTGCCTTCATTATCAAAAAACTATAAAAACTAAATCACTGTTGCGAAGAAGATAAATGTGGCTTTCTTGCAATACTCAAATCGTTTGAATAGTAAGAGTAATAGGCAGAGAAAGTGACTTCAAAAATAGTCAACCTTATAGTAGCTTCAGCGGGGCGCCGCGATATATCAGTTCTGATTGCGCCACAATTAGTCAAGACACAAAGATGGACAGTATATAATTTTGTGGTTTAAGGATCACACTATCAATCGATAAAACACTTATAAATTTGCTGTATAAATTATATGACTTTGTAGCACTGCTTAAAACAGATAGCATTACATTTGTTGACATACAACAATATTTCTCATGAGATTTGGTGCCCTCATTATTAAAAAAATATAGAAATTACGTCAAAACTGGACCACCGTTGGAAAGAAGACAAATGTCGCTTTCGTACAACATTCAAATCGTTTTAGAGCAAGATCCCAGACCCGCCAGACCTTACTTATTTTCTGAGAAACAAAATGTGTGGTATAGAGTAGTGTTAGTATGTACTTTGAACATACGCACACTAGCTAGTTTGTGGCGACGACCAATTTACAGATACGAGGTGCTAGCGGTACGTTAAGATATTACTCACTTTTCTTAAGGTCTTGAGTGCTGATTTTGAGGTATGTTTCAGAGAATATTGTTAAAAAGCGATAATCAACCCTGCTAGACACTTTCCATCGGTGGTAATTTCTGCTTTAAAGCTCACAAAAAATAACGTGATCTTGCTTATAGTTTGAGTGCTAATTTTTATATATGACACTCAGGGTACAGTTACAATACTCTTTGTTAACAACTAGTTTAATCGTATAATTGGCCGTCGGCACAAACTAGTAAATATGTGTATGATCAAAGTACCGACCAACACTATTCTAATCCACAAATTTTGTTTCTCAGAAAATAAGTAAGGTCTGGCGGGTCTGGGATCTTGGACTATTTGGATTATGTAAGTGATAGGCAGAGAAAGTGACGCCAAAAATGGTAACTTCAGCGGTACTTCAGCAGTACGCCGCATTCTTTCAATCATAATTACACCATTATTACCCAAGATAAAGAAATTGGCAGTATATTATTTTATAGCTTAAGGATGATACTATCAATCGATACAACACTTATCAATTTGCTGTATGAATTATATGGCTTTTAGCACTGTTTGAAACAGATAGCATTACATTTGCTGACATACAACAATATTTTTCTTGAAATTTTGTTGTCATTATCAAAAATCTAAAGAAGTTACTTCATAAACTAAGCCCCCGTTAGGCAAATGACAAATATCGCTTTTTTGCAACACTCAAATCGCTTGGAACATGTGAGTGATAGACAGTAAAAATGACGTCAAAAATGGTAGTTTCTGCGATACGCCGCGTTCTTTCAATCATAATTACGCCATTATTATCCAAGATACAGAAATTGATAGTATATTATTTTGTAGCTTATAGAAGATACTACCAATGCGCTATGTGAATTATATGGTTTCGAAATAGTGTTTAAAATGAATAGCATTACATCTGCTTATGTTTGACATACAACAATATTTTTATTGAGATTTGGATGTCTTCATTATCCAAGAAGTATATGAGCTAGATCAAAAATTGAACCTAGTTTGGATAGAAGATAATATAGCTCTCTTGCAATACTTAAATCGTTTGAATCATGTGGGTGACAGGCGAAGAAAATGACATCGAAAATGGTTGTCCATATAGTAGCTTCAGCGGCACGTCACGGTATTTCAGTCCTGATTGTGTCACTATTGCCTAAGATACAGAGATTAGTAGTATACTATTTTGAAGCTCAAAGATCACACTATCAATCGGTATAACATTTACCAATTCAATGTATGAATTATATGACTTTGTAATACAGTTTAAGACAGATAGCAGTACATTTGTTGACATACAGCAATATTTTTCATGATGTTTGGTTGCCCTCACTATCAAAAATTTTCAAAAGCTACGTCAAAAATTGAGCCACTGTTGAAAAGAAGACAAATGATGCTTTCTTGCAATACTTAAATCGTTTGGATTATGTGAGTGATAAGCAGAGAAAGTGACGTCAAAAATGGTAGCTTCAACAGTACGCCGCATTCTTTCAATCATAATTACACCATTATTACCCAAGATACAGAAATTGGCGGTATATCATTTTGTAGCTCAAAGATAATACTATCAATCGATGCTACATTCATTGATCTACTATCTGAATTATTTAATTTTGTAGTATTTTTAAAAAAAGATTACATCATATCTGCTCATATAAGTTTGACTTACAGTAATATTTTTCATCGAGATTTGATTGTCATCATTATTCAAAAACTATAATAGCCACTTCAAAGACTGAACCACCGTTGGATAGAAGACAAATGTTGCTTTTTCGCAATATTAAAATTGTCTGAATCATGTTAGTGACAGGCGAAGAAAGTTACGTCAAAAATGGTCGTCTGTATAGTAACATCAGCGGGACACCGCGGTCTTTCAGTCTTGATTGCGCCACTGTTATTCAAGATACGTGAATGGACAGTAAATTATTTTGTAGCTTGAAGATAATATTATCAATCGGTATCGCAATTACTGATCTGCTATATAAATTATATAGCATTACATGTACCTATATGACTATAAGCCTTTGTTATTTGTCGACATTCTAATATTGAACAAGTGCCTGTGCATATTTAGATTCTCAAAATAGAAGACTTCAAGACTCCCTTTTTTTCCACTTACGACCCGCGAAAGCCTGCCGCATGGTAATTCTAATCCACACAAGCCCATAACCTGATCAGACTCATCCACCTCAGCTGATAAACATGAATGAATCCATCCATTCGAAGCCCTTTAAGAAAACAATCCGTTGGTAGCCTGTTCGAACCAAACTAAGCATTATTTGCCAGATCGCGCTTCAAAATTATCTGCACGAGCCAAAAATTTTAAGCCTTGACCTTTCAAGCCTCACCATTTCTAAGCTCGATCCTTCCAAATCCGTCATCATTCCAGACCAGGCTTATTTTCAAAGTGAAAAATTAAAGCTCCGCTCAGCCTGGCCCTTAAAATTTCATAGACCAGTTCAATCCAATTCGGAACAAGAAAAAAGGTCTCTCCATCCGAGCTCATATAATATGTGTAATCTGTCGCCAATTTGGGCCAAATTCTTGCAATTTACCTTTCTTTGGAGGCTGCGTCCCTCGCACTAAGACTCCTCGTAAAAGAAGCCGGTGGTTGACTAGGGCACTCTTCTACTGAACTACTCCCAAGAAGCCTTCCCCATTTACTAGTTCTAACAGAAGTAGGCCTTGCGGGTTTCGTAGCTACAAGAGCAGTCCCCGTACCACCCGCATCTTCTTTTTCCGCGACTGAAGATAGCTTAGTCGTGGACATAACCCTTACGACAGTACCATCTTCTGTTGCGGCAGGACTTGCGTTAGCCCCCTTTTCCAAATCTGTCCCGGAAGAGGTACCTCCTGACCCAGGCGCAGTAGTACTTCCCGGTGATGCTCCTGCACCCCCATGCGACCGATCTCTTCGAAACTTTGAAAATATTTTTCGAACTAAGTGGTCTTGAGTTTGATCTAATTGTGGCTCGTTTTTCCGACGTTCGGCTAATTCTTTTTCTCGACGAACATCTGCTACCTGAAATAAAATATTTTTAATTATGAGAAATAGTGAGTGAGGAGGAATATTACTTTTCTGAATATAAGTCGATGTCTAAGGTTATACGTTAGAATTAAATTTCTTGCGAAACTATTTGCGAAGGCTTGGTAAAAGTCCAATACTTCTAGTAATTTGTCTCGCTTAATTGTGTGCAAATCACAGTACGTAAGGGCTCGGACATTGGCCGCGGATTGGCCCACTGCGCTGTCCTTCCAAAAGGAATCTCCAAATACGTCTCCTTTACCTGAAAAACAATTTTCTTAATTAATTACTTGCAAAAATACGAGTAAAAAAAAAGGTACCTAGAATGGCGACAACTTCATCGTCCTGAATAACTTCGAGCGACCCGGTGACAATGAAGCAAAGTGAATCAATGGACTCCCCCGTGTGGTAAAGCAGATCCCCAGGCGCCGAATGTGACATGGTAAAGTGCATGGCCAATGCACGCAGACATCCATCGCTCGCTAACCGGAAGGCCGGGTGCTCGTTGAATACTTTCCGGTTTAGATGTACACAGATGTCTGCTTTCATGTCCTGCCAAACACGCATTGTCGCACATACTCCATATTCACAAAACACTGAGTGAAGAAAAGAAAATTAGAGTGAAAAGTATGAAATATGAAGAGAGTAAAAGCATTTTGAGAATTTTCATCGAGCTGGTTACATTCATTATTTAAAAATCAATTACAGTTTGATTATTGCACGCAAGAGCACAAAAATATCAAATAATAATTATCGAAAAACTCAGTCCAATAGAATAAAACTTGAGTAGGATGATGACCCTGGACAAATTTTTGTACACAGTAAACTCTTGTTTTTCAAAATGATGCTTCAATAGTTATTATATTATATTATTATAGATATTATAAAAAAAGTCTCATCATTTCTTTTTGAAAATAATTTTGACCTAGCCTTCTTTTTATCGGATTGAGACGATTTTTTTTTAAATATGCGGAAAATCGTCACTTTTTCTCATTTTGCAATTAAGTCGTTATTCGTTGTTTGTATTACAGGATGAATTGCGCAATAAAGTAATAACTATTTTCAATATACAGGGTGGAATCGAAATTTGGGTACATAGCTTTATTCAAAAGTTATTACAGATACAAAATATTCTAAATAACAAAATTGTAGGATATATTATACTCATTTTTCATGCATATTCATATTCAATCTGAATTCAACCATGTATTAGTTCTATATCTTTACTCAGAAAAATATTAAAAAGAAGGTTCATATAATTGAAATGAATTTTTATTTCTAAAATTTATGTACAGTGGGCTATGGATGAAAAACAAAAACAAAATCTAATGGCTGTCAAGGAATATTGTCGTTCTAATTTTATATACCTACTTAAAAATTAGTGTTGACTAGGTGATTACCTTAATCATTTTATAGTCGACTAGCATCATAATGTTAAGATTACAGCACAAAAAATCGTACATAATGTTTTATATTATGACACAAGAGTGTCAAAATCATCATGACAGCAAAATAAAAGCGACATAGAAGATGAATTTGTGGAAATAACAGAATCGTTTGTTGAGAAAATATCAATTTGTTCATTGGTAGATTCAAGTCTTTAGGCAATTTTTTTCTCGCGATTCTGCAATGTATTACTGTTCCAATCACCGTGGTTTATTAAAGTTGTGATATCGACATCACTATCTGCTAAAATTGTATAGCGGATGCTCTCTGAAAAGAGTGACCCGTATACATGGCAACGTGGGGAATTTCCAGATACTTGGCAATAAGTACAGGAATTCGTTCAAATGTATTAATTCCACCTGGATTACGTGTACATTTTCCAGAATGATATAATAAAAAGAGCCTCGTGTGTTCTATCCGTGTGTGTCTTAGCATCTTTAATCAAAAATCGTATTTGGCTATTTATCTGCTACATCAATTACACTGGTCAACACAGAAAGATTCCCCAGAATTCTGTTGATCGTTTTTGGTTAAATTGAGGGTGCTGATTTCGAAACTAGCACTAGTTTTTTTCTACCAGCTTTGGTTGAGTTACATATAGGCTATGAATTCTTACGAAAATGTATACTTTTACACACTTAAGTTGATTTGAATCCATACAATATTGTCTTTTATAGGATTTTTTGGAATAAGGGGCTTGCTCAAAGTCCCGACAAAGATTCCAGCAATAAAATGCCATCATATAGGTTTCCCATCATCCTTGGTATCGTTCTTCCATAACTTGTATCTTGATGAAATCTTTCATCCTGTTTCTCACTAAAATCTCCAATTGCCGACTATTTTCATAACAATAATAATAACCGGAAGTGCACCTCAGTTGGGATTTTTTTTTTTTAATTTTACGTATAAATTCAGGTCTGTGAGCCGTAGAATCTTGGAAATTAGTATTTAGGAATGTTGTAGCATGAGAATGATGACCTACTATTACCATAGCAACCGACTAGGCTAAAAGCGCATTTTACTTGACAGATTTTTAGAATTTTTTGGATAAATCAAAAACAATTAGCCGCGGAATGATGAGATTTTCTGTTTGATTATATATATCAAATGATGTACAAGTAAGCCACGTGATGTCCACGTCAGATTTTTTTATTTGTAATATATTTACGATACTGTATTAAGGTATATTCACTACAAATAAAACAGAATCTGTCTGGATCGTTCGTACAAGATCTCCTCTCCGTAGTCATTGTAATATTCACTATTAAATTAACAGATGTGCTAAGTAAAACAGGAAGAAAAAATCTCCTTCCTAAATGTTGATGAATGTGAAGAATATTTTTGTAAAATTTTATAAAGTCGTATATTGTTGACCAGTGTTATCATTAATTGATTTGTCCAGTTAAAATATTTGAATTTGTATCTATTTAGGTAATAATGTGAATATATTTGTTGTTTTTGATTCTTCAATTCATTTGCAGCAATCTTGTTTCAAATCTTGCATTTAATGCGAGTGAATTATGTACGGATTTCGATCAATCAGAAGGCCTAAATCGTAGTCCTACAAGAGCCCTTGAACTATTTTTAACTGGAGCTCTCGATGGGGTATTCGGCCAGCTTCCGGTTTTCTAGACTGGCAAACTTCATTTTTCCTAACGATGAACGGTGAACTTGGTGTGACAATCTGCTTGAAGATGTCCTTTCTGGCCGCACTGCCAGCATTTCCTTCTTCCAAATCTGGTCAATTTCTGTTGTACAGGTGACGTATCCGTGCCACAATCAACAATTCAATCGTTAGATTTCGGTTCAGTTCGGTATCGCAGGAGTCTGAATTATAATCAAGTTTCATCTTTAAAACTGTGGTTCTACTGTCAAAGTTAAGATTGTTGGAAAAAATATGTTGTTTGAGCAAGCTGATTTTTCTACTTTTATTTTCAAAGCCCCCTCCAAAAAGTTCAGAACCCCCTCCGACAAAAAATACTGGATGCGCCACTGTTGGTATACAAAGAGAAAAAGTTTGCTCTTGTCGCCAATTCCATCCTTACCTTGAGCTCTCACTCCTCTTCATGTTCCAACCACCCCATTTTCTTCGTTATTCTTGACTCTTTTGTGGCAGTTTCAATTTCAAGTGCTTCTTTCAGCGTCTTCGGATTCGCCAGCCGTACAAATCGCCTAATCTCGTCGTCGCCGATACCATTCATGAATTGACTCACCGCCATATATTTCTGCGTTGAGTTCTGCAAAAGCTTTCCTGACTAGACTCTGCACAGCATGTGTAAATGTAATAGCTGCGTATGGTTCCGTAACTGTTCATGCAGCAGTTCCTTCATGTGCTCCTCCCCGAAGCGCAGCTTCAATTTAGATGCAAGCTTCCCATAATCCAAGCATTCTTGTACAGCGAATCCTGACAGTACCGTTAATGCTGTATCCCGGAGCATTCTAGCTAGTACAATAGCTCTTTGCTTCATACTCCAGCCAAATTAGCTCAAATTCAGCGGAATATTTATCCCAAGAAGTGTTGCTACCGTACGGTGTCGGTTTCAGAATGAAATTAGCTATAACTTCCTAGATGCTGAACTATTTTCTGCGCCAGGTTCTGTAGTTTTTCGGTGACAATCGAATCTAATTTTGCTCCCAAATCTTGACTTGACGTTTCACCTCAGTGAGTTCTCCATCTCACGAGTTACCATTTCATTTTGTTCCGAAATCTTGTTCAACTCTGTAACCATTTCTTCTTTCACTACTTCCATATCCTCTGTTACGATCTCTTTCACTGACTCAACTACTGTCTCTTTAACTGCTTGCATCTCTTCAGCTACTGTCATCTTCATACCTTCCGTACATTCGGTTATCTTCTTCTCCATGGTCTTTATACTTTCCGTAGATCTATCATCTTCTATTCCACTACGATTGTTTTCATACTTTCCGTAGCTTGTTTCTGTTCAGCTGCCGACGTTTTAATGAGATCCATTATCATTTTCTGCTGTTCCTAGATCTTATTTGTGACCATGCTTCTTTTTGAAGGTATTTATAACAGTCCCAACACAATTATTAAACACTTACAGCACTGCAACCAAAATCTATTTTTTGCGGTCCGGATCCCACTTCTGACACCAATTTTTCACAAATTATTTGTGATATAATTTTGACTACAGGTTACAGCGCAAATATTTATTTTACAAACTCGCACAGATACAAAATCGCTCACAGTTTTAAATAATGTTTGATCTCCCGCTCAAAGGGCCAATATTCAAATGTCTGACAGTTGAACAACAATAAGCTAGCACTCAAATGTCCGACAATCTAATAGCAACAATGGACTGACATTCACATGTCTGACAACCGAACACCGACTAGATTATTGTTCAATGCTAACTAGGATTCTGAATCCTGGATTCATAATCACAATAAATTATAGAATGAAACAATAATTTAAATAAACATTAATATGAATTAATATCTTGAGATTTTTCACATTTGTGACAATAGTATATGAGGCGTAAAAAATATTAATGATCCTATTTTGTATCTGTAATAATTTTCGAGTAAAACTATGTACCCAACTTTCGATTCGAAAACAGTTCTATTGCAATGCGAGCAGGTTGATGAATCTCCTCATAATGCTTTCACACGATACGAATGTTCTAGAAGAATATACCTTTAGAGTTCCCTCAAGACAGTATTTAAGACAGCATGTTGTAAGATTTATACCTTGTAGAATTAACAGCTAGTTATTGATAAAAACAAATGGATTCATACCTTAGGACAATAGTTAAGCACTTTGTCGGTGTCGAGTCCTTTGGTCATAGCCCACGTGGAAACAACATAGTCCATCACTCGTTCCGACAACGCTTTGGGCACTTCATGTAGCTTCATAAATTCACGCACATTGTTCAACATATCATGATACTTTGCCGTGGCACTGGTCATCTGCTGGATGATCGTTGTCACGTGACCGAAAATGGTAGCGTATAACAAGGCAGCGATGATCATCATGCAGATGGTGAAGATGCGTTCGTTGTCGGTTTCTGCAGCCACGTTGCCGAAACCCACACTCGTCATACAGGTCATTGTGAAATACAAGGCCGTTACGTACATCGTCTTGCGGGATGGCCCGTTGATAAGTTCTGGGCTGGTGGAATCATTGGGCCAAACGTAAGAGTAAGGACTTTGGGTAACATTAGCCAGTTTCCACAACCAGCTATATTGCACTCCATTGTCTGCATCTGAACGGCCTATTGAGTACCAAATACATGCCAGCCAATGAGCTACCAACATGTAAAAGCACAGCAAGAGAATGAGCATTGCTGCACCATACTCCAAATACCTGCAAAAATACATAACTAATTCTTGCATAGTTATAAAATCAAATGAAATACCTGTCAAGTTTTCTGACGACTCGTCCTAATCGGAGCAATCTCACAACCTTGAGCGCACTGAACAAACTTCCGATGCCATCTTCGTCGTGGTCGAAAGCATTGAACACATCATACGGTAAACAACTCAAAAGATCTATGATGAACCAGCTCCTGAGGTAGTTCATCCTAATGACCTTGGGGTCAGAGACGACTTCTCCTCCAGGTCCAACAAACGTCGTATGAAAGTTGAGCACAATATCGATGAAGAAGATAACGTCGACAATGGAATCGACTACGAGCAACGACACATCCTCGGAAGTCTTGTTCTTGAAGGCCACGTTGTACGGTACCATGATCGCCGTGTAGAAGGTTAGGCACAGGATTATCCAGTCCCAGATGGCCTTGAAAGCGCAGTAATGGAGGAGAATATGAGGGGGAGTTTTTGGCGCTTCCTGGCGGTACTGGGGCATTATATCTGCACTCAGGCTCATCATCTACAACAGGGAAAAACACTTTTAAAACACCTGTTTACTACTATTTCCTCTGCTTGTTTGAAGATCAATCTACTTGGAGTAAACTGCTAAAAATCAAAACCAGAGGCCTGTTGCATAATAAAATACAAGTTAATAGTATTAGCGTTTTCACGTGCATTTTCACTAATAGTATTAACTTGTATTTTATTATGCAATAGGCCCCAGATTGTTGCACAAAATTACAAATTCAGGAGTTGATTTTTACATCATCATCCTGAATAGGATGGAAACTGTGGGACTCTTCAATACAGTATAACCAAACCTCAGATGATCGGACTTATAAACCGCAGAATGATAAAAATGAAGTTGATATATGACATGCAGAGATATAAATATGCAGTAGTGCCATCTAATAACAGGTTTGAAGAAATATGTGGCACTTAGAGTAAGCTGTGAATTTTGGCTATAGATATCTACCTTTCCAAATTCAAATAAAATGACTGGACGAAAAGAAGTATCTTAAATTGACTGCCATCTTAGCTCTTAATGTACGCTAGATACAAATATCTGTATTTGACAGATTTGACAACACAAATCACTTGTTTTACCTTCAGGTTACTGCAACAGTTGACTATATTAGCTACATTTTATTTAATGTATCACGGTTTCTGTTTACATCTATTTAATTTCTCTTGCGAATAGAAAAAAAAGATTTCTCACTTTTTTGAGGAATTTTGGGACTGCTTCTTTCAATAAAAAGAGAGAGAGTTTATTTTTTGACTTATTTCCAAAAATATTTTGTAGGATACGAATCAAAAAGTTGTAGAAAATGACACATTATGCTACAAGGATATAACGGCTCTGATTATGAACGAGAATGAAGTTGGCTGCACGAAACAAAACCGAGGACGCAGTCAAGTGCATCATACAGTAACTAATGCACAATTTTATACTTCAAAGATTCAGTAATTGATAAAAAGGTCGAAATAGATTCAGAGAAGAAGCCTTGGTAAGGATCAAGGGGAAGCTCATAAATAATTATTACTATATCATTTATTATTTTCATCTTATATCGCACTGGGAAATAATAGTTTCTCGCCGGAGGAAAATATTACTTATTATTTCAGTCTTGTATATTGAGCACTTTCCGGCCTAACAGGTGCCTACTGTGCCCTGTTTTTCCGTTTTTTATCACATCAACGAAATACTATTGAGAATAATCAATAAAAATGAAGTTTTTTGAGAACTGTCATTAAAAGTGAACATTTACATAACTAGAAACATACATAATGATTGTTTTTTGGCTTCAGGCCGCGAAATACTCAGCATCCAGAATGCGAAATAATCAAAGTCACATAATAAAATAATGAAAGTCACATTGAGGGTACGTTCCACTAGGCTATCGCAGCGCAGCACTCTAGTATTTCATCAAGACAAGATTTCTTGTCTTGATGATCATTTCTTGTCTTGCCTTGATTTTTAAGACAGGAAAATAAAAATTTCTTGTCTTGTTTCAAGAATTCTTGATATTTCTTGATCTTGACATATAGGGGGACTCCCCTTTCTCTATTGCTTTATCCAATCCGAACACTCGGTTTAGCGTTAGTGTCTACTTCATTCTCCCTGTCAGTTATGTTATGGTTATGAATCGATTCTAGCAACGTTTTCCAAGATTGCCACCAATAGAAATGAATGAAAAGTCTGACATTTATATGTTTTAATCAGCATTTGCAATTATTCTTTGTTATATAATATAGCAATAATGCTAAGAGTTAACAGCTTTTTTAGAGTATTGGAAAATCTACCTATACATTTCTCCTCTACATGAACGATTTAATCACCGGAAACTGACGACTCATGCTTCCGATATGTATCAAATATTTGTTTTGAAAGTCATAGTTACAGATATTTTTCACTTCCCCGACTTATATATAATAGGAAAAGTATTAAAATTGTGATTTTTTTAATAATTCAAGAATTTTCACATTTTAGACCCTACTGAACCCAAAAAACATAAGTTTAAATGAAATTAGTCTATCTGAAAAGTATGATAATTAGAGAATCCGTACGAATTTTTGACTGAAATTCAATAACAATATTTGGGTTTATATTAATAAGCTAGGTTTAAATTTGTAAGTGAGCTTTTTCAACCAGAAAATCTAGAAAAAGATTCTCCATTTTCAGAAATACTTATACTGTAAGGACTAGAATATAGCCGCCACCTGTCACCATAAAAATGACAGCTGTCATTTTGACAATGACAGCTATCACTTTGATAATGACAACTGTCACTTTGAAAATGACGCTGTCACTTTGACAATGACGCTGTCATTTTGACAAATGTCACTTTTAAAGTTGGTATGACATTCCTAAATTAATGAAACAGTGATGAAACTGGCCATGAAATTTACTGTCGGGGAAGAACTGTAATGGCCACAGCAGATTTTAATATTTCAATAATAGATTAATAAATTTGCAGATTTGAAAAATTAATTGTCAAAGTATCAAGATTTCTTGACAAGAGGTCTTTATTCTTGATAGTACTTTCTTTTCTTAATCTTGTCTTGATTTCAAAACAAGATCAAGATTATTTCTTGATTCTCGTGAAACACTACAGCGCTCATGTCGCATAAATAATCGTTCCACACGACAAACAGTACCGAAATATTTTTCAAACAATGTTTATTCAACAATTAATTACCTACATATTTACCGTATAAGATTTTCTACAGGTTGCTCCATCTTCGTATAAGGATATGCAATTTTAAAATTTTAATGGAACATCCTATATATTGTTGCATATTTATTTAGCTCCAAAAATTACAAGTGTAATACATAGAAAAAACAAGTAAATCCTACAGAGGTATAAAAACACCTGTGCGTAGGTATGGACGAACTTAAAAAACTAACTTACATCCTAGAAAAATAACATAAAGGTCTATAGTAAAAAAACCAACCCAAAACTTAACTAAAAAAAGAGAAAAATTCAAGTTTCAACAGACGTATACTTTAGTAAAAGTTTGAAAAAAAAACTTAATAATAAATAAAGATTATACAATAAAAAAATTTAATTTTAAATATTTAACAAGATCCATTTTTTAAATTTTGACTTCGCAAGTTTAACATTACATAATGTTTTAAGATCATTAGGAAGTCTATTGTAAATATTAATTGCTTTAATGTAGCTATTTTTACTGCCCACAGCTTTGTATATCTGAGGCAGTAATATGCTTTTATTTCTTGTAACACTGTTTGAGATATTGTACTGATTTTTCAGATCATAGTAATGGAAAGTAAGTGATTCTAAAGCAAAAATTTGATCAAGATTCAGAGGTCTTTTATCAGTTAAAAATTCATTTTTAGAAACAATATTCAACAATTTTGTTTGAAGTCTTTGTAACATGCTTTTAATAGATGGAAAGCAGCCTCCCCATGCAATAATTCCGTAGTTAATTATTCCATGGAAGAAAGCATAATAAATCATTAGTAGAGTTTCTGTCCTCATAATTTTAGAGGCTTTATAAAACATAAAAACTAGATATTTTGTTTTATTTATGATGTAGTGAATGTGGCTTTCCCATCTCATTCTGTAGTCAAAGAATAACCCAAGATATTTAGTAGATTCAACTTTTTTGATATTAATATCATTAATTACTATATTAAGATTTTGAGGAACACTGTCGCAATAATTACCAAAAGTAATGTAGATCGTTTTGTCAATATTTAAGGATAGTTGGTTCAAAGCTAACCAGTTGGAGATTTTCTTTAGATAATAGTTCATTTTTATTTCAACAAGATGCCAGGTTTTATCAGTAGATATGACTGCTATGTCATCAGCGAAAGATAGAATTATATCGTCAGGTAGATCAGTCAATAGATCATTAATATAAAGAATGAAAAATAAGGGTCCAAGTATTGAACCTTGAGGAACACCTGTTTTCACTTCACAATATTCACTCAGGCATCCATTTATTTTAACACGTTGTTGTCTATTATTTAAGTAGCTCGTGATTAATTTGTTTGAATCACCTCTGATTCCATAGTTATAAAGTTTATCCAATAATATTTTATGGTTTACAGTATCAAATGCCTTAGCAAGGTCTAGAAATGTTACTGCTATCGGCGTACTTTTATCCAGTTTTTTATAAATTAAGTCAGTTATATAATTTAACGCATCTCTAGTGCCCAAATTTTTCATAAAACCAAATTGTTTTTCAGATAAAATCTTGGATTTTTTGATAAAGTCTAGGATTCTGAAGTATATTATTTTCTCAAAAATTTTGGCAAAGTTAGATATCAGAGAAATTGGTCTATAATTGGAGATTATATGGCAGTTTTTAGATTTAAATATAGGTTTAATATCAGCACACTTGAGGGCATTAGGCCAGATTGATTTTTCAATACTAAGATTAATTATATGTACCAAGGGAACTACTAAATGATGAGATAATTTCTTGATAGTTTTCATATGGATATTGTCAACCCCACCATTTTTCATTTTCATTTTATCTATAACAGTGGATACTTAATAAGTATCAGTAGGTGAGATGAAAATAGTTTTAGGATTCATTTCCGGTAACACGAGTGTAGAGTTAGAAGGTTTTTTAATTTTATCACAAAGTTCAGAACCAATATTACAAAAGTACGAGTTCATCAAATTAGATATGGTTTTAGGATCGTAAGTTTTTATGTTTTGAGCATTGAAAATATAGGTGATATCATCTTTTTTTTTTGGCTTATTACCCAGCATATTGTTTATTACATTCCATAGATTTCTTGGGTTGCTACTATTTGATTTAATTATATCACGATCATACATTTGCTTTGCTAGTTTAATAACCTTATCTAAGATTTTAATATAATTTTTGTACTTACTCTTGATAGTACTATTATCAGGATTTGATTTACACATTTGGTATAGCATCTCTTTTCTATTACATGAGATTAAAATTGCTGATGTAATCCATTTACTCCTAGGAGTAGATTTAATTTAATTTTTAGATTTTTTTTTATTTTCCTGTGCGGTATCAATAGTATTATGAATTAGACTAATAAGTGAGTCAGTAGCCTCATTTGGATCGAGCATCGATAATATTGAATACCAATTCTGACTAGCAGCTATTCTATTCAATCTATTGTAATTAATAGGGACAGAAGGATGCGTATCAAATAAGGCTTCCTTTGCTTTTACAGATAAGAAAAGTGGATAGTGATCATTGAAGAGATTTGCATATTTAAAAGATTTTGTCTCAATAGAATTACTTTTAATAAGAATGTTATCAATACATGAGCCTTCATTCATGTTAAAGACAGAAGGTCTTGTGATACTTTGAAAACCAGGCTTAAATCCTTTCTCTAAAAGATTATTCAAATGCTCTTGACCTAAGATATCAAGTTTTGATAAATCAATATTAAAATCTCCAATGATTACATGATTTTTTATATTTTTAGTTTTCTCCAAAAAAATTTTCAATTCATTTATGAATTCAACTTTAGGTAGATCATGTGCTCTGTATAAGGCAGAAATAACCAATTTTTTCTTATTTTCTAATTGTATAATCGAATTTAGTAACGAAAGCCTACCCTGATTTATTATATCAGTTTCCTCCATAATACAATCCTTAATATATACCACAACACCATCTGTAATATTTATATTACTTCTATTATAATATATTTTGTAACCTTCCAAACTGAACATTTTGAAATCATCAAGCATCAGTGTTTCAGTATATACTACAACACTAGGTTTAGTCTTAAGGCTTTCAATAAACACATGCAAGTTATTCACATTAGCATTTAAACTCCTAATATTAACTAATAGTATATTGAGATCATTTACTTTAATGTATTTATTAAGAGAGTTGAGCTTATGAAAAACTTTTTCAGTGTTAATGAGATCATCTTGTATGGATCCAATAACATCAATATTCAGATCCATTACGATATTTAGGATGATTCACTTGTTGAGATGCTTGTTTTCTTGTTATTATTGTAGATTTAAGTTTTTTAGAATCTTGCGGCTGTATAGGAGCTGTAGCTGCCGTTGTAGCTTGTTGAGGGATATTGTTTTTATCACTAATAGAGTTAGGTGGCAATTTTTGTTCTAAATTACTGACTATGGTAGATTGATGAGAGTTATTGTTTTTTTTATTAATTGAACTAAGTGGCGGCTTTGGTCCAATAAAGTAAGGTACTAAAGGTCTAATTGTATACTCAGTATTAGAAATGCACTGAGCAATCTTTTTCTTTAGGATGTAACATGCATCTGTTTTACCTGCACTATGATTTGTATCATAAGATTTGCCAAAATTTTGATTAGCATGAGAACAATTTGCACATGATACTTGGTTACTGGTACAGTCTTTGGAGATGTGATTTTCAGCACAAAATACACATTTGAGTGCATTGATACATTTTTTGGCACTATGATTGAATCTAGAACACTTATAACAAATAGAGATATCTAATGCATCATAAGCCTTGCAACATTGATGACCGATATAAATTTTATAATTATTTTCAACTATTAATTCATAGAGATCTGATGATAATTCAATAATAACACCTTTTTTATCATTAGCGTACCTGGACATATGTAATATTTTGCATTTATTATCATGATGATGAAAATTCCTTTCATTTATGTCATTTTCCATATCCTCAATACTGTCAAAATCGCTTGTGATGCCAGAGATTTTGATTTTAGGTTTTGCTGGTTGCTTGATCGATACATCAAAATTATTCCCAAGTGTTTCCTTCAAAACTGCATATGTTGTCGACACATCATCATTTTTGGTACACTTGACAATTGTACCACTTTTCTTCGTTTTAATGACCTTTTCAAAGGGTAAAATTACTTCACTTTTTAAAATTGCGCTTACCTCTTTGATGACATCCTCATCACTGATATTCTCATCTTTCTGAATAATTTTTATGTCTGGAATTTTAACCAATTTGCCTGGTTTATTTTTTATTGCATCCGCATATGTAGGTTTATTATTTTTCATCAATTCAATAGTATTCAATAACAGCTCATTCTTATGTTTAATTTCATCATTTAATTGTCTCAACAGAATATTTTCAGTTAGTATTGATCGAATATTTTATTTCTCTTCAAGAAAGTTCCAGTGATTAGTACAGAAGTTATTCTTGTAAAATAAATATGAAATTGCAAATAATTACGCGAAAGCGGAGCAATTTTATATTAATTTTACACTAGCAGCCTACGGCTTCACACGGTGGACATTTATTGATATATAGGTAATATCTTCTTTTCGAATTTTGAGCTTAGTTTAATAATATAAGACAATTATTAGGAATAATACGACATTTGATGCTTGAGTAACACAATAATAATTAATACATAACCTCAACTTTCAAAGTTTGTTGATTAGTTAGTGAGTAGATCTATATATAAATAGCGTCATCAGTACTTAATGAAATAAATTACGGGAGATAGAAGATTATATTGCAGTGCACGCAATGCAAGGAATTTTATTGGTAATTTTTGTACATTTTTTGGTGTTTTCGTAGGGATCCTTTTTTTGAAAATAAATTATAGCTTATGTTATTTAGTGATAATATAGGATTCTATTGTCTTTTCTTTCTATGACATTGGTAAAAATAGATTATTCAAGCGCCAGCAACAATACAAAGTTCCAATTCAATCGGATGAACGATGTGCAAACGGATAAATACGGCCCATTGGCTACTTGATGTATGTTGATAGTACTATAATAAGAACCTTCACGAAAGAGTTTTAAACAAATATAGTAAGTTTCAACTCAATTGGATGAACGATACGCGAACGAATACAGCTCGTGCGCCATTTAATGTTTGTTGATAATACTATAATAAAAATACTCAATAAAGTGCTAGCAACAACTATAGTGAGTTTCAACTCAATCGGATAAACGACGCGCGGTCGAGCAATTACGGCTGAAGCGTCACTTAATGTATGTTAATAGTACTATAATAAAAACTTTTACAAAAGTGCCAACAAAAAATATACCAAGTTTCAACTCAATTGGAGGAACGATACGCGAACAAACAATTACGGCTCGTGCGCCACTAGACGTATGTTAATGTTACTGTAATAAAAACCTTCACGAAAGTGCCATTAACAACTATAGAAAGTTTCAACTCAATCAGATGAACGATGCTTGAATGAATAGATACGGCTCGTGCACTACTTTTTATAAAGTTGTCTATTATAGCCTTTGTTACTCAGTAATAATATAAGATTATATTGGTGAACGAATTCATTTCAAAAATTCAAATCATGAGCTTGGCCACTCTGAATTTATTAAGGGTACGTTCCACTAGGCGACCGCAGCGCTCATGTCGCCTTGATAATCGTTCCGCAATATGTCATAGATGACATCGTAGATCGTGATCGCTTCGAGCTCACAACACCCGCGATTGAAAAGTGGGTCGAAGCGGTCGTTGTTCATTTTTACAGAAATCACCTAGAAATTCGAATTAATTAAAAACAGTGGCGTGCGGTGACTTTCTGTGATAGGTGTGCACAGTCGGTGGTGAGGAAGGCGATATATACATGGCCAACAATACAGCTTATTTTTCTCGCAACAACTAGCAATCCATTTAAATTTTTCATATATTTTAATTTGGAAATGTCGCACGGACTGCTGGCCTTTTATTTTCATATTTTGAGTGAATTTTATGTCTGGCATTGGTCTTGTTTTCATAATTTCTTGTTCCGACATCACGACGTGAAAAAGGATTTTCCAGTAGATCACAAATTATAGATCTATTTTCAGTTGTCATTCTACAAATGATAATTTCACAAAAATAAATAATTTAAGAAATGTATAAAATAAGTGCTTACCTAATATTGCTGTCTAAATAACGAATAACAATATTTCAACTATTTTAAAACAAACTAATAAAAGGCGTTTGAAAAAGAACTCAGCTAAACGTTGAATATTCAGCTCCAGGTGCAGAAAGTCAGCCTGCACCCAGCGAGAGAGAACGAGCGATAGGAGATCGCTAATTTCGGTATGCTTTTTCCCTGTCAGACTCTATTTCTTCACTTTCCCTATACTGACCATGCTAAACAGACCTCGCTTGCCGTGCAGTCGAAAAATCTGCACCTCAAGCGTCGACATTCGTTTCAAATATATAGCAGAGTGGCCCGCGAAGCGCGCTCGTATTTCTGGTAGCATAAATAGATAAAATATGCTCTTTCTCTGATTTTATAATGAAAATTTGTGAATAAAATGAAGTATTCAATGAACCATTATATTAATTTAATTTACGTAATTTCAGTGCACACCCTGCACATATGGACTGCACGCCACTGATTAAAAAGTAGTCTTTCAAAATAATTTCGATTCCAAATTATGTTGATTGATTCAATAAGGTTTATTTGTCAATTTCACGGTCTCCCATTATCATAACTTTTATTATTTAAGAGAGATAACTTACTGAGGCTTATTGGACTCATTCCATTTATATATACTTTTTGTTACAGGTTATTTTTATTTTAATAATGATTTACTTTTCGATCTTAACCACAAATTGTCAGTATATTTGAAATTTGATGGAAACTAGCATCGTTCCACTTGAAGTACCAACCATAGCAATCATATGTTAGTGGAACGGCAAAAACTGTGGTCGTAGGCAAACCGTTGCGATCGCCTAGTGGAACGTACTCTAAATAAATAAAATATTTTTTTGATTACCTGATGGAAAACATTAGGTACAATATGTAGAAATCAGTGAAGAAAAGTGCCAGTCTACCAGTTAGCAACACTTTACTAATTACGTAGCAACAGAAATGACAAACATTAAGCGCACCATGATACACGCCCAAATGACACCTTTAACCTAATTAAGAAAAAATTACAGGTCAAACATACATATAAGAAAACAAAAATTCTCTCGATTTCGCCGGAAACAAAGTCGCTTCTTCAGCTGCATCCAGAATTTCGCGAGAATCTTTAGCTTCTGACGTTTCAGACAAATTCATTTTTAATATTGTTTATTTGTTACTATGCTTTTGCTTGACAGTTGTCAAAACTGTTACTACGTTCTTGCAAGAACACAACCTTGATTAGTATTTCTGTAGAAAATTATTTCTATTCTTGGCGTCTCCAACTCAAGTTTTTCCATCAAGTATACAAAAAAATGGCATGTTCAACACGTAAGAAAAATGATAATTACTTTGCTCGTGCAAATTTAACAGAAACATTCACACTCGCTAGTATTAAACTCTCACTTGTCAAACAATCTACTATTACTATATAATTTTTTTTTGTTCATCGTACACATCATTATATAAATCTTGCGACGCCACTGTATTACCTTATTTCCAATAAACTCAAAAAGGTAATATATGATATAAGTTTCAACTTGCAAAGACAATTAAAAACTCACTGATCGGAAGATATTTGGTTCTGTATTTAGTAGTGGATTGAATGCGCGTCTGTTTGATGCTATTTCGTGAATTATGTTTATTTATTAGTGTTTTCTTGAGTTTTACATATATATATTTTTTAATATTGTGGAATATTGAACTGATTAAGGGAACTTTTGTGTTTTAGTGACATTTGGTACATTGAGGGTCGACTGATTGGAATCAATCAATGAATTGTGGCTTGTATAAGTCAGAAAGGTAAGAATTTTATTTTTATATTTATATTACGTTCAGCCTGTACTTGATAAAAAGCTCCTGAAATATTTCAAGAGTTGCTATGTTGTCAAGACACTAACTTCATTGAATCTTCAATAAAAATTTGTCATATAATTCAATCAGACGTTTCTTAGACTTCTTGAACAAACTTTTCAGGAATTACTGAAAAGAATCTTTGCCCACAGGAAAACTGTATTCAAAAGGAATGCTTGTAAAGACCAGCTTTTAAATAACTAAATTATTCATCACGAATAAAAGTTACATTGAATTTCATGTCTACGTTCTTCTATATAATCTAATTTTCTATTTTCCATCTGATTTACTAGTTTATTGAGCTTAAATGAAACGTACACGTAGTCCTTGAGTATTACAGTTGATAGAACTAAAAGAGTACTCACATGAGCGAGATGCGATTGTTTGGCGCTGTCCTTGAGGTTGGGCAGATGTGAGGAAAATTGTGACACAAGGACGGAACGACTCCGCGTAACAGATCGAGCCAGTTTTGCAAATTTCGATAATCCTGAAACGTATTAGATATTATACTTCATAGTAAACAACATGTTTATCAAATCAGTTTTGTTGAAGGACAAATTGAGCATTTTTTTTAATATAGTCATTGTCGTTTGCGCGTTCAGTAAACCTTGAAATCCTACCAAAACGAAGCTCATGGTAATGAGTTTCCAAGTCCTTCTTACCTCCTTTGGTGTCGTCCGTTTCGATGGGTTGTTTGAGCGCCGTGATGTCTCTGAATGTGAGCAGAAACAGCACCACGAGGTCCCGCTCGTTCTTGATGGGCGCAATCTGCAGCAGGAGCCATAACGGCGTTTCTGCGAAACACCACCATCACGACATTAACACTCAACAATTTGGAAAATATATTCAACAAATGCTAAGATAATTTCAATTCTTAGACTATGTAAGCGTGGGATGGATACTCGCTAGCGAAACTGAATATTCAGTTCTTAAAACTAAATTTGGTGTCGTATGTTTTTAAAAACATTAGAAGATATTACGTCAAACACTTTTATGAGTGTGACGTTTTGATGTTTATTAAAGTGAGCACAGAACACATGTTGACATTTAGACTTTGGAAATCTAACAAATGGAAGAGTGACAGTGTTGTGCACAGTGCTACTAACATAAACACACAAAGAAATTAATTCAACGTTGGCACGCAGTTCATGAACCATTAAGTTCAAAAGTTGTTACAAATTATTTAAACTGCAGAACAAGAGATGCCATCAAATATAGAGTTAATTAGGTACATTAATTTGATGTTATACTTGAAATGAAATATAGAATTCGTGTGAATTGAAAAATGAGTGATCATGAAATATAATTTGGTAGCCACAAATATATACACAACATTTTTATATTATGCCTTTTTACTACTGTGGTAATATGATCTAGAAATGAATGTATCATTTTATGTTATTTTCCAATAAATATTGCTCATTGTAAACATTTCACTGAATTGAATATTCCGACTGAAAATAACTGTGGAATGGTATTTGAACATATTGGTTTTTCACATGAGTTACTTCATTTCAACAAGAATTTAATTCTTTTTTTGTTAAATAGGAAGTGTAGCCTCAATTTTTCAAGTGATTACATCCTGAATCCTTTTCTTTCATATCATTGGTAGTTGTTTTGCTGTCAATAAAAAGAAATATTAGTACAACAAATGATGCAGAAATGCATTAACTCCCAAGTATTTTTATGGGCATATAAATGAGCTTTTCAATCGAGCTGCACACTATACTTTTGTCAAGATGACCACATCAATTTTATTGTAGTAGTGCAGCCAATTTAGGCCAAAAATTCCCAATCTACCGAATAAATGGTAGTGATTTTTTTATTGCAGGAATATTTTCATTTTGATATGTACAATGAGTGGGCAAAAAACTCCATTTTTGACCAGTTTTTCGTAAATATCTCATTTTCTAACGGCCGTAGAGCATTTGAGGTCACAAGTAAAAATCAAGTATACATTTTTCTCTACAAAAAAGATCGTACGACTTGTTTGCGTATCTATAATCGTTAACGAGATATCGTGCGTAAAATGCGCGACCTAACGTTTTTAATGGAAAGTATAGTTGATATATCGATGTTGAAAAATAATATTCCGAATATTTCACTTGTACGCAAAGCTGTGATACATTTATATACTTATTTTGATGGGAATATTCGTTTTGAGCTTCGTGTGTACATATATATGTATATAATTCGAAAATCTTATAACCCGTCGAACATCAAATATTGAAATTTTGTATTTAAGACAGGTCTAAGGTCTGGTTGTACACCTCGCATTTTGATTGCGAACATCTGTACAGACAGTGCACTTGACTTGAGATTTTTTTTGAATTTGTTTAAATTCAGTATTTGAAATTGCTGTAACATCTTGATGGTTATATATTTGTGTTAATCGGCTGCACCGAAAGTGCACTTTATATAACAGTATTTTCGAATTTTTTGCGTAAATTCAAAACAATCAGCCGTAGAATATTGAAATTTTGTATTAAGCATTTTTATAACATCTAGTTATATACCTCGCATTATGATTGCGATCAGCGTAACCAGAAGTGTAGTTTGCAAGACAGTTTTTAGAATTTTTGCATAAATCCAGAACGATGAGCTGTAGAATCTTAGAATTTAGTATTTATAGCAATTGTAGCCTCCAAATGATAACTTTATATATTTTTAGCCTTACATTCTACCCGAGTGCACGTTGTACCCCCGGTATCTCATTTACGGTCATAGATACGCAAATAAGTCATAGAATCTTTTATGAAGAGAAAAATGTATACTTTAATTTTACTCATTACCTCAAATGCTCTACGACTGTTAGAAAATAAGATATTCACGAAAAACTGGTTAAAAATAAGGCTCTTGATCTTTGGCCTTTGATATCTGCTGATGAACCATGATTTGACAATATGATTTTTGCACATTCTTTGTGCATGCCAAAACAAAGATATTCCTGCAATAAGAAAAATCGGTACCAATTATTCGGTAGATAAAACCTAAATTGACTGGACTATAGGTTAACCAGGCGAATATTTTAGTTTGGCCATATTTCGCTAACTGTTGATTTTAGAACAAAAATTCACGAATAATATCTTGTTCAGTATTGAATTTTGCTTCTAAAGCAAGTTTACTAGATATGGAAACATACTTGTAAATCGAGATAGTGGATAAATAAATTGATGTTATAGCTTTTGCTAAATCAAATTGCATTGAGTTTGAACAAATGAATTTAAATGTCATCCAGACAATTGTATTAAATATAATCGCAAGATAGTTTCTTTTTTGAGATGTCCACAAGGATAATTATTAGAAAAAAGGATTGAAATACTCAATTTTATCATAGTTTATACAAAGTGTCAGTAATTCCGGGCGAATATTTTAGATTAGGCATATCTCTTCAATTATTAATTTTAGAACAAAAATGCAGGAATAATAATTTGTTCAAAAATGAATTTAACTCCTAAAACATCCCCATTGAATATGGAAGCATAACTGTAGATCGAGATAATTGATATTATAGCTTTTTACTAATAATCAAATTGCTTTGAATTTAAATAAACCAATCTAAATGTCATTCAAACAATTGGATTCAATATTATTGCAGAATACTTCATTTTAGGTGACCCAGAGGATAATTATGGAAAGAGAGGATTGAAATATTCAATTTTATCGTAGTTTATACCAAGTGTCTATAATTTTGGTCGAATATTTTAGATTAGCCATATCTTTTAAACTATTAATTTTAGAAAAAAAATACAGGAATAATAATTTTTTTGGAATTGAATTTTACTTCTAAAACATCCCGACTGAATATGGAAGCATAACTGTAGATTAAAATAATCAATAAATAAATTGATTGAATAGATTTTGCTAATAATCAAATTGCATTGAGTTCAAGCAAATTAATTTGAATATCATTCAAACAATTAGATTAAATATGATTGCAAAATACATTTTTAGGATGACCAGTAGGATATTTATGAGGAAAAAGGATTGGAATATTCAATTTTATCGTAGTTTATACCAAGTGTCTATAATTTTGGGCGAATATATTAGATTAGCCATATCTTTTAAACTATCAATTTTAGAACAAAAATACAAGAATATTATTTGAATTGAATTTCACTTCTTTTACATCTCGACTGGATATGGAAGCATAAGTGTAGATCAAAATAATCGATAAACAAATTGATTTAATAGATTTTGCCAATAATCAAATTGCATCGAGTTCAAGCAAATTAATTCAAATATCATTCAAACAATTGGATTAAATATGATTGCAAAACACTTTTTTTTAAGATAACCAGTAGGATAATTATAAAGAAAAAGAATTGAAATATACAATTTTATTTTACATTAGCCATATCTCTTCAATTATTGATTTTAGAACAAAAATGCAAGAATAATAATTTGTTCAGAATTGAATTTTACTTCTGAAACATCTCTATTGGATATATAAGCATAGCTGAAAATCAAGATAATCGATAAATAAATTGATTATATAGCTTTATTGCTAATAATCAGATGGCATTGAGTTCAAACAAATGAATTTAATGTCATTCGAATAATTTGATTGAGTATGAAATACTATTTTTAAGATAGCCTCAAGTATACGCCATGTCAGTAGCGTTGTGCGCGGCGCGAGCGCCGTCCTGGTGGCGACACTTGGCATCTATTTACTAATATATTTAAAATCGTGACAATCAACAAATTTTGATGTACTCACGTAATTTGCAAAACTGGCACTCAGAATTAGCAGAAAGTTTGTTACAATGACAGTAGAACTTTGATGCAGGTCTCAAGAAGTTGATTTACCTATATTTAGATCCAAAAGTTTGAGCAGAGGGAAAAAATTGGTACAAAGTTTTCATGTCAGCGACGAAGAAGAAATTAAAAATAACGGAAGAAGATAGTGAAATTACAGGAGTTACTTTGTGCGAAACGCCTGGCACATTTAGTGATAGAACAAATCTGAATTTGTATAATTTATTGGTCGAGATATGTGTAAATTATTATAAGTGTAAACATAGTTTTCTACTTGACATGATAATACGTACGTTCGGGTGTACTTCTTGCATATTCTGTTTGATTATTATCTGAATATTGAATAGATAAACAATAATAATTTTTGTCGTGATTTTAGATAGCTTCATCTGATATTTACGAGTTATTTTTATAAATTGAAAATAGTCTGTGTGACTATCATAAAAACTTCTTGATTTGGTGTATTTTGAATTCTTCATTAGGAAATCAGCATCATTCATGCCTGATGATTTGATATTTGCTTGCCAGATACGAGTTATCCGAAAACATAATGAATTTAAACAAGTAAAAATTCATTAATAAGGATTCATTCATGAAATTTTGTCTTCAATCAATGATCAATAATAATATTGTTGAAATATTATTTTAATAATTCAATATTGATACTGTACAAACATTATACAATTTAAAAAACATCAACTGCTCATTTCTAAAATTCGCTAATATAATAATAAGTCTGTTTTTTACATGATTGCTGTAAAAATTTATTAATACAGGTAAATTTAGGTCGAAAAATTGTTAATATTAGTTGCAACTGCAAACATACAGCTGCAATTTGCATATAAATTAACACAGAAGGTATCTGCTTCAAGACTGACCAGTCAATGATTTGGAATCGTCCAGCACAGTTGAATGAATATCATAAGAGTGCAAGGATTGATAGTATGTACTATTGCATAAAAGCAAACTGAGAAGATAACTTTTTCATAGTTCCTTACGCCCATTCGCGATTCGGAAATGAATGAAATTTCAGTTCACCATTGCGCAGTTGTGTGTGCGAACACTCAGACACACAATAAATTAAACCTTGTCCCTATGATCTCCACTTTTTCAAAGGATTTTCCATATTTATTTGCCTCAAAAACTCAGTTTGGCTTTATGCTCTTTTATATTTGTTTTGACAGCTTCAGTCATATTAGTAAAGAGCTTATAACTTCTACCGCATGGAGTCGCGTCCGTCGCTACTGACATAGCGTATAATTAGAAAAAAAGGCTCGAAATATTTAATTTCGCCGTAGTTTATACCAAAGTGTCTATAATTTCGGAAGAATATTCTAAATCAGCCATCTCTTCAACTATTGATTTTAGAACAAAAGTACTATAATAACAATTTGTTCAGAATTGAATTTTTCTTCTAAAAACGTTTTACAAAATATGAAAGCATAACTGAGAATCGAGATAATAATTGATGAATAAATTGATATTACAGATTTTTTGCTGGTAATCAGATTGTGTTTTGATTAAACAAATTTGATTGGATTGAATATGATTGCAGTTATTAAATTTATGAATCTTAATTTAAAAAAAAGATCTGTGTTTGTATAGTAGTGTTTGGCAAAAAACAATTGTTGATTGAATGTAAAAGGGACTCACGCTAGATCACAAGGTGATTATTATTAGCAGTAAAATCAATCATAGTTCAATGGGGTCATTCCAAAAAAAAAAATATTTTGTTTTTTCGCTAGATTACGAAAAAATATTGAATTTCAAACATATCTGTAATTATAAGTTCCCAAAATATAAAACATTTCATTCATAATTTTGATAAAAACCTTTCGCGGGCTGAATAATGACGTCACAAGTCTCCAAATCTATAGTATGACCAAAGAAAATAGATGTAACATTTTTATCACAGAAAATTCAATATTTGTGCTCAAAATAATATCCGGCACCTATCTACATATACACCGTAATAATATATATTATGTACGAATTTTATTTCTGAAGAGAAATATATTAAATGCATTTTCATATTTTTTTGTTCAAGTCATGTTTTCCAAACGGGCTATAATTAAGGCTCAAGGTTGGATCGACGAACCAGAGCACGTGTTTTCGCTTACAGCCAATACGCACTCTCCATCTCAGCCAATAGGAACAAGAGACTTGTGACGTCATAAGATTATTTGAAAATAGATGAAAATTTAAAATAATTATATTTTTAAAACTGAACATGTTACGACAGTTTTATAAACGTGAATATCAATATTTTAGTTTATTCTTTCGAAAAAAAAATTTAAAAAAAAATGTGAAAAGACCCCATTCAGTTTTAATTATAAGCTACTGACGATTTGTTATTAAAAAAATTAAAATAAAATTGCTGTTTAATTACATTTATTTTTACATCCTATTTTAAATTGATTTTCTTGATAACTCAATTTTCAAATGTGCTAGCACTTCAAATGAAGACTTTTTGAGAGCAAAATCTAATTCTGCACAAATTTTATTTCACGTATTTTTGTTGTAAAATTGATAGATAGGAAGATATTGCCAATTAAAAATTAAAACTGGTTATTTTCAAGTTCAGGACTCGAAAAGGATATTTTGAATGATAAGATTATTCTTGCTTGATTATACTTTATATATTATTATAGCAGCTATCTTTTTGTGATACAGGGTATTTACAGAGACGAGGGACATAGTAGTTTAGATATAAAGAAATTAATTGTAGCATTGCTGATCTTAGATCAATATGCTGATTTATATATTCATTATATAGATTCTCAGTGGTGCATTTATGTTAAAAAAACTTGTATAGAGCAGAATTTATTTCTGAAAAAATTGTTATTCCCGTATTTTTGCTCTAAAATGAGTAGGCGAATTTAATTCGTGCGACAAATAACTCTCCTGATTATTTTAGAGCAAAAATACAAGAATAACAATTTGTTCAGATATGAATTCTGTTCTAGAAAAGTCCTTTCCCAATTTAATTGCAATATTGGAAATCGAGATAATGAATAAATAATTCAGCATATTGTTGTAGGATTAGAAATGGTACAAATATTTTCTCAAATATCTCAAGATATTAGATAAAAAAAAATCTCAATATATATTTGAGCTATTGTATTCATAAGAAGCGGAATTTGATTCTAAACAAATTAATATTCTTCTATTTTGGCCCTAATATGTACAGGGGGGCCAATATTAGCAAAAATTCTAAATCCGCATGTCTATAAACATGGCGTATAAGATGGCTCGATCAATTAATATTCACCATCTGAACTATATCCAAAAGAATAAAATTCAAATTCAAAGGTCCTCTGAAACAAATATTTTTATTTCCCTAGCGAGTATCCTTAGGGATACAAAGACGACATCTCAATACATTGACAAATAAGGAGCAGCTTTTACGATCTAACACTAACACAGAAAAACTCTAACACAGACGCAATGTTTCGCTATACATAGTGTATGCTGCTACATATACAAACGCACACATATAGCACATCGAGAAGCAGTAGGGTTTTTTTCCCTCCCCATCCCTCGACCAATCATATCGATTTACCGTGGGATGCTACTACTTTTGCGTTTATATGTATTTGTTTTCCAGCTTTGGTTTTTTCAAATCAATCGGAATTATCTAATTGGGGTTGAAAACGCGATATGAAAATGAGGAAATAAGTACTGATGATGTTCACTTTTAGGTATAATTTTTAGTTAATCAATAGTATAAGGCAGAATAAGTTACTAATATCTACAGATGTCTCTGTAAGTAATATTGGTAGTACATATGAGGCATATTTGAGAAAAAAAAACAACTCCCTCGGGGTAGGAATGAATTTCAATACTGCAAAGATGTCTAACGTATTATTTTCAATTACTCAACTCTGGTTGTAGATCATATTACTCGGAGCATATTGATGCATTTAAATTGAGTTTCGATTACACATCCAGGCAAGGGTTCGGAGATATAAATGGGTTTATATTTTACTCGTAGTTGATTTTGAAACAAGATTCAATATTAAAATTTTAGATGAGCTTTATTCGAGAATAAATTTTCATATATAAATCATGTAAGATTTTTTTCTATAACAATACAGAAAAGCATATAGTTCCTGCACTTTTAGGTATAATTTCAAGCGATTGAAAAAATATTGAATCATCGACATTTCATCCAAACTATATGCTATTTATCGACTCTTCTTCTTTCTTTCAAAACGTCCAGGTAAAAAAGAAAAAAAAAAAGAACGTAGTAGGAAAAAGGGTAGCATGTGGTTCAGGCAATATTTCGATGATCTAAAATGTCAACCACTTGAGGTACTAAGATCTTGCATACCGAAAATATTCCCTTGTAACAGGGAGAGAGAAAGAAATGTGATAGAAACCACGAATTGGTCAAGCACAGAAGAAGGGGGAAGATTCGACATGGCAGTATGTTTCAGATAGTATTTCGGCAGATCGAAATGTCGACTATATTAGACTTTTTGAGGCAGTACTTTTTTCTAATAGAAAGAGATACAGTATTGAAAACAGAACCACAAATTGCTTGAACAAAGAAGAAGGAATAGTATTCGACATAGTGGCATGTGGTTTCGATGGTATTCCGATGAACTGAAATGTCAGCCACTTGATATATCCAGTTAGCGTTTCGGAATCATCTCTTTTCACCTAGCAGAAAGAGTAATTACAAATTACTCTAACACAGAAGGAGGGAGGAGATTCGACATAACGATGCAAAAGATATTTCGATAGACTGGAATATCAATCACTGGAGATCCTGTCGATATACTGAAGTGTCAACCACTTCTAACTTTTGGTGTCAGTGTTTTAAAATAATTCTCTTCTGCCTAGCAAGTTAAGGAAAAGAAACGGGATTGTAATTATAAATAGCTGATATACAGAAGAAGTCGATTTGACGATGTGGCATATGATGTATAGACAATATTTCGATAAATTGGAACCACTTGAGACTTTTGGAATTAGCATTTCAAAATTGTTCCCATTTGCCTAAAAGAAAAAGATACAAAAACTAACTCGAAACCACAAATTACCTAAACAAATAAGAAGGGAGGGATTTCGGCATAGTGGTTCGCGGTTTAGATGGTGTTTAGACAGTCTGAAATATCAAATAGTTTGTTACTGTCTAGTAAAAAGTGGTATAGAAATATCATATGAAGTTTGAATATTCAAGTAAAGAGAAAATTCGACAATGTGGTATGTGGCATAGACAATATTTCAATAGATTGAAATGTGATCACTTGTTAGCATTTCGAAATTATTCCCTCTTGCTTTAATGAAAGAGGAACAGAAACGTGATCGAAACAGTACAAATTGCTCAAACACTTAAAAAAGAAGAGCATTCGGCATGGTGGCATGTGGTTTCGACGGTATTTTGATAAATTGAGATATTAACCATCTGAGGTGTTTAAAGCCAGCATTTTGAAATTATGTCTTCTACCTAATAGAAAAAGGTTCACTACGTGCCTAGCAGGAGAAGAAACGTAATTGAAATTACAAATAGCTGTTACACAGGAAGAGGCGATTTAACAATGTGGCATGTGGTGTAAACGATATTTCGATTAATTTTAACCACTTGAGATTCTTGGAGTCAGCATTTAGAAATTGTTCCTTCTATCTTTTAGAAAGAAGTGCAGTAACTTCATCGAAACTACAAATTAATTAAGTACATAAGAAAAGAGGAGATTCGGCAAGGTGGCATGAGGCTTAGATGGTATTTCGACAAACTGAAATATCGATCACTTGCTTACTACCTAATAAAAAGAGATACAGAGATGTAATACAAACAATGAATAGCTCGAATTCAGAAGAAGTGAAAGATTCGACAATGTGGCATGTGGTATAGATTCGATAGAATAAAATGTCGTCTACATAAGACTCTTAGGGTCGAGATTATTTCTTTTGCTTTGAATAAAGAGGAACATAAATGTAATCGGAACAATAAATTGCTCAAATATTAGATATGAAAGGAAAAGCATTCGGCATGTGACTTCCTCAGTATTTCGATAAAAATGTCAACCATTCAAGATTTTTAGACTCAGAATTTCCTCTATCTAATAGAAAGAAGAACAGAAATGTAATAGAAAACCCAAAATGCTCAAACACAGAAGAAGGAAGAGGTTTCGATAAAGTGGTATTTGGTATTGACGATATTTTGATAAGTAGAGCTATCAATCACTTGAGATCTTTAGAGGTAACATTTATGCCTAAGTCGATGGTGTTTCGATACACTGTGCCACATCAACCATTTGAAATCTTCAGTATGAGCGTTTCGAAATTATTTCTTTTGGCCTAACAGTAAAAAGAATAGAAACGTAATAGAAACCATACATTGCTCAGACATAAAAGAATAGAGAGGATTCGACATTATAGTATGTGGCATAAACCATATTTCGATAGATTGATATAACAATCTCTTGAGATCCTTAGAGTCAGCATTTCTGCTCTCTGAAAAGACGCACAAAAACGTGATCGAAATTGCACACACAAATTGCTTGAACTCAGAAAAAAAAAATATTGAGCAATGTGGTTTATGGTTTCGAATGAAGGTCAACCACTTGAAATTTTTAAAGTCAGTGTTTCGAAAGTATTTCTTTCTGCCTAATAGAAAAAGGAAAAAAGCATAATTAAAATTACGAATAGCTGATACACAGGAGGAGGCGATTCGACAATGTGGCATATGATAAAGACAATATTTTGATAAATTTGACTCCTTCAAGACTTTTAGAGTTAGCATTTCGAAATTGTAACTCCTCTCTGAAAGAAAGAAGCAATTGAATTCACAAATTTATAAGAAGGGAAGAAATTCGGCAAGGTGGTGTGTGGTTTGGATGGTATTCCTACAAACTGAAATATTGATCACTCAGCTACTGTCAGATAAAACGGAGTGAAGAAATATTATACAAATTATTAATTGATCGAACATGAGAAGGGAGGAGATTCGACAATGTGGCATATGGTATGGACGATATTTCGATAGACTCAAATTTAAGAATACTCGAAATTATTTCTTTGTCTTGAAGAAAAAGGGACAGAAACGTAATCAAAATCAAAAAATTGCTTAAACACTTAAAAAAAGGATGGAATGTGATTTCGACGGTATTTTGATAAATTGGAACGCCAACCATTTGAATTTTTTACAGTCAGCATTTTGAAATTATTTCCATCTGCCGAACAGAAACAGGAAAATAAACGTGATTGTAATTATAAATTGGTGAAATACAGGAGGAGACGATTCTACAATGTGGCATGTTGTCAAGACGATGTTTCGATTAATTGGAACCACAAGAGACTTTTGGAATCAGCATTTCGAAATTGCTCCCTTTGCCTTCTAGAAAGAGGTGCAATAACCTCATGGAAACCACAAATGAATCAAATACATAAGAAAAGAAGAGATTCGGCAAGATGGCATGTGGTTTGCATGGTATTTCGACAAACTGAAATATCGATCCTTCAGTTACTGCCTAATAAAACGGGGAACAGAAATATTCTACAAACTATGAATAGATCGAATACAAGAAGAAAGGAGATTCGATAATATGGCACGACATTTCGATAGACTCAAATTTTAGAGTCAGCATCTCGAAATTATTCCTTTTTTCTTGAAGAAAGACATACAGAAACATGATGAAAACCAGAAAATTGTTCAAACACTTAAAAAAGGAGAGTTTTCGACAAATATAGAATGTGATTTCGACGGCATACTTATAGAGCCAGCATTTTAAAATTACTTCCTTCTGTCAAACAGAAAGAAGAAAAGAAACATGATTGTAATTAAAAATTGGTGGAATACAGGAGGAGACGATTCGACAATGTGGCATATTGTCAAGACAATATTTCGATGAACTGAAACCACTCAAGAATTTTGAAGTTAGCATTTCGAAATTATTCTCTCTGCCTAATTAAAAGAGGCACATTAACTTAATCGAAACCATAAAATAATCAAACAAAGAACAGAGAGTATTCGGCATGGTGGTATGTGGTTGAAGTATTTTTATTCTACTTTACAGAAAGAGGAAAGAAATAATCGTAATTACAAATTGCTGAAATATAAGAGGAGACGATTCAACAATGTGACATTTAGAAATTATTTTCCCTGCCTCTGAAATACAGAATAAAGGTGAGGATTTTACCTGGTGGAATGTGGTTTTAGATGCTGTTTCGACCAGCTATGAATAGCTTGAACATAGAAGAAGGGAGGTGATTCGACATTGTAGTATGTGGTACAGACGGAATTCTCAATCGCTTGTGATTCTTAGAGTCAGCTTTTCGGAATTATTTCCTCTGCCCAATAGAAAGAGATACAGAATCTTAATCGAGACCAAAAATAAATCAAATATATAAAAAAAGAGAGAATTCGGCATGGTGGCATATGATTCATATGGTATTTCGACAAACTAAAATATCAACTACTTCCTAATTGCCTAATTGAAAGTGGTACAGAAATGTTATACAAAATATGCATACCTCGAACCATGCTCGAACACAGAAGGGAGAAGATTCGACAATGTGGCATATGGTATAGACGATATTTCGATCAGATTTTTTTGTGACTCTTAGAGAACGTTTTGAGGATCACAAATTGCTCAAACACAAGTAAAGGAAAGGGTTCGACAAAGTGGTATGTGGTTTGGATGGTATTTCGGCTAATGTGTATCGTTATTTTAAAATTTAGTTTTGTTTTATATACTGGACGAGTTTCTTGCATTAATTAATATTTTCAACTCTGAATTAGTTGAAAATTATAAGCTTTTTCATTAAAATATAATAATCTTAGAGTTTTGAATAAACTATACTATTCTAAAATGCTCTACAAAGCGCGTACTTATCCTCTTTGTAAACTAGATTATTATTCACAGTCGCTTGTCGATTTTCCACCCCAAAACTACCCTCTACTAGAACGAGCCCGCATGACAAGTAAGTGGTCACGACCACGATCGTCTCACATGACTGACCCAACTGTAATCGTATCCTGAATCGATTACAATGTTTACTTGAGTTCATATGTACCGTTTCAAATATTGATTTCACTTGTAGCAGGGAAGACGAATAACATTGCTATTTTTTACGAGCTTTGAAGTCCTTGAGGGAGAAGTGCCCATTTCGTGTGAAATATTTGATTTTTTGTTGTAATGAAACAGTTGCGTTTTTGTGCAAGACCACCTATATATAGTACACTAAAAGTAATTTTTACTTACCGTCTGCAAATAATATAAATGACAAGTTTGTTCGCAAAACAGGGTAAGGGGAAGTTGCAGACGATTATAATGTGCACTTCAACTTAAAATTATTTGTTACGTTTTTAAACGCCTGAAAGTTCTCCTCAAACTTTTTACGAACTTAAATTATTGTTTGTATTATTTACAGACGGTAAGTGAATATTTAGTAATAATTTTTACAGTGCACTAGCCAACAAATATTTTCAAATAATTCTAGCCTCAATAAATACCGCAAAGGGTTCATATAATTACATAGGTTGGTTATGGAAGCTTAAAAAACTGTAAGAAAACTTTTTACATACCTCTGGGAGTGCCTGATCAGGAAACAGACAAACAAACGATAAGTGTCAGTGCGTCACTTAACAACACATTTAGATTTTGTTTTATTCAGTTTTTTATAACCTAACTTTACACAGTTACTATTTAAAGTGAAATAAAGTGAAAGAAGATAATATACAGAAGGCAAATGCGTGCTTAGAGTCAAAATTAAATAAAGGTACTTTAGTGTCTTAAAGTATCATTAGCCAGAGCAAACACGATGCTGGAAATTATAAAAAAAAAAATTAAGGGTCGTGCAACTTACTATGAAGATACTAGGCACTTTAAAATAAAGTATCTGGAAAAAACTATCAGAATTTAATAATAAATAAATATATTACATTTTGAGATACAGTATATTACAATTTGATTGATACTTCAAAAACCATAAGAGCTACGATTTCATTTCAATAAGCTTTTTTGTGCACATTGAATGCACGAATTCACAGGTATTTTTGTTTTTTTCAAAGTTTGCTCAGATCACGTGATAATAGCAAGAAATTGATTTCGTTTGAGATATTTTTTTCATTATCCAATCGAAAAACTGAAATATCACGTGAATTATGGGATATATTACAAAAACAAAAATATTTTTGTGATGGTTTTTCAAATGTGCACAAAAAAGTCCATTCAAGCGAAAATGTAGCTCTTATATTTTTCGAGATACCTACGTTAACAAAAATCGCAGCCTCTAAAGTTTAGAAGTTGGCTATGTTATTCCATTGAAATTTGGATACCTTATATGCTCCATAATCCTGTTCTGTCAGCATTTACAAAAATATTTCAAGAATGTTCTTCATTTCGTTGAAATAATGCCGGCAAAATAATCATTTTCAAATCTAAAATATGAATAACTAGAAATCCTAATTTAAGTTAGCTCACAGCTCGTTCTATCTATTTCAAATGGTATAATAATAAAAAATATTAACATCTACGACACCTTGCATTCAGACAATCTCATATACCGTGTTTGAGCTTTAATAATAATAGGCTAGTTAGCTGCAGGATTAAAACCCGGTACACACAGTACAATACTGACATACACCTCTCTATGCATGTTGTAAATGGAGCTTTATCTCGTGTGATTGACATGTGAATTTTTAAAAAAAGTTGAATTGAATTGAGGGATGTTTTAACTAACATTCCACTGCTGAATAAATGCTGATAACCGAACGCAAAAAATAAATCTGGTGACTAATATTTGAATGTATTTTCACGTAAAATGCAATTTGATTAATTTATTGTTTCAGCACGCAGAATAAAAAATTGGGAGCCTAATGGGGACGTTTCTTCTGTCGTATTTCTGAATCGAAATAATTATTTTGTTTTGACAATTGTAACAATTATTTTCAGTCGATTTACTGAAATAAACATAACTTGTGCATTGCTCGCACGGCGTTGTTGGGTATCAAAATGTGATATATAGGTATAACAGAAATAAGCACTTATGGTCCAGACAAAATAGACATCCCAGCAACAAGCTGGTTTCTTGTGTAGGTCTTAAATACGTCATCACAAATGCTATGTCAAAAGTACCCATTGATCTCGCTAGTGTGTTGTCTCTTATCTGACGTCAAAGGTCACAGAATTTAGTTTTTTGCGAATATCTCTGAAACAGTGAGAGCTACTGGAAAAGTGAACGACAAAAAGTTTATAGATCATGAAATTCTCTACAAAAAAGGTGTCAATACTTTTTTCCCTACGAAGCATCGTTCTCGAGTTATCACGATTTCCGCACCACCTCTGATGTACTGTACTTGGCGATTTTTTAACGTGGTATCTCCAGTGGGAGCTCTACGATATATTTTCTAAATTCTACATCAAATTCTACATGATCACTCGTATCTTCCTCTCCGCTCTCTTCTACCTCTTCTTGCTCAATTTGTGTTGACTACTCTGAGAAGAGAGATATATCAGGTCAATCCTCATCGATTTTGCATTAGTGCAAGAGTGACCTTAACAATTGGCACAGACTGGTGAACAAAACAAACCAACTTTTCCGCACCCACAATTGTTGTGCAGCTTTTCTTGCAATTACAAAAAAATGTATCCAGTAGTTTCTCTAAAGCAGGTGGAAGTGAAATCTGGATTGACCCTAAAATATTATTCATCAATTTCCAGCCCGTCTTCAGGATTCAGTTCATTGCCCAGCCGTACTTGCACTTGTTAGAACACACAAAGAAGTGTTGATAAGCAGAAGCAGATGTTGGAGGGAGACAAGATAATTGCACTTTTTTACTTCATCTTCAGTCTAAGATTCACTGCTAATGAAGCAAACTTCTGACATTTTAATAAAATTTGTAACAGCACAGTTTAAAATTAAAATATTATCTACAAATATATCTATTTACTACAAAAAACCATTTAAAACTGACTGCATTGTTGATATTATTCAAGGCCAACCGACTAATGGAATTGGGGACGGTCGTTGTCTCATTCAATCGTATATGTTGGAGGGAGACTTTACACAACATCAAAATCAAGCAAGATTTATCGTGAGTATCAGCGAGAAATTGTTGATTTGTTGGAACAGTCATTGATCGATCAAAAACGATATCAGACGATGAAGATACTTTTGTAGTTCGTCGACGTTATTATTCATATTTTCTAGGTTTGAAATCGTTATAACTCGAGAATGATGCTTCGTAGGGAAGAAAGTATCGATTTCTTTTTCTTATAGAATCTTACGATCTATAAATTAGTTCTCACCCATTTTTCCAGTAGCTCTCACGGTTTTAGAAATATACGCATAAAACGAAAATTTGTGATCTTTGACTGCGGATAAAAAACAAGGCACAAGCGGGATTGATGGGGATTTTTGAGATAGTATTTGAAATGACGTATTCAGCTTGTTAGGAATTATTGCAAACTCAGCACTTTCTTCCATTTTTTGTTTAAAATAAATAATTGGATCCTCACACAAAAAGTAAATGAGTTTGTTTACGAAGGTCATTACATTTTTACGGTTATGCAGTCAAAGTCTGTACTGCTATCTGTGAAAATTGAATAAACTAACAATGTTATTTCGGCCCAAACAACAAGAAAAAATTATGCATTGATGCATTCAAAGAAAATCTGCTGTTGACACTTTCCTGACCAAAAATTTCGTGGCTAGTTTCATCGCTCTTTCATGAATTTACGGTGTCACTTCAATTAATTGCATATTTCAAAGTGACAGCTGTCATTGTCAAAGTGACAGCTGTCATTGTTAAAGAGACAGATGGCGGATATATTCCAGTCTTTACATAAAATAAGTATTTTTGAAAATTAAGATCCTCGGAATCTTTAATTTATTGGAACATTGATCGCCGGAAATATAATTTGAAGATGGTAACGTGGATTCCACTGATTATTTAGTTCATATTTTTACTTAGCCTACCTTTCCGAAAGCTTTAAATTGATACTAAACTAGATATAATTTGAATAACTTGTAGAAAATAATTGTTTAATTTGATACCAAACAAGAAAGAAGCAAATTACTTGTTTTTAAAAAACAATTGACGAACGTCATGTTACGTCGGCATGTGATGTCGAAATATAAGTGAAGTAATAATAATTCTAATTTCACATTAGGATTCTCATTATTTCTCTGCTTTAGATTGACAACTAGTAACCGCACTATACAGGGTGGAATGCGAAATTGGAAACATCTTTTTTCTCGGAAGTTATTATAGATACCAAAAAATTGTTCAAATAAAATTTTTTGTACTTTTAATAAGTTAACTAAATCTGTGTGAATTTAGTGGAAAAAAATAATTTTCGTAGATATTGCCATATTTTTACTTTCTTCAAATGGAACTCCTCTATATTATTGCACTAATGAATAGAAAATAATTTTTGCTTTGAAAAAGTTCAAGGGTTCTTACCTGCTAAACTTGATAGTTTTTGAGATATTAACGAAAATATCTAAATGCTGCTTCACAAAATCAAGTGTGCGTTTAGAACTAAATGTTTTGACAGTTGAGTTATTTTGTGTTGTATTTGCGTTAAGAAAAATTGTGTTGTATACACATCATTGTTACTTTTGTGTCAATAATATTACTGTTAAGTACGCGGGGAATTACACAACGTTTATATTTTTTAAATTTAAATATTTTTGTGCGCTCAGACATTTGCACATCATCAAGAACGAAATGCATAGTTCAATTACTATTAAAAACAATGTACAAAATAAACAATTTTATTATCATAGTAGAACATAAAGAAGTACGGAATAAATGTTATCGAACAACACAAAATGTTCAAAATTTCCACCGTTTTCTCGGACACATAAATAAAGTCTTTTCAATAAATTTTGTTTTATATTAACTGTATTCAATTCAACAACAGCTTGTCTTATTCGGTTTTTCAGTTCATCAAGTGTAGCAACGGACATTACATAAATTTTGTTTTTTATAGCTCCCCATAGAAAAAAATCTGAAGGCGATAGATCCGGAGATCTTGCGGGCCACGATGTAGGGCCTCTGCTGCCAATCCAGGAATTTGGAAATTGTTGATTCAAATACGCAGTTACATCCAATGAATTATGCGGAGGTGCACCATCTTGCTGGAATATCATTCTGTGTCTAACTGCCAATGGTATATCATCCAGATAATCTTGAAATTCATTTTGCAGAAAATTTAAGTATCTCTGTGATGTCAAAATGCCCTCATAAAAATATGGACCCAAAATAGTGTTGTTTATCATACCGCACCATTCGTTAATTGAAAAGCGTATTTGAAAATTTGAAATAAATGTTTGACGTGGATTCGTTTTTACTGATTGCCAATAATGTGAATTGTCTGTTTAGTCTTCCATTGTTAGAGAAATTTGTTTCATCTGACCATAAAATTGTATCTAAAAAATTAGGCTCTGCAATATTTTCCAGTATTAAGTAATTACAAAATTGTAATCTTCTCACATCATCGCCAGGATGAAGATTATGAATTTTGTAGATTTTATAGGCTTTGTACTTATGCTTTTTCAGAATCTTAAGAGCCTTTGTATGTGTGGTATTTATTTCCAATGCAGCTTTTCTTATTGAATGTTTAGGGTATACATTGAAATATGCCAATACATCAACTTCTAAATTTTCATCTACTTTCACACGTGTTTTGTAATTTCTTGAAACTAACCCAGTCCTAGGCAGCTTCCTCTCTAATTTGAATAAATACGAATGGTTTGGATAAAAGCGTTCCGGATACTGTTGTCTGTATAATTGCAGAGCTTGTCTCGAATTATTATTTGATAGATAAAAACATTTTATCATATCTAACTTCTCATTGATTGAATAATCTGCCATTATTAACACCAAATAATAATAGTATGTATGCAACACAATTTTTTGTAGCGCAAATACATACAAAATAACTCAACTGTCAACAAATTTTGTTCTCAAGGCACACTTGATTTTGAGAACAGCATTTAGATATTTTCGTTAATATCTCGAAAACTGTCAAGTTTAGTAGGTATGAACCCTGGAACTTTTTTACAGCAAAAAATATTTTCTATTTATTAGTGTAATAATATACAGGGTATTCCATTTGAAGAAAGTAAAAATATGGCAATATATACGAGAATTATTTTTTTTTTTTACTAAATTCACACAGATTCAGTTAGCTTATTGGAAGATCTAGAAACTTTATTTGAACAATTTTTCGGTATCTATGATAACTTTCGAGAAAAAAAATGTTCCCAATTTCGCATTCCACCCTGTATACTGCTGATGAAATATAAATCAATCGACCTAGTGCACTACGAGTGTCTACCTCTACCACATCCCTAGTGGATAAAAGGCGTTATTGATATATTCCTTTTTTGTAATTATTCAAATTTTAATAATAACAAATGAATCGCTGATAATTTTGGAAAATGTTTCAGGTAAATATTACGCCAAATTATTCAATTTTTTAATTCAAGTTATTTTATATTTTATGATAAATACATCTGTTCATAAAATAAACGCAAAAACTAAAAAGTTCCATCCATAAAGTCTTTGTACCACTATTTGAAAAATGCTCATTGACGAACTTAAATCTCGCTTTTTAATAATAATAGACTGGGAGCTAGTGACAGGTGTGGTTCTCCGATTTTATACCGCCTGCCTTTTTGAGGGTTGATAATTTACCTCTTGATAGGAAAGATAAAAATGTTATTGAGCGATGCACGCTTTCCGGTCATAGTTCAAATTTCAATTAAAGGTCTGAGAAAAAAGTGGTTTTTTTCGTGATATCATAATGCATGCCTTTGTAATGTTGAATAATTGGAATAAATCTAAAGCCAAGTACTGAAAGGCAAGCGATTCGCAATAGCCCAAATGGTTCAAAGGGTTGCGTGAACTTGTGAAAAAAAATATGGAAAATGTTGTGTTTCCAAATTGCATGCCAATGGAAAGAATTGAAGTTTTAGTCATAAAATCCTTGTAAAAAAATTGGCAAGCATTCCTTGCTGGCGCAAGGGTTTGAAATTTGGGGGTAATCTTGCATAAATTTTGCACCAATTAGCCGTGATTTGAAATTGCATGCCTTTTCAACTATAGGTAATTTGTTCGATGAATTGTTATTGAGGAAATTGGCATGCACCCCAGGATGTCCCAAAATGGAGGCATGCATTGAGGAAGTTGCAAAAAAAAAGAGGTAAAATTTCCGTCATTTTATTTTGCATGCCATTGTGTATTTCGTTCAAAATTATTTTTTTTTAGACGACACAAAAAATGGCAAGCATGTTGCTCAGGCTCATCATTGATAAATTTTGGAAGAAGAATTGAGAAAAAGTGCCCGTAAATTAATTCAGTCAAATTAACAGGAATTATTCTGCGAATTTATCTATTTAAATTTTTTGACTTATTTCAAACAATAATGGCCTAGATGAGTCTCTTCCAAAATATTGCAGAGAGCTACAATTTAAATTATCCATAATGTTTTCATAGCAACAATTCTAAGAATATTCAATTGAAATCACTGAAAACATCAAATTTTCCCATTAAAATCAGTATTAGCTCTAACTGCCGGTATAACATTAAATTGCAACCAATAAGGCACTAGAATAATACTATATCAAAGAGTCCAAATAAGGACGAAACACGTATGTACAGTTGACATCCCAACTTCTGAATTTGTGAAACATTAAGGTTTTGAATCTCGCTATAAATAAATAGTTATTTACATTACAAGATGCGAAAGTATTCTTTTCTGTGTGAGGTGGTATTTGAATGGCCGAGGTGAAGCCGAGGCCGTTCAAAACCTCCGAACACCTGAAAGGGCTTTCGCATCGTGTGATGTATTAATTTTTTTCTGCTACTGTTCTATATAGATATTAATATTTAATAATGATTATTTTATTTGAAATAATGTTATGGAGGCTGTTTTACATGTCTAAAATTATCCATAGCAACGGTTTATTTACAATGTCATCTGTCATCAGCGCTTGTCACAGATTTTGAATTTCAATAATTTAGTGAAACATTGCATTTGACCGATTTAAAATGTTAACAGAAAATGAAAATGGTATTCAAAAGGCAGCTTACAATGCATGTGCCTCACTTCTTGCGGATAAATCCAAAGAAAGGTACAATCAAACATGCAGCATGTTTTCTAAATGGCTTGCTGATGAAAACGTTACTTGAATTGACGAAAATGTAATGCTTCGGGTGCCGATATTTTGGATTTAAAGAGCGGATAGAAGTCTTCTTCGTAAAGTAATGAAATTGAATTTTCTAAAAAGGTGTTACATGAAATTCACATTAATATTTCCTCAAATGAAGAAACAGTGACAAATATGAATTTTGGCGTAATTCAAAATGACAAAAATTTCCCAATACAAAGTGAAGAAGTTAATAATTCAAATAATACACCTACCATGACGTTTTCCAATTGTTCAAATTGCATAATTACTTAAAATCAATAAATAGATAAGATTAAATTAAATAAGTTGGATATAATCATATTATTGTTATGAACTATTTATTTATTTGAATAAATATTGAAATTTCCAATACATTTGCATTTTTTCAAACTTTTACTTTTTTGTCCTGGCCCCGAAAGTATTACTTTCGTAGCTAGCAACGCATAGCAACGAGGTAACACGAAGGTTTGCTTTCGTTATCTTTCGAGTTGCCAGGGCTACAAAGCTCACTTATTTATACAGTAGCAGAAAAATAATATTCACACATATTAACCACGAAAAAAATAATAATTACGTTCTTACTTTTCCCCCGGAATGTGAATAAGTTATGTGGATGGAATATTGTTACAAAATATATTTTTGAAAGTTAAATTGCCTTCATCTGGAACATAAGAGTAGGTATATCTTCATTATCATGAAAAAATGAAAAAGCTAATTATCAGGAAAAAAATTTATTATCTTAGAAAAATCTTACTTAAATAGCTAATGGGATGTTTCATAATATAAATAAATAGGAATGGAGAGGAATCTGAAATTGGCAATAATTGCTAAAATTTCCATTTCTTCATCATAATTATTGTCAATTTCAGGTTCCTCTTCAGTAGTTTCACCACCTATTTGAGAATAAGTGTCGCTGTCATCATCGTCCGATTTATCCTTATCGTCCTTATTTTCGGTCTTTTTTACATTATCATGCTCTTTAATAATTGTAGGAAGAATTAGGTTTCAATTTATGATTTTCTTTATTGATTTACGATGACCATTTCGACTTTTGAAGTCATCTTCAGGTATATTTTTTTATAAAAAATACATAAATCATAAATTGAAACTTAACTCTTCCTACAATTATTAACTCAAAATGTTTCAACTTTTCCCCAATGAAAAAAAATCATGCTCTTTAACTCTATTCATTTTCATACTATTCTTCACTTATTTATGCCAAACGGAAAACTTACTTGTATAAAAGTATTGTTTATGAACCTAATTGTATTACTTTGAATATATAATCTGCACTATTATGGAAGATATACCTCCTGCCATGTCTATAAATACAAACTAAGTTGATTCTAGGGCATATTTTCTTGATTTTTTTTTTCATTTGTAAATTTTCGTCCAATGTCATATGCATTAGATTTTTTTATTTTAACTTGAAGCATAAGTATTTCTTTATTGAAATACAAAATAATATCACGGAAATATTCTGACTTTTTATTGCCACTTTTTCCAAAGTTTTTCAATGATCGGACAGAGTTTCATGCATGCCATTTTCCAAATGAATTTAAAACAGCATTTATTAATGTAATATAAAATGGCAGGCAGAATGAAGTCGGAGAAATTTTGCGTGTTTTTTATGCAACTTCCATTATCATTTAAAATATGAAGGGCTTGAGAAACATGCTTGCCATTTCCCAAATTGATTTGAAACAGCATTTATTGATGTAATACAAAATGGCAGGCAGAATAAAGTCAGAGAAATTTTGCGAGTTTTTTATGCAACTTTCATTACTATTTAAAATATGAAGGGCTTAAGCAACATGCATGCCATTCTGAATTTATGATTATTTCACTTCAAAATAAAGTTTATGCTCCATTTGAGGTAATTTGAAATCACGGCTAATTGGTGCAAAATTTATGCAAGATTACCCCCAAATTTCAAACCCTTGCGCCAGCGCGGAATGCTTGCCAATTTTTTTACAAGGGTTTTATGACTAAAACTTCAATTCTTTCCATTGGCATGCAATTTGGAAATTTCCCATATTTTTTTTCACAAGTTCACGCAACCCTTTGAGCCACTTGGGCTATTGCGAATCGCTTGCCTTTCAGTACTTGGCTTTAGATTTATTCCAATTATTTAACATTACAAAGGCATGCATTATGATATCACGGGAAAAACCACTTTTTTTTTCAGACCTTTAATTGAAATTTGAACTATAAAGCGTGCATCGCTCAATAACATTTTTATCTTTCTTATCAAGAGGTAAATTATCAACCCTCAAAAAGGCAAGCGGTATAAAATCGGAGAACCCCACCTGTCACTAGCTCCCAGTCTATAAGGTCAAATATAAAATTTCAGTTGAGATTAGTACGCGTTTTCGAGTTATCCTGCTTTCAATAACGACAGACCGACAGACAGATCGACTTTTTTAAAAATAATGTTTTCGTGGGTTCAGTAAGTGGTGGATTTACCAGCAGGCTGAATAGGATTGAGCCTAGAGTGGTAGATTTTAGGGATGGCTAATTTTTTTTAGTTGCCCTACAGGAATAAGAAAAAAGTTCTGTAAGACGGTTTTCTGATGCTCTTGCAGAAAGGAATCTACAAGACATCTTTCCGTCGACTTTTCCTTTTTCTAATTTCATTGTACATTCAACAATACCCCTTACTTCTATATTCTGTGGTAAAACAACCAGGAACTGACAATTGTAGAGCTAAGGGCGGTGAAAATTTAACAGCCCACTTTTGGGAAATGTATAAATCCGTCACTGGCTTCAGTAGGGTCTAAAACGGGAAGATTCATTAAAATCTCTAACTGTCAAAAAATGACGATTGAGAAACGTGAAATTGAATGATATTCGCTTTCAAGTAATGGATTTGACTAAAAATGCGACCACTATTCTGATAGCTTTTGGAAACGGAAAAGAAAACACATTAACTTCAAATGTAATCAAAGAAAATTTGGTAAGTAAAACGTGAAGATTCATCAAAATCTCAAACTGTCAAAAAACCAGTTAGGTAAAATACTGAATAAAATTCACCATTAAATAATGTATTTGATTAAAAATGCTGCCACTATTCTGATAGCTTCTGGCAACGGAAAAGCAAATCACAATTAACTTTATATGTAATCAAAGTAAATTTGGTAAGGGAATTGATTCTTTTCTGAAATGACTGAATGTATATGCTATATTTGTCTGGCAAATCAATCCATATTGATAAAAATATTAATTTCACTGGAACACATATTACCGAAACAGCGTAAATGTTAATAAATAAATTTGCTTGCTTATAAAGTGACATCTGTGAGTCAAACGCTTGTGACAGTTTTGTAAAGAATAAATGTTATAGAGACGGAGCAATGACGAATGTTGAAACGGCAGATATATTAGAAAGAATTGGAGCTGCGCTTTATTTATAAATATTCTCATATACAACTAAAATAAGATTTTGAGAAAAGTATTAATAAATATTGTTACTCTTCACGAGCTTTATTACTGGCTAAATTTAATGTACTTATTTCTGTTGACCTTAGGTATGGAAGTTCTCTGCAAAGTTTTAGCTCTACTTTTTGAATGAAAAATAAAATATGCGACTTGAAAGTTTAGAGTTGATGATAGATGCGTCAGGCGTATAGAGGTGCGTGAATGATCGTAACCACTTTTATATACTCTCTAAATATAATTAGTTTTGAAATAATGTGAAACGTCCCCATTGTTGATTCATCGCGTTATTATTAAAGGGAGATAAATTTGGTTTATTTTCGTAACCCCTTCTAAGATGAATGCCGCTACTTTGAGACAAGTAATAATCGCACATTTAACGTAAAGCAAACACTTTTAAGCCAACATCAATAACGACTACTTGACACAGTTGTAGGGAAAGCGTTTTTTGTTGGTTTGACACTTCCCTTAACAGTGTCGGTAACATAGTTAACTACTTTACCACATGCCGTACCTTGACGGATGGGGTTGGTCCACATACCTTTGTTTTCTATTAACGAGCATGCGTAGATGCGGGCGGTGCGGGGGGTATTTGAGGGCGAATGCAAGCACGCACACACAAACAAACAAACATGAGGTGACTTTCCCTTCCAAAGACAAAGATTGCTTCAAAAAAACAACCCTTTTAGTTTGCCAATTTTATTCATTTATTACATTTTTATACCAGCATATTGAATGTACCGGGTGTTTGTGATCGACAAAAATATTTTTCTTGAAAATGGAATAGTTCTCATACATCCGTAAGTTTATTTTTATTATTCGAGCACGCAAATATTTTTGGTTACTTCACACTCACCCCTTGTGAGCGTAGCAAAGCTACCTGCACATCTCATTGTATGACGTTTATAATGACATTGAAATAAGCTATTATTATTATTATTATTCTCCAACAAGGCAGAATGACAGATTTACTGCTTTGACTTTGTCTTGGCAATAAAACATCAGTTATGGCAATAAATCTGCTACTTTCTTGCCTTCCACATTCACTATCTTTCCATTTTATTATATTCAATTAGTCCCTGTGAAGTTGAAAATATCATTTTCAGAAAAGGTACAGGTAGTTAAAACGAATAGACGCTATTTCACACTTAATAAACCAAACTATCATTCTTATTATTCGACTTGAAGAAAAGTACGTTCAAGTTGAGGTACGATTTGTAATTCCAGTTTAACAAAATTTATTTCACTAACATTTGAGACATTCCTCCATTATTTCCTGAGCGTCCCTGGACGCCATGTACAAATAAATTAAGAATTATTGCTCCGAAGAAAGATCTCATTTTCAGTTGAAAATTGAGACTGTCAAAAAAGTAGTTATAAAAATGAGCCTTTATTTTGATATCTTGATGAATCCTTAACAGAAGCGTCACTCAGCCAAATAAGCTCGGTTCTAGAGAGAGATAGTTTATCAAACAGATTTAAATGCCCAATCGGTTACTCTCGCAAAGCTTCGTTGATGTTTGTCGTAAAATGCTTTGTATAAGAGTGCTCGGAACGTTCTTTGCAATCCAATGTGCATGCGGAACGTTTAATTTCCAATAATTGTCTTCGTTTATTTCGAGATTAGTACATGTTTTTTTGAAAAGACAATGGGATATTATCTGCTTTCAAATGAAGAAAATGTTTATTCAATAACCGTTTTGAGCTTCCCGCCTCAGCCTACAAACAGATTTGTTTGTTTAAGGTCAGTAGATCAGAGTCTGTAGATTAGAAGCGCCGACAGGGAGTGTCGCTTCTGGTAGAGCTTCTGTGTTGTAGACTCATTTCTTCGTCATTACCTCAATATCCATTGATTATTCTAAAAAAATTGTCATGACATAAATTGTAGCTTATAAAATTCTCTGCAAAATAGCTCCCAATATTCATATTGTGTTACCAACCGTTCTGATGATAGGGTGGATTCAATTAAACACAATATAATTTTGAGGTGATCTACATGCCTACAGGTTTAAAATTTGTAATGAATATATATATAATAAATTCACAAAAAAAAAACCGCTTCTTCTAGAGTTGAATGCTCTATCTTCCTTCATTCCATTCAATAAATGGCGTACAATCATGAGCGGATCTATGTTTTCCGAGGCCTGAAGCTAAAATCCAAGGAGTCCAATTTTCTTCAAACTAGGAAACTTTGAATTGATGTTTATATTCAAAATCCAAATAATAATAATATGTATTATCAAAAAAAATGTATTGTAACTAACAGAAATCCTCAATACAACACGCCGGTTAAAAGGGTGGCAGGAACAAGTGAGTCGTATGGCGTCAAGAACTAGAAATTTCTGGAAGCTTGGAGGAATTATAGGCGGGAATATATAAACCCGGGACTAGGTTGCCATCACAGTACTTCCCCGATCATAAATTTCATGGCCAGTTTCATCGCTGTTTCAGAAATTTAGAGTGCCGCATCAATCAATTGCATATTTCAAAGCGTCAGCTCTCACTTTCAAAGTATCAGCTGTCATTGTCAAAGTAATAGCTGTCATTGCCAAAGTGACAGTTGTCATTGTTCAAGTACAGACGGCGTATATATTCCAGTCCTTATATAAAATAATTATTTTTGAAAATAAGTCCTTTAATTGATTTTCGAAGTCTTTGATTCTTTGGAACATACAGTTTCGACATTTGATCGCCGGAAGTGTAATTTAAAGATGGTAACGTGGACTCCACTAATCATTTATTCTTGATTTCTACCAAGTTTATCTTCCCGAGAGATTTAAAATGATACCAAACTAGACATCATTTAAATAATTTGTCAAAGAAACAATTGACAATCGTTTAAATATCCTCTTTGACACTTTCACTAGAATTATCTCCGCAAGAGCTTTAATTTGATACCAAACACAATAAAACCAAATAACTTATTTTGAAAGAACAATTCACGAACGTTTGCGTGTGATGTGAAAATATGAGTGGTACTAATTCTAATATAACATTATGATTCTCATTATTTCTTTGCTTCAGGAAAATATAACGAATTTTAAAATATTTCAAATTTTATTGATAAAAAATGAACCATTGATAATTTTGAAAAATATTTCAGGGGAATGTTGTGCCAAATTATTCAAGAATCAATTTTAGCTATAACATATTTCATGATAAATGCAACCGTTTATTGAGTAAATGCAAAAAACTAAAAAGCTCTATCAATAAACTTTCCTTTCATCTGTTGAAATAAACTCGTCTACAAAGTTGAACCTAGCTTTTTCATGAAAAACTTGAATATGAAATTTTAGTCAAAAATTCGTATACGTATATGCTTTCACACAGAAAGGCAGATAGACCGACTTTTTTTAAAATAGTTTTTCAGGCTCATTAGGGTCCACTAAAACGTGAAGATTCATTAAAATCTTGGACTGTCAAAAAATTACGCTTGCAATATTTATATATTATAGGTCAGAGAAGTAAAAATGTATACATTTCGCGGTGTGTGTGTGTAAGAATTTTGTCATTAGCGCTGGAACACTGTATTTTGTTTTCAACAGCGGTGCTTCGCACCCAACTAACGAACGGGCTTTGCTCGCTCTGACTAAGCTTGACGTCGAATCTTGAGTTCGAGACAATGACGGCAGATCAAACCCAACATAAGGTGCTCAATGCTTTCGTCATTGTTTCGGACTCAAAATTACACGTCGAGCTTGTTCAGAGCGGGTCAAGCCCGCTCGATAGTTGGATGCAAAGCACCGCCGGTGGAAGACAAAAACCATTGTCTTAGTGCTATTGACAAAATTCAATTTTACGAGAGTGCACAGTGTATACATGTTATATTGATATAAATCAATAAATACGATTTTCAAGGTCAACCGAGGCTGACCACCAATAGTTGTTATTTTTCTTATATTTGTAATGCTAAGACAAAATATATTCACCAAGTTTCGTCGCACTCGGAGGTGAAGTAGTATATTGATAGTTTGGTTAAATAAATAAGTGAAGTTGTCGAAACAAATGAAAAATAGATTAGTGTCTAGTTTAGCGTCGATTATAAGTAGAAGTATTTATTAGTGGATGGTAGTTACATGTATTACTGTAGCTTTAAGTAAAAATAAATTTACTTAACACACGAACGAGTTGAACTTCGTCACATGAACGAACAAAACTTATATCAAAATATTGCTACAGCAAAGATTCGGATACTTTCTAGACAAACCTCATATTAGTATGTCACAAATTTAAATCTGAAGGTCTGTAGATCACCATGAAACCCTAAAATTCATTTGATATGGTCACAAATGTGAAATATTTCAAGTAATTAGCTCACATTATTACTTATTTGAATTCGCTATTAAGCCAATAATTTATTGTAGCTGTAATCGTATAGTTAGTATTGACCAAGTCGATGTTCAATTGTCGGACGTGATTGACAGCTTATGGTTTATGATTACTAGATGATTCGGTGATTGCCAGGCATCAACTGTTAGACATTAGAATGTTAGCCCATTGTTGGATTAGGTATATAAAGAGCGCAAGCTAGGAGAGCGTAAATCATTCAGTAAGAGTAACTGTGAACGATATTGTGATTACACAAGTTTATAAAATGAGTATTTGTACTGCAACCTGTGATTATAAATTAATTACAAAAAAAATTGTGAAAATACCATTGAAATAGTTTTTATTACAAAAAAATAGAAGAAGCTTTTTTGTAGAGAATTTTTATAATAATTAATATTAACGTTCATTCCCTAATTCAGCTCTACATTTCAATTTCACTTGACCAAAATGATTTTTCCTGAAATATTTGTTTGCTCATGGAACAATCAATTCATATTCATGGAATATGTATGTAACGTCATTATTATATATTTTTGCACACAAATGCACCCAATACATAAAATATATTGTTATAAAGCTGCTCAAAATATACAGATTTTTATTTTTAAACACTGAATCAATAATAATGTATTGAAATTACGCTGTGAAATTGTAATTTGAATTATTTATCACATGTTATTAAACATTGATGAAAAATTCATCAATTTGAACTATACGGGGTGCTCCAATAAGAGCGCAATATTTAAATTCTGGATGAAAACTGTTGCAGCTTGAAAACTATTTTGAAATTTTATTGTCACGCACGGGAAGCATTGGAGCTGCCGTTGTGTAATTGTTTTGCCATATCTGGAAACTTTGACGCAGCATTACTTCTGACTTGGTTGAGCTATAATACTCGTTGCAATTTCAATCGATAGTTCAAATCGTATTCTACAAAATTATTTAAAAAAAAGTTTTCAATTGTTTTGAAGACAATGTATAAAGTTTGATTTTCTAAACGTTATAGAATTATAGAAATTAAAGCTTGCGCTCTTGTTGAGACACCCATTATAAATTTCATATAAATATTGTATATTGATTAGTTTTTTCAACCATTGAAATAATATCGATAATAGTACACAGATACCTATCATATATTAAAATGTAGTTCTACTTATAAATAAGAAAAAAAAAAAATGAAGTACTATAGAATTTTGTAAAATCTCAACTAAACACTTGAAGTCAGTTTACAACATACTATAAAGTACGTTTTACACCCAACAAATAAGACACACAACATTAAATAGACCTTATTTTTTATAGTGCCATAAAAAATGCATAAAGGGTGCAGAAAATTGCTTTGAGCGGCAGCGACATGCCAAAGAGTAGCTGGCTCGTGCTTTGCTTCGCACTTGTGTAAAAAATTGAAAAATTTAACATACTGCGATACCATTGTAACGAATCAAGGAAATTTCAATCTTTAATGGACTCACGATATGAGAATTTCAATAGTATTTCGAAAAAATCAATTGGTGAGAACAGTTTGTTTATTGCTAACTTCTCTCTAAACTTTACAAATGATTTTAGAAAGAAACTAGTAGTGTTATGTGACACCTCGTCCACTATTGTCCCAAATTCCCTTGTATTTTTTCAATGGCATCACAGCTGTATATTAAAAAACTGCAATGAATTTGATCTGTTATATGTGTTGTGCATACAGCGGATTTGATTAAGCGGTAGTCTGACTCAATTATCTTGATTGATTCATGATTAATGATACATTTATCAATTCGAATACGCATGGTAATTCTCCGCGGACTATATTATGGAATGATTACATCACTTAATTGACATGCATCAATTAAAACAATACACGCTACTTATACTTCTTATATTTGTTGCTTTCATTTTTTCCTTCTTCCGGATGACCGAAAAATGTTGATTAAATTAATTTTCATGTTTTAGGAAAGCCTAATTGTAAATGTCACTAAAAAAATATAATATGATTTTGGCGTCACAGCCCGTAAACAAATAAGAAAGTGCGAAACCTTATTTCGGGTCAAATTACCCAAAGGTGGATCCGAAAAAAGCATAGCCCGCACTGCAAACTGCCTAAAAGAATAATTATGAACAATATGTGCTCAACGCCATTTTTGTCTAGGCTATTCCAACCGACAAAACTCAATTTCAGGTCAAACTAGTTTTACCTAAGCCAAACTAGTCAAGACAAAGTCCAAAGGATAGAATCTGCACGGAAAATTATTTGAACGTCCAGTTATAAGCAGTTTGTGCTCAAGACTACTTTTGCCCGGACAACATCAGCCAACAAAACCCGATTTCTGGTCGAACTTATTTTGTCCAGGACAAACTGGTCAAGACAAAGTTCAAAAACCATAAACTGTTATAAATATATTAATGGTTATGGATAGTTCGTTCTTGAGGTTATTTTTGCCTAGGCAATTTTAACCGGTAAAAATTATTCTGGGTCAAACTAGTTTTGCCCAGGCCAAACTAGTTGAGGTAAAACTACAGAACAAACAACTTGAACGTACAGTTATGGACAGTTCGAGCTCAAAGCTACATTTGCCTAGGCAATATCGGACGACAAAACTTGATTTCAGGTCGAGCAAGTTTCATCTAAGAAAGTCAAAAAAATATAATTTACATTAAAAACTACTTTGACGTACAGTTATGAGTAGTTCATGATCACGATTTTCTCGCCTAGGCGACTTCAGTCTGCAAAACTCAATTTCAGATCAAAACTAACTAAAACCAGATCAAACTAATGAAAGTAATGCTCGGGAATACGAAACTTATGTCTATGCAATATCAGACAAACCCGATTTCTGGTCAAACTAGTTTTGTCTACGCCAAATTAGTAAGAACAATGCCAATCAAATATAATAATACGAGCAGTTTGTGCTTGAGATTTTTCTTACCTAGGCAAGTTTTTCCGGGGCAATATCAAGCGACAAAACCCAATTTCTGTCAAAATAGCTTTGTGTAGCAAAGCCTAAGAATATAATCTACCTTACAAACTGTTTTAAGATACAGTTAAGAGCAGATCGTGCTCGAAACTTTTCCTGTCTAGGCAAAGTCAGTCAGTCAGTCGGCAGAAACTAATCCCATCTTAAACTAGCAATGCCTAGGCCAGACTAGTTACAATTGTTACAAACTGCTTGAACGTACAGTTATAGGCAGTTCTTACTTAAAGCTCTAGTTTCGCCGAGGCAATGTCAGGCGACAAAACTCAATTTAATGTCAAAATAGTTTCGTCTAGCGAAGCCCGAGAGTATAATATACATTAAGAATTGCTTGAACATACAGTTATGGGTAGTTCGTAGTCAAAGCTAGTTTTGCCGAGGCAATATCAGGCAAAAAACTTAATTTCATGTCGAAATAGTTTTGTCTAGCAAAGACTAAGAATATGATCTACATTACAAACTCATTTAAGATATAATTATGAGCAGATCATGCTCTACATTTTTTTTGCCTAGGCAAATCTAGTTGACAGGACTTAATTCCATCTTAAAGCAGCTATACCCAGGGCAAACTAGTTACAAAACTCAAAGAACATATTCAACACTACAAACTACTTGTTCGTACAGCTTCGGGCAGTTTGTACTCAAAGCTAGTTCTGTCGAGGCAATATCAGGCGACAAAACTAAATTTCAGGTCAAACTAGTTTTGTCTAGCAAAGCCTAAAAATATAATCTAGATTACAAACTGCTTTAAGCTACAGTTATGAGCAGATCATGTTCTAGATTTTTTCTGCCTAGGTAAACTCAGTCAGCAGGACCTTATTCCATCTTAAACTAGATTCAATGTTCAAAAAATCGTAGCCTATACTATAAATTGCTTGAATGTAGTTTGTACTGAAAGCTAGTTATGTCGAGACAATTTCAGGTCGAACTAGTTTTGTCTACCAAAATCTTAAAATATAATATATATTACAAACTGCTTGAAGGTACAGTTATAAGCAAATCATGCCCAGGATTTTTCTTGCCTAGGCAAAGTCAGTCGGCAGAACTCTATTTCAGGCCAAACAAGTGAAGACAATGTTAAAAAATGTAATCGAGGCTACAAACTGCTTGAATGTACAGTTTTTGACAGTTCGTGCTTAAGGTTACTTTTGCCTAGGCAATATCAGCCGACAAAACCCGATTTCAGGTCCAACTATTTTTGTCTAGCAAAGCCTAAAGATATAATCTACATTACAAACTGCTTTTAGGTAGAGTTATGAGCAGGTCATGCCCAGGATTTTACCCGCCTAGGCAAAATTAGACGGCAGAACTCAATTTATACCTAGGTCAAACTAAGAAATGTGAAACAAAACGTGATCGACACTATAAACTGCTTGAATGTACAGTTTCGGACAGTTCGTGCTCAAGGCTACTTTTGCCTAGGCAATATCAGCCGACAAAACTCGATTTCAGATCCAACAAGTTTTGTCTAGGCTAAAGTAGTAAAGGTAAAGCCAATAAATATAGTCTGCAAGAAATTTGTACTCATTCCCAAGAGTATTTTATGATAAATTTCAATCATTTGTTGAATAGTACACCACAAATTACTGGAGCATACTGTTATGAGCAATTTTGGGTTAAAGCAGAAGAATAAATGATTTCTCAATTAGTTTTACATAGACAAAACTATTTTGATCTGAAATCAAGTTTTAAAGGTTTCAATTTAATATCAAGACAAACTAAAATTGCCAAGGTGAACTTATGTAATTCTAACGCTTTAACTCATCTAGTTTGGTCTGGGCAAAACTAATTTAAACTGTAATCAGGTTTTGCTGAGATTATTTCCTAGGCCAGTGATACCTTGTCTGATAGTTTTAGCATAGGCAAAACTAATCTTGCAAAAATAACTTTAACGTAATTAATTTGGCGTAGACAAAAGTAGTCGAGTTTTGTCAACGTACACTTTAAATTGTTTGAGCATATAGTTCTGATCATTTTGTGGTTGAGATTATCTTTTCCTCGAGTTTTTAATAATATAAAAATATCATTGTTTAACTAGTTTAGCCCAAATTAAGCTAATTTGGCAAAGGCGATTTAATGTTAACTTCCTGAAATCAAGTTTTGTTAGTGTCACAAGAAATTGATGTGTCCTGATTGAACTAATTGATTCTAAATCACTTTGATTCAATTCCTTTGGCCGAAATCAGTTTTTGTCAACATGAAGTAAAACAAGCTTAACCTGAAAACGTGATTGTAGATTGATAAGTAAATTCTATCTACTACCAAATGCATAAAAAATGATTGTGAAGAAAACGTATGGGAGATACCTATAAAGTTATAAAGATACAATAAAAGAAGATTAAATCCGTAAACAACACATATAAAAGATCATTTTCAAAACTGGCACCGAATCCATTCTCCGGATGCAATAACAAATTTTATTACAGTCAGCCAGCTAGCATAAAAAACAAGTGAGACATAGTAAGGTAGAAAATAAAACAGTGAAAAACAAAAAAAGTGAAAGAGTTCAGACAGTATAATTTGGGGTTAACCACTGGTTACATCTTTATTAATTTGTTCATTTTTTACTGCGCTAATATCTGTTGCTTTCTAAATTCTGTCAAACAAAAAGTATGCACGTTGTATGATAAACGATGATTCTATGCTTGGAATCTTTCGAATTAGCGAATGATATCATGATTGAGGATTTCGTAGTGAAAGTAGTTTTAGTAGAAAAAAATACTTGTCTTCAATAGCGAATTTAGGTTGTTGAACTGAAAAGTGCAAGAATTTTTTAATTGACGACTCGGAGAGTGATATGCAAATTTTCAAAAAACATTTTAATGGAATGAAAGGGGCATTTCATCGTAAAATCGTTATTTTACTATTGGTAATAGGAATTATTACACTACAGTCAAACTGAAAACAATTGGTCTGAGATTCCAGTTTTTCTAAATTAAGGGTTTCCAAACTAAGGCCCGCGAGCACCACCCAGCCGAGCCGCCATAGTTTATTTTGATTACATTGTAAAATTTAAAATCATTTAAATCAAAAAAATTTAAGTCATATAAAATAATAATCAGATATTTTTATTTAATGATGAATTAAATTCTTGGCTCTTAAAGCTTACTGGAGGAGTCATCAAATAAATTATACTACCTTAAATATAGCTACATACTAAGTAAATATTGAATTCAAGGTTCAATATTAATTTCAGATTTGAATATCATATCAGACGCGACAAGGATCAAGATTATTAAGCCATGTCTATAATTTACAGTTTTTTTGGGGTATTTATTCATAAATATGGTAATTCTCTTGCTATTATATTGTTGCGTGCAGAGGGCAACCCTTCTATCGCCAATGTACGGCGGGCAACGAACTTTACCAAGACCTTTCGAATATTTTACATTTTTTGCTTCAAAATTATTTCCCTAGCTTCCAAATATGTAAAAATAAAAACTCATGAATATTCTTAAGTGAGACATACGCAGGAATATTGCTTATTCAAAAAAAATCTTAATATTTAAATGATCTATTGATTTTGATAATACCAGAACCAAAAAAATATTGATGAACTAAAAAATGGAACCAGTGTTAACCCTCCAAGATGTATAAGCACAATAGAGCAAGAAAGAAATGATGGTTATAAGAAGAAGAATACTGACTGTTTTTCTTGTAGAGGAGGATTTCGAACTGGTCGTGCTGTTGCTGCTCCAGGACGCGATCGACGCGTGCTATGGTCTCTTTGTCGGTGAGTTCGCCGAACATGAAGGCACAGCGGCAAGACTTCTGCATAACTTCGGCGCGATTGTAGCCTGATATTTTGCAGAACGCCTCGTTGCAGTACACAATCGGGAAGTCCACGATTTGCGCGTTCGCCAGCAGGAAACTGCTGTCCGCTGAAATAAAAAACCAAATTTAAATATATTAATTTTATCCCTCATACGTAAATTTTACAACTTAAAATTAATCGAATGATTCAGGATTCCTTCAGAAAAATAATATTAAATTGTTCTGGTGTTATTCCGGCCCTGCATTCTCTAAGCTCAAAGTTGGCAAATGCAAGGAACACGGCTTATCGCATATTCACGTCATTTCACAAGCTCCTTGCACGTTCTTACATGACCTACTGGGATCAATGGAAGGATATGGACACAAAGTGCGTGCGAAGGTCAAATAAAAACTGCACGCATGGAAACCCGCGAGAAATGCGCTTGTCCTTGTTTTTAAGTATATTCAATAAAATTAATTTCCATTTGTATGAGACTATAGATTGGGAGCTCTGATTTTATACCGCATGCCTTTATTATTGATCGATGCATGCTTCCCAGTCAAAATGCAAGTTTTTTGTAAAAATGGAAGAATCATCTAGATGATGAAAGCGCATTTTTGACAGCTCATGAATGCTTGTTACTTCAGAGATTTCGCAAATTATCATCTCTCACAATTACTGAGCTTAAAATCAAGCAGTTTGGGCAAACTTACGGAATAGCAGCTTCCATTTAGTACTAGTTTCAAGTTGACTATTTGATAGGTACATAATTTATGCATGTACAAACTCAAAAATACCTTTTAATTTTCATTGTTTGGTTATTGCTGTACCTTGAAATGATAATTTGATCTTTATAAAAGCTATATAAAAAAAATACACCAAAAGTAAACAAATTTTCATCCAATAATAAAAATTCATTCTAATAAGCTTCAAATTCGCGTCAAACAAGTCATTGAATGAATCCCGGACAGATTTGACAACTGTACATAATAATAGTGACACCCGCGGCGAAAGTTGTAACTAAATTTTTATCTACTTTAATAAATTTTTGTTGTCATATCCCTAATGTCATATATATCTATGGGCATTGTTTCACTTGAAACAAGTAATTGAATAATTTAATCTTCCACAATCACTGAGCTTGAATTAAAGCAATTTGTGCAAACCTACGAAACAGCAGCTTTTATTTAGTACCAGTTTCAAGTCTGTAAATAGTATAGTTGCTGAGAACTCAGCGTCACTCCAGCCAGCCAGCCAGACAGCCAGCCAGACAGCCAGACAGCCAGCCAGACAGCCAAAGTGAATATAATAGCGCTTTTTTCCAAAAAATGCGCTAAAAATAAATGTGTTCCTCCGTAACAACATTTTGCTTACCTTTGTGACGTAAAAGCTTAGTTTCGAAAGATATGCAATTCGCAGCAGATCAAAAGGCTCGAACGGTCGTATGAACTTGTGAAATTTTGTATTTCCAAATTGCATGCCAATGAAATAATGGAGGTCCTAGTCATGAAACCCTTGGAAGAAAATTGACATAACATAACCTTCATTGGCATAACAGTGATCACGACCAATAGGTTCTGAATTTGTGCAAGATTTTCCTAAAATTTTCAATACTTGTGCCAACGAGGGATGTATGCCAATTTTTTGACAAGACTTCCACGGGTGAAGCTTCCATTCTTCAAATTGGCATGCAATTTGAAAACACGAAATCACGGATTGCATGCCTTTTAAGACTAGGCTTTAAATCAAAGGTGGGCAAGTACATTCAAGCGCGGGTCAAAATTCTTGTTTCAAAAAATCCTTCGAGCAGAAGGAGACAACGCGTACATATATCATTATTATAATAAGGTGTAGCATGTTTCCATGATTTTATATTTATTGTAATGTGAATAGAATTACTAGAAACAAAAATCAAAACATAATATATTATTATTTCATACTACTTTATGTGAGATGTGAAAGTTGGAACCTTATTATTCGTGAAATATAAATCGTGTAAAGTAGGGATTCCGGCTCTGGCCATCCTGCTGTAGAGAACCAGCGATAGTTGAATTTTTGTGTGGTTTTTTCAAAAGAAATGTTTGTGCACGTATGCTACGCTCACCGGTGCTACGAGTTGGATTAAACAATCAAAAGGGCCGGGTCAGGCCCGCGGGCCAGCTGCTGTCCACGCCTGCTTTAAATCATGTTACTAAGGCATGCAAAATGTTGTCACGGAAAAATGCAATAAAAAAGAATAATAATAATGGAATTTGCCCTATGATCGGAAAGCGTGCATTGGTCAATAACCTTTCCACCCTTTTTATCAAGGAGTAAAAAGGCATGCATTAAAATCTGAAAGCTCTACAGTGTGTCAACTAGGCTTCGCAGTAAGCTGACTAGACCGCCGTCCCAGCAAAGCACAGGTATCGCTTGAAATTTGCTTCGCCCACGCCTATTGGTATAAAATCACTGGACTGGAACATAATATTTCTTATTTTGTAGTATGGGTCGTATCACAATAATATAAGTACAGAAAATTACTGTGATTGTACAAAAACTAAAATTAGGATAAAACTCTGGCAAAATGTTAGACATTGGAATTTATCAGACTAAAATGTTCCTAACGTCGCCAGATGCAACAATTTTTCGAAAATGGGTTGAATTGCGGAATATTGTGTTTCTCTCATATAACTAATACTTAATGAAGGAAAAAACTTTTTAGAACTCACTTTTTTAATGTATATGTTTTATTTGGGTAAAGTTCTGTACAAAGAAAATTGGAAACACAACGTTTCAACAGCAAAGTGCTGCCTTTTTCAAGTGTATAAATGTATTTTAAATGAATAAACAAAAAATGTTAAGACAACCTTAACGTTTTAACAGCAAAGTGCTGCCTTTTTCAAGTGCATAAATGTATAACAAATAAATGAATAAATAATTTTTTTTTATGAAAGCTAGAACAAATTCCTTGTCTTTTGGCTATTTTGATGCCACTATTCGACAAAAATTGACAGAATTATTTCTCAATCCATCAAAAATCGCAATACTTTTTAGCTGGTTTTTTGTCAATAACTTTCAAATAGTGCTTCAAATAAAAAAAATTTTCAAATAAAAATTGTGGAATTGTTGATTCTATACAATTGAAATTGATGAAGTTACGACGGATATACGCGAACAAGTCCATATACAGAAAATGCAATATTATATTGACATTCAAATGCTATAACTTCTCTCCTGAATAACGTATTGTTAATATGAAAAAGAGAATGGAAGATAATTTCATGGGCTTCTATTTAATCTTTAGTATATCTTCCTATCAATAATAGTTTTACTGTTGATTCCAAAATACTAACAAAAACGACTATTCAGCGCAAATTTTCAGAAAATACAATAATTTTTAGCTGGCTTTTTGTTAATAAATTCTTGAATGGTGCCTCGTATCAAAAATGTTTCAAATAAGAATTGTGGAGTTGTTGATTCCCTACAAACTAGTTTTTCTTTTAACTTTATTCAATTGAAATTGACGAAGCTACGAGGAATATACGCGAACAAATCCATATCCAGAAAATGCAATATTCTAGTGTCATTCAAAATGCTGTAACTTTTGTCCTAAATAACGTATCGATGATATTGAAGAAGAACACGAAATATAATCTCATTGGCTTCAATTCAATTTTCAGTATTTTTTTCTATCATTGATAGTTTTTCTGTTAATCTTGGTTATGATATAAACAAACATAAAATTGAATTGAGAAATAAATTGAAACTGTCATCCGTGTCATCATTAGCTGATATTAATAATCTCCCAGGTGAAGTGAGTGCGAATGGTTGTACCTTTTCCTATTTCCAAGGTGGCAGTAGGAAATTAAAAAAGGTAATGTTTCTTCACTATTTGGTAGCAAAAACTTAATGTACTGCTGATTGACACTAAATTTGAGTAATGGAATATCCTACCTTGAAAGTGAAGACCCAGGCTAGCTATTAAGAAGGGCACCAGAAATATTTTACCTGAAAAATAGGAAATGGGCGCCACTCCCAGGAAATGATCAAAGGAGAAAAAGGTACTATTCTGGGAGACAATAGCGACAGCAAAAAAAAAGAAATAAAGCATAGACGTCGAAATCAATTATAAATAAAATTATTATTAATTTAAAGCAAAGAATTCCAAAAATTATAATTCAAAAAATTTGTAACTTACGAAAATGATTGAAGCTATTATACAAAAAAAATCTCACTGCAACAGCCAAAAGGGAACTGGAGAGCACGTCACAGACGTTCAAAATTACGTTACAAAAACTAGCTAAATATCCTCTTCAGGCGGAACTCAAGACTAGTATCGGCAGAGGAGATAGATGTCGAATTGGTAGCCACAAAAACAACGTCAGACAAGAACGTTCCCTGAATTAAGTAAAGTTGATCTTGCGTCTTATAGGGCTTTGATAAATACCCAACGGTCCTTGAAGGTGTTAAGGTTGGCCGTGCGCTTGGTCGTCAACTTCGGGAGATATTAATGTTCTTCTTAAATTCGTAGACGTGTTGGTGTTTTTCTTAATTTGAAGTTGGTCAAAAACTAGTCTCAAGTGGCCACAGGTCCCTAAGATTCCTAACAGTTTACACTGAAAACAAACAACCCAACCAGTATCCAATTCAACTGAAACAGGAGGTTCCTACAAAAAAAATTGGAGAGCTCTCTTTAAACGTGAAGCGTTAAACTCGAACGAATAAATTTAGATTCAATTAAAAAACGAATAAACTGTAAATTTAGTAAAAGTTGAATAAAATAATCAGTATGTTATTTATTTGTCTGATTTTAAATAGTGCACTAAAAATTTACAAAGTAAAAAAAACTACGCTGAGCATTAAAGAGAAGAAAAAACACAGAAAATACAAAGTCTAGCAGGACAAGAAAGAGGATTTATTAGCGTCGAGTCGATAAATTTACGAACGTGGTTCGTTACTAAAAAATTGGATCAATCTTCACAAACTCGTAGTATTTTCCAGCTTAAAAACGGGAACTAAAGCCCACAACAAAATATTTTAAGCTTTGGAAACAAAAAAACTACAAAAACAACATAAGAAACTGAACTACGAGTTGTTGAATGACAAATCCGCAACGCGTTGGATCCAAAATATAGTTAAATTATGTATTATCAACCACTTTCACTAATCATTCATACAGCACACATACTTAGGTGAGGAAAGGTAAAGAGAGGAACGAAGATAGCCACAAATCTCGTAGGTTTTATTACTTCGAGTGTTTATATAAAAAAATCGCGTATCACCGAATCGATATCCGCCTGATCGCGTTTGGTAGTTAAAAAAAATTTAAAACAGAAATACAAAAAAAAACCGGTAAATTACAAAAAAGGAATGTCTACTCTTGTAGACGGAAAAGTATGGTAAACTAGGGCAGGTAGCAACTAGACATGTGTACGAAACACTATCAATAGTAATGATTATCAAAACTAATCTGAATACAAAACATCAGAAATAGTTAAACGAATCTTCCCGAGGAAGGACAACAAACAATAATAACCTCCTAAAGAGGAAAAGACCAGCTCCTACGACCGGAACGGCTATTGCCGACGCTATTATAAAATTTAGAAAAAAAAATAAATTTAGAACAAAAATATCAATTTGGTATAAAAGTTTCAAGGTAGTAAAAAGGTGCTGAACACAAAAAACTAACAAATAATTAAGGATGAAAGAAATAAATTTGGAAAACAAAAGGTTAACCACGCGGGTCGCCTCAAACGAAATCACTAGAAAAATAATACTAAATTTGGAATACGTGAACAAAATAATAAACGAAATACTTACAAAATCATAACACTGATTTTAATTAAATAAAATAATCACCAAATTTAGAACAACAAGAAAAATCACAAGACTACTCAAAAACAAACGTCTGCAACAACAGCTCGGAAGCAAGAGAGCGAGGAAGAAGCAGACGCGTCGACTCCCCAAGAGAGCGCTTCAATCAAGTGTCGGACGAACGTACTATTTTACAAATTAGTGCGAATCTGCTACATAGATGGCGACATGGGTATGCAATGGGAAAACAATTGTACAAAAAAAAGACGTCAGACGAAATTTTTGTAACACTGCCCATCCACGAAAAAGGAATTTTTCTTGAAAAGAAAAATTTCTAAGAATAGGGACGAAATAGGAGGTAGCAAATTATAAGTAGGGGTCGATTTGGGACGTAACGAAATATGTGTAAAAAGAATTTTAAGAAAATGTAAAATATTTTGTAACAAAACTATTGATTTGAAGAATTATCATCATCAGAAGGATGAGGCTTTAGATCTTTTATGTGCCAACGTCCTAAGTCGCGGCCATTTAGGTCGTGAAGTTGATAAACTAATTTAGAAATTTTCTTGTGTATTACACAAGGAATGTATTTAGGAGCTAAAGAGGCAGAGAAATGTTTGGTAGCATCAGAAAGTACGTAATTACGTTTCCAAACTGAATCACCTACAAAGAATTCTAAAGAACGTCTACGAAGGTTATAACGTTTAGCGGAGCGGTCCTAGGAAGATATAATTTTCTTCTGAACTAGTTGGAAATTAGTATGCAATTCTTTAAATGAATTAGCATAAGTAGCTGGAGTATCAGATAAAATGGTATCAGGTGGAGTGGAGTAAAAAGTTCCGGATAAGGGTACGTGACGGCCAAAGTTAAGATATGCTGGAGTAAAACCAGTAACTTCGTGAACAGAAGTACGTATTGCTTGACCAATTTGGGGTAAATTTACATCCCAAGCGCGGTGGTTGTCTTTAATAAAGGATCGAATAGCGGTTTTAATGATTCTATTAGTGCGTTCTACAAAATTTACTTGCGGGTGGTATTTAGCATTGTACCAAAGTTTTGGAACTTGATATTTTTTCAGCAAACGACGAAACTCGTCACAATTGAACTGAGTACCATTATCACAAATTACAATTTGAGGGACTCCAAAGAGAAGAAAGACATCACGTTCTAGAATAGTAGTAATACTTCTAGAAGTAGCTTGACGAAGTGGAAATAATAAAGGAAATTTTGAAAACCAATCTGATACTACTAATAAATGCATATTCCCATGTGATGATCGAGGAAAAGGACCCATTAAATCAATGGCGATGGCCTGCCAAGGATAGTTAATTTTCTTAGGCTCTCCCATATGGCCTAAAGAAGGTAATTGAGAAGGTTTTTGAGATAAACAAATTTTACATTGCGTTACAAATCGGTGTACGGAACGTCTCATACCGGGCCAATAGTATGTTTCGGAAAGACGACGAAGGGTTTTAAATACGCCAAAATGACCAGAAGTAGTAGCAGAGTGAGCTTCTTTGAGAATTTCATCCCTTAGATCTGAGGGAACGACTGTTTTCCATAGAGATAAATTAACAGCACGGTTCTGCGGAACAAGTTTATAAATTGTCTGGTCCTCTACACGCCATCCTGGATAATCAGAAGGAGAAGCAAGAATTGAAGTACGAAGATTTATATACCATGGATCTGAGTTATCGGCTGGTACAAATAAAGTTGAAATTGTTAATGGAGCACGTGAAAGAGCATCTGGGACAGTATTTAGTTTTCCAGGTCTATGTAAAAGTTGAAAATCAAACTGTTGAAGCTTAACAGCCCAACGAGCAAGTTTACCTGTGGGATCCTGCATTCTCATAAGCCATAATAATGAATGATGGTCAGTAATAACAGTAAAAGAAGTACCTTCGACATAAGGACGAAATTTGGTAATAGCGAAAAGAACGGCTAAACATTCGCGTTCAGTAACTGAGTAATTACGTTCAGTGCGCGTAAGAGTACGACTTGCATAAGCAATGGCATGTTCTTCGCCAGAGGAATCTTGAGATAATACAGCGGCTATGCCGTAATTTGAAGCATCTGTTTGAATGGTAAATGGTTTTGTAAAATCTGGACTAGCCAAAACAGGTGAAGAAGTGAGTGAAGATTTTAATTTATCAAAAGCTTGAAGAGCTTCTTGATCCCAAGTAACAATATTAGATTTGCGTTTTCCTTTAGTTAAAGCAGTGATAGGAGCTGAAAGACATGAAAATTGAGGTACAAAACGCCGATACCAGGAAGCTAAACCTAAAAATCGTTTAATTTCCGTAACTGTTCGTGGTAAAGGGTAGTTATTAATGGCGGCAACCTTGTCTGGGTCGGTACGTAATCCTTGTTTGTCAACTACGAAGCCAAGATAATTTAAAGAGGGTTTACAAAATTCACATTTTCCAAAGTTGATAGTAAGACCTGCATTTTTAAGTCGATTAAGAATGTCAAAGAGCACTGACAAGTGTTCTTCGAAGGTGGAAGTACAAATTATAATGTCGTCCAAGTAAACGAAAACAGACTTATGTAAAAGTGGACCAAGAACGGCATCCATTAATCTTTGCAAGGCTTGAGGAGCATTTGTAAGACCGAAAGCGGTTCGCGTGAACTCAAATAAACCTCGATTTGGCACAGTGAAGGCGGTTTTTTCACAAGAAGCGTCATCAAGTGGAATTTGCCAGAAAGCGCTTTTTAAATCAATTGAAGACAAATAGTTAGCATCGCGTAATCGATCCAAGATGTCATTGACTAAAGGTAAAGGATAAGCATCCTTTTTGGTAACTGAATTAAGTTTACGGCCATCAAAACAAAAACGGGGCTCTCCAGATTTTTTCTTCACGATTAGAACGGGGGACGACCAAGCACTTTTTGAAGGACGTACTACACCGAGTGCAAGCATTTTATCTAATTCTTGATGCAAGATGGACAACATAGCTGGGGAGACAGAATGATATCGTTGTTTAATAGGAGTGGCATCGCCAGTATCAATTGAATACGTAAGACAATGAGTGCGTCCAAGAGGTTTTGAGCCAAATTCTTTGAAAGAATCTATGACTACTTGTAGAGCAGCAGTTTGAGAAGTAGTTAATTCGGTAGAATCATGTAGTGAACTAAAAGCATTAATAGTCGGCCTAGAATTCCATAAATTATCTTTGAAATTGACATGAATATTGAAAGTTTGCCAGAAATCGGTACCTAATATGACAGATTGTTCAAGAGCAGGAACTATTAAAAAGTCTATATAATGAGTGACTGAATCTGCAGTGATAGGAACGGTAACTTTTCCATTGACTTGTTGAGAAGCACCATCTGCAGTAGTTACAGTAGGTTCTTTAGAAGGTAAAAGGGGTATATTATTAGCAGAAAGTAAAGAAATGCCTTTATTTCCTAGTACAGAAACGTTAGCACCCGAATCTAATAGAGCGACAACAGGAGTTTTTCCGAAAAGAATTTTAACAAAAGGTCGCGAGTCTAAATTAGGATGATGAATAATAGGTGAAATGGTAGGACTTTTACAGAATTTAGCTACAGTTTTCAGCCAGTCATTCCAAGCTGAACGGTCAGTCTTAATAAAAGATCGTGTGCGTCGGCGACTGAAACAACGCGATCCTATTCTTTTTTTTGAACAATGTGGGCATGTAAAACGAGTGACATTTTTATAACCGCAACTATAACAATGCTTATTATGAGGCTTTGGGCATTGAGGCGCTAAATGATTTGGATCATCACAATTAAAACACTTACGAGTATTTTGATTTTTAGAAGGTGTCGTGTGCACAGTATTCACACGAGAAGAAGATGCAACGGGACGTTGGTAAGCTAATTCTGGCTCTAGTAATTTATTTGTACGAGAAGGTGGAGGTTTAAACTTTTCAACCCTATGATCTGTGTTTTCTTTGAGTTTACAAACACTAATAAGATGTTCGATGGTAGGAGATTGTAAAACGGCGATATCCTGCTGAAAGCGAGGCTGTAAATTTCGTAAAACCAAAGTTAGAAAAGATTTTGCATCTGGTTTAATTTGTAAGCGGCTACACAACGATTTCAAAACAGCAACAAAAAGTTCGGTTTTTTCATCAATACCCTGAGTACGAGATTGTATTTCTTGCCAAAGTTCGAATTCATAATCTGATGGAAGAAAAGCTTGTCTTAAGCGATAACATAAATCATCCCATGATTGAATATCATCTCGAATTGCACGAAACCAAATTAAAGCAGGTCCAGTAAATAGTTCGCTAGCATGTTTAGGTAAATTAGCTAAAGAAACACCTCGAGAAGTAGCTAGTTCAGTTACACGTTCTAAAAAAGAGTTGACACTGCCGGTACCATCGAATTTTAAATTCCATTTATAGACGTCAGGAACTGAAGAATAAGTAGGTTGTAAATTATTTGTTAACGGTGAAACGACTGGAGATGGAACAGTCAAATTAAAAATAGGTTGTCGTAGAGATAGATGTTGTGATGGTGCATTTAAAGGTTGTGAAAAACCGTAAGAAGAATAATTTGGGGTGTCAATCAAAGTTTGATGTTCTACTGGGGTCGGTGGAGTAGAATTTGGTAAGGATACGTATTGATTATTGAAAGAAATAAGATCGGCTTCAGCCAAAGGAGCTTGTAATCGCGAAAAGTTGTCGAGCTGTGTTCGCAAATCAGCTATAAGAGCTAATAGGTTTGGACAAGGTTGAACTGAATTTAAACGTAAAACGCGATTGTAAAGGTAATCTAATCGCAACGAAATAGCACGAGAATTATCATTATTGATTTGGGCTATCTTACCGCGTAAATCCAGTAGCTTCTGTTGACATGTCGCGTTTTCAGTGGCTGGTATATAATTGTGTGGTATAGGAGATGAATTCCCATTTATTCCTTCAACTTGCAGCAATCCTCTCAATATAGGTTTTAAATCCACCGACAAATTATTGATCTTAACACCTCGGTTTCCTAGTTCATATAACAACTCATCCTCTGATAGGTATTCGATGCATTCGGGCTTCATCTTGGTATGTACCTCAGAAAAGTTTATTTGATTAATAATGGCACAAAAAGGAGTTGTAGAGGTATCTTGCATATGCTAGAGGAAAAATAGTAATGATAGAAAGAAAAGAGTAGAAGGATTTCAGGATGAATATTTCCAGTTTTCTTTTCGATGTCAAAGTTTGTGCAACCAATTGGAGAAGCAAAAAAGTATTTATTTGAATTGCAACAAAATTCAAGGCTGAACAAAATTAAAGGCCCCACGTTGGGCGCCAGTGTACCTTTTCCTATTTCCAAGGTGGCAGTAGGAAATTAAAAAAGGTAATGTTTCTTCACTATTTGGTAGCAAAAACTTAATGTACTGCTGATTGACACTAAATTTGAGTAATGGAATATCCTACCTTGAAAGTGAAGACCCAGGCTAGCTATTAAGAAGGGCACCAGAAATATTTTACCTGAAAAATAGGAAATGGGCGCCACTCCCAGGAAATGATCAAAGGAGAAAAAGGTACTATTCTGGGAGACAATAGCGACAGCAAAAAAAAAGAAATAAAGCATAGACGTCGAAATCAATTATAAATAAAATTATTATTAATTTAAAGCAAAGAATTCCAAAAATTATAATTCAAAAAATTTGTAACTTACGAAAATGATTGAAGCTATTATACAAAAAAAATCTCACTGCAACAGCCAAAAGGGAACTGGAGAGCACGTCACAGACGTTCAAAATTACGTTACAAAAACTAGCTAAATATCCTCTTCAGGCGGAACTCAAGACTAGTATCGGCAGAGGAGATAGATGTCGAATTGGTAGCCACAAAAACAACGTCAGACAAGAACGTTCCCTGAATTAAGTAAAGTTGATCTTGCGTCTTATAGGGCTTTGATAAATACCCAACGGTCCTTGAAGGTGTTAAGGTTGGCCGTGCGCTTGGTCGTCAACTTCGGGAGATATTAATGTTCTTCTTAAATTCGTAGACGTGTTGGTGTTTTTCTTAATTTGAAGTTGGTCAAAAACTAGTCTCAAGTGGCCACAGGTCCCTAAGATTCCTAACAGTTTACACTGAAAACAAACAACCCAACCAGTATCCAATTCAACTGAAACAGGAGGTTCCTACAAAAAAAATTGGAGAGCTCTCTTTAAACGTGAAGCGTTAAACTCGAACGAATAAATTTAGATTCAATTAAAAAACGAATAAACTGTAAATTTAGTAAAAGTTGAATAAAATAATCAGTATGTTATTTATTTGTCTGATTTTAAATAGTGCACTAAAAATTTACAAAGTAAAAAAAACTACGCTGAGCATTAAAGAGAAGAAAAAACACAGAAAATACAAAGTCTAGCAGGACAAGAAAGAGGATTTATTAGCGTCGAGTCGATAAATTTACGAACGTGGTTCGTTACTAAAAAATTGGATCAATCTTCACAAACTCGTAGTATTTTCCAGCTTAAAAACGGGAACTAAAGCCCACAACAAAATATTTTAAGCTTTGGAAACAAAAAAACTACAAAAACAACATAAGAAACTGAACTACGAGTTGTTGAATGACAAATCCGCAACGCGTTGGATCCAAAATATAGTTAAATTATGTATTATCAACCACTTTCACTAATCATTCATACAGCACACATACTTAGGTGAGGAAAGGTAAAGAGAGGAACGAAGATAGCCACAAATCTCGTAGGTTTTATTACTTCGAGTGTTTATATAAAAAAATCGCGTATCACCGAATCGATATCCGCCTGATCGCGTTTGGTAGTTAAAAAAAATTTAAAACAGAAATACAAAAAAAAACCGGTAAATTACAAAAAAGGAATGTCTACTCTTGTAGACGGAAAAGTATGGTAAACTAGGGCAGGTAGCAACTAGACATGTGTACGAAACACTATCAATAGTAATGATTATCAAAACTAATCTGAATACAAAACATCAGAAATAGTTAAACGAATCTTCCCGAGGAAGGACAACAAACAATAATAACCTCCTAAAGAGGAAAAGACCAGCTCCTACGACCGGAACGGCTATTGCCGACGCTATTATAAAATTTAGAAAAAAAAATAAATTTAGAACAAAAATATCAATTTGGTATAAAAGTTTCAAGGTAGTAAAAAGGTGCTGAACACAAAAAACTAACAAATAATTAAGGATGAAAGAAATAAATTTGGAAAACAAAAGGTTAACCACGCGGGTCGCCTCAAACGAAATCACTAGAAAAATAATACTAAATTTGGAATACGTGAACAAAATAATAAACGAAATACTTACAAAATCATAACACTGATTTTAATTAAATAAAATAATCACCAAATTTAGAACAACAAGAAAAATCACAAGACTACTCAAAAACAAACGTCTGCAACAACAGCTCGGAAGCAAGAGAGCGAGGAAGAAGCAGACGCGTCGACTCCCCAAGAGAGCGCTTCAATCAAGTGTCGGACGAACGTACTATTTTACAAATTAGTGCGAATCTGCTACATAGATGGCGACATGGGTATGCAATGGGAAAACAATTGTACAAAAAAAAGACGTCAGACGAAATTTTTGTAACATGGTTTATTTCAAAACCCAATTTTTAATAACTGTAAGTACATTCACAATAAATATTGCTAAATTATTTTGCTGAAATATTAGATTTCATCAGTATTTCATCTGCCTAATCAGATAAAGTGACACTTTCACCATAGCAACAGAGATACATAACATTCACTTTTGTGACATTTGGAAAAAAATATATTTGTCTTAAAGTATGAATATTGCTTGTAGTCCATTCAGTTCAGAAAAAAATTACCCAATCTACAGAATGAATGGTACTGTTTTTTTTTGCAGGAATATCTTCGTTTTGGCATGTACAATGAGTGTGCAAAAAACATATTGTCAAATCATGGTGCTTGAGGAGATATCATTTTCGACCAGTTTTTTGCAAATATTCCATTTTCTAATGATCGTAGAGCATTTGAGGTAATAAGTAAAAGTTAAATATACACTTCTCTCTACAAAAAAGATTGTATGACACATTTGCGTATCTATAAATATTAACGAGGAATAGCGCTTAAAAAGTGCGACCTAACATTTTTAATGGGAAGAATAGTTGATATATCGACGATATAAAATGATATTTCGAATATTTTACTTGATTGCAAAGTTGTGATACATTTATATACTTATTTTGATTAGAATATCCGTTTTGAGTATCTCTGAATCCTATTTGACAATTTTCGGCTTGGCGTTGATATCTGTGTACTGGCAAATCTCAAAACACGTCGAACGTATAATATTAACCCATTAAGTTCCAGTATCAAATAAAACAAGAAATTTGATCTAATAAGTGATTATTCTTTACATTAGGATAATTTTGAATGAAAATAACTACATTTGATATTTTTGAGTTAATTGGTTTTCGAGAAATTAAGTATCCTATATATATGACAACGGTATGATGTGTTATAAAATTAATATAATAAAATTATTATTTGCCATTATTTTTTGTAGTGAGTTTTGGAACATTCCATACATGATGTGACATCACGTCAGTAAGTACAGTTTTCCGGTTGAGAATAATAGTTTGGAGGCCGAGGTTTGACTATTATACGAAATCGGTACTGTACTTATTTACCGTGATACTTACAAAAATTTTTGCACTTTTGGAAGATCCACCCAAAATATGGATCCTTATATTCTTTTTCATATTGAGTCACTACCTAATGATTGCTTAGTCGCTGTGGTTTGACATTTTATTGTGAATACTCAATCACAAATAACGATAAATAAATATATATTTTTTTTGGAAATCCACAATTTTTCACTTTACCCATGAGCGGTAAGTCAGCATAACCATAGTAACCATAGTTTGCCGGTAAAATCAACATACCACCTCAAATAGAGGGCTGGTAAACATATGAAAACGCCCAATCATGCAAAAAAGCCTTTTTCGTTTTGTTTAGTCAAAACATAGCGAATAGTTTCATTTCGCAGTAGGTAAAATAATTACTTCCTCAGACATAAATTTTTCAAATAAATCTACCGGTGTAAGATAATTCAATAGTTCACTGATATTCTTGATTTTATCTATTTCTGAATTCTATTCAGCTATATTATTGCTATAAATCGGTTTACTCATATGCCATCGAGGACAAATACCACTAAGTCTTCCTCGTTTTGACTTTTGCGTAATAACCTGAAATGAATTACTGATTTGTTCTCATGTATCTACTTCTTCATCAATTATATCATTACCTTGGAGATGTCTGGAGCATCACTTATTGCTACATCTCCAGTGCAATCATCATCACTCTCATCAATGTCACTCAGGACGTCTGGTTCTGGAGACAAAACAGCAATAATCTACACTATTTGCCTATTGAAGTTTTTCATAGAATTTTTTGTTTTCAAATGAAGCCTCAATTACTGTCAGACTTAGGATCTGTTGCCTGTCAAACCGTAGAGAGAACAATGATTTTTTCACAGAGAATATGCATATAAGCATGTTCTATTTTGTATTGCTATAAGAGTGTACGCACAGAAAATTTATATGTAAATTGTACCATTGTCCTATATATATGACAACAAAAAATTTTACGTCATATTTCTTATTTCCGGAATTTTTTGTGAACAGAACTCTACGAATCCATGAAACCTGAACCCTCAACATTGTTCCAAATATTAAATATATCTGAAAAATGAAACAGTATTTCTGAAAACGACAAATAATTGAACAAGTAAAAAGTTATCCAAAAAGGTGCTATTTTGAGAATAATTTTTCTCTGAATATTTATCTCAAATATGCAATGAAAAATACTTATATGGATTCAAGAAGGTCTATATTTATGAATTGAGCAATAATACATCACTTAAAATTATTTTGAAGCAGTAAAAAAAAATGATAATTCTTGAGTACTATATATAGGACACTGGTACATAATGGGTTAAAATTTTGTATTTTAGACTGGTCTAAGGTCTAGTTGTGCATCTCACATTATGGTTGCAAACGTCTGTGTCGGAAGCTCACTTTACTTGAAACATTTTTTGAATTTTTCGCAAAAATAAAAAATAGCTAGCCGTAGGATGTTGAAATTCAGTAGTTGAAATTGCTGTAACAATTTGATGCTTATCTTATATTTTCGTGTCAATTGGCTGAGCCGAAAGTGCACTTTATAGGCTATGTGCAAGGGGGCGGAGTTTGAACAAATATCGATGCGAGCGCTCATGGTGAGCACAATTGTAAACATCGAACTCCATTTCTCAGAATACGTCATTGAGCTGTCATTAAGCATTATAGTTTAAAAGTGAAAATAATTGCATATAAAACATGGGAAAACGTTTGTTCTGTTTCAGGCTGTTGTGTTAAGGATGATTCAAGTGAAATATAGTTTCATAGATTTCATGTACCCAGTTATAACATAAAAAAACGAGTGAAGTGAATCAAAGCGGTAAATAGAGTATTGTCTGTCTTTCATTATTATTCTACATAACAAATATGTTTGTAATTCAATTGTGAAATTAGAAATATTCATCATTGATTTGGGATTCATGAATTTACCTCTATCTCTAATTTGTGAGATGTTTCAGTGATAGAAGTTTATCAGATGCACTTCGAAATAATTTTGTTGTTAATATTATCAGCAACATATTCTTCAACATGTTTAATATGGCAAAACTAATTTCACGCTTTTCTTCATTGCTTCCTCGGTAAAAGATATACAGTGTTTGATAAATACAAACCCGATCTGCAAAATCATCGGCGTCATAATTTGAGGTAATCCTGTCAATTTGGACGAATTAAGACGTTTTCTCTATAATAGGTACGTTATAATTGAAGAAAAAAATACTCAAAATAAATAATTTCAACGTACCTTTTATGCTATGCAAGTTATACGCTCACAGCTGAATTAAATAATATTAGTACATTTGCCCATTGCCCGCTAGAGGCGCTAGTAGACTTCATGCACGTAGCCTATATAACAGTCTTTTCGAGTTTTTCGCAAACAGTCAGCCGTGAAATATTGAAATTTTGTATTAAGCACTTCTATAACATCAAATTGTACACCTTGAATCTTGATTGCGATCGGCTTAACCGGAAGTGCAGTTTACAGGACAAATTTTCGAATTTTTCGCACAAATCCGGAAGAATCAGCTGTAGAATCTTGAAATTCAGTATTTAAATCAATTGAAAAATTCAAATCTTTTTAGTCTTGCATTCTATCCCAATGGTAATGCAGAAAAGAATGCATGATTACGCGTCAGTGCATGTTGTACGCGCGGTATCTCATTTACGGTTATAGATACGCAAATAAGTCATACGATCTTTTTTGTAGAAAAAAATGTATATTCAATTTTTGATCATGACCTTTAATGCTCTACAACTGTTAGAAAATGAGATATTTGCTAAAAACTGGTCGAAAGATACGTTTCTGATCATCTCCTGAAGCACCATGATTTGACAATAAGATTTTTAATCCATTGAAATCGACGGAACTCAATTTTGGGAGATATGAAGCGCCGGCATTTTTTTTTTTTTTATCAAACAATATTTTGTGTGCAGGTATTGAATTTTTATTATTCCATGTAAATTGAGTTTTTGAGATAATGTACGCATGGAATTCAAAAATAAAATATATTGTCGTATTTTCTGCTCAAATAGCTACCAAAAAGCCAAATACAGTTTTTGGATTAAACTTGTAAGAAATGACTTTTTCTTAAAAGATCATTTTTCTTATGCATATGGACTTTCCCGAATATTTCTCTCGCGGCTCCACCAATTTCAGCCTTACAAAGTTGCCAGAATAACAACCTTTATTTGAGACAATTTTTGATACAAGGTACCGTTCCAAAGTAAGCAGTAAAAATCAAGATATTTTTTTTTTGTTTCTCTCAAAGAGTTGAAAGTACTGTAAATCGGCCAATTTTGGTTGTACAGTAACGACAAAATACTCAAACAATCAAGAATTTGATTTAGTTTCCAGAAAAAATAGCAAGGCTATTCAAATTTCAATCTCTTAGAATTATTTGCGAAAAACACTACGATTGAAGCATAAACATTAACTTTCCCGCTAGAACTTCAAAATAAAACAATTTTATTTACAAACAGTTCATTTTAAATACCGTCTTCAACTTATAAATATTTTCAAGTGGAATATAGTTTTCCTTCTTAGTTTGTTGGCACGCGTGTTATTCTCCTGTCGTGACTGACAATCTAAAATTCTTGGGTTGAAATATATTTGAATTTAAATCGAAATGCATGCGATTCAGGACTGAGCTCCGTTGTTGTGCAAATTTATTGAATTCGTTCTTGAATTTTGACGGTTAATTTAAATTATTTCATTGCTGACAAAACGACAAAACTTGGATGGCAGTTTGTCTTTGTTGTAAGTTAATTTGGTAATTATGCAAGAATAATTCTTCTGCATTTTATTCATTGCGTGTTTTATTCGCATTCTGCAAGTTTTAATTCAATATTATTAATTAGAAGCAAGTTCATTAAAAGTTTCATTTTTATGTGTCGTCTATGTAGGTTGATCTTGAATGATGATGACACATTACAGCAGAATATGAAAATCATGTGATAATATTTCAAATAGTTTTGCGATCACTACTCCAGAAGAGTAAGCGGGCATCGTGATGTAAAATCGTGGAGCCATAAACCAATTTGACTTAAAATTGATATAAATATCTCTAAAAATGCTACTAACGCATTACTTTTTAAACAATCTAATAACAGGTTGTCTGACATGCTGTGTGGGTGAGTCAACTCTGCCCTGCAATAAAGTTAAGCGATCAATTTCTGTTAAGCTCCAACGAATTTTTCTCCTGTTTTATGCAAGATAAAATTTAGGAATTCTACCACCGCGCAATGTATTACTTTTTGAATAATTTAAGCGTTATGTCAGTATTTTCCATCCCCTAAATTAATCCTTGTGAATAAAAAATACATACTTTCCAAAAGTCTTACAAGTTGCTGGTTGATTTCAAAGTTTCTTTCTAATTTCTCTTTTCGAGAAGAATGAGGAAGCTGGATAAATTTTTAATGTTCCTTCCAAACTTAAATTGCTCATTTATGGCGTGAGAAATAAAACTGCTGAAATATCTGTTCGGTGTGAACTTACTACAAATAAGTAGGATTAGATTTCAATTTATTTAGTTCAATAACGATTTTACATTGTCCTTTTTGTTAAGTGGAAATCAATAAAAATGATAATGAGTATTTGAACAATAACCATAACTGCGAGACGTAATCGTTTTTCTATATTCATAAAACTAGTGCTTTGTTTCAAGATTGTATAAATAAAATCAGACGTGGACATCACATGACTTACTTGTACATCATTAGATATATTTTTACATATAAACACAAAATTTCATCGTTCCACGGCTATTCGTTTTGGATTTATCCAAAAAATTATAGTCATAGAAACCAAGATATTTGTAAAAAACAGATTTTTGCGACCTTTGACCTTGAATAACTCAAGATGCAGACACGAGATTTCATGAGACTATTGAGACAACTTTTAGAATGCCAAAATAAAGGTACCTACAAGTTTCCAGCTTATTATTACTCATTCCGAGGTGAAACCCTAAATTGACTGGGCTAAAAGCCGAAATGAGTATATTATATCGTACTTCAAGAGTATTTTAAATGAAATCCTGAAAATATGAGCCCCGTTTAGGTTCTAAAAATAAATATTAATCGAACTACTCATCATAATTAAATGTCCTAAAGTGCCCTCCATTAAAAAAATAATGATTGACAATTCCACAAAACGCAAAACATCGACCGATATTAGGTTCATAAAAAAATATAGTTTCCGATTATTACCCTACCGTCATTTGTTCTCGTCCTGCAAACTGAAATAATGGAATCGATGATTGTGTTTCTTGTTCAGCGCGATGATGAATTTATAGATTTTCAATTATGATTCCGTTAAAATGAAAGAGTTAATTATTGGCCATGTTATAAGTGGGTGCATGTAACTATAAAATTTAATTTTAACAGTTTTTATCGCTCGGTGGGCTTTGAATAAATTCGTTATTTGATTAGCTGTTGACGTGGATCAATAAACTTGACATTTTTATGGTTTAACAAAAATATTAATTTTATTCCAGAGGCTCTAAATGCTTGAAATATGTCACTTTTTATAAACTGTATACGGGGGTATTCAATTTCTCAAAGAAAAAGTCATTTTCAAGTGAGATTTAACTTGCAGGGTGGATGGATGATTAATTGCGTTCTTAATTCATGTGGCGCAACAAAATGCCACTTTTCACGCAATTTATTGAAAATTTTGGAGAAACGAGCTTCCGTAAACTAATCTGCACTTAGAGTTTCATGTCTTTCGAGAAGGATTATTGCAATTGAACCACACTTTTTTTGTGCCTAGGCCAATAAAATTGTTTCCAGCTTATCCACTCGAACACAAAATATTATCTACAATGTCTAGGCTCCGCCAGGTGTTACATTCTGATTTCTCTTCAACAATTTTGTAGCAACACCCTCTGAACAATTTCTCAGTAAGATGAATCATACTCGATTTATGGATATTTCCCAAAAATGTTTTTTTCCACTAGCGATTATCGGAAAAACAATTGCACTAACAAGAAAATGTAACTAGATATTATTTGTTGGAAATTGAGTCTTTTTCATTCTCTCCGGAAAATTATTCTGTAAGATAAATAATTTTCGGACTATTAACATTTCTCCAAAAATGAGAAAAGTTGTAAGCCTGCAGACGGTGATCTTTTTCCACTAGAGATTATCGAAAAAACAATTGCACTTACAAGAAAATGTTACTGGACATTATTTATTGGCAATTGAGTCTCTTTCATTTTTTATTCAAACCAATTTCCTATGAGTTGTACTAATCTTGACTGATTGACACTTCCCAAAACATTTTACAAAAAGTGGTAACGGTGATCTTGTCCATTAGCGATTATCGAGAAAACAATTGCACTTACAAAAAAATGTTATTGAACATTATTTGTTGGAAATTAAGTCTTGTTCATAATAAGGGAATAGGGAAACCCAAGTGTGACTGATATCAGGAATTGGTAAGGGCTTTTTTAATAAAAAAAAACCATGAAATTCTTAATCACACTGTTCTCTAATTTACACAATAAAATTACAGGAGCTTCACAAAAGAAAACGGCGCTTTAACATTGGCAAGACTGGTCGGAAATTTACAACGAGATTCAAAGAACATGCGCGCGCAGTAAAATTTCAAAACAGCCAATCAAGTTTTGCTGATCATTTAATTGAATGCGGACACGATTTTGATATTACCAAAAACTTTGAAATTTTACACATACGCAAAAATGGCAAGATTCTTGATTTCCTGGAAAACTTAGAGATTAAGAAGTCTTCAAAAAACCATGCCGATTTTAATTTGAATGATCAAATGAACCTTAGACACACCCCACTCTTAAATCTTTTAATTTAATTCGCGGTTTACATAACTAGTTCTTACGAGATTTTTTGAATAGTTTTCGAGTTCTTTCAGTTTTTTTCAGTTGTAGTTTGGATCTTGTTGAACAGATTAGATATACCTTTTTATATCATTTTTTATTTTTTTTAGTGCTTTATTACCGCTTTTTTACACATTTTTTCACTAACATGACTCTAGCGGGCTACCTGACGCCGTTTTCTTTTGTGAAGCTCCTGTAATTTTATTGTGTAAGTTACCATTTTGTATTTTTTGATTTGTTAAAATTTCTACCTGCTTGTATGTTTGCTTGTTTTACGTTTTATTTCCTCTCATTGTAGTCTCTCCGGTAGTCTGAGGATGATCACCCAGTGATCGAAACCGGTAACTTAATCAAAATTAGAGAACAGTGCGATTAAGAATTTCATGGTTTTTTTATTTAAAAAGCCCTTGCCAATTCCTAAGTCTTGTTCATTTTTCATCCGAACAATTTTTCTGTAAGATGAACCATTCTCGATTTATTGACATTTCTCCAAAAATGAGAGCAGTTGTAGCCTACAGACGGTGATCCTTTTTCACTGGAGATTATCGAGAAAACAATAACACTCACAAAAAAAAGTTACTGGACATTATTTGTTGGAAATTGGGTCTTCTATATTTTTAATTTGAACAATTTTTTTGTAAGATGAACCATTCTCGATTTATTGACATTTCTCCAAAAATTAAAATTTGTAAGCCTACAGACAGTGAGCAGAAAAATAGTGCTTAGTAATGAATAGAGTATATAATAATAAAAAACACTCAATAATGTGACAAATTTGTACGCAAAATCTAGCGAACGTTCCACACTTTACTAGAGACCGTACGGGCGGCTATATGAGTGCTTGGTGCACTTTAAAAAGCCCAATAAATTTTAAATAAACATTCAAAATGAGTTATTCTCATCCAAATTTCAAAGATCATTGGTTTTTGTCCTCTATCACCAACGAAAAAGTAATTTATAATAATCTATATTCCAAAAACGAGCTTAGTTAATTTAGGAAAAGGATTAATCTAGTGGAAAGCCAAACTCAGTCCCATTTGGTATTCACCACCACTCAGACACACAAGTTAAAAGAATCTGACAGGACAGCGTGGAAGTAGATTGATTAGAGCTAGAAGTGAACACTAAACGAAGATTCATTTGTAATCTACGTAACTGAATGACATGAAAGGTCATGGACATTGCAGCCCTGGCTACGCTCCTTTTCTTCCTGATTTCAAATTAATTGAAAAATGTGTAGTCACAAAGATATTAGAGTGGATTTTAATGACCTTGGCTGCAGGCACAAATCACCTTATTCATGACAATCAACCATTTTTCTAGCCAAGGAAATCGTTTTCGGGCACTTAATACAATTAATAATCATTAAAAGCTTCCAAATCAGATCGGGAAATTGTAAAATTTTAACTCGCTCGACATTTTAAATGAAATGAACAATGTTTCAGCCTGAATTAAAATATAATGTACGCATATTATTACTCTAGATTTTAATTTTTTCTTGATTTATATAAAAACAGCAGGTTATACAACCTTGACACGTAAAACAGCATTGCAAATGACTGCAGCGCTATATTCCTGCGGGGGCCGTAAAATAAAAACTGTTGGTGATCGAGTATGCGGTGACCAGAGTCACGCAAGTGGGTTGTGGGTTGCTGCCTCAGTGCCACCCGAGACGGAGTCGATAACTGCCCAGCGACATCGAATAGAATGTCAAGAAAAAGCTCCGAGAAAAGGGGATCGTGACAGCTTTGCATGGATTTAAACTTTGCGAGCTTACATTTCAGCCTGGCATCGATTTTGATGCAGCTATTATTCTTTATTATCCCTCATAATTTATGTTTGTACAGAATTATAATTGATGAACGAAATTTATGAGGTTTTGTTTTTGGAATCTGATGGTTGTCATTATTTTTTACTTGTTTATTTTTAGAATATGAAATATGTGATCAAATGCTAAATAATTAATTGAGAACTATGAGTTTAGTGCGCATGCTGAATATGACTTTTATCCTACTGTTAACGAACGGCAGAGAGAATTTTTTACAGTTGCAGTAAGTGTAGGAAAGTTTGGACGAACCACAGAGAGAATTCTTTGTATTGGACTCAGTATTAGTAACGGAAGAGAGTTTATTACAGTCGCAATAAGTGCACGAAGGTTTTCAACGAACGGCGAAGAGAACTCTTCAAATTAAAATGAATGTATGGAAAGCTAAGCGAACGGCAGAAAGAATTTTCACGTATTAATAGCTCGGCGCCAAATCGTTGCAGACACTTGATTCTTTGCGCAATTTGAAGGAACATAAATAAATTTGATTTTCTGGTTCGTTAGTTTAGTTTACGATTTTTTTTCCAACCGGTAGAAATCGTCAAAGTTTGAAATGTTTTGACATTAAGAACCATTTATTTTCTTAGAGGTCTGATAGGGAATACGATGAACTTAGCGTCGGATTAACTCACTTACCCTGAGAGAGAAAACCTCAAACCTTCCAAAACTCAAATATTCATCCATATTCGATCAAAATCAATCGAGCTATGCCGGTTTGAAAAATCGGTATTTATAACATAAAAATGACATATTTCACATTTATCCTTATTGGCGAAGAGAATTCATTACTTTTGCAAAAAAAGTGGCAAGATTTTCATAAGCGAAGAGATTTAAACGAACGGCAGAGAGATTTTTTCACAATTGCAATAAGTGTAGGGAATTTCTGGTAATCTTTACGAACGGCAAAAAGAATTAATTACATTTGCAATAAATGTAAGGAGGTGTCAACAAACGGCAGAGATAATTGCATTTATAAGTGTAGAGAAGTCGTAAAGAGCAGCAAGTGCAAAATATATGTTGAGTTTTTAATGAACAGTAGAGATAAATATCTATTATTTCATTCAGTATGAAAAGGAAAGGGCTTACGAACGGCGAAGAGAACTTAATACAATCGTAATAAGTGAAGGAATGTTCTAACGAACGGCAGAGAGAATCATTCGCATTTGCTGTTAAACAGATTCTCACGAACAGTAGAGAATTTATTACAATTGCAATAAGTGTTGAGTTGTTCATAAACAACAAAAATGATTCATTTTAAATAAGGGAGATGTTAACGAACGGCAGAGAGAATTCATTACAGCCGCATTAAGTGTGAGGAGGTTTTAACGAATAAGAGAGAGAGTTTTTTACAGTTGTAATAAATGTAGAAATCTTTTACGAACAGTACAGCTTATATAAGAAAATCTTCATGAACAACGGAGATAATTTATCGTATTTGCGATAAGTGTGGATGTATTTTAACAAACGACAGACAGGAAGTTTTGGAATTACAATGAGTGTGGGGAATTTTAACGAAAGGTAGAGAGAACTATTCACAATTGCAATAAGTGTAGAATTGTCACAAATTTTATTGTGATTAAATAATATTATACATTGTAATACATTTTTTCACATTACAATTTGTCGCACAATAATAAAATCGCTGACTGTCACTTTTATTGAATTATTATTCTTGATGCTCTCACCAGCCCACGGTGCTCTATATACTCTATTTCAGCAATGAGCTGACAATTGAATATTTTTCAAGAATGAGCTAGCATTCAAAGGTCTGAAAACTGAACATCTTGCAACAATGAGCTAGCATTCAAATATCCGACCATTGAACATCCCGCAATAATGAGCTAGTATTCAAATGACTGACAGTTACTATAAATCAATAAATGAATAACAAACTTAAATAAACATTAGTGTGAACAAATAATTTAAGGTATTCCATATTTGTGACAGTATAAATAGGAGTGTCTTTCCGAACGGCAAAGAGAATTCATTATATTTGCAATGAATGATGAAAGGTTTTAACGGACGGTAGATAACATTTTTTGCAGTTACAATAAGTGTAGAAAGGGCTCAGCTAACGTCAGGAAGAATTCATTACGTCGATACCTTTCGAAATGGAAAGTCTGAAGGCTTGGTCAAAAGAAATAAAAAGAAGGCAAATTTTTTTACAATTACGGTAAGTCTAAACAGTCTTTTCGAGACAGTAGAGATGATACTTCAAAATTACAATAAGTATAAAAGGTTCTTATGAACATTTCAATTAAATAATTGAAGAGGATGGTTTTAACGAACGGCAAATAGAATTCCTTACAACTGCAATAAGTATGGATACAATTTGACAAACGGTAAAGAGAGCTTGCTACAATGACAATCAATATAAATAAGAGTTCTTTACAATCACAATGAATGTAGGGATATTTAAACGAACAGCAGCGAGAATTTCTCACCATTACATTAAGTACGGATAGATTTGAACGATCAGTGGAGAGAAGTTTTCACATTTACAATTAGTATAACAAAGAAAGTCTTTACGAAAGGCGGAGATAATTCATTACAATCACAATCAGTGCAGCAAGGTTTTATCAAACGGCAGAGAGAATTTTTTATAAATACAATGAAGGTATAATAAGTATTAAGGTACAACAGAAAGTAATGTAGGGTGTAGAAAGGTCTCAACGAACGGAAGATTACAAGTGCAATAACTAGGAAAGCTTCTAACGAACGGTAGAAGGAGCCTACTACAATTACAATTAGTATGAATAGGCAAGTCTCTACGAACGGTGGAGAGAATTCATCACAATCGCAATGAGTGTAAGGCGGTCCAAACGAACGGCAGAGAGAATTATTTACATCTGCAACAAGTATAGTGCTGTCTTAACGAAAGGCGAAGCGATTTTTTGGTTATTGTTACGAGTATTAGCTGAGCGTATTTAATGTAATTGAAATCAGGCAAAAACCGATATAAAAAATTTGATCCAAGAAATTGATAAATAAATCCTAATCTATTGGAACATTTCAATTCAGATTTTGGGTGTCAATTTTGACAGCTCTTAAATCCTGGAATCTCTCCAAAGAGTATGCCTGGGAAAATAGGACCGTTAGCAACCTTATGTGGCGAGAATTCAATAAAATTGATACTGGAAATAAAATCTGTTCTCAATGATATGATTCAAGGAAGCAAGAAAGAGTCAAAAGCTCAAGGTCTCCAATCCTAATTTTGAGATTATGGAGGTCTACTTTTGATCGATCTTTTGGAGAAGATTTCTCCGGAGAACTTGACGCTTCTTTTATGTATCGCTTGAAAAAAATAATTAGAAAAGAAAGACGTGGAAATTGGTCAGAGGAAGGTGTGTTGTTCCTCTACGGTAACGCGTACTGAATTAAAAAGCTGCCAGACGCAACTGTGGACTCCAAAAAATTAATTATCCACCTTACAATCCAGACTTGGCTCCCGGAAATTATTTTCTATTTCCATACTCTGGAAGAGATCTCCGTGGGAACAGATTCGAAAAGGATGTATCTTTAAAGGCAGTCATTAAAAAATATTTTAATGGAGAAGAGAAATTCATATTAAGAATTTATTGAACTTCTGCTGACTGTCGTACATTCATATTGTTTGTTCTTCGACGAAATTAAATTTTTTTGCTGTCAGTGAGAGATGCATAGTTTTATTTATTCTGCAAAATAAGTTTGGCGTGCAGTTCCATTATTCCTAGAAATAAATATTTGATTTGTTTGCTGTCTGACGTCAGAAATTCTCGGATTTTTTTGTGCTTACTGATTGGATGACATTAAGAAAAGTTATATTTTTTTGTGTAATCTGTTTTTGGCATGCTACAAACAAAAGAAACAATTGAATGTTTATATTTAGGGGAGTTGTTGATTACCTGAGCCTTGTGAGGAATAAATATTTAATATTTGTTGTTTAGGTGAACAAGCACGTTCCAGGTCATTAAAACTGCAGGAAAAAATTCTCCTTGATAATAAGTTTCTCGGAATGAATTATTATATTTGGTCCGAACTATTCCAAAATTTTTTTACTATTCGTAATTTAGGTTACATTTCCATCTATTTTTTGTTTCGATAGAAAATATGATTTTTAATGTTAAATTTCATTGAGAAACTTTCAATCCGTGCCGGATTTGGATCCATTGGGACTTCTAGGTCGGGAGACCCTAAGGTCCCTAGGCACGTGCTTGAAATTTCTAATGAATTATTCTGCATCCTCATACTTATTTCAACAGCTTATCCAATTTTGATGTTTTGCTTATCACTACGCTCTAATAAATTCACATAAATAAAATTTAAAAATACCTATTATGTTACTTTACTTGATAAAATCATAAAAAATGTTATTGAGACATGTTTAAGTGACCTATATGCATAATAATCTTGCATTATACCTTCATACCTTCAAAATTAATTCAACGAGTTGTGTAAGCGGTTGAAGCACATTTTTTCGTTGGTTAACATGAAAAGTAAGGTTCACAGTCTGAAAAATAGTATTTTCCAGCCTTTATCGTAGCAATCTGCTGCAAAAACAAATTTGTTAATTAGATATATAATAATTTGATACATGCTTCCTTTGCAACTACTGTGATTCTCAATGGAAAATTATTTTTTTAATATCCCGAAGAAGAATATCTCAGCTTAAACTGGAATAGATCTTGGAGAACACAGGAAGAATTATTGATCTACTTCATTCACAGAATTACACCTAGAAGTAAAAGAAAGAACAGTCGAGAGAAAGTACACACAAAGTACTTTTCATCTTACAGAAGATAGATGAAGCTGACTGGATGAGTGAATTTGAGTAAGTAAAAAGTCTTGGGAATTCAGTCAATATATTTTAATTTCTTTCCTACTTTACAGTTTCGGCTGTACCTCAGCCATCTTCAGAAGCGCTACAATTTGATTATTTTTTTATCACTAATTATTTATGCTAAGTTTGTCGGAAATACTTACAAAAGAACTTGAATTGTGAAAAATTAAAAATGTACATGAACTGTGATGTCGAGTTTAATAAAATAGCGGAAAAAAAAATAAATTATTTTTTTCCATTTGTCAAATGCCACAACCTGCATCTGTGGAAGACGTTGACCAAGTGCGAGTAAAAAATCGTGTGTGCACGCATTGTCAAAAAATTACAAATTATCACAAGTAGAATTGAGTTAGTTATAGTGTCAAACAATTAAAAATAGATGCAAGCTTGTGCATCACGCAAGGTGTCAAAAATATAAACAAAAATTAGGAAAAGTACCACCGATATTAAAGAATATTGTTGTATATAGTGCTAAGTGCAATAGTATCTGTTTTTTCATTGATATTTTGTTTGTCTTGTTTTATATACAACATTTCTAATGTAAGTCTTTTGTTCAAGTTGATTTCATTATGGATAATACTAGTTTCATCAAAATTAAAAGTCATTGCATAAATTCAGGACATACTTTTAATTTTGATGAAACTAGTATTATCCATAATGAAATCAACTTGAACAAAAGACTTACATTAGAAATGTTGTATATAAAACAAGACAAACAAAATATCAATGAAAAAACAGATACTATTGCACTTAGCACTATATACAACAATATTCTTTAATATCGGTGGTACTTTTCCTAATTTTTGTTTATATTTTTGACACCTTGCGTGATGCACAAGCTTGCATCTATTTTTAATTGTTTGACACTATAACTAACTCAATTCTACTTGTGATAATTTGTAATTTTTTGACAATGCGTGCACACACGATTTTTTACTCGCACTTGGTCAACGTCTTCCACAGATGCAGGTTGTGGCATTTGACAAATGGAAAAAAATAATTTATTTTTTTTTCCGCTATTTTATTAAACTCGACATCACAGTTCATGTACATTTTTAATTTTTCACAATTCAAGTTCTTTTGTAAGTATTTCCGACAAACTTAGCATAAATAATTAGTGATAAAAAAATAATCAAATTGTAGCGCTTCTGAAGATGGCTGAGGTACAGCCGAAACTGTAAAGTAGGAAAGAAATTAAAATATATTGACTGAATTCCCAAGACTTTTTACTTACTCAAAACTTACAGAAGATGTCTGATCGAAAAGACTTATAGAATTGAAATAACTGCTAGGGATAATTAGGAGTAAATAAATAGTCCCGTAGACATGGTCATTTATTTACACATCTTCAAAACAATCTGTAATGTTTATTACTCTTAAAGGAATTGTTCATTATTAAAATAAAAGTCGCTATTTAATGAATGAGAGAAAATAAAAGTTTTATTTCTTGATGCAATTAGAACAAACACAATACAATTAATTTCTCACTCCCTACTATTGAACTTCAACTACAAAGCCACTGATATTTATTTACAACAACTTATTTATTTATTACACTTCGCAATTAACTGATCACGCTCTGAATATTCACTGCTTGATATTCATTATCGTCAGTAAGATTGTTCGCCCTTATATATACGGATGTCCATACATCTAGAAATCTCTACATAATTCTAGTAAGCTACTCGAATAGAGCGACTCGACTCAAAAAAATAAAAGGCTCCGCCCAGACAACAGAGTCGAATTCAAGGCCTACTTTATTTTTACGAATTATGACCCTTTCGCACGACACACATCGATACCAGAAAAACATGAAACAAAAGAACCAATCGGTTGGATCAAGGGGAGGCACTTCGAAAGAATGAGGTCTGAACTAGTTCTGACTGTATTCAAGAAGTTAATACTCTTGGACAGTAATATGGGTACCTTGGCACTAAGAAAGCTAAGAGAACCAGATAGTTGACCACTTACTTCAAAGAGAGACATATTTGCCATCATTTGGCCAGAATCACCACAATAATGCCACTGGAAAAAGTTGAATAGGAAATTGAAACATTCCTACGATATGGCTTAAGGTCTATTGGACACAATCACTAGGTCATAAACAAGTAAGACTCTTCCTGATTGAACCATCCACAGAAATGAATAGACAGCACTTCAGACTGATATAACAGGAATGAAATGAACAAGCACATAGATACAATGGGTGTGAAGATTGTAGAGAACATAATAGTACTTTTGGATACGTGATAAATTATTGCGAAGCATTTTTTGCCAACTTTGGAGGAGTTGAATATGCGTACATACCTCAGCCAGAGCCTGCTTGAGGAATTTTATATATTTAAACGATCTAGCACAATATCTATGGGAGACAATCACCAGGTCTGAGCAAGCAAGGCTTTTCCTGTTCCAACAATCCAAGAAAAAAGAAACATATCAGAATACTAGCAGTATTCATAACGAGACTCTGTGCAATAAACAAACACCTACATACAATACGACTGAACCAGAAACCACCTACACAGAGGTTGCGTAGAGGAGAATGAAACCTCTGGGTACGTGATATATCACTACGAAGTAGTCTCTACTAGCAGACATGGTCAGCCCTCTGGGACTTCAAAAGAGTTGAATATGAATACCTTAGCACTCAGAGAGAGACCACCTACCTAAAGGAGGAACAAATTTATCACTTATTTAGTCTGTTTGATGAATTTAAAATAGAAAATTGAAACATTGATTTAGCATATCACAATGACCAGGTCATGGATAAACCATCTAAAAAAAGGACAGGTGGCCTATTTCTAATAAGTTTACAAAATACAGTGTTATTGAATCAGAAACACCACGTAGTAGAGGACGTGGCAAGCACTCATTGACCTCAAATTAATTAAATATAAGTACCGTAGCACTCAGAGAGTGAAGGGAACCAGGTACCCGACCAGCTACTCAAAGAAGGGACAGATTTATTATTTATTCAGCCTGCCTGGAGAATTTTGAATACGAATTAGAAACATTGCTTCAGCATGACATAATGACTTGCTCATGGGTAAACCATCTATGAAAAGGACAGATAGCCTATTTTTAACGAGTAGACAGAATGTCAGAACTCTTAACGCAGCATAGTGTAATGAAAAACATTTAAACACAGTGATACTGAATCAGGAACTCCTTGCACTGATTGTGAAAAAGAGGTTGAAGTTCTTGGATAAGGTGATATGTCGCTGCAAAGTACTGTGCTAGAAGACATGGTCACCACTCTGGGACTTTAAAAGAGTTGAATATGAATACCTTGGCACTTTAAGAGTAAAAACTAACCTAAAGAAGTGACAGATTTACCACTTCTTCAGCCGAAACCTGCTTGAGAAATTTCATCATTGCCTTCTAAGTTAATAACGGACTCTTTGGCACTCGAAGAATAAAATGAACCACCTACCTGAAGGCGGGACAGATTAATTTGGCCAAAACTTGCTTAGGGAGATTCAAATGGAAAATATGAACATTGCTTCAACATAACACAATGACCAGGTCAGGGTTCCTTCTGGATGAACTAAGAGAGGATAGTGTTCATGTTTCTAATAAACCAGGGCCCATAGCGGGACACTGTGCAATGAAAAACTTCCAAGTACAGTATTATTGAATCAGAAACAGTACGCAGTAGCTGTGAAGAAGAGGATAAAGCTCTTGGATTTGGTGATATGTACTCAAAATCATTCTCTGTTAACAAACATGATCAAACTCTGGGATTCCAGAAAAGTTAAATATAAGTAAATTGGTAAACTGATCACTAACTTGAAGGAGACACAGATTTACTAAAAGGAAAAGAAAAAAGCATCGCTTTAGCATGATACAATGACCAGCTCATGGATGAACCAACTAAGAAAAGTACAAATAGCCTATTTTCAATGAGTAGATAGAAAGTCACAATTCTTAACGGAATACAGTGTAATAAAAAACCCCTAATCAGGAATTCCCTGCAGTGGTTGTAAAAAGAGGTTGAAGCTCTTATTGATATTGATATGTCGCTGCGAAGCACTTTGCTAGAAGACATGATCAGCACTCTGGGATTTCAAAAAAGTCAAATATAAGTACCCTGGCACTTTAAAAGTGAAAAGAATAACTTACCTAAAGGAGAGACAGATTTATTCAGCCAAAATCTGCTTGAGGAATTTCAACATTGCTTCCTAGATGAACCATCTAAGAGTAGGCAAAATTGCACAGTGCAATGAAAAACACTGAGTCAGGAACACTACGCAGTGATTGTAAAGAATATGATGAAGTTCCTGGATATGATGATCCGCTAAAAGATATCTGAAGAAGGCTTTGAGGTTTCAAAATAGTTGAAAATAGTTACTTTGGCATTTGAAGAGTGAAGGCAACCACCTACCTGAAGGAGGGACAGATCAATTTAGCCAAAACTTGCTTAGAGAGTTTCAAATGGGAAATATAAACATTGTTCAACATGACACAATGACCAGGTTAGAGTTAGACGAAAGATATCCTGTTTCTAATGAGCCAGGTCTTTTATCCGGAGCACTGTGCAATAAAAAGTAGGAACACTACGCAGTGCTTATGAAAAAAAGGATGAAGCCTCTGGATATGTTGATAAGTCACTGCGAAGCATTCTCTGTTAGCAAACATGGCCTTACTCTGAGACTCCAGAAGAGTTTAATATGAGTACATTGGCACTCAAACGATAACTGACCACTTACTTGAAGGAGAGACAGATTTACTACTTAACCATAACCTGATTGGAAAATTTCAAATAGGAGATAGTAACATAGCTCTAGCATAACACAATAATCACCTCATGGATAAACCATCTGAGAAAAGGACAGATAACCTATTTTTAATGAGTAGACAAAATGTCAGAAATCTTAACGAAACACAGTGTGATGGAAAACACCTAATCAGGAATTTTCTGCAGTGGTTGTAGGCAGAGGATGAAGCTCTTGTATATGGTGATATGTCGCTGCGAAGTATTCTGCTAGAAAATATGGCCAGCACTCTGGGACTTCAAATATAAGTATCTTGGCACTTGGAGAGTGGAAAAAATAACCCACCTGAAGTAGGGACAGTTTTACCATTTATTCAGCCAAAACCTGCTTGGGGAATTTCATAATTGCTTCCTAAATGAACCATATCTAAGAGGACAGATAATGTATTCCTAATGCTGGGGCCACATTTACGCCTAATGCCATTAATTGAGGCGTTCAGGGAGTACCTGGAGGCGTTGTTTAACAATAAACACATTGTCAATGACAATATATCAATTGTCACAGAATGCCTTAATTAATGGCATTAGACATAAGCGTGGCCCCTGCATAATGAGTAGGCAGAATTGCATCTTGCACCTAAATTCAGTGATACTAAATCAGGAACACTACGTAGTGATTGTAATGTAGAGGATGAAGTTTCTGGATATCTTCTAGTATGGTCAGCACTCTGAGGCTCCAAAAGAGTTGAAAATAGGTATTTTAGCACTTGGAGAGTAAACGAAACCGCCAACTTGAGAAAGGAACAGATTAATGGAACCAAAACCAGCTTAGGAAGTTTCAAATGGGAAATATAAACATTGCTTCAACATGACACAATGACCAGCTCAGGGCTCTTTATGGATGAACTAAGAGGACAAATATTCTGAAAATATTGAGTCAGGGCTTTTGACATGCAATGAAAAACTTCTAAGTACAGTTTTATTCAATCAGTGATTGCAAAGAAGAGGATGAAGGCTCTGCGAAGCATTCTCTGCTAGAAGACATGGTCAGCATTCTAGGACTTCAGAAGAGTTAAAAATAGGTACTTGGCACTTGAAGGGTGAAAAGTGAACCACCTACCTGAAGGAGAGACAGATGAATTCAACCAAAACCTCCTTAGGGAGCTTCAACTGGGCAACATAAACATTGCTTCAATTCTAGATGAACTAAGAAAGATTAGATATCCTGTTTCTAATGAGTCAGGGCTTTTAACGGGACACTGTGCAATAAAAAACTCTTGAGTATAGTGTTATTGAAACAGTAACATTGCACCGGAACTCTAAAGAAGAAATTGAAGTTCCTGGATATGGTGGTATGTCACTGCGAATCATTATGTGCTAGAATATAAAGTCAACACTTTGAGGCTTTAAAAAGGTCAAAAATGGCACTCGAAGAGTCAAGGGAATCACCTACCTGAAGAAGAGACAAATCAATTCAGTCAAAACCTGCGTAGGGAAATATAAAAATTGCTTGAACATAACACAATGACCAGGTCAGGGTTCTTTCTGGATGAACTAAAAGAGAACAAATATCCTGAAAATAATAAGCCAGGGATTTTAACGGATCAGTGTGCAATAGAAAACTCTCAAGTACAGTGTTATTGAATCAGGAACACTACGCAGTGGCTATGAAGAAGAGAATGAAGGATAAAGGCCACTGGATCTGGTGATATGTCACTGCGAAGCATTCTATGCTAGCATACTTCTGTCTGCACTCTAGGATTCGAAATGAGTTGAATCTGAAGGAAATTTTGAACTTCATCAATCAAACAGGGCTTTCATCAATAAAAGAACTGAATGGATGCATTATAAGAGTTTTCAACAATATCGCCTTCTATTATATAAATCCATTCCTGATGTAGGGTCATGTAGCTACAATTCCTTCACAAAATTGAGTGCCAATTGTACACAGCCGATTGTGTGCTAAAAATAATCACTATGCTCCTCAAAGTAAATCTAGAACAACGAAACATCGTCTACCAGGACAATGCAAACGTACAATTCTTAAGATAATTTAGTTTTTAGAGCAGCAAAATTATTGGACCATTTTTATGTACATCCTCGACCCAAGTTCCAACAATTATCTTATGTTTTCAGGACTTCAAAATAAGCATCGTCCACCAAGATCCAAGACAATACAAGCTCACTTACAGCTCTTGAGATAATTGAGTGGTAAAACATCGAATCATTAGTCACAACACTTGAAGGACAACCCTCTTACATAGCAATAGCATTAATGCTTCTGTCTAAAAAATTATTGGATACAAATATTTTGTTACGGTCCTCTTCGGTAATACTCATTATCCCTTCACAAGACCACTCATTTGAGCTTCAACATTCACTTCATTGAGCACTCAAGAGCTCATTAAAATTTCATTATCCCAATATTTTGAAACAGCCTGTTGTATCTTTTCCTTGGTCAGTTCCATGTATTACGATTTGTAGGCGACTAGGGTTGAACAATCGATACAAGAACCAGGATTTCCCTCACCCTTGGAGCTCACATTGTTGAATTCCGATTGCTGAGGTCTTTGTGCGACAAAGTCACAAAACACGCGAATTGAAAAATAGAAACTTGCGGGTGAAGGTCATAACGAGATATGTAGATGAGTATTAGTGGAACAGTGTTTATTTATTAAAACAAATGAGTGTTAGGTACCGAAACATTTGTTTTTATTGAACATTTGCTCGTGATAAATGATAGTAGCGCTCAAAATGATTGGGTGATTAAAAGCTGTAATTATCAACATATTTTGAGTATCATCCGTTTCAATTTATCTATAAATTCGATTTAATTTGAAATTTTGGAAATATGAAAAATGGAATATCAAGCAAAGCATTAAACGTCGTTTCGAATACATTATCTCCTTAAAAGACACAACAGCAACAAAACTGTGATTTGGGACCAGGAACAGCAACTTTTTCTGTAATCCGGTGAAGTAGAGAACTTTTCGTGTAATATTTTGAATAGGTGTATGCTAAAAGTTTGTTGTAATACCCACAATGTAACGTCCTGAAATGACTTGAGTAAATCCTCCTATTACGCGACGCGAGCATGAAACTTTAGTATTAGGAATACCCTAGGGATGGTAGTAATGTTGGAGTTGGAGGATCATTTGAAAAAATGCTTATTTATACATTAAGAAAGATAATTGTGTCCTGAAAAGCCCACTGATGTAAAAAGTGGAAAAAGTGAGCGGTAAAAAATGCACAATAAAAATGCTAAGCAGAAAAATGACAACAGATGCTTTCCCGACTGGGCTCGTATTAATAATTCAGTGCGTAAATCGGTTTTTATTTTGAAAGGGTTAAAAGCAAAATGTCCTTGGGAATGAGTTCAATTTACATCCAATAAAAATAGTCTCCTGGTAAACATTCGTTCCAATTAATTGAAAAAGCAAGGACAAATCGGAAATAAAATATTTGTCCTTTGAAAGGACAGACGGAAGCCCTACGCAACAGCTGTCTTTTTTACAAGTTGCTAATATTCACTTTTTACCTTTGCTATAAATTGAATAGGAAGCATTCCAAGGAAATCACAATGGGATACAATTTAATTTAAAATTCACTTTATTTCCATCTCATATTCTGTTTGTGTAATGATGAGACGCTACGTTTCGAAATTTAATTTCCTCTGTCTTTTTGGAAGAATGGAGCGGTATTTCATACTCATATTTCTACAGAGTTTATTAATTATGCCGAAGAGAAACTAGGAAAAAGAAGTAGGAGGTATAAAACTAATTTTTGAAACAGATATATACATTTGAAATGTATTTGGCAGTTTTTCACAGTTAACAATGGCAAAATAGAATAAGTTAGAGTTAAAAAGAATCTCCAAAATTTCCAGGAAAGTTCATTTAACCCGTTCAGATCTTGGAAATGAAGCTCAAATCATGTAATTAACATTTTTTTATACCAGCATGACATGCAACCGCCATCTTGATTGAGTAGAGAGATTACAATCAGCGCTTACAGCAATCCAACCAAATCCTGCGCCCACACAGTGCTTTCAGGCGAGAGGATTGTATGTTCGTTCAGAAAGTTACACTAAACATAGCTGAATTCGTATTCGCTTTGTTTTGTGGGACGTAATTTTCAGGAGCGGACTGCAAATTTTTGGATGAGATAAACTAAAGCAAATTTGCTAATAGCAAGTATTAATTTTGTGTGCGTGGAATATTTTCTACTTTAGATAACTCGCGATGACACGAATTACTCAATACCGCGGTAAAATGCGCCCTTATAATCTGCGCCGCTCGAGTCCTATCTAGATTTCGATTACCTGGTTCAAAAATCGATTAAACTGTTGCCAAAAACTTAGCAGATAAATTGGGAACGTATTTTTATCCACGTATGGAATAAAGCAAAAAATGATATAACTAATGACTTCATTGTGTCAATTATACGCAATTATGAATCGCTCAGGTTACTTCTATCTCCCAATCAATTCCTTTTCCTTTATTCGAGTTATTGCTCTATTTCTCAGTTCCTCATCAATTTATTGGGACAAAATGTAGTCTATATCAGACTGTGGTAGATATCCCTTATCCTCAACAAACAATGGCGGCACGTATCTAGATTTTCAATAAGTTATTTATAAATGATTGGTACTGTCCTTTGTCTTGAAAAAGACTGAAAGTTTTGGTAAATAATTCAGGAAGGAACATTTGAAAGAATCATTTATTTATGATCGATAAGTAAGCAAACATTTCTAATGTTTACCAACAGGTTCTGTAACATTACACTCCCCGATGTTACCGTTTGATGGTACTTTATTTCATTTAATAATTGATATTCTCAACTTCTGTATATTGAAACCATTCTGCCACTCGTGCTAGAAAGAAGCTATAACCTTCTGAAAACATATGGAATTATATAAATAAAAGAAATACATAAGTTAGTCTATAATCATTGTTACACACGAAATCTTCTTTATAGACTGGACATTCGCCTAAAATGAGTGATTTCAAAGTCAAACGAGCCTGATCCTCACTTGTCATGAGTTTTCCTATTATTTACATGTCTAGTAGAAGTTTTTCCAAAAATTTCATCTATTTTGGAGCTGGCACCGTTCACTGACAATGTTATCGATAAAAGTATATTATGCTACAAGGACCGAACGACTGTCATTTTTGTCCAGGATAAAATTGACTGCATTCGGTGAAGACGAGGGCAAAGCCCCAGGCAAAGGCAAGGGCGAAGTACGAGGCGAAGACGAGGGCGAAGCACGAGGCGAGGACGAGGTCAAAGCCCAAGGCGTAGCTCCGTGCAGCCATATTTATCCGTGACAATAATGACAGTCGTTCAGTGTTCGTGTTGCATACAATACTTTTTGTAACAAGTGGACCGAAGTACTCCCATTATCAAGCTTTCTAAATAAACTTGGATGTATCGAAACTATATTATCGATTTGACAAACAGATTTTTGCAAATGCAATCACATTACAGTAAACTAATACAATGAAACATAACTTACATGATTTATTTTATTGATTGATATTTTTCACATTTTCTGTGCTATCCCGTTCACAATAAATGCACATACTATAACGAACACATTCTATTATACAAATTTCTTTCAAATATCAATTTGACATATATATCAATGAAATAAAAAAATTCAATGGCATCCATGATCCATGATCTACAATCTCATTTTCACCCAGCGGACAAAAATATCCATTAATTCCCAGTCAACAAAGAATTAATGAAAATTGTTTCCATGGTTTGGAATTGAGAACTTTCGAAGCAGAAGTCAGCTCAGTAATAGGGTACTTTCGCTGTATGTGTTACAAAATAGTATATTATATAACGAGGGACTTAAGTGCTTGATTTAATCCTGAGGGTGGAGTTTATTGCACGAGACGCAGTCGAGGGCAATACTCACCTGAGGGATTAAAGGCACTTAAGTCATGTGTTATCTACGCTATTTTTCGCACTACCGTATTATATTAAATCACAATAGTCTAAAGTAGATTAATTAATCTTACAATTTTGACAACTACAAACTTGATACAAAAATGTTGAGTAAATTCACCATAGAAACAAGACTGGCTACAGCAGTTGTTCAATAAATAAGCTTGCTGTCAAAAAGATCAGTGAGAAAATTGATATTGATAAGGCTGCGGAACAGGTAACTGTGAAATGATTTTGCCGAAAGTCTAGAAAATTTACGAACAACAATACGATGGATTTGTGAAATTGTGTGGATTGCAATAATGCTAATACAAATTAAGAATGAAGGTTTGAATTCTAATGATAAAATTCAATTTGACATTTAGGTAAGTACTTTGATTATTTAGTTGTCATAGAAAAATTTGTTTATTTTACTTTAGTCCCTTGGGATTCTTGATCATTTTAGATCCCGGAGGGACTAAACTCAAACTTAAGTCCCTGAAATGAGGAATTAAATTCGTTGTTTACTCCCGGGAGTGCGAAAAAATTATTAATTTGCTCTGCAAAATATTTAATAATGCCTTTCCATGAATATTTAGCGTATACTAAAATTATAGGCACAAATAAACTTGAAGAGTTCCGTCCTATAAATATGTTACCTGCAGTAGAGAAATTGTTAGAAATTGTGGTATATAAACAAGTTATGATATATATTGAAAATAACAAAATATTAACAGCCGAGCAATCAGGTTTTCGCAAAAACCATTCTTGTGAATCAGCTCTAAATTATGTAATAAATGAATGGAAATTAGCAGTTGACGATAATAAAGCTGTTTGTGCTACATTTCTTGACTTGAAAAGAGCATTTGAAACTATTGATAGAACAAATTTATTACATAAACTCTATAAGTACGGTATCAAAAATACTGTTCATAAATGGTTTGATAGTTATTTAGCTAACAGGGTTCAAATTGTTAATATTAAGAACATTTCGTCGCAACAAATCAGTAACGACAATGGTGTTCCTCAGGGTAGTGTCTTGGGTCCACTTCTGTTTCTTTTGTACATTAATGATATGCCTAAAGTATTGGACAAATGTAGCATTCATTTATTTGCTGATGATACTTTGATTTTTTATAGTAGTGATAATAATCATGATCTATTTGAAACAATGAATTGTGAACTGCTACAAGTGCAGCAGTGGATGAATGCTAACAAATTAAAATTAAATAATACAAAATCTAAAGTTATGATATTTACTTCAAGAAATAATTATTCAAGTATACTACAGTGTGATTTTAAAATAAAAATAGGTGACTGCACCTTAGATTTTGTAAAAGAAATGAAGTATTTGGGAATAATAATTGATATTAAATTAAAATTTGATGTTCTTATTCAATATAGCTGCAAAAAAATAGCAAAGAAGTTAAATTTTTTATATAGAGTAGGTATTAATCTGTCAGTTTGGGCAAAAAAAATAATTTTCAACACAATTGTTCTCCCTCACTTCAATTATTGTAGCACAATATTTTTTGCATGCTGTAAAAAAGATATTAGTAAGCTCCAGATTCTACAAAATAGAGCTATGCGAATAATTCTAGGTTGTAGTAAATATACCAAAATTGAAGATATGTTGTATGAGTTAAGATGGTTGAATGTCAGTAAACTTAGTGAATTTAACACTATGACATTTATTTATAAAATGCCCGGACAAAGCTGCCCTGAATACAATTTCAATAGTTTAACAATAACCAGAAATATTCACAGCTACAATACTCGTCAAGCTGATAAATTTTATGTGAGTAAAAAAAATGAGACACTTACAACTCAGTCCATTTTTCACAATGGATTATTGGCATTCAACAATCTTCCACAGGATATAAAAGATTGTAATACTGTTAAAGCATTTAAACACAATTTGAAGGAATATTATTTGATGCACCATACATAATGATCTTATTTTTATTTTTTTTGGGTTTTTATTTGTGATGATTTTGTAACTAGCCAAGGCTAATTAATAAATATTATTATATACAATTAAATGAAATTGTACTAATTCATCAAACCAAGTCTTACAATGTGATATTATTTAAAATTGATATAGTGTCAAGTTCGCGTGCGCGCCGTGTTGATCGGTCTAGCATCGGTGCCGACCTCATGTACGCCCCAAAGTTTTAGTCCCTTTTAATCAGTCGTTCATAAATAGCTTACTAAAAATCTGGATACATGCCACCATTGTTTGTTGAGAATAAGGTCTATCACCGTCTGACCAACAAAGAACTATCGACTTTTTCTTTGGGTGCAAGGAGGTCTTGATACCATAAAATTTTTCTTAACTCAAAGTTCCTAGCAGTCGAGTTTTTTACAGAAAGATATCTGTCAAGAGTCGATTAGCTTATGTAATATCATTTTTCACCCAAAAATAGCAACAGATGCCTTGGAAACATATGAACAGAACAAAACCTGAAAAGACGGCAAACTTGTGGATCTAAATTTTTTATTTCGCCGGGCTAGTTTCTGTTTTCGGTAATGAGATTCTACATCAGTCGACAGTTTCTCAGAGATAGAGAGAATTCAGACGTGAACGAAAAAGTCTTAGCAACGAGCCAAGAACAGGTCCCCCAAAAACGGTAGTCCCTCAGGAAAATGTCAATGCCGTGCGCAAGCCCATCATCGAAGATCGAAATATGACATATCGCGAGATTGAGGCATCATTGGGGATTCTAGATATCTCAATTAAAAAAAAAATCTGTTTTTGCTTCTTTATTCAATCCAATATTCGAAGAAAGAAATCCGGCATTTTACTATTCGGTATATTCCATAATCCGGCACCAATTAAAACGCTCACGTTCGGGTTTTTTTGGGTGGATTTGAATCCCTTTCCACACTCGCTGTACTCGACATTAGGCTTATCAGGTTTTTTAATTTAAATAATTTTTTTTGATTTAACTTTGTCTATGCTTTTCTTTGAGTCCGGCAGTTGCTAGGATGACGAAATATATACTGCATGTATGTACTTTGTCGGATATTTATATTGACCGCACAAGTTCAGAATGTATGTAAAATACATGTAGTAATCGTCTGCATTCTTATCGATTTATCTTGTAATTCTGTTGAAGATTTTGTATTTCAATCGTCCAGCATAGATAATTCGGCATGACTGAGATCCTGTAGGTACCGGATTAGAGAACTCACTATTTCTTGATGACATACATATTGCTAAAAGGTACTGTGAAAAACAGAATTATTTCTGCGATTGCATATAATTGGGAAGTTAGAGGAGGGGGTACACACTTCTTACGAATTCGAGTCATTTCGAGATTTCGTTGTCATTTCTCAAGGTCTTGATTAAATATATTTTTTTCACCCTTCAATTACGTGTATGGTATACCACCTTTAATTATTTTTTTCGTAATTCAACTATACTATTGAATAACGGTTCATAGAAAACAGCCTTCTTCCAAATTTCATCTATACAGTGATAATAATCTCGAAGTGAGATAATAAGGTCTTTGTCACTCGACTATGGAACCCTAAAAACGATATAGATGTCAAGAAATTTCATTTTAGATGGTTTATTTGGTACAATACTCGTAAAAATACAGAGAGCTTGTATCAACAATTTTTCTGCTTTTAGTTCCAAATTCATTGCACTGGAGACTTATTTCTATTCTACCACTTATTGAAACATTAATCTAACGATATTTTGCGATTGACTCAATAATATTCATTCGGGAGACTCACATTTTAAATTAGAATAGGCTATGAATGAAACCAGAATTAAAACGCTGACTGATTGACACCGAAACCTAGGCGAAGCTCTCTAAATGCAGTTACCTTGCTACATAAGCAATCTTCTGTACAGAAATATCCATATGAGAAGTGAACTTTTGTCTAAACTAACAAAGAATGTGCGATCAAATTGACCCCAAATCCTTCCCTGCTATTGTTTCTCTCTGTTTTCTGTTTATTTCGTTGCGCTGTATACTGCGTAGCACAACCAGAGCAGAAAATCTCAAATGCTTTTGGCTTTAGTCAAATCAATTACATTGGCGAACTTTCCACTATGAAAAAACCGGTGCTGCTCGCTTCAGACGTTGAAATGTACAATGAACGTCACAAAGAATGTTGTTGTTAAAAAACAACTTTTGTTACGCCACCAATCAAGTTTATAAGTATCTGATTACGTTGCATTCCTTTTCCAGAAAGTGAATTTCAAAGAGAAAAGAGATTCTGAGGTTAAGAACTATTCAAGGTAGGAATTTTCAGAGCTCAAAAGATTTGATGTGAAGTTTCGATTTACTACAACAACCCTCCCCTCTTTAATCGACTTAAAAAGCTATGATTTGATTGATTGAAGTCTCCCTCAACGATTGCAATTATTTTCATTTCTAGTAGAACTCGCATCATACTTATTTTAAGTGCCTTAATATTACTATCAATACTTATTTGCGCCGTTTAACTGAAGCAGGCCGTGGAGAAGGTGGGGCGAAGCCCTACACAGCGCTGGTCAGCGTCAAGGGAGTTAGGGAGCTTGTACTACTTCCTAAACCACTTAGTTAAGAGTAACTCATTGAAGGTGGAAGTGGCGATTGGCTGGACTGTGGCAACACTAAATTGATGAATCGATGATGAAGGTAAAGGTCAAATGTGTCGGAAAGCAAAGAGGATACTTTCGATTTTAGTGCGTCGAAAATTTATGACCAAAATGATCAATCAAGACAAGAGGGTTCAGATTTATGATATAATAGGTAATAAATTGATTGTTTCTAACAGCGGTTGCTTTTCTGATTAATTTAATTTATGGAGAAGCTTCTTCAGCACAACCAAAAATAGATATTCATATAAACACAAGCTCACATAAAGCTTTGAAGCATATGATTCGTGCATAGATGGCACGGTGCTGCACGATCCGGTTCCTAATATACCGACTGCGCCAATTTCACAATAAAAGAATTCCTGATGTTCGTTTGCTCATCTACGCCACTCGGCTCATACTTAAAAAGTGATATTGTAGATTTCTGCTTATTCTCATAATTGCAAACATTAAAATAGTTGTGGTAGAAAGCTATTCAAGCACCTGTTTGTCTACCAACTCGCTGCTCTTCGTAATGCATGTTTAAATTTTTGATTTAAGTTTTGAGTTGAGTTTTAAGTCTATCATAACTGTTTCAAGTAACAAGCTGATATTTTTATCTTTCAAAGTACATAATTTGATTCACAAACTTTTTGATCCCATTTCTCTAACTTTAAAACAAAAAGAACATGAAACGGAACTTTCTGTGACTGTTGCGTAAGAACAAAGAAAAAGGATAAGCTATGTTGGGGTATATAATTTCAATGTTGAATGTAATTTTGTAGCACTTGAAATCTGTTAGTGTTGAGCGATAAGGTCGATAGATGGATTATTTTCAGAAAGCTCGTTCTTGAATTATACACGCAAGGTCACCCAGCGTGAGTTTGAATATATCAACCCCCTCAAGCGGCCTTCTAACTGATAATGTCTTTTGAAAGAAGAATCTATTTATACATTGAAATATGTTTATCCTGGAATATCACTAACTTTGTATTTTGCTACATTTTCGAAACCACACGAATGGACTTTCGATGGATATTCTTGTTTTAGTTGTTGTTCTTTTCATGGTTCGCTACAGCCCTCGTGTATCTCAATTTAACTTATCTTGTACTGACGTCTTGGAGGTTAGACTTCCATTGTAGCACGCCAGATAAACGGGTGGCAAATGTAACTGAGCCATACGCGCCGAGGACTTAGTGACGTTTAGAAGCTCACTAGAACTTTCCAGAGATTTCGAGACACTCTAGGCGGGGATATTTAAACCCGAACAAGGTCCAGCCACGGATTATTGTAAAAAAAATGAATAGCAGACAGTGTTACTAGACTCAAGTTAGCGTGGATTATAAATGAAAATGAATTTATTAAATCCATAAATGAGCTGAATTTTGTTACAATACATATCCCGTTTCGCAGTTCACTTAATGTTGATCTCATCTATAAGTTTACATTGAATCTGGGGCAGTCACGCGCCCTTTCCCCGCTATGTTTACATTCTTCCATATTCAATAACAAATTCAGGTTGCCCTAATGTAGTTTAATAAATTATTCACTACATAATTGATTTCCGTTAGATTCTAAATAATAATTTGTTATAAATTCCAGAATTTATCGGATATCAATACTCGCTCGTTCTTTCATATTCAATCCTAGCTGGAGACCAAAATAACGAAGTTCAACAACCCTCTGTAACGCTTGGCACCATTGCGTCGACTACTCGCACTATTCTGCACAATAGAAGTTGGCATTCTCTCCAGCCTCTTCATTAATTTCATCCCTTGTTAATTCAATAATACATTGTAGTCTATTTTTGTACTTATAGAAAAAAACAGGGCTGAGTCAATAACATGCACTTCAAGGCCTGGACTACATTGACTTGTTTCCTTTCGGGGCTGGAAAAAGTTGCATCCAGACGCAATAATTATGGATGATGGACGATTGAAAATTATAAAAAATGTACTGATTTGTGAATGTGATTGTCTTCTAGCAACTCTAAGGTCCTACTCTGACAGCTTGGAGACAGATTACAATCTCTACGTCGATGATGAAAATTATATGTTGGTGCAATCAATATAATCTATAAATTTATGCTTCAGGACAAGTTTAACTCATGATTATTATTTTTTTTATGTTCATTATTAGTCACAGTAGGACAATTTTGTTCTACTGTTATAATTTGATGTCAAAAACTGACATCGAGCTGAAAAATTTTACTTGACCCTTCTTTTATTCCTAAAAGACTATCTTCAACGATGACGACATTGAAATACTTCCTCAATCGTCCTCTAGGTGGTACATGTGTAGAGCGTCTCTAAAATGACGTAAAGAAGCTATTTCTGAATGACGTTTAATTGAAAAATCGTATTTTAAGAATGATTAATTTGTGTGTTATATTAAAATGACAATTTGAAATTATATTCATTGTAAAACCATTTATGGAAATATCCTAATTTGAATTTAAATGTGAAAAAGTAGGGCTAGAAATATGGAGCCAAATATTTCACGATGTGATTGGAATTGATAATGCTGGGCTCAAATGCTCTTCAAATTTCAATTCTAGACATGTTGAATAATTCCAATCCAAACTTTCGGACGATCTCAAGCATATTAGTTTTTTTTTCAGAATCGATTGCTCTCGGATTGTTGGTAGTCGACACATACAGAATTCAAGTATTTTCTGAAACACGGTTTGTGTACCGAACAGAAGTAATCCGAATCTAAATCTCTCATAAGTTTATTTCACAAGACATTCTTTATGCGATTAAAGAGAAAGCTGCAAACTGCGAAATGATGAATTTGGGCAAATGTCATTCGTACGAAATCGTGCAAATGCTTATCGTCCATTGCTGTGATAATCTTGATGAGGAATTAATAGCATTGAAATTATCACCTTTGATACTTCGACATATGTCACACACAGAGAAGGCATATTTTGCTATATCTTTGTAAAAAAAAGTCCTGAGCTTGATAACTATTACATTACGGCAAATTTAATTGAAAAATCCCTCTATCTGTTAGTTTTTTGTATTTGTACTGTGTGATTCGTGATTCGCACTAATTCGCAAGTAGAATCTCAACAAAATGAGATCGATTCGCACATCGCAGCAATACACACGAATACGGACGAACGATATGGGTCTAGTGGATGCAGCTTCTCTCAAAACCACACACTTGGATCATTCGTGCAAATTCGTACGAGTTCGACTACACAAATTTCCCTAACTTTCCGTTTCCAACGAAAATTTACTAATATATTACTCACAACAGTGCAAAGCATTGACAAGCGGGACTGAAGGGTATTAATCGTCATTAGCAATTGAAGTTTGTTTGGATATTGTGGAAAACGCCGGGGAAAAATATCTTGAAGAAGTATTGATTGCTTTTGTAGGATAATGTATATTATATACCTCAAACGTCTTGCATTCTATTACCGATCAGCGTGCCAGCATCAAATTTTTATTATAAAAGTAATCATAACTGGAGTGATTTCTATTATAACTAGTTAGGAAGAGGAGAAAAAACATTACAATTATTAATTCTTACAAATATTCATTGGACAAAATTTGATTTTGAGAAATGTCACGCATCTTCGTTCTTCAATCTGTACGTATGAGACACGCTACGGATTGAAATTTTTTAATTGAATAACTACTTTTCTAAACTCTGTTGAGTTGATGATTTCTATGTTAATTTACTTTTTATGAGCAATTGATTACTGTACGATTATCCGTTATATTTAACAAATTAACTTGGTTTAGAAAATCACCTGGAAACATATTTTTGGACGAGTTTTTAATGCATTTTTGCAAAAAAAATACGCTATTATATGCACTTTGGCTGTCTGACTATCTGGCTGGCTGGCGTGACGCTGAGTTCTCAGCAACTACAGCACTAACTGACTTGAAACTAGTACTAAATGAAAGCTGCTAATTTTTTTATTCATACACCCAATTTTGGGTAAAAAATTAAATAAAAATTCAAAAGGTAATTACTGCTGAATTATGCATACTTTGGATCTGAAAATTGCTGCACAGAATGAGCGACATGTCAGTAATTAAATTTTATACCCTAAATTTCGAATTGATATGGCGGTTTTTGGTTTTAGTATCAGAATGAATTAAACTTTTGTCCACGGCTACCTTATAATATATACCTTATATATGAGTTTTCTGAAGCAAAACGATAGTCATTTTTCACAGAGTGAATAATAGCAGTGAATAATCATTATTCACTGGTGTAGAGTTCCTAGGTCACGCGGTATATATCATGAATCTGGCAAGCATTTATCAGTACGTTTAGGCAATAACCAGGCACTTTGATTAGCTAACTTTATACAAATCACAAAAATCTTGTCGAAATATTACTTTAATATATTTTTTAATGCACTTCTAGAGAAAAGTTGACATTTAATAAACTATATCAAGTAAGCCATTGATATGACATGACAAGCGAAGCATGAATTGTTGTCAATTTTAAAACGTCATAATTTTGATCCAGAATAGGTAAAAAATTAAAATTGATAGTGAGAAAGAGATATTGTGTATTTGTACTCCCCCGGAGATAACAGAAGCTGCAAAGTCACCTCCCTGAATTTGTTGCCTGAGAAATCTAGAAATCTTTACATTCTTGTGTGCAACATCTTTATGGACTGAAGGGCGACCAAGAAAATTAATTCATTCTCAGGGTCAGTTTTACTGGTATATTTACGGAATTAGCTGCAAAATATAAATCATCCACATTATGGACACATTGCTCTATGCATAGGAGTACGCTTAATATAAATCAAGGAGTTGATATAGGAGAGTATGCAAAACTGCCGTCACTTTTAAAACGGAGATCTCAGGGCTTTCACCCAAGAAAAGCTAATATATTTTTTTCCGAAAAAAATTACAAATTTCTTATTCAAGCATGTGATGAAAAATATCTTGCAATGAAGGTAAGAAGTCAGAAACATTTAAGAACTTGTTTGAAAAAAAAATTATTGAATTAAAGTCAATAGTAGTCGTGGACAAAGTATAGTATTCTACTCACATATAATAAGCTATGATTCACTCAGGTTAATTATGCCACTCGCTACGCTCGTGACATAAACTTAACCTTCGTGAATAATAGCCTGCATTATATGCTCGTATAATAATATACTATTATTTGTTCAATCCTATTATTGAAACATGTTATTTTTTACTTGGATACCAATCTTGAAACTGTTTGTTTTGTCAATTACAGTAATTCCTATGACAACGGGTGGGCGAAAGTAGTGAGTGTAATTACTTTCGTCCACTCACTCTTTCATAACGAAATAAAGAATAAACTACAATACATTTTATTACATGTATTTATTGATATGAAAATGAACTTCACAATTATTAAAAATTGCGTTACTTAAACAAGATATACCAGCAACTGAAAACTGATGAGACTCTGTAGTTATCGTAGTAACTTTTGTAATATCAACTTGAGTGCTATTTCTATTACTTACTTGTTTTCTCTTTGTTAATTATCTTCCTCGGACAATCTCATTATTATCTTGTTCCATTTTAATGTCACAATTTATATTTGTAAAAATATCAGGACAAAACAATTTCAATATTTTTGACAGTTGCGGATGTTTATATTTACATGATCCATAACAACGCATCCACCGCCTATGCTACTTTAGATTTTAAACTTTATCTTTGTTTAAGAAGTGTAATAGATTTTAATGTTTTAATGAATATTTCAATAATAGGATTGAACAAAACGCTATACAGCACTCGTGAAGAAACGAATTCGCTCACTTTTAAAACTCATAGTTTCTTCACTTGTATTGTAATATACTAATTCATGATCAATTTAGGTCAGTACATGACCACCCTTTACTCATTTCTTTAAATCTATAGTTTCGGAGATCAAATAATTTTTTTAGCACATAACCTCTCGTCTGTTAATACTAAACAATAAAGACTAACAGATCCTTTTGAGTTTGTATGTGCACAAGTAATGTATAGAATAGTCAAAACTTGACACTGGTACTAAATGAAAGCTACTGTTTCGCAGGTTTGCCCAAACTGCTTGATTTTAAGCTCAATGCTTGTGGGTAAAAATAAAAGATTTCTGAACTAACAAATATTCAAGAGCTGCAAAAAATGCGCTTTGGTTATCAAGATGATCTTTTAATTTTTTTATTGTGATTCGCTTGTTTTTAAACGGTTTCATCCGTATAATTGTTACTATCAATCAAATTTTGTGAAAGTTTCTACAACTACTTGTACTCAACCGATTATTATGAAATTTTGCACACACATTGATAATTTCGAATTGGCAACGAGAGTCTGATGGTGGGATCAGGAGGTGGACTAGTGAGCTCATTTTGTTGGCTGCTACGAGTGTTCCATAAAATACACTTGGTGATGAAGTGAAACTCTTAAACAGTTATTACTGTTATCAGTAATCCTTTCGAGAATTGCTACGTTTTGAGGAACTTGTTTGTAAGAAATTAACAGGTAATGCATCGGGCAACAAAAATGCAACGAGAGAGTTAAGAAGGATGAGCACTTTGCGCAATGATTCAAGTCAAAAATCAATAAAAAAAAAATTGAAAATAAACAGAGGTAAAATGAATGATGGAAAAAACTTTTCAGAACTAATTTTTTATTAACAAAAAGCTTTAAGCACAGCTATGAAGTATGAAGAAAGCTACTGTTGGTTGGCTACGCTATGTTGATGATGTCTTTGCTGTTTGGCCTCATGATGGAAATAAATTAAATATTTTTTTGAATCATCTGAACATACAACATAGAAACATTGAATTTAGTATTAAGGTTGAAGAAAATAACTGTCTTTTCTAAACGTTCACCTGGAGAAACAATATAATGGTAAATTCATTCATTTAGTATATGGGAAGCCGACCCATACAAATCAATATTTACATGAGTCCTGAAATCATTATCCTGTTCAACAATTTTGTACTATTAAAACTTTATATCAGAGAGCCTCTTCTTCATGTCATCCAAGTAAACAATCTTATGAAATAAAACTTTTAGATGTTTTCTCGAAGAACGGTTATAATAAAACACCGAACAAGAGAGCACTTAGACAGAAGAATTCTACGCCTCATCTTCAAGATCTGAATAATAATAAGAAATTTTTTCTAATGTTGCCTTACGTAGCTGATATAACGGATAAAATTGGAAGACTTTTACATAAATATGACAAAAACCTCACACCCTTCCAGTTTAAAAATAATTATTCTTATTGGTAATGTTGAAGATAAATTTCCTCTACAGTATCCAGGTATTTACAAAATTCCTTGTCAGTGTGGCAGAGTATATATTGAACAAAGAGGACTATAGAAACGTGTGATAGCTGAACATGCTATTCAAAAATTACTTGGTATTGATTTCAAGAATGCAAAGCTACTGACTAAAGAGAACAATTGATTCAAGAGGCTAATAAGAAAAGCTATGGAAATAAAAAAAATCACCGGATAGTTTGAATTTAAATACTAGTTATGAACTTAATCGATCGTGGCTACCAATCATTTGTTCATAATTTCAAGTTATTTGTATCTACGAATCTACTTGCAAGAGTTACTTCATCACCACCTCCTGAAGATCTGTGGATGGCTCAGTTATGCGCCAAATCAAAAAGAGTAGAGCCAAATTGACCTAAAACAACAAAGAGTTGACAATTACCCTATTCAGACCTTCATTTTTATCTCCTGAAAACCTGTGGACATTGAAACCTCAAGCAGAGCTTTACGATCCTAGGAGTTAATACTTCATTATTTTTTGTCTTGACGATTTTTGTTTATTTATTTATTATACATTTATACACTTGAAAAAGACAGCACATTGCTGTTGAAACGTTTTGTTTCTAATAATTTATACAGAATTTTTTACCCAATAAAAGATATTTATTAAAATTTATTTTGTCTATCTATAACACTGTAGTGAAATTATTTTGATCGTATTTCTTGTTTTCTCACTAAATGCTCATTTTCTTACTTTTCTTCATATAAAGATGAATTCGAAGCTTCCTACTTGCTATTCCAATAGCTTACTGTATGTAAGACTCGTGTAAATCAAGCATTATTAAAATTACTGAAACTTGTAGCTAGGTGCAAGTTTTATTATAGAGAAAAGACGTGATATGAATAAAAACGGCTCATGAATACGAGAAACAGGCCAAAGCACAATCATTTGAACAAGAAAGCTTTGTTTTAGTCATTATTTCGCAGATAAATTTCAACAAGTGCGTTTATTAATACATGCGATCCATAAATTCTGTTGAACATCCCGCACCTGGAAGGTATTCATGAATAATTGAAATGTGGCAGAATCACATTTAGGAGTTGAAATCTTTTTATTCCGACACCTCCACCAAATTGCGCCCATTCTATTGAATTAAATTTTGTTGAAATATTATTATTGGTTTTGTCATACGACTAGTAAGATTAAGGCAACTAGTCCTGAACTCATTCATCGCTGAAACCACACTCATTGTTCAATTCCGGTGAGGTATGATGGCGTGCAGTACAACCACCCACCACCTGAAATACAAGGTGGTGTATAATACTTATGCATTCTGAAATTCTATTTATAGCCACCGACGCTATTTCTGTCCGTGAATGACCTCATTCGTGTACATTCGGCTCTGTTCGTATGATTCCGTCGTCCCTGGGTCAGAGGTCGCCAGCTATTTTTAGTACTGTCCCACTTTATACCCGTTTATTTTAGTTACACGTGAACAGAACAAGTTCTCCCACCCTTACAAGCAAGTACCCCACCGCCGGAGACTCCGGAGGTTTCCCTCTTCACTTGTTCTCATTCCGGTGATAACACAGCATGAGAGCCTCTGAGACTTTGATCGAAATTGTTATGTGAGGCAAAGTTGTTGGTATGCAATTCGTTTGAGCTATTATCCTCTGGTTTGAGATTTCGCGAAGATATGACTGTTTAAAAATAGATTTTTACGGATATTAGACATGAACCTTTGTTTATTATTGCTGCAATGTGCATATGTAAACAATTTTCCAGGAAATTTACTTCCAATAAAGAAGATTCAGCAATTTCAACTCACGACTAGCCTAGGAACACTTTTTTTTATCGAAAATAAATTATTAATCACTCTCTCTATTTCCATTTATTGCTTTGCACGTCCAGAGTCGCAAATTAACGAGAAATTATGGATGAATCTGAACTTTATCAAGGATTCAACTGTAAATATTTCATTTCGAATTGAATTGCTTTTGCGTCTGAATTTCCAAGTAAACAAGCACACAATTTACAAATGAAGACAAAAAAATTAAATACTAAAAAATATATGAAATGTTTTCTTTGGAGAATTGAAATAAAAATTTTCCAGCGTAAAAATTCTGGAGGTACTATAAAGGAGAATTACAAATATCCACATTTCTGTTGTTCTGAAACTAAAAGGAGAATATATTTTGAATTGCATTAATTTTTCACGTTCTTTCTTTATGTACACAAACAAAACCAGAAATCCTTTTTTAATAAGCTAGTTTTTTCCAGTAATTAATCTCAATTTGAAACTAGCAAGTTTTACTTCATACATTATTTATTATTATAGTATAGAATAGAAGGTATTGAAAAATCTGCTGTGGCCATAATAATTCTTCCTCGACCATAAATTTTATTAACTCAGAATATTGTAACAAAAATACATAAGCTTATAAATTAGACATATCGGCTTTCCTAGCCCTCAAATTACTGTAGAAAAATTTCACATCAAGAATTAAAAGCCGATATAACGAGACGTTTGCCAGAAAATTCCAGAAAGTCTACAGGATATAAAATAGGCAGTCCAAGAGTCACGGAGGTAGTTTTGGTTGAATGCGCATAGAGTTAATACGTAAATATTCGTGTTTAGTAACTTTTTACACTCTACCAAAATAAATAAACGTTACAATATGAAGTCCGGATTCCAGAATTTATTTCTGTTAAAATCATCACTTCTCTCGAAATTTCTCTATTCCAGGTTCCAGGGGAGTTATTAAATGACAAATAAATATGATCATTTTGAAAGCAAACATTGAACACAGATCCAAATCCTAGATCTCATGCTTCGACTACAATAGTCACCGTTGTTTGGCTCCGAAATATTATTTTGGAATCCTCACTCATAAATACACAGTTCGGACTAAGAAACATGAGTTATTTCTATTAGAAATATTTCTCAAAATTTCTGTGCTCCAACACAATCCGGAAATATTTTATTCCAGGATTCGGGGAAGCTATTTGATATTGAATTAACATGCTTCCATAGTCCGGAAAAAACAAATCATCACATATTTTAAAATACACCACAATAGTTACCAGAATTCAGTTCCGAAATCTATACACTGAAATACATATGCAGGAATTCAAATTTCTTCTTCAGGCATTATTCTGGTTCAATGATATTCAATTCTAAATCAGGCTTATTTCTTTTTTCCTGCATGTTCCGACGGAGCTATATTAATATGCTTAGATATATAACATAGCACGTGACATCTTTCCAAAAGGCAAACGGAGTGGTCGCTCCAGGCGCCAAGTCCTGGGAGAGGCGCCTCAGTAATAAGAAAAATCTGACCTGGACATCACGTGACTTACTTATACATCATTTGATATATTTTATGTATATAATAATACGATAATCAAACACTAAATTCCATCGTTCCACGGCTAATCGTTTTGAATTTATCCAAAAAATTCTAAAAATCTGTCAAGTAAAGTGCGCTTTCGGCCCAGTCGGCTGTTATAGAAACAGTAGGTCATCATTCTTATGCAAAATCATTCCTAAATACTGATTTCTAAGATTCTACGGCTGACAGTTCTAAATTTATGCGCAAATTTAGAAAACAAATCAACTAAAATGCAATTCCGATCCAGTGAATTATTATGAGATTAGTAGGCAATCATTCAGATGCTACAGCAGACTGAAATACCAAATTTCAATACTTTGCAGCCGGTCGTTTCGAATTTATGCAAAAAATTCGAGAACACTGTCAAGTGGAGTGCGCTGCCGGCTCATTCGATCTCAATGAAAATAGGATATGAGCATTTGGATAGTAAAATAGTCTTAAATTCTGAATTCTAACATTCCACGTTCAACCGTTTTGGATTTATGCGATAAATTCCAAAAAATGTTTCGAGTAAAGTGTACTTCCGGTACAAACGATTACAACTATAATGCGAGGTGTGCAACTAGATGTTTTAGAAGTGCTTAACACATAATTTCAATATTCTACGACTGATTGTTTTGAATTTATGCGGAAAATTTGAAGTCTTCTATATTAAGTGCATTTCTGGCTCAGCCGATAGGTACAAAAATCAAATATAACCATTTAAATGCTATTACAATCTCAAATAATGAATTTCAGTATCTTACGACTGATCATTCTAAATTTATGCGGAAAATTCAAAAAAAGTTTGAAATAAAGTGCACTTGCGGTACAAATGATTGGAACCTTAGACCAGTCTTAAATACAAAATTTCAGCATTATACGAGTTACAAACGCATATACACACATACATACGTACCGACGTCAAGCCGAAAATAGTCAAAATGAATTCAGGGATGCTCAAAAGGGATATTCCCATCAAAATTTCGAAATGTGAATGTTGTCGTTTTCACAATACTTGTACTTTGTACAAGTAAGTAAAAACAATTAACAATAGAAAAAATTATTTATTCTAGATCTCCCCGAAAGCTTTAAATTGATACCAAAATAGAAAAACTAGACTTATAAAAAAGCAATTAACAATCGTTAAATCATTATTTTTGTATTAAGTGTGCGAAGTGATTGTTTTTATTGTTGCGCGTGAGAATGTCAATTTTAACCGAGACCGTAAGGTCGAGGTAACAAATTCATTCGAAAGCGCAACAAAATACAATCACTTCGCACACAAAATACAAACAATATTTTTTCGCCAAATGTCAAAAAATAATGGATCAACAATAATTATTGTTTTATTCAGTAAAATGTAGGAGAAAAGAACAAACTATAATTAATTTGCAGTTACCTGGGTATTATAATCAAAAGTATGCGCAATTGTTGTTTGATAAATAAAGAACTGTCAACAATTAATTTTTATATTAGAAAATAAGTAGTTTTGTGTACAAATTCATATTTCTTTTTTGTTAAATACCCGTTAGTTTCTATCTTTGTAGCATTACTAAACTGATTTATATTAGATTAGGTGTACAAAAATAGAATTTATTTTTTCACTAGTGAAAAATATGTTCATTTTTTCACTACTGGAAAAATATGTTTCATTTTTTTACTAGACGGACACGAACTTTGCGTATCCATAACAATACAAAAATATCATGTATTTTTGACAGTTGGCGAAAAATACTATTTTTGATCCTTCAACTAAAATTATTTTCGCAGGAGCATTAATTTGATACCAAACACGAAAAGAACAATTGACGAACGTTTTGCAGTTGATGTCCAAATATGAGTAATAATATTTCTAATTCAACATTATGAATTTCATTATTTCATTTCTCCGCAGATTTCAAAAAAATATAACGAATTCTATAATAATTGAAATTTTTATATTAAAAAGTGAATTGGTGATAGTTTCGAGAGATTCTCCAGGTAAATGTTGTTCCAAATTATTCAAGGATCAAATTTAGTCAAAATAAATGCAGGAAACAAAAAAGTTGCATCAATAAAATACTGATACCACTGGTTGAGAAAAGTTCATTCACGAACTTAAAGGTAACTAATTATCAATATCAATCTTTCTAGATCTGCTTTATACCCTTGCGTGCGTCGCGATTGAATTAATTTTGATGATCTATGCATTTTTCAGTATTTTATTCAATAAAAACTACTTTTGATTTCAAACGATCCTTTGACCAAGGATTTTCTTCAGAAAACAATGATTTTAGTTTAGAATTTTTATAAGTTCTCTTCATTCTGTTCTGTTTTCTGCTTTTCTTTCTGCATATTTACAGCTGATACTGTTTCTCCTTGAAATCTCTTCTACATTGTCCTCCCATGTTTTTTTAAGTCTTCCTTTCTTTTTCTTTCTTGTGATCTTTATGTTCTATACTTGTTTTGTTAGTCGTTCTTCTGGCATTCTTATTAAATGACCGTACCATGCTACTTGCTTCTTGTCTGTAATGTTATGTATGTTTTCTATTTCCAGGTTTTTCCTTATTTGATTATTTTTTATTTTATCATTCCTTGTGTCGTCGTGAGTTTCTCATTCCCTTTGCTTGGATTTTACTTTTGTTCCTTTGATTTATTGTCCACGTCTCCCTTCCATATATTGAAGATGGTCTATATATTGTTTTATAGACTGTCATTCTTGAATTTTTCGAATCTTGTTTGTTATTTAATATTGTTTTGTTAATTGGCTGCTAATATTCTTTTGTTGATTTTTTGATCTATGCTTCCTTTGTTGTTAATTGTTATCCACAGATATGTGAATGTATCTACTTGTTCTATTACCTTTCCGTTTATTTTTATATTAGTTATTGAATTTTTTTCTGCTATCACCATTGTTTTGGTTTTGTCTACATTTATGATCATATTATGCTTCTTTAGTTCATCATTTCATTTATTTATATTGTGTTGCATGTCTTTCTCGTCCTTAGCTAGAATTACTAGATCATCTGTAAAAGCACATTCACCTATTGTCCGATGGTAACCAATATCCACTTTTCTTGTTTTATCATTTATTTTCTTGATAATATTGTGGAAAATTCTTCTGATGTTTTATTTTCGATTCTTACAGTTAGAATTTGAAAAATTTTAACGCAAGATTGGGCAATATAAATAAAGGAAAAAAAGAAATAATAGGAACAGATGGAAAACTGACCAAAAATATCAATAGTAACAGACCTGCAAATTTCTGCATAATAAATTGACTCATAAGTCTAAACACTATATTCAAACATAAAGAAATTCATTAATACATTCAAGAAGTGACAAGCAGGAATGAAAAGTCACTAATAGATTATTGTATAACTAGTAACACCCTAAGGAGAAATGTCAATGATGTAAGAATAAAAAGAGGGAACGAAATTGGAAGTGAAGCTCAAGAAATCTTTGAAGTCTTGCACAAAATTATTTGATAATAATGAAACTCATAAATTTTTGAATATGAATCCAATGGCTCCTATTTTATATGGACTTCCTGAATTACACAAAGATAATTATCCGATCAGACCAGATGTATCTTACATAAATGCTCCAACTTACAAAATATGTAAATATTTAAGTATGTCACTTCCAAAATTAATAGATTTTGATTCAATATATTCTATCAAAAATACATTAGATTAGGTAACCAAAATTGAGAATTCTGATGTCCCTGAAAACTCTCTTTTAATTTCTTTCGATGTTCCTAATGATGATAATTCTACTCATCAATATCATTATTATTATTCCATTTATTTTGCCAACTTAGTGTTTTTACTAAAAAAGTCTTCCATTTGTTGATATTGTTTATTTATATATTTTTCATAAAAAAAGATACCTGAAGATGACTTCAAAAGTCGAAATGATCATCGTGAATTAATGAAGAAAATCATGAATTGAAACTTGACTTTTCCTACAATAATTACCTTAAAATGTTTTAACTCTTCCCAAATGAAAAAACTAAAACAGAATACAATTAAATTTTTAATAAAATTTAAAAATTAAGAATAGAGAGATTAAAAGAAATTAAGAAAAATGTTAGAGATCTAGTGAATTATACACCAAAACCAGACAAGAACGATATAGAAGAAATATGGAAAACTTTTAACCATGTAATAAAGGGGGCAACGACGGAGTGTACAGAAATACAAAAAACAACAAACAATTCCATTGGTGGATGAAGAAGTCAAAGCAGAAGTTAAAAGGAAGAAGCAGAAATGGTAGAAATTTCTAAACACGAAGAAAGAAGAAGATTTTGAAGAATATAGAACATGAAGCAACATACTGGAAGATAAAAACAAAGAAAATAAGAAACTATTCTACTCCACTATTAAAAACTTCATGAAGAGAAATCAAACAGTACTAAAATAATTTAATGATAGACATGAAAATATATTGAAAGAAAACAAAGAAATTATACGGAGATGGAAAGCACACTTCGTAGATTTGCTTGGAGGAAGATAGATGAATAAAAATGAAAAAAAGAAACCAGCAAGAAAATTGCACTAAAGAGGAAAACGAGATAGAAAACACAACAGGGGAGGAAATAGTACTTAAAAAACTTAGAAACGGCAAGACGCCAGAACAACTTAAATATATGAGTGCAGAAAGAGAACACATGAAATTTGAAATGCTTGATAGGATTTGGAAAATTGGAAACATTCCCAAAGATTGGGAAAAGGCGGTGATATTTCCCATTTATAAAAAAGGAGACAGTAGGAATTGTAACAATTATTACAGAAAGATATCGAATTGCATGAGCTAACTAATACGAAAACAAATAAATCAGTGGTAGATGCTATGCACAGTGCTACCAACATAAATTTACAGGAAAACTTGATCCAGGTTAAGGAACTCAACAGTCACGATCATTTACAGTACTAGATCTGGTGAATTGAGTGTTTACGCATTGTTCACACAATCAAATTCAGTGATTGTTATATTTTAAACGCTGGTGGTGCTGCAAATTATTCATCAACTGATTGATTGCGTGTTTCGTGATCTGCCGGGGTTTGATCCTAATCTTGAATTAGATTCGATTACTCTTCCTCAAGTTTGTTCTCTTCTTCAGAGTGTCGATTCTTCTTCTTCACGCTAACACTAAGCTATGTTACTGACCATTCTTTGACGTCTTGCAGTTCAATTAGCTGCCTTGCAAATCTTTCATGACGTTGAAATAGCTGTGATATTTCAGAGAACAATATAAATGTGGTTATTCCATATAAATTCGGCTATTTATTTATAATGATTTAGTAATGCAATATTTGTCGCAGACTTGGCATTATGTCATTTTTGACCTCAACTCAAATATTTCAGGTTATAGGTCAAATTTTGAAAAAGAGGCTTCGTCACGTCCTGTGTTCTATATCCTACCTGGATGCCGAATTTAATGACAAAGAAGCTCTATTTTTCTGGATTTGCTATCAATGAGACAAATACCAAACTATCTTGCAAATAATCAATGGAAATATCCATGCAATTCTACTAGCTTCAAACACAATCTAGATGTTAATTGAATGTTAAATAAGGGACAAAACTACCATCCAATGTTTGGTAATTACATTATTTACTAGAAATATGCAGTCCGACGACCTACCGCTTTAAATATATCGCGCAAGTCAGTCGTCGACTTCCGGTTTGGCAGTGGTGGTAAGACGAACTTTACACGGAACCGGAAGCTCTTGCCGGTAGCTCCGTACTCGAATTCGGGAATATTAAATGAGAGAGGTGATGCCGCTCGTCTTCAAGTGGTTACGCCTTTAGGCAGACAATATTTCAATAATTCAAGGGTCGAACTGATGAACGTTTTATTATTATTATTATTATTATTATTATTAGTGATGCTAAATCAGAATAATGTGGGGAAAAGGAGAGTGTTAACCGTTTTTTCTTGCATCTCACTACTTTGTGATCTCGTCTATACATAACATAAAATACAATATTCACAGATTATGTGTCAACCAACAGTTTAATAATCACAGAGTGTTTGCAGTAAATGACATGAATTATTTATTAATACATTATTGATTTCCAGAGGCAATTTCATTACGGAAAGCTTCAACTGAAAACCCGTTGTAAATATCGTACATTTGTTAGTTTTCTATCCATTTTTTGTGTTTTTAATTCAATTAGACGCCACCAATTTCTTGTCAGCTGCTCTTTCTTTCCTTGTTGATTTGTTCTCAAGAGTTCTACTAAAAGTTTTCAGTACGTGGCACTGGAAAAGCACTGAAAAGTGTGCTTCAGTCGTTCTGAAAACATGAAAACTGGCTTTAAGAGTCTTCTTGTTACATTTTATACGTCTGTGTGCGGGTTTGCTACATTATTTTTATAAAAGGGTTTTCCGTTCAACATTTTCAGAATTGTTATCATTTAATGAATTTTAGTGATGCTCAACTCTACCAATATACAACTATCACAGAAAACCGGCAAAATTCAATTAATCGCATCCGTAACAGATCTAAATATTTGTAATTACTAGATTATTGACTTTACCACTAATTTTGAATTTATGTGTAATATTGATTATATTGTTTCAGGTTCCGAAAGCAATGCGGACAACTAAGGTAAGGAAAAAAAGATTTTATGTATTTCGTGTGGATATATGCTCCTATATTTTAATCATTTGGTACGCTAAATGTTCTCGATTTATTCTTGTTTCACGTTTAAAAATAGATCAAGATGACTCTGGAACATTAAAACTATTGAAAATTTTTAATATATTACAAATGCTGAATATATTCCACCGCTAAAATAAAAACATTTGGTAAGTTGAACTTTACTGACATTTAGCTTCACGTGGAGCTTTTTTGTCTGGTTCTGGTTATAAAATATTGAATATACTGTCTGCTTATCTTTTTACAGTTAGTAGGAAATGATATGGCATATATTTTCGATTTGGTTGTACTTTTTTTGTTGCTTCGAAATGCAGAATTTAAATCGAAAAATGATAGCGATTGATTTTGAACGATCACAGGAGAAATTGATGTGTGACACATACATACATAAAAATCGTCAACTTTTAGGATTGAAACGCACTTCAAACTACATTCAAGTAGAAATTAAACTTTTACAGACACTTCCATTCAAACACACAATTTTTGCCTTCTTCATATTCATGATTTTATCCACACAGATTTGTTCATTCTGTCTGCGCAAAACTTTTTTTTTATACGCTAAAAAATAACAGTCAAATCAATTTTTTCACAAAGCAGAGCTCCACACAATCATTCATATAAACAATAATAAATAAAATTCAATATATGGATTCCTTATATATGTACTAGATTTTTTTGGTCGTTTGTAGAGCTTATATTAAATTGGAAGCCAAAAAATTAATTGGAAGGCTCATTGTGATCTTTGTGTTTTCAAATGAAGTGCTGCCACGAGACGAGACTTCAGTAAATCTCATTTCGGTCTCGTGGTGATCTCGCCTATCTCAATCTCGTCTCGGTCTTGCCCTGGTCTCGAGTAGGACAGTCTCACCTCGGTCCCGAGAATCGACGAGAGTTTCGCCATAATTTTTCAAAATTACATACTCTTACATGCGGAAATCAATTATTATTTGCTATGAATTCTGTCAAAAATATGTATTGGTGTGTTTGCTGCACAAAATTATGTTTCATAGCTTGGTCATAAACCCCCAGCCATGAACTTCTGGCTCACTTCACATTCGCTAAGAACCACAAAAATAGTACGCTGCAAATAATGTGTCTTTCAAATTTCGCGCATTACACAATTATTCCCACTTTGCTGAGCAGCTTTGAGAGTTATGATCACGTAATCACGTACAACGCGCTTGCGTTTTGGATAAACTTAGTGTACAGCCTACATCGAATTTGCAATACCAACAGTCGCTCTGGGGTTTAATTCTAATTTGTGAAGACTGTCTTTTGACGTCATTTTATAGACTCTACTACCCATCGGACAATTAGAAAATTAATTCAATGTCATCATCGTTGAAGACAGTCTTCCAGAGTAAAAAGTTATAGTATGTGAATTTATTGTAAACGGGATAGCACAGAAAATGTGAAAAATATCAATCAATAAAATAAATCATGTAAGTTATGTTTCATTGTACTAGTTTAATGTAATGTGATTGCATTTGCAAAAATCTGTTTGTTAAATCGATAAGATAGTTTCGATACATCCAAATTCATTTAAAAAGCTTAGTAATGGGGGTACTTCGGTGCACTTGTTACAAAAAGTATCGTATGCAACACGGACACTGAACGACTGTTATTGTTGTCACGAACAAATTTGGCTGCACGGAGCTACGCCTTGGGCTTTACCCTCGTCTTCACCGAATGCAGCCAAATTTATCCTGGACAAAAATGACAGTCATTCAGTCCTTGTAGCATAATATACCATTTTATTACTCATGCAGGATAAGTACTACTTTGCGCACGTCTTTCCGGGCGGTAAATAGCTCTTTGCTTTTTGAGTGCGCCAGGTATAATTTGAGTGCAACAAGTAAACTTGTCGCACGCAAACCCTTTACCGCCCGGAAAAACGAACGCAAAATAATACTCATCCCACATTCGTAATAAAAATTGTATCTGCTACTCGTGCGGTTTTGACGATTGCCCACTTGAGCGAAAGAGCGCACTCACTTCGTTCGTGCGCCCAACTCCACTCTCGTGGGCAATCGACAACTTATCGCACTTGTTACACAATATATTAATCTGCAACTCGTGGGGTGTTGTTAATTGCCCACTTGAGCGAATGAGTGCACTCACTTCGTTCGTGCGCCCAACTTAGCTCTCATGGACAATCGACAACTTATCGCACTTGTTGCACAATATACTATTCCGAATTTCATAATGCTAATTCGCACATGTGTTTTACGCCACACAATATTTCTTCTACGATTCTCAATATTAATTCATAAACTAAGTTCAGGTTACGAAAGCGTTCATATGAATTGATGGTAGATCTGAGATGTCTACATGCTCAATTTACGCATTGTTTGCGATGTGTAAACCTCCAAATTTAGAGATGGATGAAAAAGAACCAAATTTTCAAATGAGGTTATGTCCAGCCTAATCTGATATAATTTTGAATAAAATTAGATGAGATACAGGAATGCAACCAGAAATCTTATAGGAGTTGATTTATGTAATAGTCCGTGAGACAGAGCAGAAATTTTTCGTTGATTACCGCTTTCTTGAAACTTCGTGAGTGACTTCATTGTGATGAGTCCGACAGCATCCACATTTGACGAAATTCTTGATTTGAGGGCGTTTTTCAGCGAGAGCTAATTGAACATGTCAATTTCATGAAGTCTTCAAAATGTATTACCGTCATATTGATGTTTACACTAATCGAGAGATTTTTTGATTATAAAATGAAAAATGATATTGTCCGACATGAATATTGGGGGCCAGTGGTGAGTCCGACAAGCCGCACTTGTCAAAAGTACGTTGGTATGAAAACGGATTACCGCTAGTCTGAGACTTTGAAGATGTTTTCAATTATTTTTTCTCTAAGATTTGGTCATTTTGTCCGACAAATTTTCGGAGGCGTTTTCTCAGTCCGACACTGGAAACGTGTCAGGATTATAACAATTCCTTCATCAATGACCGCTCATCTCTATGTTTTTTATTTTCTATTCAAATAGTGTCTAGAGCATTACTGTATACATGTCCGACAATTTAAGTGGGGCAATACTTCAGAAAATCAAATATATGTTGTATGGATGCGGCTGCGTTCATAGACATATACATATATGAAATTCATATCAAGTCAGTATGATTATTGATTATAAATAATAAAAAAAAGGCTTATCCACCAATATATAAATATTATTTTGGAATCAAATGTGTGATATAAAGTCATTATACTGTGATAATCACCTCAAATATCATTCAAATTTACCTTCAGCTGTGATATCTATATATTAATACGTCAAGAGCAAACTTTCGACCTCTTTTTAAGCATATTGCATGCACGGAGGAGTGTGAGATTTGGCATACTCAGAATTTATATCGAGAAGATGTGAAGAAAGCGAAAATTATATACAGGTGTTCCATTTTAATCTATATATTAATACGTGAAGAGGAATCTTTATATCTTTTTTCAAGCATATTGCACGCACGAAAAAATTTGATACTTGGCATACTTGAAGTTTATACGATCGAGGGCAGAAAGCTGAAAATACATACAGGTGTCCCATTTTAATTTTACGACGTGAAGAGAAAACTTTGTACCGCGCACACGAGGTGATGTGAAACTTGGCTCAGTTGAAGTCTGTGTGGAGTATGTGAGATATGGCATATTTGAAGTATATCTGGAGAAATATGCACCGAATGGAAGAATGGCTGTAGAATAATTTCAAAGATTTTTCTTCCCTTCCTATAGTCGGGGGAGAAAGTCACTTTGAAATCTTGAATGGGAACCACTAATCCTAATTTTAGATTCGAATGGAGCATCGAATACCAATTTAATTCTACTAGGAACCCCCGGAGATGGAAGATTAAAGTGAGGAACGTTCCAACTTAGCGACATAATTATATATCTGTTTTTCTATTTTCTACTTTACTTTTTTTCAATTATTTTTTTAAAGAATTATTCATTACTAGCTTATATACAACGTCCATTACTTATCTCTTGATATTAAATACGTCAAAAACTGAGTTATATATGTGCGAGCGTTTTCTTGTTGGACTGACGATAAGAACCAATATTTCTGTCGGACAATATGTTTTTTGGACAGATAATATGTTTTCAAATCATGACTGTTTTGGTCCGACAAGCGGTCATTGATGAAGGAACTGTTATAATCCTGACACGTTTTCAGTGTCGGATTGAGAAAACGCCCCCGAAAATTTGTCGGACAAATCACCAAATTTTAGAAAAAAAATAATTGAACACGTCCTCAAAGTCTCAGACTAGCGGTAATCCGTTTTCATACCAACGTACTTTTGACAAGTGCAGCTTGTCGGACTCACCACTGGCCTCCAATATTCATGTCGAACAATATTATTTCTCATTTTATAATCAAAAAATCTTTCGATTAGTGTAAACATCAATATGACGGTAAAACATTTTCAAGAGTTCATGAAATTGACATGTTCAATTAGCTCTCGCTGAAAAACGCCCCCAAATCAAGAATTTCGTCAGATGTGAAAGCTGTCGGACTCATCACAATGAAGTCACTCACAAAGTTTCAAGCGAGCGGTAATCAACGAAAAATTTATGCCCTGTCTCACGGACTATAACGTATTCTCAGTGAAAATCAATTATAGTATGATAATATTTTCTTTCATTATGTCAATATTTTTTTATGAAATTAAATGCGTTGTGCTAATATTGGACACAAATTTCATGGCCAAATTTCATCGCTGTTTCATAGATTTAGAGTGTCGTATCGCATCCATCAATTGCATATTTCAAAATGACAGCTGTCATTGTCAAAGTGACGGCTGTCATTGTTCAAGGGACGAATGACGGTTATATTTAAGTTCTTACATAAAATAAGATTTGTTTCGACAACAACAAATATCTTGTTATTGGTAAAAACTCTCCAGAATGTAGAGGTCTCCAGGGCTGGAACTACAATGATTTGACATTGACATTGACTTGATTTTTACTGTCAATTTGTCATGCAAACTAGACATGCTTTCAGTTAATATTTATCATAGGGAAATGACAGGGATTAGATTAGATTATTCTTCAAAAAAAATAAGATCTAGATAATGATGACAAGGATCGGGAGATCAAGATGAGATCGGCATATGTTAATGTCGACTCGATGTGGTCCCAGTTCTGATTTGAAAAATTCTTCAACAACAAAGTGCTTTAAAAGCAAATTGAAAAAAATTATTACAAAAAATTGTTTCTATTCTATTAAAGATAAGAAATATATTACTTCTGTCTTTCTGTCTCCATATTCAAACAAACGGATATTAGAGAGAGGAAAAGAATTTTAAATTTCACAGATATTGCTAGCTCTACGAGTTTACTCTCTCAATCTCAATTCTCGTGTCCCAAATACGAAATGATGGCGTACCTAGTCTCTGAGTAATTGTCAAGTAAAACTCGATAAAATCAGTCTCACCAAAAAAAGCTGTTATTACTTACTTATACAAAGTGCAAATATTGTGAAACCGACAAAATTCAGTATCTAAATGATTTCCTACTATTCTCATAATAATCGACTGAACCGGAAGTGCACTCAAGTCGAAATTTTTTATTAGTTCTGTGCATAAATTCAGAACTGCTAGTTGTAGAATCTTGGAAATCAGTAATTAGGAATATTGTGACATGAGAATGATGATCGATGCACACTTTACTTGATAGATTTTTATAATTTTTTGGAAAATTCAAAACGATTAGTCGTGGGTAAATGAGATTTTATGTTTGATTATCGTATCTTTATAATGTAGGTAGTTGCGAATTGGGGATACTATATGCACAGATAATATAATTAAAAATTCAAATAAACGAGCTTACGAATTTTTATTTGAACCATTACTGAAATGGTCTATACTTTTTACTTCATTCATTGATCAATAAATTACCCTAATAAATATTTCACAGCCATATTTTATCTAGCAAAGTGAATGTACGTTATAAACTATTATGTATATCAAATATGTTCTAAATTACTGATGAGTAGTTTCTGTTGTTCAATTTAGTGTCAATTTAGTGTCAAGAACTAACTATTTCCAATATCCCTGGAGTACTTCTTGGTAAACATTACTTAGACTGTTATTAACGCTGAACTTTTGACCTTAACACTTTTACTCAGGTCAGCGTCATTGTTTGTTACCCAGCTTGACAGACAATTTTCGTTTGTTTTCCTGCTACTTTAAGGAAACTATAGACGAACAGGAAGTTGGAAAATTGGAAGAAAACAATAATAAATTAATCTATTAGTGGTCGGGGATAAATGTAATTATTGATTAATTAAACACTTTATAAGATGTAAAATCTCCATAATGATAACGCACAAGCGAAGCCAAGTACGTAAGTCTTTATGTCATGATTTAAGGAAGAAAAATATTTCTGACAGTCCAAATACTAGAACATCGATATGAATTTATATCCTAGCTCATAATTTCAAATTATTTCCAACCTGAATTAAATATTTCATAACTACACAATTGTTTCAAGCTTTATACGCATATCGCTACTAGCATTTCCATTCAAATTATCGTTAATTCTAGGATACAGCTAATGTTTCGCTCAGGTCGGTAAATGGAATTTCGAACAACTGACATTGGATTACCTTTATGTGAATATAAATTATAAAGTATATAACCGGTTGCTTAGAAACTATTATCTACTTAAAATATGAATATTCGCCCTAATTATTATTGTTTTGCTTTTCTTTGCCCATTTCCGATTAAGTACCTCAAAACATGCATGAAATATTGTATTCTACATTATATATTATTATTATTAAATCAATTTTGTTTTCTTTTTGTTCTAATGTGTCTGAATCGCATAACAGAAGTGTTATGCTGGTTGCTTTTACTTCAGAAGATTGGAGGTCATTGAACCTACAACTTCCAATATTTTGGGCTAATTAAAAATTAAAGATAATTACAGACAAAGAAAGGCTTGATTATAAGTGTAAATCAGTGGTTGTCATGAGCTATTAGGCGACTAAAGTGAAGAATGCTGTTAGTATTTTACCAACAGATAAAATCGCAACCCTCTTGCTCAAGATTCATGAATCCAAATCATTCTTAATCTGCGAATCTCACCTGCGGGATAAACATGTATCTTTATCTAGGTTTTCAAGGCTGCCAATGTCATGCATTCTTATTTGCATATTTAAGTCACACGTTACGTCGTTAACCTACTTATTGATCTTTTGGCATCACTGCAAATGTTGGTACTATTCCTGAATAAGAAGAGGAGGACACAGAAACAGCCATGAACTTCCAGTCAAAGAAAATTTCACGGAGATTTTCTCCGCAATGCCTTTGAATCCTTTTAGATTTGAAGATTATGATGTTTACTGTTTAATGGACTTGGAACTTATATCGTTACTGCGAAGTTTACAGGACAGATTCATCATCATGAAACTAGCTGGAAGTTTGTACTATCACGCGTTCGTATCTTGCGATGAGGATAATGTGAAATGGTGTAATACTGTTGTTAAACATGCTTGTCTTGAAGATGAACTAGCGTAAGTTTCGAGATACAGGGTGATTCGCAAAGCTTGTTTTATATACATTTATAGCCTCTCAATTCAAGACACTCTTACAAGTGATAAAACTAGAATGGATTATATGAAGATTAGCATAAATCGCTTGTTATAACAATATTGATTTCCGAAAGCGAACGGTTCTTCAATCCAAAGATGCTCACTGCTGTGAAGAATGAGACTGATTTTGAATAAATCTTGAGTCTTTCTGTCAGATTTATAAGATGGATTACAGAAATGATAAATTACTCTTCGATTTGTTCAACAGTTCTTACTACGCACTAAACTGAATTATGACCTACTTTAAGAGTATTTACGTCCAAGTGAAACATGTTACTGAAACACAGCTCATTTCTTCAGACAATAAATTATTCAGAATTTGCTGGGGATTTCAGGGAACCTCTAATTTTCGCGACTGAAACATTCCTGCTCCATCCTGCTCTAATTATTATATTAAACAATATTTTTTCCGCCTTTGCAAAATAAAGGGTCTCAGGTTTCAATTTGAAATGCATTTAATTAATTTTCTGTAATTCCTGTATTTTTTACAGGTCCCGCTGACGTCGTGCAATTGATATTCGCCTCCAGCGAAATTGTCACTATCGTAAAACATACTTTTTTTACATAAAATAATGTATCAAAGTTCAATATCAAATTATTTATATATAGAAATATTCTAATTGTTTCCCATTAGTAGACAGTCAACATGTTCTCTTTGACATGCAATATATTTTGTTGTTGGTTGTATTTGTATTGGACAAGGACAAATTGACATCCTACAGTACAACCAGATGAAAATCTATAAGAATGAGTAACTGTATTTTAAATAGGAAGTTGTGATATATGCTCCTTGATTCGATCTGTATAACAATGTGATTGAAGAACGCCGGTCGTTTATATCGATAATCTTTTCACTACAAAAATTGACGTTGCTGACAGTCCAATTAATCCGATGTCAATTTCTGTGAAGTAGCAAATTGCTAGTCTATGAAATCCGTCAACATGAACAGCTCTTAATAGATTATTGCTGCGATCCCTAATACTGATGAAGCACTTTATAGAAATTAATTTTTATAACTTGTCAAAATTGACGACTTCTAATGATTTGGAGATACTTTCAACCCCTTAATAACTCAAAATTTAACATAAACGCAAAAAATTTGGCTCATTCATTAAAACTTCTTGGATTAACTATAGCTTAAATTTTTTTTTTATTACAGCTCATACGGTTATTGTGCTATTAACGTCTAAAAATCGGCATTTTTATCCCTGACTGACTGACTGACATATAGATCAAAAACCTAGCCCACTTTCAGATGACTTAAAAAGTTGAAATTTGGCATCCAGCTGGGTAATTGTGTGAATACAAAGGAAAAATCTGGAAACTGAATTTTTACGATTTGAAATATTAATAAGCTTGACCTCGACGCGAACGCTACGGAGCGAGCGGCAGCTGCGCCTAATAATGCAACCAGTTCTACAACTTACTGTTTTACACGTCAACATAATAGCTTCGGTATATCGGCAAATCGTTTTCGAGTTTTACTCAATTCAATTAATACTGATAATAAAAAGGTAGAGCTCATAATTTTCGCTTGTGTACTTCTGCACAACTTTTTAGTAACTACAAATGTTAAAGTTACATAATAACGGAGAGTTAAAAAAGCTTGCAAGAAGACCAACAAATAGTTGTGTGGACGTAAGAGAAAAATTCAAATATATGCCCTCGCCTGGCAAAATAAAATAATATGAAATAGAAACAAATATATTATTTATAGAAGTATAAAATAGAAACAATCAAGTATTTTACTTTATTCTATTATTCAATCATGTTTCACTAAATGCCAATCATTTCATCTCTTGAAATTATTAATTTTACAGTTTACAGATCACTTTTGGATGACGGATAATAATAATTTCTTCACAAAAAGTTATGATAACCAATACAAAACATAAATGTGAAAATGGAAGCCAATTGCAATATTAAGAATATGCGTGGCTGTCGACTTCGTCAACAAAAGAATTGAGATCTAAATGGGTGCCAAGTTCTGTAGATAATCCTGAAATTTATTTGTAAGAACATACAACATTTCAAAATGAATTTGAAACACAGTTTTTAATTTTTTTCTGCTACAATTTCATTTGATATTTAAAAATATAACTTCTTGAATTTGAACAGTCGAATTATTTACAAACAGCAGATAACTTAGGATAAATTGAAGCTCAAGATTTGACTTGGCTAGATTTTACCTGCAAACCAAATTTTTAGAAAAATAGGATACGTTGATCTTTCAATATAAAACAGTAACTTAAGAATAATCTACAAAAACTAAATTGAGTAGCCAAATATCAGATATGTTGTATGTGAAAACTAGCTAAGTCAAATCTTGAGCTTCAATTTTTTCCTAAATTATCTGCTTTGTATGAATAATTCGAATGTTCACATTTAAGAAGCTTTATTTTTGAATAGCAAACATTATTGTTGCAGAAAATTCAAGAAACTGTATTTTAAATTCATTTCAGAGTGTTGTTTGTTTAGCCCAGTCAAATTAGAGTTTCATCTTGGAATAATAGATAATAAGCTGGAAGCTTCTACAAACCTTTATTTTGGCATTCTAAAAGTTGTCTCAAAAGTTTAATGAAATCTCGTATCTGCGTCTTAAGTTATTCAAGGTCAAATATCATAAAAATTGTTTTTTTTTGCAAATATCTTGGTTTCTGTAGCTCCAATAATGTTGACATTCATCACAAAAATTATAGAGCATGAAATTTTTAGCAAATTTTGTCATACACATTTTTTCATGTGCTCAACCGTTTTTAGAATAGAGCGCAGAGAATGCGCAGCGCTCAGCTATACATTCTGTAATGCGAAAATGGGATTGGGTGCTGCAAAATAAATTTCTGGAACCAATGACAACAATATTATTATTACTGAAAACAATATTTTGTGGTTGAAAGAATGGATGTGTTGCACTACGGTTGCAGAAAATCAGAGTTGCAATTTGCAATGCAATTTAGCTTGTGACCAATGTAATGGGCAAGCTTGCCTCAATGCTGTATAATCCATATGAACAGCATCAATATTTAATTAAGATGTACTACAAGTATTTCACTTGATGATTTTTCAATTACACAAAGTAGGAGTATTATTGAATAAATATATAATATATATGTAAAATTTTATGAAATATAATGTATTGACCAAAAAATAATACAAATTATTCATAATTAGGAATTCTTAATCAAATACTGACTTGGTACGAGATATTATGCACCGGAACTCGCAGTTTACGTTGCATTACAGTATGTATGGCTGAGTGCTGCGCGTTTTCGCGCTCTATTTCAAAAACGGATGAGCGCATGAAAAAATGTTTTGAACAAAATTTGTTGCAAATTCTATGCTCCACAATTTTTTTAATTGATGTCAATATCATTGAAGCCATAGAAACCGAGATATTCTGTCGGCAAAGTCGACAACCATTTATGTCCTTAATATTGAACTTGGCTCTCATTCTCACATTTCTGTCCTGTATGGGATCATTATTTCGACGTCTATTGTTTTTGTTTGATATGGAAATGATATAGCGTATCGAATAATATGTTTATCAAGTAGTTCACACTTCATAACAATTGCAGATTCCTATTTTAATGATCATTAAAGATTTTCAGAGTAAGCATTTTGAATTATAGTATTTAAGACCTTTCAAAAATGAACTCCTTCTCAACTAAAGCAAAAATGCAAAATTAATAGAAGCAGTAACTTATAAAAATAGAAAATGTAATAAGAAAGTTAGAGAAACATAGAATGTCAAGTCAGTTTCAAGCACAATCAAAGAAAGACAACTAAATTGGAATGAAAAAGCAAAAATGCACAGTACAGGTCACACAAATGAGCTTTTCGAGGAGAATAGAAGCAGTAATCCATAAAGTTAAAAAACGTATTGAGAAAATTAGAGAAGACTTGCATGTCAAATCAGTTTCAAGCACTATTGAAGAAAGACAACTTAATTGAAATGGGCAGCATGCCGGAGGACCTACAAACTACGAGATTATGGAAAGCCAGACAATTTTGGAGAAACAAAGATTTGAACCAAAAAAATCACAAGACATTGACATTAGCGATATTTTGAAATCCAGAAATACAAACATTGCAGAATCAATAGAAGTCACAAAAGATCAAAATGAATGAAACGTATTATCCAAAGGACAAATAATTTTCAAACAACTCAACCTTTGTTAATTGCACATGTTTAATTTGATCGTCATTATTTTCTAATCATAATTTCACACGATTAAGAACTGCTTCAGAAGTGGTCTTCTTGCATTAAAACAGCGCAAGCTGCTCTAACTCGGTCAATCAAATTTTGTTTTGTTCTAACTAGTTTAAAGTAGGAGAGACCGAAGAGGGTCGTGACAATTTTTACTTCAACCAACATATCTTAGTTAAGAAACGTTCTACATCTATGAACTATATGAGTCAATGTAGCTCATCCCGTACTGTTTAAGAAACGATCATCAAAATTAATTAAAGTCTCAAGGTGCCTGAAAAAAATCTACAAAAACAGAAACTGATCCTTATGTCACAACTCCCCTAATACCAAGGTAAGCCGTAACACCTATGTGTTTAGACTATTTGGTAAATAAAAAATACACAGCTCGTCTAGCAAATATTGTTGACCGGTCAGAATAAAAATTTGTGATTTCGAAACAAGATGGCAACACAAAAAAACAATATTACGCCATGAAACTTGAAAAACTGAAGCATTTCACTTCGTTAACGGTCATAGTTTCCGAGAAATCGACTTTGTCACAACCCTCCTTTGTCACAGCTCTCCTAGGTCTCCCCTAAACTATGTCTTTGAGATATTTTCATAGAAGAAATCAATTTTGACTCGTCGGACCACAAAATTTGTTTTAGAAAATCATTATTTTTTTGATGATTTATTGAGAACCCAAAACTTTATTCTGCGTTTACTGTTTTTATTATGTATTTATAACATGTTACAATTTGTAACAATAAGGTTTTAAATTATATTTCTTTAAAACTCGCCATGCAAACATTTTTGAAATAAAATGTTCATGGGCAATCTCACGTGGGGAGGCATGTGGATGGTGGGCAATATGAGCGACTGTAGTTTCTATTGCCTCATTATTCATGACGGACCGCATGATTTTACTCGGTTTTTCTGGGTATCTTGTAGCGAAAATAATTTCAAAGATAATTTAGAATGATAAATTAGTCTTTATGTACTGTAGTTCTTGTATCTGCAAGATTTAAGCCATCGCAATTCTCAAATAGTTTTTAGTCTTGTCATATCATATAGAAAAGAAGCAATAATAATACGTAAAAACACGGTTGGAAGTTTGACGTTTTGTGGGATGAGAATACCTCTCTTCCTCTCTTCACTTTGTGGACATTTAATTCTTCAGCAGCCTATTTCCGGAGGATCGCATAGGTATATTTTATTCAAGATTTCATTTCTGTGCCAACTGCTAATTCCATGGCTTATAACAATTCCACAATTTCCATTTCGTTCATATGGTTCGTATATACAAAGTGTTTCAGGAGGGAGGATAAAGTGAAAACTATTTCAAGTACCTACAATACTTGGTGTTGCATTTGTGATCATTTTCACGGTTCATGGAACATTTTATTTAAAGGCACGCATACAATGCTGGATACTCTGATACAATATTTACATTTGTAATGGATATTGACACAAAATTAATGCGAATTATGTGTGTATTTTTGCATCAATAGCTTATTTGACAAAACAAAACATTCGTGCTGTCTCCTCAAATAAAGACTGCTCTTTCAACCACATGCTTTCCAATTGTATATCAATATATTACAGTATTTTTCAAAAACCAACATTGATATTTATGGAATTTGAACGGAAATTAATGCCTACGAGTAGATTTTGTCTTCAAGATTAGCTCTAATTTTTTGTTTGATAATTTCAGGAAGTAATCATGAATAATGTCTAAAAACCGTCCGTCAATCAACTTCCACTAAAGAAGCGAAAGTTCTGCGCAAATTTATCCAGTGTTAAGCAGACTCACACTTTTTCTATTGTTTCAACAGCTTTTTGTTCAACATTCTAACAAAAAGCGAGATATAAATCTTCGCTACTATTCTCAAATTAGGGAAAATAAAACAAAGCGTTTTTGCCTATATAAAATCCTTAAATTCTAACAAAATACCGACTTTGCCAGCAGAAACAATGACTTTGAAAGTTTTTTTGCAGGAATAAAATAGGTGGAATATTTTGCCATTACATAAATTAGAATATGTTATGTTTATTTGAATTTATAACGCTTAGAGTGTTTTTGGTTGTAACGTTTGTTTTATTGCTTCTGTATTATGTATCAAAAAATCCTTCATGCCTTCTACAACCCCTTTTATTATTCTCTTTCGAGAATTTAGCAGCCTTATTAATGCACTTACACATCCTTCATTTCGTTAATATATTGTCCCTAAATAAAAGTGAAGAACAATTATTGTATGACTAGAAAGTTCACACAAATATCACCAATCAATTTTTATTCCATGAGAAATCTGCTGAAATTTGTCTGAACTTAAAAATTATATGCTGTAAGTACAAACCAATCTCAAAAGAAACATTAAAACTTTAAGTTCCAAAGTTACCTCCCCACTTTATCATGATGACCCTGCAACGATAAAATTGAGGATTTGTTATTACTACCCCATTAATTTTACTTTAACACGTTTGAGCTGAAAAAGAGTAAGAAAAAGATCTTGGTCGGTTATCCGACTAGCAATTTAAAATACGGGGTGATTTTTCTAAAATTCAGCTCCTAAATGAATTGTTGAGTTTATTTGTTAAACGTCATCTTTTCGACCGAAGTTGGCACAAATCCATAACCACCAAAAATTATACTTTTTCTTGTTTAAAGGAGGCACTTTGGGATGGAATGTGGGACACAATATTCGACGAAATTCTCTTTTTCTTCCTTCAACTTCAAGAAAATGTTGTTCATTTGTGTAAACGTGAACATAAGATTTCACTAATTTTCAATAAAAGAGTGCCTGGGATAAAATATAAACAAGAATCTCGTCGAAGATGAAGAGAATGCCAACAAAATCGTATTATGTATTTAATCCTAATTGGCTATCCATTAAGCAACTAGTTAAGAAAAAGTTCTTGTTTACAGGCAATCATTTTTTGATAAGTGGTTCTTATTATTATCCTTTTCTTCTGCAAGGTCATTCACTGCTATATTTCAAATTCGTTCTTGTTCTTACTAGCATTTCATTATTCTAAAAAATGGCCCCCATTATAAGCTCATTGAATAATACACTATTATTTAGTTCATGACTGTTTCAAATCAACGCTTATTTATAACAATAACAGCATACTTTTTGAGTGGGTTGAATTTTACATCAAGTGGTGATGCCCCATGAATATTCATTTATTTGCTCAAAACAGAAAGCACGTTGAATATTTTTTACGTATTATTGTGGTCGACTAGATAAGCAATAGCATTTAGATAAAATAAAACGTTTTCCTCTTGCTCTGAATAATTCAAATTAATTTCAGATAAAATGAGTGATTGTTCTGTTTCGTTCATGTTTCACGGAAGCTAAGAATACTTGACATCAAATACATTGCATATAATTTCTCCAGGGAAATAAGAAATATGAAATTTTAAACTTTGTATATAAATTACCATATATGTAACACAATTTTAGAATTACTATAGTCTTCGATACTTGAATCCGATGAATTTTATTGCAGCATAACAGGCAGCTAATCAAAGAACCTTTGGTATTTTTTAACGGCCGAATTTGCTTCAGGAAATTTCAGCCACAAATACTTTTTTAAAGGTTGAGGTATAAAACAAAATATTTGACTGTAGGGCTGCACCCTCGATTCATGTGTAATAAAATGCCACACCAAACTTTCTTTGGACGCTCTTCACGCGATTTATTGAGGATTTTGGGAAGATAAGCTTCCGTATACCAATTGACAAATTAAAGTCTTATGATCCTCAAGAAGGAATACTGCAAATGGACTGAAGGAAATAGCTTTAATTTTGTTGTTTGAGCTCTTCCCGCACACTATTTTCTGAATTCATTTGAAAGACTTCAACTGTTGTTTAATTTTAGGATCATAATTGTAGATCCAAAATTAGTAACCTGTAATAATTATACACCTCTTTAGTTGCTCCTCGGCCAAATTCACGGTACATAAATTTGTACAAGTCCACCAAATGTGGCATCTACCATTTCCCTATTTTTTTGCAGCACAAATGTTTTCATTATTGACAGCTCATAGTCCAGAAGCCGGCCGCACTTTCAACGCCAGATTTCCGTCTAGGCCTACAAGGCTTCGGCCTAGGGGCCAAGTCAGCCTAGAAGCTCCAGTGAAGGAACCTTTATATAAGCCCAAAAGCCTGCATATCTTATCAAAAACTTTACCCAAAAATCTTGGAACAATATTATTCGAGCTATTTAAAAATTCGCGCTCTCATTTTATCAACCAAAATGTCAAACAAAAAAGGTCAATGCAGGCTTCAAGATAGGGAGGCTTCAAATGTTTACGTGCCTAGAGGCCCTGCGGGCTTGCGTACCTCATATTCCCTGATCGGACTTACGGCCAAATTGAATATAAATCGATTAAGAATATAGTGGTCAATAAGGTGTCAGACTTTATGAAGTCAGGATCCCGACTGTTTCCAGTCAATTTTCCGGGGTTAACTTCCTTGATGGAACAATCGATAGCGAAGGTCAAGAACTTTGACACAAAACCAGGGTGTCACATTTTGTCCTGCCTGGGACAGAAAAAGAACAACAATCGTAAGTTCGATCAGGGAAATTGAGTACGAAAATAGGTACACTTAAGAGTGGCTGCAGCTCTCCAGGACAAGTCAGGGAGAAGCACTGTGGTTTTTTCTTAGATCTTCAATTGTTAACTTACATGGTTTTTTCTTCGATCTTCGTTATCGATTGGTACTAGTTCCAATCGTAAATTTTATCATTGAAGTTGGCCCAGAAAAAATACTGGAAATAGCCTTTTTTCCGACATTTAAGACAAGATCTCAAATTTATAAAGTCTGGCACCCTATTGACCACTATTTTCCCGATTGATTCATATACAATTTGGTCATAAGTCCGATTAGGGAACATAAGCTGCGGCTGGCTCTCTGTTTATAATACAGGCCTTACAGGTCTCTGTTCATCTTCTTGGTGACTTCGTACACATTCAAATTCACATAGCCACCTTTCAATTGTAAATTTTGAATTTTAATTATCCCTGAAAGCTGCCACAAAAGTTTGATGACTGTGCTCAAGTTTAACCTTCTTTTATAATCGTACTAAATCATTCATGGCGCTTCCAGTTCTAAAGAACTTAGCTTTAAAAATCTTCTCTTATGTGTAGACTTAGGAAAATGGGGTATCAGAGACCAGCAATAGTCAGACATAATGTTCGTATCCCAGAAACTTGCTTGCTCCTCGCTCTTCGCTCATATCTCCTAAATTTTCCGGAAACATGTCCAGTTGACTGTGGAAAAAGTGGAGTTTCATATTTTACCCCATATTTTTTAATTGTAAAAGTAGGTAGGTCTTCAATAAGTTCGATATGATTTTCTGATTATGTATCATAGAGACGAAAGCTGTCCAAGCTCTTAATTCAAGCTCAATCACAGAATTTCTAAATTTAGTATCTTTCGTTAAGCTGTCTTATTTGGGGACAAAAATACTTGTTTTAATCTTTATATGTAATAGCGGAAGGATTTTGTCACGAGCTACTAGTGAATTCTGGACTAGATTGTACTTGTCGGGCGTCATATTTTTTCTCAAGGACCAGTTTTTTCTTACCTAATGCTCTTATTTAGCGCGGCTGTCCCAAAGACTTATAAAACAGGGAAACTTTATGTAACCGCTTTGCTGACCAAGAAGAATCTTCATCATTTTTAAATCAACACAAATTTGCCACTTGTGGTCATGTGTATTTTATTTTATTCAAGACTAATGAGATGTTATAGTATTCTTCCTTTAACTTTGTACTGTGAGTAATAAATAGGTAGCCCCGCGTATTCATTTCCGATATATAACAGAATATATTTTGAGCTGTCAATGAATGAACCCCATTCACTTGATTCATATTTTTCCATAACCATTTTTATCAATAAGTTCTAAATGTGTAGAAGAAAGGCAATATTGTTTTATTCAGAAAAATACCTACGCTATTTTTTTTCTCTTTCATGATAAAATGTTATTGTGGTGTCTGGAGACAGCAATTTTTTGTCTTCCAGTCTTAATGCCCACAATTCTGAATCTTGTTTGGAAAGAATCAAATCTCTTACGAGATCATAATTTTGGCTCGTTTGATATAACTTTGAAATCAGTATTATTTTGTGATGAATTATATCAAAATTTATTGTGTGGTTCAAATGAAATGAACGAAGAATCAGACAGAGACATGAGACATACGTAGTCCGCGACTTTGGAGACAAGAGACTGAAGAAAAGATATTGACTGGAATTTCGAAGAGGTAGATATCTTTGTTTTTTTGGACTTTCCCATGCTTGTGGACCTGAATCTGTTTTTCAATTGGTCTTTTAGTAGGTCATACGACCATGGATACTATCGGAGAAGTATTAGACCTAATTCTGGATAATTTTTAGTACATAATCATAATATTGCCTATCCATGAATGGAACAAGATAGAAATGTGAAATCTTCATCAAATAAAAGGACAACTCTCCAAGTTTTATGTCTATCTACTGTAGTTCGATGGGGTCTCCATTTGTTGCCCTACATACATCTAAACGATATTCAAGCTCTTCCCACACGCGGTTAAGGACATCTGGTGCAACAGAGTGAATAAAATCTGTGATTCTCTGTTTAAAATATTTATTGATTATTCTACAGAAAATTGGCGAGTATCCTTGTATTTGGTGAAGATTTTACATTTCTATCTTTTTTAGTTGTTTTCCTGCGACCGGTCAAAATGCACCATAATTGTACGGACACATGAAGTATCAACATGATCACAGTAAATAGATATAGGGACATAAAAGTCATGTTTATGGGGCTCCGAGCCATGGAAAAAATGGGGGACCCTTACGTCATGCTCGTCTGTCTCTATATCACAGCCATTTTATTTGGAGACTAATAGACTAGGGGCCCGTAACAGAAAAACTGGCGCGATCTGTTCCCATCTGCCAATTTGAATATTAGTAAATTGGGCTCAAAGAACAATTGTTTTCTGTCTGCCAATGCATTATAGAGTTATTTTTATCGCAAAAAGAACAAAAAAGCGGCAGACATTTTTTGCCTATACTAGTGCGAGGGCGTTTCGTCAAAGTTGTATCAATTTTTTGTTCCATAGAACAACTAGTCTCCGTCAGCCCTTGACAATTAAATGTAAAAATTTCCAAATGATGTTTTTATATGAAGTATCCACGCGGCAAACTTGGGAATGACCTCAATCAACTAAAAAACCGTGTGGGGTAAAGAAAGTCTCAGGTGGCTTTCTTTTTAAATTTAAATCAACAGTTGGTAAGATTTCAGCTATTGAAGTCTTAAAAAGTGTGTTTCCCTCACTAACTTTTCAACTTATTTCTGAAAAAAATAACACTTTCAATAAAAATTAGTTTTAATAAGATACGACGTGTACTTATTTTGAATATAGGATATTTTCAATTACAGTGTCTTCGAGAAATATTCTGAGACTGGAAGTTCTTCTCTATTAAGAGACCCTTGACTGTGCGTGGTCTGACATGCATTTCTCATTTTTTCAGTTGAGCATGAGCTATTGAAATGTATCAAATAAAACCAAACATTAGGTAGCAATAATTTCTCCTTTGTGTTGAATCATTGGGTAGCGGAAGCGAATGGGATTTAATTGTATCTATAGTTGTATACGATTCTCATGATTGTTTTTTTATAACAGGCACGTATTTCTACGGCAATGATTTATGATTCTATCCATTAACGCTTCTTTTTTGCTTCTCGTATTTAGCGGAACACGATATATTCATTATCTCGATTGAATGCCATGATGAAGCTCCAGCATAACTGAAAATATCGAAAAGTATTTTCATATAAATCCAGCTTTATTTTTGCTTTCATTTGTGCGATTGGAACAATTGACTGTATTCTGTATAGTCTAGACAGAATAGACATTCCAGTTCACATTAACTCCCAACAAGCTAGATTTTTGTATAGGTCTCAAATACATCATTAAAAATGCTATGTCAAAAGTCCTCATCGATCCCACTTGTTCGTTGTTTTCTATCTGATATCAAAGGTCACAAATCTTAATTTTTTGCGTATATCTCTGAAACGATGACAGCTACTGGAAAAATGGACAAGAAAAAGTTTGTAGATCGTGGAATTCCCAACAAAAAAGGTGTTCATACTTTTTTCCCAACGAAGCACCGTTCTCGAGTTTTAGCGATTTCAGACCGTATATATGCACACATTTTCGCACCACCTCTATAGTAATATACTCAGCTTTTTTTTAACGCGGTTTCTCTTTTCGCTCTCTTCTTGCTCATTTTGTGTTGACTGCAATAAGAAAAGAAATATATCAGCTAAATCCTCATCGACTTCGAAACAATCTTCATCCGTTGCATTTGATTCAGCATTAGTGCAAGAGTGGCCTTGAAAATTGGCACAGACTGGCGAACAAAACAATTCAACTTTTCTGCTCAACACAATTGTTCGTGCAGCCTTTATTGCATTTACAAAAAAAAAATTCAGCAGTTTCTCTGGAGCAGGTGGAAGTAAAGTCTGGATTGGCTCCAAACTAATTCATCAATTAACAGTCCCAGTCTTCAGGATTCAGTTTATTGGCCAGCCACACTTGCACTTGGTAGAATACACGAAACAAGTGTTGATAAACAGAAATAGATGTTGAAGGGAAACAAGATAGCTGCACTCTTTAATTTCACTACAAATGAAGAAGACTTGACATTTTTATAAAATTTTGCAACGGCACATTTAAAAATTAAAATACTATCTACAAATACGCCTATTGACTACGAAAAATCGATTAAAACTGACTGGATTGTTGATGTTACTCAAGGCCAACTGATTAATGGAATTAGGGTCGGTCATTTTCTAACTCAATCGTATATTTTCCACGTATAGTATTTGACTGCATGAATTTCTAGGTTTAAAATAGCGATAACTCAAGAACGGTGCTTCGTAAGGATAAAATTATTGATACCTTTTTTGTAGAGAATTTCACGTTCTATAAATTTTTGCGGGACCATTTGCCAGGAGCTCTCACCATTTCAGAGATATACGCAAAAAGTAAAAATTTGTGACCTTCGACCTCGGGTAATAAACAACGCACAAGCGAGATCGATGGGGACTTTTAACATAGCATTTGTAATAACGTATTCAAGACCTTACAAAAATTCACCTTGTTGGGAATTAATGCAAAGATTATTGACAAATAGAAACAATCGTGACAAGCAAATATTCAGAGTTTTTATCAGTGCTGTTTATGATCATTGATTAAAATAAATATTGGTCGAAGAAAACTCAACGATTGAATTATAGAATAGCCTAAAATATCTTTCTTGTCTCACAGACTGTTGAAATTATTCCTCGATAAAGGTATCTTCAGTTTAACACTTTGAACTGATAACATCATTGTTAAATGAAGTAAAATGGGAATAATTTTTGATCTAAGCTCCAAATTTGAATCAACGACTGTAAAGCCAGCGCCAAATGCTATATATTTTATTTTCTTGTCAAAATATGTTACTCTCTTTCCTCAGTTGGAGCAAAAGTAAACCAATTTGCATAGCGACATTATTGGATGAATTCGGACGACTTAGGAAATATCAATTTGCATATAGATGTATTAGGGATTTAACTTCAGATAACTAAGGCTGCCTATTACGCAACTAGTTCACTGTTATCGTTTTTTGAAACTTGCAAGTGGATTTTCTTCTTCAGGAGTACTCATCATTTTTTTTGAGTTGCTAGTTCTTGTTCCTTTGAGTTTTGAAAACATCACAAGATATTTTAACGTGGTTACTATAGTAACAATGATTCAAAATATTCTTAATGTGATGCGTTTTCAATATGACGAGTTAAAAGAGCTTCTGAATACATGTAAAGGTGGTAGATACATAAAATAAAGTATTTGATGAGCATCTAATGATTATTTTTTAGACGGCTGAAGTATAACAGAGCCGGAGAATGGTGTCTTAAATATCATGCAGAAAAATTGCCTCTATTATTCTTTCTTTGAATAATATACAATTGTTGCCTCAGATGTTTTATGATATATTTTGGGTCTTTCTGACGTACAAGCAGTAAATTGTTACATCGATTTACCGGTTGTCTATCAGATACACTATCAGAAGACTCATTTTTTCGATCCCCAATTCTTGATGATAATAAAAAGAATTCGTATTGAACTATCAAATGTATCAAATCATAAATTATTATTTGAAACGATCAGATTGAAATGATTAAAACGTTGTGAAATATAAATTCTGCTTTCAATATATTAATAATATTGTCCTGCAAAACTAATATTATTTCCATTTTTTTTGTCATTTTACAGAAAGGATTCGAAATTTGATTCCTTTGCCTGATGTCTTTGATAACCTTCAATATCAAACCAATAGTTCTATAGAAAAAAACATCTGTGGGACATGGCCTTTTTGCTCATAGATTTCTTTGACTTAGTTTTCATTTGCTTGTTCCACATTATGTTTGTTCACTTCTGAAAAGAATTTAGCTACCAAGATCTAAGTTCTTCACTTTCAAACCTAACAGTTTGGGTACGAAATCTTATTAATTTGGCAAAAATGGTAATAACAGTATCACCAGAAAACGCGCTTTTACGTAAGAACTTCACAATGTTATTTCTTCCTTGTATTAATCTTCCTTTATGTAAGTAAGTTATGAATTAACTCACGTTGAGAGTTGGACCTTCGGATGATGTTCTCGAGGAAGGTGTTTTGGGGAGCCACAAGGCCCCTTCGGCCGCCCGGCATGGCGGCTGGCGGCGGGCGGCGGCGTCAGCGGTTATCGAGGCCCTAGGGCTCCACCGCCGGCAAACACCAGCGTCAACGTCGCGTTGGGCCTCATCGTCGCATCCTGCCGCACTGCTGTTCCTGCCACCGCATCCCTACACTAACAAACCACCACTTGACACTGCACTAACTCTTGGACTTTCTATGCGATGGACTGCGACGGTGGTATGCTACTGACTGAAGAGGGTTGCGAGAATTTCAGGATTTACCCCTGATATCAGCGCCGTGGTGCTTTCACCCTCTAGCGGACGCTACGCGTACTGACGCCAATCAATTCGGGGTTGGAAACTTTGCTAAATAGAAAATACAGTTTTCATAATTTAAACAAAACAAGGAAATGTTCGCTTCTAATTTTGTAGAGTTGTGAAATGGGCAAAACTCGTTAGAAAATTAGATTTTATTCCCCAAGAACCGTAGCAGGAAAACTTTCTTGTCGTTAAAGTTTCATAATGTAAGAAAGATAATTCTATTTTATTCATACAACCTTAGGAAAGGTGAAGCAATTTTGAAGCCTTCCTGAATATGAGGTAGAAGTTATTTTAGAAGCACTTTTCTGACAGAAGACCTAGAGACCAATTTTTGCAATATTTTAGAATAAAAAGTTGATAAAACAAATGAAGTTTGGATAAATCCAAGCTTGAGTGTTCGCAAAATAAACTTCAAAGAAAAATTGTGCTAATGTACATCAAGTAAGTAATTTTTCAGGTTCTAGATGTAGAATGGGGTTCTTAACAAAATTACTTGCTGTAAAAATTTGACAGTGGTTGTAAATTCAATAAATTTCGGCCCTGTACAATTTCTATTTATTGCAAATCAAGATGAGTCCAAAGATGCTGGACACACGTTTGTTTGTTTCACAAACTTAATGTAAATAATATTTACCATGTTTTAAATCAATTGTCATCACAACAAACTGAAAACATGAGTAATATTTTATATCTAGCATGTATCGTGAGACGTAAACTAAAATAAAAAACATGCTGAAAACAAATGCGTATATTATTATCAACTACTTACATAGTAATTATTATAAATTATTTCCGACATTAATGACTCTGAAAAAGTAAAATTTGATTCTTAAGGATGAACAGATTTCATGAACGGCTTTTTAATCACGAGCTGAGCGAATATTCATAGAATGAACAAGCATCTGAGCAATTTATTGCATGATTCACATTCTACAAACAACAAAAACATCACAAATCAGTTCTGAATGTGAAAAATATACAAAGTCCAGTTCATTTTCACGCAAAGCTTCTCAGCGCTAAAATAAAATCAAGTGCTACGTATTTTGAGATATGTTCGATTATATTTAATCAATAAAGTTATACTTTTCTTTGTGGTTGCTTTGAATACAAATCATGACAAAATAACAGTGCTTTCCAATCGCGTCCTTGACATAAATTTGAACAGATTAACACTACTTGGAAGGGTGTGACTGATCTAATTTTTATTGAAAACTCATTTTCTGCTATTAACATGAGATATACTTGATATTTCATGATAGGTGTAATTTGTTTCCCATTGAATTTCGAAGAAATATTGTGGAATCATTAGAGGCTGAAAGTGGCGTGTTAATTTACACTCGAAAGCATTTGAATACATATGAAATGTAAATTAGTGAACTAAATCACATAATTTTCCAAACCGAGTTCAAGCCATTCAAACCAAGAAAAAAGGAACTGGCGGTTGGACTAATAACGTAAAGAGGATAAGTTGATTAGCCAAATATAAGATAACTTATATTGTGAAACTAGCCAAGTCAAATCTTGAGCATCAATTTATCCTAAGTTATCTGCTTTATGTGAGTAATTCAACTGTTAAAATTTGAGAAATCATATTTTTGAATAGCAAACATTACCTACTGTAGCAGAAAAAAACAAGAAATCGTGGTTCAAATTTTATTTAGAATGTTATATGCTCTTGTAAATAAATTTCAGGATTATCTACAGAACTTGGCACCCATTTAGATCTCGGCTCTTTTGTCGGCAATGTCAACAACCACACATATTCTTAATATTGGGCTTGGCTTCCACTTTCACATTTATGTTTTGCATGGGATAAGTATATTCAACTTCATATTAGTAACTTCAAAAGCACGTCGTTGAATACAACAATACCCAAAACCATAGACGGAAGAATAAGTTTTAAAGGAAAATTGTACTGTTGAATTAATAAAAAAAGTTGTAGTCTACATGCACCAATGAACAAAATCTGCAAGCTTCATAATGATCAGTTTCCAAACGTCATTATATTTTATTTATCTGCCACTACTACTGGAGTGTAATGTTCCTTGAGTGTATGTTTGTATATACAGGATGTATCACGGAAAGTTAAACATAGGCGTTTAACATGGGAAATCAGTGTTTCCCTGCGCATTGCTCTCCTAATTATTTCAGACAAAAAGTATAAGCCATGGAATCAGAAATAAGAGACGAACAAAAGCATAATGCTTTATACGTCAAAAGTCGAAATGATCATCGTAAAATAATAAAAAATCCTAAATTGAAACTTAGCTCTTCCTACCATTATTAACTTAGAATGTTTCAACTCTTCCCCAATGAAAAAACTTTATACGTCAAATTATTATTATTCATTTTGACAAATTGTAATATTGTAATAAAAGATCGATATAAAAGTTATTATCAAAAATGAATAACTATTCAAATGAAGAGAAGCTACAAATAATTAAAGGGTATTTTTCTGGCAATAGTTTATGGCAAATTCGTGATTATATTAGTACTCTTTGGCGAAATCATGATATTCCGGGGATGTCTACCATTCAACGATTCATTGCCAAGTTTGAGAAGACAGGTACACTCAATTTCAAAAAAGAGGAACAAAATATCGAGAACTACAATGAAAATGAAGAAAATGTTCTTGCTTTGATAGAACTAGAACATACAATGAGTGTAAGAGAAATTTCCAGGGAACTGAATATTCATTTTATGACAGTTCATAGAATTCTTAAGAAACATAAATACATTCCTTTCAAATTTCAAAATTATCAACATCTTTTGGAACGAGATTTTGAAGTGCGTGCATCATTCTGTGAAATAATGATGGAGAAGTCAAATTATGATAGAGACTTCTTAAGGAATATTTTATTCTCAGATGAATGCACATGTACCATGAATGGCGAACCCAATGGTCATAATTACCGGTATTGGTCGAAGAATAATCCACATAACGTTATACAGTCCCAGACACAATATCGACAAACTGTAAATGTATGGGCAGGAATTTTAGGACATCAAATAATAGGCCCGTTCTTTATTACAAGAATAAATTTGGAGTCGTGTTTGAATTTATTAATGAATATAGTTGGACCAGAAATTGCGGAAACAAATAAAGAAAATGTGTGATTTCAACATGATGGCTGCCCTGCACATAGTACAACAGAAATTGTGGAATATCTAAATCAAACATTTCCTGGAAGCTGGATAGGATGAAGAGGCCCAATTAACTGGCCAGCACGATCGCCTGATTAAAATCCATGCGATTTTTTTCTTTGGGGTCATTTGAAAACTAATGTTTATAAAAGAAGATACCAGAGTATAGGAGAACTTGAATATGCTATAACACAAGAATGTCAAAAAATAAATAATAGGCAATTAAGTAACGTTCGGCAAAGTTTCTACAATAGATTGGATTATTGTTTAGCACAAAACGGAGGATTGTTTGAACATTTATTATAATTTGAGAATTTAAGAATATTTTGAGTTTGTTGTAGTTCATATTGGATTTAATTTGTTGCATTGTTTAATTGTTAGTGTTACTTTATTTCATTTCATCAATCTTAAACAATAAATCAAATTAAATCACCCATTATCTACCATCATTATTATTAGATTTTTATTTAGAAAATTGATATTAACTACCTACGGAAGATATCTATTTTGACAATCATCATTCTGATACTGACGTATTGAACGTTACGCTTTTGTTCGTCTCTTATTTATAATTTCATAGCTAATACTATTAAATGCAATTCCGTGAATATTCATATTTTATTTCTGCTATCATGAAGTAGTCTAAATGATTTTTTTTCTTATTAAGTCGGTACAGAAATTTTGCTCTACAATATCCATTTGAAATTTTTTGTCTAAGATAATTTGGGGAGCAATACGCACAGAAAAGCTGATTTCCCATGTTAAACGCCTATGTTTCACTTTCCGTGATACACCCGTATGTGTGTATTTGACACACTCTGTAGTCTGAACGGATTGATAGATTTCAACTTATGAGATGTCATCAGATTCGTCCAAATTGTGGAAGTGCTGTAGGATATAATACAGGATGATCATGAGTGAATAAACGTCACATTCTTTTGGCTCTGTAGCCCAAGAGGCTTGATGAATTCTTACATTAGGTGTCGTTTGATTCGACTGAGTTTTAGTAGGATACATAGTGACCTGCGAAAGTATGGAATTGGAACAACACATTTTTACATATTTTATCCATTTCACACGATACAAATGATACCAAAAAAAATTATAAAAATTAAAAAATTGCTTAAGAAGCGAACTAAAAAGATAGGACAAGTCTTAGGCATACTTGTACTATACCATCATTTTATTTTATGGAGCCCATATTTCAAAATCATCTTGTTTCTATCGTGTAATTCCTTTTTCGTGCAATCGGATATTTTCATTTTTATAATTGATTTTTTTGAGTCTGTAAGTCTATTCCAATCCAAATACCAAATTTATTTATATGTATGATATTATTTCGTATTTATTTGAATGCCAATATTATTTATTCAAATTGAGATTTTAATTTATATGCAGTGGATTTATATTGTGAATAAATAGTATTATAAATTTAGGAGTGTCTTAAAAACATTTAAATTTATTTAAAAGTTATTTTCAAATTTTATTGCTTTTAATTCTTATTTAATTTGAATCTGTATTGAATAAGAGATTCATTTATATCACATGCATAAGTGCATATGCTGCCAGAACCGTAATAAAGACTTCCAATTTTACAAAATCTATTAACAAATTTTATGATATTCCAAATTCAAAAAGTGCTGTATCAAATCTTTCTACCCAGTAAAGTGTTGATTTCTACGACCATCTCTAAACTTGATGCTTTACACGCATCACAAACAATATGGAAACTACTTAAGCTCAACTATCACATAAATGTCCCAAGTTTTGTACAAGGACTCAATCTTACACCCCATTAGACAGACACTTTCGGTGCACTCAACTCACTAAGAATCTAACAACCAGCAAATTATCATACAACAGGTGATAATATTGTTAAAAATGTACTACAAACTTTCGAGTTATTATATTTTTTGTATTTACTCCGCTCATGAGGATCCGCTCTGTTTGATAAAGTCCAGAATTTTGTTCAGTATTAATTCTTTGACTTCATATTAGGAAACAAAGAATGCTTCAAATTGATCTTTTCTCTTCAACCCCTGTAGTGACTACTGATTCCTGATTGTATGTAAGTTCATTGTTCATTGTCCTGTTAGGATACCCACAATAAACCTGATGTTCTTCTTACTCATTAGGAGTTGATTATCTATTTTTCGTATATGTGTGCCATCAGAAATCCAAGTTTATCTTAATAATATTTATTTGACATAGGACGTTTCGGGCGTCAATACACCCATCATCAGCAAAAAGTTACAATAACATTGCAATTTCATCATCACATGGTAGTGCTTGTAATTTATAAATAAACATAATTAACAAGCATTGAACATATGTAACATGAAAATAGAGACCGTTTTCTAAATGTAGGTCAGCGAATGACTGAATAAAATATTATTGTAATAAACTTGGATTTCTGATGGCCTACATTCCATCTTATTTATAAACTCTGGATCCTTCTTTACAACTTCAATATTTTCTATAATGGTTCATCCATAAAATGCCTTGCTTTTCTCGGACCTAGTAATTGGGTCCAGTAGTAATATTTAACCTTTCATCGAAATTACTTGAGCAGGCTCTTGCCCAATATAGTGTCTGTTCTTTCTTTAGCTAGGCGGGTAGGTCTCTCATTTTCTGAATGTTCAAGTACCGTAAATTGAAACTCCAGTCACGAGTAAATCCGACCTTTGGTGTTCAAAATAAAAGCAATTGAAGAGCATTCTTAAATCAGAATTCTAAGTTTCTATAAGCCTGTTCACTTAACATCCCTTTAGAAGTCTTTTTACTCAGGTACTTGTACAAAGTACAAGGAAGTATTGTAAAACCGACAAAATTCACATATCGAGATTTTGATGGTTATATTCCTTTTAAGTATCCCTGAATTCATTTTGACTATTTTTGGCTTGATGACGGTACGTATATACGTACGTAAGTATGTGCGTACTATGTAAAATTAGCTCGCAAATCTCAAAAGCCGTTGAACGTATAATGCTGATTTTTTTTTATTTAAGACTGATATAGGGTCTTGATGTGCACTTCGCATAATGGTTGCAATCGTCTGTACCGAAAGCGTACTTTACTTGAAGCTTTTTTTGAATTTTCCGCATGAATCCAGAATGATTAGCCGCAGGGTACTGAAATTCAGTATTTACAATTACTGTAGTATCCAAATAGTAATCTCTTATTTTCGTACAAATCGGCTTATCCGGAAGTGCACTTTATATAACAGACTTTTCGAATTTTCCTCATGCATTCAAAACAATCAGTCGTAGAATATTGAAATTTTGTATTAAGCACTTCTATAACATATAGTTGTAGCATAAGAATGATGACTTACTGGCAGATTTTCAGAATCTTTTGGATAAATCCAAAACGATTAGCCGTGGAATGATGAGATTTTGTGTTTGATTATATATCTAATGATGTACAAGTAAGTCACGTGATGTCTACGTCAGATTTTCTCCTATTATAAAACGTCGAATTGAGACTCAGTAGCCCTCTAGATACAGAATTTGAAGGAATCCCTGAACTGATGAGAGTATATGAAATTTTTGGGAAGCTCCGAAAATTTGAGAACACTAGGAGATCACCTGACACGTGCCTAGTGTGCTGAAGGGATAAGCCGGGACTGGTTAGCATCCACATTTCCAAATTTTTGGGATAATTGCTTTGGTCTAAAAATAATAAACCGTTTCGAGAGAACAGATAGGATCATTATACTTACTGTGAGACTGAGTTTTTTTTTTATTATATTCAAATATACTTGAAGTTTCAAAATTTTTGAATCGCTAGTATACTCGGCAATCAATAAATCATTTTAATGTCCGACTAGTTTATTATTGTTGTCATAATAACATTGTTCTCAGGGTAGTTACGTAACAAATAATACCCGTGGGAATTATGTTTCAAAATAATGCCCTTGGACATTATTTCGAAAAATAACAAACAAGTTTCCTAGTTACAGCAAGTAACTAAAGTAATTTCGCTGACAGAAATCACAATGATAGGACATACATTGCTAAAAATTTTGATTGAAATACAACAAAAGTTGGACATTGAACATTAAAGGCACCACGGGAGTTGAACAGACAATAATGACTACGGTCAACGTACACACTTCGGGCCAGAGGCCCTCGGAAAGTACATAAAAGGATAGATAAAATTAATATATATATGGTTTTGAGATTTGATGAACACTATAATTGTATGAAGGATTTCATTTTGTCTTCAGTATATCATTCCAATGTCCTGCCTCAATTAGCGCTAAAAGATTCAATTTTTTTTAAATGCTGGCTTAATCTATATATTTTCTTTGGTTAGATGAAGTAAAGTAAAGTAGAGTGAAAAGACAGATATGATTATTAAATCTATCATGATTCTGAGTTTTAAGTATTCGAATTGTGTGGAGAAAAACGGAAACCTTGTTTTGTATTCAGCATATTATTTTTATATCCATCCTCAGTCAACATTCACAGTTTAAAATTTTTTGCATTGCTGACTAAGTCAAAAATTAATAATAATTTGTGTCGAGAGAACAGACAGAATTATTAAATCTATTGTAATTTTGAGTTTTGAACACTTTAATTGTGCGGAGGAGAACGAGAACGTTACTCTGTCTCTTAGTATATTATTTTTAGATCCTCCCTCAGCCAGTACTCATAATTTGATTTTTTTTGAATCGCTAACTTAGTCAACAGTAATTCATTTATCTCTTGAAGACAAATAGGATTATTATATCTATTGTGATTTTGACTTTGGAACACTCTAATTGTATGTAGTAGAACGAGGACGTTATACTGTCTCCAGTAAATTATTTTTACATCCTCACTTAGTCAGTACCCACAGCAAAAGAATTTTTGAATCGCTAGTTTAGTCAGGAATTTTGTCTCTAGGAGAAATTTATTGCATCTATAGATATTTTGAGTTTTGTACACTCTAATTGTGTACCTTAGTTAGTACTCTCAGTTTCATATTCTTGAATCACTGGTTTGGTTGGGAATTAATTATTTATCTCAAATAGATTGTGATTTAAATTTTTGATCACTCTAATTGAGTATACGAGAACAGAAACTTCATCTTATCTCCAGTATATTATTTTACCAACCTTCTTTAGTTAGTAGCTCATGGTTTCAAATTTTTTGAATCGCTGGTTCAGTCAGCAATAGATAATTTATCACCAAAGGGCAGACAGGATTATTACATCTATTATGACTTTGAGTTTTGAACACTTTAATTGTGTGGAATAAAGCGAGAACACCATTTAGCCTCCAGTATATTATTTTAACATTCTTCTTCAATCGGCACACATAGTTTCAAATTTTTTGAACGGCTGATTTAGTCAAAAATTAATAATTCAACTAAAGAAGGCAGACAGGATTATCAAATCTATTGAACATTCTAATTGGGTGAAAGGAAACGGAATCGTCATTTTGTCTCTAGTATATTATTTTTCCGTCTGCCTTCAGTTAGCACTTGGAGTTTAAAATTTTTTTAATCTCCGATTTAGTCAAGAATTAATAATTTAGCTCAAGAGTACAGACGAGATTAAAAAATCCATTTTAATTTTGAGTTTTGAACACTCCAATTGTGTGCAGAAAGACGAAAACGTCATTCTGTCTCCAATATATTATTTTTACATCCTTTTCTAGTCAGCACCCATGATTTGGATTTTTTTTTTAATTACTAGTTTAGTTGGAAAATAATAATTTATCGCAAGAGAACAGATGAGATAATTAAATTTATTGAGATCTCGATTTTTGAACACTCTAATTGTTTGGAGGAAAACGAAAACGCCGTTCTGTCTTTAGTATATTATTTTTCGAGGTTTCTTCACAGTCAGAAGGTTCTTAAGTCGGAGACCCCTAAGTACATTTCTAGTGTATCTAGTAGATAAACGGCATAATGTAATTACGAAGGTACAAAAAAAATCCGGACGAAATCCGGTTAGATGGTAACTGTACATAAAGAACTGGTATACTTATCCAAATATGCTTGTCTTTGAAATGAGCAAAATCTGATATCACAATTATTTATCATTATACGCGAGTTTAAGTTTTTTTCTTGTCTTTGAAGTTATTATGTTCGTTTCTAATTAATTTTGTCACGCAATTGACGATTCGAGTTACGGTTGGCTCTGTTTAGAGAAATTACAATTTAAAAAGACTGGATTATATTATAGTCCGGCTCTGATCAAACAATTTTAAAATTTAATAATCATGTAATTATCATATATTTTAACAACAAATTCTATTTATCCGAATGAAGACATAAATAAGCACGTAAGGTATTTTATGCGACACAGCTCGCGAGTAAAGTTCACGGTGCAGCAAAACCGCATTTAGAGAATTGAACGTCAGTTTATTTGCAACTAGATAACTGACCAGTCATGTTGGCTCTTATCTTTGTAATACCTTTCACAATAGTTATAGTTATTATCAGTTTGCATTTTCAGCAAAGATGGAAATATCATTCTTTGAGAAGTATTCCGGAGGTACCACAGTATCCCTTGGTAGGGAGTGTTTTGGAAATTGGATTAAATCCTGTTGGTATGTACTTTAAAAAAAAACATTAAGAACAATGTGAACTAGAAATATCATCCATAATATGAATATATGAGCAATTTTAGTAACAGAATAATCTAAAAAGGCAAAAAACCGCTATAACATAATCATTTGATTTTGAAGATATAGGCATTAATTGATAAACAAATGAAATGGCTATTTCAGGTTTAGAAGTATGAAAAAATTAAAAATGCTGGAAAATAGGAAAAAATTTTTCCTCTTGCATACATATTGTTGCACATCGTTGTATTTGTTATTTTTTTCTCAGCTTGAAAAATTATATATGTAAATATATTTCATAGTTGTTTATAACAAATTATTTATTCAATAAACAAACAGAATATTGATAAAAAAAAAACCTGGATTTTGTAAAGAATCGTAAATTATGAATTTTGAAATGAAAATTTTCTCTTAATATATTGTTTAAACAGTATAAAAATGAGAAACTAGTTTTTAAGCAATTGAAAAATTGAAGAAATTTTTTTTATGCAAGTTCATAATTTTGCTCTGCAAACTATAACAGATTTTTTTTTTCAAAAATAGCTAATTGATCCATTTGTTTGAAACCTATGACTATGTTATAGCTGTTTACTATCCAAAAACAGCGACAATAATCAAATTTTATTTAAAAAGCTGTAGCCCCTTTTTCGCATTTTTTTATTATTTTGTTGCGTAAATTACTCATAACTAATAGAAAATAGCAATTGAAATCACCGCATGCTGATAACTTCATTAGTACAGTTATCAAAAGGTCTACACGAAGCGAAATAATTTTAAGACCTTTTTCTCACCAATTATCGAACTCAAAATTATAAGAATGTAGATAAATTGACAGATACAAAAAAATTATTTTGGCAGAATTTTTTTTTCAATTGTCTAGATGACACAATAATTTTTTTAAACTCTTAAATTAATATTTAATACATGCAAAAATAGTTTTTGTAATTAGCCGCCGGTTTCACCGCGCGTAACCCTATTTTCAACATCAAATAAAAAATATTAACAATAAAGGTCAAGCTCCAAAAGTCGACAATTTTTTTTGAAAACTTCTTCCTCTTTAAGAATTTGTTTTCAGAATTCCTCCAGCACCAATAGTTTTCGAGTAATTTCCAAAAAAGTAGACCACTTTTCTTCGGAATTTTCAATTGCTTATAATTTTTGCAATTGTTTATGTGCGGGTTTGAAACTTCTACACATCTTTCTAGACGTCATAATAAGTTCAACCAGCCATCGCATGTATTTCAATTCGCAGTAGCAAGAGTTAACACGTTTTTCAACTTGTTGACTAGACTACTAGTTTTTTAAATACAGGCGAAGCGAGAATAAAATATTCATTGGGATTTTGTTCTAATGCAGTGATAAACATGATTTTTATTGGTCATGAATCTCTGAGAAGAGAAAAAATGATTACAGATAAGATAGACGATTCAAAAAAAGACAGATAACTGTTCTCGAGTTTATTGATGCAAAACATGGATTGAATATTCTTAATATATTTGAATACTTCGAAATGATATTCGGCTTAAAAATAATCCATTTACTCCACAAAAAACGAGTTTTTCAATTTCAAAATTAGTACAAATAATCATTACTTGATAGTTTCCCGCGTATATCCGAATAAAAGTTGAGGAATGAGAGTAAAAGATTCTGGTTGAATATTTCGTGAGGAGTGAAGTTCATTTTCAAATTACAGTATTAGAGAATAATTTCGGAAGTAAAACTTTCAATGGGATACTACAAGCTTTAATATTGGAAACAAACTTGTAGAGCTAACAATATCTGTGAAATATAAAACTCTTTCTCTTTCTAATAACCGTTTGCTACAACACTGAGAGAGAAAGAGATAGAAAAAGTATATCTTATTGATATTATATCCACATGAGTTTTGTTACATTTCAATTGGTGAGATGATATTTTAAAGAGCTAAATATTTTTTATGAAATTCGAGAAAATTACTCATAGACTATATCATGAAAAGGTTGAACATTGTAGCCAGTAATTCTTAAGCAAGTGCCTTTGCTTTTGACATTGCGATCCGTAAACATTCTGATAAATGTTATTAAATGTGTCACACCTACGTGAATTTCAACAACAGTTTGGTGTTTTATATTCATGAGCAAGTATTCTGTGATACTTTTTAATTGTGAAGAGATATTTCAAAGATTCAAATATTTGAACTTTGGAGGAATTATCCATAGATTAATATGATATAGAAAGATTGGACATTGTAGCAATGAGTTTCATAACAAATATCTCTACTTAAATGAAAATAAAAATTCAACGACATTTAGTCGTCAAAATGAAGCATCAGAAATTTTGTGAGGGTGTTTGTGACAAAAATATAGTAGAGAATGAAAATTTTGTAACAGCCATAGATATTGAAGCTGCATCACATTTCTTTCACTTATAAATAGTGATTAATAAAAATATACGCCAGTCTAAAATAACGGCGTTCATTGAAGTGAGAAAAAATTTACTTAAAACTATGGAATAATTTGTAATATAAATCAATAACAATGTGCAGATAATCACTCAGATGCAGATGCAGATGCACTACGCAAACAATTTCACCTCTAACGCCGCTACTTATCAACTGACACATTTTCTTTCTATGAGCCTCTGCCAAAATAAAAGCATAATTTTGATTTAATGATGTTTGACGCGAAATTAGAAGACTCTATTCTTGAATGCACAGAAAATTTGTGAGAATGTTTGGACTGCTGTCCAAAGAATGCATGAAGGCTTAAGGTGCTTGCTACGAAAAAACTGCCATCTATTAGACAAATGCTTGAAACAACGAAAGAAGAATGCAAATCCATACTATAGATCAGAGTCGGAACTAGGGCATGGCGAAGGTGGTCTCTGCCACGGGTGCAGACTCCTAGGGGGCGCAAAATTCTATGAACCGCATCGAGCAAATCATTAAAATTCAAATTTAAGAAATGTTTTATGACGGGATTTGGGTGAGAAAGCTTACACCGTTATAATACCTGCTACCCATCTCATCTTGAGGTCAACTATGAAATATTTCTTGGGTTTATATTGGTATTTGGAGATGTACAGATGTTCTATCAGCAAATAGTCCAGCTTCTGCATTTCGTGCATTGTGTTAGGAATGCCGATCCACCCGCTACGCTTGATTTGTTAAAGAAAAATATATTTTCAGCTTTCAACTTTCTATTTGTCGTTCAGAATTATTTAATTTAGGTTTTAGGCCCTACTGAACCCAAAAGATATAGTTTTAAAAAAAGCACGATAGCTTGAGAATGTGCACGAATTTTCGAATGATATTTCATATTCAAGTTTTTCATTCAAGCTAGCTTCAAGTTCTTAGATGAGTTTTTTCAACCAGTGGTACCAAAACTATATTGAAGGAGCTTTTTGATTTTTTGCGTTTATTTGAGAAACGGTAGTATTTGTCAAAGAATATAAAATGACTAAAATTGATCCTCGAATAATTTGGCACAAAATTCATCCTAAACATTTTTCGGAATTATCAGCGGTTCATTTGTCAGCAAATAAATAATGAGAATCATAATGTGAAATTAGTATTATTATCACTCATATTCGGACATCACAAGCAAACATTCGTCAATAAATCTTTTAAATTGAGTAATTCAGCTCTATCATGTTTTGTATCAAATTAAAGGTCTTGCGAAGATATGTAAGTGTAGTGGAAGTATCAAAGAGGATATTTGAACGATCATCAATTGTTGCTTTTACAAATTATTCAAATGATATCTAGTTTGGTATCAATTTAAAGCTCTCAGGAAGACAAAATTAGTAGATATTAAGAATGAATACTAATTAGTGGAATCCACATTACCATTTTCAAATTACAGTTTCGGCGGTCAAATGTCAAAACTGTATGTTCCAATGAACTGAAGAACCCAAAAATCTAGAAAGGACTATTTATTTTCAAGAATACTTATTTTATGTAGGACTAGAATATAACTGCCATCTGTCACTTTGAAATTTACAGTTATCCCTCTGACAATGACATCTGTCACTTTGACAATGACAGTTGCCATTTTGAAATATGCAATTAATTGATGCAACGCTCCAAATTTCTGAAACAGTGATGAAACTGGCCAGGAAATTTATGATCGAGGAAGGACTGTGTGGCAACAGCAAATTTCTTTGTATAACGACATCGATTTTTGATGCATATAATATATATTAAAATGTTAGTAATATTTTACGTATCTGATTGATTATAATTTGGCCGAAATTTGGCTTTTATCATGTCACCACTTTATTTGAAGAATATATATATTTTTTTTGTATTGAATCTTTTTTGTCTCTATTCATCAAAATAAGGACGCAATTTTATGATTCGCCACGGGCGGCCAATACCCTAGTTCCGGCTCTGCTGTAGATAAACTGTAAGGAAGACGAAGCTATGGAGAATGTTAAAACTAGATAGATATAGATAATGTAGAGGCAGATTGATTTTTTGTTCTGAATTGAATTAATATTAAAATATATTTCCTAAAAATCTGTAACTTTTCTTGAAATTTTGATCAAATGATTTTTCATAATCTGCTAGTTTTTGTTTATAGATTTCAATTTTTATGTGACAATATCAAAAACAGTGTGCAAATGTGATATGTCGTCCCATAAGACCCCATACATAAGTGTAAAAAAGTATCGATTCAGGAAATATCTATCGAAATAATCCAGAGGTGATTCTAACCTCTACTTTCTCCTATATCTTCTATAATATAATAGGGGAAGTATTGCAATCGTGATTTTTTGACAGTTTGAGATTTTGATGAATCTTCACGTCTTAGACCCTACTGAACCAGAAAAACATAATTTTCAAAAAAGTCGGTTTATCTGGAAGCACGATAACTTGATAACGCGTACGAATTTTTGACTGAAATTTTATACTCAAGTTTTGTATCAAAAAGCTAGGTTCAAGTTCGTAGATGAGCTTTTTTCAACCAGTGGTACCGAAACTTTTTAGTTTTCTGCGTTTATTCTATAAACGATAGAATTTATCATGAAATATGAAATAACTAAAACTGATCCTTGAGTGATTTGGCATAACGTTCACACGAAACATTTTGAAAAACTATCACTAACTTATTTGTTATTATTAAAATTTAAATAAAGAATCGTAACGTGGAGTTAGAATTATTATCACTCATTTGTTCGTCAATCGTTTTTTTTTAAATACGTAATTTGGTTCTATCGTTTTTGGTATCAAATTAAAGCTCATGTGGAGATAATTCTAGTAGAAGTGTCAAAAAGGATGTTCAAACGATTGTCAATTGTTTCTTTCACAAATCATATGAGTGATGTCTAGTTCGATATCAATTTTAAGCTTTCGGAGGAATAAGCTTAGTAGATATCAAAAATTAATAATTAAATAATGGAATCCTCGTTACTATCTTCAAATTACACTTCCGGCGATCAAATGTGGAAACTGTATGTTCCAATGAATTAAAGACCCCGAAAATCCAGATAAAGACTCTTCATTTTAAAAATACTCATTTTATGTAAAGACTAAAAATAACCGTTATCTGTCACTTTTACAGTGACAGCTGTCACTTTGACAATGGCAGTTGTTAGTTTGACAATGACAGCTGTCACTTTAACAATGACAGCTGTTACTTCGACAATGACAGCTTCCACTTTGAAATATGTAATTAATTGATTCGAAGCTCTAAATTTCTGAAACAGCGATGAAACAGCGATGAAACTGGCCATGAAATTTATGGTCGGGGTAGCGAAAAAAGAAGTGTGCTTGAAGTTTATAACTGCTGTGGATTTGCTTGATCTACGTGATGAATGTTTGATAAAATATAAGAGGTTGAATGTGTAAATAGAAAATAGCATTTTTCTTGAATAAAACCTAAATTATGAGATTGTTTCGTGGTGTTAATTTTTATACCATTTTTCGTTTCAAATGAATTCTATCCTTGAAGTATCTTTCAGAATTTAATATTTAATCTCATCAGTGAATAATAATTTGAAAAATGATATCATGATTGACGTCAACGATTCGAAAATGATTATGAAGTGCATTTAAGCACCTTTATTAATGCAAATACAATACTTCGTATTCCGTCGCGAGTTCACAATAAATTTTATGTATTGTGAAGTGCATAAATCGCAAATAATATTGCAATTAGATCTTTTTGATGCAAGACAAAATATTCCTCAAATTTTCGTCTTATAATCAAAAATTATTCTCATGAATTACCTACTTACTTTACACAAAAGCAAAGTGAATTCTGATACTTCCTAGTTATAATAACAACTGATGTTTTATTGATGTCCTTGAAAAACTGCATTTTTCCAATCTACGCACGACAGAATCTCAATGAATGTCACTTACGCAATCAACATCATTTTCCAATTAGGATGCGATATAAATAGCGACGAATGGAGTAATTCGATGATATTTTATCCTCCGTAGATTTTTTAATCATTTGCGCTATGCCAAAAATACCTGCTACACACATAACTGACCAGAATTTTTTTTTCTACTGAATCGTGGGACAATTGTTCAACACGCTTTTTATTACAGAAAAATTGAAAGATTTTAGTCGCTTTGCTGAAAAATATGGCCCTGTTGTGAGATTTGGTGTTGGCCCAACCAGTTTGTATCTCTTAATAACTGATCCAGAGCTCACAGAATTTTTTTTGAGTTCTCCGAAATTCATCACAAAATCTATAGATTACGATTTATTGAGGCCATGGGTAGGAAATGGATTGCTAACATCAACAGGTATTCTTTATCGCAATGAAGTGTGGCATCTTATATATTATTCAATTTTTAATAGGAACTCAGTGGCAGAAACGTAGAAAAGTAATTACACCAACTTTCCATTTTAAAATATTGGATGAGTTCATACCAATGTTCAATTCTGGGGCAGATATTCTTGTCGAACGATTGAACAAAGAAGTTGAGAAAAGTTTAGTGGATATCTATCCATTTATAACAGCTTTCACTCTGGACAGTATTTGTGGTATGTACGATAGTTCATTCATCGTCAGAATAGAGCAAGAACGATCAGTTGTTCGTAACTCACCTTGGTTTGTGGAAGAAATATCTGATGTAAAACAAAATGTTTTTAGATACTGCGATGGGCATCACAGTTGATGCCCAAACCAAAGAAGAAAACGAATATGTTAAAGCAGTACAAACAGTCGGCTCTATTTTCATTGACAGAACTTTTTCTGGTTGGAAGCAATTCGACTTTTTATTCAGATTTGCCAGTGAATATAGAGACCATGTTAAGGGCTTAGATATTTTACATGGATTCACCAGATCTGTTATACAAAAAAGAAGGGAGCTTTTAATGAATACTAATTCCGATAAATCAAAGTCGAATGAAGATGATTTTGGGATGAAAAAGAAGCAAGTGTTTTTAGATTTGTTGCTTAGTTCTACTATTGACGGAAAGCCTTTGACTGATGACGACATTACAGAAGAGGTCGATACTTTTATGTTTGAGGTAATAAAATACTTGTTTGTTATCGAAAATATTTATCTAATTGAGAATTCTAAGACGTGGTTGTTTATAGAAATTCAACAATTCTCCTAAATAAACAAACTTATTAGTTCTATCAACTTTAGAATAAAATAATTAATTAGATTTTATGTATCACACAGTAACCTTTAATCTTTGATCAAGAATATCCTTCTTTAAAGTGAATTAATATCAACACATGATACGAGATAAATGCTCATATCCCTGTCATAAACAATTGTATTTTCAGGGTCATGACACAACTGCGTCAACAATTGCATTCGGACTATATGAAATGAGTAAACATCCAGATATTCAAGTAAACACCATTTCCTTAAATAATACATAAAATAAAACAATATTTTTTTCCAGAATAAAGTTTATAAAGAAATAGTCGAGGTTTTGGGGCATGATAAAAATGTAAATCCAACTCTGCATGATTTAAATAATTTGAAATATTTGGAAGCAATTATCAAGGAGACCTTACGGTTATATCCTTCCGTTCCTTTGATTGCTAGAGGTCTTCAGCAAGACGTTACTCATAGTAAGTACAGGAAATATTGTTTTACGCAATTTGTTCACATTGAAATTGAATTTGGTGTGCGAATAATTTTACATATTTTACTTTTATTTTAGAAGGTATACTTTATCCAAAAGGCTTGCAGCTGAGTTTCTTCTTTTATTATATGCATAGAAGGCAGGATTTGTTTAAAAATGCTAATTCTTTCATACCCGAAAGATTTTTGGATCAAAATGAAGGAAGATGCTCTAATCCTTTTGCGTATGTTCCATTTAGCGCTGGTCCAAGAAACTGCATTGGTAATAACTATGATCCTAATTATTTTTCATCCAATAATTATTTTATATAGCAAGACTGACAGTTAAAGCCCTTATTCTATATTCTCAGAAGTTTCAATAAACTTCAATATTCATTTAGATTAAAAATCTAACTAACAATAAATCTACATCAAAAACATCTATCCAAAAAAGTTCTACGACCTCATCTACATTAATGATTCTAAATTTATCATGATTCATATATTCTTCCCACTCAGATTTGCTCACACCTGGTATAAATTAAAAATGCAGAAACTGTATATTAACTTATACATGGTGGGTTGTCTTTTTGGTGTTGCATAAAGCCACATAAAAGCGCTACAAAATAATCGTCAGAAATAAAAATATATAGTCAACTTAAATCAGGAGTTTCATCAAGATTCGGTCAGAAATTCAATCACAGTGAATTTCTTGAATAAATGTTGTTCAAAAAAATTCAATTTATTCAAGAAAGCTCTTCCCAAATTTGGAAGAGAATTACCCCTTCAACAAAAGGCCGAGTTCAGCACTTTTCACTTAAAGAAGCTTCACCAGAATATCACAGATATATGTTAGAGTATTTGGATAAGAGGAAGATAAGTAAAGCTTTTTTAACTAAGGAAGGGAGCTAAATGTCTCGTCGAGTTGATTTCTCATTTGGTGATAAGTATTACATCAGTCGACGAGTTTTCATTGGCATTGTGAATTCCAATGTGGACACAATAATCTCAGCAATGATTCCTGGCCAAGTCCACCAAGCTACAATAAATATGCATAAAGGAAAATGTCGATATTGTACTCTTAGTTGAAGAGCCGGCCGCTCCTTTTCCCTGATCGAACTTACGGCCAAATTTTATGAATCGATCAGAAATATAATAGTCAATAGAGTGCTAGGCTTTATAAATTTAGGAGTGTCAAAAAAAGACTACTTCTGGTCAATTTTTTCGAAATTAGCTTCCCTGATAGATCTTACTATTGAAATCGATGGCGAAGATCAAGTACTTTAAAAAAAAACCAGGGTGCTACTTCCTGTCCAAGAGAGCGACAGCCACCCATAAGTGTAACCCACTTTTGTATTCAGTATCCTTGATCAAATTTACGATTGTCCCCGACAGGACAGGACTGGGGATCGCATCCTGGTTTATTGTCTTAAAGTACTTGACCTATGTTGTCGATTGATACTAGTTTCAAGTAACGCCGAAAAAATTGACTAGACACGACCTTTTTTTAACACTTATGACAGGATTCTGGATTTATCGAGTCTGGCATCCTATTGACCACTATATTCCCGATGGATTCATATACAATTTGGCCGTAAGTCCGATTAGGGAAGATACGGTGCGGTCAGCCCTTGAACTATCTAGTTTATCAAAAAAAACCATTTGCTACATATCCTGAACTTGAGCATCCTTCAACTTCTGAAATAATTCACTACAAAATAATTGCAATCAAAATTGGATGCGGAAAAGTTTTTCTTCCGTTAGATTCAGGAACAAAAGAGAGCTCGCGTTCATTGAAGCCATAGAACTGTCTCAATAGACACAAAAAATGTTTGCAGTATTGTGAGGTGGTAACGAATTATAAATCACGATGGTACCAAACGCAAGATAACCAAACAATTTTTTTCCACATAATTTTCTTGTAATACAATAAATTCAATCCAATGTTCTAACTTTTTAGTATCATCAGAATAATGAGATGTGTCCAAGTCTGCAAAATAAACGCTAGTTTCAACTTTAACCTCGTTATTCGAAGTGAATATTTATCCCTCAGTCATTTATTTTTATTCAAGTTGGAGTATGGGAGAGTCGGTTGGCGAATACGAGGGATGTGGAACCACAGGGACTCGATCTTCCTCGAATTTCGCCGCAACAACGCAAGACTTATGAAATAGCACCGATTTTTTTTGTACCAGATGAGGACGCTTAACTCTGATTGCATCATTCAATTTATTTTCTAAATAGTCTTATGAGTACTACACCATTGCCATAACTTTTCCGGCAGATAATAGTATATTCCTATACAAGTGCGGAATGGAGATCATTCTATGGTGACTGTAGGAAAAGATATTTTTATATCTTCTTGCACTTCATTATTTGGACTACTGTTTTGTCTCTGGTGAGTAATGATGACAAAAACAAAGTATATGAAGATGTCAGCTGTGGAATCCAGAAGAACAATTCGAAATTTGCAGATAGGTGATAAAAACTTTGAAGGCGTATCAAGTTTCGTTTACTTAGGAATAAAAATAACGAATAATTGTGTTATGAGTTCTGTAACAAGACAGAATAATAAAAGGAAATAGGGCATACTTCATCAATAAAAAGATGCTCGAAAATAAAATTATATCACGTAAAATCAAACTCAAAATCTACACAACATTAAATTGGACCAGTAGTTACATATGGATGTGAGGTCTAGACATTATCGCAGGCCAATATGAATGAACTATAAGTATTCGAGAGAAGGTTTTTGAGGAAAATATTTGGAGGTATTAAAGAAAGGAAAATTTGGAGACCACGATACAATTTTGAACTAGAAGAGCTAACTGAATATCAAAATATAATACGGTTTATAAAATCACAAAGAATAAAACGGGCTGGACATGTGCTACGAATAGGTGAGAAAAAAATGCCTTCACGAATACTGAATGGTAAGCTCCATAGCAAAAGAAAAAAAAGGAAGACCGAAACTCAAATGGATAGATGACGTGCAAAGTGACTTGAGGAAAATGAGCGTGAAGAGATGGAAAATGAAAGCATTGGATAGGAAGGAATGGAGGCAGGTTGTGGAGAAAGCCAAGGCCCTTATTGGGATTTAGAGGTAGATATGATGATGAGTAATAATGAATTCAAGATTCATTTACAGTGATGAAACGTCGAAGGAATTCAGTAGAATTGCGTTTAAATGAGTCTAGACACTATCAAAAGATGTTCAAACAAATGCGTTCCTAATGAGGGAAAAAACTTTTCAGAGCTCATTTTTTAATAAATAAATATTTGGAAAAGTTTTGTATATGAAAATGATTAGAAACACAACGTTTCAACATAAAGTGCTGCCTTTTTTAATAAATATGTTTTATTTGGAAAAGTTCTGTATATGAAAATGATTAGAAACACAACGTTTCAACAGCAAAGAGCTGCCTTTTTCAAGTGTAAAAGCATAATATACAGAACTTTTCCAAATAAAACATATTTATTGAATGCGTTTTTGATTGACTGTACTTAGCAAGCAGTCAGCTTCCACATACCCAAAACATCATGTAAAATGTGGTGAACGCAGTCTACCAAAATATTCACAACATCAGCAAATTTCTCGCACCTCCAGTCGACGATCGTCCAGTATGGAATTATTGTAGATTTGTGCGACGATTTCGTCGGTCATGACGGTATTTGGGTGTCTTGTGCTTTCATCATCCTAAATTGATGTACGGTCACGTTTAAATCTAGCCACCCATTTTTAACCGTCAAAAATAAAAGTTCAAATTGTTTTAATGTAGAATCTAACTCATTTTCATCTCTGTCGGTTTTAAGCCTTTCGAAATTACAGCACGAATTTCAATTTTATCCATTGCATAAGACAGGCTAAAATCGTTTATTTATCGTCAAATCTACTGAACACACAAGTCTGAAACTTCACACAACGCCAACTGAAGGTTTTTACTTAATTAATATACTAGCATAGTAGCGCGACATCAATGCTTCCGGCCAAGAACTTTTCGAACTATCTTTGTATCTCCTATATATCCAAAAATAAACTCCAATATGAACAAAATCAAATATTAGTTATCAGTTCTTGAAGTTTACCTCAAAATGCGATCATCTAGTTGGAGCTGCTTCGGTTGACGCCACTTAGTATACATCCGTTTGTTCTTCTGTTATTGCCAAGCGTCGAAACGATAGATTATGCTCAAATTTATCATTGAGAATGGAAAAAATTAATACCAATCATGCCTTTTACCCGATACAGGTGTAACTGACACTTTTACTGCACTTTCCGATAGATTTGATATTTTTTCCGGATATTTTTAGTTTTTGTGGAGAATGTGTCGACCATCCACCGTAAAGTCCCAACCCAAGTCTCAAAGGTTGTAAGGTTCAAGAATATTCGTAAATTATGTGAACGACATCAGAGTAGTTGTAAGACAGTGTTTTTGGCTCAATCTCAAGGCCATCAGAGTTAAGAACGTCTTAAAATGTTGAGCAACATCTTGAGTTTTCTTGGATAGCGTCTTGAGAAATTATAAGAACGTCTTAAGATATGATAAGAACGTCTTGAGTTTTTGTTTGGTAGCAAGTTGGAAGTGATAAGGAATGAGTAGCTTGAGTTGTAAAAATGGTTTCTGTAAATAAGGAATCAGTGATTCAAGACATTCTTATCGATTATTAAGACGCTGTCCAAGAGACCTCAAGACGTTCTTATTATTTCTTAAGACGCTGTCTAAGAAAACTCAAGACATTCCCCAACGTCTTAAGACGTTCTTATCTCTGATGACCTTGAGATTGAGCCACAAGCACTGTCTTACAACTACTCATCAGTCTTCGGAAGAAGCACTTGATAATTTGTAATAGCAATTATTACTGTCTTAGTTAAAAGATAAAATGCCTCTTACAAATTTATTGGAACGGTTGCAAATCGTATCAATTTTATTAGAAGATAGTTGTAGAGGCAGTAAAACTCTATAGGTTAATCTACTGTTTACTTTAATGATCATTACGAAGAATAGTTAGTGTCAACTGGTGTACAACCAATTGGTGGTCGTACTCCAGACAAGAAACATAGAATTTTAGTATTGTCCTTCCCTCAGTATTACGTTTCTGTGAACCAAAGATGGACTGCATGGTCAAAGATTTCAGTCGTCGAAAGAAGTAATTTGATTAGAATTGAAGCCTGAAGTAGTACCACATCGAATCTACATTGATATTGATATAATCCCATCGTATTAAACCCCCAATCCTTGTCTAGTTGATCCGGATCTTATTTTTATAAAAGGATAATCTAATATGATCCCTGCCAAGTCTCTATGAAAAATTTCAATCGGGGGCATGTTCAACTTCCATGGTTAATTAATTATTAATCCATTCGTTGTAGTTCCACCATTGAAATGCCTGCTACCAAATTAATTTCAACGATTGCAAATATTTATAATTCCTTGGAGAGAATACTTTGTAAAGTAATTAATCAATCCACTCTTTGCTAATATGACTGAATGCAAAACTTGAAAGACAACTCTTGTGACATTAAGTGCCTTCTGGAAGTCCTGAGTCTGATTTTTTGATTTACATTCATTTATCTTTTTCATATATAGTTGGTGACATTGTATAAAACCTGTATGTAGAACGATGCACCAATATTTATCACATTTTGAAGTAGTACCATCCTTGACCAAACAGTCTTTTCTCGCTTGATCAACTTTCATGTTTTCTCTCACAGAATTTGAGATCAATAATAATAGTACGGCTATATAAATAATTATTTTCTGTCAGATTTACCCAAGTATATAGAAAAACTGGCACGATTTGCTAACACTTACTGAACAGTGTATAGCTACAATGAAGGTGTCAAATATCATTGAGTGCAAATGTAAATAATTTTATTTTTTAGGTCAAAAATTTGCAATGTTTGAAACAAAAGTTTGTTTAATAAAAGTAATCCACAACTTTGAGATACTTCCTGTGGATCCGAAGCATAAGATTATCTTGTCAATGGAGACAATTTTAAAATCAGTTACAGGAGTACCCATACGATTACAGAAAAGGAATTGAACTGATTTTTTTTTAGATTAATAACACAATGCAATATTTTTAAACTTCTTACATCGAATAAGTCTTAGGTACCACAGCTCGATTAACTATAAAAATATTTAATAAGTATTGTAGAAAGTCGAGTTTTTAGGTCCATTTTGGTGAACATCTCAAGTATTCGAATAATTTGTAGTTGCAAAAAATTACTTCTAAAATGAACTAACGTAAAATAGAACTTTCGGCACTTACAGTACAATATACTTTGAAATAAGCACAATTTTAGGTTTTAAACCTGCAGTAGGGATTGTAATGCAGGTTTTTGAGCAATCCAAAGAAAAATACACGCTTTATGTATGCAAACATGTAAATAATATTTTATATTAACAATAATAAACATATATTCAATTATTGTTGATCAGTCACTATCAATCATGCAATCCATAATTAGGCTGTGCGATTTGAAATTCAATAAAATGTTCGATTCTATATTTAATCCATTTCTTGATACGTAAATTCTGGTCACATGTATAAAAAATATGACTTAATAATGTATTTATGCGTTTTTTCTCATTTCGTTGAGCCAATTTTGCAAATAACAAGTTTATATTTCTCTTGTGTTCCATTTAAAATCAACATTCGTTAAATAATTTTCTCCGGGACCTACGGCTAACACTTTTATAACCTATAAAAATTTCACCTCAAATAAAACAAACAATCGCGAAAAACAAGTGAAGTATGTTGCACGCATGTAAACAAGAACTTTTGCTTTTGCTTATGCGGTTGGAACGACCCCGCGATGTAAAATTCACAGCAGCAGAATTGGACTCAAACTGAATAATAGAACGCACTGCTCGCGTAGTAGAGACTGTGATTCAAGTTTGTGCTCTGCGAACAACCAAAATAAAATTTGTTTTTCACTGGGAATTAATTTTTTATTTTCATGCTTTGATTGTTCATTAGAATTTTCGCGAAATTGAACTTTAAAATGTATGGACTATTTATTTATTAAGAAGGACAGAAACGTTGAATTTTTAATTAGAAGTCTTCGACTTCATAGGTTTTTCAAGCATTCATTCTCACCAAGTTAGACGTCCCATCAAATTATGTGCAAAGAGTCTCTATTGAAAACTGTAATTACATATTGGGACAGCTGTCATTGTTAAAGTGACAGTTGTTATTGTCAAAGTGACAGTTGTCATTGTCGAAGTGACAGCTGTTATTCCTAAAGTGACAGATGCCGGTTATATTTTAGTTCTTACATAAAATAAGTATTTTTGAAAATAAAGAGTCCTTTTCTAGATTTTCGGGATCTTCAAGTATGTTACATTGAGTTGAAGTCTTCGAAATTTGATTGCCGGAAGTATAACTTAAATATCTCCCCGAGAGCTTTAAATTTATACCGAACTAGACATCATTCAAATAATTTGTGAAAGAAACAAGTAACAATCGTTTAAATATCCTCTTTGACGATTCTACTCTATTTATCTTCACAAGAGCTTTAATTTGATACCAAACACGATAGAGCCAAATTACTTATTCAAAAAAAAAAAAATGACGAACGTTTGCATATGTGATGTCTAAATATGACTGACAATTATTCTTATTTCTGATTATGTTTATCATTATTTATTTGCTTCAACAATATATCACAAATTTTATAATAATTCTAATTTTGATATTAACTAATGAACCGCTAAGTTAATGGTAATGAATTTGGGTAAATAACTTCTTGGAATATAAGAAGTCTTTATAAAATAGGTGCTTTCAAGGAATTACAAAATGAATGCTCTAAATATAAGTGGGATATAATAGCACTGCAAAAAATTAGATGTCTAGGATAGAGTGCATTGGTGAACAAAGACTATACACTTTTATACAATGGCAACAAAACCAAGCATGAATTTGGGACAGGCTTCCTGATCAGATCCGCTTTAAGAGAGGCAATGATTAATTTCCAGCCTATGAACGACAGAATTTGCAAGATAAAACACCGCGGATTTTTTTTTAATCTTACAATAATAAACCCACATGCTCCGACTGAAGATAAGGGAATGAAACTAAAGATACATTCTATGAGGAATTGGAGAATGTATATGATCGGAGCCAAAAACACGATATTAAGATCGTATGCGGGGACTTTAACGCCCAAATAGGCAAAGAAAACCATCTTAAACCAACTATTGGTAGCCATAGTCTTCATAATTCATGTAATGACAATGGTGAAAGACTAGTTGATTTTGCGGTTTCGAAACAATTAGTGGTGGCAAGCACATTATTTCCACATAAAGATATACATAAGCACACGTGGAAAATACATGCAATGAAATCGATCATGTCCTACTCAACACTAGACATGTAAAGTCAATACAAGACGTTAGAAGCTATCGAGGCCCCAACTTAGAATCTGATCACTGCCCAATTGTGTTTAAATGCAACAAAAAATTAGTATGAGCAAAATTAATAGAAAACCTCATAGGGTACAAAAGTATGATCTAAAAGCACTAGACAATGTAGAAATCAGACAAATGTTTGAAAAGAAAATAGGAGAACTTCTATCTGGATCCCAGGATCAACAAGTAAATACAGGAACCATAGAAGAAAAGTGGAGCACAATAAAAAGTAGCATGGAACACGCAGCAGAAAATACAATAGGAAATGAAGGCAAAAGGAGTAGGAACGATTGGTTTGACGCTGAATGTGGTCATACGAAATAAAAACGAGAAATGGTTGAAATATATGCAAAGGACGCCCAGAAAGAATGAAAAGGAGTATAAAGATGCCAGAAGAATAGCCAAACGCCTGATGAGAAAGAAACAGAAAGACATCTTAGAAGAGAATATTAAACAACTAGAAGAGTCAAGAAGAAATAATGACAGCAGAAAATTTTATAAGAAAATTGGGCAACTGGAGAGTTTCTATACAACCAGGTCAGGCTTTATAAGAAGCACTGAAGAGACATTATTGATGGACGATCAAGATATTCTGGAAAGATGGAAAGAATATTTCAATAAGCTATTGAATAACACTGAAAAGAGAAATAAATATGAACAAGATGAAAGTGTAAATGTAAATGAAGATTTTGTTGACCCTCCAGAGCTAGCTGAAGTGATAAAGGTTATTGGTTTTCTTAAAAATAACAAAGCTTGCGGAATTGATGAAATCCCCGCTGAACTGTACAAAGCAGGCGGAGTAACTTTTGCGGAACATATCCATGAATTACTAAGAGAGATCTAGGATAAAGAAATAATGCCCGAAGAGTGGGCAGCTACTGCAATCATACCAATTTTTAAGAAAGGAGACGAGACAAATTGTAGTAATTATCGAGGCATAAGTTTACTATGTATTGCCTACCAAATTCTAACATCGATGATATGCGAAAGACTGGTGCCCTACGCGGAAAAAGCAATTGGAGAATATCAGTGTGGCTTCAGGCCTAATAGATTAATGATCGATCAAATCTTCTCATTGAAACAAATAAAGGAGAAAACCTGGAACTTCAACCAAACAACCTGGCACATGTTTATTGATTTTAAAGCCGCGTACAATAGTGCAGACAGAGACAAACTATACGAAGCAATGGCAGAAGTTAGAATCCCGAAGAAACTTATCTCGATAATCAAAATGGCGATGAAATCTACTATCGGAAAAATCCAAATAAAAAACATGCTATCCAATGAATTCAGAATTGAATATGGTCTCCGGCAGGGTGATATACTGGCTCCTCTTCTGTTTAATATAATCCTGCAAAAAGCATTCAATGACGCTGAACTTGATCATAGAATAGGAACGATATTTAATAAGTTTCTCCAAATTGTTGGGTATGCGGACGTGATAGATATAATTGGGCTAACAAAGCAAAAAATGGAAGAAGCTTTCACAAAGCTAGAAAAGGAAGCAAACAAATTTGGTTTTCAAGTGAACGAGTCCAAAACGAAGATAATGAAAGTATCAATGAAGCAAGAACAGACAGGAAAAGCTCTAATTTCCGGACGTAACTTTGAAATAGTAGATAAATTTATATACCTTGGAGCGCTGGTTAGCTCCAATAACGATGAATCAGTAGAAATATCGCGACGAATTATAACAGGACTTAGATGTTACTATGGACTGAGAAATTTATTAAGAAGCACTTCAAAAATTCGAATATACAAAAACATTATTCGGTCAGTTGTCACCTATGGGTGTTAAACTTGGACGCTTAAAAAAAAGATATTGACAGACTAGATAACATTGAAAAGAAAATTTTGCGAAAAATATACGGCCCGACATTCGAGGGAAATATATGGCGAATAAAAATGAATCAGGAATTATATAGCCTATACAAAGATGTGCCTCTATCAGCTTTCGCCAAACTACAACGCCTCAGATAGTACGATCACATAAACCGCATGAAGGAAGACCATCAAGTAAATAGGATATTTAAATAAAATCCAGTAGCAGGAAGGAGCAGAGATAGACCAAGGAATAGATGGAGAGATGCCGTCAGTGAAGATATGCGAAGCACAAATATTCGTTTTATGGAAGACAGGAAGGAGTGGGGAAAACTAATTGATCAGGCCAAGGATTCATAGAGCCTGTAGAGCCAACAAAAGAAGAAGAAGAAATGAACCGCTGATGATTTTGAAAAATATTTCAAGAGAATGTTGTGCCAAATTATTCTAGAATCAATTTTAATTATTTCATATTTTATGATAAATACTACCGTTTATAAAATAAACGCAGAAAACTAAAAAGCTCCAACAATAATGTTTTAGTGCCATTGGTTGAACGAAGCTCATCTACGAACATGAACTTCGTACCGACTTTTTTAAGAATTATGTTTTTGGGTTCAGTAGGGTCTAAAACGTGAAGATTCATCAAAATCTCGAACTGTCAAAAAATCACGATCATAATACTTTCCCTATATATAGGTCGGAGACGCGAAAAGAGATATCAGAAAAAAAAGTGAAATAATAATATAATTACTTTAATTATACCTGCAACCTGCAGAATAAAATTGTCAGGCTGGTAGCGTTTTAGAATTTCCATATTGGTGAATTCTAGAGGCTTTTTATTATATAGCAATAAAATACAAAACGGTTCCTCAATTTTTCGAAAACATCTGTTTCATTCCAAAGGAATACAGGAATATTTCTCAACAGCTCGTTGATTTTTTTGTGCTACTTATTAATTTATTGAGCAACTAATAATTGGGACTAGTATAAATTGAACGAAAAAACAATTTCATGTGTCTGCAACCTGCAGAAATAAATTGTTGGGCTGGTAGCGTTCCAGAAATAACGTTTTGAAATACACTATTATAATAATTTCAAAAACAACTCGTTAATTTCTTGAGCCAATAGTAGAAGAACTTATGATTGAAATTTGCATAAATTAAGTAACAATTTAATGTGCTTGCAATCTGCGGAACCAAACTGTTAGGTTGATAGCGTCGCCAAAAATGCCACCTTAAAGAGTTTCAGAGGTCATCGACTTTACAGAAATATAATTCAAAACAGTTAGTTGATTTTTTGTGTCTAATAAAAAAATCCAGGATGATGTAGAACAGGGAATATTTATAATAAACAAAAATAAGTACTCCAATTACTTACATCAATGCAAAAATAGAATAAGCCATGTATGTCAAAATACGAATATTCTTTCAGTTTCAAATGAATAATTGACATTACTACGATTTCTCAAAGTTACAAAATACTTATTTCAATAGACAACTGTCATTCTTCAACAGATTGAGCCATAGGCGCATGTGAAATTTTGGAGAAAACTTCAATGAATCCCAACTGGATACTTAGAAGGTCTACAGGAAAAGGTCATGGGGAAGGAAAAAAAAAAAACTTTATTCGACGAGTTATATTACTGATTGAAATTGAGTCTGTCGCAGCTTGTATATTCATGTCAATAATAATAATAAATAGGGTGTACTAAACTGAAAATTTTTTCACGATCCTGTTCTCAGTAATCTTGAAACCAATTGAGGTCTTGGGTACAGATCTCTAAGTAAGGTTGTTGACATACATATCACCAGATCGCATTTGATCAATAAATCACTAGGGAAAATATATTTTCATCACGAAGCTGATAATTTATTTTACTAAATAAATTGGATAACTCTATATTATATATTCTTTGCTGTTATAAATAATTGTTGTTTAACTCACTTCAAGTAGCTAAAGACAGATTTTTTTGTTTACACATTGAATTAAGACAATTTATTCAAATTGGAAGAAAACAAACAATATTGAAATTGGATTTCTTGAAATTGTCACCAGATGGTGCTTTCTTGAAAAGCTGTGCAGGGTCAATAACATTTTATAGCAAAAATATATTTTGCTCAGATGAAATCTTTAATACAATAATAAAAATTGAATCGGAATATTTTCTTGATGATTATTATTATTCAAGGTAAATCCATTACTGGATAATAGTTGTGTGATTTCTTTCAAGTCTACTCAAAGTATAGTCATTACGCTGTTTATTCGGTCCTATGTCGGATTGAGAGACTTTGAGGCCCCTCGGCACGGTATTTAATGTGGTGTGAAAAGTTGGGCAGCCTCCATAGTTGGAAACTCCCACCCCTAAACTTAGGGACACCTAGGCACTATTTAAGGTCTCTTAGATATCTGTATGCTTCTGATTTCAGGAACCATTGTATCAAATTGCGGTAGTGGGCAAACCGTTGCGGTCGCCTAGTGGAACGCACTCAAAAACTAGGAGTTGTTTTATTGTAAATTATCACAGCACCTTGGGGTTGTAGATGTGGAAACAATTCCACATATGCTTGCTTTGTAATTCACCAGCAAGAGAAAAATTTGATTACATGCTGAAATACAAGAATTCAATCACTAAAAAAACAGAGGGGGCAAAAGTGAAGAGCCTAGTCGATTTTAAATATGGTGGTGAAGGACTGAATCTATCTAGCTTTACAATTCGACGCATTGTGCATCATTAATGCTAATACGTAAAGTAAACACCACTGCTTCCAGTCGCGCTCAACAAATACAAACTAGTAATAATAACGAGAAATACTAATTGATTTAAATATATACATTAATATATGTAACTGAGTTTCTAATTTAACAAATAAAATATAACTGGGTTCAAAACTGATCTAGAAACATCACAAATAGTTCAATTAAATAAATGAAAGATAACAGTTCACTTAGCTGAACCTTTGGGCCTGCAGAACTGTGCAGATGTCGTCGGCAGACCAGGTGGAGGCGTTGGACCAAAGGTTGGTCGAGAAAAAACGTCAAGGTTAAAAATTGTGGAAATAGTCGTCAGGAATAGGAGTATAGACACTCGCGTGACTTTGTGCACTGCGCTCGATTGGATGTTTCGTCTTATATATTCGAGATAATTTTTAAGAGCACAGGGCGGCAGAAAAGTAACCAAAATTATCTTATAGCCCTAAACCCGTACAAAAACTAATAAAGACTTTTATTTCAAAAATGTTTTGATTTATACTTACCGTGTAGAATGTAAGGATATTGAGGATGGTCGTATGCTGGTCTCAATACAAAGCATACTTTGGAATCAGTATTATAATTATTATCATCTCATTTTCATACAAAACATATAATACACATTAAATATATATAACACAGTCATCTTAGATCATTATTTTTTTTTTATTCTGGAGTATTTTCGGTGGCGTTCAATAAATAATTTTTTTTCAAATCCAGACATTCACATTTCAAATACATCAACTAATCTAAGTGAGAATAAATTAATAACAAATGCAATATAACAATACTACCATTTTTTTTTTTTTAAAAAAACGGTTACATCTTTGGCAAGATATTTAAAAATTTTGTTTCGATTAATTGTCTGTTCTGTAATAATAACGACTTCTTGGGGACGGTAGAATGAATTCAGCATCAGGATGAATATCCCGATTAGTAATTTCGTTGACGTATGTGTCCCTTGATAAGTCAAAAACATTTGCGTGTCTTGAATAGGGCATGGAGGGCCTGGATGGGTCGAAAACTTCTGCATCGGGGTTTGGTGTTCTTGTATGATTCATGTAGTTGATACGAGTATCTCTGGACAAATCTCTCGGTGGTTCGAAACCAGGAAGTATCTCTGCATCAGGGTTTTGTTTTTTGCCATATTGTGAAGCATAGTCATTGACACGAGTATCCCTACTTAAATCCCCTGGATATTGGCGACGTGTAAGCCCTATATCATTTTCAATAGAATTTTCTGCCGATTCATCGAATGTCTCCAATTCTTTTAATAATTCTAAATCATTTTTGTCTGTTTCGTCGAATGTTTCCAAGTCGTTGTCATCAAAAGTTTCTAGATTGTTGTAGTTATCTAAATCTTTTTCCAGGTGGTCCATACTGTTGACTTTGCGTTTCTATTGGAGAGAAAAGGAAGAAATTGCGTAAAAGAAGGAAAATACTGTGCGTAGGGGGAAATTGTGCTTGATGATAGGTGCACACATATGTGAACGAAATTTTGTGTAATTAGGACCACACTTAGATGCACTTCAGACCAATAATATACGTTTTTCTAAAAATCTTTTGAGGATTGTATACATTGACTTTTTTCAAGACATTTACATGTTCTGGAAAAAAAAATAGTGAAAATCTATTTGAAACTTTTTGAAAAAATTTCAGGTTTTTGCAAAATAAGTGCTAAGTACGGGCCTGATCTTCAGAATTTCGTAAGCATGAGGTAAAACAAAGATTTAAATCTGCAATTTTATGATAATGTCTTCAACCACCAATTTATTCGCAAGGAATAACTGCAAATTTGTTTGTGATTGAAATTATAAATTCAACCAGTACCGCCCAAATACCCAAAAGGTGAGGAAATCCCTAATATTCTTGACAAGGAAGTATTCTACACAGAGGTGTCCCAACCAGAAACGCAAGATAATTGGTTAGATAAGTGATGATAATTTTAATTTGCATCACGATATTTGATTAAATGTTCTTCATCAATACTGATTTATTTAAGTGAAGCTAACCCAACCAACGAAAATATGTTTTTTGAAGAAATTCATAGGAATTAACAAATTTTTCTATTCTATTTCCTAATATTGCCAATATACAAAAATTACTTTTGTATTTCATCGCCTTTTCGACTATCAACCGCCTTAATACATCTCAACAAGCTAGTATCAACTGATGTTTAGCAATCATCTAGAAGAGTAAATTGCTTCTTACTTTTTGGAGCGGTGCACTTAACTCTGGAACGTTTCTTGCGGGCTATGATCCGAGCCAATTTTTCAATATGTTACAAAGTTTCGATTAGCAAATGGCATATTGTTTTCCAACATCCACGCTTCCAGTTTCTTATTTAAATCCTTATGACTCGGCTTACTCAAACATCAAATCTAGTTCCGTCACTTCATAGTATGACTTCATACGCAGTTAAGTTGATTTTGTGTTGGTAAAATCCAGAACCGAATCGTAAGGAACCAGGAAAGGATTTATCCCTCAATTTTATTTTTTGACTCCAGCCAAAAAAATGCCAATCAAACAGTTCTCAAGAAATTTATTTTAGTTACCGGTTTCGATCACTGCATGATCATTATTAGACTTCGGTGTGACTACAGGGAAAGTCAAAAACAAGTGAATATATCAGAAGTGAACCTAATTCTAGAAAATAAAATAAACACACAATAAAATTGCGTTTTTTCGCTTGTTAAATACAGTGATAATTGGTCAAACTTTTTTGTGTCAAAAAATAGTGTCTGTACGTGTTTATCATGCAGCGTTTGTTTTACCCGTGACGTCATCAGGCCAGTGCAAGCGCCTGCGCTTGATTAGTGTGGTATCATTATGAAGAGCTTCAGAAAAACAACTAGGACTTTAAATTAAATAATAAATATATTTTCCGAAATATATATAAAAACCGGTTTTAAATTGAAAATTGCAAAATAAAAATGAGATATCGTCTTACATGAGTCGCAAATATTCGCGGAATTATAGAAAACGCAAATCAGAGAAGAAATTCAAAAAATCTAAACAGTCTACTGCCGAGCAAATACACATGATTTTATCCTGACGTTTTCAGGGAAAATCTATGGCACGGACCTTGACTACGCCTTCCAGTCTTTTCATTGACTTTTGATCTCTAAATTAAAAAAAAAAAAATTGAGGATTCTGTCATTCCTGCGGATGTGTAGCATATCAAAATTTCTCGTGACATTAAAAATCATGTTCGCATTCAATTAAATGGTATGCGAGACTTGATTGGATGTTTTGAAATATCAGCATGTTTTTTTAAATCTCGTAGCAATTCTACTCACGTACCGAGCTTCACATGTACCACAGTTCAATCTATAAACACCAGAGTGTGCTGTCGGCTCAGATTTATCCACTTTTCAGCATATTTCTTTTTTCAAGATTGTCAGTGGTCTGGAAGCGATATCAACATTGTATTTAATGAATAAATTCTCAACCTTATTGCTGATATTTTCAAAAACGATAGACTGAATCTCAGGTTGTTTTTTCAATATGAAAGTCGCTGTTGAACGCTTCTTTCAATTGAAGTTTGTATTCTTTCTTAGTTTATTTTAGTTGCTGAATCGATTTTATCAGTGTCTAAATCATATACAGTCTAAAAAGCCTGAAGTTCCATCATGTAGATTCGGTAATCGTATGATTCAGGATTGGCCAAGAAAGGAATCTAGAGCCAACAATAGTGGCGGTATTTATTCTTAAAACTTTTAAATTTATTAAATAGTACTCCATTCATTAAATATGCTTACGGAATGAAAATTAATGTATAAAATTGAACACGTGAAGAAAAGGAAGCGATAAATTCAGTTATATTCAATAATCTTCACGTGGCTCAAACCTTATTGATTAACTATACAAAATTCTCGAAGTGCGCTAATGGGAGTGAATATTCTAAATAGTTTCACGCAGATATACGTTTTCACTGATACAAGACATCAGCGATAAAGTATGTCGGAACTTGGGTAGACAAATTGCCATGTAACAAATGTCTCCTTTACTCCATTAGTAAAAGGAAGATAGATACTATTAGGTCAGGCTATTTATACCTCCAGAACAAAAATTCTCAAGGGACAGGCTACACTTATTCGAGTGTAGCAATATATGTAAATTGAAGCCTGCTAGTTGAGTTTGAACCATTGTTGGTGAAGTAAGCTGTGTAGATGGGTTTTCTGAATATTTTATACTCGAAGCTATTGTTTCTGATAATTTTATTATGTGTGTCAATATTATTTCTTTGAATTTTGAAATAAATGTAAATATCAATCACGCCTTTTACCCACTACGAGTGTTGCAGACACTTAAAGTGCATTTGATAGATTGATTGATATTTATTGAATCTTGTTTACTTCTGATATATTTACTTGTTTTGACTTCTCTTGAAGTCTGATGATGATCACGCAGTGATCGAAACCGGTAACTAAAATAACATTTTTGAGAACAGTAAATTTTTTTTTGGTTTTTTCCATATGTTCTCAACTCTCGTTATCACTCAATAAACATCATTAACGATGATAGATATATTAAAGTACTTCAAAAGGATTTAAAACTACAAATTGAACAAGATGATGCCACTTATCATACTCTTGAATACTTTAAAATGGACGTCCAGTTGATTAGATTCCTTGCCGATCGAAATCTTGTAGCATATCATGAGTAAAAAGCTCCGATTACAGTCCGCAATAAAGGTTCCAGGATTAAATGGTCGCCTCCAAAAAATTAGGAGCAATTTTAGTCCAGATCATTTATAAGCATCAGTTGACACTAGATTCAAACGAATCATGCAGAGGTAATTTTATATTTAATTCTGGCGATTTTTTGGGCTCCTCAGGATATTTTTTTTTTTGTTACTTTAAAAATAGTTTAATATGCTAAAAGTTTTTAAAAGTCTTCTTAGTGAATAAAAACATATTTTCGTTGAATAAGCTTTCTTTATCCGAACAAGACTCGTGTATCATATTATATTCATAAAGTTGAAATGTGTACTTAATATCAGAAGTTAATCTTGCGCTTTTGTTGAGTAAATCATTTATTAATTACAGTTAGTCATGCATTTGATATACTGTTAAAACATTGGATTTTAGTATTAGCAGCAAAGTACCCAAGTATTCTAAAAATTGGTTTCCAATAATTCATTCATCGATTTATTCTAATTTATTTGTTATTGTTGTTTGTTACATGCAGTATACTTTAATCATGCCCCAATAAATATTTTGGTACATCATATATCCCTACAAATAGTTCTACTTGATAATAAAAATAAAAATGTTATAATTAATTGCATGGCGAACAAACTGCAAAATATCAAAACTACATTCTCCTCAAAATACATGCAAATTTTTAATATCAGTACATCCTACGCTGTTTCAAATCAAGGCACAATCTTGAAAAAATGTTAATTTAATACGCAATTTACTTGTTTGTTAAATAAAATTATCAGAGCCGTGCCTGGATTGTTTTGATTACATTTCCAATAAGAGTCCTTTTTAACAGTTATTTTATAGATTTAGTCATAAAAACTATCTTTAAAGTTTAAAGATAGCCAATTGTAATCAATTTCACATAAACTTCAAAGTATAGTTGTGTCCAGAGTATAGTGCTTTGACATTTATAAGAGAGAAGGTTACAGGCTTCCAAAATTAATTTCATATTTCAAAAATAATTTTATTCAATCCTCCTGAGTGCCAAAAATAGATTAAAAAGTCAACTATCGATTAATTCAGGCCTAAATCTTTACTTTTATTGTAGACTTCCACAATAAGAAGGTTCGAGCGTGGGTGCAAACTTGCACAGAGGACAGTTGAATATGTCCTGAGCTTGTGAAACTCTCAAAAACTTATGGATCAAAGTAATCCTATGTTTGGAAAGAGCAATAAGTGAAATAAGGCGTGTAGCTTTTTAGATTGATTTGGTTCGTGTTTGGTAGGCAGCCTACTCAATTTCAATTCAACAGTCGTCTGAGCAAGTTTGAAGCAACCCCAAGCATTTGCATCCACTCTCGAGCCTCCTTAAATATTTTAATGTCAACGCTTTATTTTGAAGTCGTTAGGAAATAAAAAAAACAATCAATTCTACGAGTAAAAATTTAAAAATTTTGAATTTTGGCGCCTCAGGCGCGTGCCCACTCTGTCCTCGTCCTTATACGGCCCTGGCACCCAAATCAAAACATTATAGTCTTTAAAAAAATGTACCACGCATTGGATAACTTTCAATGTTACATAATTCGTCTCATGATTTTCTTGTTGCATTCCGCAGCTTCCTCTGCACGGCCCTGATAATCAACAATTAATCGTAGTGTGTTAATTAGCCATGCGTCTAGGCACCTATGTCTCTGTATCTATATAAACGTCGACCATGTGACCCGCGAGGTGAGGGGAGTCCTGATTCACCTCTGCATGTCATCAAGGTTAACGTGACTCAATCTATAGCTAAACTAACTTCCTGTTCGCTATTGCTTACTTATTATAGGTTATATACGTAATTATTGGAATTGTTTGGATGTGTATTGCTATTTTCATCTTTCAGTGATCACCTACGCATTCCAATTTGATAATTTTCGAAATCAAATCCATCTGAAGATAGCAATATTCATCCAAACTGCAGCTAACTACCAATGTCTACACCCTGCTTAAAAATAGCCCCTTTTAATTTTTCTGCTGAAGACGCTCTGGCTTGTCACCCACCTGCTGGTGCACCTTCTTCAAACTCTTCGGAATCTCGTTCTCCAAGCTTTCCACGGACCCCTTCGGTCCGTTAACTCCTGCTGGTTCCATGGAAGCGTCCCCTACGTCGGCTTCGGCACTATCGGGACGGATGTCCACTACTCTAACTTTAAACACTGCTGCTGCGTCTTCACCGTCGCCAGAGGTGTATACTGTTTCGTTGATGGTCACTTTATGGCCGTCTATCACCTAGAAAGAGATTATATAGTAAAAAAATGCGTCATTTGTGGTCATGAATGGTTCCGCGAGTAATTCAGTGACTTAATTTTATGAGTAATTCATTGGTTTGGTCATTTACAAAATAGGAAATGATAACTGGATGTACAAATCCATTTACACACGTGTCGCATTTTAATTGAAGACACGTCGATAGCTTTTTGCACTGACGAAATTACAATTTAAGAATCTTGATTTTTGCGAACAACTCAAAGGAGTTTTCAAGAACTTTTTCTTCAAAGCTCGAACAAATTTCTCGTCGTTTTTGTCGCTTCCCCAGTGTCATCTACGAGCACTAATATCGAACAACGTTTGTAAATGGGTAACAATATTTGTTCTTATTTACTTTTCACATGGTACAGTAAAATTGGCTCAAAAAATTACTGTACTTCCAGTTTTTTTGTGGAAAGTACGTCCGTGGCTTGATTAGTAAACGCATCTCACGGCTTGTGAAATATTAATCTGCCAGTGTGCATCAAAACCTAATTCCTCTTGAAAATATAATTTTACTGTCATTGATCAAATTAGTCCAAAACACAAATGCTGAATAACATCTGTAACTGCGTCACTCTTCATAATGTTATCTCAAACTAGATTGTAATGTCGGCTTCATAAATGATTGAATACGAAAATATCTACCAAAAAATCATTGAAATATCCTTGATAACCTTGAAAAACTCAATTAAGCATATCGGGTACGTTCCACTAGGCGACCACAACGCTCTTGTCGCCTCAATAATCGTTCCACAAGACGATCATGGTCTTGGCGTCCAAAATCAAAACGTCATAGATGATGCCATTAATCGCGACCGTTTCAAACTCTCAATGCCCGCAATTGAAAGGTGGGTCAAAGCGGTCATTGCGTCCATTTTTGTACAAATCACCGAAATTCGAATGAGCTTGAAAGATAGCTTGTCAAATGATTGAAGATTTTTTACTTGTGAATATAACATAATTTCAAGGTCTCTTATTATCATTATTCATCATTTATGACTGATTAATTTACACAAGCATATTTGATTCACTCCATTCGTATATTCTTTTTGCTACAGGTTAGTTTAATCTCATTTACTCTTCAAACTTAACCACGAGTTGTCAGTTTATTTGATATTTAACAAATACATGCATCGTTGCACTTGAAGCACCAACCACAGCAATCATATGTTAGTAATTAGTGGAACAGCAAAAACTGCGGTCGTGAACAAATCATTGCGATTCAGGACATACCTTCAATTTTGATGAAACTAGTATTATCCATAATGAAATCAATTTAAACAGAAGACTTACATTAGAAATGTTGTATATAAAACAAGACGAACAAAATATTAATGAAAAAACAGATACTATTGCACTTAGCACTATATACAACAATATTCTTTAATATCTATGTTACTTTTCCCAATTTTTGTTTATATTTTTGACACCTTACGTGATGCACAAGCTTGCATCTATTTTTAATTGTTCGACACTATAACTAACTTATTTCTACTTGTGATAATTTGTAATTTTTCGACAATGCGTGTACGCACGATTTTTTACTCGCACTTAGTCAACGTCTTCCACAGATGTAGGTTGTGGCATTTGACAAATTGAAAAAAAAAAATTCCGCTATTTTACCAACTCGATATCACATTTCAATGTACATTTTTAATTTTGCACAATATAGTTCTTTTGTAAGTATTTCCGATAAAATTAGCATAAATAATTAGTGATAAAAAATAATTAAATTGTAGCGCTTCTGAAGATGGCTGAGGTACAGCCGAAACTTTAAAGTAGGAAAGAAATTAAAACAGAAATATTGACTGAATTCCCAAGACTTTTTACTCACTCAAATTCACTCATCCAGTCAGCTTCATCAATTTTATTAAATTATTTTGCTTGCTTATTTTGGTACCAAGGCCTACTGAAAACTGATTTTATTGACAAATGATCAATAGTATATGCTTAAATGTGAATTAGAATTTATTTTCAAACTATCCTTTTAAGGGAGAGTTTAAAGACTAGTATTCTCCTACACCTGGGTTACTTTAACAAACGAATAATAGGTTAAGGAAGCCTTAACTTAAGGAGGTTGAGGAGTAGGTGCAAAAGATTGGGGAATTGTTTGAAACTTATACGGACGACAAAAAATTAATAGGTTATCGACCAAAAATATATTTTCAAACTCTTCTCATTTCAAATGCAATCATCCAATACTTGAAAGGAAGGACATCAAGTTTTAGATCAATTTTCAATCGTTTTTTGGATTGTTAGCGCACGGTTTTTTTTATTTTATTTAAGTTATCATCTGTGCAAATTACAAGCAATTATCCAATCTTTTGCATTTACGCTCGTACCTCCTTGAGGAATTCTCAAGGATTGTTTATAAATTTGAATTCAAGTTCTTTTCTCCTGAAAAACCTCCCGAAAATTCACCGAAAACGCGTTACATTTCTCAACCCATAATTTTTCACCTGGAAGCAATTTTGGATTCCATTTGAAATTTTGTTGGTTCCTAACGCCAATCAAACATTTAGAGAATCTTACGTATTTAATTATGGGAGTATAGTCAAAGTACCAGTCAAAAGCAGCAACCATTTTCATTGAATCTTAAATATATAAAAATCAAATTAAACAACCAGTAGCCTAATTTTTGATAAATATTTAATTAAAGATAAGGACTGTGGTAATTATAATTCCAGCGATTGTTACTACATCAATAATAAAATTATTAAGTTTTACTATATGATACGGATTTTCCTGTGGTTTGTGGTAAATAAACACTATTTCTTACCTTGGTTACTGACGTCGTGTTTCCTCCTTCTGGAGTTGTGAATCCAAATCTTGGAACATGGCTCATGAGGTACAGCATTTGTTGACGCATTCTTTCGAACATTTCTGTGGGCAAAAAAAAAAATCGATTGTAGAAGAAATATAATTTAGTCTTGATTAAGCAGTGAACTGTCTGTTAATCTGTATGATTTCTAATGACTTCATTTACATTGATGCATTTATGAATGAAAGAAGTTGTAAATCATGAATTGTCATAAATATAAATTAATTATTATTATATAAAAAAAAATTTTTTACCATTCATTCGTTCTCTACATGCTGCCATGTCGTAGCTAAAGAAAAATCTCACACTAGTGACATAATAATTCTGAAGAGCTATTTTATGTATCGATAGTTTCACGCCTACATTTCAGCCCACTAGCCGACCTTCAATTCCATATTTAACCCTTCTTGTAATGAAACTAATCGTGTGTCTTATACGTAATAAAATCCAATTAAGTGAACGAAGTACGAATGGTGGAAAATCATGAAAAATTCCAATTTATTATCTAGAATAAGGGCTGATTTTGAAATACTTCATTGAGAACGACTTTAGAATTGAACAATAATACACTTAACAATTCTTTCTTTCAATTTCTTAATTTTTTTAAGCCCAAAAATAGCCAGAAGTCACCTGTTGCCAAATCAGGTGAGTTGCGTGGGTGTCCTCTTATGAAAAGTTTTATTTAGCTTCACTCCGTTTATTTGTTATTATATTTGCTCCAAATATTGCGATTATCATTATTGTCACGAATGAATTTGGCTGCACGGAGCTACGCCTTGAGCCTCGGCCTCGTCTTCACCTTAGCTTTCACCGAGTGCAGTTTACTTATCCTAGACAATAACGACAGTCGTTCGGTCCTTGTAGCATAATATACTATTAATAACATCCAAATTTTTTTCCTATCTGCTTATTTTTGGTGCTGAACAGAATTGGTTCATTTTAACTTTGTTTCAAATTCTATTTTTATGCTCCTGATCATCAATTATTTTCTGCTGTTTAATCAAATATCGTTATTCAAAAAAGTAAATACAGTTCAACTGTTTGCAAGCTAATTAATAATTGATATAAATGTAAATAATGTTGATATTTCTACCAAATAAATAACAATACCAATTTGTATTGCTTGTGGTTGGAATATCTTTGATAATAATTTCATATTAATTACTAATAGTTTGGATAAGAAATTAAGTTAGAACTCACCTCCAATGCCATCTAAGAAGCCATCAAACGCTGGAGGATTCTGAGGAACAGGAATCTCTTCTGCATCTTTTTCTAATTCCAGTCTTGCCAATTTTGGATCGGTTGCTAGTCTTGAATCAGCTGAAAAAAATTTACAATTCATTAAAACAACTACAAAATAAAAAATAATTGCCGTGGCCACCACAATACTTCCCCGACCATAGATTTCATGCCATGTTTGGCATCAATTAATTGCATATTTCTAAGTGACAGCTGTCATTGTTGAAGTGACAGATGGTAGAAATATTTTAGTCCTTACATAAAATAAGTACTTTTGAAAATGATGAGTCCTTTTATGGATTATCATGATCTTTAATTCATTGGAACATATAGTTTCGACATTTGATCGCCGGAAGTGTAATTTAAGATGGTAACGTGGATTCCACTGATTAATTGATTTTTAATATCTACTAAGCTTATCTTCCCCAGAGCTTCAAATTTATACCAAACTAGCAACCCGTGCCGGCTTCGCACGGGTGGACATTTCATAATATTCAACATTTTTATACGAATCTTTGAAGCATAGTTTTATAGTATAAGATAATTATTAAGAATGATAACACATATCTTGATTGAGTAACTCAATTGAAACATAACCTAAGCTGTCAGAATTTCTTGATAAATGCGTAAATCTATGTATAGATAGTATCATCAGTATTTAATTTGATCATTTACGGTAAATAAAAGATTGTATTGCAGCGCAGGCAATGCAAGGAATTTTACTGGTCATTTTTTCACATCTTGGGCTGGAATTGAAGTTTTTGTAGGTGACCCTTTTTTTTGAGAGTAAATCATAGCCCATGTTCATAGTGATAATAGGTATGTGATTCTACAGGTGAAAGAATTCCCAAAATCGATCCCCACGCAAGCGCCAGCAGCAACTATAGAAAGTTTCAATTTAAACGGTTGAACGATGCTCGATCGGACAAATACCGTTAGTGTTACTATGTCAGAACCTGCATTCAACAACCACTATATAAAATCATAACTCAATTGGATGAACGATGTGTGAACGGACAAATACGGCTCGTGTGCCACTTGAAGTATGCAATACGAAAGAGCCAACAACAACTGTAATAAGTTTCAAATCAATCGGATGAACGATGCGTGAACAAACGGCTCGTGCGCCACGTTGATAATACTACAATAAGAAACCTCGCGAATGTGTTGTGATAAATCTCGTAGGGTTCAACCTGCGTTTGCAATGTAAGCGGAAAAAATGTAATTATTTACGACATCACATTGGAAACCTCAAAAATTACAGTATTTCTCTACTATTTAATGGATGTTATTATACATATAAACCTTCCTCTTCAATCACTGTATCTATTAAAAAAAACCGCATCAAAATCCGTTGCGTAGTTTCAAAGATTTAAGCATACATAGGGATATAGGGACAGAGAAAGCGACTTTGTTTTATACATATTTCAAAAGATCATCGGATGATGGATAAAAATGAAGGATAAAGAATTATTGAGTCATCTCTTCACGTTGCAAACGTTTCGATCTTTATTAGACCTTCATCAGTGCCTATAGGGCAATAAAAAGAACAATAGAATATATAATATTCAATAATTATATATATTTATTTTAATTTTAACGTTTCGACTTTCAATCCGAAAGTCTTCTACAGAAAAAATTCAAAATATACAGATTACTAGATGTGAAAACGTGGGTTGCACATTTAGTGCAAAAAGAGTAAAATTCTTCTGGTATTCACCTAAAGTTTGAGGAAAAACTACGTAAAAACCTCAAACAGAGAAATCAACGATATGACAATTATTATAGAGGAAAAAGAATTAATTAATATAATGCCTGTTTTACATGATCCAGTTGTTCTTGAATTTCTTCGTGAATTTATTGTCAAGCAGAAAAATGTTGGTTCGTTTTTACACACATGAAGATCAAACAAACTTAGCGGCAAAAAAGATTGGAGGTAAACAAAGACAATGCCAAATTCAAAGATTGGCAATGACAAAATGTGGAGAAAAAACCCTAGAATGCCCTAGAAAGTTGTCGAAAAATAGAACACGTTCTAATTCGTCAATAAATTCATGAATTTCTTCATGAAGAAAAATTCACGAAGTGTCTCATCGTATCACACAATCCAATAAATTCCAAATGAAACTTCGTGAATTTATTGATGAAGCAATTGAATTGTGTAAAACAGGCATAACACATGAGGACGATGTCAAAGTAAAAATGAATATACAGAATTAAAACTAAAAAAATCTATTTATTATAATATTATTCTGAAAATATGTGTAGATCATAACGAATTTTATAATATGAATCAATTTAAGAAAGCTTAAGGATCAATCAAAGGCAATTTTCCAGAAAAAAATTCGAAAATGGTCCTTTAGTTCATGGTCTTTTTATATTTGGATGTTTCAAACGATTATATTATCGTCCATCATCAGCACTTGATCAGTGAAGATATTGAATGAAAAAATTTTGAAATATTAAACTCAACAGTGCAAGCCACATGTTGAAAGATTGAAAAAGCAGAGCTACATATTTACAACTACCAACAACTAAGGTTGGCGAAGAATTTTATAATAATTCAAATTTTGATAATAACAAATGAACCGCTGATAGTTTTCATAAATGTTTTAAGTGAATATTGCGCCAAATTATTTGAGGATCAATTTTAGTTATTTTATATTTTATGATAAATACAACCGTTTATAAAATAAACGCAAAAAACTGAAAAGTTCCATTTCAGACAGACCGACTTTCTTAAAATTATATCTTTTGGGCTCAGTAAGGTTTAAAACGTGAAGATTTATCAAAATTTTGAACTGTCAAAAAATCACGACCACAATACTTCCTCTATTATATATAGGTCGGGGAAGTAAGAATGAATAAATAAATATCAGTCACGCCTTTTACCCGGTACGGCTGTGGAAGACACTTATAGTGCACTTGGTAAATTGTTTGATATTTCTTCAGCCGTATGGTACGATAACTAGTCCTCAAGTTACGGGTACTCTTAGTTCTTTTGAAGGGAGAGTACGCTACAGTGTATACTATATTTTAGTAAAAATCTTACTGAATTCTAGTGTGTCAGTGAAATTCGATCCCGCGACCTTCAAATTACAAAGCAAGCAGCCCCAAAATATATTTTCTCCAACACTGTTTTGGAATCTGCATATTCCACAACCAAAAATTATGTTGGAACGAATGAAATTCCAATAAATCATTTAGAATGATTCCGTATGCCGTTTAGAATAATTTCGACGAATCAGAAGCTGTTAGTTTGGTACAACCATGGTTATTCCCTCACAATTCAAATATTCATTTATTATACCGTAAGTAGTTGAAGTATTATCGATTATTTTTGTGGTGCTATCACGAATGTTTATTGTGCTTGCGTTTGAATACCACGAGTGTGCAGCACGAGTGGTTGCACCACAAAAATAGTCTATAATACTTCAACTACAAATGGTATATGGAGGACTATTCCAGGAGTCAAACAATTTTTTCAAATTAGTTTTCTATGAATCTAGTAACAACTCACGTCATTTTCATAGGAACGAGTAAACAAACTTCTGTCAAACTAAAAAATTAGAATTTCTTGCATTTTATTTGACGAATAATAGGGAAATATATTGCGTCTTGATATGAAATCTAGTTCAGAAAGGTTTGGTGATAGATCAGAAGATAAAATTGATGAAGATATTCAGAAAAATATTCCACTAAATACGAAGAAAGCACAAATTGGAGGTATCCACATCTTTGAGTAAAATACTCACTCTGACCACTAGTGTAATACCCGATTGTATTTCTACACTTCCAAATACCCACTGATATGCATCGTTTCTATGGCGATTTAGCATTGTTAACCTTGTTATAAATACTACGAATGGAATAGTCATATCTAGTTTTACGTTTGACATTTTATAATTTTTTAAGTTTCCTGTGAAATATTGGTGAGTTTCCAAAACTTTGTTAGAGAAAGTATAGTCTACAACATGTTTGGAATGGCGTATTTCACACTCGCGAACCGTAATCCTCGCCTTCGGCTCGGTTTACAAACTTTTTGCTCGTTTTGAAAATAGACCATTCCAATACTTATTATATGAGCCAAAATTTGTAATCGGTTGCTGGAGTTGAGAGAGTCACCAAAAATCGTTTAATAATAAAGTTTATATTAGAATCTCTTATGTTAAAGTAAATATGATTTTCTGTCATTTTGTACACAATTTTTCTGCCGGTTACGAAAAGTAGAACATCAGTTTAGTAATTTTAAATTAAATTTTAATGTCATTGGAAGCAACATGCATGAAATAATTAAAAAATGGAAGAATCATTCAGATGATGAAAGCGCATTTTTGATAGCTCATGAATGCTTGTTACTTCAGAGATTTCGCAAATTACCATCTCTCACAATTACTGAGCTTGAAATTAAGCAGTTTGGGCAAACTTACGAAGCAGCAGCTTCCATTTAGTACTAGTTTCAAGTTGACTATTTGATAGGTACATAATTTAAGCATGTACAAACTCAAAAATACCTTTTGATCTTCATTGTTTAGTTATTGACTGACGGGAGGTTAAGTGCTGTACCTTAAAATGATAATTTGATCTTCATCAAAGCTATATAAAAAAAATACACCAGAAATAAACAAATTTTCAACCAATAATAATAATTCATTTTAGTAACCTTCAAATTTGCATCAAACAAGTCATTGAATGAATCCCGGACAGATTTGACAACTGTACATAATAAAAGTGACACTGGCGGCTGAAGTGGTAACTAAATTTTTATCTACTTCAATTAATTTTAGTGCCATATACCTAATGTCATATATATCTATGGGCATTGTTTCACTTGAAACAAGTAATTGAATAATTTAATCTTCCACAATCACTGAGCTTGAATTAAAGCAATTTGTGCAAACCTACGAAACAGTAGCTTTTATTTAGTACCAGTTTCAAATCTGTAAATAGTATAGTTGCTGAGAACTCAGCGTCACACCAGCCAGCCAGACAGCCAAAGTGAATATAATAGCGCTTTTCTCTAAAAAATGCGCTAAAAATGATGAACAAGTTTCCATTAAACCTGAAATCAAATAATGGAGCTATGAGATCATATTCAAACGTCAAACTTATGAATTTGTTTAGCATTTTTATTTGCCTAGGCTGGAAAATTGTCATTTCCCTACTTTTCATGTTGACCGACAGAAAATAAATTATTTTATATGCGAGTTGATTCTAAAATGTTTTTGTTTTCACCTTTTAACGTGTGAACAATCATTTTTTTTATCGGGAAATAACAAAACCATTAAATTTAAACAATGATTGATAAAATACATCACAGAGCAAAGCATACGTTATAATTTCACAAAATTCCGTAATTTTTTTGACCTTCTATGAATTGAATAGGTCCAAGGTTTGAATTTGTATTTCAGCTTAATGGTAATATCTTTTATTTCAGAATGTACGATTTTGTTCCCCTCAACGTATAATACATTAAGAAATTTGGATGCTTTGATCTATACAGATAAATAAAATTGAAGTATCTGTCTATGAGAACTGAAAGTTTGTCTTGAATAGGCTCCGAAATGACGCAATAGATTTCAATGAAAATTTCAGAGATTGAAACAGGAATTTTATCTTGAATTTTTGTGTATGTTTTATTTTTGATATTTCGCAAGGTTAAAAAAATATGGATACAAATATTTGTAATTAATATGAATATCTAAGAGCGCAAGAATTACCACAAATCGTTCTTCTGCGGTAATCGTCTCGTGGAAGTCTTCAGGAAACAGTTTCAATTTTTTGGTTTCCTTCCAGTCCAGAAATACATTTTATATTAAAAATATTTGACATAAGATTAAAGACCTTATAACAAGACTAAAATTTCATTTTCATTGCGCACCGACTGGACTTTAAAGCTCTGTAACTCAGAGACTATTTGCAATAATTATATGATTGGAACAAATTAATACCGACATTTGAGCTTTATGACATTCATATCTAAGGTGCTCGGAAAAACAACTCCCACGGGGCAATTACGGGTAAAAAGTGATTGTTGGTGAGCTATCCTCTGGTGCCCGAAATATGAGCCTTACGTTTTCACAACTATAACAAAAAATATTCAAAATATTATACCCTAAGTTTTTTGTTTGAAACATTTTTGTCTATGGGCAATAATGAACGAAAAAAATTGAGTTAAATATTTTCTCAAGATAGCGGCGATTCTCCGAGGGTTGATCACAAACCTCAGTGCAATATTTAAGGAAGTAGTTTTTGTAAGGATGGGGGTTTTCTCGACTATTTTGCAAAAATTTAGATAAGTATTTCCGAATCACGACTGCATACAATTTCATAATAAACATACATGAAACAGAACAGAAGTTGGCATATAGACCCGATGACAGGTGCTATGTACAAAGATACTAACATGAATTCACCAAAAAAAAAAAAAATTGCGTTAATATGGCGACATAATTTGGCTGCATAAACGTTCAAACAATTTGTTTCGTACAAAAGTACGTCCAGATCAAAGAAAAACCTAAAAGAACATATTGCTCTTGGACTCTATCACTCATCGATGTTGTTAATATATTTTTCCAGCCGAATCTTTAAATATTTACCATGATATTCTTCTTTAATCAATTTGCAAGACATGTTGCTATAAAAATAGACTTCGAAACATGTGATAATATGAATTTGTTTACATAATGTAAAGTTCGCAGTTGTTTCTTTCTCAAGCAAAGTCGACTTGCAAATTTCATGCATGCAATATATTTTTTTGCATCTATCTCATACAAAGTGGTCAATTTACGTAAATAAGCTATATTTTGAATTTTATCGCTTTGACTTTCAATGAGAGTCCTTTTTAGGAAAGTATTCGGGTATTAAATTGCAAATTACACCAATAGACTTGAAATAGGGCTGAATGAACTCATCAAATATGCATTCTTAAAAAGAGAGATTTTTTATTATATATCAGTGCTATCCTGCATAATTACTCAATCCTTTTGGATGTTACAATTTTTGCTTTCAACAGATATGATTGTAACACTTTTCCAATACAACATGGTACGTACATACATCTTTACATGAATAATCAATTTACTGATGACAATACATCGTAATGCAGAGCATGAAAGGTCAATGACCTGATTTCTAACAACGGGTCGCGATAAAACCGTTCAATCTGAACAAGAGGGTCTGTCAGTCCTGTATTACGTCCTTATTCGCAAGTGAGAAATGGTTTCAGGGCCGTACGGTACATTTTTACTACTTTGGCCTAATCTTTACACAGTTCTAACTTAATTACCTATAAAGAGTGATACATAAAATCAAAGACAAATGCTGGTTGATAAATCTTCTTAAAGACATAGCAGAATTGTATTTGCAGTCTAAAAACAGAATTCAGAACTAACTTAATGTAGGATGATCTCCAGAAATCGCATATTAATATAAATAATAATGCAAGAGCCGTCATTTTTTTGTTAATTCGTTATAGTAGCTTGTTTATCATTTTGCCTTTCGATAAAGAATGATTAAGAACCATATAATGTTTCAAATAAAGACTAAACAAATAAACTACTATTCAAGCATTCTTTTATTTTCATACTTCAACATTTTACTCGTTAAATCGAATAATCAGCTCCGCTAGTATTCAATACTCGTATATTTTCAGTTGTATTCTCCAAAATCCACGAACTGCACTCGTAAGGTGCTTGCTACGATTAAACTGCCATCTGTTAATCAAACGTTTGAAACAACTAAAAAAAAAATGCAAATCGATACCGTAAATGAACTTCTAATCTACATTCACCACAAAATCTTTTACACATCTCATTTATACATCATTTATAATAAAATCAGAATTAGGCTCATATTGTGGCACAGATTCATTGAACTTTTCAACAGAAGATTCTCCAGAATCGTCGTTTGAAAGTGGATTGAACTTCACATGAAACTATTCTACCAGAACCTTTCACTCTCATTCGCCAACGTTTATTCGACCAAATAGCAATCATTCGTACCAAAAACTCTATTTTTTAATCTTTCATCATGAAAATTTCGAATTGAATAGAATAACAGCACTTTGAGCTCCTAAATTGCTGACCCTTCAACAAAAATTGTGTCGACAACAAATTTGTGAGAGAAACTAGAGGTCTTCAGCTAACGACAAAGCACTTTTTCAATGGAGGACTCAACTTTTTTATATAAGTCATCTTAACAAATGAGATTTCAATCTGATATTTATGAATCTACGAAGAAAGATCGAAAATATGATAAGTTTAGGTTACTAAAACTGTATATCAATCAATGAAGCTTAGCTTGAGTGATCTGCAGATTGAATTTAAAAAATCGATATTGGGAAGTTCTCATTGATTTATGCATGAACAACGAATGTCGAATAAAAGACTGTTGAAAGGAATATATTCTGGAGAAAATGGGGGTGAAAAATGGCGTGAATACCCAGCCGATGAATATGATAGTTGGTTTGGATACAGCCGTCAGCGTCAATTGCTTGTTGAATGTTGAATAGGATTCGTACCATCCTTATTTGATGAGATGACGTGTTTCAAATGTATGTTGGCACATTATTTTGATAATTATGTTTTTAACAATACAATATTTCAAACTGTGATCTAATTTTCCTGATATCAGAATTTTATCAAATTACAATAAGAACTGAGTGGGATGGGTTTCAATAGCAACAATTCTATTATTTAGCCTACAAATTCTACACGGTCACATGAGCAATAGTGGAAAAATATTTATAAGCTATAAATAAACAATTTTTCAATGAGTTACTTTGGCCTAATCTTTACACAGTTCTAACTTAATTACCTATAAAGAGTGATACATAAAATCAAAGACAAATGCTGGTTGATAAATCTTCTTAAAGACATAGCAGAATTGTATTTGCAATCTAAAAACAGAATTCAGAACTAACTTAATGTAGGATGATCTCCAGAAATCGCATATTAATATAAATAATAATGCAAAAGCCGTCATTTTTTTTTAATTCGTTATAGTAGCTTGTTTATCATTTTGCCTTTCGATAAAGAATGATTAAGAACCATATAATGTTTCAAATAAAGACTAAACAAATAAACTACTATTCAAGCATTCTTTTACTTTCATACTTCAACATTTTACTCGTTAAATCGAATAATCAGCTCCGCTAGTATTCAATACTCGTATATTTTCAGTTGTATTCTCCAAAATCCACGAACTGCACTCGTAAGGTGCTTGCTACGATTAAACTGCCATCTGTTAGTCAAGCGTTTGAAACAACTAAAAAAAAATGCAAATCGGTACCGTAAATAAACTTCTAATCTACATTCACCACAAAATCTTTTACACATCTCATTTATACATCATTTATAATAAAATCAGAATTAGGCTCATATTGTGGCACAGATTCATTGAACTTTTCAACAGAAGATTCTCCAGAATCGTCGTTTGAAAGTGGATTGAACTTCACATGAAACTATTCTACCAGAACCTTTCACTCTCATTCGCCAACGTTTATTCGACCAAATAGCAATCATTCGTACCAAAAACTCTATTTTTTAATCTTTCATCATGAAAATTTCGAATTGAATAGAATAACAGCACTTTGAGCTCCTAAATTGCTGACCCTTCAACAAAAATTGTGTCGACAACAAATTTGTGAGAGAAACTAGAGGTCTTCAGCTAACGACAAAGCACTTTTTCAATGAAGGACTCAACTTTTTTATATAAGTCATCTTAACAAATGAGATTTCAATCTGATATTTATGAATCTACGAAGAAAGATCGAAAATATGATAAGTTTAGGTTACTAAAACTGTATATCAATCAATGAAGCTTAGCTTGAGTGATCTGCAGATTGAATTTAAAAAATCGATATTGGGAAGTTCTCATTGATTTATGCATGAACAACGAATGTCGAATAAAAGACTGTTGAAAGGAATATATTCTGGAGAAAATGGGGGTGAAAAATGGCGTGAATACCCAGCCGATGAATATGATAGTTGGTTTGGATACAGCCGTCAGCGTCAATTGCTTGTTGAATGTTGAATAGGATTCGTACCATCCTTATTTGATGAGATGACGTGTTTCAAATGTATGTTGGCACATTATTTTGATAATTATGTTTTTAACAATACAATATTTCAAACTGTGATCTAATTTTCCTGATATCAGAATTTTATCAAATTACAATAAGAACTGAGTGGGATAGGTTTCAATAGCAACAATTCTATTATTTAGCCTACAAATTCTACACGGTCACATGAGCAATAGTGGAAAAATATTTATAAGCTATAAATAAACAATTTTTCAATGAGTTACTTTGGCCTAATCTTTACACAGTTCTAACTTAATTACCTATAAAGAGTGATACATAAAATCAAAGACAAATGCTGGTTGATAAATCTTCTTGAAGACATAGCAGAATTGTATTTGCAATCTAAAAACAGAATTCAGAACTAACTTAATGTAGGATGATCTCCAGAAATCGCATATTAATATAAATAATAATGCAAAAGCCGTCATTTTTTTTTAATTCGTTATAGTAGCTTGTTCATCATTTTGCCTTTCGATAAAGAATGATTAAGAACCATATAATGTTTCAAATAAAGACTAAACAAATAAACTACTATTCAAGCATTCTTTTACTTTCATACTTCAACATTTTACTCGTTAAATCGAATAATCAGCTCCGCTAGTATTCAATACTCGTATATTTTCAGTTGTATTCTCCAAAATCCACGAACTGCACTCGTAAGGTGCTTGCTACGATTAAACTGCCATCTGTTAGTCAAGCGTTTGAAACAACTAAAAAAAAATGCAAATCGGTACCGTAAATAAACTTCTAATCTACATTCACCACAAAATCTTTTACACATCTCATTTATACATCATTTATAATAAAATCAGAATTAGGCTCATATTGTGGCACAGATTCATTGAACTTTTCAACAGAAGATTCTCCAGAATCGTCGTTTGAAAGTGGATTGAACTTCACATGAAACTATTCTACCAGAACCTTTCACTCTCATTCGCCAACGTTTATTCGACCAAATAGCAATCATTCGTACCAAAAACTCTATTTTTTAATCTTTCATCATGAAAATTTCGAATTGAATAGAATAACAGCACTTTGAGCTCCTAAATTGCTGACCCTTCAACAAAAATTGTGTCGACAACAAATTTGTGAGAGAAACTAGAGGTCTTCAGCTAACGACAAAGCACTTTTTCAATGGAGGACTCAACTTTTTTATATAAGTCATCTTAACAAATGAGATTTCAATCTGATATTTATGAATCTACGAAGAAAGATCGAAAATATGATAAGTTTAGGTTACTAAAACTGTATATCAATCAATGAAGCTTAGCTTGAGTGATCTGCAGATTGAATTTAAAAAATGGAGGAATCATCTAGATGATGGAAGCGCATTTTTGACAGCTCATGAATGCTTGTTACTTCAGAGATTTCGCAAATTACCATCTCTTACAATTACTGAGCTTGAAATCAAGCAGTTTGGGCAAACTTACAAAACAGCAGCTTCCATTTAGTACTAGTTTCAAGTTGACTATTTAATAGGTACATAATTTATACATGTACAAACTCAAAAATACCTTTTAATCTTCATTGTTTAGTTATTGACTGACAGGAGGTCAAGTGCTGTAGCTTAAAATGATAATTTGATCTTCATCAAAGCTATATAAAAAAAATACACCAAAAGTGAACAAATTTTCATCCAATAATAATAATTCATTCTAATAAGCTTCAAATTCGCGTCAAACAAGTCATTGAATGAATCCCGGACAGATTTGACAACTGTACATAATAATAGTGACACCCGCGGCGAAAGTTGAAACTAAATTTTTATCTACTTTAATAAATTTTAGTTGCCATATCCCTAATGTCATAGATATCTATGGACATTGTTCCACTTGAAACAAGTAATTGAATAATTCAATTTTCCACAATCACTGAGCTTGAATTAAAGCAATTTGTGCAAGCCTACGAAACAGCAGCTTTTATTTAGTACCAGTTTCAAGTCTGTAAATAGTATAGTTGCTGAGATCTCAGCGTCACGCCAGCCAGCCAGCCAGCCAGCCAGCCAGCCAGCCAAAGTGAATATAATAGCGCTTTTTTCGGAAAAATGCGCTAAAAATCGATATTGGGAAAAGTTCTCATTGATTTATGCATGAACAACGAATGTCGAATAAAAGACTGTTGAAAGGAATATATTCTGGAGAAAATGGGGGTAAAAAATGGCGTGAATACCCAGCCGATGAATATGATAGTTGGTTTGGATACAGCCGTCAGCGTCAATTGCTTGTTGAATGTTGAATAGGATTCGTACCATCCTTATTTGATGAGATGACGTGTTTCAAATGTATGTTGGCACATTATTTTGATAATTATGTTTTTAACAATACAATATTTCAAACTGTGATCTAATTTTCCTGATATCAGAATTTTATCAAATTACAATAAGAACTGAGTGGGATAGGTTTCAATAGCAACAATTCTATTATTTAGCCTACAAATTCTACACGGTCACATGAGCAATAGTGGAAAAATATTTATAAGCTATAAATAAACAATTTTTTAATGAGTTACTTAGAAAAACCACTATCCACAATGTCGTTCTAATCAAGAAAATTGCTAGGTGTGCCAGCAAATAAACAGGAAAACAAAACAATATCTGTTGTTTCAGAGTCAGTTTACTTTTATTTTACGGAACATTTAACACCTATTGACCTCACAAATTTATTATTTCTAACTTCACGAGATTTTCGAAATGTAGGACATTATAAACAAACAAAACTATCGTCTGCATGAACCTAGACTTATGCTAGTTTATTTTAAAGTACAGGCTTCCATTCCTTATTAAGTACATAATATACATCATTACCAGCTTTCTTCATTGGAACCATTCCACAACATTTTTCAAATTAATTAGATTCCATACCCAAATATGCAAACTAATTCATTTGCTCTAGTCTCACGCCACTTTACAAACGCTAAGACTCGTATTCATACTCCTTGAAAAAGCGCTTTTTTCCAGAATTCGATACACAGTTTCCCAACTTTCATTGTTTCCACTATAGTGCTACTCATTCCTTACAATTTTTGTTTAATTAGAGCTTAAAAATCGGTCATTACTGAAGCTTATTTAGCATCAAAAGGCATAGCAGAATATATTATTATAATACCAGTAATTATATCGACAGAACTACAAAATTGGAATGTATATAATAAGTATAAAATTAGTGCTATAAAAAATTGTTTTATATTGTACTCAAGTGCATATAAAGATTAGTATGAGTCAAGATTTCATATTAATACACAGTTAATTTTCTTGAAAGGTCACCTTTCTTTCAAAGTAAATATATCTTGAAATTTATTTGTACAGTGATTAGTGTAGGATTTCTAACAAATTACTTCTCAATACAATGTTTCTTATATTTTAAACAAGTTTTTGCAAAGACTGCATTCCGAATAGACTTTACGAGCATACTAGCTATCAAGTTAGTAATGTACTAGGTATGATCAATAAATGATTCGATTTCCTTGAAAGTACTGAGTTTAACTATTTTTCGAACACTTCTTCATCTATTAAATCAATAAGTTGTCTCTTTATATTCTTATGATTATAAAAAATCGCAGATTACCGCAGCAGGCGAATAGGTGGAGCAAAAAATATTCCACAACTTTGCAAGTACTTACAAAAGACTATAAAAGGTAGCACATTTTCATTTTTTACTTTTATGAAGGTTATTGTTTATTTCATGATGTTTTGAGCAACATATGTTGCCGATGTCTTCTGGTGTTCAATTGAACCTCCTTTCTTCATGTTTCTTTCTAAAAACATTTTTCCACCCATAATATAATTGACTTTGATGGCAAAAACGCCTTGCTCTATCAATTACACCAATTTCTAGACTAGAAGGTATGTAAACTAGAATTTCCAGAGCTATTACGTCATGTAAATCCATGTCTACCATTCTATAACCTTTTTCCTTCACAATGCGCTCTTTGGCATAAATTTCACCCTATAAACCAAGATGTACAACCCAATTTAGCTTTTCAGACCTTTGCTTGTCATAATAGATAGATTTTAACATCGGTGCAAAATTGATTGTAATACGAGGGAATATTAATAACAAACAGATTCAAAAAAATGATAACTGCTAATTCAACATAACCTCCTTGCAGCTCTGGACCTTCAAAAACTATTTGGAGTGATCTGCAAATCAGTCTTCGACAAAACTTATTGTCCTTTCATATAAACGACATTTGTATCCTGTCAAATGTATCTCCAGTTTGGGAGTTCATAATAATCCGATGCTATCAAAACAGAACCAAAATTTCCGGATCCATTCTTGTTATTAATCGATTTAACATCTGTACAAAATCAATCATACTACTTTCACATAGTCTCCAGGTTTGCTACAGATTCTCCTGTAATACAAGGGAATATTGGTAGGTATTTGGTTCAGCATAAAAAAAAACAAACAAGTTTAAAAAATGATAATTAATGGGCCAAGAATTCTTGAACATAGAAAACAGAAGGAAACAAACAACAATCGAAAGAGCGGTGAAATGCTATTCTTTCCAGATCAGAATGATGTCCTGTTGAGAGTAATATAAAAAGTTGGCATCTTTGTCCCAAAAAATTGAGGTAATAACGTTTCCTACTGATTTTTGTTCGCGAGATTTCTTGGGCCCATTTTGAGCCAGCATATTCGCAATTTTCCGACTGTTTTTCTGCTTCTGAATCATAAGGATGAACACAAGTTTGCTCTGTCGTGGGTAATCTATAAGAAGTATCCATCTACGTCCCGAAAAATTGAGGCAATAATGTTTCCTGCTGATTTCTGTTCGCGAGACTATTTAGGCCAAGTAGAGCTAGCATATTTACAATCTTCCAACTGTTTCTTTGTTTCTTGATCACAATGATGAACCTGAGTGTATCCGGCTTGGAAAATCTGTAAGAAGTATTCATCTTTTTCTCAAAAAATGAAGACAATAATATTTCCAGCTGATTTCTATACGCGAGACTTCTTGGGCCAAATTGAGCTAACATATTCACAATCTTCTAAATGTCTCCCTATTTCTGAATCATAATAATGACACTTAGTGTGTCCTGTCTTACGAAATATATAAGAAGTGCCAATTTTTGTCTCAAAATATTGAGGCCTTAATTTTTCCTGCTGATTTCTGTACGCAAGAATTCTTGGGCCAAATTAAGCCAGCATATTCACTTTCCTGAGTGTTTCTGTAATTCTCGATCATAATGATGAGCACAATTTGATCTATATACCTAAAATTTGGGCAAAAACATTTTCTGCTGATCTTTGTTCACAAGACTTCTTGGGCCAAATTGAGCCAGCAAATTTACAATCTATTTTTGTATTTCTTGATCATAATGATGAGCCTTAGTGTGTTCTGTCTTGAGAAATCTATGAGAACTTCTCATTTTTGTCTCAAAAATTGAGGCAGTAATGTTTTCTGCGGATTACTGTAAGCGAGACTTCTTGGGCCAAACTAATCCAGCATATTTACACTCTTCCGACTGTTTATTTGTTCCTGGATCATGATGATGAGCACAAGTTTGTTATGTCGTAAGAAGTATTTATATAAATATGTTTTATTGGGTTTAAGTTCTGTAATTTATTAGAAACACAACGTTTCAACAGCAAAGTGCTGCCTTTTTCAAGTGACAAGAAATATAAATATATTTATTTAAAAATGAGTTCTGAAAAGTTTTTTCCTTCATTAAGTATTTATATGTCCCAAAAAATTAAGGCAATAACGTTTCTAGTTGATTTTTGTATACAAGTCTTTTTAGGCCGAGGTGAACCAATATGTTTCCTCTCTTTCGACTGTTTCTAGATTTCTAGGTCACAATGATGAACTCAAGTTTGTTCTGTGTAAAGTAATCTATATTCAAAACAATCGATGCAATTACGTTTCCTTCTGATTTCTGTACGCGCGACTTCTTGGGCCAAGTTGAGCTAGCATATTCACACTCTTCCGACTGTTTTTTTTTTTCTGGATCAAGATAGTGAGCACAAGCTGGTTATGTCTTGAGAAATCTATACGAACTGTCAGCCTTTGTCTCAAAAAATGCAGATCTCAATGTTTCCTGCTGATTTCTGTACGCGAGAATTCTTGGGCCAATTAAGAAAACATATTCACACGCTTGCGTCTGTTTCTTTGTTTCTGGATGATAATGATGCACTTAAGTTTGTTTTGTCGTGAAATCTAAAAGAAATATCCATTATGTCTCAAAAAAGGGATGTTACAATATTTTCTGTAAACGAGACATCTTAGGCCAAACTGAGCCAGCTATTTCTATTTTCTCAACTGTTTCATTATTCCAGGATCATTATGATGAATTGTAATTTGTCTTATGTTAAATAATTTATATAAAAAGTGCCCAATGAACAAATTTAAATAATCATATTTTCTGCTGATTTCTGTACGCGAGACTTCTTTGGCAAAATTGAACCAGCAAATATACATTCTTCTGACTGTTTTTTTTTTGTTTCTGGATCCTAACGATGAACACAAATTCGTTCTGTCGTGAGTAATCCATAAAAATATACATAAATTTTCCAAAAAATTGAGGCAATAACGTTTCCTGCTGATTTTTGCACGCCATACTTCTTGGGCCAAGCTGAGCCTGCAAATTTACTCTTCCGTCTTTTTCTTCTTTTTCAGATGATAATGATGACCCTAACTATGTCCTGTCTTGAGAAATCTATAAGTAGTATCTATCTTTAAATCAAAAATTGCAGATCATAATTTTCCTACTGATTTCTGTACACGAGATATTTTAGACTGAGTATGTTTCTTTTTTTATAGTCTCTTTGTTTCTGTTGAACCTAAGCTTGTCCTATCGTAAATAATCTGTTACGAGTACCCATCTTTGTTTCAAAAAATAGGGGTACTAAGGCTTCTTGCTAATTTATGTACGCAAAACTTATTGGGCCAAGTTGAGCCAACATATTTCCTCTCTTCCAATTGCTTTTTTATTCCTGAATCGTTATGATGACTGCATCAGTGCTATCGTCAGTATTCTAGAAGAAATATGCATCAATGCTCCAAAAAATTGAAGTAATAACGTTTTCCTCAGATTTCTGCTCGCGAGACTATTTAGACCGAGATAAGCCAGCATATATTCATCCTTTCAACTGTTTCTCCATTTCTTGATCATGATAATAAACTAAAGTTTGTCCTATCGCGGGTAATTTACAAGAAATAATTATCTTTGTCCTAAGAAATGAAGCAAACAACGCTTACCACAGATTATGGTTTTTAGGACTTCTTAGGTCGAGATGAGTCAGCATGTTACCACTCTTTCGATTGTTTCTCAATTTCTGGATCATAATGAATTAAAATTTGTTCCGTCATGAGTAATCTATAAAAAAATAGCCATATTTGTCTCAAAAAATTGAGGCAGTAAGATTTTCTGCTGATTTTTGTACTCGATACTTCTTAGGCCGAGATGTGCCAGCTTCTTCCCACTTTTATGACTGTTTCTGTAATTCATGTTTGTTCCATTGTACCTAATTTATAAGAAGTACCCATCTTTTCTCATAAAAAAGGGTACAAGAACTTTTTATGCAAATTTCAGTACCAGAAACTTATCAAATGAGGGGAGCCAGTTCGTTTCCACTACTTCAACTGTTTCTTTATTCCTGGATCATAATGATAATTCCATAATCATAATTTGATCCATAAAGTGGAATCTTTAAAACGACTACAATACTACAAACCAATTGAATGCTGTGAGCTTCAGTCGTTTTGTTCATGTAATTCATTCAGCTAATAGTTTTTTTTTATATGTATATCAGAATGGACAATGCAAGACACACGTTCGTATGAAATATCAGAAGTTCTCCTATATTTCAAGCCCAATTCGTTGTTCTTTCCAAATCATGTACAGCATCAATATTCTTAGGGATCGATACAGAAACAGATCTTTCAGCAGGGTGTTAATCACGGATGTCGGTTCTCTGAAATCCGCAACCTATTTTTTATAGTGTCAGTGTTGTAGGAAGGACATCGTGTCTTGAATGTATAAAGCATGTCATGAATTTCTTTCGCGGACAGACCTATCAAAAAAAGATTCCTAATCTCCTATCGATATTCAAATATAATAAGTTCATATTTTGCCTTCAAACTTTTGTCTACTTGTGGAATAGATGTCAAAATCTACCAATTAAAAGGAGCCTATGCGAATTATTCAATCATTGGTAATGACAGTTAGTTTATTCACCGTTCATAGGTGGAAATACATATTTTGACTGTTTTCCTCTATAAAAGTGCAATGAACTTGTACATTTGTAAGAGATTTAATAAATTGTCAAAATACAATGATTCTTTCAGTTTTAAATGAATGTTTGATATGTTCAAAGTTAGAAAAGACTCATTTAATCGACAGCTGTATTTCTTCCAACAAAAATTGCTATACTTGACAGATTCTAAAATTGGTTCAAATTATTGTTTTTTCTGTTACACCCAATGTATATAGCTTACAGGGTGTGAACTAACAAATGTAGGTTTCTTTATTGGTTCCCACTCTCTATTGTTCGATGAGTCATTGTTTCGACAAAATGAGAAATCAATTTGATTTGATTTAAATTGCATCTGAAATTTTTTCATTAGGTACAAATGCAGTTGGTATTTAATAATAATTTCTCAATGTCGCAATTATTATGTTTTTGTGACCACAATAAATTTTACAAAATTTCGTGTGCGTTGCAAATATAATAGCATTCTTCAATTGGAGCAAAATTGAACATAATTGTCTTCTCTGTCAATTGTATCCCGTTGTTTATAGCTTAGATGCTTAGAATACATCCGTTATAACAACCGGATACACTATTTTTTTTACAATAGCCTGTATAAGTTCATTTTCAATAAATCCTGACATAATTACTTTTTGAACTGTTGAATTATATTGGCAATAAATCATTATAATTGATTGTCTGTTCTTTTTATTGCAGATTCAAGATTTCATCCCCTTCATAACCTTAGACTGCTGACCGCTAGATCAAGTAAGTCATAAATCAATTGATTTGAAGTAATTTAAAACTAAAATATTTATATATATTCATGCCAAAAAGTACTTTGCCAGATATTGGTCAGAACTTATAAATATAAAATTCTGGAAAACTTATTTTTAATTTATTATTGCTTACATGATAAGATTTTCGACATTTTTAAATATAGAATATGATTCCTAAGCAATCTTTGATCTCTAAATAGTTACAATTTTATTTATTTCAACAGTATTTTCAATAATAAATAATAATTTCTTCGTAAAACTGATGAAATAATATTTGAAAAAAAAACGTAATTAATAATCTTTTGTTCATCGCATGTCAATTATTATTATGCTTCACCTTGCTCTCACATTTTTACTTCTAAACGACAAATTACAGAATATTCTAGAGACTATTACTGTCTCTCTCTTTCATTGAACATATTTTAACACAATCTACTATTTGTGAATTCCATTATGACTGTTTATAAACAAATGCTCGAAAAATCATAAAAGTATTATTTATTCGTATTAAACAATACTAAAACGCGGAATATTTTGCTATGAATTAATGTTTTTGTATCAAGGACAAAAAGATGTCCATTATAGCTGAATCTGAATGTGTTGATCAAGGCAAAAGCAGGCTAGTGTCGTTTTATGGAATTCCACTTCTCCTTCTAAAAAAACTATGACCAAAAAAAATTGCAAAAGCAATGAACAATTTATTAAAAAAAAAGAGCGGATTTTGTTTTCAACAAATATCTCAAAAACTATTGCAGATATCAAAAATCAGAAAAAAGAATCTTAAAGAGCAAAAAATTCCCTAAAAAAAGCTGTATCTCTCGGAACTCTACCACCACTATTTATAATTTTAACTTGCAGATAAAAATTGGACTAAAAACAGATGAAGTCGCTCCCGCGCGCGCTTGGCGGATCGCTCAGTAAAACTAAATAATTTTATATTCAACTATTAAATGTAGATATCAAGATACAATAAAATTCAGGTACTATTAGAATACATGACTGAACAAAAATCCTCTGGAAAACAATTTTTTCCGCAGTTTTTCAATTATTTATGCAATTGTTAATTAAGGTCATTTTACAAGTTGGATTTTCACGTAAAATCCCTGATAATTTGCAAACAATTTTTTACTTTTTAAATAATCGACTTTGAAGCTGCTTTTCCATGGAACACAATAAAATGAAATGCTTAAAAGGAAATGACGTATTAGGAATTTAATTTTGAGATTCAGAATTTAAAAGGTTGAATCTATGTTCGGAAATTTTGATGTAGAAATTTTCTTGGAAGCATGTAAGAATAATCTCTCAAATATTCACAACTTTCATTTTTTTTGTTAATTCTACTTATTTATTAATATGATATTGCAGTTTTATTGTATCTTTTGTTTCATCAGTTCGACCTTTGATTATTAAACTAGATTAATCTGTTTCTGCACAGAATTATAAAAAAAGTCCTTGGTTTGTTAATTATGATAAATATAGAACATTCTTGTTAAAACTTCATGTGAGCAATAAATAATATATTATTCAATTAACGTAAAATAAAAGCTACAACTGTTTTATGTCTGAATTGTATTTGGAAAGCATTCAAATAAACCTGGTAATAATTTAATTTATGTATCAAAAGATTTTAGTAGTAGGAACGTGCGTTTTCAGCCAACACTGAGAGATAGTGGCAGTTGGAGCTCTCCGATTTTATATCACATGCCTTTTTGAGAATTGAAAATTTACCTCTTGATAAGATAAAAAGGATATTGACCGATGCACGCTTTCTGGTCATAGCGCAAATTCCAATTATATTTTTTTGAGACATTTTGCATGCCTTTGTAACATGAAATGGTTGAAAGTAATTTAAAGTTTGCACTTTGACCAAAAAGCGTGCATCGGTCGATAACCTTTTTATCTTTCTTATTAAGTAGTAAATTCTTGACTCTCAAAAAGGCATGCGGTAAAAAATCGAAGAATCTCAACTGTCATTCATTATCTTCTGTTGTGACAGTTATGGAACAAAGATTCTTATCTTAAAGTTACGTTCAAATTACAGATTAATAATTGTTTCATCACAACTCTGTTCATAGCTAATAAACGTTTGAATTCAAACTAAATTACTCAAAAAATCCTTTTTATATAAAAGCCATGTCGGTAACTGTTTTGGGCACATAATCCTTGAGGTATATTTTAATTTATACTCAAAATTTGTCAAACACAGATCTAAAAGCATTTGTTCCAATATTATCAACCTCCCTAAAAAAAAATTATCTATTTCCTAGTATTTTTTCTCTCTAATGCTGGGAGCCTCACTAACATTTAATGCCGTCAATCTTGGCGTCCTTTAACAATGTATCTTAACGTCTAATGACATTAATCTTGACGTAATTTCACAATGTGTCTAATGTAATTAATGTCTCTTAACGCCTAATGACATTGATCTAATATTAGGGCCTCACTAACGTTTTATTGCCGTCAATCTTGATGTCTTAACGTCTGATTCCATGAATCTTGACGTTATTTGACAATGTGACTTAACGTCTAATATCATTAGTCTTGGCGTTATTAGACAATGTGTATATTGTCAGATAATGCCTATTGCCGTTTATCAAGGCCTTATATTCAATGTGTTTACTATCAATGACAATATGCTGAATTCAGTTCCCTTTATTACCTACAGAAACTCGACTAGTTAGCATGGAACTGTGTTCTATCTTTTCCCTATTCATTCAATCTAAAATACATTTTTGTTTTTATATATATTTCAATAAAGCTTCTTCAAGTAATGAAGAGAGCTGAATTCGGCCTAATATGTTTATTATCAAAGAACGCCTTAATTGACGACATAGAACATCAATGTGGCTCCAGCACTGAACAATAATGAGCATATTATTTTAATCATAAATAATAATTAATCATTGGAATGATTGGAATCCACATCTTGAGATGATTTTTCATGTTCATGAGCAAAATTGACAAATTTGTAGATAATGCGTTTATGCATCCCAGCTTTATTACCTAATAAACACGTATTAGTTATTTTATAACCTAACTGTGCACAAAACTTGTCACCCCTTCATTATTATTTACTGTCTGCAAAAAATATACATGACAGGTTTGGTTCATGAACAAGGATAGGAGAAATTTCCAAACGCTTACAATGTGCACATCAACATATAATTCCAAATTGAAATGCGCATGATATGTGATGGCACATAGTAAACGTCTGTAACTTCCTCCTATCTTTTTTCATGAACCAAACTTGACATCTGTATAATTTGCAGACGGTAAATAATAATTTTTTTCCTACCTATATAGGAAGCTTATTTCATACATAAATACTGATTAATTTGTACAATGTTGTATAAATTACTATTGTGCATTATTTCTTTGAATCATTTTCAGCTATCTAACAAAAATTGACATTTATATATGCTACTACACTGCATCATACACTTTCTATGAAAACGCAATGAATATCATTATATTTGTAATTATTTTAAGAGTCATGGTAAAAAAAGTTCAGTGTGCATCATAGAGAGGATGCAATTTTTCTTTTATCGTTTTGTCCCCATCTCAATAAAATAGTACATAATATATTATTATGCTAAACAATTTTACTCGTACATTTTTATTATTTACAATTTCATCACTTATAAACAATACTCTAAAGCCAGCTCCACATAGCCTACCTGGTAAAGCCTGGGCCACAGCTACAAGTAGCACCACTGCACAGAAAACTTCCAAAGCCCTCATGATATGACGATAATTCGCTGCCTTTTAAATGTGTTGAACACAAACACACAAGTCGACTTTTTTAACACACAATGTATTCGTTTCGCGGTTCACTTGAAATAGCGGAGACCGGCTTGGTGAACATGCTTTTATACATAGTAGGCCATGTGAAGGCCGATGTTGAAGTGGAGTTTATCCGCTGGGCTGCACTGACCACAGGCATCAGAATTTCAGGTGCTAATCAACTAGAATTCTTCAAGAGATGTTAACTTATATAGGAAATTCATATTTAGGAGATTGTGGTTCATAAAATATACTAGATTATAGTAATTTATCACCGGCTTAAATTGACGTTACAAAAGTTGGTTTTCTCAAGACGCCAATCCTGCCACCCTGTAGCTACGCCACTGATCATGAATTTAAATTACAACTGAAGTGATATGAAATTTCGTTTTCCTAAGATTATTATTTATTATTACTATTCAAACAAATAATTCTAAATTATTTATTAAATGTACAAAATATTGACATTGGTAAATTTTACTGAACATGACGAATTTCAAAACAATCCAATGTCATATACGTGAATTATCAACAAAAATCGGAACGATACAGTCATCCAAGAATTTTAGTAGATAAAACAACAAAAAAGGAATTAAACAAGATATTTTCCTTACGGATCGACATTCCAGAAACAACAGTGTCCTCATGTGTGATTTTTACTGCAAGAAAAAATTATTTACCACAAAAATTTTTCATCTTGTTTACCAGATCCGACTTTCTAATATTATCACTTGACAGTTACAGGAAAAAAAAAATTTTTTCCTACGTCAAATGTTTACTTGATTATTTACAATACATAAGAAAAGATTTAAATGAATATCAAACTTCAATAGCTCGTGGTTAAAATTAGTCGAGATGCTACTTCAGATTTTTTGCCTTTATTTAAAATTGTCGGCACTGCAAGAGCGACAGTGTTCTCTTCCTCGCAACCTCGCATGCAGTTTACTATAGTTAATTTCTTGTGGCACTATGATTTGAACCTTCCGATTAACCAAAATACGAACCAATTTTACATTATCACAAAAATCGTACTTGGCTATCGTCAGTGGCATCATTTATCATAGTCGTTCATCAATTCACATAAATAGATTTGTGCAGTTCAACAGTGCTACTGTCAAGTTCAACAGTGCCACTGCCAAGTTTACAGTGCCATTGCCAAATTTACAATGTCACTGCCAAGTTCAACAGTGCCACTTCCAATTTCAATAGTGCCATTGACAAGTTCAATAGTTTCACTGTCAAGTTCAGCACTGCCCATCTTTGCTCGAAGCAATTTCACGTATTTTTGAATCCTCGTAGCATTGATCCAAATAACACTTCAAGATTCAATTTTCCAGAATAGGATAAAGTGAATAATTGAATGGAGTAAACGCCCAAGTGTAGAAATGAATGAAAGATGGTAAGGTTTTAAAAAAAAACCTTTGAAAAAGTCTTATCTACACTGTTCTATATTTGCTTAAAAAGGCTAACCGGTTTCGATTCTTTATAGAATCATCATTAGAGCCGGTTTAGACTACAAAGAAGTGAAAAAACGATCACATAACAATTTAAATTCACAGCAATGCATAAAATAAAATAAATATTCAAAAAATAATTTGAGAAAATATGAAATAAAATGCTTTTCATAATGGATGAAAAGTGAATGAGTTAATTTGATGATTTAAATTTCATTCATATAGTTTAGCAAATTTAATTGATGTCACCATTATCATCACTCACACACTAATGATCAGCAAGACCTTCAGAATACTTTCCGTAATCCTAGTTTAATAAAATAATACCTGACTCTCCCAGTCCCTCTCCTGAATTCAATCTTCCTGGAAATACAAACAAATGCATTTTTGACGGATATTTTCACTCACTATTCAACAGTCCTCGTATAAATAATTATTTGCTATTACCACTTCTTAACACCGCATCCCAAACTAGACGTTTTCTGCATTTTATCTGAAGGTATAGCAGTGCCACCATCAAGTTCGGCAGTCTCCTCGCCAAGTTCAACAGTGCCACAGCCAAATTCAACACTGCCGCTGTCAAATTCAGCAGTGCCACTGCCAATATCAACAGTACCACTGTCAAATTCAACAGCGCCACTACCAAATTCAACAGTATCACTGCCAAATTCAATAGTTCCACTGCCAAGTTCAGCACTGCCTATATTTTCTCGAAGAAATTTCGCATATTTTTGAATCCTCGTAACTTTGATTCAAATAACACTTCAAGACTCAATTCTCCAGAATAAGATGGAGTGAATAAATTCATCTGATGATCCAAATTTCATTCATATAGCCTAGATAGTTTAGAATTTATTAATATACAAATTTAATTGATGTCGTCATTCACTTACTGATGATCATCAAGACCTTTAGGGTATTTTCCATAATCCTAGTTTATTAAAACAATACTTGACTTGTCCAGTCCTGCTCCTGAATTTAATCTTTCTGGAAATGCAAACAAATGCACTTTCAACTGATATTTTTACCCACTTATTGTAGAACAATGCTTGTATGAATAATTACATATTTGTTACTTCTACTTCTAAATACCGCATCGCAATCCACCCGTTTTCTGCATTTTATCTGAAGGTATGGCGGTGTCACCACCAAGTTCAATAGTCTTATCGCTAAGTTCAGCAGTGGCCATCACCAAGTTCGGCAATCTCCTCGCCAAGTTCAACAGTGCCATTGCCAAGTTCAACAGTGACACTGCCAAGTTCAACAGTGTTACTGCTAAGTTCATTACTGCCTCTCTTTCATCCAAGCAATTCCACATAATTTTGAATCTTCGTAACTTTGATCTGAATAACACTTCAAGACTTAAATTTCCAGACTAGGATTAAGTAAATTAGTTAATCTGATGATTCAAATTTTATTCATATAGCCTAGCTAGCTTTGAATTTATTGATTCACAAATTTAATTAATATCAGCACTTACTCACTGATGATCATCAAAACTTACAGGGTACTTTTCATAGTACTAGTTTAATAAAACTATACCTGACTTATCCAGTCTCTCTCCTAAATTTAATATTTCCCAAACTAGGCGTTTTCCGCATTTTATCTGAAGGTATAGCAGTACCACTACCAAATTCAGCAGTCTTATCGCCAAGTTCACCAGTGACACAACCCAGTTCGGCCGTCTCCTCGTCAAGTTCAGCAGTGCCACCACCAAGTTCTGCAGTCTTCTTGCCAAGTTCAACAATGTAATGCTATTGCCAAGTTCAACAATGCCACTGCCAAGCTCAACTAGTCTAATCAGTCTAGAATTCATTGATATACAAATTTAATCAACGTCATCACTCACTCACTGATGGTTATCAAGACCTTTAGGATACTTTTCATAATTCTAGTTAAATAAAAAAATACCTGACTTGTCCAGTCCCTCTCCTGAATTTAATCTTTCTGGAAATGAAAACAAATCCACTTTTGACGGATATTTATACTCACTTTTTCTGGAACAGTATGAATAATTTATTTGCTACTTCTACTTCTAAACATCGCAAACTAGACGTTTTCTACATCTTATCTGAAGGTATAGCAGTGTTACCAACAAGTTCAGCAGTGCCACCACTAAGTTTAGCAATCTCCTCACCAAGTTCAGCAGTGCCACTGCAAAGTTCAATAGTGCCACTGCCAAGTTCAACAGTGTTGTTGCCTAATTCAGCAGTACCACTGCCAAGTTCGATAGTGCCATTGCGAAATTCAACGGTTCCACTGCCAAGTTTACAGTCGCGTCGATAGATTTGTAGCGAGGTGGACTGTTCTTGAGTGATATCCCCAGAGAACTGAACTTTTTCCTCTCCAGTTGATTTCCCGACCTGGAGTCCCCTTTGTCTATCTGCTCTAGCTTTGAGAAAATCACGTGCTCCACATGTGTTTTAGCGTGACCATACATTTGAAACAAAGATGTGTCGAACACAGGAGTTTTGGACAAAGCTACATTCGCTAGTCCTTTGTTCGCATCTGGAAGAAATTCTGGTTCATGTCTTGATGTTGTAGATCGGTCTTATCCTGCGCAACTGCAAACGATTCGAAAACATGTTACGATGTCAAGTCAAATTTCACTTCCGAGAGAAGTCTCTGGAATTAGTGGAAAACAAATGCATTGCAAACACTAACTATGTAGTAGCTACGCCACTGATCTGTAAAAATGTGTCTTAGTAGGTAAAATGGCACAAGAATACGAAAAAATATATATAAAAATCTATAGTCTGTTAACAACGTCTGCAAATAGTAAATTAATAAAATATTTTACTTTATATAAAGACCCGGAAGATGAAAATATCTCCCGGAAATTGATCAGACCTACGCTCCCTATCGTAATTTTATCTTTTTTATGTGTAATTTCCATCATAAAAAGCTCATTAAATAAATTTCTTGATACAAATATCAAAAGTTAGAAGATGCTATTAAAGGACTTGAGGTGGGTGTTCTTCATAACGCTTTAATTTTAATTGTACAAAAGTAGGTACAAAGTATTTTTGAACTAAACCCACGTAAGAATAGTAGATTATTACATGAGCATTTGTCGTCGAATCAGACAAAAAATGATATTTCGTTGGGAAATTAAAATTTGCTAATCCAGTCCTGCAAATATTGAACAAGCAAAAGGTCCACAAATTTGTTTCTTCATTATTATTGGTCGGTGCCTTCTCTATAATTTTTTTCCAAGCCGGATGCTTCGCAAATAATGTTTATATCCAACTGATTTTGGATTTTCCAGTACATTATTAGATTCTTTCACGTGTTTTCTGAATAGGATGCACAGTATGTTGACTGAATACTGTAATTATAATTGATTTCATGAGAATTTTATTTATTAATAGTATGAATTATAGCATTGTAGCTCCTTACGGTTATACAATACAATAATTGTTTGTAATTGTTGATATGATTTGCAAATATTATTCGCTGGATTAATTCATTCAATTGCTTTATCTGAACTTGAAAAGTGCTTATTACAAATTAATGGTAACATAAAACTTAAAACAAGAGCTCCAATATTCACACCAAAGTTGAGAATTTGAATGCACAATAAATTATCACTCAACAAATTAATAAAAATCACTGAATCTCTTTTTTACACATATTTTCCAGTTCTTCTGTGAATATCCTGCGAGAAAAAAATATTTTCACCCATTTATTGGAAAATATGATTCCTGCTGCATTCTTCAATGAACTAGAACTAACAAAACAAGAAAGATATCGAAAATTTCTTAATACTTTTATTTTCTTGGCCTACTTAATTAACTAACAAAATATTTTTCAATGGTCACACAGTCTTGGTTCAACAGTGGTTAGCCATCAAATATTTCCTGCTGCAAATGGTAAAATCATCATAACTTGTGCACTATAATTGATAGTAAAATAATTCTTTCAGTTTTGGGTTCATACATGAAAGCTTTATTACAAGATTGATAGTTGATCCATATATAGGGTGTCCAATAATAGTAAATACTATATATTTATACTTTTACGAATAGTGAAAATTTTATCGTAGTAAAAATGTACAATAATATAATATTGGTCGTAAAGAATTATATCTAACCAAATAGTAATCATCATTTACCTCTTAAATGCTGAACAATTGCTCATGCAAATATTGGCGAATGCAACGTGCATAAAATTTGTTATTGACAATCCGCGAGTAAATCTTGACACCATTTGTCTCCGTGACTTAATTTCCATTACAATCACTCCTGACGGATTCTTGATTACGTCACAGTAGTGTCCTGTGGAAGTCGCGCAGAATATCAAACGCTACGCTATAATACTTGTTGCTGTTCCATTGTTTTGATTTTGTTTATTGCGATTTGTTGGTTTACGTGACTCAAGATATGCAATTTAAAATTAATTCACTCCAATTTGAACACACAACGTGCTTATTTTGAAAAACCAAATAAATATTTTTGTTATATTTTAAGTCAGAAGTCATTCCATGCAATATTTATTCATTTTTATCAGCTTGAACGTATTCAAGGGAGTGAGATTCAACACAAACAACAATAAAATATTTTTATGTATTATTGTTAGTCGCTACATATTTTCACACTTCTACATAAATAAAAGAAATTTGATCTGTATTATATTTCTCGGAAAATTCATAATTCTCTTGAACAGATCTTACAATATTTTTCTACGAAATTTATTGTATCGATACTTTGAACATGTCCTCTCAAATGCAGATTTTTTTAAATTCTCTGAAATTCTTTTCTAGTTTTGCTTTATAACTTTAATGGATTTCCTGAGATTTTCTTCATGTATTTACCAAACAGAAAAGATGGACAAATTGGACGATATTTTTTGTTGTTCTGCACTGTAAGGAACTTGAATACTTTATATGATTGAAGAACTCGATGAATGAGATCTACCCGGAAAATATTCAACCTCAAAGTGCAGCAAGAAGGATATAAACAATTTTTATCTACAAATAATGTAAAATACGATATTGAAGGACCTGTCGTGTATTAGCTACACTATGCATATTTCTGACTTATCAATCAAATGAACAATGCGCGAATGAACAATTATCCAATGCGACTCGCGCACGTTAAATTGTACCTCATTATTACTTCGTCAGAAACTTTCACGCAAGTGCCAACAACAACCTTACAAAATTTCAACTAAATCTGATGAACGATACGCATCACTTATTTAATACTGTCAGAAATCTTACGCTAATGCCAACAACAAACGAACAAGGTTTACTCAATCAAACCAACCTCGTAAAGTAATAAATGGAAATTCGATTTCTACCTCATTTACTTCCTCGAGGTTTTATTTATAAAGAAGCAAAACTTTGGAACTTTTAATCTTGAGAAGTCTGGTGCTGAAAGGTAAAAATATTTTCCACGAAATGAAACCACAGAATAAGTTTTATGAATTTAATCTAAATATACTAAAAAGGAATAAAACATAATCAAAACATTACTATAATATATTGACTATCAAGACAATACAGGAATTGATTATAAAAGAGATGGCGGCTAAATGAATTTAATTATTTTAGAAATAATTTAGAAAGAAATAGCACAACTTACTCTTGGATCCTGGGTGATTATGTTGTTTAACAAGCGCTTCAGGTAAGGTGCTGATTCAAACCCAACAACGTAAACAACCAGTCCACATTTAAAAGAAGAAAGATTAACCTGAAAAGTCAAATTGGATAATGTAGTGCTCACAAAGCGGTGCTCCCATCATCTCACACCAGTGACACCACAGGGCACAGACTCAGAGAAGTGAAGAGTGCATACCAGAAGTAGTATTGCAACACTTTAAACTAATTATTTAAAATTCAAGTGTCAGGGTTCATTTGGACGAGGGAGCACTCCCAAAGAGGTGCTTCCATCGTCTAATCTTTAACACTACAGAAGTGAAGAGTGCTTTCATGTTTGAAATTAAATAAATTTGAAAAAATCATGTCTATCTAACTATGTTGACCAAGACTTCACGGCTGTAACACTAATAAATGTTACCAGCGCCATCTCTTATTACAAAAGTATAACTTACAAACAATAGTGCCATCTTTATTACAAAAGCTTCAGCGCAGTGGCGCCTCTATATTTGAGAGGTGTGAAATTTAATTATTACTCATGTAAAACACTAAGAAATTGTATAAATAGTTATTTTTATAATTAATTAACACTTTGACACTCAGTGAAATGTATCACGTAAGTCAATTTATCTTTTTCCACTAATTGTTGTTTGTAGGTTATGGTTGCCACACAAACATAAAAAATGTCTCAATGAAATATTTTAAATGTTCGTGTCCATAGAAATTGCACTTTTAAGGAACGAAGGGAGGAGCTAGCTTCGTCACAATGTTGTCGATGAGGGTATAGGCTCATATAAAGTGCTCGTATGTAAAAATGATTTGAGGCTAGCTAGCTACGTTTACGCTTTCAAAAAACAACCCTGAATATTCTCGAATTGCGTTGCACAAAATTAAGTCTATTAATGAATGTTAACGTGTTATAGGTTAGCTCGCTACGCTCGCCCTTTCGAAAATCATCCCAAAATATTACTAAATTGCGCTTTGCCCCAACATGAAGAGTTCAGTGCACTCTTATCGGCTGTCTTGGGCTCAAGTTCTGCCCCACAGGCGCGCGTAGCGCAATTCGATAATATTAAGGGATGTTTTTAGGAACCGCGAGCGTAGCGAGCTAACTCATATCAATTGTTACGCATGAATACTCATTTATAGACTAAAATTTGGTCCGACATGATCTAGCCTACAATCATTGTTCCATACGAACCTTTATAGAATGATTTCAAGGTCATACGAGCCTGAATCCCACTTGACATTATTTTTTCCACTATTCTTATGTCTAATAGAAACTTTCCCAGAATTTTATCCATTTTGGAGCTGGCACCTATCATCGACAACATTAACAAGAAATTATCAGTTTATTGGTCGTCAAGGCAAACTATTAATTTATTATCTACTAAAGCAGGGCTTCAAAAAATTCATATTCTTGTGTGCGTACTAAGGATGGTCCAGAGCATATACATAATCAATATTAATTAACAGTTATTTATAAATAATGAATAATCAATATAGACGTGAATTAGGAAATCAATTAGACCACTTAAGACAAACTATTATTTTAACACTAAACTAGTGGTCCAAAAATATTATATCTTTGCGTACGTACTCAAGATGGTTGGGGTTATAGGTACAATAAATATCAATTATAAATTTATATTGGTTCATTAATAATCTACTCTGGAATTCAAAATTTCAACATAGATTGAACAAGCAATTTATTACCAAATTATTAATTCAAACTGATTGAAATTTTTTCTATGTGCTAAGTTTGTATAAGAGAATATGTACCAATTAATATTGATTCACGAATAATCAATATTAGAATTAAAAAAGTTTACAAAGTCAATTTATAAACATCCCAGCAGACCAGAATCTTGGAAAATACTCATGAATAATATCATCCAAAGATTCACATCTATATTTGGCATCTGAATCACTTTGTTTCGCAAATTTATTCACTGAACCGTTGACAGAATCAAAATAATCTGCCTACGTCGCTGTTTTCGTCGTATTCAGATGATGAAGACTATGACGTAAAAATAATAATTATTTTCACGCATTGCGAGTGACTTCACTTGTTGTGACGTAATTTTACTCAAAGGATATGAGCTCGTCTCTATTTCGATCCTCACAACGTTTCAATCTTTTAAAATTCTTGGGAATGACAAATCAATGTTTAGGTTTAAGACAGTAGCGTCGACTGAGAATTTTATTTGAGCTACCAGTCTATAAATAAAGAAGGATTTTACACGCACATTTCCGGACAAAACTTTTTTTTTGTATTGTGTTTTCATTAGAATTGACGAAAAAATATCGTATGTATGTCGGTAAAAAGTGTTTCTCAAAGCCTCCCCTCGACACCTTTTTGTCCTGCATGCATAAATAACTATTTTTCGTGCAATCATGAATAATTCTCTTTGCATGCACTGAAAATCCTTCGTAATAATTCCAGAGTACGCCTATGGTTTGGCTTGTATATCAAAGGCGTTTTTACAAAAAGCTGGTGATGCATAAAATAGCAAAAAGTGATATAATTACACAAATTTTCGGAAGCGTTTGTTTTTATTTACGAAATTGTTTGCATGACCATTTGCGATATTTTGCAGAATGTATATTAAAATTTTCTCGTTACATTCAATGAATAAAATTAATAAGAATTGAATAAATTCCACACAAAAATAATCTAAACTTGATTATTTGCTCATCGCAAACTAATTATTCTCTACATTTTATTTGGCTTAGCAGCCTAGCACTAAAACCAATAATTGATTTGTGCTTCCTAAATGCCAGCAAATTTGATAGAGGCTCTAATTTCAATAATAGTAATTCAAAGCTTGCGCTGTCTCGAATAGCAATCAGCCACATGAATAATTCGATCTTGTGCTGCCCCGAGACGTTTGCTTTTTTTTCCAAAATTCTGGCTCCATCGATTCACATTACCTATACAAGCAATCGATTACGTAGTAAAGTCTAATTTACTCTACCTAGAGTAGCAATCAGTTGGATTTTACAGTTCCTTGTAATAAATTTTGCTCAGTTTCAAAATTATATTCAGGTCCCAGAATGTTTTTATTAGCTTATTGGGACGTAAGTTGATGAATTATATTTTTATTTATTTATTAAAGCCGCTGACGCCCGAGAAAATACAAATTTAGTTCAATTATTTGATGCTGTTGAATTGTCAAAATTATTATGACTATTTATTACAAATTTGTGCCCAAATATCATTTAAATTATTTATTTATACAGTTATAAAAATAAATTGTTCATATTTCATTCATAACATTTTGAAATTATTATAAAAAATATAAAATAAATGATATTCAAGATTTGATGTTCCTGCGTCAAACCACAAAAATGTAACATTTATAACTATTTTCTCGGAAATGTGACAAAGTTTTTTAATCACATTTGATACTTCTTTTCTTATTGATCTGCAACCTGCAACATTGCGGAGTATTGCTGGTCAAATCCTATACAGTGATGTCAGGGACGTATCCGCCTAATTTGTCCTAGATAGTCTACACGAGTTAACCATTAAATGCTAAATAATATCCCTATTACATACCACTTAAATTCAAATTGAAATCTGAGGCGAAATGTATGCAGGTTTATGTTTTTTTGGCTCAAGCTTAATGCAACAAATATACAGGGAGTAGGCCCTGGAAGTAATATACAGGATGTTCCACGACGAGCTTACTCTATCTATATTTTAAACACTATTTATTATAATTTTACAAAAAAAAAAATCATCAATGAACTAAAATATTTTCGAACCTATAGCACATCCGGTTTGACCAAAAATTGGCCTCAAATTTCTTATTTCAAAAATAATACCCTAATTTTTATTTCACCATTTGATTCAGAGAAAAATGTTACTGCTGACCAATCAAGTTCGGCGTAATTTTTTTTATTTTTTGTCTGGAATCCGGCACCCATTCAAAACGCTGTATCTTCGGAACAAGTTCGAATTATCATAATATGAAAACAGCATTTCATAAGAGAGATTATTCATAAAAATGTAACGGGTACGCTACGCTAAAGCTTCAGTTGACAAAAATCATAATAGCCCATTTTTTTAAATAGAACCCCTCTTTTTTATTACATAATTAAATTCTGCGATAAAAAATATAGATACCTCATGTAACATGTCCTATATTGAAAGTCAAATAAAGAAACATATACCTAATTAGGATCCTTCCATATTTTTTATTAATGTCCTATGATTAGACCGGCATACCACTTTTTTTGTTCAGTCATCATTGAGTCTCATGATAACTTGAAGATTGAGAAAACTGCATCTTGTGGTCTCGCCTGCTATTGGACTTGAAACTGCGCAAGTCGCAAATTATGCAACAGATTTATCGAGAACCCAAGTCTGCCTACGGAACTACAGTTGTCCAATCTGTCCATTTCCAGTGTTTGAATAAAGTCTTTGTAGATTAATAAATAGAATCGATAAAAAGAGTGAACAATAAAATGCAAAAATATGAATGTACGAATTATTTATTATAAAACTTAACAGCACTATTTGGAATAAAATAATTGTAACACAAATATATCACTACAGTCACATTTAAAGACACATATTTTAGCATACGTATAAACGAATAAAACTGTATAAAAATTAAGTTTTTGGCATTGCATACTTTTTTTAAAATCAATTTTACTAGACAGATGTCATCTTACAATTGCATTTATACATTTATATAATCAGAAGTAAATGGAATGTTGTAAACTGACGTTTGCGCATGCGAATATGGCTGACATCTTTATAAAAAGTTAGGTTAAATACATGTGTCAATATTCTGCGATACAAATTAATAAAATATTCTACGGTAAATACAAAAATATCTAATGTTTTTGTAAATATTCAGACTCTACCTAAAAACGGTAAAATCAAAACACCTGCGATTATTTACTACTTCAAAGATAGCCTGCACCGTATCATTTAAACTGCAAATTCTAGCAGAAAAGAAGACAATTTCTAGCAGAGATTCTGTCATTCATTGTCTTTATTAAATTATGTTACGTATATATCACAGATACGGAGTATCCCACTGTAGAGAAAATTCAGAAAAATCATGAATGTTTATTTAATTTAGATAATTTCCAATTAAGCGTTTGGAAATTTCTAAATAACTGCCTTTTAAATGATGAATAATGTGTGACGTACACGATGTCCATTCCCACTGTGAACAAGTTAGAGAGAGATAGATATAGATACGTTCCACTAGGGGACCGCAGTATTGCCGTTCCACTAACATGATTGCTGTGAATAAAAATGCAGGTTACCTTTTCTCCACTTATTTATTCTTAACACTAATGTACAATTACAAACTATTAAACTAATTTTAACAGTGGATTTTCTAATGGCGAAAGATCAAAATTTAGTAATTCATTTTTATGTTTCTTCATGTAAATGGCTTCAAGAGTATATAAATTTCTATAGTTGTTACGATTCTTAACAAGCTTCAAATTGGTTTCTTCAAATATATGGTCTGTGTCATGGCTGTGAGAAGCTAGGGCAGATTTAAGAATGTTCTTGCATTTGACATGATACATATGCTCTTTGAATCTGGTTATGATATTTCTTTTAGTTTGACCTATGTATAATTTGTAGTAATTGTAGGGCTATGGTCTTCTTTGAACTTTACTGTTATTGTTTTGAAGACTTTTAATCCCTTTATTTATTACTGTTTTGTATATTTTTGTGAACACTATTGTTTCTGTCAACATCTGTAGTCGTAAGCTCCACCCACCGTTTTGATTGGTTTACTTTGTACTAGCTTTTGACTTGAATTCTCTTAAATTTTTGTATTGATTTGTACTCTGATGACAGCTTTGCTGTTGAAATGTACATTAGTGTTAAGAATAAATAAGTGGAGAAAAGGTAACCTGCATTTTTATTTATCAGTTATCTCCACATAAGCTCAACTTCATTTTTAATTATTTCTGTGGTTGGTGCTTCAAGTCAAACTAACCTGTAGCAAGAAGGATCAATAAATATAATGAATCCAATAGGCCTGTTGAAATCAATCCATCATACATAATAAATAATGATAATTGATTGATACAAATTGACACAAAAAAATCTTGAATCAATCGATATAATTTGGAATCAAAAGTACAAATTGGACACTTTTTAATTACTTAATTTTCTTTCAAGATGTTTTCAACCCATCTTTCAATCGCGGGCGTTGTGAGTTTGAAGCGGTCGCGATTAACAACGTCATATATGACGTATGGATCCTGAACGCAAAGACCGCGATCATCCTGTGGAATGATTATTGAGGCGACATGTGCGTTGCGATCGCCTAGTGCAACGTACCCACTTAATAAATTGTAAATTAAAATCTATTTAAACATGAAAATATGCATCGAAAATTCATTCATAATTTCATGGTGACATTTATGAGATATTTTCCCATTTTTTTTTTTCTTTGGTTTAAGTTTTCTCGGCCTCCGACTGACTCGAAAATTCGTAGAAATCATTCAAATAAGTTAAAAAATTAAAACCTACATGTAGGGAATAAAAAAAATATTGACCTGATCTAAATCCTGGAGCTCGAAGAATCGAAGGTCGCGCTTGTTCCCAGCTCGCTTATGTTGCTACGCGCCCACCTCCGAGTTCAATGATACTTGGTGAAAAGATTTCTTTCAGCATTATAGATATAAAAAAATAAATATTGTCGGTCAGACTCAGTTAATCCAACTAACAGGCAGGCTTCGCCTGCTCTGTCCAGGCTCAACATGAAATCTTGAGTCCGAGGCAGCTAGACGTGGAATCTTGAGTCGAACAGAATGACGAAGGATACACTTAACACCTCATGTTGGGTTTGATCTTTCGTAATTATATCGAACTCAAGATTCCATGTCAAGCTTGGTTAGAACTGGTAAGGCCCGCCTGTTAGTTGGGCTGAAAATATAATTCACTGTTCTAGTGCAACTGAAAAAATTTCATTTCAATAGTGAGCCGCAATGTACACATTTTTTAATGATATAAATGAATCAATAAGGTTTTCAAGGTTAACCAAGGATGCACTGAATTCCTCATGTTGGATATGGTCTACAATGATTGTCTCGGACTCAAGATTCCACGTCGAGCTTGGTCAGTACGAAGCACCATCGATTGAAAACCAATTCTACTGTTTTATGCTACTGACAAAATTTTATTCCACTAGGGAATCGCAATGTATACACTTTCAATTAATATATATTAATAAATAAGGTTTTTAAGATAAACCGAGTCTGACCGCCAGTAGTTATAATACTTCCTTATATTTATAATGTTAAAACGAATCTTTTCACCAAGTTTCATGGACAGTTTGACCCCAGTCCACGCGACTTGTGAGCTATCCAAGCACTCAGTTTTTTTTTTTTTGCTTCCGTCAATAATAACCGGTCACCGTTTACTACCGTTTGCAATAAGATCACCATTTACCGTCTTCTACCGTAAGTAGCTATAACATCGCTTACTGTTTACCACCGTCACCGTTTGCTACCGTTTATAACTACCAGTCACCGTTTATTGAATACTGTTTAACACCGTCTAACATAGGATTCCGTTTACCGCTTACATTATACTGCCGTTCTCGATCACCGTTTATTGTGTACCACCGTTCACCAATTATTATTCGATTTATATATTAGAGATATGGAATTTATGGTCTAGGACGTTTCAGCGCCGCCAGTTCAGCGTGGCCGCTTCGTCACCGAGCCAGTTCAACACTGGTTATAAAAAGAACATTGATTGATACTTGAACTATGAATTTAAGCTCAACGCGTAACTTGAAACAGTAATTTTGTTTTCAACCGGCGGTGCTTCGCACCAAAACCATCGAGCGGGCTTCATCCGCTCTGATCAAGCTCGACGTGTGGAATCTTGCGTAACTTGACACAGTGGTTTTGTTTTCAACCGGCGCTAATCCGGTCGGCGTTGAACCGGCTGGCGCTGAACCAGCGGCGACGAATCGGCGAAATGTACGAAAATATTTCTTGAGATATGCGAGAGAATTTTTTTTCACCTGTTTCACTTGAAGTAGCCGAAATGTTCAGAGATACTTTCAACTGGAGTTATACAGAATGTGCCAAAAAAATTCAAGTCAATCGGAGGCTGGGGGTTTCGGAACTCTTGCCGAAATACGAGCGTCCTATTTTTACTCACGCTGCTGATCAATGCCGGATTATCCAATAGGCACACTAGGCTAGGCATGTATCTTTCCGATTTTGAGGGCCCTCCGGCTTTGGAGACTTCCAACAGTTCATGTACTCTAAGTAAAATATTGTTCTTAGACTGTCTCAATCTGGAATTGTTGAAATTCGGATCCATCATTATGATCCATAAACAAAAGAAGGGTTGAAATAATAGCAACACGATAGATTATCGCGGACCATAAAGTTTTACGTATAAAATCAGTAGGAAAAGTTTTTGTAGTCGTTTAAAAGATTATTGATTCATTAAGCACAATAGGCACGTGCCTTAAAGGTCCAAAACATTTTATATACTCTCATTAAGGAGCCTAGGAGCCCCAATGTTTCTCAATTCTTTCAATTTTACCATATCATTCGAACATTTGATTTGTTCAAAAAGTTGGTATTCTATAAATTTGGCAGATAAATAATTAAAACTTGTAATTCATGGCTCAAAAACATATTTGAAAAATATTCCTTAGCCTTTCCTCTCCACTGTAGAAAATTAACTACTGTTAAAAGTAAACTCAACCAGTAGGATACAGCAAAAAATCACGATACTAATGGCACCTTTCATATCAAACTAGAAATTATCACCTTTTTGCACTGACTCGAATCCACAAAGCAAAGTACGTAGATAATCTGAGCACAACATAAAAACCTAAAAGACACCACATATCGAACCAATACTCAGCATCTTTCATGCCTACTTGATCTATAAACTTATCTGGATACATAAAATGACAGTACACTTCCGAACATTCTAATTTCCCGCGGTTGTAGCCAAAAATGGCATGAACAATCCCCTCGAAACCATATTTCATGAAAGACAAATGGAACAGCCATTGTAAATATGGTGGTGCATGATCCAAATGGACAAAAAATCCTGAAAAGATCACGAAGGGCATTATAAAAAGTGGCCCAAATATTACTCCATGATGTATGCCAAAAATCACACCGATTAATTGGCCAATATTTTGAGCAACTAAAGACACTATAAAACACATGGCTAAGAACAGAAAGAATCTGTAAGGTTCCAGAGGTTGTGACGTCATGAAAAATGTTACTATCACATAGATGAGGGTTGCTAATAATTGGACGGGTAGATCGGCAATTGTTATTGCGATGAAGTAGCTTTTTACGGAGTACCATCTATTGAAATGCTCCCTGGTTATTATTGGCATGTCATTGGCAACTAAAACAATAAAAAAGTAGGCACTTGCATAAAAGAAAATTATAACACTTACAGGCAATCATCATGGAGTTAAACGAAGTATACATGAGAAACATAACCGAAAAAAACATATAATTATAATTATCCAACGTAAATGCCGCATTAGTTCCAATCCCAAAATACAAAGTCCCTATGATGAGCCCAATAAATAAATTCGTCATTAATCTTCCATAAGTAAGGTTCCTATCCCGGCCCTGGATCAAGTAGGACCTTCCCAGCAGGATGTATAGCTGCGTGAGAAAGGAAGTTGCGTATTCGCTGTAGCGCCTTTGCTTCCAGCAAAGAAAACAAGTCCGGGTTGGTGTCGCGGCAGGGGATATTGGGAATTTGTCTTTTCCTGACATGGAAAATGGGATTTTTGGGGCTCTAACAGGAGTTATTAGCCCGTTTCTCATCATACGCTCTAAAAAAATAAAAAATAATGTATTAGTGCTAAAAGTAAAATATTAAACTATACACTGCTCAAAGAAAGTTTGCAGGAGCCTTTATAATTGGTGTCTTACGGACTAAAATTATGATAATCAGCTTCACATCAAATTTCTCCCTCTATTAAATTAAATGCAGAGTTTAGAGAAAGTCATGTTACAGAAAACAGCCTAATCGGCTTCGCCTCAAGTCCTTAAAGCATCAGAATCCCACACAAGAAAAAAAAAATTCAAGTTTATTTACCAACTCGAGCTAAGCTTTCCGTATTAACAGAATCTCTTTGGTTCTTTCTCCAATCATGATTTCTTCCATTTTGTGACATTTGTACAAGGACCTGCATGTGATTTCCATATTCTCCTCTTGCTACTTCTAATACTGAAAAAAAAATAATTAAAAACACTCTGAAAATCGCATATTGTATAAATTTGATATTTTTCTTTATTTAAGGTAAACTCACAATAATCAGCTGGATTATGATACGCAGGACACCTCAGCCCAACTCCTTCAAGGTAAGGCACTAAACCTTTAATAGAACCCTGATAAATACATTTCCCATCTGATAATGCGTAAAGATGATCAAACATTTCGAATAATGTGGCGGATGGTTGGTGAATTGTACAAACTATAGTTCTTCCGTCTTCGGCTAATTGCTTCAGAAGGCATAGCAATTGTTTTGATGTTGAACTGTCCAAACCACTGCAATAATTCAAAGTTTTTTATTTAGAGTACAAAAACATTAAAAAAAATATATTTATGTAGTTTTCAAATGCTGATAACAATTTGATCTTGATCTAATTAAAAATAGAAGTCAATATTTTATGAACAGTGACCAATTATTAAGAAAAAAAATATAAATAATCAACACATGTTTTTGAAATTAATATTAATAACGCCTTTTACCCAATACGAGTGTAGCAGAAATTTATAGTGCACTTGATAAATTGATTGATATTTTCTCACGATTACCAATCGTTAAGCTACAGATACTGTTAGTTTTTAGCGCATTTTTCCGAAAAAAGCGCTATTATATTCACTTTGGCTGGCTGGCTGGCTGGCTGACTGGCTGGCTGACTGGCTGGCTGGCGTGACGCTGAGATCTCAGCAACTATACTATTTACAGACTTGAAACTGGTACTAAATAAAAGCTGCTGTTTCGTAGGCTTGCACAAATTGCTTTAATTCAAGCTCAGTGATTGTGGAAAATTGAATTATTCAATTACTTGTTTCAAGTGAAACAATGCTCATAGATATATATGACATTAGGGATATGGCAACTAAAATTTATTAAAGTAGATAAAAATTTAGTTACAACTTTCGCCGCGCGTGTCACTATTATTATGAACAGTTGTCAAATCTGTCCGGGATTCATTCAATGACTTTTATACGCGAATTTGAAGCTTATTAGAATGAATTTTCATTATTGGATGAAAATTTGTTTACTTTTGGTGTTTTTTTTTTATATAACTTTGATAAAGATCAAATTATCATTTCAAGGTACAGCACTTGACCTCCCGTCAGTCAATAACTAAACAATGAAGATTCTTGAGTTTGTAGATGCATAAATTATGTACCTATCAAATAGTCAACTTGAAACTAGTACTAAATGGAAGCTGCTGCTTCGTAAGTTTACCTAAACTGCTTGATTTCAAGCTCAGTAACTGTGAGAGATGGTAATTTGCGAAATCTCCGAAGTAACAAGCATTCATGAGCTGTCAAAAATTCGCTTTCATCATCTAGATGATTCTTCCATTTTTTTCATATTTTTGTTTCATATCATAACATTCTGCCGTTTTTGAACGATATATATGACATTAGGGATATGGCAACTAAAATTTATTAAAGTAGATAAAAATTTAGTTACAACTTTCGCCGCGGGTGTCACTATTATTATGTACAGTTGTCAAATCTGTCCGGGATTCATTCAATGACTTGTTTGACGCGAATTTGAAGCTTATTAGAATGAATTATTATTATTGAATGAAAATTTGTTCACTTTTGGTGTATTTTTTTTTATATAGCTTTGATAAAGATTAAATTATCATTTTAAGCAACAGCACTTGACCTCCTGTCGGTCAATAACTAAACAATGAAGATTAAAAGGTATTTTTGAGTTTGTACATGTATAAATTATGTACCTATTAAATAGTCAACTTGAAACTAGTACTAAATGGAAGCTGCTGTTTCGTAAGTTTGCCCAAACTGCTTGATTTCAAGCTCAGTAATTGTGAGAGATGGTAATTTGCGAAATCTCTGAGGTAACAAGCATTCATGAGCTGTCAAAAATGCGCTTCCATCATCTAGATGATTCTTCCATTTTTTTTTTCCTAATTTTAGGTTCCTGGTTTAGTGGTAACTAATATAAAATTTCAAATAGGTAAGCAGTATTTGAAATACTGCCAAAGTGTTTTGCGTGAGAACGTCCATTTGTACTAAACATTGGTGGCTTTGTAAAATCTGCTTGACGTTTTTTTCCTTTTCGAACATATTCACAATTAATTTTCGCTGATTTTTCCAAAATGAATTACATGTGACAATCGATGCAACTTGAGATCACAATATTCAGACAGAAGCGCGCCCAAACAAGACGTATTAATTTGACTAGCATTAATCGGTAGAAGCAGACAAGAATTAGTTATCTTAGGCCCGAGATATCCACTTCCTAATAAATTTATTTGATGAATAATAACTATGGTAACTTGTGCAGACAATTATTCCATAGTTATTATTCACCAAATAAATTTACCAGGATGTGGATATCTCGGGCCTAAATGTAGCTCATTTATTACCGTGCGATGTGCAATGGCTACAATACGCGATTTCGTTGCATAAAAGCGGCTACTTTTTAGCTTTTCCGATCATACTTTTTTTTTTAGCTTTTGGTGGATTATGTATATATGAATTAATTGATTTACATACCTTGTAGGTTCATCAAAAAACATAATTGGAGGGTTTCGAACTAATTCTAAGGCTACTGATAATCTTTTCCGTTGACCACCAGAAAGATTTCCAGTTCTAGTTTTCCGACTTTCGTAAAGCCCAATTGCTTTCAGAATTTCCTTCACCTAAACAAAGAACAAAAAAATAAAAGTGAACTCAAAGCATAGAATAATATTATAAGTCTTTCTATAAATTGTTCAAACTTCCCAAGATACACACAAAAAATAAAAAAATATAAATTACGCCGGATATGATTGGTCAGCAGCAAAATGTTTTTATTGTTTCGTATATATTTTTCGCTAAATAGGGTATATTGATGAATTTATTTTATATTTTTAATTCACTGTTTACATCGTTATAACATAGTAAAAAATATAAATTATGTTTAAAAGTACTGTAATCAAGTTTAAAAAAATATTTAAAATTGAGAATAATTTTGAGCTGTTTAAACGCCGCCATTTTCGCGCGCTCTATGGATGACGTCAAATACCATGTCCAGTGACATTACACTCCATTGTTAACTACAGGTGTTTTCTTTCTCAACTTATTTCAGCATTAAAAAAGGTCAAAAGTCAGTTTATAAGCATTATAATGCAAAATACTATCAGAAATGTACTTGGTAAAGTCTTTTTTCCAATCCAGACAGGTTTTTAAATACGTAAGAAATGATGTAAGGTTATCAGAAGAGATGAAGTATCATAATAAACTTGACATATCATGCATAACATTATATGTGATTAGTCTTAGCAATAAAATTCAGTGTATGTATGCGACTTCGTTTAACATTTGCTCGTTTTAAAATAAACAAAAATTATAGGTTATGTTCACTGCTCATCATATTTCGGATTGTATTTATTAAAATAGCGTACATAATGTGTTATTATTGAATAATTACTTTGCAGTGTTCACTCTTTTCACTTCAGCGGACGTAAAATTTGGATTTGAAAGAAAATAAGACGACATCGTGAATGGATCTATTCTTGACAGATTATCCTATTGCGCCATTACAAAACTACTGTCTTAAATGATTTATAATCTCACTAGGATGCTAAAATTACATTTAAACAATAAATTAATTTTCAACACACACGTTATTACTATGTTTTCTAATCAAAAGCCTGCAATGCCATACAAATGTAAGCAGTGCGCACTTGTTGGCATAGTATTTGACGTCACATTTCGCTTTAACCAATGGTGTGGCGTTTTAAAACTTTGAATTTCCCTCGCTAAATTTGCACTTTTATTTATTAATTTTAAGCAATTGAAAAGATATTAATTACCAAAATGATGGTTTACTACAAATGTCCGGCCAATAAAAATTCGGAATAAAAATATTTGAACCAAATTTAAATTTCATCCATATTCCCTATTGAACAGTAAAATAAAAAATCTGACGTGAACATCACATAACTCACTTGTACATCATTTGATATACAAACAAATTTATTCAATAAAGTTTTCTGTCACTTTTTATACACAGATATAACACAGATTACAATTTTAATAATATTTTGACATGTACAATGTCAAATAAAATCAAAAAATTAACAGCAGATTATCATTGCCTATCTTATCATTTCAATTAGATTGATTGTTTTATACGGCAAATTCTGAATGTCTGTTATACATATAAACTGCACTTCTGGCTCAGCCGATGGATACAAAAATAGTAGATAACTATTTTGATGCTACAACAAGTTCAAACACTAAATTTCAATATGCTATGGCTGATCATTCTAGATTTATGCAAAAAATTTAAAAAAAGTTTCAAGTAAAGTGCACTTCTGGCTTGGCCGATATATACATAAATATCAGATGACTATTCTGATACAACAACAAGTTCAAATACTAAATTTCAACATCCTACGGTTGATCACTATGGATTTATTAGAAAAATTCGAAAAAAGTTTCAAATAAAGTGCACTGCCGGTACAGACGATTGGAACCATAATGCGAGGTGCACAATTAGACCCTATACCAGTCTTAAGAGGGTAGACTTACAATCTTCAACCATCTAAGGTTTTGTAAGTGTGAAGGGGGAAATGAGCTCTTTTGCACTTGTAGGCGGGAACATTTACCTCCCCACTCCAAGATTTCTATTTTAATCACTTGTTGCCAGGAATTTTGAATCCCGAACTGAATAGAATACTATAAATCCAATGTTCATTTTGAAAAAAAAAATTGTCTACTTATACGTGTTTTTGTTGATAGATTTCATGCTCTTATTACATACTTGTACAAAGTAACACGTAAGTATTGTGAAACCGACAAACTTCAACTATCGAGATTTTGATGGAAATATCCGTTTTGAGCATCGCTGAATCCATTTTGACTATTTTTGGCTTAATGTCGGTACGTATGTTCGTGCGTAACTCGCAAATCTCAAAACTGGTTGAACGTATAATGTTGAAATTTTGTATTTAAGACTGGTATAGGGTCTAGTTGTGCACCTCGCATTATGGTTCCAATCGTCTGTACCGGAAGTGCACTTTACTTGAAAGTTTTTCTATCGACTATCGACTAACCCGGAAGAGCACTTTATTCGAAACATTTTTTGAATTTTCCGCATCAATCCAAAACGATTGAACGTAGATTGTTAGAATTCAGTATTTATGACGATTATATCGTATAGATGCTCATATCCTATTTTTATTGAGACTCTCTGAGCCGGAAGTGCACTTTACTTGACAGTCTTTTGGAATTTTTCGCATAAATTCGAAACGATCAGGTGTAGAATATTGAAATTTGGCATTTCAGTCTGCTGTTTCCGTAGCAACCGACTTGGCTGAAAGCGCATTTTACTTGACAGATTCTTAGAATCTCTTAGGTAAATCCAAAACGAATAACTGTGGAATGATAAGATTTTGTGTTTGATTATATATAACCAATGATATATATATTCAAACACAAAATCACATCGTATTATATATATATATATATATATATATCCAATGATGTACAAGTGAGTCACTTGATGTTCCCGTCAGATTTTTTTCAGATTTACGTTTCTTTTTTATGACGATAAATGTTATATTCATATTTTTATTATTGTTAATATTGTCTGATTTCTTATTATGACTAATGAATATTGATGATAATTGGAAATACCATGTATCAAGGTTCGGTTAAAAACGGGCTTAGAATAAAGGGATTATTCTGTGTTTATTCTTTGGAAAAAATTATTTTGAATTTCAAAATAATAACTTGAAATCCTAGTACTTGATTTAAGTACTGTTATCACTAGTACTAATTACCATTAAGCGGAATTGATTCATTATTCTTACAATTACAATCAAGTGAACTTCAATCATTTTTTCATTATTTTCCACCTTTGAAATATCCAAATTACTAGTATCCTTTCTTTAAAAATTTTTTAACTTTCTTTTTTTGTTTCTGACTTGATCATGTATACTTTTACACAGATCAGTTAAACTGGCATGAATTATTTTTTTAATCAATCACATTATGCAGTTCAATCTTAAAATCATTTAATTTTTTTTCATTTAGCTCATTTCTTTTCACAAAAATATATATTTTGTCGTTTATCTTTGCAAAATCACAAATTCTAATTTTTGTCATAAAATGGACTGAAGAATTTATCAGGTATCGATACTTTTGTTATGAGAGAGAAACTTGTATGTAGTGAGAAAGATGGAAAATATTTGCTCCACCTACTTTTCATGCTTGAATATTTTGCGCCTGTAAGTAGGCAATGTGCATTCAGAATTCAGTAGATTTTGTGTTGTCAAAATTACAAACTACAGTTTATTTTTGCCATATTTTCAAACTTTTGTTTCACAAAATTATTAATTAAGGATATATTTCGACGGGATACTTAATATAAAGTCCATGAATGTCTTACAAATTAGACAAATGTATGGTTGAAAAGAGTATATTTTTCAGCTTTTTTTCGATCAAGATTTATAATACTAGAAACAAATAATAACCAAAGTTATTAGGTATCCCGTTATAATGTATTATTTTTTTTTCCAAAAGTTTTTGTTTGAAGATGATAAGTTCATCTGATTTTGAGTAGTTTGAAAATTTCTTAAACCTTTAATTTTCTAGTCACCGCCAACCCTCTTAAATACAAAATTTCAACATATACGTTCAACCAGTTTTGAGATTTGCAAGTTACGAACGAACGCACGCACATACGTACCGACATCAAGCCGAAAATAGTCAAAATAGATTCAGGAATGTTCAAAACGGATATTTCCATCAAAATCTCGATAGGTGAATTTTGTCGGTTTCACAATACTTTCTTGTACTTAGTACAAGTAAGTAAAAATAGGGTGTTCCATTTGAAATAAGAAAGTTGAGGCCAATTTCCGGTTAAACCGGATATGCTACTGGCTAGAAAATTTTAGTTCAAATGGGCATATTGAAAAACCACTACATATCAAATTTTGTACGACTATATTGAATAGTATTGTCACAATTGTGAAATATTTTAAGTCTTTAGTTCACATAATTATTCATTTGAATTCGCTATTTATTCAATAATTTATTGTAATTGTAATCCTAGTTAGCATTGACCAATAATCTAGTCGGTGTTCAATTGTCGGACGTGATTGACAGCCTATGGTTATTAGATGGTCGGTGGTTATCAGGCATTTGAATGCTGGTTCATTATTGTTCAACTATCAGACATTTGAATGTAGGCTTATTGTTGGAATAGGGTATATAAGGCACGCGAGCTAGCGAGAGAGGAATCATTCAGTAGAGTAACTGTGAGCGATATTGTGATCATACGAGTTTATATTTGCACTGTAATCTGTTTTGATAAATTATTCACAATAAAATTTGTGACAGTATTTAAAATATAGATAGTGTAAGTTTGTCGCGAGATACCCTCTATAACTCAAGCTCAGTACTAGAAAATCGAATAAATTTCCGTACTGTAGATGTCACTTCATGTGCCGTTAAACGATGTATTTGCTGACGCTGTTTTGCTGTTCTTCGAGCTCTGGTTTGCTGAACTCATTGAACGCACTTAATAATTCCAGCAGTGCTGGCGAGAATTAATGATATTTTGAATGTTTTGGAAATGTTATGAGTTATTTGAAATGATATAAATAAATCAATTCAAATTTTGATTCATAGTGTTTGACCGATAAAATAAACGAATTCGTGTCATTCGGTTGACACAATTAAATTGAATCGTTTTGATTACTAGAATGCATTGATTTTTCTAAATTTATATTTTTTTAGATTGTCCCAATTTTTATCATCCATATAGACTGTAAACAAACAATACTAGTAAATATGTTTTATTGGGTATATCAGTTTTGTATAAATTAATTTGAAACACAACGTTTCGACAGCTGTCTTTTTCAAGTGTAAAGAAATATCTCTTTACACTTGAAAAAGACAGCACTTAGCTGTCGAAACGTTGTGTTTCAAATTAGTTTATACAGAACTGATATACCCAATAAAACATATTTATTAATAAAATGAGTTCCGAAAAGTTTTTTCCTTCATTAAAACAATACTAGAAAAATTGTGCTATTCATGAGTAAATTGTGAAATGAGCTTTAAGATTTTCAGGAGTAAAATTATTTTGCATAATTAAAATTGGAGTAAATATTATTCGATTATTACTTATTCTAAATATTTAAACCAATTGTAGATATCTTCTTAGATTTTTGAGAAAAGTGGATTCAAAAACTTCCCATGATTATCCATTTCTCCCCCATTATTTCAGTAAATATTAGAGTTATCTATTTGCTAATTTAACCAATTGATCAGTCATAAAATATACCATAGGTGGAAAATTTCACGATAATTCAACAACAGGTACGAGTTTTATAAGGGAAAATCTGAAAATGACTAAAACCGTAATCGACAGCCATGAAACTATATAGGGTGTTAATACATAAAATGGCAGTTAGAACTCATTGGAATAAACAACTATTCTTAGTTCAGTTATAGTTATTGGAGTTTTTTGTTTTTCGAAATATCGTCATTATTCCCTTATTTTAATGAATATTTCAAGAATACAAAAACTTTCAGCATCTGCTTTCGGTTCTCTAACACATTTGTATTCACAATTATTTTCTTTTTTATCAATAATCAAAACGGCGACCGATCAAAAATTTAAAAACGAAATATTTTGAAGACCACTTGACGATTTTCGCAAATAAAACAATTATCCCTAAACTATCTACTAATAACATTTCTCTCAAATATTTATTTTTGGCATGTTCAAAAAAATTTTTTCTTCCAGAACTTGCCAAATTGTCACGTGATTTACATCTAATATCTAATCTATTTGCTATTACTCTTGTGCATATCGATGGCTCATCTTCAATCATATTAAGAGCAGCTTCTTCAAATGCAGGGGTTCGATATAATCTACTGGAATTCCCACAAATTGTTGGGTGAAAACTTCCACACTCTGACAAAAGTCTACATATTCTTCTAAAAATGCGGCAACTTGGTTGCTGACGATTTGGATATCTTCTCCGATAAATTCTACGAGCTTCTTGTGCATTACGTCTTGCCTTTCCAAAAACCAAAAGCATGTCAAGAAGTTCAGCGTTTTGATAATTATGCATTTATTCACAAACTATGCAAAATAAGCACACAAATGATAAACGTGACAGAAACTTAAGATGAAGCAGTAAATATATATTTTTTTTGAAAATAAATATAGTTTTAAGGAACAAGATCAAAAAGTATTTAAATTTGAAAGTAAAAATTAGGAGACACTTCTTAAAATTGAAGTACACGTTTATTATTCTGCTTTTGTTTCATTGTTTCGTGCCTAGTTTAGTGGCAGCAAGCCTACTTTGTTTTGTATGATTGTTGAAATATGTTGAAATTCATCTTGTAATTCAATTTGAGTAGAACATTTTTTTCGACAAATCCAAGAAAAGTTATTACTAAATAGTTTAAGAATTTTGTAAATGTTCTATTTTCAAAAATCGATCAAGTGGTGGTCGCCATTTTATTGTTTGATGAAATATAAAATAATTGTGAATACAAATGTTTTAAAGAATCGAAAGCCAATGCTGAAATTTCTCGTATTTTTTAAATATTTCTCAAAATACGGAAGTAATAACGGTTTTTCGAGAAACAAAGAGATGTCAATAAAAATGAACTGGGGCTCCAAATAAAAAATTTTAACTGAGAAATGTTGTTTGATTCAATGAGTTCTAATTGCCATTTTCGGGTGTTACAACGTAGTAATTCAATTTGTATGATTTTGGTACATTAAATGCAAAAATTGATATCTGCCTGCAATAAAAAGTTACAGTCCTTCAAAAATAGAGTTTCATTCTTATTAATAATTATTTATTGGATGTAGAACATTTTATAAGAAATATGAATCAAATCGAAAGCAACATAAAATAACATTGGGCGCATTTTAGAAATTGATTTTGAAATAAAATTGTTAATATCTCGAAAACTAAATTCCAGGCACCACTTTTGATTTGAATTTCGTAAACTACGGCTATGAAACTATACACCCTGTATATTTAATGTACCAAAATTATACAAATTGAAAAAAAAAATTGTGTATCAAGGCCATGAAGGTAATCTGTTTCGGTCGAATATATTATAAAAAAATGCGTATTTATTTCTCTATTAATAAGAACTGCAGAGACTGACAGAAGAATATAATAAACATCTCAGCAAAAACTGTTTTTTAAAGAGTTCATTAAACTGCCCATTTTTATGAAGAAGGCTTTGTCAGATAAGTCCCAAAAAAGTAACATTTGACTGATGTATAGGTACAAAAAAGTAAAAGAAGTCATAGAAAAACCTTTTTTGTCATGATCGCCTAAAACAGATGTTTTTTAGAATTTAAATTGAAATGTTTTCATCTATAATCCCTTGCTGCCATGAAGTGACAGTTCAGTGGGGGTCAGGGTGGTGGTAATAGCGGACTTCAGCAAGGATTAAAAGTGAGTCGATATTGCCAAATTTTATCGATTTTAATATCACTGATATATTATTAAAGATACATTGATTATATTTGAAGCATTTTTAGAGTGTTGTAATTGATATAATCCACATCACTAACATAATGTAACAAGTTTTGAGTCGATTTGTATACTTTTGTATAATTTTCCTAGATTTGTACTGAAATCTTGGTACTGTTTTTAATTTGTTATCAAAATTATTTTCTACTTTTTAATACATTTGAAATATTATTTGTATTCTTTGATGCATCAATTTTGATATTAGAGGCAGAAGTACAGAGACCAAGCACTGTCCTGTGCTAGCTAGCTGGGAAATGGTTGAAATTTCGATTACAAGCTTACAGGCAGACAAGAAAGTGTGTTAATATTGCATTATCATCCAGTTGTGAGCTATATTTAAAATTTAGTCCAGCTCATCGAAAAGCTAGTTTAAAATCGATTGCAAAATTTGTTCTGATAGACTGGAAGATGGTGACATTGGGGTTCTTCGATTTTATACCGCATGCCTTTCTGAGGGTTGAAAATTTACCAGATCTAGATACTTGCCTTATTTAGTTTTATGTAATAGATTTTCTGATGAAGACTCTTGGTGAAAGAGTCGAAACATCAAAAATAAATAAAATCTACAGGATTTGAATTTGAATTATTTTATAAATTGTAAAGCAATACTTTGCTTCTAGCTGATTTAAAAATCAAGAGTATTACAAAAAACAGACTTACAAAAAAAATATGATTACTAACCCTATTTCCTTTATCGATAGGTGTTAAATCCGGAAGTTTGAGATTAGCAGCAACAAACATGGATTCTTGGACGGTGAGCTTGGTCTGCAGCTGGTCATCTTGCATTATGTAGCAACTTCGTGCACTAAAGAGGTTTTGCGTACGGAGGATGCCATTTTCACTCAAGAGCCCCACATCGGTGCTCCTGAAAGCATAATGTAAGTAAATTAATAATAAATAAAATTCTGAAGCGTAATAAAAATAACGAATCAATATATTGGTTAGAGAAAAAAACAAATATTCATGACGCTAGGCTTCACGACAAATAAAATAAATATTATTAACAAAAACGTATGAACAAATCAAAATAAATAAATATACCATCACACATTCAAATTGAAGACAGTGGATTTAAAATTGGAGCATTATGCTCGCAACGTCATGTTATTTATTCAATATGGTTCTGGTTTTCACCGATCCCCATTCTGAATTTTGGGAGCTACTGCTTATTAATAAATATTTCAAGAATAAATTCAATAAATCTATATTTGAATATGTTTTCTCAAGACTTTTTCTCATCTATGAACTTTGAGCAATGATAATTTTATTTTTATTTTTTAATAACAACAAAACATGAAATTTGACTTTCAAGTTTTTTTTCTTTTAATAATATCTTTGTATGGAACAGGGAAATTATCTTCATTTCTACTTGTAATCTATTATTATTTCAAGACATGCACAAGCTACAAGCTTAAAAAACTTATTTTCAACAGTTTAACAAAAAAAAACATTTGTAACTTGAAGAATACTGATTAAATTATGTTGCTTTTAACAATAATTAGTCAATTTTCTTGTATTTTGATAAGACGGGCTAAGATATATACTTATTCATCAACAACAACTGATTTCAGTGAAATTTTTTTTTACCTCAATATCAATTAGTCCCAATTAATATTGATAAGGCCAAAAACAGGTCATACTAGTTTTTTGGGCCAGTTGGAGCAAGCAAAACAAAAAAAAAATGTATTTGGGATAAAAATATATTCGAAGAAATATGACCGGGAAAAAACGGCCCGAGAAAAAACGGCCAGAGAAAACTGTACCCCAATCACAAACAATTGATACTTATTTAATTATAATAACTTTATCTCAACTAATTTAGCCGAAGGAACGGTTTGACCTGAAAGTCCTTGCCGGTAGCAATTTACCAAAAAAAAAAAAATCAAACAAGTTTTTCCTAGGCCAAACTAATTAACCATGAAGTGCAAAGTATTTCTGTTAAAAAATATATCCAATAATCGTTAAAAAAGCGTATCAAATATGTGATTTCTAATGCCGAAGCAGAAAAAAGTAATAATGCATGATTTGATTCCATAATTTACAACTTGACTTAAATAGATTACGTCCTCTGCCCGACAGTATAATTTAACATAACATCCAAGAACCTGGAGGGTTATTGCACTGAGTGCTCATGTACTCAGCAATATATTCAACTTCTGGTACACATGCACCGAGATAACTGAAAGTCAGGTGCACTGAGAAAAACAATGTTTACTCCTTTGAAGGCACGAATTTTTATTATTTTTGTAGATTAGAACGAACAAGAGTTATATGTGGACTTTGTTTATTTTGTTTGGCATGTAACATAGCTCCTACCACAATATCATATATTATTAGAGGTAAATACTATTGTAAAATGATAATGTACTCTTGTAAGTACATTGCTAATCATTTTTGTAACTTGTGTAAAAATGCGATAATAATTTGCGGAAACCTAATTTTATTATTAGTTTCAAAGTCGCCATAAAATTATTGGAAAAATATTTCTAATTCTGCTTAACTTGAGTCAAATATTTACGATCACGAAAATTGTTTTTGTTGGTGATACTAAAAATTTTGCCTAGTAACAAATATTAAATATAAGATTGAAAGTATTATCCAATCCCAGATATATTCATTAATTTATGTATTAAAATATCAATGAATTTTTTACAGATAAGGTTATGTTTAAAAAATTCATTCCATACTACTACAAAAGTAATAAAATATAATTTATTGAAATCAATGAAACTACACAATGTACTTTTATTTATAGTTGACACTATAAAATAAAAAAAATCAGAATAACCGCATTTCTGCATATTTAATAAATTTTGATTAAATGTGAACGAACTTTGAACTAACAAGATAAAGAATAATTTTATCACATTATTGTTGCAATTATACTTCTGGTATTGAATGATAAATCATTTTTATGTATAACACGAAGCCGAAGGATCCTATAAAAACTAATAATACAAAAGTATTTCAAAAATGGAAATTACTTTTTATGACATTTTAAAATAATAATAATGATAAACTGCATAAATCAAATTATAATTGCAATGAATAATAAATAGAAGAACCAGGTTAAAAAATACTGTTAATGATATATTCGAAAACTTTAAATGTTATGGTATAAAATAAAAATATAAATTAAATTCCAGTTTTTCTCATCTTATTTTAATTAAAATTTGATAATTTTGAAATCAAGGTTGAGAGTTTCTTTTTTATTGACTTTTTTAGGAGTTATTAACTGTTTCTCAATTATTTTCTTAAAAATTTTCAAACCAAGATATTTGAATAAAAGATCCATTATTTTTTAAATATTTTTGTGTCATATCATAACATTCTGCCGTTTTTGAATATTTTTACAGTATTTTCTAACTTGGTTCTTTTATTTATTATTTATTGCAATTTCAATTTGATTTATGCGGATTGTCATAATTATTAATTTTTAAATTAGATAAAATTGATGAAGCTGACTGGATGAGTGAATTTGAGTGAGTAAAAAGTCTTGGGAATTCAGTCAATATTTCTGGTTTAATTTCTTTCCTAATTTACAGTTTCGGCTGTACCTCAGCCATCTTCAGAAGCGAAATATTCACAATATAATTCTTTTCGCTATACTTTCCATTTTTGGAATACTTTTATATTTCATTATATCATTGACATTTTTTAGTGCCCTGATGAAGAAATAAAAATTCTGAAAGCTGAATTTAACCGGAAATTCCCAATAATAAACTTCAGAGAATATAGAGAATTTGGAGAATTGAGAGAATATAGAGAAATTGGAGAATTTAGAGAAGGAAACAAAATAACGCAGGTTAAACAGTCAAATTTTTTTTTTTTTTGTGAGTGGGCTCAAGTAAATAACTCTAGTGTTATCAGTATTGATATGAATAAACGTACTGATGTTGATGGCTTGAGCAATATTTACATTTTTCTACTACATTTAATTAAAAATAAGCATATAAAAAATAACACTTCTCAAGTAACATAACATTTTTGTACATTTTACTAAATTTAAAAATCATGTTTGTGTTAGATCAGGGGTCGGCAACCTGCGGCCCTTTGCAACTTTTTGTGCGGCCCGCCAAGGTACCAATATCTATTTCCAATAATATTTATACTCGTATATGATATAAAAGCACTATTCAAGTTACATTTTACATCTCAATGTGCGGCCCGCATAAGAAAATTATTGTGAAAATGGCCCGCCATCTGAAAAAGGTTGCCGACCCCTGTGTTAGATCATCACAAAATAATTTTTTCTTTTTAAATAATTTTTTCTTTCTACTTTAATTAATTTTTTAACTACTTGGTTTTTTGAAACTTTGTTCAAATTCTGCCGCCACTTGGCTAGTAACTTTTCTAGGGACTGTTTTTGTCTAATTTAGTTTTAAATTTATTTTTTTCGGACCAAACTTCGTTGGTTGACTTTGTTGAATCTTGTTGGTTGCAAAATGGTTGGCTGTCATGTTTCCGTTTGGTGGTCCAACATGTGACTAAATTTTACTTTTTGAAAAACAATTTTGTTCAAATTTTTAACATGTATTTCCATTTCTTGTTCAAATATGCTGATCTGTGATAAAAATTTATATATTTTTGGAATCTCACTGGATGTAAGTAAAAAATGTTTTTTAAAATTGTTATCAAAAAATTGTGATTGATAACAACTGTTTTTATGAAATTCTAGAGTCCTGAGGATGGTTTTAATTAAAGACCGAAAGCTTGACTAATCTAAAAGAGTTTTTCACTTCAACGGTTAATACTGAGTAATGAATAAATATTTCAGCCGTACATTGCTTTTAAAATTGCAGCGTAGGAGACGTGTTTATAAACAAAATCCGGCAAGACTTCTTGTCAAAAGAGTCAAAGCGTTTGAAAAATTTTATTGTTAGAATGGTTTATAACAATAGGGAAGCTGCTGACATGTTACAAATTTTGGGCGAGTGTCGTAGTGGGCTCAGAGCAGCCGCCAGGAAATGGCAAGAACGCTTTTTCGAACGCACTCCACACTCAAAAAAAATGTGTTTTGAAGACTGTGCAAGCCTAGGTTACTTAGTATTAGCCGTTGAAGTAATTGCGAAAAATAACTAATCTTTGCGATTACAGCGCCATCTGTCAAGAACATGAAAAAAAGTTTCAGACAAAAACTTCATATTTTTTAGATGAGAATCCAAATCTGCATCAAAATGAAGAGGTTGCCATTCGAAATTTGAAAGTTGCACCCTCTTCACCCTCAGGGGGTGAGGGTGCAATAGAATCTTAGAAATCATTCCACACATATTTTTTCTTTTATTAATCCGTTCCAGCATTTCGCGAAATATTTGGGTGGTACGGGTGGTCTGAAACTCCCGGTATATATATATATATATATATATATATATATATATATATATATATATATATATATATATATATATATATATATATATATATATATATATATATATATATATATATATATAAGATAAAATAAAATATTGGAAGTCTTACGTGTATCCCGCTAGAATATTCATAAGGGTGCTCTTTCCAGCCCCCGAAGGGCCCATGATGGCTGTCAGATCTCCTGCGTAAAATTCTCCTGACACATCGCGTAATATCGCTTTCCTATCTGGAAGAAAAAAATTAAAAATTACATGAAAGAAAAATATAACCGATGATTATCTTATCGATTTCAAATATTCAAAAAAACTATTTTTATTTAATGTCTTTAAATACTGTACTGATTTTAAAAATTATTATTACAAAATCGGCTACTTTCTTCCATATCTTGTGGATTAAGATAACATTTAAAAGATAATATTTAAAGTCCACAAAAACTACATTATGTTTTAGGCGAGATTAATTGTCTAATCGTAATATTTGTGCTTCAAGTAGATATTTAAAAATATTTCATATTGTACTTTATGATATTGCACAGTAGACTGTGAAAATGCACGGGTTCTTATAGAAACGTGCTTTTTTTTCTATTATTTCGGATTATTAAGATTATTGTTCTAATCAAGAAAATTAATATGATGTAGTTGGAGCAGGGCTGGTTTGATTTAAATCATGATTTAAATCAGTGTGATTCAATAAAAGAAACATTTTTAGAATCATTTTTTCTTGTATTTTTCATGGATTCAATAACATTTCTATTGCGGAACAAATTCATGATTCTATTCAAGTGCTTATTTTATATAGTATTTGAGTGGAAATTCAATTCTTTAAAGAATAGTTTGAAGGTTTTTAGTAAAACAGTGAACTTCTAAGTTATGAACACTTTTATTTTATACTAGCAGTTATCCGAGGCTCCGCTCGCATATGTAGGTACTTTTTGAAATCAACGAAAAATAAAAAAAATCCGCTGTGGCCACACAGTACTTCCTCGACCACAAATTTCATGGCCATGTTTCAGAAATTTAGGTCGCATCAATTAATTGCATATTTCAAAGTGAAAGCTGTCATTGTCAAAGTGATAACTGTCATTGTGAAAGTGACAGCTGTCATTATCAAAGTGTCAACTGTCATTGTCAAAGTGACAGCTGTCATTGTTAAAGTGATAGATGGCAGTTATTTTTTAATCCTATAAAATAATTATTTTTGAAAATGAAGAATCCTTTAAATTTTTGGGATCTTTAATTCATTCTCGACATTTGATCGCACGAAGTGTTAATTATTTTTAATACTAAGCTTATCTCCCCGCGAGCTTGAAATTTATACCAAACTAGACATCATTCAAATGATTTGTAAAAGAAACAAATATCCTCTTCGACACTTCTACTAGAATTATCTCCACAAGAGCTTTAATTTGATACCAAATGCGACAGAGCCACATTACTTATTTTAAAAAAACAATTGACCAACGTTTACATGGGATGTCAAAATATGAATGATAATAATTCCAATACAACATTATGATTCTCATTATTTCTTTGGTTCAGAAGAATATAACGAATTTTATAATAATTCAAATTTTGATTATAACAAATGCTGATAATTTTGAAAAATGTTTATTGTGAATGTTGTGCCAAATCATTCAAGTACTCATCATCATCATCATCATCGCGTTCCAATTCATAGAATTATTGCGAGACGCTTAAGCGTCAGAATCCGTTTTTGAGGTGGATTACTTCTCTTTTGATTATAGATTTTCATGTTTTTTTGCGTTGCTTGCTATTTTTTTCCATTTTTTCCGATTTTTATATTTGGTTCTCCATTCTTTGATATTCATTGCTTTCATGTCCTCTTCTATTTCTTCCAGCCATCTTTTCCGGGATCTTCCTCTGTTTCTTACTCCTAGTGGTTATTTTTTTGATTAATTCTGCGGGTGTCCTTCTCATTATATGGCCATACCATTCCAGTCTTAACGCTTTTATGTTTCTAACTATATTCTCTCCTTCCAGAGTTTCTTCTATTTCTGCGTTTGTTTTCAGTCTTCTTTCTCCCTCTATCGTTATATTGGGTCCGAGTATTGTTCTCATCACTTTTCTCTCGAATTTTTTCAGATCTTCTTCTTCTTTTTTATTTATTATTGTTGTTTCCATGGCGTACGTGACTGCTGGTCTTATTAGTGTCTTGTAGATATGTATTTGTTCCCTTGCTTAATTTTGAGCTTTTTAGTAGGACTCTGGTTCTCCCATAGGCTTGATTTCCATTTTGAATTCGCTCTGCTATTCTCTCTTTATCGTTTTTTCATTCAAGGATTAGTCTTACTTATTTCATATTTTATGATAAATACTACCGTTTTTAAAATAAACGCAAAAAACTAAAAAGTTCCATCAGTAAAGTTCTGATACCACTGGTTGAAAAAAGCTCATCTACTAACTTGAACCCAGCATTTTGATGAAAAACTTAAATATAAAGCTTCAATCGAAAATTCGTACGCGTTTCCAAGTTATCCTGCTTTCAGACCGACAGATCAACTTTTTACTTACTTGTACTAAGTACAAGTATTGTGAAACCGACAAAATTCACCTATCGAGATTTTGATGGAAATATCCGTTTTGAGCATCCCTGAATCCATTTTGACTATTTTCGGCTTGATGTCGGTACGTATGTGCGTTCGTTCGTTCCTTCATAACGCGCAAATCTCAAAACTGGTTAAACGTATAATGTTTAAATTTTGTATTTAAGACTGGTATAGAGTCTAGTTGTGCACCTCGCATTATGGTTCCAATCGTCTGTACTGGAAGTGCACTTTACTTGAAACTTTTTTCGAGTTTTTCTAATAAATCCAGAATGATCAACCGTAGGATGTTGAAATTCAGTATTTGAACTTGATGTTGTATCAGAATGGTTATCTGCTATTTTTGTATGAATCGGCCAAGCCAGAAGTGCACTTTACTTGAGACTTTTTTTAAATTTTTTGCATAAATCTAGAATAATTAGCCATAGCATATTGAAATTTAGTGTTTGAACTTGTTGTAGTATCAAAATAGTTATCTACTATTTTTGTACCGATCGGCTGAGCCGGAAGTGCAGTTTATACGTATAACAGACATTCAGAATTTTCCGTATAAAACAATCAGTTTAATTGAAATTATAAGGTAGGCAATGATAAAATTATATTAATTATAATCTGAAGTGACAGAAAACGTTATTGAATAAATTTGTGTATATATCAAATGATATACAAGTAAGTCACGTGATGTTCAAGTCAAATTTTGTTTTTCGGGCTCAGTAGTGTCTAAAACGTGAAGATTCATCAAAATCTCGAACTGTCAAAAAATCACGATTACGATACTGCAATACTTCCTCTATTATATTACAGGTCGGGGAAGTAATGAATAAATAAGTGACTGCAGCACCCAGGCAAACCTTAGTTTCACCCACTGTCTTATAAACAGGTCTTGACACTCGTCAGTAGTGGGGGTACCCCTATTGAAGCAGTTTCTAGTTCTTAAAACTAACACATGTAAAGTAACGATCGAGAAGATAATTGTGCGAGAGAAACAGAGAATGTGCATTAGAAAGAGAAGAAACAGCGAGTTTAAATGTCAAACGTCCAAATAAAAACATTTTGATTGGAAATTTTAACTTGGAATACATAAATGTTTTCCTAAATTTTCATTGAATCATTGTTGTATGTAAATTTATAGTTATTAACTACAAAATATAACATTTTTCCACCTTTTCAGTGATTCTTTATTATTGGAGACTTTGAAGTCCAAGGTGCTTCGCCCTGTTTTACATCGTGGTATAAAGCAACAATCAGGCATATTTAATGAGTTGTACTCTCAATTTTTTATTGATTCACAGTTAATTACGCAATATGAAGCACGATAATGTTAGTTAAGTTAGATTTAATAGTATTTTCAATCGTATAGTTTCTGTCTTTCTTTAATACCTTGTTTAATACACACTCTCCATCTTTATCTTTCGCATACTCTTCTCGATCGCAGCACCTCTTTTGGAGCAAATAATAACTAAATACAGCTTCAATAAGAGTCAACCCGCAACAATGGTAATGGATGCTAGTGTCAAGACCTGTGTATAAGACCGTGGCTTCACCCTGCTATTGATATTTTTTGTTGTATTCGCACGGCATGCTAGATGGCATAATAGCTTCACAAATATTTATATCCATTACATATGTTTATATTCATATCTTCTGAACCTTGCAAGATATCGAAATCGGCGATTCCCAACTCGGCACATTTACAGGTAGTCTCTGCTAATGACTCCCCAACTCGGCACATACGAGTATCTCAGGTACCTGCAATGATATCTAACTCGGTACACTTGCAGATAGTCTGAACATTCTAATATTTTTAAATTAAATAAAATAAATTTTATAGTATCTTTTTTATAATCATACAAAATTTGACATACAATAATACAAAATCAAAAAATATGTAGGCTGCATCATACAATAAAAATAATAATTTCAGCGTGATCGTGGATTAACCTTTTTGTCGTTATTACTCGATTTCTTGACTCGCTCATAATATTGAAAAATGCTTTGCCCTTTCGATTAACACACCGCTACTTCACTTCACCGGATAAAAATTTTCGATTTGATTTACTGAATTTATGTTGTTCTACAATCAATAGTATTTTTCCACGTTGGCTAGCTATAGTTGGCGAATTGATTTCTTTGATGTTGTTGATTGAACTGTTAGATTGATAATAGATGACTACTAAACAAAACATTTTAATTCATATTTTTCTTATGTGTTAAGCCGATAATAGGGATGGGTCTTTCTGCAAACACTTGTTTAAGATGTGCCGAGTTGGTCATAAGGATTACCACCAACCCTTGACTGATGTCCCATCGGGAGATTAAATGTGCCGAGTTGGGGTGTGCCCATCGAAATAAAACATACAGGAAAATTTAAGTTAAAATGCCTGTTTTAATCCCTGGGATTTTCAGTGAGATCTGTGGAGCCATTTCGGAGCCTATTCGAGACAAACAAAACTTTAATTTATGATTGGGCATCATTTAAATAGCAGTTCTCACTTGAATTTTTGCATTTATTTTGAAATCACAGACAGACACTTCTATCTTATTGATCTGTATAGATTTGTGCTAAAACCTTGAATATGCAATTATGGGCGTACACGAACTCGGCACCAAGAACAAGAACTCGGCACCAATGCTAATCTGATTAGCACACGAACTCGGCACTGACAATTTTTAAATAAAGCCACGATGTACCTGCAAGATTTAGTTTTATAAGTCTCTATATTTTATTTTAAAATGAATTTGTATCAGAAATAATACTGCAAATAATATTTGATAAAACTTCAGAAAAGAAAATATTATTAAAAAAAGACATTGTCCGTACATAACATATAATTTTTTTTAGGTATTTTTAACAGGAATTTTTTGCATCAAATGGAAACATAATTATTCTGTCTACGATATGAAGGACTTTTGAGTTGTTGAAGTCACACGTGTGATTAGATTCGTTTAAAAGTGCGGCTAAATTTGAGTCTGGTTTATTATTAATATAAAATCGCATGTGTCGAGAAAATCTCACTCAGGTAGAACGATTGAGTCAGAAATCCTAATAGCATAGTGCCGAGTTCGAGTAGGGGATTAAAGATCCAGGTAGTTTGGTGCCGAGATCAAGGCCGCCCGCAATTATAATCAGAAATCAAAATAATTGTCTGTTGAATGCATTTTTCATGCATAATTAATACATGAATACTAATAATTTTGAGATACAATTTAAAAGAATTAAAAAAGTAAATAAAATTTAAAAAATCATGTTTCATTAAAAAAAAAAATTAGTGATTTCTGATTTTTTTATTTGTTTCATGTTTTGTTCAACCCTGAATTTGAATGATAAATGATCAATTCTCAAAATGTAAAAATGATTCTGTCGACCAAATGCCAGATTTTTCATTTGAAAATAATGAAAACGCGGAACATAGTAACTATAGAAATAAGAAATTTGGCAATGTTGCTGACGTCGGAACTCTAAGATTATAATGTGCATTTTCCTGTCCTACACACATAATTTACTGCACAATCAATCCAATAAATAAATATTTCTTGAAATTTAAATTTTTATGAAAGTAGATGACATTTTAACATATTTTGAAGTAGATAAAAATGAATTCTAATGGGTTTTCCAAAATATACTTCACCTCCGATTTCGATGAAAGATTTGTTCTAGCATTACAAATATGGGAAAAATACTGGCGATCAGACTCAGTTGACGTAGAAAATCTTATTAATTGATTTATAGCATTGAAAAACTGTATACATTGCGGTGTGTGTGTGTGGGATAGCGATACTAGTGACTTACTAGTGAAATTAAATTTGTTGGTGGCACTAAAACAGTAGTTTTTGTGATTAACTGGCGGTACTTCACACCCAACTGACGAGTGGGCTTCCCCCACTCTGACCAAGCTCGACGTGAAATCTTGAGTCCGAGACAATGACGGCAGATCAAACCCAGCATAAGGTGGTTAGTGCACCCTTTGTCATTGTCTCGGACTCAACATTCTAAGCTCAACTTTTCTAGTGCCACTGAAAAAAAATATTTCACTAGGACTCGCTAGTATCGCACACACATGCACAATGTATACATGTTATATTTATATAAATTAATAAAACATAATTTTCAAAGTCAACCTAGTATGACCGCCAATAGTTATTTTCTTCCAAATTTTTTCACCAAGTTTCATCGAAATCGAATGTGAAGTAGTACAACGACAGTTTGACCGCCACTTTAATTACGGTTGTAAAAAAAAACAGATATTCTTCCGCTATTATCACATGGTGTTGGTTTTGGGTGTTAATTTAATTACAAAAACTGTATTCACTTCAAGATGCTCTAGACTAAACAAATATTATAATGTCTCAATATCAGGTCACGTCTTTCTTTCTGATGACGTTTTTACTATGCATACAAATCATTTTAATTCTGTGTATATTTTTTGTAACCACACACAACAGCCCCTCGACTCTTTGAGATAGTCAGTTAGATGAAAGTTCTCATATTGAAAGGATCTAAATATACAATAAATATTAAAGAACTTATTTACACTCACTGCGTTTTAATTAATTTAAACCATACCTTCCTTTAGGTTATGGGCCCAGACACCGCGAGTGAGTGTATTGTATTTTTGTGATTTGAAATAGTGAGAAAAATACAGTGAAATTAACTATGGCTAGTGGCGTGTTGAGTGCATTAAAACGCAATATGAAACTATTTGATGGTGAAAATTATTTTATGTGGAAATTTAGACTATTAGAAATTATTGAGCAAGAAGGTGCTAGTAAAGTGCTAAATGAAGATCCGCCAACACCAATTACTGTTGAGTGGATTAAATGGGAACGATTTGCCAGGGGAACTTTAATTGAGTACTTAGATGATACAATAATTTCGCAAATACCGCCAGGTCGTGCGACAGCGCGACAAATTTTGGAAAAATTTGATGGTCTTTACGCCTGTAAAAAGGTATCAACCCAGCTATGTCTTCAAGATCGATTGTTCAATTGCAAGCTTAAACCAGGTACGTCACTTAAGAAGCACATGATCGAAATTGATGAAATGGTGCGTGATATGGTTGCCTGTGGCGGGGAAGTAAATGAGACGACTAAAGTATGGTATACTCTAAACTCATTGCCATCGAGTTATGCGCCAATTAAAGCTGCAATTAAAACAATGAGTGATGATAGACTCACATTAGCATTCGTAAAAGGAATGTTGCTGGAACATGAAGAATATTTAGAACGTGAAACTACTGATACAAGTATGAAAGCTCTTCATTTTCGCACCACAAATTCATATGAAAATAAAAAGAAGAATTTGAAGTTCACCAAAAGAAATAAGCAAATGTTTAAAAATAAACAGGTGCAAAAATGTTTCCATTGTGGACGCACAAATCATGTTAAACGTGATTGCTATTTCTACAAGCAAAGTTTAAAATCAAACGATAAACGTAATAAAAGAAGCAATCATGAAGCCAGTGCGTCAACAGCGGTGATTGATAAATCATTTGCTTTCATGATTTGTAATGAAAATCAGTGCGAAGACGTAAACAAAACATCAAGGCGTTTTGTTCTGGATTCCGGTGCAACAGAACACATTATTAAGGATTTCAGTCTTTTTACTGAATGCGAACAGCTGGAGGAGCCAATTCAAATAACTGTGGCAAAAATAGGGACAGTAATCGAGGCGACACATATCGGAAGGATACAAGTCACCACTTCACTTGGCTACAATGGCGAGCTGAAGAATGTCCTCTACAGCAAAAGTGTACCAACCAACCTCATCTCCGTAAGGCGCATCCAGGAGGCTGGAATGTCGGTGTTATTTACGGAAGCTGGAGATGTGGAGGTCATAAAAGGAGGTACAACAGTCATTAAAGGTAAGCGCATAAATAATCTGTATATTATAGAATTAATAATACAAAATGCGCATAAAACAGCACGGGCTGTAAGTCACGTGGCTGAGGCAAATATTATTGATAAAAATAAAATGTGGCATGAGCGATTGGGCCACATAAGTAGAGAAAAATTTACAAAAATTAAAGTAAATGAGTTAGCATTTGATAATATTTGTTTAAAGAATATTAATCCTATTGATTCGTTGTGCGAATCTTGTATTAGCGGAAAACAAGTACGTCTTCCTTTTGCCAGGATAAAAGATAAAGAGTATATAAAAAGGCCTTTATTTATTGTGCACTCAGATGTGTGTGGGCCGATTACACCATCTACGATAGATGGAAAGAATTATTTTGTGAATTTTATCGATGAATATACTCATTATACTGTAACGTATTTATTAACTAATAAATCAGAAGTATTCACTTATTTTAAAGATTATGTTGCAAAAAGTGAAGCTCAATTTGATACAAAATTGGTTACTTTATATAGTGATAACGGAAGCGAATATTTATCTGGCGAAATGAAAGAATACTGTAAACAAAAAGGGATAACATATCATCTCACGGTTCCGTACACTCCACAACAAAACGGAGTGGCAGAAAGAATGAATCGAACTTTGTTGGAGAAAGCGCGTGCTATGTTACATGGTGCGAGTCTAAATAAATGCTTCTGGGGTGAGGCAATCTTAACTGCAACTTATTTGGTAAACAGATCTCCAACAAAAGCGATAAAGTTCAAGAACACACCGTATGAGATGTGGCATGATAAAAAACCAAAATTAGGTCATTTAAAAATATTCGGATGCACGGCTTATGTGCATAATAAAACGAGAAAAAGTAAATTCGATAGTAAATCGTCTAAAGGGATTCTCGTGGGTTATGTGCCAAATGGATATAAAATTTTTGATTCAGATTCAGAAAAATTCATAGTTGCACGTGATGTAGTTTTTGATGAAATTACATATAAAACATCAAGACAAGAACTTGATGATATGGGTGAAATTGGTAGCGAAGTAAATACAGATAAAAATGTACAAACAGGTACAAATAATATTTCAGCAGGGGGTGCTGCTGATTATAAATCTGTAGAAAAGATCACACCTGGCCAAACGGACGATAAAAAGTGCAAGCAAACCCTTAGTGAAAAAGGTGTCACTGAAAATTGCACTCAAGGTCAAACATCCTCATTAAAGGATGTCCCTGAACCAACCAGTATGAGCTCAGATAGTGAGAGTGAAAGTCCGTGTACCTCTACTAAAAAGTTGAGGAAATTAAATAGCGTGCAGGATGTGAGAAGGAGCGAAAGAATAAAGAATAAACCAATAATATCATATAAAGATTATGATTTCGATATAAATAGCTATTTGGTAGTTAATCAAATGTTTGAAAATGATATTCCCACATGTTATCAAGACGTTTTTAAAAATGCGTTTAGAACAAAATGGGAAAAAGCTATAAAAGATGAGTTAAAATCATTAGAACAAAATAAAACATGGACATTGATACAGAAACCATGTAATGTAAACATTGTCGACTGTAAATGGGTATTTACAATAAAAACAGCAAGTAATGGAAATTTGGAAAGATATAAAGCCCGTTTAGTAGCGCGCGGTTTTAGCCAAAGAAAAACATTAGATTATAATGAAACATTCGCACCGGTTGCGCGAATTGGTACGTTCAGGTGCGTGCTTGCGTTAGCAAATCAATTTGAACTATTAATTCATCAAATGGATGTAAAAACGGCATTTCTCAATGGGAAATTAAAAGAAAATATTTATATGAGGGTGCCTGACGGTGTTGCAGTTCAAACAGATAATATTGTATGTAAACTAAATAAATCTTTATACGGTTTGAAGCAGTCAGCTCGATGCTGGTATGAGTGTTTTAATAACATAATGCTTGAAAAAGGATTTGTAAATTCGTCAGCCGATAATTGTTTGTATTTCTTAGACAAAGGCCATGTTCATAAAAACATTTATGTAATATTATATGTAGATGATTTAGTTATCGCTACTAAAGATATAAATACAATGAATGATTTTAAGAAGTTTTTAATGAAACAATTTGAAATGATAGATTTGAAAGAAATTAATTACTTTCTTGGAATAAAAATAAAAAGATCAGGATCTGAAATTTCACTCGATCAAACAACATACTTGAAATCAATATTAGTAAAATTTAAAATGAATGAATGCAACCCGGTCAGTACACCGTTGCCTATGAAATTAGACTATTCAGCATTAAATTCAGATGATAGTTATGATGCACCCTGTAGAAATTTGATTGGCTGTTTGATGTACGCAATGCTTTGTACGCGACCTGATTTATGTACTGCAATAAATCTACTAAGTAGATATCAAACTAAATGCAATAAAGAACTCTGGCTATGTTTAAAGCGAGTATTAAGATATGTAAAAGGAACGATTAACATGAAATTAATATATAAACGTAACATGAATTACAAAGAAAATTTGATAGGATATGTTGATGCGGATTGGGCTAGTAATGAATTAGATCGTCGAAGTACAACAGGTTGCTTATTCAAATTATTTGAAAATTGTACAGTAACATGGATTACACGACGACAAAATTCAGTTGCTGTGTCCTCAACAGAGGCTGAATACATGGCTGTATTTGAGGCAGTAAAAGAGGCCTTATGGATTAAATCATTATTAAATGGTATTAATGTCAATATGTCAGAACCAATAATATTGTATGAAGACAATCAAAGTTGTATAGCAATTGCAAATAATCCAGCTAATCATAAACGTTCAAAACATATTGACGTAAAATACCATTTTATACGTGAGCAAGTAGAGAACAACACTGTCTGTTTGAAATATTTGCCTACAGGTCATCAGGAGGCTGACCTATTGACAAAATCTCTACCATCCCATCAGTTCAAGGATCTGAGGGAGAAGATGGGAGTACAAGAAAAATAGAAAAATAAATTCTATGGAAATTCTAGTTATAAGTTGTTTAACAAAATGTATATTGTTATTCATTTGAAATTGTTCATGGTCTGGTTGGGTTTTTGTGGGGGTTTTTCCTAATCCTTGCAACGAATGTTGGATCATTAGTTGTTACTCTCCCCGTAAACTGCTAAATATAAGTTCATACATTTTTTGAGGGGGTGTGTTGGTTTTGGGTGTTAATTTAATTACAAAAACTGTATTCACTTCAAGATGCTCTAGACTAAACAAATATTATAATGTCTCAATATCAGGTCACGTCTTTCTTTCTGATGACGTTTTTACTATGCATACAAATCATTTTAATTCTGTGTATATTTTTTGTAACCACACACAACAGCCCCTCGACTCTTTGAGATAGTCAGTTAGATGAAAGTTCTCATATTGAAAGGATCTAAATATACAATAAATATTAAAGAACTTATTTACACTCACTGCGTTTTAATTAATTTAAACCATACCTTCCTTTACATGGAAGACTCGATTTATAGTTTTATACATATTAAAACTTGAGATATATTATATACTCGATTTATAGTTTTATACATATTAAAACTTGAGATATATTATATACAGTGTACATGAAAAATAATTGAATAATAAAGTTATTTTAGCATGACAACATTCTACACACGATTTTTAGAAAAATATTAACAGGAGATAAAATAATAAATATTGAGTACAAGGCTAGAAATTAATACAGGATGGGAAAGGTATGACAGAATAACTTGTCAAATTTCATCATAAGATCCAAAACAATTGCCTGATAAAGTTGAAATAATCCTTAGTATCAAATTCAAATTTTTGAGATGTATTGTTTGTTTACTATCAGAGTTCAAACAAAAGTAGGGCATAGTCAAAGCCATGAGTTAAGCATGGGAGAGCCGAAACTGTCCGGTTTTACACGACGTAGCATTCTTTGTCCGAAGAATCCATGTGGTTTTTGTTTTGATCAGCTGTGCAAGAGTTCACAACGAAACAGAAATCCAGTTATGTTTCTTGAATTTCTGTTTTGTTTAGCCTTGTGCAAGGTTAAAATACATTCCCTGAGATAATTATGGACAAAAGAATGATTCACTTTTATAAGTTTCACAAATAAAAGATAGTATGTTTTTGTTTTTCCAAGCAGATAATTATGCATGTTTACTTTCACACGAGATTTTTCTGAGTAATACTATCGCGAAATATTGAAATAAACAAGACTTTAAAACAAATGAATTATTAATCATGCAAGTCTTTCAATTTGCATTCAATCGATTATCTTATTAAACAAAGGAGTTATTCTCAATATTATCTATTATACAACACGAAAATTGGAAATCTTTTTATGTAAATAACACTCGTAACTCATTTGTCAATATTTAAACATTTGAACATCTCTGCTGGTCTTAGTGGTCTTGTCATTTGTCAAACAATTATTTAATAAGTTAACTCACTTCTTCTAAGTAATCCAGTCCAGGTTGAATAAGAAATATTTTTAAATTCAACATTCACTTGTTCAAGTCTTGTTTCCCCTACGGAAAAAGCGGAAGTAACACTGTCTTCCGGTATAGAAAGTAGTTCCATTCGCAGCGGATCTGGTCGCTTGGTGCGTACCTGGTGCTGCATGGATGTCGGCGCCGTGGCCGCCATCTTAGCACTCACGCACTTGACACAACAAGCACTGTACACACGGCCGTCCTCGCAGCTTATATGGAACTATGCTTGCTACGGCGAGTTTGGAATATTGGTGATCCCCACTTCACGCCTACAGTTGCTTTATTTTTTATCGTTTGAAGACGACTTTCAGGTTCACTTTACACAAGTTTTTTTGAAGTGAGGACCAATCTTAAAGACTCTTTGAAAGCTTTAAAGTTGCCCTTATCTTTGTATTTAATCATTTCTGCAGTTGTTGCTCATCTTAAAAAAAAAAGAAAAAATTAGGGCTCCTCAAAAACTGGTTTGACATTCTTCAAACAGATCTCTTTTGAGCGTCCATCATGCAACAAACCAACAATCATATTGCATCTATCATACACTATCATACATTAATCGGCAAGCACAAGTACTCCGTTACAAACGTCCCTAATGCACCCAAAATTTCACAACCAGCAGATACTCTTCTTCCAATCTTCTTATCAAGTCTCTCAACACTCGTCATTAAAATAATAAGTTTCACGCTTGATTAAAACGTTTCAACCCTCCTTAAACACCAAAAAAATAAGATTCATTTTCCTCCCAACTTCATGCATTCTATCAATCATTTTACCAAAAACTAACAACATCATCTGCAGGTATTACTCCAACTGTCTTTCTTTTTAGAAAACTCACTTTTAAGTACTATAAGTTAAAGGCACTAAAAAACTATTTAAGCACTTGTCACTAACATTCAATCCAAGTCCGATAATTCGCGAACATGATTTGAATACAACTTATTCTCTGACAGTAAAAAGACGGACATAAGTTTGCTTGACGGATGATAACAGCAATGATAAGATACGCGGTGTACTGTGTAATGGGAGATACGAAACTACTGTTTTAATCAGATGATGTCGGACGTTATCAACTAGGCTAGCTCTCAGATGATTGAATAATCAGTGGTGGAGCCTGCGATAAGATTTATACGGCTGAAATCGAATTTATGCAGCTGTCTGGGAATTTGGATAAATCGGGAATTGAATAATACATATCAGGAGAATAAATTATCTGCTTCTTGTAATTTTTTAATGGGAGTAGTGAGGTCCTTATTTTCTCCATTTTTTCGACTCCAATTTTTTCACTGAATAAATTTTTCTCCGTATACTTTACCATTGATTTATTAACAAGTTTTGATTATATTTCTGGAGCTCTACGGCGAGTTCGTTTAGAGCGGGCGAAGCCCGCTCTTTAATTGGGTGCAAAGCACCGCCGCTTGAAAACAAAAACCACTGTTTTAGTGCCACAATATATCGCACAATCTTCTGTAATAATTCTATTGCCATTGTTGATTTCTTCCTCGGAATTTTGATATCAGAGTTTGACAGGTGATAATTTATTATCGATTTTAAAAAAAATCTGATGTGATCCCACAGTACTTTCCCGACCATAAATTTTTGGTCAGTTTCATCGCTGTTTCAGAAATTTAAAGTGTTGCATCAATTAATTGCATATTTCAAAGTGACAGCTGTCATTGTCAAATTGACAGCTGTCATTATTAAAGTAAATAAATCAATTAACTCACAAACGAGATTTTAAGTTTCGTATGGTTTTCAAATTAATTTGAAACAATTATATTTATTGAAAATTATGGTCTCGTCGAGCTTCAAAAAACTCAAGTTTGGACTCTAATTGAAATAAGCCAGTTTTCAAAATGAATTGACATTAAATTTACTCATTAGAACCGGAAAAAAATATGTACATTAAACTTGATAGCAGAGTGAAGTTGATTTAAATCAGTGATTCAAATGACTATTAAAATCATGTGATTTTTTTTAATCAATAATTTTTGCTGCAACCATATTAAGTCGATAAACTAGTCTTACAGGAAATCGCCCCTACTGATTGGTTGCTAGCATGTATAAATCAAAGAAAAATTGGAAATAATGAAGCAATGTTGAGTGCAGTTGCTTCTTCTGCTGGGGTCGAAAGAATATTTGCGATATTCAATTTGATACACTGTAAAATAAGAATAGATTAGACGCCAAGAAAGCGGTCAAATTAGTGTTCCTTTTGAAAAACCAAATTCGAAATATTTGAATAAATAATAAATCCAATGAAAACATCTAAGTTATGTAAATATAAGTGACTAAGACTGCGGGCAATGAAACCCAAATGGTTTTATGTTTATAAACTAATTTTAAATACTTTCTATTTTCTTTGTTTATTTTTTTGTTAAATATCACAAATAAAAATGATACTGTGTGTTTTTTAAAAAGTGACTGACTTTCAGAAAAAGTATGTTGATTGATTTTTCTTAATTTGATTAATAATTAAAATCTCTAATGCCCGCTTTTATAAAGGGCAGAGTATTTTACTTCCAGAGTAAATAAAATTTACTCTGTTATAATGACAGTCGATTATTTGACAGCAATGATTCTGTTGTCATAAGGAAGCTCAAACTGATTAGAATTTGTTAAATAAAATAAATTTACTTTAGGAGTAAATTTACTTGGTCTTTTATAAAACCGGCCATTAGAGAAATTGATTTATTGAATTATTAAAATAAACAAAAATTATATTTTCTTAACAATACTGACTTCCAAATTAACAAGAATCGGTATATGAAAAAAAAAATCATTATTTTTAATAAACCTGTTTAAAATAGATTTATTTGAACTATGTCACTCCTGACTGTCAACTGTCTCGCACGTTAGCCACACGCTTATACAGAGGTGTTGATAGTGTAACGAATTTAAGTCTATAAATTAGTCATTTCGGCCTTACTGGTGCTTAGAATTATTGTGGAAATATTTTACATCAAGAAATAGAAGCGAATATATTTGGTTTTTAGAAAATTGCTGATACCTTTTAGCGCTTCCTAGAAAAACGTGGACGTTTGCGGGAAAAACGTAGTGGGGAGAGACATATGGTATACTGGTAACTGAAATCAACCCGCAGCAGTATTATTGATTTTGGCTCAGAGACCTTATAATATGGACTGCTAGTGATTCAAATAAATTGTGTTATTTAAAATAAATCAATATTGACATAAATAAATGAAGTTAAGTTATAGTGTAGTGTAATAATTTTTAGTTCAAATTAGAATTATTTATTAGAGATAATGTTAGTTATCTAATTTATTATTTTAATACATCATAAAAATAGATAGTACGTAACAAATAATATCCGAGGGCATTATTTTGAAAAATAACAAACAAGTTTCCTAGTTCCAGCAAGTAACTAGAGTAATTTTTCTGACAGAAATCACAATGACAGGACATATGTACATTGCTAAAAATTTTGATTGAAATACAACAAAGGTCGGACATTAAACATTGAAGGCATCACGGGAGTTGAACAGACAATAATGCCCAGGGTCAACGTACACACCTCGGGCCAGAGGCCCTCGGGAAGTACACTGTTAACCTCAGGCATTATTGTCCTTTTAGCACCCTTGATACCTTAATTACTATAATACCAAGTTGTAGCACCTGAAACTGGCAGTTCTAAAATCTAAATTCAGCCAATCGTAGACATTGGTTGATATGTCAGAAATTTCAAATTGACAACTGAAATTCAATCATTTGTGCAATTAAAACAATTTTGGCTTTGTAAAAAAGCTACTCAAAATGTCAATTTTAGGTTATATTTCAAAAAATGAATGAGAATGATGATTTAAAACGATGAATCTAAATTTTTAAATGTAAATTCTTAAATTAAATCCCTCATAAACCAGCCTTAAAAGGCTAGTTCATGATGGATTTAATTTACAAACTTAGATTATCTCTGTTATAAATCCAGCCACTCGTAGACGGTCGTAGACATTGGTTGACATGTCAGAAACTCCAAATTGACAAATGTCACAGAAAATATATTCAAAATATTTATATGATAAAAATAATAATTCAAATCGAAATGCAATCCTTTGGGCATATGAAACATTTTTGACGATTTAAAATAGCTACTCAAAATGTCAATTTTAGGTCATATTTCAGAAAATGAACGAGACCGAGGATCTAAGACTATGAATCTAAAGTAAATGTAAACTCCCAGATTAAATTCATCATAAACCAGCCTTTACATTGTTTTAATCAAAAAAACGACATTTTTCAGAAATGTTTTACATAAGAACTACAAATGATACGGTTATTATTTAGAAAGTTAAAATAACTTATCAAGTTATTTTTGGTCGTATTTTAATTAAAATATAATAATTTTAATTTTAAAGGTTGAGATTTTCTTTTCTTAATATTATTTTTCGAAATTTTCGGCTACTTTTAAATTATTTTCACAAAGATAAAAATTCTATTAGTTTTATTCATATTTTTGTTTTATATCGTAACCTTTTGACGTTTTTCTAATATTTTTTACAGTATTTTTTAACCTAGTTCTTGTATTTATTATTCACCGCAATTATAATTTGATTTATGTGTTTTGTCATTATTATTAATTTGTCAAACTAACTTTAAAATACCTCATGAAATGTAGTTTCCATTTTAAAAATATGTCTGCGACGATTCGGCGCAAAGTGATGAGTTAAAGGAAAAAAATAGTTTTTTTGTATTAAGTGTGCGAAGTCAATGTTTTTTTTGCTGCGCGTGAGAATGTCAATTTTAACCGAGACTGTAAGGTCGAGGTAACAAATTCATTCGAAAGCGCAACAAAATACAATCACTTCGCACACGAAATACAAACAATATTTTTTCGTCAAATGTCAAAAAATAATAGATCAACAATAATTATTGTTTTATTCAGTAAAATGTAGGAAAAAAGTACAAACTATAATTAATTTGCAGTCACCTGGATATTGTAACCAAAAGTATGCGCAATTGTTGTTTGATAAATAAAGAACTGTCAACAATTAATTTTTATATTAAAAAATAAGTAGTTTTGTGTACAAATTCATATTTATTTTTTGTTGAGTACCTGTTTGTTTCTATCCTTGTAGCATTACTAAACTGAATTATATTAGATTAGGTGTGAAAAAACAGAATTTATTTTCTCACTGATGAAAAAATATGTTCATCTTTTCACTAGTGGAAAAATGTTTAATTTTTTTACTCGTGAAAAAATCACGAACTTTGCGTATCCATAACAATACAAAAATATCATGTTTTTTTGACAATTGGCGAAAAATACATTTTTTCGAAAACTGTCATTAAAAGTGAACAAGGTGAACAACAAACATGCGAAATGATTGTTTTGTATACAGGACGCGAAATACTTCGCAGTCAGGCTGCGAAATATTAAGATAGATTGTATTGGTACACAATTATCGATTGATTCGAAATGTCAAAATTTTTTTTTACATTTTTATTAATCTTGAGACATGGTTTTCGAAAAAATGTTGTTGCGAAATTCAACTTCGCAATCTAAAATCAAAAATAACTATTTTGCAGCCGGTACAAGCTATCAAAGTTTGACATTTTTTGACATCAAGACCCAGGGGTGCAGTAGGTAGTGCGATGAACTTGGCGTCAGTTTCACTCACATGTTCTGAAAGAGGAGACTTCAAACTTTCCAAAATTCAAATATTCATCAATTTATGGCAGTTTAAAAAATCGGTATTTCTGGTGTATTTTTAAGTAGTAGTATATATTTATATTTTTTATGATATTATATTGAGCGAGCAACAATGTGTTTTGCCACTTTGAGAGATGAGTGGCAAAGTTGGTCCCTAGGAAATTTTCTATATAATTTTTTTGTTCATCAGGTTTTGAGTTTATTAAAAATTATGACATACTTGGATTTTCGAACGGTGTGTGGTTGCAAAAACTGAAACATCGTCTTTGTGTGTTAAATTAATTAATTAATTAATTTTTCTCAAGTTTTTTGTTTGAGGTTGTTTCACATGGTTTTTCATCAGTCCTTGGCTGAATGCCAGAGGAAGTTTCTCTTTTTTGCACTTAATATTGTGCCCACGTTTTCACATCTAGTCTCCTATATAATTTTCGTATATTTTTAATAAACTAGATACTTGGCTTGTTCATTTTTGTATCATTGTTTTTCTGATGGAGACTCTCAGATAGAGAGTAGAAACGTCGAAAATAAATAAAATATACAGAATTAAAACAAAAAAAAACTTACAATCATTGTTTAATTCTGAAAAAAAATGTATGGATCATTAAAAATTAAACAATTAGTAATGAAATCTTGTTTAACAAATTTTCACAGCAACCACAGAAAAAAATGTTATTTTTATTCATGAATTCTCGTAGAAGGTCACTTTTAAAAAATATATAATTGAGACAAAATAGCAAAAAGTGAATAAATTTTATCAGAATGAAAAAGATTGCAGTGCCCTTGAAAATACCTGAAAAGACAAATCTTACCCCGGACAGAGGAAAACAATGAATCAGTTCTTTTGAAGAATTTAGTTTGAAATAATAGAACTGCAAAAAATATGTGTTACATAATTCTTTATAAAATTCATATATATTCAGTTTTCCTTTGTTTATTTATATATCAATAAAGTTGAACTTTGAGCAGATTGCTAAGAATCCAGTGTCGGCCGTTAATATTTTTTTACACTCCCTCCTTTTTTTAGTATGTCACGCCGTTCATGAACACGTATTATTTCATTAACCCTTGCCTATGATAGGTGAGCCCACAATATTTAGAGCCAACACAGAGTGGAATTGAAATTATTGTGTAATTTGTGCTAACAAGAAATGAAATAAAAAACGGTCAATTGAATGTTTTCAAGAATATTTTTAGCGGTGTCATTGCCGAAAAAAATTATTCAATAATCGTTTTGATTACTTTTCAGTCTCTGGTGTGTTGTAATGGCAGTATTGTGTACTGTCATCGATCTTTTTTTTAGGTTATTTGTAAAGTTCAAATCTCACCTTGTACTCAGTGCGCTCATTGTCAAAAAATGCTAACTCCTTCCCTGCTCAAATTGATGTCTGACCTTTTCATAATAAAATTTCAAGAATCTTGAGCCCTACGACTATTAGCACAATTGTAAATTCAATTACGGATGATTTTAGTCATGCTACTATCTAAGATTTAATTAGTCATCATAACCTTGATACATATTTTTTTTAATCTCTAAAAATATATCGCAAATAATGTACAATTATTGTAAGTCATTAGAAACGGACGTATTAATTCTACAATATATAATTATTGCAAAATTCAATTCGTGTCGGCTAATTATCTTTCCTATAATTCCTGTAATAATATTAATTGACTCATTTTGCGCATTTTCCAAGTTGCAGAAAAAAAAATTGTATGGAGAATTTCCAATTGAGCATTGAAATACAGGTTTTAAAATTGCTACCAAAAAAAGTGAGAAATATTCAATTTCTGTTCCTATATTTCAATCGGTGCTGAAATGCGTCATTCTTAAATGATTTTTTATTACAGTTAGTTACAAGAACTGGCTGAACTGTCTTATTTGCAAATAATATCTTGACATCTAAATAAGAGGTTTGAAAAATACATGTGAAGTTATTTTTAGTTAATAGCACACTTTTCAAGTCATCCTCGTAATTCTAAGGCCTAAATATAAATATATTTATTTATTCCCGGAAGTCTAATGAATCAATATTTATTAAATTCAGTTCTCTCAACTATCAATTAATCAATTAATTTATACTATTCCCATGTGATTTGTTCCGTACCTGCTTTAGAGCTGATGATGTGAGGCGGTCAGTGATCAATGACCAGTAACCGGTCGCCGCCATTTAACAAGTCTAATTCGCTTGACAAGATTCGGTCATGCAGCCAGTAACCTTTGACCTCTGTCGGGTCTGTCATCCGCGGATTCACACGCACACGCACGTGCGAAATCAAATATTGAATGATTCATAACCCAAATATATCATGATTTAAAGATATTTTTATTCAAACATTATCGCAGATTTCGGAGATTTTATACGCTACAAAAAACAAAAAAACATAAATTACGTTAAGATGTACTTATTATTTAACGGTTTCGATCACTGCGCAATCATCATCAGACTCCGGTAAGAACAATAAAATTACAGAATTTTTACAAAAAAGAAGGCCACTGGAATTTTCAGTTTGGTAACAGTGATTTGTTTTTGACAATTGGCGCAGTCGGTTCAATTTTACTTCTTATTGATGAATTATTTCTTGTATTTTATGCATGCAAGTCAATATAAAAGTTAGAGGACGAATTATTCATTTTTGTTAACCATTGATAATCGCAGTTGCAGTCCAAAATGTCTATAAAATAATAATTTTACTAATTAAAAATTTGTTTTTGTAACACTTGAAACTATTTGCTCAGGTATCAAAAGAGAATAAGTGGATATACTTGACTCAAAACACCTGCAGTGTGTCAAATAAAAAGTAGATAAAATTATTTATTTTTCATTTTTATACCTATCTGATAGTTTCTGGCTCATTATCTATATTTATTTACACTCATTTCCGTTTTGTTCAAGTCGACCAACATTTTATTATTTTTTAGGATTTCTCATATATGAGAATAACAGGGTGACTTGAGAAATAATTGGCCTAGGCAAAGGACATAATTATTTTGGAAAAACTCAATAGTCTGCTTTCAGCTCTATAACTTCATCTGATAATTTTTCAATTTTTCGATGCCCTCCAAATAATACAACTACTCCAAGTACGATTTAAATCATGATTTATTTAAATCAGTATGACGTAACGTTTATTTTGTAATAGTCATTGGACGTACCTTTAAAAATGGATAAATATTTAATTTTTACCTCACCTACTTATTTGAGATTATTTGTGCTCGGATGCGAGACTCTTTTTATTTAAAAAGAAACAAAACATTGAACCATTTGACATACAGAAATTAGTTTTAACAGAGATGGCGGCTAAATGAATATAATTGTTTGAGAAATGATTTTAGAAAAAATTGGAACATCTTATTCTTGGCTCTGGGTGATGCCCTTGCTGAACAAGCGTTTGCGAGAAGGTGATAATTCAAACCCAACAATGTAAATCAACCAGCCCACATTCAAAGAAAGGGATGGTCAATAAACCAAATTTTATTTCAAGCGTCTGTGTTACTTGAGCTACGTAGCACTCACAAAGAGGTGTTTCCATAGTCAGGCAACACACAGCTCACAGAATGAGAAAGTGAAGAGAGCTTTCGGTTTATGTAGTCATCACAACTGTAGAACTAACAAGTGTTATCAGCGTCATCTCTGTTACAAGAACAGAGCTTATAAGATTTTGTGCAGTGGCGCCTCTATACATGACAGGTGCGGCAGCTATGAAACTGACAGACATAAAACTGAATATAACTATTCTAATACACTCAGTTATGGACCTAATAATCATTTCTACACTTAATTCCACTCGATTAAGTGTAACACGTAAGTTAGTTTATACTTTTCCACTAATTGTGGACAGCACAACACAAAAAATGTCTTACATAATTACTAAAACTGTTCGTTTTTGCACTTTTTGCAACGAATTACAACTAACCGTTACTGAAATAGAGCGCAGTGCTTAACCATAATATCAAAAATCGGTTTTTTGCAAATATTTCGGTTTCTATGGCTCAAATGATGTTGACATTTATAACAAAAATTGTAGAACATACAATTTGCAATAAATTTTGTCTCAAACATTTTTTCATGCGCTCAACCGTTTTTTACATAAAGCGCGGAGAATGCGCAGCGCTCAGCCATACATACCAAAAATAGGTTTTTCGAACATCTCGATTTCTGTGGCTCCAATAATATTGATAATTATTACAAAAATTGTAAAGCATAAAATTTTCAATAAATTTTGTCTCAATCTTTTTTTTGATTTTGTTTTGTTTTTTTTATCAATTTAGTTACTTATTCATAATCACAATTGGCATCAAATCCCCACAAACATCGTTCAATTCGGTGTTGATTTAATCGTTCATTTTCTTTCGCAATCTTTTTATAAAAATGAAAAAATTGTTCGCTTTCACTTGAAAATTTTTCATTAGTCATTTGAACCATTTAATTTATAGGAAAAGTCTTAAAATAGAGAAAGCAAAGAGAAGAATATACGAATGATACTGAGCGTTATTGATTTGAGATAAAAAAAAGGTGTAGCTCTCGCACGCCATGGCTAGCTGTGATTGCTGCGCTAGCGCGGCTCCTTTGCGCACGCGCATTCTCCTTGCAGTCTTTTCCCATTACTTTTATTTACAGTCGCCAGAAATCCTTTTAGATGCTTCTTTTCTATCATTCGGGGGATGAGGGTTCTTGGAACTTCTACCTGACTATTTATAAACAATAAATAAGACCACAGTAATTCTCCGACTATGAATTTAATGACCAGTTTTATTTTGAATGCCGTATCAATTAATTAGATATTTCAAAGTGACAGCTGTCATTGTTGAAGTGACAAAGGGCGGTTATATGGAATTAATATTTTATTTTATAATGGTTATAAGTTTTATATTGATCCCAAACTTGGCAGAATCTGATCAAGTTGTAAAAAATAATTAACAGTCGAAAATAGTTATTTATTTTAGATTTTTACTAAGCTTTAAATTGGTACCAAACTAGACATCATTCAAATAACTCGCAAAAAGACAATTGGCAATCGTTTGAATATAATTTTTGACACTTTTACTAGAATTATTTCCACAGGAGCATCAATTTGATACCAAACACGGTTGAACTAATTAACTTATCTAAAAAAAAAAAACAATTAACGAACGTTTGTATGTGATGTCCAAATATGAGTAATAATAATTCTAATTTCACATTATGAATTTCATTATTTCATTTCTTCGCACGTTTCAGAAAAATATAATAAATTTTATAATAATTCAATTTTAATAATAACAAATGAACCCATAATAATTTTGAAAAATGTTTCAGGTTTTATATTTTATGATAAATACTAGTGTTTATGAAATAACAACCGCAAGAAACTAAAAAGTTCCGTCAATAAAATTTTGGTACCACTGGTTGGAAACAGACCATATTTACAAACTTAAACCTAGCGTTTTAATAAAAAATTTGAATATAAAATTTCAGTCGAGAATTCGTACGCGTTCTCAAGTTATCGTGCTTTCAGACAGACCAACCAATTTTTTTTTTAATTTTTTTTTAGATTCAGTAGGGTCTAAAAGCTCGAACTGCCAAAAAAAATCACGATTACAATACTTCCCCTATTATATATAGATTATATATAATATAATAGTACAAACTGAAGATATTATATTTCTCTATAAAACTGCCTCAGAATATTTTATTTTTGAATATGAGTTATGTGCAATCAGAGATTTCTATAATCTAGTATTTAAAGTTCAGTAACATGAACTTTGATACGAGATACTCGAAATTCTGACGTCGGCTTATATCTTAAGATTTTCACGCACCTGTCAGCTGTATATTGAAGTGTTTTGTTATCTTTTAAATCTTATTTATACTGGAAATTTCATATTGATATCAATATAATAATTACAATAGAAATGTAGCAACGTTACAATATAAAATGTATCTGGTGAAACAATAATAATCTTCCTCATTATCCAATCGGAAAGTAGACTCCAAACGTAAAATGAAAGAAGAATGCAATTTTTCTCAGTAGGTAAGCAAGAAATTTATGGACAAACCATTTAACATAATCTCGATTCTCTTGATGAATATAATACAGTTGTACTAAAAACTGGCAAATAATTAGGGCACAAACCTGAACTTTCTTGAGATTCTGACGTCTGGTAAGAAATCGTGCCGGATACCAAGGGGCACTTTATGTCCCTACATCAGCGGAATAATTAAAAATATAGGATTTTTAGCAGACTAAAATATGAACCTGTACAACGACTGTATAATTGAATTAGAACGATTTGTCAAGAAAAATGTATTACCAAGACTATCAGAAGAAATATTTCAAACGTGCCCCACATTTTTATTTTATTCTGTTAAAAGTCCTGAATTTTTATTTATTTCGCTGACGCATCCGCTTCTTATCATACGTCAGAATCTTAAGAAGGTTCAGCTTTGTGTCCTATTATTTAGTTTTTGGTACAGCTAATGATTGAAAATAAAACAGTTTAAATTCTTTTTTTTAAACAAGACAAATTTATCAATTTCAATCAAGCTAAAATGAATTTCAAAGTGAGGAATGTGGTGCACTTTCATAATATTAAAGATATTAACTTGAAAGGTAATAGTAAAAAGAGTGCTACCGATTTCATTATATTTTCGATAGTTTAAAGGCGGATTCATGCAGCCATTTACATTCACGTTTACATTTAATTTTCATCTTCATTTAATTCTCATTTATCTATTTTTAAATATAGCATTCAGGCAGACGCACAAATATAAATTAAATTAGAAATGAACGCATGCGCATATCGATTTCTTGTCATCTAGAATATTTCTGTATTTCTGAAGCGTCAAATAGTAGAAGGTGTGTGTTCGTCAAAGTTCATATTCTTCTGTCTATTAATTTTGAACAATAGCAATACCGCAATACGATGAAATTTTAAAAGATGCGACGTTTGACAGCTACAACCTTGAACACTCTTCACTGCACATGCGCAGTGTATTTCTCATCCTCATTTAATTTAAAAAGATAAAAGTTGGTCATCTTATAAATTAAATGAAAATGATAGATAAATGAAAATGAAAATTAGAATGGTGCATGCATGATTCCATTCAGTTACACACATTTATCTTTTAAATGAAATTAAATTAAAATTGAATGTAAATGTAAATGGCTGCATGAATCCGCCTTTATAGTGTAAATGAGTATTTTTAAATTCTTTATTTCATATCTTGAATTCCAATTTAGGCAACTGTGTGTACAGTAATGTGAGCTTGGTCATCTATCCTTGTGTCTTGTGTGACTGGAAAACGAATAAGCAAGATCAAAGTTCTAAATGTGGTTTTATTTCTTACATTTCTGCTTTTAAAATGTGCCAATTTTGTTGATTAAAATTTAAAAATAGTAAATTCTCAAATATAGGCAAAAATATATTAGACATTCCAAATATACCTAATAAAATAGTAATTTGAAAACTTTTCAAATACCATGCTTATATTGAATTAAATTAAAAATATTTATTTTTTATTTTCACGAGTGTCCATAAATAAAAGCGTGGAAACTAATATTGACTCAATTTTCTTAGCGTTCCTTGCTTTCATTTATGGAGAGCCAGGGGAAAATTATTTCTTTTTTTAGTGCAATTTAATATAAGCATGGTGTTTAAAATATTATTTTATTATATTTTTGATTTGGAGTTTTGAGAGATTTTTTTTAAATTCCACTGTAAAATATTGCTGATGTTATTCTGTTAGTCAAACTATCTCTAGCCGCGTTCTTCGCACTCTATCTCAAAAACACTTGATCGCATGAAAAAATTTGTTGCAAATTTTATGTTTCACAATTTTTGTAATAAATGTTAACATCATTGGAGCCATAGAAACTGAGATATTTGCAAAAAACCGATTTTTGCGAACTTTGACCTTGAATAACTTCAGACGCAGGCACGAGATTTCATGAGACTTTTGAGACCACTTTCAGGATGCTAAAATAAAGATTTGTATAAGTTTCCAGCTTATTATCTCTCATTCCGAGGTAAAGCCCTAATTTGACTGGGCTATTCATTTGATATCCCGAAATCAAGGAGATTGTGAAGAAATAGGCAATTTGCCATCTTGAGGCGGCCGCTATATTGAATTTAGTATATTACTAACTTTATCGTTTGATATCCATATCAAGAGGGTACAAAAAAAGTAATCAGTCATCGTATAGGGGCGGCCATTTTGGACAAATTACAAGTATTCAATATACTGATACCAGCACCAAAAGTAAATACAATATTTCAATAAGATTGAATTATGGGAAATTGTTTAAAATTGGATTACAAAATTTGACGCATACAACAACGATAAGAATGGTAAAAATTCGTATGCTTTGGACACTTCTTAAATTAAAATCTGAATTTAAAATTTATACAAGTTTGAAATTCATGGCAACAATGCTTATGAAAGTCAAATTGAAATCAATTGCTGTAATTTATCTCCTATTTGTCTGGCATTAATATTTTATAACACAGTATCATAAGATACTTTGCATCTCACGTCACCATTAGATTCAATGATTCTTATTATGTGGTTCTTAATTGCAAACTTTAAAGGACACAAGATGACACTGTCAAAGGATAGCTGACTTACATTTCTCCAAATTATCCTCCTATTTCTCTCTATGTTTCGCACTATTTAAGAGAGATTAGATGACCAATTCAGGGAGAAGTTAGCATAAATAATAGTTTTTGTATACTTGATGGAAAACATTAGGTTTAATATGTAGAAATCAGTAAAGAAATGTGCTAGTTTTCTAATTAGCAACAAAAAATGGAAGAATCATCTAGATGATGAAAGCGCATTTTTGACAGCTCATGAATGCTTGTTACTTCAGAGATTTCGTAAACTACCATCTCTCACAGTTACTGAGCTTGAAATCAAGCAGTTTGGGAAAACTTACGAAACAGCAGCTTCCATTTAGTACTAGTTTCAAGTTGACTATTTGATAGGTACATAATTTATGCATGTACAAACTCAAAAATACCTTTTAATCTTCATTGTTTAGTTATTGACTGACGGGAGGTCAAGTGCTGAACCTTAAAATGATAATTTGGTCTTTATCAAAGCTATATAAAAAAAATACACCAAAAGTAAACAAATTTTCATCCAATAATAATAGTTCATTCTAATGAGCTTCAAATTTGTGTCAAACAAGTCATTGAATGAATCCCGGACAGATTTGACAACTGTACATAATAATAGTGACACTCGCGGCGAAAGTTGTAACTAAATTTTTATCTACTTTAATAAATTTTAGTTGCCATATCCCTAATGTCATATATATCTATGGGCATTGCTTCACTTGAAACAAGTAATTGAATAATTTAATCTTCCACAATCACTGAGCTTGAATTAAAGCAATTTGTGCAGACCTACGAAACAGCAGTTTTATTTAGTACCAGTTTCAAGTCTGTAAATAATATAGTTGCTGAGAACTCAGCGTCACGCCAGCCAGCCAGCCAGCCATCCAGACTGAATATAATAGCGCTTTTTTACAAAAAATGCGCTAAAAATAACACTATGACACGCGCCCAAATGACAGCTTTGATCTAATTAAGAAAAAGTTACAGGTTATACATATAAGAAAACAAAAATTCTCTCGATTTCGTCGGAAACAAATATAAATGTTACTATACTTTTATTTAGCAGTTGTCAGATCCATTACTACGTTTTTGCAAGAACACAACCTTCATTAGTATTTCTGTGGAAAATTATTTATACTCTTGGCATCTTCCACTCAAGTTTTTCTATCAAGTATACAAAAAAATAGCACGTTCAACACGTAAGAAAAGCGATATTACTTTGCTCGTGTAAATTTAATATTTATACTCGCTAGTAAACTCTCACTTTTCTCTACTTGTTGAACAGTCTATTATTATTCGATTAGATGACAGTCGATTATTTCACAGCAATAATTTATTTGTCATAAATAAACTCAAATTGAGTAAATTTACTCTCGTCTTTTATAAAACTGGCCATAAGTCAACTACTCCTGCAAATCGCGGAGCATTTTGTATTTAGAATAAATCATTTAACGATGTATTTCTCAGAAAATTTTAAGACTCATTTCCGAAGTTCAAAATATCCAGCGAATTAAGCCCGCCTCACACGACGCTTGTTTCACTGCTGGTTTTCCTGCATGGCGTTGTGCTGGCTACCGTGCATGTATCTATGACAGAAAATGACAATCACTACTGGCTTCGGTGCATGGTTTCTAGCAGAATTCTGTAACAGAACGTGTGCTATTTTTAGTTACTTGTACTACAAGGAAGTTGTGAAACCGACAAAATTCCCCTAACAAGATTTTGATGGAGATATCCGTTTTGAGCATCCCTGAATCCATTTTGACTATTTTTGGCTTGATGTCGGTACGTATGTTCGTGCGTGCGTGCGTTCGTCCGTGGGTGCGTAACTCGCAAATCTCAAAACTGGTTGGACGTATAATGTTGAAATTTTGTATTTAAGACTGGTATAGGATCTAGTTGTGCACCTCGCATTATAGTTCCAATCGTCTGTACCGGAAGTGCACTTTACTTGAAACTTTTTTCGAATTTTTCTAATAAATCCAGAATGATAAACCGTAGGATATCGAAATTCAGTATTTGAAGTTGATGTTGTATCAGAATGGTTATCTGCTATTTTTGTAGGAATCGACCAGGCCAGAAGTTTACTTGAAACTTTTTTTGAATTTTTTGCATAAATATAGAATGATCCACCATAGCATATTGATAAGCCATAGGATACTGAAATTTAGCATTTGAAATCGCTGAAGCATCTAAATGGTCATCTTCTATTTTTGTAACAATCGGCCGGAAGTGCACTATATATGACAGACTTTTTGAATTTTCCGCATAAATTCTAAACAATCAGTCATAGAATATTTAAATTTTGTATTAGGCACTTTTAAAATATCTAGTTGTACACCTTGCATTATGATTGCTATCGACTAAACTGGAAGAGCACTTTATTCGAAACATTTTTTTAATTTTCCGCATGAATCCAAAACGATTGAACGTAGATTGTTGGAATTTAGTATTTAGGACGATTATACCGTTTAGATGCTCATATCCTATTTTTATTGAGATCCACTGAGCCGGAAGTGCATTTTACTTGACAGTCTTTTGGAATTTTTCGCACAAATTCGAAACAATCAGGTGCAGAATATTGAAATTTGGTATTTCAGTCTGCTGTAGCATCTGAATGATTGCCTACTATTTTTATAACAATAGACTGAACCGAAAGTGCACTTTAGTAGGAATTTATTTTTTAAATTTGCGCTTAAATTCAGATCTGTTAGTAGTCGTAGAATTTTGGAAATCAGTATTAAGGAATGTTGTAGTATAAGAATAATGGCCTACACTATATACAAAATCACATCGTATTATATATATATATATATATATATATATATATATATATATATATATATATATATACCCAACGATGTACAAATAAGTCACGTGATGTTCACGTCAGATTTTTCATGCTTGTTTGCCTGATGGATTCGAACGGTGACCAATAGATAACTAGCTCCTAGTCACGTGAGTACGAAAAGTGACGTCGACATTTAATTTTTTTTTAAATGTCTCATTTACTCTTTGTTACTTTTGAAGACTTCTGGAAATATGTGTAAAAGAGTTCCGAGATACATTGAATTCCTGGTGAATTGACATCTATTGGTCTTATTTAAAATTTGGCAGCTACATTTAGACGATATAATTTTCGTAAAAACCAGCGAATTTTAATTTTTCCTAGGAAAATTTCTAAGATTTATCACTCTCGACAGTTCAGTTTCTTATTATAATAGTTATTTATGTATCAAGGGCCCAATCAAAAGATTATAGCACGAGGTAATGTTTAAAGCTCGACGCAAAGCATACATACAACGATTTATTTTATTTTGGCCCTCCAAGTCCAAAGATTCAGTAGGAATTGATTCTTTATCGTTGTGCTGGCGCCATAAATTTCAGGTATGCTGTGGTTTCTATGTATGCATGATGATTATTGTTGTTGCTATATTGTTGGTTTACAAACAAATTATTTAATTCCTTGTCAAATGGAAATGGAAGAAATTTTGGATGAATTTGAGGCTGCACAGAATAAGTTAGTTCCACAGAAATCCAAAGACTTAATACGAAGGAATACGAAAAGTTTTGCTAGTGGCGGCGTTTAAAAAATATAATTCTGTTATTCAGTAGAGTTGTTTGACATTAACATTAAACACGTTTTCAATTTGTCTGAATAGATGTTGCTTTGCAACTTTAAATACGCCCTAGAGCTATGAAAGCCTAATTGCGCCCGCATTTTAGGGCTACAAAACATGATTATAGGAGACGAGATGTCACGTGACCCAAATCATATGGCTGGTTCCTACTAACTTCACTCGTAAGCTTTGCAGCTAATATCTCTTTCTATTAGAACTGTCATTTCGAGAAGAGCGGAAAATTTGAAAAATTATTCATTGTACAAAGATCATTTTGTGATCGTTGAGTTGTCGTATAGAAAGTGTTTTGTGGCATTTTTCAGTGTTTTTATTTTCAGACAATACCTGCGAAGGCATATTGGAAAGGTGATATTTGGAAATAAATTATATTTAAGCAAATAACAATTATTTATATGTGTGCAGGGTGAGTGGATCCGAGAGAGTTGAGAGACGTCGCTGATGGTTAGAAGCAATTGGAAATGATGATTCTATGCGCGAGGATGCTCGTGTTCGGCTACATTTTATTATTGGTGGGTTTCCTTTGTATCAGCTTGTTGACTACAAAGAATTTCTCCTTCTGACCGAGCTATAATCCAAGGCTGTAGAAATTTTTATTGAGTCGTTGAGAATGCATCATTTCAGACACAAATTGTTTAAAAATTAGTATGTACAAAAATACTAATGTTTTACTTATTAATTCATAGTTATTTTTGAGTGACCATTTTAGTCGCATAACGTACATTTTTATTTGCTGTGCATAGCGTTTTGATTGAAGCTATAAAGGATTGGAGAATATATTTTTTTCAATAATATTTCAAGATTTTATGCGTAAAATTTTTTGTTGTATAAATATTAATAATAAATGTTCAGTGCACACAACTTACCTTTCCAAAAATCAATATATATTCTTTAAACTTTTTCACCAATAAATCTCGCACCCATCCGCATGAAACATATTTATAGACTTCTAAACTCTTGATGTGTATAGAAACTTCTTGTTAAAAGAAAATATTAAAAATTTTTATCTTGTAATATTTGTTTTAGTTGCCGTGAAAGACTGGATAAATCATTATTATAAGGATCGACATCTTCAAATTGATTACTTTTATTCAAATAACGAGCTCTCACGTCACTACTTGAAGATTCAAAATATTTAGACATGTTTATTTCTCAAAAATCGCAAATTAACCAAATTAGTTAGGAAAAATGTTTTGGCCCAAACACTTTTTTTTTAGTCTAAAATTGATACTTTTTAATGTCTCACGCAAAAATTTAAAATTGCGTTACGCAACCAGATGATTATGGGGAATAATCTCAATTATTCATTCACATATTCGGATTAGAAGTTAAACACGCGAATCAAATCATTGATTCTTAGTTTGAAGGAACCACAGCAACAAAATTAAGTTCAGACACAAAGCAATAAATGAAAAAACCTGCTGAAATATTACAATATCTAGGAAGTAAAATGAGGCCATTGAAAACGCTTCAAGAGCAGAAATGGATTTAGGTTTAACCTACAAAATCCCAGACCGTAACGCCAAAATTGAAAAAAAAATTGGCGTGGACTCCCCCTAGGATTGTACAAATTTTTGCTCTCGCGAATTGTCAGTGCCGGATTACTTGAGCTCTCTAAGCAAAATATTTCAAGCTGGCTACTCAATTATCATTTTAAATAATTTTTTTCTTGTGTGAAATAAAATAATGATTGAAAACGCAATATTAATCTAGAACCCCACAAATTACCTCGGAGAGCTCAAAATTTCTTTTTAATTAATGCCGAATAGCATCAAATTCAAATAAGTTTAATTTCATAAGCAAGTATTAAATGAGGTACCGAAATTGATTAATAAAAAATAATCCGGCACTGATAATATTGACAAATATTTCATTTAATTACATACCATTTTTCCTACCTTTGAAAATAGTATAATCCGGCACACAATATTTCATTTACATATCATTTATCCTACCTTTAAAAATAGTTTTCACCCTATACCTGAAAGAAACCATTTCACATATTCATGATCAAAACTCTGCCCCATATCCCCCCATATTTCGTCGTTATTGAGAGTTGTTTAAACCCTCTTACAGAATATAAAATACATGTCACTTATAAACTAAAGCATTAAATACAGAATATCTACGTAAAAGAAATATCAACTATAAAATACATGTCATTTTGAGTGCAAGGGCCGTACGCAACTGCCTAAATCTAGGTACCTACATATCATTAATAATATAATAGCATTAGTAGTGTATGTAATCAAAATCAATAAATTCAAATGAAGCCCCTATCCACTAATGGATTTTTGCACCTCGGCGCAGAATATGTTTAGAACAGCCCTGCATCTTACAAACTAAAACGTAATTTATACGTCATTTTATAAATGAGAAAGAAGAATCCACATCCAGATGATTGAGCTTGGGTTTAATTCGTTTCAGTAGGTTCAAGTATGGGAATTTCCTGATGCAGGACGGCGAAAGACTGTTGTTTGTGGACAACTTGCATTATTGCGAATATTGGAAAATACTGGAAAAAGTTAATAAAACCATGATTTAGTTTCCAAATAAATTTTTGAAAATAAGAGAACTATTGGTACTAACTCATTTTGTCTCAGAAGTAAATTTCAGTCTCAGAGTAACTTTTCATAACTTCTAATGTCAGTTCATTATTTACATCCATTTGACTTCGGAAGATGTTGTACAGATTGTAGAAGCATCTTCTGAAACTCATCCACTCAAAATTCCATTGTTGTTGTCCATGAAGACAGTGAAGAGACTATTGCTGAAATAATTCCAACTATAGTATATGAACTCTGTGTTCATTAACATACATGCACCCACAGTTATTTTTTTTTTAAGATCGACCAAGTCCATTCACTGAAGGTGAATGAGCTTAGATTATCTTAAAAATCAAATGAATAAAGTTTATTCATTATGGTAACAGTTGCCACCTGTTATCATAGCAAGTAAACATTGCAGTAATCTATTCTACTATGAAAATGATACAAAAAAATTACAGACCTCGAAAGAATTCATCAGAAATGGTTTCCTATGCTGGAATCCATCCTCCTGCAGTGAAATTCTCTTAGGGGAAAGCATTCTTCATTGTTTCTCGTCTTGTACGATCTCCTTGATGTGACTCCATCTTCTTGATTCGTTGAAGACCACCACAAAAGGAACACAGTGAAGAAAATATTGCTGAAATCATTCCAACTGTAGTCTATGAACTCTGTGCTCATTAAGATACATGCACTCGCAGTTATTTCTTTTTTAAGATCGACTAAGTCCATTCACTGAAGGTGAATGAGCTTAGATTATCTTGAAGATCAAATGAATAAAGTTTATTCACTATGGTAACAGTTGCCACCTGTTATCATAGCAAGTAAACATTGCAATATTCTATTCTACTATGAAAATGATACAAAAGAATTACAGACCTCAAAAGAATTCATCAGAAATGGTTTCCTATGCTGGAATCCATCCTCCTGCAGTGAAATCCTCTTAGGGGGAAGCATTCTTTATTGTTTCTCGTCTTGTACGATCTCCTTGATGTGACTCCATCTTCTGGATTCGTTGAAGACCACCACAAAAGGAACACAGTGAAAAAAATATTGCTGAAATCATTCCAACTGTAGTCTATGAACTCTGTGTTCATTAAGATACATGCACTCGCAGTTATTTCTTCTTTAAAATTGACTAAGTCCATTCACTGAAGGTGAATAAGCTTAGATTATCTTAAAATTCAATTGAATTAGGTTTATTCACTATGGTAACAGTTGCCACCTGTTATCATAGCAAGTAAACATTGCAATGATCTATTCTACAATGAAAATGATACAAAAAAATTACAGACCTCAAAAGAATTCATCAGAAATGATTTCCTATGCTGGAATCCATCCTCCTGCAGTAAAATCCTCTTGGGGGAAAGCATTCTTCATTGTTTTTCGTCTTGTACGATCTCCTTGATGTGACTCCATCTTCTGGACTTGTTGAAGACCACCACAAAAGGAACACAGTGAAGAAAATATTGCTGAAATCATTCCAACTGTAGTCTTTGAACTCTGTGTTCATTGAGATACATGCACTCGCAGTTATCCCTTCTTTAAGATCGACTAAGTCCATTCACTGAAGGTGAATGAGCTTAGATTATCTTAAAAATCGAATAAATAAAGTTTATTCACTATGGTAACAGTTGCCACCTGTTATCATAGCAAGTAAACATTGCAATAATCTATTCTACAATGAAAATGATACAAAAAAATTACAGACCTCAAAAGAATTCATCAGAAATGATTTCCTACCCTGGAATCCATCCTCCTGCAGTAAAATCCTCTTGGGGGAAAGCATTCTTCATTGTTTTTCGTCTTGTACGATCTCCTTGATGTGACTCCATCTTCTGGACTTGTTGAAGACCACCACAAAAGGAACACAGTGTAGAAAATATTGCTGAAATCATTCCAACTGTAGTCTATAAACTCTGTGTTCATTGAGATACATGCACTCGCAGTTATTTCTTCTCTAAGATCGACTAAGTCCATTCACTGAAGGTGAATGAGCTTAGATTATCTTAAAAATCGAATAAATAAAGTTTATTCACTATGGTAACAGTTGCCACCTGTTATCATAGCAAGTAAACATTGCAATAATCTATTCTACAATGAAAATGATACAAAAAAATTACAGACCTCAAAAGAATTCATCAGAAATGATTTCCTATGCTGGAATCCATCCTCCTGCGGTAAAATCCTCTTGGGGGATAGCATTCTTCATTGTTTTTCGTCTTGTACGATCTCCTTGATGTGACTCCATCTCCTGGACTTGTTGAAGACCACCACAAAAGGAACACAGTGAAGAAAATAATGCTGAAATCATTCCAACTGTAGTCTTTCAACTCTGTGTTCATTGAGATACATGCACTCGCAGTTATTTCTTCTTTAAGATCGACTAAGTCCATTCACTGAAGGTGAATGAGTTTAGATCATCTTAAAAATCAAATGAATAAAGTTTATTCACTATGGTAACAGTTGCCACTTGTTATCATAGCAAGTAAACATTGCAATGATCTATTCTACAATGAAAATGATACAAAAAAATTACAGACCTCAAAAGAATTCATCAGAAATGATTTCCTATGCTGGAATCCATCCTCCTGCAGTAAAATCCTCTTGGGGGAAAGCATCCTTCATTGTTTTTCGTCTTGTACGATCTCCTTGATGTGACTCCATCTTCTGGATTCGTTGAAGACCACCACAAAAGGAACACAGTGAAGAGACTATTGTTGAAATCATTCCAACTGTAGTCTATGAACTCTGTGTTCATTAAGATACATGCACTCGCAGTTATTTCTTCTTTAAGATCGACTAAGTCCATTCACTGAAGGTGAATGAGCTTAGATCATCTTGAAAATCAAATGAATAAAGTTTATTCACTATGGTAACAGTTGCCACCTGTTATCATAGCAAGTAAACATTGCAATGATCTATTCTACAATGAAAATGATACAAAAAAATTACAGACCTCAAAAGAATTCATCAGAAATGATTTCCTACCCTGGAATCCATCCTCCTGCAGTAAAATCCTCTTGGGGGAAAGCATTCTTCATTGTTTTTCGTCTTGTACGATCTCCTTGATGTGACTCCATCTTCTGGACTTGTTGAAGACCACCACAAAAGGAACACAGTGTAGAAAATATTGCTGAAATCATTCCAACTGTAGTCTATAAACTCTGTGTTCATTGAGATACATGCACTCGCAGTTATTTCTTCTCTAAGATCGACTAAGTCCATTCACTGAAGGTGAATGAGCTTAGATTATCTTAAAAATCGAATAAATAAAGTTTATTCACTATGGTAACAGTTGCCACCTGTTATCATAGCAAGTAAACATTGCAATAATCTATTCTACAATGAAAATGATACAAAAAAATTACAGACCTCAAAAGAATTCATCAGAAATGATTTCCTATGCTGGAATCCATCCTCCTGCGGTAAAATCCTCTTGGGGGAAAGCATTCTTCATTGTTTTTCGTCTTGTACGATCTCCTTGATGTGACTCCATCTCCTGGACTTGTTGAAGACCACCACAAAAGGAACACAGTGAAGAAAATAATGCTGAAATCATTCCAACTGTAGTCTTTCAACTCTGTGTTCATTGAGATACATGCACTCGCAGTTATTTCTTCTTTAAGATCGACTAAGTCCATCCACTGAAGGTGAATGAGTTTAGATCATCTTAAAAATCAAATGAATAAAGTTTATTCACTATGGTAACAGTTGCCACCTGTTATCATAGCAAGTAAACATTGCAATGATCTATTCTACAATGAAAATGATACAAAAAAATTACAGACCTCAAAAGAATTCATCAGAAATGATTTCCTACCCTGGAATCCATCCTCCTGCAGTAAAATCCTCTTGGGGGAAAGCATCCTTCATTGTTTTTCGTCTTGTACGATCTCCTTGATGTGACTCCATCTTCTGGATTCGTTGAAGACCACCACAAAAGGAACACAGTGAAGAGACTATTGTTGAAATCATTCCAACTGTAGTCTATGAACTCTGTGTTCATTAAGATACATGCACTCGCAGTTATTTCTTCTTTAAGATCGACTAAGTCCATTCACTGAAGGTGAATGAGCTTAGATCATCTTGAAAATCAAATGAATAAAGTTTATTCACTATGGTAACAGTTGCCACCTGTTATCATAGCAAGTAAACATTGCAATGATCTATTCTACAATGAAAATGATACAAAAAAATTACAGACCTCAAAAGAATTCATCAGAAATGATTTCCTACCCTGGAATCCATCCTCCTGCAGTAAAATCCTCTTGGGGGAAAGCATTCTTCATTGTTTTTCGTCTTGTACGATCTCCTTGATGTGACTCCATCTTCTGGACTTGTTGAAGACCACCACAAAAGGAACACAGTGTAGAAAATATTGCTGAAATCATTCCAACTGTAGTCTATAAACTCTGTGTTCATTGAGATACATGCACTCGCAGTTATTTCTTCTCTAAGATCGACTAAGTCCATTCACTGAATGTGAATGAGCTTAGATTATCTTAAAAATCGAATAAATAAAGTTTATTCACTATGGTAACAGTTGCCACCTGTTATCATAGCAAGTAAACATTGCAATAATCTATTCTACAATGAAAATGATACAAAAAAATTACAGACCTCAAAAGAATTCATCAGAAATGATTTCCTATGCTGGAATCCATCCTCCTGCAGTAAAATCCTCTTGGGGGAAAGCATTCTTCATTGTTTTTCGTCTTGTACGATCTCCTTGATGTGACTCCATCTTCTGGATTCGTTGAAGACCACCACAAAAGGAACACAGTGAAGAGACTATTGTTGAAATCATTCCAATTGTAGTCTATGAACTCTGTGTTCATTAAGATACATGCACTCGCAGTTATTTCTTCTTTAAGATCGACTAAGTCCATTCACTGAAGGTGAATGAGCTTAGATCATCTTGAAAATCAAATGAATAAAGTTTATTCACTATGGTAACAGTTGCCACCTGTTATCATAGCAAGTAAACATTGCAATGATCTATTCTACAATGAAAATGATACAAAAAAATTACAGACCTCAAAAGAATTCATCAGAAATGATTTCCTACCCTGGAATCCATCCTCCTGCAGTAAAATCCTCTTGGGGGAAAGCATTCTTCATTGTTTTTCGTCTTGTACGATCTCCTTGATGTGACTCCATCTTCTGGACTTGTTGAAGACCACCACAAAAGGAACACAGTGTAGAAAATATTGCTGAAATCATTCCAACTGTAGTCTATAAACTCTGTGTTCATTGAGATACATGCACTCGCAGTTATTTCTTCTCTAAGATCGACTAAGTCCATTCACTGAATGTGAATGAGCTTAGATTATCTTAAAAATCGAATAAATAAAGATTATTCACTATGGTAACAGTTGCCACCTGTTATCATAGCAAGTAAACATTGCAATAATCTATTCTACAATGAAAATGATACAAAAAAATTACAGACCTCAAAAGAATTCATCAGAAATGATTTCCTATGCTGGAATCCATCCTCCTGCAGTAAAATCCTCTTGGGGGAAAGCATTCTTCATTGTTTTTCGTCTTGTACGATCTCCTTGATGTGACTCCATCTTCTGGATTCGTTGAAGACCACCACAAAAGGAACACAGTGAAGAGACTATTGTTGAAATCATTCCAATTGTAGTCTATGAACTCTGTGTTCATTAAGATACATGCACTCGCAGTTATTTCTTCTTTAAGATCGACTAAGTCCATTCACTGAAGGTGAATGAGCTTAGATCATCTTGAAAATCAAATGAATAAAGTTTATTCACTATGGTAACAGTTGCCACCTGTTATCATAGCAAGTAAACATTGCAATGATCTATTCTACAATGAAAATGATACAAAAAAATTACAGACCTCAAAAGAATTCATCAGAAATGATTTCCTACCCTGGAATCCATCCTCCTGCAGTAAAATCCTCTTGGGGGAAAGCATTCTTCATTGTTTTTCGTCTTGTACGATCTCCTTGATGTGACTCCATCTTCTGGATTCGTTGAAGACCACCACAAAAGGAACACAGTGAAGAGACTATTGTTGAAATCATTCCAATTGTAGTCTATGAACTCTGTGTTCATTAAGATACATGCACTCGCAGTTATTTCTTCTTTAAGATCGACTAAGTCCATTCACTGAAGGTGAATGAGCTTAGATCATCTTAAAAATCAAATGAATAAAGTTTATTCACTATGGTAACAGTTGCCACCTGTTATCATAGCAAGTAAACATTGCAATAATCTATTCTACAATGAAAATGATACAAAAAAATTACAGACCTCAAAAGAATTCATCAGAAATGATTTCCTATGCTGGAATCCATCCTCCTGCAGTGAAATCCTCTTGGGGAAAAGCATTCTTCATTGTTTTTCGTCTTGTACGATCTCCTTGATGTGACTCCATCTTCTGGATTCGTTGAAGACCACCACAAAAGGAACACAGTGAAGAAAATAATGCTGAAATCATTCCAACTGTAGTCTTTCAACTCTGTGTTCATTGAGATACATGCACTCGCAGTTATTTCTTCTTTAAGATCGACTAAGTCCATTCACTGAAGGTGAATGAGTTTAGATCATCTTAAAAATCAAATGAATAAAGTTTATTCACTATGGTAACAGTTGCCACTTGTTATCATAGCAAGTAAACATTGCAATGATCTATTCTACAATGAAAATGATACAAAAAAATTACAGACCTCAAAAGAATTCATCAGAAATGATTTCCTATGCTGGAATCCATCCTCCTGCAGTAAAATCCTCTTGGGGGAAAGCATCCTTCATTGTTTTTCGTCTTGTACGATCTCCTTGATGTGACTCCATCTTCTGGATTCGTTGAAGACCACCACAAAAGGAACACAGTGAAGAGACTATTGTTGAAATCATTCCAACTGTAGTCTATGAACTCTGTGTTCATTAAGATACATGCACTCGCAGTTATTTCTTCTTTAAGATCGACTAAGTCCATTCACTGAAGGTGAATAAGCTTATATTATCTTAAAATTCAATTGAATTTAGTTTATTCACTATGGTAACAGTTGCCACCTGTTATCATAGCAAGTAAACATTGCAATAAACTATTCTACAATGAAAATGATACAAAAAAATTACAGACCTCAAAAGAATTCATCAGAAATGATTTCCTACCCTGGAATCCATCCTCCTGCAGTAAAATCCTCTTGGGGGAAAGCATTCTTCATTGTTTTTCGTCTTGTACGATCTCCTTGATGTGACTCCATCTTCTGGATTCGTTGAAGACCACCACAAAAGGAACACAGTGAAGAGACTATTGTTGAAATCATTCCAACTGTAGTCTATGAACTCTGTGTTCATTAAGATACATGCACTCGCAGTTATTTCTTCTTTAAGATCGACTAAGTCCATTCACTGAAGGTGAATGAGCTTAGATCATCTTGAAAATCAAATGAATAAAGTTTATTCACTATGGTAACAGTTGCCACCTGTTATCATAGCAAGTAAACATTGCAATGATCTATTCTACAATGAAAATGATACAAAAAAATTACAGACCTCAAAAGAATTCATCAGAAATGATTTCCTACCCTGGAATCCATCCTCCTGCAGTAAAATCCTCTTGGGGGAAAGCATTCTTCATTGTTTTTCGTCTTGTACGATCTCCTTGATGTGACTTCATCTTCTGGATTCGTTAAAGACCACCACAAAAGGAACACACTGAAGAGACTATACCTGAAATCATTCCAACTGTAGTCTATGAGCTCTGTGTTCATTAAGATACATGCACTCGCAGTTATTTCTTCTTTAAGATCGACCAAGTCCATTCACTGAAGGTGAATGAGCTTAGATCATCTTAAAAATCAAATGAATAAAGTTTATTCACTATGGTAACAGTTGTCACCTGTTATCATAGCAAGTAAACATTGCAATAATCTATTCTACTATGAAAATAATACAAAAAAATTACAGACCTCAAAAGAATTCATCAGAAATGATTTCCTATGCCGGAATCCATCTTCCTGCAGTGAAATCCTCTTGGGGGAAAGCATTCTTCATTGTTTTTCGTCTTGTACGATCTCCTTGATGTGACTTCGTCTTCTGGATTCGTTAAAGACCACCACAAAAGGAACACACTGAAGAGACTATTCCTGAAATCATTCCAACTGTAGTCTATGAACTCTGTGTCCATTAAAATACATCCACTCGCAGTTATTTCTTCTTTAAGATCGACTAAGTCCATTCACTGGAGGTGAATAAGCTTAGATTATCTTAAAATTCAATAGAATTAAGTTTATTCACTATGGTAACAGTTGCCACCTGTTATCATAGCAAGTAAACATTGCAATAATCTATTCTACAATCAAAATGATACAAAAAAATTACAGACCTCAAAAGAATTCATCAGAAATGATTTCCTATGCTGGAATCCATCCTCCTGCAGTGAAATCCTCTTGGGGGAAAGCATTCTTCATTGTTTTTCGTCTTGTACGATCTCCTTGATGTGACTCCATCTTCTGGATTTGTTGAAGACCACCACAAAAGGAACACAGTGAAGAGACTATTGTTGAAATCATTCCAACTGTAGTCTATGAACTCTGTGTTCATCAAAATACATGCACTCGCAATTATTTCTTTTTTAAGATCGACTAAGTCCATTCACTGTAGGTGAATGAGCTTAGATTATCTTAAAAATCAAATGAATAAAGTTTATTCACTATGGTAACAGTTGCCACCTTTTATCATAGCAAGTAAACATTGCAATAATCTATTCTACTATGAAAATAATACAAAAAAATTACAGACCTCAAAAGAACTCATCAGAAATGATTTCCTATGCTGGAATTTATCCTCGTGCAGTGAAATCCTCTTAGGGGAAAGCATTCTTCATCGTTTTTCGTCTTGTACGATCTCCTTGATGTGACTTTATCTTCTGGATTTGTTGAAGACCACCACAAAAAAAACACAGTGAAGAAAATATTTCTGAAATCATTCCAACTGTAGTCTCTGAGCTCTGTGTTCATTAAGATACATGCACTCGCAGTTATTTTTTTTTTAAGATCAACTAAGCTCATATACATGAGGTAAAGGAGCTCAATTTATCCTCTAACTCAAATAAATAATTAAGTTTATTTACTATAGTAACATGCGCCACCAGTTACCACAGCAAGTTAATATTATTCTATTCTAGCCTCGATTCTACCTCATGAATAAATAAAAATAGCAAGCCTGAAAAAAATCTTTCCCTGCAAAAGAAACTTATAACTACAAAGCTTATCTTTCTCAGGAAAATATTTATATCGACTATCCATTACCTTTATATAGAAAATTGCGTTAGAAATTCTTGCTCCTATAATAGTATATATAGTTACCTATATAAAAAGAATCTGAATTTCAAAAATTAAAATTTACAGTTAACGCATCCTCAAAGAACACAAAATAACATGACTCCACAATGTGAATTCGTTTCAAAAATACGCATTTGATTTCAAGTATTTAACTATTCAAGTATCCTTAAATATAGTCTGAATTCATCACTAATCGCAAATAAATCTATAAATGATCCTAAATCATTTCAAAACACTAAAAATTCGTCAAAATATTCAAAGCAGAAGCTAAAAATCAACAATTTTTTCCAATTGTTTGTTTACAGGTATCAGTGAGTACCAGGTACCACGGAGTAACAGATACGAAGGGTGACGAAAATAATCGAACGCTACCTACCATAAATAAATATTATATTATACCTGTATCTTATTTATATAACTTAAAATAATGAAAAAACTAATAAATTCCAAATTTTAATATATTGTTATTATACACAAACATTTTAATACTGAAAATGACCAAATGATGAATCAAATAATAATAAGTACTTATCTATTCATGTTGAAGATGCTACCGTCGCAATTTTCCAAATTCGGTATTAAATTGTTTGATTCCACCACTAACTAACCATATTCTTCCAATATATTCCAAATAATTATCTTTTCACATATTCTAAACTACCAAAAACTAATAAAAATACTTAAATCGAACACAAATAAATTCTTCCTATTAACAATAATTGTTTTTGTTGTTTACAGGGTTGTTTATATGACGATGAGACCCGAGCGCGTCCGACAATTATCGATAAATTTAAACTTTATTATTATTTATTTTAATGCAAGAGCGAGGGGTATTTGTTGTTATTTTGTCAAAAATCTTATACAATTCTCTTAAATCTAGTACATTCAAGCAAAATATTTGTTTAGTTGAATAAATAAATCATACTTTACGAAACAGCAAATTCGTTTTACATCATTTATGGAAATTAATTGAATATTTATTGATATCTATTGTCACCCAATATTCTATTTTTCGTTAATATATGTACAATGTTTGGTTCTTTTTAGACTAGTGGTTCAGTGATATATCAATAGATCTTTTTCTAAGATAATTGACATAAATTTAAAATTATATTAGTCATTGAACACTTTAAATATATGCAAATACGAATGGAGAAATTATAGATTAAAAATATAGAATGTCCGATTGTAGTTATTCACGAGTATTATTCAAATATTCGCACTTACTTTTCGAGCTTTTTTTATTCGAAACTCCAGTTGTCGTTACACTAACATCTGAAATATGCAGTATCGGATTGAGACACCTTAGGTTATCTAGGCGGTATTCAATGAGGTCCCTGAGCTGTTTTGAATATATGAAATGCTTGGGGACCCGTGATTTTATTTCTTTCGTCCACTGTTGAGCCATCAGTTGTAAGCTAGTAGGCTGCAAAACTGTACAATCTTAAATAATTCAGAGAACAAATGAACATTATGAAAGCAAATAATCCTAGCTTATAAATTGAAAAATACAACTCAACTAAAGAATACAGAGTTCGCCCTTCATGACAAGAAGTAGCTCAAAATTCTTGCCTCTTCGCCAATACATCTACTTTTATTATTACGAGCCTAGTTTTTTAATAAATTATCAAGCAAATTCAAGCCCTGTCTTTCAAACACTTGAATGATTTTATTTATGTAACTATTGTCACTAGTACCCTCATTTATAATTGAACAAAATGTTTTGTAATAAACAAAAACATATACGTACTTTTTGTACAATTTGACTTCAAAATATTAATATATACCAACAACCTAGGAATAGTTGATAATCGAAGTTTGATTTGAAACACTTCTATAATCGATTTCAAATTGTAATCTACAAAGACAAACAATTAATATTAAAAAATTATTGGTAAAATCCTATAATACGACGATTTCTATCAAAGCACACACAGTTAAAAGATGGCCTTAGGCTTACTACAAACTTAAAACAGGCGAATTTAAATTTGTCAGTGACACTCAAACAGTGGTTTTTTCTATTACAAATGATTTATATTCTTTCATGAAGACATACTTACTGCTATTATTTAGCTCATTTTTGATCTGAAAGTGGATAGATTAAATTGTCTTAATTCGAAAATTTTATGATCCTCAATAATAAGAGTTATTGAAAATGAGACATTGGCTCAGAAAAATATAAGAGTAAAGTTAAAAACATGAATAGTTTTACTCAAATTTTATTGATAAAATCATTCAGTCAAAATGAAATAATAGTTATTTGTGTATCAAGGTCGTAAAGATTATCTTTTTTGGTCGAATCTGTTGTTTGCGGCCGAAGCGTAGCTGAGGCTGCAATTCAGGTGAGACCAAAAAAGAACTGTAGGCCGAGGTGCACATAACGTTTTTTAGGCGATTATCATGAAATAATTCAAAATTACAAAAGTTTATCTATTTATTTCTAAAACATTGCAATTGTATATCTCAGTTGCCGCTGAAATTGTTTTATTTTATTGTCTTCTAATCAAAGTGACATTTGTAAAAAATGCGTATCAATTTCTTGAATTGCACGAACTATGAAAGTTGACGGAAGAATATAATATGTATTTCGGCGAAAACTATTTCTTAAAGAGTTAATCAAGCAGCCCATATAGGTAGGTATGAAGTGTTTATGAAGTAGTCTTTGACAGATCAGTCCCAAAAAATTATATTTGACAGATCAGCCCCAAAAAGTAAAATATGACAGATTTGTACCAAAAAGTGAAACTTCACGGCCGCAAAAGGAGCCATAGAAACAACTTTTTTGTTATGATCGCCTAAAAAATATTTTTTAAGTCTGAAAATATCAACCAAACGAAACGAACTTCCAAGCCAAAAATATGATCTCAAATATCATTCAAATCTGTCTCGATTTCTCTAGTTTAAGCTCCTGCCGCTAGAGGTGAACTCTTTTTGAAGCAATCAATTTCTAAACAAATGTTTTTGCTTTTGACACTTCGATTTCGTAAACATTTTGATCAATTTTGTTGAATGTGTTACATCTGCGTGAATTTTAACAACAGTTTGGTTATTATATTCATGAGCAAGTAATTTTTAATGCATTTCAATTGATGAAATGATGCTTTGAAAAATTAGATATTCTCTATGACACTTAAAATAATTACCCATAGAATAATATAATATAGAAAGGCTTAACATTGTAATAATTTTAAAGCAAATCTACTGAATAAAAAAAAAAGCCAATAGCATTTGTATACATCTGAAAATCCTGCGGGAAATTTGTGATAAAAATGTAGAGAACAAAAATTTTGTAGCAACCAAAGATATTGAAGCTGCAAACATTTATTTCATTTATAGTGATTTAAAAAATATATGCGTTAGTCAAAAAAAAACGGCATTAAGAATGAAATCTTTTATGGAGTGCAAAAAAGTTAAAGTGAAGAAAAATTTACTTAAAACTATAACAGAAATGATTTTTAATATAAATCAATAACAATGTGCAGATAATCACTCCGAAGTAGATGCACTCTATAAAAAGTTTCACTTCTAACTCCGTTAGTTTTTGACTGACGCAACTATTTTGTTATAATTTTTTTTATCATTACTATAGCAATTAGTTTTTTTGCAACGTTATTGTCAGTTTTATTCAAATATTTTGATATCATTTAGCTTGAGACAATATTTTCTAATCTAAAATAATTATGGACAGTTGACCCTGTTATTTTTCAGAAAGCTACTTTTTAATTTATGATAGAAGCTCAAAATAAGAGTTTTGACAGCGAGAATTGTGAAAAATTATTATCGCCTTTGTCTTTTATATTAATTAATTCTATTTTCTCTTGGTTTTTTTCACAATAATAATCAATATTGATTCCTCTGTTTGAAGTACTTTTGCGTGGATTTTCCCTCAAACTTTGAGTTAATGCCAAAGAATTACTGTTTATTTTCTACTATCATGACGAATCGCGGGTCTCTCAATAGATGTAGCATAATTAAAAATCAAATTAAAATATATAATATTTATTATCATTTACTTATAAAACATAAATACAAAGTCATTATAAATTATTTAAATATTTCGGTTAACACAATACTGAAAATAGTCAAAATCACTAAAACTTTCACATTTCCAGTTGCAATTAATACTATCACTGATTGCATAAAATTGCAAATACATTTCTAATATAAATTGAGAGAGCATAGTCAATACATAAGTACATAAACCCGAAAATATCAAGTCCTTGTACATTACAGAATATAAACATAATTGTCCCCAAGAATATTTAATTTTAAGAATGAAAGATGAAAAATACTCCTTGAACTTAATACTAAAGATGTGTATCACGTTTTCCCATGAAGAAAAATGGTGGACTTAAATTAAAAACATAGAGTACAAAATAAGTAGAGGACTAACTTAAATATTTAAAAATATTTTATTCTGATTGATCAATCAAAATAAGCAAAAATATCAATTTGGAGTTGTATACTTTTTTTTGTAATATTCCGCTGAATTTTTAAGTCTTATAATCAGTCAAAATATCAAATATTGTTATAAAAAAAATATACGGGTTGTCCAATAAATAACAAATTAATATTTTTGCTTGAAATAAAATTATTTTTAAATAATTATCTATCACATTTGGTCTAATAGTATCACTCGTCACTCGTAAGATCGTCAACCACAAAAATTGTAAGAGTCTCTCAAAGGCACAATCACAAAAATCTTTGGTTCACTTCTAAAAGTCTATCTCCTATTCATTTTGTACCACAATGCTCCAAAAGTGAGCAAGTACATTAAAAACGTAATTGAAACTATTAAAGAGACATTTTCGGATACATCAATGGCTCCAATTTCCATTTCTTTGAGGAATTTTTCGGGGTTTGAGAAATGACAGTAAAGCATATCATCTGGACAATGTAAAGTTGATCGGTTGAGACCGTAGACGGAATTTACGACGCCGTGGAAACCGGCTCTGTAGTAGCTTATGTGGAACATCCATTTGAAGTAGAATGGAGTGTCACTTTTACGGATGCAGAAGCCGAATATGCTGAAGAGGCAAGCTAGGACTGGGCCGATGAAAACTGCAATCTAAAAATAGAAGAAAAATTAGAAATACTTATAATTTCATCCAAACTTGAAAATTCAATGAATTATGGTAAAACTTATTATTTCGTACCTTCATAGGAAGTGTAGCACCAATGAAATAGCCCCAACTTTGGGCACAAAGCGATCCAATCGTCAGGAAGAGCAGGAAATATTTAATTCGAGTATATTCCATAGGTTGATCTGTCAACCAATAACTAATAGAAACGTAGGACCAAACACAAATTATTTGGAATGGTATTTCAATTAGTAGGATCGACAAGAGATACGGCATTAATTTATACCATCGATTGAAATGCTCTCGACTCAATATGTTCATCTCTAAGGGAACTGAAAAAAAAATAAAATAAATAAAATTTTATTGCTTTTGCAAGTTAAATAAATTTCCAAAAGTGTAACGCCTTTTTATGTAATCAACCTTCTTTTTATTACTGCAAATAATAAAAAAAGCTATCAGTAGCAGACACCGAAATTAGGACACTCTCAATACGTAAGGAAAGAAATGTACATGTTCCGTGAGTAAATATAACTGTATGTAGGTAAGAAAGTAGGTAACATTTAATGAACGTTATTTATTTACTTGCTAAATATCTTATTGAATTATTATTTTCAGTAACATTAAATTTTGCGCTTTCTTAGTGTAATATAAATATTTATTGTATACTTACACGATAGAGTAACGGACATTTTTCCGGTGTAGACGACTAAAAGAAGGCTTCCATATAAGTAAACAGTATTCGCATAGACTTGAGTTGCATTGCTTCCAACATCAGAATATAAATATCCGAAAACACATCCAATGAAAATATGTGCCACAATTCTCATCAAAACTTCTTTCTGCAAAATGAAAATATACATGAAAAATACAAGAATGATTAACCGTCACGTTTTGTTAATATTATAACATTAATTACGTGTTTCAATCTCGTTGGGACTCGTCAGTATAGTCTAGGTAAGCCACAAGCCACGACAGTTGGTACCAATCAAAAAGCTCTATTATTTGCTGTTCTCGATTATCAACTCAATTATAAGGTATCAATTTAATATTAATGTAGCATGTGCGTGTTCACAAAACGTGAGTAATTAAATAAACGTGAATAGTAATTGAAAATTATTGTTATTAAGATATGTTAACAAAGAAATTGAAACAAGTACTTTTCTATAACATATGTAAATTTTTTACAAGCTATAATTACGTACCCAATTTCTACGGAAACCAATTAGATTCCTATGCAGCAAAATAAGAAACTGCATAATTTGTGATGCTGGATATCCATCTTTGGACTTATTTCTGCTCTTTTCTTCCATCATTTTCTTCATTCCTGATAAAACGTCGATCTCCAAAATTTCTTTCTCTGAAAATAAAAATTTATATTTAGCTGTAGGATTCGGGAATAATATACTATGCTATAAGGACCGAGCAAGCATTATTGTCCAGGATGAAGCTGGCTGCACTCGACGTTGGCGAAGCTCAAGATGTAGATTTGTGCAGTCAATTTATTTGAATATATTAAAACTATTTTTTCTATTTGAGTATCATAAAGTGTACTTTATGAAACTCGTTTGGGTATCGTAAAGTGCCTCTTTATAGAACCCAAACCTAATTTTTATTAGGGTGGTAGCTACGTTGCTAAATAACCTAACTGTCATTTTGATATGTCAAAATACAATATATTTTGAAGAAAAAGGTTCTTATTTATTTATTCCTAAGAAGTAACAACATTCAAATTAACAAATTTTGAAAAGTATTTTAGATTTACACAAATTACGTATCTGTCAAGACTCAGTGTTACCAAAAGTCAAATAAAAAATTAAATATTCTTTATTGATATTTTCAAAATAGAAAATTTATTATTTTTTGATATATGTGAGCCCAAACAGAAAAAAATGTATAAGATACACGTTTCATAAGACATTTTAGGTCACTTGTTTATTGGAAATAACGCGTGCCCTAAGATCATGTCTTATGAAACATATCTTAATATACTATTATTGGGTTTACAACTTTTCGCAATTGCGATCACATTTACAGCAAACTAATACTTCGTGCAGTCAACTTCATCCTCTAGATTTGTTTGAATGTATTAAATCTATTCCATTAAATTTGAAAACAAAACAGTTGTATTTAAATCAGAGTGTAGATGATTAAAATCATGATTAAAATCATGATTCGAATCAAACGATTTTTTCAAAAAAATCTTTGATTTTAATAAAAAAAAAATATATTTTCTCTTAAAGAAAACACCATGGTGGAAAATGAAGTAAACTGCTATTCATAAGGTAATTAGAAACAGGAAACATACATATTTTATCAAAAATAAAAAACTATTCTAGAAAATAGAGAATAAATTAAATCATTTCATAAAAAATTGTAACTTAGCATTGAAAATAAACAAAAAATTGAAAAAAAATGTGTGAGCTTTTCAAACATTAAATTTAAAATTAAATTAGTATTAGAGGCAGTTATGCAACGAAATGGTTCAAACAATCACTAAAAATATTGAAAATACTATTTAAATAATACTTTAGAAATCAAAACTGAAGAAAAAAATTAAGAAAATCAAAAAAATCAAAAAAATCAAAAAAAAATTAAAAAAATCATGATTTTTTCACACCCTGATCTAAATTTATGTTTAGCCATAAAGTCTAGGTTATATCACATTTTTTTATGTGGTCGCAGCACTTAAAAAATGAATCTGTCATGGTGAACAAAATATTTTCGCTGACAGACCAATTTTTATGCATAAAATAGATGTCAAACCTTCTTTCAGAGAAAAATTAAGCTGGTGTTTTGACAAGGCTCTTGAAGAAGCTTTTTTTTGGAAAACTGCGCTTAAAAATTAAATCTGACATGGTAAAAAATATTTTTGTGCATAGCGGATATCCTAAACTTCAGCTGTTTTTTTTAAACGAAGTGTTTTGAGATGCCAGTGATTGACCTTGATGCATTGATGCTGCGCATTCAAAATTAAGTCTGCCAAATTTATTTATAAAAATTGTCAGCCAGAAAAGTTGTAATAGATAGAAGAGATCTTAAACTCCATTTAAAAAAAAAATAAGGAAGTGTTACGAGGTGTATTTAATAAAAAAATAGCAAAAGTTATGTCAGAAGTAAATAAACAAGAATTTTTAGAAAATTGGTTCATTATTCACTATAAATAGTACCAATTTCAAATCGGTGTTCTGGAAAAAAATCTCCAACTAAATTCAAAAATTTATTTGAAGTTGACTGCAACAACGAAGGCGAAGTTCAAAGCGTAGCTCCCTGCAGTCAACTTTATCCTCCAAATTTATTTGAATGTATTCAAACTATTTTATTGATTTTATAAACATTTTTTTTTGCAATTGGGATCACATTTACAGCAAACTAATACTGTTGTTTTAAATGTAATTCCATGTTAATCTGCTTTTTACTGTCTAGTGTTAAATTGTAAGTTTTTTATTATGACTGTTCTCAATAAATTTTATTAAAGTTGACAAGTCTGGGAATATATGGGAAAAGCTTATAATAATAAAAATACATGACTTTTCTTGATAATTTCTGCTTTTAACGATTTCTGTGCTATCAGGTTTACAGCAAATGCAAACACTATAAATAACATCTCATAATACATTTTTTTTCCAAGTGTCAACTTGACAGCTAGCATTCCAACAGCATTCATGATACCCAATTATGTAAGTAGTGGAAATAAGGGAATTCAGTCAATTATATAGTTTGTTTCTTTTATAACTCCATAGTTTCGGCTATACCTTAGCCATCTTGAGGAGCAAACGGAATTATTTGACATTAATATTAATTAAATTCATTGAATATTGAATAAATTTTCCAAAAAATTCTACTCTGGCAATATGTATTTCTCAGTTTATTAAATATGTAGTATTGTTACATAGTTATTTAAACTTTGTAGGGTTGGTATTGGAGCATTATGACGTTTCTATATAAATAAATTATTGTAATTGATTTAAAACGTGGGACTTGTTTCCAAGCTCATTTCCTTGTTAATGTCAAAGTTGCATGATTTTCGGTTGTTAACAAATGTACTTTTTTCTAATTTAATGGATGAGAATAAAATTTCATGTTTAATTCCAGTATAAAAACACAAAAAAAATCATTAGCGAAAATAATGTAGTTTTATGTACATCGGAAACTGATAATCTTCTTTAATTAACTTTTTCACGTAACAAATTTTGCGCAATTTGAAAATAATTTAAACGTCAAAAATTATCGTAAACATGGAATATACTCAAGTAATTTGAGAATAACATGCCAATTGAACATGATCTCAAGTAATTTTAGATTTTTTTCTGATGGGCTTGTGACATTTTGATGCTAAGGGTTGGTACTACTGTAACAAATGAACCAAATATTTGACAATGGGTTAATGTGTCCCCAAAAAATTCTTCCTAGAATTTTCTGCGACTGTTTTAAAATTTATTTGTTTATAAAATAATGTAATGCTATGTTACATATTTTTTTGAGACCACGCAAACTTTTATTTTAAGTACACGTGCTTCAAAAATTTTACTGCTATTTAATATGTGTCTTTGGATGTAATTACTTGTATCTTCAGATAAATTGTGTGTCAAACGATTTTATATCATAAACATATACTTAATATTGGCATTATCAGAAATTAAAAGCAATACTTAATTGATTTTTTATTTCTCGTCTACAAATAGATTCATTATGATGTTAAAAGCTATTTTTTAAACATGTAGTTGCATAAATTGTTTTTGCTAACATTTTATTCTAAAAGATTGGTTCTATTGTATGTGATTGATAGTTATTAAGTTTTTCAAATAAATTTTTCTGTGAAATAATGGATCCATAATTAACAAAAAATAAATTCGTTGCAGTCATGGTCCCCATGAACCAATTATCGTCTACATTCATTGTTTGTTGCTCAGGAAATGACTCAGAGTCCCGTGATAGTTAATGATTCAGAAAATCTAATATGCAATAATTATTATCGATAAGCTTGAACCGTTTCCGTTTGTTTCCATTTTTGTCTGCAGTAAAATAAAATATTTAAAACTTTTTATCTTGTTATTTTCATGTTCAGTACTTGAATTTTAAAGTGTAATTTAAAAATACTTGATGATATATTTGCAAGTCAAATTAAATTTATTTTCTAGCAGGTAAACATTATGTTTTCTTGACTTACGTCAATAAATAGAATAACTATGTTTTTTTATTATCTGATGGGCGATTTTATTATCAACGGTGCTGTATTGTTAGTGAAAAATAATTGGCAAATGTAATTCTTCTACTCGTACATGTTTTGTCACCAAAAGCCATTTAAAAACAATAAAATTAATATTTATAAGAGTTTTCACAGAATTTTCATTCAAACTGGAAACAAGCCAAATTATTTGAAAAAAAAACACGTTTGATTGTTGAATGTGCCGTGCACCTATAAGTGCACACAAAATGTTCTTTAAGCCTTTGACGGGCAGCGGGAATATAATTTCCACCATAATTTGAACTTTATCACTATATAATAACTTAATAACTTGAATGTTAAAAATTATTGCAGGCGAGGACAGATTTTTCTTTGTAATTTTGATTTGTTCTCGCCTTCAATAAATTTATAACATTCAAGTTATTAACTTATTATTGTATTTGTAGTTCAAATTATTCCCACTGCCCGTCAAAGGCTTGAAGTATAGTCTATTTGCACTCAAGTACATATAGGTTCCAAACATGTAAACATTGTATGGTACTTTCAACATTAAATCAAACGTAATTAAACTTTGTTTTATTTTTGACAATAAAGTTTTTCATGCTTTTTTAGTCTTGTTTATTTTTTTGCAGTCGGAATTCTTGCAAATGGAGCACTTAAAGAATTTTGTCAAACGGCCCTAAAGCTTATTATTCCATGAAGTATCATCTTTAAAAATATTAGAGCCATGTGAGCGATGCACAAACTATACCAACCCCAAGATTCAATTGGATTTTTTTTTCTAGTTATTCTACTGTTTAATAGTCAAATTATTGGAAAAAGGATTCTTACCTGATCTTTTTTCCGGGTTCCAGTCATTTTTGATTGTTAATAAGCCTGAGGTAATCTCTGCAAGTTTACGAACATCTGAGCCATATTCTCCCATAGAAATTTCCATCACTAAAATAAAAAAATAATCTCAAAATATCTCTTCAATCTACCAAGTACACTGTCAGGTAAAAAGTGTGATGGATATTTTTAAATATCTCTACCAAGTAAATAATTATGTTGTGTAATATTTTTACTGCAATTATTTGAAAAAAAAATGCTTTATTTGTATTTTACAATAAGTGTACCAATTTTCTTGTCCTTTTTTGTCAAGTCTACTAAAAAAAAAAGCATGATAATGAGGTATACTTATATTATTATAATTACGGTTAATCACGAGGCTATAATTATTATTATTACAAATTATAAATTAGTATAACACCATTCAATTAAAAAAAAAAATTTTTTTTGTCATATGTTGTTTTTTTTAAGTTTGTTCAAGAAACAAAAGTTAGTTAATTGCTTATAAAAACTGGACTATCTAATAAATCATTATGAAAATAAATAGGGTTTTTTTCTGAAAAAAGGAAGGATCAGCAAAATGGGTTACGAATTGGAACGTGTAGGTGTTGAATTAGGGGGGTTTAGTCAAACTTATTCAATATTTTTTTCTACTCTACAGTTTCGGTCTCATCTGGACCATCTTCAAGACCTGAAGATGGTCCATGCGGAACCGAAACTAGAGTAGAAATAGAAAGAAATATTAAATAAATTTGACTGAATACCCATAATTTTAAACCTACATTTAAATGACAGTCAGAAACAACTACTATTTTTTTTAGTTTATAATTACGTCTATTGTCAAAGCTCTGGGCTGGTGCACGAGCCGCACACCCGTGCAATAATTTATTTACTTATTGAAATATTTGTATTTTTTTAATACTTACAAAAATCGGCTGGGTTGTGGTAAGGTGGGCAATGCAAGCCAACTGCACCCAGGAAGGGCATAAGTTCCTTAATAGGGCCCTGATAAATGCAGCGACCTTCTGCTAAAGCGTACAATTTGTCAAACATTTCAAAAAGTAAGGCGCTAGGTTGATGTATCGTACAAACTACAGTACGACCTTCATCTCGGGCTAGTCTTTTCAGTAAGGAGACACATTGAGTGGTGGATGAACTGTCTAAGCCCCTAAAAAGAAAAAAAAAATTAATTAGCATGATTATCTTCGAATATTTCAAGATATCTATAATATGTATTTTTAGTTTCAGGAGGAGAAATAGCAACAATTCCAATATTGAATTCAGATGTGATTCACCGTTATTGGTAAGTTAAAAAAAAACTTTATTTTAAAACTGGTGCGCAGTGCTACCAACATGAATACCAAATTGCCACTTAGATTATTCGAAATATTTGGTTCCATTATCAAGTTCATAACCTTATCGATATCTAGGCAGGAAAACATTGACCAATCTAACTTCAGAAAAAGTTTCACTAATAAGTTATATCCTGAGTCATTATTGAGATGATTGCAACTTATAATAAAAAGAAAGTGACTACAGCACTGCAAGAGACTCTCACCTTATAATCAGGTCGAACTGAGAGCATTCTACTCTTGACATTCGCAAATTTTAAATTTACACGTGCTTAGTTCACTTGGCCTTGAATAAACGTATTCGTGATTTTTACTTGTAATTAAAATTTAAATTAACTAATGAATAAATAATGGATTTAGACTTAAGTGACTAGTTCTTTAAAAAACTTTTAATCGCAATTTTGATTATCTTGAAAGATTAGAAAAAAATTGCAGCTCACACTTATGCAATTATCTTATCTTAATTGTGATGTGAAAATGACGTCAAAAGAGATAGCACCCCCACTTAACGCAAAATAAAAAATAGTAGCCTATTTGCTGGAAATCAATTATTTTCAATTTGCGCTGCGCAAAGTTGAAAGCAATTTTAGGCAAAAATAATTTGTATATAACAAAATCTTTGTGGGTACAAATTAGTCCTTAATTCAAATATTTTCTCAAGTCTCCTTTCTTCTCAAATAGTTCGCCTAAAATTACTTTCAAGTTTGCGCAGCACAATTCGAAAATATTTGATTCCCAGCAAAAATAATTTGTTTATAACAAAATCTATGTGGGTACAAATTAGTCCTTGATTCCAAATCAAGTTTTTTGAGTTTCCCCTGCTCTCAAATTATTTTGTTATAATGGCATGAATTCCGCGCAGCGCAATTTCAAAATAATTGTTTTTCAACATAAATAATTTTTTTATAGCAAAAATTTTGTAATTTCTAATTAGTCTTGACTTTGAGATTGAGATTCTCAAACTTTTTCCTGTCCTGAAATTATTTTTTAAATCTTGTTCCGAATTTCACGTAGCGCAATTGCAAAAAAATCAATTTGTTATAAAAACATTTTTTTTTTTAATTCTACTGGGTACAAATCGGTCCTAAATTAGTACTTTCTAGTGAACTGACTTTTTTTCGATTGGCCAATGTGGGAGTGCCAGCTTTTGCTCAAGTTGGCACCCCCATTTTTCAAATTGATTTTATGGCCAAAGTGCGTGGGTACAAATTCTATTTTTTTGGGTACAAATTAGTCCTTAATTAGTCCTAAATTATAGGCTACTTTTTTTTTATTTTGCGCAAAGTGGGGGTGCTAACTTTTCTAACGTGTGGAAATGGGCTCAGAGATGTAATATTGTTAGAGAGAGATAGGTAGAGTAGGCCTACATTTGTATTGTACTAATTCAGTATTTTATTTAAAATTAGCTTAAGATTTACCTGGCAGAAAAATTAGGTGAAAAAACATTGTGTTAATACTAAGCTTGTAATACCCAAAAATGGGAGATAAAAACTATCAACTTTTCTCAGTTCAAATTTATATTTGGAGCCTCAGTTCATATTTATTGGCGTTTTTTGTTTGAAGTAACAAAAAAGGAATAATCTGTATAAATATCGTTTTCTAATTATATTCTTTATTTATGCATTAGGATATAAATAAAAAAGTGAAAATAATTTTTTGCATAAGATTTTTCAAGTTTTTATGCTTGAGAATTTAATTTTATTATTATTGCACCCAGCTGTGGTGTATAAAAAAAATAAGTAATGAAAAGTAAGCCATTTTAGCAAGAGTTAGAAATTTAGATACGAGTCACTAAACGTAGATATTGAACTTGAGAGTTAAATACTTTTGTCATTGAAATATTGTAATTGAAAAAACTATTTTCGTATAGTCAACATGAACCAGAAAAAAACACAAACCGTTTATTGTTTTACAAGTACGAATATATCATTATAGTATTTAATTTACAAAAGACAAGAATTATAAAAATAATTCCTATCATAAACTGAACAAGAAAAACGTGGACTGGACATGTGAATTTTCTACGGAAAACTCAACGAAAACATTTTAGAATTAATTAACTGTTTTAATCCATTAGCAATTTTCATTTTTTTCATTGATGGTAATTATTAAACTACACATGTTAATCGTATCAGTCTGAAAATGAACTTTGCATATTTCTAATATTTCTAATCATTAATTCAATAATTATTAGAGAGATATAGTGGAAAAATATTTCTTTATATAATCAGGGTCATCAGGAATATTAATTCACATTACAGAACTTTTCATATGATGGCACCATAATCCAAAATATAAAACTAATCGAAAAAAATTATACAGTCAAGGTTATTACCAATCCAAAATTATTAATGTACAGGAAGGATTGCAACAGTATTTCAGAATATAAGTTACGAAAATATTTGGTCATAATTCACCTAAAAAAGTTTTTCTGTCAATAAGTGTGCTTCAACATATAATTACGATCTTTCGTTTTTTTTTTTATTTTGAAAACAACCATCTTAATCTTATTTTCATTTGCTAAAACTAATAAGTTGTCATTATTGATGGCTTTCCACTAAATCAATTTTTTTTGTCAGCAAAAAAAGACAGCTCAAAGTGACTTAGCTAGTTTTTATTTCTGAATTTTTTACCAATTTTTTAAAAGCACGTGTACCTACTTTATAAATTCATTTTCTAATTTATTATGAAGTGATGGAAGGCTGAAATTGTAACGGAAACGGATATTGTCTCCACAGGAGTTTAATTTAAAATGGTTCATAAGCAAAAAATTAAATAGGCCCAATTTGCATTTTTTTTTACTTCTATAATTAATATATCCTTTTTTTTAATTGAAAAAAAGACTAAGGACAAGTGGGGAGTGGAGGAGCACACCCTTTTTTCCTAATAATAAATTTTTTGCCCCAACTGAATTAGAATAAATGTTTATTTCAATTACCGTAGCATAATATTTATTTATTCACTTCAGTACTATTTTAAAATTAAATGGAGGCCAGGCAGTAAAACAGTAGGCACATAATTAATGATTATACATAACAATGTTTTAGTTTCAAAAATACACATGTTTTAAAGTCGATTACTAAACTTTTTTTATACAAATTGTTTATTTTGGTTCCATAACCAAGGTCCCCCGCACGGTCCTGAACTTCATACATTATAATTATTTTTTTTATTGGATCACATGTCTTTTTACATGTGAACAAATGTAAATAAAGACTCTGCACGTTTTAACATTATATTTGTGATAAAAAAAAACTTACGTTGTTGGCTCGTCAAGAAATAGAACTGGTGGATTGCTGATGAGTTCCAAAGCGATGGATAATCTTTTCTTTTGTCCTCCGGATAGTCTTCCACACATGGTGTTTTCCGTGTGGCCTAAACCCAACATTTCCAGGACACGTACAATCTGGAAACAAAATAAAATTATATAATTTTGTTCTCAAAGCAATCCACTTGGGGGAGTTGAATACTGTCTTTGTATACTTGAAGAAATTAAAATAATGGGTATTTAAATTAAAACTAAGCTCAATTGAATTTTAAATACAGTTTAACGTTAATTCTATTTATTTACAATGCCTACTTTAGTCACGTAGACCAAACTGCTAGAAATATAAACGTGTTCAAGTTATTAATGTCACAATTCTTGGAATAAATTTTCTTTAAGATATTCATTAATAATTATTATCTTTAATACGTCCTATGATTGCTAAACTTGATATAAAATGTGGTATCGAACAACAATCTGCATAATAATTTTAATAAATCAAAAATATTAATAATAATTTTATTAAACTGTTCAAGCAAGCCATACCAAATGAAAATATAAAATAGTATAATTTAATACTTGCAACATTGTGAGAAAATATAAAATTTTAGATTTTACGCAAACTGTTGATTGTATGCTTGTGTCATATTTCAATTTGAAAGGCAAAAATTATATTTATTTCTCAAGATATAATAAGATACATTTAATGTGAATTTTTTATGAGGTTAGGAAATTGTGTCTGACTTTTACTTAAACGAAAAAATTAAAGAATCATCTTGATGATCCAAGCGCATTTTTGAGCCTAAAATGAAGCAATTTGGGCCAACCTAATTATTATTTTACTAGTTTTAAGTCTGTAAGTGCTGTAGTTGCTGAGAACTCAGCGTCACGCCAACCAGCCAGACAGCCAAAATGCGCTATCAAACACAAAATACCCTTATCCAATTTTTAATTGAGCTTCAACTTCTACTGAAACTCATTTCAAAATAATTTTTGCAAAATCAACTATACTTCCTGATTTATTGACGATTTGCCACACTTGTTCATAAAACAAAAATGAATCGCCTATTGAAATTTTTATTTTGTGACTATTTCATACATAATTTGTGCACGTACAAACTCAAAAGAAACTTTTAGTTTTTATTGTCAAGTGCTGTACCCTAAAAATTTTTTGGTCTTTATCAAAGTTATATAAAAAAATCTCTGAAAATTTGGTACAATTACCTCCATAATTACAGATTTAAGAAAATGTGTAACGGGTGGTTATGTACTGGCTTAAATTGATCATATGAACAAAAGTTTGATTAATTCTGATACTAAAATCGAAAACCGCATTTCAATATCTTGTGTAACTCGCAAGATATTGAGATAAATAGTTTCTACCCTAAAATGGGTACTAACTCATATCAGTTCAAAATTTAAGGTATGTAATTCAAATACTGACATGGTGCTCATTCTGTGCAGCAATTTTCAGATTTTAACTATGCATAGTTCAGCAATAATTACCTTCTGAATTTTTATTTCATTTTTTACCCAAAACTGGGTGTATAAATAAAAAAATCAAGCAGTTTGGGCAAACCTGCGGAGCAGCAGCTTTCATTTAGTACCAGTTTCAAGTTTGTAAGTGCTGTAGTTGCTTAATAGCCAGACAAAGTGAATCGCATGTTTCAAAGTGACAGCAGTCATTGTTGAAGTAACAGATGGCGGATATATAAAATTACTATTTCTATTTATGCTTTAGTTGATCGTAAAAATCGTAAAAAAATAATAATAATCGTAACATTTTTTTATTTCTACTCGGTTCATATCCCCGAGAGCTATAAATTGATACCAAACTAGACTTCATTTTAATAACTTGTAAAAAAACAATTGACAATCGCTTAAATATAATTTTTGATACTTTCACTAGAATTATTCACGTAGGAGCTTTAATTTGATACCAAACACGATAGAACCAAATTACTTATTGAAAAAAAAACAATTGACGAACGTTTGCAAGTCATGTCCAAATATGAGTCATCATAATTCTAATCTCACATTATTATTTTCATTTTTCGTTTCTTCGTATGTTTCAGAAAAATATAACGAATTTTGTAATAATTCAAATTTTAATAATAACAAATGAGCCGCTAATAATAAAGCTCGCAAATAATAAAAGCATATTGAAGTTAAACGTCAAATAAAATTAATTAGCTTCAAATGCAAACGGTCTTTTATTAATTTAAATTGGCATTTCGGTATTTATTCGTATTAACTCCTGGCATAAAAATTTGTGTTCATTTTTCATTTGTATATTCAGTGATTATGAAAAAAAAATATTGTCCTTATTGTTCTTTGCATATCTAACGACGCACGAAGGTTACCCAAATCACATGAGCATTGCAAAACAAAAGTATTGGTTTTAAACAATAGCTCCGTAAAACTCATTGAATTATTTTACTCTCAATTCATTCAATAAATCTTTGTTCATTTAAAAAACCGATAATTCTCTAAATAGTAAAATGAATCTATTTGATCATGAACTAGTTTTTCAAGTTTACTGCCATTGGCCATGAACTATTAAAAAAATTTCAAATAAACAAACTATGACTAATGAATCTTATCATTATTGCTGACTTATCATAAAACGTCTTATCAAAAAACGGACGAATGTTATATTTCCGCAAAAAATGAACGTTCAATGTTCAACGATAACAAAAATAAAAACTAAACATTTTATACACTTATTTTTATAAATAGATTCTTTTTTTAATCACAAACCGAGTATTTATTTCTTATTTTTTAATATTATATATTAATACGTGAATAGAAAGCTTTGTACCCTTTTTTAAAGCATATTGCGCGCACAAATGAATGCGAGATTTACTTAAAGTTTATATGGAGAAGGGGTGCAGAAAACTAAAATTTTAACTTACCGCTGAAAGCGGTATTATTTTTGCTGGAATATCTCCCGGAGGAGTAGGGGAGGGAGTGAGGAAATCACGTTGAAATCTTAAATGGAAACCACTATTTTTGTCAGATTCGGATGGAGCGTCGAATACTTTGTTAAGTCTACCTGAAACCCGTCGAATATTTATGCCGTTGACTGTCCGCTACATCGAAAGACAACACCATCGAAAACCCACTGAGGCAAATTTACTCTCACTATTGATAAGTGTATCAGTGGCACTAAAACAGTAGTTTTTGTTTTCAACCGGCGGTGTTTTGCTCCCAACTAACCTTCGGGCTTCGCCCGCTCTGACCAAGCTGTATGTTTATCAAACCGCTAGAACAGTCATTCTTTTCTCAATGGACACTCACTCAAAGCAGTAGTGGAGGTAATTTGCCACAGTGGATATTCGATGGTGTGGGCTGCTTCGTTTTCTTATGTAAATTTAGGAATAAAATGAAAGAAACTGACTCATATTATAATATGGAGCTGAAATTTGGAATATTGATATTGATCTTGAAAATTAGTGTTCTATTCGTCTGGACCTACCTGTTCTTTTTTGTTGGCAGAAGAGACACGGAACCCTAGTTTAAGGTGAGCAGCAATTGTCATAGCTTCTTTGACAGTAAGTTTTGGACGAATTACATCCTCTTGCTGGATGTATGCAGCTAATCGACGGAATTGTTGAGGTTTCGTGTTGTCTCGAAGTTTGCCATTGACTAGAACTGCACCGCCCATGCCAATTGTCCTGGAAAGAAAAAAAAAACATAAATATTTAAACTATATTATGTTATGACGAGAGTTGCTGAATCAGAAAGTAAATGCTTTTTTTTCACACACATGTTGCGTACACAGTTTTTAAAAGTTGACATTTGGATAAATAACCTAACAAATGGATCGGATACCAACATGAAAAATATTGCAACTGGGAATCTTAGTTACAATTGAAATTGTTTTATTTTATTGTCTTTTTATCGACGCTTAAAGCCACACAAAAATAAAAATTGAACGTAAGGATTAACTCCCCGTAAACGCAGAACATACTGTAAGGACTTTTCCTCTTAAAAATTTGCCTTCAAACAATAAATAGTTATTTTTGTATTAAGTGTGCGAAGTGATTGTTTTTTTTGTTGCGCGTGAAAATGTCAATTTTAACAAATTCATTCGAAAGCGCAACGAAAAATACAATCACTTCGCACACGAAATACAACCAATATTTTTTCGCCAAATGTCAAAAAATAATAAATCAACAATAATTATTGTTTTATTCAGTAAAATGTAGGAAAAAAGTACAAACTATAATTAATTTGCAGTCATCTGGGTATTGTAACCAAAATTATGCGCAATTTTTGTTTGACAAATAAAGAACTGTCAACAATTAATTTTATATTCAAAAATAAGTAGTTTTGTGTACAAATTCATATTTCTTTTTTGTTAAATACCTGTTTGTTTCTATCCTTGTAGCATTACTAAACTGATTTATATTAGATTAGTTTTGCTAAAAGAGAATTTATTTTTTCACTAGTGAAAAAATATGTTCATTTTTTCACTAGTGAAAAAATATGTTCAATTTTTTTACTAGTGAAAAAATCAAGAACTTTGCGTATCCATAACAATGCAAAAATATCATGTTTTTTTGACAGTTTGTTGGCGAAAAAATACTTTGTGTACGTTGTCAAGAAAAAGAATTCTCCCAATTTTGTATTTTAATATGATTTTAATATTTTTTTGACGTCTGTAGAAAAAATTCTGTATGCAACGCGTGCACGAAATTTCTTTGGCGTTTTCGAATGATTTGTGTCTCGGCTGCCGCCTCGATAAAAAACTTTCATTCTCAAGCACCAAAGTATAATTTCGCGCACTAGATACGTAAATAACTATTGCAAATATAACGCATATATCATTCAGTATTATGACTCCATTTGTTCAACAGATGACGAATAATAAAATTACAAATTATCGGAAGAAATTTCTTTCTGTAATTAGCTGTAAGAACATATGTTTATCAATCGGCCTTCAGATATGCATGGCCTCAACTTTGTTTATGAATCATTGACTTCCCTTTATCAAAAACCTTATAACAACTTGACTTTTTAATAAAAACAAAGTTTGTTTAATTTATAATTCACTTTAATTTTTGTTTTCCCGGTAATATCCATGATATGAAAGATATCTACTGAGAGACTTGAAAAAAAAAAGACCGACTCATATCTACAGGCATAAAAAAACACCGTGGTTCAAGAAGTCTCAAGTATCTCAACACCCAGGAAGTAAAGTTCGATAAGATCATCAAAATTGTTTTTGTTTACTAAATTTCAAATCAATAAGGGTTAACGATTCCACTTAGAAAATCAACATCAAAGTAATAAAAAATTAAAATGCTTACGTGTATCCAGCCAGAATATTGAGTAATGTACTTTTCCCTGCACCTGAGGGCCCCATGATAGCTGTCAGCTCGCCGGATTTGAAAACGCCGCTGGTGCCATGTAAGATTTCTTTCGGAACTGAAACAACAACAAAAATTAATAACATATTACTTAAAAATTTCAAAACTTGATTATTGACATAAATACCGTACGTTGCCATGATATTCTACAGCTTAAGAAACAGTCTCTTTTTCAAGCAAAGGTTTTATTGCGTAAAAACAATTGCACAAGAGAAAAAAATACAGTCATAAATCAGGATGATCGAAGTTTATAGAGTGAATTATAATATAAATAATTGATTTTTCAATGACTTTTTTAGCAATTATTAAGCATGTTCGATAGTTATTTGTTTCATTAGTATAAAAAAAATATTTGCTCATGCACAAAGATGGCATTAATTCTTGCACTAATTAAGCAAACTTTTATACAAAAACAGTTGAAATAATGGTGTCACATTCAAATGGTTTTATAATGGATACAAAAATAGCGCAATTTAGAAAGTTCAATATTTGGGACGTACAGATAAAAACTGGACTGTAAAAACAAAATACGTTTGTTTTTATAGCTAATGAAACATCCTGTTGATCTTTGTTGTCGGAATTTTCGATAAATTGGCAATATTAGATATTAATATTCGTATTTGTGTTGTCTGGATTTTTTTTATAAAGTCAATGACATTCAATGCAGCAGTAAAATTATATTTGGTGTTTTTTGATGGCAGGTCAATTGATAATATTAGTCTGACACTCTTCCGCAAATGATATCCACAAAATAAGCAACGAATAGTTTTTCTTATAAAAATGGTTTCAAATTCAGTTACAGAATTAAGCATTTTAAGCTATGTAAAGCGGATTTTATAAACACATTTCAATAAATCTGAATGAAAATAATTTTGTTTACGCAAAATTAAAAATAAATTCTAGTGAAAGAAGATTAATACATACCTACTTTCACATTGAGAATTTTCGGAAAAAAGAATATAAAACAGACAAGTTTCTACGCTTTGAAACATTAAAAGAATATCTCACGCTCTGATAAATCTTTTGAATTATCGACTAATTATGTACTAATTAATTGACGAATACTTGAAGAAATAGATTATAGCATAATGAAAGAATTAGATAAAGTAGCCAGGAGCAGAAAATCTTATGTCTGAGCTTAAAATTATAATCGTTTAGGAGGTATATTCTACAATTCGATTGCCAGTTTGAATATTCGCGCGTTTTTAGAGCTGCATTAATGGTGGCTTGAGTCTCCAACACTGATCTCTATATAACACTGGATTGGGTTTAGACCGTATTCTGGCATCTGAAAGCGGCCCCGGTTGAACGGCGGCCCTGACAGTAAAACTGAGGCTTTGTGTTCCTATTCGGCGGCAAATTCAAAACACTTATAGAAGACACTCGATGAAATTCAAAGTATAATGCAAGTAAGATGAAGAAACTGTTCTCAATATATATTAAAATACATACATTAATAATCAACAAAAGTTAAAAATTGTTATAATAGTTGAAATATTTATTAATAGTTAAAAATATTTGTGAACTTTTTAGTGTCAGTGTTTAAACTATATTTTAAACATTGTAGTTTAGTATTATTTAATCCGTTCAATAGTTTTATAAATTTTTGTTACCTAAAATTTAAAACTATGAATTTACTTATATGAATAAATGAAGTGCATTTCCGCGATAATATTGCCTATTCAAAACTAATAATTTTAAATATCTACTACACATGATAGGAGAATAATAATACATTTAATAATCAAGATTTTATTGTTCGTAAGTAAGCACAAATTTGCAGTCCAGCGATTAATTTTGTGAGCAAGATATTTTATATTAAATTTGATATATTACTCAAATTTGTTATCATAACTTTGTAACATTGCCCAACAATATGATTTTATTATTCATGATATTTTCAATTTAATCTAAAATTGAAAATCAAATCGTTTGATTACTGTAACATAAAACCTGTAAAAAGTAATACTTCACTGAAAATAGGAATAAATTATATCTTCAAACTTTTTCAGTTGAAGGAAAAAACTTTTCAGAACTAATTTTTAAATAAATATGTTTTACTTTGCTGTTGAAACGTTGTGTTTCTAATAAATTACAGAACTTAAACCCAATAAAACATATTTATTTTTCAGTTGAGTTTTTCTAATAAAATAAAACAATAACAATATTATGTATTAATATATCTACATGTGAATAAATAAACAAAATTTATTCAGTATAAAATTGCGTCCCAACACCATACTGAACTGTCACCAATTGACACAGAACCTCAGTTTTTGCCAAGATGGCGACGCTCAATTGGGGTCGCATTCCAGCGGCCTAAATCCAATCCAGTGTTATATAGAGATCAGTGGTCTCCAAGCACCAGAAATATAAGATTAATTCAATGAGCCCAGCAAAGCAGCGCGCCAGTCCAACAAACAAAAAATGTAACTGAAAACACAATTATAATATTTTGTATTAAAATATCAGACGTCTCCAAATTATAAATTAATAATATGTTTAAGAAATGAATTTTAATATATTCTATCTAAGATACATACGATGACAGTTTAAGTTCAACGTCATTTGAAAATCGAATAAATATCTTTGCTGTCCTGCTGGCGCTGGCTTGCTGAGCTCATTGAATGCTCCTATAGTAATGCCACTTATTTTCAGCTTTACAAGTTGCGAGATACGTTCTCGGAAAAATTCAAAGAATTACAAACTGATGAAACAAAATAAATCAATGAAAAGGCCAATTGTTAGCTCAGTAGTATTTTTTTAACCAATATGTCATCAACAAATTTGAAAACAGTACAAGGCATTTTGAACGCAGTTATTACAAAAATTAACTACAATCTTATGACTCACAATTCGTATTATTTTTTTGTTGTGAAATGACAGTTGAAAAATAATTTATTATATTGTTATCTTCGAACATTCAAAAAAACGTTAAAAGGTACCCAAGATAAACACATGAATTGTTTGGAAACCAAAACAATCAATATGAAAATAGTTACTTGTTTAACAACTCCAAAATTTTTTGGTGTACGACGTGAGGCCTTTTTACAATAAATCCAATTAGTAATCATCTCATGTGTGATGAAAAACATCGTTCTGCGATGAATTTCAAGTAGACAAAAAATCAAAAAATAGTATCAGGAAGGTAGAGATGAAAATAGTTAAATCAAGCAGATTAATTAGTAATTATCTCGAGAACTAAAGGATTTAGCGACAAATGTTTTAAATAAAAGTTGCATAACTTTTAACCCCCTACAAGATTTATTTGAAATATTTTTTTCTAGAGCATATAGTTACCGGGAAACGATATGCTCCATCCTTAGTTTGAAGGTTGAAAAATAATTACATCAATATTATTTGTAGCCCTCTTAAAGTTGCGTATAATGAGGCTTTGCTTCAGGAGTAAATCGAGAAAAACACTTTCTATAAACCCTTGGCATAATATTTTTTATCTCTGGTCTCCTGATACAGCATACAAATTCGTCATCATGAAGTGACGGATATTTTTCGTCTTCAAAAAATCAGAACTTTATATTAGGACATTAGAGATAAATAGAGTTATTTCAAGCCGATTAAATAGCAATTTTATCTGAAATTAAAGGATTAAGAGAAAAAATGTTTCCAATAAAAGTTGCATAGTTTGCTACTACTCGTAATTTAAAGGTTGAAAAATAATTTTATTTCCTTTTTTTGTAGCTCTTTTTATGTTGCGTATAGTGCTGTAATTAATTTTATTTTTAGGGCTTTAATTCAGAATTAAATCAAGAAAAACACTTCCTGAAAATCCTTGAAATAATTCTTTTTATTTTTACTCTCCTGATACAAATTTTGAATTTTTCGAACATACAAAATTCATTATTATTAAGCAACTAATAGTTTTTGTCTTTGAAAATTCATAATTAACATAATATTTTATCTTCTATAGCACTTTATTCTCAATTCTTTAAAGATTGTAGTGACATTTTCCTTTCTGATTTGCAAATGCCAACAATCTTGAAAGCTACCAACATGAGATAGCCAGTTCCACTAAAATGACCAACGCATCAAATTGATATTTAATTAAATATTAATTTTTAGATTAATTAGTACCTAGGCAATATGAATTAAGTAACGTTATTTACTTTTTGTACTAGTCCAAAAAGTCAACGCTTTTTGCCCAGTTGCCATGGCAACTTGCTGAAATACCAAAATGTACTATTTTTGCATGTAGTGTAGTGTTATAATATGGCGTCTTATTCAAGCGTTGGAGGAAAAATTCATTTGATAAGTAACTTAATATTTTTTCACAGCACAGGAGGCAAAATATTTGAAATCTCAAGATGTAGAGTAACTCAAAGGAACTAAATGATATTTTTGAACATGTTTATCGATTTATTGAAATATTAATTTTTGCCAACAGTCCAAAACAAATCACTAGTGCTCAATATTTTACAGTTCTCTAGCGAGTCTAGCTAATGGGAAATACGCGCTGTAAAATAATACTGTACGTACGCCATTACCACAAAAAAGTGCAGAAAACCCCAATAATAATTCCAAAAATTCTTCCTCAATCAATTAACCAGCAACTTTTTTTTTGTGATATTTTAAGATGCGTGCTAATTCCCCGAACGTTCTTTTGGATTATTTTATGATCAAAATTTCCAGCAAAAATAAATGTGGTTGTGCAAAAAAATTTTAATTTGTTACGGGGAGCCTAATATGAATAAGAATATGGAATTGTTTTTATAGATTAAAAAAGAAAAAACATTTTTGGGTTTTCCAAACTTTATTAAAACATTTGTACTATTATCAAATAAGATTTCCTGGATTTATTTTGTAGAAAACATTGTCGTTCCACAATATTATATTTATAGCGCATTCAATGAGCTCAACAAGCCAGCGCTACTAGAACAACGAAACAACGCCAACAAAGAACTAGAGTAAATTTATTTTATGGAACAAATTCTAATTTTCTTTATAAAACAGAATTATAACTGTCAAATGATCGATTGTCATTTTATTTATTCAGGAAGTAAATTACCCTGTAGTCTATAAAACCGAGCATTAATTAATTTATCAATTTCACAACAATTAAGATCTAAAGATATCGATCATATGATTGCTTGATTATTGAAATAGCAGCCATGAATTTTACAGTAACTGCATATGCAATACAAAACAGCAACTTGCAATTAGTTTATAATTATTTGAAGGGCATTTAATGGTCATTGCAAGAGAACTCATTGAGAATATTTAATTTAAATTCATTTATTAAGTCATAAATAAAACTGACTAGACGACATTCATTTGTCTGTAAAATGCTCACACAAAAAAAGTTTTTCCCTTAGTCTTATTACTTCAATTTTTTATTAAATAATAAAGTACAGTAAGTTTGCGTAAAAGAATGTAATATTACTTCCTTAATCAGGTTCTGCTTCTGCAAAAAACCTGATAGCGGCTCTCCCAAAACTACTTCCGCAGTGAGTCTACAAGATAAAATTAATCTTCTAAATATTTGGCAATAAACGAAAGTGCAAGTAAGCAAATTTTTGACAACTTTCGCTTGTTTAAATAAAAAACTGTCGGATGGTCAAAACACTTTCACCAAAAGAAAGCAATGAAATCTATGATGTATTTTTTATCAAGGACAGTGCAAATTGCTGGCCAATTAATTCGCAGAATTCACATGCTTCGAAATAACGTGAAACATGTGAATAAATGACAGAGGCGACATCATGAATGAAGTCGTGAGGTTTTAGTAATTATTGAGCATCGTAACTTGTAAATTTGCTAATTAAGATTAAGAAACATTTTTCAAACATAAATTGTTTTATGTATGAATTACAAATCCATAAACCCTTCCCAAATTCATAAGAAATAAAATAACTCATTTCACAATGAACAGATTTTAATCTTAAAAAAAATACTTTTTACTGCAAAAATTACCATATGGTTTATGACTGTCTTCAGGCAGTAATTAAATGTCATTCAATAAATATTTTACTGTCATTGTAAACATTTTCAAAAATCTGTTACATAATAATAAAATTGATACTTTCGTCAATATATAAATCATATAATTTTAGTAAAAGCTACAAGTTATCAATAAATCAAATCTGGAAACAAATGAGTGTTCATTTAAAACGATTGCAATACTCAAACCGGAAAGTTACTGCAAAAATCATTTCCAATATATTAATTTTCATTTATCCCCAGAAATAATACTGTCACTGGAATTTTGATTACGACAAACGATCAGACAATGATCAAATTTGCATACAATACTGAACAAACCCAACCAAATTGGTTGATTACGACCATGTGCTGTACGCTAAAATAATAATTTGATCTTTATCAAAGTTATATAGAAAAAAATTCCTGAAAATTTGGTGCAATTAACATCAAAACTACAGATTTAAGAAAATGAGTATCGGATAGTCATGTACTGGCCTAAATTGATCACAAACAAAAGTTTAATTCATTCTGATACTAACATCGAAAACCGCATGTCAATATCTTGTGTAGCTTGCGAGATATTGAGATAAATAGTTTCTACCTTAAAATGGGTATTAGACAATATCAGTTCAAAATTTAAGGTATAAAATTTAATTACTGACATGTTGCTTATTCTGTGCAACAATTTTCAGATTTCAATTATGCATAGTTCAACAGTTATAACCTTTTGAATTTTTATTTAAGTATTTTTCCCAGAACTGGGTGTATGAATGAAAAATCAAGCAGTTTTTGCAAAGCTACGAAACAGCAGCTTTCATTTAGTACCAATTTCAAGTCTGTAAGTGCTGTAGTTGCTGAGAACTCAGCGTCACGCCAGCCAGCCAGCCAAAGTGCATATAATAGCACAGCAGCTTTCATTTAGTACCAAAGTGATTTTTTCCAAAAAAATATTGATTTAAATCAGGCATTTAGGAACATTTTAACATAAATATTGGGAAAATAAGTCAAGGACAACTTGATGCCCGAGAAATGTCCGTTTTGAATCAGTTGTGTACTTTAAGGATAATAATCGGACCTTGAACTTGCCTGTAATAACACAGGTTATAGTTTTATTATTTGTATTGTAACACACATCAGGAATGTTGTACAACTGTAAACAAGTATTCTTGTACTATTAGAGAATATATTTTTAGTTCTTAGGTTTCAATAAAAGTTAATGACAACAAATCCCGAAATCAAGTAAACGACTGATTACAATTGTCATTCAAAAAGGTCAATGTTTTATAGTTTTGTATTATGTAACACGTAACGAGCGAAGCGAGTGTTTAGATTTAGAATAATGCGTTTCTAAGAAATCATTAAGCAAAATACAAGTATTGTGAAAAATTTACATTTCGAGATTTTCCATTTTGACTATTTTCGGCTTGACGTCGGTACGTATGTATGTAACTCGCAAACCTCAAAACCCGTCGAACATATAATGTTGAAATTTTGTATTCACAACTGGTTAAGGTCTAGTTGTGCACCTCGCATTATGGTTGCAAACATCTGTACCGAAAGTGCACTTTACATGAAACTTTTTTAAAATTTTTCGCATTAATTCAAAATAATCAGGCGTAGGATATTCAAATTCAGTATTTGAAGTTTTTGTAGCAAGTTTAAGGTTATCTTTTATTTTTGTATCAATCGGCTGAACCGGAAATGCACTTTATGGAACAGTATTTTCGAATTTTTCACATAAATTCAAAACAATCAGTCATAGAACATTGAAATTTTGTATTAAGCACTTCTATAACATCTAGTTATACACCTCGCATTATGATTGCGATTGGCTGAACCGTAAGTGCAATTTACTCAACAGTTTTTCGAACGTGTGTGCAGAATCATGAAATTTCGTGTTTAAAGCAATTGTAGCATTCAAATGATAATTTAAAATCGTCATAGCAATCTACTGAGCCGAAACTTTATTTAACAATCTTTTAAAATTTTCGCATAAATTCGAAACTATTGGCCGTAGAATGATAAAATTTAATAATTGAGACTGCTTCAGCGTTTTCAAATTTTGGTTGCAATCGGTGTCAACTGTCAATTATTCGGTCAAAAGATGTACAAATAAGTAATGTGGTGTCCACATCAGATTTTTTTCTGAAGTGAAGCTAAAATTCTTTATTAGTTTTCAAGGTAATGTTTTCATAATGAATCTATTTTAAGAGAACTAGGCCGAACATGCTGTTAGTTTTTCTGTTTCATTCGACCTTAATGTAATTTTTTTTGTTATATAGTTACAAATGTATTGAATGATTGAATTGAAATTGAATTATAAGAAGAAAATCCAAAGAAGTAATATTTAAATCAATGTTAAATTTTTATGTACATGACAGCTGCTTAAGTCGCAATATTTCCACGCATGTGCAAACTGCAAAACGAGGTATATTACAAATAATGTACAATTGAAGTAAATATAGAACAAAATAATTTAGAAATATTTTCATATTTTTAAAAGCTGATGAAAGTTATTTTGTTGCAAAATACTAGTATATTAACCTCAAATCTCAAAAGTTAATACAGAATATGTTGAACATAGTCATAAATTATTCCAATGAAAGCCATAATTTTATTCAGAGCATAAGAGCTGCACTAATAATTGTTCTATTTTTTTTCCTACTTATATATGTATAACAGTCGAGATTTTGATGAATCTGTACAATTTAGACCCTACTGAATCCAAAAAACAATTTTAACAGCTCGATTGGTATCAAATTAAAGCTCCTGCGAAAATAATTCTAGTAAAAATGTTAAAAATGATATTTAAACGATTGTCAATTGTTTTTTTCTACATAGAATGAAGTAAATCCGGCTCTAAGTCTTTTTTATGGTAAAATGTAATTTTTCCGTCGTTATAATGCGTTTTACAGTACTACTATTGTCAAAGTATCGTGTTACACGTTTTTTAAAGGAGATGTATCATGAAATAATGCTAGAGCTCTACTCAAATGAAATTATAACTTCTGAAGCAGGAAAATGATGTGTTCAGCATGTCTAACCACGTGGTTTCCGCAAGCAGTATGGCTTTGAGTGAATCTTATTACCATTTTAATTAGAAATACAAGTTTTGCATAATTATTTCAAGGAATTCAGTGTTAAAGTAGTATTGCTAGATTGTCACTATGTTTTTAATTACTGAGCAAGCTTTGAATTAATTAATATCGATTTTAAAGACGCAATAATTCAGTATTTTCATTTAATCTGAAGCGAACCCAAATGTAGAAAAAATATTTTCAGCCTCAAAATAAATATTTTACGGAGAACTATTAATTTGACATTGTTACGGAAATCTTTTTGGTATAACTAGTATCCTAAACACTTTGAGTATAAATAAACCTGCTCGAAAATAAAGTAATTTCTTTAATAGATCCACTATCTGAAGAATTGTAATAAAAAAAATAAAAAACAACAATCAAAAATTAATTAAGTTTATTTGCATTCAACAAACACAATAAAATTTGAAACCATTATGTAGAAAAAATACACGATAATTCAATGCAATTTAGGCATTAAAATTATATTCACTCATAAATCGCTAGGTATTTACAATCTACTTTTTTCAACACGTGTAGAAACTTTGTTTTAAATTCTTCTAATGCCATTATTTATCTTAAATGCACGTATTTCATTATTTCATGAGTTTCCTTCGAAATACTTGTTCACCTCGACATAGGATCACTACAAATGCAATCATGAAAAATTTTAGTATTTGTATTCTCTAAATGGCTCTGAATTTCGCAATTGAAGTACTGCACTTCAGGTCTTGCAAAATTGCAACGTTCTTTCGGCGAAGGAAACATTGCAAAATATTTCCACTCTAATTCGCGAGTATTATTCACAAGCATTGTTCACCTTTCTTCAGATAAAACGAAGAAATAAAAAAAATATACAGAGTGGAACAGAAAGATTATCATCTAGTTACGTTTGGCATACAAATTTTTCTGCATCGTTTTACTAATTTTTAATTGCCCAATTTTGTTGATAAATATAATTATTATATTACATTTCGATGTATATTTTCAGTTTAATGTAGTGCCTTCCTTATATTTCGTATTTTTGCAAATGTAACTAGATGATAATAAAAATATGCTTAACATCAAATGTTTGCCAAAATTGTCAATTTGACATCAAAAGTTAATAACCTAAATTTGATCAACCAGTATGAGTTTTAGAATAATATTTCATTTTGTCATTTCATTCAGCAGAATAAAAGTTATGTTTAATTATAAGTATTTTGAGTTTACAAAACGTGAGATAACGAACTTTGTTATTTTAATCACGAGATTTTCAATTTTGCACTTGTTTTCTACGTTTTATCTTTGATGAAGTGTCAATAAAACATATTTTCCTTCTGAATGCACTTGAAAATATTGCAAAAAGTCATATTCTACCATTTCGAACATTTATTTTTTTCATTTATAATGAATATAGTTGTGAGAATATAAATTTCTTGAATAATTATAAAGTAATGACGATTGTTTATTATATTAAAAATTATTTTTGAAAGTTGCATGATTAGTATTTGCATATTTGCATTAGATAAGCTAAGAAAATATTTTTTATAACTGTAACAATTTTCATGAATATTTATTAATATTTACCATAGGAATAGTATGCTGAAACAAAAGCCTATCTACTGGACACGATTCCTGCTTTCTCTATCTCTATTTAATTTTTTTTCTGTTTTACACTTTATCTGTGTTTGACTAACAGATGGCAGTATTTTCGTGACAAGCAACTCAAGTTTAGATTAAGTTATGTCAAATTGATATCTTTATGTCACGTTTCAATTTTGGAACTTTCTTAAACGTGGAGAGAGAATAATTTTCTGAGTATCGAATTTGGAATAAGTTGCTTTAAACTTTAAACTCAATTTAACTTGAATTAATTCTATAAGTTGCCATTTAAAATCATGGATCTTATTGAAAATTATGAAATAAATGATGATTATGCGATCATATTATACGCTAGCGTGCGCTGCCTAGTGGTTCAAAATGTAATGTTTTCATATATACGTTTATAAGAATGAAAATTTTAATGTAATTGATTATTTCGAGCTGTGATTTATTAGCAGTCTTGTTAGTAATTCTAACATGTAAATTTCAAAACAAAAATGTCGTTTCTTCCGAAAAAAAAATTATCAAAGGGCTACAAAGTAGCGGCACTAAAGTTTAGTTGAACTTAAATATAAATGCAAACAATAACTCGGAGCCTTTTGGGTGCTTTGTCCATATTTTATAATTTTTTGTTTGAAATTGTTGACCTGATTGTTGACAATATTTATCAATTCAAATTTGACAACTGATGCAATTGTTCTATTTAATTTATTGCTATAGGGAAAATATTGAATGAATAGCATGATGTCACATAGTAGCATAGTAGGAATTTATTGAGATATATATTTAAGTAATGCCGGTATAATAATACAAGTTATATTATTTTTTAAAATGGGAATGCAAATTGTTTGTTGTTTTCAGTGATATTTTAATTGGTAACTCTAATCACTTTCTACCTCACACCTCGTTTACACTTCATTTGTCATTTTTAGTTCAAATACTTGACATCTTGAGGGTTTTTGCTGTTATACCAAGTATACAAATAAAATGTCTCTAAAAATCTTTTCAATATAACATTTATTTTAATCCAGCATCATTGAATGATTCAAATGGCAAGAAAATGGCGTCATTTTATGTATATATGTATATATGATAATTTTAAAATTGTCTAGTTATTCATTATCTCTGTAAAGACATTCATCGGACATTCACAATGAGAATACAAATAAAAATTCTACTTCTTATAAAAATTTTTTTTTGCAGGATACTCAATCAAGTTCAAGGAACACAAGTGCTCTCGAAAATTTGATGAAAATAATCATTACCTTGAGCTGTCAAAGTGTTATGGTAAGTAAATACTCAGCATATTTTATTATTTAACAATTTAAGAGAAAAAAAATGATAGCAAAAGAAATTAAGAATGTGGATTTTCATAAAAAAAATTTATTAAGATGCTTGCCATAATACATCCAGAAGATTTTAGTAAAATTTGGATATAATAAAGCTATATATTATATGTATATTATATAATATAAATATTTTTATGTGAGGTTTAATGGGACGACATAACACATTTACCACTGTTTTTGACATTGTCGCGATAAAAATGGGAAGATATGAACAATAAACTAACAGATTATAGAATGAATATTCATAAACATTTGACCAAAATTTCAAGGAAAGTGTCGGATTAGTAGAAAGATATTTTATTAAATTCAGTTCTGGACAAAAAATAGCTCCGTCTCTTTTGCCACTTCATCTTTTTAAGTTGTTTCAAGCGTTTGACTAACAGATAGCAGTTTTTTCGTAACACTTTAAATTACATGAGAAATGCAAGAATGCATTATTAAATATGAAGATAATTTATTATTGCTACATCAAAATATAGTCAATTATTTCATCCCTGTAAATATGAATATAATTATATGCAGATAAGTGTGGTGACGTATAGGGGCAGGTTGCGGGCTTTATTAGCTTACGGTGACAGTGGAATCGAGTATTTGAGACCTGCCTCTAATAGTAAAACTGATGCAAAGAACACAAATTACATTTTAATATGAAATTTTTAGTTTTGAACAGGCGAAGACTAAAAGGCATTTAAAACGTAGTATAATGTTTTGAAGCGTTTTAGAATATTGTGTAACGTTTTAAAGCGTTTAGGAGCATTCTAGAATGTTCTGGATTGTTTGGCTGAATTCTGGAGCGTTCTAAAACATTTTGAAACATTATATAACGTTCAGAGGTATTCTGGAAAATTTTATAACGTCTCAAATGTCTCAAGCGTTGTGAAACATTCTGAAACATCATAATATAAGGTTTTGGAACATTTTAAGAGCAGTTCTAAATTTATTAGAGTTTTAGAGCATTTTTCTATGTAATATATGATTCCAAAACTTTGTTAAACGTTTTGAAGCGTTTAAAAGCGTTCTGTGAAACATTTTGAAAAATATAGAAGCATTCTGGAACGTTCTAAAAGTAGTCTGGATTCTTTGAAAACATTATATCAAGCTTTAAAGCATTAAGAAACATTTTAAAGCGTATATCAAGTTCTGGTGCATTACGGAATACTGAAAGAGCATTTTGGAACATTTTATAACGTCTTGAGGTGTTCTAAAGCATTCTGAAAAATTACATAACGTTTAAAAATGATTGAAAACATTTCAAAAGTATTTTTGATTGTTTTGGTATGCTCTGACATATTTTAAAACTTTCTGGAGCGTTCTAAAATATTTTTTTACGTTCTAGAACTATTTGAAACATTTATTCAAAAGCATTAATGAATTAATCAGAATATTATCGGTAAAAAACTTTTTTTTTGAAGTTGCAGTGCATTGTCATTATTAATTTTTATTATTTTGAACGGACTGTTAAGGTCATTTGCCTGCTACTCAATTTGTGGAAAATACTGTTCTAACCTACGACCTCTTGGGAATAAGTTGATCACATGATCTGAAAACACTTATTGTTTTTTTTTTAATAGCAGAATCGATATCTTCTATTTATTAAAAGTAATGAGTGGATCGAGTTAATTTTTTTATTGTAGTCTCACTGGAATCTGATGATGATCACGCAGTGATCGAAACCGGTAATCGAATTTATTTTTTTAATTGAGAACAGTTCAATATTTGATTAAATTTTTGGTGATTTTATTATTGAGCCTTAATTACCAAAAGACTGCAAACAACATAAATGTTCTATAAATAAATCCTCTAAAGGAAATTGACAGATATTTTTAAAACAATTTAAATTGATTTGAAATTAAATCTTATTAGAAACTATTTTTGGAATAATGGAAATTCTGAGAGAAACAATACTGTATTGTTTGTTAATATCAGAATAAAATTGTCAATGTCATAAATCAATATAAAAATGATTGAAAATAAAAACTTAAATTGTGTAGAAAATATTTTCAACAAACACTTGTTTTTAATTCATTCGTAACCTTACGGAAATTGAGTGTTTTCAAATTTTAAATTCACCACTGAAGACATATCAATATTGACGCAACTGATTTAATAATTTATGATATGTAAATGATATCATCAAGAAGCATATTATTCACAGTCGATCAGTATTTGATGCAATGAATGATACTGAAGGTTAACTGAACCTAAATAAAGATTCAACATCTTGTAAATCTTTTTTATTTAATGTCGAATTGTAATTAATCCACAATTTTTCATGTTTATTTTATTTTTATCTACCTTTTGAAAGTTCATTTCAAATTATTTGTTCAAAAGAAACAAAAGTACTGAAGTGTTAAAAAAACAAAGTAGGCAAGTAGGTCATGAAAAAGAAAACGTATGTATTGACTTTAATTGTTCAGGAAATATTTGTTTGACTATTGTAGTAACCTCTAATATCAAACTGACCTTTCCTAAACAATTCTAAGATACGATAGACGTTTTTCTGTTCATGGACCACTTTCATTTATTTTATCACTCTGTAGCAGTGGCGGCTCGTGAATTTTTAAAGAGGATAAACTTTTGGAATATTTTGCTTCCAATTAAAATTTAAAAAAAAAGAAAATCGAAATAATTTATATTTTCCAGTTTTAAGTGACATGAATGATGGATTTGCAACATAAGTACACGCATATTTTTTATGTTACATTATGCATGAAAAAACTTTCGACACAGCCGTTATAAGTGGGACTTGATAAGCAAACTGCATTAAGGTCTTTAACCTCAAATTCGCAAAATTTATAGAGTTGGTAATTTTCAACTGGTTTTTGGGCAATAAATAATTACTATTTTTAGCCACTAATAGGAAAATTATCAAGACAACTCGTAGAAATTTTATAATAAATATATAGTAGTTCAATTGAGTTGAAGGCCTCTATTCGGAGTTCAAATGGGTTATTGGGTTATTTCAAACAGAAACAGAGCGATTACTTTCAAAAAATATATTAAGAAACAAATCCTTCAAATTATTTAAAAATAAAAGATGACTATTATGAAGACATAATAATAATTATTCTTTAAATGACTACTGTTTCGAAATTATTCTGAATTATGTTGAAATAAAATCATAGGACTACCATCTCATTGTCTTTCAATGATAAAATGAGCTACATTATTAAACAATTGCACAAAATTAATCTGCGCAAAAGCCTGGCGAAAGCAAAACGTAATTTGTTTACTACTTATCATGCTGCAGGAAAATGCCTTATCAGAAATATTGAGAATTGAAAATATTTACAGATTATAACAAAATAAAGAATATTTTTATTTTCGTATCAGTAAAATTTTTCCATAAACATCAGTAAACACAAAATATTTCCTCGTATTCTGAAACACATTGATTTTCTATCGATCGATAAGATTTTTGACAAATAAAAACAATTGTTACATGCATCGTACATCGTTTGAATATAAAATTTAAATTGTTTTTATCATAAAAAAATATTATAATTAATATTTAAATCTCAAAAAGTAGGGTTAGGTACACGAGATCAAATATTTGACAATACTTCATGCAACTGGATTCGAAAGTGCGGTTTCTTTGCCGCATTGTTGTAATACTGATAATTCCAACCTAACAATTTGAATAAATAGCAGTTCAATTTCAAAAAATTACTTAATAACATAGTTCTCAATTTGCTCTTCTATTCCAAAAGCTTGTTTTACATTTGTCAATTTCCCTGCGGAGTACCACTATTAGATAATTAAAATGAAGTGCTACCAACATACACGTCGCGTTTCCCGCTTCAAATTTACTCATATTATTATCGTAATATTTTAGACGAACAAGTGCAATTGATGCACGCTATTTTTTCAGTTTATTTCCGTTTATACATGTACTCATTCTTAAAATAATGAAAACGTACAATAATACATTTTTATGAATGATTTAACCTTACATTATTCAGAAAAAGTCTACACGTAGTCTGACAGTTCATTTTTAAGTTGGCACTACTAGTTTTCACTAAAATCACTAAAAAGCCCTAAAAAATTGAAAAAAATAGAACTTGTATTCGCAGCTTAAATTTGTACATAAATTAATTAATTTTTGATTATTTTTTGTTGAATTTGGCCAATTAGATCAGTTTCCAGAGACACTTCTCTGCTACCAACCTAAATACTTGACAAAAAATTCCCTGATAGAAATAATCGACTGAATAATTTAAATAAGTGCCGAAAATAGTTTAAAGAATGCAATAAAAACTTGTATGGTTCAATATAGTTGCATCACAACAATATTATTATTCTGCAAGAGAAAAAAATGGGCAAAAAAAATATGTCTCGTGCCATTTGTAAATGGGTTCAAGGTATAGGTGTTTATTATCATAAGAAATGTAGTTCAAAGTTGATAATAAAATGAATGTCAATTAATTTCGAAAATATATCACTACCTACCTAAATATTTGTGCATTTTTTTTTAAGTCTCTTCACTTAAATATTTGAGAGTCAAATGGAATTCTCAAGTGAAAGTTTTGTATAAATAGAAATAAATCTTTTTTTTTTAATCTTATTTTGAATTTAGAAGACAGAAATCAATAATAAAAATTGTGGATGTATTAAATTCAATTTGAATAATAAATGAATTGTAAAATGCAGCAGAAATTTATCTGCAGGAACGTCACTTTAAACAGTATTTCTGTCATTGTAGGGAAAAATAAAAATCACGCCTATGCAATTCCCTATCTCAACTGTGTTGCAAAAGTGAAGCCAAAAATGTAATATTGTTAGAGAGAGAAAGTAACAGAGAGATAGGTTGAGGCGGGCCTATGTTTGTATGGAGTTAAATGGCTAGGTTCAGTTTATTTAGTATTTTTATGTAAAAATATATTGTAGAATGGGAAGAAAATGTTTTGTGACAAATTGTGATACTGGGCACAGAATATGTAAAGAGAAATTTCCTCTTTTTTCTGCACTCAAAGATGATATTTTATTAAATAAGTGGCGAGGATATCATAAAAGAATGCTCGTCTGGAGATGTGAAAATTAAAGGTTATATCAATATTTCAAATTATTGGACGTATCTAATCTAAACTTTTAGTGAAAAATTTAACTTCAAGAAAACTTTTTATCAATAAAGAATATAAATATCTCTATTTATGTTTTAAAATCAATAGAGATGTAATAATTATTTACAAACTCACCGTACAGTGAGTAAAGTATGGAATTGTTCAATTATGTGACAAATATATTGTTATAGATACCGTTCTTAAAATATTTCCGACTAAAAGAAAAAGCATGTCCAAGTATTTTTCCAAATTGCCCGAAATATTTAAGCGTCTCTAAAAAACAAGGAAATCTCATATAAAACAGGACGGATCTTTGAAAAAGCCCAAGCTGTGCAAAAAAAAAAGATATTAAAATGTAGATAGAATTCATCATCAATTTATTCGATTAAAATAATTTTTAATTCTCGGTAGGAGACACATAAACGCTAGAAATAAATTTAAATCCAAAGCAAAACGTTGGATTCAGAGGACTTGTAAGAATTTTTTCGATTTGAAAATTATATGCATCGAAGAAAAACTAATTTTCATCAATCAGATGTTGGAGACAAATTACATTTTAGAAAGGAATATAAAAATGAACGAAATTTTCCCATAAATATCACGGATGTACGCAATTTAGGAGATTTTTGTTAATATTTTCTTCTGGTATATAAGAGATTGTTTGTGTGTATTTTCTCAATTTTATTACGCCCATTGTAATATAAAATATTCATAAAATATTTATGTATCTGTTATTCATAATTAGGAAACTCTTATCCAAAGAAACGTTCATAAAACATGTTTCATAATAATGCACTTTTTCATTGCAGATTTTAATAAATAGGAATGTTAATTCTCTTTTACTTTTGTCTTTCATTCAATAAATAATAAAGTATTTAACGTAATGAAAATATTGAATTTATCTGGCAATTGTTTTTTATTGAAAAAAATTCAAATATATTATCATTTCTGTATATGAAGTATGCAAAGCTGGGCCCGCTCTCGCTATCTCTCTCACGTCTGCCGCATTACATTTTAGGCTTCATGTTTTCCGCTCCTCTATTATTCTGCTTCGTGATAAAAATATTTGAAATGTCAAGTAGTAAAGATGCCAACTGCAGAGAACTAAATAATATATTTGATCATCTCTATTAATTTATTGAGATATTATATCTGAATTTTTTCTACCAACAGTGATTTTTGTTTTCAACCAGCGGTGCTTTGCACATAACTATCGAGCGGGCTTAGCCCGCTCTGATCAAGCTCGGCGTGGAATCATGAATAATAGAAAACGGTACTGAAATTGCGGTATGTTTTGATTGAAAGGCTTAATACTTGTGCTCAAAATTTGAAACTTGTGTGTCTGCTAGAAATACCTTGGTATTTTGGAGATCGCTGAGTGTGTCAGTGACAAATTTAAAGAACTTTACTTGTAATACCTTTTAACTTCGGTTCAAATTGAATGTAATTTGGAAATATATCTAATTATATCATGCCCCCTTGGTCACTGAGAATTTAGGCTTCTAGCTTTATCCAAAACGAAGTTACAGGGAGGGTCAAAAGTGCCCTGAACTGTCAGAAGTGACAATTACTAATACTATCACTCTGATCGTCCGACGACGTAACTTTTTTGATAAAACTGCAGAAATCGTCTGTTATAAGAGGTGCATGAGTGCGAGGGAGGAAAAAGACTTATGACGGCGGGCTGTCATCAGAACAAGAATCTTAAGGGATTCTTTAATCACCAAAAAAAATAATATAAATATTTTGCGCTCAAATGTCTAGCAATTCTTTCAATCCGTATTTTTAATATTTTATAATTGAATATTGATAAATATTGTCTCCTCAAAATGATATTGACATGAACCCCATTCTATATAATATATTAAAATATTATTTGAATGAAAATTTAATTTGATGAGCAACTCATGAACAAATCAGTTGACTATCTAGTGCAGTTATGACGTCATACATTATAATAAAAGTATGAGAATTGGTTTCCAGTGAAACTTGTTTGAAATAATTATAATTTTAGTAGGAGAAAAATTCTAATGTTGTAGTGGCCCAAACAAATGACAATCAATATTAGTGACAACGTCATAATATTCAACAGAGAACTGTTTTGAATTCGATTAAATTTGTGTTTAGAAGATTATTTAAATGATGGGATATATAAATTTATTGAGCAACTTAAGAACAAAATAGTTGACTATCTAGTGCAGTAATGACGTAATTCATTAAGAATATTAATTATAGGGTTTCAAAAGATTATTTTATTGAAGAAAATTATATATGACACAGCAAATGACTGTCATTAATAGCAGGGTTGACTTGATCTAAATTATGATTCAAATCAGTGTGATTAAAACAAAATCACAAAGTGTTATAGTGGGTAAAACAAATGGCAATCAGTAGTTTGTATATTAAAAACTGGCATGAATATTATAATTTATTAATTATTGCAGTAGAGTCTCGCTATTTCGGCATTATTTTTTTTATTTAAAAATGAAATTTCGATTCGTTTTTTCTTTGTCCAGATTAACCGGATGTACGGACAATCGAGGTCCGGATAAGCGGGACTCTAATGAATTTATAATGTTCGGTCAATGTGATAAATAATTAATATTATAGTAATTTTTATACGAAAAAAAAATTACTTAGTTTTCAGTTCGCGGTTTACCTTAAGCAGAGCTTAATTTTAATAGCAACAAAACAATTGAGCTACGTTTGAGATAAATGAAAACCATGTCCAAATCTAGGGATTCTTCGAATTGTGCCATTTTTTCAATTTATTAATAATTTAAATTCAGGACATCTTTTAGCAGAATAGTATACTAATTACTTCAATATTGGGGAAGATTTTTAAATAGAAATTTCACATTTCAAGAAACCTTGAGCTTCATGAGTTTCTGAGGAGTGTGTAAACTTTTTATCTTAGGTTCCCTCAATAAAAATGTCAAACTGACTGTTTTATGTGGAGTAATAATTTTGTAATTCAAATTGATTTTCGTGAAACATTTAGGCATTAAATTTTTGATAATTTAAAAAAAAAGTCATCTGAAAAGTATAAATTATATTTATAGTAAATAAACTCAGTTCAATTATTGGACTGTAGGTGAACTTGAATTCAAGCCAGCCCCAACTAGCTTAAACATTAAAAATTAAATTTATACAATAAAAACTCGGTTCAACAATGGTTCTGTTTATGATATCGGCTAAAATTTTGAAACAATAAAAGAATGAAAATAATTCTACAGTAAATTTTGATAATAATATTATTTTTAAGGGTACTTTGTGTCAAGAATATGTAAAAAATATTTTCGCTTACCTCGTCCACAATCGGCCAATGACAGCTGCCAAGCAGTGTAAGTAATATCAGAAAACTGGACATTAACAGGTGGTCTCTTCGGAAACCCCCTTTTGACGAGCAGCTTCTGGTGGTTGAGATTATTGCTGCCGGTTTCGTGTGTCTCAGATAGGGGTTGCGCTCCATCTATGAACGGTAGGGCAACACCCTTAAAGTTCAGCCCATTTTCTATTATTTTCGACATTGTTTCACAGTCTGACACTGTCTAGAAACCAAAAATAAAATAGTCACTTGGAATTTAGCGATTGTTAGTCTTTTGCGAATGCACTTCGCAGAAATAAGTGAGTCAATTGTAAAGCACACGCTTGTTGGACAGCTGTACGGTAACTAGCACGATTCTTGACTTACAAGACGATACGGCAATGCTTGAGTGTGTGAACTTCCCGGATGTTGTGATACAATAGCAGTTTATACGGAACTGTTACACCGCTATGTATAGTCAGTTTTATTAATCAATACAAAATTCGAAAGCGCAGAATCCAACTACGTTCTCCCGCGCTCGTGAACTTGACATGAGAACTGGCGTTTCGGAAGAAGTAATAACGCTTATATTGGATTCCACCCAACTACAAACGGTGACGCGGTTCAGCGAAATTACGAGGTCATTTTCTTATCGGGGAGCATTTTAATTCAATGTTAAATTATAAACATATTTATGTTTAGAGATGATTTTATTTATTTTTCAACACTGATAAAAATGATCTACATCGTTATTATTTCGCAATTCAATTATCTATGGAATATTTTGTTATGAACTTATGAACTTCCTTGAATTTGTTGACTGTTTTCTTAATTTGCTGAGGACATCCTATTCCTTCTTATCTCCAGAGATTTACAGAGTTGGTTTTACGGAATTGCACGAAAGAATTTTATTCATAACATAATATCAATATAAATAATGAGCGCAGTATAAAACTAATCTATACTCATTGATTTTTGTCTTCTATTCGAAAGAATGCAAGCTATGTGATTATATAGAGCAGAAATCTATTCAAAAAAATTATGCGTGTCAGCTTCGACGCGCGACTGGAGTTTGTTATTTTTTAATTTTAAGTTTCTTCTATTCAGGCTTTGTTTTTTATGAATGAATAATTCTTTCGCACATCCTTGAATAGATTTCTTCCATACTTCCAGAAATTGATGTTTCGTACCACCTATCGTACGTTAAAGGTACTACGTCAGCAACTTTCATGCAAGTGTCAACAGCAACTATAGAAAATTTCAACTCAATCGAATGAACGATACGCGTACGAACAAAAACGACGCGTGCATTACTTATTGTGTGTTGATGGTACTATGTCAAAAGCCTTTATGCAAATACCAACAACAACGCTACAAATTTTCAGCTCAATCGGATGAACGATGCACGAACAAACAAATACGACTCGTGCATCACTTACTATACGTCGATGGTGCTATATTAGCAACCTTTATGCAAATGCCAACAATAACTATAGAAAGTTTCAATTCAATCGGCGAGAAAGCACAGTGGTAGACACTAGCATCTGGATGCAGAGGTCGTGAGTTCGAATCTTAGTTAGCTCATGAAATTTTTCACGGCTTTTTTGGATCGGTATTTACTCTTATAGTCTTTCCAAGCTGGGAATCAAATTAACTTGTAATAATGAAGCTATCTGGCACCGGCTAATTGCACCAGTTGACTGGCAACACAAAAATGTGGCAAGTGAAGTGAAAAAATAACTATGTGTGTGAAAAGTATGCCTAGAAAAAATAACCGACAAATTCAAATCTCGAAATTCACTAAGAAAAAAAAAATACGATCGGATAAACGATGCTTGAACGAACAAAGTCGTGCGATACTTAGTGTGCGTCAATGAAACTATGTCAAAAACCTTAATGCAAGTGCCAACTTTAAATATGGAAAATTTTTACTCAATCGGATGAACAATGCGCAAACGAACAAATACGGCTCGTGCTCCTTTTAATGTACTTTGGTGGTAGAGTACTAAAAACCTTCACGAAAGTACCAGCAACCATCGTAAGAAGTTTCAACTCAATTGGTTGAACGATGTCGGAGCTTTGCGATTTTCAAGAAACATAACGACTTCACTTTTTGTCATTTATAAAAATCGATTGTTAAGGAGTAAACTCCAAAAATTATCCATTATCGCTGCAGTAATTAAGGTGCTTGCTCCTTATAAAGTGACATCTGTGAGACAAACACTTGAAACAACTGAAAAAATTAGTGTAAGAGAGACGGAGCTATGAAGAATGTTGAGACAAAAAATTGGTAGAAAGAATTGAAGCTATAAGACTAGATGAAGATAGTAAATACAAGGGTGGGATCTGTACTTATTTTTCATCGTAATATTAAAATATTATTCATATCTTTCAATTTGTACAAGAAGAAACAAATAGTTGGACTTAATCATCCAAATTTCATCAATCTCTCGATTTTCGGTACACTTTAAATAATGCTTTATTTATTATGCTAGTGTCAACACTTTTATTATACTGCTACAACTATAATAAATTTGGAATAATAAATCTTTCAACAATTATATTAAATATTGAATATTGAAGGAGAAATACCAAGTTTTGATCACAGTGTTCAAAAATTTTCTATTTTTATTTTATTAACCGGTTTCGGCTACTGAGTAGCCATTTCAAGAACAAGAACAACGAAATGTTATATAAATACTTAAAATTCAAACTTGAAACAAGGATTCAAAAAAATATTTTTTTAACGTAGATGAATGATTGAATGAACTTCTGGTAGAATAATAATAGAATAAAATAAAATAAAACAGGAATAAATTCAATTGTTAGCTTCGAAAAAATTCTTGAAATTTTCAAAAAATGCCAATGAAAAACAAATTGACAAAATTATGAAAAGTAAAATTGAGACACTATTTAATTTTGATGTTAAATTCGTTTGATCATTAAAACATAGATTGTTATTATTTTTATGGTCGGATTTATAAAAGACCAAATAAATTTACTCCTAAAATATATTTATTTTATTTAACAAATTCTAATCAGTTTGAGTTTTCTTATGACAACAGAATCATTGCTGTCAAATAATCGACTGTCATCTAACAGAGTAAATTTTATTTACTCTGGAAGTAAAATACTCTGGACTTTATAAAACCTGGAATATTTTAATTGGTAACATCAATCACTATCTATTCCACACTTCGTTTACAATTCAATTGTCACTCTTAGTTCAAACACTCGACACCTGTTATCTGTGTTTTTGTACACTTACACTTATTTTAAATTTTAGTTTTGCAACCAGCATAGCATATGAGCTAACATCGCATTAAAACTATTATATAAACGTAGTGGATGCGACGTCATTACTTCATCTATGACTTTATGCTATTCATTCAATATTTTCCCTATACCTTCCTTAGGATGTTCTTAGATTCTTAGAATGTGGCCCATTTTATACCTGGAACAATATTTCTGTAACAATAGAACACTCAAATACCGATACAAACACTGGGTTTGACAAAACAACGAAAATCCACACTGAATAATCAGAATACAAGGTGTGCCAGTGAAACGAGTCAGCGCCATTATTTTTGTTATTATTAAAGATCAACAAAACATTAAATACAAAAGTTGTACGAGACTAACAGGGACATCTAATTATAGAAGATAATATTACAACTTATACGATTCAACAATATATTTTTTTCTGAATTCAACCAAATAAACATTTTGTATCCTTACATAATAGAAATACTGAGAAAAATTTAAATTTGAATAAATATTATTATAAAATGCATTGAAGCTGCGGCGAAAGTCCACACCGTCGGATACCCATGCTTTGTGTGAGTCTCCATTGAGAAGAAATGACTATACAAGCGGTTCGATGAACATTAAGCATGACATGTAGAGCTTGATCAGAGCGGGTAAACCCCGCTCGTTAGTTGGGTGCTAAGCACCGCCGGTTGAAAACAAAAACTACTGTTTTAGTGCCACTAATACACACAACAGAAGTGAAAATAAATTTACCGCAATGGGTATTCCAAGGTGTGTACTTTCGTCACACTGGATATTTGTCGGCATGAGTACTTGATGGTGCGGTCAACATTAATTATAAGCTTTTTTGTCCATTAAAAAAATATATAAAAATTACTTATATACGAGTTGAATTCCCATGCAAAAAAAGTTGAAATAATGGTGTCATATTCAAGCGGAAATAGAAAGTAGGCAAAACTATTGTCCACATTCGGGGCATTTTTTGTAACAAACTAAAATTAATAAAGATAAAATCATTCAATACCTTTTTTGCTCTGTTGCTAAAATTATCTGCAGCACCGTTATTCACATTTGATTATATAAGAAAAAAAAGATATAAAACAATTATAAAAAGCCGAGTGGCTTGGCCATCTGAGTTATTATACCTGCAAAAAAATTTATGAATCTTGTAGCTGTCTACATTTAAACTTTCACTGTCTTATGAAATTTAAGTAATTTTTAGTGACATTTCTTCATGTAATTGTCTTTGTTTCTTGCTCACTAATTATTGTTATCTAAATAATTTTATCCTAAACTGCACTATCTTATAGTGAAACTTCTCTGCAACAGTACTTAGACGAATATTAGATTATTTTATGAATCACCACAATATATAATTTTTCTTCTAAAAACATATTTCAAACTCAAGTTCTACTGAAGATTGGACCGGACCCTATTATCAATTTTTGTTATGTATGATGTCAATAATGCACTAGACAGTCAAATATTTTGTTCATAAATTGCCTTATAAATATAATTTTTAATGAAATCTTTTTTGATTGGATACAAAACAATTCAGGTAATGAAGTTTGTTAAGCACAATTTTTTTAAATATATGACGTCATTGCTGCACTAGATAGTCGATTATTTTATTCACAAACTGCTCTTCAATTTAATTATATTTTGTTCTATCAACAAGAATATTTTTCAATATAGACCGGGAGATGGTGACAGTTGATTTTATACCGCATGCCTTTGATAAGAAACATGATAAAGTGGCAAATTATATAACAAGAAAAATTCCGGCTAATTAATTTTACATTTGAGCAAGATTTCTTCAATACTCTCCGCCCTTGTGTCAACGAGGGATGCATGCCAATTTTTTCACGAGGGTCTTATGGCTAAAACTTCGATTTTTTTATTGGCATATAATATGAAAACAAGAAATTTCACGCGGCTGTTCGAGCTTTTTGTACTGCTGCGAGTTTCATGCCTTTCAGTACGCTTTATATTACTCTTATCTATTTTACGTCAGAAAGGCATATAGATGTTGTCAGGAAAACACCCAATTTTTATTCTTAAATCTAATAGAAATTTACTTTATGACCGGAAAGCGAGCATTGGTCAATAAACTTTTATCTTTCTTATCAAGGAGTAAATTTTCAACCTTTAAAAAGGCATGCGGTATAAAACCGGACAGCCCCAACTGTCATCATCTTTCGGTCTATTAATAATTTTGAATGTAATAGTCAATTTTCATAATGTATGACGTCACTATTGCGCTAGATTTTGAATTGTTTTGATAATAAAGCTTTACTATTGAAATATTTACAGTTTTCTCTTGATTTGAATCATCTTTAATATAATTTTTACTGAATGTACAACAATGTATGATGCACTGATGTATATCCACATATCAACACACGATTGACATTTGTTTCTTATATCAGTTATAATTAATAACTACAAAACTTAAAGAAATTAATTCCAAAGGCTTCAATGAAATTTACCTCAGTACATCTCTGACCCTGACTTAATGTGTTAATTGATAAGACGTGGTCCGAACCCAGCCCTACATGATTGTATATTTATAATAATTTTTTCTCACGGTATATGTGTTAATTTTTTAAATAGTGATTTGTATTCAAGAAGGATTCTTAGTAAAATTGAAGAAGTTTCACTTCGAACTGGTGTATTCAAATATGTTTGTTTTGTATGTAGATATTTCTATCTTTCATGTTTTGAAAAGCTATTTGTAATGCCCTGTAGATGGCAGAACAGTAGCTCTCAAAACAGATGTGAAAACTGAACCGGAAATAATAAATTAAAAATTTATCTTGAATCATGTTCGTTACAATAATTATACATATGGCTCAACTAATTTATTAATATGTTACATAATATGAAGTTGTGTCTTAATCCGCCCCTGTTTATTTACAATACATATTTTCCTCCAAGATTTCATACGTCTTCAATATCATCGCGATAAGTGGTGAATGCTAGGAAATATAGGACACTTATCCTATTTCCTCTGAACTCTGGCATTGTAAAACAAATGATTCGTAATATGTTTACTCAAATATTTTTAGCAAAAAAAAATTTAATCTAAATAACTGCAAAGTTCAGTGTTATCTTTGAATCACTTCTTACACATAATTATTTAGATGTTTTTGAGGAATATTTGTCGTTTTTCCTATTTGTTGACTATTTTAGATAATTTCACAAAACAAAATTTTTAAACTAGATTGTTTACTTGTTATGTCAAATATTTTTGAAGTGATATTTTATGTAATCATTACAAATATTGAAAGTATCATATTCCAAGAGATATTTTTTCAATCAAAAACCAATAAATTCATGCAGGATGATTTATTGGTTGCCTTAAATTTGAGCTAATGTGGCAATTTAGTTTTTTACTCATTTACGCTCGCTTCAGTCCACGTAAATCACACTCATATTCATCTACTATAAACATAGAATATTGTTTAGAACAGGAAAAAAAAATGTTTCCTTCTTAACTATTAGATTCATAATATTTATAGTTGCTTGTAAACTGCATTTTCTTTTAGTGAATATAAACATGCTGCACGTTTTATAAAATGACATGGATATAATTTTTTCCTTTTCCTGTAACCAAATTACAAGATGCAATTATAGTTATTATAACTTTTTTTCAATAAACTATTATTGGAATTACTTAAAAACATTTGATAATTATAGCCAGACAAAAAAAGTTTTTTTTTATAATTTATAGAACAATAAATTACTTGGCTTTCTTTGCTACATTTTAATTTATTAGCAAAATACTTCACAAAAAAGACACATTTAAATCGCAAAAATATACAGGATGTTGTAGCTTTCGATTTAAAATTATATTGTAATTTTTTACTTCAGGAACTAATAGTTCACCTGTGTATCTGTTTTTATTCATCGCACATCTTTTTTGTTTCTAATAATCATCAAGCACCAGACAAATAAATCAAAATATACATGGATCACGTGTATCGGTTTTTTGTAGGTCAACTTTATCTGTTCATTATTACCAAAAAAAAAAACTGCTTTTCAATAAAAAATTGTTATTGCATAAGGTAAAAGAGTTGTTTATTTTCAACACGTTTTTCAAGGTATACTAAAGCAGTTTTCGGTCACTTATATCAACTCTTATTAGCATATCATTAAAATAATAAATAAAGAAAATTCTGAATTTATACAATTGGAAAGTTTTCTCACTTTCTTTATTATTGAACGATTTTAGTGAAATTTTATTTGTAATTAAGTCTCTCAATATTTAGGGTTGTCATGATTTGAATCAGTTGATTTAAATCATGATTTAAATCAAATTTAAAAATCAATCAAAATTTCTTATTCAAATACCTATCAAATTCACATAAAATAAAATAAATTGAATATGATTATCATCATATATAAAAAATTGTGATTTAAATCAAAAAAATTCTATTTGACTGTCACGCTTTTACGGGTGATTCCATAAATATAATTATAAAAATATGTCTAGTAAAATAACTTCAATAATTTAAATAATGTTGCATTACTAACTCGCAATTTAGCAGAAAATTGTTATTGGGAAAATGCATTTTTTGACGCTTACAAATGTATTGTAGCATTCTTCACAACCTATGAAAGGTGTGCTATTATCAGTACTACAAATTTAACAAAATTCTTTATGAATGACTATTTTAGAGTAACAAAGAAAGAAATTATATGAAATCATCGATATTTTAACAAGCTTTTATTTTGCTTCACCTGTAAATATCTGATTTTTCTCTAACCTACAATATTTACATTATTTAATCTCTATTAATACTTATCATATTTATAACTAATCATATTATAACGAATTTAAGTCTATAAATTAGTCATTTCGGCTTCACTGGTGCTTGGAATTATTGTGGAAATATTTTACATCAAGAAATAGAAGCGAATATATTTGTTTTCTAGAAAATTTTTGATACCTTCTAGCGCTTTCTAGAAACGTAGTGGAGAGAGACCCACGACAAATATTCGCTGACTCAACAAGGAGTATTATTGATTTTGGCTCAGAGACCTTATAAGATGGACTACCAGTAGTTGAAATAAATTGTGTTATTTAAAATAAATCAATATCGACATAAATAATTAAAGTTGAGTTATAGTGCAGTGTAATAATCTTTATTTTGAATTAGAATTATTCAAATAGTAGTGTTTAGTAGCTTTTGCTTCCTAAATTAAATTGAATTACAATAAATAACGTTACAATTTCATGACGATTAATACAGCTTTTTGGAAAGAGGAGATCAATCTCCAAGAAATAATGTCACTTTCAAATTTCTGTTCGTAAGAGGACACGCTGCAGATCATGAATCTTAACCGATTCTGATACTTCTTTTTCCTGCCAATTTCTTTACAATTAGAATAGAATCCTATTAATTTTCAGAATAATTTATGTCAAATTATTGAATATTTATAAGCAACATGAAACTAGTACAAATATAATTGCGTATCTGTATTAAAAAATAAAAGAAACAATTTAAATGTATTATTTGCAACATTTATATTTTTTAGACCAAGAAAACACCCTAAAAAGGACAAAATAATGTTCTATTGGTATGCTAAAAAGCGTGAGAAAATTACAATTTTCTCAAGGAACCGTAAACAAAAATGCCTCACACATTCTGACATAGTAATTGAACTATTTGTTGAATTTAAATTTTGTCCCTTTTAGTAAGTTCGAGCGATTACCAACTGCACCAGGACAGGTAGGTAAAAGTAAAAATTATGTACCAAATGCACTAAAGAATTTATTCCTAGTAAACGCAGAGCATGTACCGTAACAAATTTCCCTTTATCTAAATTCTAATTCACAAACAAATCAAATTTTTTCTAACCCCTATTTTTAGGTAGGGTGTCTATTATTATGTTGTATACTCCTCAGATCAATATGTTATTTAATGTGATTTATTTTTGATTATTGATAAGTGCAAATGTGAACCTCGATGTTTTATGTGCATATACCTTATTCTCTTCTTCGAAACCTAAAAATTCCCACAGTGGCGTAACTAGAATTTGGTGGCCCTCCGCAAAACAAAATGCTGCCCCAATTTTGAAAATTTAATGACTAGGTACAAGAAAAATAGTAATTAAAGTTATCCAGGGTATTAAACGGACAATAATGCCTGAGGTCAACAGTGTACTTTCCGAGGGCCTCTGGCCCGGGGTGTGTACGTTGACCGTAGACATTATTGTCTATTCAACTCCCGTCGTGCCTTCAATGTTTAATGTCCGACTTTTGTTGTATTTCAATCGAAAATTTAAGGAAAGTATATCCTGTCATTGTGATTTCTGTCAGAGAAATTATTCTAGTTACTTGCTGTAACTAGGAAACTTGTTTGTTATTTTTCAAAATAATGCCCTCGGGCATTATTTTGAAACATAATGCCCTGGGGTATTTTTTGTTGAGTAATTACTCTAAATGCAGTGTTATTATGACAACAATAATAAACTAGTCGGACATTAATGTCATCAATGCAATATTTTTAAAGGTAAAGAAAAATACAAAATTAAATAATAATTTACATACTTAATATGAAATTAAATTAAATATCAGTTTTTCGGGCTTTTTATTAGGAAAATCCGTTATAAGAATTTTTAAATTTAAATTTTCTGCTGCATGTTGTTCTATACAGAAGGTTTATGATGTGTTGAGTTCTTTTATTAAATAAAATTAAAATGAAATCTAAGTATTATTGAATTTTAATACAGCCTCTTCTAGAGCCCTTCGTATTACCCACAGGAGTACCTGAATAACAGTCAAGTGCAGGGGCTTTCTTTTCGCGCAAATATCCATATTTTTAGAAAAAATAAATTCATGACCGGACTATGAGCTTTTCACTGAGGTAGATGATATACGGCCATTTTTTCAACCATTTATTTTATTTTCTACTTGTAAACTACAAAATAATTTCAAAATATTATTTAATATAAACGGCTTTTTAGTTGATATTGTTTAGTTATTGACTGACGAAAGGTCATGTGCTGTACTCTGTAATAATAAAATAATCCCTAGCAAAGTTATAAAAAAATGCTTTCCGAAAATTTGTATTCAATAACCTCCCAAACGCTAGGTTTAAGAAAATTATCAACAAAAAGTTATGTGCTGATCTCAATTGATCATAACAACAAAAGTTTAATTTATTCTGATACTAGAGAGTTTTTGCAAGCCTCCGCTAGTAATACGAGAACGCTAACGTGAAAAACAAATTACTTTGTGCATGCTTACTGAATAGCGTTAGATTAAAATTTGGCATATACTTATAAAAAACTTTACAAAATACCGAGCACCGTCAATGTTACAATGAACCTATTTATCAATTTTAGTACAATATGAACAAAAATTAATTTCTGACATTAGCGTTAACATATCGATAACAGTGACTCTATTATTATTGAAAACCGCATACCAATATCTTTCGTACCTCACGAGATATTGTAACAATTCCTACCCCAAAATGAGTGGTATGGTAAAATAGAAACTATAATAGTATATTTTGCTACAAGGACCGAACGACTCTCATTTTTGTCCAGGATAATTTGGCTGCACTCGGCGAAGATGAGGGCAAAGGCTTCGACGAAGCACGAGGCGAAGACGAGGGCCAAGCCCAAGGCGCAGCGGTTAACTTTCGAAGCAGAATTCAGCTCAGTAATAGAGTACTTTCGGTGTAAATGTTACAAAAAATTATTTAATGTCTGACTAGTTTATTATTGTTGTCATAATAACTTTGATTCCAGGGCATACCCGAGGACATTATTTCGAAAAATAACAAACAAGAATATCACGTTCCCTAGTTGCAGCAAGTAATAAAAATAATTTCTTTGACAGAAATCACAATGACAGGACATACATTGCTAAAGCTAAAAGTTAGTCGGACATTAAACATTGAAGGCACTACGGGAGTTGAACGGACGATAATGCCTACGGTTAGCGTACACACCTCGGGCAAGAGGCACTCGGAAAGTACACTGTTAACCTCAGGCACTATTGTCCCTTTAACACCCTTGATACCTTAATTACTATAACTGACATGTTGCGTGCTGTGCAATAATTTTCAAATTTCAGTTTGGCATAGCTCAATAGTAATAAGTTTAATTTTTTTCCAAAACTGAGTATGCGAATCAAGAAATATCAAATTATAGTATTGTCATCGGTTGTTGATATTAAGACATCTGGAAATGGGTGAAAATTGATTTGAAAAATAGATGTATACAAATAAAACAAAATAAAAGCTTCTAAAAAAAAAAATGTCGATGATTTAATATAATTTCTTTCTCCAACACTGTTTTGGAATTTGCATATTCCATAACCAAAAATTAAGTTGGAACGAATGACATTCCAAAAAATCGTTTAGAATGATTCCGTATGCTGTTCAGAATGATTCCGTAAGCCTTTTGAATCATTACGACGAATCAGAAGCTGTTAGTTTGGCTACTACCATGGTTACTTCCTAACAATTCAAGTATTCATATCTGGATTTGACGTTTGACATTTGATAATTTTTTAAGTTTCCTCTGAAATATTGGTGAGTTTCCAAAACCTTGTTAGAGAAAGTATAGTCTACAACATGTTTGGAATGGCGTATTCTACACTCGCGAACCGTAATCCTCGCCTTCGGCTCGGTTTACAAACTTTTCGCTCGTTTAGAATATAGGCCATTCCAATACTTATTGTAGAATATACTATTCTTTGTTACTTTAAAATATTCATGCATAAAGAATTTCGTTAATTTTGTAGTACTGATAATGATACACCTTTCATAGTTTGTGAAGAATCCTACAACACATTGATAAGCGTAAAAAAATGCATTTTCCTTATAACAATTTTCCGCATAAATTGCGAGTTAGTAATGCAAAATTATTCAAATTATCGAAGTTATTTTACTAGGCATATTTTTACAATTACATGTATGAATCATCTGTAAAAGCGTGGCAGTCAAGTTTCATAACTTTAATTTATTTTTTCTGTAAATTCATATTGGTAGCACTGCACAACATCCATTCGATTCATTTGTTAGCTTATGTCAATTTAAGCTCTAGGCACGAAGGAGAATAATAGAGAAGCGGACATTCAGTTGGAAAACGTGAAGCCTAAAATGTGGTGCGGCAACTATGAGAGAGATAGCGAGAGCGGACCCAGCTTTGCGTGCGTCATATGCAGAAATAAAATTATATTTCAATTATTTTCAATAAAATACAATTGCCAGATGAATTTCTTATTTTCATCACGTTAAATATCATATTATTTATTAAATGGAAGCCAAAAGTAACAGAAAATTAGCATCTCTATTCAATAAAACCTGCAATAAATTAATATATTATGATGAAACATGTTTTATAAACGTTTCTTTGGACGCGAGTTCTCTGATTATGGATTATAGTAGGCACATAAATAATTTGATGAATATTTTATATTACAATGAGCGAGATAAAATTGAAAAAATATACATAAATAATTTCTTATTCACTAGAAGAAAGGTAGAAATAGAAAAAGCAGCTCTGCAAAAATTTTTTGTTTGTTGAACATGAACGAAAAATTTAACAAAAATATAATATACATCCACGATCTCACAAAAAGTAACAGTTTTTGACATAATTTCTGGTGTAAAAAAAGTTATTAAACTGCGCAATAAAAGTTCTATTACTTGACTCTACTCAATCAGTAAATACTTTGAATATAGTTTTTATTACTCATGCAGAATATGTACTATTTTGCACATATTTCTCCGGGCGGTAAATGGCTCTTTGGCTTTTGCGTGCGCCAAGTATAATTTACCGCCTGAAAAAAAAAGCAAGCGCAAAATAGTGTTTACCCGCATTCGTGATAAAAAATAGTATCTGCAACTTGTGCGGTGTTGTCAGTTGCCCACTTGAGCTCTCGTGGGCAATCGAGAACTTATTGCACTTGTTGCACAATATACTATTGTTAATTTCAATTTTTCGAAAGTAGCACGGGAGAAATAAAAAAACTATTCTAATATGCCACAGGGCTAACAGGAACACTTGCTTCGCTCACTTTTGACAATTGTATTCTCAATAGCCTTTATATATTGATGAAAAGTGAAAAAATTAATGCTACAATTCTGTGTAGATCTATAAGTTTCATGAATTAATAAATTTATTGATAAGAAGTTTCCTCGAAGTTGAATTTTTCAATAAAAGTCTAGGTTAGATACGTTTAGTAATTTGAAACATTGATATAACCTTTCAATTTCATAGAATTGTCAGTAGATCTGCTATTATAATTTCAAAATAATTGTTACTCACTTTTACATCTCTAGACGACCATTCTTTTATAATATCCTCCTCTCTGAAATGTTTTCCATAAACGTAATCTGTAATTTCTAATGTTCTATTCTGTCGTATTATGTTTTTTTCGCCAGTTTTTTGATAAAATATAATTTTTGGGTACAGAAAAAAAACAATATTTCTCTTTACAAGTTCTGTATGTACTATGACATTTTGGCACTAAACATTTTCTTCATATTTTACAATATATTTCCATATAAAAATACTAAATATAGCGAAACTCGCCATTTACTTCCATACAAACATGGGCCCGCCTCTACCTATCTCTCAATTACCTTCGCTCTCTAACAATATTACATTTTAGGCTTCACTTTTGCAACACAATTAAGATAGGGAATTGCATAGGCGTAGGCCTTAAGCTTCCTTACTGCGTGTTTGTTAATTGTCGATGTATAGAAATCTGTAATTTTCTTTTGTCATAAAACTTAATTCCACACACTTGCTTTACCATTTAGATCTATCAAATTGGATATCTTTATCCAATTGTATTATTTTTTTAAGATATCCGATGCAAGCTTCTTGTATGCTAAGCCATATAAATATATTTGAGACATGATAGTAATTAACTTAAATCACTGCGAACGAAAAACGAGACCTATTAGTAGACAAAACATTTCTTAACAATTAAACGTATTTCCACGTGTTTTGGCATAATTATTCACATGTGCATACGTTGCACTAATGTTTGTATTGTACAAACTTGACCTTCATTATAGTAGAACTGCACTCAATTGGGCAAAATTTATGTTGTAATAAGGAAAGCGATTGTCATAAAATTTAATAGTTATGGTGTACAAGAATTTGACTTATGTATTAAGTCTTTCTTCAATTATAGACAAAGATAGAAGCCTAATATGAAAGTGATTAGGAAGACATCAAATTGTTATCTTCGTGCATGTATTCAACTAATAAAAAATCGACGAAAAATTGCACTTTACTCAGAGTTTTGGCTTTGATAAATGACATAATAGAATATAGTAATTAAAACAACGTGTTTTGAACTTACTGTAGTGTACTGATACCCTATAATCTTTTAAGTTAATTTATATTATTAATCCGAAATGTAATGTCCACATGTTTCAAGCTTGTGATCACGTTTACACCACAGATTTGCATTTAACTTATAGACTCGGTTTATTATCTATAGGTTTTATATCTAAATGATTTTTTAAAATTATTGACTATATTTTGAATGCTACTGATTCTTTACCCAGGCTCATACAATATCTTCTCTGAAAATAAATAAAATAACTATGAATAAAAAGTTCTATGATATTTTTTTTTTTCTGTATGGAGTTTTGAGAGTATTTTGAGATTTAATTTCACTAATTTATTTTTTCAAAATTCCAACTTCCCAATCCTCTAGTATCTTGCACAGAATCAAGTTCCTTTACTTTTTTTTCAAGTGTTTTTTATGGATTTCACTAATTTTTCCAAAGCCCAACAATCTTTCAATTATACAAAATGTATGAATAGTTTATTTGAATAATATTTGATATTTTGTATTTTCCAACAAATAAAAATGTTGATTGATTGTTCCATTGTCGTCATCAACCAGACTTTCCTTGATTTGGTCTAGTTTTATTCAATCTTGAGTAATAATTTGATCTACAACAAAAGACTATCATATCAAATGTAGCATAATGGCAAGTATTTTCATAATTGGATATCTATTCATGCTCAACTTCTTTTTCTAAAGTTTTTTTCATAGAATTACTTAATTCTACTGTACTATGAAAACAAATTTAATCAAATAATTATACATACATACATTAAAAGATGAAAATTTGGACCATAGATTTCTGAATGTGGCCAAAAAATAGCAGCATATTTAGAAATGTCAAATATATAAATTATTTTGAATACTTTATCAACAATTAAAATGCATTACAAATTATTTGCTCATATACTAATAAGAATAAACAATTGTTAAAATTCATATAGATTTAGTACATTTGATAAAATTTACAAAAATAATCTCCAGATTGTGCTGTCAAAGTGAAATTCATTTCAACGAAGCGGCAAAAGTATCGATTAATATGTACAAAGCGGTACATATAGAAATGTCAAAAATATAGATTATATAAAATTCCTTTACACCAGTTCTAGAAAATCTAACTGTCAAGAGTGACATTTACTAATACTATGATATTAGTTATCCGACGACGAAACTTTCTTGATAAAACTATACACAAGTGCAAAGAAAAAAAATACAAAATCAATACATATTAATATCTAAAAACGTCATGTTACTACTTTTTAGAAAAATATAATTTTAATTCTGAACTATTATTCTTGCATTTAAGCTCCAAATTGAACAGGAGAATCAATATTCGCAAATATTTAAAATGTTATACTCTCATGCTCCGCATCTCTGACACTTCACTTTCTCGCACAGTTTATCCTAGGTCACATAGTGGGTACCTGCAAATAAATTTCTTTTACGCACATAACTACATATTTCACACTCGTTGTACAATATACTATTGCTCACAGCACAAATGAAGTGATTTATCGTAAAATAAAATTTTGTGTTGAAATAAATTCAGCATTAAAACATACGATTCAAAATATTTAATTTATTTCACATGATGATGTACATTGCGGTCTGTCATGACCATCTTGAGTGTTTATTTTTGATTAAGAATTAGGAAAATTTAATGTTTATTCATTACTATCTTCTATCTGTGATTATTAAATTTAACTACAGCTTGACCTCGACCTCGCAAATAAAAAAATTGTAATATTCAGAAAAAGGTAGAGGTCATGGATCCACTATCGTAGAGAAAACAATTTCTGATAACATAGATGGATAATGAGTATTTGCAATATTTTCAAGATTGAAACTCGTAGTCATGACCAACATATCTTGGATATTTTTCTGTTATTTTCCATATTGTTTTGTATTTAGAAATATTTTATAAATTTATTTAAATATAATTAACATCAAGTCGAAGAAAACAATGGAGTACGTGAGATTTTTATTCTTGAATCAGTAAATTATGTATCACTTGCATTGAGGCCAATCAAAAAACAATTAAGGCTAATTATTTTCAAAATAATTATTACAATTTTATTTTCAGTTTAAGTAGACATGGTAAATGCATTTTTATGACTTCTAATAAATCAGTGTAATTTTGTTTTTCTAATTTTAATTTTACTTTCTTATAAGTTAATTTTTGACTGTTTTATTGGAAACTAGTTAATTTCAACACATTTTGTTTCATAGATGCTGGAATAATTAAGAAAAAAAAATAACTTCAACTTCAGAGCTGGTATGTTAAAAGTCCCAGATTATTACTTATTCCGCTGATGACGTAGCGACACAAAGTGCCCCTTGGCATCCGACAAGAGAAGGCAGCAATGCTCTAAATTCTCTATATTCTCTAAGTTCTTTGTACACTCTAAACTTTCTATATTCTCTATATTCTCTGAATTTTATATATTCTCTTCATTCTCTAAGCTCTCAATATTCTCCAAATTCTGTAAGTCCTCTGTATTCTCTATATTCTCCAGAACTTCTTCAGATTCTGGCGTCTGTTAAGAAATAGTGAAATAAAAGCAGTGCTGTCTTCTTATGGCGAATGCCAAAGGACACTTTGTGTTGTTGCATCAGCTTGGTGAGCTTGAAAACACATTTTTTTTAACAAGCCATTCTTATTTTATTATACAGTCGGTCTACAGGTTTTAATGCGCCCCACGTTTTTATATAAGGATGTTACAAGTCCCAGATTATTACTTATACCGCTGACGAAGCAATATAAATGAAAAAACAGCATTGCTCTGAATTCTCTATATCCTCTGTCTAAACTCTCTATATTCTCTCAATTTTATATATTCTCTTCATTCTCTAACCTCTCTGTATTCTTCAAATTCTCTAAGTCCTCTGTATTCTCTATATTCTCCAGATCTTCGTGAAAACACATTTTTCTTGACAAGTCACTCTTATTTTATTATACAGTCGATCTACAGATTTTAATGCGCCTCACGTTTTTATATAGGAATGTTAAAAGTCCCAGATTACTACTTATACCGCTGACGAAACAATATAAAATGCTCCTTGGCATCCGACATTGAAAAACAACACTGCTCTAAATTCTCTATATTCACTAGATACTCTATAGTCTCTAAGCGTTATATTTACTTCATTCTCTGAATTCTCCATATTCTAGGAATTCTCTATACTCTTTTTATTCTTTAAATTCTCTATATTCTTTCAACTCTCTATATTTTCTAAATTCGCTATATTCTCTGAACTATATGTTCTCTTTATTCTCTAAATTCTCTATATTCTCTAAATTCTCTATATTCTCTAAGTTCTCTATATTCTTTAAGATCTCTAAATTTTCTGGATTCTCTATATTCTCTGAACTCACTATATTCCATCAATTCTCTATTTTCTTTGAACCTTCTTCAGATCCTAACGTCTGGTTGAACGCGTTGATAGATTTTTTGGTGGGCTTGGAAACATTTTTTTTTGACAAGTCGTTATTATATAACCTTACAGTCGTTATACAAACTTTTATACGCCCCACGTTTTTATTCTAATATGTTAAAAGTCCCAGATTATTACTTATTCCGCTGACGTGACGTCACAAAGCGCACCTTGGCATCCAACACAAGAAAACACCACTGCTTTAAATTCTCTAAATTCAACAAACTCTCTATATTTTCTTTATTCTCTGAATTCTCTATATTCTTCAAGTTCTCTATTCTCTAAGCTCTCTATATTTTCTTAGTTCTTTGAATTCTCTATATTTTCTAAATTCTCTATATGCTTCAAACTTTCTACTCTATATTTTCCTTATTCTCTAAATTCTTTGATTTCTCTAAATTCTCTATATTCTTCTTATTCTCTAAATTCTCTGAATTCTCTAAATTCTCTATATTCTTTTTATTCTTCAAAATCTTTATATTCTCTAACTTGTCTTTACATTTTTCAAGCTCTCCATACACTCTTTACGCTCTAAATTCTATAGATTATCTTTATTCCCTGAATGCTCTATATTCTCTAAATTTCCTATTTTCTCCAAACTTTTTTATTCCCTAAATTTACTTTATTTATTGAGCAATTTATATTCTCTTAGCTCTATTTTTCTTAACTCTCTATATTCTCTAAATTTCCTATATTCTCTTAAACTTCTTCATCAGAATCATTTCCTAATGCCAATGTCATATCGTTTGTACGATAGACATTCGTACGATTTCGTACGAATGATGTTCGCACGAACTCGTCATTTCGCAGTTCGCAGTTTTTCGCACCCAATGGACGATAAGCCTTTACAGGATAGTCTCAAAATTTCGTTGGTATAACTGCACATGACAAAATGCATAGATAACAAACAAAATGGAACCAATAACAGTGAATTGTCAAACAAATATAAGTTATAACTGATGCCTGATGCCAACTCAACTGGATTTGTTCTAATATGTAACCGTAATATAAATATGAGCTAGAATAATATTTTGTAATTGAGAAAAAGCTCAAAAAATTGTTGTTAAAAAATAATCATGCAATAATCAATCGTTCATAATAATGAATCTATTCGAGGAGTAATCATAAAAATCAATAGGGCTCTAATCAAATAGCTGTTTATTTGATAAAAAATAATTAATAAAATCAGTCATGATTTGCGACTGTAGCATGTTCCATACGTACAAACCAAAGAACGGAGATTTAGGTCATAATAAATATTCGAAAAAATACATTTAAAATGACTGCTGGTGAAATGACTCAAGTTATAATTACTTCTATCGTCAAATTTTGAATTTGGCGAGCTAGTCAAAAATAATTTTTTTTATTGAAATAAATATTGAAAAGTTTACAACTTATTTGAAAACTAAATTAATTTAAAAATGTATGTTATTGACAATTCTATAATCTTATTTTTGAATAAATAAAGTTTTTGACAAATATAAGATAAAATAAAAGAAGAAAAAATACCAAATAAAGTTGAAAACACACAGCAAATAATCTTTAAAAATTTATCTATTGATTCAATGCAACGATATTTGGTGTGCAAGCGAATGGAAATTTTAGTATAATAATTCTTGTTAAAATTTATTTGTTTTTTAGTGTATTGATATTATCTGAATTAGATATTTAGAAAATATGAAGATATTTATTTATCTATCAACTATAAAAACAAAATAATATCATGTGTACACTTTTCCTTTAAATAAATATTTATCAGTACGTATTTGAAATTATAAGCTCGAATCAAAAATAGTGCTTTTTCGTGGACAATACATGCAACATAAAGAGGACAAAAAAAAGGTTTTGTTATAAATAAACGAATTATTTTCTGAGGTTCGCTATTTCGTAATAATTTTGAAATACATAAAATTTACTAATAAACGAGCAGCTTCAGTTACAATTACTTTAATTTTTCTTGTGAGAGTCGATCGGTTGAAAAAAATGCAATGTGAATATAAATTCATTTTCCGTTTAATCATTTAACTTATTTTAAAAACTGATATTTCAATTTAATTTAGAACCAAATTGGTCTTCATATTACAAATCTAAATTTAAGTACACATTTTTTTCTGGATGTCATTTCTAATGACATTCAAAATCCACTTACTTATAAATAAGTTAAAAAGTATTATTTTGTTGTATCACTCAGGTAATAATGGGTCCGAGGCACGTGAAAATTAAAGACTAAAACACGTGGAACTAATCATTACAAAAATAGTAAAATCATTTGTCAAAACAAAATGTTTTTATCCACAAAAATCGCAAATAGTAAACAAATACTAAATGATTAAAATCTAATATATTTCATGTGTTATTTTTCAATTATTGCTATAATCTCAATTTCTTTTTAAACCATGTAAAATGAATTTGATGCTTTTTGCTGCTCGCTTGTTCATTTTGCGGGAAAAATTGTTTAAAGTAAGTTGCTTTGCTCGCATATAGTACTTTTTTAAATCAATAAAAATATATATTAATTAACTGCAGCACTTGGGTTATTTTAGGGTTAATCAATTTAATTGACTTGAAAATATAATAATTGACTACAGTATACAGAGAAACGTGGGCTGCACCCACGGTAACTTTGAAATAAATGGAAAAAGGAATAAAAATTGAATGCAACACTAAGGCAAGCGGTAATCATGTGGTATAGATTTACTGTTTTCTTCTAGGATTAATCGATCAAATTGACTTTTTCATAAAAATAATAATTCTGTTATTATAGGAATGTAATGTTAAAATTTCAAAACTTTAGGTCAAGTGCTTCGATATGTGCGTTGCCCTTCAAATAATTTAGTACTACATAAGTACTACATAGAGACAAAAAAATTAATTATGAATTTTCATACCACTTATTGAGATATCAATTAAGACATATATTTACACTGCAGCAGGAGTTGTGCTTTGATGGTACTATGTGAGAAAGTTTCACGCAAGCGCCAACAATAACTGTTGATATTTCAACTCAGCCGGATGAACGATACGCGAACAGACATTTATCTAATACGACTTGCATGCCAACTATTGTACGTTAATATCACTACGTTATCTATACAAAATTTCAACTTAATTCAATGAACGATGCGCGAACTAACAGATATGACCTGTGCGCCATGTATTGTACGTTGATGATGTCATGTCAGAAATCTTCAAGCAAGTGCCATCAATATATGTACATAGTATCAATTCATTCGGATAAACGATACGCGAACCAACGGGTGCAACTAGTGTGCCACTTATTTTTAATTATTTTCCATAAAATATGGCAGTAAATAAGCAAAGCAGCAATTTAGTCGTGATTGAAAATAATGGAGGCAATAATATTTATTTTTCTTCAAAAAGACCTTCAAATAAAAACTCCTGCTCTCTCTTTTCAAATAAGAGTATTGTTTTTATGTTTAAAGTTGTCCTGTATTTTATTGTGGCTGTCTTGAAGATATATTGTTCCAAAAGTATAATTTTTCTTCTGTCTTTGTACAATCAATTTTATTCTTATATATTTTTTTCATTTACAGATGCTAATATAAGAGATAGCGTCTGCGTCATGCGGTTGTTCTCGAAACAAATGAACAGCAAATCCCAGAATAAAAATGACTAACGCAGTAAGTGCATCTGTTCATTTTTTACCATATATTGTTTATTCGGGTCAGATACAAACATTTTTTTGAATTAAAATATGCTCATCACATAATCCCCCTATAATAAAACATATTCTCAAATTCTACCAAATATGAATGTCTTATTTCAGCACAGTATGATGCATAGCAACAAGTAAAGTCATTATCATACATAATACTATGAGAAATACGTATTTTATTCACGTATAATCGATGTTATCTCGGTGACCATGACTCAAAATCCGCTTTAACGCAGTTGGTAGGAAGCTATATTATCCACAACTAAAAACAATTTGTCAAAAATGAATAACTAAGCGATTATGTTATCATAATGTCCGTTATTCCGTTCAAGAGAGCAAATTTTTGCATCGTAATTATTTTAGCAATTAAAATTTAAAATATTCTCAATTAAAATTTGGTTACAGATTAGGATTGGATCGTGACGTACGGGCATCTTGTTGTTCTGCTATTATAATCTTGTGCTTTTTTAATAGAAATTATGGAATAGTGTTGTTCAGTATTAATTTTGATTAGGCAAAAGTTTTCCGTTCACTTGTACGTAAAATAGGACTCAAACGCAATACTACCGGTAAAGTAAATATGGTTACTAGCAATGATTTTGTTGTTATCTTTATTCCTAGATTTGTGAAAATTAGGAGGGCCCCTCAGGCCTCACCTGTTGGTCAGACTCAGTCCTTAATACATAAATAACTAATTAAATGATGCCTTTGGAAAATAAAACAGATATTGTAGCAAGACCCAGCGGCGTTTTTTAACAGCGCATTTCTTTGCGGCTAAGTTTATTTAAGATTTTATTACCCTACTGAAATATCTCAGCCCAAACTTTTCAAATTGTTAATGCCAATTCACAATGTACGTAAACGTAAGGAGTACGTAATCGTAAACATAAACGTGAAGTTGAACTACTGTATTTCAATGCCCGTGTTCACAATACTCTTACGTATTTCTTACGTTTATGTTTTGACATAAGAGCTACGTAATGAAAACGTAAAATTGAGATAAATTCAACTTTATGTTATGTTTACGTACAAAACAACTAATAGCGCATGCGTCAACTTTAAATATATGTTTTCATCTGACAGTTGACAACACCCTGGATCGAAACGTGTTTTAAATATGATTGACATAGAATTATCAATAAAAAAACAACAATTTCTTTCTCGTCTTAATATTTTTCTCATTGGCGACTTCTATAACGCAGTTTCAATAATAATGAAACAATCGCAAGATCTTTTTCAGACATCATACAATAAAACAAAACAAACAAAACTCCAAACTATTAAAAGTGAAACCAAAGAAAAACAGTAAGCACGACATAGAATCGAAATCAACAGCATATTTGAAAATGACAGTCAGAGAAACCAACACAATACATCAATAACCCTAATTTATACCAACGTAAAATGAAAGAAACACTTTATTTTGATATTTTACGTTACGTCCACTGTGACCGTACATAATTTTTTACGTACTCCTTATGCTTACACACATTGTGAGTTGGCACTTACTTTTGTTATAACTGCCGTCAAAATATTACCTATTAGTTGTCACCCGCTGTTCCGCCCGTATATAAATGTGAAATCAATTAAAAAATATAATAATTAATTGCATGAGTCGGATTAACCACGGTATTACCTGCGACAGCCCTACACTTTCGATATTTTCTGTTGTTTTATTTTGGGGCTAATCAATTCAATCGACTTTCTCTTGAAAATGGAATAATTAACTACAGTACCCGAAAAAACGCAGACTCCACCCGCGGTAACTTTTTGCAGTCAATTAAAGAAAGTAATCAAAATTGCTTGCAGCACTGAGATAAGCAATAGTCCTGTGTTATAGATATTTTCTGATGTTTTATTCTACGATTACGAATACGATTTACAGTGCAAAAATTTCAGAGCTACAGATGCAAGTATTTAGTTCGTGCTCAGTCTTTCGAAAAATGAGAAAAATGTCACACAATTGGATGAACAATACGTCAACGAACAAATACGGCTCGTGTGCCATTTATTGCACGTTGACGATACTTTATCAGGAATCTTTAAGCAAGTATCATCAACAAATGTATATAATTTCAATTCAAGTGGATGCACGATGCGTGCACAAACGGATACGACTGTAGAAAGTATCAATAGACTGATAAACAGATAGATAGACAGACAAAATTTTTAAAAACGCGTGTTTTAGTTCTGATATCTAACGAATAACCATTTGAGAGAAAGACAAACACTTCAATTTTATTTATATGTATACGTAGTAACATTAAAAGCTTCTCTTATTTTCGATTGTCGTTTTTGATACTCTCCACATAACTCCAGATGAAATCACCTAAAATATTCTTGGAGACTGCAAGCGGAAGAAAACATTCTTGACAATTTTTTTGTATTTTGAAGTGCAGTTCAAGTATTCATACACAACATATCCAAAAATTATAATCTCCTCTGGACTAGTTTCGAAAATATTTGAATCCAAAATCGATACTTTTTTACTTCTTATGCATGGAGTCTTATGGGACGGCATGACATATTTGCCATATTTTGGCTATTGTCGCGATAAAAACTTGAAAGATATGAATAAAAAACTAACAGATCATAAATTGAATATTCACAATCATTTGACCAAAATTTTAAGAAAACTTCCGGATTAGTAAGAAAAATATTTCAATATTAAATTCAATTAGTCTCAACACTCTTAGTAGCTCCGTCTGTCTCACTCTTTTACATAATTCATCTACATTATCGATCTACTTGTTTTTTTAGTTGTTGTAGGCGTTTGACACATAGATGTCACTTTTTTGTAGCAAGCATCTTGAGAAATAGCCAGACTGGCAGCTTGGAATTTATATTTTAAAGTTGTTAGGGTAGAAATTGGATAAAAACAAAGTTAATATAAAACAAACAGACATCATGTACCTGATAATCGTTAAATTTTTATTGCAGTCACACAAAGCCCAAAACGCAATCGTTTTTTAGATTAGTCCACAGATAAGAAATTTAGTCGAGCAGTTCAGTACATGCCATATTTATCAACCCGAATATATACATATTTTATCCCCAGTGTTCCACTGGTAAATTTTATTAAAAACACAGTCCACATGTTGAAGACATGAAATATATCGAATCCCTGCTAAATTTTTTTGTTACGGCCTTGGCGCACCTCAGGCTTGTGGTTTTGGTCATTGTATGACTGCAATAAAACCCTAATAAACCGTTAACAATTATTAGGTACATGATGTCTGTTTGTACTATGCCCTTTCATTCAAATAAAATAAGATCTCACATTTTTTGGAGTTTACGATTTTTACTTTTATCAGTTAAACCAATAATTGAATATGCCAAATCAAAAAAATTGTTTATAATATAGGCTATATTAAATGACTGTTGAAATTATCAGACGGGCTAAAAGCGCGTGTTGTAATTATCTATTAAATAGTCATTACATGTGAGTCAAATATTATAATTAATCTACCGCTGTCATTAACTATTTAAAATGTGATTGTAATTTTTCATTTTGACGTTTCAAAAAGACGTTATATGAAGTAGAACGTGACGCACGGTTATTACGGTGACAAAGCCCAGTTTCACAAAGGTATGACTAAATTGTAACAATATGCTATTGAAGTTAGGCGCTCAAGCTTCGAATTTTTTCCTTAGTCTCATCCCACTAAAGAATTGCTAGTACCGTCATCTCTTAAAATACTTTCGTTTTCATTATATTTGGAATTAGACAATGCCCGCGACTCAGTCTGCCAGTCTCACTATAATCGAAATAAATAATTGTAAAATTATTGTTAACAATAATTATTTCTGAAAATTATTATTATTGAAGAGAACAACTGGGTACTGTAACATGGCTGCAGATCAACAGGTCGCTTGCGCAAATATTACGCAGTGAGAAAACTCACGCATGCGCAGACATAGTATCGTTCCCACAGTTACGCTGACACTGCATATCTATGACTAGCGCACACTTAAAGCGAGCTACGATTTTCAATATTCATTGTAGGAACTCTCTTATTTTTAGGGATAAAAGTGTTCCAAACGATTAATTAGGATATGAGTGCCTATGTACTTGAAATTGAAATCCGTCAAGTATTTATCCAATTAGGATTTTTTGCTATACTTTCCATTTGAAGTTGCCAAAATTTTTTTTTTTTCTGAGCTTATTTGGTTGTTCTCGTAAATTTTCAAGTCAGTTGGAAGTTGGAGACTTCTAGAACTTCGGTCACAACTTATTTAGCATTTTTTTTCAAATATATACTACAAGAAAATCTTGAGCTTCCAAATAAATAGGTAACAGAAATTGGTATTAGATTCTAAGTGCCAATACAGATTCAACAAAACAATGGTGACATTCATTATTATACAAAAACATAACAAAGCATATTATCTACTTGCGGAAATACTTATCATGCATTATTAAAACTTGTAAGGTTACCGTGTCAATTTGTATGCTCATTTTTACACTTATTGTCAACTTAGTTACAAGCTTCAAATTATTTATTAAATATTATTTTATGTCATGTCATTTCTAAATGTTGAACACAATTGAGTTGGATGTTCTGGCAGCATAAAGTTCTGGCAAAATGCTAAAATTAGAGTATATTTAATAGTTCAATAGGATCATATACCTACGTCAGAGTTAAAATGCGCAGATCCGTATTGGATTTTAAAAAAAGTCTAATCAATATAATTCCTTTAACACGTCATGAATTATCTTTATTTTCCTCTGTATTTATGCAAGATAAAATTTCTTGTGCCGCTTTAAGTTGTGTTATTTTTTATTGTTACCCTGAAAAACTGCATTATAAAAACTAATTCACCATGTCATGTATAATAATGACTTCAGGTCACAATAATTTATGTAATCTGCAGAAAATTGCAAGTTTTCTTCACGGAAGTGCATCAAATAACTTGTAACACGTGAAGCCCTTGAATTGCAATTATGAAATGCGTATTGTTACAAAGCCAACACTGCTTGACGACGATTTAGTTTCGAGGAAAGGACATTGTACTGAATAAGTTTATGCTGTTTGATTTTGCGCCTGACTTACGATCACCAGCGTTTCTTCACTGTAAGATAATACAGTACACTTACAGCACTCGACGAGAGCATGCCAAACCTATCCGAATGTTCATTTTATCAGTTTGCTCTCGATGTACGGAGTCATTGCTAATATAAGCTATCATTAAATTACAAATATTATAGAAGTGTGTTCGAATCTACTCGCCAAAAGTTTTTGATCATTTTTGATATAACAGCAGCAAAATACTAAAGGAGCTGACACTAAGAGTTGTTGTAGGTGCGAGAGAGATAGTTAGAGTAGGCCTAATTCTGACAAACATCACTTTGACACTCGACACAAAGATGATTTCCATGTGCCTACTATTAGATATAAAATCACTGAAGCAACCCCTCATTTTGAAGGCCGCAGCTATTTAACAAGCTCCCAAGATATTTAAATATTGAGTGGCATTAGATAAAAATTTGTTCTAAAAAAATTTGAAATTTTTTCTGATAGATCACAATTTATGTGAAATGAAAGAACTTTTCGAATTATCAACATAACTTTTATTTCATTTGGTTCCTTTTTTGTCACAGTTGGGGTATAAAATTGGAGTACTACATATTTTAAAGTATTCTAACGTAACTTTACTCGTTCGTGGGTTAGTAAATTATTTACACTTATGGCTACAGTTATTTAGTTGTAATACACTAATAATTACTAAGCTAATTTATCCTAATAATACACTTTACAATCACTGAACTTATTTATATTCACAGTTATTTAAGTATAACCACTGATGTCTAATATAACACTGGATTGAATTTAGGCCGCTGGAATGCGGCCCCAATTGAGCGTCGCCATCTTGGCAAAAACTGAGGTTTTGTGCCAGGTCAATACCGCGTTGTGCCGCGATATTTAAAATTTAGCTGTTTGGTTTGCCGGTATTTTATTTATCAAACATGATGATCGAGTGCATGTTTTGCGGAAAGAAACCCGATTCATCGAGAAATTTGACACTGCACAAGTAAGTACAACGAAATAACCTGAAGTAACTGTCGTTATGACTGAAATAAGTAAACATTACTTATTTTTATTGCTATGCTATGAAGTGAATATTTTCAAGATTTCCATCCGATGAACAATCGTTCTAAAAATGGCTCGAACAAATGGGTTTGCCAAACTTAGAAATAGCCAAAAACATGAGGTTATGTTCTCAAAATTTTGTTGCGTCCGCGCTAAAACAAAGGAAAAGATACACGACTCGGAAAAATGATGTTGTTCCGACTATTTTCAACGAACTATACAAAAACTATAGCGTTAACTGCAAACCCAAAAAAAAAATGTTCAAATAGTCACACAATTCTCAATACGATTCATTTATTGTTTAGATTTATAACAAAAATCGTAAAACTATTCAATGAATTTGATAATTCAGAGCTAAAATGTTTAAAAAATAGTTAAAATACTGATACTAAAAAGTTAACAAATATTTTGAGCTATTAATGAATATTTTTAAATATTTTAACTATTATAACAATTTTTGAACACTTTTAACTATTATTGATTATTAATATGTGCATATTGACGTATATTAAGAATAATTTCATCATCTAACTTGCATTATACTTTGAATTTCATCGAGTGTCTTCTAGAAGTGCTTTGAATTTGCCGCCGAATAGTGACACAAAACCTCAGTTTTACTGTCAAGGCCGCTGTTCAACTGGGGCCGCTTTACGGTCAGAATACGGTCTAAGCCCAATCCAGTGTTATATTAGAGATCAGTGAGTATAACACAATTCCACTGACTATTTTCACAATTACTTAACTCGCGCTTTGTCGAATTCCAATTCACTCCAGTCCTTTCCTCCTTGTATTTATAGTCGGAGCGTCCCCTCCCCTCACTCCTTAGAAGCATCGGGAACAATCCAGAATGTATCTGGAACATTCTACGGCACGTGATTAGGTATTGATTTATCTTTGTCTACATGGTTAGTTGAAATTCGTTCAGTGAATTTGTTTGTCTACAACCCGTTTCTCTCTAAAGTGTTGCGGGATGTCTATGATTTGAGGCTATGCTCCTTACAGTATTACTATTTGTAATCACGTTGACGATTTCGAGACATGTATTTTTCGTGTCTATGAAATAAAGAATTATTATTATTATTTATTATTTTCAAGAAGTTAATACTTAGTTGGATAAATAGACATTTGAATATAATACGGTATGTGCGACAGAGATAACTAGAGTAGGATTAGCTACTTGCGCTATAAATACAAAAATAAGATTATTGTTTCATTTTATTGAGCAAAATAAATTTTTTAAATATATTGCCTCAGTTGAAATGCTGGAGGAGTTATGAAAAAATGGTTACTTGAATATAATGCAGCAGGTGCGAGAGAGATAGCTAGAGTAGGCCCAACCACTTGTGCTATAAATACAAACATGAGATTATTTTTTCATTTTATTCCACAAAGTATATTCTCAAGTAGATACTTTTAATTGAAATAAATGTGAAAATGACAAAATGTTGGTACTTCTAAATATTTTAGAGTTTAATCTATTTGTGTAAACTCCATGCGAGCATATGAACAAATGAAAAATAAATTAATGGTTTATTGTAGTTTTTTATGTTTTATTGTATACGAGTATATCTACATTGATTTAGTATACTTAAATAAATATGTACAAGATACTAATTTAAATTGACTGCTATTTTATTTTCCAGTCAACATTTTCATATAAAATATAAATAATAACAAAAATTAACTAGGATTCATAAAATATGTGCTTAACACAAGACACAGTCTCACATAACTTTGATCATAGAATATGATTCACCCATTCTGAGAAGCTGTATAACTTTCAGCGATAAAATAACAATTTTTGTTTTGTTATATCGAAGAAAATCTAAGTACAAGCCTCGGTAATGGCCTGTTTCAACACAAAAATATATTCAAAAGACACAAATCTATGAATCTTATCGTTATGTAAAGCTTGATACAATCACATTGGAATAGTATCAACAAAAGTTGATGAGTCTCGATCAAATTTCATAAATTGTTAGATCTACGTATAGATTGTATTTGGTCATACTTAAAGCATAAATTTTGACCCAATAATGCAAGAAGTACAAAAATTTGAACCACAGATATGCTATGAATCTAATACTACAAATGAGTGAATTTGAGTTAAAAGAACATATCTAATAATTCATATTCAGCATCATTCAATGAATGTATAAAACTGTAACCTTAAATTCATTATTGAATTTATCTTAGATCATTAAGATTATCTAACTGCCTGGAGTTTAAATTTCAATAAAACATACGATGCTGCCCTTAATATAAACAGAAATAGTGATAAAGCTATTATATTATTATAAAATTGATCTCCTCTCATGGAGATTTCACTAAGGAATTTTTGAGGATATTTGTAATGGCAGTAACCATCAGGACAATCTAAGATTGGACGGTCCATTCCGTAAATTGCACCCACCAGGCCTTCAAGTCCGTATCGTAAATAAGATATGTAACTTCCCCAATATAAATAAGATGGCAAATCTTTAAGGGTCACTCCAAACCCAGCGAACATCATCATCGGGACGGATAAGGTCGGACCCAAAAATGTTCCGTTCTGTAAAACCAAAAATGAAATAATTGAGTATATCAATTAATTTTAATTGATAAGAAACAGATGTAAAATAACTGTAGAGGATACTAAAGCGTGGGCAGTAAGAAGAGGTTTCACTAGTATATTCTAGGCCCGTATTTCTTTAATACTGAAAGTCGTATTCCGCTTGAAACGCCATTTGAGCTAATGTTAATTTAATAGTTTGTTATTTGTAAACAGTGAACTTGTTATATTTTTTCTATATCACGTTTCTATTTACTATTTCAGTATATGTATATTGATCAAAATCAGTCTTTTTGAAGACTATACTTTCCTATTTACATCAGTTTCATTTTAATTTCTTTTGCGCTTTCCTATTTACTACCTACTAATTTCCTTACTCTTTCTCCATTTATTCAATTTTTTGAATTTAACATGAGTTTTTCTTCGAGAAAAGTGAATAATGTGAATTTAAATATTTAAAGACTATTTCCCAAGAACATGGTAATTTATCTGCAAATAAATACAATCTGAAACGTCCATGCACAAAATTGGAATAATAGCAATAAAAATAAATCCTCAAACTTACAAGTTTGTCAGAAGAAACCACCTTAAATATTATAATAACAAAATATGACTTCCTGGAAAACTGCGGTTTTAACATGTAAACAAGTATGTCTAAAAATGATAGTACGACTTATTTCCGACATTTTGGTTGATAACAGTGCCGCTATCGGTAATTGTACTCGCGAATACACAGTTCAGAAAAGAGAGTAGTGTTATATTGAATGCTCAACACAGGAGGGATTTGTTCAATATGCAAGAAAACGGCTTACCGTAACGTCGAACCAAGCTCCAATCATGAGTCCAAAGCTCTGAGCAACGAAGACAGTCAATATACTAATGGTGAAAAACATTCCAAATCGAAACATTTCTAACGGTTGACCACTCATTAGATAGATAATAACGCTGAATATGAAACAACTGAACACCGATATTGGGATATCCACCAAAGTTACAGCTATGTAGTACGATCGAAGAGAATACCATCTGTTGAAGTGCTCTTTAATGATGATGGACAGCTCACTTGGGACTGAAAAAAACAATTTTTCATAATATAAAAGAAAAGAAAATAAAAAACAATAACATAAATCGAAATAATCGAATAAAATACAAAATAAAACAAATTTATTGATAAATTAAATTAGATAAACAGGGTGGCATTTAGCACGAACTTTATAATTTCATTTTAGTGACTACCAGAGGTTTGGAGAGCGGAAATCAGAAAAGTAAATAATTCTGTTAAGATTGAGATAGCCTACAGTTGCCTTTGTAGCTTCCTCTGTTGTTCTCTTTAATATTTCATCTAGGTATATTATTAACAAGAGTGGACTCAGATTTCCTTCCTATTTTGGACCCTGGTTTGTTGTAAATTCTTTTGAGATATTATCTCCTGTTCTTATGAAGTTTTTGGTGTTTCTGTATCTAATGTCTTCCATAGTATCTTGCTATCAACTTTATCAAAATAAATGCTTTTTCTATTTCAATAAAGCATAGAAATATTTTGTTGTTGTATACTAATGCTCTTTCTGTTAGTTGTCTTAAAATAAATATCTGACCTTGTGCACATTATCCTTGTCTGAAACCGCTTTGTGGTTCTTCCAGTATATTTTTAATTTCTATTTTGAGCTTAGTTGTTAGAATTGTTTCGTATATTTTTACTGCCACTGACGACTGACAGTAAAGCTATATTCCTATAGTTCGAGCAGATCCTGCTGTCTTTTTTTTTTGTATATTGCATTATGTTTTCTCCCAGTCTGATGGTATATTTCCCTCATCCTAAATTCTGTTAAATAGTTCGTGAAGCATCTCGATGCATTGTTATCCAGTGTATTTCAGTTGCTCAGGTTTAACTTCATCGTAGCCTGATGCTTTTCCAATTTTTATTTTATTTCTTGCATCTTTAACCTCGTCTGTGATTATTTTTTCTGGGTCTTGAATCACGTTTTTATTTGTGTATGTTGTATTTTCTGCACTAGTTTTTTGTACTTCTAATAGTTCTTCGAAGTATTCCTTCCACCATTCCATTATACTGATATTATTGTTGATTATGTTACCATTCCTGTTTTTTATTTGTTTTACCAGGGCTTCTTTCTTTCTTCTCAGGTTTTTTGAAGTTTTTTAGAACAATTCTTTGTTTGCTTCATAGTTCTTTCCCAACTATTCACTAAATTCATTCCATTCTGGTCTTTTAGTTCTTTTATTCTCTTTCGTTGTTGTCTATATTTGTTATATGTTGTCTGGTTCCTTTTATCTATATATTCTTTCCATTTTTATTTTTTGTTTCTCAATTCCTTTTTGATTTTCTCGTTCCACTACTTTTTTTTTAGCTGTGCCACAGATGTTTCCTTTGTATTTTTATGAAATTGAAATTCGTGCTGTAATTGATTACTTTGTTTCGAAAGGCTAAAGATCTAGCTGTGCCACAGATGTCTGAATATTTTTTGTTGTATTATATTTTTAGCGTATTCCATAATGTTTCTGTTTCTAAGTTTATATATTTTCCTAACTCAGATATTTGTTCTTGAATTTTTTGTTGGTATTTCTCTCTTATCTGTTCATCCTTTAACTTGAATGTTTTTATTGTAGTTTTTTCTTTTCTACTCTCAAATTTCTTTTCCCTCTCTTGTTTCCTTTATATTTTTATAAAATTGAAATTCGTGCTGTCATTGATTACTTTGTTTCGAAAGGCTAAAGATCGACAGAGATATAAAATGAATTAAATTCTACATTAAAAGAACCTGCTCCTTCATTTTCGATGGTTAAAAAGATGATCGTCGACTGAAAGTTCGAGAAATTGCTGGGACTGTAAACACCTTGATAGACCACGTCTACCACATTTACGCCTATTAAAATTATTCAAAAACCAACGAAAACACCGAGGAAGTCTTACATTATAATAATATAAAATATTTTCTCTTATAAATGGTACTTACAAGTTAAAATGGTCAACATCATGGTGGACATCATATGGTGCATCAAAATCGAAAAAAGCAGATTATAATTATCCAAAACTTTTGCTCCATCAATACCAACTTGAATATACAGAACTCCTAACATTAATCCAGTCAAAATATTAACCATAATCCTCATATAAGTCAATGTTTTATCTCTTTTGGACCTTAAATATCCTCTTTGGAGCAGGACTTTTAATTGATTGTACCCTGAAGTTTCTTGCATTCCATGATCTGAAGATTTTTCCAAATGTTTACTCAATGGGTTTCTCGCTCGTAGGGTTTTTAAGTCTGGTAATGAATTAGGATTGTTGAAGGATTCTAAATTACAACCATTTTGACTTTCTTTCACCATTTTGTCGATTTTGTCCTGACCGTATTCGCCGCAAGCCAGTTCAATAACTAAAAAATTACGTATATAAAATTTTTTGTTTAATTTATCAATATGTAAATTATTTTTCTTACCGTAATCAGCTGGATTGTGGTATTTTGGGCACGGCAAATCAATTTTCTGTAAGAATGGAACTAATTTCTCTGAAGTCCCTTGATACAAACACCGGCCCTCCGCCAAAACATAAACCATGTCAAACATGCTGAACAAAGAGGCTGAAGGTTGATGAATTGTACATACAATGGTTCTTCCTTGTCGCCCAAGTTCTCGAAGAAGTTTTACACATTGCAAGCATGATGAACTGTCCAATCCACTACAAAAGAAACGAAAATAACTAAAATTGTTCCATGACAAACAAAATCTGCTGTGACTTCCACAACCAAAAATTTTATGGCCAGTTTCATAAAAGAGTGTCGTATCAATTAATTGCCTATTTCAAAGTAACAGTTGTCGTTGTCAAAGTGACAAATGGCGGCTATATGAAACTACTATTTTATTTTACAATGGCCATAAGTGCTTTAGTTAATCCCAAACTTGCCATAATTTCGTTAAGTTTTAAAAAGACAATTAGAAATCGAAAAAAATATTTATTCTACTAAGCTCATCTCTCCGAAAGCTTTAAATTGATACGTAAGTAGACATTAGTTGAATAACTTGTAAAAAAAACAATTGACAATCGTTTGAGTATAATTTTTGACACTTTTACTTGAATTATTTCCGCATGAGCTTTAATTTCATCTGAAATACGATAGAACCAAATAACTCATCATAAAAAAAAAAAAAACAAGTGACGAACGTTTGCATGTGATGCCCGAATATGAGTAATAATAATTCTAACTTCACATTATGATTTTCATTTTTTCATTTCTCTGCATGTTTCAGAAAAATATAACAAAGTTTATAATAATTCAAATTTTAATAACAAATGGACCACTGATAATTTTCAAAAATGTTTGAGTTAGATGTTGTTCTAAATTATTCAAGGATCAATTTCACTTATTTTATATTTTATGATAAATACTACTGCTTATAAAATTAAAGTAGGAAACTAAAAAGTTCCATCAATAAAGTTTTTGTACCACTAGTTAGAAAAACTCATTTATAAACTTAAAATTAACTTTTTTCAAATCATGTTTTTTGATCTAAATCGTGAAAGTTCATTAAAATTTCGAAGTGTCAAAAAATCATGATCAAAATACTTCTCCTGTTATGTATATGTCGGAGAAATAAAAACGAGATAAAAAAAATTATTTCGGATTTTACAATCAAATTTACACAGGAGTATAAGTTAATTCACAATCTTGGATTATCAATTCTGATTCTAACCTTGACAATTTATCTATCTAAATTCATTTTAGTTAACAACAGGAAACACTTCCAAGAAGATCCTAGCGTAGAATTGCTTGAAATTTGCACAGACAACAAGTTAAATATTTTCTAAATAAAACTAAACAAACTGATCTTCGGTCGGACACTTTTTATTCCATTCTTGTCTGTTTGCATTTGAAGGAAAAATTTCATATAAGAATTGTTCAATATTGTAACGAACAGAATCCTTACGATATAGATTTCCATATCAACACGTCGTATAAACGGGTGACAAACGCAAATTGAGTCATGCGACTCCAAGGAAATTCCTGGAAACTACTAGAACTTTATGGAAGTTTCGAGAAACTCAAGGCGGGGATGTATAAACCCGGAACTAGGTTGGCCCGATAGGATTATAATTTTTGGTAGCTTGTATACGGCCGCACAAAATTGAAAATAAATAAGTGGACCAGTCGAAATAAATAAGCAATGGAAATAAATTTCGTTACAATATATAGAAAAAAATACTACGTTCCGATGATACAGGAAAAATAACAATATTTTACTATCAACTCTTATTTCAATTTATTTATTTATTTTCGACATTTATGTAAATTCAGTTGGAAAAAAAATTTGAGTTGAATGCTTTGTATAAAAAAGACTTCTGTCCTTGATTTTTTTCCAATACTGTTTAGTGTAGTATATGAAAAATTGTATTTTATAGCTATTGAATATAATCAGTTTGATTAAAATACTTACGTTGTTGGTTCGTCCAAGAAAAGAACCATAGGATTGTTAATTAATTCTAATGCTATGGAAAGACGCTTTTTCTGCCCTCCTGATAATCTGATAGCACTTGTATTTTGAGCTTCGTATAATCCTAAATGTGTTAAAATAACTTCAATCTGTAAAAAAACAACATTTTTACAACAATCTTTTTCTTAAGTTTAAAGTAGGAAGCTTAGCAGTTAAGAGCGAAGCCGGAAATAGAGATGCTTTCCTATTTTTTTTCTACAACTGTTATTGAAATAGCATTTAAAAGACTGGTAACAATGAAGCTAAATAACATTTTGAGCACATGTTGGCAAAGTCGTAGTTTTTTTTTTTTATTCTAAGCACGGCCTAAAGTTGGTACAAAACAATTAAGCACCAGCTGAAGCTAGCTTCAATAATTTTCTACATTTATTTCAGAATAGTCTTTTTGAATTAGATACGTGCTATTATAAACACTCGCTTCGTTTGTAATTGAAAAATACGTCTAAACTAAACTATCTAAACTACTCACCACTTCTTCTTTGTCGCATTTGTCCATCGCTGTGTCCAATTTCAAATCAGCTGCGAATCGCATATTTTCTATAACTGTCAACAAGGGCTGTAAACGATCATCCTGAGTAATATAACAAGTTTGTCTTCTGAATTGTTCCAGATTTCGACTACGACCATTTGTGTAGACTACACCTTCCACACCAGTGATTCTATATCCAGATAGAACATCCAATAGAGTGGATTTGCCAGCTCCCGAAGGACCCATTATGGCTACCAAGGAACCTGGAGGAATTCGACCGCTGATTTGATGGAGAATTTCTTTCTCCCCTACAAAAAAACATACATTATTGTAAGGATATAAGTTTTTAAAATCAAAATAGAATGGCATTTTGAAAACAACTTGGCGAGACGAAATTAAATTCCTAATAAGTAGAAAAACCTTAGATTTTTGATGATTTTTTTTTATAATTTTAAAATTATTTGGAATCTACTTTATCTTTCAAACCTATCAATAAAAATAAATCAAGTGAATGTATTCAGATGAGTCCTATAATTTACAACTTTAACAAGTCCCACAGTGTACAAACACATAACATTTTTAAACGAAGCAACACAGTAATAGAAATTACTTTATACAAGTAAGTAAAATGCTGAGAAAAATAAATGCGACTGAAATCAAAATAAATTTTATTAATAACATTAGTGTACTGCAAAACTAAAAAATGCCACAAAGGAAAATCAAGTACAACTGAAACAAATGAAAGACAAGCAAGGGAATATTATAATTGAGAAAAGCGAAATAGTGAACGGATGAAGAGTACATTTTGAGGCATTTTAGAGAATCACAAAATAGTAAGAGATGAAAAAATTATTGAAGAAGAAAACAAACAATCTAGAATCAAAGCGATAGAAAAGGCGAAAGAAAACATAACAATTGATCAATTAAAATTAGCCCTCCAAAAACTAAAAAATGAAAAAACAGGACATGTTTTGATAAAATCCGAACAGACAAAATATGAAGACAGAGAACAAAGCTGGCAAAAAACCTTAAGACTGAGAAAAAGCAGCAATTCTCCCTATATTCAAGAAAGGAGATAGTGGTAACTGCAAGAATGATAGGAAATATCACTGCTGTGTACAATGGAGAAAGTTGATGAAACCATACTACATAATAAGTTCAGACAATTAACAGAAACAACACTAAAGAAAACACAGAGCAGATACAGGAGCGGACACTCTGTGCAAGACCATATATTTACACTTAGAAGAATGACAGAAATAATGATGAGACATGATAATAAACTATATGTAACGTTCATAGATATTGAGAAGGCATCTGACACAGGGTGAAAATGTGGAAAATCTTAGAGGAGAGAAAAATAAGCAAACAACTTTTACAAGCAAATAAAAGCATTTACAGAAGAACAAACCAAACTACATAACAAAGGTAATGAAATTACAGACGAATTCACGACCACCCAAAGATTAAGACAAGAGGAGCCCTGAGTCCGATATTGTTCATTATATTCCTGGACAATATCATGAAGAATACAAAAAACAAAACAAAGACAATTGAAATAGGACAAATTAGAAAGAATTACGTTACAGAGTGTGCATTTGCAGATGACCTGGCAATTTTCACCAAAAGTGACGATATGCACCACAAATTAAATAACATGAATATCAATATAAATAAAACAAAGACTATGGTAATAACCAAAGAAAATATAACAACCAGCCTAGCACTGAGGCCCGGTTGCACAGTTTTTGGTTCATCGTAAGCGTAGCTTGATTACCTGGATAACGATAGTTGAAATAATTGAGCTAGGCTTAGAATAAACAAAAAACTGGGCAACCGGGCGTAAATAGAAAAGAAATAGGGCAAGTAGATACGCTCACATACCTAGGAGCGACAGTTAGAAAATATATAAAACCAGAAATAAATAAGAGAATTCAGAGGAAGAACAGAAACTATCATGCTATGAAAACAGTAATTTTTATAACAAAGAAATATCCAATACCACAAAAATAGCTATGTATAAAACCATATACAGACCAACCTTAATAAACGGAAGTGAAATTTGAGTTCTGGATAAAAGTAGTAGAAGTAAAATACAGGCGACCGAGATGAGATTTCTGAGAAGAATAGACAAGATAAGAAACGAAGAAATAAGAAGAAACCTACAGGCTGAAAGTATACAAATTTCAATAGATAGAAGACAGTTAGCATAGTACGGACATCTAATAAGAATGCCAGAAAATAGACAAACCAAACATTAGTGGAATGCAAAAGGCACAAAAAAAAGAGGAAGAGAGAAATCAAGAATTAGGAAAGTTTGGTAGAAGAAATATTGAAAAAGAATATCATCAACACTAATGCCAACATGTGCATCCGGAAGGGTGCCTGAGATTCAAATAGATGCTAATTATAATAATAATAATAATAGTGTATTGTAGACTATGGATGAAAAACAAAATAAAAAAATCCAGCAACTGTCACGTAATTTGTTCTACTAAATATTGCAAATTGTGTTTTTAGTGTTTGGCGATTATTTTTTTGTACAAATATGGAAGACAATAGGTAATTAAACAAACGAAGATTTGTTTAATCAGTGTCGGATTGAAGCATGTTGGGATCTTAAATGTAGTATTTGAGTGAAAATGTATGAAATGCTTTGAAGACTCCAAAAATCATGGCTAATGAATTTACATCGGCACTGTGAATTACTACTTTTTGAAGTTACTGAGTGCAATCAGCGTGCATCTGGATTCGGCAAATTTTGTACGTTGTCATCGTTGCATAGTGGGATTGGTGGTGTTGATGAATTAAAGTGCAGGAAATAAAATATGGTTCATCAATATGAATATTTATGAATTAATTAGCATCGAACCAAACTGAATGAAAAAACTATTTAGCATACGTATCAACACACTTCTTATTTTATAATATATGTGACATGAACAATTTCAACTCAAACAACAACAAAGATATATGATATTATATCTAACGTTACAAAACATGGATATAATTGACATAACAAGAGAGAAATCTAAATGTTTTACTTCAACAGGTGGTAAGAGTAATTTGTAAAGCATTGCATATTAATCGATACAAGTTTTCTATTTCAACCCTTCATCTTTAAGGAGAGTTCGATGATGCAACAAAAATCTGTCACACTTTGAAAGCTCATATTCCCTGAACTAATAGTCGTAAAATAATGGACCAAACCCTATTTTTAAATTAGTTTCAGCCCTTCTTTTTTCAACCTTGATTATAGGAAGGTCATGAAGCAACGAAAATCTGTCACACTTCAACAGTTTATGTCTCCTAAGATATCAAACGTAGAATATTGTATCAAACGCTGATTTAATGCTTATACAGTAGGAGATTATGAAACCAGTAACAACCGTTCATCTTACAGAGGCATAAAAACCAAGAATAGTTTATAAAATTAGTTTCAAGTCTGTGAATACGATACCATAAAAACCAAAAATCTTATGAAAAGATATCGTACCTGTTGTTGTAATCTGTCTAACCGAATGAAATAACATTTTTTTTGCATTTTCTGACGATGTAATTATTGTTTTTATTTTTAATGAAAGGATATCTCAAGGCTTTTTCTGCAGATAATGGATATTCTAAACAAATAGTAAACATATTAAGACACTAACATTGAATGAAAAGTTGAATAAAACTTTTTATTTTTCTTAATGTCTATAAAAAATATTTGTCTTTGTATTAACATAGTCGATAGTTTTTTTTTATGGAATTTTAGATTGGTAACAGTGATTTATGATAACAATTGATTCAATTTTGTCCGTTGCTGAAGTATTTTATGTATGCAATTCAATCTTATCAGTCTCTGATAACAAATTTTAATGCCACTAAAAATCTGTTAGTAATGAAGCTGTTTTAGAGCATCAGTATTCGTGCTTTTTATACCGAAATCTGCATAGGAACGAGCTCGCAAAAGCTTAGGCATTTTCCATGATGTTTGTAGAACAAAATAATCATTCTCATTAAAATATCGGTCAGATAGAATGTTAATAAAATGTGAGGAATAGGCACGCGTCTCGAGCGATAATCCTTTATTTTTCCAATTTAATATTTCTGTTTACTGCTTATCACAAAATGATGAACGCAAGGAAACAAAGTTCATATTAAAGTGACGCACAAAGACCAGAAAGATTGCCACAGGACAAGTGTTTTTTTTCTATTTTTAATCTTTTAACCTTTGTTTGATTTAGCATGTCTATTTTCCAATATTATTTTACTTGGAAATGCAATTAATCGCGAAGATAGACCAAAGCAGCAGTAAAAAGCTTACAACTGGAAAATATGTTGTAGTTTTAGCGTAAATATTCAACAAACCAGTGAATTTCAGAATAATACAACAATCTAAAAAATAATTATAGATTGTTCAATAGAAAAAAATTTGATTCACACATCATAAAATCATATGAAAAAACTACAACTTGTCAAGTAATTTGTGAAGAAATTACTAGAATATTTATAATCTTAATGTGTGTACAATTTTTGCAACATATTCCCTACATACTATCTATTTTAGTCAAAGTCTATCAATAATTAATTATTATTTTATTTTCTCATTAATTTTTTCTTATCATATCAGGAAAATCCTATTTTTTGTTGTTACTATGAGTATTGTACAAAAGTAACTAAGTTCAAAGTATTTTTTCAATGTTTTTGTTATGTGCCGACTAGCACGTTTATTGATGCCTCAGAAACTAAATTATTTAACAGTTGTTAGTGCCATTTTATTATCAGGGCTTGATAAAATTGTATCAAATATTTATTGGACAAAATTAACTGTCACGGAGTTTTTTTTTATTATCGAAAATAATCAAACATATTTGTATCTCATAGTAAATAAATATGCAGAAAATGTTTTCAAAATAAATTCACGTGACTGTTACATAAAAGGTCAAAAGCAGATCATGATCTTTCAAATATTACAAAATAAATGCTTTTATTAGTAATCCCACAAAAATATTTCTAGTGTCTTTTATCTGATCAAAGATTATTAATTAAAGTTTGCACTGATCTGATTAAAGTTTCCTATTAATCTTATCTATGACCTTTATCATGATAAAGAATATCAGTTTAAGAAATAAAAATCAAATCTCAGTAAAATAACTGGAATTTTTCGAAAAAATTATGTACTATTATTTTAAATAGATATTCTGCATTTTTTTAATTTCCAATTTGATTTTCAGTAACCTAAATTACCATATTTCGAGGTTAGATAGCCGAAAATATTAATAAATTTTATAATGAAGCAATAATTTATTAGAAAAAAAAATGTTATGTTCGAATTATTCTAAAACTAGAACTAAACGATAACTTGTTTATCACTAGTCTATTACAATCTTATTTTGTAGAAAAAATTAGTACGTAGCATCAATTCCAAAAATTGGGATTCTATTTCAGGTCAGTATTTTATCATTCAAATATTTTTGAAGGTTGAAATATGAATACAACATTTACTGTAGAAATATCTACTAAAATTTTGTATTTTGCGGCAATTAAAACTTGGAACCCTATTCAACATTCAAGTTATATACTTTTATTTCAATAAAATTTAAAATTCTAAGGGCCGGTTTCACCAACGTCAGTAAAAATTATTCAAATTTTATTCGAAAATTATTATTGAAACAATTTTTGCAGATGTATTTAACTGACCTTAGTGAAACTGGTTCTCATTCAGTTAATCGTTACATAATAAAATCTTGTTGATTGAGAATAAGAAAATAATTAGGATTGACCCTTTGCCTCAAAATATTTGAATGTATCGTTTGACTATACAAGGTGATCAAAAATTAATCCAAGGCATAAATAATAAAAAACTGGTTATTAAAAAATTTAACAGCTGTGATTCAACACATACGTTTTTTTTGTTCATGATTACTTTATCTTATTTTTCTCCATAAAATGTGAAGCTTCTATCGCAAAACAAAAGGTGGGGTGATACTTTTAAGCCGCCGCGTATACAGCACTTTATAATGATCAGTAAAACCGATGTAACGAAATTTGTCAGTCGCCACTTCGGGCGATCTCGACAGGTTTCGGTAACACACGTCAGTCGTATAGTATGGAGAGGGGCATATTTATACGTCTGGTAATGCACGTCACTTTTGGACATAATTTACTTATCCCAAGTGCAAATATTTTACATTCTTTTCTGACATACTCTGTAATCGATAAAGAGATGAAACAACTAATAATGTCACAGTTCATCAATATGTAGCAGCATATTTAAAAAGAAAAAAAAATGGGCAACTGGAAATGATACACAAAATAAGTAAAAATAGCGAAGAATCTTATTTATTGATAAAGAATTTTCTATGAAGTTTCACTGCTATCGAGAGTCCTGAGACACGCGATTTATTTTTACAATTATTTATTTTCGATCAGTAATTATTTTCATACACGCAATGCCGGAAAGTATGGTTTTACAGTGTGTAAATACATCGATAAACACTAGCTCTATAATTGATAAGAAACTCCCGCTTCGCGGTTATTTCTCAAAAAAAACTGTCACGCTGTAGAATAGTACTTCAACGCACTCGATTGCTATAAAATGATTTATTGAATACATTTCACTAGGCGATTACAACGATTTACTCAAGACCGCAATTTTGCCGCTCCACTAAAATATGATTGCTGTGGTTGGTACTTCAAGTGTCAAATAAACTGACTATTCGTGGTCCGAAAGATCTAAAAATAAATCATTAATAAGATTAAACTAACCTGTAGCAAAAAGAATAAATGGAATGGAATGAATCCAGTCATTGACAAATGAAAAATCTTGAATCAATCGGCATAATTTGGAATCGAAAGTACAAATTGGAAAGACACCACCTTTTGCATTAATTGGAATGTCTTGATAATTTCTGCTTTGACCTCTCTTTCAATTGCGGGCGTTGTGAACTTGAAGCGGTCGCGATTAATGACGTCATTTATAACGTATTGGTATTGAACGCAAAGACCGCGATCGTCTTGTGGAACGATTTTTGAGGATAAATAAGCATTGCGGTTGCCTAGTGGAACGTACTCGTTAAGTAACATATTTTAATTATGGAGGTAAACAAAATTATTTACATTTTTATTTATCAACATAAGTTGACGTTTTTCGAAAGAACTAACTTTGCAGCACGTCAGCAACGCGCGACAAAGTGCTTCGTCGCTTGTTTATAAATAATGGCGTCTGAAATTTACTGAAATATCATTTTTTATGAATATGATAATGAATGAATATGAATATGATAATGAAAATATGATAATGTGGTGGTAGCATTAGACAAAACTGGCCGGTTAGGTTAAAGCAACAAATTGTGGTATTCACAAAAAAATTTGGTCTCGCAGGGCTTACAATGGACGCCACAGGCATCTGTTAGGTGACAATGAATAACAACAACAGAAATAAAATAAAATGCTCCAATTTAATTTTCCTACCAACTTGTTGGTAGTGCTTTTAAAGAATCCTGAAGCCCTCTGTATTAATCACAGGGGCTGCTTTTTTGGATTACCTTAACTTTAAGACCGGATTAAGATATTTACACTGGTGTAGCCGACTTGCAATCATATTTATAGCTAACCTACCTAAAAAATAAAAAGTGTTTTTTTTGTTTACGTCATAACTTCTATGACTGCATAAAAAATATAGAATAGACAAAATTACACTTGATGGAGTGCATAAATCAAACGCGCAATTCGCCAAGTATTATTCGTGTTCAATTGTTTCCGAAACTTATTGGTATTTTATAAAAAAAAAATAATAATAAAGGTATGTGAAGTATTTAGACACTCACCTTTTCTAAATCCCAAAGAAGCAGTGTACGTAACATTAGTAAAGGTAATGTCAATCGGATCCTTAATTAAATTTCCGTTAAAAACACTTCCCAGACCTTCCGCAATTGATGACCAAGTCAACGTAGTCAAAGTTGGATGTCTTTTCGGCTCAGGATGTACTTTCTTCACCACTTGTGTATCCATATTTTCCGGATTAGAGCTTTCGTGTAACAATGTCTCCATTTTGATTATTTTTTCTATTTCATTTAAATATTAATCACTTATTTATCAAAACTATTAGTTTAAACGTCTTGAACCCAACAAACGCGAATCGTAAGTGATCAGTTATTCTAGTGTGTGTAATATTTATACAGTTATCTCTTTTTAACTTGATGGACTTGGACCTGAATGTGTTTCTCTCTTTTATAAGTACTGATATTCATTTGCTTGCAATTTGTTATATTTTTGGTTTCATTTTAATGAAGTTTCACACGATTACTGATTTTTTTGATGATTATTTACATATACAAATAGGTATTTGAAGACTTTGATTTTATAATTGAAAATATTATATTATGTTTGCGTCAAATCGATTTTCTATTTTTGTGATTAAGTTTATTGACAAATCCATGGAATAGGCTCGTGACTAATTCGAAATATAATTTCTTCTCTAACCGATTACACAAAAATGCGGAGTGTAAGAGATGAACATAGAATATGCGAAAATTACTTTATCGTAAATTTTGGACAGTTCGAGACTTTGATGAATCTTCACGATTTAACCCTTCTAAATCCAAAAATTATATTCTGAAAAAATCGGTCTGTCTGCCTGTAATTAATTATTAGCGATTCATTTGTTATTATTAAAATTTGAGTTATAATAAAATTCGTTATATTTTTCTGAACATGCGTAGAAATGAAATAATGAAAATCATAAGGTGTAATAAGAACTATTATTACTCATACGTTCGTCAATTGTTTTTTTCTTAATTAAGTAATTTGGTTCCGTCGTGTATCAAATTAAAGCTTCTGCGGGAATAATTTTAGTAAAAGTGTCAAAAAGTATATTTAAACGATTGTCAATTGTTTTTTATTAGTTATTTAATTGATGTCTAGTTTGGTATCAATTCAAAGCTCTCGAAAAGAAATCTGAAATCTAGAACAAGTAATTTAAGGTAAGTTAAGGCAATAATTGTATCAACAATGATTTTCGTTTAGAATAACCCTTGGATAGATTTAACTGACGTTGGAGAAACTGGTCCTAAAATGTCCAATTGTTGAAATTGAAGAACACATGAATTTTGATTAATCAGCAATTAACAAATTAATACTAATTATTTTGAATCATATTTTGAAGATATACACTTACTGACGTGATCTTTTATCAACGTAAAGATTTTATGAATTTAAAACTTGCAAAAATAAATCAAAACAAATTTTTAAATCGATAAAATAATATGTTGTAAGTAAATATATATCTCTGACACATTTATCGGTCTACAGTTACCGATTTTGTATATCACTTCACACTCATACACAAATTATTATCACTAAAATTCATCTGTCAAAATTGAATTCACTTCAAAAGCACTCCTAGAAGAATTCAAACTATTTCTCAAATTGCACAGTCACATAAAATTCAAAATAAAAATACTTTCGAGGAAAACAATGTATTATCACTTTTATTGTTGAAACAAACACACTTTCTTCAGATACTGTTAAGATTGTAGCATGTCAGTGCTGTAATCGTAGAGAAATTTCTACTTTCCTATACGCTTCTCGGCAAATTTTTATATTTAAATCATTACACAACAAAATTTCCATACGAAGATTGCAGAGTTTGCTTTAAGTCAACAACTGCTTGTATAGGTATTTTTATTATCAATATTGGCTGAATAAAATTTTTTTATAGCAAAAGTTCAAGTTTATTAGTGAATAATTTTTTCTGTAATAATTGTGAGTTCTGTGCACTTCAGGTGAATACCTTGGCAACGGTTACTATAATTACCTGGTTCTAGACTGGTCAGTCCCGTACTTGAAATATTCCTTTTATTGACATCTTCACCAAACTTATTTTTCCCTTGAAAGAAATTATAATTCTGCTTTGAAGATACATTTGAAGAATTCTGTAGGCAAGTAAATTTCCAGTAACAAATAGCTCAGTTGAATTTTGCTACTTAATCCCTTCATTTGTACAATTGTATAATTGTTAAAATTATAGAGATACAAAAAAAGGCTGCGAATGAAAATTGTAGGAAAATTGATTACCTACAAAATTGTTCCAGTGCATTTTCAACGGAAGATCATCGAAAAATGAGATAAAATGGAGAAATCTCCATTCACTCGATTATTTATTGATATTGAAATTAGATTTGTCAGAATGAGGACAAGGAGTCAATAAAAAACACTTCAAATACCAACTGACTTTCGGTTTATTTAAATCATCTTCAGAGTTATGAACTACAAAAACAGAATAGGTTACAAATTCTGATACAAATTGAGAGCGTTACGAAATTTAAACTTGTTCGAGAATTAATAATACATTTTTGCCTTAGGCTACACCAACTTATATAACAGAAATTATCTACTATTATTATTTATTTTTTAAACAACAACACTGTCATCCATTTATTTCCACTGCTTCTTATTCATTTCCAACTGTTTCTCTATTTATTCTGCAAGTTTCTTTCCTCTAGTTCACTTCTGCGCGCACCGTAACTGACCTATCTACCACTATTACTTCTACGCGCTCTGTAATATTGCTCCAATTCTCACTCACTGTCCAATTAGACTCAGTTTCCCTGTTTATATACCTGCGGCTATCGCTTCTCGAATCTTCCGACAAATTTCCATTCGGTCTGACCACGTCCTTGACACATATCATTCAAGGCACCGGCTCGACAACTCTATTGCGTATATAACCCGTCTAACCGGCGTGTTGAGATGAAAGTCTACTATGTAGTGGCACTGTTCGTTACAAGTGATTAATGTTCAATACCATTGTGATGTATTTTTAGCGCATTTTTTGTAAAAAAGCGCTGTTATATTCACTTTGGCTGTCTGGCTGGGTAGCTGACTGGGCGGCTGGCTAGCTGGCTGGCTGGCTGGCGTGACGCTGAGTTTTCAGCATCTATACTATTTAGAGACTTGAAACTGGTACTAAATGAAAGCTGCTGTTTCGTAGGTTTGCATTTATTTAATTCAAGCTTAGTGATTGTGAAAGGTTCAATTATTCAATTACTTGTTTCAAGTGAAACAATGCCCATAGATATATATGATATTGGGGATATGGCAACTAAAATTTATTCAAGTGGATAAAAATTTAGTTACCACTTTAGCCGTGCCTGTCACTACTATTATGTACAGTTGTCAAGTCTGTCCGGGATTCATTCAACGACTTGTTTGACGTGAATTTGAAGCTTATTAGATTGAATTATTATTATTGGATGAGAATGTGCTTACTTTTGGTGTATTTTTTTTTATACAGCTTTGATAAAGATCAAATTATTATGTTAAGGTACAGCACATGACCTCCCGTCAGTCAATAACTGAACAATGAAGATTAAAAGGTATTTTTGAGTTTGTACATGCATAAATTATGTACCTATCAAATAGTCTACTTGAAACTAGTACTAAATGGAAGCTGCTGCTTCGTAAGTTTGCATTTGCCCAAACTGCTTGATTTCAAGTTCAGTAATTGTGGGAGATGGTTATTTGCGAAATTTCTGAAGCATTCAAAAATGCGCTTTTATCATCTAGATGATTCTTCAATTTTTTTTCCTAAAATAAAATCTGATTTGGGAATCGGCTTTTACACCATCATCCTAACTCGGATTGCAACTATAGATATGTGTTGCGTCCTTATTGGGACTTCAGTACAGTCTGATTTTAACTTAGCTAGACAGTGGCGTACAAAGATTTTTCAAGAGAACACATGAGGCGCCAAATAAAAATTTATTCTGTAGAAATTTAAATACCTAGTTTTTTCTGGAATAATTCATTCCTAATAAAATTATACTGAATACCTACAACTCTTACAGTCCAAAGTCCATTGCAAATACACAGAACTTGTTTGTAATAATAGACTAGTATTTAATTTTATTCATTTTTTATTTAAATTGAAAGTTGTTTTACTCCAAGAGAATAAATTAGTTATGGGATATTCACACTAAAATTCTTTTATAGTTTATCATCAGATAAGTTGCTTCATTAGAATTTTGTACCTTTTTTTGCTCCAAATATTTACACTTGCAAATATTCCCGTTACCATTCTGTACCAGCTGATAAAAAGTAGTTTGGAGCACAATTTTTTCGGTGATCAATCGTTGAATTATTCTGTTTATAAATCATTTAAATAAATAAAAAGAACAATTCAAAGTTTAAAGATTTCTGGTGAATCATTATGATATTTTCAACTGTTTTCTTCATCAAATATTCATAAATTTATTTGATATTATTTATAATATTACAGTAAAGTATTATTTACTGATGTATTTGTTCGTTCGTCACAAAATTGTTGTAATTTTCAAGATTTAAATGCATGTGCTATCTTGTACTATTGATAATGTGATAATTAATTTGAACAATGTTATCATTATCAACAGAAATAATACCTACGTTTTTTCAAGAAGGATGCACTTTGAATTTTAGTTAGTAATTAGCAATATTTATCAAAATAACGCATAATTTTTTCGAACTTCATTGATAACTATTTAGTTAAATAGAGCCTATCACATGACCTGTTAAACAAAAATCACTGTTACCAATCCCTAAATATCACCTAAAAATTTCTTAAACAAATAAAGATTTATCACGGTTCACTTGTGCGCAAGTTTCTAACTGGTGTTAGAATGAATTGATATTATACTATCGATAATTTTTATGCAATTAATTTTCAAATTATTCTTTACGCTACTGACAGATCAAAGCTCATATCTCGTATAATAGTGCAATGTTTTCTTCCTTCTCAGTTCCAAATCAGTTTATATCTATCCTTTTTAGTTCAGTGCGTAATAATATTTGTTTACAACCGAAGTGTGCAGGGCACGGCATACTGATAAGTTATCGGGGTCATAACCCCTGTAGGCACGCGTTTGTGACCATGTGAGTATTTTAAATATCAGGAAATCATCAATAACCCGCGTGATAATTTATTATTAGCAAATTGGAAAATGTTTTGCCATAAATAAAGTCAAATTAATAATATTTATTGTGTTCAAAATGGGTTAGCAGACGAAGTGCATCTTTCTACTGTCGTAAAGTTTGAACCCTGTTCAGACGTGGACTCACAGAGGACTCACTCCAGAATTTGAGTGTTAAGAAGTGTTTTGAAGCAACAAAATATTTTTGAATCTTTGCCGTTCACACGTGTAGCTTGTTTGTTGCGTCAAAATATATCTCTTCTCACTTTTAAAATAAAATCCTTTAAAAATTGATTTATTCCGCTGGTACTTTTGTACTAGATTATTCAAAAAGAATTCATATTGAATTATTGAGAAGATTATTCTATTTATAATATGATGAAAAAATGTTTCTGAATGATTAGAGTTTGAATAACTAATAAAATTCTCAAAAAATTCTTAAAAGACTGTAAATATTCTGTTCTTAGTTCTTTTATAGTAAATGAAGACTCTCTCTACATATCCTTTATCTTTTAACCCAGTTTTTTCTTTTTATAGTTCTCAAACTCGTTTTCAAATCAGCAATAATTAAAGAAAGAGATGTATTTGCTATACTTTTCTGCTTTTTGCACATTCCAAATACGATTAAAATAATTAAATGATGCAAAAACCAATAAAAGCCAAAGACATAGATTACCATGAAGTAATCAATGAGATAAGGAAACGACAACGCTCACTTTGCAAGACTCGAAATAGCGGCGCCTCTATTTGACAAGAGACTCAAATTTTTCAAGTGAGTCCTCTGTGAGTTCACGTCTGAACAGGTATACAGGTGTACTTTTAAAACAAAAAAAGCCAATACATGACCTCCCACTCTTAATATTTAGCATTATTATTCATTTTTTAATTTTATCGTTTCCAAATATAAAATGAAGGGGGTCAAATCAATTTGAAAATAATTTTTAAAAAGTAAAATATGTTTTAAAGTTTTGTAATGATTAATTCCCCAGAAATAATAGAAATCTTGTTCCCATGTTATTATTTTACGGACGAAAATATATTTTTCATGGGGTGAAACACCCCTTCGAAAGAAATTCATGAGTCTTCCAAAAATTAAGAAATATCACAGTAACCTCAAAAATGTTAAAAAGTGTCTTTTTTGATTTATTTCTGAACTATAACCCTTAAAAAAATTAAATTTAAACGGCTATCAAAAACATGAATCAAATTTTATACCAACTTTTAAATTAAGAGTGATAGAATATCGTTTCTCAAAAACTATGAGCCGTAAAATTTTTTTTAAATTGAATCTTGTAGGGAATTAAAAGTTCTGTAAGTTTTATTCAAAATATTTGTCCCTAAATTTTTTAGTTTACGAGTTTTCGAGCAATGGCTAATTAATATATTTGCAATTTTCTTTCAGCCTATAAATTAACGGAAGTATATATTATTTCCCAAAAACTATGAGTTTTACAGTTTATTTCATTTAAGAACAGTCCAAGGACTCTTTTGGGACTACGCTTATTTTTTTAATATCTTGAGAAGCTTACAGGGAACAATGATTATTTGAAAGAATTTCGGAACTAGGTTGATTGGAGAATTAGAAGCGTTCATTTTAAAAATAGGTGTCACATCTTTTAACCAGGCGAAAATTGATACAACAATATATCATATTACAGTATTATCCATTATTACAGTATAATATAATACAGTTTGTGAATAAATGAAATTGACTAGAAAAATACAGCTACAAACTCGCAATGTTATTTATCAGGTTATAGTATTCGTATTTGTGGAGGTATTTCAATAATAATTTATTATTACAATAGAATGAATCGTGCAGAATACGATATTTTTTACAAAATTTAATTATCTCAATTTGTTTAGGAGTTACAGAGGCAAACAATATGTGCTCCTGATTCGCTTATTCTCTCCTCCGTTCGTTACTCCGGTTATACTCCGTGCGATCGTATCGTAGCGTCCTAACGCGCTGCCACAAAATCCATTATAAAATTGAAAGTATGATGTTCATAACAACAAAAATGATCAGAATCGATTCTTCTTGATATATTTCATCATAAAAAACTCAGATTTTGGGATATTTAGGTCTTATATTTCAGAAATCAAATAATATGAGTGATTTTAAGTCGAATTTTTGTCGTCATATAATAGTTTTATCATTTATAATATCACAAGGGACTGTCATTGTATCAATAAATTCTTCTTGAAAACATTGATTACCTAGCAACATCGTGAGAGTCATCTGTCCGATTAAATCACGAGAGCGTAGCTCGAGGGATTTCATCTGGACAGATGACTTGTAGGATGTTGCTTAAAAGTAATCAATGTTTGAAAGAAAAATTTATGATAAAATCAAAGTCGCGAGTGGAATTTGTGGAGAATATTTCTCAAATTAAATTGCTATTATAAGTACTTTTCTGCAGAAAAGAAACAAAATTAAATTGACTGAAATCCCAAGAATACATCACTCACATTATTATTACATTATGTTGGCTGCAACTACTAACCTTTTTTATTGCAAAATGTACTAAATTGTCTCCATATTATACTCTTGTATTTTTAGACTTCTTGTTTTCAATTTCATTACTTTCGGAGAAAAATACATTTCCAAAACGATTAGATTTTGAAATTTCCGAGAACTGATTGTTTGTTTATATTAGAACTATGTATTGTTTCTCCATGGCAAAGGCAATGTATTACTATAATTGTCTTTGTAACTATGCAAAATTTGTCAGTATAATTGACATGAGTGAAATAATCACTGTATTTTCATAAATTGACAATATTTTACGTTGAAAAATAATTATCTAATTGGAAATATATGATTTCATGATATTTGGATCAAATTGGTGGGAAATCAATTATGAACGAACAAGCTTGACTATTCCATTCATAGTATTTATAACAAGGTTAATAATGCTAAATCGCCATAGAAACGGTGCATATATCAGTGGGTATTTGAACGCGTAGAAATACCATCGGGTATTACACTGGTGGTAAAAGTGAGTGTACTACCCAAAGATACGGTTATTATTGTAGGAGATACTAGCTGTCAACCCCCTGTACTATCAGGGTTAAAAAATCAAGGGTTTAAATAAGTTTTTCATCAGTTTTGGTTCATTACTATACGGTTACTATTTTGAGAAATATCAGCTTTCAAATTTATTGCTTAATTAAGCCCCCTACATTGACAGGAGCTCAAAATTTATGGCAGCCACTAATTTTGTAATAAATGACATTACATTGGCTCCAAATTAACGTTTATTTCACTATTACACTATTTTTATTTTCAAGTTGCTGCTAACATTCAACCCCCTATACTCCAGGGTTTGTTAATGATGTACTGCAACTGATTTTAAAATAAATGGTCCTATCAGAGCTTTCTTTTCACGTTTAGTATATTGTTCCACGATTATTATTTTAGGAGATAGAAGCTTTCAAATGGATTGTATCATTCAACCCCTGTTATTACTAGGGTAGGGGTTATTATAATTATGAAAAGTACTAAATGAACTTCTTATTAACATTTAGTACATTCATTCTACGATTATTATTTCAAGAGATACAAACTTTTAAAATACCCGTTATAATCTCCCAGTCATCACATTATTGAACCCGTTATATTACTAGGGTTGAATGATAAAGAGTTGGAATTAGTTTTATTATAAATTATTATTTCAGAGCATATCAACGTTTAAAGTCATTGCATCATTTTACCCCTTATAATATTAGGGTTGATTGATCAAAAATTGAAACTGGCTTATGTTAAATAGTACTACATTAGCTCTTTTTATGCAATATTATACGAATAATCAATTTAGGAGATATGAACTGACAACCCCCGGTACTATCAGGGTTAAAAGATCAAGGGCTGGAATGATGAATAGCACAACATGAGGTCCCATCGGCATTTGGCTTATTTTATTAAAAAATATCAGCTTTGAAAATTGTTGCAATACTCAACTCACATTACCGGAGGGGTTGAAATATGTAGGTTTAAAATTGACTTGACAATAAATGGTCTTCTTGTTGAAGTTTAGTTCAATATTCTACAATTATTATCCGCTTTCAAAATCTTTATACAAACAGGGATTAAAGAAGAAGGGTTGCAACTGAGTCTAAAATAAATGGTACCATACTAGTTTCTTGTTACGATTTTTTCTGTGAAAGAATAACGACTTTCGTTGCACCATCAACCCCCTATTTCAGCAGAGTTGGAAGATAGAGGGTTGATACTAGTTTTATAATAAATAATACAACATAATATTTCTATTATCGTCTGATTAATTGTTATGGGATTATTATTTTGAGAAAAATAACCTTGTATACTGGCGGGTAGATAAATGAAGGGTAGCAAATTATTTTAGAATAAATGGCTTATAATATTCAGTTCATTATTCTACAATTTTTTTTTTTTTAGAAGATATAAGCTTTTAAATTGTGATACATTGTGATACATAATACAGGGTATAACAGGAATAAGTACATTAATTTTAAGCTGTTAAGAATAACAATCTTTCTATATAATTTTTTTCTGTAAATCCTCTGGATATCGAGTAAAAATTCATAATAATTTCAATCTCAAACCACAATTCACAATTTCAATCCTAATCCACAATTTAAATCCCAATACATAATTTCAATCCCAACCCACAATCCACAATTTTAATCCCAATCCCAATTAAAAATCTACAATCACAATCCCAATCCAAAATACACAATATTAATCACAATCCCAATTCACAACCCACAATTTCAATCCCAATCCAAAATCAAAAATCCAAAATCCACTATCCTAATCCCAATCCAAAGTTCACAATCCCAATCCCAATCCAAAATCCAAAATCTAGAAACTCAATTCCAATCCAAAATCCACAACCCAAATCCCAATCGAAAATCCACAATCCTAATCCCAATCAAAAATCCAAAATCCCAATCCAAAATCCAGAAACCCAATTCCAATCCAAAATCCACAACCCCAATCCCAATTGAAAATCTACAATCCCAATCCTAATCAAAAATCTACAATCCCAATCCCAATCCAAAATCCACAATCCCAATCCCAATCCCAATCTCAATCCCAATCCCAATCCCAATCCCAATCCCAATCCCAATCCCAATCCCAATCCCAATCCCAATCCCAATCCCAATCCTAATCCAAAATCCAGAAACCCAATTCCAATCCAAAATCCAGAAACCCAATTCCAGTCCAAAATTCACAATCTCAATCCAAAATCCAAAGTCCAGATACCCAATCTTAATCCAAAATCCTAATCCCAATCCAAAATCCACAATTCCTGATCCAATATCAACAATTTTAATCCCAATCCAAAACAGAATGGTGGATTATGGATTATTGATTGTGAATTAGCTCTAATAAAATATTTTATTGAAGAAATTGGTCTTATTTTCAAAGAATTATGTTCGGAGCCCAACTGCCGCCTTCAAAGACATGGCGCCGGGGTGCCATGCACCCCTTGCACCCCCGCTTGAGACGCCTCTGACCGTATGGTAATGGACAAAAGATTGATAAAAAGCTTATTTAAACCCTTGATCTTTTAACCCTGATAGTACAGGGGGTAAGTTATATAAGGGGTTGAATGATGCAACGACTTTGAAAGCTTGTATCTCCTGAAATAGAAATGGTAGAATAATGTAATAAACGTTGATTTGAATGTCATGTGTTATGCTAATATCCCAACCCTTGTAAATATAGGGGACTAAATGTAGCAATAACTTTGAAAGATAATATCTTCTGGACTGATAATCCTACAATAATTATAAAATTTATTATAAAACCAATTCAACCCTTAATGTATTACACGTCTTTAATTGCGGTACAGACACATTTTTAATTTATCTTAATAGTTTTTATTATGGATCTTGCTAAAACGGGTGGTTATTTATGAATAAAACAATAATTTTATAGAGGTAGACAAATTTTCAGTTGAAATAATATATATTTTAAAATGTTCAAATAGTGTACAAAATAGTGTACTGACATCCCGGCCGTTGTGGTGTGCAGTCGATGAGCACTTGCTTTTGTGTTTCAATTAAGGCTCAGGGTTGTAGCTGGGCTGGTTCGTGACCCATTCGTGGGTTAGGATGATTAGCATCCTTCGTCCGTTTAGCTTTTGCTTGTAGTTCAAATTTAAATTCACGTTCGGTGGTTTTGTACGACGTTGAAAGCGCAGCTCCGCGGAGCCAACGTATTTAATTAAATTCGTAATTAATTTTGCAATAATAATAAAATGCGCTTGAGTTTGGGTAGGCATTTTGTTAAATTCGCGATGGACCAAGTCGGTGCGCAAACTTGGAGGATGGTCGAATATGCCTGACCAATTTTCCTCGACGGTTTTTTTGCCGGAAATCCTATACTCGGTCGCTACCATCCGTAGGCCTTCACTCTAGAGGTAGTACCCCTGGTGACTCCTGGCCGAAGGGTGGGTGTGGAAGTGCCTGAAGCATGCAATCATGTGATAGATCTATAGCTGGAGGGAAAGTGAGGAGTAGCCGCTACGTGGCAGGTATAGGTCGCGTTTTAGGCATTGAACACCGGAGTTCGGCAGGGGCCCACGTAAACTCTGAACAAACACGCGGCGGTGTTAGTTCTTTTTTTATTAGCTCGTGAATTGCGAATTGGTGGTCTGAATGGTGTGTGATGAATGTTGAATGAAAGCTTAATCAAAATTCCCTTTCAGTACATCATCATCATCATCAACAGGATGTAAGTTCATTAAAACAAAATTGTCTGTTTCAGGTTTCTAATCAATTTATTTTTTTTATTAATTTTCAGAACATAGTTGGCGTAAGTTAATTGATGAAATATTTCTTAAGGGTCTCTAATCTGTTTTTTTTTTTGCTTCACAGATCGCTGGAAAAGTAATATTTCTTTCAACAGTTTAAAATTCTGACAGTTTAATTAATTTTTGTGTGTATTTTATGATTGCAAAACTTCAAACTTCAAGTAACAGTCCCAGCAGCAGCAGAACCAAAGCCCAGCAACCATCCAAGAAATCCTCCAGTAGCAGAAGAACTAAAGCCCAGCAACAGTCCAAGAAATTTTCTAGCAGCAGCAGAACCAAAGCCCAACAGCCGTCCAAAAAGTGTTCAAGTAGCAGCAGAAGCAGAGCCCAATAACCTTCCAAGAAGTCTTATAGCAGCAGCAAAACCAGAGCCCAGCAGCAGTCTAAAAAAGTTTTCCAGCAGCAGCAGAACCAAAGCCCAATAACCTTCCAAGAAATCCTCCAGCAGCAGCAGAATCAGAGCCCAACAGCCGTCAAAGAAGTCCTTCAGTAGTAGCAGAACCAGAGGCCAATAACCTTCCAGCAGCAGCAGAACCAGAGCCCAGCAGCCGATCAAGAAGTCCTCCAGTAACTGCAGCAGATCAACACATCAGTAGCAACTGCTCCAGGCCCCAGATTCAACTCAACTTTAAAGAAGTCAACTGATTAATTTAGCCCGCCGCTTGCAAAGTTCAAGTGAGTTCAATTTCTTTTTAAATTTTCCGACTTGTAATAATTATTTTGTTTCAGCTGCAGCGAGCAAAGAAGCCATTTCTCTGGTCTAGGTTTCGCTGAGGTTTTCCTAGGCCAAAGGGAGAATTCCCGGAAAAGAGTTCGTCTCTTTCCCCTTAGTCATTGCCTGGGGGCGAACAAGATTTACAACAACGCAACAGCATCGCGAACAAGACTTCCAACATCACAACAGCATCGAGTAATCAACAATTAATGTTCGAACCCTTTGTACCCTTTCCTTATTCCCAAAATAAAATCATTTCCACAAAATTTACAGTCGTTTTATTTCTGAAACCTATTTTTATTGTTTTCAGGAGTACTTAAAAGAATAAATGTATCGTTAAATAGTTTCTAGAATAAATAAAATTCATTAATAACTTGGGTTTTATTTTTAAAGTAAATATCTTTTGAAAATTCAGAAATAAAGTTCAAAAATTCATTTTGACTATTTTAATTATTCAAAAATATCAAATTCATTCAAAATAAGATATTCAAAAGGCTCCGGTATAAATAAACATGCCAAATAGTCCCTATTTTTTCTATTTAAGAAATTTAGTTCAAAAACGTGCTAGGTGCTGCCATCTCTGACTAACTAAACAAACTAGTGCCTATTGAAAAATGTGTTGAATGTTGACGTACGAGCTTTTATACACTATTTTTGATCAAAATATACTCTGTATTAAATCAGTATAAATATTACTTCAAAATTATTATTCAAGTAGTGACTCAGGATTTATTTAGATAAACACAATGCCGGCAAGCAATGCGTCAATCGCCAGTTAAATCTGACAGCTCCCAGTAAACAGGAGGTCTATTCTAATTCGAGTTAGCGACTTTGAGGCCGCCATATTTAGCGAGTACGATACGATTGCCCTCTACCCAACTATTAAGAAAGTAGAGTATGACGTCACTTGAGGCGATCAGTCGCCAAGAAAATGGCGTACGTTGGCGACTGCTACGAAGCAGTTGAGAAGTATTATTAAGGCACTAAATACATGAGTATTATCATCCGCCATTCTGTGTCCTTAGAAAGCGCTTTAGCATATATCAACAGTGCAGGAAACGCGATGATTGAGTCGAAATAGTTTAATTTTTAGGTAAAAAATGTGACAAAATAATATCGGAGTCTATCAGACTATTTATTTTTGGCATGATGTATTATTTGTAACCAAATTACATGCTTCAATTTAGAATTTTCAGTTATCAAATGTTGAATCAAATTATTCGGTTTCCAATCATATATAATTAGAGTGATATTAAATACTCAGAATATCATTATGGAATTTTAATTTATATTGTGTAATACAATTTTTGAAAACAATCTGACAAATTTATTGCTCTTCGGGATCTCTAAATATGTAAAACTCTATTGTTTATCTTCAAACTTTGTAATCTTTAACTTTCCTAGAAAAACTTTTATGCATATTTATTGGAAGATTCATTATTTTACTGCTCTCATCCAAGGGATAAAAAATATGGAAGTCTATTATTAGCAATTTTTTATATCGCATGTCTTCATAAAAAATTGTTCGTAATATTTCACTTATCAAAGAAATAATAATTGATTATATATTATTTAAACTCATAATATATTTATATATGTAAATATATTCTATATAATAGGTACCGATGTATAATACATAAATATATTGATCAATTATTGCTTGAAATTGAGGTTAGATTCTATGATCGTGTCTAAAAATTTAGATAAAAATATATATTAAAATGAACTGAGATAACTCCAATCAAAATTTTTATCTGATCATAACTCTAAATGGAAATTTTGACTGAATATACGTACTTTTATATGAAATACTTATAATTCGTCTGTGAATCTCACAGCCACAATTGCCGCTAATAATGATGATAAATCATTCGGCACATTAATGAGTCACTCCGATACTATTTTCTTTAGTTTTTCAAGTTATTATAACATTTTATCCTCGTCAAATAACGCATTTCCTGTAATGTTTACATTGGTTTACATATGCTTTCTTTTATTGACAGGACACCAAATGGCGGATGATAATACCTATGTTTTTAGTGCTCTAGTATTATGGCTGTAGTCGCTTACTATTTGCGCATGTGCGAATAGATGCGGGACATAAATTTAAGAATTTTCAAATGTAGAAAAAACGCGCCGATACTATTTTATGGCCCTTTGTGAGTCAATTTTCGAGCTTCTTTGCGAAAAGCAGTCGAAAGTTATACTCATTGTTTTGGATCTGATTCTTGTGGTGGTTTTTGATTATTATATTAGTTTTTCTTTGCTTCATTTACTTATTATTATCGTAAAGTAGTTTATTCTAGTTTTTTCTCGTCTTTATTTATCTCAGTGTCGTAATTTTTGTTTATTATTTGTGTTTTTAGTTTATATTTGTATTTATCGTACTAGTAGTCACTTTATTATATTTTATAATTAGTTTTATGGCGCAAAGGCTGGACAAACAAAATTCAAGATGCCAACATAATACTGTAGTCAGTTCCATCTAATACCAACGTAGAAAACAAAGTTCCCCATACATGTTTTTATTCTGTGACGTCATTGCTTTGGCGACTGTTGTCAGTCGCCTAGCGGTCGCTTAGAATTAGAATAGGTCTCCTGATATGAAATAAAATAACGGTTATTATTTTAATATAAATTTTGATCCATAAAATCAGAATATCCAAAAATTAGTTCAAATTTTCCAACAGTTTTCCAAATAAAAGCCCTTTACTACAAAATGATTTTTAAATTTGCGGCTATCTGTTGAGCAGATAAAAAGTATGACCAAATTCCCCTTGCATTATTTTACCTCTTATTCTTTGTGGGTTTGATCGATAGAGGACTGGCTTTAATTTTAAAACATACAACATAATATAAACTTCCTATTTAAAACTGAATCATAAATCCCAAATCATTTATTTGAGAAATATAAGCTCTTTACTAGAGATTGACGTTTAAAACTACGGTTATCTGTTGAGCAGTTATATTGTATAACCTGATTACTTGTTAGTTAACGAGAATCAAAGAGATGGGATCATGTACCTTATTTTGAGAAATTTTAGAGTAATTTTATTTTCTTGTGACTAAATGGCAACTTATTTTGGATATACTTAATTATAATTGTGTATCGATTGAGCATAAAATAAATTTTGTATTTAGTACCAGTTTTGCAGGGGGCCCAATAAGGGCTCTAAAAATATTATGACTTTTCGCTTCCTGCACTCATTTCGAGTAATTGGTATATAATCTATGAAATAGGGCTACCGGAAAATAGTTTCAAGTTAAGTCATACTATTTTTGAAAATTAGTTGCGGTACTTCATGTATCTTTTTGCTTACTTGTACAAAGTAACAAGTATTGTGAAACCGACAAAACTCAACTATCGAGATTTTGATGGATATATCCGTTTTGAGCATCCCTGAATCCATTTTGACTATTTTTGGCTTGATGTCGGTACGTATGTTCGTGCGTGCGTGCGTTCGTACGTGCGTGCGTTCGTGCGTAACTCGCAAATCTCAAAACTGGTTGAACGTATAATGTTGAAATTTTGTATTTAAGACTGGTATAGGGTCTAGTTGTGCACCTCGCATTATGGCTCCAATCGTCTGTACCGGAAGTGCTCTTTACTTGTAACTTTTTTAGAATTTCTCTAATAAATCCAGAATGATCAACCGTAGGATGTTGAAATTTAGTATTTGATTTTGATGTTGTATCAGAAGGGTTATCTGCTATTTTTGTAAGAATCGGCCAGGCCAGAAGTGCACTTTACTCGAAACTTTTTTTGAATTTTTTGCATAAATATAGAATGATCCGCCATAGCATATTGAAATTTCGTATGAAGAGTTTCTATAATATCTTATTGTACATCTTGCATTATGATTGCGATCGGTTAAACTGGAAGTGCACTTTACTTAAGACTTTTCTCTAATTTTCCGCAAAAATCCAGAATGATCAGCCGTAGGATACTGAAATTTAGCATTTGAAATTGCTGTAGCATCTCAATGGTCAACTTCTATTTTTGTAACAATTGGCTGAGCCGGAAGTGCACTTTATATGCCAGATTTTTTGAATTTTTCGCATAAATTCTAAACTATCAGTCGTAGAATATTTAAATTTTGTATTGGGCACTTTTATAATATCTAGTTGTACACCTTGCATTATGATTGCTATCGACTGAACCGGAAGAGCACTTTGTTCAAAACATTTTTCAAATTTTCTTCATAAATCCAAATCGATTGATCGTAGATTGTTAGAATTCAGTATTTAGGACAAGTATACCGTTTAGATGCTCATATCCTATTTTTATTGAGACCCACCAAGCCGGAAGTGCACTTTCCTTGACAGTCTTTTGGAATTTTTCGCATAAATTCGAAACGATCAGGTGTAGAATATTGAAATTTGGTATTTCAGTCTGCTGTAGCATCTGAATGATTGCCTACTATTTTCATAACAATAGACTGAACCGGAAGTGCACTTCAGTAGGAATTTATTTTTTAATTTTGCGCATAAATTCAGATCTGTTGGTAGTCGTAGAATTTTGGAAATCAGTATTAAGGAATGTTGCAGTGAAAGAATAATGGTCTACTGTTTCCATAGCAACCGACTTGACTGAAAGCGCATTTTACTTGACAGATTTTTAGAATCTCTTGGGTAAATCCAAAACGATTAACTGTGGAACGATGAGATTTTGTGTTTGATTATATATATCCAATGATATATATAATCAAACACAAAATCACATCGTATTATATATATATATATATATATATATATATATATATATATATATATATATATATATATATATATCCAATGATGTACAAGTAAGTCACGTGATGTTCACGTCAGATTTTTTTGTTTAGTACCCGCGTTCACTTGGAATTATTAATTTGTGAAAAGATGATTTCTGACGCAACGAGAGTACTAATCAAAAAGTAGGAAATGAAGTACCCCATTTATTTTTCAAAAATAATGTAAGCTTACTTGCAACTTTTTTATGGTTGTCGTACTCATTTTTGAGTAAATTGTTAAAGTCCAGTCATTAGTTTACATTTCGCTACACAGGTGGCACCACGTAGCTCATTTTAAATAATGAAAACTAAATAACTTTTTTTGGCCAAACGGCTGATTTTATAAAAAAAATCGTAGGGGACTTTTAGTTTTATTTTTTAATGTCTACCAGATTAGCATATTATTTTTTGCTGCACTACATTTATTATCCATTTTATCATACAATAAATGATTTTTATGATGACTAGCACACTTTGGGAAAACAAAATAGTTATTTAAGTGTTAAGGTCAGTAAGTACAGTTTACCGATTGAGAATTAATAGTTTGGAGGCCGAGCCTTGGCGAGGTTGCTTACAAAATTTTTTGCACGATTGGAAGATCCAAAATATGGGTCCGAATTTTCTTTTTTAGATTAAATTACTACTGATTATTGTTTTTTCGCTGTCAGCTGTCAAGTTTGACATTTTATTCTGAATATTCAATTACAAATAAAGATGAATAAATGAATATTTTTTTGAGAAAATACACAATTTTTTACTTACCGCCTTTTCCCATGGGCGGTAAGTCAGCATAACCATAGTAACCACAGTTTGCTGGTAAAATCAACATACCACCTCAAATAGAGGGCCGGTAAACACATGAAAATGCCCAATCGTGCAAAAAAAGGGTTTTCAATTTTTAAAAAACTTGCATTGCGGATTGCCCGCCTATTTACTTTTATTTAAAGAATTTACAAATGTTGATAATTAAATATTATTTATTTTTGACTGAAATAAAAATACAGGTTTTTAAAATAAATAAAATACATTTAATTTTGTAGGGAAGGTTTTATTTGGTAATTTCAAAATAAGTTACAGAACAAGGACCATTTTGAGCCGAACTACTTCTGAAAATAATAAAAATAGGTTTTAGAAATAAATACAACTGCAAATTTTGTGGAAATGATTTTATTTTGGGAATAAGGAAATGGTACAAAGGTTCGAAGATTAATTGTTGATTACTCGATGCTGTTGTGATGTTGGAAGTCTTTTCCGCGATGCTGTTGCGTTGTTTTAAGCCTTGTTCGCCCCCAGGCAATGACTAAGGGGAAAGAGACGAACTCTTCTCCGGGAATTCTCCCTTTGGGCCTAGGAAAACCCCAGCGAAACCTAGACCAGAGAAGTGGCTTCTTCGCTCGCTGCAACAGAAACAAAATAATTATTACAAGTCGGAGAATTTAAAAAGAAATTGAACTCACTTGAACTTTGCAAGCGGCGGACTAAATTAATCAGTTGATTTCTTTGAAGTTGAGTTGAATCTGGGGCCTGGAACAGTTGCTACTGATGTGTTAATCTGCTGCAGTTACTGGACTTCTTAGACGGCTGTTGGGCTCTGGTTCTGCTGCGGCTGCAGGACTTCTTGAAAGGTTATTGGGCTCTGGTTCTGCTACTACTGAAGGACTTCTTAGACGGCTGTTGGGCTCTGGTTCTGCTGCTGCTGGAGGACTTCTGGGAAGGTTATTGGGCTCTGGTTCTGCTACTACTGAAGGACTTCTTTGACGGCTGTTGGGCTCTGGTTCTGCTGCTGCTGCAAAACTTCTTGGAAGATTATTGGGCTCTAGTTTTGTTGCTGCTGGAGGACTTCTTGGAAGGCTATTGGGCTCTGGTTCTGTTGCTGCTGCAGGACTTCTTGGAAGATTATTGGGCTCTGGCTTTGCTGCTGCTGGAAGACTTCTTTGACGGCTGTTGGGCTTTGATTCTGCTGCTGCTGGAAGACTTTTTGGATAGCTGCTGGACTCTGATTCTGTTGCTGGGCTCTGATTTTGCTGCTAAATTCTGTTTCTGCTGCTGAGTTCTAATTCTGTTGCTGCGCTCTAATTTTGCTGCTGGGCTCTGATCTTACTGCTGGGCTCTGGTTCTGCTGCTGGACTCTGGTTCCGCTGCTGGATGTCCTAAAAACATAAAAAAATACAAATAAATTAATAAATTGAAGACCATTATTTACGTGTTCACAGTAGTAAAAACAGTTACATAATGAGTAATATTATATTACCTAGCTGATGATGCGGTGATGTTATGAAGATCTACGGCTGGCGACCTGAAACAGAAACTTAAAACAAATTTTGGTGAATCATATTCAACAAAAAAAATATTGAGAGTTGATTTTGGCAGCTGGGCTCATCCTCAGCTCCTCCCACGATGTCCATTTCCTCGATGTTCATTCCCTCGTTGTCCACCTCATCAGCTGGGCTCATCCTCAGCAAATGATCTGAAAAATTACAAATTAATTAGGAGTCTGCGAAAGCGCAATACAAAATAGCTGAAAGAAAAATTGATTAGAACCTGAAAAGTAAAGTTTATTAGTCAACTTACGTCCTTTTCTTGATTTGTTGGAGGTGGTAATGATAAAATGAAGAAGCTGAAAGAGAACTTTTTTTGATTAGTTGCATACATTCAACATTCGTTCAACATTCAAACGTGTTTTGTGTGTTGGTTTGTTTGTTGCGCGCCTATTTAACGGATCTAATTTTTTGTTTGAAGAGCTAGCTACGCGATGGGTTGCCATACTACTTCGCGATTTTATTTTAAAAGTGCTCAGATATATTATGCTACTGTTTGACTCTACTTTACTACCCCAATGAATGCCTGAGCGCTCAGACACCCATGGCACCGGTGTGCCCGTCGTTTGCAAGCAAAAATAGTTCGTTCGAATACGTGGCCAATGCATATTCCGAGGCCCGCGATACCGCCTAATTACGCGATATGGTAACCTTAAGTATCGGTCTCAGCTAATGTTGTTTCTTGAACTTAATCAAGGACCCCCGCCAATTACCATATTTTCCGACTTCCGATAGGTACATATCGAGAGTATGCCGTTACTCCCCAGTTAATTCGCTCGTTCGCCCTAGAACTCATTGCAAATCCACGCGGTGGTGTTCACCAGGGGGGGTGCCTCTCGTAGCGGTACCTACGTGTGCACCGATTCCCACGTTGGACCTTTCATTACAGGCCTTTGCAAAAAAACCAAGACATTTTATTTATTTATTACATAATAAAAGCAAAGACTAACATCGCAAATACATGCACCTAACGTACACGCAATGCGGAACAAATTCACCCCAATTTACATATTTAAATACACAAAATTTTGATCTCTACGTTAATAAGCAAAATTCACAACCCCAAATATACCACAGAGCACTGTTAAAATAGTTTTTAAACGCAGTTTACGAGAGCAAAGACGACGCAAATGCAGCTTCTACGACAGCCGCGATAGCAGTGAACCACACGAAACGAAACAACAAGCTTCAGAAATAAATTATACGAGTTAAGAAGTATACTACGTTTTCCAATGTGTTAAAAAGAGATAGATGTGCTAAAAGGAACTAGTATTATCAAAAATCAAACCAAAATTCTTACGTGTTTCAACCATCAATTAGTACTTGATTGAATTAACTTGCCCCGACGAAGTAATTGAAAAAGAATCTTTAAAATAAAAATTTAAAAATATTGAAATAAAATTATTTGGAATATTGTAAAAGTATTGTAAATACAATAAATTATTATTAATAATATTTGTTTAAACACTATAAACAATAATAAAGCAGAATTTGAAGAAAAAAATTCAAGCAGTTTTTTTAGTGCAGAAATATTGTTAAATATTCATTAAATATTGTATCAATATTATTATAAACAAATATAAATTGTTATTATTCAAATAAATAATAAAAAGAGATAGAAATACTTCTTCTACGTCACACACCAGACTAGCTGAATCAATCGAAACAATTATCTCAAAGTTTGGTACTGCATTTTAATAAAAATACAAAATTTTAAAATTATATTTCAAGAACTCAATATATTGTAAAAAATGATGCACAAATTATATTTAAATATTTATTTATCTATATCTACTTATCACCGGGGTCCAAAGATATATAAAATGCGCCTCCTCCCCTACCTGCATCTCTTCATCGTACTTTCTTTTTTATAGATTTCAATCCTTATCCACAATCCACAATTTTAATCACAATCCACAATTTTAATCACAATCCACAATTCATAATTTGAACCTCAATCCACAATTTAATCCCAATTCACAATCCACAATCCTCAATTAGAATCCACAATATCAATCTCAATCCACAATCTGTAATTCCCAATTTTGATCCCAATCCACAATCCACAATTTTAATCCCAACCTATAATTCACAATTTTAATCCCAATACACAATTTCAATCCCAACCCATAATCCACAATTTTAATCCCAATCCCAATTAAAAATCCACAATCACAATTCCAATCCAAAATACACAATTTTAATCCTAATCTCGATTCACAGCCTACAATTTCAATCCCAATCCAAAATTCAAAATCCACAATCTCAATCCAAAATCTACAACCCTAATCCTAATTGAAAATCCACAATCTCAATCCCAATCAAAAATCCACAATCACAATCCCAACCCAAAATCCAGAAACCCAATCTCAATCCAAAATCCACAGTCCCAATCCCAATCCAAAATCTAAAATCCAGAAAACCAATCCCAATCCAAAATCTTCAATCCCAATCCCAATTCCAATCCAAAGTCCAGAAATCCAATCCCAATCCAAAATCCTAATCCCAATCCAAAATCCACAATCCCTGATCCAAAATTTAAAATATTAATCCCAATCCAAAATAGAATGGTGGATTATGGATTGTTGATTGTGGATTAGCTCGAATAAAATATTTTGTTGAAGAAATTGGTCTTAGTTTTAAAGAATTTTGTTCAAGGACATGGCGCTGGGGTGCCGTGCACCCCTTGCACCCCCACTTGAGACGCCTCTGCCTACAAATGTATCAAATTGAATTTGGTAATTGATTTTAAATATTTTCTGAAATATAAGATACAATATTTTATTTGGAGTAAAGCTAGCAGGAACCAGTCAGCTGTTCACAAACTATATGACATCTCGGGTACGTTCCACTAGGCGATCGCAAAGCTCATGTCAGCTCAATAACCGTTCCACAAGACGATTGCGGTCTTAGCGTTTGATATCAATACGTCATAGATGACGTCATTAATCGCGCCCGATTCAAGCTCACAACGCCCACGATTGAAAGGTGGGTCAAAGTGGTCGTTGAGTTCATTTTGGCAGGAATCACCAAGAAGTTTAAATTATATGGAACAATGTATTTCCAAATTCCAATTGATACTTTCGATTTGAAGACATGGCATTCAAGACATTAAAAAACAAAATTCGTATTATTCTGAAAAAAAAAACTAATTGAATGTAAACTAGGTTTGCGATTTGGCAAATTAGAAGACCAAAATCATAATCCATTTTAAACGTAGCTCATTAATCTGGTATATGTAACTATTTATTTTGCTTTCTTATTATTATATTATTCAATATCAGAAAAAAGCCTATTCAACTTTAAATTGTTCAAATATTCATAGTTTCTGGAAAAATTATTTTTGAATATTGTGTGACGTAGATTATATTCATTCGATAAGAATCATATAAACTTTATGTAAATTAATTTACAACCAATTCGTATTTTCAAACTGATTTATGTTATATTTACACAAAATATTTTTTTTTAAAAAACAGAATAACTTATTGTCAATTAAAAAACAGTTGCAATTATGAAAACATGCACTCTATGTTAAATCTAATTTCAATAGAACTGCACTTTTGGATCAGCCCATCGCAATCATAATGCGAGATGTACAACTAGATTCTATAGAAGTGTTTACTACGGAATCTCAATATTCTACGACTGATTGTTTTCAATTTATGCGGAAAATTTGAAAAGACTGTTACATAAAGTGCACTCATACATTGGTACGAAAAGAGAAGATAACCATTAAAATGCTAAATATACTTAATCATCCCACGGCTAACCATTTTGGATTTATGTTAAAAATTCAAATAAAGTGCACTTCCGGTACAGACGATTGCAACTTTAATGCGAGGTGCACAACTAGACCCTAGACCAGTGTTAAATACAAAACTTCAACATTATACGTTCGACGGGTTTTGAGATTTGCGACATCAAGCCGAAAATAGTCAAAATGGATTCAGGAAAACTGATATTTCCACCAAACTTTCGAAATGTGAATTTTGTTAGTTTCACAATACTTATTTGTACTTTGTACAAGAAAATAAAAATTTACTGAAGATGTAATTTTTCATCTATGAATACTTCAATTAAAATTCTAGATAATTGATAGCCTCACCCTACGCCTGAAGGGATATCAATCAATCTGCCAAGTGTACTATAAGTATCTGACACACCAGTAGCTGGTAAAAGGCGTGATTGATATTTATTTTTTTTTAAAAAAAGGAATTCATATGAAACGCAGTATAGTTTTTGACTAGTTCTAAAATCAGAGAAACAAGTTTTCTTCTTTCGATTATTATAATTAATTTTAAATGAGTTTTCGGGAAATTATTCCCAAAAAGTCATTAAGGATATTTATTTCAGTTTTCTTGTTCGTATATAAACTTTCCGTTGTCAGTTCGTCATAAACCTTAGTGTCGAAATGTTGAATTTAAGGGATTTTGTTTTTTTGCTACCGATTTTGAATCTTTCTTATGGTAAGATGCTTCCTAATTTTATTATGTTAATATATTATCACTTATTGGTTAAGTTTATAAAAAAAATGCAAAAGTAATCGAGTAATAAACCAAAATTCAGTTTATTTTAATAATATGAATGGCAGATGATAATAACAAACTATCTGAAAGTTAATTCAATTCATAACAAAATTATTAATTTTTAATGGTAATAAAATTTAAAAAATTTTACTTCTCCTCTTGATGGATAATATATTATTTATCCATCCATCTGTACATAAAGATTTCACGTATTCGATCGCTAAAGAGAAGTATAAATTATTTACAATTTATTAGATACAATTACTTCACAATAGCTTATTTCGTTGTCAACTGCCAAATTGATGTTTGTGTTCTGATACATAATTTTTTAATGGAAAATTCACATGAAAATCTTGAATTTATTTTATAATATTTTTCTTGTATCGTTTCAAAGGTTTAACTATTCCGGGTCATATATCGTTTATTGTCAATGGTACACGAGCTCAAAAGCATCAGTTTCCGTTCATCGTTTCTATTCAAGTTGGTGGAGAACACAACTGTGGGGGTGCTATTATCGACAAACGATGGATATTAACTGCTGCACACTGCGCAAAAGATGAGTAAGATTATAATTAAAACTGCAGAAGCTTATCATAGTTTTTTGTTTTCGAGGATGACTTCTCAAAATAGATTTACTCAATTATGAAAATTTTTCAGCTTTGACATTGATACTTTGTCAGTAGTATCAGGAATCCTCAATCTTGACGATGATGACTCTAATGACAGATATGGACTAGAAGAAAAAATCCCCCATCCCCTGTGGAATCCTCAAGCAAATCTCAACGACATTGCTCTCCTGAAACTCGATCGAGACATCGAATTTGAAAAAGATAAGGTGCAAAGTATTCCGCTGCCAGTTCTGAACGAAGTAGTACAATATGGGGAAAATATCACCGTCGCAGGGTGGGGATACACGAAATATCCTGACAGCCAAGCCTCTAATCATCTTTTATATACGCATGTTCATGTGGTGGATAGAGAAGAGTGTCAGAGAAAATGGGGTAAAAAGGCTGTCATTATTCCCCAGTATGTCTGCGTATACAATCCGGCACACTCAGGAACATGTTTAGGAGATTCTGGGAGTCCATATGTGCATAATGGTAAAGTTATTGGTGTACACATATTTGGAGATTGGTGCAAATTGCAGAAACCTAGTGTTGCAACTAGGGTGTCCGAATATTTGGATTGGATTTCTAATGAAATGAATATTTATTCTTAATTTTGTATCTACAATTCTCCTAATAAAGAGCATTAAATACTTTTTTTCACAATATAAAAAATCTATTTGAATAATTTAGTGCAGTAGTGCCAATAAGATAGATAAAATTCCAAGGTATTTTATTTTAAGAATGGAAGACGAGATACATTTTGAAGTTTTAAACAAGCTATACGTGTGTTCAGTACAGAATCTAGGAAAAAAAGCCTCCGGGAAATAAAACCTCGGAAAAAAAGCCCCGAAAAAAAAACCCGGAAAAAAAACCCCAGGAAAAAAAAACCCCGGAAAAAACGCCCCCTGTGATAAAAACCGAAGAAAGTTTATATAACGAATATTATAAATTAGGTATATAAGGGTGCTTTCATTATGTTTGATAATGAAACCAAGAGTTATAAACAACAATTCTATATAACGTGTAATATATAATGTAATACAGACATAAATACAGTATCTTCAGTTTGATCTATCTGTTAGCGTCAATAATGTAGTGGAGTAAAACAATCAATTTTTGTGCATGTTTAAGAGACGATCTCAATAATGTTTTTGGTTTTTTGAAAAGTTTCTAGAGGTCACTAGATAATGACAAGAAACTGATTTTGGTCGATTGTTTATTCTGTAAATAATTCCTGAACTGTTGCAAATGGGGAAAAAGGTTTCAAGTAAAAAATTTGAATATTATTATTACCCAGGCAAAGGCATACGTGTATATTTTTATTGAAAGGCATATTTTCCAAATACGACACAAAGTTATAATTTTTCAAATAGAACTAATACATAAAAATAACAGCAAAAACTACATATTTTTTTACTTACTTGTTTCTGATTCTAATGATATGAAATTTATTTTCTTTGTGTTGGAACAACATGAGATATTTTACTATTTCTGTATTTTATGTTGAATTATATTCAATGCCTCAACTTATTGCTAATACCTAGCCTTTATATTTTTTAATAATATGAAACAATTGGAAATAATAAATGTATTTAAATGTTTTACTCTACAATATTATTACAGACGCTAATAGATGAATAAAACAGAAGACACCGTATTTTTATGTCTGTATTACCTACATTATATATTACATATTATATAGAATTATTGTTTATAACTCTTGAATTTATTATCAAACGTAATGAAAGCACCATCATATACCTACATAATTTATAATATTCGTTATATAAACTTTCTTCGGTTTCTATCACAGGGTGCTTTTTTTCCGGGAATTTTTTTTCCTGGAGGTTTTTTTTCCGAGAGTTTTTTTTCCGGGGCTTTTTTTCCGGGGTATTATTTCCCGGGGGTTTTTTTTCCATGTTACCGTTCAGTCAAGATATAGAAAAATTTGGCGAAACCGTAATTAACGGACGAAATTGAAGTTAGCTACGAATCTGAAAGATAGGGAAGGTATGTACTGTTTTTTTGAAAAAAATTTGTAGTGTATATTTTGAGTAAATTCCATAATAGTTTTAGTGAAAATTCGAATATTTTGTTAAAATTTGTCCACAGCGAGTGGACAAATTCAATAATCTCCCGTCCATATTAAAGAAAAGATATGATCGATTAATGAAATATCAAACCAAGCTTTATCACCGTCAATTCACTGTTTGCATATGGCTTCTATTATTCTATTTGATTTTAAATGTCAAAAACACATGTTGAATCATGGGAAGATGCAATGCACATGCCAATTCGCTAGCGACTTGAAGTGAAAGTTTGCACTTTGCAAACTTTACAAACCGAACGTAAAGTACGCAGACTACAAATTTTAGTTGTGAATGGTTACTACTGAGCTCATACGCTAAGCTTCGAATTTTAAGCTAGCATGAAACTGTGCCATGTTCAAATTCGGTTGTGAATATACCTTTAGAATTAAGAATTAAATAGAACTCCGCCTTTGGGTTTATGACACTACCTGCTAGAAACTGGATTTTAGCAAACAATTCAGATTCACGAAATCCTTAGCTTCAAAACTAAAAATTCAATATTGAACAAGAAATTCAGTCATAGCATTGTGCTATCAGAGATTTCTTGTCTTGATGATCATTTCTTGTCTTGTCTTGATTTTCAAGACAAGAAAATAAAAATTTCTTGTCTTCCCATTTCTTGGCAACGCATTTTTTGTCTTGTTTCAAGAATTCTTGATAGTAGATTTTTTTTTTTTTTAATTCAAAATTCTAATATCTCTGTACATATAACCCCTATTTTTTGTGAACTTTCTGGCTAATCCTGGCTAATACTGTAGAGAAAAGTACTCATAATCCATAGATATTGTCAAATATGAATATTTGTAGTTTCTTTAGGTATATAGCTATATATTTTTTTTATCTGTGTTTTATAATTATTACATAGGTTCCCTTCAAAATGCTTGAACATTTCATTCTTCACATTAATTTCGAGAAATGTTCTGATTCTTGTGTAACACTAGAAATAATTGATATTTTATCTTTCAAAAGATTTATGACTTTCGAGAACATCCCTTTTCGTCATAAAATGACCAATAGTAGGGTACGTTCAAAACTCTTGAAAGCTGCGACATACGTATACGCTATGTCAGTAGCGACGAACGCGACTTCATGCGGTGGAAGTTATAAGCTCTTTACTAATACTGACTGGAGCTGTCAAAACAAATATAGAAGAGCATAAAGCCAAACTGAATTTTTGAGGCAAATAAATATGGAAAATCCTTTGAAAGAGTGGAAATCATCGGGACAAGGTTTAAATTGTTGTGTTCCTGAGTGTTTGCACACACAATTGTGCAATGGTGAACAGAAATTTTATTTATTTCCGAATCGCGAATAGGCGTAAGAAACTGTGAAAAAGTTATCTTCTCAGCTTGTTTTTATGCAATAGTACATACTATCAATCCTTGCACTCTTATGATATTTATCTAATTGTGCTGGACGATTCCAAATCATTGGCTGGTCAGTCTTGAAGAAAATACTTTCTGTGTTAATTTATATGTAAACTGCAGCTGCATGTTTGCAGTTGCAACTAATATTAACAATTGTTCGATATAAATTTACCTGTATTAATAAATTTTTACAGCAATCATGTAAAAAAACACAGACTTATTATTATATCAGCGAACTTTAGAAATAAGCAGTTAGTGTTTCTTAAATTGTATAATGTTTGTACAGTATCAATATTGAATTATTAAAATTATATTCCAACAATTTATTAGAGATCAGTGATTTTTCTTTACTTCAAAATAAAGAATCAAAATGTAGCATTTAACCCTTCATTAGTGTTGTGGGGTATGTCATACCCCATTAACTCTATTTCCAATCGTAAAATCAATTTAAGACAAACAAGTGATTTCTTTTTCTCAGTAGCTTAGGATTATATTTGAACAAAGAGAACAGACTTATATACAACTATGTATAAACTTTCAATTGAGCATCAGATTTGCTGGAAGTTGGTTGGGGTATGATATACCCCAGTACACTTTTAAAGTAACTTCTTATGTAGATGTAGAAAAGCCCTATGTACATTTTTGTTTGATATTCCATCCCAATAATTTATTGTGTAATTATTCCTAAAATATGAACGCACATCTCACTGCAATGCTAGGCCCTGGTTCAGTCAGAAATTAGTGTTATTGCTATATATTAACGATTTCTGTCAGAATGAGGGCTCTAATCTAAAAAATTTATGTAAAGTACCCCAGCTATTTTCGAAAAATAATATAGGTTTACTTGAAAGAAAATTTAGATTTACGACCCCAATTTTGAGATTTCGATACAATTATATGAAAAAATTACTTGCTTTGTCAACTCGAAATTAAGGCTGTCAATCGAAAAAATCTTTCAAGTAAGGTCATATTATTTTCTAAAAATAATTCAACTCTGTCATCTACAATTTTTTGATTACGGTTCTGGTTCAGTCAGAAATCCGTATTATTGCCATAATTCGCCGATTTCTGTCAAAATTAGGGCTCCAATCAAAAAATGTTATATGAAAGACCCTAATTATTTTCGAAAAAAAATATGAGTTTACTTGAAAGTTTTTTTCGATTTACTGCAATTTTATTGAAATTTCAAGTATAGTTCCACACGAGGCTAGTAGATGGCAGCATCTAGCACGTTTTGAGACGATACAAAATTATTCCTCGATTTTCCGCGAATTGACTACTTTTATCGAGAAATAAATGAAGAATTCGACACTACAATTTCAATTTCTGTCGATTACGTGAAATTTTTTTAGTAATTTATCGTTTTTTGAACTAAAGTTCCTGACGCCGTTTACTCGAAATTAAGACCGTTAACCGAAAAAATCTTTCAAGTAAACTCATAATATTTTCAAAAAATACTCAGAGTTTGTCAAAAACTAATTTTTGATTACGGCCCTGGTTCAGTCAGAAATTAGTGTTATTGCTATATATTAACGATTTGTGTCAGAATGAGGGCTCTAATCTAAAAAATTTATATAAAGTACCCCAACTATTTTCGAAAAATAATATAGGTTTACTTGAAAGAAAATTTAGATTTACGACCCCAATTTTGAGATTTCGATACAATTATATGAAAAAATTACTTGCTTTGTCAACTCGAAATCAAGGCTGTCAATCGAAAAAATCTTTCAAGTAAGGTCATATTATTTTCAAAAAATAATTCAACTCTGTCATTTACAATTTTTTGATTACGGTGTGGTTCAGTCAGAAATCCGTATTATTGCCATAATTCGCCGATTTCTGTCAAAATTAGGGCTCCAATCAAAAAATGTTATATGAAAGACCCTAATTATTTTCGAAAAAAAACATGAGTTTACTTGAAAGTTTTTTTCGATTTACTGCAATTTTATTGAAATTTGAAGTATAGTTCCACAAGAGGCTAGTAGATGGCAGCATCTAGCACGTTTTGAGACAATACAAAATTATTCCTCGATTTTCTGCAAATTGACTTTTATCGGAAAATATATAAAGTATTCGAAGCTATAATTTCAATTTCTGTCGATGTCATTCTAAATTTAAAATTATATTACATTATACAATAAGCTATTTCATATTTTGGTATTTTTTAAGGCCAATTTAGCCAAATGACAGAAGACAAGCAGAAGATGTTCTGTTTGTCCTAGAAACAAAGATAGAATAGTAAATTGTGCAACAAGTGCGATAAGTTGTCGATTGCCCACGAAAGCGAAGTTGGGCGTACACGAACGAAGCAAGTGCGTTCATTCGCTCAAGTGGGTAATTGAAAACACCACACGAGTTGCAGATACTATTTTTTATTATGAATGCGAGATAAGTACCATTTTGCGCTAATTTTTTTAAGCGGTAAATGATTTGCGTGCGACAAGATTACTTGTCACACGCTAATTATACTTGGCGCACTCAAAAGCCAAAGAGCCATTTATTGCCCAGAAAAACGTGCGCAAAATAGTGCTTATGTATCAAAAAGACATTTAATGCTTGTAAGCGATGTAGAATTCCACTGTGCTTGGAACATGCAATTTTGAGTTACAAAAACTTTGCCCAGTTTGAGGAGCAATCATTTTTTTTTCTTTGATGATACTTGAGTAATTTTTTCTTGCTTTACTTATTTGATCCTTCTTCTCGAAAAATACTGTGAGATCTTTGATGTGTGATATGATATTAGAAGTATTTATGAGCGATAATATTGATGTATGTTTTTTCCAAGGCAGACTTGCTGTTATTTTGATTTATCTTTTATATTTTTACAATAAATATAGCTGGATACATTGTTAAGTTTATATCACTTGGTAACAAGTTGTAGAACATGTGCAAACAGAAAAATTATCATATTTTAGAATTTAAAATAGCTTGAGAGGACTTTCATATGGGGTATGACATACCCCACAACACCAACCGTGAAACATTTTTCGAGTACACTAACGGAGGGCTAAATTCGTTACAATAGGCGTGTTTCTTCGACAATCATACTGTGAATCTCAGGATCATATTCGCTGTATATAAATCATGATTATATTTTGAAGCAAGAAAACAACTAACTACGAATCATGGGTCATATTTTGATTTGAGAATATTTAGATATTCGTTTTTAAAAATATATTTTATAACTATGATTTTTGGCGATTTTTTCTCTTGTAATTGGTTAAAATATCAGAATTTTTCAGTATTGATTTTTATTATAATGCATTAAATACTTTGTTTTTCAAGAACTATTTATTATTGCATGATTATTCGTATGTTTAACCCTTCATATTAGATGCGGGATGTGCACTTATTGTTTTACCAACAATTTTCTTGTTGTGTTCTATCCGCCATATTTCAAATATACACAGATTCTGTTATTGCAATCATCGTGAACATGCAAAAAGTCCGATTCAGAAGGGTAAGGGGATTGTCACTTAGTGATCACAAAGTGAAGAAGTGGGGATAAGGAATAACGACCAAAGAAACATGATTCACTGAATTATGAAGACTTATATCACTTTGATTGCCCAAAGAAACACGCCTAATATATTTATGCTCAGCTATTGCTAAATAGCTGAATTTCGGCCATAGATATTATGATACAAAGAGATGACTACTCATTACATTGTTTCGAGAAATATATAAGGCTCAAAATCGCTTGACTCTATAGTCGACCAAGCAAATATTCAATATGTAACAACACTATTTAGCTGGCTTACTGTAAAATTTCAAATAAGTAGTGAACATAACAGCTGAACAGCAACAATATTTACTTTGATGACTGTGATGCTTGTCAAGCTATTTTGAGCCTTAAATATTTTCAGTGTTCCTGTTTGTATTCGAAAGCCGTACCACTATTTCTTAATCAAAGGTTTTTAAATTGACAACCAAACTGTCAGTTTCGTTTGAATTTTAGAACGTTTGTTTTCCATTTGAAGAGTGAAAAGTTTTACGAAAATGGATGAAATGATAATATTTGATAAAAGTTTTGAAGAAAGATTCGAAGAATTTATGGTAGTGTTTGGAAATAACGACGTATTAACAGCTTCTCAAGTTAAGAAGCAGTGGTCGATTTATTTGGAATTCGAGCTGGATTCGTGCAGTTTCAATGCTTTGTGGAAGATACCGCGATATTTGTGTGACAAATTAAATGTACCGTATCCTACAGTTGTGATTGTTTTTGTGGATAGTATAAATTTTGAAAGTCTTTCTGCTGAAGTAGAAGTTATAGCAGTACAAGGAAATATAGACTTACCACTGCTACATACTGCTAGTTTAACCAGACTATGGCCTACAAAAAAACAAGATGAATCAGTGGATGTTATTCCTATTGCGAATACATTAGATATGTACAGGTTTTTTTACTATCATTTGTGGATGCCGTGGGATTTGCAAGAATCTAACCACTTCGATTGGGTAAAAAACAATTTATCTGATCGCTTGCATTTATTCTATTACATAAAGGATGGAAAAATACCTAATAATAAAGCACGCCGTTTTCGTACTATGTTAAATGAAGTTAGAAATGTATTTGAAAGTTTGGGCGACGATGGTACATCAAGCCAAAATATTGATATTTCTGACAATACCCAACACTCAGCATTAATTGATTTGCATCTTAAAATAGCAGATTTAAAAACTGAAATCGAAGTATTGCGGACATATCAATCTGAAATAAACTGTAACCTCATTGAGGAAGAGATGCATTGGTTGGTTTTTGATTCAGGACGAACATTAGAAAACTATAGCGAATTTTTAGAGTCTGTAAGATCTTTAAAAATTGGTAGAAAACAACATAAATCCGCAATATGTCTTCAAGATGCTTTGGACTCTGCAAATCCTAATGATACCGTCATAATTGGAAAAGGGAAGCATAAAATTCATTCAGCAGACGTTTTGGATGAAGGAGCAATATTAAAAAGTCCAATTAAAGGTAAGCTAAACATGGTAGCTCAATAAAATTCATTAACAATTTATTATTTTCTAGACAAATCTGAGGTGATCATTGAAAGTCTAAACGAAAATGTATTCATAGATTTTTCCGGAAAAAAGTTACAATTAGAAAATTTATCAATCCACTTACCATTTTGCCAGTGCGGCATAATAGCTCAAAGTGGATCTCTTTTAATTGAAAACTGCTCATTTTTTGGAGAAGGCCAGTCGTCCTCACAACACGGAATTGTTGTCCTTCCAGGAACTGATATCAAATTGGAAAACTGTCACTTATCAGGCTTTGAAATTGGCTTCTACATTAGTTCCTTCGCATCTCTTACATTAAATAATTGTACTATAGATGTACGTACGCCACTTAAAGTCTGTACGAATGCTGCTATTAATTTAAACAACTGCGTGTTTGAGAATTATAACCAATTTGGGGTTTATTTGGAGTCCAAGACAGATTTGGAAGAAAGTAATGTTGCAGATTTTTCCACAGTTCAATCGTAAGTTCAGTTTATTAAATTCTTTTCCACAACTCTCAAACGACGTAAAACTACGCCTGACATCTAAAACCTTATAGCTCTTAAATTAGTAACCGTAAAATAATGAACCAGACGCTCAATAGAAATAATAATTTAATTTGTTGTTTCAGGAAAATCAGTGCCAATATTGTCGACTGTACTTTTATGGATCCTGAGCCATTATTCGTCGTGAACAGCCGTAGCACAATAACTGTTTAAGATTAAGTTTTTGTATTAAAAAGATGTATATATCCGATAGATCTATTCGAGGATGAACAAACCGGCTCTTGAGCTATTTTTTGAACAGTACAGAATACTTTGCACACGAAATTTTTTTTTTCTATCAAATTTTTATGGAATTCATACTTGAATGTGTTGTTTTCTCGGGCCAAAAAACGAGAGATTTCTCGTAAATGAATTGTTCAGTTTTGATTTTGTAATCAATAATGTTTGAAAGAAGAAGGCAACATATATTTTTCACTTCCAAATAATAGATTTCAATTACTTTCAAGGGATAAAATGCATTCAAATTGATTAAATAGAAAAAATCTTGTCAGCCATATCTAATATCTCAAAGAAAACGTAAAAATATTAACATTTTGTAACTTTATCCGTAAGGACTGTATAGAAGAAATTTTTGGTACTTGTCAATTATTTTTATTAACAAAATGTTCGTTGCGAAATGTTATTAAGTATCATTATTATGCTACACAACTCGTGTATTAGGTATTGAGAGCAACTGGTATATTTGTAGTTAGCTAGTAATTTTTAATTTATTTTAATTGTCTAAAATTTTTGTAAACTGCCATGTGATAAATAACTCAATATTTCTTTTTCATTTGTTTTTTATACATAATAATTATAAGTAATCAACGCTAATAATTAAAAACTATTTTTAGCATATAGTAAATTTGTAGTGTTAGATTACTAGGTAATTTCATACATTTGCCTTATTTTTAAATAATTAAATTAATAAAATGTAACAAAACTTTTCTAAAAAAATGATAGTTGAGTACTAATAATGGTTTTTGATTTCTAAATCCAAAACGTGCTGTAATTTTTTTGGCTCCACTGAAACTAATAACTAAAAAATTACAACGACTAGTGTCCGACCAAACATTCGGCTTCGGCTAGAATAATAATCTTCAATCATAGGTTCGGCCAAAAATCAGCCGAAGATTTGGCCGAAGTCGAAGTTTTTTATCAGCCGCCGAAAACGGACGATCTTGTAAGAACGTGTCAATGGTTTCAACAGAAGTGTAGCATAGAAATGTTCTCTTGGAAGAATATATTATTTAAATCCATTTATTATAAACTGAGGCCACAAAAAATCCCTTATCATTCGATAACTTTCAGCTTTCATTGGAGACTCTGGCTCTCACAGCAGCAATGTTGTCTTGATTCCTTGCATATCGTCGTCGTTGTGGTATTATTTTATCGTGTAGAGTAAATTCATTTTCATAGTTTTCCACGATCCACATATAGGAAGATTATCTCTTCTAAAATTTTCAGTAATCGAACGAACGAGTTTGGACAAAAGATCTATTATTTTAAAAGAAGTTTTGAATAATAAGAAGACATTCTTGGATCGTATATATCACAACGATGAAATGCTTGATTTTGTTTAAAACAACTGAGAAATAATATTTCTTTTGTGCAAACATGGCCGCCGTGATATTTTCAAAACATATAATAGCTATTGGAAAATCAAATATGATATTATTGAGTATTGTTATAACTGCTATCATGCATAATACCAAATAGTTCCTGCACAATTTGCATCATTTATGTGGTTTTTAGCAAGTATTATAAATTTTCTATTAAAGTTAAGCATTCGACTTCGGCCGAAGGTTGCAGCTATAAGAACCGAACAATCGACTTCGACCAAAAGCTGACCTTCAATCGGACACTAATAACGACATGGCTATAGAAAAATGATATGAAAAATATGCACTGTTTCGCAAATCTAAATAACATTCTTTACTTCTTGAGCTGTCGTTATTTGCGCATTGAAAGCAACAAATTTCAAAACGAAAAATATTACCAGGGCAACAGAAATCAGAAGAGGACTAGTGGTGCCATTTTAAGGATGTGGGAGCTTTTACTATTTTAGTACTCCACTGGGACTGGAATCCAATAGTCTCTTTTTGTTTAAATAAAAAATCGATATATTATTATTTCATCAATAAGGATCACTAATTACATATATTCATACATATATACACAAATGAACTATGTTTTTAAATGAAATTTGAGTACATACACATACATGACAATCATTGCATATATTTGAGCGATGTACTTCACAATACCGCCATCGATATTGTATATTGCACTTAGCTGTTATATACGATCCTAAATTTGCAGCTAGCCTATGCTTTACGGTAACTTACTTGTAATTTTTATTTTATCATTACTTGGCGCTTATTATTCAACATACCGTGTGTTAAAAGGAAATATTCGAACGCACTTTTATTTAAAACACACGGTATACTCATCGTTAGTCACACCACTATTATTTAAATTTTGAGCGTCGATTTAAAAAGATATTAAACTAAATAAATGATAAAAATGTTAATATCACAATTGACAGCTTGGCTTTGATTAAAATTAAAGCAACGATAAAAATTTAAATAATAGTTGCGGCACTATGAATTTATTTTCTTTTTCTTGCAGTAATTATAAATTATTGGTTTTTATAAGGACGTCTTTGAAAGTTCATAAAAATTATTTAATTCTGTAGTCTATTAATACTGTAATAGAATTAATTGGAAATTTGTACAAAAAAGAACAAAATAAAAAAATCTATTATTGATAAATATTATCGAAAAGTCCAAAAAGTGACTTTCGGTAACAGAATAAAAAATACCCGCTCAAGAACTTAAAATTTTAAATATACTGGTCGTCTCACTCTTTTTTTTGTCACATTTTCTCCTATCTACAAACTAAATTATTAACAAAATATGTACACAATACATAAGAAATTATATCTCACTTTACTAAAATTAAGTACGTTCAGATGATTTGCCATAGTTTTGTATTTCTGTGGTTGTTTTCAGAAAGCAAAAAATAACCACAGAGATATATTTAAATTAGGGGAATATATTAAAAGGTCAATTTTAATAATAATATTAAGTAGGTAACTAAAATCCGAAGAGGTAAAATTATTTATAAAAGTGGTAACATTGTATAAAAATAATCTTATTTGAAATGCTCTAGCTTAAATTCTGTCCAGATTGCAAATATTTATACATAAATGTTATTTTCATATATCAAGAAAAAAGAAGCAAGTGTATTTAAGTCTCTTAAATTATTGTAAACGTAGGGATAATCTATTTTATTTTACAGTAGTGACTGGAAGTATACTTAATAAAATTGTTTTTAGCACGTAAAATTCAATTTAATGTAATTCAGATAAATTTGTATTCACTTGTGAATTATTTGTTATTTTATTCATTAAATTTTTTTTATCAAGTGGCTACTGTTGAATAACATAAATAGTCCCTATGTTTCCCAATAAGAAAAAAAAAACGCTTAAATATACTGTTATAAATAGCTTTGATTGTAATTACGGTAATGACACATATTTTATGTATCCTGACAGAAAAACTCCGGGTATGTCAACATTTTCATTATAAATCTATAATTATTTTTCGATTTGCTAAATTAATTTGAAAATGCAATAGTTTCAATTGATTTATACAGAATAGAATGGCAGTGACAATAGGACATGGAAATGACATGTAATTATTTTCGTAATTTTCTGTTAATTTCATTATTTATAAATTAAAAGTTTTGAATTCAAATTTTAGCACCGTTTGGCACGATGAATTAAATGCTGCATTTAATTATCTATTTTGAACTAAAGAAAAATGCACTGCGTCATACATAAAATCAGAGTGCATTGCACAAAATTTTGTGTATAATAAGGTTCATTTTTCTTTTCATCAAAATGAAAAGCAAAATGCAGCATTTAATGCAGTGTGTCAAACGACCCTAAGAGCTTGAAATTTTGCATCATAATCAATTTATTTCGCATTTTTATTGACAGCAGGTAGTTGAATACTTACACCCTTATTTCCGGAAGAATTGAGATAAATTCTCAACTGATGATTTTAATTCAAGTAAGGTAGTTACGGAAGGGCTCGAGGGGCTAAATTCTAATGAATTTAGCTTAAAATGTATCTAAATTTTTGGAAGTTTATTCAAAAGCAAACATTTTATTGAATCGTATTCATATTTAATTGATTTATTTGTGAAAAATTAATTTTTATATACTGACGCAGTTGCAACAATTTCAAATTATCTGCATCACACGCTAAAAAAATATTGATCTGATAAAAATATAAAAATCTCTTCTCCCGCATTTCCAAAAATCTCAATTTTTACTTTCCCGTCCTATATATAATATTGTGATCGTCATTTTTATTTTAGACTGGACTTTCATATTTAAGCTTTTTAAGAAAAAGTTAGTTTCAAATTCGTGAATGAGCTTTTTTCTACCTGTGGTACCAATATTTTATTGATGAGGCTTTTTAGTTTTTAGTATTCATCAATTGATCCTTGAATCATTTGGAATAACATTTAGCTGCACCATTTTTCAAAACTATTTCTTATTATTAAATTTGAAATATTATAAAATTCTTTATATTTTTCTGAAACATGCGAAGAAATGGAAAATGCAAATTATGATGTGAAATCAGAATTATTACACAGGGAAACAGAGAATTTGCGGCGAAAGATTTGATAACAAAATTTAAGTAATTTTAATATGCTGAATACGAATATAATATTGAATTAATATGAAATAGTGGAGGAATGACTTTTTCCTCATCTATCCATCTATATTAGCTCATTCTATGATATATTTTGGTGGTCATACATTAAACAGAATAAACAAATGACCAAAATCTGATATACTTTTGTTAATTTGGAGTACTTCAAATATCCAAGCATTGGTGAAATTTATGTTAAAAGTAGAGCCAATTCATTCAATTCCCCTGTGTTATTAGTCAGTTTTGGACATCACATGTAAACATTCGTCAATTGTTTTTTCAAACAAATAATTTAGTTCTATCGTATTTGATATCAAATTAAAGCTCCTACAGCAATAATTTAAGTAAAAGTGTCAAAAATGGTATTTAAACGATTGTCAATTGTTTTTTTTACAAGTTATTCAAATGACGGAATAAATTTAAAGCTCTACAGGATATAAGCTTAATAATTTTTTTTCGATTACTAATTGTTGTTTTACAACTCAAGCAGATTATGCCAAATTTGAAATCAACTAACGCAACTGGATATAAAACTTACAGTCATTGTAAAAAAAATAGTAGTTCTATACAAACACCATTTGTCACTTTGACAATGACAGCTGTCACTTTGAAATAGGTATCCAATTAATTGATACGACACTCTAAATTTATGGAACAGCAATGAAACTGGCCGAAAAATTCGTGGTCGAAGATTTTTATAGAATAAAAGGAAAGCGGGAAATCATCAGTCACTGCCAATACCCTGTTTGATAAATATGTGAAATAAAATATGGAACAATAGAACTTATGTTTCAATATATGAAAAGGAAATTTCAATTTGACGATTATTTTGCTGTTCAGTCTTAGAATAAAAGTCCATATTGCCATTTCCAAAATATGATGCTCATATTTATTTGCATTTTAATTATTAATTTCAAACTGTTATTCATGTTTTGTTGATCAGTGCATAATTTAGTATGACTTTTTTCGCTCACTTTGTACTGAATTTCACAAATTAAAAAAATTGAGCACGGCAAAATAAATATGTCATTGTATAAAATGAGTATTTGTCAATTTTATCTTGATATCTAAATATAAAACGGTAATTTTACTATAAATGCAAGACAAAATTATTTTAAAACAGTCTTTTAGTATTACTTCAATAAATACCTTACCTCAAATAAAATGTAGTATATTATTCCTCTATTTTCCTCCTAGTGTTTGAAAAATTTTAAAAGCCTTATGTACAAAATACAAAACGGGTTTGGAATGTATGAGAACCACATTCGACTTCTTGACATTAATTTACATTACTAGTAAGCTCCAAAATTTGGCTCGTTTCCAATAGTGGCGGTCAGTTCTCAGTTCACAATCCGCTCAAAGCGTACCTATGGAATTTGATGAGAACTTCATGCTGGTTGACTTTAGGTATTCGGTTGGAGATGCCGCAGTCTTCAGAGTGGATACACAACAACTTGAAGATATTTATTTTGGATGCGGGCGGATTAGTAAACAAGGGCAGAGGGTTCACTCACGATAAACGGTTTGTCAGTCGCCAATGCTGGGTTTCAGAGTTTGTATTACAGCGCTCTGCTGTTATACCTCGCTCATCTGTAAATCGCGAGTCCAGACAGAGTGGATATCTATAACACAAAAATATTAATTATACATCAAAAGCGGTAGTTTCTTTTCAAAAAATATACCTATAGTGTCTAAGCAGTCCTCCGGTATCCAGCATCCTCCATTTTTGTGCATCAGACCCGTCACAGATTTTCATTAAAACTTGTGCACCTTTGGCAGGCCTATCAAGAGTGAGACACAAATCATGATGCTTGATGAGTCCAGATTTGGTTAGGCCCCATTCTTGATTTCCTCCCGTGTCATGGCACTGATACATGGCTACGGTACCATCCACCAGGTGTCCCAGTGTATCCAGACAATACATTCCCTGACGTAGAGCGCCGTAGTTCGCGTTTGATGAGTGTGGTATTACTAATTCGGGGTAGACATTGTCAAGGTACCATTTGAAAGGCTTACACTGTAAATGCTCCTTTAGTTCTAGACGTTCTGTGATGCTGGAATGAAAACATGAATGAAATCTGAGAATTCGGAAAAAAATATTAATATTTGATGTACTTATTTCTGTTATAACCGTACAATGAAAATGTTGCATTGTGTGTAAAACAATGAAATCTAATGCATAAAACAGCCAAGTCGCATCTGTTTCTGCGTTCAAAATGTAAATACGCCATTACGGCACTTTACAGCCTGATCCAATATTCGTTTTAAAAGGTTGACAGCTTGCAGAAGTGACAAGTTTAAGCGCTTAATAAAAACACGTGACACGGACCGTAAACTTGTCGGATGTATCGCAATCGCATTTTCTGCAAGCACATTTGCGCCCCCAGAGCTTTTGCCGTCGAATTAAAGCGGTTTCATTCAGGAAAGGTTTTTTAGTGGCTCTAACCATGATGCTTTTCATTATCCATCAAAAATAAATACTGAACTTCAAGAAATAGTTGAGATAATGCAATTCAACCCCATTTCGGAATATGCTAAATAGGTACATAATAAATTTCTAACATAAATTAAATCCAAAATAGACGAAAAGGACTTGGAAAATTTATACAGTAAAACTGAATTCAAATTACGCATTTATTAGTTTATTGATTGCGATGTGTAAAGCACGAATCCGTAGAAAAAAATATTTTGTACTTATTTGAAATCTTGATATACTTTTGTTTTTTTTGTACTTACTCTCCATAAGGAATATTTCTTGCTAAAGGAACTGATGCATAATAATACTGCTTATAATCATCCATCCACACTTCAGCAGCTCTGCGCGTGTTCCTGGCGAATACATTTCCGCTGCCTCCAGGGAATGTATATGGATGTCGCTTCCGGAACACGTGTCCTACCCTGGAGCAAGGAATAATCTCCAAACTACCGCCGCATTGCCACACTCTGAAGGAGATCTCCAAATTTTCGCCTCCCCAAACATCCATTGCCATGTCATATTTGCCTAGCTTGGTAAAGTAGGCTTTATCTATGACAAACAAACCGCCGGCGATCATTGGAGTGCGGATAGCCTGGAAAACATACATTTTGCATTTCTGGAACTGTTACTAAAATAGCATTTGACGGACTGGTTTTTGCGGAGCTAAATTAAATTTTAAAACATCTTAGCAAACCAGAAATCGCATTCCACTTACAAGAGACATCAATTATTGAATAATTATATTTTGGCCCATACAAAAGTCCAAGCTCTACAATCACATAACTAATTCGCGGAATTAATCGCTGGAGCCCGAGAAAACTCTTTACAAATTAGTGATACTTAAAGATGGTTTAATAATAAAATTATTCTCATTTATTTCTAACACTTGAGATCAATGAAAAATCCAGCTTATTCATTTGTTTCAGAAACAAAGTACTTTTTCGGTTGATAACAAAGAAACATTGTAAGTTGCATAATGCTGGTTTTAATACCATAATCGAAAAAAGTATTTGAGTCGAAATATATTCAGTCCAAATGCTGATTATTGCTGGATCTATTATTAATTATCTTCTTTGTAAAACGGAAGATTGTTCCATTATCATAATTCATATTGCAACATGTCTTAATTCGGCATTAATTTGTGCTGCCTCATTTAGCTTTATTATTTATTTTTTGAAGAAAAAGTGCGTAAAAAAGAATTTGGTTTTAAAAGAATCAAAACTTGATTATTTCACAAAATTACAAATTCGAGAATCGGTTTTTACATCCTGATCAGTACAGTTCTGAGGCTTTCTAGACTGTACTAAAAGTCTCAATAAGGACGAAACACGTGCCTACAATTGCCGTCCTATTCAGGATATGTAAGAACCGATTCCTGAATTTGTAGTTTTGTAATACAATCAGGTTTTGATTCTCTTGAATTTATTTATTTTTTTATTTCTAATACTCACCTGCGTTGGATCTCGCTGCCGATTCTGTCTTTCAGCACTGGATAAATACTCCCACTTGAACACAAGATTCCAATCAAAACCTCCGCGTAGATCAGCAGAGGCCCCAATATATTGAAACGTGTCCATGCTTATTACGTCAATTACTGGACACACAACCCTGTGGGGATCCTGAAAAGCATTAATTTAGTTCAGAGTTCGCTGATTGATAATTTAATTAATAATTAGTGTCAATCGATTCTAGAAATTCTCTTTGATCAGAACAAAGTCACGTGTTTTAGGATTTTCAGATTAGAACAGATTTCTTTTTTGCAGACGAGAGAGTTTGACAACTTCTACATAATACAACTAATTACTAATAGGCTGTAACGAAGCTCAAAACCTCCTTCCGGAGAGAAATTTTGAATATTATGAGCGCCTCTTCAAAATATTCCCTCAAAGAATTGATTTATATTTGTTAATCTACTTGTATGTTCAAAAATATTATATTTCAGTTGCATCAATGATTCCAAACCAAATAAATTCATCACTCGTTTCATCATTACAAGGCTTAGAAATTAGTGTCAACTTCAGCTTCAATAAAAAACAAATTATTAACCAAGTACTAATAAGTTGTATTTTCAATTAAAGTGCTACATTTCTGTGGAACAAGTATCTCGTTATCTTTCGGTTGATATGACGATATTCAAAACTAAATTAGACTGCAAAAGTTCTTGTTAGTTTGCACAACAGGTACCGGGTATAAGTCTTCCGTCTCGTGATTAAATCAGAGTTTCCGGTTGGCTGATATAAAACTCACGGCTAATGCTTTCGATAAATCCTTTTTGAGGCCGCATTTATATTTAAAACGCGCAGCAGTTGTTCCAAATGTAAATCACCTCAAGTTACTGCCACATTTTGGAATGGAGAACGGCACGTGAATGTATTACAGCATTCTGAATTTTAGAACTTTTGTCTATATTCGAGAAATTGAAAGATATTTGCATATTTATTATTATGGGACCAAATTGTTTAGAACTACGCATGAGTTATTTTCTAAATAAGTATATTTAGAAATAGTGAAGCACGGTGCACAAATTGTCATTTAAGAGAAACTAGTTGCATCGTAGCATCCATATAATTTTAAAAATCTCTATAATAATCCAATTAAATAGCATTGTTGTATAAATATTTGTATGATTGAGTATTATTTGAAATTAGCTTTATTTCAATATTTTTTGCACAGTTTTTCCTATTCTACAGAGTTATTTGAATTCCAGTTATTTGATAAAATAGAACAAAAAAGGAATATGCAATTATATTCAGAAGAGAGTAATTGGAATATTGGAAAACTGAGGCTATTATTTACATAAATATTTTATAAAAAATTGAATACATTCAATGTGGCAATGGGAATATAGAAAAAAAAAATTCAAATCCCGTTTTTGAGCACAATTTTTATATATAACGGAATAGGTCGGCACTTATGTCTAAAGCTCGTCAATACTGAAGTTGAAAACATTTATGTCAGCGGTTCTCATAATATGGTACATATTAATTCAACACACATCTTGATTCTTCACAAAAAAAGGAGATCCTGTGTACAGGGTGTACCAGTGAAACAAGCCATTACTTTTTTATTAATAAAGATACAACAAAGTTGTACGAGACCAAGGAGGACATCTGATTATAGAAGATAATATTTTTTTAAACCAGAGGTTTTCAAGTTACAATACAAAGTTATATATTTTTAAATGGAACGACTTATTGACGTTTCATATCCCTACATGATAAAATTCTGAGAAAAGCGCGATTGAAATTGGAATAAATGTCATTAATAATATTAGTGCACAGTATGAATGAAAAACAAAATAAAATCTAGTAATTGTCAAGTAATTTGTTCCACTAAGGACTGGTTTTACCAACGTCAGTATAATCTATAACTTCACTTTCTGCCTCTTATTCTAGATTATTTTCTACATGAGGGTTGGAAAATGGAAATACTTAATTTGTTGATCTTACCTCTGCAACTCTTTCCAAAAGAGGTTCCAGCCAATTAGCGTTGCATTCGCAATGGGAGTCCAGGAAAGTAAGTACTGAAGCGGTAGCTGCATCAGCACCCCGCACTCTAGATCGCATGAGTCCTTCACGTTTTTCATTTCGAATCACGCGTACCTTTTGGATTTTTGCCAGCTCTGCACCGTCTTCCGCTGTAACCACAATACACGTTTGCAAATAAGGCTGCAAGAGAATATTTCATAATGGTATTAAAAATAGTGGATGACTTGCAGTGGTACATTTATTAAAATGCTAATGAGATTGCTTGCGAGCTCCAGAGACTCCTTAACATAAAGAAACACAAAAATAGAGATATTTCTTACGTCATATTATGCATTAGTTATGGAAGGTAGTTTGCAAATTGTATGTCACAAAATTAGGAAAGGAAATAAAAGAAAGAGGAGACAAGAAGTATGAAATAGTAATGAAAATGCTAAAATACTCAAATAAAAAAGACAGAACAAGTTTGCTAAACATAATGAACCCAGCCATTTTCTATATCTTGTTTAGTTTATTTATACAAATGTCAAAAAACTAACATCAAATTAAAGAGATTGAATTGACCCTGTCTCTTATTTTTGAAAGACTGTTTTCAATGATGACTTGTGAAATTGTCGAGCACTTTTAAAATAATGACAAAACACTGTCTCCTTACAGGTAGGCGCATCTTAAAGTGATTTCAAAAAGAGCAGTGGTGCACAATAATATAACTTCATACTGAGACAAATAAAATTAAAATAATTATAACTGGAAAGTAAGTACACTTGGGCCTCATAGATATGAAAATGATTTCGACATAATAAAAAGGAATAACAAGGTATAGAAAAGCCTATGCAATAGAATTAAAAAAAATAAAAATAGAAATATTAAGAAACAAGAGATAGGGAACATTTACAAGCAAAATATGAAATAAAACAAGGATGTGTTTTATGTTAGGCGAAGTAATAAAGAAGTGCTAAATTAAAAAGTATAACGTGGGCTATTGGGAAATGCAAGTTCTGTTAGCCAGACAGAATGTTTTTTTTATTTGAGGAAAATGATGAATTGAAGAAAATAAATATGAAGATTAGCATCGAAAACAAAAACAAACTATAATTATAAAGAAAACGAATAAAAAACGATTAGAGGGAAGCAAAATTTGATGTTAAAATTAAAATCCAGAGACTTGTGTTCCACAACAATAAATATCTAATCATCAGTTAATAAAAGCAATATTTCAGACCAGGAAGCATCTGTAGACATATGTTTTGTCCTTATTAGGACTCGTCAGAGCAAACTAACCAAACCCAGATAGTCACAATTTGGATCCCAGACTGTCATATCATGATATATGATAAGCAGAGGTAAAGTTTACATGCAACACCATCTAACGAGATTGAAACCAGCTATGGTATGTAAATAAATTATTGTACTGATGAATCCTAATAAGGACGAGACACGTGTCTACAATTGCTTCCTGGTCTAAAATTTTTAAAGATTTGAATTTTTATGGGACAAAAGTCTCTGAATTTTAATTTTAATTAAAATGTTACACAGATTTTTTACAAATGTCATTATTTATTGTGATATCTATCGTATCTGCATCACGAAGTATAATATATTTAGGAGTTGAAACGAAGCGCTTGTACACGGCACAGATTCTTATCGCCGAACGAAGAGAGAGATGGAAGATAGTAGTAATGGTGCAATCTTAACAACCTTAGACTGAACTATTCTAAAACTAATTATATTCAGTATTCTCTTTCGCGAGCTTCATGGCTGGATCTGAACATCCAATTCAACAATATTACCCAAGTCTACACATCTAAATGTTTAGGTTTACAAACTGATAGAGACTTGAAATGGCGTACTAACACTGCTATGCTACATAATAAACTCAATTCTGCATGTTACTGTTTAAGATTTCTTAAACCTAGAGTTAATAATGAAATATTGAAAATAGTTTATCATGGTTACTTCCATTCGGCAATGTCTTACGGTATAACTGTATGGGGTAACACTTCAACACTAGAAGAAATATTCCTCATCCAAAAGCGTGCAATAAGAATTATGCTAGGATTAGGTTATAGAGAATCCTGTCGTGGTCATTTTAGAAATTTAAATATCTTAACAATCACCTGTTTATATCTCTTAGAACTGATTAAATATGTTTTGAGCAATCCCGTCTTATTTTCTACTGCTGATTCACACTACAGTACGAGACAATCAAAAAATACTATAAATCTGCCTAACCATAAGACAACATCATTTGAAAGAACAGCATTCTATATGGGAATTAAAGTTTACAATAGTTTACCAATTGAGCTCAAACAATTACATAAGAAACAGAGTATTTCAACAGTGAAGAAAATTTTCCTTCAGAAAGAATACTATAACATGCAAGAGTTTTTTAGAGAATGTCAGGAGAAGCTTTTCCAGTTGACTTAAGTCATTTCATCTAATAGTAGATTGTTTCTCTATTATTCTTATGTTTTACTTTTATATTTACTTTAATATTCAGTTGAATAATGATTATTATTATAATTTTTTTTTGTTACGTTGCTATAATAATCTTAGCAGTTTTAGTTTTGTTCTTGGTGTACTAAAAATTTATATGTTTACCGTTGTAACCGGTCTTAATGATCATCTCAAGGTCCAACTCTTCCATCGCTGGTTTAATTTTGATCTCCAGGTTATAGTTTATTTTAGTTAGATTTTTTGCCTTTCAATCATCTGTGATAAGATTGGACCGGCATTATGTACATATATTATTATCATTAATTAATTATTTTTTCATTTATTTCTTTTTTCTTGTTACTAATTATACTTATGGTCTGTTTCGATTTTGTTATGTACCTAATAAACACTTGTTTAATTTATTATTGGTATAACTGAAAACCAGCATTGCTGAATGTTATACCTTTTTGTATACTATTAGTGTGCAAATAAAATATATTATTATTATTATTATTATTAGTAGGCATGTATTAAGATGGAACAACTCTAGACAATCATTTAAAATTTTTTGTTTATTTATTATTGATCAGGTCGTATTTTTTTCCAATCAAATGATTTTTTATGATTTGTAATGCGATTTTTTAAAATAAAAATCATGGATTTACTTCAGATAAATACAGAAATTCCTTTAACTTCCAGCAAAGGTACAAATGCGCATTTTGTGAAAAGTCTTGATTTACTCAAAAAAATTGACACCCGAAACGTCCTATGTGAAATTAATAAATAATAATTTATACATTTCTAGAATTTTAATGAATAATAAATTATTTTTGATTTTATATTCGGTATATATACGTGACTTATTTATGATTAAAAATCATTTTCAAATACTAACTTATTCTATTTTTAAAATAGGTAAACTCAACGCGCTACATGAAATTCAGCATTGAAATTAAGACTAACAACTCGTTAAATTTCCTCGATCTAAGTACACATCACAAGAAGTAATAATTTTACATATAAAATTTTCAGAAAACCCACTCACACAGCTGATTTTATTAATAATAACTTCAACCACTGCTTGCAACACAAAACTAGTCGAAATTAATAAATTGTGTTAGATTTTTTACAATTGAATTTCTTTAATATCGATGATATAAATTTCAAAATGGCGTTACTAGAAATAATTATTTATCAGCATTTGATTGACATAGGAGGAATAAATAAAACAAATAGTGAAAATTATCATATACATCAATTTTCTTATTCACATATTCACAAATAAATACTGAAGATAACAATAATAATAATCAAATATATATAAAAAAAATATATATATTAATGAAAATAACCAATCTTTTCGCGGTATTACACGTCTCCATTTTATTATTGTCTTTTCGTCCTTCGGAGCATTAAAAATAGATATTTTCTCCTTACAACATGGGTACCCACTATTGCAATTGGTAATAAAACACTTTCTTCCCATTCTAAAGTTGAATAATTAAAAATTCCAAGCTTCAAATCACAAAACTAGCTGCAAACTCAATGGTAGCAAATGCTAAATGCATTGAGAAACATGCCTACTATCTTCTATCTCACACACTTAACCTCTCTCTCGAAGGCGATAAGATATTGAAACACAGTTGGTATAGGGAGATAGCATAGCAGATTTGTCGAGTATGTCACAATTTATTGACTTACTTATAGGAACTGTAAACGTCATGGAAACATGAATGATAGTTACAAATGAGAAATTAGAGGCAGGAGAACGCAATATAAAGCAATTCTTTAGGGAACTATACAAGAGCAAAAGAGTGAATCATCGATAACAACAGAAAGGTAGTGAAAAAACTTAGAAGCATGGGAATGATGTTTTTTGTATACAAATAAAACCCGCCTCACACGACGCTTGTTTTGCTGCTGGATTGCTTGCTTGGTTACGCTGATGGGTTCCTAGCTGGCTGCGCCGCTGGACATTGTGATAGGTGCTATGCGATATTGGCTTCACACGATGCACATAATATTAGATTGGATTGGCAGATGCTTTTGATAACGCGCAAAGTTCAAATGTCATGAGAATGGAGACGATTGTGTCTTTTCTACATGTATTTCAGTAATCATAAATATTAACGAGGTAAAAATTTCAGCTGTGACAACTTTCCAAAAATTAAACGTCATCGCCAGTTTTCATACTCACGTAACGACAGTCAAACTTTTTATTGGTCACCAAGCAAACAAGCATGAAAAATAGCACATGATTTATCACGAAATACAGCATGTAAACACGCATCAAAACCAGCAATGACGTCATTTTCCATCACAGAAACAAGCACGGTAACCATCATAACTGCGAGCAGGAAAACAAGCAGCAAAACAAGCGTCGTGTGAGGCGGGCTTAAGAAGGAATACAATTAAAAAATAAGTATATAGAAAGCATCTGAACTCATGAAGTCCATAGGTACAATTATACGAGGTTTGCCCGGAAAGTATTCGACCTCAAACTGTAACAGAAGGCTGGTTTATGATGGATTTAATTTAGGAATTTACATTTAGAAATTTAGATTCATAGTTTCCCATCCTCGTAAATTTTTTGAAATATAACTTAAAATTGACTTTTTGAGGAGTCACTTTACATCACCGAAACTGTTTAATTTGCACAAATGATTGAATTTCGGTTTGATATATTATTTTTATCATATAAATATGGGTGCTCTTCATGATTTGAATATTTTTCTGTGATAGTTGTCAAATTGGAATTTCTGACATGTCAACCAATGTCTACGATTGGCTGGATTTATAATTGAGAAAATATAAATTTTTAAATTAAATCCATCATAAACCAGCCCTTGGTCTAGATATTTTAATGAAGTGCACGAAGTCAATATCCTAGTACAGGTGCTGCAATTCGGCATTTGTCCTTATTTTTCGTTGGTCAAGAGCAAAGGTGCGAGGGCCTCTCCTGATCTTGATTCGAGATTTGCCCGAAAAGAATCCGAATTCAAATTTTGGCTGAATATAGATTTAATTATGGTCAATTTTGACGTTGTGTTTCAGAGTTATATCCTTTTGGAAGTCAAAGCCTTCTATTTCCAGAGGTACTTCTTATATTCACTTCGCGCAATTGCTAATGTAAAAAAACTTAACTCGTTTGCGGGTTTATAAGTTTATGTTTTCTGAAGTCTACAATAGTATAAGTAAAAATATCCACTAATAAATATTTCTACATATAATCGACGCTAAACTAGACACTAACACTACACTTATTTTTTATTTACACAATAACATTTTCTGCTATTAATTTCCCTTGCATCTTATTTATTTCGATCGGTTTATTTATATATTTTTAATTTTGCGCGCTCCGTATCCAAACTGAAAACAATTTATTGTATATCTTTGGCTCAGCGAAGTCCCGGGTTTACATATCCCCGCCTAGAGTTTCTCGAAGCTTCCAGAAATTTGTAGTTAGTTTCCAGAAACTCCGCCAGATGTCCCCACATCCTTCGCCACCCGTTAAACCGGCGTGCTGGAGGGAAGTCTATCCTGTAGGGGTTCTGTTCGTTACTTCTCTATGTTCAAATATTTTCTCGATTTAGGAAACAGTTCAAAGCCGTACGATAGAAATGACTAAATTGTGTTTCCTTTTCATTGCATTACGTAATCATTTCAAAACATAGAAATAACAACTTTGTTCACTGTATGATCTTTTGAAATATTTTTGTGATAGGAAACACATTCCGGGTGGGGAAAACAGTGAGCGATACCTCTCTCTGCTTGCTGCTCTTCAGGTGTCTGCCACGGAGAGGGTCTGGGCGGTTTTTTCAGACTTACAGATTCATACTAGTTATAAGCTTTTTCAATCAAATGGTTTCCAAATACAGAATTTTGTTTAAAGCATCCGCTAATTGTAAAATGCCATAGTCAGCTGAGTACCTCATACGTCAACTCGCAAAGGTTCTGGAAATATCTTTTGTTGACAATTACACTATAGTCCGAACGGGTATACTTTTTGGACAGACCTTGTACAATAAGGACAAATGAGATGATTAGAACATATTCTCAGAATGGATGTACACAGGCTAATAAACAAGAGAAATGGGGGAACGAAGAAGAGGGCCTCGAGAAACATGGAAAGAAGAAGTAAAGGCTGCAGTAACATCAAGAGGAGTCAAGTGGGACAAGACAATTTGCTTTACACGAGATAGAAAAGTATGGAGTGAATAAATCCGTTACTGCTGGCAAATAAAAAATAAAAAATACAGAGACACTATTGGACAGATAAAGATATAATTTTAACATAATTTGATTAATTGCAGCAAAAAAAAAGAATAATGCATTATCGGGGTACAATTACATTACGGGAATTAAATGGCGGATTGGTTTATGAATTTGATAGATCACTTAAGAGATCTTAAATAAATCAAAACTTCAAGGAGGGCAAGCGCAAGAACAAAACAACAACAAAGAGACCGTCGAAGCAAAAATATAAGCAGCCTTCCTGAGAGGCAGTAAAGCCGGACTATCCAGGGGCTCAATTCTAATTCGTAGAGACAGTTTCTAGACGTCATTTTAGAGATTCTCGATACATGTGCCACCTACTGGTAAATTGGAGAAGTGATTTAATGTCGTCATTGTTAAAGATAGTATTCTAGAAGTAAGAGACTGGATCAAAACAGTTATTACAGCTCGATGTCAGTGTTTGACATTTGTATGTCATCAAATAATAGCGTTAGAATAAAATTTAACTACTATTATTAATAATGAGTAAGAGAAGATAATAATCATGAATTTAATTTGATTCAAAGCATTGTTCCTACTTGCTACCAGCGTAAATTTTTAGATCATATCGTTTTCACCAATTTATAATATTCAAGTCCCTATAAATGTAACTATGTCATGACTGCAACCTGTCTCTATGAATTAGAATAGGACTCCTGTCAATTCTTTGTTTGAGATACGCTGTTTATCGCCAATACGTATCTTGTATTTAAAGAAGGCAAGAAAAGTAAGTTAGTAGGAAACGATAAAATCACCGAGGCATGCTAAAATTTATCGGAAACGTTGCCGAAACCGAATTCTACTGCGATCTTATAAAATCGTTAATTCCAACGAAAGTCAGGATTCTTCTTCCCTTTTCCTTAAATCCCCCACTCGCCCGGATGTGCCAGCGGCAGTAATTTATTCTTTTCGCGTTTCAACACGTTGTGGAATCGTGATTTTTATGGCTAATAGTGAAATATATTGTGAAATAAATCCATTAGAACGTTACCTGAAGCCTTTTTTACTGTCTCTACTTTATCTTGCGGTTAACGTAGATGATTACTTATCTTACGGCAGATTTATTGACAGTATCAATATTGTCTTATATACTTTCATTTTCAGGTTTGATTTTATTTGATGGTCTAATAGAATGCAGAAACATCCTGTACGTGAAGAAGACAAAAGTTTAGCTGTAGGTATTAAGTAATGTTATTATTAACGACATAAACATGTCCTGTGCACATTTAGATAAAGATCAATCATTTGTTGTGCAAGAATATGGATTTTAAGGCTATTTGGGTTCAGTGACAGCAAATCTAGTGTATGGTTATTCTTGTAGTACTAAAGAAGGTTCATTAAAACATGGTACATATTATTATTAAGGCGACCGAATGCTATCTTATTGTTATATTCATCAAACGCGCTTCTAAAACAGGTCAAGTCTCAAGCTGTATTCTTTCGTTCACGGAGTACTGATCTAACTGATCTAGATCACTATGTGCTTGTTCTTTCGTTTACAGATTAGTCACCCCCACTCCAAATTTCAACTACTCCAGATCACCAACAACTCATCTAACAAAAAGCTAGAGGAGTTCATATGGTCCATATGTATTTAAAAAATGGCGGAGCTCGTAACATTTGAATCATAGTAATAAAAGAAATTGCCTTGAAGTAGCTTTAGTTGGGCGAAATGAAAAATTTTGTGATAATTTATCCTGAAATTGAATTATAATTATTAAAAAGATGAAATAACCACATGTATTTGTGTTTTATACATTTAAAAAATACTTTCTATTGAAAATTTTTGAATATTCTTGATTAAACGAAGTTAAAACAAATTTTAGGTAATGATCCCAAACAAACGCACACTCAACAAATGTTTGACGTTCTTTCGAATACAACAGATCATATGATCTCGATGCCATTTTAAACTGATCTTTAGATTCAGTTGGATCAGTAATTCTTTAACGAAAGAATACAGCTTCAGTGTATACAAGGATTGTCTTTCAAGTCTTGCATGTAGCAAATAGTTGAGACATTCAAATTTGGCCCCTGACGCTTTCAAAACAGTACAACTATCATACTTTTATATTAATATTTTAAATTGAAATGCACTTACGTTTATCACTGAAATCATCCACCAGAATAATTTCTTTTATCAAATGCTCAGGACTTCGGTTCAAAACACTGAAAAAAAAACATATTATTTTGAGTAGGTGTTGAAAAGATGTTTGAACAATAATTATTAAAGAGAAAAATCTCCAGAATGGAGCTGTACTGCTGTTGATGTCCTTGCAGAAGTTAAGAATCTGAGTTTATGAAACCACGTTTCATTTTAACTGGAATGGTATAAGTTTCTCATGGGGTGAGGTCGACATTTAAGACGTGAAAAATTATCAAGACACTGATAAAATAAATTATCCTAAATTTGGTATGTAAATATCAACTTGAGGAAGTACAAATTGAAATATATTTTATTTTGGTTATTATCTGTAATTATTCGAAAATTTTAATGCTGTAAACATTTCTGGAATTCTGACATAATGTAAATATTTTCTAGTACACCACTGTAAATTGTAACAGTTTTGAAACTGAAAGGAAGCAAATCAATTGTGCGCTGTTTTATGTCTAAAATAGCAGTCTATTACAAACACTTTCACATTGTGAAATACTATTCATCTCCACTTTTTGAGAGCAAAAAGTTTGGCCATTCTTTTTGTTTTATATCTTATGAAATTCTATCCATGATTGACTACTTCAAAAAATATCTGATTACGACTATGTACTTAAGAAAATTAAATGTCTTGTTTACGGTTACTCAAATTCCTTGCGGAATTCTCTGCGCATTCTAAATTAATCGAGGCATAAAAACTCTACTTCCTTTCGGAGTTCTAAATTAAGAAGTAAAAAAATACAATTAATCTTAATTATAATTGAGACAAATATTTGGATTGAGTTGAATAAATCTGATTAGCCCTTAAAATTATTGCTGAGTGAACAATCTTCTAAAAACCAACAGTATTATGCTGCAATTCTGTGCAAATATAAGATTTATTACTTGATATTGTAACGAATTTGAGTCTACAAATTAGTCATTCCGGCTTTATTGGTGCTTAGAATTATTGTGGAAATAATTTACATCAATAAATAGAAAGCGAATATATTTGTTTTCTAGAAAATTGCTGGTACCTTCTAGCGCTTTCTAGAAAAGCCTGAAAGTTTGCATGAAAAACGTAGTGGGGAGAGACCCACGGTATATATATATGTGACTGACTCAACGAGGAAATTTATTGATTTTGGCTCAGAGACCTTATAATATGAACTGCTAGTGGTTGGAATAAATTGTGTTATTTAAAAAAATCAATATTGACATGAATAATTAAAGTTAAGTTATAGTGTAGTGTAATAATCTTTAGTTTTGTATTGAAATTTCGAATAAAGAACTTCTATAACATCTTATTGTACATCTTGCATTATGATTGCGATCGGCTGAACCGGAAGTGCACTTTACTTGAAACTTTTTTTCAATTTTCCACATAAATTCAGAATGATCAGCCATACGATACCGGAATTTGGCATTTAAAATTGCTATAGCATAAATGGTCATCTTCTATTTCTGTAAAAATCGGCTGAGCCGGAAGTGCTATTCATATGACAGATTTTTTGAATTTTTCGCATAAATTCTAAACAATCAATCGTAGAATATTTAAATTTTGTATTAGGCACTTTTATAATATCTAGTTGTACACCTTGCATTATAAATGTTATCGACTAAGCCGGAAGAGCACTTTATTCTAAACTTTTTTTGAATTTTCCGCATAAATCCAAAACGATTGAAAGTAGATTATTAGAATTCAGTATTTAGGACGATTATACCGTCTAGATGCTCCTATTTTACTTTTATTGAGATTTACCAAGCCGGAAGTGCACTTTACTTGACAGTCTTTTGGAATTTTTCGCATAAATTCGAAACAATCAGGTGTAGAATATTGAAATTTGGTATTTCAGTCTGCTGTAGCATCTGAATGATTGCCTACTATTTTCATAACAATAGACTGAACCGGAAGAGCACTTCACAAGGAATTTATTTTTTAATTTTGCGCATAAAATCAGATCTGTTGGTAGTCGTAGAATTTTGGAAATCAGTATTTAGGAATGTTGTAGTGAAAGAATAATGGCCTACTGTTTCCATAGCAACCGATTTGGCTGAAAGCGCATTTTACTTGACAGATTTTTAAAATCTCTTGAGTAAATACAAAAAGATTAACTGTGGAACGATGAGATTTTATGTTTGACTATATATATATATATTCGGGTTCGAATCCCGGCGCTGTACAAGACTTTTTCAAAAATTAATTTACTTTCATTCAACCGTCTGGCTTATTACGGATTCGTCAACTAGATTTACATTAAGTATATATATATATATATATATATATATATATATATATATATATATATATATATATATATATATATATATATCCAATGATGTACAAGTAAGTAACGTAATGTTCACGTCAGATTTTTTCGTAGAGGTTTGGTGTGGTAGAAAGTGCAATTGACGTCAGATTGACTTGGATGCCCTGAAAGAGGAAGCTTCAAACTTCTCAAAACTCAAAAATTCATCCATTTTCGATCAAAATCAACGAGTTTTGGTGGTTTGAAAAATCAGTATTTTTTCCGTGTATATTATTCACTTCTAAAGTTTCTAAAAGTATCAGGATTAAAACAAGAACTGTAAAAATATTGAAGTTACATTGTACGGAGGCACCTACTTCCAATAAATTGTAATAAATATTCTATTAAGAATCAATAACTAACCACCTGTTGTTCAAGTAATAGTTCACAAATTGATACATTGTTTTATTTCTTTTGTTCAGTCTTAGAATTTAATATTACAAATGTTTAAACTGCTGTTTGATTTTACATATTAACATATTTGATTGCAGGCATTTAAATCGATTTGAATGTTCAACCGTGTTGAATAATTATAAATTAATTATTAAATGAGCTTTATTTGATTGCTGTCGAAAATTCGAAATATCAATTTTTTCCAAAAATTAACTTGGAACTGATAAATTGCTCTGCAATTAGTGATTTTTTGAATTAAATACTTGTGGAGAATTACCTATTTAACAGTTTTATAATAAAAATAATTAAAATAGTATTCAGTTGTTATTTTGGAAGAGATCTTTATGTAATAACAGAATTTAGAGTCTGCATATGATTGAGTATAAAAGTAAATTGGAATGACAAATTATTTTTAGCAAACTTCTGCAGTTTCGCTCTAAATTTCAAACTTAAGAAAAATGGTTTTCAAGTTTCCCGTGCCAGTAAAATTAATTACAAATCTCTCTTTTCGTATTATGCGGTAGCATCCTCTGCAAAAATATCATTCCAACTGACAAAAACACATCAGGGTGTACGGTGGCAGCCATATTGGATGGTAATGGCGGTATCTTTCAGCAATAAATCAAAGTTATCTGAAGGTCTGATGAAATAACGATGCCGCACTCAAATGTTTTGTTTGGACAATTGCGAATCGTGGAGCTTAATGTTCAAGGCTTTCTTCAAGACATTGTTTGGTGGAGGAAGATTTATTATTTATTTGGAGCGAGGTTTGAGTCCCACTGCACTGCGCTGCTCAATTTTTTGATGAATAAATCATGTCGGAGTTTTCTCATTTTTTGGGATCCCAAGGCATGTCATTGTCTTATCTGCAGTAGGCTTTTATGAAATAAAATTGATTTTTGACATTAGTGAGGGACCTAAGGGGGTGTATAATATTATTACGGATCTATAATTATGACCCCAAAATCAAACAGTTTTTGTGTGTGTTATTGTTGGAACATTCCGTAGAAACAAATGAAGTTTTTTTATTTAAATTTTTCCGGGCTCTGGAGTATCGTTTTTTAAAGTGAGATTAAGAGCTTTTTTGAGCACAATAACTTTATATTCTCGATTGTTTCTAGCAAAAAATCTTGTCATCGCCTATGACTTGATGGATGAAACTGAGCGGTGATTTATTTTTGTATGTGAACTACTTAATATAACGAGAATCTTACAAATAGTCGAGAGAGGTTCTTACTTAAAAGTGAAAGGTTTCATGAACATTAAGGTATTAAACTGTAGACGTTACTGTAATTCAAAGTGCTTTTATTCTGTGTTTGCAGTTTATGCTCGTTATCCACGAGCGTACAAATAATTTTTTTCTCTTAAATTGTTGAATTAAAATTTGTTAATTCATCCAGCTGTTATTTAAAAGTTTATTTGAATTAAACCTAATGTGCAATGTTCGCTAATCGATGATTTTTAAAATGGAATAAAGCCCAGGCTATTCACAAAAAAATACTTTGATGTACAAAATTAGCTGTTTATCTGTAGTACGCCCATGGATTATTTGAACGTGTGCATGTTAAATGTGTTCCAGTATATTTATTCCCGCGAGAGTAAGCCACGGTTGCACTTCTTTCTAATGAACTAACATTCAAATTGAAAAGTAAATTTCTAGTAAACTTTGCTTCTATTTCATATCCTGGGGTCAGCAGAAAGATTACGGGGAAAGGAATGCAAGATTCGATGCACATTTTTCTGCACTTTCCTTTGAATATAAAGTACACACTTCCTAATAAAGAGTGGTACATAGTATTTGCTGAAATGCCCTTAAATGATACATTTTGATTTTTAAATTGATACTTTCGATTACTTTTTTATAAAAATAAATAACTGAAGTATAAATATTCATAGCTTAATTGCTTGACGACTGGTAATGCGTACTAGAATTGTGTCTGTTACACCCGTATCGGGTGGAAGGCGTTTATTTTTTATTTAAATAATGGAAGTAACTCACCTGACAACGGTTCGTAGTAACGTAGATCGTGCCTCATTATGGAATGTGATAATTACGCTGGTGGCAGGTAAATCCTTCCTCCATTTTTTGCGGCGACACCTGCAACAAAATAATATAATTCATAATTTAATTCCGATATATTATGATATTCTCAAGGTTCGCAATAAGAAGACTGTTGTCATGACTTTTCTGGCCGGTGGAACTGTTTTAGTTTTTTTTAGGTACACTTTCTCCTGCTCTAATACATTGTTCAGACTGCTGCTTCGTGTCTGGCACTTTTAAGAAATCTTCAAACGAATGCAATTTCCTGAACTTTCAGTCGACAATCGTCTAGAATAGAATTGTGAATCTTTGCTTCATCATCCTGGATTAACGTACGGCCACGTTCACTTTCAGCCGCTCACTATTTAACCGTCGAAAATGAAGAAGAATATTCTTTTAATGTAGAATCTAACTCATTTCTTATCTCCATCAGTCTTAAGCCTTTCAAAACGAAGTGCTTGATCACAAAACGAACCTCAATTTTATTCATTTTATAAGACAGACAAAAATTGTTTACTTATCGTCACTGCTACAACAAATCTACTGAGCAAACAAATCTCAAGCTTTGCACAGTGCCATTTGAAGATTTTTACTTAATATACTAGCGTTATGGTCATACTAGCTTCCGGTCGAGAATTTTTTGAATTACCCTCATATAAAGCGGTTTTCAGAGCAGCTAGCATACTGATTTTGGTCTTAAATTATAGATCTTGATTGAATTAACATTTAACTCGATCTCATTCTAAAAATCAGCTCAAGCATATTCAAAATCCATCCTCAAATATAGAAGTCGCATAACGCTGGGAAAAATTATTAAAAAACATCTGTTTTCAACGAATTGAAATTCATTCTTTAGTTTATAGAATCAAAACAAAAAGGAAAGTCCTTTAATAATATGTACACTTGCCATTCCGAATTTCTACATTTGTCAAGGCGCCCGCATTTAAAATATTAGGTCAATTATATGAAAAAGTTCTATTAAATAGAGTTTTTTTTTAGCTCATATTTCCAAGTACATTGCTATGAAGATTGATCGGTTGTGGACATGATATGTATACGCAAAACGGAAATCAACATTTTTCTATGATAGTGAGTTGAGTAAGTATTTTAAGCACCGTAAAAGTCCAGTCAATTTAGACAAAAAATGACCCAATTTACCGAATACATGGTACTGATTTTTTTTGCGGGAATATTCTCGTTTCATCATGTGAAAAATCATAATGTCTAATCATGGTACATCAGGAGATATCGAAGGCCAAAGATCAGAAATCTCGTTTTTGACCAATTTTTCGCAAATATCTCATTTTGTAGCGGTCGTAAAGCATTTGAGGAAATAAGTAAAAATTATGTACACACTTTCCTCTAAAAAAAATATTATATAACTCACTTGCGTATCTATAACCGTTAATGAGATATCGCGTGTATTATGTGCGACATAACATTTTTAATGGAAAGTATAGCTAATATATCGACGATATAAAATAATATTTCGAATATTTGGTTGCAAAGTTGCGGTACATCTATTTATGTACCTATTTTGATAAAAATATTCGTTTTGAGCATCCCTGAATCCATTTTGACAATATGCGTCTTCGTACGTATACGTATGTATGTAACTCACAAATATCAAAGCCCGTCTGTATCGGAAGTGCACTTTACTTGAAACATTCTTTGAACTTCTCGCATAAATCCAAAATGGCTATAACCGTAGGATGTTGAAATTCAGTATTTGAAATTACTGTAGAATCTTGATGGTTAAATCTTCTATTTTTGTGTCAATCGGTTGAATCGGAAGTGCACTTTATATAAGTCTTTTCGAATTTTTCGCATAAATTCAAAACAATCAGCCGTAGAATATTGAAATCGTGTATTGAGCACTTCTGTGACATCTAGTTGTACACCTCGCATTATGATTGCGATCGGCTTAGTCGGAAGTGCAGTTTACAAGACAGTTTATCGAATTTTTCGCATAATTCCAGAACGTTCAATTGTAGAATCTTGAAATTTAGTATTTAAAGCAATAAATTGTAGCATTCAAATGTAGCTTTATATCTTTTCAGCCTTGCATTCTATCCAAGTGATGATGCGGAAAAGAATGCATGATTGCGCGTCAGTGCATGTTGTACGCGCGGTATCTTATTTACGGTTACAGATACGCAAATAAGTCATACAATCTTTCTTGTAGAGAAAAATGTATACTTAATTTTTATTCATGAGCTCAAATGCTCTACGATCGTTAGAAAATGAGATATTTGCGAAAAACTGGTTGAAAAAGGGGTTTTTGATCTTTGGCCTTCGATATCTCCTGAAGCACCACGATTTGACAGTATAAAACCAAGATCTTCCCGCAGAAAAAAATAGTACCATTTATTCGGTAGATATTACCTAAATTGATTGGATTATAAAAGATGCACAAAGTGAAGCTTTTTCATATCTCAGTTTTACCACTATTTAAATAGGTAGCAGTTGAACTTTTGTGACGTCATGTTTGTAGTACTGATCCATTCGTTTTGATATTTGTTAGATCTAAATGTCAATTTGTGCTCTTGGCTCTCTTGTTGTGTGCTTAATAATAGGGTATATTGATGAATTTATTTTATATTTTAATTCACTGTTTACATCGTTATAACATAGTAAAAAATATAAATTATGTTGAAAAGTGCTGTAATCAAGTTTAAAAAAATATTTAAAATTGAGAATAATTATTGTGAGCTGTTTCAATGCCGCCATTTTCGCGCGCTCTATTGATGACGTCAAATACTATGTCCAGTGACATGACAGTCCATTGTTTACTACAGATGTTTTCGTTCTCATCTTATTTCAGCATTAAAAAAGGTCAAAAGTTAGTTTATAAGTATTGCATTGTGCCTGAATGCAAAATACTATCAGAAATGTACCTGATAGAGTCTTTTTTCTAATCCAGACAGGTTTTAAAATACGTAAGAAATGATGTAAGGTTATCAGAAGAGATGAAGTATCATAATAAACTTGACAGATCATGAATAACATTATATGTGATGAGTTTTAGCAATAAAATACAGTGTATGTATGCGGCTTCGTTTAACATTTGCTCGTTTTAAAATAAACAAAAATTATAGGTTATGTTCACTGTTCATCATATTTCGGATTGTATTTGTTAAAATAGCGTACATAATGTGTTATTATTGAATAATTACTTTGCAGTGTCCACTCTTTTCACTCCAGCGGACGTAAAATTTGGATTTGAAAGAAAATAAGACGAGATAATGAATGGATCTATTCTTGACAGATTATCCGATTGTGTTTTTACAAAACTGCTGTCTCAAATGATTTATAATCTCACTAGGATGCTAAAACTACACTTAAACAATAAATGAATTTACAACTCATACGTTATTACTATCAAAAGCCTGCAATGCCATACAAATGTAAGCAGTACGCACTTGTTGGCATAGTATTTGACGTCACATTTCGCTTTAACCAATGGTGTTGCGTTTTAGAACTTTGAATTTCCCTCGCTAAATTTGCACTTTTATTTATTAATTTTAAGCAATTGAAAATTTAAATTTCATCCATATTCCCTATTGTCAAAATAAGAAGGTGACGTAGAAAACAATTTTGTATGCAATATGAGTGTAAACAAGCATTATGACATTAGGCAAACCTCGGCATCAAATACTTGACCTCATGTCATAATGCTCAGCTTTACACTCTTGTTGCATAATTAATTATTCTGCAATTATATAAATGAAAAGCAAAAGAACATACATTTTCAACGCCCAACCGACCACCTGAAATACAACTGAACAAATATAAGAAAGATTCAACAGTTGATAATAAAATAGCTATAGAAAAGCAGTATAAAGACCTGCCGCAAGCTTCGTCTGACAAAAAATAACTTGGTTTAGAAGGTTAAAAGTACTTGATTGCGAGCTTATTTGCGTCAAGTTCAGTGAAGAAAAAGAAGCTATCAAAACATTTAAAGAACTAAACTTGGATCAAACCCTTCCTCGCTTATATGAATTGATAATAATTCATGAAAGTAAAAGGATGGAGATTTTATCGATAGCTTATCCTTGCAAAAATGTTGCTGTTAATTTAAAAAAGTGTAACTCTATTAGACAATCGAAGACTGCATTTCTATTCAAAAAGAGCCAACGTCTCAAAATCAAAATTAAGAATGCTAGACTATTTTTTAGGAAATTTATAATAACACCCAACGGCACAACAATATACTTTTCCCTTTGCGTGACATTTTATGCAACAAAATCAGTAGATAAGATAGTACTGTAATGAACGGAACTCTTACAGGATAAATTTACATCTCAAAATACTGGTTAAACGGATGGCAAACGCAACTGACTCATGCGCCAAGGATGTAGTGACGTCTGACCCACTAGAAACACTAGGCGAGGAAATATAAGCCTGGGGATAGGTCAAGCGGAGCGAATGATTGTTGGTAGTTAGGATACGGAGCGCGTAGAAGTGAAAATGAATAAGTGAACTAGTCGAAATAAACAAGAAGCAGTGGAAATGAATAAGAAGCAGTCAAAATACGCAACTTCGTCTTAGCTGACAAACGGCAGCAGTACATTTGCTACTTTCCTACCTAGTTAAACAAATATCTATTTTTGCTTTAGAAAAACCGTAAGCAAAAACAAAAAAATTGATAAAGCGTTTGCATTTGCAGTAAAATTTGAATTGGATGGTCATGATAAAACTAATCAACGTTAAATGCGAGACTTCTAATTAAAATTACTAAAAAAAAGCATGGGCTTACTGGTAGCGACACTAATCAGATATCTTCGTATGAACATTATTAATTCCTCGTCACTGAAGCTAGCAATTAACTTGTACGTCACTATTTTAATGAAAAACTTGATTAGCTTTGAAAAAGCTTCTGTATACGTTCATACACAGTTTTTAATAATTACGGTAGTTGATATTTCACTCTGTAAGAATCCAGTTTTAATTCAAAAATACATTGCATATTTGGAATGACAAATATAATGCAGCATTTTTCAATATGATGCGACATTATAATAGTCTAACTCCCTCTTTTCTCTTGTTACATCTTGAACCCTTTATTTCTTCTTCTTTAATAATTCAATCAAATATTGAAATGAAGTCATCATTTGAGCCCTGTATTAAAAGTTTATGAGAAAACGCCCCCTCCATATCATTGTTCAAAAAGCGGATGCTGAAATGGGCATTTCATGAATATCAAACCTTAATTCTTTCATAATGAATCTGTCAGCTCGCTGAAACCGAATCCATCAAAACGAGTTAATTTCTATAGCTACTCAATATTGACACTGAAACAGCAGCGAAAAACGATACACTACATTAGCTGTGTGGGGTTGTGGGTTAGCTTGAATTTGACGTTCGGTATGACGTTTCATGCCCTACGAGTGACACGTACACAGCTTCAGCATCCTCCCACGCAGCGGGGAACAAGTCTGCAGATGAATGAGATTTATGGAGTATGATTTGATCACTTATAAACAAAACACTATTATTTATAAATAAATTAAAATTTATTTAATAAAGCAAAACAGTAAAAATACACTAAAACTATTTATTATAATGCAACTAATATTTATTTCTAGACATATTTATGTCCCTAGAATTTTTATTGACCTGCTCCATAGTTTTATTTTCTCTTTCATTCAATGTCCTCTCAGGCAAACGTTGCAGTCCTTTATATAGACCGAGAGTTTTTTTTTTTACCTGAATGAGTTGGCCTTTCGAGAGGCTGCTAGAAATATCTCGAAATATTCCAGACTTTAATGAAAAGAATTTTTTCTAATATTGATAATATAGAGACTGATTAATCGAAATGGTGATATAAAAATTGATGCAATTCTAAAAATACCAAATTGGTTTTAAAAGGAGGAGACTTTAGCAAATATAATAAAACAAATCATGAGCGCTAAGGCTAAGGGTGATTGACTTCAATGCACATCTTAATCCATGAATACTCTTTCTCTATAGAAGCAAATTGCTTGTATATTACCAATAAAATGATAATATAAGTATAATGATTATTACTTTATTATTTATGAAGCTATATATAAACCTTGTGCTTGGCATTTAATTAGTTTGTTTCAAAACTTAAAATTTATTAGGTCTGCATCTTAATGTTGAAGTGCATAATATTATACCAACTAAAGTATACTAAAACTTCAGAAAACTTGAAAACATTCTCATAGTCTTAATCATATATCCACCGCTGTTTTAACTTTAAAACTTTCAACATTTAACATTTATGCGACTCTAGAGAAAAATAAGAAAAAGAAGATGCAGGGTAAATGACTTTGGAAACAAAGTTTCTCTCTTGGTGATGGAATTATTCATGTCTTTCCTAGTTTATCAAAATATATAGTAGATCATTATATTTGAAAGTACGACGCTGGTTTGAATAGGCAACGTAGTCATGACGATCTTTGGTACGTATCGAAATCACCAAATTTTAGTGGAATTGGTTTATTATTTTTATAACATCATGGGAAGTGAATAATTTCAGGAGACTAATGGTGAAAATTCATTTTCGATTAAAATGATTTATAAGTGCTTTAAAAATTTTCGAGGTTGTCACATGATCACAGAATTTAAATTTAAAAATCCCTGTAAGGTGTATGCATATTTTAATTAGCAACAAAAATAGCTTCTTTGAACAACTTTTTACAGTCCGCCATTTTTTCCAACGTAAGGCAGGCTTGCAAAATCGACAAAAGTTTATTAGCAGACGGTCTACATTAGTCAAATAGTAAAATATTGCGAACGAACAGTGCCCCTACAGAGTAGACTTCCATCACGACATGCCAGGGTGATAAGCGCAATAAAGTTGTTTTCTAGCCGACGCAACTGACTGATATGTGTCAAGGACGTGGTGACGTCAGACCGAGTGGAAATTTCTGAAAATATGCAGGGGATATATATAAACCGGGAACTGAGTCAAATTAGACAGATAGACAGTGAGTAAATAAGGAGGGTTAGTAGTTAGAATAGTCGGAGCGCGTAAAAGTAATATTGGCTGGTTATTAAGCGCATAAAAATAAACTAGTTGGAAATAAATAAGAAGTGGGAATAAATTGAAGACAGTACAGTATAATAAATAACTATATAAGTGTCGATATAAGTGGTAACATTAAGTAGTGGATATTTTTAGTTATTAAAAATAGGCTAATGTAAAAATGAATTATCAACCCACGAATGAGAGTTTAAGTTTCGTTACAATATAATTTTTCACAATAAACTTGCCTTACGTTCGAAAAAATGGAAAACTGTAAAAACTTGTATAAATAAGCCATCTTTTATTGCTAATCAAAATCAATTTTTCATTATGCATTATCACCTTGCTGAGATTTTTTATTGCAAATATCTTAACCGTTCATCTGTAAGTATCTTCTCTATAAATGGCAGCCTGTAAAAAATTGTTCTTTTTTTTGTCACGAGCGCCTGGTCTATGGGTGAGTGAGATTGCAGCAGTTTCAACGAGCCTTACGGTACTTCAGGCGTTGTTTTGTTAATGCGGACCACTACATGCCTGAGTCCAAGGACCAGTTTAAACAATGAGTACTAGCGAAGAGTCTGCATCATAAAAAGGCGAAGATTGTCTTGGGATTCGTAAGAAATACTGCTTTTCAGATATTGTAAAATAGAGCAACGTAGAAGTAATATTAATTCGTGCCGTGCCGCATCACTAGGTCATCATCACGCCAGACTCTGACACCACGCTATTGTTCGAAGTACCATCCAACATTCGATTCGATAAACAATTTCAGACACTTATGTCATGCTTGTCTGCGGTATGAGCTTCTGTTAGAAGTTGGAGTATGACCGTCATACGTGACGTCACACAATGTTGGCGCTCGTTGATCGAATATTGTGTTGCGCAGGCCGCCAGTTTTAATGAATAATATGAAATACAGTGAATGAAACGAACGGCAAACAATAGACCGCATACTTTCTAGCTCAAATAGTATGAAACCAAAAGATAATAAATAATAAATATCATAATCTTGACTTTCAGTGACGTCATTAAGTATTTCTCTCAACTGAACGACGTAACCCGCTTTCCATTCACAGGACTCGAGTTTTTTTCCAACGGTCGTCGGTCGCCAACATAGTAACGTATGATGTTCGTACTCCAATGAATCGCAAGATGACGTAAGCCTAGGAGATTGCTTATCGAACTGTTGGACATCGTGACGTCAACTGCGGCAAAAGTCCACACCGTCGAATACCCACTACTGATTTATGTGAGTGTCCGTCAAGAAGAAATGACTGTACTAGCGGTTTCGTGGATATTGAGCATGAGATGTTGAGCTTGGTAAAAGTGGGCGAAGCCAGTCCGCTAGTTGAGTGCGAAGCACCGCCGGTTAAAAACAAGTGCCACTGACATACAAAACAGTAATGAGGGAAAAATTCGCCGCAGTGGGTATTCGACGGTGTGGACTTTTGCCGCGGCGGACATTCCTCGGCATAGGTATTCGACGGTGCGATACGCACTTCCACCAACGTAAGATTTTCGTACTTCAACGGAAGACTATTTCGAATTATTAGATGACGTAAGCGTCTGAGACTGCTACGTCGACAGCGATATCAAAGTCAAGGCGGTCGGTTCCTCGGTAGGCTTCTAAAAACATTTTTCTATTCACTAAAAGAACGTTTATCCATTTTACAGATAGTAAGCAACAAAAAGAGGAATATTCTAATGCCACAAATTGAACGGGCTTAAATAAAATCAAATCTATCTTCCATCAAGATGATGCCGCTAGTCGTATGACTAGAATCATGGCAGATTGGATGCTGGAAAACAATATTCCACTTTTAAAATGGATTTTTCGATCAAAACAAAATAGGCTCCCATCGCAACACACCTCTTAAACGGGCGACATACAATAAAATTGTTGTCTGGCCAACGCAATTGAATGATATGTGTCAAGGACGTGGAGAGAAACAGTTGGAAATAAATGAGAAGCCAAAGAAATAAAAATAATAAAATATTAACCCACGAACGACTTCAAGTTTCGTTACAGTTACAATATTGTGACGTGCGAGAATGAGGGGGGAGCTCGTAAAGACGACGTAGTATGGGGAGGAGCTTCTTGTCGTCTCTTACGCCGCGCCACGTCGCAGCACATCACCCCTCCCAATGGAAGCCTCTAGTGATTCCTAGAAATGGAAAGAGTCGAGAAATCGAAAATTCGAGAAAAACAATATTTCTCTATATAAGGCCAAGCCAAAGACGTGTAGAACAGTACAGTAGTAAGAATAGTAGTGTGAAATAAATAATGAACAGTGACAAGTAAAGTGAACAGTGCATATAAATAGTGAAATATAAATATCTGTGACCTTGTTTAAATTAAATTAAGTGATTAATATATAAATATAGTGTTATTAGTGGCATAAGAAGAATAAAGCTTTTATTTCAAATTAGATTATTAAATAGTGACTTTTATTTAAATACAAACTGATTCGTCAAGCAATAAACATTACAATATCATTAAAAAAATGAGCTTCAATAGCAGCCTGCAAGAAACGTATGACATTTCTATTTTCCCCAATCAATTATGCAGCTCCAGCTGCTCAATTATATAATATCTCCTTTTCTTATTGCTTTGGGAACCCGCGTTGTTATAATGATTTATTTATATGCCTTTTCTATTGACTTTGATAACAGAGGGTGCTCGATATAATCAGAATCCTTCCGTTGCATCCCAAGACCTTTTTTTAGAATTATTACGAAGCATCCTCTCTTAACAACATATAATTTTCACTTTACTACCCCTATTCCAGCCAGTGTCAGCCCCGAAACGTTTACTGAGGTCACACAAATGACCCCGAGGGTACTAGGAACAAACACTGTGATCTCCGTTTTCTGATTTCTCTGTTGATATGAATGTTTAAACTCGACCCAGGAGTGTCGTCAAAACCTCTATTTACATCAAAAACTGCCCTGAAGCAACATTGTGTTGTTTGCTCTGCCATAATTCTTTGCTGATATTTGGGGCATTTTGGCCACGACCTAGGTTGGAATTAATTATTCATTTGTTTTATATCTGCAGCTCTTGAAACAGAAGAAACCTCTACTTCAAGAAAATATAATGATGAGAAGTGTGTTGAAAATTGTAATTTGGGGTCCATTCTTACGAATCTGATGTCATCATCCACATACTCTCGTTTGAAGATGTCAGAAAGTGAAAGGTTGTTCTCGGACGTTGATGACGTCATGAACGAATCATTGCCCACGCATTCTGTGATTTGCTGATCCCTGATCGCGTCGAGTTCGATTCCCAAAGGATGCCCTAGAATGTTATCGCTGTTTTTGCTTTTCCCTGATTTATCTTCTAGTAGCAATGTGATGACGTAATTTGCAACGACAAACTGATTTGTAGCGTAGCCAGAGAATTTGTAATTTAGTAGATTGAGATTGGGGAAGAATTCATTTTGGGGAAACTAATGTGTGTTTGATCATCTCACATCGATTTAGACCAGAAAAAAGTTCTTCGGTTTTTTCTCATACGTTGCTAGCGGAAACGTTTATTGCATGACTGGTGCAAACATCACTTTTACTGTGATACAAAACGATCCATCAAAAATGTGGCACACGCTGTGTACAATAAAAATTAAATTAATATCGAAACGATCAAATTTTAATATGTCCTGCAGATCACGTTGATTTTTGATACTTTTATTTTACCAGCAAGTAAAATTTTATGTAACGCCACTGGATTTCAGTAGCATCAATTCTAAGATAATTGATGCAGTGTTAAAGTAACGGCCGTTGATTCTACTACAGATGAGGTGTAATTTGGAATAGTACATAGTGATTTATTGCGATATTAATACATCTTCAGATAATGAAGAGAGAAAGTTGGTTTTTGTATATTTTTATTTGAAATTATTTCAGAGATGTTTCGTTTCGCCATTCTAAATAGAAATTCCTTTGGTATACATAAACAACTTGGAATAAAAATGATGACAGCTTAATTTTATACCTACCACAAAGATCAAAATGATTTGTGATATATAAATTTATAGTTGTTAACTTTTTTATTTGAAAATGTTACCTGTTACCATGATCAATAATCAATTTCAATCAGCAACGACTGTTGCTGGTATTTACTATCATTTCTGGAACACCGAACAAAGATTAGGCTGCAAACTGCGAAATGACGAATTCGATCGAACGCCATTCGTACGAAATCATGCGAATGCGGATCGTCCATTGCTGCAGTATTTGTCCAAACATTGGCACTCGGCAATGTATCCACAACTCGCCTGCCTCCATAAGTCCATAAAGCTCAGACTTGGCTCAATCTAATTATTTTTAAATCAAAATCAGATTTACAGGGTACACATTGAGAGCAATTAGGTGAAGCAGGAACCTTTGTTAAAAAAAGGTTCAATACACCTTGATATACCTTCGTAATATGGCACGCATTATAAATCAAGTAAACATAAATTAAGTAAATTATTGGATATAATCAAATGTTAATTCTCAAATGAATCACATTTTCGCACAAAAGCAAATTGAAGAGTATTAAAGTCAACAGTCAACAACAAATTACGAAATCTTGTAAAATAAGTTTCCAAAAGGTTCTGTGAACTAAAAATGAATTGACTGCGAAACATGTCATACTTAACAGTCTGTTAAAAACATTTAATGAGTCTACAACTTTCAATTATAGTAAAAACTGCCTGAAAATGAAAGTAATGAGCACACGAGAGTAATATTTATATACTTCGTATGTATGTACTGGTTTTTTGATGTACTCTTTACTGGAAATGGTCAAGGCTAGTGATTAGTTTATGTATATTTAGTAGTTTGAAATTTGAAAGCGTTTTCACTAAATTGGAAATGAAATTGTAAGCGATTCTCAATTGACCGGACACTTGATGTTTCTGTGTCGGTAGGTTACATACTTACGCGTGTCGCATTCAGATTAACTATTACGTACGGCGTGTTCGCGAATTAGAAAAAAAAAATTACAGTTTCATTTTGAAGTATACAAATACAAAAACCAAAATAAAGTATTTCAAATTACGATTGCTCTGTTATCCTTGGGTATCTTATACATACATTTAACTAATTTTAACGTGGTTAGTATCAAAAATGATATTTAAACGATTATCAATTGTTTCTTTTACTAGTTACTAAAATGATGTCTAGTTGGGTATCAATTTAAAGCTCTCGGGGAGATGAGCTTTGTAGAAATCTGAAAAAGAGGGTTATTTTTGATTGTTTTTTCACAACTTAATCAGATTATGCCAAATTTGGGATCAAGTAGAGCAAATGGATATCAAACTTGGCCATTGTAGAATAAAATAGTAATTTCATATAACCATCATCTGTCACTCTGACACTGATAGCTGTCACTTCAAAATATGTAATTAATTAATACGACACTCTCAATTTAGGGAACAATGAAACTGGCCATAAATTTGTGGTCGAGGAAGTACTGTACTGGGTTTTTTATATAAAAGGGAATGAACAATTTTGATTAATAAATTCATATCAGAAAATTATAAAAGGTCTAAAAAAGTTATTATTCTTTAAAAATTGGGCAATATAAATATGAGGCACACTTTTATATGACCTTCGAAATGATTTTCATCAGCGAGAGCTTCAATATTAGAATGTAGAATTTTCATAGTGTACCACAATTTTTGAAATGTAAACTTGAAAGTACTTATAAGAGAAGTAGGTCAAAAGATTACAAATTCCACCAATTAGCGCAATATTTATTTATTGATATTTTAGGAGAAACTTAATTACTCCTTCCGGCATCTAATACTTGCATTAATATAAATTACTAATTATTTTTTATTGTCTCAATTTGCATAGAATTATCATAAGATACATTGAAAAGAAGATTTCAATGTTCTCAAGAAATAAAGGGGATTATATAAAATAAAGACTAAGGAGCATAGTAAAAAAAATACTCAATTTCAACGTAGATGTACAACACGTACGGCTAGCTTAATATAAATCATGATTTAAATTAGTGCGATTTTTTTTTAAATGCATTGATTTGAATCGCTCCTATTTTTTTTTAAATATTTTTTATAGTCGGCTAGCAATCATAATGTTATACATTATGGCGCAAAAGTGTCAAAATTACAACGAAATAAATAAATGTCAACAATTATTTATGTTTATTAATACTGATAATTCCACTCCAATATAAAGTAAGCCATATATAAAAAAACAATTTTATCTACGACTGTGCGCTAATACGTGATTCGCCCACTAATTTGCGCGTCACTAGTGCCATTATGAAATTCATAATGACACGCATTTTTGTAAGAGAAATAATAAAAATAGAAATTCTAACACACTTCAAGTTTCCGTTATTATGAATAACTATTAATACACACACATTAATTTATGTTTTATAAACGTTTACGACAAGATCAGGGACAAGATTTTCACAATTAAATATGTTTATTTTGATTATAAGTTTGACAGCTGTCAAACAAACAAATAGTTGCCATAACATGCTACTTGATCAAGCTATGAATTTTACACTAAATGTTTTTCGAATGTCAAGCATCAAATGAAAAAATCTAATTCAGCAGCAATTAAGGCCGTCGTAGATAAAATATTGAATGATACACGTTTGATACAGCTAGTGTAATGAAACTTGAGTGATAAAAACACTCGGTTAATCGCCTCGTGATTTAACATCACACACGTTTCATTACAACGGCTATATCAAACTTGTATCATTAATATCTATTATCGTTTTGACAGCGGATAAAAAGGAAGGTAACTTTTTGCAAGTGATAAAACGTTATTTACCTTTTTCCTAGCAACGAAATCAAAACACTCACTATATTTATGTCATTTACATAATTTGTCCCTACTTGAACTGCAGAATAAACAGAATCTGGAATATTTTCGAAGAAAATATTAGGTAAGTAAAGTGTGTCTATAAATACAAAAAACAATACGTCCTGTATCTGAAGACAATTCTTCGTATTTTGTGAAAACCAGAAATATGTTTTAGAAAGAGGTACAACGGTATGTCAAATTTCAAAAATTTTGCTAGATTGGACGTAAAGTATGCGAAGAATTGATGGAGAAAATTATAAAGAATACGTAGTGAAATGTCAAATGGAACCATGTATGATAATTGTACTCTCGATAATTGTACATTTGAATAAACTTTTTTATAAATAAAATGTCGTTTAATTATCTCGCCGAATTACACTCTAGCATTTTATTTTTCTTGGGATAAATTTCAATTTGACAACTCAACCTTGTAACCTGACAGCAATTTGACTCGAAAACTGTTCAAAAAATAAAATCACTCCACCTACGGTGTCGTGATTTTATTAGAACAGTTTTCTTGTCAAATTGCTAGGTAACAAGCTTTCGTGAAAACAGAAATTTATCCAGCAAAATAAAAAGCTCTTGTGTAATTACTGTTGATAAAAATTGTATAAGTTATTGTAATACGCGATAAAGAAGATGAATTAGTGGAAATAACAGAATCGTTTGTTGAAGAAATTTTGCAATGTAATCTTTAGCAACTGAATTACTTTTTCGATCATCGTGTCTTTCACCACTATCTGCCATAATTGTACCGGACGTTCTCCGAAAAGAGTAACTCGCATACATGGCAGCGTTAGGGAATTTCAGATACTTGGTAATAAGTACAGGAATTCGTCTAAATTAAATTTCTTAGAAATTATTTTAATGCTATATTCGACTATAAAATAGTATATGAAATTCGTTTATAATCCAGTATTATGGCGTTCATAAAATTGGAGCATGATACTATGGATTGTAGATTTATTTCATAATATACTATTGTGAATTTGAAATTAATGAATTTAAAAAGCCGTCGAAGCAATTTTTCATTAGGAAAATAAAGGCGCACTGGCTTTATGAAAATACAATTTATTAATTTGGATACGTAGAAAAGACAACGTTTCGACTATTGGTATTGGCCATTTTCAAGTCAAAAAGGTTTACATTGGGGTAATGTTAAAATATAATTATATAATAATATGTAAATGTAATATCAGTAAAAAGTGCTACAAACATTGATTCACAGAAATTTAGCTGCTGTTTATTTAAATAGTGGTGTAGCTGCGTTGAGAAAAAGTCTTATTTTACGCACGGCCATAAAAAAACATGCTTATGGTTTTTAGTAAAACACTGAGCTTTCAAACACATTTTTTTTATATTCATAGGCGTAGCTAGGAAGTTTTCCTAGGAAGGGACAGCCGACCAGCTGATCGGCACAGCAATGTTTCAATTTTGATAATTTTGCTGCTGTTTGTTTAAATAGTGGTATAGCTTCGATGAGGAAAAATCTTATTTCACGCACGGCCATAAAAAACATGCTTATGGTTTTTAGTAAAACACTGAGCTTTTAAACACGTTTATTTTATATTCATAGGCGTAGCTAGGATATTTTCCTAGGGAGGGACAGCCGATCGGCACAGCAATATTACAATTTTGATAATTCCGACTAACTTTTTAGCTAAATCGACAAATTTTTGTAGTAACGGAACAATTTAATGAGAATAACACTCGCAATGCCTCGAAATTATGGAGTTCATTCACTGTTCTGGGGAATTAGCAGTAAAAAGGTTTTTTTTTCAGCAATCAGTGAGATTTTTTGCAGAGTAATATGTAGCTCTTGAGGTATCAATGTCCCAATCAAAATTCGAGGAGTGCATCATGCTCATATTTACATTTCCACGCGATTTATCGCGTTTTTGGGCAATAAATCAAAAAAATATGGAAAACTAATGTCTAGTCTAGCAAAAAATTTTGCAATGAATTTCCTACAAAAGAGCTCATTGCACAATACTGATTCTCTTCATTGTTTTCCCGCAATTTATGGAAAATGGTTATATCCAAATATCCTATTGTATAAGATGATTTTTCGATATATGCGTATTCTCGTCTTTTGCTGCAGATAATAAAAATTATACAAAAGGTCTTTATTGGAAATTTTATCACTGAACATATTTGCTGATAAATTGCATAGTTTTTAAAATATAATTGATTTTTATTAGTTTTCGTACAAAAAGTCATTTTATAGGAAATTTGATAACTAAACTTTTTTTTTTCATGAGAGATTTTTTGATAAAATAAATATTTTTCGAGATATTTTTGATTTCTTGTCAGATAACGTTAAAAATTGAATATAACCATGATGCATCCTCCAAATTTTGAATGGGACATTGATACAGTAGTAATTAGTATCCCAAAAGATGATTCTCTGCGAATAATTCTGCTGAACTGCAGTTTTTTTCGCTAATTTTCCTAAAAGTGGCGCCTTCCTCAAATTTTGAGTAAATTTGAATGTCTGACGATAGAGATAAATTTCTAGGATGGGCAATGAATTTTGTAGGATGGGGCAGTGCCACGTCCATGTTTATATTATATAACTTCAAATATAATTTTGTAGACATAGGTATAAGCTATGTGCAAGGGGGCGGAGTTTGAACAAATATCGATGCGAGCGCTCATGGTGAGCACCATTGTAACCATTGAACTCCATTTCTCAGAATACGTCATCGAACATTGTAGTTTAAAAGTGAAAATAATTGCATATAAAACTTAGGAAAACGCTTGCTCTGTTTAAGGCTGTTGTGTTGAGGATGATTCAAGTGAAATATAGTTTCATAGATTTCATGTACGCAGTTATAACATCAAAAAACGAGTGAAGTAGATCAAAGCGGTAAATAGAGTATTATCTATCTTTCATTATTAATCTATATAACAAAGATGTTTGTAATTCAATTGTGAAATAAGAAGAATTTGTCATCTATTTTGAATTCATGAATTTATCTCTATCTCTAATTTGTAAGGTGTTTCAGTGATAGAAGTTTGTCGGATGCACTTCGCAATAATTTTGTTATTAATATTGTCAGCAACATATTTTTCAACATGTTTAAAATGGCAAAACTGATTTCACGCTTTTCTTCAATGCTTCTTCGGTAGAAGGAATACAGTGTTTGATACATACAAACCCAATCCGCAAGATCATCGGCGTCATAATTTGAGATTATCCTGTCAATTTGGACGAATTAAGACGTTTTCTCTAATAGATACGTTATAATTGAAGAGAAAAATACTCAAAATAAATAATTTCAACGTACCTTTCATGCTATGCTGGTTATATTATACGCACACACCTGAATTAAATAATATTAGTACATTTAAAGAATTATAGGTATGAAACAATTATAAAATAGGAGTTCAATCGTTCTCCATTGCCCGCTAGAGGCGCTATGATTAAATACTGATAATTCTATTCAATTTTAGGTAACAATTTTACAAAATTGAAAATTAATTAAAGAAAATAATATAATTTTTTTATTCAAATCATGATTTTTTCTAATCATGGTATGCCTACTACGAGGAGAGAAGTCAAAAAGAGAGGAAATTTAAATACAGAAGTGAACACAACTATAAATTTTTCGTGAAAAATTAGCATCCAGCTATCAATACTCTCATAAAACAAAATTTCGTCATTTATTCTTTGCTGTTACCATAAAAAATTAACGAAATTATAATTTGAAGGAATATAAAAAGTAGGATACTCATAAAAGGTGGGAATCGTAACAAATATGCAAGTAGCTCTGTCAATATAAGCAGTAAAGGAAGCACGGACGTATCCGAACTCCTCCACGAAGCCTCAGGTAGCTATACTCCTAGCTCACTAGTAAAAAGAAGCTTTATCAGTGGCACTTGATTTCAGCCGGCGATGCTTCGTACCAAAACGAACGGACGGGATTTACCCGCTCTGACCCAGCTCGACGTGTGGAATCTAGTGTGTGCTTAACATATCCTGTTGGATCAAAAGAAGTCTTCAATTTGTCTTATATTTGGGGAATATCGTTCCAACCTTACGGTCGAGGATTAATACAGGTAAAGGTGGAAAAATATGGACGTGCCGGGTAGCACAATTTGTTGTTGTTCGATCCTGTATTTCTAGTGGGAATAAAAGAGCTGTTGCCGTGTTTACTTTACACGCAATGGTAATTTATCAAGAACACGCGTTTTTTTGTGCGTTCCTAGTAAATATCTTGTAAATATTGTTTTCTTTTTTCAAGTATTTCTTTATTAAATGCATTGTATTAGAAATCAATTTAACACCAATTTTCTTAGAAGCAAGATACAGTATGAACTTTATACAGGGTGTGCAATGAATTGCGGAACATAGAAGTTTAAAATAGGATTTTTAAAATGTGTGGATATTGGCTTTCCTGTATATGTTAGAGCAAAAGTACAAGAATGAAAATTTGCTTGAAATTAATTTTTATTCATGAAAAGTCTTCATTTAATACAGTAGAATATCTGTAACATTAAATATTTAGGAAATAAAATATGACAATTCTGTCAAAAATCAGATAGCTATGGAAAAATAAATGAATGAAACAAACTTCCATTCTGACAGTTCAATTCCGTGTTATTACAACAATTATCAATAATGAAAAGTTGTTTAAAATCAATTTTTACTCAAGGAAAGTCTTCATTTATTGCAGTAGAATATCTGTAGAGCATCTAAACAAAATTAACAATAATAACATGAAATTGAAATGTCAGAATGAAAGCTTATTCCATTTGTTTTTATTTTGATGGTTATCTGAATTTTGACGAAAATGTCATATTTTATTTCCGAAATATCTAATGCTACATGTATTCTACTGTATTAAATGAAGATTTTTCATGAGTAAAAATTGATTTTAAACAACTTTTTATTCTTGTACTTTTGCTCTAAAATATACTAAAAAGCCAATATCCACACATTTTAAAAATCCTATGTTAAACTCCTATGTTCCACGTTTCGTTGCACAACCTGAATAATGAAGCTCAAGTTTTCTTTCGTTATAAAGAGTATATAGTCTACTATTTAAGCCTGACGTCTTTGGCTAAGCCAATACTTTACTTATATTTTTTCATTAATATATCTTTATCTTTAGATGAGGTGAGAACTTCTTCGTGAAGTTCCAAAAGCTTGCATAAAATTTTGGCTGCGTCAAATGCTTGTTGAATTTTAGCTTAGGTTTATGACAATGCATTTCTACCCATTACGACAGTAATGGCAAACAATGAAAGATAGGAACACAATTGTTATTCCTAAGAATTGGAAGTCGATAAGAAATGTATATTGATGCCTCAACCAAAAAAAGTACACAGATGTTTAAGCAGAGACGTATTTCTTGTTATAGAGAATAACCATTACGTTATAGAGAGTGTTTTGATATATACCAACCAATTTCGATCAATATCCATGTTATAGAGAGTTTTTAGCTAGCAAAAAGTTCGTTATATTTGATGCATGTAGTCTAAACAAATATCTCTGCAAAATTTAATTTTATTTTTGCTCTTTCCACTTTACTTCCCAATCTCCTCAATGCCTCTGCTATATGAAGGGGTGGTTTTTAGAAATAATAACTCCAAAAAGTCTTCTACTCACACTTTTCTCGTAATTTTATTCAATTTAATAAATAAATAAAATACGAGAACAATGTGAACAGAAGATTTTTTGGAGTTTTTATTTATAAAAACCATCTCCTTCTCTCTTGTATTTTCACACTTTGGGCTCCTCCACATTCTATTACGTCTGCTCTATTTTATAACATAAGTTCAACGCAAAATTACAATCCTTTATAAATATTATAAGCAGCTATAATCCATCCATTTGTTTTGAACTGCTAAACCCTTGTACCATGTGCTTTTTGCAGTGTTGCAGTTTCAAATGTTACTATTTAGGACCAAAAAAAGTAAGAGTATTCAATCGCACCATTCTGGTCGCATTTGTGTGAGATAAGTACAATAAATATATAATCGACTATTTCAATAAATCTTGCGTTTATGTTGGGACATCCATTATATATATTGAACGTTTCTTTTCAATTCACGAGATTACCCTGACTTATTTGTTATGTCATCTTAAGATCGGCTGATTCGTCCTGAATACAAATAACTTCAACACTTTCATAAATTCAAAAATGATGATCGAGGCTATTGAAAGTGAAAGATTATAATGTAATTGTGATTATCAAGTGACAGAATGAATTATAGATTGGAATACTCATCTTTTTGTGATTAATTTTCAAGATTTGGCATTTAAAAATCGCTTAGGAGAATTCCTGCTTGAAAGGTGATATTTAATTCCCAATTAAAAGTGCTAATGTAAATCAATAAATTTGTAAATAAATTGGAAGCTGTAATGTTTTTTATGGTATCAGCTGGAATTAGTGTTTTGTTTAACATTCTTCTGTCAACAAAATGAAAGTGAAAGTACATTAACATGAATTTAGCGGGTCATGTTGAGTTCTTTACCTTACAAGCAGTACGTCCTTGGCTGACCTTGTGCAGCAGGATTGACGACTCATGGAAAGTTAATCATTTTTTGACTGTTTAGGTTTTGAGCAGGATTAAAATCTAATGAATGAAGTAGGATATAATATAAAAAAAAACATACATTCTAGTACAGAATAAGGAATTTGATAGCTTTCATTTGTTTAGAAACACATTTTTTGCGCAAATATGGTAATCCAATCCAAGATATTAATTATAAACATTTTTAGAAATTTCATGGTGTAACATCTTTGATTAAATCTTTTGTAATAAGACTTACTACTTTTAAGAGGAGAAATCTGTAAAATGGCAATATTTTCTATTATTGCAAAATATTGCTTAGTAATATTTATATAAAAGAAAATAGGGAATTGAGTAACAAAATCCTTATCGCAAAAAATCCAAATTTATGCATTTCGACATATCCACAATACTTTTAAAATATAATTTCTTATGGTGCTATTCTGTTATCGATCAATAAGTCATGTAACAAATTTCCACGCAAAACAGTCTTTGGTCACTCTTCCTGCAATTCATTTACTACCATATACCAATCTAAATTATACAAAACAAATAGCTTATTCTTTTCATTAAATGTCTAATGAAACAATTTTTTGTATTGCGTACAAATTTTGTTACTTCGTTAATTAATTATCGACTCCAATTCCACAAATCTCCAATACACAATCAACAGATTCCAATCCAATCAAACTAGCGAATTACGTAGGAATTGTCCTGCGGATAGTCGTTGAGCAGCAGTAATCTTCATAGCAGACTGCGATCGCATTTGTGTGTTAATTCCACTAGGCGTTAATAGGTTAAAAAGTTCGTATTGTATTCAATCCGATTAGTGAGTAGTCCTGGTCGAATTCCCGAGGGAAACGTTTCAATCTCCTGACCAATTAAGTTAGCTGGAAATTGAGAATGTGGCTCGCGGTTGATGGTTAGTGGTTCGCAGTGGTTTTACCATCTGCTTTTGAGGTTCAAGGGAGATGAGAATGTTCATTAGCGGTTTTACAAAACAATTTGTGGCGGTGAGAATGGAGTAGGGTTTTTGAATTTTGTTCTTGGAAGAGGTACAGAGGTCAGATAAAAAAGCCCTAAAATACAAACAGGATACTCTATTAAATAGGTAGTAAAATGAAAAAGCAAGAGTTAGCAGAGATGTTTGTTTAGACTTCAGCATCAAGTATTAAAATTTTAATTAAGATTTCAGCAATAAATAAATAATGAAATTTGTTTCAGGAGAGGGTATTGATAATAATAGAATGCCAATTTTTTCAACAACTATTCCACTCGTCTCAATATTTGATTCATAATTGTTGGGAATGTTGAGAAAAGTGTGACCATAAACCACTGATCTCCAATAAACATTGGATTGGGTTTAGGCCGCTGGAATGCGGCCCCAATTGAGCGTCGCCATCTTGGCAAAAACTGAGGTTCTGTGTCAATTGGTGACAGTTCAGTATGGTGTTGGGACGCAATTTTATACTGAATAAATTTTGTTTATTTATTTAAATGTAGATATATTAATACATAATATTGTTATTGTTTTATTTTATTAGAAAAACTCAACTGAAAAAGTTTGAAGATATAACTTATTCCTATTTTCAGTGAAGTATTACTTTTTACAGGTTTTATAGAGACCTAGAAGAATACATCAATTCATTATGTTAAAGTAATCAAACGATTTGATTTTCAATTTTAGATTAAATTGAAAATATCATGAATAATAAAATCATATTGTTGGGCAATGTTACAAAGTTATGATAACAAATTTGAGTAATATATCAAATTTAATATAAAATATCTTGCTCACAAAATTAATTGCTGGACTGCAAATTTGTGCTTACTTGTGTAGTAGATATTTAAAATTATTAGTTTTGAATAGGCAATATTATCGCAGAAATGCACTTCATTTATTCACATAAGTAAATTCATAGTTTTAAATTTTAGGTAACAAAAATTTATAAAACTATTGAACGGATTAAATAATACTAAACTACAATGTTTAAAAAATAGTTAAAACACTGACACTAAAAAGTTCACAAATATTTTTAACTATTAATAAATATTTCAACTATTATAACAATTTTTAACTTTTGTTGATTATCAATGTATGTATTTTAATATATATTGAGGACAATTTCTTCATCTTACTTGCATTATACTTTGAATTTCATCGAGTGTCTTCTATAAGTGTTTTGAATTTGCCGCCGAATAGTGACACAAAACCTCAGTTTTACTGTCAAGGCCGCCGTTCAACCGGGGCCGCTTTCAGATGCCAGAATACGGTCTAAGCCCAATCCAGTGTTATATAGAGATCAGTGCCATAGACAAACAAAAAACCCAGCTAAATATTTGGCATCAATTTTTGGCATTTTGAGAAGTCACACGGTAGAGCTTATTGCTAAATGAACCAGAAGAAAACGCAAATACTTTGGGAGATTGGGCCATCAATATTTCATTCTGTAATAAGTACCACTATTGTCAGATCATCTCTTTATTCTCTGAATTCTCTTAATTTCCTGGATTCTCTAGATTCTTCTAATTCTCTAAGCTCTCTATATTCTTTTTATTTCCTGAATTCTCCATATTTTCCGGACTCCCTGAATTCTTTATATTCTCCAAGCTTTTTATATTCTCTTAATTTCCTGAATTCTCCATCAAGTTCTCTTTATTCGCTAAATGCTTTATATTCTTTAAATTTTTCATATTTTCTAAGCTAAACTTTCTATATTCTCTTTATTCTTGAGATTCTCTATATTCTTTGAACTCTCTATACTCTCCATATTTTCTAAATTTCCTAAATTCTCTTCAATCTCTGAATCGTTCATACTCTCTAAGCTTTCTCTAATATTCTTATTCTGTAAATTTTCTTTATTCCCTAAATTCTCTTTATTCTCTAAATTCTCTATATTTTCTTCATTCCCTACATTTGCTTTATTTTCTAAATTGTCTATATTTTCTAAGCTCTCTGAATTCATCATATTCTCTATGTCCTCTTCTTTCTCTAAGTTCTCTTTATTCTCTTTATTTTCTAATCTCCTTGAATTCTTTATATACTTTAAGCTTTCTGTTTGCCTTATTCCCTTAATTCTCGATACTTTCATATTCTCTAAACTCTGTAAATTGTCTTTTTTGTCTAAATTTTCTTTATTCTTCAAATTCTCTATATTTTCCAGGTCTCTACATTCCTTGTATTCTCTAAGCTTCCTATATTCACTTTATTCAATGAATTCTCTGAATTCTCTATATTCTCTTCATTTGGTAGACTCTCAAATTCTCTGTATTCTCTCCTATATTATCTTCATTCCCTTTTTCTATATTCTCTTTATCCTCTAAGTTCTCCTATTTTTCTAAATTCTCTAAATTCCCTTTGTTCTCCAAATTTTTTATACTCTCTCTATTTCCCAAATTCTCTTCAATCTCTAGATTCTCTATATTTTGTAAGCTCATTTAATTCACCATATTTATATCTGAACTTTCTATGTTTTCTTTATTCTTTTAATACTTTATATTCTCTGATTTCTCGATACTCTCTATATGCTCTAAGCTTGCCAAGTTGTCTTTATTTTCTAAATTCTTTTCACCCTTCAAATTCTCTATACTATCTGAGCTCTCTAAATTCTTTATATTCTCTAAACTTTCTATATTCTCTGAATTCTTTTTATTCTCTGAATTCCGTAGATTCTTTGTATTTTATAAAGTCCCTACATTCTATTTATTTCCTAAATTCTTCATAATCTCTTCACTCCTTAAATTCTCTGTGTTCTCTATATTCTTTGTATTCCCTTAATTCTCCATATTCTTTTCATTTCCTAGATTCATTGAATTCTCTGTATTCTCTAAACTCTCTTTATGTCCTAAATTATCTATATTCTCTAAATTCTCCATATTCTCTAGTCTTTCTAAATTCTTCATATTCTCTAGGTTTTCTTTATTTTCTGTATTCTCTAAGCTAAATTATCTTTATTCCCCAAATTATCTATATTCTTTTTATTCTCTATATTCTCTAAGCTCTCTAAATTCTTTATATTCTCTAAACTTTCTATATTCTCAGAATTTTCTCTATTGCCTGAATTCTTTAAGTTCTCTTTATTTCTAAATTTCCTTTATTTATTTTAGACCCTACTGAACCCAAAAAACATAGTTTGTCTGTCGGTCTGTCTGTCGGTCTGTCTGTCTAGAACACTGATCTCTATAATAACACTGGATTGGATTTAGGCCACTGAGATGCGTCCCCAATTGAGCGTCGCCATCTTGGCAAAAACTGAGGTTTTGTGACAGATCAATACCGCGTTGGGCCTCGATATTTAAAATTTAGCTATTTGGTTTGCGGAAAGAAACCCGATTCATCGAGAAATTTAACACTGCACAAGTAAGTACAACGAAATAACCTGAAGTAACTGTCGTTATGACTGAAATAAGTAAACATTACTTATTTTTATTGCTATGCTATGATGTGAATATTTTCAAGATTTCCATCCGATGAACAATCGTTCTGAAAATGGCTCGAACAAATGGGTTTGCCAAACTTAGAAATAGAAAAGATACACGACTCTGGAAAATGATGTTATTCCGACTATTTTCAACGAACTATACAAAAACTATAGCATTAACTGTTATTAATGTGTGCATATTGACGTATATTGAGAATAATTTCATTATCTAATTTGCATTATGCTTCGAATCTCATCGAGTATCTCCTTTAAGTATTTTGAATTTGTCACTGACTCGTGTAACAAAACCTCAGTTTTACTGTCAAGGTCGCCGTTCAACCGGGGCCGCTTCCAGATGCCAGAATACGGCCTAAACCCAATCCAGTGTTATATAGAGATCACTGGTCTAGAAGCACGATAACTTAAGAACGCGTACGAATTTACGACTGAAATTTTATATTCAAGTTTTCCATCAAAAAGTTAGGCTCAAACTTTATTGATCTAACTTTTTAGTTTTTTATGTTTATTTTATAAATGGTAGTATTTATGACAAAATATGAGATGACTAAAATTGATCCTAGAATAATTTGGCACAACATTCACCTGAAACATTTTCCAAAATAATCAGCAGCTCAGTTGTTATTATTAAAATTCGAATGATTATAAAATTCGTTACATTTTTCTGAAGCAAAATAAATAGAATCATAATGGGAAATTAGAATTATTATTACTCATATCTGAACATCACATGTAAATGTTCGTCAATTATTTTTTTTAAATAAGTAATCAGGCTCTATCATGTTTGGTAAGTTTGGTATCAAATTAAATCTCTTGCTGGGATAATTCTAGTAAAGGTGATATTGGAACGATTGTCAATTATTTCTTTTACAAATTATTCAAATGATGTCTAGTTTGGTATCAATTTACTCGGAGAGCTAAACATAGTAGATAGCAAATATAAGTAATCAGTGGAATCCACGTTATTATCTTTAAATTATACTTTTGGCGATCAAAAGTCAAAATTGTATGTTCCAATGAATTGAAGACCCTGAAAATCTAGAAAAGGACTTTTTATTTTCAAAAATTCTTATTTTATGAAAGGATTGAAATATAACCGCCATCTGCCATTTTAACAATGACAACTGTCACTTTGACAATGACAGCTGTCACTTTGACAATGACAGCTGTCACTTTGAAATATGCAATTATATGATGCGACACTAAATTTCTGAAACAGCGATGAAACTGGCCATGGAATTCATGGTCGGAGAAGAACTGTGGTTTCGGGAAAATGATATTTCATTAGCTGCGTAAAATCGATAGCGTACAATAATTTCATTTTGTAGAAAACTTATGATGATAAACCATGATGGACCCTCCAAATTTTGAATGAGACATTAATATATTAATTAGTACCCAAAAAGCTATTTTTTTGTAAAGAATTTTGCTGACTTCTACGTCCATAACTAATACAGATAATTGTTTTCTCTTTGTGTATTTGGATTTCATTATTTGGAGAAGTCCATGTTACTTTGAGATGATTTTTAACGTGTGATACACGCGTCGTGCCCTTAGACTTTAAAGGCCATCTTATATACTTGTGTCATAATATATTATTTTCTTCCAGAAAATTTTCGAAACAGGGTGAATTTTTTTGTTATTACTCTAACTCTCAAGAGCTTTGAAGATTTGTACACATTGCCGTCTATAGAACAAGTCAAACAGTAAAATTGAATGAAACTGGCAACAGTTGAAAAATTTAAAGTCACAAAGAGCAAAGAAGAAATTCGTTCATTGATTTAAACTTCAAGAGTTGGATATGTTCAAAGTGGAGCTCAAAAACTAAGAAAAGAACAGAAATGCAATATTCTTAGTTTGAATATATGTACCAACAAAGAAACGGAAAAAACAATAAAGAATCCACAAATGTTCTTTATTTAAAACAGTTTCATGTTGTGATAAATTCAAAAAACTCGCAAGTGCTTAGATCTAAAATACATCAATCTTTCTTATTCGTTATTAGATAAAACAACTCAAGCAAAATGGCGCACGTTCCACGGTTTGGCACTTACCCCCAGCAGTAAATAGTGATTAGTAAGCGCCATAAGAACGTTGTGCGAGGTCGCCACATGCATTATGGAACGAGATCAAATGGTGATTTAGTGGTCCTGTTCAGAATTAACGCAGGACGCCACTGGAGTGCAAGTGAAACAGCTATACGCGTACATGAATTATTGAACGAAATGAAATAATATTATTTTTGGGTTACTGTGGTGCCAGATGATTAAATAAAAATTTGTACTCACATAGCATTCCGTGTATCAGGTATATCCCGATTACTCGGCAAAGAGTCGCTCGCTTCCTGATTAAATCTGTTTCTAATGTAAGGATCTTCTCCAGGACGTAGTCCTCCTCCTCGAACATATTCCGCTTCATCGAAGTAGGCCCAAGTAAGCCTAGTATCTGGAATACTAGCGGTACCTTCATAATCGTTCGGCTGTACTAAGGCTAAAGCAGAATTTACACCACCTCCACTGTCCATGGGGCTGGCATCTTCGGAGTATTGTGCAAGGGTAACGCCATCCTTCAACCGAAGAGCGCGATTCTCGCTCTGAAACAGAAAATCAAAAATAATTTCAACTAAAATCCAATAAAAACAACTGTTTCATTGAATAATAAATGATAAATGGCATTACACGTCCTTTACACAATTTTAATGATAACAAAACAAAGCAAACCACAAAGAAGCTCTAATAAAACCGTATAAAACCCTCTATTTGTCAAAATCATTTCTGAGTTGTGAACAAACATTCAGCAATTGTTGTGAAAACACAGCTTTTACATGAACGCTAAATAAACCCCTTTACGTTAAGGGCGACCGGTGGCAGCGGCTCCCAACCAGTGGCACTAATCGGATAATTAACTACAGAACCGAGATAAACTCACACGGCTGCCAACTCTATAAACACACTGTGTGTGAACGTTTACCGTCATTTAGCTATGTTTATTTAATCGAATGGTCACTTGGGACTTAAACCCTGAAGAGTGTTTCATTTATTTTATTGTCGAAAATGTTTGAATAAAAGGTAATTTTTATTTATGAATTTGAATTTATGACGGTTATAAATTAAACATAATGATTTAAAAAACAGTAAAAGCTGCATCGATTCCGCTTTTGCGTTGTTTTTTATCCGATGTTAAAGGTCACAAATTTTCATTTTTTGCGTATATCTCTGAAACAGTGAGAGCTACTGGAAAAATGGACAAGAGAAAGGATCCTAAGTGGCATCAACAAGATCGATCGACCAATTTATTCTGAAATAATTAAAAATGAAGAATTTTTCCATCTGTACATTGAAGTAATTATAAATCTGGTCGAAAATTAATTATTTACTGTCAGTTTTGTCACTGTCCGCTTCATCAAAAAGGGCCTGAACTCTTTGTTCGACTCTGAAAGCCGCGACCTCTCCTAAACAACATTATACTCATGTACTTGTTATTAAGTTCTATTTAACAGAGTTACCGAAGCTCGCTGCAGAAGGAGCTTTGAACTTTCAATTATGTTCGAGTATTAAAGTTCTCTTGACACTGATGTGCTTCGCTACGATAATGTGAAACATATTTTGTAATATTAAGAGGATTAAAAACGACTTTGTACAATAAATATTGTAAAAAACATATTCATTCAATAATTTACAATATTTGAGGGAAAGGATTGATTTCTGTATATGTTTATATGGTTCGAAATTAAACAAAAACTATTGTTTCAAAAACAATAAAAATTTATCAAATAAATTAACTAACATTTATTTCCATAAATATTTATATCACTAAAATTAATATTAAATTGTCAGAAGTTCTACAGCCTTTCGAAAAGCTGCTAGAATTATCTTGAGTATTCCATTACAGTATGTACAATTATGTCAAATTGAAAATACCGATAAACTTCCTATAACGTAGAAGTGAGCACAATTTGGTTGGTTCTCCTTGAAACCGACACATTGATAAACTCTTTATAGTGCAATATCCATTCTCTATTACGAAGAAATTTGTTCATATTCAGACACAATAGTATATTGTGTGGCTAGGGACGAAACAAGACGATTTCAGCTGAGGGTGAGAGTTGCTTGCCCGAGCGAAGCGAGGGCTGGCATCATCCTCGGCTGAAATCGTGTTTTGTCCCGTGCCACACACTGTATTTTTCATAATACCTGCATTGAAACTTTCCACATTACAAATTTGTCATAACAAAGTGAATATTTTTCTTTTGATTTTGCAGGTAACAAGTCGAGAGTAGCTGCTTGTGCTTCATCAATAAGATGTTGTGGTGTACTTGAAATTATCGGATTAATACTTTTTTTTCTTGAAACTAATCGTCTTTTCAATCTAATTTACAATTACGAATACAACAACTGTCAAATTAACTAAGGTTATATGATTTTCATTTAGAGATTGACAATGAACAAATGCGACTCTGCCAAGGATAAAACGATGTAAAAAAATTGATTCAGCGGGCAGAAACAAGCTTGTTCCTGCCCGGCTACACTCGCATTTGTCTGCAATTGTCTTGTTTCGACTGACAAAACAGGCGTTGAAACGCGTTGTTTCAATGCAGGTATTATGAAAAGAATATTTATTATTGGTTTTATTCTTCATGTTATCTTATTAGGTTACAAAAGACACCGACTAAATATTTGAGGCCCCGAAACTTCTGGGTAGTAGGTGTAGGTACCTATCGTATCATCAGTCGTAAAGTTATTTTATCAAATATATATTGAAAAGTATTGTGAATTTGACTGTTTTTCCTTTCTTCACTCCATATAACGATAACTCTCTATAACGATAAAAAATGTTCAGTCCCTTGAATTTCGTTATAAATATATTGCACTTTACATCTCCAAGAAAAAATTAAGCAATTAAATATTTATCATGCGGTTGTACCAAACTTACTATTCCAATATAACTTTGAAGTCAGTTTAGTAATTAACATAGTTTTCGATTCGAAAATCTGAGAGCATCCTTGTCGAGCTTAACAGAGATTACGGTTGTACTTCTGTGCAAAGTTAGAAACAGTGGGAATCAAAGCGAATGAATGCTACGTATCAGAAACCAAGTTCTAACTTCTGCTGGATGCTCTGCCCATTTAAATGAAATTAAATTCGTAAACAGGGCGAGAGGTAACTACAAAGATGAAACAGATTTGCAATGGGCTTCTCCACCATTTTTTTGAATATATATTCTGACTATTTAGAAATACGATTTAATAATTCCTATATATTAACTTTGTAATAGATTCCACTTTAGTTCAGTGTGACAATGTCGTCTAAAGTTTTTCTTTTGTGGGAGGAGTTCCTAAGTCCTGTTCTGATAGCTACATGAGAACAAACGTAATCTGAGAAGTTAACTGGGCGAGCATAAAAGATAAAATTGATGTGGAACTAGAGACTGGCTTACAAGTTGAATTACTTGCTACTCATTAGAACATGAAACTATCCACAAGAACTTTGGAAGATTAAACCTCTTTTATTATTATATACACATATACACACTAACAGTTATTATTACTTGAAGGTTGATTTCTCATTCTCACATACAGGATGTCAATTCAAAAGATATAGATTCATAAAAAATGCCACAGTTGGATAAAAATCTCTCCTAACAAGATATGAACACTTCTTTTCTTGGATGAGAATACGGAAGAACTGTCGACGGCCGCAAAAGGGATACAAAAAAATCAATTTGGTTCATTAAATCAACAAAAAACTGCCATCCTCAGTATCTAACGATGAAGCAACCCCTAAACAGAACAGAAGATACCTTTTTGATGATCACTAAACAACACGTTATCATCCAAGAGTTCGTGTGTAGTGATAGCGCTTGATAGCAATCCGATGGCAATGACGTCACTTCCCAATATTAGCTCCGATTGGAAAGGAGATTAGAGTATCTAACAATAGATAGGATATATTGGTATTTCGACAATGATGGCTACAATGTACTGTAACCTGTGTAAAGTTATTAATCTATACATATATCTATGAATAAAATAAAGTTGAAGTGTCTGTCTGTGATCTGTGATTTCGAAACAAAGACTTCTACTCTAACTCAAATGGTTATTTTAATTTTTTTTATCTATCTCTCTGTTTGTTTGTTCGGGCTAATCTCCGAAGTTGCTCAATTGTTACCTGCATGCAAATTTTTGACATAGCATTATCAACGTACAAGTGGCGCACGAGTTTGTTCGCGCATTGTTCATCCAATTGATTTGAACTATGTATATTTGTACCACTTGCTTAAATATTTCTGATATAAAATCATGAACGAACCATAAGTGTCGTACGAGTCATATATGTTCATTCGCATATTGTTTATTCAATTGAGTTGAAATTTGCTACAATTGTTGGTACTTGCGTAAATATTTTTGATATAATAATATAAATGTACATTAGTAGCCGTGCGATTTGAGTCAGATAGCTGTTTATTCGCGCATCGTTCATACAACTGAATTTAGACTTTAAACAATTGTTGTTGGCGCTTGCATGAAATTTCCTGATATAGAAACATCAAAATAAGACTCTGCAAAGTGAATATTTCTCTTATATATCTTAATAAGTGATATGGAAAATTAGAGTTATTTCGCGCATCGTTCATCCAATTTATTTGAAACTATGTACCGGGTGTATGTACCATATGTACCACCCGTACCATCCAAATATTTTGCGAAATTCTGAACGGATTAATAAAAGAAAAATACGTATGGAATGATTTCTAAGATTCTATTGAATAGTAGCCAATTCAAGTCCATCCCCTCACCCCCTGAGGGTGGGGAGGGTGCAACTTTCAAATTTCGAATGGCAACCCCTTCATTTTGATGCAGATTTGGATTCTCATCTAAAAAATATGAAGTTTTTGTTTGAAACTTTTTTTCATGTTCTTGACAGATGGCGCTGTAATAGCAAAGATTAGTTATTTTTCGTAATTACTTCAACGGCTAATACTAAGTAACCTAGGCTTGCACAGTCTTCAAAACACATTTTTTGAGTGTGGAGTGCGTTCAGGAAAGCGTTCTTGCCATTTCCTGGCGGCTGCTCTGAACCCACCACGACACTCGCCCAAAATTTGCAGCATGTCAGCAGCTTCCCTACTGTTATAAACCATTCTAACAACAAAAAAAAATTCCAAACGCTTTGACTCGTCTGCAAAGAAGTCTGACCGGATTTTGTTTATAAATACGCCTACTACGCCGCAATTTTAAAAACAATGTACGGCTGAAATATTTATTTATTACCCAGTATTAGCCGTTGGAGTAATTACGAAAAATAACTAATCCTTGCGATTACAGCGCCACTTGTCAGGAACATAAAAAAAAGTTTCAGACAAAACTTCATATTTTTCAGTTGAAAATCCAAATCTGCATTTAAAAATAGGGGTTACCATTTAAAATTTGAAAGTTGCACCCCCGTTACCCTCAGGGGGTGAGGGGGTGGACTTGAATTTGCTACTATTCAATAGAATCTTAGAAATCATTTCACACGTATTTTTTCTTTTTTCAATCCGTTCAGCATTTTACGAGATATTTGAGTGGTACGGGTGGTCTGAAATACCCGGTATACTTGTTGATGACACTTGCTTGAGGATTTCTGACAAGATCATGAACGTACAAGTCGTATCTGTTCGTTCGCGTATTGTTCATTCAATTGAATTGAAACTTTGTACAATTGTTGGTACTTGCTTGAAAGTTTTTGACATAGTTATATTAATGTACAATAGATGGTGCGCGAATCGTATCGGATAGCTCTTTGTTCGTGCATCCTTCATCCAATCGAAATTAAACTTTGACCAGTTTTTTTTGGCGCTTGCGTGACATTGCATGGTATAGAACTATCAAATTAAGACTCTGCAATGTGAATATTTCTCTTAATTAATATCTCAGTAAGTGGTATATAAAATTAGATTTAATTTTTTGTTTTTATGTAGTTCTAAATTAGTTCATCTAAATATTTGCTATTTAAGAAACAACAGACCAAACCGCTGGATCTAAAGTTCTAAAATTTTGACACTGCATTCCTATAATAACATAGAGAACCACTAATAAGAAATTTTTTGAAATTCCATATTCCATCCCTAAAGAAGACACTCCAATGGCAATAATATTGTAACGTTATTTATTTTAATTTAGGGAGCAAAAGTTACTAAGCACTACTATTTATTTCTATGATTTATTAAAATAATAAATTAGATAACTAACAATGTTTTTAATAACTAATTCTAATTTGAACTAACGCTTATTACACTACACTATAACTTAACTTTAATTATTTATGTCAATATTGATTTATTTTAAATAACACAATTTATTTCAATCACTAGCAATCCACATTATAAGGTCACTGTGCTAAAAAATCAATAATGCTCCTAGCTTAGTCAACGAATATATACCGTCGGTCTCTCCCCACTACATTTTTCCCGCAAACGTCCAGGCTATTCTAGAAAATGCTAGAAGGTACCAGCAATTTTCTGGAAAACAAATATATTCGCTTCTATTTGTTGATGTAAAATATCTCCACAAATTCTAAGCACCAGTAAAGCCGAAATGACTAATTTATAGACTTAAATTCGTTACAATACGTTTGTGCGGAAATCGTACTCTCTGCGACAGTTATTATATTTTTATGAGAGAGCCAATTTGATGGGTTAATCAAGCATCAAAAAATAACTATTCCACCCACAGATAGGCCGCCCACGCAATGTTTCACTTTCAATTCCATCAACATAAATTTTTCTTACTTTTATTCATTGATTTCAAAAAGTTGCCGTAGGTGATCCCACGTGTTTTCAGGTGGAGGAGTCAATTATTATATTTTCAAAAGGACGTTAGTTGGATTAACCCTAGAATAAAAAAAAAATATCAAAAGCGAAAGGCTATCGCAGGCGATGTCTGCGGTTAACCCAGGTGCTGTAGTAACTCATTAAATATTTTTTCATTGATTTCAAAAGTACATATACACGCGGGTGATAGCTCGTGTACAATAAAATTGAGATAAATTAGTGTCAGAAGTGGGATTCTGCTGAATTGAGTGAATATAATTTTGGATTCGAGTGTTAAAAATTTGAGTTGAATTGTAGTGTTGTACAACGTCAGAGAGTTCTATGGAATTGTTTTGAATGTGCAGCAGCAGCTGAAAACGATGATGAAATATATAAAATCGTTGAGAAGATTGAGAAGAAGATCAAGGAGCCTACAGGAGGGACGAAAGTTGAGGATGACACAAATCTCATCGGACAACGTCGAGTATTCAACACGGTCGATATCTAATTACTCATTGGAGGTTTACACTCAATTTCATCCACATATCGACTAGTTTTGGAACAAACTTATTGAATATTTTTCATTGATTTCAAAAACTACATCCATACGCGGGTAGAGCCGCGCGTGATAGCTCGTGTACAATAAAACTGAGATAAATTAGTGTCAGAAGTGGGATCTTGATGCATTAAGTAAAAGTTATTTTGAATTCGGATGTTAAAAATTGAAGTCGGATTGTAGTGTTGTGAAGAGTTAGAAAATTGTATGGAATTGTTTTGAATGTTCCTGATGGGAAGTGCAGGACCAACTGAAAATAATGATGGAGTATATAAGAACGTCGGCAGCTGAAGAAATGCAAGATGGAGAAGAAGAAAGTAACCGAACTCCTCGATTGAGGATGGCACGAATTTCATCGAACGTCGAGCATTCAACACGGTTGACATCTAATTATTCATTGGAGGTTTACGCACAATTTCATCCACATATCGATTAGGTTCTGGAACAGATTTATTAAATATTTTTTTCATTGATTTCAAAAAGTAAATCCATACGTGGGCAGAGTTGCAAGTGATAGCTCGTGTACAATAAAATTGAGATAAATTAGTGTCAGAAATGGGATCCTAGTGAATTGAATGAAAGTAATTTTGGATTCGGGAGTTAAAAATCGGAGTTGTATTGTAATATTGTAAAACGTTGGAAAATTGGACCATTGTCTTTAATGAGGGTTTGAGAAGAGAGAATCGGATGCGTTAGTCATGCCAGTCCTGTCGTTTAACTTTTCAGGTACTCAGTCAGATATTTTTTAATGATTTTGATTGTATGCATCCGTTGCCAAACAATAACAAAATTTATTGATTCAAGCTTTATGTATTCTGCCGTTCGATAGGCAATATCTGTAATGAATGGTCTAAGGATGCTGGTAATGACGCCACGCGCATCTAATGGTGCGTCGTGTTGACGGTCACCACTGCGGGAATGAAGACGTTGTACGCGACATCGGGGAAATGTCTAACGTGAATCCGATAATGTTGAGACATCAGCAACACGGTGATGATGGCATAGACGGCTTTTATTACGCAGGCCTGGATTTTACATCATTTTAAATTGATTTTCTGAGCTGCAAAGGATTTTAAGGTTGTTTTGTATAAAAATTATTTTGGATTTTCATGAATGTGTAACGGATGTGGCTGAATAAAGGACAGAAGTTTCTCTCTGAAGTAAAGTTTTATAACTATTTCAAAGCTATCAATGATTCCACATTGTCAGTATAATCGGTATTATCAAGCCGCCATTTGCATTTTACTGCAGTGAGACACATTGGCGCCATATTTAAAATTCTAATACTTGACATGCACGATATGCTAATTGAAATTGTTAAACAATTTAGAGGGAATATTTAATTTAAAAGTATTTGAGAACAAGTAGGCGTATGAGCCCTCATTTGAATATTTCGCCCGCCTGAGAGCTGTAAAAAAATAATTTATTTCACGCATGTTGCTTTTATCGTTATTTGGACTTCATTTGATTGAACGATTTGATCGATCACTTATTACACAAGAATAAACGAGTTATTACGTTTACCTCCCTCAAAGTCCTAGATTAGAACAGAATCGAGCTATATATTTTCTGAAACATTGTTATATGAATAAGTGGGATTACCAGTCATTAAAATTGAATAGTTTTATTTATTTCACTGCAATGGGAAAACACAAATTTCATATTTCTCTTCAGCAATCCATGAAAATCCCCGATAATACCAATATTTCATGAAATAAACGCAAATACCGAGCTTATCTGATTTAAACAAAAAATAAATTGATTCATTTGAATACCTCTTTTTCAACAAAAGAACAAAAAGTATCAAATTAAAAATAATAAATTCCATTTTCAACAAAAGGATGAGTTAACCAATTGCTCTACATTTTTATCTCTCGAAGATCATTTGATTAGACTTCTCGTACAACAAAGAATATTCGTTGCAAATAGATGTTCCATATCTCTTATATGAGGTTTCTCTGAAAGAGCTTATCGCTATCCATTTTTTCCAGGACCTTTGATAAGCATCTGTAATTTCCTATGAGAAGTCATTTCCAGACATGTTACACGTGCATGGAAAGCTGGAAAATGGAGAATTCCTCGAGATCTACAAGAAATGTATGCAGATGGGTTTTGTAGAAATTAACTAATTTTGTGCTTGTTGAAGTAATTTTGTCTACAATAAATGCAAACATAAAGTGTTATTTATTCCATTCATTATAATAGGAGGTATAAAAATAAAATTTTGCACGAAATTTGAGTAAATAAAGAATAAAATAATTTTAGTTTCATCGGGAATCCACAGCTCGCCTAATATCTCTTGCACGTGAGGCGCGTGAATTAGCCGTCTTACAATCACAGCAAATGTTATTAAAGGAACATTGCACCGTTTTGGAATGAAAAAACTATTTTATATTCAATTTTCCTTTTTTTTTTTTTGAATTTATTGCGTAATCAAGAATTATAGATGTTTAAGGAGTGAAAAAATTGAGAATATCCTAATTTATTTGCGTATCTACAAATGTAACAGGAAAATTTGAGAATCATTACTTCGTTACGCAAATATCATAAACCATAATTTTCTGGAGCTTAAACGAAGACAAGGCAATACGAAACAAAAATAATCCTCCTCTGAATATTTGGTATCATGAGAATTGTGAAAATGTTCTGCGAAATTTACGATTTAATTTGAGAAAAACAGGCGACATTCCTGCGAAAACGAACTAACCGTTAACCAATGGCTGAAAGTCAGTTTGGGGATGAGTGCTGCAGTGTTTTGGTGACAGCTGCTTGTAGTTCCAGCAGCCACCACAGCCCACTGGCGCCATCACGATCTAAATGCAAATTGGTTCATAAGCTACCATACATACGCATATTTTACCCCGAATTTCACTTCATCCCAAAGAAGATCCGTTACATGGTTGCCAACGTGCTGAAAATTTGCGGGAAATTTTAAATTACCATTCAAATAATTAGGTTGCTATTCATCAAATAATCAGTATTTGGATTCATAATTGAATGAAGCGGTAATATCATCACCTGAAAGTGATTTTTTTTTCACTCAGTTGGCCATGTATATGCAATAACATTTTACAATTTTCCAACAAAGTTCGATGAAATATCTTACAATTTATTTCCCTATTGTTACTGACACATTTTCTATGTAATCATTTGCCAATCAAATTTATGATATGAGTATAGCATAAAGTTGAATAGCCGTGGGACAAATATCCAATTTCCAAATGACATTTGCATAGAGAATAGCACGGAATCATTGCCATACTCAGCAACTGTTTGTGGAATATTGAGTCTGGGTTTGGCGTTGTTCAAGCACTGTTCATTTGTTTAATCAGTGTCCGCAAATATGAATTTCCTTTATTCAGAGAAAATCTTCTATATAATAATGTAATTAGTGTTTAAAATTGTTACTATTCGAATACGAAAAACATTTGGTATAATCAAAATAACGTTAAAAAATTAATGAGTCATCTTGATGATCAAAGCGCATTTTTGGCAGTTCATGAATATTTGTTAGTTCAGATATTTCGCAAATTACTATCTCCCACAATCACTGAGCTTAAAATCAAGCAGATTGGGCCAACCTACGGAACAGAAATTTTCATTTAGTACCAGTTTCAAGTTGTGACTATTTTATACATAACTTGTGCACGTAACAAACTAAAAAGAACCTTTTAGTCTTAATTGTTTAGTTATTGGCTGACGGAAGGTCATGTGCTGCGCTGTACCCTAAAATAGTAATATGATAATTATCAGAGTTATATAAAAAAAAATCCCTGAAAATTTGACGCAATTACCCCCAAAACTACAGATTTATGAAAATGATTAACAGATGATCATGTACTGGCCTAAATTAATCATAAAAACAAAAGTTCAATTTATTCTGATAGTAACATCGAAAACCGCATGTCAATATCTTGTGTAACTCGCGAGATATTGAGATAAATAGTTTCCACCCTAAAATGGGTACTAACTCATGTCAGTCCGAAATTTAAAGTATAAAATTTAATTACTGACATGTTGCTCATTCTGTGCACCAATTTTCAGATTTCAATTATGCATTGTTCAGCAGTAATTAGCTTTTAAATTTTTATTTAATTTTTACCCAAAGCTGGGATATGAATGAAAAATCAAGCAGTTTGTGCAAGCCTATAAAACAGCAACTTTCATTTAATACCACTTTCAAGTCTGTAAGTGCTGTAGTTGTTGAGAACTCAGCGTTATGCCAGCCAGCCAGACAGCCACACAGCTGAAGTGAATATTAGCGTATTATTTTTTGCAAAAATGCAATAAATAGTTATTTGTGTATCAAGGCCGTGAAGGTTACCTTTTTTGATCAAATCTGTTGTTTTTAGGCGACCATCACGAAATAATTCAAAATTACAAAATTTTATCTATTTATTTCTAGAACATTGCAATTGTAAATCTGTTACCGTTGAAATTGTTTTATTTTATTGTCTTCTAGTCAAAGTAACATTTGTAAAAAATGCGTATCAATTTCTTGAATTGCACGAACTATGAAGGTTGACGGAAGAATAAAATATTGTAATGTTTATTGCTTGGAAATTACTTATAATCAAAATAGAAATCACTATTTAATAATTTTAAATGAAATACAAGTTTTATTCTTCTGGATATCACTAGCAACACTATATTATTTATTTATCACTTAATACTAACTTAAACAAAGTCGCAGATATTTATATTTAACTATTTATATACACTGATCACTTCACTGTTTGATATTTACTGCTCTAGATTCACCATTACACTACTCTCTCAGGTCGTTTGCTTGCTATTATATATAGAAATATCCATTTCTCGAATGTTCTACCACATTTCTGGAATATTGCTAGAAGCTTCCATCGAGAGGGGTGATGTGATGCGGTGCGGCGCAATGCAGGAAGGACGAAAGGCTCCGCCCAGGCGCGGTCAAGTCCAAGCCTACTCCACTTTTATGAGTCTCCACACTCTCGCACGTTACAATATGTATTTCAACGAAAACTGTTTCTTAAAAGGTTCATCAAGCAGTTTATATAGGTAGGTATGAATGTTTATGAAGTAGTTTTTGACAAATCAGTCCCAAAAAAATAATATTTGACAGATCAGTCCCAAAAAGTGAAATATGACAGATTTGTACCAAAAAGTGAAACTTAACGGCCGCAAAAGGAGCCATAGAATTTTTTGTTATGATCGCCTAAAAAAGTATTTTCTCAGATCTCCGAATTTCTTCCCAATAATATAGGAAGGATATGCCTGCAACTAGCAAAGTTACTAAGCGATTAATGATTATATCATCACTTTATAGTGATTTTTTAATTTATGTACAGGTTATTGTACAAAGAAAATTGACAGAAGTCGCACAGCCACCAAATTATTCGTTTTTAATTGGGCCAAACTCTAGAATGAAATGATTATTGTTTGAGAACTACTGCTTAAAACAGTACGACATGCGCACAGACTTTGCGCAAACGCGCAAGAGGAGTATTTTTCGTTGCAAAGATAAAAATAGCGGAAAAAGATCATTGGATGAAAATAGTTATTTTTATATTAAGTGTGCGAAGTGATTGTTTTTTTTGTTGCGCGTGAGAATGTCAATTTTAACCGAGACCGTAAGGTCGAGGTAACAAATTCATTCGAAAGCGCAACAAAATACAATCACTTCGCATACGAAATACAAACAATATTTTTTCACCAAATGTCAAAAAATAATAGATCAACAATAATTATTGTTTTATTCAGTACAATGTAGGAAAAAATTACAAACTATAATTAATTTGCAGTCACCTGGGTATTGTAACCAAAAGTATGCGCAATTGTTGTTTGATAAATGAAGAACTGTCAACAATTGATTTTCATATTGAAAAATGAGTAGTTTTGTGTACATATTCATATTTATTTTTTGTTAAATACCTGTTCGTTTCTATTATTTTAGCATTACTAAACTGAATTATAGTAGATTAGGTGTACAAAAGTAGAATTTATTTTTTCACTAGTGAAAAAATATGTTCATTTTTCTACTAGTGATTATTTCACTCATGTCAATTATACTGAAAAATTCTGCATAGTTACAATGACAATTATAATAATAAATTCCTTGCCAACGGGAATTTACCGCGATAAATTCCCGTTACCTCGGTAAATTCCCATTGGCAAGCGATTCATTGCGATAAATTGCCTTTGTCATGGAGAAACAATACACAGTTCTAATATAAACAAACAATCAGTTCTCGCAAATGTCAAAATTTAATCGTTTTGGAAATGCATTTTTCGCACAAAGTAATGCAATTGAAAACAAAAAGTCTAAAAATACAAGAGTATATGGAGACAATTTAGTGCATTTTTCAATAAAAAAGGTTAGTAGTTGCAACTAACATTATTTAATAGGTACTTATAGTAACAATTTCATTCGAGAAATATTCTCCACAAATACCACTCGCGACTATAATTTTATCATAAATTTTTCTCTCAAATATTGATTACCTTTAAGCAACATCCTACAAGTCATCTGCCCAGATGAAATCCCTCGAGCTACGCTCTCGTGATTTAATCGGACAGATGATTCTCACGATGTTGCTAGGTAATCAATGTTTTCAAGAAGAATTTATTGATACAATGACAGTCCCTTGTGATATTATATACGATAATTCCACTCCAATATGAAGTAAGCCATATATAAAAAACAATTTTTTAGGCGATTATGACAAAAAAGGTGTTTTTATGGCTTCTTTTGCGGCCGTGAAGCTTCACTTTTTGGGACTGATCTGTCAAATTTTACTTTCTGGGACTGATCTGTCAAATATCACTTTTTGGGACTGATCTGTCAAAAAATATTTCATAAACACTTTATATTTACCTATATGGGCAGCTTGATGAACTCTTTAAGAAACAGTTTTCGCTTAAATAGTACATATATTTTTCCGTCAACCTCTGTAGTTCTTGCAATTCAAAAAATAAATACGTATTTTTTGTTAAATGTCAACTTGATAGAACACAATAAAATAAAACAATTTCAACGGCAACTAAGATTTACAATTGCAATGTTTTAGAAATAAATAGATAAAATATTGTGATTTTGAATTATTTCGTAATGATCGCCTAAAAAACGTTGTGTGCACTTCGGCCTACAGTTCTTTTTTGGTCTCACCTGAATTGCAGCCTCAGCTACGCTTCGGCCGCAAAGAACAGATTCGACCAAAAAAAATAACCTTCACGGCCTTGATACACAAATAACTATTATCGTTTGACAGCAGATAAAAAGGAAGGTAACTTTTTGCAAGTGATAAAACGTTATTTACCTTTCTCCTAGCAACCAAATCAAAACACTCACTATATTTATGTCACTTGCATAATTTGTCCATGCTTACTGCAAAATAAACAGAATTTGGAATATTTCCGAAGAAAATATAAAAGGTAATATTAAGTTAAATATGTCTATAATTACAAAAAACAATAAATCATGTATCTGGAGACAATTCATCGTATTTTGTAAAAACCAGAATTAGGTATTAGAAAGAGGTATACAACGGTATGTCAAATTTCAAATATTTTGCTAGATTGGACTTGAAGTATGCGAAGAATTGATGAATAAAATTATAAAGAATACGTAGTGGAATATGTCAAATGAAACGATGTATGATAATTGTACTCTCAATAATTGCACATTTAAATAAACTTTTTCATAAATAAAATGTCGTTAAATTATCTCGCAGAATTACACTCTAGCATTTTATTTTTCATGGGATAAATTTCAGTTTGACAACTCAACCTTGTAACCTGACAGCAATTTGATTCGAAAACTGTTCAAAAAATAATATCACTCCACCTACGGTGTCGTGATTTTATTAGAATAGTTTGCTTGTCAAATTGCTAGGTAACAAGGTTTCGTTCAAACAGAAATTTATCCAGCAAAATAAAAAGCTCTTGTGTAATTACTGTTGATTATTTTTACCATCCAAATTTCGACCAATAGATTTGCACCATTCGACGTCACGTGGTACAACCTACACGGTTTTCAAGTGGAAATTTTTTGAAAATTTTGTCTGTTGGTTATATATACAAAACAAAGAACATTTAACCGCGTTGATTCAGCATCTGTCAAATTGACAGACAGATTGAATGTGAAAATGATCAGATTCAGAGTCGAGTCTCTGGAATCTATTGATGAATTTGGATCGGAAAAATAATCTTCCGAATACCATTCGTGATTAAATTTAACCTGGCAAAATTTTCAGATTGTTACGAGAGCTTGCTACCAATTTATTTCGTGATATTGATCAAAAATCACTCGCTTGACAGCTCGTGATTTTTCTGTCAATATCACTCAATAAATTGCTCTCGTAACAATCTAAAAATTTTGCCGGTAAAATTCAACCACTTATGATATTATATATGAAAAAATCACGAACTTTGCGTATCCATAACAAAACAAAAATATCATGTTTTTTTGACAGTTGGCAAAAAAATATATTTGTAAATCATTGATATAAAAGAAGATGAAATTCTGCAGAGAGCAACAAAGGTAAGTGATAAAATACGATCAAATGGATCAACCTAACTAACAATAAAATTATAATAAGTGTTCAAAATGACCACCGTTATTATTAATACAATACTGGGGGCGTGTCGACGGAATTAATCATTTATTATTCCCGCAAAACTTGTAACATATCGATGGATTATGAGTATACCAAGTTCTTCATCCCCATAAAAAAGGCACTCGGATTCAAATCTGGCGACTTGGTAGGCCACGTAATAGTACAATTACGTCCTATCCATCGTGCAGGAAAATTTTCAATTTCAATTTCGTACCACTAGAACTCCTATTCTAATTCATAGAGACGATTTGGAAACAGGTCGCAATCTCTTTGTCGGTGACGTCATAATATAGTTACATTTAAGAAAACTTTAATAAAATTTGCATCATATTAAAGAGATAGTCTCGACTCAGTCTTTTCCGTGTAAAAGACTATTTACAACGATGACGTCATAATAGTATATTCCACAATAAGTATTGGAATGGCCTATATTCTGAACGAGCGAAAAGTTTATAAACCGAGCCGAAGGCGAGGATTACGATTCGCAAGTGTGGAATACGCCATTCCAAACATATTGTAGATTATACTTTCTCTAACAAGGTTTTGGAAACTCACCAATATTTCAGAGGAAACTTAGAAAATTATTAAATGTCAAACGTCAAATCCAGATATGAATACTTGAATTTTTAGGAAGTAACCATGGTAGTAGCCAAACTAACAGCTTCTAATTCGTCGAAATGATTCTAAGGGTTTACAGAATCATTCTAAACGGCATATAAATCATTCTAAACGATTTTTTGGAATATCATTTGTTCCAACACAATTGTTGGTTATGGAATATGTAAATTCCAAGACAGTGTTGGAGAAAATAGTTTCTGCAATTGTTCACTAGGCGGTACATGTGTCGAGTATCTCTAAAATGAAATCAAAAGATTGTCTCCACGAATTGGAATAGATCCCCAGTGCATTGTGCAAGAGCAGCTTTTCCCTGAGCTTCACCGTAAACCAATACCAATATCTGTAAATTCGTTATTCAGTTAACGTTCAATTATTGTTATTCGATCTACTTCTTATAATTAGAAATTAGAAGTATCTGACAACTCACATCTGTTAAAAGCAGTTTTTTATTGTTATTGTTTTGCTATAGGTACGTTCCACTAGGCAACCACAACGCTCCTGTCGCCTTACTAATCGTTCCACAAGACGATCATGGTCTTAGCACTCAAAATCAATAAGTCATAGATGACGTAATTAATCGCGACTGCTTCAAGCTCACTATGCCCGGATGATTGGTCGAAGTGGTCGTTGCGTTCATTTTACACCGAGAAATTGAAATTAATTGGAAAGAAATCTTTCAAATTTGTATTATAGTCCCCGTCAAGATATAAGAAAACGAGCCTCCCAGCGGGTACTTAGCAAAAGGATTATCCCTAAATTTATTGAGGTGCACAGGTAGAATAAAACAGGGTCTCACTCAGAAATATTTTATTTAGTATTTTAGCAACCGCAAAAATGTGCGACAAGATACTGTTTACCCCGCATGAGTAATAAAAAATAAATTTCCAATTACATTTAAAGAATCATCTTGCATGTTTATACAAATAAAAATATAAAATATTGGAAATAAATAGGTTGAAAATCTTCCTTAATACTACTCCTACAAATTTTTAACCGCATCCCCTACTGGAACAAGTTACTCCTACCGATTAGCCAGGCGAATTTCTTATATCTTGACGGGGACTATACGATTTAAATTTATGTTGAATAATTAAAGACTTTTTATTTGTCAATAAGATAATTTACGACCGATTAATTTACACAGGCTTATTTGATTCACTCCATTCGTATATCCTTTTTGCTACAGGTTAGTTTAATCTTATTAATAATTTAATTTTCAATCTTAACCACGAATTGTCAGTTTATTTGACATTAAACAGACACATAAATCATTCCACTTGAATCACCAACCACAGCAATCATATGCTAGTGGAACGGCAAAAACAAATCGTTACGATCGCCTAGTGGAACGTACTTTATGCGATCAAATTATGAAAAACCTGAACGGCTCAATTTACAGCGAGGGAAGTAAGAAATGCTATAAAAAATTGAGATTTCAGAAAAAAGTTATCAACAAATATTGTTGCTAATGACTGACCGTCACGTAACTTGCAAAATTCACGTGATATTTATGTCGGCATTTTGCATTATTTTGAACTTAATGACACATATTTATCCATAATTTGATTTGAGAAACAAAAAAGTAAGTAAATAACTGTATTATTGAATGATAATTATACGCTAGAATAATGTTTTCAGACGAACTGTCATCTGTTACTTGCAGCTTACTATTTCAAGCAGCCGGTATATAAAAAATCAGTTTTGAGCACTCTGGAAATATATACGACAAAATTGATCCGCACTTTTCAATTGAATTAACATTTGTCTTTTATTGAGGTTAAGTGTCAGCAAAAAGTTTTATTAATGTGAGATAGGAAATGTCAAAAATAATTCATACTTTCCTTGGCTCTATAATTAGATGAAAATACTCAATTGATCAAAGCAAAAACTTTGAATAATATTAAGATATCAAATATGCAGACAGAGAAAGTTATTTTTATCTATTCTATTTCAGGCATTATACTTGTAATTAATTAATATCAAATGATCATAATTTTATTTGATTTTGTCAGTATTTCATTGATAAATGGCAATGTTAACTATCTTTGAAAGAACTGTTTCCGGTTTCCGTGATAATTAGAACCAATAGAGGGCAGTAAATTACACATTACAGACATCATGAACGCTGTGATGTAGTATATTAGTTTATAATCTGTAGTATTATGACATGAATCAGATTGGCGCATAAACGGTTTTGAATGATATGATGACTGATGAGATTGTTTAATTGACACAGGTAAAAGACTTTTCCCTCTGCCTGTATAAAGGACTGAATCGTTCATTCGTTCGGAGGATAAACAGAACGACAGAGCAAGTTAATAATATAAATATTTCCAGAAATAAATATTACTTGCGTTGTTATTATTATTGCTTTATTCAATGAGCCTCAATATTTTCTTTATTTTTCAGACCTCCAAAGGTTAGACTTCCATTGAAGTATGCCGGATAAACGAGTGCCAAATGTAACTGGATCATTAAACTTTCTAGAGGCTTCGAGAAACTCTAAGAGGGGATATAAAAATTCGGACTCGGTCCAATCAAATTTATTATTGGTAGTTCAGATACGGAGCGAGTAAGATTGGAAATAATTAGCAAACCAGTTTTTTTACGTCCATATATTTAGTTTAACTTTGTATGTGTGAAAAATAATATTAAAACAGTATGATCCCAAAAAATGTAAGACTGCTCCCATAATTCTCTTTCATTTAATTAAACAAATATGCTTCACTGCACATTTTTTGGCGAGAATGCAAAATATGTCCATATAAATCATTCAGGGCTTTTAATAAAGCAATAAAAAAATTAATTCACCAACAAAGTGCAACCGCGGTTAGAAATAATTTATGGTTTCATTATAATGCATCCAGAAATTGCAATGTAATTACTGTCAAGTGAAACTGCATACAATTCTCCGAAACGAACAACCGTAAAATTGCAAGTAATAAAATTCAGCGCATAGTAGCAATATTTGCGACTGATGCATAACAAACTAAAGCTATTTCGTCATATGTAAACATTTTATAGAAGGAAAATAAAAATATCCTGCTTGTTTATTCCATTTAGATCAATGTGGGATTTTGAGCATTTTTATTTGAATAAGAATTGTGTATGCTTGATCATATGAGACATCCAAACAAAAGTGCATCATTATTTTATAATAAAGTAAATATTTCCTATAAGGGTTGCATTAGGTTTCGAGCATTAAACAGTAAGTCTCGTTGATTTAATACTGTTAAGCCTCATTTTCATGACGGCGTGGCTGGCGTGGTGTTGAAATATGAACCAATAGCAGCGTAGCTTTCGCCAAACACCACGCTTCGGTATAGCGTGGCTGGCGCGGTGTGCAAAGTTAAATTTTTTCAAGTTTTAACGCCGTGTACGCCGGGGCGCATGCGTATTGTACGTCAGTGTTCAGTGTTTATGTGATTGTGTAGAGGTTAGCATCGTAGAACAGTAGAATTAAGAAAAATGGATTTTAATTCAAAATTAATAAACGAAGTTGAGAAAAGAGAAGTGCTCTACAATATAAGATTGAAAGACTATAAAAATAACCCTTTACCTCTTACGACGGTTTGTTTTGTTATTAAAGGTCCTAATATATTTAATAACTCGTCAAATACATCTGGAGACATTCTCATATAATTAAAAAAGTTTTCCGTATCGGTTAACCTCATTTCATTTATTAAATTGAAGTAATCTCCCTGCTCTCGCCTTCTTTTGAAAATTGGCCGTACCCACCAACGCTTTTCTTCGTATTTTAATGATTTATAGTATAAATATAAACATAAAATACGTCTCCTCCGACTTGGCGAAGACATTTTCTGTTTTAATTTGAGAACAAAACTGATATGTCAACATCGAGAAAGTAACACTTCACACACCGGCATGAAAACAAAATTTTAAAAACACACGCCATGAGCGCCACGCGCACCACGCCAGCCACGCCGTCATGAAAATGAGGCTTTAATGTGTGGTCGAACGTTCTCGCGTGCTTACGCACACAGTTACTGCACTTGTGTACCCGACGTATCGCAAACATTCAATAAAACACTTTTATCTATACTCAGGTCACAGAACAGATAAAGTGAACACGCAAAAGCCTCATCATGCTAATGATGACGTTGCTGAAAGCTTCATTTACGCTGCACAAAGCATCCAAACCTCATATCTTCACTATGTAACACTGAATTCTATTTGCTGTGTCAATAGAGATCTTATTTGTTCCTTATTTGAATTTTTTCAGTAAACAATAGTGAGCAATGTCCTCTAAATTGTTTATAACATTGTTATTTCATTATGTTATAAAAAAAAACAGGCTACGCTGCTGGATAATATGCTCTATATCCACTACAAAACATAAATCTGCCGCATGAGCTCGCTCATATTTGGCGACAACTTTTTCCAAACATAAAAAAGTTATTACAGTTTAGCGTGAACCAAGTTTAAATTAAAATTTCACGCTTTATTTTAACTCTCATAAACAAAATGCGAAAATAGCAATTATGATTCGCGGATGTATCCAAAAAACGCTGAACGACAATGCATCCATAAAAATTCATCAAGCTTATTTTGAGATGGCCAGCAATAAAAACTAAAAACAGGTCGTGTTTTCATTTTACGTGAGTTCCGGATGATCATTGCGTTGGTCGTTGGTCGATGAAGCGTATTTTGTAATCATTTTTGCTGCAGTTTCATTTCGCGGTCAGTCAACCTAATCTCCAACGAATTGCGAATCTGTTCTTTACTTCATTGGATACAAATCAGAGCCGGATCCATGAGAGAGGATTTAGTGTGAAAGGTACTCAAAGAGAGTTGAAATTGAATCACGATATAAACACATGAAAATACATATACGAGGTCATCGAAATTTGGTGGCAGATTTAGGGGATAATTGTCAAAACAAAATCTACGGTTGGTACGTGATTTTGTGAATTTAAATGCGGACGGTGTCACCTGGAAGACAAACAGATATCTGGAAAACCATCATCAATTATAAGGGATGAAAATATTCGTGCTCTAGAATTTTTTTTTAATTACTCAGCTTTAATTCTTTTACCATCCCCACAAAAGCTAATTTGATTTATAAGGTTTTATTGTGGTAAATAGCGCTTCCATTAAAGTAATTTACTGATGCCAAAAGAAATTAAATAGATTTAGGTTGTGTCGTCACGTGTTTCACTGATTCCATGGCGCCTAACCGAATTTTGCTACAGATAACAGCAGCGATGACAAATGAAACAACGCCAAACAGAATACCAAAGAAGAGAAACAAAACGTAATGTGATAACACAATGTGATAGCAGACGGTGATTCACAAAAATATCAAATATTTCAGATTGATGAATTGCTGAGGTTGATTGTCAAATATCTATCATGAAATTGAATTTCAATTGATTATGACTTGGCGGATTTGATTCCATACACAATTAGTCTCGAGTCATGTCGTGACATCACAGTATCTCTTTCTTATGCAAATGGTTTAATCAGTTCATTTTTATCTTCTATCTAACAGTAAATAAATCATTCTCGTATCTCTATTAGTTCCTAAATAGTAATGGCCTCAAATTTTGCATGCTCTCGTGACATCCCTCAACCCAAACTCGTAGAAAGGGTAGCTGTACGTCAATTCTACAATTAAAACTTTAGTATTGCCTTAAAGCTTCAGAATTTTTTGAAATATATCCAGATTTTAATTTACAAGTAAGTACAACTGAAGTTGTTCACAAAACAAGAAAAATAAATCTTGATTTGTCAAACAAAGCCGAGTCGATTGAGAACAATCTTAGCCAAGGGAGCCTAATGGCACAACTCTCTTGGGTATTGTTGGAACAAATAGGATATACAATATGGTTATGCTCCTGGACAGAAGAATCATAGCTGTTCTGCGCAACTGAGGATTCCTAACATTAGGACTGATAGTTGTTTCAAAACATAAGAAAAAGCTTCTGGAGAAGGGGTTCGGGAAATGAAAAATGCAAGTCAGCCAATTCTGCTACTAGATTACAAGTTTCTGATTGATGTTGTAAAACTTTTGGAATGGCGAATGACTACCGGCTGACTAACAACCAATCACTGGTCGACCATCAATCGATCACCGGTTCAATTATAACCACTAACCAAATGCCGACCTCTGTCTAAATGCCGACCTCTATTCAAATTCCACCTACCTCCGGTAGATTAAACTTTGTTCCTTACGAGCGACAGTTGTGTCCAAACTTGGAAGAACTGCTCCGGGAGAAGAGATTCAGAAAGTTGAGAATGCAAGATAGCCAATTCTACATGTATATCTCCAGTTTCTGAATAATGTTCACTGTCTTTGAAATGTCGAATGATTACCGGCCGACTGCAGAGCCCCTATCGGTCGACCATCAACCTATCATCATCCAATTCCAATCACTGACCAAATGCCATCAGTCTAAATGCCGACCTTTATTCAAATACAGGCTTCTGTTCGAATGCAACCCACGATTGATAGCTGTGCTCAAATATGGAAGAACTGTTCCGGAAGAAGAGATTCAAAAAATGCAAGTCAGCCAATTCTGATATTGAATCCCAAGTTTCTGAATAATTTAATAGTGACTGACTGCCAACCAACTACCGATCGACCATCAATTGATTACTCTAATTCCAACCACTGACCAAATACCGACCTTTGTCCAAATGCCAACCTTTTTTCAAATGCCAATCTTTGATCAAATGCCGCCGACCTCTAGTCGGTTGAACTTAGTCCCTCACGATTGATAGTTGTGCCCAAAAATGGAAAACCTGCTCCTAAGGAAGGACTTCAAGAATGAAGAATACAAATTAGCCAATTCTGCTATTAAATGACAAGTTCCTGAATGAATAAAGCTTTTGTAATTTCAAATGACTACCGGCTGACTGCCGACCAACCACCGGTCGACCATCAACCGATCACCGATCCAATTCCAACCACTGACTAAATTCTCTATTCAAATGCCGACCTCTGGCCACTCACAACCTCACGATTGATAGCTGTGCTTGAACATAGAAAAACTGCTCCGAGAAAAGAGATTCAAAAAATTGAGAATACAAGTCAGTCAATGTTGAATCATAAGTTTCTGAATAATGCAAAAGTGTCTCTAGAATGTCGGATGACTACCGGCCAACTGCAGACCAACTACCATTCGACCATCAACTGATTACCCTATTTTCAATCACTGACCAAATTCCGACCTCTGTCCAAATGATCACCTCTATTCAAATTACGAGCTCTGATAAGTGCCACCCACCTTTGGCCGATTGAGCTTAGTTTCTCACGATTGATAGTTGAGCTTAAACATGGGTGAACTGCTCCGGGAGAAGTGATTCAAAAAGTACGATTTACATGATACAACATTGTTTACATTGACCATACATCTAATAATTCTTTTCTGTATCTTGAAAACTCTTTGTGCATGGACAGAATTACCCCAAAAAATTATACCATAAATAAGAAATGAGTTTACTCTAGCATAATAAAAATATTTCAGAGTGTTATGATCCACCAACAATCTTATTCGTTTGATAATAAAACAGAAAATTGCTATTTTATTTGTAATGAATCAACACTGTTCATAGAAATCTAGATTCTTGTCAACATTCAATCCGCAAACTTCAATACTATCAACATTGATAATTGCTTTTCCATCCTATTTCACTAAGGCACTTTTATCTAAAGAATTACGGTTTGTAGATATATTTAATAAGGTTGATTTGTGGAGATTGCAAATAAGCTCATTGTTGCACCAGTCAAGTAAAAATCTCAACGATTCATTGGCGTCAATTACATTTTTAACATAAGACTTGGATGAAAAGCATATTAAATTAGGAATGCAAGTCAGCCAATTCTGTTATTAAATCCCAAGTTTCTGAATAATATGATAGCGCCTTTGGAATGTCAAATGACTACCGGCTGACTGCCGACCAACTACCGGTCGACCATCAACCGATTACCGGTCCAATTCCAACCACTGATCAAATGCCAACCTTTGGCCAAATGCCTACCTCTGACCAAATATCGACCTGTATTCAAATGTTGACTTCTGTATAAATGCTGTCGAACTCCATCTCCGGCCAAATGTAGACCTCTATTCGAGTGTAGACCTCTGACTAAATGCTGCCAAACTCTAGTCGATTACGACTGCCGGACTACTACGCCCACGAAGTCAAACCTTATCTTACTAGCCTTTACTGAAAAATGATGAATAACATCCATAAACAGTTGAGGTATTGCCTAGAATCATTCAACATATTCAGCGAATAGTCAGTGCCCAGAATGCTGCTTTTGTACGTTCCTAGAATCACAAGACGATGGTTGCTTCACATAGTTATAGGTTTCAAAGCTTAAAACTTGACTAATATTTGTCTGTACATATAAAAAAGCTGCTCTGTGGAAAGAAATTGATCGGCAATTAAAAATGCAAGTTGGCCAACTTTGCACAACGGCGGAGTTAACAGTTCTAAATTTTCAAATAATATAATGATGCTTTTAAAATTTAGACTGACCACCAACCAACAATTGGCCGACTATCAGTAAACTGCAGATCAAACTAAAGGCAGAGATTGGAGCTTTGGAATGTTGGTAATATTTACCTATTGAAACTCAAGTCTTCCACTATTGCGTATCTGCTGCGTGCCATCCATAGTGATCGACTGACCGGACGACGGCTGACTATCCACTGGCTGGCAACAACCAATTACTGGTCGACCAGCAACAAGCCGTCTACTGCCCAACCATCAACAAACCATTTATCGCTCGATCATCAACAAGCCGTCTACCACCCGACCATCAACAAACCGTCTATCGCTCGACCATTAACCGGTCGTCTACTGCCCGATCGCCAGCCGAATAATCGGTGTAAGACCACCACGTTATTTTGACCTAATAATCAAATCGATTGCTACAAATCATCGGCCATATTTTCAGCATAAAAATAGAAATATGAAAACCAACTAAAAAGTAATACTTCCAAAAAGCGATTACAGTTGTGTTCTGCATATCAGCATACCAGAATAAAAGACCAATTTCGGATAAAGGTCGGACGAAAGTTTGAAGGCCCGACCAAATCTGGCTTCTGTTTTTTATACGTACGGCTCAAGCAAGCCTGTCGTATTATAATTCCGCACGAGTCTGCTGACCTGAGTTTAAGGATATACAAGCCCAATCATCCGGAGCTCGTCCTCAAGAAAAATATTGGACCATACTTAGCCCGTGTAGCTTGTAGCCAGTTGGGGTTAAACCATACCATAAAAATACTTTAATCAAGAAGTGAAATCGAAACTGCAACTCGGATGGAATAAGTACTTGCGGTTAGTAAAACCGATACTATCAGCTGAATTAATGGACCAGTATTCAAGCAGTATAAAAATATCGTCCAATTTTATGATGATATAGGAAATACCATTCGATGTATGACGATAGTATTTCGTTTTTAACATGATGGATTTCATTTTAAATATGGAGTTTCAGTTTCAACCGTGTATCGATTTGAATTGAATACCGGTTAGTTTCATTTTCAATCGAATACTGGTTCTAACTGGGCACTGAACAGTATCCGGAATCGATAATATTCTATTAATCCAAATAACCAGGTATCCGGTAGCTGTTTTCGGTGGAATGGGAAATAAAAGGTCAAGCTTGTAACATGTTTGTGCAGCTCCAGCAGCCAACAGAATGTGGGCACTTCGGTTTCTCACCTCTTCTTTCTGTATAAAGTTTTTTCTACTCGTTCTACTCGTTTTTACTCCCTCATCATATGTCCATTTTCTTTATTTTCAAAGGAAAATTAAATTTTGTATGAGGATATAATTGTAATATAATGTACCACTATAATCACGAAAGAAGAAGTTTATCCACGACACCTGAAGATCGAATTATCACTTCCCCGCCTATATATGATAGGGAAAGTATTGTGATCGTGGTTTTCTAACAGTTCGAGAGTTTGATGAATCTTTATGATTCATACTCTACTAGATCCCAAAAAAACATAGTTTAAAAAAATTGGTTTGTCTATCTGGAAGCACGACAACTTGAGAACGCGTACGAATGTTTTGGACTAAATTCACAAATAGATATCAATAAATGTTGAGTAAATGAAATTACCTAAGGTATTCCAACAATGGAAATTGAATGGTGATTTTGATGTAAAGTGATATCGAAGGTATGTTTCAGAAATTCCGATTCCTTCACACCTATCAACTTTCTGTACTACAAGTATTACAATGCAGTAGTAAATTGCTGCTTAATGCAACTCAACGTTCAATTTTCTTCTTAGCATGTCAAACAAAGATGTAGGTAGTTGTTTCCAGGCAACACGCAGCAAACAACTTCCGAATGCATAAGTATGAATTGACTAAGCACTGTTCAAGTTAACATGTATGTCACTGGCGTTTCTGCTATGCAATTAATGTCAAATACTTCAACACTTTGCAATGAGTATTCAACTTCACTTCAGGTTGCTTGAACTTTGAAGGGTTATTGGGAAATACAAATAATGATGGTCAAAAACCTTTGTTGTGAATGAATGCTGAATCTATTTTTCTTAGACTTTATCTCCTTTATCCAGTCTAGAGTTAAGCCCATCAAATCCAAGCGTCATGTGCGCTTCTCATTTCGGTGACTTGAACGAGAAAAGATGAGCATCACGATGCCATATTGTTTTGCATATCAAAACAGCGAGCACATCCCTTACTAGAAGCTCGAATGTTATGACCATTTTTCTTTTTTCTCCAGTCTTTGCGGATCAATGTGGGCTACACATGACGCTGACAAACACTGAAGATTTGTGTACTTAGCTTTTGTGAGATTCTAAATTAAAAAATTGTTTACTTCAAAGATTAGGTAGTGAATTCATATATTAATTTAGTTTTTCGGGACAATGGTTGTTGGTCAACATAATAACGGAATATAACAAAAGATATTGTGAAGTGTTTTCCGAAAGATTATTATACAGGATGCGCCCGCATCTAACCTGCATGGTATTCCTATTTGTATTTATTCATGAAAATGTGGAACGTTGTAATTTTTTTTATGCAATTAGTTCTTCAGAAAAAAATACCTCATCTAAGATGAAAACTATCTCTGTCGCAAAGAATGATGGCAGCTATTAAATATCATGCAACAGACGTTTGTTACGTTTTCAATACTGTCGAGTTTTATTATGCACATATTCCCTGTTCGTTCCGAAAGCCGAAGGTGCGATAAAAGGTTGCCCTGTCGTTACGTCGTTTTGTATCGTTTTCACAATATTTTCTTGACATGATTTTGCTTTTGCGCTTGCTACAGTGACTCTCAAACTTTAAATTTAATAGCCTATTTACTGCAGCTGCGATGCCAGTATTTGCCGCTCATATGGCGATATGGAAAGATAGAAAAGATTAATTCCCTTTTATTAAATTGTGGGTGATCTCTGAGCTCTGTGACAAATTTCGACGAAGTTTTCGATGAAGAGCTATCGAATTTGACTGCCTTAGCTCTGCTCGCATCGCCAGCATAAAGTTATAGCTTCGCAAACTCGACTGTTATGCTGAGCTGGAACTAAATTGAGTTTGTCATCAGGATAATAGATATCAAAATCATTAGTACATGAATAGCTGGACGATTTTGTTCCTAGTATCTTTTGTACTGGTGTCACAAACAAAGGAATTGAAAAATTTCAAAGTTTTTAAGTTTAAACGAATCTATTGTACGATAATTAAAATGATTGAGAATATGAAAAGCGTTGAAGAATTCGACAATGGACAATTTGGAAGCGGAACGATAATAAAAACATTTATTCAAAGTCTTCTTATCGCTTTAAACTAAACGGACACAGAGAAATTGAAAGTAAATAGAGCCAGCAGGAACTTTATTCAAGTTACCAAGCCAACGCTGAAGCTGAAACGTAGATGCCGAAGACTTCTAAATTGACAAAGGCAGCCAATTCAATGTACATAATTTATTGTACGAAATTAAAATTTCAAACTCTTGAAGCCCTTGGGATAAAGTCAAGAAGACATCTGCTTTTCGCGAGTTATTCTGTTACGACTGAAATCTAAAGCTTTTGGTTTGACAATGAAATGTAGTTTGCATTCAATATTTAAGTGGAATACCCGTTGCCAGAACTATCTTTCGTCCAGTGACATGAACAGCTCTCCGAGTATCGATTCCGGATAAACGAGCTAGCAATCCGGGAGCCAGTGGACAAACGCACAGATTCAGATACCAAAACCGATTTCTCCATAATTATGAAACTTCCAGCATTTCCAGTTTCATAGTGGATGTTCATCAATTTTCATTCTGATTTCAAAAAAAAATAAAAAATAATGGATAAAAATGGTCGAAGCTAACTGGATTAGTGTATATAAGTAGTGGAAATAAGAGAATTCAATTATATAATTTACTCCTCCATTACATTGTGAGCACAATACAAACAGACAGACTGAAAGATTTTTTAACGATCAGATTCCCCATCAGGATTGACTTCCATTGCCACACGCCGGTTAAACGCAATTGACTGATGCGCCAAGAACGTGGTGACGTCTGACCCATTAAAAATTTCTGGAAGCTTCAAGAAATCGTAGCCAGGGGTATATAAACTCGGGACTAAGGTCAAGCGGGCAGAATAATTGTTAGTAGTTCGGATACGGAGCGCGTAAGAGTGAAAATAAATAAGAACCAGTTGAAATAAACAAGAAACAGTGGAAATACATAGCAGACAATGTTATTGTGCAATAGATAAGTGTGGTATTAGTGCCTAGTCTTAGCGTCAATTATAAGTAGAAATATTTAATAATGGATATTCAGTTGAATTATTGTGGTCTTCAGTAAAAAAAAAAAATTAGATTTATGCCTCACAATCTTTTCTGATAGTTTGGAGTTTAAATTTTTGGACTGCGTGATGCACATATATATTTTTATTGATTGATTACACAGCTGAATATATTTTACCTGTGCAATTTGTACTATATCTTTGGCAATGCGTGCATGCACAATTTTTAACACACAATTACTCAGCATCTTCCGTAGTAGTCGGTCAAAATAATTTCATGAATGGAAACTACTTTCTTCTTGTTTATTATGCGGTATTTAGGTATTAAAATAAATGAAAATGTTTTGATTGATACAAAAGGTTTAATATTTTTTTTAACTGTTTTCTTTTTGTTCTTACAGTTTCGGTCCTACCTGGAGCATCTCCAGGAATGCTACAGATTTAAATTACTGTAAAATATACTTACAAAAGAATTTGTGTGTTTAAAATTAAACAGCATAAACGTATAAAAACATATCGAATTTATTTCAATAAAAACTAAATAGTGTCGAAAAGTACATATAAAATTTTATTTTTGCAACGACCGACCGCTATGAATTTCCAAGATTAAATAATTGATTAAGAATGTGCGTGTACGCATAGCAAACAATTTGCTGTGGCCGTCACAGTACTTCCCCGACCATAAATTTCATGGCCAGTTTCATCGCTGTTTCAGAAATTTAGAGCGTCGCATCAATTAATTGCATATTTCAAAGTGGAAGCTGTCATTGTCAAAGTGACAACTGATATTGTTAAAAGGACAGCTGTCATTATCAAAGTGACAGATAGCGGTTATTTTTCAGTCCTTACATAAAAAAGTATTTTTGAAAATGAAGAGTCCCTTTCTAGATTTTTGGAGTCTTTAACTCATTGGAACATACAGTTTCGACATTTGATCGCCGGAAGGGTGATTTGAAGATGGTAACGTGGATGCCGCTACTTAATTATTTATTTTTGATATCTACTAAGCTAATCTTCCTGGGAGCTTGAAATTGATACCAAACTATAGACATCAAGTAAATGATTTGTGAAAGAAACAATTAGTAATCGTTTAAATATCCTCTTTGACACTTCTTCTACTAGAATTATCTCCACAAGAGCTTTGATTTGATACCCAGCACAAAAGAATCAAATAACTTAATAAAAAAAAAATTGACGAACGTTTGCATGTGATGTCAAAATATGAGTGATAATAATTTCAACTCCACATTATGATTCTTTACTTCAAGGAAGTATTGTGAAACCGACAAAATTCACCTATCGAGATTTTGATGGGAATATCCGTTTTGAACATCCCTGAATCCATTTTGACTATTTTTGGCTTGATGTCGGTACGTATGTGCGTTTATGCGTAACTCGCAAATCTCAAAACTGGTTGGACGAATAATGTTGAAATTTTGTATTTAAGACTGGTATAGGGTCTAGTGGTGCACCTCGCATTATGGTTCCAATCGTCTGTACCGGAAGTGCACTTTACTTGAAACATTTTTCGAAATTTTCTAATAAATCCGGAATGATCAACCGTAGGATGGTGAAATTCAGTATTTGAACTTGATGTTGTATCAGAATGGTTATCTGCTATTTTTGTAAGAATCGGTCAAGCCAGAAGGGCACTTTACTTGAATTTTATTTTTTAATTTTTCGCATAAATTCAGAATGATCAGCCATAGGATACTGGAATTTAGTATTTGAAATTCCTGTAGCATCTAAATGGTCATCTTCTATTTTTGTAACAATCGACTGAGCCGGAAGTGTACTTTATATGACAGACTTTTTGAATTTTCCGCATAAATTCTAAACAATCAGTCATTGAATATTCAAATTTTGTATTAGGCACTTTTATAATATCTAGTTGTACACCTTGCATTATGATTGCTGTCGACTAAGCCGGAAGAGCACTTTATTCGAAATATTTTTTGAATTTTCTGCATAAATCCAAAACGATTGAACGTAGATTGTTAGAATTCAGTATTTAGGACGATTATACCGTCTAGATGCTCATATCCTATTTTTATTGAGGTCCACCAAGCCGGAAGTGCACTTTACTTGACAGTCTTTTGGAATTTTTCGCATAAATTCGAAACGATCAGGTGTAGAATACTGAAATTTGGTATTTCAGTCTGCTGTAGCATCTGAATGATTGCCTACTATTTTCATAACAATAGACTGAGCCGGAAGTGCACTTCAGTAGGAATTTATTTTTTAATTTTGCGCATAAATTCAGATTTGTAGGCAGTCGTAGAATTTTGAAAATCAGTATTTAGGAATGTTGTAGCATAAGAATAATGGCCTACTATTTCCATAGCAACCGACTTGGCTGAAAGCGCATTTTACTTGACAGATTTTTAGAATCTCTTAGGTAAATCCAAAACGATTAACTGCGGAACGATGAGATTTTGTGTTTGATTATATATATCCATCAATGATATATATATATATATATATATATATATATATATATATATATATATATATATATATATATATATATATATCGTAAATCGGGGCTACTTTGTGACTGGAGGGGCAACTTTGTGACACCAGACCTCATGAAGCAAAATCTTGATTTGATACAATATTATCAACCAAACCTAGTTTTAGGGAAATACTACTTCTAGAAAAGTCTTTGGTGCAATCTATAAAGAGGATGCGACATCTACATTCGATTACAAATGGATGTGTGATTGCAATTTTTCTTGCTTATAAAAACAGGTGTTTGAAGTGTGTCTGTATACTTTCTAGTATAAGACTATAATCAATTGGGTATCAAAAAATCAAGTTGGTACAATTTGTTTCACATCTATTACAGATCATTTAGTACTATAGAGTTCAGTTTTGCTATTATTAGTTTTGATGTCGTTATCAATTAAATGAAAAATCAAAGTTTTGAGGGGCTACTTTGTGACACAAAAATCAAGTCTTAAAACGTTTGGTAACTCGTTTTATTAAGCATTCAAGTAAAACACGGATTGAATCATCGCGAATAAAGCAAATAAAAGAGAGTTTTCAGATGTCTCAGTAATGCACGATTTTTTTTGGATAATTTCATCTAGCTTACCAATATCGTTCCAAAATTTTTTTAGTGTTTGTTGTATCTGAAAGACATGTTGATTTACCATTTCTATTTTGTAATACATATTTGCAGAAAATACATTTTCTATCATCAACTAGGTACCAGATTTTATTTGCTTTATATTCATTACACGTGATTCGAATAATTTTACTCATACATATATTTTCTTCTGTTGACGTTATTAGGATGTTACTTTGTGTCAGCAGTCTACTAAGAGGCATTTTCATAGTAAAACGTGCCTGTCACAAAGTAACCCCACACTGCGGGGTGGCTTTGTGACAATTTATTTAATCAATATCTCTTATTGTATATATAATTCTGCAACGCTTTACCAGGCAATTGAAAGAGGAAGGTTCAAACTTTATATTCATATGAAATTGGAAGTAATTAGTATCATAACAAATTCAATTTGAGCGAAAAATATGGATAATTGTCACAAAGTATATATATATATATATATATATATATATATATATATATATATATATATATATATATATATATATATATATATATATATATATATATATATATATATATATATATATATATATATATATATATATATATATATATATATATATATATATATATATATATATATATATATATATATATATATATATATATATATATATATATATATATATATATATATATATATATATATATATATATATATATATATATATATATATATATATATATATATATATATATATATATATATATATATATATATATATATATATATATATATATATATATATATATATATATATATATATATATATATATATATATATATATATATATATATATATATATATATATATATATATATATATATATATGTATATATATATATATGCAATTCAATGGTGTGATAACTACTTCTGTAACAGATATTTCAATGTGATAATGTCATCTGAATCTAGCCTTTCTCAGTCTCAGCCATTTTTGTTAAAACGAGGAGTTCCTCAGGATTCTATTTTGGGTCCACTATTTTTTTTATTGTATGTGGCAGACATGTCATCCAACTTTGATTTTTGCAGTCCTCATTCGTATGCTGATGATACACAGCTATTAGCTACAGTAGATAAAAATGAAATTGTAGAATCTGCAAATATAATAAATGAAGAGCTTGCCAACTTAGTATCATGGGTTCTAAATAATGGGCTCAAAATAAATCCAGATAAATCTTCACTTATGGTGTTCGGAAGTAGCGAGACTCCAAATATAAATATAAAAATAAAAGCTAAATCGCAGTCCAACAATCAGAACTTTGGGCGTAGTAATTGGTGAAGATTTTAAGTTTCGCGAACATTTAGCTAAGAAACTAAAAGCTGCAAGATTGAGGCTGAGACATTTATTTCAGTATCGGGACGTTCTGTCTACGAATGTTAAACTGAGGCTAGTAAATTTTCTCATATTTCCAATATTAGAATACTGTGCGTGTGTATATGTTCCACACTTGATCCAAGGTGATAAGCACAAAATTACTCTACTGCAAAATAGTTGCCTGAGATTTGCTTATGGTATCCGTAAATATGATCATATTTCTGAATTTAGAACTCTTTCTAATTTATATTTTATAGAAGAACGAGTGAATTATTTGTATCTTTGTCTTACGCACAAAATGAAATTAACCAGTTGTCCTTCATATTTAAATGATAAACTCATTTTGAAAAAGCAATGTTACAATTTGCGCGATAAAAATATGTATGTTGTACCATCATTTAAAAAGGTGAAATTCAAAAATACTTTTTCATATTTGGCACCCAAACTGTACAACGGTATCCCAGAAGAGTTAAAATCTTTATCCTTGACTTCTTTCAAAACTCAAATAAGAAAATTTGTATTAGATAGTAGCTGCGGTTAAGCATTTCTTTAAATATACTTCGTTTTTGTTTTATTATTTTTGTAATGTATACATGTTATCTTGATGCTGACAACATTTTGTATATGTTAATTTGAAATTATTTGTAACGGTTAGGTGGAAGAACAGCCCAGGCTGAACCTCGCCATTGACAGTCAATAAAGTTTATTATTATTATTATATATATATATATATATATATATATATATATATATATATATATATATATGATCAAACACAAAATCACATCGTACTATATATATATATATATATATATATATATATATATATATATATATATATATATATATATATATATATATATATATATATATATATATATATATATATATAATATATATATATATAATATATATATATCCAATGATGTACAAGTAAGTCACGTGATGTTCACGTCAGATTTTTGTTTTTTGGTTCAGAAAAATATAACGAATTTTATAATAATTTAAATTTTGATAATAACAAATGCACTGCTGATAATTTTGAAAAATGTTTCCTATTATATTATAAGCCAGGGGAATAACAATTGCAAAATAACGGTCAAATCGTGATGTCAAAGGATCACATCAAGATGCCAAAAAGAAATATGGCAAGAGATAAACATAAAAATCATTTCAAAATGTTGGTCAAAGTATCTGTTTTCTCCTCAATATTACTTTTATCTTATTCCATGTATAACATTTCCAGTATCAGTCTTTCATTTAAATTAGTTTCGTTATGTAAAAAACGTGTCTCATCAAAATTGAATGAATGATCAGAATGAATGCAATGGCCTACTGCAAACATTTTAGAGTATTTCTTATTCCTTTTTTATAGTTGCATATGAGTTTTCAAATAATGTTTAGTTTGTCCAGTGTAATGTGGCTTGCAATCATTATATGATATCGTATAGATTGAGTTAAACTCACGGTTTTTATCTACTGTCTTCAGATGTTTGAAACTAAGTTTGATTTTATCAATATGTCGAAAAACTTTTCTGATTTTGCCACTAATGCCCTCTATATAGGGAATAGTGAAGTATTATGCCCAACAGATATTCATTTATACACAGTCAATTATTCGTCGTATTGCTTAACTCAGTTTGATATTTTCAGATGTTGGGTTGAAGGCTCTTATAAAAAGATTTTTTGTCACATTGGTTAATTGATTTTTAGGATGGTTTAAGCTGAAATGCAGGTATCAGTGCTAGCAGAAGGCTTTTTGTACCATTTGATAGTGATACCACCCTCAACATTGAGAGCAAACAATTTTTCATCCCAACTTCTGCGGTAAATTGAATGTGTATATTAAAATTATTGAATATGGATCAAATTTCATTGATTTTAGATTTTGGGACTGCTATAATCAAATCATTGACATATTTCTTTCATAAATGGAACATTGAATGAAAGTCCTTCCATAACTTTATTAATATATCACCAAATTTGCGACAACCGGGGACAACGAGCTATCCATAGCTGCGCCGAACGTTTGCTTGAAATAAATACTAAAATTCCCACAATTTAATACCTACTAGACCGCGGTACAGAATCCTTTTCTCCGGATTATTAACACTCTTTTGAAACTTTGTGAGTGGCTTCATTTTGATGAGTCCGACAACTTTTTTATCTGCGAAAATCCTTGAAACTGCTGCATTTTCCATCGAACAGCCTAAAAAGACGTAGATTTTATGATTTATTCCTGATCAAAAACATCACTCTCTTTTATAGTTTAATCGTAAGATAATAATAGCAAAAACACACACAATATTTTGTCCGACAAAAATATTGCGGCGTTCGGCGTAACTCCCATCTTCAATATGTCAAAATTACAAGTTTTGTTAGATTATTAACATTCTGTTGGAATTCTCAGTACTATCAAATAAACATTAGTGAAGTTGAGTGGTGATATTGTCCGATAAAATTTCTGCTGCATATTTTCAGTCCGAAGCTCTGAAAATGTCAATGCTATGAGTTTGGTTTGCTGAGTAACATTCATTTATTTCAAATGTTTTTCATTTTGGAATGATATACAGAAAACATTGGTATGATTGTCCGACAAAATATCTGCTGCATATTAATAAAAATTCAAAAAACTTATTTCGCAAATTGTCACCAATGATATGTTGAAATCGATTTCTAAAGATAAGTACCGTGATATTCTCCAATGTAATATCATAGAAGGTAGAAGGAATAATCTTCTTCTACCTAGCAATAGTCTTTATACCTACGCTTTCCATCTTTTTCATATTTGAAACATATCTGCAAGTGTCATCGAGATTGGTGATTCGGACCCTACGTGATCTTGTTATTAGTTCATAAATATACTTCACTTTATTTGAATATATATTTTAGATTTTATTACAGACTCAGATAATAATGAAGATGAGGATGACAGTAGCACTATTGAAGACAATGAATATGGCTTTCGTACAGATGGTGAAAATTCATCAACGGATGAATCTGATACTGATTAAATTGAATATTTGCTTTGAAAACGATTTTCTTCTGAAGCATGTATTCTTTCATATAAATTATGAAAACTTGATTTCAAATTCTCTCATTATCCTTGGAAATTTTTGAGATATCAATATTTTAGAATCGTATGGAAAATATCATTTCGATAGGTTTTCTAATGTTGAAACAATTTTTTCTAAGCATGTTTTTATGTTTCTTGTTTCACATCTGCTTCCAATTTTCCCCTTTCCTTTGAAAATTTTCTCTATAATAATGATATTTTCAAATTGTATGTTCAGTTTTACATCAATATATTTCTTTAATTTTTTTTTTACATGTTGCCCTATATTGTGCAGAATACATAAGAAAAAGTTTTTGCGAATGAAAAATCACTATGGATCAAGTTATAGAAATGAAGACATGGAAATTTAGAGGATATTATTTTTGATCTCACAAATAGATGTATAAAATTTGGTTAAAAGGTAGATTCAATATTGGGCGCATACAAACACAGAAAATGCTACTTCTTATCTTTTTATTTTCGGACTGGCAAAACGGCGCACTATTTTTGTCGGACAATATATTGTTTGATCAAGAAATATACTCATCTATATGTATGATTTTTGTCCGACAAGTGTTAATCAGCAAACCAAACTCATAGAATTGACATTTTCAGAGCTTCGAACTGAAAATATGCAGCAGAAATTTTATCGGACAATATCACCATTCAACTTCACTAATGTTTATTTGATAGTACTGAGAATTCCAACAGAATGTTAATAATCTAACAAAACTTGTAATTTTGACATATTGAAGATGGGGGTTACGCCGAACGCCGCAATATTTTTGTCGGAAAAAATATTGTGTGTGTTTTTGCTATTATTATCTTACGATCAAACTATAAAAGAGAGTGATGTTATTGATCAAGAATAAATCATAGAATCGACGTCTATTTAGGCTGTTCGATGGAAAATGCAGCAGTTTCAAGGATTTTCGCACATAAAAAAGTTGTCGGACTCATCAAAATGAAGCCACTCACAAAGTTTCAAAAGAGTGTTAATAATCCGGAGAAAGGGGTTCTGTACCGCGGTCTATACATCAAAATATGTCATGTATAAATTAAAATTTCAATTAAATAATGATTTTTTTTAGTATTATTAATTTTTACGGGTCATTATTTTGAAATGTGTAGCGCTCCTGATAATGGCTGAGATGTAACCGAAACTTAAGAGTTACATGAAAAAAAAAAAATTAAAATATGTAGTATTTTCAATAAACTTACGAGAATTGAGTTTACGGTCTGGTTTTTCACGGACATCCATCTCACCTGAAAACAAAGAAACAAAACATTAGACCATTTTGAAATTTTTAATTTTCGGAGAACATTTTCGCGAAGATTTTCAAATGTAGGCGATAAAATACTGGAATAAAATTATTATGGAGTTCTCAAACAATACTGTTTCGAACGGTATTCTACTTGCCGGTGTTTCTGTTGTTTTCCGCTTTTTTTGTGCCGCTTTTCATTATTTTCAGAGCAACCCTCGTAGGAGACATCATTGCGTTGAAGGAAGTAGATAATTTTAGTATACGTTGCATAGAAAGTAGTTATGGGAGCCCCTAAAACTTATATTAAGATAAAGTGGAAGGATTACCAAATGAATTGGCACTTTGTCAACTTTTTGTGAAGAACTTATCTCCTTTTTCTTGTTTCCGGTTGGATTACACTTTTGCAGACTCACTTAACATTTTATCAAACTGTAAGCCTCTTTTCCAGTATAAATAAGTATTATAACAACAAGACAAGTTAAAAACGACGTGATACATTGTAAATAACCGCAACAAACTTTTGACACTCACTACATAACTACACTATTCGGCAGTCATGTCGCGCGTTCCACTGCCTTGTCGTGAACCGGTAAACTTTGCTGCTAAACTGACAAGCCATATTTCATGATTCGTCTTCTTCTTGTATCGGGTGTTATTAATAATAATTGAAATGTTACGCGTGATTAATGACAGGATAGAATGTCTTATGAAGTTAACTTATGAATGCCAAGATAATTTCAGCAACTATTTATGCTGCTGAATGCGGATTAAATATTTAAAACAAAGGATTTAATGTGTTGAAAGCCTTTAAAGCAAAAACCAGTGATTCCAACAAAATTTATTTGCAAATAAACTACTAAACAGGGGGTTGCTTGATATAACATCCAAATATCATGAAAACTTCGATCTATTGATAACAAATCGCATGATAAAATTTTCATTTGCTAGAAATTTGCAAACGAACGTATCTGCAATAAATCCCAAGCGAAATTTGAAAAGAACTCTTGGTGAAACTGTTTGGGTGATTTGTCTCGGCGCAGTATGCCGTTTTGTTCGGCAAAATGAAGGCAATGCATCCTAAACTTGACTTCGACTTTTAGCTTTCAGTGGCTGCCACTGATTGTTTTTTTTTCTAGTCTGAATTTATTTCGCCTGTCAAAGAGCCAAGAACATAGATGGTCATACATACAAGCTGGCTCCTAAGATAGATTCGAAAAATTATATTACATCCCTTGATAAAACTCACCATTTATCACGGAATGATTCGGAAACCAAATACGTCTTGATAATATTCATGAAAATAATTAATATAAGCTCACCGCACAGGATCCAATTTTTCAAGCAATTTTGTTCACTTGAAGCCGCGCTGGTTGCCATGCTTGCTCCGATGCTAGAAACTTGGTCCGCAGTTGGGTGCTAGACTTGCCACGAGACTTGTAATACAAGATAGATCCAGTGTTATTTTTCGCAGTTGCTGTGCCGCTGGCTGCGGGCGACGAAATCACGTAACTACATCACTGAGTTGTACGTCGTATCAGCACGCTGCGCTGCATTGTATTTTGTGGTGTTTTGAGGTACAAATAAGTAGAAATTACAATTATATTCCGAATAAAGATTAAAAACGAACCAAATATTATTTTTTTTTTTTTTTTGGTAATTTTCTCCAGACCTGCAATTCTAGGAAGAAAAATGTTTCATAAAAGTCACTATAATAATCTTCTGCTGTCTGAATATGTTTTCCTCTTCCTCTTTTTTCGCTCATATTTTGGCAATTAGAAAATGAGAACATACAACAAAAATACTAACTAAAATCAGAACAGTAATAATAATAGCAAAAAACCAAACAGTAATAACAGAAAACTAAACAACAACATAAAAAATACACACAAAAGATAAGAGAAACAAGAGAAATTAAAAATAAACAGAATGGACAGACAAACACGAAAAGAAATACACAATTATACAAAATAGTATATTGTGTGGCTAGGGACGAAACAAGACGATTTCAGCTGAGGGTGAGCGTTGCTTACCCGAGCGAAGCGAGGGCCGGCATCACCCTCGGCTGAAATCGTGTTTTGTCCCGTGCCACACACTGTATTTTTCATAATACCTGCATTGAAACTTTCCACATTACAAATTTGTCATAACAAAGTAAATATTTTTCTTTTGATTTTGCAGGTAACAAGTCGAGAGTAACTGCTTGTGCTTCATCAATAAGATGTTGTGGTGTACTTAATATTGTCGTATTAATACTTTTTTTCTTGAAACTAATCGTCTTTTTAATTTAATTTACAGTTCCGAATACAACAACTGTCAAATTAACTAAGGTTATATGATTTTCATTTAGAGATTGACAATGAACAAATGCGACTCTGCCAGGGATAAAACGATGTAAAAAATTCATTCAGCGGGCAGAAACAAACTTGTTTCTCCCCTCGGGCAGAAACAAGCCTGTTCCTGCCCGGCTACACTCGCATTTGTCTGCAATTGTCTTGTTTCGACTGACAAAACAGGCGTTGAAACGCGTTGTTTCAATGCAGGTATTATGAAAAAAATATTACAGAAAAAAGGCAAAGAAAGCCCAAAAAACTTCACAGTGTTATACGAAACAACTATAAACGCCAAAATAGAAAGAGAGAATGGTAGACTTTCTAAGCAACGGTAAAGGAAGTGAATTGTTTATTACCAACTTATTTATTTTGTACCAACTCATAAACTTAAAATACCTAAATAACATATGACCTCATAATATATGAAGATTAATTTTTTACAATTAGAATAGATATAACGTGTATAAAACTAACTGGAAGGATGACTGATTTACTAATTGGAAGGTCGCACCGCCACAGCAGAGGGTTTTTGTACCTGTTAGTAAGAGATGCAATTGGGAAAATTTTGCAATCAGTTTGAATATGTATACCGTTACAATAAATATAAATCCTCAAATCTGAATGATATGTGTATATCTATATATAGTTTACAATATTAAATATGTTGTTTGTATATAACTTTATCTGTTTTATAATAAGATGTTATTGTTATTTTGTTGACTTTATCTTGAATTATGTGGGGGGAAAACCAAACAAATAATAATTTTCCGTGATGCCCGTCCTACCATCCTTCCAGTTAGCTCTATACACGGTATACCCAGTAATGCAGAGTAGTAGACCCAAGTGATAGTTAGTAGCTAAACAACAGGGCTACGGGACCAGTTTAAAGTCACCACCGCTGCCACCGCACGCAAGTACATCAAACTATAACCTTTTCGGCCGCGATCAATATTTTGGGATGCGTAATTAATTAGACGCCATCAATATTTTGTAAATATTGTCGACGTCTGCTACGACGATACTGGAAGTATTAGATCACAGGTATGATACTGTAACGAATTTAAGTCTATAAATAAGTCATTTCGGCTTTACTGGTGCTTAGAATTATTGTGGAAATATTTTACATCAAGAAATAGAAGCGAATATATTTATTTTCTAGAAAATTGCTGGTACCTTCTAGCGCTTTCTAGAAAAGCCTGGACGTTTGCGCGAAAAACGTAGTAGGAAGAGACCCGCGGTATATGTCAGTGGCTGACTCAACGAGGATTATTATTGATTTTGTCTCAGAGACCTTATAATGTGGACTGCTAGTAGTTGAAATGAATTGTGTTATTTAAAATAAATCAATATTGACATAAATAATTGAAGTCAAGTTATAGTGTAGTGTAATAATCTATAGTTTAAATTAAAATTATTTATTAGAAATAGTGTTATCTAATTTATTATTTTAATAAATCATAAAAATAAATAGTAGTGTTTAGTAACATTTGCTCCCTAAATTAAAAGAAATAACGTTAAAATAGTAAGGTATATTATCAAATTTAATATCTGCAAAATATTGATCGCATGTTTAGTTTTGCACCTTATAAGCAGACGTTGGCGATATTTGCAAAATATTGACTGCGTGTAATTAATTATGCACCCCAAAATATTGATCGCGGGCATCCTGCTTTGATGCGCACCTTTTGCCAAGGGCGTTATGGTTTGATGCACACTGTACTGGTCCCGTAATCCTGTTGTATAACTAATATAGTTCTGTCTTTTTCCAAGTAGTCTATGAGTATTACTCCATGGAAATCCCAGAACACAATTGTCTTAACTTTGCCGGCAGATGGAACTGTTTTGGCTTTTTCAGATACACTTTCTCCTGCTCCGATCCATTGTTTGGGTTGCTGTTTTGTCTCTGGCGTGTAGTAATGGATCAAAGATTCATCAACAGTGATCAAACGTCGAAAAAACTCAGTGAAATTGCGTTTGAATAAATCTAGACAATAACATAGATCATGGTAAATATGCTGGCTTTGTAATCCGGAGGTCGCAGAGTCGAGTTCCACCGACAGACAGAAAGTCATTATAATATTTTGTGGCGCACTCTCTCCAAAATAGCCTGACGACTGGCAAACGCATCTTATAACTGAAGGAATATCTATTTATCTAATGAATGCACTTTAAGTGCTTGCCGCACCCGTAGCGGGTAAAAAACGTGATTGTTATTAATTTTGGCAAAAACGAACAAAGCACGTGTCAAATCCATTATTTTGGTTATTTGTGCTCCCTTGTGTGAGAGTGTAACAACATTTTCCATTATGAATAAGAAAATAATTTAATGGTGAAAGGTCTGAATTAATAATTTTCATAATTGTAAGTACTACATAATAATAATATTAATATATAAAATATATAAGCCCATGCATTAATATTCAGCTGAACAGCGTAGCACTTGTTCTTACTATAAATTCTGCACTAAAGTTGTATCTCCTAATGTCAGTACGGTAAAATTTACTTCACACATTAATTAATCAGACTTCTCCATAACTTACTTAAACTTTGTAACTAGTTCTCTGCTGTTAACATTTCTCTCGTTTTCGTCAGTATATGGTACAAAATACACCAAGTTGGCTGGCACATTTGAAACACAGACTTTTCACATCGAAATGTGAAATTCCATGAACATCATAGTACAATTTTACAATTACTATTGTTTGTTTTATTGTTATTCTCTGGAATACCAAAGAAAATGAGCCCAATACTCAGCTGGAGAATCCAATGGATGGTACCTTCAAAGAAAGTCAATTTCTTATTTCAAAATCATTTATGAATGACAACAAAAGAGGATCTTGTTATCTGAAATCCTGCGAAACGAGAGCTCTTAATTTTAAAGAAAAACATTTCTAATTGTTTTCCCTAAACAAAATAAGATTTCGTGCGAAACAAATTGAAAGACAAGGAATATTTTCTAATTAAATTAACTTTTAATGCGTTGGAGGAAATTTATGTTTACAAGTTCCTTGTCGTAGCAGAAATCTCAAACAGGACGAAGCAGAAATAAAAAAAGCGTGGAGCGAAATTAAAGTCGCAGTTGAAATTTCTTCAGACAATGTTGGAAATTAGTAAACTGATGATATTTTAAAAATTAACTTTAATTTCCTTCGAAAAGTTGTTTAATTTACACGATTAAGATAAGAGATTAATTACTGCCAAAGTTCTTGTTGAATTCTCCAGTTAATTACTGGAGCAGTTGGGAGATATAGGAAGGGACATTTGGGGATTTTGATCTCTGCTGACTATTTGCATTTGTTTGATAAATATTTTTTTTCCCATTAATTTTCAAACTTTCATATTATTAATGAAGATTTACCAGTTTTAAGACTGGGCTTGTAATTTAAAATTTTGATTGAAACATCGACTCCCACGGTATTCCCACTTTTGAAAGCATATCCGGAAAATTTCGTTCTTGAGAGTGTTAAGAAATCAGTATGTGCCTGGATGTCTTGAATGGCGTCAAATCGCTTTCCTTTCAGCGAAATTTTCAATTTAGGAAACAAGTGGAAGTCGGGAGAGGTTGGAAGAGTACAGGAATTTCGCAGGTACTCAATGCATGTTAAAATTGACTGAACCACATAAAAACTTAAATTCAGCTCATCAGCCCTTTCCCTAATTTAAGTAAAAAAAAAAACTCATGTGAATTATCATTTGTTCATCTGCTTTCCAATTTTTATCCCAGAGATTATAAGCTGTAAATATTTCGAATGCGGATAAATTTTTTTATAACAAAAGAGGCAATAGCAAAAATCTGCATGTGATACCAGTTTGCAACAGCATCTGCTATTTTGAATTTGAATGCTGGCACATGTGGCCATGTGAGCTAATTAGAGCGGCGATGCAAAATCCAGAACTGTTTCATCTCTCAGTATTGTTCACTTTGTTATGTTGGAATCACTGATCCGCTCATTACGAACTAAAACCTAGAACTACAGAGAACTCGGGATCCGCTTGTGGTTTAGAACTTGGAATATTTAATAAATTTTGTTTAATTACGAACATACAATTGTTCAACAGATCCAGAAATTTGTTCCAGATGAATTTATCTAACAATACTGCTGTGAGATAAGGTTGAAAAAAAATTTTTGGAAATATTCCTCCTACTCTCAAAGAGAATTTAATCAGTTCTGAATAGGTGTAAATTTGATCTCCAAGTTATGGAGCTTCGCACAGACAAACTTAAATCTCTTGCTTCATTTAATTCAAACTTTAACAATTCCATCACAGTTTGACTGGCATTATATTTCCGGTCCAACGATCCTGCAGCTTATACCCCGAACCCACGAAAAGCTCGTTCATATAAAAGCTCCTCATACCGTCTAAACTTTGCTATTTACATTTAGTTACACTCCACTGCAAGTTAAATATTTTTCTGTCTTTAGATCTGATGTTTAATGTAGGAATTTCACAAGAATTTTACCAAAAAAAAGTCCCTATCTGATCTTACATTTGGAACATTCTTTTGTTGATGAAACCAGTTCCACGATTCTTAAAGTTTTGCTATCTCAATAGATATAAATGTATCACAGTATATTCTTTTGTATATTTGTTAAGAAAGATTGGAACTATAATCCCAATGTTTGGAATAATCCTAGAAATCTAACATCGGCATCTAGTGTATGAATCTTTTAGAATCTTTCTCAAACTACATCTGTAGTTGAAAGTACACAAAATTTTCCTTTAATATTTACTCCATATACACCCAAAAACACCAAGCAAGAGTCTCATTTCCATCAAAATTGGACCTATATTGCGACAAAGATCCATCTAATTTATTGAAAACAGATTCTATAACATCGTCATTTGGAAGTAAATTAAACTTCCAGCGAAAAATTCTACCAGAACCTTTCACTCTCATTCGCCAGCATTTATTCAGTCGTACGCAAGATCATTAAATAGATTCGCATCACATTTCACTCTTGTATCAAAAACTATACTTTTCTATATCTCATCTTACATAATGATATCAATTATACTTCTATTCTCGCCTACATTCTGTCATGTACATATTTATGTTTAAAACTTTATCATAATGCGAGGTGCACAATTAGACTTTAGACCAGTCTTAAATACAAAATTAGAGATTTGCGAGTTTCGAACGCACACATTTAGATACATATAAACGTACCGACGCCGACGTCAAACCGAAAATAGTAAAAATGGATTAAGGAATGCTCAAAACGGATATTTTAATCAAAATCTCGAAATGTGAATAGTGAATTTGGTCGGTTCCACAATAATTTGTATAAGTAAGTAGAAATAGACTTAAATTTGCAATTTCTTCACACATTTACCCCAATCAACTTCTCTACTTATGCCCGATTTTATGAAGGGCAGAATAATTTACTTCCAGAGTAAATAAAATTTACTCCATAAGATGACAGTCGATTATTTGACAGCAATTATTCTGTTGTCATAAACTCAAACTGATTATAATTTGTCCAATAGAATAAATTTATTCTAGAAGTAAATTTACTTGGTCTTTTATAAAACCGGCTAATAATCGTACAAATTATCCACATAATTCACCGTATTCCTAAACTTTTTAAAGATCGATTAGGATTCAAAACGAAGATTCTTGCCACAAGATAAGACAAAGCATCTTACACACTCTTTTATTATTTCACTCATAGACCGGGCGTTTGTGACAGAAAGCAGGAGACAATTTTTTACAGGCTGCCATTTAAAGAGAAGATACAGCTGTAGGCTAAGATATTTGTATTTAATAATCCTCGCTAGGGATGGATTTTAATTAGCAATAAAAAATAGCTTCTTCGCACAACTTCTAAGTCTGATATTTTTTCCTTTGTAAGGCAAGTTTGCAAAATCGACTAAAAATTGTTTCGAGCTACGCAATAAGTTAACAAGTTTACCTGAATTTGCTTTACTCTAGGACTCACGTAGACCGTCTGCCATTAGGCTTTCAGTCGATTTTGCAAACTTGCCTCACGCTCGAAAAAATGGCAGACTGTAAAAAGTTCAAAGAAGCTATTTTGTTGCAAATTAAAATTTTTCAATATGAATTAACACCTAACGGGGATTTTAAAGGCAAATATCTTCAGCTTACAACTGTAAACATCTTCCCTAGAAATGGCAGCCTGTAAAAAATTTATTTTGCCACGAGCTATCAACAAAACTCTCACTCCCTGCTTTGCATGTTCACTCATTCTCACACCCGATCATAAATTTTATCCTGTATCTCAAAAAAATTAGATATCAATCACGTCTTTTACCTATTACATGTGTAGCAGACACTTATATTGTTTCATAAATGAAGATTTGTGATAAAAATGTAATGGGGTGTTCCATTGTTTTTTGTTATTCTCTTTTCTGATAGGACATGAATAAATAAAAGTATTAGTGAAAATGCGATTCAAAAAAACCTCGTAGTACTTGAGAAATATTTTTTTTTAATTTGAAAATTTTCCGTGACGTCCAAAAGTCTATTGTGTCACTCAAACGGTAGGTCTTATCCATCATCAAACATTTTGAAAATATTGATGTCAAGTAAAATAGGTGGTGTTAGTGTCTTGCTTATTTAACATCATCCAAATTATTCTTATTATTGTCAGTAAGATAACGAGCTAGATAAATTATATAGTTATCAAATTTAGTTGACAAAATTACATTTTTTTCGACCAAACAATACCAGTAGCTTGTTTGTTTCTAAACAGCATTCCAAAAATAGAAATGATGCATATTTCAACTTTTTCGATACATTTCCAATAATTTATAAGTATATCAAATTGCAGCGCAACAATATTTTTTCATGGATATAAACAAATCTTTTAGGAATTTGTACACCTATGACGCCCACTGTTTGAGAGCCACAATAGACTTTTAGATGTCATCATGACGTCATATAAGTATTAAATCGTCTTTTTATTAAAACGAAGCAATATTCAATATCATTTTCATTACTATTATTTATCCCATATTTTCATATTTTCATGAAAGTTTCTCAAATTTTGATAGTAGTGGAATACCCCATTACTTGACAAATCATTATGAAAATCAATAGGGACATATTCTGATGTTGAGCAACCGACAGGAAAAAGGATCACTAGAATATATCAGAAGACGTGACCTATAACATGTCCTCATACGTACAGACCAGCGGACAATTCATGTCAAAAAATTAGGATTTATAAAAATAATTGGAAGAACTAAAAATTAGTTGTGGTCAACGAAGTACTTTCCCGATCATGAATATTATGGCCAGTTTCATTACTGTCCATAAATAGATATATTATGTCAAAGTGACAGCCGTTATTGTCAAAGTGACAGATGACGGTTATATGAAATGACTATTCCAGTTTACTAGGGTCATAATTTTTATGCCCAGTTGCTTTTGTTGATCCCAAACTTGATACAATCTGGTTGAGTTGCAAGAAAACAATTGACAATCGAGAACTTTAAATTCATGCAAACAAGACTTGTAAAAAAAATAATTGACAATCGTTTACATATATTTTTGACACTTATTAAAATTATTTCCACAACAGCTTTGATTTGATACCAAACACGATAAAATCAAGTTACTTATTTAAAAAAGAAAAAAAAAACAATTGATTAACTTTCGCTTGTGATGTCCAAATATGAGTTATAATAACTCTAATTTCAAATTACGATTTTCATGATTTCTTTCCTGTGTATACATAAAACAATCGATCAAAACTACTCCCTCTTTATTTCTGAAGTATAGGCAATAAAAAATTCTGCAAATATTTTAGAATAAGGAAGCGTTCAGATCCTTTGAATTGAGGATATTCGTCAATTCGTCAGCTATTTGTAAATTCATGATAATCTAATTTTCACTAAAATGTTGGAAACTCGTTGAAGAAAATCAGAATAAATTAGATTTTGAAGTTTATCAAAAGTGGTATCGCATTTGCTGAGGTCAAAGACCTTACAGATTTCAGGGTTTGGATATATCAAAACTTTCAATACCAGCAAAATTCGTGATTGGAGCGAATTTGTCCCTACATTTGAAAAACTACTAAGATTTTCAGAAAGACAAGCCTTAAATGGAGGAATCTCAACAAATTCAAAATCGAATGTATTGTAAAATAAACCACACAAAGGCTCTAATAACAACTGGTAGTTCTGTTATCTAGCTTCAGAACGTTCAGGACTATCAATCAGATCTTGATTGAAATTATATGAGCACATCCTGGAAATATATTTCTTACTAATAAAAAAAAAATAGTATATTATGTAACACGGACCATACGACCGTCATTATTGTCCAGGATGAAGTTGGCTACACTCGGTTGATGCGAGTACAAAGCCCGAGCCCAAAGTATGGCATCGTGCAGCCAAATTCATCAGTGACAATAATGACGGTCGTTCAGTATTCGTGTTGCATACGATACTTTTTGTAACAAGTACACCGAAGAATACCATTACTAAACATTTTAAATAAATTTAGGTGTATTAAAAGTATCTTATAGATTTTACAAACAAATTTTTGCAATTGCAAACACATTTACAGTAAACTAATCCTATGAAAAATAGCTTACATGACTTATTTTATTGATTAATATTTTCACATTTTCTGTGCTATCATGTTTACAGCAAATGCAAACACTATAATGAACACATCTCATGATATAAATTTTTCTCTCTCCCTAGAGAATTAATATTCATTAATTCCTTATCAACAGAAGAACTAATTATAATAATTGCCACGGTTTGGAATTGAAAGCTTTTGAAGTAGAATTAAGTTTAGTAATAGGGTACTTTTGGTGCACGTCTTACAAAGATTAGTTTTGCTTTGTCCCAGAACTTTCCTGACAGTATTGTAACAGGTCTCCTCAATTAGAAGTCTGGAATATTCGAAATAACTCTAGCAGCCTCTCTAAAGACTAAAACTTTTCCAGGCCACCGCAGGTATTGAACAAAGGGGACCCTTTCTCAATATGAAGAACCTCATCTTTTAGTCAAGAACATAGTAAATTTAACAGTTGGAGAGTAAACAAATCAGGTCAAAATAATATAATGTTTATTAGCTCTTGAAGGAATTGTTTATTGTTAAAATAAAAGTCATTATTTAATGAATGGAAGAAAATAAAAATGTTTTTCTCCAATGTAACACTAAAACAAACCTTATACAATTCATATCTCACTCACTACTAGTAAACTTCAACTACAAAGCCACCAATATTTATTTACAGCAAATTATTTATTTATTACACTTTGCTTTTAGCGGGATAAGCTCTGGTCAAGCTCTGGATATTCACATACGTCTAGAAATTTCTACGTCATTCTAGCAAGCTGCTCAAATGTTTGATTAGGTAGAGGGGCACAACATAAAAAGATGAATGGCTCCGTCCAGATAGAATCAGATTCAGGACCTATTTTATTTTTATGAATAGGCCCTCCACTGTTTCTTTTTTTCTTTTTTTTATGATTCTCCATCAATATTTGAGATATGTTTAATAATTATCTCAAAATTTTATTTATTTAGCGAAATATAAATTTTTCAAGTTTAAAAATTCGAGTATGACGTTAGCGGTGCTAGCGTTTTTTGTTCCAGATCATCGTCTGAAAGAAGCGCAAAGAAATTAGGTATTTATATTAAACTGAAATATTATTGATTTATACATTTCATATTATAATATTTGCATGACGAAGTAGAGAAAATACGGTAATTTAAGTAATTATTAGAAAATATTTATGTAAAAAAAAAACAGTTCAAGGTGGCGCTAGTGTGCCAACAAATAGTTTTTGGTTTGTGTGGAGAACTGTAACTGAATATAAGATTCAAAACAACAATTTATAAGCTAATATAATAAAAATAAAATTATATTTCTTTCAAAATAATAAATTTTAACCAAAAAACGAACAGCAAACAAAATGGCAGCAGATAGAAGTGACAGCTCATAGTTTTAAAAAGACTTTTAATTTCAAAAATCTGTGACAATATTAATATTATGCAAAAAAAAAATTAAGAATTGGTAAGATTTCTGGTAAATCGATTCCAACAACAATCTCGATTAGTGTAACTTACGGTTGCTATCCTGGCAAAGCCATACACATACACAGCCAGACCAGCAAAACGATTTTATTTTATTGTGAATTCTAGATGAAAAAGTTCAGTAAGATGTCAATACTTCCCTTTCCCTTTGTGTTAAGGGCAGGGGTGCTAAAAAAGTTCTTTAAATAAGAGTTTGTATTGTAGAGTTATCTTGACCTAAATTTTTTGTTGAATCGGTTGAAATTGCATCAAATCAAGAGACAGGACAGTCGAAAGATTGACGTTTCAACTTATTCTTGCAAGAAAAGGATTCTTTAAGTAGTTATCAAACGATCAAATTATCTATTATCCCCTATGAATTACATTCGGGTGTTCTACAACGGAAGAGAGCCCCTATTACACCCACGATTATCTAAATTAAGGTAGTTAGTAACACACAAGTTGGCAAGTTTGCGACCGATCAACATTTCTTAGTATGTCATACCTCTAATTATGAGTGGGCTGCTTGAAATTGTCCTTATGGCACAGTATCTCTTATTTTCTACATTTTATCAGCAAAAATATCTTGTGCTTATAAGATTAGAAGCTTACTTCGTTTACATTGTTTAAAAGTTGCTTTAGGTTCAAAAACATAAAGCACATTAGGTATGAGTGGGTAGAGACTGTGCTAAAAGATTCAACGAAGCTCAGCGGAGTATGAAATATGACAAAGGCATTGTAAAAGCTTCTAAAATCAAATTATCTCACAGCTTCGAGATCCTGACGAAATAGCAACAATAGGATGCCGACTCTTAACGGTTCACATAATCTGGTGACATTTTCTCATTTCTATTTCTTTACCTCACAAGATAGGAGAGTAGTTCGAAAAGATAATTATTTTTTTCTATTCCTTCTTGCCAAGTGACTTTGTTTTGCTCAGTATTTCTTCTATTTTTTTCCCATCTTTTTTGAGGACCTCCTCTTCTGTTCTTGTTTGATTTGTTTGTCTATTCTGACATTCTAATTAAATGTCCATACCATGCTAGTTGTTTCTTTTCTATAATGTTTTGTATACTTTCTGTTTGTAGAATTGCTCTGATATGCTCATTTCTTATTCTTCTAGTCTTGTAACTCCTACTTCTCCTAAATATCTCATTTCTGCTGCCTGTATCTTGCTTTTTTATTGATTTATCGTCTATTTTTCGCTTTCGTATATTAATATTGGTCCATAAATTGATTTATATAGTATCATTTTTGTTTTTTTTTCTTTAAACTTGCCTGCTACTTAAAATGACTTTATTTAATGCGTGGTAACTTCTATTAGCTGCCAGTTTTCTGCTGTTTATTTCGTTCACTGCTATTCAGTGTTGAGCCTAAATATGTGAATGCTTCCACTTGTTCTATTTCTCTTCCATTTATTTTTATTTCTACTATTGTGTCTTCTCTTGAAATTACCATGATTTTTGTTTTTTGCACATTTATAATCATGTTGTGATTGCTTAATTCCTCTTTCCATTTATTGATGTTGTGCTGCAAATCTTTTTCATTTCTAGCAAATATTGCGAGATCATCTGCGAAGGCGCATTCTGAGATAGTCGTCCAAATTAGATTGTAGTGTCCTATGTTTTATTGTGTAACTTCTTCACAATACTGTCCAAAAAATTATGAAAAGTAATGGGCTTAGTGCTCCACCTTGTCTTAGCCCTTGCGTAGTTGTGAATTCCTCCGAGCACTCGTTTCCTGCTATTATATACTAGTATGATGTTTTGTATACACTTTGTATTGCTTTCAGTAGTTGTTTGCTCACATTTTTTTCTTCCAGTATTTTCCAAATTTTTCCCGCGGTACTCTATCGAAGGCTTTTTCAAGATCTATAAATGCTATGAATAGTTTCTTGTCTTGTTTCATTGTATTTTTTTATTAATTTTCTCAACTTGAATATGTGGTCTTATGTAGACTAACCTTTCCTGAATCCACTCTGGGCTTTCTCCATTGATGCATCTGTTGTTCGTCTTATTTTATTTTCTAATTTTGTTTCATACAGCTTAGCCGCAGTGCAAAGCAGTGATATACCTCTGTAATTATTACAGTCTCTACTGTTTTCTTTTTATATATGAGGAAAATCATGGCTTTTTCCAAGTCTTTTGGTATTGTTCCTATTTTCCAAATTTGGTTCAACATTTCTAGTAATATTTATTTGCCTTCGTCTCCAATATATTTCAGTTGATCTATTTAATTTTATCGTGACTGGATGCTTTACCGTTATTCATTCTCTTCAACACAGCTTCCATTTCTTCTTCTTGTAACGTGCGAGAGTGGGGAAGCTCGTAAAGGTGACCTTGTATGGGCGAAGCCTTTCGTCCCCGTTACGTCGCGCCGCGTCGCATCACATCACCCCTCCCGATAGAAGCCTCTAGCAATATTCCAGAAGTAGAACATTCCAGAAGTAGAACTTTCGAGAAATGGATATTTTTATATTTAAAGGCAAGCCAAAGACTTGAGTAATAGTATAATAGTGACGCTAGAGCAGTGAATATCAAGAAGTGAAATAATTAGTGTGTATAAATAGTTGAATATAAATATCTGCGACTTTGTTCAAGTTAATATTAAGTGATAAATAAATAATATAGTGTTGTTAGTGATATTCAGAAGAATAAAACTTTCATTTCATTTCAAATTATTAAATAGTGACTTTTATTTAATTACAAACTATATTTCGTCAAGCAATGAACATTACATTCTGTTATATTCTCTAACTCTTCTCTTACTACTGTGTTTTCTTGAATATCTTCGTTTTCTGAATCTCTGCATTCTCCTGATGTCATCATTTATTATCTTTCCATTTTTATTTTATAGCTGTTTCAATGTTTTTTGTTCTTCTTTTTTGTGGGTTTTTAGTGTTTTAAAAAATATCTTTTGATTCCCTTGAAAATTTCTTTCCATGTTTTTTTTCTGATTTCTTGATCGGTTATTTCGTTGTTTTCGTTTGTATTTTGTAATTTTGGTGGTCCTTTAACTTCGTTGTGTTTATTTCGCTCTAAAAGTATTTCATTATTATTAAAATACGCTGCACAACAGGCAAAGCCCAATAACAATGCAGGAAAAGAACAAAAGAAAGCTAATAGCTCTTGAGGCACTGAAGAATATAGTGGTAAAATATTTTGGGATCAGAAAAAAAATATCGACAGTAAAAAATTTTACTTCGTATAGGTGGCACATTCTATTTGTAGCGTGCGAGAGTGTGGAGGCTCATAAAAGTGGAGTAGTCTTGGACTTGACCGCGCCGGGACGGAGCCTTTCGCTCTCCCTGCATCGTGCCGCTCCGCATCACATTACCACTCCCGATGGAAGCCTCTAGCAATATTCTAGAAATGTGGTAGAACTTTCCATAAATGAATATTTCTATATATAAAGGCAAGCAAACGACTTGAGTGATATAGTGTAATGGCGAATCTAGAACAGTGAATATCAAACAGTGAAGTAAACAGTGTATATAAATAATTATATATAAATATCTGCGACTTTGTTTCAGTTAGTATTAGGTGAAAAATAAATAATATAATGTTGTTAGTGATACCCAAATGAAATAAAACTTTTATTTCATCTTAAATTATTAAATAGTGACTTTTATTCAATTACAAACTATTTCTTCAAGCAATAAGCATTACATATTGATAGCAGATATATAAAATGCGTTGGTTCGAGTAGAAGGCAAATAATAAGTGGTAGATTTGAGTATTGTGTGATGGAACATGGAAGTTTAAGATTGAAAGAGACTGAAAATCATTTATTGTATTGCGAATTAGCTTACACAGCTGATATACAGATGTAGCATCACGTCTATCTAAGGGGGTCTGAAAATTTAAAGTCCTAAGTAACTCATCATATGATAGGGATAAGATCCTTGAGTTTCGAAATACAGATATTTTAAGAATTTTTTCTGAATAACTTCAGTAAGATCTATAAGGACTTGTGTTGACAGATTCCTAATCAACAAGCAATACTCAAGCTTAGAGCGAACAAGTGAATAGTAAAGACATAATATTGGCAGTATATTACAGAACGAGCGAAGTTTCCTATAATTAAACCTAACATTCGGTTAGCAGAGTGACAGATTGTAGTAACATGTGGAATAAAAGTCAGACCAGGATCTTATTTAACACCAAGATCAGTATGAAAATCAAAACGAACCAAGTCAGTGCCACTGATTTGATAGTTGAACAATATTTAAGATTTTTTCCTAGTGAAGGTAACAACATAAGATTTTTTTTATACAAACACTATTAAAAGTTCGACTTTTAATGGTTGCTTAGCGTATTAAAAATAACAAATTAATGACATTGTTATCACTTTCAACACGTCACCATTAGCGACGTGTTAAAAGTGATTCACTTTTAACACTAATATATAATGTTTACTTAATCTTGATTGCTCTTTATTTTCATCATAGTTTTTTACATACAGAGTAATTCGACCATAACGTTGACGATTTCCACAACTTGGATTTCTCCCTAAAGTACGCCAGAAAAACAGTCTCATAATATTTACTGAAAACATTTTTATCTTCGCACCATTTTAAAAAACGTCCGTAGGCGATCTCGTACTGTTGCTTCGACTTCGAAGATAATAGATAATGAACAGTTCTAGTAGCTGCTCCTTCAATTTCAGCTGGAATTAATTTATTCTTTTGACTATCCTTTAATTCAAAATATATATCAAACTGTGTAAATAACAACAAAACATTGGTTGCTATCAAGGAGTACATGATTGCTATGAAAATGACAGTTCATCTAATATGTCATGAATTGTATAAATTTTTACCAATTTCGCATTATTATCACTATCAATAGTGTTTGTATAAAAAATAGTGTATGATATACGTGTTAAAAGTGATTTTATTTTGTTCCAAAAGTTACGCCACTCCGCTGCGCGTCGTGTCCCAAACTTCCTTTGTCACAAAATAAAATGACATTTTTAACACTTATATCATAAATAACTATTTCAAATTAAGATGAATATTATTAATGGAGCACCAAAGCGATAAAGAGGCCAGATTATTTGGTAGCATACAACAATCCTCAGCGGTATGAACAGGATGAAAAATCTTCAACTCGTCAGCAAAAAATAAATTAATCACATTGAAGTATTTCAGCTAAATCATTAATGAACAATAAAAACAGCAATGGATCCAAATTGGAGCCCTGAGGGACATCAGACGTAGCGATGAACGGAGACAAATTGTGACCAAGAAATTAGACTATTTCCTATGTGAAAGATAGAAACTGATTAAATCGATAAGTGAGGGCGATAGAGGAAAAGAGTGCAAATAAATATGTTTTATTGGGATATCAGTTCTGTAAATTAATTAGAATCACAACAATACGAATACGAAGCTTCTGGCTAAAGAGAACAATTGGTTCAAGAGGCTTATAAAAGAAGCCATTGAATTAAAAAAATCATCGAGTAATTTGAATTTAAATACCGGATATGAACTTAATCGATCATGGCTACCAATAATTTGTTCATAATTTCAAGTTATTTGTATCTACGAATCTACTTGCAAGAGTTACTTCATCATCACCTCCTGAAGAACTGTGGATGGTTCAGTTATGCGCCAAACCAAAAAGAGTAAAGCCAGATTGACCTAGAACCACAAGGAATTGACAATTTCCCTATTTAGACCTTCATTATTATCTCCTGAAGACCTGTGGATATTGAATCATCAACCAAAGGCAGAGCTCTACGATCCTAGGAGTTAATATATTTTAAACTAATCTAGTTACTATTTGTACTTTTATTTTTGTTGTCTTGACGATTTTGTTTATTTATTTTCATATTTCTTTACACTTGAAAAAAGCAGCACTATGCTGTCGAAACATTGTGTTTCTAATTAATTTACAGAACTGATATCCCAATAATAGTTATTTACATAATTAGTTATGAAAAGTGCCATATTGTTTGACGAAACGTAATATTTGCCAAAACGAGCGTAGCGAGTTTTGCAAATTATGTGAATCAAACAATATGTCTTTTCATAACGTATTCTGTACAAAATTTTATCTAATTCCGTCAGAATAGTTTTATCTATATTTTTGAATGAAAAAATCTGTCACGGTTCATCACAAAATTCAGATGACTGTAATTCATGACCATCTATTGCTAGGCTATAGAAAGAAGAGTGCACTGAAATAAACTAATATTGAGTTTTCACAAAATGTCAAAATAATTTTTAAAAATGTTCTCAAGCAGTGATATCTCGAGTGATATAGTACTCTTTGATATTAAAGACTGCCAGTGCTGCATACTATGAGTGATAAATTATTCTTTTAATTGTACGCAGGTAAATATAATTGATTAGCTCTGAAACATAGCGAGTTATGTAAAGTCATTACGTAACTACTTTACGTTACTGTTGCATGACAATTATGAAAAATGGGACGTTGCATAACGTCAGAAGTTGATGCAAAATTTGACTTTTCAAAACGGAATTAGATAAAATATATTTATTTATAAAATGAGTTCTGAAAAGTTTTTCCCTTCATTGAAAAGAGTGCAGTTTGGAAAGTAAAATATGACGATCGATTCTATCGAATGCTTTCTCAAAGTCTGTGTAAATACAATCCAATTGATCTCTAGCTTCAAAAATATTAGTGTAAATGTTCGAATAGATAATTTTCTTGAATACTTTACTAAAGTTGGAAAGCATGACTATTCGTCGATTGTTATTGATTCTTGACTTATCACCAGATTTCAGAATTGGGGTGATCTAAGTCTTCTTCCAGATATCTGGAAATATATTAGTTTTAAGACAAAGATTGAGAATATGAAATTAGTGCAGATTCTTTAAAGCGATTTCAAAATCATCACGACAAATACTATCCAATGAAAAAATATCATCAGAAATAGAGTTATAAGATGTAGAACTACTAGAGGAAAGTGTATATACGCGGATTGGAAATAAAAGGCAAAGGCTTTCGCTATTGCTATATGCAGTGGAGCAGTATCAGAATGATCATTGAAAGAAAACTCATCAGGAAAAGTGGACGACTTGGATTTGAATTTAACGAAGTTCCAAAATTTATTTGGCTCATGTTGGATGGCTTGTTCACAGTCCAAGACATATTTGTTATAAGAATACTGAATTAAATGTTTGACTTCTGTTCTAAGTGCTTTGAACTTCTCGTGGTTAGATGAATTGAGACTATTTTTCGATGAAAGTTTTCTAAAACGTTCTTTTTTCTTGAGCTTAGTTTTAATTTCAGGAATGAACCATTTGGGATAACGAAGTTTAAAAGTAGGAAACACAGGAATATATTCATCAAAAAGCGAGTAAAGAGTCTGACATAGAAACTCGCATGCTTGATTAGCATCCTGAAACATGGAAAGATTATTCCACTGCTGGCGATTAGCTCATAAGGTTTAGGATATTTTACTTTCTTGAAGTTGTAGCTACTCTTGACAATTTCATTTAATGTGCACGAACTAATCAAAATGTTGAGTGCAGGATGGTGAACATACTCAGAATCCAAGAACATGTCATGAGAATGATTAACAATACAGTTAACGTTGGAAACCTCAAGATTAAGAATCTTGCCAGAAGAATTACGAATTAAATTAAATTGTAAACATATAGAGAATTATAGTTTATAGTTAATTTTGTACAAATTAATCAATGTTGGGGAGGAAGAATAGGCAAGAAATCGTTCAAATCCACATAGACTGATGCAATATTGTTACGAATAAGAAGCAAAGCACCACCACCACGAGAAAGCTGACAAGCTTCAAAATTTTTAATTCATCAAAATCATCTCGCAGTATCAAAAATCGAAATTGAATTATTTCGGAACTCAACAGCCGTTGAGCGTTAATAATAAAAAAACAAAATGACATAGCTTGCAAAACTGTCGCATCCGTTAATTAATCATTAAATGAAAAACCTCTTCTGGCGAAATGAAAAACATAAATGAGAAATGGCGAGTTGGATTTTCTGGGCTGTGACTTTCCTAAGATTCAAAACGCATTTCTTCTTTGTAAGCAAATTTGTTTAGACGCTCTCAGCAGCTAATGAGGCTTTTTCTACTAGAATAGTTTTTTATTTTGCTATTATTTACCTCAGTTGAAACAAAAGAATTCTACGAAATGGAAAATTGCGATATTTCGTTTTAATTATATTTCAACATTTCTGTTCTATTTTTTAAAAACATTACCGTTGGTTGCACGCTTAGCGTTTTGAGTTCCGAGAATTAGATCGTTAAACATTATTGTGAAAAATGTATTGCACACTATACTTTTACACGACCAGTGGAAAACTACACTTATAACCTGATTAAAAATTAAAATGATTTCAAGTGATATGAGCTTGATAACAAAATTTGATTTACAAAATAAGAAGTTGAATCGTCACACAAAGCCGTATTTAAAAGGAAACAGTTAAATTGATAACAATTATCTCAAATCTGAATCCAAGATGCGTTGTTTGTATATACAAATTGCATTTCACATCATAAAAATAAACCGGCTCTATTCACTGAGTCTGAAGATAAAAACAAAGGTAATAATAATGATAAGTACCTCTCTAACGGTGCTCTAGCTTCATTAGCGTCTTCTTTAGTTGACCATTTATGTTTAAATGTTGAGTTATTTGCTCTAATGCGAACGCAAAGTAAGCCATAAAAATTAGTTGAGAAGGAAACTGCTGGCAACAGCTGTGAAATAAACTTCCACAATAAATTCATTTGCCGGAGATGAAACGGAAGCGGCCTCAGACCATATATTGTAGACTCCAGGAGTCGGCACACATAAAAAACTAAAATGAAATTACTCTACCTTAGCATTATATTATAAAGATATAGTTTGACAGTTTATATCTACATTTCCAGAAATATCAAACTAAGAAACAATTTTCCTTCAATATTTACGGTTTGCAGGAGATTTCGTAAATTTACACGTAAATTAGCGGAGAAAAATCAAAATGTAACCCTCCCTCACTACTGCTCAAGGAATGCTGTGCAATCTGAGGGAATGGAATACGTAATTTCACTTGCAACAGAATAGTTCACCACCACAAAACCACCGGACTTGAGAGCTTACCTTGATGTGAGTTTGCCAGAACACTGGATTTGTTGCAAACAAAATTGCTCTTTTCCTCAGAGTGCTCTGGACACTTCGAACAACGATGTTCGAGTTGATTGTAGTTGAAAATTGTACTGCTAACAACTTCAAGCATCATGTTACAGTATGTATTCAGGCTAATCTAACTAACGAAGAATGATAGAAGTTGGAAATTGGGGCTGAAATATTTGTTATGAATGATGGAAGCTGGTCTCTTACGTGGTATTCAGTCTTTTGTTGGCGAAGCGCAACTAATCACTCGTTTCTATGAACACCCACAGGAATAGAACGACTGCAGTTCATCTCAGTTAGGAATGGTCCATGAGTTCTAAGGACTAATCATGCAGGTTATAAAACAATAACAAAGAATTTAAGAATCACCTTGAAGATCAAAGCGCATTTTTGGCAGTTCATGAATTTTTATTAGTTCAGAGATTTCGGAAATTACTATCTCCCACAATCATTGAGCTTGAAATCAAACAGTTTAGTTCAACCTACGAAACAGCATTTTTCATTTTGTACCAGTTTTAAAGTGTAACTACTTGTACACGTACAAACTCAAAAAGACCTGTAAAACTACATATTTTATAAAATGGGTAGATATATACTGGCCTAAATAGGGTCTATTCATGAATCTATTTAAAATTTTTAATTCACTGTGTACATTGTTTTAACATAGTATTATTATTATTATTAATCTCGAAACTCTTTTACCCTAATAGGGTGTCGAGTTATTTCTAAGTTCATTTAATTTAAGTAAGATTTCTAGTAAGTGCACGCCATTTATTACGGTCCTTTGTTAATTCTTTTAATTCTGCTTTATTAATGTTTTTCGAGTTAAAAATTTCATCTATTCCCTTGTCCCAAGATTTGTTAGGTCGTCCTCTTCCTTTTCTTCCGTGCTGTTTGGCTGTCCATATTCTTTTGACTTGTGGGTCTTCCGGCATTCTCATTAGATGCCCGTACCAATTTAGCTGTTTTTCTTCTATTGTACTAAGGTTGACTTGACATTGAGACTTTCTCTTATTGTTTCATTTCGTACTTTATCTACTTTGGTTACACCTTCTATCCTTCTTAAATACCTCATCTCTGCTGCTTGAATTTTACTTTTTTGTCTTCCGTTCAATACCCATTATTCTGAACCATGTAATAAGGTTGCTTGATAGATTGTTCTAAACACAGTAGTTTTAGTTCGTTTTGATATATTTTTATTATTAAGTACTATTCTACATGCTCCAAAATAACTTTTACTTGCTGCATTTATTCTCTCATTTATCTCTTCTTCGTACTCCCCTTACGCGTTTATTATTGCTCCTAGGTATTTGAAGGATTTTACTTGTTCTACTGGCTCAGAATTTATTTGTATTTCCACTTTTATATCTGTCTTTGATATTGTCATTACTTTGGTTTTATCGATGTTTATTTCCATATTGTAGTTCAATAATTCTTCGTTCCATATTTCTAGTTTTAATTGTAGGTCTGCCTCCGATTTTGCGTATATGGCCAGGTCATCAGCAAATGCACTTTCTGCTACTGAATAACTTTGTAGTCTGTTGTATCCCACTACCAGACTTTTTGTTTTCCTATGTACTCTTTTTGTAATTTCATCTAGGTATATGATAAATAGAAAAGGGCTTAGTGAACCACCTTGTCTTAATCCTTGATTGGTATTAAATTCATCTGTCATAAGATTATCTATTCTTACTACGTTTCTTGTTGTTGTGTAGATACTTTTAACTGCTCTTATGAGTTCTTCCTCAACTCCTCTACATTCTAGGATATTCCACAATTTATTCCTGTTAACTTTATCGAAAGCTTTCACCAGATCTATAAAAGCTACATATAACGTATTATTATAAGTCTTGTATTGTTGTATCAGTTGTCTCATAGAAAAAATGTGGTCTTGGGTGCTGTATCCCTTTCTGAATCCACTCTGGGATGGTTCAATGGTCGTTTCTAATTTATTCTTCAATTTCATTTCTAGAATGGATTCAAAAACTTTAGATGTTGTACATAACAGCGATATTCCTCTGTAATTTGAGCATATCATTTTATCTCCCTTCTTGTATATTGGAAAAATAATTGCAATCTCCCATTCCTCAGGTATTTTACCTGCTTTTAATATTGCCTTGAATAAAAGAGACAGTATTTCCATCCCATTTTCGCCTATATTTTTTAATTGTTCTGGTTTTATTCCGTCACTTCCTTAACATAGTAAAAAATATAAATTATGTTTAAAACTACTGTGATCATGTTTTAAAAAATATTTAAAATAGAGAATAATTTGGAGCTGTTTAAACGCCGCCATTTTCGCGCGCTCTATGGATGACGTCAAATAACATGTCCAGTGACATTACAGTCCATTGTTTACTACAGGTGTTTTCGTTCTCAATTTATTTCAGCATTGAAAAAGATCAAAAGTCAGTTTATAAGTATCGCATTGTGCCTGAATGCAAAATACTATCAGAAATGTATCTGATAAAGTATTTTTTCCAATCCAGACAGGTTTTAAAATACGTAAGAAGTGATGTACGGTTATCAGAATAGATAAAGTGTCATAATTAACTTGACAGATCATGAATAACATTATATGTGATTGGTTTTAGTAATAAAATACAGTGTATGTATGCGGCTTCGTTTAACATTTGCTCGTTTTAAAATAAACAAGAATTATAGGTTATGTTTACTGCTCATCATATTTTGGATTGCATTTATTAAAATAGCGTACATAATGTGCCATTATTGAATAATTATTTTGCAGTGTTCACTCTTTTTACTTCAGCGGACATAAAATTTGAATTTGAAAGAAAATAAGACGACATCATGAATGGATCTATTCTTGGCAGATTATTCGATTGTGCTTTTACAAAACCACTTTGTCTTAAATGATTTATAATCTCACAAGGATGCTAAAATTACATTTAAACAATAAATGAATTTACAACACACATTTTATTGCTATGTTTTCTAATCTAAAGCCTTCAATGTCATACAAATGGAAGCAGTGCGTACTTGTTGGCATAGTATTTGACGTCACGTTTCGTTGTAACCAATGGTGTTGCGTTTTGGAACTTTGAATTTTCCTCGTTTAGTTTGCACTTTTATTTATTAATTTTAAGCAATTGAAAAGACATTAATAACCAAAATGATGGTTTAGTACAAATATCCGGCCACTAAAAATTCGGAATAAAAATATTTGAACCAAATTGTGTAACTCGCGAGATATTGGAATAAATAGTTTCTACATTAAAATGTTGTATTTGAAAAACTATGTGTGTGGTGTGGAGGTTCGTAAAAGTGACCTTATCTGAGCGGGGCGTTTCGTTTTCGTTGTATCGCGTCACACCGCACCATATCACCCAGCCTGATAGAAGCTTCAAGCAATATTCCAGAATTGTAGTAGAACATTCGAGGAATGGATATTTCTGTATATAAACGCAAGCAAACGATGTGAAGAGTAGTGTAATGGTGAAGCTAGAGCAGTGAATATCAAACAGTGAAGTGATCAGTGGATATAAATAGTTGAATATAAATATCTGCGGCTTTGTTTAAGATGGTAGTAAGCGATGAATAAATAATATAGTGTTGTTTAGTGATATCCAGAAGAATAAAACTTTAATTTTATTCTTAATGATTGAATAGTGAATTTTGTTTTAGTTACAAACTATTTCCTTCTAAGCAACAAATATTACAGTATTATTCAGTGTAAAGAGGGCTTCATTAACTAAAAGTCGTTCCTGAAACTTTTTTCTCTATCTATCACCATTTTGAAAATATAATATGCCAACTTTATCTGATTTAATTATGGCTCATAAAGCTCTCGAAATCTCGATGGTGGTCCGGTTAGAAAAGACAACATGTACACATATATATAGAAGATTTTTGCAAAGTTTAAATAGTTGTATGGAAAGAAAGATATGCGAGTTGAAAGTTTAGGAATGATTTTTGTCGATGAACACCGCGACAGCCGTATACAGGTGCGTGAATAACCGCATCCTTCATGGATATCGAAAACTTTTCCATTAACAAGGTTAGTAAGTTATAGTTATAATAATGATTAGGAATTGTTCATAAAATATACGTCAATTTGATCTAACTATTAGTTCTTTCATATTCGAGTTTGGAACTGTGTTTATGCGGCGTATATAAAGAAAAAAAATCAAAAAATAACCTACAAAAATGTTATATATTTCCATATTTTTACAAAAAAACAAGTACAAAGCTACGAGGTCCTGAGCACAAGTTGATATTTAAACTTTCCAAAAAACCTACATTATGGATCAGTAACATGAATTCACACAAAATTAATTTATATTATGGGTCTCAACTACTACGTTATTTATATGTTATTTATGCATTTCTGGCATTGTGTGAATCATCGAGTATTTGAACAGAAGCTTGAAGCATTCAAAAACTGAACTAAAATTGACACATTAGGTTGAAGTTAACTATTGACAAATTTACATTCTTTCTTGTAATTTGCTAGAATGAAGTAGAAATTTGTAGACGTATGAACTTCCAAATAGATAGGGACGAACAACCTGACTGAATAGTAGTGAATATCCAGAACTTGATCCGCAAAAATCGGAGTGTAATAAATAAATAATTTGTTATAAATAAATATTAGTGGCTTTGTAGTAGAAGTTTAATAATAGTGAGTAAGAAATAAATTGTATAGTGTTTGTTTTAGTGTTGCATTAAAGAATAAAACTTTTATTTTCTTTCATTCATTGAATAGTGACTTTAATTTTAACAATAAACAATTCCTTTAAGAGCAATGAACATTACAGAGACTCTTTTTTCTAATTTTGAAAATTCATATAAAACTAATAAATGATCTAAAACAAACATATTTATAACAAAAATAACATTTTTAAAGCAATATTCAATGTAATAAATCAACTCAACCGAACCGGTGCTGAGTGCGCGCCATTTATGCGTGACGTCACTAGCCATGTTGCACAGCTTCAATACACGTGACGACATGGAGAGCCGGCGTGAAAATCTACATTTCGCTGAATATAAGTACATTTAATGTATTGATAGAGACTTTAGGAAAAATTGAACCATAATTCTCAAGGTTTTGTATTAGTATTATATATATTGCGTAACATAACCTATACTTCTATTTGAACTTGAATGAATGTGCATACTTCAATTGAAATTATACAATTACTCATAACAGAAGAATTGATGCATTTTTTAATTAAATAGATTAATAATTATGACGTAATTATTTATTTAAACGTCGTCGTTTCTGTGCGACATACATTTTCTTCTCTATGTAAAATTGGTATTTGAGATTTGCCATGTCACCTCGAACACATATTTAGAGTATTTGTACAGTGATTTTTTTATATAAGTTAGCTATATCTGTTTAAAAAGTAAAAGTTTAGTTACGGTATTTGAAAAAAATCAAATCAGTACCAGTGCATTTAATGGCATTTATTGTACTTGTGAAGATTCACACCTCTCGTCTCTGCCGCGTTGAAAAATTCGGATGATGCTAAAAATTGACACCATGTTAATCGAAACTTCCAAAAGATATTCTGATTGTGCTCTCATATAGTATTTTCGCACAATTCTTGGAAAAAGGTTGATTATTCAGCGAAATGCACTGACAAGCCATGCTAACTGCCAGCTCAATTTGGCTAGTGACGTCACACGGGTACTTAGCCAATCACAAACCGTTTTAGTCACGTGGTGAAAATTTAAATATTTTGGCCATTTCAATCGATTATTTTCACGGAATAAAACAATTTAAAATTCATGTTTCTGCACATTTGATGTTAATATGACACAAGCAACATATTTCATTGAAAAAAAGACTGATCGGACTTACGACCAAATTGTATATGAACCGATTGGGAAGCGATAGCAAAGATAAAGTGAAGACAAAACTTGGGTGCCATCTGTCATCCTGTCCTATCCAGAACAATAAAAAATCAACCATCAGGGAAGATGAATACGAAAATGGGTTACACTTAGGGATGGATGTCGCCCTTCTGGACAGAACAGAGGCTGGCACCCTGGTTTTTCTTAAAGTACTTGACCTTTGCTGTTGATTGGTACTAGATTAAATTGTAAGTTCTATTCTAACAGGAAAGTTGCCTTCGGAACAAATTAACTAGAAGTAGCATTTTTTTTTGACACTTAGGACATGATCCTAGATTTATAAAGTCTGACACCCTATAATCACGATAAATTCATATACAAATTGGCCGTAAGTTCGATCAAGGTCGTAATCGAATAAAATCGTGACTTAATAGACGATTATAAGACGTTTTATATAATATACTGTAACGTGCGAGAGTGTGGAGGCTCGTAAAAGTGATCTTGCCTGGGCGGAGCCTTTCGTCCTCGTTGCATCGCGCCGCGCTGCATCACATCACCCCACCCGATGGAAGCCTCTAGCAATATTCCAGAAATGTGGTAAAACATTCGAGAAATGGATATTTCTGTATATAAACGCAAGCAAACGATGTGAAGAGTAGTGTAATGGTGAAGCTAGAGCAGTGAATATCAAACAGTGAAGAAATCAGTGGATATAAATAGTTGAAAATAAATATCTGCAGCTTTATTTAAGATAGTAGTAGGTGATAAATAAATAATATAGTGTTGTTTAGTGATATCCAGAAGAATAAAACTTTTATTTCATTGTAAATCATCAAATAGTGATTTTTATTCAATTATAAACAATTTCTTCAAGCAATAAACATTACAATACCATTTGTAAATATTCACCAAGTATAAGTATAAAGCCTTGTAATCGTATTTACAGCCTTGAAATTACGATCACAAGGATAGATGGCTGTTAAACAATGTGTCCCTGAACATTTAGCTTCACATTTTTCACTCTATGAAGTACACAATTTGTTGAACGATTGTACAAATTCCAAAAGACGAATTAATTTATGTCAATACTCTTTTTTTATATAATATACTACATTTTGAGTTAAAGACCTTCAGAAAGCATGTTACCTACATCAATATTATTATTGGGATAAATATGATTTCAGAACAGGTTTGTTAAGCTCTGACTACTGTCCTTTGAATCTGAATACATATTTACAATTAGAAAAGCACAAAGCACGTTCCAAACGATATTTTTTTTATCAGTTTGTTAGCTTTGCTGGTGTTACGTGATACACAACCAAATATAGAACAGAAAGCATAAAGAAAAATAATCACAGCAACGTATGGATAAAGTTACCTAAAGCATTCTAGTAATGACCTGTTTCCACAATGGTATCATCTCATATAACAAACATCATAAAGCAAAGAGTGGTAATATGCTTTGATGAAAGCATCTTCAAAGAAGGAATGTCAAAGAGAATAATGATCTAATCATGTACCTTCTTCACTTCATATTCCAAAAATTTCTTGTAGACTTCCAGAAGATGAAAGCTGATATGATGATAAGAAAAAAATGTTTTATAGGAGGCAAGCTTTTTTATGGATGTAGGCTTCAAATCTGATAACACAATACTCAATCTATATTATATCGTCGAAGATATACTCTCCTGTGCTGTAAGTCATTCCATGCTGCATTATTCGCAGAATATTAAATTCTTGTTTTAGTTTATTTCTTTTTTGTCCTCAGTTCGCGACTCCAGGAAGATTCGGGCCTACCTCTCGACTCTCAGCTCTTTTATTTGCTCGTAAAATTCCTCTCCATTTGTCATCCCGCACCGGGAGTTAGTAAATCATACGATGAAGTGGACATCGACAAACTGTTTTATTAAAATATTCAAGAATAGGTAGTAAATATAAACAGAGTCATGTTGTAATAAATTATTAAGAATTATTTGCAATGAAAATAGACAATGGACACGAAATATCAAGACTTTCAGACATTTAATTGTTTTATTAGATTGTGCAGTATACATGAAATGGACTGCAAGAAGAGATACTGTAATCAGAAATAATTTGAATAGAATTACTATTAATCTTGTCATTCATCTACATTTGACAAAAAAATACTAAATACTACCCCCTCTTATCCAAAATTATGTTCAACTTAAAGGAAATCTTTGGACATTGAGGATGAGTCTTCGTTCTGAAACCGTTTGAAAAATGACTTTTTAATTATAATTTTTGTTTTCTACGATCATCAAGCACTCGTGCTCCAAAAAGATTTGAATCTTTGATTAATAAAGTATTTAGGAATCAGTGAAAAATGCTCCAACATTAAGTAACTTATCTATGGCGACTTCACAAGCAATTCTGCAAAATTCTCTCATTTGAATCTCATTACGTAATCTCTTCCTAAATTGCGAATGTTGTGACGAAAACACTGACGCAAGTGGAATTTTAATTCTGTGAAGTTCTCGTTAAATGAATTAATAAAAAATTTGCTAGAACTGCCTTAAAAGCTCTTTGTCAATAAATGTTGCAATATTCTACCTTTCTTTTTCAATAACACTTTTTCAATTTTCGTTTTTTAAAGCAACCAGAAATGCTTCAAGACTTTTAAAAAGCAATATGACATATAACCACAAGGTAACATAAATAGTGCCTCCGTGAAGACAAGTATGAAATTTTATATTAAATTTGAAGAGATATGAAGAAATTCTTTTGTTTTGAAAGAACATAGCACTCTACGATATTACATTCATATCTCGCAGTCTCGACCTTGCCTCTTGTGTTTGTTGTCCCATTATAGCACTTTCAAAGCTCTCTTACCGCACTGCAGAACCGTAAGGCTATAATTTAATCAAAGTTAAGATATAGTCACTAAAAATGAAACAACATGGCGACAGTTATGACGCGCGAGTTACCGATACTATTTATAATCCTTAGAGGGATTACGTTTTCTGCGAGATAGAGTGTTCGAACTCCTGAGGATTTGACCACTTCAGAAGTCTATTCATTACAATTCATTTGCCAAATTTGGTTACAAAAATGAATATTTTTACTATATAAGAATCCAATAATCAAATTAATGTTTATATTCATTTTTTTTTTACTTCTCCGACCTATCAGTCCGTGAGACAGGGCATAAATTTTTCATTGATTACCGCTCACTTGAAACTTCGTGAGTGATTTCATTGTGATGAGTCCGGCAGCTTTCACACTTGACGAAATTCTTGATTTGGGGGCGTTTTTCAGCGAGAGCTAATTGAACATGTTAATTTCATGAAGTCTTGAAAATGTATTACCGTCATATTGATGTTTACACTAATCTAAAGATTTCTTGATTATAAAATGAAAAATAATATTGTCCAACATGAATATTGGGGGCCAGTGGTGAGTCCGACAAGCCGCACTTGTCAAAAATAGGTTGGTATGAAAACGGACTACCGCTAGCCTGAGATTTTGAGGACGTGTTCAATTTTTTTTTTCTAAGATTTGACCATTTCGTCCGACAAATTTTCGGGGGCATTTTCTCAGTCTGACACTGAAAACGTGTCAGGATTATAACAGTTCCTTCATCAATGACCGCTCATCTCTATGTTTTTCATTTTCCATTCAAATACTGTCTGGAACATTACTGTATACATGTCCGACAATTTAAATGGGACAATACTTCAGAAAAAGCAAAAATATGTGGTATAAATGCGGCTGCATTCATAGGCATATACATATATGAAATGCATATCAAGTCAGTATGATTATAGATTATAAATAATAAAAAAAGGCTTGTCTACCAATATATTAATATTATTTTGAAATCAAATGTGTGATATAAAGTTAATATACCGTGATAATCATCTTAAATATCATTCAAATTTACCTTCAACTGTGATATCTATATATTAATACGTCAAGAACAAACTTTCAACCTCTTTTTAAGCATATTGCATGCACGGAGGAGTGTGAGATTTGGCATACTCAAAATTTATATGGAGAAGATGTGCAGAAAGCGAAAATTATATACAGGTGTTCTATTTTAATGTATATATTAATACGTGAAGAGGAAGCTTTGTATCTCTTTTCAAGCATATTGCGCGCACGAAAAAATTTGATATTGGGCATACTTGAAGTTTATATGATCGAGTGCAAAAAGCTGAAAATACATATAGGTGTCCCATTACAATTTTACGACGTGAAGAGAAAACATTGTACCGCGCACACGAGGTGATGTGAAACTTGACTTAGTTGAAGTCTGTGTGGAGAATGTGAGATATGGCATATTTGAAGTATATCTGGAGAAATATGCACCGAATGGGAGAATGACTGAAGAAAAATTTCAAAGATTTCTCTTTCCTTCCTATAATCGGGGGAGAAAGTCACTTTGAAATCTTGAATGGGAACCACTAATCCTAATTTTAGATTCGAATGGAGCATCGAATACCAATTTAATTCTACTTGGAACCCCCGGAGATGGAAAATTAAAGTGGGTAACGTTCCAACCTGGCGACATAATAATATATTTCTTTTTCTATTTTCTACTTTACTTTTTTTCAATTATTATGTTAATGAATTACTCATTACTAGCTTATAAACAACGTCCATTACTTATCTCTTGATATTAAATACGTCAAGAACTGAGTTATATATTTCTGAGCGTTTTCTTGTCGGACTAACGATGAGAACCAATATTTCTGTCGGACAATGTGTTTCTTGGACAGATAATATGTTTTCAAATTATGACTGTTTTGGTCCGACAAGCGGTCATTGATGGAGGAACTGTTATAATCCTGACACGTTTTTAGTGTCGGACTGAGAAAACGCCTCCGAAAATTTGTCGGACAGACTAGCGGTAATCCGTTTTCATACCAACGTACTTTTGACAAGTGCGGCTTGTCGGACTCACCACTGGCTCTCAATATTCACGTCGAACAATATTGTTTTTCATTTTATAATCAAAAAATCTTTCGATTAGTGTGAATTTCAATATGACGGTAATACATTTTCAAGACTTTATGAAATTGACGTGTTCAATTAGCCCTCGCTGAAAAACGCCCCCAAATCAAGAATTTCGTCGAACGTGGAAGCTGTCGGACTCATTACAATGAAGTCACTCAAAAAAATTTATGCCCTGTCTCACGGACTATATATACAGGCTGTAAAGTATATTAATTTTGATCAGAAGCATCATGTATAATAATATTTTCAGATAACACTTTCTTCTGAAGTTTTTGGATATAGAGTTAGAATTGATTAAATTCTTGTCAAAAATTTAATTGTGCGCCTATGGTTGAATCTAAATCTTTGACATTTGCCAAAAATATAAATATATAAATACGCGCGAATTAATATCCAATCTGAATCAAAGCCTGACATATAGATTAAAATGAATCGGAAAATAATTCGATAAAACATAAAATATATGACACCTACAAAAATAAACAGAAGCTGAACAAAACGCTCTTTTAAACTCATTTCAAAATCTCAAATATCGTTAACACTGAAACTTGGTTTATAACAAACAACTATACTATTAATATCATTAAATATTGAATAAGAAGTTTAACAAACTTGGAACACAAACCACCACTAACGATATTTTCATTTATAATAATAAACATGTGTTTTATAAACGAGTCGAGAATCTAACAATTTGGAGATTGATGTAGGTACGCAACAACAAGCTAAAACATAATAATCAACCTATTAACTTTAAACATGATATTGAAAACCAAATAATAGATACCGAAGACACGATTCAAGAACTACCGAATGAAACACAAGACAAATTAGACATTTTGCGGCTAACGAGATCAAAAAAATTATAAAAAACGAAGCCAATAAACAAGATTGCCAATACAAACGAACAGTGAAATTTATGAATAATAAAATGACCCAGAATAACATGATTTGATCTAAAGCTGAGAAAGGTAATATAATCGTATTAATAAATAAAGACGAATACGTGACGAAAACCTTAGATTTTATTAATAATAATGATTGTACTGAATTAAAACACATCCCACAAATGAATATATATTTAATTTGGAAAATGCGATTAAACAATCCCCTCTTATTGTTGACAGCAATAAAAAATATTTTCAAGTTAATATGAATCCCCCAGCCCCGATTTTAAAAGCATTACCAAAAATTCATAAAATTAACGTACCAATAAGACTTTTAGTTAACTTCACACGAGCATCGTCTTATAAAATATATGAAACACTCGCAAATATCACGTAAAATCAAACATACAGCCTGTATATAATATTGGCTTTCTGGACTCCTCCACATATACTTCAAGTATGCTAAATCTAGCATTCCTTTGTGCGCGCGTTACAAAGTTTTTCCTTCACGTAGAATTGAAATGGGACATTTGTATATAATTTCAGCTATCTGCACTTCTAGTACACCAATTGTGACATTTCTTTGTGCGCACGGAATAAAAATTTCTCTTCACGTAAAACCAAAATGGCACAGCTTGTATACAATTCTAGCTTTCCGCACTCCTTTTCCATATAAACTTTAAGTATGCAAAATCTAGCATTCATTTGTGCGCGAGGTATAAAGTTTTCTCTTTACGTAAAATTGAAACGTAAAGTTCTCTGCACTCCTTCTTCATATAAACTTTAAGTATGCCAAATCTTACATTCCTTCATGCATGCAATATGCATCAAAAGGGGTACAAAGCTTTCTCTTCACGTATTGATATATAGATTAAAATAGGACATTATGCTGATAATTTTCGCTTTTTGCACTTCTCCACATAAACTTAATGAGTATGCCAAATCTCACATTTTTTCGTACATGCAATATGCTTAAAAACAGGAACACATTTTTCTCTTCCCATATCAATATATAATAAAAAAGGGATATCTTGTACATAATTTTTGCCTCTTGCATTCCTTCTTCAAATAAACTTCAAGTATGCCGAATCTCACATTCCTTTGTACATGCAATATGCTTAAAAAGAGGTGGAAAATTTTCTCTTCACGTTATAATATATAAATTGAATTGGGATAGCCCACTGATCTCTATATAACACTGGATTGGATTTAGGCCGCTGGAATGCGGCCCCAATTGAGCGTCGCCATCTTGGCAAAAACTGAGGTTCTGTGTCAATTGGTGACAGTTCAGTATGGTGTTGGGACGCAATTTTATACTGAATAAATTTTGTTTATTTATTTAAATGTAGATATATAAATACATAATATTGTTATTGTTTTATTTTATTGGAAAAACTCAACTGAAACAGTTTGAAGATATAACTTATTCCTATTTTCAGTGAAGTACTACTTTTCACAGGTTTTATGGAGACCTAGAAGGAAACATCAATTATTATGTTAAAGTTATCAAACGATTTAATTTTTAATTTTAGATTAAATTGAAAATATCATGAATAATAAAATTCTGTTGTTGGGCAATGTTACAAAGTTATGATAACAAATTTGAGTAATATATTAAATTTAATATAAAATATCTTGCTCACAAAATTAATCGCTGGACTGCAAATTTGTGCTTACTTACGAACAATAAAATCTTGATTATTAAATGTAATATTATTCTCCTATCATGTGTAGTGGAAATTTAAAATTATTAGTTTTGAATAGGCAATATTATCGCGGAAATGCACTTCATTTATTCATATAGGTAAATTCATAGTTTTAAATTTTAGGTAACAAAAATTTATAAAACTACTGAACGAATTAAATAATACTAAACTACAATGTTTAAAATATAGTTAAAATACTGACACTAAAAAGTTCACAAATATTTTTAACTATTAATAAATATTTCAACTATTATAACAATTTTTAACTTTTGTTGATTATTAATGTATGTATTTTAATATATATTGAGAATAATTTCATCATCTAACTTGCATTATACTTTGAATTTCATCACGTGTCTTCTATAAGTGTTTTGAATTTGCCGCCGAATAGAGACACAAAACCTCAGTTTTACTGTCAAGGCCGCCGTTCAACCGGGGCCGCTTTCAGATGCCAGAATACGGTCTAAACCCAATCCAGTGTTATATAGAGATCAGTGGGATAGCCTGTATATAATTTTATCATTCTGCACTCCTCCATATCAGGGTGTATACCAAAAAATTAAATAAAAATTCCCTGACTTTTCCAGGTTTTCCAGGTTATTTTCAATAAAATTCCAGACAGTAAAAATAAAAAATTTGGTACAAGTTTATATATAATTACAGATTATTGTTCCAATTCTGTGAAAACCTTATATATCTATAAATTAAAAAAAAAAAATCATGATGAACTTGTCCTTATCAACGAATTTGTATTGATCAACAAAAGTAGATGCGCTTTAATATTTTTTTTTATGGATTTACAAATCAATATGAACTTTAAGTATGCCAAATATCAAATTCCTTCGTGAATGCAATAGACTTAAAAAAAGTATGGAAAGTTCCCTCTTCATATATTAATATATAGATTAAAATGGGACACCCTATATATAACTACAGCATTCTGCACTCCTCCACATGAACTTTAAGTATGCCAAATCTTATATTCCTTCGTGTATGCAATATGATTAGAAAGGGGATGGAAAGTTATCTCTTCACGTATTAATAAATAGTTTATAAACAAAAAATAATGATTTGGCTATGAGAAGTCCTTATTCTAGTATATTATCTAAAATTTTCTTACAAGATTTAGAGACTAAATTACTTAATAACATAGAACATTAATTTAATATAATTAATTGGATACGTTATGTCGACGATATTTTATGTATATCAGATCATCATAAATCAAAACCCTCAGCAAATACCAAATGAAAATAACAACTATAATAACAATATAAAATTAACTTTAGATGAAGAACTAGGCAACAAAACTGATAATATAGTACACGCGACTTAAGAACAATCTAAACAACATAAACACGCGGCATTTAGAAGTTTATTTTACCGTCTTGAAACCGTACCTACCCTTGAACAAAGAAAATTCTCAACAAGAGCTTAGAAGTAGTGCTGTTAAAAACCGGAATAAAATGGAACCGGTTCCACGGTTCCAAAACTAACCGGGTACCCGGGTACCCGGTTATCGAGTCCAAATTCGATTCCGGCTCGAATCTCAATTCCGGTACGAATCTCGATTCCGATTCGAATCTCGATTCCGATTCGAATCTCGATTTCGGTTCGAATCTCGATTCTGATCCAAATCTCGATTCCGGTTCGAATCTCGATTCCGATTCGAATCTCGATTCCGGTTCGAATCTTAATACCGCAAACCTTTCTTGGCAAATATCATTTCTCTACTGCGTTTAAGTTACAAATACCTTCTGGGCTTTTAGTTGAGCGTTTTATTTTACTATAGTGACTCGTTCCAGAACAAACAGAGCATTTAGAATTTTTAAGAATTATATTTTGTACATTACAATTGCCACACATAACTACGTTTACTTATTTTTACTTTTATTCTATCGGTGACACTGCAGACTTTGAAACATGAATGAACGTGAAATTCTGAACATCAAAGAGGATTGCAAATTATCCCGAATATTAAATATTCCCATTTTCCAAGAGGTCCTATCTCTCTATTAGTTTATTGAGCAAAACAATGACATTAAAATGAACTGATAGAGGCTGAAAATGGTAGTATGCCATCTGCTCTTGATCCGACCATAAAATTAATCTTACCCAAAACTAGAAATAGCAAGCGGCATCATGGGTAAGTCTTTGATACTAAAACTACCTGATTTTGTCAATACACTCAATTATTATTGTCATAATATCTCTTTAGAACACAATATTTTTCAATGGATACTGATAATAACTGTTTCTAAAATCGGAATTTCTCTTCTCGGTTCTGGAATCAAATCGAAGTGAACTGGGAATCGAAATCAGAATCGGAAACCGATTCTGGAATTGGAACCGAAAACCGATTCTGGAATTGGAATCGAAAACCGATTCTGGAATCGGAATCGAAAACCGATTCTGAAATCGGAATCGAAGACCGATTCTGGAATCGGAACCGGATTCGGAACCAAGAACCGGTTAGTTGCATATTCAAATAACCGGGTACTCGGTTCTTACAAAAACCGGTATCGAATAGTACCGATACCGGTTCCCACCACTACTTAGAAGCAACTTGTCACACAAACTTAAAATTTAAAGATCGTTATAAAGAACATATTAACTCATTTAAAAACTTCAATACCAAGTCTAATTATGCCAACCACCTTATCGACCATAAACATTCAGCAGGTAAAATTGAAGATTTAATGTCAATATGTGAACAACAAAGAAAAAGCAACAGATTGAATATAACGAAAAACTTGGAAATTTTTAAAGAAATAATTAACAAGTCAATCTTAGACGTTCAAATAAATAGTCAATCCGATATAATGCAACCATTCTTTCCTTCATGCTTCACCATCTACTCTATGGATATAAAAGCCATCCCTCAATCTCCAATCCTCAGTCCACACTTGATGATGTTTGCGAGAATGAAATGCATTGTGACCAACATTGTGACAAGTTGGTGTTCTATACGGTTTTCTACATTGAATATTACTTTGTATCAATCTTTGTCTCAAATCTTACATTGGGCATAATTTCTTCTCCATTACTGTCTGAAAAGTTAGAAGGTAGCATTTTGTGCATAATTATGACAATAAGCTTAGGAAAGTCAGATATATTTAATTTTAACCAGATTATATCAAGTTTGGGATCGACTGAAGCAAGTGGTCATTAAACTTATAGCCACTGTAAAATGAAAAAGTGTAACGAACAGTAGCTCTACAGAGTGAATTCCAATCGTCGGTTAAACGAGTGATATGTGTCAAAGATGTGGTGACGACAGACCGAATGAAGATTTCTCGAAGTTCCGAGAGGTTAGCCGTGGATTTTTAAACCGGGAAATGAGTGGAGTGAAAATTGGAGAGGATTTGAGTGATAGTCGGAGCACGTAGAAATAATAGTGGTTGCTAAGTTAGTAACAGAACGCACAAAAGTGAACTAGACGATGGGAACATGTGGAAATAGATGGAAAGAGTGAAACAGTTATAAATAAAAAAGAGGACATAAAAATTAATGGAAATAATAAAATAGGTGTAATTTTAATGACTATTTTAGCGTCAGTTAATAGTGGAAGTATTAAATAGTGGATAATTTCGGTAATGCAAGTGTGGCCCAAGGTAAAACAGATTAATAAATAAACGAACGAGTTCAAGTTCTCGTTACAGTAGTAATTTTATATAATCATCATCTGTCACTTTGACAATGACAGCTGTCACTTTTAAATATGCAATTAATTGATACAAAACTCTAACTGGTCTTAAAATTCAAGGTCGGGCAAGTTCTATGTAGCCACAGCAGTATTTTTTTCAATTAGGGTGCAACATTCAGTGTTATATTATGAGGAGCGAGATATTTTATCAGTGATTATGGAGCAGGTATAATAAAAAATTATTTATTCTTACCCTGTTGGAAAATTTTGCTCGCCAACATTCGTGCTACCTCGTATTTCATTTGCAAAGGCGTGCATGAAGTGCAAGATGCGAATAAACAACGCAGAAGGATGTGGCAAACTGCATAAGAAAAATAGAACAAACTAGAGCTGTTTCGAAAAGGTGTTGCCACTGAAATTGCAGCACTATATTACACCCCATCGGAATTTGTCCCAAAAAATGTTTGAAGATGAATATTGTTATATCTTATTTTTCTAAAGAAAAAGTGAAAATTGAGTGGTACAGGTTAATTAAAAATGGAAATTTATTGATCAGATAATAATAAACAGTAAAAAAAAACAAGTCTTTTAATTGAAGTGAAATTGGAATGTTCTGTTACCAAGAAAGTACAAATGAAATATTTCACAAAGATACACGTATCTACTTAATTTAATCCAAACCGAATTCAGTTTTCACATTTTGATTGTGATTTTAATGACATATAGATGAAAAAATATTACGGTCCTATTCTGTAATTTCAATGCAAGTGCAAATGAAATCATTTACAAATATTATTTGAGGAAATAGTTTAATAATAAAAATTCGGCTGGAAGATTGGAATAATTTTCTGTGAATATAATCAGAAATAATTGAAATTCTGTTGCAGCTTTTGCGAAAATAAAAATTCATGACGTGCTGGCAGTTCAGACGTGCATTTTGCAATTGTTTCATGCATTTCTGCCTCTAAATTCATTTCAATATGAGTGCTGCTCGGGTAAAAGCCTGCCTCACAATCAAGAAGAAACTGGACGCGAAATTATTGACATTTTATTATTTCTTTATTATTTGAGGTGATTTATGGCTCGCTGCTTTTATTTTTAGAGCAGCCCTTGTCCTAAACTAAAAGGCAGTTTAAATATGAATAACAAGTGAAGACACATCGAATACGTGCACGTTTCCGGTTACCGTGAAGCATACTTTATTGTTCCGAGAAATTTTATACAAATGCAAATTTACTATATAATCCAGTTATTACTTTTTATATCGCATTTTATGTCATTCATTTTATAACAATGAATCATAATTCTGACTTTATGTTGATTAAATTATAGTTTCTGAATGAAAATGTTTTTTTTCTTCTTTTTAAATGAATATGAATAGTTTTTTGTGCTTATGGAACGGGTCTTTCCGCCACATATTTTTATTTTTAAAATACAATTCTGTTCATCATTTATGACATTGTATGAAAACGATATGAGAATTTCCATCATAATAAGCGAGGATTTTTTGTTAATAACAAATAATATTCACATTTCGTATTAAAATATGAAATCATGAATTTACACAAAAAATTAATTTTATTTGCGAAACGTAACTGCCATGCGTCTATATGATGATAAATGCTCATTTAAACCCCTACTTCACCCTCAGACGAGCATATGTAGCTAATTGAGACCTTCAACTTTCAAGCTAACCTTTATTTGATTCTTAAAATAAATTTCTACTTCTGTAAAACTTAATTCAATTTTATTGTTAAAAACAACTTTTACAACTGACTAATTCTAACTCATAAAACAAAATGATCATAAAGTCGCAAAATTTATGTGTTGTATATAAAATTGGTTCCAGAAGATTAACCGTACCTAATATCATAAAGAAATCACCAATTCTCCATATTACATGATGAGAATATCTGAATATTTTAGTCAATAGTGAAAGGCGGTGAACATTAATATGTATTGATTTTTTTAAACCAAAATCAGTAGCGTATCAGCCAAAAATTGGAAATTTATACAATATTTGAAATAAGAACTCAATGCTATTATTAAATTAGACGGAAGTATTCTTTTCGAATATTTGAATGATTATGAAAAAGTGACTAGACCTATCAAAAACTGGATATTCTGCCATTTCGATTTTCTTGGGTGAATGAAAACTTGTACACTCCAAAACTAAAAAAAAATTAGGACACAAAACTGCATCTCCTTGAGATCCTGATGACTGGTAAGAGAACATGAAATACTAATGTAGGGTAAATATTTCTTTTTGTGGGCTTGGAGATAAATTTTTCTTGACAAGCCTTATTATTTAATATACAGTCGTTGTACAGATTTTTGTACACGAGAGGAGAACACAGATCTAAATTCTCTAGTTTCTCCATATTCTCTGGACTCCCTTTATTCTTTAAATTCTCTATATTCTCATCATTCTCTGAGCTCTCTATATTCTCCAGATTTCCTTACTCCCTTATATTTTCTCAACTCTCTTTATTTTCTTAACTTTCTATACACTCTAAGTTCTCTATATTGTTTAAACTCTCTCTATTCTTTATATTCTCTATATTCTCTGAACACTCTATATCCTGTTCATTCTCCGAATTCTCTTTATTCTTTAAATTCTCTGACTTCTGTATATTCCCTGAATACTCTATAGTCTATATTCTCTAAACTCTCTTTTTCTTCAAAATTTTCTAAATTCGTTAAGTCATCTATATTATTTTCGATGAACTCTCTATATTCACTAAATTCTCTATAACTGTCAAATGCCCTATATTCTCTAACCTTTCTTTATTCTCCAAATTATATATCTATATTTTTCAAACCCCCTATATTCTCCAAATTTTCCATATTCTCCAAACTTACTATATTATATTCATTCTTTGAGTTCTCTATAATTTCTGCATCTTCTTGAGATCCTGACTTTTGGTAAGAGATCGTGAAATACTAGCAGTGCTGTCTTTTCGTGTCGAATGCCAAGAGACACCCTGTGTTCTGTGTTGCTGCATCAGCGGAAACAGTAATCATCTGGGACTTTTACCAAACTAAAATATAGACGTAGGGTGATTTGATATATTCCTTTTAGAGGGCTTGGAAATACATTTTTTTTTATTATTCTTTCTCATTAAATTATACTGTCGTTATATAAGTTTTTACTTACGAGAATACAGCACAGCATATTCTCTACACACTTTAAGTTCTCCATATTCTCTAAGGTTTCTATAATCTCTCAACTCTCTATATTCTATAAACTCCCTATATTCTCCAAATTATTTAATTCTATCTCATCTCTGAATTCTCTATACTTTCTAAATTATCTGTATTCGCTAAATTCTCTCGTTTCTTTACATGTCCCAAAATAGCTATATTCTCTAAATACTACATATATTCTCTTAATTATCTGAATTCTCTATATTCTCTCAACTCTAGGTATTCTCGGAATTCTCTATATTTTCCCAATTTTCTAAATTCTTTATATTCTCTCAACTCTCAATATTGTCTATGTTCTTCATATTATTTCTCTAAATTCCAAGTTCTCTACAGGGTGGAATGCGAAATTAGAAATACCTTCTTTCTCGAAAGTTAGTATGAATACCAAATAAAGTTGTCAGTACTTTTAATAAGCTAACTAAATCTACGTGAAATTAAAAAAATATATTCTTGTAGATATTGCCATATTTGTAATTTCTTCAAATAGAATACTCTGTAAATTATTGCACTAATAAATAGAAAATAATTTAATTTAATTTAATAGTTCTTAACTGCTAAACTTGATAGTTTTTGAGATATTAATTCTCTATATGTTCTTTATTCACTGAATTATCTATATTCTCTCAAAACTCTATATTTTCTAAGTTGTCTATATTCCTTGAATTTTGTAAAACACTCTATGATCTTCTTATTATCTAAATTCTCTATATTCTCTGAACTCTCTATATTCCTTTTTGTTGATATAATTTTTTTGGTGAACTTTGATAACCACTTTTCTTGACAAGTCGTTTTTATTTAATTATACAATCGTTATACTGATTTTTATGCACAAAAAGACAGCACAGCTCTAAATTGTCTATATTCTCCAAGTTCTCCATATTCTCTGAAGTTTCTATAATCTCTCAGCTCTCTATACTCTTTAAACTTCCTATTTTCTCCAGATACTCCATTTTATATGCTCCAAATTCTCTATATTCTTCATGCTCCTCATTTTCTCTTCATCCTTCATATTCTCTCCATTTTCTAAATTCTCTATATTCTCTGAGTTCTATATATTCTTTGAATTTTCTATATTCGCTAAGCTCTGTATATTCTATTTATACTCTAAATTATCTTTATTCCCTAATTCTTTACATTCTTTACATTCTCTCAATTCTCTATATCTACTATATTTTCTTTATTTTCTGAATTCTTTGTATTCTCTAAATTCTAAATATTCTTTGAATTTTTATATTATCTAAGCTCTCCATATTATCTTTAGGCTCTGAATCTTCTATATTCTCTCAACTCTCCAAATTCTTCAAATTCCTCTATATTTCCTTCAAATTCTCTCCATTTTTGGAATTCTCTATATTCTCTGAGTTCTCTATATTCTTTAAATTCTCTATATTCTCTAAGCTCTGTATATTCTATTCATACTCTGAATTATCAACATTTCCTTAATTCTCTATATTCCCTTAATTCTTTATATTCTCTAAATTCTCTATATCCACTATATTCTCTTTATTCTCTTAATTCTTAGTATTCTCTGAATTCTAAATATTCTCTGAATTCTTTATATTATTTAAACCCTCCATATTATCTTTGTGCTCTAAGTCTTCTATATTCTCTTGATTCACTATATTCTCTCAACTGTCTTAATTCTTCAAATTCTCTAAATCCTCTATATTTCCTCAATTGTCTAAATTGTCCGAGCTCCCATCAATATTCTCCGAATTCCCTATTTTATATTTTCCAAATTCTCTATATTCTCCAAGCTTCCCATATTCTCTTCAACCTTCAAATTCTTCCCATGCTCTAAATTTCCTATATTCTCTAAAGTCTCTACATTCTTTAAATTTTTTATATTCTCTAAGTTCTCTATATTATAGTTATACCCTAAATTCTCTTCATTCTCTTAATTTTTGATATTCTCTGAACTCTCTATATCATTTTTATTCTATGAATCTTTATTCTCTATATTCTCCTAACTTTCTATGCTCTTCAAATTCTGTAAATCCTCAATATTTTCTCAATTGTCTATATTCTCTAAGCTCCTCATATTCTCTATATTCTTTATTTTATACTCTCCAAATTCCCTATATACTCAAGTCCCCCATATTCTCTTTATCCTACAAATTCTCTCCATGTCTTAAATTCTCTATATTCTCCAAACTCTCTATATTCTAGGTACTCTAAATTCTCTTTATTCTTCTAATTCTTTATATTCTCTAAACTCTCTATATTCTCTATATTTATTATATTCTCCAAACTCTATATTCTCCTTATCCTTTAAATTCTTTAAATTCTCCAAATTCTAAATATTCTCTGACTTCTTTATATTCTCTAAATTCTAAACTCTTCATATTATCTGTATTCTCTAAATCTTCTATATTCTCTTGATTATCTGTATTCTCCTAATTGTTTATATTCTCTAAAGTCTCTATTTTCTCTATAGATACTCTCTATATTCCCATTACTCTCTGAATTCTCTAAACTCTCTATATTGCAAATTCATGGCCTATGTCGCAAAAAATATATATATGTATGTTACGCCACTGAGTAAAATGCCTGCTATCCTCAAGCTATGCTCTTTATAAAATCATCTAAACACTATTATGTACTGCATGTTAATTTACCAGAATGAAACTCTCTTTCTTTAATGGCCATATACTTGTATGTTTGATTCAAGATCGTAATGTTACCGTCTACCATAATACCGCACAAATGACAGGTTCCAGTAGTGAAAGTACTCTTACTTTAATCTGACTGTTCAATTTCATGCCATTAATTGGTTTTTGGAGCCTTCATTTTGAATATGCACCAGAATATTAATAATATGTATGTGGTGGAATCCGACTTTAAATGAGCATAAATTATGCACTGAGGAATAAGTGATCTCGGTTTTCTAACAAAACACTGTTATTAAGTTTCCAGAAGGGTTATTGATAAATAAGAAACAAAAAAAAATGTGGTAGTAGATTATAACCTTCCGTCTTCAAAACACTCATTAAAGTTTGGTTTGATGTTATAATTTAAAAAAAAAAAATGGTTGGAACTATTATGAACGTTGATTACTGGACACAATTGTATTTGAATTCACTCTTGTTACAAGCTGCCAGTAATTAAACATGACTAGTAATCAGACATTATCAATAGCAACTACAAACAATGAACATATTATTGTCCAGTCCTGATATTGTGTACCATTATTCGTAACATACCGAAAATAGACCACAATTTCGAATTAATTTTCAATGAGTTTAGATTAATTTTAGATCAATCAAACACATGACGAAACCAGGGACTATAGACGAGTCAAGTGTTTGGTTTGTATGTATAATATTTGTAGGTTGTGTCCTAGAAAATCGATAACAATGAATCTAGAATATCCTTCTAAAGTAGATCACAGCAATAAAATCCAAAAACAAATTTATATGCAGCACAACGAAGTACTGAATTATTCTTTGAATAATTTTAAGGTGTCTGAAATATTATCTACCTTATAAATAAATATGATGGATGGTGAATAGATTTTCTTGCAAGAGAATTTTTTTTTCAATCGTTAAAGTTGTGTGATGCTAATTAAAAATTTTCAATGGTATTGGAAAAGTTTTGCGTCTATAAACTCAATAGGTGAAAAGATATTACAATTTTAATATAAACATCAAACTATCACGACGTTAAGCTACGGATACTTTTAGTTTCAAACAGAAATAATTTCATATTGAGTTGATAATAGCAGATATGTTATAATTTCCAATGAAATGTTAGCTATTACGATTGGCGTTGCATATTCATAACTGCAACTATCGTATTATACATTACCTACTATCGTATGATTATAAATCATGCAAGTTGGAATGTACTCGTATAGTTTCAGTGCAATAATTATAACATTAAAGCAAACACATTGTACGTTGTTACAACATTAACGCCTAATGTGTTTATCATTATTAACAATGCATGGTTGCACCAATACAGATGATCAATATTTGGAATGCAACTCTAGTTGAATGAGCAAGATGATCCAATTAAAATTAAATTATTTTTCAACAGACTTCAAAAAAGCAAGAGGTTTTCAATTTGTCGGAATATGAAAATTTGAACTTCACCCGAACACGATTCAAACTTGGTACCTGTCGAACCATAGACCAACACTTTACCTCTGCTGTTATAATTTGTTGCTGTAACCATCCCGATATGGCATCCATCATACTTCAGGCAAATCTGGTAGTAGTTTTCCTGATTTCATCAAATCCAGAAGTTACAATTTATTGGTTTGTACTTTTCATTTGTACGTGAAGATTAAACTCATCCTCTGAATGTCTATGCCAGTAATCTTCAATTATAAACTCATGAATATTCCTTATATGGACAATAATATGCATTTAACTATAATAATTCTATTCCTAGTAATCATCATACTGATTGTAGTACAATAAAACATGAATATTTATAAATATTTAGAGATTTAAACCACACTTTCATGGGAAAATACTTCAACGGCTTCGCGCATTATTTGATTTAAGTTAGATAATAATTATTTCAAACTATATAGTTGAATAGTGAAAGTTCAATTACAGAACCGTAAGGAAACTTTTAACAAACAAAAGATTCACTAAAAGGATTGAACTATACAGAAATAACGGTAAAAAAATGGGAACTGATTACCAGACTAGAATTTGTTCCCGATTTATCTGAAGTACCGTGACAAAAAAAAGGGAACAGTATTTTACAGCCTACCATTTATATGGTAGATACTTACAACTGACTGCTTAAGATATTTGCAATTAAAAATTTCCGCAGGATGCTAATGCATATTGATAGATAAATTTTAATTAGCAAGAAAAAATAGCTTCTTTGAACAACTTTTTATAGTCTGCCATTTTTTCTAACGTAAGGCAAGCTTGCAAAATCAACTAAAATTTATTGGCAGACGATCTAAATGAGTCCAAGAGTGAAGTATATTCAGGTAAACTTGTAAATTTATTGCGGAACCGACAAAATTCACATTTCGAGATTTTGATGAAAATATCCGATTTGAGCATCCCTGAATCCATTTTCGGCTTGATGTCGCAAATCGCAAAACTCGTCAAACGTATAATGTTGAAAATTTGTTTTTAAGTTTGGTCTAGGGTCTAGTTTCGCACCTTGCATTATGATTGCAGTCGCCTGTACCGGAAGTGCACTTACTCGAAACATTTTTTGAATTTTCCGCATAAATCCAAAACGATTGGATGTAGAATATTAGAATTCAGTATTAAACACGATTCGTCTAAATACTCATACCCTATTTTCATTGAGATCGACTAAGCCGGAAGTGCATTTTAGATGACAGTCTTTTGGAATTTTTCGCATAAATTCGAAAAGATCAGCAGTAGAGTATTGAAATTTGATATTTCAGTCTCCTGCAGCATCTGAATGATTGCCTACTATTTTCATAACAATAGACTAAACTGGAAGTGCACTTCAATTGATCTTTTTTTTTTTAATTTTGCGCATAAATTCAGAGCTGTTAGCCGTAGAATCTTAGAAATCAGTATTTAGGAATGTTGTTGCATGAAAATGAATCCAAAACGATGGAGTTTTGAGATTGATTATCGTATAATTATATGCAAAAAATATATCCAATGATGTACAAGTAAGTCACGTGATGTCCACGTCAGACTTTTTACAATGCGATTTTAGTCGATTTTTCAAATTTGTCTTACGTTAGAAAAAATGGCAGACAGTAAAAAATTGATCAAAGAAACTACTTTTTATTGCTGATTGAAATCCATTTTTTAATATGCATCAACATATTGGAGAGGATCAGGATAAACTTAGACAATAAACGGATACTGATCAGATCCAACTCAGGTTCTTCCCAGACTGAACTTTTATATCTAGTTAATTCATTTACTCTTAAATTTACATGGATAAAATAAATTATAGAAGAGAGAGATTTTTCAGGAACGAATTTTTCCAACTGCTTCTATGAATTATTAAGAAGTACTGCCAATAATAAGGCAATTCTGAAAATTACGTCATAGCTTCTCTGCATCACATTCTTATCAGGCTTCCATTTGGCAAAAATGGAAAAAATTACTCTTAAATGTATTATTATGCTATAAGAGCCTGACTAACCTACAAAGGTCGATAATCCTTATCTCAACAAGAGTTAAATCATCTTTACAGTCAATTTAACTCTTGATAACAATCAAGGTTTTATATCAATTGAAAGCTTGTATAATTGTAATATTGGAAATGGAGGTAGGCTTTTTACTCGCCCTTACGCAATCATTTTAGCACTGAATTATTATAGTTAAGTGGCCAAATGAGGAATATAATTGAAGATTACTGGCATAGACACTTAGAGATAGATTTAAAACACTCGTTATTTATTCCATAAAATTTCAAATCTGAGAATCGGTTTTGACACCATCATCTTAGATCGAGGAGCAACTGTATACACGTGTTTCGTCTTCATTAGGACTCGTCAGTATAGGGATTTCCAGCTAAGCGCTACGCAATCTGGTGGCAAATTTTAGAAGCTCAATAAGAGATATTCATAAAACGTCAGTTAAATTTTTTCATCTCTTTCAACTGAATTTATTAAGAATTTAAGCTTTAATATTTGAATATTTGATTTGAATAACTATGTCAACTACATATTGTTGTGCACCTAACTGTAGTTCTTGAAAAAACCGGGATTCAAGCTCAAGTTTTTTCCTATTTTCTAAACAAGAGAATAAGGTTAAAGTGAAAAATAAATTTAATGATTTTGATTTTATAAGTAGAAAAAAGTATGAATCGATTCTTTCAAAATTGGAAAAAGAGTGAGTCCTTTTATGAAAGTATTTCTTTAATTTTGTGTAGCGGTTACTGCAACGCAGAAGCTTGCAAACATAAACCATACAATTTTATATTTAAATCTGAGTTGTCACGTGAAGTGTAACAAATAATTATGGCCGGTACCACGAGCTCTGTTTTTGGCGCTACTAAGAGCGTTGTGTCAAGATGTGTTTTAACGCAATTAGAATTTTCCCAAATACTTTAGAAAATAATATTCAGATACAAATTACGGAAAACACATATGTCTACAAAATTTATTTGAATATTCTCCTTTAAAATAGCTTGAAATATTTATATTGCCTTAAAACTCCTCTAAGAATAACACTGCTAGTATAGCCAAAAACAGAGCTTGTGGTACCAGCCTATGTGTCCAGCATTAAAAACTTCTTCTCCCAGGTAAACTACTCTGAAATTTTAATTTTAATATATCGGAGATCCTTTGTCATTCCGCTATTATTCATTGAATTATTTATCTGAAACATGAATTTATTATAAAAGTGAAGAATCAAATTCAGAACAATAATAATCTGTAACATTTCTATTGATGTACAACTTTTAAATACAGCAAATTCTTCGTAAATCACTTTATTTCCACTTGTACACAATGCAATAACCTCGCGCAATGTCTCTTCTCGAGCTTCGAATTTCACTCACAGTGACGCTGATAGTATAACTTTAAATCCCTATAGAAAGAACGGAAAGAACTCAAGATAGTCAAGGCTTGGATCCCAAAGTGTTCAAACTCATAAGGATAGATGGACTACAAAAATAAAAACTATATGCAGCGCCATCTATCGAGCATAAGGCCAGTTACGGGCATGTAAATAAAGTAAATGTCGCAAAATAATTGTGACAAATTTCATGCTGTGGTAACAATTGAATATAAAAATTTTTATATTCAATTGTTTCTACAGCATAAAATTTGTCACAATTATTTTGTGACATCTACTTTACTTAGAGATAGGTTTAATCTTCACGTACAAATTAAAAAGTACAGACCAATAAATTGTAACTTCTGGATTTGATGAAATCAGGAAAACTATTACCCGATTTGCCTGAAGTATAATGGTTACCGTATCGGGATAGAAGAAGTGGAGTAGATGTTTGGGAGTAAATATCGAAATGGCTCCAACAAAAGCTGTCATTTTTTTTTGTGAACTATGTTCGAATATTGCAATTTTAAACGAAAAACTGTAAAAAACCTCTAATGTTCGTAGCATTCCGGAAAAAAAAGTGGTAATTATTGAGCACAAGTTTTTTATTCAAAGAATATAATATTTATTTTACTTGTTTGTTTGAATACTCATAAGTAATCAAAAAACGAATTCAAATATTGCATTTTCATTACATTAAAAAATCTATTACAAGTGCCTATCTAGGAAACTATAAAATTGTAACAACTTATGTTGTAATTTCGTTACAGGATGTTCGATTCATTCGCGAGAGTAAGATTATTGCCGGATTACAAGGATAACAGGATAAGATCAATTTTCTTGTCTTTAATCTTTCGGGATGTATTTTAATCGCCAATTTTGGTCTCTGCTGGAGACATTTTTGTATGAAACAATTGAGAACTAGTTCCAGGATTAAATAAGTTGATATTTGATAAAAAAAATATATTACATGCTTCGAAAACCCCAAACTGAAGGTTCCTGAAGCCGGAGGCTCTTGGATACATGCCTAGTGTGCCCAAAGGATAACCCAATTGAGGACGAAATTCTAGAGCAGATATCCCCAAACTTTTTAGTCTCGTTTTTATAAATTCATCAACGCAGCTTCATATTTTCATCATGATTCACAAACATTTGCGTTTTAGGAATATTTTCTTCATAGATAATTTTTACGTCTATTATAAGAAAGTATTGAGTAAAAAAATGAGTACAATCTGTATTATATGAATTATTTCATTTATGGAAAGCCACAATATTGGTCTAGACCTACCTAAATTGGATCCACTCTAGTGGACCCTTATTTACATCTCATGCAACCCCAATTTTTGTTTTCGCTGATATAGACCACTTGCAGTTCTGAATCGATCCTTATGGGTCGATATAGACCACTTTGGCAATAGTTGCTCCAAGTCCAAACAAAATAGACATTCCAGTTTGCATTAATTCCCAACAAACTGGATTTTTGTATAGCTCTTAAATACGTCATTACAAATGCTATGTCAAAAGTCCCCATCGATCCCGCTTGTAGGTTGTTTTTTATACGATGTCAAAAATCACAAATCTCCACTTTTTGCGAATATTTCTAAAACGATGAGAGCTACTAGAAAAATCGACAAGAGAAAATTTTTAGATCGTGAAATTCTCTACAAAAAAAGTTTCAATACTTTTTCCCTACGAAGTACCGTTCTTGAGTTATCGTGATTTTAAACCGTAGGTAAGCATACATTTTGCACCACCTCTGACGTAGTGGTGCTCGGCGCTTTTCTTAACGCGGTTTCCCAAGAGGAATACTCCATAATATATTTCGATCCAGGAAATTGAATGAAACAATATTTTAATAATTTAATGAAAATTGTAGCAGTAAGAAAATTACATTATTCATCATCAAATTCTACATGATCACTCGTTTCTTCCTCTTCGCTCTTTTCTTCCTCTCCGTGCTTAATTTGTGTTGACTGCTCTAAGAGAAGAGAGATATATCAGTTGGATCCTCATCGATTTCGAAACAATCTTCATCTGATACAGTTGGCCTTGACAACTGGCACAGATTGGTGTACAAAACAATCCAACTTTTCTGCTCAACACAATTGTTCGTGCAGCCTTTATTGCAATTACAAAAAATTGTATTCAGCAGTTTTTCTGGATTAGGTGGAAATAAAGTCTGAATTGGCTTCAAACTATTATTCATCAATTTACAGTCCCATTGTTCAGGATTCAGTTCATTGTCCAGCCACACTTGCACTTGGTAGAATACACGAAACAATTGTTGATAAACAGAAGCAGATGTTGAAGGGAGACAAGATACCAGCACTCTTTTATTTCACCTTCGGTCAAAGATTCACTGCAAATGGAGCAAACTTCTTTATTTATTTATTTATTTATTTATTTATTGAAAAATCGATCCAACAGGACAGGATGTCCCAATTACAGGATGATTATTAGAGTACATTGAATACATTGAAAGCCTTACAGATTGTAGAGAAAAAAAAAAAAAAATATATATATATATATATATATATATATATATATATATATATATATATATATATATATATATATATATATATATATATATATATATATATATATATATATATATATATATATATATATATATATAATATATATACAACTGAAACTATCAAACAGTTTGAATCATGACTTATTCTACTTAATTAGAAATAAAACACTTTATCAAATCACGTTTGACAACAACAAAGGAATCACCAAAAATATCAACTTTGGAGCCAACATCATTAAAAATGGTGCACATTTGCCATATAGGAGATTTTTTCTCGTAATTCTGACTTTAATACAATAAAATGTTGACTTATTTTTAGAAGCAATGGAGTTGCAGATGTCCAAGAATAGTACAATCATTGATATGAAAATTCAACAATTTAAGAAGAAACAAACAAGTTTGCAATTTTCTGCGATCAGATAGGGAAAGCATGTCTATTTCAAACAGTAGAGTTTTATATTCAACATCGAAACTGGGATACTGATGGAACTTTTTGAAAAACAGTATCTAAGAAAGCGTTTCTGTATGGATTCGAGTTTCTTAATATGTTTATTGTATATAGGGTTCCAAATTTGGAGACAATATTCCAATTTTGACCTTACAAATGAATAGTACAGCTTTTTTACAGTGGACAAATTATGAAATTGCTTTGTAGATCGAATAATAAATCCTAAAACTCTGAATGATTATTTTGTGATATAGTCAACATGCAAGTTAAATAATAGTCATCAAAAATTACGCCAAGATCTTTAAACTGTAAAACGCGTTCAAGCTTAGAATTATCCATAATATATGAGTATGTATAAACAGATTTACGGACTAAGTAACTATTATTTTACATTTGCTGAAATTAAAAAACAGTTTAGAGTTTTGAGATTAAGCTAGTAAACTTTCTATATCCTTTTGCAACAAATAGCAGTCTTCCAAGGAATTTATTGTTTTGAAAATTTTCAAGTCGTCAGCATAGAGCAATACATCAGAATACTCAATCACATCAACAATGTCATTAATAAATAATATAAACAAGAGTGGTCCTAGATTTGATCCTTGTGGCACACCAGAAATGGCAATAAACGGGATTGATCTAAAGTTATTAATTTGGACAGAAAGACTGCGGTTATTTAAATAAGAGTGTAGAAGAGCAAGAAGATCAGAAGCAAAATTGAAATAAGTATTAAGTTTATTAAGAAGAATATTGTGGTCGATAGTATCGAAAGCCTTTTTTGAGATCGGTATAGATCACATCAACTTGAGCATTGTCCTGAATAGAATTAAGTGTGTGCTCGGTAAAATTCAGAAGATTTGTTGTTGTAGACTTGCAATTTTTATAAAATTTTGTAACAGCTCAGTTTAAAATAAAAATACCATACAAACACGTCTGTTTATTACGAAAAACCGTTTAAAACTGACTGGACCGTTAATGTTATTCAAGGCTGACCGACTAATGAAATTAGGGACGGCCGTTATTTTATTAAATCATATATTATTCACGTATAATATTTTAGTACATGAATCACAAAAATCAATATTCCATTTATTTTTCTTCAAATGATGCACACTGGCCACGTATGGGTGCATAATCGTATTTTCTAGGTTTGAAATTGCGATAACTCAAGAACGGTGCTTCGCACGGAAAAAAGTATTTTTAATCTTTTTTGTAGAGAATTTAACGTTCTTTAAATTTTGCTGCCTCAATTTTCCGGTAGCTCTTACCATTTCAGAGATATACGCAAAAAACGAAATTTTGCGACCTTCTATCTCGGATAAAAAACGGCGCCCAAGCGGGATAGTTGGAGACTTTTAATATAGGCATTCGTGATGACGTATTCAAGACCTGTGCAGAAAATTAGTTTGTTGGGACTTAATGCAAACTTGGCACTTTTTGTGAGCATTCCCACATTCCCTTTTAAACATCTCGAACGACTTGAAAAAAAAAACAACGTCTATTTTGTCTGGGCTGTATAGTCTACTCTTAAACTTTGGATTATCTTAACTACTACCAGTAGAGAATATTTGTAACAAGTGTTCAAATGATAGTAATAAAAGAAATAAATAATTGATATATTAATTGATGAAACGGAATTTTGAACTTCCATTATCTTTATTTGCGAATCTCATAAATTTACGAATAACACTTTACGTTTAGCATAATACACAACGTTTCGATAATTGAGATCTGTTGTCGTCTTCAGATGAACTGATACTATTGAATTTTCCTATAAGCTAGGCTTAGACTTAGACTTAAAATATTCAGTAGTATCAGTTCACCTAATGACGGCAACAGATCTCAATTACCGAATACCGAAACTTTGTGCATTGTGTTGAACATAAATTTGTGTTATTCGTAAATTTAAAAATCTGACGTGAACATCACGTGACTTACTTGTACATCATTGGATATACATATATATATATATATATATATATATATATATATATATATATAATACGATGTGATTTTGTGTTTGATCGTATATGTATGTAAATTAAAAAATCACATGATTTTTGAATTAAGTGGCAGGGTTGTTTTTGATTTTGTTTGGTAGAGTTTGATATTATGACAGTCAAGATATTTGTAATTATTTGGGTTATTAATAACATGTAATTTAATTATTCTTTTTAGGTGAGTCCCACCATCATTATTTATTATTATAGTATTAAGTATATGTTGTTCTAATTTATGTTATTTTGTATTATTCTTTTTAGAGTAATAAAATCAGTTATAAAAACCTAATCTGAAAACTGACTTACAAATTAAATTACAAAAAAATTGATTAATCCAAAGATGGATAAGGACAAACTGTTTGTACATATAGTTAAAAGAAGTGGAACTGACTTTGAATTAGCTGGTATATCTGAAGATAAGCAATTATGGTGTTCTCTGCCAGTTGAGTACCAAAATTTGAAGGAACACAAAGTATTATTGGACAGATCAACTATTAAAAATGCTATTTCTGCGATAAAACCAATTGATGGGTATCGTAAAGTAGGGATTAAGTTAGATGAAGATTTGAAGAAAGAGTATTTCGATGAGGATGGTAACTTGTGTTATAAGAGCATTCCATTAGAAGAGTCTAGTTGTGCAGTGGATACCAGCATGATGTCTACCAAGTCAGAAGATGAAATTTTTTTAATGAAGAGAATAAAGGAATTGGAAGCAAAGTTAAATTTTAATGATGAAGTGAAGCTGCATGAAGTGGAGAAGAGATTTGTTTCAGATAAATTTGATAAGAAGCAAGACCCTAAAGAGTGGTTAGAGCAATTCGAAAGTGAATGTATGAGACACAGAATAAATAGAGATACTAGTATAATTGAAGCACTACGGTTTTTTGTAATGGGAGCGTCGAAAGATTGGTATGAAGCAAATTTAAAAAAAATTGGTTTGATGAAATGGCCACAATGGAAAGAATCTTTTTTAACAGTGTTTATTGATAAAGGTTGGTCCAAGATTAGGAGGGCATATAGCTATAAATATTTGGGTGGGTCATTAGTAGATTATGCGTTAACAAAAGAGAGATTGTGTTTAGATGCTGAGAGCAATAGTACAGTTATAACAAGAGTGAATATGATTGTAGTTGGATTGCCGTTAGAGGTACAAGACAAGTTAGACCGAGAAGAGATTATGACAATTGAAAGACTGTTTACGGAACTAAGGAAATTGGATGATTTGTTTAGTACGAGAAAGAAAGATGTGTCAGGTTCAAATACGAATAAGAAAACTGACAGACCCAATGATCAGAAGAAAAGGAGTGATGATAATTTTAAAAAGCCATGTTTCATGTGTGAATCATTTGGATGGTTAAACCGCTATCACTCAACAAATGAATGTAGAAACAAGAAAATGTATATGGAGAAAAAAAAAGTTAATTTAATTGAAACTCGTTGTGAAGATGACATGAGAAGTGTAGCAACGGAAATGATGAAGATAGAAATTGATGATAAGTCTTTAAACTAAAAAGCCCGGGAAAATTGGATTCATTGATCAAGATAAATGTAGTTATTGATAATAAGTTAAAAGTGAAGGCTGTCTATGATACGGGATCTAATGTTAGCTTGATAAATCAAAGGGTTATCAACCTTTTGAAATTGAGTCTTATAAAACACAAAAATGCTTTTAAAACAATCAATGGATTCAATTTTAGTTCAGCCCGGGCCAATATCAAATTGAAAATTGGAAACATAACAAATGATTTGAATACTTACGTGATAAGAAACAATCAGTTTTCTTATGACCTACTGCTGGGTCTCGATGCTATCAGTAAGTTTAAACTCATACAGGATGAGAACCTAAATGTGTTTCAAAGAAGTAATGAAAAAGAAATGAGAAAGTTAGATGACAGTATAAGAAAGTGTCAATTGAATGAATGTGAAAAAGATGAATCCAATAAACATGTAGATGTAAATATGAATGAGTTCAAGATAAAACTGGAGCACATAGAAGATAAGAATAGAAAGATAGATATTTCGAGATTGATAGAGGAATATAGAGATGTATTTGCTAAAGGAAAATTTGATGTGGGTAAAGTGAGATTAAAAGAAGCTGAGATAAAGTTATTGAAAGATGAATATGTAAATTCACGTGCGTATAAATGTTCTATACCAGATGAGAAGGAAATTAAAGCACAGATTATGAAACTTCTGGAAGCAGACCTTATAGAAGAGTCAGATTCACCATATTCGTCGCCAGTTACACTGGCTTACAAAAAGGAAGAAGGTCGTAAATCGAGATTGTGTATTGATTTCAGGAGGATGAATAAATTAATTGTACCAGAATGTTATCCATTCCCAACGATAGATGACGTGATTGATAAGGTGTCTAATTGCAAGTATTTAACTGTTCTAGATATAAACTCTGCATTCTGGTGCATTCAACTAAAAGTAGAAGATAGAGAGAAGACATCTTTTGTGACAAAATTTGGAAAATTTATGTTCAAGGTTCTTCCATTTGGGTTAAAGAATGCCTCGGCGATATTTCAACGTATTTTATCTGGTATCATAAGAAAAAATAATTTGGATGATTTCTGCGTTAATTACATTGATGATGTATTGTTATTTTCTAAAACGTGGGATGACCACATCAAACACATTGAATTATTTCTGCAGGTAGTCAAAGAAGAAGGTTTTAAATTGAAACTGGAGAAGTGTGTGTTCGCTTCAAATTCTGTGAAGTATCTTGGTCATTTTATTCAAGAAAACAAAATATCACCAGCGCAAGAGAATTTGGTTGCAATAAGAAATCTAAAAAGACCAACTGATAAAACAGGTGTTCGGAGTATATTAGGCTCAATTAATTTCTATCTAAAATATATCGAAAATAATACAGAGAAGTTTGAGCCGTTACACAGATTATTACGAAAAAATGTTGAATTTGAATGGTCAGATGAATGTGAGAAGTGTTTTAATTTGATAAAAGATTATTTGTGCTCTTCTCCAGTATTAGCGATCTATGATGTGGACAAGGAGGTATACATTGAAACAGATGCGAGTTACAAAGGGATTGGCGCAACGTTAAAACAGCCACAAAGCGATGGAATGTTACATCCGGTAGCATATTTTTCAAGAAAATTATCTGAAAAAGAGAAAAAAATGGATATTATCCACCTGGAGTGTAAAGCAATTAAAGATTCCATAAAGTATTGGCAGTACTACCTGATTGGTCGAGAATTTACTATATGCAGCGACCATAAACCATTGGAGAATTTAAAAACCAAATCAAGGACAGATGAGATTTTAGGTAGCTTGATTCATTACCTGTCACAATTTAATTTCAGAATTATATATAAGAAAGGGAAAGAAAATGTGTTAGCGGATTTACTATCAAGACAACCAGTCTTAGAGTACTTTGAGAATGAAGATGCAGTAAGAGTAACTAACCTTATAGAGTTAGATGAGATAATTAGTGATCAGAGAGATAATAGTGATGAGCTTATTTCTGCAAAGAAAACTGAAAGGCATCATGACATTACATTCAAAAAATTAAAAGGTAGATCCAGAGTATTTATTTCAAGTGAATTTGGTAAAAGGCTGATTAGCCGGGTACATGATCATTATGGTCATATTGGTATTGCTCAGATGCAGAGGAAAATAAGGCCATTTTATTATTTTAAGAACATGGACAAAATGATAAATGAGTTTTGTAGAAGTTGTGCGGTTTGCATGGAGAATAAAATACGTAGAAGTAGGCCCATAGGTTTAATGTCAAGACTAGGCCCTGCGAAAGAGCCGTACGAAATAATGTCCATAGACTCTGTTGGAGGTTTTGGAGGTAACAAATCATCCAAGAAATTTATGCATATTTTGGTGGATCATTTTAGTAGGCATGCATGGATTTCCACTACAAAAGGTCAGTGTGCAAAGGATTTCGTGAATCTAATAGATCCAATTGCAAAAGAACACAAAATTAAGGTTATTTTAGCTGACCAATATACTGGTTTAAATTCAGGTGAGCTCAAGAAGTATCTCTCGAAGATGGATATTCAGTTAGTTTTCACCTGTGTAGATTGCCCGCAATCTAATGGACTCAATGAGAGATTGAACCAGACATTGGTGAACAGAATAAGATGTAAAATAAATAGTGGTGATAAACGGGCTTGGTCAGTGGTAGCTCAGGAATGTGTTACAGAATATAATAGAACAGTTCATAGTGCAACAAGATTTGAGCCTGCATATTTATTATTTGGAAGAAAATCAATTATTTGTCCACTAAACATACTAAATACAGTTGGCAATCTAGATGATGACAGAGAAGAAGCATTTCAAAATTCTACAAAAAACTTTGAAGAGAACAAAAGAAGGGTAGATAAAACTCGAAGAGTATATGACTTTAAGGTTGGCGATCAGGTTTTTATTGAAAATGGAAACAAGTTAAATAGGAAAAAAACAAACAAAGTAAGAGTAGGACCTTTCAGAGTTTTGAAGAGGATTTCAGATTCATTTTATGTAGTTGACTGCGGAAAGAAGAAAAAAGAATCTAATTGTTTTCACAGTAGCAAAATGTCACTTTATTCACCTGAAAAAGTGACTAGAGAGGGGGAGATGTAAATTAAAAAATCACATGATTTTTGAATTAAGTGGCAGGGTTGTTTTTGATTTTGTTTGGTAGAGTTTGATATTATGACAGTTAAGATATTTGTAATTATTTGGGTTATTAATAACATGTAATTTAATTATTCTTTTTAGGTGAGTCCCACCATCATTATTTATTATTATAGTATTAAGTATATGTTGTTCTAATTTATGTTATTTTGTATTATTCTTTTTAGAGTAATAAAATCAGTTATAAAAACCTAATCTGAAAACTGACTTACATGTATATCATTGGATATGTATAATCAAATACAAAATCTCATCGTTCCACAGTTAATCGTTTTGGATTTACCCAAGAGATTCTAAAAATCTGTCAAGTAAAATGCGCTTTCAGCCAAGTCGGTTGCTATGGAAACAGTAGGCCATTATTCTTGTACTACAACATTCCTAAGTAATGATTTCCAAAATTCTATGACTACCAACAGATCTGAATTTATGCGCAAAATTGAAAAATAAATTCCTACTGAAGTGCACTTTCGGTTCAGTCTATTGTTATGAAAATAGTAGGCAATCATTCAGATACTACAGCAGACTGAAATACCAAATTTCAATATTCTACACCTGATCGTTTCGAATTTATGCGAAAAATTCCAAAAGACTGTCAAGTAAAGTGCACTTCCGGCTCAGTGGATCTCAATAAAAATAGGATATGAGCATCTAGATCTAGACGGTATAATCGTACTAAATACTGAATTCTAACAATCTACGTTCAATCGTTTTGGATTTATGCGGAAAATTCAAAAAATGTTTCAAATAAAGTGCTCTTCCGGCTCAGTCGATAGCAATCATATAATGCAATGTGTACAACTAGATATTATAAAAGCGCCTAATACAAAATTTAAATATTCTACGACTGATTGTTTAGAATTTATTCGGAAAATTCAAAAAGTCTGTTATATAAAGTGCACTTCTGGCTAAGCCGATTGTTACAGCAATTTCAAATGCTAAATTCCAGAATCCTATGGCTGATCATTCTGAATTTATAAGGGAAATTCAAAAAAAGTTTCAAGTAAAGTGCACTTTTGGTTTAGCTGATCGCAATCATAATGCGAGATGTACAATAAGATGTTACAGAAGTTATTTATACGAAATTTCGATATGCTATGGCGGATCATTCTATATTTATGCAAAAAAATCAAAAAAAGTTTCAAGTAAAGTGCACTTCTGGCCTCGCCGATTCTTACAAAAATAGCAGATAACCATTCTGATATAACATCAAGTTCAAATACTGAATTTCAACATCGTACGGTTGATCATTCTTGATTTATTAGAGAAATTCTAAAAAAGTTTTAAGTAAAGTGCACTTCCGGTACAGACGATTGGAACCATAATGCGAGGTGCACTATTAAACTCTATACCAGTCTTAACTCTTCAACCGTGTGGTGGAAAAAAGTTGCAAGAACTGTGTGGTGGGGTATGACATACCCCAGCAATAATAACAAGATAAATATACAAATTTACAGTTTTATACTAGATTTTTCTGATGATTCTTTTAACTTGGTATATATTAAACACAAAAAAACATATATAAACTTCTTGAGGAGTAGAAACAATAAATGGTAAAGAAAATTGTCAATGTCCATAATTGACCGTTTTAAAAAAATATATTTCATTCATCCTCATCTTACAACTTGAATGTAAGATGGGAACTAACTTATTCTGTATGAAATAAATACTCAACTATCGGTAGAAGAACAGGGAAATTTTGATACAAAAATATTGTAACACAAAAAAGTTATGAACTCTCAATTCTACATCAATTTGAGCATGAAAAAATGGCATGTTCTAAACAAACAGCCTTATTACATTTGTTGCAAATATAAAGGCCCGTAGTCAGAACGCGGTTTTAAACCCAGGCCTGAGTCTATCTTATATATAACCATGACGACGTAACACTGTTTTGACATGTTGTCATGGTTATGCATAAGCCAGACGAAGAACCGGGTTTAAAACTGCGTCCTGACTACGGGCCAAAATTTCTTACGATCTTTTGTTCTAGTACAAATGTCACACCTTTTCGAAGTACTCAAACGATTAGACGGTCTTCCTAGAGTTATAATTGCTTAACTATAAACTTATTCCACATTAATTTGTTACACTAACTGTGTGGTGGGGTATGTGATACCCCGAACAACTTTAAAACGCTATAACTAGATAACAGCAGAAAATATAATGACGAACCTACTACTAAAATATTCTGTAACGCAAGAAAGACAGCTACTGACCTCTTCGAGACAGTAATCCACCAAATAATGATGAGACGAACATGAGTAGCATCTATGGGGTATGATATACCCCACCACACGGCTGAAGGGTTAAATACAAAATTTCAACATTAAATGTTCAACCAGTTTTGAGATTTGCGAGTTATGCACTCACGCACGAACATACGTACCGACATCAAGCCAAAAATAGTCAAAATGGATTCAGAGATGCTCAAAACGGATATTTTCATCAGAATCTCGATAGGTGAATTTTGTCGGTTTCACAATACTTTCTTGTACTTAGTACAAGTAAAAATCAGTTTCTAGTTAATTAAAAGATAAATTATAATTGATATTATCTCAGACATTGTTTTTTTTTTTTTCGTTTAAAAGGGAATGTGGGAATGCCCACAAAAAGGACGTGTCCATTACTTTAGAGGTCACAGAATAAATAAAACTAGGAAATATGTAAATATAAATTCATAAATATTTCCGGAAATGAACATTAGTTGCACTATTATTATCAAGTGTGGAGTAATAAATATATATCCTAATTTATTTTTAAATGATAGTCTTTTGTTTTTATTTCTTAACAAAAAAAAGTAGCAATATGGTCCATTTTTCAAATAATATACTAACTAATAAAAGAGCTAGATGATACTTTTCAGATTTTGTTTGTATATCAAGCCTCTCATCTATTAGCTTAGACACTCTATATTTGCAATTAAATGCAATTAAGTTAGCTTGCTAAGCAATGCGCTTTCAATATGTTTAAAAAGATTGCAAAAAAAAAGTCATATGTTGTATGTACGATATGGTCATCGAGAAAGTGATCTAAAGTTGCTTCATACGTATAGAAATCAACGGCAAAATAAGTAAAAGTGATATAAAAATTCAACGTGACTAGAATCATAAATTCCTCAAACGGCATCAGAACATATAAAAAAAATATTTGAAAGTGTTTTTTTAATACCATCTTCAGCTAATCTTTCTTTTTTGTCCAACTAGGTATAAAATAATTGTGTCATCCACAACTCGCTGAAATCATCAACAAATTTTGATTACAAGATAGTCGGCGATTTAGTAATGGTTACAATAATGAAAAAGTGATAGGTCATGTCCTTGAGGAACAGTCACGAGAAAACGAGTTTCATAAATTCAAATTGTGCCATCGATATTAGGTTAGGTTAGAGAAACAGACGCCAGAATCTCAAACAGTTTTTGGTATCACTGATGTTGTTAAATAAAATCATTTAACTTTGATGTTTTTGACCTATTTTTATTTTATTAAAGCTCAGACTATTCAAACCTCCGTTAGTAAATAAATGCTTGGAGTACCAGCACTGGATTATTAATAATTCTGTACTTAATACCATCAAGCAAATAAACTCTACATTAAAATTATTTACAGTAGAATAATTATGAAAGCTCGTTCAAAACACCCACAGAGAATAAATACCACCATAATCAGTCTCTTACATACAACTAAAGCACATATTAACGTCAGAGCAGATTATTAAATTTCATATCCACAAGAGAGAAAATTGTGCAAATAATGAAATTCCTTCTCCAACGGCACTTAATGAATTATGAAATTATCCGGAAATAAGGACAAAACCTTGAAACGGAAGGACTAAAACATCTAAAAATTGGTGGTTCAATACTGCGGTAATATTTAAAAATATTTTGATGGATAGATTCTTCGAACAAGGAAGTCAAGTAATGCCTTCCGCACTACTGAATTCATTACAGAAGATTGATTCACATTCACTGAACGTCAAACAAAAATGGTACAACTCAAACTGATTAGAAGATAATTAGTATGGCAATACTAATTCTCATCGCCTTAGACCACTTTCTAAACTGAATCGTTTGTGCGAATCATCTTTTTTTCATTGCAGTATCACGCTATATCGCTCTTTACTTTCAAACTACAATATTCAGGTTTGTAGTCGGAAGATCAATTATCTTCCGATTACTATGCGAATTTAGAATTTTTTGTTTTGTTGTAGAAAGAGAGTTTCCTATTGTCAGACTTCCTTTTGGAAGAAATTTGTGATAATGTGTAGCTCCGCCGAAATGACAATTGCTTTCAAATTATTGTCAAAGAGAAAGAATTAATGATGTGTAAATAGAAGACGAGAGAAGAGTCGATCAAAAACTAATTTAAATGTAATTTTCTTTGACATTTCATCACTGTAGATGAATTTTGGATTCGAAGCTAACCAAGATCTTTTTATCTATAATATTCATCCAATAAATCAGATTCCCTATGAAAATAATAAAAGTGGATGCCCGATTACTTGCATCTATTCATAAAGCCGTTTTTAAATTGATATAAATTGCTGAGAAGTCTAGCTTTTTCTGTTCCAAGGTTACGCTTTCCAAATTAGAGCCCTAATGCTCTTATTTGCATTCAACTAGAACGTAATTAGTTTTTGCATATTAAAGAAATTCTAGGAGATTGTTAAATGAGAAAAACTGACAGAAATTTAATTTAATAGAGAAAATTAAGATTGATGCGGAATTCAGAATCCGGATTTTAGATTGAAGAAGATTGGCGAATATTTTATAAAGTTAAAATTTTAATTAAGTTTTTGAAAATTTGGTGACCATTTCACACAATATAGCTACTTTTAATTATGGATATTTGAGCCTAAAATTGGAAACCTTTTAAAACTCCAATTACAATAATTATCTGCAAAAATTATTTCCGGCAAAATAATATTTTTACATTCACAAAGCGTTAATGATGTTATAAGCGATCTCTGATGGTAATTATATACACGGGCAAATTCAGCAATAACTTTCACACCAAAAAATTGAGTTCCAGATTATTTACGAAATTTTTAATACAGGCTGATCATAAGGGAACCTGGGTCTCCCCTGACGGGAACACCACAAACCAAATCGACCATGTTCTGGTGAAAAGAAGATACAGATCAAATATTGAAGATGTAAGGAGCTGTAGAGGACCAAACGTGGATTCGGATCACTACCTTGTAAGAATTAAGATCAGACTTAGAGTATCAAAAGCACATAACAATAACAGAGAAAATAGGAGACAACATGAATGGAACTTAGACAAGCTCACAAAGGAAGAAGTGATAACTAAATATGAGAATGAAATCACACAAAGGATAGTGACTCAGGGAGCAGACAAGCAAGAGTGTGTAGAGAACAAATGGGGCAGTATTAAACAGATAATTAAAGAGTCCGCAACAAGTACGTTGGAGGAAAAGAAAAGATGAAAATAAATAATTGGTTCGATGATGAATGCAGAGAAGCCATTCAGAGAAAGAATGAAAAAAGGAAACGATTGCTACAACGTAAAACAAGAGCAAATGAGAAAGCGTACAAGGAGAGCAGAGCAAAATGCAACAGAATAATAAGAGGGAAAAAAGAGACATGAATAACAAACAGATAAACAAGATGGAAGAACATGGAATCAAAGAAAACATGAGAAACCTCTATCAGTCAATAAAATGCAGCAACTTTAATAGGAAACAAAGTAACAGACTGATAAAAGACAAAGGAAGGTAAGATAATAGCCAACAAAGAGAAAACTTTGGAGAGATGGAATGAGCACATTCAAGAGTTACTAACCAGTAATGGAGATAACGAGAACGGAAACCAGTTGAATGATAGAAGTATCACGGAATCAAGCACACCAGAACCAACACAAGAAGAAGTAAACAATGCAATCAGTAAACTTAAAACGTATAAAGCAGCTGGAGCAGGTGGCGAACAAATATATGAGCTAATAATTAATATATGAAAAGAAGAGAAGATGCCACATGAGTGGTACACTGGAGTGATAGTACCCATATTTAAGAAGAAAAACATGTCTGATTGTAACAATTACAAAGGCATCAGCCTACTATGTACAACATACAAGATACTGGCTACTATTCTTTACGAAAGAATAAAACCATATGCAGAAAACGCTATAGGCGAGTATCAATGTGGATTTAGAAACAACAGAAGTACGGTAGACCATATATTCACTATAAAACAAATTTTGGAGAAGAATTGGGAATACAATGTAGTTACTTACAGCCTGTTCATAGATTTCAAAAAAGCATATGACTCAATCAAACGAAGTAAACTCTGTAAAGTGATGGAAAATTTGAAAATACCTGGAAAATTCATAAGATTAACCAAGTCAACAACAGATACCTCCCTAAACAAAGTTAAGATAGGACAAGATAGCTCAGAACCATTCGAAACCACAGATGGTATTAGACAAGGAGATGCGCTGGCTCCATTGCTATTCAATTTCGCTTTGGAAAATGCAATAAGGAAAGCAAAAATAAACAGGAATGGAAATATATTCATAAATACGCATCAAGTACTCGCATTTGTGGATGATGTGGCCATCATCACAAGAAGCAGAGAACAACTTGAATAAACGTTTAGGAGATTAGAAAAATCAACAAGAGAAATCAGTCTACAGATAAACGAAACAAAAAGTATGCTGCTGATAGCAGGAAAAGGACAACAAGCAGAAAACGAAGATCTGAGAATTGGTGACTACACATTCCAACAAGTTAATAACTTTATCTACCTAGGCTCGATAATAAACAAAGACAACAACACGTCAGAAGAAATACGAATAAGATTACTACTGGCCAACAAGAGCTTCTATGCAAATATGAAATTAATGAAGTCGAGAGCAGTGTCACGGAATAGCAAAATAAGAATCTACAAAACATCAATCAGACCAATAATTACATATGGAAGCGAAACATGGACTATAACCAAAGAAGATGAAAGAGTACTCAACACTTTCGAGAGGAAAATATAAAGGAAAATATACGGGCCAACGAAAGAAGAAGAAGGGTGGAGAACTAAATACAACTATGAGTTATATGAATTATACAACAGTCCTAATATAGTCGCAACAATAAAAGCCAACAGATTAAGATGGTTTGGACACATTAAAAGAATGGAAGAGCATAGGATGCCACGAAGATTACTACAGAGTAAACCTAGGGGATCAAGGAATAGGGGCAAGCCGCGGAATAGATGGGAAGATCAGATACTACAAGACGTTAGGAAATTAGGAGTTACAAATTGGACAAGAGCCGTTCAGAATAGACCCGAATGGAAGAGACTAGCGGAGGATGCTAAGCTTCGACTAGGAGCGTAATGCAGAGAATGATGATGATCATAGATTACATTAATAAATGCCTTCAAATCATAGTTTAGTTGTTTTAGGAAAAATTATAATTTTATTAAATGAATTAATAAATAATTCCGTTGAACTTTGTCTACTTTACAGATTTTTCCTGTAGAATGAATGAATCGGTCAACGCGTTCACACGTCGCGCGTCGACGTGAGCCAGTCGCGCGTTTTTGTATCACGTCGCATGCATGTCTTCACGGACTGGGGGTTGCACAATCCGTGAAAAGTATAATGATGGCATCTAACTAAGGATTTAACCTATATATAATATATAAATATTGGATGTATTACTTATAGTTTGTCAGAAACAGCCCATGTTTGTGACGCGAGATTTTTATATATGCAGGTTTCGATCCATTTCAGTTGTTTTGGGTAAACAGGTTTGATCCTATTATAAGCTTATTGAATATATATTATTTATTGATCAACTGAAACTGATTTACTCTATTTTCGCATTTGAAAATGATAAATCAAAAGCAATTACAATTTAATTGGTATAATCGTATTCGTATTTCATTCATTATATGATAAATATGAACAATGATAAATTATGCACTATATATCAATTAATCATTATTTATTGCATTTCAATATATATAAACTTTTCGACAACCAATGTGAAGCATTTCAAATACTTTCCAGAATAAAGTTTGGTTCGTCAAATCTAAATTAATAAATATTTATTCACGTATGTTTATTTGGTTTGTTTAAAACTAGTTCAGAACATTTTTCTTCTGTTCTGTTTCATATGGAATGGACAGAAGTGAAAGTTTCTGTATGTGTTGAACGAGGAGAGTACACGAAAGGCACAATATTTAAATATATGACATCATATTCGCCACCTCAGAATTATTTATGCTCCCAATAATTTAAATAATATTCAAGACGAAATTCTATAGGTTCTTTGAGATCGCAACTATCAATATTTCGAAATAATTCTAGCAGCCTCTCCAATGGGCGATTTCAGGATTTAGAGTTAAATTAATCCCGTTTGGATGGCTCATTTTCTTCTCCATCTTTTATGTCATTACTGGCCAACCAGATGAAACAAATAAATCGAATCCTTGCTTATTGGTTAACTCTTTGTCAGTTTTACTCAAGTTAATTTAACTCCCGGTCATGAAATCGAGCATGAAGGCTGTAAGCCACCCATCAGGCTAACGCAAATAAACAAAAGGGACCTCCTTCCTCTATCCATATAATCGACTGCGCCGTTTACTTGAGACATCATATTGTAAAGTAAAAAAGTTTCATAATTCGCAAAAATAAAATAAGCCCTAAATTCATCTCTGTTGTCAGGACGGAGCCTTTTGTACTGTTTGTTTCGTATCACGTCGCCCCGCTCGGTCAAAAAACTAGTAACGTGCTCGACTAATCTAGAATATTTCTAGAATATTTCGAGAAACGGGTCAAGGCGTCAAGACTGGCGAAGAGAGTGAGGTGGCTTGAGCGCGATGAGGAGGAGCCTGAGGTGAAAAGGACCACAACTTATACAAGGAGTAGTCAACGTGAGCGATCTTCTCGATTCATACCGATCTCACATGGACAGAGAAGAAGAATGAGATTTGGCAGTGTGGCAAGGAGGGCCATCTTCGCAGATTGTCGTGCCAAGCGAATCGTCGAACAGTCTTGGAGGGCAGAGGCTGGCTGTATCTCCCATCGAGAGCCCCAAAGTCATCAATCTCCATGTACTCAAAATAGAAAGTAGTCCAGCTGTAGAAGGTTTCGTGGAGAATGTACCATGTAGGATGCTGCTGGATACCGGGGCGAATGTCACCATTGTACATTCAGAGGTTTTTGCAAAGATAGGACAAATTCCAAGAGAACGTGCCCAGAACCAGCGGATATTACTCAAAACAACAAATGGGAAAAGAATACCAGTAATCAGAGTGGGAGAGCTTGAATTCACAATAGGCAATTTGAAGAAGAAACATCAAGCTCTCATTGCTGCAATCGTGAATGATTGCATTTTGGGTGTTGAGTTCCTGCGAGATCTTGGTTGTGTCTTGGATCTGAACGGCGATGTCCTGCGAATTGGTAATGAAAAAGAAATACCTTTTAATTGTCGACAGATGAGGATGAAAGTGACGGATGTTGCTGCTCCAAAGAATTTTCTGGTACCTTCTCGATCGGAAAAGATGGTTTCACTCAAGCTAGACAACATTCCAAAAGGTGCGACGTATGTCTTTGAACCTGATAGGACATTGAGCTGAAATAAATCCGTTGCACTAGCCAGAGCTCTGGTGAACTCTTCACAACTGGTGCTCAGGATTCTAAACGTTTCGGATTGTCCGGTTCGAATTAAAAACGGTACACCGTTAGGTAGATTGGAGACCGTCACGTTGATTCGCAAGATGGAAGGTACAGCCATCAAAAAGGACCCATTTTCAAGGCAACTGAGCCACACAATTCAGGATTTATTCAACAGAAGCAGCGCTTACTTGACGGAGGAACAGAAAAAGAAGTTACGCGATTTGCTGCTAGAATATCAGAATATCTTTGTCAAGGATTCAAGTGATTTTGGGCGCACACATCTGGTTCAGCATCGATGTTGGAGATGCACAGCCGATAAAACAGCCCCCAAGGCGAATACCTATATCCCGGATTGACGAAGTTCAAGAACTGGTAATCGACATGCAGAAGAGAGGAGTCATTGAACCATCGACAATTTGTGACAATACATACATGACGGGAACTAGATCCGGTTATTCTTCTATAAAAATAAGATATAGATAATGATGACAAGGATTGGGAGTTTAAGACGAGATGGAAATATGTCAATGTCAACTCAATGTGGTACCAGTGCTGGCATTTCATGCCTCCCACCAACTGTGGGAGCAACCAAACAATATCCTGTGAGGACATATCACCGAAGTCAGATGTGGTTGTGACATGAGCAGCCTCCTCATTGCCATTCATCCTCACAGATGTATCCCCTTTTTCAACAGATGAAGAAGAAGAGTGTGAAACGGAATATATATGCTTACATATAGTGTTGAAGTATTGAAATAATGAAAAATAAGAAAGTTGAGTTTTCCACCATAAAGTTGGAATTGTACTAACTTTTGAACGGTTGAAGATAAAAGTTTAATATCTTAAAGGAAATTTGATACTCTACAATTTTATTTTGCATGACTTATTTGTAGAACAAAGAGCTGAAGAGTTTGCAAGTCAAATTAAGCAAAACACGTGAACAAAAATATGTGAATTTCGAGCGCAGATATCTCGGAAATTATGCAAGATAGCGAAAAAATAAATGGGAACAATCTTGTAGCAAATTTCATCAACTTCAATTTTGTATATGATGATCTTATCGCTAGGATACATTATTTCTGAGAAATGGGCGAGAAATTGAAAATAGAAAATTTCTACGTGCCTCTCTGTCCCCCGCACGCCTCCTAGGAATGAGAACTTCTATTATGTTCACCTCCTTCCTTCTTTTGAGCATTCGTTCACTGGACTAAAATATAATTGCAGAAAGGATGCAACTCCAGCGGGGATAAGAACACGCGGCAGACCAAGACTAAGATTGTTTGATGACACACTACTAAACGATATAAAAATAATGAAAATAGAAAACTGGAAGCACAAGATTAAGATGGAAGAGAACATTAGAGACGGCAAGCGCTCTTGAAGGGTCTTAATGCCAAGATGATGAATGATGATAAATATGTTACCTTTCTTCTGTTTTTCAGGTGATAGACTTGTAAGGCCGCTACCCACCTTGACCTAAATTGAAGCAAGCTGGCGTGAAAATAAAACAAAACTACTGACCCTAAACACATGGACAGTACATTTAAAACAATGAGGGCAGGAGACCTTCGGCACAAAATAACAAGACACTTTTAGCAAAAGTAAATAAATCAAACCATTATTCAATTTTTTTATTCTAAAGAACGTTTTATATTTTTTATTCATGTTTCTTTTTTCGTTTCACCACAATTTTATTTGGAGAAAAACTACCGCAATTCAACAATAGCGTGCCGGAAGGAAGGCTTCAGACGGATGACATACAAAATAGAGTTGTTATCTGGATATGTGTCGAGGACGTGGTGACGTGAGACAAAAATCTCAAAGATTCGAGAGCCGTGACTATATAAACCAGGAAGAGGATAGAGAATTGGAGTAATAGTCGGAGCGGGTAGAAGTGAAAGTGGTTAGTAGGTCGGTTACGGAGCGCACAAAAGTGAACCAGTGGAAATAAATTTAAGAGAAGTGAAAAATGAATGAAGAAATAATTGAAAATTGATAATAAAAAAATCTGACGTTGGCATCACGTGACTTACTTGTACATCATTGGATATATATAATCAAACACAACATCTCATCATTTCAAGGCTAGTCTATTGCTAAGGAAACAGTAAATCATCATTCTTATGCTACAACATTCCTAAATACTGATTTCCAGGATTCTACGGCTAACAGTTCTGAATTTATTCGCAAAATTCTAAGATCGTCAAGTATAGTGCACTTTCGACTCTCTCGATCTCAATGAAAATAGGATATGAGCATCTAGACAGTACTATCATCTTGAATACTGTATTCTAATATTCTACGTTCAATCGTTTTGGATTTGTGCGGAAAATTAAAAAATGTTTTGAGTAAACTGCACTCCCGGCTCAGCCGATCACAATATAATATTCTGTGACTGATTATTTTAAATTTATAAGAAAAATTCGAAAAGTCTGTAATATGAAGTGCACTTCTAGCCTAGTCGATTGGGACGAAAATAAGAGGTTACCACTTGGATGCTACAGCAATTTCAAACACTGAATTCCAGTAACCTACGGCTAATCATTCTAGATTTATGCGGAAAATTAAAAAAAAGTATCAGGTAAAGTGCACTTCCAGTACAGACGATTGCAACCATAATGCGAGGTGCACATTAAGATCCTTCCTATACCAGTCTTTTATACAAAATTTCAGCATTATACGTTTGACGAATTCTGAGATTTGCGAGTTACGCACATACAGACATACATACGTACATACGTACCGACATCAAGCCAAAAGTAGTCAAAATGGATTCAGGGATGCTCAAAACGTATATATCTATCAAAATCTCGATATGTGAATTTTGTCGGTTTCACAATATTTCCTTGTACTTTTAGACCGTCAGATAGTCGTAGATTTCAGTGCCTCATTTTGTATTTCAATTAAAGCTGGACCGTGTGACCAACATAATGAAAATTAATTTTAAATTTTTATGAAAAAACATGTTCTGATCAAATTTTGTCGCTTTCAGTGGCGGGATTTCAGCAATATTATTGAGGGGGCAACATTTGAGCTTTTATATCAACTTTAAAAGTCAGGCTCGTGTTCAAAATCTCGGGGCTGGAGGAGGAAGGTGGAAGTAACGTAATTGATACAAAGTAGAACAATTTTTTCACTACCCTTTTTTATTCATTCTTAATTAATACTTTCTCGACCTATAATATAATAGGGGAAGGATTGTAATCGTGATTTTTTGATAGTTCGAGATTTTGATAAATCTTCACGTTCTAGACTCTACTGAATCCGAATAACATATGTAATTCTAAAAAAAGTCGGTCTGTCAGTCTGTCTGAAAGCACGAGAAATTGAGAACGCGTGCAAATTTCAGTTACAATTTTATATTTAAGTTTACATCAACAATCTAGTCTTAAGTAGATGAGCATTTCTCAACCAGTGGTACCAAAATTTTATTGATGGCAGTTTTTAGTTTTTGCGTTTATTTTATAAACGATAGTGTCGGTAGTATTCATCATGATATATGTAATAGCTGGAACTAATCCTTGGATGATTTGGTAAAGCATTCACAGGAAACATTTTCCAAAATTATCGGTGGTTCATTTGTTACTATCAAAATTTAAATTATTTTAAGATTCGTTATATTTTTCTGGACCAAAAAAATTATAAGAATCATAATATGGAGTTAAAATTAATATCACTCGTATTCTGACATCACTTGCGAACGTTCGTCAATTTTTATTTTTTTTAAATGGGTAATGTGCCTCCATCGTTTTCGGTATCAAATTGAAAGCTCTTGTGAAGATAATTCTAGTGAAAGCGTCAAAGAGGATATTTGAACTGCTGTCAATTGTTTCTTTTATAAATTATTCAAATAATGTCTAGTTTTGTATCAATTTTGAGCTCTCGGGGAGATAAGCTTAGAAGATATCAAAAATAAATAAATAGGTATTAGTGGAGTCCACGTTACCATCTTCAAATTACACTTCCGATGATCAAATGTCGGAACTGTATGTTCCAATGAATTAAAGATCCCGAAATTCTAGAAAAGGACTCTCCATTTGCAAAAATTCTTATTTTATGTCAGAACTAAAAAATAACCGCAATCTAACACTTTAACAATGCAAGCTGTCACTTTGACAATGACAGTTGTCACTGTAACAATATCAGCTGTCACTTTGACAATGACAGCTTTCACTTTGAAATATGCAATTAATTGATGCGACACTCTCAATTTCTTACACAGCGATGAAACTGGCCAAGAAATTTATTGCCGAAGAAGTATTGTGGAGGCCACAGGGGATTTTTATAGAATTAGAAAGTGTAAAATTCACACTCTTTTTTTGAGATCTAACAAATGTTTTTTTTTGTTTCTATTTTTTTGTATGGAACACTGATCTCTAATAAACACTGGATTGGGTTTAGGTCGCTGGAATGCGGCCCCAATTGAGCGTCGCCATCTTGGCAAAAGTGAGGTTCTGTGTTCAATTGGTGAAATATGTTATTGACAGTTCAGTATGGTGTTGGGATGCAATTTTTAAATCATGGTGTTCAAATGCATGTTGTGCGGAAATTCATTAAGAAATTTGACGCTGCACAAGTAAGTTATGATAACAAATTTGAGTAATATATCAAATTTAATATAAAATATCTTGCTCACAAAATTAATCGCTGGACTGCAAATTTGTGCTTACTTACGAACAATAAAATCTTGATTATTAAATGTATTATTATTCTCCTATCATGTGTAGTAGATATTTAAAATTATTAGTTTTGAATAGGCAATATTATCGCAGAAATGCACTTCATTTATTCATATAGGTAAATTCATAGTTTTAAATTTTAGGTAACAAAAATTTATAAAACTATTGAACGGATTAAATAATACTAAACAACAATGTTTAAAAAATAGTTAAAACACTGACACTAAAAAATTCACAAATATTTTTAACTATTAATAAATATTTCAACTATTACAACAATTTTTAACTTTTGTTGATTATTAATGTATGTATTTTAATATATATTAAGAATAATTTCTTCATCTTACTTGCATTATACTTTGAATTTCATCGAGTGTCTTCTATAAGTGTTTTGAATTTGCCGCCGAATAGGAACACAAAGCCTCAGTTTTACTGTCAAGGCCGCCGTTCAACCGGGGCCGCTTTCAGATGCCAGAATACGGTCTAAGCCCAATCCAGTGTTATATAGAGATCAGTGGTATGGAAACATGAATTAAAGATCTACATCTAAGCATTCTCTAGCTTTAGCTTCAAAACCTTTGTTATATGGTGTCCTCGAGAATGGACTTACATACAAAATTTGAGAAAATTCTATCAAGAGGAAAGGCTCGAAGAGGCTGAAAATTGCAATGATACATTGATCCGATGAAACATACAGGAATGAGTGTATATAGACATTATAAAAAATAACATTGAAAAAAACAGATGTGAAAAAGGTTTATGTTGGGTAAGAGTAGCAGGTCAGATAGCCAGAGAATGTGGAAGGACCAACATATGTGAAGCCAAAAAAAATACAGAAAGACGAGAATATTTCAGTACACAAACTATTGACAATAAGCATTATTTCTTTTACACAAATTGAATGTATATTTGAGCGCATATGGTCGTACGTGCCAGATTTAATAGGGGGGGGGGGCAACTGCCCACCCTTGCCCCTGCCGAATTCCGCCACTGGTCGCTTCTGTCATGCTTACGAAATGAAATTTAGGGAAAAATATTTTGACATGTAATGTGAACCAAAATTAAAAACTTGACAACAGATTATCATTGCCTACCTTATCATTTCAATTAAACTGATTGTTTTATACGGCAGATTCTGAATGTCTATTATACTCATAAACTGCACATCCAGCTTGGCCGATTGATACAAAAATAGTAGATAACTATTTTGATACTACAAGTTCAAACACTAAATTTCAATATGCTATGGCTGATCATACTAGATTTATGCAAAAAATTTAATAAAAGTTTCAAGTAAAGTGCACTTCCGGTACAAACGATTGGAACCATAATGCGAGGTGCACAACTAGACCCTATACCAGTCTTGAATACAAAATTTCAACATTATACGTTCAACCAGTTTTGAGATTTGCGAGTTACGCACGCACGAACATACGTACCGACATCAAGCCAAAAATAGCCAATATGGATTCAGGGTTGCTCAAAACGGCTATTTCCATCAAATTCTCGATAGGTGAATTTTGTCGGTTTCACAATACTTTCTTGTACTTAGTACAAGTAAGTAATAAATTACATGTATCAATCTGGCCTTTTACCCGCTACGGGTGTGGTATATACTTATAGTGCACTCGGTAGATTGGTTAATATTTCTTCAGCCATAGAATGCGATTACCAGTCGCCTTAGTTTTTGGGGATAATATGCCACAAATATATTATAACTCTTTTTGTCTGTCGATGGGATTCGACCTCGCAATCTCCGGATTACAAAGCCAGTATATTTGCACTGAGTTAGCGTCGATTAAATAGTGGATATATTTAGTCTAATTTGTTACAATATCTTTATTACTCAAATAGAGGAGACATTGCTGCCCTTCTGTCAAATACAATCGTTACGTAACTACAATTCAGTCAAATAACTACTGTTGAATTTATTCAAATAAAATATCTTTTTTCTGCTACTGTATAAATAAGTGAGCTTTGTAGCCCTGGCAACTCGAACGATAACGAAAGCAAACCTTCGTGTTACCTCGTTGCTATGCGTTGCTAGCTACGAAAGTAATACTTTCGGGGCCAGGACAAAAAAGTAAAAGTTTGAAAAAATGCCAATATGTTGGAAATTTCATTATTTATTCAAATAAATAATTAGTTTATAACATTAATATGATTTTATCCAATCTATTTAATTTAATTTAATCTATTTATTGGTTTTAAGTAATTATGCAATTTGAACAACTGGAAAAAGTCTTGGTAGGAATATTATTTGAATTATTAACTTCTTCACTTTGTATTGGGAGATTTTTATCATTTTGAATTACGTCAAAATTCATATTTGTCACTGTTTCTTTATTTGAGGAAATATTAATGTGAATTTTATGTAACACCTTTTTAGAAATTTCAATTTTACTACTTTACAAAGAAGACTTCCATCCGCTCTTTAAATCCAAAATATCGGCACCCGAAGCATTACATTTTCGTCAATTCGAGTAACGTTTTTATCAGCACGCCATTCAGAAAACATGCTGTATGTTTGATTGTACCTTTCTTTGGATTTATTCGCAAGAAGTGAGGCACATGCATTGTTAGCTGCCTTTTGAATACCATTTTCATTTTCTGTTAACATTTTAAATCGGTCAAATGCAATGTTTCTCTAAATTATTGAAATTCAAAATCTGTGACAGGCGCTGATGACAGATAACATTGTAAATAAACCGTTGCTATGGATAATTTTATATTGACAGTTCCTCTGAAAACTCCATTCTTACCTGACAGTTTGAAAAAAATTATAATACATTTTTAATAATCATTCAATAGAGTCATTTACTTTCTTTTATGTTTCTTAAATCAGATTATGGATGAATTAATAAACGCCACTGTGTCCTTCAAATGTCGGTAACGTAGCTACCAAAATAAATAAAGTTATACTAACTTTATTCCGTGCAGATAGTTTTGATCATAATGCGAACTTTTGCAAGTCACGTGACGGTCAGTCATTTTTGACCACTCTGTATAATAATCCATTGAAATTCATAAAAATTGTGGAAAGATAAGGATCAAAAGGAAAAGATTAAATAATATAATAAAACTTGTAGTTACCAAACACTGAGTTTTCTGCTTGATGTGTTGTGATGAGTTACACGAAACCGATCAATTTCGATAAGCCGTTTTGTCACCAGCATCTTACCTAGAAAGGAAATAATTCATTATTAATCAACTGATAAGTAAGCAATTAATCATTTCTGAGCATAGTAAACTAGAAACAAACATCATGAGATGGGAATTTATGGATTTGAATCTTAATATTAGTGATCAATTTTAATTTATTGAACTACAAATTTCGCCTATATTTGAAGAGATATGATCAGTCGGCTTTACTGTTATGTGAAAGCTATAGAAAATGGTTTCCACATTATCAGCAGTCTCTGCAAAGCCCAAAGATACATTCACTTACTGCTAACACTTGGAAGTTCATATTGATTTTACGATAAGTTTTCAAGATATTTTAAACATGCATATACCAAGTTTTAATAATTGCCAGGTTTGTGAATATTAAAAATTTATCACTGCTTCCCTCGATTTAATTTGAAAATACAGATATTATCCGTCAAACGAATGAACTTTTAAGGGGTGTTCTAAACTTCTTCATCTCTTTCAAGGAGATAAATTTTCTCTTAGGTATCCTAAATTAAAGTAAGAGTAAATTCTCAGACGATTTTAGTAAAATTTAATGGGTTGATGCACAGCCTCGTTAGCATTTAGTTATTAAGCGTTCATTCTGTGTAATAAACTCACTGCCTTATCGTCTGGTTCTTTTTGCTTTCTTCAGATGAGTATTTTGTTCTTGCTGACGTTATGGTGTTATTAAAAGTTAACTATCACACATCGAGAAATTTGTGTTTGTAACCCAATTAAATTACTTTTCATTTTTAAGTGGACGAGTGCTCCGAAAAAAGAGTTTTTAGTAGACAATGAGGGGCAAAAGATCTCTTAGTTGTTCAAGTCCTGAATTGATAATATCCTCAAAATGAAAAAGCTTTCTACTCGGCTATATTGTGCCCGGAGAAACAAACAAAATTAAGACAAAACAAACGAAAGTCCGAATGTCAATAATAAGAGAAGTCGATTCGTATGCGTTTGGGGCAATTTCCGCGACCAATCGCGCTACAGACCTATATTTCCGGTTTCAAGAGGATTCGATTCCAAGCTGATATGTTCCGCTTCCGGTGATAAAGTGCACGCAATCAGTTCGGATATTAATTGTGCTTGCACGAGATTGCTTCCAAACGAATTGATGAATTTTTTACTTTTTGCTTCTTTGGAGATTGGAATCGAAACTCTAGAGAAATACCAAGTTAGTTTTTGAAACTAATGACATTTTCACTCAAGAAAAATGTCTGAGATTATTGCTACACTTTTGCCTTTGATTCGTGTTATAGAATTAAATAAATAATGCCACACTAGTGAATATTAGCTCTTGATGAACGAAGTACAGCACCAATTACATCCCACTCGTTTATATTTAAATAAAAGTCACATTGAAATGTAAATTTGCCACACTAGTTCACCTATTGCTCCAAATATTCAAAAAAACAAACAAGCAAAAGTGTTTTCGAAAACTTCAGTGTCCATTAATTGATGTCAAGATAGCTTATATTTACTGCCAAAAATATTTCAGTTTCATCTTGAACTTGATTCCGGGTTTCCGCCCACTTTTGTTTGAACATTGAACTCTACTTTCACACGAAAATATATCTTTCGCAGATGATAAAAAAGTTGGATTGCGTGCTGAGGTAGAAATAAATCAAATTATGTTATAATTACATTTCAGATTGCATCAACTGTCCGGAAGTTGGAAGATACCTACTAAATTAGAAGTTATTTTCTACATCCTGTGTTTTTTGTAACAAGGTAGTTGACCGTGGTCGAATTTCAAGAATTTTATATTCAATTTGTGTCAACTTCATTGTTTGTTTTATAATTCGCAGTTTAATTACAAATATAGTAACATGCATTGCATTGTTGTTATTAAACATCAGACAAACCGAAAAAACTAATAAAAACAGTTATTTTAACTCTCATTCCCAGAGCACCAGGAACTGCTTTTCTCACGACAAAAAAGCTACATAAAAAATTTTCAATTTAATTAGCATATAAAGAACTAATCTATGGTATAACAATAAGAAATTACTATATTTTATGACGTTGAATACAATATTTCATACTGCCTAACAATGTAGTAATTTTGTAACTAGGTGGAGACAACATAATGCTTGTTATGAAAAATGACACAATGTGTTTACAGGATATCAGAACCGGCTTAAGTACATGAAATAGTGCAAGGAACAAGTTTACGAAACGAAGCATCTATTATTATCACTATTTTATTCCACAATAGCCATATATTTTACGCCAATTACTTTAGTTGATCCCAAACTTGGCATAATCTGGTTAGGTTGTGAAAAAACAATTAACAACAGAAAAAATTAATTATTTAAGATTTCAATTAAACTTATCTACCCGAGAGCTTTAAAATGATACCAAACTAGAAATCATTGAAATAACTTGTAAAAAACAATTGACAATCGTTTAAACATAATTTTTGACACATTATCTAGAATTATGTCCGAATAAAATAAAACCAAATGACTTCAAAAAAAAAAAAACAACAACTAACGAACATTTGCATATAAAAACTATCGAAACTCTCTGACAACTGAAAAAACATCTTTTGATAGGTCTCTATGTAACATATATAAAATTTAATTTTTTTACTATAAGGAAAGTATAATCACAATTTATTATAGTTTAAGGGTGTCTAACAGAGGGTTGGGACCTTACAAAACGTCTGACAATGGACGACGTGACTTCTAATATTATTCCACATAAAATATATAAAAACTAAGTTTTATACTATAAGGAATTTGAGGTGGAATTTTATACATCCCTGCTACCTGTTACCCGCCAAAGCCACCATGATCATCCAAATTTCATAGTGAGAGAAAGTTTCAGCTTTTATAAAATAAGGAAGATCTGATCGTCGCTGGATCTTGCTCTGTGACTAGCTTTATAATTAAGAGTTCCAAAATTCATAAATATTATTCGGAAATATGCTCAATGCTCAATAATATGAACAAAACGAAATTGTGAGAAGATAACTCACATACGCACCAAAATTGCATGCAATACAACGTAGGAGTCCTACGCTAAACTGTTAGTCAAAACAAAATACTTTCTATGACAGAAGGTGCTGAAAAAAAAGGACGATGCTGCCAATATCAACAAAATTCTTGTATTTTTGATATCAGATCAAATAATTTTTTGGAGCAACGATGCAACGAAAAATTTTGCGTCAAACTAGGATTTATTACAATATTAGAACAGTGAGTTTGTAAATATCTCCAAGCTCCAAAAAAGTCAATCTCGATCCAATTCCAAAGTGATGCTCACTGTTTTTTTTGCCTTTATTGAAGTTGTGCCTTTTGAATGTTTATTCAAGGTAAACAATAAACTTTGCGAACTATCAAACCGTCTTACAATGGTTACAAGAAAAAAATCTCAAAAACAGTGTGAGGCAACTTATGATTCTTGCACTCAACTTTTCAATTTGTCAGATTTATATATCAATATTTCGGTACTTAACATGAATTTTTTTGTTTGTTTCTGAAAATGAAATTAGTGCTAAGAAGACGCCTTTTCCAGAATATTACTGACATCAAAACAAATTCTTCACAGACTTTAAAAACTATTCCAAAGGTAGTTATCCAGAACTGCTTCGGGAGATTGGAACACAGTTTATGTCAGGCGCTCATGACAGAAAAAATATCATTTTTTACAGACTGTCATCTATAGGAAAGATACTTACAGCTTACAGCTATAAACTTAAGATATTTGATTTTGCGATATCTTCAAGGGTTTCCGAGATAATTGAGTTTAAAGAGTTTTTCACTTTAACTCCTAGAAAATAGCCCTAATTTTCACAATTTCATGACAGAAAAAATATCATTTTTTACAGACTGTCATCTATAGGAAAGATACTTACAGCTTACAGCTATAAACTTAAGATATTTGCATTCGAAATTCTCCCACAGATGTTAATGTATATTGAAAAATCTGCTGTGGTACTTCTTCGACCATAAATTTCATGGCCAGTTTCATCACTGTTTCATAAATTTAGAGTGTTGCATTATTAAATTGCATATTTCAAAGTCATTGTCAAAGTGATAGTTGCCATTGTCAAAAAAGTGACATTGGCGATTATACTTTTTCATAATACCTGCATTGAAACAGCGGGTTTCAACGCCTGTTTTATCAGTCGAAACAAGACAATTTCAGACAAATGCAAGTGTAGCCGGGCAGAAATAAGCTTGTTTCTGCCCGCTGAATTTGTTCCTTACATCGTTTTATCCCTGGCAGAGTCGCATTTGTTCATTGTCAATCTCTAGATGAAAATCATATCTCAGTTAATTTGACAGTTGTTTTATTCATAACTGTGAATTACATTAAAAGACGATCAGTTTCAAAAAAAAAAGTATTAAACAACAATTTCCAGTACACCACAACATCTTAATGACAAATCACAAGCAGCTTCTCTCGACTTGTTACCTGAAAAATTAAATCAAAAATATTTGCTTCGTTATGACAAATTTGTAATATGGAAAGTTTCAATGCAGGTAATATAAAAAATACAGTGTGTGGCACGGGACAAAACACGATTTCAACCGAGAGTGATGCTAGCCCTCACTTCGCTCGGGCAAGCAACATTCACCCTCAGCTGAAATCATCTTGTTTCGTCCCTAGCCACACAATATACTATTGTCCATTTTCAAAAATTAAGAGTCCTTTGCTAGATTTTCGGTGTCTTTAATTCATTGGAACATACAATTTTGGAATTTTATCGCCGGAAGTTGAATTTCAAAATGGTAATAAGGATTCCACTGATTATTTATTTTTGATATCTACTAAGCATATCTCTCCGAGAGCTTTAAATTGATACCAAACTAGACATCATTTAAATAATTTGTAAGAGAAACAATTACCAATCGTTTAAATATCCTTTTTGACATTTACCTTATAAATATAATGAAGTTTGATAATTCAAATTTTGATAACAAATGTTTCAAGTAAATATTGTTTCAAATTATTCAAGGATCAATTTGAATTATTTTATGTTAAATACTACTAGTCCGTGAGACAGCGCATAAATTTTTTGTTGATTACCGCTCATTTGAAACTTTGTGAGTGGCTTCATTGTGATGAATCCGACAACTTTTTCATTTAGCAAAATTCTAGATTTGGGGGCGTTTTCCAGCGAGGGCTAATTAATTGAAAGAATATTACCGTAATACTGATCTTGACACTAATCGAAAGATTTTTTGATAATAAAATGGAGGAAAAATATTGTCCGACATGAATATTGGGGCTACAGGTGAGTCCGACAAGCCGCACTTGTCATAAGTATGTTGGTACTTATGGTAAGTATGTTGGTACTTATGACAAGTCGGACTCACTGCTAGCCCCAATATTCATGTCGGACAATATTTTTTCTTCATTTTATTATCAAAAAATCTTTTGATTAGTGTAAAGATCAGTATTACGGTAATATTCTTTCAATTAATTAGCCCTCGTTGGAAAACGCACCCAAATCTGGAATTTTGCTAAATGAAAAAGTTGTCGGATTCATCACAATGAAGCCACTCACAAAGTTTCAAATGAGCGGTAATCAACGAAGAATTTATGCGCTGTCTCACGGATTATACCGTTTATAAAATTAAAAAAAAAATTTAAAGTTCCATCAATTGAGTTTTTGTACCACTGGTTGTATAAAATTTCTGCCGAAAATTCGTGCGCGCTCTCAAGATCTCAGACAGACAGACCGACCTTTTTTAAAATTATGTTTTTTGGGCTCAGTAAGGTCTAGAACGTAAAAATCCATCAGAATCTCAAACTGTCAAAAAATCACGATTACAATACTTCCTGTCGGGTAAGTTAAAATTGATTTAAATTAGCAACAGGAAATAGCTTTTTCGAACAACATTCTACAGTCTGTCATTTTCGCGAACGTAAGAAAAGTTTGTAAAATTGACTAAAAACTTATTGTAGACAATTATTGTATCGAGCTACACAATAAATTTACAAGTTTATACTTTACTCTTGGACTCATGTAGACCGTCTGTCAATAAGCTTGCAGTCAATTTTGCAAACTTGCTTCATGTTCGGAAAGATGGTAGATTGTAATAAGTTATTCAAAGAAGCTGTTTTTACTTGTACAAAGTACAAGATTTATGAAACCGACACAATTCTAATTTCGAGATTTTGATGGGAATATATGTTTTGAGCATCCCTGAATCCATTTAGACTATTTTCGGCTTGATGTCGGTACTTATGCTCGTAACTCGCAAATCTCAAAACCCGTCAAACGTATAAAGCTGGAATTTTGTATTTATGACTGGTATAGGGTCTTGATGTGCACCTTACATTATGGTTGCAATCATCTGTACCGAAAGTGCACTTTACTTGAAACTTTTTTTTTAATTTTCCGCATAAATTCAGAATGATTAGCAGTAGGGTACTAAAATTCAGTATTTGAGATTGACGTAGCATCTAAAGGTTATCTTGTATTTTTGTACCAATCAACTGAGCCAAAAGTGCACTTTATATGACAGACTTTTCGAATGTTCCGCATAAATTCAAGTCAGTCGTAGAATATTAGAATTTCGTATTAAGCACTTCTATAACATCTAGTTGTGCACCTCACATTATGATTGCTATCGACTAAGCCGGAAAAGCACTTCATTCGAAAAATTTTTTGAATTTTCCGCATAAATCTGAAATTATTGAACGTAGAATGTTAGAATTCAGTATTTAAGACGTTTGTACTACTTACATGCTCATATCCTATTTTCATTGAGATTGACTGAGCCGGAAGTGCACTTTACTTGACAGTCTTTTAGAATTTTCGCGTAAGCGATCAGCCGTAGAGTATTGAAATTTAGTATTCCAGTCTGCTGTAGCATCTGAATCATTGCCTACTATTCTTATAACAATCGACTCAATCGGAAGTGCATTTCAGACATTTCAGTTGAATTTTGTTTTTAAATTCTGCGCATTATTTCAGAATTGTTAGCCGTAGAATCTTGGAAATCAGTATTTAAGGTTAACCGTGGAACGATAGAATTTTGTATTTGATTATCGTATTATTATAAGCAAAAAATATGTCTAATGATGTACTAGTAAGTCACGTGATGTCCATGTCAGATTTTTTTCCGTTACAAGCATCCGGTCTAGTTGGGAAAAGTGTGTGAGTAGGGAAGACAAGTAGAATACCTCGTATTTCCAACTCAAGGGAGTATTACAACTGTTCAAGTTAAGTTTAAAGACGATTAGATGAATTTTCCTGCGAATGTAGGAATAAAATGTTACCGCGGAGTAATTCTTCAGTAAAGAATGACAGTCTGATTAGTGAAGATGTGTTTTCAGTTCTCGACAGATTTATGGATTTCAAAAGTGTAAAATTTATTTATTATATTATTTAGCATTCGAATGAGAAATTGGTGGGACAAAATTAGATCTCTTTTTGCAGACATCGAATAATTTGACAGCTTTCACTGTAAATTGACAAACTAGTGGTAAAAACAATTGCTTAAAAATCAATATATTATATGCATAATCGCCTAAAGATATTTGCTCCAAATCCTAGAATTTGAGGTAAGCGAATCAATAGACCTCATGTTGGTGATTGTACTACGCAATGTTACATTGAATATTCAGCACATTGTAGTGCACTCCTCGTGTTCCAATATTCATCAAGTCGATTAGAAATCAATTAAAGTACAATGTGTATCGCTATTAGTTTTCCGAACCATGTTAATTAATTAAGTTGCTAGTTGATGCAACTGGGCGAGTCTATTTCGCTTTTAATCTGATGACAGAATGTAGTTGTGTCAATAATCAAACTGCCTCACTCTAGACTAAATCAATTAGGAGATGATTCATAAATTGTATAATTTATAATAATTTTGAGCCACGAATGAATGATTTTGAAAATTTGGTTCGTATTTGAGATTAACAAGCTTAGCGATCCAGCTCATAAATTCTGACCAGCATCACCAAAATCCAAAAAGAAAGTAGACCATAATTCGCTAATGTTCGTTTCCGTTTTACCAACAGTCTCTGCTCTATGAAATGTGTGCAGAGGCTGGAACTACATGTGTACGAACATACATCTACAGTGGATTAGCGGGCAAGTTAAATAAGTCCAGACGGATAAAAATAAAAGCTCGCAATGATGTGTTAAAACTGCACAAGCACATAAATTCTTCGTGAATTTTGTCGCAAACGCGTGGTTTTAAATGCGGGATTACAAAGAGAAATAGCACTTTTCGTAACATTAAAAATGAACAGAATATATTTTATCTTCTAAATATTGAGAATTGTTCTCCATTTCTTTTTAAACAATAGTCTAAGGGGTAACCATTGAATGATTTATTTATGGCTGAACTCAAGTTCCAAATAATGTTTATTAAATCCCACCAAATTCACAGAATAACATAACATGCTATATCCTATTTTGCTTCATAATAGAACCAAAAACAATTGGCTCACAAAACAAAACAGTTAAGTCTACTTCCAGCTAGACACAAAACAAAAGGATTTCCGCTAATCCTTCCGAATTAACATCAAAATAATCACAGTTATCTCAATTCTTGTGGGAAACTTACTACGGTTACCATATGTTCAAATCCACAACTGCAAATACGGTAGCGTATAAATTAATCTAAGAATGCTAGGCTTTCGTTAAGTGAAAATAAAAGCGGTTAAGAATTATGTGTGAAAAAATAACAAAGGTACGCTATTGCAATTCGCATAAATATCCCGCGAAAGTTATTTTGGCTCCTCGAGAATATTGTCGACAAAAATATGGTTTTATGGTTTATGAATAAACTTTTTGAAGAAAATAAATGTTTCACGTGAAATAAAACGGATATAACTTGCTGAAGGTCAAGCTGCCTCCTTACAGAATTTACAGCTTGAATAGGTGTTTTGGAACAAATATAAAGTTTTGAAAAATTATGCGCTGTGTCAAAACTTGGAAAAGTATTTCTTTATATCTTAAAGTTACAATATCACTGTTATTTAGAGCAGAAATCTAACCGAATTTCCCGAAAAATATTCTATTATATCCTCCGATGAAATATTAGAACAAGACCTACTTTAGACAGGATTCATATTGAGTTTGATGATTCCAACTAATAAACTAATTTGAACTAGCTAAATTAATTTACAACCTGGCATACAGTATGCCATAAGTATGCCATTTTTACGTACTTGTACAAAGTAACAAGCAAGTATTGTGAAACCGACAAAATTCATCTATCGAGATTTTGATGGAAATATCCGTTTTGAGTATCCCTGAATCCATTTTGATTATTTTTGGCTTGATGTTCGTGCGTGCGTGCGTTCGTGCGTAATTCACAAATCTCAAAACTGGTTGAACGTATAATGTTAAAATTTTGTATTTAAGACTGGTATAGGGTTTAGTTGTGCACCTCGCATTATGGTTCCAATCGTCTGTACCGGAAGTGCACTTTACTTGAAGCTCTTTTCGAATTTCTCTAATAAATCCAGAATGATCAACCTAAGATGTTGAAATTCAGTATTTGAACTTGATGTTGTATCAGAATGGTTATCTGCTATTCTTGTAAGAATCGGCCAGGCCAGAAATGCACTTTAAATCTAGAATGATCAGCCATAGCATATTGAAATCTCGTATAAAGAACTTCTATAGCATCTTATTGTACATCTTGCATTATGATTGCGATCGGCTAAACCAGAAGTGCACTTTACTTAAGACTTTTTTATAATTTTCCGCATAAATCCAGAATGATCAGCCGTAGGATACTGGATTTTAGCATTTGAAATTGCTGTAGCATCTCAATGGTCATCTTCTATTTTTCTAACAATCGGCTGAGCCGGAAGTGCACTTTATATGACAGACTTTTTGAATTTTCCGCATAAATTCTAAACAAATAGTCATAGAATATTTAAATTTTTTATTAGGCACTTTTATAATATCTAGTTGTACACCTTGCATTATGATTGCTATCGACTAAGCCGGAAGAGCACTTTATCCGGAACTTTTTTTGAATTTTCCGCAAAAATCCAAAACGATTGAACGTAGATTGTTAGAATTCAGTATTTAGGACGATTATACCGTCTAGATGCTCATATCCTATTTTTATTGAGATCCACCGAGCCGGAAGTGCACTTTACTTGGCAGTCTTTTGGAATTTTTCGCATAAATTCGAAACGATCAGGTGTAGAATATTGAAATTTGGTATTTCAGTCTGCTGTAGCATCTGAATGATTGCCTACTATTTTCATAACAATAGACTGAACCGGAAGTGCACTTCAGTAGGAATTTATTTTTTAATTTTGCGCATAAATTCAGATCTGTTGGTAGTCGTAGAATTTTGGAAATCAGTATTAAGGAATGTTATAGTATAAGAATAATGGCCCACTGTTTCCATAGCAACCAACTTGGCTGAAAGCACATTTTATTTGACAAATTCTTAGAATCTCTTGGGTAAATCCGAAACGATTAACTGCGGAACGATGAGATTTCGTGTTTGATTATATATATATATATATATATATATATATATATATATATATATATATATATATATATATATATATATATATATATATATATATATATATATATATATATATATATCCAATGATGTACAAGTAAGTCGCGTGATGTTCACGTAAAATTTTTGAATATCCAATCAAGTTTCGAATAACTCTTCTTAATTTCAAGTTACAAGTCTATAAAAAATAATTTTAATGTTCAATTTCAAATTGAATTTTTTTAAAATTCAAAGGCATTCAAATTCTATACCAGTTGTACAATTATTATATATAGTATGCTGAAAGTATGCCATTTCCAAATATGAAACAAGTTTTTGAATAACTTTTTATCATTTTAAGTTACAAGCCTTCAGATAAAAATTGGTAGTTTCAACGATTTTCTTGAACATAAAATAGCCCAAAACTTAATGGTTTCTAGATATTACACAACTTGTCCAATTATTTTGAAACTTAACAAAAGTATGCCATTTTCAAATATGTAACCAGTTTTTCTGAATCCCTTTTTCGTTTCGAGTTACAAGCTTTCAAATGGAATTTGGTAATAATTTAAACAAGCCACATTACAATATTATTTTAAAAGCTTCCAGATTCCATACCCCAAGTGCAATAATTGTCTTAAAACTCAGCATACGGTATGCCAAAAGTATGCTATTTTGATATATGTAACAAGTTCTTGAATATCTCTTTTAAGTTCTAAGCTACAAGTCTTGAAATAAATCATGGGACAGCCAAAATTTAAAACCTATTCAAATGATTCTAATTTATTGCAAGACTTGTGTAATTACTTCTAAGCTTTATAAAAAGTATGTCATTTTGAAATATATAACCAGTTCTTCAATATCTCTTTCTTATTCTGAGTTACAAGTCTTCAGATAAAATATGAAATTCGAAGGCATATAGGTATTATAACACTTGCACAATTACTTTGAAACTTGATCAAAAGTATGCCAAATGCCATTTTCAAATATGTAACCAATTTTTCTTGAAACTCTTTTTCGTTTCGAGTTAATTGCTATCAAATGGAAATTGGTAACAATTTAAACAGACCATATTACAGGATAATTTTAAAGGTTCTCAGGTTTCATACCCTAAGTGCAATTGTTTTAAAACGCAGCATATATAGTATGCCAATTTAAAATATATAACCAGTTTTTTAATATCTCTTTCTAATTTTGAGTTACAAGTCTCCAAGAAAACATGAAATTCGAAGACATCCAGATATTACAATAATTGTGCAGTATGCCAAAAGTATATCATTTCTAAATATGCAACTAGTTTTCCAATATCTCTATTTCGATAGTTATAAGTCTTCAATGAAAATTGGTAATAATTTGAACAGGTCACATTACAAGATCATTTCAAAAGCTTCCAGGTTGATATATATAACCAGGTTTTTAATACCTCTTCTAATTTTGAGTTACAAGTCTTTAAATAAAACATGAAATACGAAGGCATCTAGATATAACAACACTTGTGCAATTGCCTTGAAATTTGGTAGAAAGTATGCCAGAAATATACCATTTTTAAATATATAACAAGTTTTCTGATATTTCTTTTTCTTCTCGAGTTACAAGCATTCAAATGGAAATTGTTTATAATTTGAACAGGCCACATTACAAAATTATTTCAAAAGCTTTCAGATTTAATACCATAAGTGCAATTGTTTTAAAATTCAGCATACAGTATGCCATTTTGATATATAATTAGTTTTTTAATATCAATTTCTAATTTTGAGTTACAAGTCTTCAAATAAAATATGAAATTCAAAGTCTGCTAGATATTACAACACTGAAGCAATTATCTAGAAACTTGATAAAAGTATGCCATTTTTAAGTATATAACAAGTTTCCTGATATCTCTTTTTCATTTCGAGTTACAAGGCTTCAAATGGAAATTGGAAATAATTTGAACAGGCCACATTACAAGATTATTTCAAAAGCTCCCAGATTTCATACCCCAAGTGCAATCGTATTGAAACTCAGCATACAGTATTCCAAGAGTATGCCATTTTGACATATGTAATCATGAGATAGCCCAAATTTAAAAACTAACACTTGTGCAATTACTTTGAAACTTGTCAAAAAAGTACGCCATTTTCAAATATGTGAATAATTTCTTTGATATCTCTTTTTTGTTCTGAGTTAAAAGCCTTCAAATGAAAATTGGTAATAATTTGAACAGGCCATATTACATTTACAAGATTACTACAAAAACTTCCGGATTTTATACCATTAGTGCAAATATTTTTAAACTTAGCATAAAGGATGCCAATAGGGAATATGGATGAAATTCAAATTTGGCTCAAATATTTTTATTCCATCATTTTGGTAATTAATATCTTCTCAATTGTTCAAAATTAATAAATAAAAGTGCAAATTTAGCAAGGCAAATTCAAAGTTCTAAAACGCAGCACTATTGGTTAAAGCGAAATGTGACGTCAAATACTATGCCAACAAGTGCGCACTCCTTCCATTTGTATGGCATTGCAGGCTTTTGATTAGAAAACATAGTAATAACGTGTGTGTTGTGAATTCATTTATTGTTTAAGTGTAATTTTAGCATCCTAGTGAGATTATAAATCATGTAAGACAGTGGTTTTGTAAAAGCACAATCGGACAATCTATCAAGAATAGATCCATACATGATGTCGTCTTATTTTCTTCCAAATCAAAATTTTACGTCCGCTGAAGCAAAAAGAGTGAACACTGCAAAGTGATTATTCAATAATAACACATTATGTACGCTATTTTAATAAATACAATCCGAAATATGATGAGCAGTGAACATAACCTATAATTTTTATTTATTTTAAAACGAGCAAAAGTTAAACGAAGCTGCATACATACACTGAATTTTATTGCTAAAACTAATCACATATAATGTTATTCATGATCTGTCAAGTTAATTATGATACTCCATCTCTTCTGATAACCTTACATCATTTCTTACGTATTTTAAAACCTGTCTGGATTGAAAAAAAGACTTTATCAGGTACATTTCTGATAGTTCTTTGCATTCAGGCACAATGCAGTACTTATAAACTGACTTTTGATCTTTTTTAATGCTGAAATAAGTTGAGAACGAAAACACCTGTAGTAAACAATGGACTGTAATGTCACTGGACATGGTATTTGACGTCATCCATAGAGCGCGCGAAAATGGCGGCGTTTGAACAGCTCAAAACTATTCTCAATTTTAAATATTTTTTTAAACTTGATTACAGCACTTTTAAACATAATTTATATTTTTTACTATGTTGTAACGATGTAAACAGTGAATTAAAAATATATAATGAATTCATCAATATACCCTATTTGAAATATATAACCAGTTTTTTAATATCTCTTTCTAATTCTGAGTTACAAGTTTTCAAAAAAAACATGAAATTCGACGGCATATAGATATTGCAACAATTGTGCAATTACTTTGAAACTTGATCAAAAATATGCCAAAAGTAACTAATTTTTTTGAAACTCTTTTTCGATTTGAGTTACTTGCCTTTAAATGGAAATTGGTAATAATTAAAACAGGCTACAGCACAAGATAATTTCAAAAGCTCTCAGATTTCATACCCCAAGTGCAATTGTTTTAAAACACAGCATACAGTATGCCATTTTGATAAATATAACTAGTTTTCCAATATCTCTTTCTAATTTTGAGTTAAAAGTACCTAAATAAAACATGCATTCGAAGGCTTTTAGATATAACAACACTTGTGCAATTACTTTGAAAATTGATCAAAAATATGAATAAAGTATGTCATTTTTTGATATGTAACAAGTTTTTTGACATTTTGTTTTCATTTCGAGCTACAAGTCTGCAAATGAAAATCAGTAATAATTTGAATAGGTCACATTACAAGATTTTTTCGAAAGCTCCCAGATTTTATTCTCCGAGTGCAATTATTTTAAAACTCAGCGTACAGTATACCGAAAGTATGCCATTTTGATACATGTAACCAGTTCTTGAATATATCCTTTTAGTTCTAAGCTACAAGTCTTTGAATAAATCATGAGATAGCCCAAATTTAAAGACTATTAAAATGCTTCTGAATATTGCAACACTTGTGTGGTGAAAAGTATGCCATTTTTAAATATGTAAATGGTTTTTTTTTATATCTCTTTTTTGTTTTGAGTTACACGCCTTTAAATGAAAATTGATAATAATTTAAACAGACCATATTACAAGATTATTTCAAAGACTTTCGGATTTCATACCACTAGTGCAATTGCTTTTTAACTTAGCATAGAGTATGCCAATTTGATATATATAACCAGTTTTTTAATATCTCTTCCAAATTCTGAGTTACAAGTCTTTAAATAAAACATAGAATTCGAAGGCTTCAAGATATCATAACACTTATGCAATTACTTTGAAACTTGATCAAAAGTATGCCAAAAGTATGCCATATTCAAATATGTAGCCAATTATTTTTAAACTCTTTTTAGTTTCGAGTTACGAGCCTTCAAATGGCAAATGGTAATAATTTAAACAGGCCACATTACAAAATTATTTCAAAGGCACTGTTTTCTGTTCCATGAGAATATATTCAATTCTATTTTTCACTTCTGTTACGTAGGACCACACAGTTTATTGTTTCGATTTAGTGAATTGTATATTTGTTGAGTTTTAACGTAACGTAACTAAACCTTCTTGAATGATTTTGTTATAAATACAAAATTTGTTGATGAATAACTGCTTAACTGTCTTATTTATATTTTTTTACAACAATGGTGGATAAACCAAGCTTACAATAAAATATTCATGATATTAGTACTAGGTCACGCTTTGTTTCGTTTCAAGATAGGACAGGCAGGTCAGAAGACAAACCCTCGACCATCTGGAATAATAAAAAATAGAGTTTTCTCTCACAGGGAGGTATACAAAAAACACAAAAATTAATTGAAGCTGGCGCTAACAAATTCCATTCAATATTCCACTGTTTTCTTCAGAAAAATCGTTGAATAATTTTTTCTTAATGTTTGAGAATAATAGTTAGTTCACATGCTGCTCATAGATTACAGCACAGATTTTGACAATTTTCCTCAGCTGTTATCTGTAAAAGTTCAATGAACTTGTGCAAACAATCTAATTTTTAAGAAATGTACTATCTGAAAAATTACGTGATATTTCTAAACAGAAATCAATTAACTTGACAGTGAGTTATAAATATGACTAATAGACCAAATTGTTGATTTCAGAAATACATTTTTCCTATCTTACAGCATATGCAAAAGTAGAATTACCGAGGTAAGCGAAGATCTCAATTTATTACCAAAGAATAAATATTCCATCAGTTGGAAGCCATTAGCGAATCAAGCCTGTGGTGGTACCACATCGAATAGACATCCCGAAGAGCAACGAGCCGAGGAGGTGCACCAATCAAAACAACATAACGAGAATGCACACTGTTATTTTTTCCACAAAAATGCTTCAAAAGATCGGTTATGAATACGTAATTATTTTGTTTTACGTCGGAATCATTCAACTACTTCAGCTGACGTACGGTTATAAAAAAATATATAGAAGCATCAGGCATAGTTGACAATATAAAATTGAAAAAAATGAATGCATTTTCTCTGTCGAATGGCGGAAAGCCCTCACCTAGCGACTTTTTCCGCTTCAGCGATACAGAACAAGATTTCCCGTACGAACGAATCACCCGGAAAACTTTTCTGTTTCACGCTTTTGCAACTTTTTAACAAACACGATTCCGAAGTTGCTTGGTTGAATTGTACAATTCAAATAGAAGGGAAAGCTGAAAAATTTTATCTTTTAAATATGCATAGCTTTGAAAAATATATTTCAGGTAATTACGAACTTGGATAATGACTTTCAGAAAGTACTGCGGGGTTTTCATGAAATGAATGCAATAAAGATGTGAAATCGAATATTCATACATTCCACAAACTCTGACAACAGAGCAAATAATTCTGAGGCACGTACTTCTCCAATTCTTGGAAAATATCTGAACTTACACCTCAATAAAAATAGGAGTGGGACGTTATTGGATCTGATCATTCAAAAGCGTTGGCAAGAAATGCTTACGTTATAAATATTCTTGAATTTTTTTTTTTTTTTTTTAATTATTTATTGAACATTGATAGATTGATATTTTTTTGTATGTAACTTTTCCCGCAAAAATTAAATTTTGGAGGCGCAAACTTGTATACTAAAACTAACAGTTGGATTAAGGAGGAATTTTGTAAGAAACTGTTTGCAAGGATGTTACACTGTTCTCTTTTGTTTTACTAAGAACTACACTTTCTTCGAGTGTGATAATGGCTTTGAAAACTTACGTAACGTGTTGTGTAGGCAAAGTGGAAAGAACTGAAAACCTGTTTTATAATGACTTGCATTACTCAATAAGAATGGAATTGATATACATCTGTTTAGCATTGAGTTAAATAGTCGTGTATTTAATTATATAAATTGCAGGTTAATTTTAATTAGAAATGCACTTGTTTAAACTAATAACAAATGATTATAAATAGTGTTTATAGCATAAAATAATACTCATTTGACCTCTTTCAATTAATTCGTGTAATTTTCAAATGAAACGCAATTGATTATTGAAAAAATGGGTGATAAAAAAGTTTATATATCATGTTTGCCCTGATGACGATAACCAGGAAAATCAAGAATTGTTCAAATAAAACATCTGTGAAATAACAAAATATTCAATGCCTAGAAAATTGGAGCATAATTGTTGATTCACAATTTCCCGAGGATATTGAAAATCAACAAATCGAAGTTAACATCAACATTGCGAGAATAAGAAAATCAGATAGGTCATAGAAACAAAAGAAGCAATATCATCTTATTCAGTTATTCATCTATAATTTTAAATTAAGTTTCAAAAGTTTAGTTGATTAAATCTTTAGGTTAAAATCTTTTTTACTTGTTGTATTGACTAAAATCTGAAAATACTAAAATAAATTGTAATCAGATACTTCCAAACAAATAATGAATTCATTATTAAACCAATAACCCTACATGAACAAAACTTTGCACAAATATTGTGGAAGAATAAGGATGGCCACGAAATAAAAATCAAGTATCAATATATATTTGTTCATAAGTTATCGATTTGGAATCTGAAAATACTAGCTGAAATTATGAGTCGCACTGCCTTCTTCGAAACAAAATAGTTATTTGTGTATCAAGGCCGTAAAGGTTATCTTTTTTGGTCGAATCTGTTGTTTGCGCAGCTGAGGCTGCAATTCAGGTGAGACCAAAAAAGAACTGTAGGCCGAGGTGCACACAACGTTTTTTAGGCGATCATCATGAAATAATTCAAAATCACAAAATTTCATCTATTTATTTCTAAAACATTGCAATTGTAAATCTTAGTTGCCGTTGAAATTGTTTTATTTTATTGTCTTTTATCAAAGTGACATTTGTAAAAATGCGTATCAATTTCTTGAATTGTACGAACTATCAAGGTTGACGGAGGAATATAATATGTATTTTGGCGAAAACTGTATCTTAATAGACTGGAAGCTAGTGACAGGTGGGGCTCTCCGATTTTATACCGCTTGCCTTTTTGAGGGTTGATAATTTACCTCTTAATAAGAAAGATAAAAATGTTATTGAGTGATACACGCTTTCCGGTCATAGTTCAAATTCCAATTGAAGGTCTGAAAAAGAAAATGGTTTTTTCCGTGATATCAAATTGCATGCCTTTGTAATGTTGAATAATTGAAATTAATCTAAAGCCAAATAATGAAAGGCAAGCATTTCGCAACAGCCCAAGTGGCTCAAAGGGTTGCGTGAACTTGTGAAAAAAATATGAAAAATGTCGTGTTTCCAAATTGCATGCCAATGAAAAGAATTGAAGTTTTAGTCATAAAACCCTGGTAAAAAAATTGGCAAGCATTCCTCGTTGGCGCAAGGGTTTGAAATTTGGGGGTAATCTTGCATAAATTTTGCACCAATTAGCCGTGATTTCAAATTACCTCAAATGGAGCAAAAACTTTATTTTATAGTGAAATAATTATAAATTTAAAATGGCATGCATGTTGCTTAAGCCCTTCATATTTTAAATAATAATGAAAGTTGCATAAAAAAGTCGCAAAATTTCTCTGACTTTATTCTGCCTGCCATTTTGTATTACATCAATAAATGCTGTTTTAAATTCATTTGGGAAATGGCAAGCATGTTTCTTAAGCCCTTCGTATTTTAAATAATAATGGAAGTTGCATAAAAAACACGCAAAATTTCTCTGACTTTATTTTGCCTGCCAATTTGTATTACATTAATAATTGCTGTTTTAAATTCATTTGGAAAATGGCAAGCATTTTGCTCAAGTCCTTCATATTTTAAACAATAATGAAAGTTGCATAAAAAACTCGCAAAATTTCTCTGACTTCATTCTGCCTGCCATTTTATATTACATTATTAAATGCTGTTCCAAATTCATCTGAAAAATGACATGCAACTTTGTCCGATCATTGAAAAGCTTTGGAAAAAGTGGCAAAAAAAAAAGTAAGAAAATTTCCGAGATTTTATTTTGCATGCTGTTTTGTATTTCAATGAGGAAATATGCTTCAAGTCAAAATAAAGAATCGAATGCATATTATGCATTAACATAAGACAAACATTTACAAATTCTGAAAAAATTAAGAAAATATGCCCTAGAATCAACTTAGTTTGTAATTATAGACATGGCAGGAGGTGAATCTTTCATAAAAATGCAGTTTATTTTTTCATAATGATAATAATATTTTTGCATGATAATGCAGATATACCTGCTCTCAAATTCCAGATGAAGGCAATTTAACTTTCAAAAATATATTTTGTTACAATATTCCATCCACATAACTTATTCTTATTCCAGGGAAAATGTAAGAACATAATTATTATTTTTGTCGGTGTTAATATGTGTGATTATTATTTTATTTATAGCAAGATTCAAAACCTTAATGTTTCACAAATTCAAAAGTTGGGATGTCAACTGTACATACGTGTTTCGTCCTTATTAGGACTCTTTGATATAGTATTATTCTAGTGCCTTATTGGTTGCGATTTAATGTTATACCCAATTAGAGCTAATACTGATATCAATAGGAAAATTTCATGTTTCAAGTGATTTCAATTGATTATTTTTGGAATTGTTGCTATGAAAACATTATGAATAAATTTAAATTGTAGCTCTCTGCAATATTTTGGAAGAGACTCACCTAGGCCATTAATGTTTAAAATTAGTCAAAAAATTTGAATAAATGAATTCGCGAAAAAATTCCTGTTAATTTTAATGAATTAATTTAGGGGCACTTTTTCTCAGCCCTTTTTAAAAAATTTATCAATGATGAGCCTGAGCAACATGCTCGCCATTTTTTGTGTCGTCAAAAAAAAAATTTTGAACGAAATACACAATGGCATGCAAAACAAAATGACGGAAATTTTTCCTTTTTTTCTGCAACTTCCTCAATGCATGTCTCCATTTTGGGACATCCTGGGGTGCATGCCAATTTCTTCAATGACAATTCATCGAACAAATTACCTATAGTTGAAATGGCATGCAATTTGGAATCACGCCTAATTGGTGCAAAATTTATGCAAGATTACCCCCAAATTTCAAACCCTTGCGCCAACAAGGAATACTTGCCAATTTTTTTACAAGGATTTTATGACTAAAACTTCAATTCTTTTCATTGGCATGCAATTTGGAAACACGGCATTTTCCATATATTTTTTCACAAGTTCACGCAACCCTTTGAGCCACTTAGGCTGTTGCGAAATGCTTGCCTTTCAGTACTTGGCCTTAGATTAATTTCAATTATTCAACATTACAAAGGCATGTAATTTGATATCACGGAAAAAACCATTTTCTTTTTCAGACCTTCAATTGGAATTTGAACTATGACTGGAAAGCGTGCATCATTCAATAACATTTTTATCTTTCTTATTAAGAGGTAAATTATCAACCCTCAAAAAGGCAAGCGGTATAAAATCGGAAAGCCCCACCTGTCACTAGCTCCCAGTCTATAAAGAGTTCGTCAAGCATTCCATATAGGTAGGTATTAAGTATTTATGAAGTAGCTTTTGACAGATCAGTCCCAAAAAAGTAATGTTTGACAGATCAGTCCCAAAAAGTAAAATTTGACAGATGTGTACCAAAAAGTGAAACTTCACGGCCGCAAAAGGGGCCATGGAAACAGCTTTTTTGATATGATCGCCTGAAAAAATATTTTATAACAAAACCGGTAGTCCTATAAATATAAAACATTGCATGAATATCAAGGAAGAATAGTTATTCGTAAAATAATATTCAGTTGTTAATAAATTTTTGTTCATGAATTATAGAAATAGAATCTTAAAATGCCAATATATTTATCAGTTGTATTGGCTCCTTCGAAACAAATAATCAGTTCCTCACTAAACCGGTGGTCCCAGATCGATGAAAATTTGATTCAATATTAAGGAAGCATACAAGTTATTGGGTAATAAAATTAATCCAACAATCTGTTTTTGTCCAAAAGTTATTGGCATGGAATCAGTAACTGCCAATAGTTTGATAAGTTGCATACCTTTAAAGCAATCAGTCAATTTGTTTCTCAACCATTGGTTCAAAATCAATAAAACTTTGTATGAATATCAAGAAAGTATTGAAGTTATTGTTAAATTAAATTAGACTGACAAACTGTTTTTGTTCAAGAATTATTGACATGCCAATAGTTTAATAGGTACCTCTAACGCAATCAGTCAATTTTTTTTTTCATTTAGTTGTCCTAAATCAATTAAACTTTGTATGATTATCAAGGAAAGATAGCAGAGCTTATAAAATAAAATCTTATCCTCAATAACTTTTTTTCTTGTGGTATTGACTGAAATCTAGAAATACTGAAATAAACTGAAACTCATCAGTAACTTCCAAACAAATAATAAATTCAATATTGAACCAATGGCCCTACAGGAACGAGACTTTGCATTAATATTACGGAAGGATGAGACTGACCACTAAGTAAAAATGAAGTATCAGTACATTTATGTTCATTAGTTATTAATTTGGAATCTGAAAATTCCAACTGGAAATATAAGTCACACTTTCTCCTTCGAAACAAAACAAAATATAATTCCAAAACCGGTGGTCCTATAATTACGAAACTTTGTATAAATATTAAAAAAGAATAGCAGAAGAAGGAGTCTCCTTTGTTTATCTGCGTTGGCGTGGAACAGTTCTACGGCCTTTCAAAAGGCTATCAGAGTTTTCTCGAAATATTCCAGACTTTAATTAAGAAAATCTGTTACAAAATGCTTTTTTCCAAATTTGAGACAGAAACGAAATTTATTTACCCTTTTTGGATGAATTTATACGCCAAAAGAATCATGTACAGATTCATTAAAATCGGAGGACGTCGAAAATAAACAAAAAGCGGCGAATGTAAGCAATACTGTGCAAGAACACAGCTGGGTAGACAAAAAAATATTTACTGCTAAATGGTAAAGTGCTCAGAACATCCGCCATACTAATCTGATTTAGAATTAGATGACTTTAGGCTACTTTGTGGGCTTAAAAAATCTACGGGGTAGGAATTTGTCGTCTGAGGATGAAATTGATGCAATTCATAATTATTGTAATGTTTATTGCTCTTAAAGGAATTGATTCTTGTCAAAATAAAAGTCACTATTTAATAAATTGGAACAAAATAAAAGTTTTATTCTTTGAAGTATCACTAAAACAAACACTATATAATTTATTTCTCACTCACTACTATTAAACCACTAATATTTATTTATAACAACGTATATATTATTACATTTGGCTGATCACGCTCTGAATTATTTCTCTTGATATTCACCGTTCCTCAGTCAGGTTGTTCACCCTTATATATACGGGAGCTAAACATCCAGAAATTTCTACATTATTCTCGAATGTCGCTTGGCGCGACGCAAATTACATTATTTTGAAAATTCTCTTGAAAAATAATTATTGGAAGCTCCTAGGAAGTAGGAAAGAATGTTCGAGAAAATAATTTTAACTCAAAAAATTCAACTACGTCTCTTATTGCCAACAATTAAAGCGTTACACTCGTATTTTGTATACTTACTTGTATTTTCATTATGACGAATTATCCTACAGAATAAACTTCCATCTCAGCACGCCGAATGAACGGGTGGTCATATGGCACGAAGGTCATGATAACATTTGGTGGAATTTCTGGAAACCACTAGAATTTTCTAGGAGCTTCGAGAAACTCTCGGCAGGCATATATCAACCCGGGACTAAATCGAGCCAAGGATTATTATTATTACTGGTGTTCGGATACGAAGCGCGTAATATTGAAAATAAATGGCGAACTAGTCGATGGAAATAAATAACAGACAGTGTTCCTGTAAATAATAAGTAAGTGTCCAGTCTAACGACAATTTTGAGTAGAAATATTTATTAGTGGTAATTCCACTCCAATATAAAGTAAGCGATATATAAAAAACAATTTTATCGTTTTGACAGCGGATAAAAAGGAAGGTAGCTTTTTGCAAGTGATAAAACGTTATTTACCTTTTTCCTAGCAACCAAATCAAAACACTCTCTTTATTTATGTCATTTGCATAATTTGTCCCTACTTGAACTGCAAAATAAACAGAATTTGGAATATTTCCGAGGAAAATATAGGAGAAAATATTGAGTAAAGTGTGTCTATAAATACAAAAAACAATAAATCATGTATCTGGAGACAATTCATCGTATTTTGAGAAAACCAGAGTTATGTATTAGAAAGAGATACAACGGTATGTAAAATTTCAAATATTTTGCTAGATTGGACTTGAAGTATGCGAAGAATTGATGGAGAGAATCATAAGAAATACGTAGTGAAATGTGTCAAATGAAACGTGAAATGATGTATAATAATTGTACTCTCAATAATTGCATATTTAAATAAACTTTTTCACAAATAAAATGTCGCTAAATTATTTCGCCGAATTACACTCTAGCATTTTATTTTTTTTGGGATAAATTTCAGTTTGACAACTCAACCTTGTAACCTGACAGCAATTTGATTCGAAAACTGTTAGAACAGTTTTCTTATCAAATTGCTAGGTAACAAGGCTTCGTGAAAACAGAAGTTTATCCAGCAAAATAGAAAGCTCTTGTGTAATTACTGTTGATTATTTTTACCATCCAAATTTCGGCCAATAGAATGCACCATTCGACGTCACGTGGTACAACCTACACGGTTTTCGAGTGGAAATTTTTTGAAAATTTTGTCTGTTGGTTATATATACAAAACAAAGAACATTCAGCCGCGTTGATTCAGCATCTGTCAAACTGACAGACAGATTGAATGTAAAAATGAGCAGATTCGGAGTCGAGTCTCTGGAATCTATTGATGAATTTGGATGGGAAAAATAATCTCCCGAATACCACTCGAACTCCGAAATTAATCTGATATTTCGAAGCTCTTGTGGTATTATATATGACTATTCCATTCGTAGTATTTATAACAAGATTAACAATGGTTGCAATCACTCATGTTTATTGTGCTTGTGAATACCACTCGTGCTGCACACTCGTGATATTCAAACGCAAGCACAATAAACATTCGTGATAGCACCACAAAAATAATCGATAATACTTCAACTACTTATGGTATAATAAATGAATGTTTTTAGTCAAGTAAAAATAAATTTACAAACCCACAAACGAGTTAAATTTCGCTACACTATAATCAACCATTTACTTTCCCATCAAATTTAATTTCAAATGGATAGCTTGCAATTTGAATGAACACAAACAAAGCATTTAAATAAAAGAAATTCGTAATATTACTTTTTCCACTGAACCACAAAAAATGTTAATGTAGACTTCAGTGAGCATTAATACTAATACTGCCTATATTATTTGGATTAATATCGTTCTGTGCATGAAACTTTCTTTAAACAGGTAAGTAAAAATTACCAACAATTTTTTTCTGAGAAATTTGAACAATAACTGTTAAAAAACTCTAAACTAGTATAATTTATTATTAGGAATTAGTTCCGGAATTGGTGCGCGTAAACATTGAAAAAATTATTGATAAATGAAATTTGAAATAACTAGAATTATCATTTAGGAAATAGCATGTGGTTATTTCATGGTATTGTAGTCAATTTTCTACGTTAAAATATTAAAGCATTCGGGAAAAAATTCTAGCTTTCGCTAATTAATCTAGGCCACTCTGGACGCCACACAGACTGCTATATAAAGATGTGATTTATGTTTGGACAGTGTTAAATAAATATTGTAGTAGTTTAAAAAATTTAAACTTTACAATGTCTTCTAAAATGAGTACTTTAGAGCCAAATATCGGAAAAAATCTCAATAGATTGAATATAGACTCTGATTCTAAATAATGGATTAAATAAGCAGGAAATTCTCGGTTGAATCTTCAATATAAACTGCAGCCAAAGTTTTTTTTGTTAATCTAATATAAACAATGAACAATGGTTTGCAGATGATCTCGAGATTACAGTAAATTGTTGTTTGCCTCCCTTGAGGACTGTTGATGAAGTATTCAATAGATTTTTTTTAATACAGGCGTGTATTGAATATATACTGTTCAGAAATTCTCTTAGGCGTTGTAAAAAGTTTTAAAATGTTCTGAACTACTTCTCTTCCGGCATGCTTTCAAAGTAATGGTTATTGGATCCAAAATAAGTGAGTCAAAATTAAAGTCTATATATTTTAAATTCTATATCAAAAATATATTCAATATTTATTTCACATCGTATTTATTCAATTATTCACCACTGTCACTTGTTATTCGTCTAATGTCCGGTTTTATAAAGGGCAGCGTAATTTATTTCTAGAGTAAATAAAATTTACTCTGCTAGAAGACTCTAGTGGTCAGATATACATCAAAATCTATGCAGAATGAAATTTTGCAATGTATGTTCGAGGTTTGTCGTGCGCCACTGCTCTTGAAACTTAACTTCAAATATCAGATGAATAACTGAATGAAATGATAATGCTCCTTTTGTTTTTGATCTCATTCTTAATAATTGTAGCATTACCCTCGTATAATGCATCCATTATGACCTCGATTATGACATTAAATAATAAAATAGGTATATTAAATATTCGTTAGAGTGCAAAAGTTCATTTTCAGTAACAATACTTCCATTAGTCTCACTAACATCAACATAAATCTAATTCACCTGTTTTGAGATTGTTTGAAGCAAAGAGAAGTAATCAAATGCGTCTTTCAACTAATTTAGTAAATATATACCATGCAACATAAAGAAAAGGCAAAATGATATTACCTCAAAGATTCTTCAAAGTAATATCCTATAAAATGTATAGTTCTTATCAAAGTCTTTTGATATACAAAGTTTGTGCATTTTAATTCAATTTTATAAGTAGGATATTCTATAAATATACAGTGTGTCCCAAATGAAGTTCTTTCTTATTATTAAAGATAATTAAAGATTAGGTTATATGCTCAATTTAGATGGCGTCAAAAAATTATTAAAATTCGGCAAAAATTACAAATTATTTCAAAGAAATTTGAAACTACTATTCTAGCCCAGTCAAATTAGAGTTTCACTTCAACCCTATCCTTGCACTACAGCTGCGCATTCTCCGCGCTATATTTTAAAAACGGTTGAGCGTATGAAAAAATGTTAAGAACAAAATTTGTTGCACTTTCCATGCTCCACAATTTTTGTAATAAATGTCAACATTATTAGAGCCATAGGAACCGAGATATTTGCAAATAACCAATTTTTGCGATCTTTGACCTTAAATAACTTAAAATGCAGACACGAGATTTCATGAGACTTTTGAGACAACTTTTAGAATGCCAAATTAAACGTTTATACAAGTTTCCAGCTTATTATCTCTCATTCCGAGGTGAAACCCTAGCAGTGGCGGGATTTGGCAGGGGCAAGGATGGGCAGTTGCCCACCCTAAATCTGGCGCCTACGACCACATACGCTCATGTCACATGCGCTCAAATATTCTGTTAAATTGTGTAAAAGTCGTGATATTTATTAGAAATAACTTGTGTACTGAAATATTTTCGTCTTTCTTTTTTTTTTTTTGCTTCAAATATTTTTATCATATATTTTCTTGCTACCTGAGTTGCTATCCTTACCTACCATGAAATTTTTTCACATCGGTTTCCTTCAAAGCTATTCTTTATAATATTTATTCACACTAGTTCTGGATGTTTTATCGAATCAACATATCATCGCAATTTCGAATCCCTTTTACCTTCCACTTATTAAAATTTTCTCCATTTTTGTATGCAAGCCCATTTTTGAGAACATCACCATATTTGCTTGGATTCATTGTAAATCATCACTAATTGATGTTTTTATATGGGGTAACACCCCAATTTTTCCACTGAATGAATTTTACACTGTTTATTTCTCCCACTGAATAAGTTTTCCACTATATATTCTTTCTACCAAAAATATTTTTTAGTATATTTCTACCACTGACTTATTTACAAGCTTTGATTACATTTCCGAAGTTTTACGTCAAGCCTGGTCAGAGTGGGCGAAGCCCATTTGTAGTTGATTGCAAAGCACCGCCACTTGAAAACAAAAATCACTATTTTAGTGCGACTGATACAATGCGCATAAGTCATTACATAATATCGCATATGGGATACGTCATTACTCAAGATTCTACTCCGAGCTTGGTCAGAGCGGCCGAAGCCCGCCTGTTGGTAGGGTGCAAAGCACCACCAGTTGAAAGCAAAAACCACTGTTAAAAAGTCACTGATACAGTGCGCCTATTGCATTACGAAATTATTTTTACCTCAAATTTTAGATATCAGAGTTTGACAGTTTGACAGGCGACAATTTGTCATTGATTTTTGAAAAAATAGAATTAATGGTGCAAGGATAATAGAAAAAGAATTGGTAGATAAGAAATCCAATAGAAAAAATGGAATGAAAAAAGTGTCGTATGTTCATAAAATCAAAAATTAATTTGCTAGGTTCCACAATTTTTTTCTTGAAAATTTACACCTCCATATTCAAGAATAAAAGAATGAATAAGAGGAATTAGGAAAATGATCCTGCCTTATATCAATTATAGTACATTATGCTACAAGGACCGAACGACTGACATTTTTGTCTAGGATAAATTTCGCTGCATTCGGTGAAGACGAGGGCAAAGTCCAAGGCGTAGCTCCATGCAGCCAAATTTATCCGTGATGATAATGACAGTCGTTCAATGTCCGTGTTGCATACGATACTTTTTGTAACAAGTGCACCAAAGTACCTCCATTACTAAGCTTTTTGAATTAATTTGGATGTATCGAAACTATCTTATCGATTTGACAAACAGATTTTTTCAAGTGCAATCACATTACAGTAAACTAATACAATGAAACACATAACTTACATGATTCATTTTATTGATTGATATTTTTCACATTTTCTGTGCTATCCCCTTCATAATAAATGCACATACTATAACGAATTCATTCTATAATATAGATTTCTTTCAATTATCAATTTGACATATATCAATGAAATAAAAAAATCCAACGCATCCATGATCCATGATCTACAATTCCATTTTCACCCAGCCAGCGGGAAAAAATATCCATTAATTCCCAGTCAACAGAGAATTAATAAAAATTGTTACCATGGTTTGAAATTGAGAACTTTCGAAGCAGAAGTCAGGTCAGTAATAGGGTACTTTCGGTGTACGTGTTACAAAAAGTTATTTAAGCATCGCATGGCTTCTAAAGTTGATATAAAGATTCAAATGTTTCTCCCCTCCCTCCAATAATATTGCTGAAATCCCGCCTCTGAACCCTAGTATGACTCGGCTATTTTATACAGGATGTGCAACGAAACGCGAAACAGGAGTTTAACATTGGATTTTCAAATTGTGCAGATATTGGCTCTCCTGTATATTTTAGAGCAGAAATACAAGAATGAAAAGTTGAACCCTGGAACTGCACACTGGGGTCTCAGAAACCCCATGCTCCAATTTTTATCTTGTGCAAAAGCACAAAGTCAATATAGTACGATGTGACCACCTCGTAAATTTTGTTTAGTAATGTCTTCAGTATGTGCTATATGTATTTTGATGATAGCTGAAGTAAGTGGGTCATAATTTATGAATTTGTTTGTGTTTGGGTCTCTGAGACCCCAGTGTGACTGTTTGCGTTAGATTTTTTGGTATAGCTGATAGCTCTTCATTATTATCCATTTTGACATTTCAGCAGAAAATGACTACTTCGGAATTCAAAGACCCTTCTCCGTTGATAAATGATGAACTTGAATGCGAAATTCATGAAAGATCTTATATTTCATGCATTTAACAAGAAGAATTCGGAAAATATGAACTTTTTATGCATTGTCCTTTTTTTCAATAAACTTTGCTCTCAAAGAATTCAATGCTTTCTCACTTTATTAACTATCATCCGGACTAGAGTACATTTCATGAAAATTACTTAATACAATATCCATTTCTCAGAGAAACTACGTTTTTGTTTTGGATTTTGCGATAAATTCATTAGCATAGCTGAAAGCACACTATTATTCGGCCATTTTGACATTTCAGCAGAAAATGACTCCTTCGGAATTCAAAGATCTTTCTGCATTGATAAATGATGAACTTGAACGTGAATTCATGAAAGATCTAGTATTTTATGCATTGAATAAGAAAAATTCGAAAAATTTGCACTTTTTTATGCATTGTCCTTTTTCTCAATAAATTGTGCTCTTGAAGAACTCAATGTTTTCTGACTCCTTTCATGATTATCCTAAATAGATTACGTATCATGAAAATTTGTCAAAACAACATACAATTCCCAGAAAAACTACGTTTTCGTTTGGGGTTTCTGAGACCCCAGTGTGACACTTATGCAACAACAAATGAAGTGTGCATGTCCGGGGTTGAAATGAATTTTCACTTATGAAAAGTCTTTAATTAGTGCCGTAGAATATCTGTAGCATTAGATATTTAGAAAATAAAATATGACATTTTCGTTTAAAATCAGATAGTCATGGAAATAAGAAACGAATGGAACAAGCAATTTTTACTCATAAAAAGTCTTTATTTAAAGCAGTAGAATATCTGTAGCATCTAAAAAAAATAACAATAATAGCACGGAATTAGAACTGTCACATTTAAAGCTTGTTCCATTCGTTTTTTTATTGTCATGGCTATCTGATTTTTGACAAAAATGTCATATTTTATTTTCTGAATATCTAATGCTACATATATTCTACTGCATTAAATGAAGACTTTTCGTACATGAAAATTTATCCCAAACAACTCTCCATTCTTGTACTTTTGCTCTAAAATATACAGGAGAGCCAATATCCGCACAATTTGAAAATCCCATGTTAAACTCCTATGTTCCGCGTTTCGTTGCACAGCCTGTATATTCAACAATAAATTTGAATAACTATAAATGATGTAATGAACATTTAGAACGTTTTTTTATCGAATAATCCATTTTCCCTCATGTTCACAATGTATTCAAATGTTCTGCATGTTAAAGTTTTTACACGATTTCACAAAAAGTATTTTATTACCAACTAAAAACAAAAACTGTTGTGCCAATGTGAACATTTGAACATAAATGATTCAAACTGCATCAATTGTAACATGGAATATATTATAAAATACAGTTTTTAACGCTTCAGAAAATCTTTTATGTTTTGATTTTTACCGAAACTCGTGGGCGGAAATTAGTGCGATTAAGCGTGAATGACTATCAGCATTAGGGTGTATTCATGAATTTATTTTATATATTTAATTTACTGATTACGTTGTTATAACATAGTAAAAAATATAAATTATGTTTGAAAGTGCTGTAATCAAGTTTAAAAAAATATTTAATATTGAGAATAATTTTGAGTTGTTTAAACGCCGCTATATTCGCGCTCTCTATGGATGACGTCAAATAACATGTCCAGTGACATTACAGTCCATTGTTTACTACAGGTATTTTCGTTTTCAGCTTATTTCAGTATTAAAAAAGCTCAAAAGTCAATTTATAAGTATTGCATTGTGCCTGAATGCAAAATACTATCAGAAATGTACCTGATAGTCTTTTTTCCAATCCAGACAGGTGAGAAATGATGTAAGGTTATGAGAAGAGATGAAGTATAATAATAAATTTGACAGATCATGAATAACATTATATGTGATTAGTTTTAGCAATAAAATACAGTGTATGTATGCAGCTTCGTTTAACATTTGCTCGTTTTAAAATAAACAAAAATTATAGGTTATGTTTACTACTCATCATATTTCGGATTGTATTTATTAAAATAGCGTACATAATGTATTATTATTGAATAATTACTTTGCAGTGTTCACTCTTTTTACTTCTGCGGACGTAAAATTAGGATTTGAAAGAAAATAAGACGACATCATGAATAGATCTATTCTTGGCAGATTATCCGATTGTGCTTTTACAAAACCACTTTGTCTTAAATGATTTATAATCTCACTAGGATGCTAAAATTAAACTTAAACAATAAATAAATTTACAACACACACGTTATTACTATGTTTTCTAATCAAAAGCCTGCAATGCCATACAAATGTAAGCAGTGCGCACTTGTTGGCATAGTATTTGACGTCACATTTCGTTTTAACCAATGGTGTTGCGTTTTAGAACTTTGAATTTCCCGCGCTCAATTTACATTTTTATTTATTAACTTTAAGCAATTAAAAATATATCAAATACCAAAATGATGATTTAGTACAAAAGTCCGGCCAATATAAATTCGGAAAAAAAATATTTGAACCAAATTTAAATTTTATGCATATTCTCTATTGAATAATGATATTGTAATGTTTTTAGGGTTCGAAATAAAAAAAAACACTATTATTTAAAAATATAACAAAGCACTAACAATACGTTTAATATTAAAAATGCAATTAAATGTAGTTTTATTAATTCCCCAAACCTCTCAAGTAAATGACACTGTCCTTTACATAGACAGGAGGGGTTTTTTGTTTACCTGCGTTGGCCTAGAGATGCTGTTACAATAATCATTTAATGGTGGCTACTTTTATAGTAAAAACGAAACATTATAACTTTTCAGACTGTATTACAAATAACAATTCAGACAGAAACATTCCGTAGGATAATAAAATTCAATTACTCCATAATTCCGCTCATAAAAATATTCCACATCTCTACTCAATGAGTAATCCCTCCACAAGAGCAGAAAGTAGTTCATGTCTGAATATAAAAATCCTTTATGCATCTGCGAAGCACCCTCATATCTTCCCGACCAAAAATCAGAATGACGAATATACAAGTGCAGTTAAATGCAAATAGCGTTTGAAGGAGTTATTTGTCATCGGAAATTCTTGAGAGACTCTCTCGTTTGAAGATGGTCATTTCGGAGCCCCAGGATGGCGCATTTGTCCAGAAGGGCGGGGTTTTGCCTTGAATAAATATTCTGGACTCGAGCTGGCCGGAGGCTACGTGCTGGAAATGATTTGCGAGAGGAATACGTAATACAGAAGATCAGGATATGTAGTATGTAAATGTAAAATGAGGTTATTAAATTGATATTGATATTAAAACGAAACATTCTGAATTCGGACAAAATACGAGGGGAGATTAGAAATTACGTGACGAGTGACTGAACCAAGGACTAGTTGCCCCATACTTGTTAAAATGATCTAAATTTATTTTCAGCCAAAATATAATTTCTAATCAAATTATCTACTATCAAGATGGCAGCTGGCGAATATCAGATATATTCAGGTATAGCTCAATGGGATTGTTCTCGCTTGGTCGAACCCTTCGTCGCTTGTTCTATGACAAGCTGACGTTTTCAATTTTGATCCGGCATTGTTCCGTCTAGCAGATCCACTGCTTGGGAGAAAATCCAATAATTACGGCCCTGGAATGTTTCATCTCGACAGCCCTGCATCGCATGTGTGCTTTGCACGGTGCATCAGCTTTTAGATACACGATATCAAGTAATTCGCTCGATTTAAACTTTGTACGAAGAAGTTTTATGAGAAATAAGTTTTTTTTTGCTGTGCGATCAAGCGTGGGACTGTATTCATAATGTTTCATTTCTTGAGAAATATCTTTATGGGCCAATAAATAACAATAATTTGTTTTGAAACATTGAGACATTGTTCCCACATAAAAATTTACCGGAGCTTCAAAAAAGTAGCCCATGTTTCAGGAAATGTTCGCTTTCACGCTGAAAGGTTTCCCTAGATAATTAATTTCCGGAAATTCCCGACTCATAAATAATTAATAGAAGTTTACGGTTGATAACAAATGATTAAAAAGCAGTAACTCCTATTATGGTCGAGTAAATTTTGACTCCACTGCGCGTGCAATTTCAGCAAAGAAAGTGAATTTATATAGCAATTTACTTTGTCCATTCACATGGAAAACGCGAGTTTTACTTGTAAATAATGCCGACTACTTCAAACTATAATTTTAATTGATTATAAAAGTTGCACTTCAAACATGCGGCTAGTAAAGCGGATAAATGCGATTTCATTAAAAAAATGTAAATAAGATCAAAATTTATAGAAGAGAGTTTTCATGTTAAATGGTACCAATGACCCTAGTATGTCTAAATAAGTAGATAAGGAGTTCCAGACAGTAATGATTCATGCAGTTGAGCGCGCGACGAATATGTGACAGAGCCTAACAGTCCCTGTGTCGTATGAATTACTGTAAATCAGAAATAAACCGATAAATGATGACAATTAGGATCCTCCGATTTCATACTGCATGCCTTTTTGAGAGTTGAAAATTCACTCCTCGATAATAAAGATAAAAAGGTTATCGACCGATGCACTCTTTTCAGTTTACGTGATCATTCAAGCCTTTTGGTCTGTTGCAAACTGCATGCCTTTCAGTACTAGGTCTTAAAATACTTTCAACTATTCCTCGCTACAAAGACATGCAAAATGTCAGAGAAAACCCAATTTAAAAAATATATATAATAAGAGTTTGCACTATGATCGGAAAACGTGCATCGGTCAATGACTTTGTTTTTTATTTTTCTAATAAAGGGATACATTTTCAACCCTCAAAAAAGCATGCGGTATAAAATCGGAGGGCCCCAACTGCCACCATTTTTCGGTCTAATAGTGATGATGCTACGAGCTTTGATTGCAGCTACGTCTCACACAGCGCGTGCGAGAGTCGCCACTGTCTGGAATTCCTTAATCTAATAAATAGGAACATCCTAGGACCATTGGTACCACGTTCACGTAACATGAAAAATTTCGAATATTGTGCATATATGTATAAAAAGAGACGTCATTCATTTGAAGTTGGAAGTTAATGAGATAGTGGACTGCCAATCAGTGAGCAGATCAAAATTAATTCAATGTGACATAAATATTCTTAGAAATAGATGTTACTACATAATTATTATCAGGTGTAGAATTTTTGTGTTTAATTACAATATATTGTTGCGAAAAGAGCTCCTACTGGCTAGACTTTCTTTCATTGCACACGCCGGATAAAAGGGTAATAAACCAACAAATGCAACTGAGTCATACGCGCCAAAGACGTAGTGACATCTGGTGGAACTCCTGGAAGTTCACTACAACTTTCTAGAGACTTCGAGAAGCTCAAGGCGGGTATATTTAAACCCGGACAAAGTCAAGCCAGGAAATTATTGTAGCTCAGATACGAAGCAAGTAAAATTGAAAATAAATAAGCGAACTAGTCGAGATGAATAAGGAGCAGTAAAAATAAATGGCAGAGAGTGTGACTGTGTAAATAATAAATAAGAATAGTGATAATAAACAAGTTGCCTAGTTACAGCAAGTAATTAGAGTAATTTCTCTGACAGAAATCACAATGACAGGACATACATTGCTAAAAATTTTGATTGAAATACAAATAAAGTCGGTCAACGTACACACCTCGGGCCAGAGGCCCTCGGAAAGTACACTGTTGACCTCAGGCATTATTGTCCTTTTAACACCCTTGATACCTTAATTACTATATTAAACCCACAAACGAATTGAATTTAGTTAAAATATTATCAAGTCACGAATAATGGCTCGAAGTTGAGGATATCTGAATATATTTGATTTGCTCCTACAGTTCTGGCTTTGACTCAGTGAATAGGTGGATCGTCTTACATTCTAGAACCAAAACTTTCTTATACCCAAAAGATAACTGAACCCAATTCAACTTGAAACCCAATCTTTGGTATTCCAACTGTACACAATAAATTATTATTTACGCCTTCGTAGATTTACATGTTCAAAATTATAAAATTTCTTTTAACTCTACAGTTTTAGTCTCATCTGGACCATCTTTAGGAATGAAAATAATTTGTGAGTTTATAATTTAACAGCATATGTTAAATGTTAATTGAACATATGCTGCTCAATTGTAGACTCACAAATTATTTTCACTCCTGAAGATGATCCAGGTGAGACCGAAACTGTAGAGTAAAGAAGAATGTCATGTACAAAGTACAAGTAAAGCTGCATTCACAACCACTTTAGACTCTGCTTAATTTACACTTGAAGTTCAAATTACGCAGGGTTAAAATTTGTAGCATTCACAACCACTTTCAACATTGCTTGAAATTTTGTAATGCCATCTATGAAAACAAATACAAAATAATGCAAATATTGAATACTTTATTCTTCTTTTCGTTTGAAAGAATGTATTTTCAAATTCAATGCTTAATTCTTTGCGGGGCATGAAGAATAGTTGTTAGTACAGTTATCTATTCACTTTTTAAATAATTTACTTGAATAAATATAGTAAGTTAACAAACTTTATAAATCTAAATTCAATAATCTCTCGTCCATATTAAAGAAAAGAAATGATCGATTAATGAAATATCAAACCAAGCTTCAAACCATCAATTCACTGTTTGCATATGGCTTTTATTATTCTATTTGATTTGAAACGTCAAAAACACATGTTGAATCATCGGAAGATGCAATGCACATGCGCACATGCCAATTCGCTAGCGACATGAAGTGAAAGTTTGCACTTTGCAAACATTCCAATCCGAACGTAAAGTACGCAGACTACAAATTTCAGTTGTGAATGATGACTACTGAGCTCATACGCTTAGCTTTGAATTTTAAGCTAGCATGAAATTGTGCCATGTTCAAATTTGGTTGTGAATGGACCTTAAGTATTGTGAAATCGACAAAATTCACATTTCGAGATTTAAATAGAAATATCCGTTTTGAGCATCCCTTAATCCATTTTGACTATTCTCGGCTTGACGTCGGTAAGTATGTATGTGTGTTTATGCGTTCATAACTCGCAAATCTTTACTTTACTTGAAACTTTTTTTGAATTTTCCGCATAAATCCAGAATGATTAGCCGTAGGATACTGAAATTCAGTATTTGAGATTGTTGTAGCAGTAGCATCTAATAAGTTATCTTCTATTTTTGTACCAATCGGCTGAGCCGGAAAGGCACTTTATATAACAGCCTAAACTCAAAACAATCACTTGTAAAATATTGAAATTCTGTATTGAGCATTTCTGAAACATCTAGTTGTGCACCTCGCATTATGATTGCGATCGTCTGTACCAAAAATACACTTTACTCGAAACATTTTCCGTTTAAATCCGAAACAATTAAACGTAGAATATGAGATTGAATATTCAAGACGATAATACTGTCTAGATGCTCATAACCTATTTTCATTAAGATCGACTAAGCCAGAAGTGCATTTTGCTTGACAATCTTTTGAAATTTTTGCACAAATTTGAAAAGATAGGCTGTAGAGTATTTAAACTTAATATTTCAGCCTGCTGTAGCATCTGAATGATTGCCTACTATTCTCATAGCAATCGACTAAACCGGAAGTGTACTTCAGTTGGATTTTCTTTTTATTTTGTTCATAAATTGCCGCAGAATCTTGAAAATCAGTATTTAGACATGCTGAAGCATAAGAATGATAACCTTGTTTCCAAAGCAATCGACTGAGCCGAAAGTGCACTTTACTTGAGAGATTTTTAGAATTTTTTGGATAAACCTAAAACGACTTTCTGTGGAACGATGGGCTTTTGTGTTTGATTATCGAATTATTATATATAAAAAATATATCCCATGATGTAGAAGTAAGTCCCGTCAGATTATTATATATAAATCAGGTTATTACAACTGCCCTTTCATAGTTCAGTACAAGTATTATTAAATGGATACTGTAATAAAATCGTTGTGTGCAAAAATATGGCGAAATATATATTTTAAGCTCCATGGCATATCAGGTAAGTTATATTACGATGTAATGAAACTTCAATTAAAGTGCCTTTCGAAAAATAAACAAAAATATCGACAGCAGGAGATTTCAAAAGCACGCAGGTATAGTAGAGGGCTAGATATTGTAGAACGGTTATGATTAACTTTATCAGTAGGGGTCTATAAGAAGGTCGTAACTTCTAAATTTTCAGGATCGCACTCTAATTCTTTCTTATATTTTATTTCATATACTTTTTTTTGTTAATTATATGACAAACATGGAATTTAGAGAACCTAAATAAAATATTGTTACTGGGCAGTCATGAAAGAAATGAAGATTAATTATTTATCAATCATCTCATTAGTAGACACTGGGATGAGCTACGTGAAGATTATAATAATAAAAGAATAAAACATTTTCTTCACTTTTCATTAAAATCACTTATGTACATTTCAGAAGCAAAGCTACCATCTTCAGTGTACAATAAATAAGAGCAGAAATCAAATCTTAGAACTACAAACATGATACAAAATACCAAAAGAATATCCAATCAAATCATAGGGTTTGAGGTGGGCGGAGCCAAGAACTACAATGTAAGTTTAAGTGAAAACAATAGGCAAAATCTAATTGAAGTTATGAAACAGGACAGAAATTTGAAATTGCTGTAAAACTCTTAACTATTATAATCAATTAAACATGTCAGAAGCTATATTTATGAAAAAACACGAAAATTATTTATTGAATTTCGATCTGTCTTTTTTAGATAACTCTTTATTAAATTGCATTGATTAGTTCTCCCTGTGGTTTTAATTTATATTATTACACTATAGTTCTTAGTTCCGCCCACCTCAAACTCTGCATTTTGACTTGATTTGTTTTTGATTTTGCATCACGTACATCTCCTTTACATAATCTTTATTGCATAACAAATTTGATTTAAAAAGTTAACCTTTACGGCCTTTATACTGTAATGATAACCTCGCTGATGGCGGGGTTGCTAATTCTGGCGTCGCGGTCAAAACTGCTGACTGGACTTTCAAAGAAGTTTCTTAAGTCGGCCAGAAGGCCTTACTTATACTTAAATTTTATTTAATCCTTACTGGACATGTTTTCAAATTAAATTCATATTAGTGCTTTCAGTAATGTAAAGAAGACCTACAGATAAAAAAGAAGAAGTAATTTTACAAATACAAATTTCTTCACAATAACAAATTTTCTATTACTTTTCTGTTAAATACATCCTTTCATGATTATATTTCCTTAAGATTGAAATTGTCCTAAATATCCTTTTATCTGTCGGTAATGTAGTCAACTGTCAAATGTCAGATGTATTATTTGTGTATGGTCAAAAGTCATGAAGAACATCAAACAAAATATACAATATACAACATATTTACAGAACAACGGCTGATTACATTCAGAGTTTATTAACGGTAAGGCACAAGACATAAATGGTGTTTTCAAAAAATCTAACCTCATTCCACTACATATGAAATATTAAAACAGATTTATTTCAGCTGATGACTGATTGAGTTAAGGTAAGCGGTGTTGTATGTTTGAGCAGAATTACAGAATTTAAAATTTATAGGGTGTGCAAGATGTAAACTAATTTTGATGGACTTTAAAATGTTTGACGGTAGCAGAAGGCTCTGGGATGTGCAATTGTGACGGAGTTTTGGGACGTAATTCGTCACAATACACAAATAGCTATTAAACATGTAAAGTATTTTTAATACTGCTCTTCGGACAACAGATTCTAATCCCATTCTGTATGGCGTTAGTAATACTACTTCTTTCTACAATATCTAGACTTCTACTCAGACACCGAATTTAAGGCATTAGTTTGTAGCGGGCAATATATTTTGCTCAAACTGTACCCTGTCACCTTTGCCGCGGGTGGTCCTTCCGGGAACAAAGTTCAACCCATGGCCACAATACTCTCCCAGAATAGAAGCATCAATCAGGCAAAGAAACTCGGTTGTAAAGAGAGATAGTTTATCAAACAGATTTAAATGCCCAATCGGCTACTCTCGCGAAATTTTGTTGATGTTCGTCGTGAAATGCTTTGTATCAGTATTAGGAGCGTTCGTTGCACTCCATGTGCATTCAGTATGTCAAATTTTTAGTAAATGCCTTCGTTTGTTTCTTGATAAATTGATGAATACAAGTTTTTTTCATTATTATCTTAGTAATCCATACATTGAAAAGCCTGCAAATAGATTTAAATGTCCAAAATCAGCGGACCAAAGTGCTGAAGATCAAAAGTGTTCGACCTTGGACATCACAAGGACTCAAGGGACCAAGTAGTGGAGGCATAGAAGGGTTACCGGCGAAATTCTAGGGGTTCTAGAAGGAATACCTAATTCAACATTGAAGATAAGTTGGCATTCTTTTGAGAAGCGTTCAAATTGAAACCTCATTCTTTTTAAATAAGTCCCTTACAAGGGTTTTCTAGAGGACTCAAGACAAATTTGAAATATTTTTCCTGATGAAGTGGCACTGCATCACCGAAACGTCAAAATTTTAGTTATTATTGTAAACATTTTTTTCACCAAATAATTGTTTTACAGCTAAATTATTCTATTCACTTTATAGCGCCATCAATTATTAATTATGGATACTTTGAACTTCAATAATATCAACAACGAGACAAAGAGGTAAAATTTTCATGCTATTTTCTGACTGTTTCAATCCCCACATAAAGTTCGCATGTGTGCACATGGAACATTGCAGCACTGAAACTATTCTGCTGAACAAACTTTGGTTGCTATATAGGAATACATCGGTTTTAATAAACATAGATTCTATTTGTTCAAACGGAAAGCAATTAAATCGTTTCCGTAAGCACAAACTAGTTGATTCCACCACAGAATGTTATAGAAATTTCAACCCTTTGATGATCAGTCTGGTCTGCAAAATGTTCTTATGGAGTTTGATGAGTGATGGGTTGAATTAGAAGCAATTATCTATCCTTACTTTGCGCAAACAAGTGACGCATTTTTTGACTCGCACATAATGCATGCACGAGCCTCAAATATAGCTATTTCCACGGTGAGAAGCTCGCTTGATTCAAGGACGAATCTCGTGTCGTGGAAATGAATTTGAAGTAACAAAGAGTCCACAAAAAAATTCAAATCAATCAGAGGAACGGCGTTTCGGGAGCTCGAGCCAAATTGTGTAACAAGATTGGTAGGGGACATATCTTTCCCAAGTGGAAAAGTTTTCCATAAAGTGCGAATACTAGAAGCAGCAATAGAATTAAGAAACATATTCCCAAAAGGATAATAAATATTAAGAAAAAGAGAAATGCGCAAAAAAGATAGTAGGGGTTAGAATGAATAGATCAAGCGGGAAACTAAGATAGCAAAGGGGAAATAAATAAAAGAAAGACAAATGGAAGGGTACATTTCAACAGTAATTGTCCACTGAGGAATAAGGAAGCTTAACTACCCGATAAGTTTTACTTTATGCTTCAAATATGGCGTCATCTGTATTCTTGAATTAATAGTCGAAGAGATATTGCCAATTGAAAAACCCTGTGATAATAGAAACTAAATTTTAAGGTTAATTTGTCATAATTCATCACGCAAACCCACAAAACTGAAATTTAGATTACAATTTAACCTTGTACGACTTCAGGTGGTTCTAAGTTCGTGAAGAGTTTGATAGAATAATAAACAGCGTGTTAAAGAAATGTAGAAACTTCTCGCAAGAGGAATTAGTTGTTTTGTATCGACTTTTTTACTGAACGAGGTTTCAAGTTAACGTTTTTACTGAAATAAGATAGGAGAAGCTAAAAACACTCACTTCACAGATTGGAAATAGTTTCTTCTAAAACTCAATGAACATATATACTTTGGTTGTGCTGTTGCATTAAATATTTTTTCTACAGCCATTAACTTTCTTTTAATTTCCATATTTAGACAATCACCAGTTGTGAAGTGAGGCCAAATAATGGATAAGTGTAATTTTTTTAGTACTCATTATTTTCAGAGCATCCCTCGTTTTGAATATAATGTCAATCAGTTTATGAACATAATCGAATTCAATGGTGCTTGCACCCTCATAGAAACATGCTCCCTTTTCGGTGACACGTCCGTGTCAAGGATTTGGACATTTGATTGAATCTAATACCAGATGCAGAGACATTTCAGAACATCAAGCGAAATTGGGTTAGATTTACGAAATTGGCTAACAGGACGAGGATGGAATTCAGAGGAACGACATGATAGATTAAGTGGAATTCTAAGGGAATCATGGTATTCGAAGGATTTACATGATGGGCAACATTTTGAGTAATTTAGATGAGAACATCAATGGAGAATCTACTCTCAATATACATATAATATATATATATATATATATATATATATATATATATATATATATATATATACATATATATATATATATATATATATATATATATATATATATATATATATATATATAAATATATATAATATGTATGTATTTTTCCAATAGAGATCCTCGCTCACCTCGATAATTCTATTTTTGCATATGTTGTAAGATAGTTTAAATTTAAGTAAATTATTTGAGCTACGTGAAGATAAATGATAAATAAAACACTTTGCTTGACCTTTTCTTCACTATTTAAAAAAAAAAAAAAAAAAACGCTCATGTACATTTCAGAATACTCTGATGAAGGTAGCAAAGCTACCAAAATGTACATAAGTGTTTTTTTTAAATAAAGCTCAAGCAAAGTGTTTTAATTAGGTTAAATTTGTCTCTGAGATCACCAATTTTGTCTATTAGTCATATTTATATCGCACTGTAAGGTAAATTGATTTCTAATCAGAGATTTAACGTATTTTTTCAGATAGTTAATACATTTTTTACAAATTAGATTGTCTGCACAAGTTCAAGTTCATTACCCTTTCACAGAGAACAGCTAAGGAAAACAGTCCGAAAACAGTCAAATTCTGTGCTGCCATCTATGAGCGGAGTATAAACTAACTGTTATTCTCAAACATTAAGAGAAAGTCATTCAACAATTTCTTCAAAGGAAACAGTGGAATATTAAATGGAATTCAGGTCCAATATAATGACTTTAATGAATAATTTAATTGAAATTTCTGTAAGCTTCTATTCTTTTAGAACAGAAAACATAACTTATGAATGTAATGAAACTAAATTTGGTAAGTGAATCAAATGTTTCCTGAATTTTTATTAGATGTAATACTACCAGTAGTGTAAATAGGGTCCGCCGAGGGATCCGCAAAACTCCGCAATGAAAGCATATAGCCTATAGAATATGCAAACATATTATAGGGTTGCTTACTTTTTTCTGTACCACTTTAGACTCATCTATTCAAACCTGGCAACTATATAACCTCGAACAGAGAAAAATAAACAGCCCTATGGTTGCATATTTTATAGACTTTATACTTTCAATTAGTGTTGAATTTTTTTGGTTACAAGATCGGTGACGATATGGAGAGAAAAAAATAATTATTGAATTTTTAATGAAACATAACCTTGAACAAATTTCTTTAGGCAACTCATCAACGTTACTTTTGTTAACATATTTTATTTCATAAAAAATAAATTTCATTCGATTACTTGATCGGTGCAAGTCGACATCTATAACAGATCTTATACTACTGCCTGCGATATCGCTATTAGCAAAGGTAAGATATTTTCACAAATTTGAACTTATTTATTAAAAAGACAACTCACATAAATATCAAAATCAATTGTTCCATTGTTATTGCTACTGGATCCAATCATTATGGAAGTATCTGAACAGCTCGTTGAATTTGGAGAAAATATTGTAGTTCTCGACGAGTTCTATCACTATCTATACTTCAAATACTGTTGAATATAATTCTAAAAAATTTGGTATATATGGGTTTGGAACATGCCCATTTTAATTAAATTGTTTTCAAACCAGTAGCACATCCGGTTTGACCGGAAATTGGCCTCAACTTTCTTACTTCAAATGGAATACCTCATTTTTTTACTTTACCATTCAATTTACGAGAAATTTTATATATGAAACATTTTGCTGTTGACTAATCATATTGGGCGTAATTCAATTTTTTGACTTCCTATCTGAAATCTAGCACATCTTCAAAACGCTGTATCTCAGGAACGAGTTTGAATTATCATAATATGGAAACAGCATTTTACAAGGGAGACTTGAAGCAATAATATAGTGAATAATTATTTATTTTTTCATAAAAATGTGACGGGTACGCTACAACCAAACCTACAGTTGACAACAGTCGGTACGTTCGCAACTCGCAAATCTCAAAACTGGTTGAACGTATAATGTTGAAATTTTGTATATAAGACTGGTATAGAGTCTAGTTGTGCACCTCGCATTATACCGTCTGTACCGGAAGTGCATTTTACTTGAAACTTTTTTCGAATTTTTCTGATAAATCCAGAATGATCAACCGTAGGATGTTGAAATTCAGCATTTGAAATTGTTGTAGCACTCAAATGGTCATCTCCTATATTTGTACCAATTGGCTCAGCCGGAAGTGCACTTTATATGACAGACTTTTCGAATTTTCTTCAAATTTTCTATCAAAATGTGAGAAGTATTCGAGGCAGGGTATCGGATTTTAGATACAAGTTAGTATATTAAATGATTATGATGTTAATGTGTTAGATTGGTTCAATTCGAATGGTTTAACTTGCAATGTGGACAAGTGTTGTTGCATTACTTTTGGGAGACAAATCACTCAAGCTAATCAAAGTGTATATAAAATTGGTGATGTATATCTTAAACAAGTAACTGAGGTAAAAGATTTAGGAATATTCATTGACTGTAAGCTCACGTTCAAGAAACATATAGATTACATTGTCTCAAAAATTATCAAAAAACTGTACTTTATCGAGAGATTTTCTAAGAACTTTAAAAACATCAACACATTTAGAGCGCTTTATTTTGCATTCATTTTTCCTAATTTGATATATTGCTCTACTATTTGGAGGCCTTATACACTGGAACTCATTAAAAAACTTGAAAAAGTGAATCACTCATTCGTCAGATATGTGTCGTATCAAATAGGAAAGCCAATGCATTTCACTGATCACAATTATCGTAACATATCTTTTTCTTTACGCATTCCTACAGTAATATCATCCTTTGATAAGAATGATTTAATTTTTATTTTTAAAGTGCTTACCAATACTGTTGATTGTCCAGAACTGCTGTCTAAATTAAATTTTTTTAGGAACAATAATTAGTTCTTTTATGCTAGCATTAATTCTGATACTCGTTCTCCTATTCATAGACATTCGATGATTTGTAATATAAATAATGATTGGTTCGATTTTTATAATTCAAGTTTATTTTCTATAATAAATAGATCAAAAAATTTATTAAGGTATGATTAATAAGATGGTTCAAATTGTATTAGTTTTTTTAAGTAACTGTATAAATTGTGATTATATAATTATATTTTCATCCCTCAGTTTGTACCATGGGAATATTCATTCCCGTTTAAATTAAATAAAATAAAATAAAATAAAATAAACTCAAAACAATCGGTCATAAAATGGTGAAATTTTGTATTAAGCACTTCTATAACATCTAGTTGTACATCTTGCATTATGATTGCGATTGGCTGAGCCGAAAGTGCAGTTTCTTCGAAACATTTCTTGAATTTTCCGCATAAATCCAAAACGATTGAACGTAGGATATTAGAATTCAGTATTCTAGATGCTCATATCCTATTTTAATTGAGATCGACTGAGCCGACAGTGCACTATACTTGACAATCGTTTGGAATTTTTCGCATAAATTCAGAACGTTCATCTGTAGAATATTGATATTTGGTATTTCAGTCTGCTGTAGCATCTGAATGATTGCCTACTATTTTCATAACAATAATAATAACCGGAAGTGCACTTCAGTTGGAATCTATTTTTCAATTTTGCGTATAAATTCAGGACTGTGAGCCGTAGAACCCTGGAAATCAGTATTTGGGAATATTGTGGCATGAGAATGATGACCTACTATTTCCATTTCCAACCGACTAGGCTAAAAGAGCATTTTACTTGACAGATTTCTAGAATTTTTTGGATAAATCAAAAACAATTAGCGTGGAATGAGGAGATTTTCTGTTTGATTATATATATCCAATGACGTCAGATTTTTTTCATAGCATTCATTCGACACCATTTTCATTTTCAAAATGGTTTTTATTTATTTATATGAATCAGAGATTATTATATCTGTTTTTTCAAATGAAGTTGAAAATACACTTCATAATGTGTAATAATTCAGAAATTGACACAACTTGATATGTTTGAGTAATCTTTAATATAAGAAATATATGAGAAAATGCATGTTCTTTGTTTATTCTAATTCCTGCAACTTAAATTTGAGCTTCAAAATATTATTAAGAATACAAATCAAAGATGAAATCCTGGGCTTTAAGAATATATTATTCATTTTTTGATCATGCTTTCAGGTTATAAGCAAACATTGATTGGAAAATGGACGATTCTAACTCAAAAATATCCAGCCCTGTCAAAATTACAAAACTGCCAACTTCGAAATCATTTTTGAATTTGTTGTTTTGCAATTATTTCAGTGCTAGAGCAAGACAGCGATGTTGAAGATGTGTGTAATGTCAAAGAATAAGAAGACAGTAAATACAAATTTGAAAAAGCATTTTTATCAATTTTTCTTTTGTTTTTTAAAATACATCTTATTCTTTTGTTCATTTATTGACAAATTCTTACTTATTTTAAGAACCTCCATATTGAATACATTACTCCATTAATATACAAAGTGGTGACTCGAAGGACGCACCATAGCGTTCTCAATGCTATTTTAAAAAAAAAAAATCAATTATTGGCTTCCCTAATTATTTTACATCAAAAAAGTTGAATAGTTTTTTGTGGAGGAAAAATTTCTGCATTTTTTGACACTAATATTTTTGATTTTACTCAATCAGGAATCAGTGAAATTACGGAAATGTTTATTGATAATTTTCTTATCATCAATGAAAATATATAAATTATATTTCAAAATATATAGTCCAGTCAAGTTAGCCTTAAAAATAGGGGTATCCTTGCATAAATTCCCAAGAAGCTGGAAATCGACATGAACGTTAGAAATACAATTATGATGGAGTTGTGAGAAGTCCCCATCGATCCCATATGTGCGAAAAATTTTATACGAGGTCAAAGTTCACAAAAATGGGTTTTCTGGGTTTTTAAGTGAAACGGTTGATCTTATGATAAAAGTAGTTGAGGTAAGAATTGTAGATCTTTCAATTTTCTACAAAAATTGTCTCAGCCTCTTTTTTCTTAAGACTAACCATTTCTGAGAAAAGGCCATTCTAGAGTTATATTCCTAATAATATGCATAACTACGCTGCCTATGTACATTATGGACGTATAATATAGGACAAACTGTTGGTCCGCGTAACTAGTACTCGTACATTAATATTGAATGATAATTCTAAGAATATGAAATGAAAAGAAACCCAGTCCCTCATTTTATGTGACCATGTGGCCTTAAGCAGCATCTGTCTGCTGTTTAATTGTTAACGTAGCAGTGTCCGTCTATTACTTACTTTAAATTACTTGCATAGATAAATTACGTTACGTATATTTTGCAAAACGTACACGTAATAAAAAACGTGTTCAATTAGCTTGTCTTCCTCCAACCTCGGCTTCTGTTCATCAACATTTTTATCAAGTATATTAGCAAATTCAAGTGTGGCATGGAAATCAACTGGACCCAGAAGAATGGGGTTGGAAGCTAATTAATAATATAAAGAAGGAATCATATCAATAAAATTTCACACAGAAAAAAATTGTGACGTATGTGAAGTGCTATGGAACATTCAAAAAATGGATAATTCTAAAAAAGAATTGTTTTCCATAGAAATTTCAAACCTAAGAGTCGGGACTGAAGCCACCATCATCTTAGATCGAAGATGCAACTATAGACATATGTTTCGTCCTCATTAGTACTCATTGGTAAAGTATAGCCAAGCCCAAAATAGTCAAGACTTGGATCCCAGAGTCTAATTAATAATATATTGAAATTAATCCACACTCTACTTCCACCTGCACCAGAAAAGCTCCTTAATACTATTTTTTATAACTGCAGAAAGGGGTGTAATTTGAAATGCGGCTACAAAAAAGTAAGCTTACATCAACGATAAAACAACTGTTGTATCGCTATTTAAACAATTTACGTCAACTCAGGAGGATGAAGATGAAGAAGAAGTTGAATTAGAAGACCTAATTTTATATTAAACTTTAATAAGAAGACCGTAAGTAGGCCTTCCGAAAAAACCACATTGAAAACTACGCGCCAAGTACACTTACTCATAGGTAGCGTGGAAACGTGTGCATATTATGGAGAATATAACTTAAGAATGTCTTTTCTCAGAAATGGTGGATCTTAGAGAAAAAGAAGTGGAGACAATTTTTGTAGAGAATTGAAAGATTTACAATTTGTGTTTGAGCTATTTATATCATAAAACTGATCGTTCCGCATAAAATTTTTTGCACACGCGGGATCGTTGGGGACTTTTCACCACTTCATTATAATATTATCCGTGACGTTCATGCCAATTTTCAGCTTCTTGGGAATTTATGCAAGGGTGAATGTCTATTTTGACTGGACTATATAAGGATTAAAATTTTTTAGTACGTCGTAAATTGCCGACATATTGTATCCGCCATTTTCAATTTTGAAAATCTTATATCAAATTATTAATCAGCATCCCAAAAAACTCTGGGTATACACTCTCATAGAATATTCATATTGTTTTTATCAAACTTTATTTTTTTTCTGATATAAAAATTTTCGATTTAGTTTTCGAGATTATGAACTTAGCATACACTCTAGAGTTTTCTACACCCAAAAAAGTACTTAGAAACCTAGTTTGAGCGATATCACATTTTATGAAAGATTCTGGTCCGAATTTGGACTATACGATTTTGTTTTGTAAAATTACATCCGGATTATGGTAAGATATGGAATGATACAAAGAATGTCGATTAACGCTAGAAAGTAGTAAATACATGACTATATCGCACAAAACACAATACTTTCTATAACAAATTTGTTTATAATAAAATTGAAACCTCAATAGGAAATTATTCATGAACTTATTTTCTATTACCTATTACATAGCTTTCTTGGAATGTAAAATTGTTAGATTTAAAACAATAATTCTGTGAAATTTAAAATAAAATCACAGGATATGCCATCATATCGCTATTGATCCAACATTCATCATTCATGACTTTAATCAATATCAATCCTGCCCTTTACCCAAGTGCAGATATCAAAGGATTTTAAAGGATATCAAACAAAAAAATAAATAAATGTAAGAACCCGTACACCTACAGGATAGACTTCCATCGCGTCACGCCCGATAATCGGACGGCAAACGCAACTGAATCATATGCGCCAAGAACGTAGTGACATCTAGTAGAATTTTTGAAAACTACTAGAACTTTCTAGAGGCTTCGAGAAACTCTAAGCGGGGATATAAAAATCCGAACTTGATCGAGTCAATAAACTATTGTAGTTCATATATGGAGCGAATAAATTTGGAAATAAGTAGCGGACCAGTTGAAATAAGTAAGAAGCAGTGAAAATAAATAGCAGATAGTATTACTGTGTCAATATAATAAATAAGTGTAATGATTGTGTCCAGTTTAGCTTCGTTTATAAGTAGAAGTAAGTACCAAACTTAATTTTAGCTGACTTCGAAAAAGGAGGGAGCTGTTAATTCAGCAAAATTTTGTTTTTGTATGTATGTTACTCTATATCTTTGCTGATTGTGAACCAATTTTTCCAATTTTTTTTTATTGAATAGACTATACCTCCACAGTGGCTCCATTCAAATTTGTTCAAAAAAAAAATACTGCCCTAAAGATAGAACAATGATTTTTTTTAATCGAAGGTGATCTCATTGAGATTTGAAGGGCAAATTCTACCCCTAAAGATGCAATATGGATGGAATGATTTCTTTTCCTTTATTAAATAGGCTATATCTCCAAGAAGATCTCATTCAAATTTAAAGCAAAAATTCCACTCCTAAGAATGGGATTTGGACGGGAAAATAGTTTTTTCTCAAAGGATGTGACCTTCCTCAAAGACCAACCATATGTTAAACAATAAAAAGTGAAAAATAGAATATTAGAAAAAATTGAAAAGTAAGAAATAGGAAAATTGAATGAAAGACAGATACTTTTTTATTTAGGTGTCATTATGAATAATTCAAGCGATAAAAAGTGAGCACAAAGCTTAAGATTCAGAATGACAAGTAGCAGTAAACGAAAAAACAAAAGAAAAGGGCGAAAATGTATCAATCGCTGTCATATTTAATCAATAGACAAAAACCTGTATTGCGTTACAATCTACACCTTCAGCAACCGCACTGTAACGCTTAGCGTTGGAAAATGGATTTCCCGGTATGATAAATCACCGACACTTTCCCGACAGAATTTTTCGCAATTCTTTTGTCTTATTGTGTGGAGAAAGATGGTAGCCATAAATAATATAAATGCTTTTCGTATAAAGGAGCTGTCAATTCGCCATCCGCACTTTTAACACCAGCGATTTATTTTCACTCAAGCCACGGCGTAGCCTGCAACTGTATCGGGAGCCGCAGGACTGGCTTGCGGATATGCGGTTGGATTCGGGCTTACAGGATATTACCACAGATTTCCGGAAACTATTATAGATCCCAATACGCTGGACGACAGATGAACTAGAAGCTACTGTCATTATAACTCTGCACAATAACTTTTCTCACTTTATTATCATTATATAGATGGTTCAAAAGATAGGAATATAACATTCTTAATATTAAACACCCTGTATATGTATCAAAAATCAAACCAAAAAGTGTGGGGCGCTTTTTGGCTACGATTTCTTGAGAAAATTGTCCTTTTAATTAATTTCGACAAAGTTCCTCACGCTTTTTGGCATTCTCATAGAACATTAAGAAATAAATTACATTATTTTGTCTTTTTAATGTGTTTTTTAGTTTTTCTTAAGTTTTTTGTTTCACAATAAATTGGAAAGAAATATTTGTACCATTAAGCAAAATTGAATCGATTCTCAGTTCCAGTATTTCGTCTTTTGAATTAAACTGCTTCTTACACTAGATAAAGCAAAAAATATAAAACGAAATCACATGAATTGAAGTAGAAGCATCTATTTTCTATTTTCTTGGCAATGAAAATCTCCGCTTTCAGCTCAAAATGGAGGTTACACATGATGAATCGACCACATTCAATACAAATAATAGTCTATTAATATATTGAACATAATAATACTCATAAGATTATAAAAATCTGCTGTGTACTTCCTCGACATGAATTTTATGCCAGTTTCATTGCTGTTTCATAAATTTAAAGCAGAGATTCTTAATCTTTTGTGGACCTTCGGCCATTTTACAAAAGAACAAAATTTCAACTTGATTAAATATTTTAAACAAATCTGTCAAATAAACGATGTCATTCTTTAACGTATAATCAGATCCCCAATTATGGAAGAATAGTATATTCTACAACAAGTATTGGAATGGCCCTAATTCCACACGAGCGAAATGTTTCTAATCCGAGCCAAAGGCGAGAATTACTGTTCGTGAGTGTGGAATACGCCATTCCAATACATGTTGTAGATTATACTTTTTTAACAAAGTTTTGGAAACACACTAATATTTCAGAAGAAACTTTGAAAATTATGAAATGTCAAACGTAAAGCCAAATAAAAATAATTGAATTGTTGACACGTAACCATAGTTACCAAAACTAACAGCATCGGATTCGTCGAAATGATTCTACACGGTAATAGAATGAATATTCTTACACAAGTGTGGAATGTGCCCTATTCCAACATAATTTTTGGTTATGTCGTGTTATGGAATATGCAAATTATAAAACAGTGCTGAAGAAAATATTTTTTTGAACCAGTGGTCCTCAAGCTACAACATAAAGTTACATTTTTTCAAATGAGATGCTATATATTTTTTAGTTTTTAGCGCATTTTTTGGAAAAAAAGCGCTATTATATTCACTTTGGCTGTCTGGCTGGCGTGACGCTGAGATCTCAGCAACTATACTATTTACAGACTTGAAACTGGTACTAAATAAAAGCTGCTGTTTCGTAGGTTTGCACAAATTGCTTTAATTCAAGCTCAGTGATTGTGGAAGATTAAATTATTCAATTACTTGTTTTAAATGAAACAATGCCCATAGATATATATGACATTAGGGATATGGCAACTAAAGTTTATTCAAGTAGATAAAAATTTAGTTACAACTTTAGCCGTGGGTGTCACTATTATTATGTACAGTTGTCAAATCTGTCCGAGATTCATTCAGTGACTTGTTTGACGCGAATTTGAAGCTTATTAGAATGAATTATTATTATTGGATGGAAATTTGTTTACTTTTGATGTATTTTTTTTATATAGCTTTGATAAAGATCAAATTATCATTTTAAGGTACAGCACTTGACCTCCCATCAGTCAATAACTAAACAATGAAGATTAAAAGGTATTTTTGAGTTTGTACATGCATAAATTATGTACCTATCAAATAGTCAACTTGAAACTAGTACTAAATGGAAGCTGCTGTTTCGTAAGTATGCCCAAACTGCTTAATTTCAAACTCAGTAATTCTGGGAGATGGTAATTTGCGAAATCTCTGAAGTAACAAGCATTCATGAGCAGTCAAAAATGCGCTATCATCATCTAGATGATTCTTAAATTTTTTCTCTAAATTCAACCATGTATTCGTTTTATATGCCCTTACATGATGAAAATATTAAGAAAAATTCGATTAAACAGGAGATGCTCAGCACACGACAGATTTCGCATGTCGAGCTTGGTCAGAGCGAGCAAAGCCCGCTCGTTCGTTTTGACGCAAAGAACCGTCGATTGAAAACTAAACCACTGTTTCAAGTTACGCGAAATTCCACATGTCGAGCACGTTGAAAACAAAACAACTGTTTTAGTGCCACTGATAAAGCTTAATTTTACTAGTGAACTGAGGCTTCGTGGATGAATTCGGATACGTCCGTAATTCCTTGGAAGAGATGTTGTGAAGGAATTCGGATATAGAATTAAAGCTACCTGAGGTTTTGTGAAGGAATTCGGATGTGTCCGACGGTGTCTTATGATGAAGAACAGTTTTCAATATGTCGTTGACTGCCGGCAAAACTAATTTTCTCGCCAATTGCATGTGGTTATCCTGCTTTTACGATTAACAATAAAAGGTTATGTGAAGCTTGTAGTCCATTATCATCTTATTTAAAAGACAACGCAAAAAGGATTGGTATTTAGTTGACTATTATGAATATTGCTTTTCCAGTTCTTGAAAATCTGCTGTGGCCACACAGTTCTTCCCCAATCATAAATTTCATGGCCAGTTTCATCGCTGTTTTATAAATTTCGAGTGTCCTATCAATTAATTCCATATTTAAAAGTGACAGCTGTCATTGTCAAAGTGACAGCTGTCATTGTCAAAGTGACAGCTGTTATTGTTAAAGTGACAGATGATGGTTATATTTAGTCCTTACATAAAATAAATATTTTTGAAAATGAAGAGTCCTTTTCTAGATTTTCGGGGTCTTTAATTCTTCGGAATATACAGTTTCGACATTTGGTCACCGGAAGGTGTAATTTAAAGATGGTAACGTGGATTCTACCAATTATTTATTTTTGATATTGTCACTAATTTGATTGTGAATAATTTATCAACACAGATTTCAGTGCAAATATTTATTCTACAATCGCTCACAATGATAAAATCGCTCACAATAAAGCTTGAATTACATTCTACTTCTTTCGGCTAGATTTCAGTCCGAGTTTCGTCCGAGTAGCTTCCGGCTAATTCTAGCATAATGTAAATCAGAAATTTCCGTTCAATTTTCACACTTTAATATGTCATAGAAAAATACATCTGATTCTATTTTTCTTTTCGAGTTTTGGCTAGATTCGGGAACGCATGCGCAGTTTTGCGTATTGCCAGTCACACCTTTTGTTTTTGACTTTTGTCAGAGCCATAGAAAGCAGAACGGATATTTCGTTGTATTGTGATTTGTTTTATAGTGGCCAAGAAGTGGCTGTCAAATATGACCAAATCTGTAGTAGAACTGTACGAATTAAACCCTGTTTTTATATAATAGTATATTCCGATACAAGTGCGGAATGGAGATCATTCCATGCGAATGTGAATAATTCAGCCACGAGACGAAGTCGAGTGGCAGAATTCACATGAGCATGATATGATCGATTCGCACGAGTGACGGATGTTATTTTTTCTACAGTCAAAGATTTCCGCACTAATATCTATAATCAAAATATAACGTTTTCTGAAAAAAAAATTTGCTTCATTGATCTCATTCAAATCCATGAAATGTTGATAAAATTACTCATATTAACTTCATTTTGAAGAGGAATGAAGAGAAAATCAAGGAGAATTAAAATTATGACAGTGATGAAACAGATTTTTCGCGACACCACGCGGCTTTCTTAGGAATCCCTGAGCGTGCGGAATGATCCCTATTTCGCACGCTACAGCGTGTGGAATGGGTATCATTCCATAGTGACTGTAGAAAAAATAAGTTTTTATAATTTCGTTTCAGTTTCCATAGCAACTAACCTCAATCTGTCATATTACCATATTTCATTTTGGAAGTAGCCGAAACTCTATTTTTTCGAGAAAAACGAATTTATGCGACTGCCCACGAATGATTTTGGAATTGAATCTGAAAATCGAACGAAATTCGAATAAAACTAGAAATAGAAATCTAGACAGAAAAAGTATAATATAATTAAACTCTTATTGAATGACTTCTCTCTCGTTTGCTCGCGCGCCTTATATTCCACACTCTAACAATGGGCCAACATTCAAATGTCTGACAGTTGAACAATAATGAACCAGCATTGCTTTACAACCACCGAATATCTAGTAACCATAGGCTGTCAATCACGTCCGACAATTGAGCACCGACTGTTGGTCAATGCTAACTAGGATTACAATTACAATAAATTATTAAATAAATAGCGAATTCAAATGAATAATAATATGTACTAATATTTCACATTTGTGACAATATTTACGAGAGCTTTAAATTGATAACAAACTAGACATCATTTGAATAATTTGTAAAAGAAAGAATTGATTTATCATTTAGATATCTTTTTTGATATTTCTACTAGAATTATTTCTGCAAAAGCTCTAATCTGATACTAAATACGATAGAACCAAATTATTTATTTCGAAAAAGCAATTGATGAACATTTGCATGTGATGTCCAAATGGTAATAATTATTCTAATTTCACATTTTCTATAAAATAAACTCAAAAAATTTACATCTATTATCTACCAACAGCCGCGGTTTAAAATTTCTAGAATCACTGATTAGGCCAGAAAATAATATTTTGTATTCATAGGAGAAACAGAGACATTTTAAACATGGAACAATTTAAATTTCAATAATCAATAACTTATGAACAAGCATTCCAGAATTTATTTGAAGGAGTTGACAGCTCACATGAGTCAGAATCGATTGTTCCATTGTTACTGCTACTAGATCCAATAATTATGCACCTGAACGACTCGTTAAATTATGGGGTTATGTTAAAAAAAAATGAGAATTTGTACTTATTTCTGTCACATTCTGAATAATAGACTTTGCGAATTTTCCAAATAAATTCAAAACAATCAGTCGTAGAATATTGAAATTTCATAGTAAACGCTTCTATAACATCTTGTTGTGCACCTCGCATTATGATTGCAATCGTCTGTACCGGAAGTGCACTTTACTCGAAACATGTTTAGAATGCTTCGCATAAATCTAAAACGATTGAACGTATAACGAATTATGTGCATATTATACTTGTATTAGTAGCCACAATTTTTGCAATTTGTTATCCTTTCCTGCATGATCTGTCAAATATTTTTTACCTTGTATCAATCGACTACTGAGTCAATAAACAATACAACTACATAAAATCAATACAAATTTATTTGTATCACGAAATCAAATATTATAATCATTTGAGAATATATCACTCACAGCTTCCAAAAGCGATTTTAGATCTGTCAAAATAACTGTTTATAAGGTATTCAAATGCTCAGTTTGCGTTTTTAATGGTCCGTTTTATCAATTTAAGACATTTTATAGTAGTTATAGTCTCTAACTTGATCCATAATCGGAATCGGATGACATGCTGAGCAAATGACATGTCAAAGTATCCATACATTCATTTAAACTATTTATTTGTGCTTAAATTAGTGCTGTCAAGAAAAAATGGAGCCGGGTCCAAATTTGATTTTGATTCGAATCTCGGTTCCGGCACAAATCTCGATTGCGGTTCTAATCTTGATTTCGGTTCAAATCTGAGAGATCCACAAAATTTAAATTTCGAGATTTTGATGGGAATATCCGTTTTGAGCATCCTTGAATCCATTTTGACTATTTTCGGTTTGATGTCGGTGCATAATTATGTGCGTTCGTAACTCGCAGATCTTGAAGTACATCGAACATAATAATGTTAAAATTTTGTATTTAAGACTGGTCTAAAGTCTAGTTGTGCACCTCGCATTATGGTTGCAATCGTCTGTACCGGAAAAGCACTTCACTTGAAACTTTTTTTAAATTTTTCGCATAAATCCAGAATTATTAGCCGTAGGATACTGAAATTAATGAAATTCAGTATATGAAATTGTTGTAGCATCTTTTATTTTTGTACCAATCGGCTGAGCCAAAAGTGCACTTTAAACAGGGTGTAACAGAAATAAATACATTAATTTTAACCAGCAGTTATTCTTGATAATTTTTTTCTGAAATCCCTCTGGATAACGAGCAAAAATTAATTCATCGAAGTTTTGTCAACAATTTCATAGTGCGTCTATGATTCAAATTGAATGTTTCTCATTTGTTGAAAGAATGACAGATGTCGATTAAAAAGGATATCTTATAATTTTCAACCATCGTAGTCATGTCAATCATTCATATAAAACTGAAAAAATATTTGTATTTTGGCAGTACATTAAACTTCGCTTACCCCAGTGATTTTATTTTTGAGTATGTTGTAAGGCAGATTTAATTCATCTCTGAGATCAACGATTTGGTCTTTTAGTCATATTTATTTATTGTCACAAATTTTATTTAGTATTTAGAATAATTCATTACACAGGTTACAGTGTAAATCTTCACTTTACAAACTCGTATGTTCACAATATCACTCACAGTTACTTGTACTGAATCACTGAATGACTGACTCCCTCTCCTAGCTCACGCACTTATATACCTAAGCCAACAATGGGTCAACATTCAATTGTCTAACAGTTGTTGCCTGGCAACCACCGAACATCTAGTGACCATGGCCTGCCATGTCCGCCAATTGAACATCGATTTTGTCAATACTAACTAAGATTACAGTTAAAACGAATTTAATTAAATAATTATGTGTTATAGTCAAGTGAATTGATTTCTATTTAGGGATTTCATGTATTAATTCAGATAGTATATTTCTTCAAGATTAGATCATCTGCACAAGCTAATTGCACTTTCCCTGACACTTTTACAAGGACCAGCTGATTTGAATTTTGAACAGTCTGAATACAGTCAAAGTCTGTGCCGGTCTTTGCTGCCATCTATGAGCGACTTAAAAAGAAGCTGTAGTGATAGTTTTTATTCTCTAACATGAGGAGAAAAGTCTTCCACGATTTATTTAAAAAAAAAGTGGAATAACAAATGGAATTCAATTCTAGAATAATTAATTTGATGCCATAATTCTGGAAGCTTCTATTCTTAGAGAACAGAAAATGTAGCCAACAAATATAACTGTTATAGTTCAATTAAAATAAGGCTTTAATCAACACAGTCTATTATTATAAATTAATTTACATTAGATTTTATGACAGTAACCTTCTTATTAACATTTTTAGTGGACAATGACAGTTCGGAAATCGTTCCAAATAAATTCGCTGAGCTAATCCTAAACTGCCTGCGAAATCATAAGCAGAAAAGGTAGACATTTCCACAGGCTTAAACTCTTGTGATAATTTAATCGATGTATTAAAATCGATTGTTCCATTGTTACTGCTATTGGATCCAATAATTATGCACCTGAACGACTCGTTAAATTATGTAATATAATAAAAATGAATCGCTGTTCGTTAGTCTCGCTAAAACTCAAAAACGGCTTGACCGATTTGAATAATTTTACTTTTATTCTGTTCGCTTTAATACAGTGGTGGTTTAAATGGAAAATGATCAACATACGTCACTACGTCACGTAGTGCACGAGCCGTATTTGTTCGTTCGCGCACCGTTCATCCAATTGGATTGAAATATTCTATAATTGTTGGTGGCACTATCTTGAAGGTTTTCATTATAGTACTATCAACGCACAATAAGTGGCGCACGAGCTATATTTGTTTGTTTGTGCATCGTTCATCCGATTGAGTCGAAACTTAATATAGTTGTTGTAGGTACTTTCGTGAGGGCTTTTATTGTAGTATCATCAACGTGGCACACGAGCCGTATTTGTTCGTTCACGTACCTTTTACTCGATTGAGTTGAAGCTTACTACAGTTGTTGCTGGCTCATTCGTGGGGTTTCTTATGATTGTATAGTCAACATATCTTAAGTGGCGCATAAACCGTATTTGTCCGTTCACGCATCGTTCATCAAATTGAGTTTCAGCTTTATATAGTTGCTGTGGCCACTTGTCTGAACGTTTTGACATAGTAACGGTATTTTTCCGTTCGAGCATAGTTCAATCGATTGAATTTAAACTTTCTATAGTTATTGCTGGCGCTTGCGTGAAAGTTCCCGACATTATTAACTATACCACTTATTTTCAAAGTGGACCTCCCAATGTTCACAGAAGACTTGACAGGGAAAAAAATTGGTGGTCCACAAGCTGTAAGTAGGGGTCCACAGAAAAGAATTTTGGGTTCACCGAAATCAGTAAAATTCAGAAAAAGTCTACGAGAAAAAAAAGTTTGGGAAACTCTCATCTATACCAATAACACAAAGAGAGAAAATTCGTACATTTGTTTGTAATATTGTAATAAATAACCTCAAAAACTAATGAACCGATTCCAAGAATTCTTTTACCAGTAGAATCTTAAACCTGTTATCATATAACATGGGCTATAACTTACTTTATCAAGAAGGGTCGCCTACGAATACTTCAATAATGTGACCGTGATTATATGATATTATAGTATCATTAACATACATGAAGTGGCGCATGAGCTGTACATGTTCGTTCGCGCATCGTTTATCCGCTTGAATTGAAACTTACTATAGTTGTTGTTGGCTCTTTCATAAAGGTTTCTATAATTGTATCATCAACATACATCAACTGATGTACGAGCCATATCTGTCCATTCGCGCATTATTCATCCGATTGAGTCAAAACTTCGTATAGTTGCTGTCGGCACTTGCATAAAAGTTTTGACAGAGTACTACTAACGTGAAATAGATGGCACACGAGCGGTATTTGTACGTTCGAGCATCGTTCATCTGATTAAATTGAAACTTTTTATAGTTGTTACTGGCGCTTACGTGAAAGTTCCTGTAAGTATCTATCATTTATACCAATATTATAAAGAAGAAAGGTTCGTATTTTTGTTTGTAATGGATAAACTCAAAAACTACTGGACCGATTTTGAAAATTATTCCGCCAGTAGAGTCTTATATCATCACTAAGTAACATAGGCTATGGTTTACTTGAAAAAAAGATACCTTACGAAAACTTCAATGTTGTAACCCGAGATTTAAATAGATGACCAATAAAATTTCATACATTGCGTGCGCTGCAATGTAATCTTTTATTTCCCGTAATTTATTATCAACAAATTTTGACAGTTGAGGTTATGTTTTAATTGTATTATTCAAGCAAGTAATGCGGTATTATTCTTGATAATTATCTTATACCATTAAACTGTGCTTTAAAGATTTGAACAAAGATGTTAAATATTAATAAATGTCCATCCGATCGAAGCCGGCACGGGCCACTAGTAAAGTTATAAAAATGTTAAAAAAAAATAAGAATTTGGAAAAAAGTTATTAAGAAAAATTTTTATACGTGACGAGTCTATTACTGGTTAAAATTAATTTACTTATTTTTGTCACACTCTTTATAACAGACTTTTTGAATTTTCCGCATAAATTCAAAACAATCAGTAATAGAATATTCAAATTTCATATTAAACACTTCTATAATATCTTGTTGTGCATCTCGCAATATGATTGCAATCGTCTGTACCGGAAGTGCACTTTACTCGAAACATTTTTAGCAATGGCATGCAGTCCATATCTGCAGGGTGTGCACTGCACATCCTATGGAAATATTAGAAATTACGTAAATAAAATTAATATAATAGTTTATTGAATACTTCATTTTGTTTCACAAATTTTCATTATAAAATCAGAGAAAGAGCGTATTTTATCTATTTATGCAACCAGAAATACGGGCGCGCCTCGCGGGCCACTCTGCTATATATTTGAAACGAATGTCGACGCTTGAGGTGCAGATTTCTTGCCTGCGATTAGCGATCTCCTATCGCTCGTTCTCTCTCGCTGCGTGCAGGCAGACTTTCTGCACCTGGAGCTGAATATTCAACGTTTAGCTGTGTTCTTTTTCAAACGCCTTTTAAAATAGTTGAAATATTGCTATTTGTTATTTAAGATAACAATATTAGGTGAACACTTATTTTATACGTTTCTTAAATTATTTATTTTCCTAAGATTATCATTTGTAGAATGACAACTGAAAATAAATCTATCATTTGTGATCTACTGGAAAATCCTTTTTCACGTCGTGATGTCGAAACGAAAAATGAAATTATGAAAACAAGACCAACGTCAGACATAAAACTCACTCAAAATATCAAAATTAAAGACCAGCAGCCCGTGCGTCATTTCCAAATTAAAATATATGAAAAATTTAAATGGATTGCTGGTTGTTGCGAGAGAAATAAGCTGTATTGTTGGCCATGTATATATCCCCTTCCTCACCACTGACTGTGCACACCTATCACAGAAAGTCACCGCACGCCACTGATTTTTAGAATGTTTCGCATAAATCCAAAACGATTGAACGTAGAATGTAAGAATTCAGTATTTAAGACGATTATATCATCTAATTCTAGATGCTCATATTTTATTTTTTATTGAGATTGACTGAGCCGGAAGTGTACTTTACTTGACAATTTTTTAGAATTTTACGCATAAATTGGAAACAATCGGCCGGAGAGTATTGAAATTTAGTATTTCAGTCTGCTGTAGCATCTGAATGATTTCTTACTATTCTCATAACAATCGACTGAACCGGAAGTGCACTTTACTTGGAACATTTTTTGAATTTTCCGCATAAATCCCGAACGATTGAACGTAGAATGTTAAAATTTAGTATTTAAAACGACATTACAATCTAGATGCTCATAAACTATTTTCATTGAGATCGACTGAGCCGGAAGTGCACTTTACTTGACAGTCTTTTGGAATTTTTCGCATAAATTCGAAACGATCAGGTGTAGAGTATTGAAATTCAGTATTTTAGTTTGCTGAAGAATCTGAATGATTTCTTCCTATTCTCATGACAATCGACTGAACCGGAAGTGCACTTCAGTTGAAATTTTTATTCAATTTTGCGCATAAATTTGGAACTGCTTGCCGTAGAATCTTGGAAATCAGTATTTAGGAATGTTGTAGTATAAGAATGATGACATACTGTTCTCATAGCAACCGATTGGGCCGAAAGCGCATTTCAGTTGACAGATTTTTAGAATTTTTTGGATTATTCTGAAACGATGGAATTTTGTGTTTGATTATCGTATGCAAAACATATATCCAATGATGCACAAGTACTTAACGAACTATCCCCATAATCTTCATTGATAAATACTCATAATTTTACTGTGGCAATGCTAGCTCCAAAAATTCTCCGTCAAAAATTAAACGCAACCAATTACGCAGTCCGGTTCGCAGACGAGGGAAATAAAAGCAAAATGAAGGAAATGGAAAAACATCCATTGATCGACATCAATTTGTAATACGAAATGACTTTGTTCCTTTCCAAAGTAAAATAACTTTGTTTATTACTGCGCAGTCGAATAAAAGTCAAAATGGCTGTATTTGACAGATGAACACACTATTAGAGTCCGCGAAATGAATTGCTGCTCAAAGTTCAAGTTAATATCCGCTCCACGGCAATTATTTTAAATAGAAGAATATCTTGAAAAAGAACGTAACTTGAATTCCTTAATTGAGGCTTCCGTTAATTTCAGCTGCGCTTAAAATTCAAGAAGAATTTTTTTGTACTTTTATGCAAATTAATCCAAGTTTGTAGAACGTTCAAATGACTATCAGACGAAGTTTCATTTTAACATTAATTAAAATTTTTTGAAAGGAAAATGATTGCATCAAAAATATTCCAATCTATATGAGTATGTTCTATATTCTGTCATTTCAAAGCATTTGGATACGATTAAACTGTCGCACGTATATTTTAAATGCAATTTAAAATGTTCACAGAATTAATTAAATAAAATATTCAATTCCAGTTTGTAATAAATGAATATCTACTATTTTACCTCTTGGAAAGCGCTACTTCAACAAATATTATTTATTTATTTATTTAGTATAAGAGACAGACAAAAATAATTTACTTATCGTTAATGCTACAATAAATCTACTGAACATACAAGTCTGAAATTTTACACAGTGCCATCTGTGTCTCTATCCGTCAAGTATTCCAAACAATGTAGATACTGTCTTCAGAATTTGTTGCGTAAGCAGATTAAATTATTCATATCTCAGATTCGCACATAATTCGGTGTAGATGTAATACATCCTAATTGTACTAGAATTAAGTACAAACAGTTAATTTACTGAACATAATCAAATTAGGGCGATTAAGTCAACAAGCAAGGCGTGATAACAAAATTATAAAGCAGACAGCGCGAGCCAAACACACAGCCAACAAATGAGAGTGAGACAATTCTGTTTCGCTCGAATCGGAACAATTGTGAAAGTCCATGATACGTCTTTTGTTTAGAGTTAGACTTATTTAAAATACGGAAATGAAAAATTCTTTTGTTCCCATGATCAGACCGATGTGCGTTCATTATTTTCGTAATTCCCATCGCCTGAAGACGAAAGACGAAAATCGAAAACCACGGCGCAAATTTTAATATGATTACCCAACTTCCGCGAATGGACTGTATCAATTAAAAGTTGAATCTTGAAGTTTACGCAGATAAACATATTACGATTAAAGACGAATTAATTTCTTCATTGTAAACATAACTCCACCAAAAATGGAGCAGACTATTAAAAAGTGCAAAAACAGAGAAAGAAAGATATAAATGATCAGAGACATCTGAGGTTAACGACATAGCTATTGTTTGTGGATCTTGAAAAATAATTACTCCAATTTATTTGGGAATAAGAGCGCCGTTTCGCCATTTGGACACCATTTTACCCGCTTGATGAATTTTTCGAGCATTTGATAGGGACATTAGATTTTCATTTATTAGAAATGTTGCAATCTAACGAGCTCTTTAAACGAGATGATTTATCACGGAACATTTTTATGGAAGAGGTGATACAGTCACTGGGAAAAGTTTATTATCCACTTTGCCTTACGCCAATTTAGTCAGAATTTTTACAAATAAATGAATAATCAGGATATATGAATTATGATGGTCAATATTAATAATTCCTTTAATTGAATTGCATTTTAATTGGACGAATACTGGCCCAAAGAAAGATAACTACTGAGATAAAAGAATTACAAGATTTAGGAATATCTATAAATCCAGGTATACCACAAGAAATGGAGTTGTTTTTGGAGTATTGAAGAGATATTTCACAGAAAATATATCATAATACAGGATCTCTTGGAAAATTTCAAAGGTAAACTATTCATGTTTTTCACAGGAAATACAGGCATTCCATAAAAATACCTATTGTATTCTTGGGATATTCCAAATGGAATATTTCAGAAGTATTTTAGAGGTATTTCAGAACAAAAATAAAGTGTTCTGAACGACATAAATTAGAAGTTTCCACAAAAAACAAAACAAAGCTAAAACATTGAGATTCAAATTTCAGGTAAGATTAGAATTGAAATGAAGGAAAAGCCCTTACGGTACATGTTCTGCGTTTACTGGGAATTAATCCTTTGGTGCAGTTGGTCATTTTTATTTATACCTGGTTTTAAGCGTTGGCGCAAATGTCCAATGTGATAAGAAATTTATACCTGATCTGGTGCAGTAGGCAATCGCCCTGAATTTCTGGTATGCTACAAGAAATTTAGATTTTTGTATTAAATTTGTAAGGAAATATATGTATTCCAAAAGATGTACCATGGAAAGTATCCTATAAGAACTACAGGAATTTTCTGGATATACCAACGTAAATAGGGCTTTTTCGATATACTTGAGAAAATATAAGTATTTTAGAAAAAATACAATATTTCTGGAAAATCCTAAGAGAAAAACAAGTTTTCCAAAGAAAGCACATATATATTTTTAAGGAAATACAGATATTCCATAAGAAATACAGATATTCTATGAGAAATACAAGAATTCTTGTGGTATTCTCAAAGGAAAAAATAGGCGATGCTGAGGTAATTCACATAGAATACATGCATTTCATGTATGCCTAGGATATTTCAAGTGAGATACAGTTGTTTTAAAGATATTCCTCGGAAAATAGGCTATTCTACAAAAAGTACAGCTATTTTCACAAGAAATACAGGATCTGAGAGAACTGGAATGTAATCTAGTATTTTTCAGGAAATACAAACATCAAATATGAAATACTGATATGCTACACAGAATTAAAGTATTTATGAGATATTCGTAAGATAATAAAGAAATATCAAAGTTATAGTGTCACAAATGTGAAATATTTCAAGTAATGGGTATATTAATGAATTTATTTTATATTTTTAATTCACTGTTCACACCGTAACAACATAGTAAAAAATATGGATCATGTTTAAAAATGCTGCAATCAAGTTTAAAAAAATATTTAAAATTGAGAATAATTTTGAGCTATTTAAACGCCGCCATTTTCGCGCGCTCTATTGATGACGTCAAATAATATGTCCAGTGACATTACAGTCCTTTGTTTACTAAAGGTGTTTTCGTTCTCAACTTATTTCAGTACTAAAAAAGCTCAAAAGTCAGTTTATAAGTATTGCATTGTGCCTGAATACAAAATACTATCAGAAATTCATCTGATAAAGTTTTTTTTCCAATCCAGACAGGTTTAAAAATACGTAAGAAATGATGTAAGGTTATCAGAAGAGATGAAGTATCATAATAATCTTGACAGATCATGAATAACATTATATGTGATTAGTTTTAGCAATAAAATACAGTGTATGTATGCGGCTTCGTTTAACATTTGCTCGTTTTAAAATAAACAAAAATTATAGGTTATGTTTACCGCTCATCATATTTCGAATTGTATTTATCAAAATAGCGTACATAATGTGTTATTATTGATTAATTACTTGGCAGTGTTCACTCTTTTTACTTCAGCGGACGTAAAATTTCGATTTAAAAGAAAATAAGACGACATCATGAATGGATCTATTCCTGGCAGATTATTCGATTGTGCTTTTACAGAACCACTTTGTCTTCAATGATTTATAATCTCACTAGGATGCTAAAATTACACTCAAACAATAAATGAATTTACAACACACACGTTATTACTATCTTTTCTAATCAAAAGCCTGCAATGCTATACAAATGTAAGCAGTGCGCACTTGTTGACGTAGTATTTGACGTCATGTTTCTTTTTAACCAATGGTGTTGCGTTTTAGAACTTTGAATTTCCCTCGCTTAATTTGCATTTTCATTTATTAATTTTAAACAATTGAAAAGATATTAACTACCAAAATGATGGTTTAGTACAAATGTCCAGCTAATAAAAACTCGGAATAAAAATTTTTGTACCAAATTTAAATTTCATCAATATTCCTTATAAGTTCACATAAATATTCATTTGAATTCGCTATCACTGTTATCCTAGTTAGTATTGACCAAATCGATGTTCAATTGTCGGACGTGATTGATAGCCTACGGTTACTAGATGTTTGGTGGTTGCCAGGATGTTAGACAATTGAATGTTGGCCCATTGTCGGCTTAGATAAAAGCGTGAGCTAGGAGAGGAATTCAAACAGTGATTCAGTAATGCTGGGGCCACACTTACGTATAATGTCATTAATTAAGGCGTTATTCAATAATGAACACATTGTCAATGACAATATGTCAATTGTCACATAACACCTTACTTAACGGCATTAGACATTAGTGTGGCCCCTGCATAGGAGTAACTGCGTGAGCGATAAAGTATTCATTCAGTGTATAGAAAATAAATATTAGCACTGTAACCTGTAAAAATGAATTATTTACAATAAAATTTGTGATAATATCATAGAAAATAAGGGTATTCTATAAATACGGATATTCTTGGAGTATTCCCAAAAAAAAAAATTGAGTTACTTACTCATGAAGTACCCGAAGGAAAATACAGGTAGAGTCATTTGAAAAAATGACTTTTTAGTCCCTTTATAAATACTAATCGCTGCTACTGTTTAGAATTCTTGTTTTAAAGCGAATATTTGCTCTTCGCAGATTACAAAAATTATGTAGAAAGGATGAAAATTGCTTGAAAACAATTCAAATACAGACAGGGATTATTGGATTATACTCTCCTAAACACGGCCGTACAAGACAGTATTACCGTATAATTTTCCATTTTTTTTCTGTATTATATGTGCGTTATTTTTGCCAATATTTATAAATGAATTTAGTACTAATCTATACATTCCGTACTAAATATTTCCTGTTGCACAGTTCAATATTGTGCATACGTTGCTAAGCCAAGATTAGAACCATAAGATAAGTATTTTACTGAGTAACTACGGCCGTGTTTATGAGGGTACAATCCAATAATCCCTGTGTGTATTTGAATAGTTTTCAAGCAATTCTCATCTTTCCTTTTCTGTAATCTGCAAAGAGCATATATTCGCTTGAAAACAAGAATTCTAAACAGTAGCAGCGATTAGTGTTAATGAAAAGATTTAAAAGATGGACAGACTATATACTAGCGAGGTATTCAAGAGAAAATACAGATATTTCATAAGAAACACAGGTATTCCTACAGTATTTCAAGAGAAATGCAAGTATTCGAATAATCGAATAGAATTAACATATCCGAGAAGGAAACTGATAACTTAATTTTTCTTTTTTTAATTGTGGAGTTCATAACGTGGCTAATAAAATATCCTATTTGTAAGCAGCTACGTCGTCAGGAAGACTGTCAAAAAAATTGTCAAAAACTATCGAGAACGGTTTTTTGCGTTTATAGAAGAACTATGCATCTGATGGGAAAAAGTATTGTAATAAAAAAAAATGCACAATCAAAGGACAGATGAAATGAGTATTTTATGCCCGTACTTACAGTCAATACTTCGCTCAATCTCATACTTGAGAATTGCTCAAGCAAGCGAACATTACCAATAGTCGTTACTTGTCTACGGAGTAATACTTCGCGTTTGCTTGACTCCGGCTTTATTTGAATCTACTGCAAGGCTACCTTGAGTCGTGCTCAAGTATTCATGTCAGTTATTCTTGACATTTAATTTCCAACATGGCTATATGCCATATAGAGCAAGATCCCGGGCCGCAGACGTTACTCATTTTCTGAGAAACAAAATGTATGAAATAGAGTAGTGTTTGTATGTACTTTGATCATACATATACTAGCTAGTTTGTGCCGACGGCCAATTAACAGATACGAGATGCTAGAGGTACGTTAAGACATTACACACTTTTCTTAAAGTCTTGAGTGCTGATTTTTATGTATGTTTTAGAGAATATTGTTAAAAATTGATAATCAACACTGCTAGACACTTTCCATCTGTGGTCATTTCTGCGAGACTCTTTAGAGTCGGTACAAACTAGCAAGTACGCGTATAATCAAAGTACCGACTAACACTACTCCAATCCACACATTTTGTTTCTCAGAAAATAAGTAACGTCTGGCGGGTCTGGGATCTTGGACTAATAGAAGAATACATATTTACTGGAACTCACCTTCTCAATCAAATTATCAAAAAATAGATCAAATTCAGTAGATAAATTAGGAATATTTCACAAGAACTGTCATGAACGTCAAACATATTGTAATGTTTATTGCTTGATGAATCAGTTCGTAATTAAATAAAAGTCACTATTTAATAATCTTAATGAAATAAAAGTTTTATTCTCCTTATGTCACTAATAACACTATATTTATTTATTTGTCACTTAATTCTAACTTAAACAAGATCACAGATATTTATATTTCACTATTTATATACACTGTTAACTTTACTTGTCACTGTTCATTATTTATTTCACCAGTACTACTCTTATTACTGTACTGTTCTACACGTCTTTTGCTTGGCCTTATATAGAGAAATATTGTTTTCTCGAATTTTCCATTTCTCGACTCTTTCCATTTCTAGAAATCACTAGAGGCTTCCATTGGGAGGGGTGATGTGCTGCGACGCGGTGCGGCGTAAGCGACAAGAAGCTCCACCCCATACTACGTCGTCTTTACGAGCTCCCCCCTCACCCTCGCACGTCACAATATCAATCAAATATATATCAAAAACAAGAAATCTCAAGCTTCGCCGAGAATTCCCGAAGTATCGACTACAGGATAGATTATCAAGTAAGACTTGAAATTTTGATAGAATGTGGGTTTTTTGACAGCCTGCCTGACATTATAACCGCGAATAGACTATGTGCAAGGGGGCGGAGTTTGAACGAATATCGATGCGAGCGCTCATGGTAACGGTGAGCACCATTGTAAGCATTGAACTCCATTTCTCAGAATACGTCATTGAGCTGTCATTGAACATTGTAGTTTAAAAGTGAAAATAATTGCATATAAAACATAGGAAAACGCTTTTTCTGTTCCAGGCTGTTGTGTTAAGGATGATTCAAGTGAAATATAGTTTCATAGATTTCATGTACCCAGTTATAACATAAAAAAAAACGAGTGAAGTGGATCAAAGCGGTAATATAGAGTATCATCTGTCTTTCATTATTATTCTATTTAACAAAGAGGTTTGGAATTCAATTGTGAAATTAAAAAAATTCATTATCGATTTGTGATTCATGAATTTATCTCTATCTCTAATTTGTAAGGTGTCTCAGTGATAGAAGTTTGTCGGATGCACTTCGCAATAATTTTGTTGCTAATATTGTCAGCAACATATTCTTCAACATGTTTAATATGGCAAAACTAATTTCACGCTTTTCTTCAATACTTCCTCGGTAAAAGGGATACAGTGTTTGATACATACAAACCCGGCCCGCAAGATCATCGGCACATAATTTGAGGTTATCCTGTTTTTCTAAATAGGTACGTTGTAATTGAAGAAAAAAATACTCAAAATAAATAATTTCAACATACCTTTTATGCTATGCAAGATATATTATACGCACATAGTACATTTAAAAAATAATAGGTATGAAACAATGATAAGATTCGTTCTCCATTGCCCGCTATTGGTGCTAGTAGACTTCATGCACGTAGCCTATGAATGGGAAATATTATTTGCCACATTATAAACAAACAATAAAATGAAAGAATTCAATTTATCAATGTTCTTGATTTTAGCCTGTTTTTGCGCTAATCCGACAATTCCTAGTATTGAGCAAAATCAATCTTGGTTCTGGTCGAGTTTTGGCCTTGCAAAAATGCAATACCGACCAAGGCCAATACTGTACTTCTAACAGCAAGATCAACACCAATTTCGAATTGACAAGACCAAGACCAAGATAAAATTTGCAAGACGACTATAGTATTGGAACTCGATTGAAACCTTAACATCAAATCCAACAAATTTTATCGAAGTTCAACAATTACTTGATACAATTTTTCATTTTTTGATTTTTGCGTGAGTACTGAAATATGAAAAAAATTGAAATCCCAAAAAATCCCTGCTTCTCATGCATAATAATCATGTTAATCGGAACTCCCGTTCAACCTGTAGCCTTAGCTGAATGTCTGTGATTAATTGTAACATATGCCTTCTATTATATACCTAGAAATAGCGTTCCGAAACGCTACATCAGCCTTATACCTGTATTACACGATACAATTTATTGGTCAATTATTTTCAAAAGTTGAATTTATTGTTGTGTGTAATATGTCCAAAATTTCCATAATTTTTTCTTGACCAATAATTGACCAAGTTATCTTTGAAATAGAACCGGTTGTGTTGACAAAGTATTAATATAATTTTATATGCAGTTGCCTACGGTATAATAATTTTGTGTCATCCATACTATCTCACTTTCTCTCTAACCACACTTTTTGAAGTTACGTCAAAAATTATAAGTTGGTAGTTCTGATTTTTCTTGACGAAAACTTGTATCGTGTAATATGGTACAACATATTTTTGAGCTCGACAATAAATTGTTGAAAACTTGGTCAATTTATTAATCAATAAATTGTATCGTGTAATACAGGCATTAATCCTGGGTTTCGCAGCGAGGTGGCAAGGTCGCTTATATAGCAAAACCGTCTTCTTAGCAGAACCATTTCTCATCCACAGAATCTTCCCTAAGTAATTGCTCCAAACCAAGGCTCAAGCACTTCGCTTCGTTCGTACGCTTGCCTGCTGAATAATTTTCCTTTTTTCAGTCCTTGATTTGGAATTCACGCAATTCGCTCTGCTCGTGCGTTCGAAAAACATACTTCAAAAATTAAAACTAATAAATACTTTGATCCGAAATTTTATTTCATTCATTTTTTTTTTAAATAAATTTGAATAGATATTTAAACATTAGATACAGCTCTAAAATAGTTTGAGATCAACAACTAATAAAAAAATTATGACAGGCAAGAGTTGGAAAAAAATTCTTCAACATACTTTCACTAAGAAACCAAAATTATTTTTAGCACTCCCGAGAGAAAAAAACAAATTTAATCCCACATTTCAGGATTTTTGGTAAAATAATTTCGCAGTCACCACTTTCTTCCGCAGCCTTATCAACATCAAATTCATTCTACTTTTTGACAGCAAGCTTATTTATTTAACAACTGATGTAGCCAGAGCCATAGCCTTGTTACTATAGTGAATTTACTCAACATTTTTGTATCAAGTTTGTTGTTTTTAGACTATTGTGATTCAATATAATACGGTAGTGCGAAAAATAGCGTAGACAACACATGACTTAAGTGCCTTTAATCCCTCAGGTGAATATTGCCCTCGACTTCGCTTTGTGCAATAAACTCCACCCTCAGGATTAAATCAAGCACTGAAGTCCCTCGTTATATAATATACATACTATTAGGTTTAAACTATTTTCAGTAAAAAAAAATGATTTTGTCATTTTTTGCCAAACCAATACGAAGACCAGGGAAACAAGACCAAGACCGATACCAAGACCAACGAAATTTTGACCTTGGTTATACTATGATCATCATAAATATTGCACAGAAAATATAGTTATTCCAAGAAAGAGCAACTATTTCTGGATTATTCCAAATGAAATAAGAGAATTGTGACGAATTTAAGCTTATAAATTAGTCATATTGGCTCTCAAATTATAGTAGGAAAATTCTACATTAAGAATTAAAAGCGAATATATATAAATTGGGTGGCAACTATAGACACATGTTTCGTCCTTTTTGATAATAAATAGGAAATTCATTTGTGAGAGCTATGTCGTACAGTAATTTAGAGAGCGGTTACTTCTTTGATTTTTACAAAGCAGGTGCCAAATAATAATATTGCAATTTTTGATGCGCCTGCAACCTACACAATAAAATTGTCATGCTGGTGGCGTTTTGGGTTGATTTGGCAGACTATCATCTGTAGAGGCAAATGAAAAATAACTATAAATATTATTTCTTTATTGATAAATACAAACATAATATGACTTTTTATCTTCAATTCAGATCAATTTAATTAAAAAAAAATTGATTTTTTTGTTCTACTATATTATTAATAGCAATATAAGTTTGCATGACTCAATATAACATATATTGTATTAAATTCATTCGTTATTATTATTCCTTTTTTGTTCTTCCTATTTCATATATTACTTTTTATTCTTCCAGTTCCGCAATAGCAGGATTATTTTTTATTATTTCTCATTTCTTTATTGTTACAAAAACCTTAATGATATGCTGAAAAGCTATTTTATATTAAGTCAAGGTAACCAAATTTTTCTTTAGAAAAAATTTCTAATGTATTCTTTTTTCTTTTGGATCTACCTTACTTCGTAAATGGCCCGTGATTTTCTTTCCGTCATTAATTTTCAGTATTTTAACGAACGTCTTTGGAATTCACACAAAACAGCAAAAACGAGAAATATGGGAGACGCGACGATTTAGCTTTTAAATCTTGAAAAATTGTTCTTGAATTATTCGCTAAGAATTTTTTTATATCTCCAAAAGAGATTTTGATTTTGAATGATTCATGCAGTGCCATCAACAGAAAAATAAAATTAGATTATGCAACTTAACAGTCGTACATGTGTTGACGGTAATATACTCCATACGAAAGACGCAAGGCCGTAGAAAAAAATTATTGTAAAGCAAATAATCATCTCAAATAATTTTTCCCTCAACAAGCCTTTTATTAAAATACAGGTTTAGAACAAGGACACGAAACATATGAGAAATGTGTTTTTGAAAATGTGCGAAATGTGACTCCTGTAATTTTATAGCAAAAATTAAATATCTGTCACGAAAGATTCTTATTTATTGTATTGCGGAAGCAAATTTGTAAGTAATAATCATAAAAAACGCTCATTATTTAAAGCATAAAAAATATCTTTATCGCTATTTTATTTAATTTCCATGAAGATTAATCTTGATACATAAATATTTATCGGTAATCTATAAATTAATATTCATTATTATGAATAATACATTTTTTCTAATAATTAAAAGCAATCAATAAACGTTGTTATTCTCCTGTCACATCCAATTGTTAGATAAAACAAAGAAATGACAGTTTAGTCCACAAATTGAAAAACAAAAATACATTACAAAAACAACAGAAGAATATATTTTCAAGAAATAAATTGCTCCGTAACGTTTTTGTTTACAATCCAAGACGCCAATTCCCGGAAAGCACATGGTTTATGACAGCTGTCATTGCGCCAATGTAAGTACATAACCCCCAAGGAATACATTCCCTTATCTCAACCCCAAACTTTCGTACAAACGACCAAAGAAAATCAATGAAGTTTCATTGTTGACTAGGGTGAAATAGTCTGCCAAAATTATAACACGAAAAGCTTTAGAAATGTACCTTTTCGTTGTTGCTTGTCTGAAGATAATACACGATGACGAACATCCAAGACATCATGAAAAGGAGCAGTATTTTGACATTTCGCCGCATCACGACCATTTGTCAGATTGTTTAGTTACTGTTTACACAACAAAGCGCGAGCTGCACTAACACCACACTCAACTACGCGAAACATACTGAATTTAGAATTGCGGGTGCAACGCCTTCATTCACCATTTTACGTGCATTGGTAAAGTGGGATGCTCTTCATCCTTGTCTTTCACACAAAAATGATACAATTTCTTGTCTCATGTTTGTACTGCGATAATCCACACGCATGCCCCACTCTTTCCCCCACCAAGCGTTGTTTGAGGCTAGTCGATAATACTGCCGCAGCTTTTACCGACAGCGAATTGTCAAATGCTAGCTGTCAAGTTGAAGTTTTAAATTGAAAATTTATTGTAATTATTCTGTATTTTTCAAAATGTCGGTGCATGTGATGTGTTTAACGTCTGGTGGAGGCATTCCAATATTCACAAGACGTAAAGGAGAAGGTGAAAATGTATTATAAACAAAATATAGGTTATATACACTATTTTTCAATTGTTTTTGTCGTACAGTTACCATATTCAATTGTTGGGTCATTGAATGGGGTTCATATGTTTTCCAAAAGTCATGAAATACAAATGCTACATACTTCAACACAAAACCATAATGTTGTTTGGAAAGAATACCACGACAGGTTAGTAGTATTATATGAAAACCATAACAAAAAACTATATTAAAAACGCCATTCTGACATTAGAGGCTAGTTATGAATGCGGACTCATTCCATTTGATTTTTGAAGAATAGCTTTTCTTGAAATTTATGTAATATTCGCAGCCGTAGATTAAAAATTACACCATCCATCCCATCTTACAGGCACCTGTGTAAAGTGATAGCAGTGACCTTCACTTATTTGAGAACAACGAATGAACTAAATAATTTAGTTTTTGAAGGCATACAAAAAGTATTTGAACTAATAGTAACGTTCATATTGTAAAATTGACACTGACACGATGACAAACATTCAATTGTTACCTGTCAAATCAGCACCGCCAACTTTAATTTTTACTGTCAATTTGACAGTTGATTGTTCTTGACTTATTATGCCTTGTACTAAATTTTTTCCTCGATTTAATCAATACAGATAAGCAAAATTGAATTAAGTGTCTATAATTTCAAAATAAATGCGAACATTTAAGTGATAATTGCTATTTAAACGATGCCCGATCATAAATGACCGATTTAAGAATTTTTATCTGTCTGAAAGTTTGTCTTGAACAAGCTCCGAAACGGCTCAACCAATTTCAATGAAAATTTAAGGGATTAAAACAGGAGTTTCATCTTAAATTTTTGTGCATGTTCTATTCCGATATCTTGCAAGGTTCAGAAAATATGAGTATAAATATATGTAAGGAATATACATTTACTGCCATCTAGCGGTCATCATGACCAACATACCGCGCCAAAACCGGCTCTAATTCGCGAGTAAAATTACCGATGGCAGCGCTGTTATCAACCAAAATGTCAGATGTAAGTCGTAGTGTCATTTTTAGACATGCTTGTTTATATGTTAAAACCGCAGTTTTCCAGAGAGTCATATTTTGTTATTATAATATTTGAGGTGATTTCTCTCTTGACAAACTTGTAAGTTTGAGGATTATATTTTATTGCTACTATTCCAATTTTGTGCATGGACGTTTCAAATTGTATTTATTTGGAGTAAAATAACCATGTTCATATTTTTATTTAAATTCACATTTTTTACTTTTCTCGGAGAGAAACTCATGTTAAAATCAAAAAATTGAATAAATGGAGAAAGAGTAAGAAAATTAATAAGTAGTAAATAGGAAAGCGCAAAAGAGGTTAAAATAAAAGTTGTAATAAATAGGAAAGCAGTCTCAAAAAAAGACTGATTTTGATTAATACACACATACTAAAATAGTAAATAAAAACGTGAAATAGAAAAAATATAACAAAAGCTCACTGTTCACAAATAACAAACGATTAAAATAACATTAGCTCAAATAATGTTTCAAGAGGAATACGACTTTGAGTAGTTCTTGTTTTGCCATCAGATGGCTACGGCTTAATTTTACTCGCGAATAAAACAACAAAAAATATCGATAGTACAGTCCCGAGCACATGGTTTGCCCGAGTACTGCAGTTATTTTTTTTTTTTCATTTATTTCAAAAATGAACCTCAATGTATATTTCTTTTAATACAGTCACAAGCTACTCGTTTTTAAATTGACTAAATCAAGCAAAGTAGGTCACTGCTGCCACTTTACACAATGTAAACAATATGGCGCCTGTATCATGAGCGTGTAACATCTATTTTATCCGCTAGGGCGCAATTTCTCATTTACAATCGAGAATTCACATGCATCTATGCTCTATTCTCGTAAAGATTAGTCTAAAGCTCTTATACCACGATTTAAATTTAGACTTCTGATGGCACGATTCACACATATTAAATGCTAAATTCAAAACGAGTTTTGAAAAGCATTTTCTTATAGATATAAATTTGACTCTTAAGTTCAAAAATTGTTCGGTAGCTCAGGTTACAAATTAAAACACACACGATGAAAGTAAAAGTAATATTATTATTCAGAGTTAACTATGTACATCGAACATTCACAAAGATTTACACTGGTTACTATTCTGGTGAACTGACAAAAAGCCCCTTCCTTCGTTCAAGTCAGCCCTTAAATAGGGTCAGTAGCTTGGTGGGGGGTAGATGATTAAACATAAACCACCATGCTACATAACACAAATTCATTTTTAATCGTTTGATATTTGATGGAACTATCAAATTGCCAAATACAATTTATGTACTAATGCAAAAAGGGTTTGCATATCAGTAACGTGAGAATATTATGGTTTCACTCAGCGCATCTTGTGGCAGCTTTCGGAACTATTGCTACGGCAAATTTTGCAGATTTGTCATAAGACACCTTAGACTGTATATAACATCTAAATGGAAGAAGCTGCGAACGGCTACGACGAAAAGAGATGTAAGATATATTGTAAGAAAGCTGGAAAATGAACTGCGCAAACGTGACAATAATAAAATTTCGCTTTGTCCAGCCGCAAAATGACAAACACTTAATGTAATGAGTTCTTATTTGTGTAAAAAATATTTATATTGCCACAAATGTGGAATATTTTAATTAATTCACTTTATTATTCATTTAAATTCACTATTTATTCAATATATTATTGTAATTATAATCCTAATTAGCATTGACCAATAATCTAGTCGGTGTTCAATTGTCGGACATGATTAACAGCCTATAGTTACTAGATGTTCGGTGATTGTCAGGAATTTGAATGCTGGTTCATTGTTGTTCAACTATCAGACATTTGAATGTTGGCCCATTGTTGGAGTAGGGTAGATAAGGCACGTGGGCTAGCAAGTGAGCGATTTTGTGATCATACGAGTTTGTAAAGTGAATATTTGCACTGTAACTTGTTTTAATGAATTATTTATAATAAAATTTGTGACAATTCACCGTTTTATAATTACAAAGTACATCTCCTTAATATAACTTTTATAAATAGCAAATTAAATTCGATACACATGCGCAATTCGTTTCACTTCATTTTCTTTCATTATATTTTATATCTTTGTCCTTCTAACGTAACCTATATTTTCCTCTCTTTCTGGCGTAACTGTTCGCAAAAATGTATAGTGTAATAGGACTCCTTCCATCTAGATATTATAAATGATCTAAGTAAAAGACCTTTTGAAGGTCAGACTACTTATATTATTCTTCTTGTTCTGTATTAAAATCAAATAATGTTCCAGTGTAGTAATCATCGGAATCTCAACAGGATCTACTGTTTCTGTTCTGAATAGTCTTTTGGAATCGGTATTTAATGCGATGATTCTAATAGTTGGCATAGATGAAATAAAATCTCAAAGAAATGTAGAAAGATTGAAGCGCGAACTTAAGGTATGTATCAAATAATTTTTTGTAATACATACACCGAAAGTATCCTATTACTGAGCTGACTTCTGCTTCGAAAGTTCTCAATTCCAAACCATGGTAACAATTTTCATTAATTCTCTGTTGACTGGAAATTAATAGATATTAATGTCCGCTGGGTAAAAAAGAAATTGTAGATCATGGATCATGGATGCCGTTGGATTTTTTTATTTCATTAATGTATGTCAAATTGATATTTGAAAGAAATTTGTATTATAGATGTGATTGCATTTGCAAAAATTTGTTTGTCAAATCGATGATAATTTCGATACATCCAAATTTATTTGAAAAGCTTAGTAATGGGGGTACTTCGGTGCACTTGTTTCAAGAAGTATCGTATGCAACACGGACACTGAACGATTGTCATTATTGTCACGGACAAATTTGGCTGCACGGAGCTACGCCTTGAGCTTTGCCTTCGTCTTCGCCTCGTGCTTCGCTCTCGCCTTTGCCTCGGGCTTTGCCCTCGTCTTCACCGAATGCAGCCAAATTTATCCTGGACAAAAATGACAATCGTTCGGTCCTTGTAGCATAATATACTATTATTCAACTCATATTTTTATGTGCACACGGTACAAAGTTTTCTCTTCACGTAGAATTAAAATGGGACAGCCTGTATATAATTTTAGCTTTCTGCACTCCTTCTCCATATAAACTTCAATTATGCCTAATCTCACATTCCTTTGTGCGCGCAATATTTTTAAAAAGCGGTACAAAGCTTTGTCTTCACGTATTGATATTTAGATTAAAATAGGACATTCTGTATATAAATTTCGATTTCTGCACTTCTTTTTCATATAAACTTTATAAGTAGATATGTCTATCTCATATCTCTTTATACATGCAATATGCTCGAAAATGGGTGAAAAATTTTTCCTTCACGTATTAATATATAGATTAAAATGGGACACTCTGTTTATAATTTTCATTTTCTGCACTTCTTCTCCATATAAGTTTCAGGAATACCAAATCTTACATTCCTATGTGCAAGCAATATGCTTAAAAATTCACGAAAATATCTGTCAGCCATACTTGAAAACAAACTACATGTCCTATTCAAAATTTTGCTTAATACATTCTAATAACACTAATTTAATTGCTTCATTCCGTGCAGAAAACTTGAAAGATTCAATATCATTAATAAATCTTGATTTGAAAGAGCTTCATAATTACATAGGTTAAAAATAATTTAAAAATTAATACTGAAAAATCTGTAGTATTTTCATTCGGTAAAGAAAACATTGATGAACCATTGTTGCTGGATAATATTCTCATTCCAAGTAAATCAATTACAAAAATTTTAGGTCTACATGTAGACAAAATATTAAACGTTAGATTTCATCTCAATCAAAAATTAATTTCAGCTAATTTTAAGCTCAGATCTTTGTACAAATTCAAATACATTCTTTCTGAAGATGTAAAATCATATTTTCATAATACCTGCAGTGAAACAACGCGTTTCAACGCCTGTTTTGTCAGTCGAAACAAGACAATTTCAGACAAATGCAAGTGTAGCCGGGCAGAAATAAGCCTGTTTCTGCCCTAGGGGAGAAACAAGTTTGTTTCTGCCCGCTGAATTTGTTTCTTAAATCGTTTTATCCCTGGCAGAGTCGCATTTGTTCATTGTCAATCTCTAAATGAAAATCATATAACCTCAGTTAATTTGACAGTTGTTGTATTCGTAACGGTAAATTGAATTGAAAAGACGATAGTTTCAAGAAAAAAAGTAATAATACGACAATTTCAAGTACATCACAACATCTTATTGATAAAGCACGAGCAATCACTTTCGACTTGTTACCTGCAGAATAAAATGAGACATATTTACTTTGCTATGACAAATTTGTAATATGGAAAGTTTCAATGTACGTATTATGAAAAGTACAGTGTGTGGCACGGGACAAAACACGATTTCAGCCGAGGGTGATGCCAGCCCTCGCTTCGCTCGGGCAAGCAACACTCACCCTCAGCTGAAATCGTCTTGTTTCGTCCCTAGCCACACAATATACTATTTTTGAAAACCGTCATTAAAAGTGAACATTTACATTATTATTGTTTTGTTTACAGGATGCAACAATAAAATAAACGGTATTGGTATAATAGCAACTAGTGATGTAACGAATGTTAACATTCGCGAATATTCGCATTGTTCTTGACATTTGCATTCGCATTCGCAATATTCATTCGAATATCTTGCGAATAAGGACGTCAGGAAGAGTAGATAAGGTGTAAGTGATGCAACGAATGTTCACATTCGCGTTCGTGAATATTCGCATTGTTCTTGACGTTCGCATTCGCAAAATTCATGCGAATATGAACGTCAGGAAAAATACATCCTTCACTTTTATATTTGATATTATAAATTATGAATGATAAACTTCTCATTAATGATAGAATAAAAATTATGCTATATCACAGTTATTTATGTATCTAGTGCGCGAAATTATACTTTAATTCTTGAGAATAATAGTTTTTGTCGAGGCGGTAGTCAAGGCACAAGTTATTTGGAAGCTTCAAAGAAATTTCACGCACTAGTTGCATACAATATTTTTTCAGACGTCAAAAAATTAATTATTAAAATCATAAAAGAATACAAAAATTAGTGCGGGAAATATTTTGTGCACGTTTTCATGATAAAGAGCTTTTATCATTTATTAATCTTCATATAAATCTGATTTGAATTTGATCATAAAATAATCATTCGCGAATGCTTAAAAATTGATATTCGTTACACCACTAGTAAATAGTATAAGGCTAATTGAACAAAAAATATATAAATTTCTTATTAATTTTATTGAGAATCCTTTTCCACGTAACTTAACTTAGCTTTGCAATAATATCTGTAATTGTATTTTGTAATGGCCTTCACTCTTATTTCATATTAAAAATTATAAATAATCAACTCTTTATTATTAATAGAATAGAAATTAGGAAACATAAAATATGTAATGTATGCAAACAAACAAAAACGTAATCTTCTATTGAACTTTTACCATTTATCAGTCTTCATATAAATCTGATTTCAATTTTAACATAAAATAATCACTTTTTAAAAAATCTGACGTGAACATCACGTGACTTACTTGTACATCATTGGATATATATATAATACGATGTGATTTTGTGTTTGATCATATATATCATTGGATATGTATAATCAAACACAAAATCTCATCGTTCCACAGTTAATCTTTTTGGATTTACCCAAGAGATTCTAAGAATCTGTCAAGTAAAATGCGCTTTCAGCCAAGTCAGTTGCTATGGAAACAGTAGGCTATTATTCTTATGCTGGGGCCACATTTACGTCTAATGTCATTAATTGAGGCGTTATTCAATAATAAACACATTGCCAATGACAATATGTCAATTGTCATATAACGCCTTACTTAACGGCATTAGACATAAGTGTGGCCCCTGCATTATACTACAACATTCCTAAGTACTGATTCGCAAAATTCTACGACTACCAACAGATCTGAATTTATGCGCAAAATTAAAAAATAAATTCCTACTGAAGTGCACTTCCGGTTCAGTCTATTGTTATGAAAATATTAGGCAATCATTCAGATGCTACAACAGACTGAAATACCAAATTTCAATATTCTACACCTGATCCTTTCGAATTTATGCGAAAAATTCCAAAAGACTGTCAAGTAAAGTGCACTTCCGGCTCGGTAGATCTCAATAAAAATAGGGTATGAGCATCTAGACGGTATAATCGTCCTAAATACTGAATTCTAACAATCTAAATTTTTTGTTAATATTTTCTTATGATATATAAGAAATTATTTATGTACATTCTCTCAATTTTATTACGCCCATTGTAATATAAAATATTCATAGAATTGTTTATGTATCTGTTATTCATAATTAGAAAACTCTTATTAAAAGAAACGTTTATAAAACTTGTTTCATAATAATGCACTTTTTCATTGCAGATTTCAATAAATAGAAATGTAAATTTTCTTCTACTTTTGCCTTTCATTTAATAAATAATATAGTAATTAAGGTATCAAGGGTGTTAAAAGGACAATAATGCCTGAGGTCAACAGTGTACTTTCCGAGGGCCTCTGGTCCGAGGTGTGTACGTTGACCGTAGGCATTATTGTCTGTTCAACTCCCGTGGTGCCTTCAATGTTTAATGTCCGACTTTTGTTGTATTTTAATCAAAACTTTTAGCAATGTATGTCCTGTCATTGTGACATCTGTCAGAGAAATCACTCTAGTTACTAGCTGTTACTAGGAAACTTGTTTGTTTTTTTTCAAAATAATGCCCTCGGGTATTATTTGTTGAGTAATTAGCCTGAAATCAGTGTTTTTATGAGAACAATAATAAACTAGTCGGACATTGAAGGATTTAACGTAACGCAAATATTGAATATATCTGGCAATTGTTTTTTCTTGAAAAAAATTCAAATATAATCTCATATATATAAGTCATATATATATATATATATATATATATATATATATATATATATATATATATATATATATATATATATATATATATATATATATATATATATATATATATATATATAAGTATATGAAGCATGCAAAGCTGGGCCCGCTCTCGCTATCTCTTTCACATCTGCCGCATTACATTTTAGGCCTCATGTTTTCCAACTGAGCGTCCGCTCCTCTATTATTCTCCTTCGTGGTAAAAACTGAATATTCGCACTCGCATTCGCGAATATCAGCGTCAGATGTCCGCTCCCGCGTTCGCGTTCGCGAATGCTTAAAAATTGACATTTGTTACATCACTTAGTAACACTAATTGATTCGAAATGTCAAAATTTTCTTGTTACATTTTTATTAATTTTAAGAATTGGTTTTTAGAAAAACTTTGTGTGATACTCGATTACAATCTAGAATAAAAAATAACTATTAATTAATATTCTTGTCTTGAAAATAGTTGATGCAAGAAGGATTTACTCTCTTTCAAAACACTTGCTTGAGATACATTTATGATGTGCGAAAAAACAAGCAGATATCTGAATGTCGAATAAGAGCGAATATGTCATCTATTGAAAATAGGATGGAGTTCATGTACAATATGTTTTATTCAAAAAATTCAATTAACTAATTTACCTTCATACCTTAAAGACAAACTTCAAATTAGAGAACGATCTGAAAATTTCAGTGTGCCGTAACATCGTATTTTCAAATTTAAAGGTAGTTTTGTTATTTTCAGCTCCTATTCTTTTTAATCGTATTTCAAATGACATTCAAACTCAAAATGAACATTTAAAATTATCTATGGTAAAAATACCCACTAAACACATTAACATTTTCAATTTTATTTTATGAACCAATGTTCTCTCAAATATCTCTTTCATATAATAATGTTATGTGGTTTTTTGTTCCAATTAATTTGAATCAATATGTACTGGTTGGATGGAAGAACAGCCGGGGACTGAATCCTACATTGACAGTGATCAATAAATGAATATTATTATTATTATTATTATTTGGCGACATTGGATGCAATCAAATCGAGGACGTATATAAGTTTTTCAGGACCTTGAGGGCTGAAGTTCAACACGGGCGTCATTTTTGTTGAATTAAGAATCTAAATTAAAATATGAAACTCATTATTGATGAGATGAAAATCAGAATTGAAATATATTAATTTATGAAATAGTGTTGCTTCATAATGGAATTAAGTAGATTGAGATAAATATATCATCACTTATTCGAATTTGTGACAGTGGATTCAAAATTAAAAATTGAAATTATGTGGAGCTACCTCTGCGTCGGTTAAACACCGTATTATAGCAGACAGCTGTTAAATGCGCTGTAGTCAAATTCATTTCACGCCAATAATACTTAAATCAAAAGACATTTATTATTGTTAGCGAATAGATAATGAACTAAATCTGACTAAAAATTATCTTAAGTAACTTCTTATTATTAATCTTATTTTAGTGAAAAAAAAACCCAGATTTTAATATGACTTTGAAATTGTACGTCCCTAAAAACAAAATTTTAATGCTGGGCGCACATCCTTACGAAATATATGCCGTTGTTTCAGTCATTCACAAAAAATATTGAAATATGAATATTTTCGAATATTCTTTATAAAAAAATGTTTGACCCCATTTGTTGTGTAGAAACCGAGCTTGTATTCGTGATTTTAATATTAGTACAATAATTGAAGTATTCTGATTTCGCGGGTACTTTCACTACTTTTTTGTAATTAATTCATAAAAGTAAAATTGAGTCAATGACTCTATAAATGTTGGGTAAATAATGTTAAAATATTTTTCAGGTTGCTTACCCCATAATAGACAAACTCCTGGACTCAGTAGACTACGGCGACTCGAGCAGCCACTCTTCCGATCTTATGTCCATGTCTGAAACAATTTTATGTTCAGAAAATCATTTATTACAAGTAAATTCAAAATTCAGAAAATTTATTATTATTAATTTAGAGGTTTTCAGATTGTTCTGAGTTCATATTCGGAATGCATAGATTCTTTGTATGCTTGCATTTTGATTAGAGGAAAAATTGCAATAGCTACAGAAAGTTGGTGGACTTTAACAGCCGACGAAAGAAAATTATTGGCATTATTAGGATCGTTGGAGCATGATTCTACTGCTAAAGATCATCCTGTATTTTTGCCGCATAAAAGTCCAAGTGTAAGTACATCAAATCGAATAACAACTTCTCATAAAATACAGTTTTTTTTCTTAGAATGCTTTTCGCTTGGTTTCGTGTACATTAATTCCTGATGTGGTTGTCTGTTGTTTATTGGGCCCAACTCCACCTTTAGAAGAAGTGGAAAAAACAGCCTGTCAATGTTTTAAAGCCAGTATGGAAATTTTACGAGCAGCCGCTGAAGTTTTTCCCAGAAACTTCCCGCATTCTTTACAACTTGATCCAGGAATTTTAGGGTAAATCATTTAAATTCATGGTGCAACTCATGTTTATATTTTTTATTCTCAGGATTTTGTTAATAAATTGGAGCTTGGAAAAATATGTCCTTTCAAGAAATCCCCAACAAAATACCAACAAGCGATCGCAGGGTGGATCTCACCGATTGGATATTCTGCGCACGTTTTATTATCAAGCAGTTGTAACCAATTTGCTGCCTAAAATTGAACCAAATGATGTTGGTGGAGGAGCAAATGAGACTTATTGGTGCTCAGAGTATCACAAATGTCATGCCGCAAAAGTGGGCGATAATATTCTTTGCGTATTGTATTCTGCGAGTGTTCCAACGCATGCAATGAGAATTATTACTCAAAATACTCTCAAACTTTTTATAAGTGATAAACAAGTGTGCTGGTAATTTTTTTAAAGAGGTTAATTGTGCCGTCCATAAATTATATATTTTTGTATTTAAAAATAATATTTTATTTAACAAGATTGTTGAATCAAAATAAAAATTTAATATAGATGTACTTTTATTCTAAATCGATCTTTTTAAATTGTTAGCTCACACATACAAAAATCATTTAGTGTCTGAGCGGAAGTTATACGTCAAAAATCCATTCGTTGGACAGTTTATAAAGATCATAATGTGAAATTATAATTTATTGTTGCTTATATTTAGACATCACATGCAAACGTTCGTCAATTGCTATTTTTTATTAAATAAGTCGTGTTTGGTATCAAATTAAAGCTCCGGTCGAAATAATTCTAGTAAAAGGCTCAAAAATTATGTATAAACGATTGTCAATTGTTTTTTTACAAGTTATTCAAATGATGTTTTAGTGACTGAGCGGAAGTTATTTGTTAAAAGTCCATTCGTTAAACAGTTCATATCTGCATTCTTAAAATTAAATTAAGATGGACAGAATGATAAACTTTAATATTCACAAATGTAACATCATGGAAGTGCCACAAACTGATTTTTGTGGAATTATACAATTATAAAAGAGGCTTAACGTTCGAGCAAAGTCATCAAAATTTGGTGATAGCGTTTGTCCTTTAAAATTCAGAGTTGGCAGGTGATTATGTAAATTTAAACGTGGACAATGTTACCTCGAAGATGAACAAAGACTTGGAAGGACTGTATTAGGAAAAACAGTCGTGCTGCGGAAAAATTGCTGAAAGAAAATCGAAAGACAGGCTAAAATCAAGAAAATTGATAACTTGAATTATTTTATTTGTTAGTCTATAATGTGGCAAATAACATCCCATTTGTAAACAGCTACGTTGTCAAGCTGTCAAAAAATTGTCAAAAACTGCCAAAAATAGTTTTTACCGTTTTACAAAAAAAAAATGCATCTGACGAAAAAAAGTATTCTGATATAAAAAATGCACAACAGAAAGACAAATTAAATGAGTTTCTTGAGCCCCAATCACTTTTGTGTAAATTGCAAAAATCCGTCATTTTTGGCCATTTTTTATAAAACTCATAATTCGCGTTCTATTGAAGATCGGCTGTAAACTTTTTGAAAAATTTTGGATGATCCAATAAAGGCACTTTCGAAAAACGGTCATGAAAACCAATTCAACAAAAAACCTTGTCTTTGTCAAGCGTTACTCTATCTGAAGTGAAGAAATAATAAGAATCGGAATCATAAAGCAACACTAGAATCATTATTATTCATAATTATTTGGACATCACATGCGAAAGTTCGTCAATGTTTTTTTTTTTTAAATAAGTAATTTGATTCTGTCGTGTTTGGTATCAAATTAAAGTTCCTGTGGAAATAATTCTAGTGGAAGTGTCAAAAAGGATATTTAAACGATTATCAGTTGTTTTTTTACAAGTTATTTAAATGATGTCTAATTTCAAATATCAATTTAATACTCTCGTAGAGATAAACTTATTATTATTATCAAAATTTGAATTATAGTATTATAAAATTCAATACATTTTTCTTAAACATGCGGAAAAAAAAATAATGAAAATCATAATGTGAAATTAGAATAATTATCACTCATATTTGGCCATCATTGCAAACGTCCGTCAATTGTTATTTTACTTTCCCGACATATAATAATATAATAGGGAAAGTATTGTAATCGTGATTTTTTAACAATTCGAGATTTTGATGAGTCGTTACGGTTTAGACCCTACTGAACTCGAAAAACATAATTTTAAAAAAAGTCGGTTTGTGTGGAAGCACACAGCAAACTTGTATTCAAGTTTTTCATCAGTGGTACCAAAGCTTTATTGATGGAACTTTTTAGTTTTTTGCGTTTATTTTATAAAAGATAATATTTATCATAAAATATGAAATAAATAAAATTAATCCCTGAAGGATTTGGCACAACATTCATAGGAAACATTCCTCGAAATTATCAGCGGTTCATTTGTTATCAAAATTTAAATTATTATCAAATTCGTTATATTTTTTTGAACAAAAGAAATAATGAGAATCATAATATGAGGTTAGAATTATTATCACTCATATTTTGACATCACATGCAAACGTTCGTCAATTGTTTTATCAAAATATGTAATTTGGCATTATCGTGTTTGGTATCAAATTAAAGCTCTTGTGGAGATAATTCTAGTAGAAGTGTCAAAGAGGATATTTAAACGATTGTCAATTGTTTCTTCCACATATCATTTGAATGATGTCTAGTTTGGTATCAATTCTAAGCGCTCGCGGAGATGAGCATAGTAGATATCAAAAATAAATAATTAAGTAGTCCACGTTATCATCCTCAAATTACACTACGGGCGATCAAATGTCGAAACTGTATGTTCCAATGAAATAAATGTTGCAATTCTGTGTAGATCTATAAATCTTATAAATTCATAAATCTGCAAATTATGAACAAAATCGCAATGAAAATGTCATCCTTATGAACGAATTGACATTAGTCAACGAAAGTTGATGCGTTTTTATCAGTTTCTTATGGATTTATAGATCTGTAAGGCTTGTGGATTTGCACAGAATTGTAATAAAAGACCTCGAAAAACTAGAAAAGAACTGTTTATTTTCAAAAACACTTATTTCTTGTTAGGACTAAAAAATAACCGGCATCTATCACTCTGACAATGACAGCTATCACTTTGAAATATGCAATTAATTGATACTATAACAGCGGATTTTCAAAATAAGTAATTTAATTCTATTGTATTTAGTATCAAATCAAAGCTACTGCGGTAATAATTTTAGTAGAAATGTCAAAAATGATATTTAAACGATTGCCAATTGTTTTTTCACAAGTTATCCAAATGATATCAAGTTTGGTACCAATTTTAAGGCTCTCGAGAAGATAAGCCTAATAGAAATCTAAACTAACTAATTTTATCGATTGTTAACTGTTTTTTTTACAACCTAACCAGATTAGGTCAAGTTTGAGATGAACTGGACATGAATCTTATGGCCATTGCAAAATAGTAATTCCATACAACCGTCATCTGTCACTTTGGAATTTGCAATTAATTGATACGTCACTCTGAATTTATAAAACAACAATGAAGCTAGTCTAGCCATATAATTTATGGTCGGGGAAGTAGTGTGTTGGCCACAGCAGATTTTTTATTGTGTAAGTAGGTACCTGCTTACTTACATAATTAATTTCATGTCAATTATTTGTTCTTATGTTATTATTATTTAAATAATTTTTCCTTCATTTATAACTTTCGCGCGCGCCCCTAGTTTGCCTTAAGGATAATCCACCACTGATTGTATCCATAGTAGCAGGGAATAGGATCCTAATAAATAGATTAAAGAATCTGAAAGACTGTGACAAACTGAAAGGCAAACATTTTTTCATGAAAGTTTTCTTCAAAACGCTAGGCAATTATCAAATTTTCGCGAATCAAGAACTTTTGAATATTGTGGACTTATGATTATAGTTGAAATTTTAATAAAATCCTCGTTATCCAGAAATGAGGTGCATTATATTTGATTAAAGGTATATACTTACTTTTCAGTTATGATAATCAAATTATAGTAAAGATAGGGAACAATTATTAGTACGTAATATTTTCTATCAGAAATGTCAGAAATATTATTTTTACTTTATGCATCCCTAAATCCATTTTGACTATTTTGGGCTTGACATCGGTACGTATGTACGTAGCATGTATGTATGTGTGTACGTATCCTGCAAATCTCGAAGCCCATCGAATGTACAATGTTGAAATTTTGTATTCAAGACTAATCTTAGGCCTAGCTGTGCACCTCGCATTATGGTTGCAATCGTCTGTACCTGAAGTGCACTTTATTTGAATTTTTTTAGTATATCCAAAATTGTTAGATATAGGTTGTTGAAATTCGGTATTTAAAATTGCTGTAGCATCTTAATAGTTATCTTTATTTTTGTACCACTCTGTGAACTGGAAATACACTTCATATAACAGTCTTTTCGAGTTTTTCGCATAAATTCAAAATAATCAGGCGTAGAATATTAAAATCTCGTAATAAGCACTTCTATAACATCTAGTTGTCGCATTATGATTGCGATCGGCTGACCGGGAAATGCAGTTCACTGAACAATTTTCCGAATAAATTCGGAACGATTAACTGTAGTATGTTGCAATTTTGTATTTCAAGCAATTGTAGCATTTAAAATAACATCATATTTTCATAGCAATCTACTGAGCTGGAAGTAAATTTTATTTGACAATCTTTTCTAATTTTTCGCATAAATTCGAAACTATTGACCATCGAGTGAAAAAATTTAGTATTTGAGACTGCTACGCTTTGATGAATTGTAGTATCTAAATTTTGTCTTATGTTAAAGATTGTCAACTGTCAATTATTCAGTCGAAAGACATGTGGTGTCCACATCAAATTTTATGCTAAAAATAGTACAACAGTTCTATCTCAAAATTTTTTGTTGTAAGCAGAGTTTTTATGTTTTTCTAATTTATAAATCTCTTTGATTATTTTTAATTAAGCATAAAATTGGTGTAAATAAGTTATGTATTCAAGTACAAAATATTTTGAATTTTGCCGCGCAAAGTATATTCCGATTATTACTGCCATCTATTGAAAATACCGTTATGTGTACTAGAACGCATGCGTCGCTCCTACGTAGAATTTGGAATGCAAGTTATTAAAAGTTTGTAGTTTGTGTACCTTTATTATCATTCGTCAAAGAAGTACTAGTACTAATGCACGCACGTGATAAAAGTTATCTCAGCACATAAAGCATTGTTTTTTGTCATAACCCTTCTTGTTATTAATTGTGTTGGTTGTTTTGAGCATTTAAATTCTTCGTGACAGTGTGTTTTAACTTATATCAATGTGTCAGCTTAAGTTTTTGTGCACTGGATATTTTCATTTGTACCGCAAGTTCGTCCGAAACATTTTGTTGCACTGAGAAAACAAGAGATCAAGAAAACTAAGCAAACTTTTGTTTTGTGTTTATAACAGTTTTATAATATTTTGTATACCGAAGAAACGTTTGGACCAGGTAAGACGAATAATTTATTTGAAATAAACTTACATTCGTTCCGCGAAATGATTTATCAAAATTGCTAATTTTTGACAAAAGAATTATAACTTATTTTATATTCAAAACTGTCAAATGTCAGTTTTTTAAAACTTCTTATGAAGCTCAGGAACTTGAAAAAGTTTTGTTGTATTCATTTGTTTTAACATCGTTGTTCCATTGTTGGTATCTGAAACGGTCTCATTTCCGGAGTTGTTCAAAACAAGTCATAGGCGTGCAAGATAAAATTTCTTTTGATATTTTAATATAAAATTCAGACTTTTATGCTTCATCCTGTCATTTGTCTTTGTTGTTACTTTTTTTTTTATTTTGTGGTTGATATTAATTGTATATCGTTTTATAAAACCTTGAAATTTGTAATGATTTAATTCTGTAAATGATGGTAACAGAATTTATAATTTAAATGACTCATTTTACCTACAATTTAAAATGTTTGTCTTGTTTGACAAAATTTTCACGTGTATTTATTGTTTTTGTCAATTTTATTAGTTCATAAATGGCTCAAATTAATTGGGTCTGTATTTTTAATCATTTTCGCTTAGTATTTCGAATAAAATCAGTATTTAACATCTAGAAACATAGCCTGACCATTTACGATATGCTAGCATGCGATTGCGCTTGCGTGTGGGCTGTGTTAGTGGAACGACCAGAGCCAGCAACGTCGGGCGAGCAATGCACAATCAATTACCATTTATAAAATGCAGTCTATGAATTAGAAAATAAAAATCTTGTACCAATTTCAAATAAGCGTTAATTATTTAGAAAAAATGAGGTTAGTATACCTGCTTATTAAATTACAAAGTGGACAGCATGTCATTGTGATAATAATTAGAAATTTTGTGACGAGAGATTAAATAGTAAACTCTTGTTTTATTATACTTTCAGTTTTCTCTTGTTTGAAAATGGAAAAAGTCAGCAAAAAGTGAAACATGATTGAAAATTTTATGGACCAGAATATTAGAATTGTCAAATTAATTACTATTAAATACAATGAACTATAAAGAATTTTCTCATAATTCTCGGTATTTAAATTGAATAATAGTAAGAACGTTAGATTTAGTAATGTGTCTAGAATCATTGTAGCACATAATTGTCTCACAGTTCATCTAATTACTAATTATTTCGTAAATGAGTATGGAGCAAGTGTTAAATTATTTAGTCCACCTATTCGAAAAAACTTTATGCAATAAAAGATGACGTAGCTTCAATATTTTTAACTATAATAATTATAGAAAGCAAAGCAAGTTATTTAATAATAGAGTTGTCAAAGGCGGAGGGCGGTTAACATAAAAACAACGTGCTTGAGTATTTATTATGTTTGATCACGTGATAAGTTGATTTCATTCGATCAACCTTTACACAGTTTCCTGCTTCGCAATGTCGCACATCCGTTCTTTGACATCCGGTACATTTCAATGAAAATTTTAGAGAAATTCAGTAAGCATTTAATTTCCACAATAAAATTCTTTTCTGAATTAAGAATAGGCGAGCAGTTCTCCATGGGAAGTAGAACATTGATAATAAAAAGAATTCGAATTTCACGGCCTGCAAAACAGAAAAACTATGCGTTCTCGTTTGTTTCATTATTTCAAGGTCAACAGGTACGAATTATTGTTAGTGATGCCACTGAATTGCTAGAAAATTTTATCCTAGTTAGGAATCGCTATTATATAATTTTAAAATTGATTTCTTGTTCAATGAATAGATGCATATTTTTCTAGCAGTGAAATTTAATTCGAATGGTGCATCAACTAATAACCCCCTTTTTATATTTCATAGACCGTGGAGTGCGGTTACCAGTCGTCAAACCGCGGGTACTTTTAATATTTGTTCAATAATTATCTTATTGTCCGATTTTAAATAAATTTGGCAGACTATGTTAGTCACATAATAGTGCTTATAGACAGTAACGTTCTAAATCAAATATGGCGGACGTCTCAAGATGGCGGATTATGTTTTATTTCGCAACCCCCTTGATATGGGTATCAAATAAAAGGGCTCAACGAATAAAATATAACGAACTATGTTATTTAATTACTTACCCATTAAAATGGCGGATCAACTTTTAACTCATAACCCTTTTGATATGGATACTAAATGAAAGGATTTGATTAGTCTATGGCTCTTGCTCTAAAGTTCATGCTTGTGTAATATAGTTCAAATTATATTATAGCTTTTATCTGTTATAGATTATGAAACTTTTGTTCCCAAATATCTGCGAATAAAACCTAAATTAAATTGAATATGTCGAAATTTTAGTCACGTTTGGAACAAAAAATCATGTGGCAATATGAAATTATTGCAGCAACCTTAAAAATATTTTTTTTTCAAATACTTTTAATAATAATTTGACGTAGCATACAATGTCGGATTGAGGTCCAGAATTCAAACGCTTGGGAAATCGTCTAAGTCAGAATCTCTAGTGTATCTAATGCATAAAAATATGGCTTATAAATTCAGCATTAAAAATGGTAATAAATGTAAATGGTAGAAAAATGTACAATGAAAGTAAATAAAAGGATTCGTTTCGTAGCCTACTTCCAGATGCATCTACATTGTTTACATAAAAAAGAAAGTGGTACACATCTTTTGTTTTTGTTGAATCATTGTTACAATTATCCAGACAATCGCGAAAATGGGAAACTAATGTTAAAAAAGTCGAAACAACTTGCAGACAATTGTCTTAATCATTTTATACGCATTTTATTAGATTTCACTTACACTTCGTTCGTCGAGAGCGTATGAATAAAAATGGTGATAATTATGAACAATGATGTTTTTCAAAATTATATCATAATAAATGGATTTTTTTGATTAAATTCTGTATATTTATTTTTATGTTTGACGTTTCGACTCCCTATCCGAAAGTCTTCATCCGAAAAAATGATACAAAAGTAAACAAGGCAAAATCTATTTATCAATAAATTTGTTTCTCTTCATAAATTAATTTAATTATAATATCTTCATTCAACTGTTTTCTTCCGTAGCACTCTTATAACAATCAGATTTAAATTAAATTATCATAATACTTAATTGCGTTTTTCTCATGCAAGGATATGAAAGTAATATATATCGTTAAATTCAGAAAAAAATACTGAATCAAATAAGCAAATAAAAAAATAAGAAAGTTGCACCCCGTATTTTAAGAATCACTGGTCTAAAAAAAATCTTGTTTTATTCATTAAAATAGTCATGTAAAATAGAAATTGTTTGCTAATTCAACCAGCTTCGTAGCTCTTTATTACTTAAATTGAACACCCTGTATCTCGCCCCGTATATACATAGAAGTATTTTTATCCTAATTTTCATCAGTTCAAGATTTTGATGTATCTTCATAATTTAGACACTACTAAATCCAAAAAACAATTTTCAAAAAAATCTGGAAGTACGAATTTTCCGGAGTCGTATAGCTGGGCCAGCCTACCTGTTAGAAATTTTTTAATCTCAAGGGTCAACTAATCCTAGAGTATAGTTGGGCCAAATGTCAGCATCTGATCCATCGGGCGGCCTCGATCTCGGCACTAAACTACCTGGATCATTAATCCCTTACTCGAACTCGGCACTACGCTATGGATTAGCATTTGTGACTCAATCGTTCTGCCCGAGTGAAATTTTCTGGATACATGCGATTTTATGTTAATAATAAACCAGACTCAAATTTAGCCGTACTTTTAAACGAATCTAATTACACGTGTGACATCAACAACTCAAAAGTCCTGCATATCGTAGACAAAATAATTTGTTTCCATTTGATGCAAGAAATTCCAATGTCAAAAATACCAAAAAAAATTGAATGTTCTATTGTGTTCTATACATATTTGTATGTTTTTGTAATAATGTAGGTATGTACGGACATAATTATGTATAAATAAGTCTTTTTTCTAACAGTTTTTTTTTCTGAAGTTTCATTGAATATTATTTGCAGTATTATTTTTAATACAAATTAATTTCAAAATAAAATATAGGGACTTATAAAACCAAATATTGCAGGTAGATCGTGGTCTTATTTAAAAATTGATAGTGCCGAGTTCGTGTGCGCCCCGCGCTAATCGGGTTAGCATTGGTGCCGAGTTCATGTTCTTGGTGCCGAGTTCGTGTACGCCCGATCCATCTAATCACTAAGCAAGGTTATAAAATAAAATACCATATGACAAAAGTAGATATTTTTATTTCATAATTGTTTGTACATTTGGTTCATATAAGTACAATCAAACACATACATATAACATATACATTGATGTATACTAGGTACAGTCATATATACTTCTTTATAGGTACGGCCACATATACATTTATATAGGTACAGTCAAACATATATATATACATTTGTTTATAAACTTGGAGCATGCTTGTGTGCCATACTCTTTATTCCCTTTGAAATAGCTGGATTTGCTCTGAATGTCGTATGCAATAATTTTGCCGGTTTTTCATAGCTTTCCTTTTTAAACTGTTACTCAAGATTTGTCTAAGTAGAGATGTGTCTTCTCCGTGATTATGGTTTAACTCAAATTATAGAGCTTCTGCAAAATTTTCAGCCGTCATGTAAAGTTTTGCAGGACACTTCAATTTTTTATTCACACATCTCCAGTGTACAGTTCCATTTTGCAAAGAATTTGCCACACAAAACTTGAAATTATTCACAATTATCAACTGATTGCCTTTTTCACTCAATATACGATACTCACACCTCCCATGTTTGAAATATGGGTAAAAACTAGATAAATTTATTCGAGATATAAAATTTATAGAAAATATAAAAAATAATAAAAATCTCAATGTGAGATTAGAATTATTATTACTTATCTTTGGACATCAATCATCGTCAATTGTCATTATTATTTTTTTTTTTTTTAATAAGTCGTGCTTGGTATCAAATTAAAGCTCCTGCGGAAATATTCCTAGTTAAAGTCTCAAAAATTATATTTAAACGATTGTCAATCGACGATCAACGAGTGACTGAGCGCGAGATAGTTGAGATTTCAGCATTTTGCTTGAATGTTTGGACAGATGGATGCCTTATTTACTTCTAAGACGCAATCGCCTGACCATTTTGAATTAGATTTGGCGATGTTTAACTGTAATATGAAGGATTTTTTGGGCTTTTTGTAACCGTGGACGAAACATGGATTTTTACAACACACCAGAGTCCAAGGAACAGTGGAAATAGTCAATTGCTCCACACAAATCCAAACCGAAGAAAGCCAAGGCGTTGATATGAAGCGAAAGTAAACGCATTTGGTAAATAAAAAAAAGCTGTTCCAACAGGCCATTGCATTAACGTACAAGTGCGTAAAATACCTTGAATTGCGTTTCAAAGTGGTTCCTTATCCATTATTCTTCAGGTTTGGTTCCCTTATCCAAGTTCGTGTATTATATTAACTCACAATTTCTGGCATTTAGAGAAGATACATTTATTTGGGATTAAAAGATTGAAGTAATAAACTTGGCTCAAATGGTATATAGGGATTAAGAGAAAAATGCTCAAATGGTCTATGGGATTAGGACAAAACTGACCGCCGTGCTCAAACGGTATATCCCCGGTTCCCTCCGGCTATTTTTTCCCCAAACTTGGAAAAGGGCTCGGTGATACTGAGGATTATTTTGAGGGCTTGAGAATTATTGAACGAAGAAGACTATAATATTGATAAAGATTCAAAAATTAATTGAGTCGTTTTTATTCAATAAAATTCTGAAAAATGTATAGATTTTCAAAAATAAGAGGGGAAGTATTGTGATCGTGATTTTCTTACAGTTCGAGATTTTAATGAGTCTTTACAATTTAGACCCTACTAAACTTATGGCACGCCGTTTTGCTATTTAATAGCAACAATTTATACCACTTAAATTTAAACTATACATTTTTATTATCTTGCAAGATAATTTTAATTCATTGAATTTTAATGATTGAATTAAAATTATGTACATAATGGAAATTCAGAATTATTATCGTCTTGCAAGATAATTTTAATGCATTGAATTTTTATGATTGAATTAAAATTATGTATATAATGGAAATTAGAAATTCTTATTATCTTGCAGGATAATTTTAATTCATTGAATTTTTTGGATTGAATTAAAATAATATACATAATGAAAATTCAGCATAGAGACTATCTAGCAAAATTATACGAAACCGTTGAATTTTTATGATTGAATTAAAATTATGTACATAATGAAAATTCAGAATCATTATTATCTTGCAAGATAATTTTATTGCATTGAATTTTTATGATTGAATTAAAATTATGTACATAATGAGAATTCAGAATAATTATTTTCTTGCAAGATAATTTTAATACATTGAATTTTTATGGTTGAATTAAAATTATGTACACAATGGAAATTAGGAATTCTTATTATCTTGCAGGATAATTTTAATTCACTGGATTTTTTTGATTGAATTAAAATTATGTACGTAGTGAAAATTCAGTATTATTTTTACCTTGCAGGATAATTTTAATCATTTGAATTTTTGTGAATGAATTAAAATTATGTACAAAATTAAAATGTGAAGTAAAAATTCAATGGATTAAAATTATCTTGCAAGATAATAATAATTCTGAACTTCCATTATGTCCATAATTTTAATTCAATCAGAAAAATTCAATGAATTAAAATTTTACTGCAAGATAATAAGAATTCCGAATTCCCATTATGTACATAGTTTTAATTCAATCATAAAAATTCAATGAATTAGAATTATCTTGCAAGATAATCATAATTCTGAATTTTCATTATGTACATAATTTTAATTCAATCATAAAAATTCAACGGTTCCATATAATTTTGCTAGATAGTCTCTATGCTGAATTATCATTATGTACTTAATTTTAATTCAATCGTAAAAATTTAATGTATTGAAATTATCTTGTAAGATAATAAAAATTCTGAATTACCATTATGTACATAATTTTAATTCAATCAAAAAAATTCAATGAATTGAAATTATCCTGCAAGGTAAAAAGAATTCGTAATTGCCATTATGCACATAATTTTAATTCTATCATAAAAATTCGACGCATTTAAATTATCTTGCAAGATAATAATAATTCTGAATTTTCATTATGTACATAATTTTAATTCAATCATAAAAATTCAATGAATTAAATCATTTTGCAAGATAAAAAAAAAATATATAGTTTTAATTTAAGTGGAATAAATTTTTGCTATTAAATAGCAAAACGGTGTGCCATATAAACTCAAATATAATTTAATCGCAATTTTAAAAAAAGTCGGTTTGTCTGTGTGTAAGGTAACTTGAGAACGAGTACGAATTTTTGACTGGAATTTCATATTTAAGCTCATGAGTGACTATTTTGTCAACCAGTGGTCTAACATTTTATTGATGATTTTTTTTTTGTTTTTTGCATTTATTTTTAAAATGGTAATATTTTCTATCATAAAATATAGAATAACTAAAATTGAACCTTGAATAATTTGGAGCAACATTCACCTGAAACATTTTTCAAAATTATTAGCGGTTCATTTGTTATTAAAATTTGAATTATTATAGAGTTCGTTATAACGTTATAAAAAAAAGAAATAACAAAAAGCATAATGTCAGATTGAAATTATTACTACTCATATTTGGACAACATGCAAACGTTCGTCATTTGTCTTTTTTTTAATCGTCGTTGTAATTAGCCATGTTTGGTATCAAATTAAAGCTCCTGCGGAAATGATTCTAGTTAAAGTGTCAAAAATAATATTCAAACGACTGTCAATTGTTTTTTTACAAAATATACATGTTAGAAAAATATTTTTTTATGGCATATACATTTCGATGTGCTGATTCACAATCAAAAATAATTAAAAAAAAAAAATTGTGTTTCAGGAAGAGTACATTCCGGGCCCCTGGTCGGCACGAAATTCTTAATGAAGCTAATAAATTAGTATTTCAATCACGTAATTAATGAGTATATTCAACTACTCAATTTTATGATCAGTGACAGTTGGGTATTATCACATAACTCCAGAATCAAATAAATAAATTTGTTATTCAATATTAATTACGTGGTTGAATTACTTATTTATTTTTTTACCCTTTTTTTAACACCCTGTGTAGTCTGATTTGATATCAATTTTAAGCTGTCGTCGGGGGAATAAGCTTAGTAGAAATCTAAAGTAAATAATTATTCCTATTATTAATTGTTTTTTATATAACAGACTATGCCAAGTCTGGAATCAATTGAATCACCAGTTGGAAGAAGGGAATAAACGCCACTTTTTGCCAAATCTACTTATACACATTTTCGTACACATTCCATTTCATATAATTTTATGCGACCAAAGAAACTGTCAATTGAGAGAATGAGACTCAGTGATACCATTAACTAAGGTATATGCTTCTGAAGTCCCAATAAATGAGAAAAAAATGAATGACATACAAAAAATAACTCAATATCCCTAGCAAATTCAAAAATTTTCATGTTATCATAATGGCTTGGCCTAAACTACAACATCCGAAATCACTGAAATAGATGGAGAATAGATAATGTTATCTGATTCCTTCAGTTTTTCTATTGAATAAATATATTTTTGTCATTATTTTGTCTATTATTTAATCTTTTTTCATGCCAGAACTTAATAAGTTGGAAGAAGGATATAAATCCAAGAAGTTTATATATGTATACCTCAGACAATATTAACATTTGTCCGTCTAGTCTAACAGTATTCAATCATAATCAATATTACCTTCATTCCATGTGTATATCATAAGAGGCTAAGTGTTGAGAATCAAAAGTAAAAAGTTTTTTTTAATTATCTCCATTCCTAGTTTTTGGATTTATTCCCTTCTTCCAATTGGTGGTTCAATCAAAGAAACCTATAGTTTATAGCCATTGTAAAAAAAATAGAAGTTTATTATAACCGCCATCTGTCACTTTAAAATATGCAAAGTAAAACGACACTTTGAATTTATGAAACAGCAATGAAACTAGCCATAAAATTGATGGTCGGGGAAGTACTGTAGTGGCCACAGCAGATTTTTTTCTTATACTCCAAAGTTATTGTAACGTATCTCCCTAATTAAAATCTGGATTATTTCCAGAATAATTCTAGCGATTTCTCGAAAAGAGGTAGAACTTTTTCAGATCAATATAAATAAAAATATAAAACTCATTACCTATATAAAGAAAATGCGTCGTTTACCTGGGAAGTCAAATTAAAGAAAATATAATGACAAAAACAAATATCTTGATTATCCAGCTCCACGAAATATTTTCAAGCGATCAATTTAATTCATCTTGCAAACTGTTTGACATGAAGACACGCTGAAATGAGCTCTATATATTCCGCCCAAAATACTGCCGTCGTTATGGCAACTAGCGCGCCGGAGGAAGTGGGAGAACTTGTGATATTTTTTTCGATTTTATTAGTTTTATTATTTTTATTAGACATTATATTAGACTAGACCCTGCGCCTTCCCAGGTACGCTACTAGTGCTCTCAATTTTGGTGGAGAGTAAATAATTTGGTTCCAGAATCTGTTTATTTATCTTATATTATACGGAGAACTCGAAATTTCTGTTGAAAATTTATAGGACTCAGAAGTACAGAATAAATACAGTGATTAAATTTGATAATACGCCAGATAAGAACAATAAATTCTAATAGATTGTAATGTTATTTTTACTGATAAGAATACGTGATAAGGAACCATTACTCAAAATTAAAATTTTGTATCGGGATGGCACTTTATTGGTGTCCATTATGGTTTAGTAAATTTTAATAAATTATAGATTCAAATTTATTGTATGGGAGGGGCATCCGCCGTTGTTGTAGTGCTCTGGAACAGCCAAAAGCATAATAAGAGCACAAAATAAATATTAACAACAATAAAACTCAAAATTATAGCAATGAAGCCATCAAAATTTACGAGCATCCATTTTAAAAATAAGAAACTAATATACTATTTGATGAAAAATCGTCTTATTTTAGAGAAAGGAATAATTTTTTCTAATGATCCCATTCTAATACTTCTTTGAAATGGGTTATGGCCACAAAAAATTCGTGGAGAAGTTTAAGATGAATTTACGATAAAATGATTCAACAATCTTCCATTGTTCGCAGCAAAAGGAAATTAATAAATCCAAGAAAAAGGAATATTATGAAATTTACAAAATCATCAAGCATGATGATTGCTTCCTGTCATTTTAAAGAGATGAGTATCAACTTCTGTTTGCTTTTCTGCTACAGAATAACAAAATACCCAACGTGATTTATTCACATGTAGCTTAAAATATTGTCAGCAAACTGCGTGCGGCTTGTGTGGGTGTTAAAATGCTACGTAATTTTATGAATATTAATTACAGTGAAATTTGGGGCTTTTTGATTGACCAAATAACATCCCAAAAAATATGGTGATAACAGAAAATAAAGAAAGACTTTTTCAGCCGGGAAGGTTATGATTTTAATTAACATGAAACAATGTTAATGATACTATAAAAGTATCTTATGAATGATCATGCAAAATGCAGTCAATGGCAATCATTGTTCCTTGGTTAGATTCTTGTCCTATTTACAGACAGTGACGATAACCGTGAAAGCAGTGATTCTAAAACTCTTAAAATAAAGATAAATGAGCGGAATTTAGTTTCGTACCTGAAATAATTCTCTACATATTTTTTATTTCCTATTATCATGTTTCGTTGTCTTGAACATGAGCCTTCTTCTGAATACTTATGAACCGTTCGACACAATATGTTATTATCTGCATATTAACGCGTTTGATAATGCTGCATTATAATCAGCATTTAACGCTCGCATTGATATCCGAATTCCTTGCATTTTTCATGCACTGACTCATACACAATTCAAATAAAATTTTCAGTTACTTTTAATTTATTTGAAAACCGAAATAGAGAAAATAATATTTTATCTACAGTCTTTATCAGACATTTAGTATATCTGCTACTAAGATTGAGTCATAACAAAAGTCTGTATCCAACAACCAAACAAACAGGAATAAAACCTGTATTACTAGTGACTCATATTACACACCTAAAATAAAAATTAAACCATTTGTCATTAATAGGCATTAATACATGAAACACGAATACATACATTGTAAAACATACAAACATATTATTTGCTCTTTCAAAACTACAGCCCTTAGTTCTTAAATTTTTTGTTTTTAATGAAAAATCCGACGTGAACATCACGTGATTTACTTGTCAAGTAAAATAGGCTTTCAGCCAAGTCGGTTCCTATCGAAACAGTAGGCCATTATTCTTATACTACAACATTCCTAAATACTGATTTCCAAAATTCTATAACTACCAACAGATCTGAATTTATGCGCAAAATTAAAAAATAAATTCCTACTGAAGTGCACTTCTGGTTCAGTCTATTGTTATGAAAATAGTAGGCAATCATTCAGATGCTGCAGCAGACTGAAATACCAAATTTAAATATTCTACACCTGATCGTTTCGAATTTATGCGAAAAATTCTAAAAGACTGTCAAGTAAAGTGCACTTCCGGCTCGGTGGATCTCAATAAAAATAGGACATGAGCATCTAGACGGTATAATAGTCCTAAATATTGAATTCTAACAATCTACGTTCAATCGTTTTGGATATTTATGCGGAAAATTCAAAAAATGTTTTGAATAAAGTGCTCTTCCGGCTTAGTCGATAGCAATCATAATGCGAGGTGTACAACTAGATATTATAAAAGTGCGTAATACAAAATTTAAATATTCTACGACTGATTGTTTAGAATTTATGCGAAAAATTCAAAAAGTCTGTCATTTAAAGTGCACTTTCGGCTCAGCCGATTGTTACAAAAATAGAAGATGACCATTGAGATGCTACAGCAATTTCAAATGCTAAATTCCAGTATCCTATGGCTGATCATTCTGAATTTATGCGGAAAATTAAAAAAAAAGTTTTAAGTAAAATGCACTTCCGGCTTAGCCGATCGCAATCATAATGCAAGATTTACTATAAGATGCTATAGAAGTGCTTAATACGAAATTTCAATATGCTATGGCTAATCATTCTAGATTTATGCAAAAAATTCAAGCAAAGTTTCAAGTAAAGTGCACTTCTGGCTTGGCCGATTCATACAAAAATAGCAGATGACCATTCTGATACAACATCAAGTTCAAATACTGAATTTTAACATCCTATGGTTGATCATTCTGGATTTATTAAAAAAAATCGAAAAAAGTTTCAAGTAAAGTGCACTTCCAGTGCAGACGATTGGAACCATAATGCGAGGTGCACAACTAGACCCTATACCAGTCTTAAATACAAAATTTCTACATTATACGTTCAACCAGTTTTGAGATTTGCGAGTTACGCACGCACGCACGCACGAACATACGTACCGACATCAAGCCAAAAATAGTCAAAATGGATTCAGGGATGCTCAAAACGGATATTTCCATCAAAATCTCGATAGGTGAATTTTGTCGGTTTCACAATACTTGTACTTTGTACAAGTAAGTAAAAATGGACCTCGACCATGAATTTTATGGCCAGCTTCATTGCTGTTTCAATTGATTGTATATTTCAAATTCAAAGTGACAGCTGTCAGATGACAGTTATATTAAATTAGTATTTCATTTCACAATGGCCATAAGTTTTGTAGCCAGGTGCTTTAGTTGATCCCAAGCTTGGCATAATTTAATTGAGTTTCAAATTGATACCAAACTAGACATTATTTGAATACTTGTAAAAAACAATTGACAATCATTTAAATATCCTTTTTGATATTTTTACTAGAATTATTCCCGCAGGAGCTTTAATTTGATACGAAACACGATAGAATCAAATTACTTATTTGAAAAAAACAATTGACGAACATTTGCATGTGATGTCTAAATATGAATAATAATAATTTCACGTCATGATTTTCACTATTTCTCTGCTTCAGAAAAATATAACGAATTTCATAATAATTCAAATTTTAACAATCACAAATGAACCGCTAATAATTTTGAAATATGTTTCAGATAAATGTTGTGCCAAATTATATATATATATATATATATATATATATATATATATATATATATATATATATATATATATATATATATATATATATATATATATATATATATATATATATATATATATATATATATATATATATATATATATATATATATATATATATATATATATATATATATATATATATATATATATATATATATATATATATATATATATATATATATATATATATATATATATATATATATATATATATATATATATATATATATATATATATATATATATATATATATATATATATATATATATATATATATATATATATATATATATATATATATATATATATATATATATATATATATGTATAATCATTTCCTCTTCTACCCTGCGGGTGTTGAGGTGTATCCGTTATTTAATTTTCAACAAAATTCATCCATTTCTTCTTGTCCTTAGCTAATTCACATGCTTGTCTATTTGTTAAATTTCTGTTTTTCAGTATAACATCTAGATGTAGATGTGCCAAATTGTTCCAGGATCAATTTCAGTTATTTTATATTTCACGATAAATAGCACCGTTTATAAAATAAATGCAAAAAACTAAAAAGCTCCATCAATAAAATATTGGTACCACTGGTTGAAAAAAACTCATTCATGAACTTAAAATCAAATTTTTGATGAAAAGCTTGAACATGAAATTCCTGTCGAAAATTCGTACGCGTTTTCAAGTTATCGTCCTTTTAGACAAACTGATTTTTTAAAAATTTTATTTGGGTCGAGTAGGGTCTAAATTGTAAAGATTCATCTGTCAGAGAGCTCTCTTATTTCCAAATATTCAAGCAAAATGCTCAACCTCAGCTATCTCGCACTCAGTAACTCTTTGATCGTCGATTATAATCCTATGGATTTTATCGAGCATTCTAGCCTGGATGCTTGATTTCAAAAATGCACTTACGATAGGTTTAAATTCAGCTGTCCAATCGAAAGTGCAGAATCTCCATTAAAATAGTTCAATTCGGTTTATTTTTTTCCCGAAAATTATCGCACGATATTCGATTTTATCAATTTTTGTGAAAATGCAAAAATAATTCTCACTCATTGACTATATCAAATACCAATTAAACGACGCAGTTGATTTTTTTTAACTCAAAATATGATGAAAACTGCAAACTATTAACTGATATAGTTTTTTCAATTCACTATCAGTTTTAGTACTTAAAACAACCAAAATTTATCTTGAAATCTTTTTTCTTGATGTTACTGACGTCACTTATGTATTCACGCTCCTTGCCCCATCTACCAAACAATGGATGCACTAATAATCCAACTGGCAGTTGTTCACTCCCATTTCAGTCTTCAAATTATTTTTTTTTTCCGGTTTTATATTATTTTTTTAATTTTCAAATCTAGTTTTCCATTCTTACTGACGTCATTTATGTATTTATCCTTTATTTTACACAAAAGACGAACTAACAGCCCATCTTAAAAAAAAATCTGTCTTTAAATTCCAAATTAGGCGTTATTCAATGTTTATTTATTTTGAAATGCATATTTCCAACGTTACTGAGGTCATTAATGTATTTATCTCCTCCATTTTACGCTTGTTGCTACATCTACTTAGACAATGGACGAATTAACAGCCCAACTAGTATGTGTCCACTTCCATTAGAAATGCAACTTTTCAACGTTACTGACGTCATTCATGTATTTATCCCCTCCATTTTACGCTTTTTGCTATATCTAGCAGACATTGGTCGAACTAACAGCACAACTATGAGTCTTTAAGTTTTATATTGAGCGTAACAATATTTATTCTATTTTAAAATGCAACTTTCAGACGTTACTGACGTCATTTATATATTTACCTCCTCCATTTTACGCTCCCATTTTAATCTTCACATTGTAAATTAAGCGTTTCCAACGGTTATCACGTCATTCACGTATTTAAGCTTGTAGCCACATTTACCAGACACTGAACGAACTAACAGTCCCAACTATCAGCCTTTAAATTTTATATAAGCGTTAGAATATTTATTTATTTTAAAATACATATCTAACTTTACTGACGTCGTTTAATAGTCTATACATTTTCCAGAATTTTATTGAATTAAATTCTGTATATTTAAAATCAAAAGTAGTTTCTATTTGACGTCATTTATCTATCTACCCCCTCCATTTTACGCTTGCTGCTACATCTACCAGACAATGGACGAATTAACAGCCCATCTCAGAATTTTCCCAGTCTTTAAATACTAAATTAAGCATTATTTAATATTTCTTTATTATTAAATACAATTTTTCAATGTTACCGACATCATTCATATAATGTACTCCTTCTATTTTACGCTTGCTGCTTCATCTCCACATAATAGACGAACTAACAGCCCGTCTTAGAAATTTTCTGCTCCCATTTAAGTCTTTAAATTCTAAATTATGTGTTACAATATTTAATTATTTTAAAATGCAATTTTCCAACATTACTGGCGTCATTCATGTATTTACTTCCACTATTCTATGCTTTTTGCTACATTTACCAGACAATGAACGAAATAACAGCCCAACTAGTATGTGTCCTCTTGCATTTCAGTCTTTAATTTCATATTAAGCGTTACAATAGTTATTCATTTTGAAATGCAGCTTTCCATCGTTACTAACGTCATTCATGTATTTACTCCCTCTATTTTACACTTGTTGCTACATCTACCAGACAATTAACAGCTCAACTAAGATATATTCTCTCCCATTTCTGTCTTAAAATTTTATATTTATTTTATTTCAAAATATAATTTTCCAGCGTTACTGACGTCAATCATATTTTTACCTCCTCCATTTTACAATGGACGAACTAACAGTCCAACTAGTATTTGTTCTCTCCGATTTCAGTCCATAAATTTTATATCAAGTGTTACAATATTCATTATATTTTTAAATCAAATGTTACTGACGTCATTTATGTATTTTCCCTTTCATTTAACGGTCCGACTTTAGAATTCCCCAGACTCGCGGGAGCTATTCAAGCATTTTAAATATTTTTATCAGCTCAAGGAATCTAATATATTGTAAAGTTATTTATTTTAATTTAGGGAGCAAAAGTTACTAAACACTACTATTTATTTTTATGATTTATTAAAATCATAAATTAGATAACTAACACTATTTCTAATAAATAATTCTATTTTAAACTAAAGATTATTACACTACACTATAACTTAACTTCAATTATTTATGTCAATATTGTTTTAATTTGAATAACACAATTTATTTCAACCATTAGCAGTCCATATATTATAAGTTCTTTGAGCCAAAATCAATAATACTCGTAGTTGAGTCAGCCACTGATATATATGGCGTGAGTCTCTCCCCACTACGTTTTTTCCGCAAACGTCCAGGCTTTTCTAGAAAACGCTAGAAGATACCAGCAATTTTCTAGAAAACAAATATATTCGCTTCTATTTCTTGATGTAAAATATTTCCACAATAATTCTAAGCATCAGTAAAGCCGAAATGACTAATTTATAGACTTAAATTCGTTACAATATAAAAGAAAGCGGCAAACTACGAAATGATGAATTCGAACGAACGTTATGAAATCGTGCGAATACCCTCGTCCATTGCTGCAGTATTTGCCCGATATTCGTACAGATAACATGCACTCAAAAAAGATTTGTGTGATGATTCTGATAAAGAAATTATAGTATTGGAATTATTAACTTCTCGATTAGCTTTAACACTTCGGCGTATACAACACGCAGAAAAGACACATTTTATATTTTGCCACATTCTTAAGAAAATTCAGCAATTTTTCAGAGACGATTTCACCAAAATTTTTGCACTGTGCAACAAAATGCGATTGATTCGCAGCAATACGCACGAACACTGACGAACAGTACTGACTTAGTAGATACGATTCTCCTATAAAACACACTTTTGGATTATTCGTGCGATTTTGCGACTTCTCGTAGCTACTCACTTTTAATGGACGGGAAGCTTAAGGAAAGTGCTCAAGGGCCCCAATAAATACTGTATCTGGAGGCCCAGTTTGTCTCAATCCGGCACTGACTCGCTTATTCGGGCTTCCAGTAGGAGTCTCGAACATTCTGGGCGCTTCTCGATCTTTCATTCATTTCAATATTATAATAAATGGAAATTCAATATAATATAAAAAATAGAATAACTGATATTGAATGTACGGGACACTAATTGCACACTCGTAGTGGATTGGCTTTTATTTTGAAGTGAATATCAATCACATTTTAATCACATCATCAATTCTTTTGAGTTTTATTGCTTATAGGATCCTTGTGGTGTATTTTCCACTAACATCCATGAGTACCTGTAGTTAACGGCTGCAAATCGCTCTTACAGTTTAAAATATCAATCTACAAATGGTTTATTCTTCTCCAGTGAGTCTAGTAAAAAGATGATGATGCTGTGATACGAATTAAACGTGCCTTTGTTCCGCTACGTTTTTTTCCCGCTAGTACACTTCCTTCATCTTAGAAGACAAAAAATAGATGTTAACATAAAAAAATATTGCGAAATCATGATCTTTATTAAATAAAATATCAAGTGTTAGAAATTCAATTAAGTCTTGATTATGTTTCAATATATCGTAGTAGGGCACCTAGTCTGTTCTATTTCTCCCGCCTCCATCACCACTTCTTCCGCCATCTTTAACTGAGGAAGGCACACAAACAAAACAGCTGCTAGTCGAGATGTTGTGCAGAGGTTGGATTTGAGCCTGGACTTGTACGAAGAGTACAGTCACAGTTGCGTGTTATTGACCCCGTTTGCGTTGCCGTTGTTGCGATCTCAACTAGCAACTAGCTTTGTAGCGTTTAGCGTTACTATTACGGTCGTTATGACGTGAGGAAGATGCACCATGTTACAAGGTTCCAAATGGGTACTATGTGTGTGGGATTCTCTGATTTATTAGGTGGCGAATTAGATGCAAAATAACGGCTGTTAACTCACTATTTTACATTAATAGCTTCCATTTTTCAAAATATTTACATCAAATAATTATTATGTCAGTATTCTTAAATAATATATTTAAATTGGATCACAGTCGCGGTTTAGTTTGTTTGTGCACATGTTCAAGTATTTTAATAAGAGGTGTGTTTGGAAAGTTTTAAGACAGGAGTCACCACTGCTTCATATAAAAAAATGAGTCAAATCACTGCGTAATCTTTATTCAGTAGAGAATTAAAATCTATTGAATGAAGACGTGTTTTCGGCTCTCGACGAATTTATCGATCTCGTCTATTCTACAAATTAAATTGGTACGAATCCTGCTTAGCATTTAACCAACAATAAAACTATTATTTAATTATTGTATTCAGAATTTCAAGTACAAGTAGACACTCGGTATATAAGTGATAATTATCAGAGCTGGCCATCCTGTCTTCAAATGATTGGTTTGTTATACAGATGAATCATCATACCCTCATCTTGTCTTGTTCTAAATGGTATGAAGAGGGTTAAATTTCACTGTTTGCAAATGTCTGCTGGGTCAATGACATGCATCATTCTTTGGCAATGATTAAATGCAAACATTTTCCGTCATTTAAGCCACCCTTGTGATTCGTTAAGTGCTCCGCCAGTAAAATTTTATGTGCTCTTAGAATACAATTTTATTTGCACTGTTAAAAAGCAGTTTGCAAGACCTATATAAAATAACAGATTGCACAACCGAAGCTAAATTGTATTTTATTAATCCCTATGATAGAAAAAAATATCTCTATTTTTTAAATTTTCTAAATAAATAGGAAGAGGTAAGTATGTCATTCACCAATCAGTGCATTATTTTATTTTAGCCTTACACTGGTACACGATCATAATATAAAGATAGTATCAAAAATTATTTCCGTTTGCTCAAACAGTCAAACCTTCTTTCCGCAGATCAAATATCGCGTCGAGCTTTAGACGTTCGCAGGGGAACAGTTTGAAATGTACCTACCTACGAGTTGATTCGGTTATATTCGCAACACACGATTATATTGTAACGTTATTTATTTTAATTTAGGAAACTAAAGATTATTACACTACACTATAACTTGACTTTAATTATTTATGTCAATATTGATTTATTCTAAATAACACAATTTATTTCAACCACTAGCAGTCCATATTATAAGGTCTCTGAGCCAAAATCAATAATATTCCTCGTTGAGTCAGCCACTGATATATATGCCGTGCCACTACGTTTTTCCCGCAAACTTCCAGGCTTTTCTAGAAAGCGCTAGAAGGTACCAGCAATTTTCTAGAAAATAAATATATTCGCTTCTATTTCTTGATGTAAAATATTTCCACAATAATTCTAAGCATCAGTAAAGCCGAAATGACTAAACTATAGACTTAAATTCGTTACAATATGCTAGAACTGAGGCATCGAACAGTATTTGTTTTCATAATTTTCGTCGCGTTTTGAATTTCAAGACGTAAAATAACGTTTTTCTGCTACTGTATAAATAAATGAGCTTTGTAGCCCTAGCAACTCGAACGATAACGAAAGCAAACCTTCGTGTTACCTCGTTGCTAAGCGTTGCTAGCTAGGAAAGTAATACTTTCGGGGCCAGGACAAAAGTAAAAGTTTGAAAAAATGCAAATCTATTGGAAATTTCATTATTTATTCAAATAAATAAGTAGTTTATAACAATAATATGATTTTATCCAATCTATTTAATTTTATTTTATCGATCTATTGGTTTTAGGTAATTTTGCAATTTGAACAATTGGAAAAAGTCATGGTAGGAATATTATTTGAATTATTAACTTCTTCACTTTGTATTGGGAGATTTTTATCATTTTGAATTACGTCGAAATTCATATTTGTCATTGTTTCTATATTTAAGGAAATATTAATGTGAATTTCGTGTAACACCTTTTTAGAAATTTCAATTTCATTACTTTACGAAGAACACTTCCATCCGCTCTTTAAATCCAAAATATCGGCACCCGAAGTATTACATTTTCGTCAATTCGAGTAACGTTTTTATCAGCAAGCCATTTAGAAAACATGCTGTATGTTTAATTGTACCTTTCTTTGGATTTATCCGCAAGAAGTGAGGCACATGCATTGTTAGCTGCCTTTTGAATACCATTTTCATTTTTTGTTAACATTTTAAATCGGTCAAATGCATTGTTTCACTAAATTATTGAAATTCAAAATCTGTGACAGGCGCTGATGACAGATAACATTGTAAATAAACCGTTGCTATGGATAATTTTAGACAGGTAAAACAGCATCCATAACATTATTTCGAATATAATAATCATTATTAAATATTAATATCTATATAGAACAGTAGCAGAAAAAATTTAGTACATTACACGATGCGAAAGCCCTTTCAGGTGTTCGGAGGTTTTGAACGGCCTCGGCTTCACCTCGGCCATTCAAATACCACCTCACACAAAAAAGTTTACTTTCGCATCTTGTAATGTAAATAACTATTATTGTTTGTTCATTTCTTCTTAATTATTTCCAACTGTCTCTATTTATTTATCACTCTTCTCATTTATATTTACTGGTTCACTTCATTTAGATCACTTTTGCGCGCTTCCGTAAACCAAACCAACCAACCAACTCCTACGCACTCCAATTTCCCCTTCTGCTTTCTTACTCACTCGCTGTCTTCTTTATTGTCCTGTTACTGACTCAGACTGTCTTTTACTGTCTGTTCTCGGTTTATATACTTTTTTATCGCTTCTCAATGATTCCAGAAATTTCTAGTGAATTATTTTCACTAGACGTCACTTTGCTCTTGACATATATCAGTTTGTTGCGTCAATCACACAACCTGCGTCCGCCACCCATTCAACATACTCTGAGTAGGGGCACTGTTACAATCTAAAATAGAGGATAACATTTTACCCATTACATCCAAGCTTAATATTATCCTCTACATCTTTTGCACAGAATATGCATGTTTCAAGGGATGCAAGATTGAGTGTATTGTAATGTGTGAAGGTGTCATAATTCATAAAACTAGAATAGGCCCTAAAGCCGACTCTGTCATCTCTGCGTCGAACATTCGAGTTGCTTGCTAGAATGACATATAAATTTCTAGAAGTGAACATCCGAATATATAGAGGCGAGCGGCCTGACTGAGTGAGTTATATTAATGGCTTTATAGTTGGAGTTTAATTTAAATTAAAAAAGCCCTTACCAATTCCTAAAGCTTAATAATAATGAGTGAGAAATAAATTATATAGTGTTTGTTTTAGTGTTGTATCAAAGTATTAAATTTTTATTTTTTTTCATTCATTAGATAGTGTCTTTTATTTTAACAATAATCAATTTCTTTAAGAGCAATAAATATTACTATGGCACGCCGATTTGCTATTTAATAGCAACAATTTATTCTAGTTAAATTTAAACTATACATTTTTATTATCTTGCAAAATAATTTTAATTCATTGAATATTTATGATTGAATTCAAATTATGTACATAATTTTAATTCAATTTATATTCAATCATAAAAATTCAATGGATTAAAATTATCTCGCAAGATAACAATAATTCTGAATTTCAATTATGTACATAATTTTAATTCAATCAAAAAATTTCAATGAATTAAAATAATCCTCCAAGATAATAACAATTCCGAATTTCCATTATGTACATAATTTTGATTCAATCATAAAAATTCAATGCATTAAAATTATCTTGCAAGATAATAATAGTATTGAATTTTCATTATGTACATAATTTTAATTCAATCATAAAAATTCAACGGTTCCCTATAATTTTGCTAGATAGTCTCTATGCTGAATTATCATTATGTACATAATCTTAATTCATTCATAAAAATTCATTGCATTAAATTATCTTTCAAGATAATAATAATTCTGAATTTCCATTATGTACATAATTTTAATTTAATCATAAAAATTCAATGAATTAAAATTATCCTGCAAGATGATAATAATTCTGAATTTTTATTATGTACATAATTTTAATGCAATCATAAAAATTCAATGCATTTAAATTATCTTGCAAGATAATAATGATTCTGAATTCCCATTATGCACATAATTTTAATTTAATCATAAAAATTCAATGAATTAAAATTATCCTGCAAGATAACAATAATTCTGAATTCCTATCACGTACATAATTTTATTTCAATCAAAAAAATTCAATGAATTGAAATAATCCTGCAAGATATTAACAATTCCGAATTTCCATTATATACATAATTTTAATTAAATCATGAAAATTCAATTTATCAAAATTATCTTGCAATATATAAGAATTCCAAAATTCCATTATGTACATAATTTTAATTTAATCATAAAAATTCAATATATTGATATTATCTTGCAAGATAATACTAATTTTGAATTTTTATTATGTACATAATTTTAATTCAATCATAAAAATTCAATGAACTAAAATTATTCTGCAATATAATAAGAATTCTGAATTTCTATTATGTAAATAATCCTAATTCAATCATAAAAATACAATGCTTCAAAATTATCTTGCAAGATAATAATAATTCTGAATTTCTATTATATACATAGATTTAATTCAATCATAGAAAATCAACGGTTTCATATAATTTTGCTAAATAGTCTCTATGCTGAATTAACATTATGTACATAATTTTAATTCAATCATAAAAATTCGATCTACTAAAATTATGTTGCAAGATGATAATAATCTCAAATTCCTATTATGTACATAATTTTAATTCAATCAAAAAAATTCAATGAATTAAAATTATCCTGCAAGATAATAACTCTGAATTTCCGTTATGTACATAATTTCAATTCAATCATAAAAATTCAACGCATTAAAATTGTCTCGCAAGATAATAATAATTCTGAATTTTCATTATGTACATAATTTTAATTCAATCATAAAAATTCAATGAATTAAATTATCTTGCAAGATAATAAAAATGTATAGTTTAAATTTAGCTGGAATAAATTGTTGCTATTAAGAAGCAAAACGGCGTGCCATATATTACAGTGTAATATGTAAAATGTAAATGCCTGAAAAATAGGTGTAACTAAAAGAATCCGAATGAATCAAAATCAAGGTGAATCTAATTCGTGGTCTCCATGTCTTCATACCAGTCGAGTCAAAACAAGTCAATCCGAATTCTTTCCCTCTTCTTTTTCTTTTCTGATTTCTTCCCTCGGTTGCGTTTAAGCTTTCATAGAGGCAGTTTTAATTAAATCAAAAAAATTCGTCGTAGACAAATGAAAAAAATTGAAGAAGGCCGGAATTTGGCATTTTTTATCATCTACAGCTTGATCTTCAGAACGATTTTTTTCGAATACTACTGAATTTGATAGGATCTAAAATCTCGAACAGATTACTAATTATAGAAATAGTATAACAACAGAAGAACGGACTAACGGACGGAATCATCTTTCCTCCTTAATTCAGGCGTATTGAACCGGATTCGGCTAATGTGAAAACGGGAACTGAATCTGTGTGTAGTCGGAAGGATTGCGTTGATGCCGAATCCTGGCGAATCAGATTCGCCTTGATTCGAATTGTTTCGAATTCGTTTAGTGTGAAAGAGGCCTATGAAAAATATAATGTTACAAAATGTTGAAGTTGGTTGGGGCATGTGAAACGAACGTCAAAAAAATATTTTTGAAAAATTTATGATGGTGAAATTGAAGGTGAAATATTGCTGGGCGACCTGTATGTAGGTGGATGGATATGATTATTGGTTTATTTGTTGAGAGAAAGTTTCCGAGTGGGAGGAATAAACAAGCTTATATGAATGATTGTGGATGAAGCGAAACAGGTGCGTCTGGACAGAGGTATTTGGCGAAGATTGATTTGAGGTGATTATGGTGTATCATAAATAAAACAAAAATATTTTGTGTATTACTTTACCATTCGGTTTAATTTGGGTGTATGCGAAAAGCAGGTACCCACAAACCCAACAAGTCGAAAAGTCAACTTAATCTGATAAGCGTAGAAGATGAACTTTATCGGATGGGAGTCAAGGATGAACTGATTTTAAAACATAAGAGAATTTAGAGGAAAATATTTTACAAAAGGAACTAAATAGTTTGCACATGTTAGTATTCAGAAAGACTAAAGCAGTTAATTCTGAGAAGGATCTTGACAAGATTTTGTAGCCGGAAGCATGAACAGTGGGTCATAAAGTATTTACACAAAAGGCAATTAGAAAATTTGATATCTACAATACTTGGAAATAATATATTACAGACTCAAGCTAAAATGTCTTAGTGTCAAGTGTTTTGTGTAGATATGAAAACTTAATAATATATATTCATTAATATGTTTGTGTGTGTGTGTGCGTATATGTATGTATGAACATGGTATGAAGTATGTGTAGATGCTAGTCTCCAAAGATTGCTGGTTGAATTGTCAAACTCATTTTGAGAAGGCATTTTTTGTTATATGTATGTATGTCCTCCTTGTAAATTACATTTCACGTTCCAGATTCCAATAACACTGTCTCCTATTTATCCACCCTACTTTTCATTTATTACTACCGCTTTTTATTTATTTTCACTGCTTCTTATTTATTTCTACCGCTTCTCATTTATTTCGTCTAGTTCACTTATTTGTTTTTACTTTTACGCGCTCCGTTACGGACCTACCACCCACTATTACTTTCCACTTCTTACTCAGTTCTCAGTTTATATATTCCCGGCTACGGTTTCTCGAAAACTTTCAGAAATTTCTATTCAGTCAGGCGTAACCACGTCCTTGACGCATATCAGTCAGTTGCGTTGGCCACCAGTTTAATCGGCTTGGAATCCTATTTTGTAGGAGCTTTGTTCGTTACATTATGTTCTGTCGCAGTGAAAATGACATTTCACTTTCTAGAAAGCTCCCGAGTGATCCAGAACGTTCCAGCAATAACCTTACACAATTTTCAAAAAATCTATGGCAACGGGAAGATCATTCAACTTTTCAAAATGCTTTAGATCTTTAGAATATGCCAAAACACTCCAGTATGTCCCAGTACGCTCCAAAATGTTATACAATAATCCAGAACGTTCTAGAGCACCCCGAACCGCGCCACAACAATATATAATACTCCTGAATGCTCTAGAATCGCTGAGATTACTCTAGAAAATTTGAGAAAACCCCAAAAGATTCTAGAACGGTCGAACCTTCTACTGTGTAAATGATAAAATGATCTAAACTAAAATTTTTGTCTGTGGAGGGATACTGTTTGTACTGTCGCAGCGAAAATGACATTTCACTCTTTACAACACTCTCGAACATCCTATAACGTTATACAATTCTAAAATTGCGAAGTATAAACGACAAAAAATTCGTAGAATATTATTGCTGACTTTTTTGTTTGGACAGGTACACATATTAATGCTTTTCCACAACGCGAAGGACATTTCACATTCCATAATACTTTAGAATATTCCAAAACACTTCAGAATGTGCCAGAAATTATTATAAAATGTACCAGAACATTCAAAAATAATCCAGAACGTTCTAGAGCTAGAGCAAACTAGAACGCTCCAAAACGTTACAAAATATTCCTGAATGTACCAAAATCGCATGGAACATTTGGAAAAATCCCCAGAAGGCTCTAGAACGTTTTGAAATTTAATTTATTTCTGATAATAATTGTATTTGTGACAAGACGATTACAGCAGAGCGATGAAGGCAAAATAATTTTTTTGTTGATCTTGCCCCCTCTGACTCTCAAAATACGAACGATAAAATTTTTTAAAAGTGTGCAAAATATTATTCTCTACATTTTTTCAACTGAAAATTTTTTTTACGAGTATTAGGAACCTGACAAAATCGATTTAAATTTTTTTCAATATGGCGGTGAAATTCTAGCTGTGCAGATGCCGCCATTTTGATTTTTACAGCTCCTACCAGTAGCGACATTCCCTGTCTGTGGTTTTGGACATTTAAATTTGTTGGCAGAGTGGAGCGCGAAGCTCAAAATGGTTATTGAACATTTTCATCATAAAAAATTGTCTTTTCAATATAAGGATAACTAAGATATTGTAACGAATTTAGGTCTATAAATTATTCATTTCAGCTTTACTGGTGCTTAGAATTATTGTGGAAATATTTCGCATCAAGAAATAGAAGCGAATATATTTGTTTTCCAGAAAATTGCTGGCACCTTCTAGCGTTTTCTAGAAAAGCCTGGACGTTTGCGGGAAGAATGTAGTGGGGAGAGACCGACGGTATACGCTGACTAAGCGAGGAACATTATTGATTTTTTAGCACAGTGACCTTATACTATGGATAGAAATAAATTGTGTTATTTAAAATAAATCAACATTGACATAAATAATTAAAGTTAAGTTATAGTGTAGTGTATAATAATCTTTAGTTTAAATTAGATTTAGTTATTAAAAAATAGTGTTAGTTATCTAATTTATTATTTTAATAAATAATAAAAATAAATAGTAGTGTTTAAAAACTTTTGCTTCCTAAATTGAAAATAAATAACGTCACAATATTAATTAAAAGAACGAAGGTATTTAATGAAAATTAAACGGCGAGATAGCACAGTGCTAAAGTGCTAGCCTCTGGACGCAGAGGTCGTGAGTTCGAATCTCGGTTAGATCATGAAATTTTCACGACTTTTCCGGATCGGTATTCGCTCTCGTTACCTTTCCAAGTTAGGAATCAAATTAATTTGGCCTCAATGAAGCTATCTGGCACCGGCTAATTGATGTAACATGGACCTGCACCGGTTGACTGGCAACATACATAACAGCAAGGGAAAAACGTGGCAAGTTTAAGTAAAAAATGGAAGAATCATCTAGATGATGGAAGCGCATTTTTGACAGCTCATGAATGCTTGTTACTTCAGAGATTTCGCAAATTACCATCTCTTACAATTACTGAGCTTGAAATCAAGCAGTTTGGGCAAACTTACGAAACAGCAGCTTCCATTTAGTACTAGTTTCAAGTTGACTATTCAATAGGTACATAATTTATACATGTACAAACTCAAAAATACCCTTTAATCTTCATTGTTTAGTTATTGACTGACAGGAGGTCAAGTGCTGTAGCTTAAAATGATAATTTGATCTTTATCAAAGCTATATAAAAAAAATACACCAAAAGTGAACAAATTTTCATCCAATAATAATAATTCATTCTAATAAGCTTCAAATTCGCGTCAAGCAAGTCATTGAATGAATCCCGGACAGATTTGACAACTGTACATAATAATAGTGACACCCGCGGCGAAAGTTGTAACTAAATTTTTATCTACTTTAATAAATTTTAGTTGCCATATCCCTTATGTCATAGATATCTATGGACATTGTTTCACTTGGAACAAGTAATTGAATAATTCAATTTTCCACAATCACTGAGCTTGAATTAAAGCAATTTGTGCAAGCCTACGAAACAGCAGCTTTCATTTAGTACCAGTTTCAAATCTGTGAATAGTATAGTTGCTGAGATCTCAGCGTCACGCCAGCCAGCCAGCCAGCCAGCCAGCCAAAGTGAATATAATAGCGCTTTTTTCGAAAAAATGCGCTAAAAATAGTTGACATAACCGACAGGTTCAAATCCCGAAGTCAAATAATAATAATAATAATAATAATAATATTGAAAATTGAACGTGGAGTGAAAAGAACGTTCCGAACACTCTGATACAAAGCATTTTGCGACGAATATGAACTAAGTTTTACGAGAATAGCCGATTGGACATTTAAATCTGATAAACTATCTCTCTCTACAACCGCGCTTGTTTGTGTTACTTTTATTCGAAATACGAAAAAGAAATTGCATCCGATTAGCTTTATGGAACTGTTTTTAACATCATAATGGATCTATTGTGAATATAAAGTATGAAGAAATGCATAATTGAATTGTTCAACAATTTTTTTAAGTCTTAGTTGGCAGTTTACATGAAACCAATTAGCAATTTTGTTTTTGCGATAATTAAGAAGTAGAGCTGTTAGTTTTTGTTGAAAATGATATGTTCTAGAATGCAAATAAATAAAATAAATAATAAACAAGTTCTAAACCTCTTGCAACAAATTCCAGTTTAGTTTTTGCCTTTTTGACCTAGCTAATGCTCCGCCACTGGTACGGCGAGTTTTCAAGCGTGATTCATTCTAAAAACTATGAGTATGTATAGCTGTACCAAGAACATTGGCGCTTTGTATGGACCAAGTTACCGAGGTCATAAAATATGTTTCTCAGTCATATCCGAAAACGTTGTAAAAATGGGAATGATTCACAATAAATTATTTTTAGGGCTCCGTACATAGCACGAAAATACTACAAGGGTAAACGTGGCTTTGCGCTGCCTTCAAAGATACCTGCATGCTCTCTCTCTTTTCACTTAAAAAAAAAAAAAAAATGATCTATTGTTTCCACAAACCACAAACTCTCAAAAGTTGGAAAAACGAACAATTGCGCCCACATATTTTATTGGGACAAATGTTAAGGTTAAGTGTCAGGGTCTGAGGGACTAATTAAGCGCATTTAAGTGTTAATAGGCGTCGTTTTAAGTGCACTAACAGTAAAATAATATAACAGCAATAAAATTCACATTGCACCGGTCATTCATAATTCTACCTCATTGATTATATATATTTTTTTTTTGTTACAAATGAAATCATTTGTTATGTTGTTTTTATGAAATTGAATAATAAATATCTTGAGATGTATGTAAACATTGCTTTGAAGGTGAAGTTGACGTAATGAATTTGCAATTGACAAGTTCAAGGTTAAATGAGTGAAAGTGCTGATTTGCAGAACATGTGTATTACGTTTACGAACTCTTATGGCGCTTTTATGACGTCACTATATTGCTCATCAATTTTATCTTCTGCTACAAGCTTTTCATATTAATTTTTATATAAATTTAGTCACAATTTCCCTGAATAAGGTCCTGGTAGCGAATCCATAGAAAATACTGCTCCATATAGATTATTTGTTTGCAGGAATTCTTTTGAATTAGTTATCGACAAAATATTGCTAATATTGCATTGATAAAAACATGTTTAGCTTGAGTGCAAAATTATTTCATTAATAGTTGAGCTATAAACAAATTAATGGGTAAGTTTATGACGCGGGTGATAACTGATAACAAACATGCATTAAAACACTTTTATGATTCATTATTCTACAAGTATTATTTCAGAAGATGTACATACATTTTCAAATGGTGATATTTGTATTATTTAGCTCCGTATACCATTTTAATGGTGTGATAAAGGGTTGAAATTGGTTTTATGATAATGGTACTACTTGAACCTTTCTATTAGCGTTTGTTTCATTATTCTACGATTATTTGTTCAGAAAATAAAAGCTTTCAAAGTGTTGCATAGTTTCGTTGCTTTATTTAACCCCCTTTAGCTGCAGAGTTTTGTTTTAATCAGCCCTTAGTTTAATATTTTATGGTTATTATTTGGGAGATATAAACTTCCAAAATATGACAGTTGTGATACTCTATAGTCTATACCATCAAGGTTAGAAGATGAGGGGCTGAATTCAGCTATATAATAAATGGCACAAGATAAGCTTCCCACTAGCCTGTTCATTATTCTACGGTTACTATTTCAGGAGTTATAAGTTTAAGTGCCGGATTTTGTTGCATCATTCAGCCTTCTATACCACCAGGGTTGAAAAATGAAGGGTTGAAATCAGTTTTTTGGTAAATGACACTACTTAGGCTTTATGTTAGCGTTTGATTCATTATTCTACAAATATTATTTCAGCAGATATTGGCTTTCGAAATATTACATATTTTCGTTGCATTATTCAACCCCCATAGCTGCAGGATTGAGAGATCTATAATAGTTGGAATGAGTTTTGTTATTATCAACTCTTAATATTTTTTATTTAATGAACTTCAGGATTTGAACCTGATGGTTTTGTCCCTAGGTTGACTTTTTGACACACACGGCTAATTTTTACTTTACTTGCCACATTTCTTACATTGCTGCTATGTGTGTTGCCAGTCAACTGATGCAGGCCCATGTTACAAATAGCTTCATTATTGCCAAATTAATTTGTTTCCCAACTTGAAAAGGTACCGGATACCGATCCAATCAAGCCGTGAAAAGTTTCATGACCTGACTGAGATTGGAACCCACGACTCCTGCGTCCAGAGGCTAGCACTCTACCACTGTGCTATCTCGCCGTTATTAACCCTTAGTTCGTTAATCTAAAATTATTATTAGATAAAGTAGATGAAGCTGACTGGATGAGTGAATTTGAGTGAGTAAAAAGTCTTGGGAATTCAGTCAATATTTCTGTTTTAATTTCTTTCCTACTTTACAGTTTCGGCTGTACCTCAGCCATCTCCAGAAGCGCTACAATTTAATTATTTTTTATCATTAATTATTTATGCTAATTTTATAGGGAAAACAAAAGAACTTATATTGTGAAAAATTAAAAATGTACATTGAAATGTGAGGTCGAGTTTAATAAAACAGCAGAAAAAAAATTTTTTTTCCATTTGTCAAATGCCACAACCTGCATCTGTGGAAGACGTTGACCAAGTGCGAGTAAAAAATCGTGCGTGCACGCATTGTCAAAAAATTACAAATTATCACAAGTAGAATTAAGCTAGTTATAGTGTCAAACAATTAAAAATAGATGCAAGCTTATGCATCACGCAAGGTGTCAAAAATATAAACAAAAATTAGAAAAAGTACCATAGATATTAAAGAATATTGTTGTATATAGTGCTAAGTGCAATAGTATCTGTTTTTTCATTAATATTTTGTTTGTCTTGTTTTATATACAACATTTCTAATGTAAGTTTTTTGTTTAAGTTGATTTCGTTATGGATAATACTAGTCTCATCAAAATTGAAAGTATGTCCTGAATCTATGCAATGAGTGGCTAGAGCACATTTTGGCGTAGTTTTATTCAATTTTTTACTGTTTCGTTTATGTTCATCAAGCCTTGTTTTTAAATATCTCTTGGTTTGTCCTGTGTACTGTGCTCCACAAATTTAATGGTGAGCTTTATAGTCAAGTGTTTGGTGCAGCAATGGGGAATTCAATGTCTCCAGTAGTGGCAAATTTGGTTATGGATTTGGTTCTGAAAGAAGTTGTTGCAAAGTTGTCATTTAAGGTTCCGTTCATAAAAAAATACGTGGATGATTTAATTACAGCAGTGCCAGAATCTAAAATAAATGAGATAGTAACTATTTTCAATAGCTTTAATGCCCATATTCAATTCACAGTAGAAACAGAGGTTAATAACACCCTACCTTTCCTTGATATGTTACTGATTAAAGAAGAATGTGGCAACATTACCACCAAATGGTACAAAAAGCCTTCAGCAAGTACGAGGTATCTAAATTTTTAGTCGAATCATCCAAAAAGTCAACTTCTCAATGTTACTTGAAATATTTTTAACAGAGCACTTAAATTGACATCTGAAAAGTATCATAACGAAGTTAGCAGCACAGTAACTGATTTACTTCGTTCAAATAAATACCCACTTGGCATCATAAATGGTATCAAAAATCAAATTATGAATCTTTCATCTAATCTGAATGACAATGACATGAATAATAAAAAATCTTTGACCGATAAGTACTTCACAATTCCGTACATAGATAGCGTTAGCTACAAAATTAAACAAGTATTCAGAAATTAAGAGAGAATTGAAATTTGTTTCAAATAGTACAAGACAGTAGGTAATTTATTCTCCAAAATAAAAGATAAAGCAGATAAAAAATTAAGATCTAATTTAATTTATAAAATCCCATGCAATAATTGTGAAGCACAGTACACAGGACAAACCAAGAGATATTTAAAAACAAGGCTTGATGAACATAAACGAAACAGTCAAAAATTGAATAAAAATATGCCAAATTGTGCTCTAGTCACTCATTGCATAGATTCAGGACATACTTTCAATTTTGATGAGACTAGTATTATCCATAACGAAATCAACTTAAACAAAAGACTTACATTAGAAAGGTTGTATATAAAACAAGACAAACAAAATATTAATGAAAAAACAGATACTATTGCACTTAGCACTATATACAACAATATTCTTTGATATCTATGGTACTTTTTCTAATTTTTGTTTATATTTTTGACACCTTGCGTGATGCACAAGCTTGCATCTATTTTTAATTGTTTGACACTATAACTAACTTAATTCTACTTGTGATAATTTGTAATTTTTTGACAATGCGTGCACGCACGATTTTTTACTCGCACTTGGTCAACGTCTTCCACAGATGCAGGTTGTGGCATTTGACAAATGGGAAAAAAAATAAAAATTCCGCTATTTTATTAAGCTCGACCTCACATTTCAATGTACATTTTTAATTTTTCACAATATAAGTTCTTTTGTAAGTATTTCCGATAAAATTAGCATAAATAATTAGTAATAAAAAATAATTAAATTGTAGCGCTTCTGAAGATGGCTGAGGTACAGCCGAAACTGTAAAGTAGGAAAGAAATTGAAACAGAAATATTGATTGAATTCCCAAGACTTTTTACTAACTAAAATTATTACTATAGGAAATATAAGCTTTCAAAATGTGACAGTTGATTTGATACTCTACCATCAAGATTAGCCTTCATAAGACTGACTATAAAAACTTACGTTAAAGACCAAGTGGGGTACACGTGTACCCCATTGTTTTTTCAGTCATATCTTTCAAATTGCCAATTAAATTCGTTCAAAAAGTTGATTGCATGAAGAACTGGAGTTTTTATGTATTGTCTAGTTGTTTTTTTCTTATAAATAAAGTTATATTGTTCTAATATTATGAAATCTAGTTACTGACATTAGGTACATATGAACAGTGGTCTCGAATGCAATTTGCACACTAACAACTGATTTTGTACCAACAGTAACCGAGATAAGCGAGTACACAGTATCAAGATCAGACACCAAGGCGGGAATACACATAAACCCCACTTGGTCTCTTTTGGCCCACAATATTTTTGCACCCCTAGAAGAACAACTGGGGTACAGACAGACCCCATGTCGAAAATTATGCCGTAAATCCGAAACAAAATGAAAGAAAACACACTATTTTGCTAAACAAGGTTAAAAAAAAAACCCTCAAGTTATAATAAATTGCTTATGTCTTATGAAGGTTAGAAGATGAAGGGTTAAATCTAGTTTTATAATAAATGGCATTACATAAGCTCCCTATCAGCCCTTAATTCATTATTCTTTTATTATTATTTCAGAATTTATAAGCTTTCAAAGTGTAACAATTTTCGTTGTATTATTTAACCTCCTGTATCACCAGGGTTGGAAGATGAAGGGTTGAAATTGTTTTTATGACGTGAGCCTTCTATTAACGCTTGGTTAATTATTTTACGATTATTAGTTTATTTTCGATGCATTATTTGAGCTCCTATCGCCAAGGCTAGAAAATTAAGGGTTGAAAATGATTTTATAATAAACAGTTAGTAATACATAAGTTTTCTACTAGCGTTTGGTGCATTACTCAACATTATTCAACTCTCTTAGTAGCAGGGCTGACAGAACAAAAGTTTAAATTTTTTATAATAAATGGCACTGAAGTTTTATTTTTTTACTATCATAGTTTTAGGACACATAAGCTCACAAAGTATGACAGATTTTTGTTGCATCATTTGATCCTCAATATGATCAGGGTTGAAATTAATTTTATAATAAATGGCATTATATAATTAGGGAAATTTTGACAGATTTTTTGTGCATTATCCAAGCCCCTATACCACAGATAAACTCATGTTATGTTTATCTGTGCCTATTCCGCCACAGTTGGAAGATAAAGAGTTAAAACTAGTTTTATAATAAATGGCATTATATAAGCTATCTATCAGCGTTTGGTTTATTATTCTAGGATTATTAGCTGAAAAAATATTAGCTTTAAAATTTTGATAATTTTCGTTAAATTTTAACCCCTAATACTGACAGGGCTGAAAAATTGAGAATTGAAATTGTTTTAATAATTAATGGTTTTACATATGCTTTACACCAATTTTTAGTTCATTATTCTACGATTAAGCTTTCTACTAAAGTTTTATGGCCAGTTGCACCACCGTAACTTGACGTTAAGTGGAGTTTAATATCTATGGCAACTATTGTATGGACAATTGTTACTACGGTTATTATTCCTCCCTTAAAGTTAAGTGACGGTGGTGCAACTGGTCATTATAATTTTAATATCATAGTTTTAGAACATAGTATAACAGATTTTTGTTACATCACTAGATCGGAACAAGAAGGGTTGAAACTGGTTTTATAATAAATAACATCATGTAAGCTTTCTTCTAGTATTTGGTTTATTATTGTGCGATTTGGGAAATAGAAACTTTCAATAGTAACAAATTTTCGTTCCATCATTAATCCCCTATACCTTCAGGGTTGGAAGGTAAAGGGTTGAAGCTGGTTTTATAAAAAATGGCATTACATATGTTATCTACCAGCATTTATTTCATTATTCTAAGATTATTAGTTTAGGAAATATAAGTTTTGAAATTTTGACAATTTTCGTTGCATTGAGGGTTGAAATTGGGTTAAAAATCAATGGTTTTACATAAGCTTTACACCAATTTCTGGTTTATTACTTTATACTCTACGATTATTATTTTTAAACATGAAATTTTTCAAAATGTAACGCATTTCCGTCACATTATTCAACCCTCTATAATGTCAGGAATGGAAAATGAAGGGTTGAATTTTTCTTAGAATGAATGGCACTATATAATTCTCCACTAAAATTCAATAATCTTACCATCATAGTTTTAGAACATGTATAATAGATTTTTTCTACAGACGTCAAAAAATGATAACATTTGTACATCAATATTAGTATGCGAAATGTCACATTGGAGTTGTTTATCATGACAACGAGCACGAAGTAATTCGTGCACTGATTTTATCTTAATGCTGGGGCCACACTTATGTCTAATGTTAATTGAGGCTTTATTCAATAATAAAGATATTGTCAATGACAATATGTCAATTGTCACATAACGCCTTACTTAACGGCATTAGACATTAGTGTGGCCCCTGCATAACAAATACACGTTGTCTAGAAAACATATTCTACTAATATGATTCCAATATTTTTTTTATAGTTTTTTGACGACTATATAAAAAATGTTGCATGCAACTCGTGCACGAAATTTCTTTGGTGCTATCGAATGATTTGTATCTCGGCTACCGCCTCGACAAAAAACTTTTATTCTCAAGCACCAAAGTATAATTTCGCGCACTGATACATAAATAACTATTTGTTGCATCACCAGAGTGAAAGAAGAAGGGTTGAAATTGGTTTTTTTTCATAATAAAGGGCATTATATAAGCTTCATTTTAGTGTTTAGTTTATTATTGTGCGAGAATTAGTTTTGGAAATAGAAACTTTCAAGTGTGACAAATTTTCTTTGCATTATTAATTCCCTAAGGGCTGGAAGATTAAGGGTTGAAGCTGGTTTTATAATAAATGGCGCTACATAAGCTCTATCAGCATTTTAGCTCATTATTTTGTGGTTATTAATTTAGGAAATATGAGCTTTGAAATTTTGACCGATTTTTGTTATATTTTTAACCCCATATACCGACAGGGTTGTAAGATAATGGGTTGAATCTATTTTTATAATAAATCCTTACCAGCGTTTAATTTATTATTCTAAGCTTATTAGTTTAGGAAATATAAGCTTTGAAATTTTTATAGATTTTCGTTGCTTTTTTAATATCGTATACCGATAGGGTTAGAAGATGAAGGGTTGAAGCTGGTTTTATAATAAATGGTACTATATAAGCTCTCTATCAGCGCTTTGCTTATTATTCTATGATTATTAGTCTAGGCAATATGAGCTCTGAAAATTGGACAAATTTCGTTGCATTTTTAACTTCATATACCGATGGGGCTGGAAGAAGAAGGGTTAAAACTGATTTAATAATGAATTATATTATATAAGCTTGCTACTGGTGTTTGATATATATACGTATTGAAATCGTGAGAGATTTTCTTTGCATTATTTGACCTCGGGGTTGTAAAATCAGGGGTTGTAACTGTTTTTATAATGAATTCCATTAGCATAAGTCAATTATTCTATGATTATTAATTCAGGAGATATGTGCTTCAAAAATGACACGCATAAAAAAATGTTCGTCACATAATTTTAGCCCCTCAATTACGGGAAAAGACTTCTAAGTCAAAATAATGTGCAATTTTTTTATATTATACATGTCAATAATTCTCAATTTTATTTTAGCGTGATGGGATGACCAGCTTGCGAGACACGTCTCCAGCGGCTGGAGCAGTGGGGCCCCGAACCGGGGGCCCTGCCCCCGGAGGTAGCAGCAGAGAGCGCACAGCGCATGCCGTCGACTTCTACAACCAGCATGTGCTGCGCGCCAGGCTGCAAGCCGGCCTCGTGGCCAATGCAAGTGCGCATCCACCCCATTTGCATGCTAGCGTCGCGTCACGACGACCTCTGCAGTCCCACCACCATGTGCACCATAACGCCGCGGCGGAACCACTTTACAGGTAATTAAAGTTATTCATATCCCCGTCTCAACGGTGCTTGCATCATATTTCTTGGGCTTAAATGTACTTTTAACATCCAATAATGAGGCTTTTTGTCACAAACTGAGTTCGTGAACTCAGCGCTGTTACAATCGCAATAACATCTAATGAAACGCGGCTACTCGGCAAGAAGCCAACTGAATCGACAGCATCTTTCTAACGGTACTGTACATTATTACTCAATCCAATTTAATTTGCGAGTATAACTATAAAAATAATTTTTTTTTTTTCAGGAGCAATTCTAGTTTGGAGCTACAAGAGCATATATATTCCAGCAATGCAGGAATCGTGAACAATGGGCGAGAAATTCATTTGGAAACCCTATCTCCGGTCCTTCGCCGAGAGTACGGTAGCCATGGAAGCATAAATGTCCTTGGTCGGGACCGTGAGAGAGAGCGTCCGGGTCCGGTATTGGGTACTTCAGAATCTTTTTTTGCCATGTTGCAAGATTATCGGCCTGCAACGCTAATTGCCGCGGATCAACGCTCACCTGGACCAATCGAGTACTTAAGAGCAACACAGGAAGAATCACACAGTTCGGTTTCTGGGAATTCTGCCGCCGGAGGCGAATCCAGCCCGAAGTTGAAGAACAAATTGCAGAGGTAATACCGTAATAAAAAATACATGTTGCCATTTCAAATAAAAAAGTTTAATCTCTTGATTTATTACTTTTTTTTTAGATTACTCGGCGGCAATGCAACTCAGCAACCAACCAAACCATCAAAATGTGAAGAGCCTCCAGCCAATAGTACCTCCTCTGCTCCACCCGTCCTTTCTCCGGATGTAGAAGAACGTCAACGTCGAAGATTTTTTGCTCATTACGACTGTCAATCCCTCACTGCAAATTTGAGCTACGCTGCTCGTTTACGCGAACAATTACTAGCGCGTCGTCGTAACACAACAACGGGTGCTTCGGCTGCCGCTGCCGCGGCTCGACCTGACCCCTCAGATCCTGAGTTAGCCGACCTGGGAGACGGTGTTTCTAATGATTTGTTGGAGACGTGTCCGTTCTTTCGAAATGAAATCGGGGGCGAACCGGAAAGGGCTATTAGTTTGACGCGGTATCCGAATAGACAACAACACCGGCCCATGCATCAACCAGCCTTGGCGTATGGCTTCGCTATTTTAGAATACCAATCTGATACTCATTGGAAAGGTGCTATGTGTCCTTATCAAAGACTGTTGAGGCCAATTGAAAGCGTGGATAAGGGGGCACTCTATTACCGGAAATTCTTCCTTGGAGAAGGTAAATTATTCTTAAATAGTAAAACAAAATTTATTTAGCAGACAGTAAATAATTGGAAATTTGCTGGCATTACGCTAACACATTTCTAACTGTTTATTGAAAACAATTTATGCTTTATATTTCATTTGTTTTGAATTGTATAAATAAATTGGCAGTCCTCTAGTACTGTTAGATGTTGAGGATATTTCTGCTTCAAGCTCTTTTCTCTTGTATTTCGCTTCCCCCGTTGACTGATTTCCATTCCTGCTTCAGTGAATATTTGTTCAATTGTGCTATTCCATGCTCGTCATGTCGTTCTTCTCCAGTTTTTTTCTACTGAATTTGTTTTCCTTCATTTGTCAAAGGTATCTGAACTACCTTAGTTTTTTTGTTTAATTTCCAGTAATTTTTTGTGCATTGCATTACTAGTCCTTCTTATATCTTTATTTCTTCTTTTTTCCATCCTTACACTTCTAATACTTGCCTCAGATATTTCATTTCAGTTACTTTCCATTAGTACCCAGTTTTCTCTTCTGTATAAAAGTAGATGAAACCTATTCTAATTCGTGAAGACAAATCGCAGTCTCTTTGTCGATGACGTCATAACATAGTTACATTAATAGGAACTTGAATGCCGTATGTGATCACCAGTAAGAACAATGTTTAAAATCAAATTCAATACTTCATTGTTAATCATAGTAGCTCTTCGTCACTGCGAGCGAGTGAGTTTTAGAATTCAATTTCTTAGAGTCTAAATGATTATGGGAATGTGTGGTTGTGCGTAGCAATAACTCAACAATATTGTTTCACTTAAATTAATGTACAGTGCTCAACAATTGATAGGGATCAATGTAATTTTGATGAGTATTGATTCAAATTAGGTCCATAATTAAAAACTATATATGCAGACGTTGCTTTTCCATGATATTACGCAGTATAAAATCATGTTTGTTGTGTTTGTGTTATTTTTCACTTGTTTTTATCAACTCCAGGCAAAAATTAAGAATCAAGCTGTGCTTCTTCTGTCACCATCTGTTTTTGTTTCAATTGTTTCAAAAATTGTTTATTATGTAAGTTACCAGTTTCCGTTATGTCTCGAAGACGTTTACAGCCTATTGAACTGCAACAAATTGTACGTTGGATGGATGAAGGGATGACACAACATGAAATCGCTATACGTATAGATTTTTCTCAAAGTGTTGTGAATCGATATGCGACTAATGCTACAGCTGCATATGTTCATGGTGGAGGGTGACAGCGCTCTACAACTCCTGCTGAAGACCGATACCTTCAAATTACTGCAAGGCGAAATCCAACTTTTCCGGCCTCTCGCATCAATAGGACGTTACGTAATGCCACTGGTACGACAATTTCAAATTAAACGGTAAGAAGAAGGTTGCATATGATCGGTTTTAGAGCAAGAAGGTGTGCAACACATCCACGATTAAGGCCCAGCGCACACGGAGCAACTGTTTTGTGACTAAAGTTGCAAACCAGTTGAGCAAACAAACTCATAGAATTGACATTTTCAGAGCTTCGGACTGAAAATATGCAGCAGAAATTTCATCGGACAACTTCACTAATGTTTATTTGATAGTACTGAGAATTCCAACAGAATGTTAATAATCTAACATAACTTGTAATTTTGACATGTTGGAAATGGGGGTTACGCCGAACGCCACAATATTTTTGTCGGACAAAATATTGTGTGTGTTTTTGCTATTATTATCTTACGATTAAACTATGAAAGAGAGTGATGTTATTGATCAAGAATAAATAATAAAATCGACGTATTTTTAGGCTGTTCGATGGAAAATGCAGCAGTTTCAAAGATTTTCGCAGATAAAAAAGTTGCCGGACTCATCAAAATGAAGTCACTCACAAAGTTTCAGAAGAGTGTTAATAATCCGGAAAAAGAGGCTATGCACCGCGGTCTAATAGAGCATGTTTGGGCCGAAATGTCGAGACAATTGAACACCCTCGAGCATTCCCTGGACACTCTGAAACAGTTAGGGCAGACTGTAAGATAAATTTGCACAAAATTTCTTGCACAATTTGATCCAAAGCATGCCTGTAAGAGCTGAAAGTCTTATTTGTGTTCGGGGCGGGCCCAACAAGATATTAATTTTGTTTTTATTTCATATTTAGAAGTTGTTTCTTCTTACTAAAAATTTAACATTTTTGTATCATTTGGAATAAATATGGTTATTTCCTTCAGTACAATCACTTTTTAATTTTTTTATTTGAAATGCACGAAAGAAAAAATGAATAGAGTGTATAAAAAAAATTGGAAGAAATAGAAACGACAGAATTCGAAAAATTCAAAGAAATGCTTGTGATCCTTATCAATTTTTGAGCACTGTATTTAATGATGGAAAACTTTGTACACTGCTGTTGGTAGGTTCGTGTCTCGAAGATAACTGCCTCAACATTCTCGTTCGCAAAATTAGGAAGAAATCCTTTTTAAGTTGAGTTATTGGAAATGATTGGTCATTTTGCAAGGGTGTGAGACATGGGCGTGGAAAACGAGTTAGGAAAATTTGGCGTAAGTAGGCACATGATGACATCTTGAAGATCTAGTAAGGTCCGTCAGTGATGAACCCGGAACGTGAGGAAAAGAACTTTTGGAGAATTTGGAATTCCTAGAAGAATCGTTTATGATAACAAGATAAACCCAATAAAGTTATAACTCCAGAACGTGAGGAAAAGAACTTTTAGAGAATTAGTAGTTACCGTAACAATAATAGAAAATTTTATTCAAGGTCTTGCAGGAAAACAACTTAAATTTAGAATGCTGGAAATTCTAACATAGGCATTCAACAGTAGCTGCAATATTTTTTATTGCTATGATTTGAGTGTCATACAAAAATCAAAAATCTATCATTACTCTAAGGAGACTAACTTGACCCTGTCTCTTATTTTGTAACAATGACATTAAATCATTTTTACTGACAATTTCAAAATGTTAGCGTAGTATTCTCCGCTGACAGTGGAATCTTTTTTCAAGTAATCAATGAGAAGAATACATTTTTGGTCCTAAATGATCGTGGCCATCACCTTGCCAGCTGCTTCTCCTGGTCTCCTCCAGTCCATTGACTCCAATTTGCTTTCTGGATCATGAAGATACACCCAACTTCCATCCCCGATTACAATTCGGGATAAAATGTTTTGAGAAACCACGCAATTTAAAAAATCAGTACACGTTCGGAGCCGTTCTTGTTTTTGCACCGCCGGAAGATTGCGAGGCACTCATCTTATTGAACTTTAGTCATGGTTATGAATGAGTCCCCGAACGATTGTTTCTGAAACCTTAATTATTCTTTGACTTCTGAGGTCCTACCTTTGTTTCATCTTCAACGCTCTCTCTTCCCAACCGAAAGAACTGGTTCCAGTTTTCTACCGTCGAAATCTTTAACGAAGATGTGCCATGCATGTTTAACAAACGCGTATGAATTTAGTTGAAAATTTCCGCAGTTAAATAAGCAACAACTACGAGTTTGACGCACAAAATAAGCAACTGAATTGATACTGTTTGACTCAAATGAATAAAAGTTTGTGTCAGTACTTTTGAAAGAATATCGTAATCTTGAATCCAGTTCCTATCGCTTCTGCCATGGATTTATGAAACGACCCTCGTATTGTCAAAAAACTCTCTCTACTAATTAGAATAGAACCCCGTGATCAAGGACGGATGAAAGGACCACGACGTCAGACGATTGCACAAGGGGTTAGTCTCAGGGAGAACCGAGTGCGAGTATTTTTATATAAGGTTTCCATTCATATTAAGCCCCAGGCATGTGCTCGATGAGCTGAATCCCCCTCCTAAATTCTAATCAATTAAGCTTAGACTTATTTGAATTTTAAAGCATCTCCTCCTTAAAAAAATCCTGGGGACGGACCTGAAAGTTCGGTTCCTTCGTCCTGCAGTCTTAAATTTTAATATAGCAATCTCCACGGCGCGAAGCTCATTTAATTCGGATGCAAACTCGTTAAATCCACGCATCTTCTGCAAATTCAGTCCTTAGACTACATTTTTTCTCCATACGACTCGGTTTTTGATTCCTAACTTTTGCAACGTCTGAAACACTTGATCCATCCATTTTTTCCCCGGTCTTATCTTTTTTTTCCATATAACCTTCCCTGAAATTTCTTTTAGTCTTTGATGCGTCTTCTAATCTTTCTACTTACATCCTTACTAATGTTATACATGCGAATGTGAGTTCGTTTGCTTGTTTGTTTGTTTGTTATGCTTCACGCGTAATCTGTTTAACCGATCATCTTGAAATTTTTGCACATATTTAGGACATTTAATTGGTTAATATAAGATATTAAATTTTGAAGTGAAACTTTATTTGGACGTTTATGAAACGATCCTCAGACTGCACGCGTTCTAGAACCAGAAGGAGACTACAGCACACTGGCCGTTACGGTGCTCCCTGCATCCTCAGACTGCTCACGTTTCTGAACCAAAATACAAACGCGTATGATCTCACACTCGAATTTTATAAAATTTATTTGTTTAAAACACAAGTAAAATAGTTACGGTAATTTGTTGGGTACTTATATACAAGTAGTGTTCATATATGATTTCTTTAACGAGCTCGGTTGTGCTAGCGAAACAAGCTTGGTCAATGGTAGGCCGCCGTGCGAACGAAGCGAGCTCGTTTAACGTTAAGACGCTATTATTTTTTTTTCATAGATCTCAAAAAGTACATTTATATGCGGGTGAAGTCGCGGGTAACTGCTAGTACTTCTAATAAAATTAATAATATTTATGTCCAGAAACTATTCTCTAGCTCATAATTGTACCGACTCTGCCAACCTTCTTCCTGTATTAGTCCGACGATTCTTTGCAGTATCTTTCTTTCAAATTGCCTTAATTTTTTTTTAGAAACTGTCTGATATTACTTGTGGGAGAAATATCTTTGGTGCGAAAAAATCACTTAAGACCAAAATGCTCCATTGGCTGAAATAGTTCTTGTTTCAATTTTCTTATTCAGATCATTGGAACTGTTTGTGCCCCTGAATAACAAACTAAAGCTCTCTACTTTTTCTATATCTATCCCATCGATACACAAAAATCTATTCGGACTAGGGAAACTGGACACCTCGAGGAATTTAGTATTTTGGGAGCTTATCTTTAAGCCAAATGTCTCACTTTCTTTCTATATTTTACTAAAAATTTTAGAAACTACATTTAAATTATCTGCGTAAGGCAACATTTGGATTTTATTCCTAAACAGATAGGTTTATCCTACGTCTGAACCACATCTTACAATCCTCTCTAAAACCAAATTAAATAGAGTGGGCGACAGGGGATTCCCTTGTCTCAACCCTCTTCCAATTGAGAATATCTCTGAGAGTTTTGTCCCAATTTCAACTTTAGCTTTAGCGAATTCTTGAACCTATACAAATTACAACTGGAGTTTCTTGCATTTTCCCTGGGCATGTTTTAAATATATCCTGAAGCAGGCCTTTTTTCCCCGGAAGTTTATAAAGAATTCGCTGAAATTCAGCAACCACCGCATTGGCATCAGAAAATCTTGTACCACACTTGTTTTTACTTACTTGTAAAGTACAAACCGGCAAAATTCACCTATCAAAATTTTGATGGAAATATCCGTTTTGAGCATCCCTGAATCCATTTTGACTATTTTTGGCTTGATGTCGGTACGTATGTTCGTTCGTGCGTGCGTTCGTAACTCGCAAATCTCAAAACTGGTTGAACGTATAATGTTGAAATTTTGTATTTAGGTATAGGGTCTAGTTGTGCATCTCGCATTATGGTTCCAATCGACTATACCGGAAGTGCACTTTACTTGGAACTTTTTTCGAATTTTTCTAATAAATCCAAAATGATCATCCGTAGGTTGTTGAAATTCAGTATTTGAACTTGATGTTGTATCAGGATGGTTATCTGCTATTTTTGTATGAATCGGCCAAGCCAGAAGTTCACTTTACTTGAAACTTTTTTTAAATTTTTTGCATAAATCTAGAATGATCAGCCATAGCATATTGAAATTTTGTGTTCGAACTTGTTGTAACATCAAAATAATTATCAACTATTTTTGTATCAATTGGCTGAGCCGAAAGTGCAGTTTATATGTATAACAGACATTCTGAATTTGCCGTATAAAACAATCAGTTCAATTGAAATGATAAGGTAGGCAATGATAATCTGTTGCCAATTTTTTATTTTGTTTGACATTGTACATGTCAAAAAATTATATTAATTATAATATGAAGTGACAGAAAACTTTATTGAATAAATTTGTGTATACATCAAATGATGTACAAGTAAGTCATGTGATGTTCACGTCAGATTTTTTTTAATTAGCGAAAACAAAAATCGTTAGGGGCAAGATCTGAAGAGTACCAGTTGGACTCCGGATTGCCACTATTTGTCAAACCTTATTTAAATCAAATCAGCACTCTTGTAGTAATTACAATTTTTATGTGTTTGCAGAACATCAAAACTTCTTCGGAACCGACGATCAATTAGGTCCTGTAGCAATATCCGTCCGCAGAGAGCGCGCAGCTCAAAACGATAGTACACATTACCAATATCGCATCATCATCCGTACTTCCGAATTACTAACTTTACGAGGAACGATATTAGAATGCGCTTTACCAAATGTGAAAACCACATCAGGAGGTAAAACCTCAACAGGAGTCCGCGAGGTACTCGAATGGGTATCACCAGAAATTCAGCCTTCGTGTTTACGTCTAGCTGCGCAGACTACGCACGTAGAGCAGCAACTAGCTACGTTAGATGAACAAGGATTGTCAAATACTTATAAAATTGGGGTTTTGTATTGTAAGGCTGATCAGTACACCGAAGAACAAATGTATAACAACGAAGATGCCGGTCCTGCATTTTTGGAATTTTTAGATTGTATTGGACAAACTGTCCGGCTACTTGATTTTCCGAAATATCGAGCGGGTTTGGATAATAAAGGTGAGATTTTCGCAATTTGTATACTTAAACAGTATTTTCAATTGTTTTGTTTGTCATTTTACCTCGAAAAGTCATGTCATGACTATGTACAAAAAAAAAAATTGTTTTGGTCAAAAAACATGATATACGTTTTTAATTAAGGTAATATATCAATCAATGAAAATAATTTTCACTTACCGATTAATGACGCCATTAAAAACCAATAAATAGAAAGTAAATCCGCGTGTATCTTCTGTCTCCTTTCACACTGTTTACATTTCAAAGTTCTTAAATGTAAATAATTGCCTTATTCATTGTTTACATTGGTAAATTCACTTATTTAGTGGAAAATATTTGATATTTAAACAAAAATTGCACTCCCGAAAATCATTTGTAATATCTACGCGACAAATAACAATTCAATTGTTTGAACAAGTTGAAACCAATAACCTTAGACCATGAAAAATGTAGAAGCGTAATTTCATAAATCGAATTTATTCAAAATTAAAAATACATTTACATTTTCATTCATATGCAAGTATTTAAAATTGCAATATAAATACAAATTTCACCATTAATTGAAGATGCTTTTACTTCACGAGATTGTCATGTATTTTATTCTTGATTGCATATTTGCTAATTTTTATTTCGAGAATATTTTCATATTAAGTACTTTGGATGAAATCAATTATATTTCTATGAATTTCTATTGTTTTTTATAGCGGATTCAACGGGTCTTTATTCAGTATATGCAGAATACGAGTCCAATGAAATAATGTTCCACGTCAGTACGATGTTACCGTACTCCGCAAACAATCGTCAACAACTTTTACGTAAACGTCACATCGGAAATGACATTGTAACCATCGTATTCCAAGAACCTGGGGCATTACCTTTCACCCCTAGAGCAATCAGATCTCAATTTCAACATGTATTTATAGTTGTTCGCGCAATAAACCCATGTACAGAGAATACGCACTATCAAGTCGCCGTGTCTAGATCAAAAGATGTGCCCATTTTTGGGCCACCTATTAAAGACGGAGCAATATATCCAAAGAGTAAAACTTTCTCCGAATTTTTACTAGCCAAAGTTATAAACGCTGAAAATGCGGCGCATCAGTCGGAAAAGTTTTTAACAATGGCTCGAAGGACCAGGCTTGAATATATCAAAGATCTTATTAATAACCATTCGACTAATGTGGGCATCGAAACAAACCAAAAATTTGGCTTTTTCAACAAACCGAAAAAAGAAAAAGCGAAACCAGTCGTAATTTGCGACTCGCGCGTTCGCGGAGCCTTATGTTGGCAAGTTGTCGTTGAAGACAGCGGCCTTGGCGAACAGGTGGAAGCCTTTTTGGGCATCTCGGCGGATAGTTTAGTCCTCATCGAAGAAAGTAGCCGGCAAATCATTTTCGTGGCAGCCTGCTCTTGCATTCTTGGATGGACAATGTTAACCAACAGTCTTCGTATCTTTCATCACCGAGGAGAAGTGTTTACAATTCATATTCGGGAAACTGGGTACGAAAGAGACGAACTGATGGAAATTGTGGAACGTTTACGGTCTGTCACAAATGGGACAGGAACCACGGAGCTTATTTTACATCGAGATGGATCTGGAAATTTGGGATTTCATGTACAGCCTGATGGCTTAGTGACGCATGTTGATCCTTCCAGCAATGCAGCTTTGTCTGGCCTCAAAAAGAATGCACGTCTTGTAGAGGTATGTAATTTTCATGCTAACTTACTCAAAATCAAATAATCACAGCCATCTTTCATTCCGCAAATTGGCGGCCATCTTTGCTTCAGATGCGCGCCAGATTCAAATATCATTAATAGTTAAAATTTAGAGGCTTCAGTTTTTAAGTATTCTCACTTTATATTACTTTGTTATTCAGGTCTGTAAAATTGCCCTGTCGACTCTCAGTCACGAAGCAATGATTGACTTACTAAAAACTTCGGAAACAGTCACAATCAGCATGATTCCTCCGTTGTCGGATGGTGAAATGCGACGTGGTTGTCCGTTGCAAAATTGTCGCTATATGTCCAGCGGAGGTTTTGATGGTGATTATGAAAATATAATGATGGAGGGTCACCGAGGACATCGCACGTTAGCACAGCTCCAGCAACCGGTACATGGCCATCATCGAAGAAGATACGAACGCAGTTTCTCGCCTCCTAGGTCCAATAGTAGCAGCTCTGGCTACGGAACAGGAAGCAGTAGTCGGTCCTTTCTTGGGCCTGATAACAGGTTTCCTGTCAATCCGGAGGTAAATTTCTGCAATTTATTGTTAATAACGTGTAATAGCAATTGTTTTTTGATAGGGCACAATGACAAGTTCGTCAAGCGGTCATTCTAGCGATGATCGATGGTATGAAGTATTAGAAACGCATGAGTTGGACGTAACGCCTGCCCGTGGTACAACAACACCTCCACCTTTACCTGTTCGGGGAGCTATTGCTCCAGCCCCAGAATTAGTTTCTTTAACACCGCACAATCACGGCCGCATTCACGTCAGCCACTCTTTACCTCTACCGCATGCTAATTTCTCTCTCCCTTTATCACACCACAACCATCAACTACATTCCGCCCAAACAGACGACGATTTACCTTCCCCTGCAGTTGTAAACGGAAATGCATCTCCCCGTCGTTCTTCCAAACAACGCAATGGTCCAGGAAGCGGAGGACAGTTAACGCCATCCAGCGGAAGCAGTCGCAATCAAAGCCCTAGACCAAATCAAAACGAAGCAAGATTGCGGCCGGGAGTTACATCCAGGACGAATAGAAACAGTGCTAATCTCAGCTCAAGCACTTTACAGGAAGATCTAATAAAACTCATTAATCCAGATTACTTGGATGATGAACATCAGGTCGCAAATAACAATTACAGTAAGGTATACATATTACCGTCAAATTAATATCATTAAACTATCATTTGTTTCTATTTTCTGATTAGCACGAATATAAAAACAATTCAAACAAGACTCGCTCCCGTGAAAATGTATCTCAACAAGCACCTGAAGTTATATTTACAACAGCTCGGCCAGCGACAGTCATCTCCAACGCTAGCACAGCATCAAGCCCTGCACCAGGTGGTTTAAGTCGCGAAGAACAACCTGCATTGGCAGCACCTCTTCCACTTCCGCTACCTGATGCAGGTGACATGGATTGGACCAGTTTGGTGGACACTGCTACTCGTGCTATTGCACATAGTGACAGATGGACTGATGATTATGATTACAAAATTAACACACCTTCAAAGTGAGTACACTTTTAATAATAAAAACTTCTCAACATTTCGTAATATTAAGAACTGAAAAAGAAATACTTTAATTTAATATGCACAAAATATTTATTGAAAATCCAATTTCTTCTAATATTCTGCAAATTAATTCTTTTCAAATCTAAAAGATAAATTTGATTTATCTACGATCGTATAGAAAGAGACAGTTTTTTACATAATTTTCAGTGTAAAAAGCAGGGTTCTATGGAAAACTGTGCTCTAAAAATTTTATTGCATACTTTAAATGCACGATTTCAGTGTCTGAGTCTAACAATTGTCAGTATTTTAAACATCTAGGGAATATTTTGAAACCAATCTACGACACTAAAATCACTTTTAAATTTGATATTTTAATTCAAATTTTCAATAATGTCAAATGCAACGAAAATAGTTCAATTCATAATACGTTTTCTTAGCTTACAATAGTAGCCGTCAAAGTGACATTCACAAAAGAAAAAATATTCATATTGTAACGAAATTTAAACTCACGCTTGGATTTAATAATTTATTTTTGGCTACTAAATTTAACCACTATTCAATATTTCCACTTTTTATCGACTCTCAAATTAGTCACTAACACTACACTTATTAATTATTTGCACCGAGCATTGTCTTCTTATTTATTTCAACTGCTTCTCTATGTATTTATCACTTTTCTTATTTATATCCACTAGTTTACTTCGTTTAGATCACTTTTGCGCGCTTTCGTAACCATATTATTTCTACGTGCTCTTTATTTTGATTGCGTCTTCCTTACTGTCTGTCTTATTTCCTATCCGTCTTACTGACTCACTACTCCTCACCACTGTCGTTCTGTCTGCCTCACTCGACTCAGTTCCCAGTTCATTTACCTATCTATCACTTCTCGCTGATTTCAGAAATTTATAGTGTTACCAGAAACTTCCACTCAGTCTAACGTCAATAAGTCCTTGATACAAATCAGTTTTTTGTGTTAGTTATCATATTTGCGTCCGCCACCCGTTTAACATCCTTGTTGAGATTGTAGTGTCACTGTTACAATATACCGAATGTCTACTTTTTCTCTCGACATAAAGGAAATTTATTACTAACATTAAATTTCACTCAAGTTTTTACCTATCAATTTTAGAGCCATTCAGAATTAAGAACCGTATCTAGTGAGCATGTATTCATCGATATGAAACGTTTTGTTCACGGAATATAGGTAAATTAAAAACTTTTTTGAGCTGCTTACAGATTGCGATGTGAAATGGAACAAATGAGATAAACTTCACAATTATCATATTACTTCAATTTGACAGCTTCAAGACGTTCCACTAGGCGACCACAACGTTCATGTTGCCTCAATTATCGTTCCACACATCATTCAAGATTAATACGTCATAGATAACGTCATTAATCACGACCGCTTCAAGCTCACAACGCCCACGATTGGAAGTTGAGTCGAAGCGGTCATTGCGTTTTTTTTAGCAGATATCAACAAGAAATTTGAATTAATTGAAAAGGTGTCTTTCCAATTTGTACTGTCAATTGATTCAAGATTTTTATATAATTTCACGGTCTCTCATCATTATTATTTACTATTCATTATGAGAGATTAATTAACACAGGCATATTAGATTCATTTCATTCATAGATAATTTAATCTTACCAATGATTTACTTTTCGATCTTGATCACGAATTAACAGTTACTCACATCGTTCCACTTGAAGCACCAATCACAGCAATTTTATGCTAGTGGAACGGCAAATACTACGGTCGTGAGTGAATCGTTGCGGTCGCCTAATGGAACGTACTGTTTGTGTTGGATAATTATGGTTCATTTTAGCTAGGAACGGTTCAAGGGCTCTTGTGCCTTCTGATTGGTCGAAATACTTTAAATGCAGGATTCAAAACAAGCTTGTTGGAAATAAAATCAAGAAATAACAACAATAAATATATTCACGTATTGCCTAAATAGATAGAAATTTAGATCTTCGAACTGAACAAATCTATTTATAATTGATGAACTACTAACAAATTATGCAACTGACAAAAAGCCAAGTACGACTTTTGTGCTAATGTAAAATTGGTTTGCATTTTAGCCAGTCAGATGGCTTAAATCGTAAATCCTTGAACCATTTGAAGACTCCTCGGGAAAAACAACGAATGTCAAAAGATGATAAGTGAGAGAGAAACAAGTTTTTATACTTTGAAAGTCTGTATTTCTTCCATTTCATGCTCTTGTGATTTAAATATTGGAGCAAATTGTTTCTATATGAATATATAATTTGTCTTAACTTAAAAAATGTGCTTTGGTTTCATATTCTAGTAATTATTGCAGAAAGTCTAAAATAAGTAACTAAGCTCCATAGCATAAATAATCTAGTCATTGACATTCATAGAAATAACTAAATTTTTCATATAAAATGTATTGAAATCAATCCAGATGATTTATTTACTTATCATAAAGATAGTAGCTTCTTTCAAATTATATTTTCAATAACATTTGAAGCTCCTGTATCAAACAAACACTTTTCAAAGCTGATTATAGTAACATTAATTTCTTCCAAACTTATTTATAATTATTTTCAAGTTGATGAGGAAGAGAGTCGAAATAAAATTTTAGTTTCATGAGAACAAAACTGTTTTGAAACTTGAAGATCGCAGTACTTTTCTTTTGTGATTTTCAGTAGTTCTGTGAAAAATATTTGTTTCATAATATTTTTTATGTGTTCTTTACGTGATTTTTTCCGCTGAGGAAATTTAACGTGCGTATTTTCGTCACTACTTGACATTGTATTACTTCTTCAATTGAAAATAACTAAACAAATACCTTGATAAAAGAAAAAGACATTGCACTAAGGATTTCAGTGTCACATAAATTAGTAGGTTGAGAAAGAAGCAAAAAGAAAAAGACATTGCACTAAGGATTTCAGTGTCACATAAATTAGTAGGTTGAGAAAGAAGCATAACGCGGCCCGCATGTCAACTATCAAATTGACAATGACGGTTTTTGATGTTTGGCGTGCGGACAATCATGTTTCTTGCGATGGATGAACATATACAATTTGAACTATTACAGCTGACTACGATGGTTTTAGCCAATTGTGATTTTTGTATAAAAATAGTTCACCAAAAAATCAGCAGATGACATTCAAAGGTCAATTTCACAAAAAAAGTGACATTCATTGTTCTTCCCGTGGAGTCTTCATTTATTAACTGAAATGAACTATAATCATAGAATGTTGTCTTTCTAATTATTTTATACAGAATTTTTTCCCAATAAAACATATTTATAAAATTAAGGTTCAATGTGTAAAATGTAAAAGATTTATTCAGCGGTATTTATGAAAATCATCCAATTCCGTACATTAAAACCCTTCAAAGAATAATTCAAAAATTAATAAATGCAGAAATATTAATATTATTTTAAGCCATAATTGTGTAACGAAATATAAAACTCTCGTTCGTGGATTAATAATTTATTTTTACTTTAGACTACACTTATGTAATCAAAATTATACACTATTCAATATTTCTACCTATTCGAAACTTAAATTAGTCACTACTCCCTTCTGGAATATTCGCACCGAGCACTGTCTTCTTATTTATTTAAACCACTTCTTATTTATTTTCATCTATTTATTTATTTATTCATTACTCTTCTCATTTATTTCCACTGGTTTATTTCATTTATTTCATTTTTTCGCGCTCCATAACCAACCAACCAATAATACTTCTACGCGCTCCGACTTTTTTCCAATTTCTCCTACTTCCTTACTCGCTCACTATCTTATTGTCTCCCATTCGATTCAGTTCATCGGTTTAGATGCCTACGGCTATGTTTTCTCGGATATTTCCAGAAATTTCAATTCGGTCTGACGTCATCCGTCCTTTACACATATCAGTTACTTGCACCGGTTCAAACAACAATTCTTTTACGTATAACCGACCCGTTGCAATGGAAGTCTAATCTGTAGAGGCACTGTTCGTTACAATTAAATGAAAACAAATTTAATATACTTTTGTAAGAAAAAATCCAAATTATTGTGCCATGGATTGCTGTGGAATTAATTATACATCCTTCAACAGTGCATAAAGAGTTGAAAAAAGAAAAATATTTTTACAAGTACTCGAAACATCAAGAAATATATTTGAAGCTGATAAATTTACAAGGAGCGTGCTTTGTGAAGCTATTATTGAAAAGTCTAATTTAGATATAAACAAAAAATGAGAGTATATTTAAATTACATCATCATCATCATCACTGGCGTAACAGCCCTTGTAAGGGCCTGGGCCTTTCTAATCGGTATCACCGAGCCGCGGTATAACACCGCCGTACTGCCGATCAGAATTTCGTGCCATTGCTACATATTTTAAGGTGTATAGGTTGGCAACCTGTAGCACCCGAGTGTGTTGATGCAAGTAGCGGCATTTTTTATTTTTACGACAAATCACACATTGTCGGTGAGTGGATTCGAACCTGCGACCTCTTGGTCGAGTGACGTCACAGCATGTACTACAGCACTAGATAGTCATAGCAGACTCGTCCGCCACCTTGGAGCTCACTGACAAGGCTGTGAAACGTTTAATATCCTTATTTTTATGATTTTGTGTAAATTATGTAGATTTCTAGATGAATAATAACAAGATTAGAATAGCAGGCAGTTGTGCATTTTGTTCTTTAAGAAATTTATCTGCTTGCATTAATTTTCTGCACAAAATCTGTAAATGTTTAGTATTCAAATTATGAAGTTAAAGTAGGTAGTATGGTGAATTCAACAAATAGGTACTTAGGTAAGTACTTAAATATTTGCTTTGGTCAAAGCAGGTTAAATAACAAATAATAATAAGCACAAAAAATTAGGTTTTTTTATAAGATATCAGTCAAGGTAATCATAGAAAATACAATAAAAATTTAAAAAACGGTTCAAATCGAATGAAACACAATAACTTACTTCTTGTATTTGTTTTGTTAGCTCATTTGGAATTGTAGCTGGTGATTTCATTTTTGTTTGAAATTTCAAAATTCCTATTCCTCAAACCTCTCACAACAGTGTAGTGATCCAACAAATAATTTGCAATACTGCAAAACTTCTGAAAATTATGACAATTTAGTAGCAAATCATTAAGAGTATTACTGAAGGACAAAGATTCTTGCAATAATGCTGACATTTACTCTGAATAATGCACTCAGATTCCGACAATCAAACAGTTAAACTCTAAATTCAAATTGAGGTTAAGTAGCTCGGAATATATTTCTCCACATTCAAATGATGTATTGAGAAATAAAAGTTACTCATCTGTAGAATCAGAGCCCGTATCTTGAATGAATAATACAACTAGGCCCAGAACAGCCCGTCATTTGAAATTATTTTATTAAATTATATTAAAGTTCACACATCGGTAAACGGCAAACAACTGACAGTGGGCTCCAAAATGGCGGACGAGTCTGCTGTGCTTTATCTAGTGCTATAGCATGTACAGGTGAACAAACACGCTTGGCCATCCGCACTCTAAATTACATGGGGAACCTAATAATCAATATTTTCGTTATTTAAGTCAAGAAAATCCACTTTTAATGCTAGCAACTCATATACAGTATCCAGAGCAACTGAATGTCTAGATTGGAATTTTTGACAGACTCATATTTGAACCATTTTCCAAAGAAAACAATTCAAATAGTAACAAATACTGAGATATGTTATAAAATGGTATGATGGATGCATGACTCATTTTGGAAGGGATATTAAATTTTATTAAGACGAATGTTGTCCAAATTCTTGGATCACAATTAATTGGCCCGCTAGATCGCCCGATTTAGTGCGATCTCTTTTTATGGTCGTATCTCAAGAATAAAATTTATAAACGCCAAATTAATATTATGGACCTGAAAAATGCAATTGTTGAAGAATGTAATAATATTACACAATACAACTAAGCTCTGTCCGCTAAGACACACGTGTAAAGCTCTCAGAGCTTCGCTCGAATTTTTAACTCAAATACTATTTACACGTTTATCTTAAATATCTATCCTACAATTTCTAGTGCCATCTTTTGATGAAAAAATATATAATTTTAGTGGCTAGTAAATATTGTCAATTACTTTCAGATTAGAATCAAACACAAGTACAAGCGTTCCAGAACTCCAAAGTCACGTAAGTGAACTAGAAACTAGAGTATCTTTCGAGCAGAAAAGACGAAGATCTTTAGAAGAAGAAATTCGTCGACTGCGCGAAGAAAATCGTCGATTACAAGATGAATCTCAGGCAGCTGCGCATCAGTTACGACGGTTTACAGAATGGTTTTTTTCTACCATAGATAAGCAATAAGACAAATAAAATTATTCAGAAATCAGTGCTTCCAAATTTTATAACTATTTTGTAACACTAAATAGTAATTGACTATAGTCAAGTCCTTGGTACACTTTGTGACATTCAAAGTGAAAAAATATCGGTAGATCTTGATTTATTGTTATTGTTGGGTGAAAATGCTGAATTTTATTGCGATTATTATGAACAAGTAAAGTTAAAACTGTTGATTTAATGCAACTGCACACGTATCAAACTATACACTGTTCAGTGAATGTTTTTGTTCTGCATATTCGTACTTTGTTTGAACAGTGTATATTAATATGCCACATCAATATTAGTTACAAGTAGTAAAATTAAGTATGAGTCTTGTTTTGCTTGTCAAATTTTAATTAATCAGTCTGACGTGTCTTTTTCTGAAGACAAGAAAACTGTATTATTTTTGTAAATAAGTTATTTTCCTTAGCATATATCTTTAAAAACTTAAGTTTGTCAGTATTCTACGATATTTTTGAACGAAAATATGAGGAGCATATTTTATATTATTAAAAAAATCACAAAATATTACTTAAAAGTTAATATTGTATATATAGTCTATGTATACGTTTAGATCTATTAATATTTTTATAAAAAAGAACATCAACAGTAAATCAGTTACCACAATTTTGTAAATTGAAAACTTTTGTACAGTTTGTATTACGTTTTGATACGGAACTGGGTCAAATCTTATTTATTAAGGAGTTTTTGCAATGATACGTTAACACTAACATAAGAAACGTTGAAATTTAACCTAGTTATATTCAATAAGCATGCGCAAATAAATCATTTCTTACGTTAAAATTAACGTCTGATTAGCGGAGGCTTGCAAAAACTCTTTTCTAGTAAAACAAAATTTGAATCAAGCTCAGAATGATTCATGAATCTTTTAAAATAAAATTCTGTCTTATATTACTTATGACACTCATTTTTCCTCACATTAGTCAATTAATCAATTGAGCTTATTCAAATGTTAAAATTAAAATCAATAAGTGCAGAAAGCTTTTAAAATTTATTTATTATGTTCTTGTTCTACTTATATGCCAAATTATCGTTTTCAAAATATTGTTATTGAAAACGAATTTCCAAATGTGTTATTTTAGTATTATTTAATGCATTACACAAATATTTCACTATATTTATTATTAATGTTAAGTTTTAGGATTTATTTAATTGTTACGAGTAAATAAACCAAATTGCACATTCCCACTTTATTGTCGTCCATCAGTGTACAATAAAATATACAAAATAAATTAATGTTTACTGTATTTTTCTTTTTCACAATTTTTTGTTGTATATGTTACATATAGACAAAAATTCGCCTAGCCAATATCAATTTGTCCTGATGGGAAAGTTATCAACAAAACCCGATTTCAGGTCGAACAGTTTTGTCCAGGCCAAACTACTACAACATACCTTCACGAGAAGAGGCATGATTACTTTTTGTTTTATTCATTTAAAATATATAATAAATTAATAAAATAATCGGTATTTGAGCATCAAGTGTATTATAGCAAAAAAAAATTTTATTGTGAATAATTTATTAACACAGGTTACAGTGAAAATCTTCACTTTACAAACTCGTATGTTCACAATATAGCGCACAGTTACTCGTACTGAATCACTGACTGAATGAATTCCTCTCCTAGCTCGCGCTCTTATATACCTAAACCGACAATGGGCCAACATTCAATTGTCTAACAGTTATTGCCTGGCAACCACCGAACATCTAGTGATCATAGCCTGTCAATCATGTCCAACAATTGAACATCGACCTTGTCAATACTAACTAGGATTACAGTTACAATGAATCCAAATAAATAATTATGTGATCTAATTACTACAAATATTTCATATTTGTGACAATATTTAGTTTTCATTTATTCCAAACGACCTATGTAGTGCCATCTGTGCTTCAAAATATCAACTAGAAACTGGATTTGGCCAAATGTTTATTTAAAAAAGTTCGCATACTGTTATCTGAGAAACGAAGGCCCCAATCAAAAAAATGTTTCAATTTAATTCATATTATTTTTTTAAATGTTGTTTAGTATTTCATATACATTTTTGTGATTAGGGTTCTGGTTTTGTAGATAATCGTTAATTCTTAAAATAATCAATAACTTTGAAATTATTGGCCTTATTGGCAAAAAAATTATCATACAATATTTAATTTAGAAAATAAACGAGACTTGAAGCAAATTTTTTTTTGATTTAGGCCATAGTTAAAGCCGAAAAACAGTAACGTAAATACACATTTATTTCGGAACAAGCGCAGTATTACAAAATTTATTAATGTACATTTGTTTGACAATTGAAAACTAAAATTAAAAGTTTTCCACAAAATTTTTGATACAATGAGCCGTTTAGCTAAAAATAAATATATTCAATTTCCACTAATTCCAAATGAGCTACGTGAGGCCACCTGTGTAGCGAGATGCAAACTAATTGCTGGACTTCAATAAATATAACAGCTTAGAGAAGTGATAACTCAAAAATGAGTACGACACCAAAAAAAAGTTTTAAGTAAACTCATATTATTTTCAAAAAATAGGTGGGGTACTTCATGTACAACTTTTTGTTGCGATGTTGTAAGCCTTGTTCATCTTCAGACATTGACTTAGGAGAAAAATACGGACTCTTCTCCTGAAATTTTCCCTTTGGGTCTAGAAAAACCCTAGCAAAACCTAAACCAGAGAAGCGGCTTCTTCGCGTGCTGCAATGAAATAACAAAATAATTGTTATAAATTGGAAAATTTAAAAAGAAATAAAGTTGAACTTTGCATGCGGCGGGCAGGATTCAGAAGATTATTTTGGACATCTATGAAGTTCTCTCGTGGCTGGTTGTTTTGTTACTGCACATCCCCTGGACTCTAAATTAAAATAATAAATTCAAATATTGGACAAATTATTTTAGCATTAGCTAAAAACAGTTATATAACGAGTAATATTGTATTACATAGTTGATGATGCAATGATGTTACGACGATTGATGACTGGCAACCTAAAACAAATTTTGGTGAATCATATTGTAACGTTATTTACTCTATTATTTATTTTTATGATTTATTAAAATGATAAATTAGATAACTAATACTATTTTCAATAACTAATTCTAATTTAAACTAAAGATTATTATACACTACACAACACTACAACTCAACTTTAATTATTTATGTCAATGTTGATTTATTTTAAATAACACAATTTATTTCAATCCAAAGTATAAGGTCACTGAGCCAAAAATCAATAATCCTCCTCGCTAAGTCAGCGAATATATACCGTCGGTCTCTCCCGACTACATTTTTCCCTCAAACGTCCAGGCTTTTCTAGAAAAACGCTAGAAGGTGCCAGCAATTTTCTGGAAAATAAATATATTCGCTTCTATTTCTTGATGAAAAATATTTCTACAATAATTCTAAGCACCAGTAGAGCCGAAATGACTAATTTATAGACCTAAATTTGTTACACTATTCAACAAAAAAAAATATTGAGAGTTGATTTTGGCAGCTGGACTCATCCTCAACTCCCTCGAATGGAGTTCAATTCTAAAATAATTAATTCAGTGAATAATTCAATTGAAAATACTTCCCGAATTCTGGAAGCTTCTATTCTTGAAGAACAGATAACATAACCTACAATGTAATGGAACTTTTGGTAAGTAAAAATTCTAAATGTTCTCTGAAATATTAAATGCAATATTATTATTGAAACGACTATAATGTTAAGTTTGTAATAAGTATGAGAATTTATAAATTAAAGTATTTCAATCATTGCCTGCAAGTGATTCAATGTCGTCATCGTTAAAGACAGTCTACCAGAAGTAAAAGCTAATTCACAATGTGCGTAGCATAAGAAGTACATAACATAATTCTTATGAAAATCTTATGCGTGTTCACAATGAGCATAGCATAAGCAAAGTATAAAAATTATTTCATAGGGATATTGCAGCCTGAGTTGGTTATAAAATATAGGTACTTTTAGTTTTTAGTATCTGTCACAATTTAAATCACTTGTCCTAAACAACGCTTTGCTTTATTTTTGTTTTGATTCGATTATTTTATCAAAACAGCTGTTTTAAAGACTCCTTTTTTAAAAATTTTATATTTGAAAATATTTTTCATTGCTTTTGGTTTTGTTTCTTATATTAAAGCTCTTAGTTTAGGGCATTACTTTTGTTTCTGCACATGTTTGCAATTAAATGTCTTTTTTGGAAGACGAAATTCGTTTAGTATTGTTATTAAAACAAAGATTATAAATATTCCTAACCACAAAAACAAGTTTATTTTCATTCATTTGACACATTTACTGTCTGTGTCTGTAAAACTATATTGGACATGCGCATTAAGAAAATATATGTGTAAGAAATACGTAAAGTTGAGATGATTTCAACTTTCTTATGCAGCTGTTATGCACTATGCAAGCATAAGAAATACGTAAGAGCATTGTGAACACGGCCATAAGAATCGCACATGTTCAACTTTATGTCTTATGTATTTCTTATGTACTTCTTATGCTTACACCCATTGTGAATTAGGACTAAGAGACAAAATGAAGTCAGTTTATTTACCTTGATTTTACTTTTTAACATTGAAATGAATTCATGAAATAAAAGCAACAAATTAATTAAAATATCACTGGAATAACTAAAAACTGGCTATAGATTTAAATCTTTGAATTGCACAAATCTATTTAAGATAATTGATGAACGTTTGACAAATAATGCAACTAACAGATTATTTTTGTGCCAATATGAAATTAGTTCGCATTTTGACCAATCCGAATGTTTAAATCGTTCCATGAGAACCCTTGGACCGTTCTTAACTGAAATGAAGTATAGATCATATTGTTGACAGCAACATACAATTTTCAAATTTCCATAAATCTAACATGTCATGACGACATTGATATAGAGACTGGAACCTGTCTCTACGAATTAGAATAAGTCCCAAGAAATCGATGAATTAAAAGAAAATATAAGAGTCGTCTAATTATTTTTATAAAAATAGTAAATACTGTTGTATTTGTATTGCCTAAATTCCCCCTCCACTGTTGGACTGCAAAAGTTGACGATAATGAATTTTTCGCGCCAATTTTTAAATAAAATAAATTTTTCGACTAATCTATTTTAGGGTTTTTTAGATGGTAAAACTGTAGTGAACAGACTAAACTGAAGTTAGCAGATTGAGTACTCATATCCAAACATGAGGATAATGGAGAAAAGAAAAATAATGATGAGTAGGTTAAACAAAAAAAACTATCGGAAACATAACCTAAATCGAGCGTTTGAGATTGACTAATATTTTAGGGAAATCACCAGAAGTAGATTATTCGCTCCGTGCACAAGCGACAGGTAGCGCCTCTCTTGGATTGAATTATAACAAAACGTTGTATACAATAGCAATGTGATGTTACAAATGATAATTTCATGGAAAAATTAGCAAAATAATGTAAGTAAACGCAAGATAAAAGTTTTAAAAATTCATTGACCTTATTTATAATGAAGTTTTGGGTCAATATTTATGTATATTTAGTGCTGAAACTAAATAATGATTTGACATTTCAGATGAACCAAGTCATATGAACCGGTTTTCAGCCAATTACTTTTTTGAACCTCAAGAAATTTTTAAAGGGAAAATGTTGGTCTCATGTGAAAAGGGTTGAGGAATTGGATGGATTTGGTAATTAAAAACTAATGCCAGGCAGTGTCACGCGAACTACATCTGTTATTCTACATCCATACAAAGTAAAACTAAACTACGTATTACATAAACTATTAAAAATTCCATTTTTATCACAAAAATATGCTTATGCATTAACATTAATCATTTTTCTACTTAGTTTTCAATATTTTGTTTATTGGATCTGTCAAAAACGAAAAGTTACAAAAACTGTCACTGGTTACGCTGCGGTCGGATCTTGAGCTGTGCACGGAGCGGATAGGTATTTACAGAACTGTCAGATTCGTAGCAAACTTCAGTTTCGTCCGTTATTCACGATAATTGATGAACGACTGGCAGTGTAACTGACAGATAGCAAAAAAAAATGACTTAAATCATAGTTCCATAAGAGCCCACTGTTTTTAACTAGAATAAAGTTCATACTGATAATTTAAAATTGTTAGAAGGGTTAAAAAATGCGTTCTAACAACACTATGCTAATATTTTTTAATCAACTTTTGTATCCTAGTTACCCATGCATCTTTTGTTTAAATAAACAATATTCCATCTGCTGATAAAACAATAATTTGTTATAAATTTATACATTTCTAATCTTACCATGCATCATCGAAACCGCAGCCGCAGTATGAGCCGACAATTAAGTGATTCGGAACAAAGTACCGGTTATAATATAAGCGAATATACTCGTTCACGATCATCAACCCCAGAATCAACGTATCGTCTTCACATCGCTGATATAGGTGAAAGTGCTAAAAAAGTTGACATTGAGAGACTTTTTGAAGAATTTGGTGGATTGAAAGAAATTTGGCTAGCTAATAGTCCACCATGTTTCGGATTTGCCGTGTTCAAACATAAATCAAATGCTATTGCTGCCCTTAAGGGCACTGATGGTTTGTAAGTATAGTCGAAAAAGAATTTCAATCCTTTTATTTATCAACTAATTGTGTAGAATGTTGTGTGGAAGCCGTATTCGAGTTACTCACGCTCGTCCTAGAACTCGTGGAATGGGCCGCAGATACTACAATCCCAACATGCGATGCTATGAATGCGGAATTCCTGGGCACTTCTATCGGGATTGCCCCGAATTATTGGGATATGGAAGGTAAGTACAAAATTTTATTTGCTTATAGCTTGACAATATCCAAATTTAAATTTCTTATATTAATATGGAATTATAGTATGGTTATATTTGGTTTTTGTGGTTTAAAATGGTTTTGTGTGAATGGTATTGGGTTTTGGTTTCTTATGGTTGATTATGGAGGCATAAAATGAAAAAGCCATCTAAGAATAATAATTTAACCTTTTAAACCACATGGTAATGCTTCGCAGCAATAAATAGAGATTTAGGGTTTTATTGAAACTTCACAGCAAACATGCCAGAAGTTCTTCCCATCGCCATCATTATTCGAAAAGAAGAGCCTACAACGGCAGATATGAACGTCGCTATTCTGAAGACCGCTCACCTGATGAGCACAGAAGACGTAGGAAATAAAAATAATGTTCTTGAACATGTAAGAATAATAATAATGATAAATAAATATTTCTATTAATATTTTTGAAACTTTATTCAATCATTACTTCGCTGCAATATACGAACGAGAATATGAATCATACGTGACCTAGTGACACTTATTTTCTTAAACCTACTTATAAAAGTAAACATAAATTAAAGTACCGTTTTTTGAAATTATGTTGAAAAGGAAATTAATTCTTATAAGTACATTGGAAACTTGTGTTTAATATTTTTCTTGTGTATAAAAATTGTACATAAATAAAATATATTCTATTATTTAATATAACATGTACAAGAATAAGATAATGTAGGAATATGTGCTAAATATGACAGGTACGAAATTAAATGCCTGTAAATAACAGTAACAGTGAACAGATTTAAATATTAAAATAAATAATTATTGTCCATTAGAAGATTCAATTTGCACTTTAACACTAAAAGAAGTTTTAGGTAATCAATTTCATCTTCTGGGTTGGGGGCCTTCTTCTAGTTTTCTCCAAACCACCTAAAATGATTAAAAATTAGATTAAATACTTTTTCTTTTTCCTTTATTTTAATTTTTTTGCTGATATTCGCACAGTAATTACAAATAGCGCCTTTTACTAGTATTGTGATCTTTTTTACTTTTCTATCTTTGTACAAAATACTAGTCCTTAAGACAGGGCTTAAATTTTTCATTGATTACCGCTCACTTGAAATTTTGGCTTCATTGTGATGAGTCCGACAGCTTTTACATTTGGCAAAATTCTAGATTTGAGGGCGTTTTTCAGCGAATCAAAATTTTTTTTATTATAAAATGAAAAAAAATAGTGTCCGACATGGATATTGGGGATAGCGGTGAGTCCGATAAGCCGCACTTGTCATAAGTACATTGGTATGAAAACTTATTATCTTTAGTTTGAGATTTTGAGGACGTGTTAAATTATTTTTTTTAAATAAAATTTGGTCACTTTGTCCGACAAATTTTACGGAGCGTTTTCTCAGCCCGACACTGAAATCTTTTCAGGATTATAACAGCTTATTTATTAATGACCGTTCATCGGACCAAATAATTATAATTTGAAAACATATTTTCTGTCCGACAAAAAAAATGCTTGCACATATATAATTCAGTTTTTGACGTATTTAATATCAAAAGATAAGCAATAAACGTTGTTTATAAGCTAGTAGAAAATAGAAAAACTAATTTATTGATTTTAATTTTTTTTGTAATTTCATTCTTCATCAGAATCATTAGAAGGTTCTGAAAGGCTCGCTATAAATTTCATTTTCACTGTCGCTTCCATCATTACCTATCACATGTTTATACTGATAATTTAACTACGAGAATTTGATTACTCACAGCAGTACCGCTATTTTTCAAAACAAAAATGAATGAGTAATTTTATGATGAATAATATTTTCATATTTCCGATCAGTGTGTTGTACCAAATGTAATTTTAGTTCCTCTTCCGGTACTGTGGCGCTGGTGATTGCTTTAAAGGAGACAATGGCGAAATATCTATATCTACAAGTCTTAATTCATTCACAATTTTGTTCATCACAAGTTTGTTACTTAGAATTTTATTTTGAAACTCTATTTTATCTTTATAATTATGTAATACAACAGTTGTTCTTGTTTTTCAAAAGTTAAAGAAATTTTAAATTTTTATATTAGTTCTTTTGTTACACCTAATATGTGTTTGACCGACTACAATACATTAGGTATGTTCCAAAAAGCAGTTCAGGACTGGTTCTGGATTGGTTTCCGATTTGATTCATTCGCATGCGCGTCGAACGAATCAGTTTCGGACTGAGTCGAACGCCACGCGTGTTGGAACGCATTTCTGACAAGATTTGACTGTTAAATGTCAATAACATAATTTTAGGTTATAATTATTTGGTTGTAGTAAACAAGGAAGGTAAAAACAGGTGAAAACTAAAAATATTAATTAATTTCTCATATAACCATGTAATTTTAATTCCTATTGACAATAATGGTGACATAGTACACCTAAATTTCGATGGAGAGTCTTCCATATTATCGAAAGTGCTGTTTATCCTGATCATTTCTCTTAAAATTTTCTGCTATATTCTCAGAAATTTCTCTGCTCAGACGAAAGTATTCAAAAAACTTGTCAAAGTATTAGAGAGAAACTGTTCCTTCTAAAATAAAATTCAAAGACCACACAAAATGAAATTTCAATTACAATCTATACATTGTTCAAAATTTCAATGAATAATAAATTACTTTTGATTTTAAATTCTGTTCTTTCATTTCAACATATCAAATAAAAATGCCTATTTTCTTATAATTTTCATGTCTATGACCCGATTTCACCAAAGTCAGTTAAATTTATCTAGAGGTTATTTTGAGTTAATAACTATAGTAACAATTGTATCAACAATAGTTTTCGTATAAAATAACCTCTGGATAAATTTAGCTGGCTTTGGTGAAACTGGCCCTATATAATTTATATTTTTAATTTGATGTATTCCCATGGTTAAATCAAATTCATCATCGCTAGAATGTGATGAAAATTCATTTTCAGCACTTGAATCACTCATTTTTATTTGAGGTTATCTTATTTGACGAATAGTACAAGCATTGGTCCATGGACTGTTTTGGCTGTCCACAAACTGGTTTGCGGATTGAGTCGCACGTTGTTGGAACGCTTGACTAATAATCAAAATCCACGTTTGAAATCTGTTGGAACGCTTATTTGTAAATGCGCTTGCGTCGGACAGTTCCGAACTGGTTTCTGTTCTTGTTGGAACAAATCTATTGATGTTGAAATGTTTTTGACTGAAAAATTCTTCTATAAATTGACGAATGTTGATCTACAATTTAATCGCATAAAATGTAATTCAAATTATCTAGCAAAATTTTGCAATCTATGATTTTTATACCACTAGATTAATAAATTGATCATACTGACTTGATATGCATTTCATATATGCCTATGAATGGAGTCGCCTTCATACCACATATTTTTGCTTTTTGTAAAGTATTGCCTCACTTATATTGTCGGACATGTATACAGTAATGTTCTAAACACTATTTGAATAGAAAATAAAAAACAGTGATAAACGGTCATTGATAAAGAAGCTGTTATAATCCTGAAACGATTTCAGTGTCGGACTAAGAAAACGCCCCACAAAATTTGTCAGACAAAATTTTAGAAAAAAAATAATTTAACACGTCCTCAAAGTCTCAAACAATATTTATTTTCATTTTATAATCAAAAAAAATCTTTCAATTAGTGTAAAGATCACGGTCGTATATACAGATCTGGAAACTCAATCATTCGACTAGTCTCTTAGTGACGTCAGACTCGTAGTTACTCTCTCTGCTACCAGGTGGCGCATGGTTCTAAGTACGTTAAGGCACTAAATTAAGGCTCTAAATACATGAGTATTATCATCCACCATTCTGTGTCCTTAGAAAGCGCTTTAGCATATGTTAACAGTGCATGAAACGCGATGATTGAGTCGAAATAGTTTAATCTTTAGGTAAAAAACGTGATAAAATAATATCGGAATCTATCAAACTACTTATTTTTGGCATGGTGTATTTTTTGTAATCAAATTACATGCTTCAATTTAGAATTTTCAGTTTTCAAATGTTAAATCAATTTATTCGGTTTTCAATCGTATATAATTAGAGTAATATTAAATACTCAGAATATCATTATGGAATTTTAATTTATATTCTGTAATACAATTTTTGAAAACAATCTGACAAATTTATTGCACTTCGGGATCTCTAAATATGTAAAACTCTATTATTTATCTTCAAACTTTGTAATCTTTAACTTACCTAGTAAAACTTTTATGCATATTTATTGGAAGATTCATCATTTTAATGCTCTCACCCAAGGGATAAAAAACATAGAAGTCTACTATTTGCAATTTTTTATATCGCATATCTTGATCAAAAATTGTGAGTTCGTAATATTTTACGTATCAAAGAAATAATTGATTATATATTATTTATATTTATAATATATTTATATATGTATATATGTAAACATGAAATATATATTCTATATAATAGGTACCTATATGTATAATATATAAATATATTGATCAATTATTGCTTGAAATTGAGGTTAGATTCTATGATCGTGTCTAAAAATTTAGATATAAATATATATTAAAATGAACTGAGATAACTTCAATCAAAATTTTAATCTGATCATAACTTTAAATGAAAATTTTGACTGAATATACCTACTTTTATATGAAATACTTATAATTCGTCTGTGAATCTCACAGCCACAATTGCCGCTAATAATGATGATAAATCATTCGGCACATTAATGAGTCACTCCGATACTATTTTCTTTAGTTCTTCAAGTTATTATAACATTTTATCCTCGTCAAACAACGCATTTCCTGTAATGTTTACATTGATTTACATATGCTTTCTTTTATTGGCAGGACACAGAATGGCGGATGATAATACCTATGTTTTTAGTGCTCTAACTAAATACATGAGTACTATCATCCGCCATTTTGTGCCCTTAGAAAGCGCTTTAGCTGTTTAGCATATGTGAACAGTGCGGGAAACGCGATGATTGAGCCGAAATAGTTTAATCTTTAGGTAAAAAACGTGATAAAATAATATCTGAATCTATCAAACTATTTATTTTTGGCATGAGATATTATTTGTAACCAAATTATATGTTCAATTTAGAATTTTCGGTTTTCAAATGTTGAATCAAATTATTCGGTTTTCAATCATATATGATTAGAGTAATATTAAATACTCAGAATATCATTATGGAGTTTTAATTTATATTCTGCAATACAATTTTTGAAGAAAGTCTTACAAATTTATTGCATTTCGGGATCTCTAAATATGTAAAACTCTATTGTTTATCTCCAAACTTTGTAATCTTTAACTTTCCTAGAAAAACTTTTATGCATATTTATTGGAAGATTCATTATTTTACTGCTCTTACCCAAGGGATAAAAAACATGGAAATCTACTATTTACAATTTTTTATATCGCATGTCTTGATAAAAATTGTGAGTTTGTAATATTTTACTTATCAAAGAAATAATTGATTATATATTATTTATACTTATAATATATTTATATATGTAAATATATAATATATATTTTATATAATAGGTACCTATGCATAATACATAAATATATTAATCAATTATTGCTTGAAATTGAGGTTAGATTTTATGATCGTGTCTAAAAATTTTGATAAAAATATATATTAAAATGAACTGCGATAACTTCAATCAAAATTTTAATCGGATCATAACTTTAAATGGAAATTTTGACTGAATATACCTACTTTTAAATGAAATACTTATAATTCGTCTGTGGATCTCACAACCACACTAATAATGATGATAAATCATTCGGCACATTAATGAGTCACTCCGATACTATTTTCTTTAGTTTTATCCTCGTCAAACAATGCATTTCCTGTAATGCTTACATTGATTTATATATGCTTTCTTTTATTGACAGTACACAAAATGGCGGATGATAATACCTATGTTTTTAGTGCTCGAAGTACGTTGACACGATTAGGCGCTAAATCGTTTAAATTTTAAGTCCCACCAAATAAAGATTTCGGTTGATAATAACCGCATATTTTCAGTGCAATATTTAACTCAAATGTTACATAATACACAATGACAGTCGCTAGAGACCAATGAGACCATCCCTTGACTCATGTGCCACTCGTGACAATTTTTGGTACTACGCGACAGTCGACACTTAGCGGACTCACTTCTCATATTGGAAATAGCCTCGAGTTTCCAGACCTGTGTATACGACCGTGGTAAAGATCAATATGATAGTAATACTTTTTCAAGGCTCCATGAAATTGACGTGTTTAATTAGCCTTCGTTAAAAAACGTCCCCAAATCAAGAATTTTGTCAAATGTAAAAGCTGTCGGACTCATCACAAAGAAGCCACTCACAAAGTTTCAAGTGAGCGGTAATCAACGAAAAATTCAAGCCCTTTCTCACGGACTAAATAAGTATTGTGAAACCGACCCGATTCACAATTCGAGATTTTGATGGAAATATCCGTTTTCAGCATCCCTGAATATATTTTGACTATTTTCAGCTTGTTGTCGGTACGTCTTTACGTATGTATGTATGTATGTAATAGAGATGTGTTGGATCATTAAAAATGTGTATCCACGGAAACGGATATGGATTATTAGTATGTAGATCCGCGAATATGGATACAGATACGGACCTCAACTTTGCGTGTGACCTTTGACCAAGCAGTTTTTCAGTGCAGCAGGAATTATTTATGATTCACATTGTAACCGACTTCAGGGAAAAATCTGCCAAATTACTCTTTTTGTAGTACAATTTACAATTACTTAGTTTTAATTGTGACGTTTAATTGCTTCTTAATTTGCAACAAGAGTGTAAAGTTGAGCATTATGACATGAGGCCAAGTATTGGCTAATTGTTGGCCGAATATCATAATGTTTGTTTACATTCGCATTGAATTCAGAAAACAAATCTACAGCACTCAGCTTCCATATTTTGACTATTATTAAGCACTCAAGAGTTCCTAAAGTACAAAGTGACATTCAGATACCATGCGTGAAGTAGAAAAAAATAATTACTTCATCTGATATAAATCAGTTGCAATTCACCGTCAGATTTGTGAAGTGTAGAAGTGTACGAATAAAACATTATGAGTTATGGAATGGTACGCAAATGGGTAAGAGCTTCCAAAGATGGCCGAAACAATGTTCATGACGAGGAAGGAAGTGGACGACCCTCAGTGCAAAAAGTCGACGAAAAAATGAGAGAGACGCTTTACGATATCTTTGTTATCAGAGGCATTCCCTCAAATTTAAAGAAGTGTTATCTATCTACGGAACGATAGCCTCAAAATGGCCGTGTTACAGTGGATGTCAAATCAGGCGGCAAACTTCTATGACAACGAAATACAGCTGTTGTTCGATATGATAACAGCCTTAATATTGGTGGTAATATAAAGTGCGGTCTTTCATGTATAAATAAATTTTTCACACAAAGCTTACTTGTTTTACTTACTTAAAAAACACGCCTCAACGGTACAAAACCTCAAATAATTTTTGCTGTTCATTTTTCAAAATATTTATTTCTTTTAATATAATAAGAATCAGGAATTATTACGTAAATGGTAAACCGCAATTGGTAAAAACTGAAATGATCAAATTATATACGTGCTTATTTTTAAATAGTAACTTATTTACACGAACAGCCGAGCAGAGCGCTCCAGGATTTTTACACATTTTTTTATAACTGTTCAAATTTATTTTACCAATCCACGCACCACAGATGAGGTCAATATTTATGCTAGTAGATCTGAGTGTGCTCTTTATTTAAAGCCTTTCAGGATGTCATACGACCAAGAATTTTGCCAGGAAAGTCCTGGAACAAAGTCCGACCAAATTTTTGGATTTTTTTGAAATAATGTATCGATTGTCTCAATTTTTTGAAGTGAAACTCTTACAACGATTACAGCGAATAGGGAAAAAAATCGATATGAAAAGAGAAAAGGTACAGTGAAAAGCATGAGGAAGAGAAAGATAAACAGGGGTGAGGCAGTTGGTGCAAAAATAATTTTGGTGAAATTATTATTCAGCAACTATATCCCGGCAACAAAAATTAATTAATTCATATCATGAAAAAAATTGTTGCTGCGCGCGATGGCGCGAAACAAAATTAATTTTGGTCCAATATAAGTAGATGTTTACAGTCTCGGACTTAATTCCGGTCCCACAGGTGCGCGCAGCGCAAGTCGATATTTTTCAGGGACTTTTATAACAGTGCGAGCGAAGCGAGCTCACCTACTACCATTGTGATTAAAGGCTACGTTTCTTTAGAGCTTTTATACTTAAAATGAATCAATGATTCCGCCGCGTTTTGTTCATCAGTCTAATTTTGATGTTTGAATGATTAGTGTATACTTCAAATAATATTTTCTTCAACAAAAAATCACTAAATGAATTTATTATTTCTCTACTTTTTCAAGAAGAATTTTGTTTTATAAAATTTGTTATTAAATATTATAAATGAAGTTAGACTTACATTACACATCTCTCTCACGAGGGCCTTCTCACCATCGTCCATATCGGGAGAAGGCGCAGCATCTGGAGTAGGCATTTCAGTGGACGGTACCACCAAGGCGCTCTGGCGTTGCTCCAACTGTTCTCGGACTTCCAGCACCTGAAGAGCACGCACCACAGCTTCTGGTCTTCCGGATAACACTGGGGCAGAATTCTCTACTGGAACTTGTAATTTTAGCTGCAATGCTCGTTTTTCATCCTCCAATTGTTTTATACGTTGTTCCAGCTGTCGCACATATTGCATCGTTTGATCTGCGAATAAATAAAAATAAAATACAGTAAGTACTCATTTTTTATTTGCGCATATTCTACATTAGTATTTTAAAGGCTTTGCGTTTAAGTTTCAAAATTAAAAAAAAATATTAGGGGGTTGTCCAAATCTTGTTAGGAACAGTATAGCCTACAACATGTTTGGAATGGAGTATTCCACACTCGCGAACCGTAGTCCTCGCATTTGGCTCGGATTACAAACTTTTCTCTCATTACAATACTTGTAGAATAATATACTATTCTACTTTAGAGAAATTGAATAACGTAGTGGTTTGAAAAGTTTTTCTAATATATTTTTTTCTAGTTTTTAATCTTAGCCTGTTCAAAACTAAAAATTTCATATGAAAATTTAATTTGTCTTTCTTAATGAATCAGTTTTGCTATTAAAGGCAGATGTACAGAGCCCAAATCCTCGATTTCATTGTCATCATAAGCTAACAAAGCGCGCAACCTGCCCCTATACGTCACTACGTGCATTTGTCTGCGTGCTTGTATTCACAGAAGTTAAAGCGTGCTATAAACGTTGAATATTGTATTGTCACTGGAAGTTGGAAGGCGGTAGCTTGCTGGCGTTTGCAATTTTGATTACAAGATTACAGACAAAAATAGACAGACAAGAAAGTGAGTTAATATTGCATTTTTACCGTTTACCGTTTACAGTTCCAAGCTCACAGTTTGAAGTCTGTAATTCATCGAAAAGTTAGTTAAAAATCGATTGCAAAATTTATACCAAGCAGACAAGAAAGCAAGGGAGTAAAAATGTAGTAAAATTAAAGTACAATAATTCCAAATTACTTTATAAATAAAAATTGATGTACTGAGATATTTTTAAGACAAAAATAGTCGATCAACCAACAATCCTAAATCGGAATCATCTGGATTTTTCAATTAAAAAAAATAAAGAATGCATTTAGATTACCATTGAATGTGCTTCTTTGTCTATTGAGATTTTCATGCAGAAGACGTTCCCGACTGGCAGATCTGCGGGGAGGTGCAGCAGTAGTAGCATTGTTCGTTGCATCGGGTCCAATATGACCTGGTTCATCAGCATTTGTACTAGAGCTTGAACCATCGCCATCATCACGTAGTCCACCACCATCAGTTCCAGTCCCAGATACTGTGTTACCTCCACAAGCAGGACACATTCCTCCAGCTCGCTCTTCGTCCAAATACAAACATAACTCTTTCAATTCTAAATTGTCTTTAATCAGTTCCTGTTGTTTGCTGTCCAATTCTCGTAATTTACTCTGGTACGCAGATACTTCCTGTCGCATTACGCTGGCTGTATACCGACCAAATCGTTGCCATTCACGAGCTAGTTTCCGCCCTTTCTGTCGGTCGTCATCCAAAAAACAACACAAGTCTCGTAGCTCTTGATTATCGTCAGCAAGTCGCTGATTAGCTTCTTTTAACGCACGCAATTCGTTTATCAAGCCCTGCATGTGGCGGCTAGCATCAGCGCTTGACACACCTTCCGACTTCCGCACAAACTTCAACATGTCGGTTCGGTGGAAGTCGTCTTCAGCGGGAGGGTAGCGCACCCGGTGCTGTGGGACACGGGGCACTAAATCCTCCTGTGTTGGAGGCCCGTCTGGCCCAGGTCGAGCCACGTTCACTTGTGCTTGTTGTGAGCGAACGTCGTCTCTCACCGGATAAGGCGGGTAACCCAGATAATGTTTGATGCCTGGTTGTTGTGGTACCGGATAAAATTTCGCGTGATCCACTAATTGAGGTGGATATGAGCCCTTGGCTAAAGACGGATCGAGCGTTTTGACAGCATTTGCAGGTGGGTACCCTGCTTGTTTGTTGGGAACATCTTTGGTGGGATGTTGTGGATTTGGAGCATGCGGAAGGTGCTGTATCTGATGCGGATTTTGAAGTTGATGTGGATGATGCTTTAATATACCCCCAGAGGGAGGTTGTGGCGGTGGTTGATATCGAGGAGGAGCTGCATTAGCCGCGTCTGTGCTACTCGCTGATTTTACGATATATTGTGGTTGTTTCTTATTTGACATGTTCGAAATGTCATCGAATTACTATTTATTTTACACTACTCATATATCGCCATTCATTACACATTTGTGGAACATTGTGAGTGGTATTTAAACGTATGTGGGTCACTGGAAGTGGCGCATTCTAAAACGTATTATCACATATTTTTTGCCTTTACGTTCACAACACCAAAATGTCACATCCACTATTACACCTTTAATTACAATTCACTGCAGGAATGTACATTACGAAAGATAAATTAATACTTTCGATGATCTACAATCGATTTAAAAATCAGTAACAGAGGATACATTTTCTATTGCTCACTGCGCGTACTAAGTTCAACATGGCTGAATATGATGGAATGTCACCTATGGCGAATGGCGGTTTGACCGCTGCAGAATTTCTTTCTAGTGACTGGAACTCTCGAGTTATGAGTGGGAGATGAAAATTTTGATTATTTTTCTTTATAGTACGCACAATGATGATACATTCACTGATATATCAAGATATTTCGCATGAATAAACTTTCTACGAAGTTTATTTTTTCCCAGTCTCCTATTGAAGAACACAATTACCTTCAACTAGATACAATTAAAAAAAAAAAAGAAAAATCTACATGTTTACTTCCATTTAACAAAAATTGTGAACAGAATATTTTATTTAATAGATGTCTAGCATATTGAGAAAAACGTGTTATATTCATAGAAAATTGTTTTAAAGTTTTGATTATAAATACAATCACCAATCATCTACGATTTCAATATTCTATAAATTATTATAACTATTTATGCATGAATAAAAGCTATATGTTATAAAATATATAATCTTTATTACTTTATTTAAAATACTGCCCTTTATACATTTATGGAACTCAGTTTTGAAATTTCTCACAGGTGGCAGCATCTGTCAATAATGCTAGAGCACTAAAAACATAGGTATTATCATCCGCCATTTGGTGTCCTGTCAATAAAAGAAAGCATATGTAAACCAATGTAAACATTACAAGAAATGCGTTGTTTGACGAGGATAAAATGTTATAATAACTTGAAAAACTAATGAAAATAGTATCGGAGTGACTCATTAATGTGCCGAATGATTTATCATCATTATTAGCGGCAATTGTGGCTGTGAGATTCACAGACGAATTATAAGTATTTCATATAAAAGTACATATATTCAGTCAAAATTTCCATTTAAAGTTATGATCAAATTAAAATTTTGATTGAAGTTATCTCAGTTCATTTTAATATATATTTTTATCTAAATTTTTAGACACGATCATAAAATCTAACCTCAATTTCAAGCAATAATTGATCAATATATTTATGTATCATACATAAGTACCTATTATATAGAATATATATTATATATTTACATATATAAATATATTATGAGTATAAATAATATATAATCAATTATTATTTCTTTGATAAGTAAAATATTACGAACTAAATTTTTTTATGAAAACATGCGATATAAAAAATTGCAAGTAATAGACTTCCATATTTTTTATCCCTTGGTGAGAGCAGTAAAATAATGAATCCTCCAATAAATATGCAAAGTTTTTCTAGGAAAGTTAAAGATTACAAAGTTGAAGATAAACAATAGAGTTCTACATATTTAGAGATCCCGAAGTGCAATAAACTTGTCAGATTGTTTTCAAAAATTGTATTACACAATATAAATTAAAATTCCATAATGATATTCTGAGTATTTAATATTACTCTAATTATATATGATTGGAAACCGAATAATTTGATTCAACATTTGATAACTGAAAATTCTAAATTAAAGCATGTAATTTGGTTACAAATAATACATCATGCCAAAAATAAATAGTCTAATAGATTCCGATATTATTTTATCACATTTTTTACCTAAAGATTAAACTATTTCAACTCAATCATCGCGTTTCCTGCACTGTTCATATATGCTAAAGCGCTTTCTAAGGACACAGAATGGCGGATGATAATACTCATGTATTTAGTGCCTTAATAATGCCACTTCCACGATAAAAAGCTGTTCTATAGCTCATTTCAGTTACGAATAGTCCAAAGGCTCTTATAGTACTATGAATCAAAGCCTGATGGGCCAAAATGCGAACCAGTTTCACATTAGCACAAAAGTCGCACTTAGCTATCTGTCAGTTAGTGCCAATTCACAATGTGCGTAAGCATAAGAAGTACGTAAAAACATAAACGTGAGAAATTATGTACGTTCACAGTGGTCGTAACGTAAAATATCAAAATAAAGTGTTTTTTTCATTTTACGTTGGTACAAATTAGGGTTATTGATGAATGATGGTTTCTCTGTCTGTCATTTTCAAATATTCTGTTGATTTCGATTCTGTTTCGTGTTTACTGTTTTTCTTTGGTTTCACTTTTAATAGTTTGGAGTTAAGTTTGCTATGTTTTATTGTATGATGTCTGAAAAAGATCTTGCGATTATTTCGTCAAGGGAACGAGTGCAACACTAAAATTACAGATGTAGAAATTGCAAACATAGAAAATATAGCAGTAGAATGTTAAAAATCTAGAAAATATTGGCGACTAGAATTAACTCGTAGCCATCTAGCGGCAACCATATGAACCTTCCAAAACGGTAATGTGTATGAAGCGTCATAAGACGTAGTGATAGTGTTTTGCTTTATTTGTGTCATATCTTATGATTTTGATTCTTTTTTAATTGTTCGTTCCGTTCCTTAATTTTTCCAGATCCAATATTCCTAATATAACCAGACTTTTTCAAGACTAATTTCTCATTTTAATCTGTATTCCTAACCTCTCATTTTCTCTGATATTCTCAAATAACTACCATTATAGATCCTGCTAAACCAAAAATAAGCAACGTGAGCTGTTGTGTGTACGGTTGTCATTCGAGGGCGGCTAAGAATCTAAATTTATGTTTTGATGGCTTGCCGCGAGAAGGCGAAAGAAAAGTTTTTATTAACAATAAATCTAGGGGCGATTCAGAACTTGTGGATAAAAGGAAAGCATGGATCTTGGAAATACGAACTGGCAAACCAGTTACAAAACACATGAGAATATGCAGTTTACATTTGTTGCATTCAAGTAACTGAAGAGTTCTCTTGATACTAGCCGGAGAACATAACCCCCAAACACATCCATCTTTATCTGCAAATATATGGATCATGAAGAAATAATCCATAAAACAGAGTACATAACGTTGAAATATAATCTTGAAATTTACCAGAATGATAAAATACAACCCCCTTCACATTCAAACAAAGTCTCAAATTTCTTTCAAATATAGCATGCAATACGTACAAATCAAATGCAGCGTCAAACACAATGGCTGGTACCACGAGCTCTGTTTTTGGCGCTACTAAGAGCGTTATATCAAGAGGTGTTTTAACGCAATTTGAATTCTCCCAAATACTTTAGAAAATAATCTTCAGATACAAATTACGGAGAAAACATATGTCTACAAAAGTTATTTGAATATTTTCCTTTAAAATAGCTTGAAATATTTATATTGCCTTAAAACGCTTCTTAAAATAACGCTGCTAGTAGAGCCAAAAACAGAACTTGTGGTACCAGCCATTACTGTTTGGAGCCGCCATGTTTGTATTACAGCAACGCCGCCATCGGTAATTTTTTCGCCAATATCACCAGAAATTGCAAACACAAGAAAGTACAACACGAGAAAGTACAAATGTAGAAAATGTAGGAGGGACTTAGAATTGAGGGGCGGAGCTACTTATATTTCAACCTTTGAGAAATAGATGTCATGTCAACGTTAACTATCCTGGTTAACTATATTAACTTCAAATGAGAATATCGACTGAGAAATGTCATTATAGTAATTAAGGTATCAAGGGTGTTAAAAGGACAATAATGCCTGAGGTCAACAGTGTACTTTCCGAGGGCCTCTGGCCCGAGGTGTGTACGTTGACCGTAGGCATTATTGTCTGTTCAACTCCCGTGGTGCCTTCAATGTTTATTGTCCAATTTTTGTTGTATTTCAATCAAATTTTTTAGTAATGTATGTCCTGTCATTGTGATTTCTGTCAAAGAAATTACTCTAGTTACTTGCTGTAACTAGGCAACTTGTTTGTCATTTTTCAAAATAATGCCCGAGGCCCGAGGGCATTATTCTGAAACATAATGCCCTCGGGTATTATTTGTTACGTAATTACTCTGAAATCAGTGTTATTATGACCAAAATAATAAACTAGTCGGACATTAAATAAATTGGGGTTATGGCACTGTCCGAATGATTTATTTGAAATTTTTTAATGGACTCTATACAGTAAAATAATTTTGTTCACAACTAAAAGAAAGAAGAACGTGTTTCTAGAGCTGTGTTACTGATATAAAAATTGCGACAAGTTGTTCGCCTACCGTCAAGATGAGATTACTGCCTCGGATGTGCTGTGACCTCAATAATTTGTTGGAATATGTAAGTTGAGGGCCGTAGAAAAAAACTTATATGCAATATGAGTGATATTCGGCCAACAATTTTTGTGACTCGACAAGCCTCGTCACCAAATACTTGACCTCATGCCAAAATGCTCAATTTTACACTCTTATTGCAAAAATTACTATTATTTTTACAGTCGCTATTGGCTCGTTGCGGTATTAAAAAAATTGTTTGGTGAGGCTACTAACGGCAAGACAAAATTTGTTCTAGATAGATACTCTAAAAAGTCACACTTTGTTATCATGGATTGGTAATATCTGTTGTTTGAACGCAATGACGTATTAACAGTAGACCCAGCACGCGGCATTTGTTTTGATGCAGGAATAAACAGTGGGGTGAGGAAGGTAAACATCGTTGTATCGCAGGTTGCGTTTTTCATTTGAAAAAATATCGATTTTGAGATGTGGGAAAAATCTCGTATTTTTTTATTTTGAAGCAATTAATATATTATTACTTCTATTTCAACAAATATATACATACAGTACAGAATAAAGGCGCGCACTTCTCAAACATAAATAAAAGCAGGCAAACCGCATAACAAGCATGTTTACTCCCTTCGCTTCTCAAAACCCCTCACCTTGTAAGTGCTAACATCACAACAAACTGTGGTCTGCCATAGGACGCGCTGGGTCTACTTTAATAATACGTCATTGTTTGAACGTATATTAAATGTAGGTTATATGAATGCACCCGGGATACGGTAAACAACTAATAAAACAATATCTAAAGGCTTTTATCCACTTGTTCTAGGATTGTGACTGAAAATAACAGGTATTAGATTTCAGAGCCCGTATTCTTGACTCTTTTTTCCAAAATTTGAGGAACTGTCTTTCTTCATACTTGTTTCCCGTGTAGCGCTATCTTTACTTATTTCAATTTTTGTTAAGTAGCGCTTAAAATATGAATTAGTTATTTTTCAAATTTCTTGTATATTCTCAAACTAAAAATAGAATTTTTCTTTGATTCGCAATTAAATTGCACTGATATTACTATGCGTAATAGATATATAATCGCTTTCAATAATAATTATTCATCTGTAATCTCTGTGATGCAGATATATAGCTCTTTGGAGTGTTTAATGAACATAATAGAGAATAATAAGAATCATAAACTTGGATATTTATTAATGAGGACAAAAATATACAAAATTTACAGACTACTCATATTATGTGTAATATGTTCTCTTCGGGTGTATTATTTAGAGATTTTAAGATAAAACTGGTATATTTGTAACAAATTTGCAGCTGTTATTGAATTGAATAAATCATTTTAATCATATTTGATAGATATGGAATGTTTTTTGAAGATTTGCAGTACTAGAGGTGACATCTAGGTTTGGATAGATCAGTTTTTTAAAGCGTATGATCTTCTATTTGAGAGCAACTCTTTGTTATTTGTAACTCCACCCCTTAGGTCTAAGTCCCTCCTACATTTTCTACATTTGCACTTTCTCGTGTTGTACTTTCTTGTGTTTGCAATTTATGGTGATGTATTTTCTAGATTTTTAACATTCTACAGCTGTATTTTCTATTTTTGCAATTTCTAAATCTGTATTTTTTAGTCTGTGTTGCACATCATCCCTATTTTAAGAAGTGAGAATATGGACATAGAATTTTGGATGTTATCGTGACATCCTATAAGTATTAAATCGTCTTTTTATTGAAACGAAGCAATATTCAATATCATTTTCGTTGCTTATACTTATTATTTATCTTATATTTTCTTATTTTTATGAAAGTTCTTCAAATTTTGATAGTAGTGAAGTAATTAAATACAGTTGGCAACACTGGCAACGATAAAGCTAGCAGCAGATAGATAATTGAAATTAAATTTCAATTTTAGGAATAATACCATGAAATAATGCAATTTTGAAACGTTTAAAAATATGGAACAAATTTTCATATCTTGTATAAATATTTTCTTTATATTCAAGGTCAATGTGACAGGGAAGAAGAAAAAGAGATTTCCCTCTCTTTTTGTGATTGCGCGTAGTAAGTTCATCTGTCATATTAACCGAAAAACTCAAAATTTCTCTGATAATATTTTAGGTAAGAAAAATTTTCTCTGTGTGATAATTTCGTTATTATTATATTTAGCAGTTGGAATATTTTGCATTCTAAATAAAAACTTCCTTGCAGTTAAATTGTATCCAAACAATGGCTGACGTACAAGAAACATCTTTTGACGCAAATGTTACCACTGAAAGTAATGAAGATATGGAAGTAGTGACTATGGTAGATGTTCTCAAGGAAGAACAAGAGCGTGAAGAAGATGCTTGTGCTGTTTTAGGTGGATCTGACGAGAAAAATTGCACCTATTCGAAGGTAAGCTACGAGCTCTTACAGTCAAGTTTAAATTAGATCCATTGTTTGAATTCTTTTGACAGTACAATAAGAAGCATTTGAAGCGAATGTCAATTGATTTTCACTTTTTTATATGTATTATAACAACTAACATGAGTTGAAGTGTCGAAGTTAATTATTTTTCTTCATATCTCGGTCGAAAGTACGTACTTTCGTCCCTATTAGCAGGGACAAAAGTTTGACATTTACTCTCTGTGAGAAGTACACGTGCGCTCTTTATAACGACGGGAGGAAAGAATTTCTCATGCGTATTTATACTCGACGACCAAATTTAAAGTTGAAAAAAACAAAAATTAATAAAGAACTTTCGACCGGCTATGAAGAAAAATCATATACACTACACGGGCCAAAAGTTGAAATTTGTAGTGTAATATACTATTTATTTATAGGGGTATCTCAAACGTCAAGCCCTCTACGCATGTGTAACTTGCATTCCTGAATCTAAAGAAGATCCATTAAAAAGAGCCGGAATATGTTTAGCTTGTAGCTATTCATGTCACGAAGGCCACGATTTAATTGAACTGTACACTAAAAGAAATTTTCGCTGTGATTGCGGTAACAGTAGATTTTCCGAAAAGAAATGTAACTTAGACTGTGAAAAAATTGAATTTAATGACCAAAATACATACAATCATAACTTTTCTGGTTTGTATTGCACGTGTGAGCGGCCTTATCCTGATCCGGAGGACAATATTGCTGATGAAATGATCCAGTGCATTATTTGCGAAGATTGGTATCATTGCAGACATTTAGGGGTGAGAGTGCCACCCATGAATTCGTATGTGGAAATGATTTGTTTTGGCTGCGTTTCTAAACATGAATTTTTGCTTAATTACACTGACTTAACTATATCTAGTATTATGACAGATGAAACAGCGAATAAAGAAATAGAAACAGTTGAAACGAGAGAAATTGACACATCTTTGGTAAAAATTGAAAATGAATCTGAAATATCTAAAGACCCAGAAGAGCAACAAGAACCAGTAAATATGTCCGTGAATGAAGAAATAGCAACAGCTGAAAATGGAGAACTTGACAAAACGCACACAACAATAAAAGTTGAAAATGAATCTGAGGTGCCTAAAGATCCAGAACAGGAAGAGCAACAAGAACCGGAAAATATTTCCATGAATGGAGAAATAGAAACAGTTGAAAATGACGAACTTGGCACAAACTTAATAAAAGTTGAAAATGATTCTGAGATGCCTAAAGATCCAGAACAGGAAGAGCAACAAGAACCGAAAAATATTCCCGTGAATGGAGAAATAGAAACAGTTGAAAATAACGAAATCAGCACAACTATAATTAAAGTTGAAAATAATATTGATGTACCTAAAGATGCAGAACAGGAAGTACAACAAGAACAGGAAAATATCCCCGTAGAAGAATCTCAATGCAAAATGCCTAAAATAAAATCTGATTTCATCTCTGCTAAATTCTGGATTGAAAATTGGAGACAACAACTTTGCACCTGTGATAATTGTCTGCAAATGTATGAAACAGAAAATGTTACGTATTTAACTGACATCCAAGACACTGTCCATTTTTATGAAGAAAAAGGAAAAGCTAAAGCACTGGAAAATGCCTCTGAATCGCAATATGAACAAGGTTTAAAGGCTCTTTCTACGCTTGATAGAGTTAAACAAGTTGAAGCCATTTCGGAGTACAATGCGATGAAGGAACAATTGAAAGAATATTTGCAGAAATTCGCAGAAAATAAAAAAGTTGTGCGCGAAGAAGATATTAGAGAGTTTTTCTCAAAAATGGCTTCTAGAAAGAAACAAAAAGTGGATGTCCCCTACTTTTGTCGCTAATTTTTAATCTTTTTATTTTCACCGTAAAATTCTCAATTTATTTTGTTTTAAAATAATTTCATAATAAGATATTTTAGGCATGAAAAATTGGAGAGCAGAAGTTTTAGAAGATGAATATTACTTTAAAAGTTTAAATATAAATGTAATGTTTTACATTTCACTAACACATGAATGTAATTTATTTTATGTACAGTATTAGACGATTCAAAAATAATAGTTGTTTTTATGGTGAAATGGATCTCAAAAAATGTCCAACCAAAAATCAGTTTATCAGCCAATGCTGAAGGTGCAACTGAATTAAAATACTTATTGTGAAAAGTATAATAATAATGAGATATATAATAATAATACTCCGAGGTCGCGCATTTCGTAATACATTCCTAACTTTAAACGTGAATTATTATATATCTCATTCCCATCACTCCACACAGGGTGTCCACTTACTGAAAAATCAAGGAAAGTCAATGAAATCGAAGGGTCTCTGAAAAGTCAGCAAAAAATTAGATTTTATTCTAGTGATTGGAAAAAAAGCAGAGCTTTTATACTCTTTGTGCTCCACACAAGTGCTATTTGTCATAATTAAATTACCATTTAGTTTTCAAAACCGCGGATCCTTGAATCTGCTTTCTTACTAGTAAATTTCTGAAGTGAAAAGTGAAATGCACAAATACAATTTTTTATTGTAACCAACAGTAGACTAGTTTTAGGTACTGAAATGACGATAGTAGCAAAATAAGTTTGAAGCAATTTGCATTACGAAATACTTCAACAAAAGTAACCAATATTCAATATATTTTCATTGTTCGTTACTTTGGTTGGTCAGAGAAATTTGGTAAAATGGTCAGGAAAATTATTTTTAAATTTGGAGTGGACATCCTATCACGTTGCGACCGGATTCTGAAGCTCTGCATCACCCTTTAAAGCATGTTTTGCGGTATGTGTCCTACATATTTCTAGGTGAATGCGACCAGGGTTGGAAAAATCATAATTTAAATAAAAATTTTAAAAAACATTCATTTTTTTGAATGAATCATGATTTTTTTGATTTTCATTTTTTTTTACAATTTATCACAGAACGAAATAAAATTAATCAGTATTTAATAATTTATTCACAATCCACTCATAATTGGCCCATAATCATTATCCTCATTCCAACTATAAAAAGTGGAACTTTATTTTTTAGTGGCATGAAGTAACTTTATTTCACTCTTTTAGAAGAATGGAAAATAATACACAAAACAGTCAAATTTATTCAATTATTTATTTATATTAACATAAAAATCCTTATTCTTTTTGTCAAATTTGATTTGATTTCCGTTGATAACAATATTACTGCTGACATTTTCAGAAGCTAAAATGTCTAACAATTTCTGAGGAATTCACAGGAAGTATTGATGTCTCATGTCTTGTATTTTTTGATAAGAAAAAACTGACGTGGACAATTAAAATGCGCTTTTAGCCTAGTCGGTTGCTATGAAAACAGTAGATCATCATTCTTATGCTACAACATTCCTAAATACTAATTTCTATGGCACGCCGTTTTGCTATTTAATAGCAACAATTTATTCCATTTAAATTTAAAATAAACATTTTTATTATTTTGCAAGATAATTTCAATTCATTAAATTTTTATGATTGAATTAAAATTATGTACATAATAAAAATTCAGAATTATTATTATCTTGCAAGATAATTTTAATGATTGAATTTTTATGATTAAATTTAAATTATATACATATGGGAATTAGGAATTCTTATTATCTTGCAGGATAATTTGAATTCATTGAATTTTTTTGATTGAATTAAAATTATGTACATAATGGAAATTCAGAATTATTATTATCTTGCAAGATAATTTTAATCAATTGAATTACTATGAGTGAATCTATATTCAATCATAAAATCATCTTGCAAGATAATAATAATTCTGAATTTCCATTATGTACATAATTTAAATTCAATCATAAAAATTCAATGAATTAAAATTATCTTGCAAAATAATAATAATTCTTAATTTCCATTATGTACATAATTTTAATTCAATCATAAAAATTCAACGCATTAAAATTATCTTGCAAGATAATAATAATTTTGAATTTTCATTATGTGAATTAAATTATCTTGCAGGATAAAAAAAATGTATAATTTAAATTTAAGTAGAATAAATTTTTCCCATTAAATACCAAAACGGCGTGCCTTAGAGTTTCCATTATGTACATAATTTTAATTCAATCATAAAAATTCAATGTATTAAAATTATCTTGCAAGATAATAATAATTCTGAATTTTTATTATTTACATAATTTTAATTCAATCAAAAAAATTCAATGAATTAAAATTATCCCGCAAGATAATAAGAATACTGAATTTCTATTATGTACATAATTTTAATTCAACCATAAAGATTCAACGCATTAAAATGATCTTGCAAGATGATAATAATTCTGAATTTTCATTATGTACATAATTTTAATTCAATCATAAAAATTCAATTAATTTCAATTATCTTGCAGGATAAAAAAAATGTATAATTTAAATTTAAGTGGAATAAATTTTTGCTATTGAATTTCTAAGATTCAACGGCTAACAGTTTTGAATCTATGCGCAAAATTGAAAAATAAATTCCCACTGAAGTGCACTTACTGTTCAGTCTATTGTTATGAAAAAAGTAGGCAATCATTCGCGTGCTACAGTAGTCTGAAATACCAAATTTCAATATTCTACACCTGATCGTTTCGAATTTATGCGAAAAATTCCAAAAGACTGTCAAGTAAAGTGCACTTCCGGCTCGGTGGATCTCAATAAAAATAGGATATGAGCATCTAGACGGTATAATCGTCCTAAATACTGAACTCTGACAATCTACGTTCAATCGTTTTGGATTTATGCGGAAAATTCAAAAAATGTTTCGAATAAAGTGCTCTTCCGGCTTAGTCGATTGCAATCATAATGCAAGGTGTACAACTATATATTATTGAAGTGCCTAGTACAAAATTTATATATTCTACGACTGATTGTTTAGAATTTAAGCGGAAAATTCAAAACGTCTGTCATATAAAGTGCACTTCCGGCTCAGCCCATTGTTACAAAAATAGAAGATGACCATTAAGATGTTACACCAATTTCAAATTTTAAATTCCAGTACCCTACGGCTGACATTCTGGATTTATGCGGAAAATTAAAAAAAGTCTTAAGTAAAGTTTTTTCATTGGGGAAGAGTTGAAACATTTTAATAATTGTAGGAAGAGTTAAGTTTCAATTTATGATTTTCTTTATTGATTTACGATGATCATTTCAACTTTTGAAGACATCTTCAGGTATCTTTTTTTTATTAAAAAAAATATATAAATAATAATATAACAAAATATCAACAAATGAAAGACATTTTCAGTAAAAACACCAAGTTGGCAAAATAAACGGAATAATAATAATAATATTGATGAGTAGAATTATCATCATTCGGAAATGAAAAAATCATAATGATGATAATTCAATTTAGAAAACTTTTATTTTATTCTTATCCAAAAGTGGTGTGTTGTAATAATCAGTAATTTCATTCAATAAATTTTCATTATTATTCAGACATTTTTTAATTTCGTAAAATTCTAATAAATTCAATTTTTTATTTTTATTTTCCAAATGTAAAATTTTTAGATTAGATATATCACAGGAGTGGCAATACTTTTCAAGGCTTCATGAAATTGACGTGTTTAATCAGCCCTCGTTGAAACGCCCCCAAAACAAGAATTTTGCTAAATGTAAAAGCTGTCGGACTCATCACAATGAAGCCACTCACAAAGTTTCAAGTAAGCGGTAATAAACGAAAAAATTAAGGCCCGTCTTACGGACTATAAGGGTCCTTTGAAAACTTTTTTTTAAATTTACGAAAAATAAACTAAAGTAATATTTAAATATTTTTTCAAGGAAACTTTTAAGATCACATTTTTTTATTTAGAAAGTTTTCCAAGAAAAATAGGCTAATAGTCGGATAGAATTAATGCAAACACAGTCTAAGATCAAGAAAATTGATAACTTAAAATTTTTTTTAATCTTATTTGTTAGCTTATAACATATTCCATTTGCAAGCGGCTACGTTGTCAGGAAGACTGTCAAAAACTGCTAAAAACTTTTGCGTTTTACAAAAAACTATGCATCCGACAAAAAAAGTGTGGAGATATAAAATATACGCATTTAAAAGACAAATCAAATAAGTTTATTTCAGCCGCAATCGGTCTGATAGTTTTTGAATAAAATGCAGAAAAACGTCATTTTTGGCCATTTTTTTGAAAATCAATGACTAGCATTCTGTTCAATATTTAGACTTGAAATTTTGATGGAATGTGGTTTTTATAGCTTCTAACATACGAACGAAATTTCAGAAAGATCGGTTGGAAACTTCAAAAAATGTTGAGAAAATTAAAAAAAGGCCCCTCCGAAAAACAAGTATAAAAAAGTTGTTAGTCAACGTAGACTAATTTTACAAAAAGAATTTCCTTGGTGGCGTTTCTTTTGAACGTATGTAAAATTGGTCTACGTTGGCTAACAACTTTTTATGACCGTTTTTCGGTGAGGCCTATTTTTGGTTCTCTTAACATTTTTCGAAAAGTTTCCAACCGATCTTCCAAAAATTTGTTGCGTTTGCTAGAAGCTACAGAAACCACATTCTGTCAAAATTTTAAGTCTTAATATTTATTTTCGAAAAAGTGGCCAAAAATTACGGTTTTTTGCAATTTATCCATAAACTATCAGACCGATTGTGGCTGAAATAAACTCATTTGATCCATCTTTCAATTGCGCATATTTTATATCTACACTTTTTTTTGTCAGATCGTTTTTTTGTAAAACACAAAAAAGCTTTTGTAGCAGTTTCGACAGCTTTTCTGACAACGTAGCCGCGTACAAATCTGTTATTTGCCATGCTATAAACTAACAAATAAAATTAAAAAAATTCAAATCAATTTTCTTCTCGAATATGCTAATTTTATCCGAGTATAATGCAACCATAACAGAATTTTTTATTCTAGATTCTAAAACAAATCTGATTGTAGAAACATAGAATTCTGTAGAGCTTTTCTTGGAAATGAATTAAAATGGAAATTTGATATAAAACTGTCAGTTTGGAATTTTTTATAATTAATTTTAGCTAAGAATGGTCCAAAGGCTGTTATGAAATTTACTTTTTGAGCCTTCTGATTGACCAGAATGCGAACCAATTTTACATCAGCGCAAAAATCGCACTAGACTATCTGTCAGTCGTTCATCAATTATCATAACTAGTTTTGTGCAGTTCGAAGATTCAAAGTTTCCATTAAAATAATATGTGAATATATTTGCTGCTTTTATTTTAATGTGAGTGCATTTTGCCCAATCAGAATTCCCATAAAAGCTCTTAAACCGTTTTTAACTGAAATAAGTAAGAAGTTCCTAAGGAAAAAGGAACGTTAATAAATTCGGACTAAAGTTCCGTATTTATTAACGTTCTTCAAAAACCTCCTTAGGCTAAGGCTTCCCTAAGAACTGACGGTTTTATGTGACATTTCCGTTTTTAAGTCTTCTCAAATGTGAAGTGGAAGTAATTTTTTATTTATTCCATTTAGGGAAGCACACAAAAATAATATTCTTTTCCTCTACATTTAGGTTAAACTCAGAATAAAGTTGAAATCAGAAGGATAAGTTGAGGACGGAACTCTTCAAGCTGAAAGCTTCTGCACAAAAGGTCATGTAAAATTCTTATTTTATAAGCTTCCTAAATATTGGTACAAGTCATTTTGAAACAATTTTTTTTGGGAAAGCTCTTTTTTACTGCAATAACATAGATTAAAGAAGTCTTACGTTGAGGTATTCCCAAATAAAGATTCGGACCTTATAATTTGAAAGTTCATGATTTTCTTTTCTTTTGAACCTATAATCAAAACCCAGTTTGTAGCTTAGAGTAGGTTTTAATCTCCTTTTATTATAAGAACAAAAAAAAATCATGATTCCATTATTTTCGAATATTGCCTTTCATTTTTAAAAATAATGATGAAAATTTTTTTTATAAAAAGCCATTTTATTTTAAGCATTTATTGTTGGCAACATGAAAGGAATTTCTACAATCTTTTTTCCGTTTCCAATATAAACATTTCCGTATATTGGGGTATCAATATGATGATAAAATAGCATTCCTGGATAATAAAGTGACTTTATAATGAGTATTCTTCCTTCAAATATTTGTATTGTCCAAGAGCAATTTGGAATATCTCCATCTGCGGTGTCAAGAAAATCTAAAGCATAATTATAATCCCTTCGAGTTCGTAAATTTGTGTTCCATTTTTCTCGAGGTGGCCGTAAATGTAAATATGATTTTTGTTCCCGAGCTTCTAACGCATTTAATCCTTCGAAAGTTATATTTTCAACAACTATTGAATCAGGTCTTTTAAATAATGCACCTCTTGGAATGATTCTTGCTTCTTCATTTATTAAAAAAATTAATGCTGCAAGTCTATCTTCTTCTTTAAGGTTCCGTACTGTAGTAGCGTTACCAAATATGCCTTTTAAAAGTACATCATCTTTTTCACAAAGAACTTCTATAACTAACGCGGGATCTCCTTGAAAATTGGTTGTTGCAATCTGAGTTAATAATTTTGCTTTTTCAGTAGCGGGAGGAAGCAAGCCCCAATCAATACAATTTGTGCTATAATAATAAATTTGCCCCATCAAAGCATCTTTCACGTAACCATAAGCAATATAATAATCATTGGTAGTACCGTAAATTTTTCCCCAAAAGAAGACATTTCTAAAATGATTTTCGTTTTGAAGTAATAATAAAGAATTGTGGAGTATTAATGATTCTTCCAGGCTCAAAATTAAACCGTAGTTGCCTAAATAATCCACAGTGTTTAGCAGTGTATTAATATTCATTTTGTGACAAGTGACAAGTATATTTAAACTGATTGATAACTTTTGTTTTTTCTCTTTGAATTTTCCGCCTTCTATTATTGAATTTCATAGAAAAATACAAAACTTTTTCCAAATAAAACATACTTATTCATTAAAACCTAGAAAATTTTGTATAAATATTCCTGAATTTTTTTTTTTTAAACGTACTCATATATCCAGTACCTGAAAAGTGTGAGATTTCGGGATGAAAATAATTTATGGTAATAGAACTTTTAAATTTACCGCTTGTCATTATTACCAGCAATAGAACACGTGATTGCTGTTTAGTACATCTTTTTTCTGTCAGTAGCGTTGCAGTCGCTTTGCCATTCAGCCTGTTCATGTGAAAAGACATTTGCGAAAGCAGCGTAGGTGAATGTTGTGTAAAAATAAGTGAATAATCGTGATTACACCTAATAAAACATCAAATATTATTAATTTATCATAACGTGTTCAAGTACAATCAAAATGGATGCTTAAAAAACGTATAGGTGAGTTTTCTTGTACTTTATACATCGTTGTTAATTTGCACTATATAAATATACTTACATATTTGTCAAATTCTTTTGTCATGTCATAACTCGACAAAAGGTTATTGCGTACAATTTCACATAATGTTGTAACGTGAAAATATCCTATATTTTACTTTTACAATGTGAGGAAAACTGTTTCCTGACTTATAGAAACGTGTAAAAAAATTGAAACGTAAAATAAATTATTTTTTGATGCATACGTAATGTTCATCTTGCAATAAAGAAAAAGAGAATTTCCCAGAAAAGAAGCATTTTTAATAATTGTTAATTCAGCTATCTTTGTTTAATCACATTTTTATACTGTCAAGTTCCTACTGATGTTATTTAGAAGAAATATTTCACTTACTGATTACTAATTGTTTACAGATTTGAAAGTTGTTTATATCGATTGTTCTTAACCTTTCTGATTAACATATTTTCATCGTTTATCGATGACAAAGTCTGTTTCTATAAATTTCACCATGCTGAAACATAGGAAATTACCGAAAACCTTGAAAATAAACAATCGATTTTCGTGTATAATTTGTACGATTTTAGTAATATAAATAGTATATTATTTATAATAGCGAAAATATTGATACTTTCTGTTTTTAGAATTTTTGGGAGAACCCTTGCCTTCCAAAGGGCCCGTCAACTTTAAAGGTAAGTCATGAAAGCTGACCTTTTGCATCATAAAAGAGATGGTAATAAAAGGGCTTGACTTTAAATGTGCTTTGTTTATTTTGCACACATTTCAAACAATGTACCATCACAATGGTATTCACTTGTTATTAAAATATCTAAATTTATCATAAAAACAATGACAACGCTTATTTTGACTGTTGTTATCTTTATTAGACGGTCCAGATTTTGTGCAAATATTTTTTTATTTTGAATGCAAATTTTATTTTGATATCATGGTGTTGGATTAATGCCACCTTTGTTAGGCAGAACAAAAGATGCAAGCAATTGACATACTATTTGAATTCACAAATGTTTAATGCAGGATTTGCAATAATTTGAATTTTTTTCGGTAAAGATATATCAATATTATTAATAAATCATGAAAATTACACCTTATAATGGATTCTGGATGGCTTTTTATTTAAAATGGTTGAAATTTGAGGTTAGGATAACTGTCAGTTTCATATTTCACACTAAATAGTTATTTTATTTTGTGCTACCTATCTGATTTTATGTACTAAAATCGCGTTTTAAAATGACATTCTAGATATTTTACGAGAAAATGTATACGAAATTTTTTGTTTTTATAAACGTCAAAATATGTTAATAACAATGTTATATTATTTTAATTTTGTGGGACAACTGTTACTTGAATTGAAGGCATAAGTGATTAGTGTTGTTCTATTGATCAGGTATTTATTTTACTAGCAAGTATTTATAGGTTAGTAATAGCACAGCAATTCTGCTTGACATCTGACGTGACATTTGAGAGGAATGCTCATTATTTTTTAATACTTCAATACTGAATTCAATAATTTATTTCTTATACATATTTCTGAATTGGGCTAAACCGTAGTCAACGGACGAAACTGAAGTTTGCTACAAATATTGACGGATCTAGCAATATCCTTGAAATACTAGGCTATCTAAAAAGCTGGGCTTAGGTTACGTTTCCGGTAGATTTTTTTTGTTCACTCCCACTTGTCATTAGCTTCGGTATCGTGCTGAATCTGTCAGATTTGTAACCAACTTCAGGTTCGTTTGTTCACCACGGTTTGGGCTTGTTTAATTGTTTTAAAAAAATGCACCTTGTATTTAATTATGTTGCATTAGCTGTAATGACCGTCAATATAAAATAAACTGTCAATTAGCAATGAGAATAAAAGTGCTGCCCTCTTTTAGTCGTTAAGTTGCCTTTCCTGCAAATTCTTCTTTTAATGTAGGTAAAATGTTTTGCAAATTGCATTAAAATGCAATTGTTCAATATTTGCATAAAGCGTTACTTTTAATCACGTCAAATATTTGACCATTTGTTCTATACCTAATTTTTTGATATTTTTATATATAATTACAAGTAGGTAAATCATTCTTGAAATACATTTTTTCCGATTGTTATTTCAAATAATTAATAAATTCAATTCAACTAAAATATGGCGTAACGTGGGTCATGATTTTAATTACTTAAAACATAAATCAGTTCAAATATTGAGCATAAAACTTCAAAATAGTTTTTGAATAGTCAGAAATTCATTAAACTTGCACAAAAAAATATACATTTAATTTTTTATCGCTAAGAACTGTCATTTTACTTTTTAATTTGGCCGCTGAGGCGCTTTTTCTCCACATTTTTCGAATGTTTTTCAAACTGTCAAATTGACAGTTATTTTAACCTTATTTCTCAATTGTGATATTTCGATGAATTTGTGGTTTGAAGGACTCAAGAAGGTTTGAAAATAATCAAAGATAATCTCTATTTGCTTAGAACACTTTCTTTGGAAAGCTTTTAAGACAACAAGCTACTGGTAAATATCACGTTTTTTCTATTTTATTTAGAAACATTAAAGGATTAGAATCACTTTACGTACCTCCCAGTATAAAATATCAGAGGATATAACCGCCCAGTATAATGTAACACGTATTTAGATCAAAGAACTTATGTTTTGCGTGCAATCGCTTTGACTCATTTAGTTTATATCGAAATTTACGGGGTGATCCTATAACTCATTCAAATTGCGATTAAATGTGTAAATTTAAATTCTTATTATAAAATGAGGTTAAAATTTATTATTATGCTTGTTAATGCACGTATTGCATACTACGGCCCTCAATTTTTTATATTTTGACAATATTAAGCACACGGGGAAGTACAGAACTCAAATTGACATTAAGGGCCGGTATTTCAGTTCTCGGTTTATCACCTTAGCAATTAAGTTACGTTTAAGGTTCGAAATACGGGACCACCAACATGATTTTACAGAAAAACAAAATCGAGGTTATCGGACGAACTTGTACGGATGAATAGACTTTTATTATTATTCTAAAATGTAGTGGAAGATTTGAATTAACATTAAAAAATTATGTACAATATAAATATCATTTGAATTTTTGCTGAATGAATTAATAAACATAATTTGGTAAAATAAGAGAAAGTAGAAAACCTAATGCATTCTTAGAAAGCTCATTACTTATTATACAATTAAACATGTTTAAATAAAAGAAAATGTCATTGATATGCATTTTAATTTTTTTATTGATTTCGAATTGCAAATTTGTTGTTGGATAATAATTGCAAGATAATGTTGCGAAAATTATGAAATTAATATATTTCGAATTTTTGTCAGGTATAAATTTATGTACTGGCATTTTATTATTTATATCCACCTTGGTCTATTTAGATATAAATTCAATAATATTTTTATTATTGTTCAGTAAATCTTGAACAGCTGTTGTAAATATCGACATGAAATAAAATCAATCACTTCATTTCATTGCTGAACCTGTATCGCCGGGAACACATTTTGGCAAAGCTGCGGCTATTTCAACAGTAAAAATAGACGGTAATAGGCCTAAATACTGAAGAACTTGCATCTGGCGACTGGCGTTCTTACACGTGGAAATTCACGTGCTATTCGCTTCATTTGACAACCAAAAAATTTCGAATCTTAAAATTGCTAGTCATTTCGGAAGTATTGAAGGTTAGCTATCAACCGGAAATAGTTGAATCACCTGAGAACTGATCCTAATTTTGCAATAGAGGTTATTGTGTTGTCCTCAGAACAAAATTTAGATCCATTTATGGCGTGAGACAGAAACAGCCTCGCTTTCTTTTGCTCTGAGTTTTTTGTCTTTTGTTCAAAGTCTTCTGAGCGTAGAAGAATTAGGCTAAATATAGACTGTGAATGGAGAAGTATTTCTGGTTTTATTTCCTGAACTAAATTTTAAATAAAAGTGGCAGAATTATTTTGAAACTGTTACTCATAGAATATTTTAATTATTATTGTATATTTTGATAGACTACACTAGAAATTACACCTGTAAATAAGCCATAAGTTATTCATTATATTTGCATTAGTCATCGTACGATAGTCCAAGGATGTATTTTACAATATTTTTACTGTTTCTTGTTCTTATCTTACAATCACAAAATATTAATCAATGTTTTTAACTCACGCCTTATCAAACATGGAAACATACAATTTTTTTAAAACTGTGACAAAAAAAGATACAGAGTTGGCAAAGAAGGCGTTTCGAAAATAGCTAATAACAAATTGAGGAAATTTTGATGCATACTTATTCCAAGAATCAGGAAAATTTTGCAAACTGTCATGCCAGTATTAATAGTAATTTTTTTACGCGATACATACGCGGTTGTCAAATATATTTCTTCTGTGAATTTATTTTGGCAGCATTGCGCGAAACAGCTGTCAAACTCTCAACTTTGTTTTGCGTTTTTTGCATACAAATCAATGTTACAAACCTCAATATGTCCGGAAAAAATCCCTGGTTTTAAAATATGAATGAAAACTCGTAGCCATCTAGCGGTTATGACTGTAACTTTCCTTTAGTGAATTCGTTATGATTTCTCCTTTGGAAATTCATGAAATTTTATTAATTTTTAATGTTTTTTCATCTATGAGTAATGTCATTTTCAATAATTTAATGTAAACATCGAGCTCCGACCAATCTCCTTATTTTCTAATATCATTTTTTTATTCAAATCATTACCTCGAATAGCTGCCGATTGCACCTGAAAGTTATTCAATTATTCGCAAGTTTTGTTATCTCATTATATAGTGAAATTAATATTTCTCAATATTATTGTATTTGATTTAAATTAATCAATAAAATGTGATTGAAATTGTACTAACAATTCCGTTTTGACAAGTCCACTAAAGTTCCGCCATTTTGTGCTGCCGTCAACGGTCAATAATGTAGTTACCAATAAAAAAAATATTTTTGGTTACATTTCCGTGATTAGAATCAGAAATAACATAAATATTTTCCCAATGAACTAATTTTATAATTAGGTTTGACACCTGAACCATTAAGACCAAACTAAATATTCCCAAAAAAAAATTAATTGGATTGTAATCTTGTAATCTGGCTGCGTAAAAAATTGTAACCAACCTAAATGTGCCCTAATGGAAAATATGAACTGTTGCAAAGAATCGTTAATAAGCTAATTTCGTCGCTTTTGCTATTAAAATTGATGATTAAAACTTTTTACTTCGCAAAACATATCCGCCTACAAGTGAACTTGAGGAACATTTTTTAAATAAATCGCAAATGGCCCTGACTTCAATGCCATTCTCTCAAATCATAAACATCTGAAGCCGACTGAATATACATTTAGCAAGAGCACGCGACTTGTTCAGCTGATCCTGTATTTACCAACAACTTCGCGAATGTGACTTTGCTTCTAGTTATTCATAGAGCAGTGATACACTGCCCAAATATACCAGAAATCCTCAAACAAACTTGAAATATTATCACAAATTTTATTGTGATTATTTTTACCATTCATATTTCGACCAATAGAATTGCACCATTCGACGTCACGTGGTACAACCAACACGGTTTTCAAGTGGAAATTTTTTGGAAATTTTGTCTGTTGGTTATATATACAAAACAAAGAATATTAAGCCGCGTTGATTCAGCATCTGTCAAACTGACAGACAGATTGAATGTGAAAATGAGCAGATTCAGAGTCGAGTCTCTGGAATATATTGATGAATTTGGATGGGAAAAATAATCTTCCGAATACCATTCGTGATTAAATTTAACCTGGCAAAATTTTTAGATTGTTACGAGAGCTTGCTACCAATTTATTTCGTGATATTGATCAAAAATCACTCGCTTGACAGCTCGTGATTTTTTTGTCAATATCACTCAATAAATTGCTAAGTAACAAGCTCTTGTAACAATCTAAGGGCCAGTTTCACCAACGCCAGTTAGATTTATCCAGAGGTTATTTTATACGAAAACTATTGTTGATACAATTGTAACTATAGTTACTAACTCAAAATAACCTCTAGATAAATTTAACTGACTTTGGTGAAACCGGGCCTAAGAATTTTTCCGGTAAAATTTAACCACTTATGATATTATATATGATTATTTTTCACATTACAATTCGTTGCACGATAACAAAATCCCTGGCCGTCACTTTTATTGATTGATTATTTCTCTCACCAGCCCACAAGGCTTTATTATATTCTTTTCCAAAAATGAGTTAGCTGTGATAATATTAATATTTAATAACAATAATATTACTACATCCATCTAACGTACAAAATTAACAATAATTTGTTGTTTAATAACATCCGGACTAATTTTCTTATTATTTATTTCTTACGCAAATTATTTGAAAGTGGAAATCCGGCCTTCATTTTGTAAACAAAATTTAAAATAGTACTGTCAATGTACTGAAAATTTATTTGGAGGTCAGGTCTATGCTAATCCTTTGTCTCATTTTCATATGCGTACGAGCTAAGAAAATATTCTTGAAAAACATTTGAACGTAATAAACAATGCCGTATTTGTCCATACCACTTTTCGTGCGGATTTTATATGATTATTAATTTCGTAGCAGAGTAATCGAAATTAGATGACAGCTTGTCACGATTGGCAAATGGTTCCTTGTTTTTAAACGTGGACTTGAAGGTCCACATTAGCTCTCATATTTTATACCAGTAGCTAATAACACGGTGGATTCCACATTTGAAAATTTGACCGACAGGCATCTGAAAAAGATGACGAATCTTGGATCTACAATTATGACATCAATAATATACAAGTCTGCAGTTTTGATCTTTAAAAATAAAAATAAGTCCATAAAGTAATGCGCAGTCTAAACAAGAATTGTTGCTTCCGTCAGAAAGAGTGACCCAGTTGCAGTAATTTGAAATTTATCTTCTTAAATTCTTCAAGAAATCGTCTGAAGATTAGCTAAAGACTGGTTTGCGTAGCACAATTAGATAACCTCGCAAACATGAATTAAGGGTGCAATTAGTCATTCATCTATCTTCGTATTATTTGTATTTACAATTATTTTCTATTTTATCAAATGAAAAATTTTAAAACAAAATATTTTGAAAAATCTATCTAAAAAAGATATCATTTAAATTGAATTGTAAGATAAATTTTCACACACTGGAACAATCATTTAAAACAAACATTGAAACAAAAGCCCAATAATAAGCGCGTACTTCAAACTTGAAGCACGTGTTTTCTAGCTTGTAGGTCCAAATTTAAATACTTGTTGATCTTGTTATTTAAAAATGTATTAATTTTTAAATAGAATTTATTTACTGCTTCATCTTGAAAAGTTTCTGTCACGTTTATCATTTGTGTGCATATTTTGCATAATTTGTGTATAGAAATGCATAATTATCAAAACGCTGAACTTCTTGACATGCTTTTGATTTTTGGAGAGGCAAGATGTGATGAATAAGAAGCTCGTTAAAGATATTAAATCATCAGTAACCAAGTTGCTGCATTTTTAGAAGAATATGTAGTCGTTTTTCTGAGATTGGAAGTTTCCACCCAGCAATTAGTGGAAATTCCAATAGATTACCTGGAACTCCTGCATTTGAAGAAGCGGTTCTTAATATTATTGAAAATCGACGAGCACAGGAGTAATAGCAAATAGATCAAATGTAAATCTCGGGACAGTTTGGCAAGTTATGAGAGAACAAGGTCTTCATCCATTTTCTAGACAAAAAGTGCAAGCTTTGGGACCTGAAGACTTGTTGTTTTGATGTTGGTTTCTTGAACGTTGCAATCTTCAGAGGCGTTTTGAAAAGTTTATTTTATTTACAAACAAAGATTTGTTCCACAAGGGACGGTGTATTAAATTCTCGCAATAATCACCTGTGGTGTGATGAAAATCCCCGCGCAAGATTTGTTCGTTTTTCAGTAAATATACTTTTTTAAATAACGTTCTGCCAGAGCTTCTTGATGACTTATCGCTAAACATTAGACGATGATGGAGCACCGGCTCATACAATCCGATAAGTCTTAGCACTACCAAATAGAGAATATCCAAATAAGTGGATTGGAAGAGAAGGTTGATTTTTCTGGGGTCAGATGAAGACCTCTATAAATGAGACACCAGTAAACACCGAATTAGAACTGGTGGCTAGAATAGTAGCTGCAGCAGAAGATATAAAAGACAAGCAGGCAGCTCTTGAAAGTGTTTCTTCTAATATTAAAACACGCTAACGGGCTTGAATTGACGTAAAAAAAGTTAGCACCCCCACTTTGCGCAAAATGAAAAAAGTAGCCTATAATTTAGGACTAATTTGTACCCAAAAAATTAGAATTTGTACCCATGCACTTTGGGCATAAAATCAATTTGAAAAGTGGGGGTGCTAACTTGAACAAAAGCTAAATGAAGTTTTACAAGTTTCTCCTACTCTTAAATTGTTTGCTTATAATTGCTTTCAAATTTCGCGCTGCGCAATTCGAAAATAATTGATTCTTAACATAAATACCCTACAAATGATTCCTTAATTTCAAATCAAGTTTTTCACGTTAGCCCTACTCTCAAATTATTTGGTTATAATGGCTTGAAATTCCGCGTAGCGCAATATCAAAATAATTGGTTTCCAACATAAATAATTTTTTTATAGCAAAAATTTTGTAATTAATAATTAGTCTTGACTTTGAGATTGAGTTTTACAAACTTTTGCCCGTCCTGAAATTATTTTTTAAATCTTGTTCCGAATTTCACGTAGCGCAATTGCAGAAAAATCTATTTGTTATAAAAATATTTTTTTTTTCAAAAAATCTTATTGGGTAGCACCCCCACTTTTCAAATTGATTTTATGGCCAAAATGCGTTGGTGCAAATTCTAATTTTTTGGGTACAAGTCCTAAATTATAGGCTACTTTTTTTTCATTTTGCGCAAAGTGAGGGTGCTAACTTTTTTGACGTCTTGAATTGCTGCGAGTGGTGGCCATTTTGAAAATCAAATTTAGTCCCTCCCTTGTTGTTTCATTGTTCATTGCTTTATTTTTCTTGTTTTTTGAATTTTTTAAATCTAATAGTTGAATTATTTCAGGCCAGGCGGATTAATTTGAAAAGCAATTTTCTGATACTTACTAATTTTAAAACAACCCTTGTATCACCAAAAAATTGTTGAATGTTTTCCTCAAATTTTGTTACCTGTTGAATAACAAATGATTGTTTGCATTTTACTCATTTTCCAAATAAAGATAACAGCTGATAAATTGGACGAAAAATAAATAAGTCTTATCTTTAACATAAAAATTTACGTTTGTTGCTTGCATTAAAAATATCCGAATTTTTATTTTGATGTCTTTCTAAACATATATAAAGAATAATTAATGAACTGTCCATATACTTCCTAAATTATTACAAATAATAATTAATATTATTTGTAGCATTTTGAAATACATATATTTTTTTTTGAAATAGAGAAAGTGGCGATATTAATGAAAAAATTCTTGTCTTATTTCATTGTAAGTAAGGCAGAAGAAATCATTCTGTGCGATAAAGATACACTTGTATAAACGTAGGCATTTACCGTTAAGCCCATTTTTCTCCATTCAAACTGTCTGAAATTATAACGGAAGACACAGATTTTATGCTGCCTTCAACTTTGACCATTTATTAGAAAGACACGGTGTGCACAACCGGATAATTAAATAAAGAGGTAGATAAGGTGAAGCCCACATAGTACAGAACATAATTATTATTTTTATCTTATAATTGGGGCAGTGTAAATTTAGAATTGTATTGTTCTTGAAGAATATGTTTTTGAAGGAATTTCAGTCAGTTTTCTAAATATAAGAAAGCTTTAAATCCTTTTGAAGGACTTCAGTTTATCTAGCATGCATTATATCGTCCACAAAGTGTGATAATTGACATATTTAAATCCCCAAATCATCATAATTAATATTACGACTTGATTTCGGCCATCATCAATGCAAACATCAACTCTAACTGCGTCAGTTCATAATATGAAACTTTATCTCTTCTTTCTAAGAAATGATGGAACTAGATTTGAAGTTTGCATTGAACGGTAGTCAAGGACAAGTCAAAAGAACTCGAGTCTTCATGAGAATGTTGTTTACGGCCTCCTTGATGATTTGGGGATCAATATTAACTGTTATACTTTGTGGACGACATCATGAGAGCTGAAAGACACATTGATTAACGTCCTTCAAAAGTATTTATATCTTCCAATAAGATACGACTGGAATCTTGGAAGATTGTAACATAGCACAGTCTGCCAGAAACGTTCCAAAATTAGGAGCAATTTTATTTCAGATGATTGCTAAACATTAATTGATGCATACAAAATTATTACAAGAATTTGCAATTTTAGTTTCGATTCAAACAACGTAAATCAAGATTTATCATTGACATTAAATAAATATACATACGTCATGACGCCTAATAAATTATGTATATATTATTGACTTGAACTTGGCACATTAATATGACTATTTAATGAAAATCACATGCATTGAAGCTGGTGACATGCCGATTTCAACATAGATTTAATATTTGATCTTGTGTAGGTATTAGAGTTAATGTAAAGCCACCCTTTGATAAGGTGGTTTATAATTTAATAAACGAATCAGGAAGTATCCAATTTCTCATTTAAAATAGAAAATCGATACAAAAATTCATTTCCGGTCTATATTTTTAATTCTCAGTTTAACAGTTGATAATTTTGTTGTAGATGGCAGAGGTGGACCCAGAGACGCTGTTAGAATGGCTGAGTATGGGACAAGGCGACGAGCGCGACATGCAGCTCATCGCCTTAGAGCAGCTGTGCATGTTACTGCTCATGTCAGATAATGTAGACCGCTGTTTCGAGAGCTGTCCACCTCGAACTTTCCTGCCAGCCTTGTGCCGCATCTTCCTGGATGAATGCGCGCCTGATAATGTGCTGGAAGTAACAGCGCGTGCCATCACATATTACTTGGACGTTAGCGCAGAATGCACTCGCCGTATCGTAGCCATGGAAGGCGCCGTTAAGGCCATCTGTAATCGTCTTGTTGTCGCCGAACTCGCCTCTCGCACCAGTAAAGACCTTGCTGAACAGTGCGTTAAAGTGCTGGAACTCATCTGCACACGGGAAGCTGGGGCCGTCTTTGAGGCTGGTGGTCTCAGTTGCATCCTTCCTTTTATCAGAGATAATGGTTTGTTTATAAAAAGTATACAAAATTCACCATTGCTTGGAATTTAGTTGTGTCATCGAATGAGAACAAAATATTTTTTCATGACGAATTAATTTTTTATATTATTACGAGGAATTTGTAAAACATTATTTCTACAGCAGAATAATATAAAAAGGAGAGAAAAAAACATGAGGTTTATCTTTTACATATCAATAAAAAATTAATTAATGCTGATTATCATGGCCGTACTAAGAATTGATCAAATATAATATCGTTTGGTTTGACTGCGACTCGGAGCTTCAGCTTTATATTTGGCTTGTGCGAGAAAAAGGGCTGAAAGTGGCATTCAGTCGGGTGATTCATGCAAACGGAGAAAGCTGGCTTGGCAGCAAACTGTTTATCATTGGAAAATAATTTTATTATACTGTTTGCAATATATATTTTAGTCTTTTAGGACCTTCGGCTGAAGTAAAGTTGGCCCAACTAATAAAAATATATTTTTGAAAGAATTCAGACAGTTCCTGTGATTTTAATTGGAATTAAAACATTTTTATATTTACTAAGAGCAAGTTTCACCAACATCAGTTGAATTTATCTGGAGGTTATCTTATTTCCGGATAAAATAACCTCAGAATGAATTTAACTTACATTGCTGAAATCGGCCTTAAAATAACGTTAATCCATTTTTCACATATTGAGCTATATTTTGAATTACAAAAAGAGGAAAATTCTATACATTTTTTAATATTGCAATAATACTAAAAATAAACATGAATTACAACGCCTTTTTGACTATTTACCGCCTTGATACGTCTGAACACAGTGTCAACTGATGTTTAACTATCACCTAGTGTAAAATTGTCCCTAATTTTCTAAAAATGAAGGCAGTAAATAGTTGAAAATTTTTGTAAATTTGCTACTTAGAATTTGCCTACTTTTGTTACCTAAAATTTAGCTCAATATGCCAAAATTAAATGAATGTTCTTCAAGTAAATAGAAGAGTATGTTAATTTCAAGAAAAATTCCGAAAATCAGCTAAATTCTTTCAAATAACATATTTTCGTTCGTTGGGTTCGCATATTGAACAAACACTCAGCTTTCTAGTAAAATCCGGTTCAAAAAGCAGAACTTGTGAATACTGTGAAAACTGTAAATAGTGGAGTGCCTGGAGCATTTAAAACATGAAAACTTCGGATTCCAGTTACAGTGAATGAAATTTAAAAATTCAGAAAAAAAATTATCAAATAAAGTACCCTGGCATTTTATGCCGAGCTCCATTTGTGCTAGTACCCTAGGTAATATGCCCATCTCTGTCTACTGCAATAAGCCTGATTGTGTCATGGATTTTATTATAAAAATAATTGATATCATTCTCGGAAATATATTTTTGGGTGAATGGTAAGGGCCGCAAAATTTATGAGAATCTGGATGCACGTTCTTTTAAAATAAACTGTTCTCGAGCAATTTGAAGTATATAGAGTCACTGAAATGTTCTTGAGTGGTTTGGGACGTCCTGGAAGATTTTATGGCATTTTGAAACTTTCTGAAATATTCTGTAACGTTTTGTAACGTTTTTGGGTAATCTAAGACATACTGCAGCATTTTACAACATCCTAAAGCATTTTGAAACATTGTATAACATCCCGATGTGTCCGTAAATGTCTTAGAGTGATTTGGTACATTCTAAAGTGTTCTAAGACATCCAGGGGCCTGTTGTGTAATAAAATACAAGTTAATATTATTAGCGTTTTTACGTGCATTTTCACTAATAGTACTAACTTGTATTTTATTATGCAACAGGCCCCTGGAGGATTGTATAGCATTCTGAGCCGTTTTCAAAAATTCTAGAATATTTTATGAAGTTTTGGAATGTTCTAGAACATTCTGCAGCATTTTAAAACATCCTAAAACATTGTATAATATCCCGATGTGTCCTGGAGTGTTTTGGTACGTTCTGGAAGATTGTACAACGTTTCAAAGCATTCTGGAACGTTTTATAACGTTTTAAAATGGTCTGGAATGTTAATTATTATTCTGGAGCGTTTTAGAGTATTCTAAAGCATATAGGAACAATATAAATTTCTGGAATGTTCATGAATGTTTTAGAACATTCTGAAATATTGTAGGAATATATGGTGTTCTAAAGCGTTCTCAAATATTTTGAAACATTTTTTAACGTTTTGGAGTGTTCTAAAACATTTTGCTGCATTTTAGAACAGAAAAAAGTATTTGTAACATTCTACGATGTTCGAAAGCGTATTGAAATATTTTGTAACGTTGTAAAACAGTCTGGAGCTTCCATAAGCATTCTGGAGCGTTTTAGAACATTCTAGAGCATATAAAGTCACTGTATAACGCTCTGAAATATTTAAGAGTGTTTTGGAATATCCTGGTAGATTTAATGGTATTCGGAGACGTCCTTAAATATTCTAAAACATTTTATAATGTTTTGCAGTGTCTTAAAACATTCTGGAGCATTTTAGAACTCCGTTCTTTCACAACCGTAATTAAAATGACATCTAACCAACTGGTTTCCATGGCGCTAAATAATATTTTAAACATATCTTGGTAAACCCGTGGCGTCAATCATTTTGAGCACGTCCTGAAGTTAGCACAAGCTCATTAATCACGGGCTGAAACTATCTTCAATAATTTTCAACATTAGTATTTGACATTTCTCTCAGAATATTTTTTTAAATAGATTTTTGCTGTCTTATTTTGCGCTTGTAAAAAAACTATAGTATGTAACTTGTTTTATGAACTTTTTAGACACGCGTTTACACTCAGACAAGCGTAAGGAGTCTTATCGGACTATTTGTAAGAGAAGGATAGATGCAATTCGATCAGGTTATTTATATCTCCCGAAAAAAAATCTCAAGAGACTGCTTACACTTGTCAGAGTATATGAAACATGTTACATAATATACTATTAGTTGTTTTACGTTTTACTAACTGTTTAAGGTCTCTACGACCCGTGATACACTCAGGTATCTTGGGAAGATGTTCTTCTATTTATATTCATATTCAGTTTAAATTCAACGTTTACATAAAAAAAAATATTTAAAATTGAATTATATGCTCAAATATATATTTTTTTGTTTTTTGTTTAAATGATGAAAGAAACAGAAGCACAAAAAATTTTTGGTAAACTTTGCAGTTTATAGTATGAAAAAGAATCTAAATCTCCAGGCACTCCACTAAAATATTAGAAGAGTAAAAGATCCGACATAAATTGATAATTGCTGATGAAAATTCCAATAAAATCTATATCAGGGATCGTTCATTCATAACGACTCATTTTAAATTATCTAATGTGACGACACGTCATAATCTTACATACTACAGGTTACAGTACAGTTTTTCACTTTACAATTTGTCGCACAATAATAAAATCGTTGACTGTCACTTTTATTGATTGATTATTATTCTCAGCAGCCCATAGGGCTTTATATACTCTTTTCCAACAATTAACTAGCATTCAAATGTCTGACAATTAAACAACTTGCAACAATGAGCTAGCATTCAAACGTCTGACAATTAAAAATTCTTTAGATTGTTGGTGAATGCTAACTTGGATCATAACTACAATAAATTATTGAATAAATAAAGGATTCAAATAAACATTAGTATGAACTAATAACTTGAAATATTTCATATTTATGACAATATGTTAGACAATTATAGAGGATACTAAATTGTAAGAAAAGTCCCTTGTATTGTCCTATAGGGTAATAATCCCATTCCAAAATCTGTCTATTGAAAAACCTTCTTAACTTTGAGAGCAGACGGCCTAAAATAATTTTGCGGCAGGAGAGAAACTCTACTTTGAGATATTCTTCTTATGGCCGGTTTTATAAAAGACCAAATAAATTTACTCCTAAAATAAATTTATTCTATTTAACAAATTCTAATCAGTTATTAATTATTGCTGTCAAATAATCGACTGTCATTTAATAGAGTAAATTTTATCTACTCTGGAAATAAATTACTTTGCCCTTTATAAAACCGGGCATTAGTTTATCAAATTATTCCCCACTTATGACCTTATTTGCACAAACTACAATTATTTATCACAATTCAAAATGTCCAATTTATTCTTTAGTCCAATCCTCTGTTTTTTAAGCCAAGTTATGTTTGTTTTCTTGAGCCGGTACTACGTTAATCTCTACCGATGACTAGCCAATTTTTTAAATGCAATAGCTTAGAAAAAGTTATTGGCTTGAAATTGAATTAGCTTTGGCTGTGAATATACCAAAGAAGTATTATAATATCAATTATAAAACAGAATAATTGTAATAATCGAATTTATTTTAGGTTCACGAGTGCATAAAGACACCTTGCACTCAGCTATGGCTGTGGTATCACGGTTATGCACCAAAATGGAACCTCAAGATGCTCAACTTCCTCAGTGCGTTGAATCTCTGAGTACTCTTTTGCGCCATGAAGATTCACATGTAGCAGACGGCGCATTACGTTGCTTCGCTAGTGTAGCTGATAGATTCACACGTCGGGGTGTAGATCCGGCACCCCTTGCACAACACGGTACGAATTTAATTTTTATATAATTAATTTGTAACAATTTTTAAATAAAATGTAATTACAGGTCTGGTTAATGAGTTATTAAGTCGATTATCCTCCGCCGCTGGTCCAGCAACTGGTGCTAATGGATCACAAGGCACGCCAGGCAAACTCAACACACCTGGTGCTTCGTCCGGGGCTACTGGAGCAACATCAGCAGCAACTTCAGAAGCTAAATCAAACGCTGCTTCTGTTTCTACTATAATTAGCTTACTTTCTACGCTATGTAGGGGTTCCCCTGCAATAACTCATAACCTCTTGCGCTCTGATTTGCCCGATGCCATAGAAAAGTCTTTGAAAGGCGACGAAAGGTGTACGTTAGATTCAATGCGACTCGTTGATTTACTCCTAGTGCTGTTGTTTGAGGGTCGACGTGCCTTGTCTCGAACCGGAGCCAGTTCTTCAGGACAGTTACTACCTCGGCTCCGTCGAATGGATTCCGCTGCTGAGAAAACACATCGTCAGCTCATCGATTGCATTCGCTCGAAAGATACAGATGCGCTTATTGAAGCCATTGATTCAGGAGGAATTGAAGTGAATTTCATGGACGATGTTGGTCAAACTTTGCTCAATTGGGCGTCTGCTTTTGGTACGCAGGAAATGGTGGAGTTCTTGTGTGAACGAGGGGCTGACGTCAATAAAGGACAGCGAAGTTCTTCCCTGCACTATGCTGCTTGCTTTGGACGTCCTGCTATTGCTAAAGTGCTGCTCAGACATGGCGCTAATCCTGATCTTCGGGACGAAGATGGAAAAACGCCGCTTGATAAAGCTAGGGAACGAATCGATGAAGGTGAGTGTTACAAATTTTTTTAGCCCTTTATCTCAATTTAAAATGTCATATGATTATAATACTAATTCGAAATTGGTTCAGACAAGTTTAAGAAGATTATTTTTTGTTATTTTAGGACATCGAGAAGTAGCAGCAATTTTGCAATCTCCAGGCGAATGGATGATACCCGTTGATAAAGAAAAATCCCGTCGAAGTGTGTCTGAATCATCTGATGCCGACGATCATACAGAACCAAAAGGTGACCCGGAAATGGCACCAATTTATCTTCGCCGTCTTCTTCCTGTATTCTGTGCTACTTTCCAAGCTACAATGCTACCATCAGTCCGCAAATCGAGTCTAGGGCTCATTAAGAAAATGATTCATTATATCCAGCCTGGATTACTTATTGAAATTTGCAGTCCAGAATCGCCTACGTATAATTTCGGTACACAGTTGGTTGAAGTTATCGCCACAGTTTTGGATAATGAAGTAAGAATTTTTGATTTTAATCATTTTCATGGGAATGTGTTTATTATTTTTGAGCTAACAATACTGTCTAAAAGTAAGCATTGAATAAAAATGCATTTTAAATTAACTTTTTCTATCATCTCTTAGACTTGATTGTTTTTTAACCACTATAATCACACAAAGCTTGGATATTGAGTACGGGCTGAAGCTAGCTTCAGTAGTTTTTGGCAGTATTTGACAATCCTTACGCGATAGCGTATCAAGCCAAGTTCAAGCTATTCAAACTAAGAAAAAAGGAACTGGCGACGCAGCAGCCTTGTATTATATTACACGAACCATTTAGAGCTACTTTTAACTCCTTAATAACTTAAAATCTATTCAACATAAACACATGAAATTTTAATGAAGGAAAAAACTTTGCTGAACTCTATTTGATAATAAATATGTTTTATTGGGTAAACAGTTCTGTATAAATTAATTTGAAATACAACGTTTCGACAGCACTTTGCTTTACCCAATAAAACATATTTATTACATGAAATTTTGCTTATTTATTAAGACTTTTCGGATTAACTAGAAAACCGAATTTCATGAATACAGCTCAAATGTTTATCGATGTATTAAGGTAGTTGTCGTGCTATAGCCATAGTATCATAATATTCCAAATTTTTGTATACTTATTAACAATATCATTATACAATTATCCTTGAAATTTGAAGTCGATTGACCATCTCAAACTTGAGATAAACGCAATTAAAATTGAAAATTTTAACATGGAGAGCAATGGAGAGTATTTTATTTTAGGCAGTAATTATATCAGTTTTCATTTTTAATGAAAAAACTAACAGTCAGATTCTTTTAAAAAACTAGCTATGAATTGGTGAATATGTTCTGCGTATTTGGAAATAAAGAGAAAACTATTGACCATCTCACACAAATGCTTGGCAACACTGTATGTATACATCGCATTGTACTATTCGTACTACAAATTCAAAGGAAAAGAGATGGAAATAAATAGTTAATAATGGTTTCAATAGAACAATATTATTTATGATGGATAAAATATATAATATATTTGATGACACAAAAAATTATATCCGTATAATCTTAATATTGAATATTAAATGAACAAAGCACATAAAAGTAAAAAAAAAAAGTATTATTGACTCAAATATATGAATATTAATAATAACAGATAGAAATAATATGGTATGAACTTACATATAAAATTGCACTCAATCACATTAAGTCTGTAACTTAAAAAAAGAAAAAATTTGCGTGATAATACGTTTACTTTTGTGGCTTGCCATTTTTTAACTCTGTTAAAATTTGGAAAAGTCCTTGCTCTCCTTCCTTATCGTAATCTAAACCTTTTTGTTTAATAAATTTATCTTTATATCGCAATATTTCGGACATTTTTCTGTATAGAGATGACAGCTAAGCACATTGTTGCCAAGTTATTTTTCCGGCAAGTACCCGTGAATGTTTACTATAATCTACGAGTATGAGATATACTCCCTGACAAAAAATTCAGTCATCCACTAAATTTATTCTAAATTCCTTAGTCTTTACTCATCAATATTACCATAAAAATCTATATAATGAACTATCTGTGTTATGAATAAGTTCTGACAAGAATTACAAGCATCTATATATCAGTTTACAAGGCGCTTTTTGTAGATACGCTAGACTTCACTTTTTGACAATGATGTACTACGACAACAGCCTTAACATCTAAAAATCGGTAGTTTTATCACTGACTGACTGACATATATATCAGAAACCTAACCCACTTCCAGATGACGTAGAAAGTTGAAATTTGGCGTCCAGCTAGGTGTTGTGTGTATACAAAGGAAAAAATATAAAAGCTGAATTTTAACGATTTAATATATTTTTCAAATAGAATTTTCTGTATGAAATTTTAAAACTGAACTTGTATTTGTAAGACTGCAGTACAAACAGGCTATTGCGATGAATATCCCTCAAATTAGTTCCCTTCTAAATAAACCTAACAATATTTGCACTTACGGAAGCATCCCCTAATTATTATTTTTTTAACTGTTCGAACTTTCTCAGTATTTGTTTAAATGTCTTCATTGGCATCAAATAGCTTTCTTTCTAGCGATTTTTTTATTTAAGAGGCAGGAGGAAATCAGCGGAGGTTACGGAAGTACAGAAAATTGAATTTTGATTGAAGGTGCACAATACGTCGGTACGGTCTTTTTTCGATCGCGACGATTGTATTTCTGTTTCTAGATCATATCATAAAACCACAATTCGTTGCCTGTAATAACTATTTAACAAGTCTGGGTAATTTTAGGCAGTTCTTGGGACATTGAAATCTTTTTTTTCGCTTTCCCAACAATTTTGAATGAATTTTGTGAATCTTCGATGCAATTAATAGCGTTTTCGATTCATATGCATTAGAACTGCACTGAGTTTTATAATGTGACGTCATGCTCGGCACTAGTGCTGCTTGATACTCTCGTCAGATATGCACTGAGTGCAATCGAACACAGTACAAAGGTTCAGTGCAAGCAAAAATGGCGGGATGTAGAAGTAGTAATGATCAGAATGCAAAAGAAATGTTATTTAATAGAATAATCTATGATGTAGAAACTAAAAATGGCTATATAAAAGAAAATGATAAGATACTATGCGATAATAAGCAGGCCACTATTATAGTATTGATGGATCATCTTCAATATTTTTATATACCATAAAAAAGCCAGAATTTGTTTTTGAATGAAACCATCTTTTTTCCACCATGTGTCTGATTCCTTGAAAAAGATTCGTATAAATTTGTCAGTTCTTCACATGTTTTCCTGGACACCCGTAAATTCTTCCTAAACGAAAAAAATATATACATATACCTACATTTTTCTACTCTTATCGTTAAATTGATCAATAACTTCTTCAATAAAGTTTTTAACTTTTGGTTGCATTCTTATTTCTTTAATAAAATCTTCATCACTACTAGACGACGAAGATTCTAGTAAAATAATTTTTTCCTGTTTGATTTCGTTCGTAAATTGCGCCATTTTACTTGCTCGCAGTGCAACCTGAGTGCAGTACCGAGCACTGAATCGAAAACGCTATAAAATTGACTGAACCAAGTAAAATTTTAAATTCAGATCGCCAGACATGTACCTTGTTGTAATTTGACGGCCAGATCACGAATTTTCGCAATAATTTCGTTAATTATTACTATTTAAGAAATTTGGGTAATTTTTATCAGTTCCTGGCACACTTGAAGTAATAATTTTTCTGCTCGCCCGACAACACTTTCGCAATAAATTTTGCAAACTGCCGACGCAATTAAAATTGACTGAACCGCTTAAAAAAAGTCAGTTAACCAGAATTCACCTCATTGTAAATCGATGGCCAGAGTACCCTAATATTCATGTCGGACAATATTTTTTTTTCATTTTATTATCAAAAAATCTTTCGATTAGTATAAAGATCAATATTTCCTCAAGGCTGTATGAAATTGACGTGTTTAATTAGCCCTCGCTGAAAAACACCCCCAAATCTAAAATTTTGCCAAACGCAAAAATTGTCGGACACATCACAACTAGACGACTTTGCGGCTCTTGGTGGGACAATCCTTGAATTAAAATCGCACAATCGGCTGCTTGTGAGGTTAAAAATCTGAATTACTATTTCTTTCAACATGAAGATTAATTAAGTAATGACTTTTTATTTTAGTTTATTTTTAGACAGTTTTTTGTAAGTAACTAATCTAACTTGGGATTCTAACATGCTTGTAATAACAAAATAATTATTTATGAATTATTCAATAAATTTATTTAGCCAATAAATAGGAGGAATTAGATAATGCGAGCTCAGACGCAAATGTATTTACTTTTTCCGACCAGATTTTACAGAGAAGTCATGTATATTCTGAAATTTCTATAAGTAAACAATGTTTTATAAAATTTCTAATTCCAGAAAAACTTAATTTTTAATTGAAGTAAGCCGGGAGTAAATTATTTGAGATATAATTACGAAGCACAAAAATTTGGATGTATTGCATTCCACATTTCTGAATTCCTGAAATTGACAAAGCTAGAAGCGTTTTTTAAATTGTTAATTGAATCTTTTTTTTTTTCGTAATGTAACATTTTTAAACAGTAAGGGAACAGAATAAGCTTATAAGCAAGTTTTCCTCGTATTTTTTTCTGGTCAAATATGTCTGTGCTAGAACTCGTACTTTTTTATCATCCCATCGAAATATTTTAAAAACTTGGATGCTTTTTAATGTTTTTATTTGCTAAATAAATGAAATTGAATATCTTTTTTCAATTATTTCATAATAATTCACTAATATGTATTATGTGGGATCCAATACCAAAATATTTCGAGATAATATATACACTTTCTATGAGGAATTTATTTTTTGCGCGCTTAAGTGTTCAATGTTTGTGCAATTGCACGAAATGCACGCAATGTACTTCAGGCATGATGCATACGGTTTTTTATTATTTGTGCAATCATTTGAATGTTCCTCATTTTTGCTCAGCACTGTTAACAGTTCGTGTGTTGTCTCAGTAATTTTTTTTACTAATTTTTTTAATTACATTTGAATTTATTTTCTAAATTCCGTTTGGTTTTCTTGTCTGTAATTTGGTTTTGATCAATATAAATTAGATCATCCAAGAACAAATACAGAAGAGATAAACCGTTTTTATGTGACATAATGTCAAAGATTAAATAATAGAGTCTTGTACGGAAACTGTAATCCAATTATGATGTAAAATTTATTTAAATACAAAAAAAAAAAAAAATTGGCATCATTTCAGTTATTCAAATGTGGGCTAGTAGATAGTAAAAAAAATATGTGCCACTTTTAAGGTTTGCACGCTTGCACGAGACGTACCACAAAATTATTTACCGTCTGCGAATAATACAGATGACAAGTTTGGTTCATGAAAAAGGTAGGAGTAAGTTGCAGACGTTTATAATGTGCACATGACCTTATCATTTCATTTAATTAACGTCTGCAGCTTCTTTATAGCCTTTTATTGTTGGTTTTTTCTTTGTAAGACTCTATTATTGATTGTTATGGCATCGTGTTCGGTTAGTTTAGCATCGCGTGTATCGTTATTCGTGCTTAAACTTGCTGTATTTGCAGATATCGTATAGTTGGCCGAGTAGTAGACCTCCGGCCAGTGTCCCCAACCCTCTGGCCCTCAGCGGGTTTGTTCCCGGCCTCGGCATGCTAGTGCGCTCGTTGCGCGTGCACTCCTTGCATGACAGGCTCATTGTTACACATACCACGGCCCCTACTACCCACCACACGGTAATTGCTCTCTGTCTCTTCTCTGTCAACCTCTTTTCTCTCTTTCCACTAATATCTCTGTCTTTAATCCCTCTAAATGCATTCAAGTGTGTTGTTCTGTGTTGCTCATAACCTTATTTCATTTGAGCCATTTATAATATACTAATTTTTAACAAAAATACCTAAAGGCTCATTTGAAATTTGTCCCTATAAAGGCTACAATTAAATGATGAAATCAATATTAGTAACTTCACAGTACATTCACAGCCAAATTTGGATCAGTCAGCGTAAAGTTTAAATCCGAACGAAAGTCAGTTTTTATTTATTTACGTGAATCTTCGACTTGAGGCAAACTTTCGACTACTTTTTCGCGGATACCGAAACTGCTTTCAATAGCCGAAGCTTCGATCGGGTACTACTAGAAATTTTTAACAAAAGGTTTCACGTCATAAGTATTGGAGCTTTATGACGTTTCTCATGCCCGTGACGTCATGCTATTCATCCAATATTTTCCCTATAAGTTAGCATGCGCACTGTTTTTACCTATTTTTGGGCATTTATGTACACAAAAACTGAGTCCAACGTAGTTGTGAATGTACTTAATTTTTTGTAAAAAAATTATTACATATATTTATCATTTAATTTAGTTAGGGTGGTATTTTGTGCTGGCTGTCTCCAAAAACCCCGTTAGTAACTTATTTGGTGTGGTATCATTTATCATTTTCATTGTTTGCTTTTTTGGATTTGGTTATAAATTTTGTTGCCAACTGCTAAGGCCGGAGGGTAAATGTGTTTCAAAAATTAATATAACAGCCACTCACAAATTTGATTGTTTTGAATTGTGTGTAAAATTGTAGTTTTTCAAGTATAATAAATAAAACAGTTGAAATGCTTAAAATAAATTAAAAATTTCATGAATTGTTACAGGAGGACGAAGATGGTCATTTGGTAATTCTTGCAATTATCAGCGACTTGATGATAAAATCTCAAGATATATTTTTGGATCATTTTGCAAGACTTGGTGTATTCTCTAAAGTTCTTGCCTTAGCTGGACCTCAAGATGTGCCGGAAACTAATACGGAAGATGAAGCTGCCGGTGAACAAGGTGAATATAAATATTATTCCATTCAATCAACATTATCCATACAAATCTGCTTATTATTTCCCTCGAATTCTTTCTTTTCAATATTTACTGTAATATGTACGAGGGTCAGTTTCATGTTTGTTATTTCATGATAGAAGCACCGGAATCAACTCAAGAAGATGCCCGTGAAATTCTTCCAGGCAAAGCATACAACTGGCGCGATTGGTCAATCTGCAGAGGTCGGGATTGCTTATATGTATGGTCCGATGCAGCTGCTTTGGAGCTATCTAATGGCTCAAATGGATGGTTCCGTTTTATTTTGGATGGCAAATTGGCAACTATGTATTCGAGCGGCTCGCCGGAAGGAGGCGGTTCCGACAGCACCGGTAAGCCTATTTACTAAATTGAATTTATTTACTCTTCTGAATGATCTATCAAAGCTTTTGCTAATTATCGTGATGTTATTTTGTGTATTCTTCGGTATTTTATTAAACGATTTAGCATTCAACTTTTTAAGGTTTAAGGTCAGTTATTATGTTTCTTTGTAAAATCACAAACAGCATTCGATTTTATAAGCTCCATCATAATCCTTGCTTGGAATGCACCAAATTTTGAACAATAATTTATTTAAATATTATCATTCAGTATTTATTAGATATTAAACACTACTTTGAATTTTACGAGATGTCTCATGACTGATTGGTTACTACTCTCTCTGTGTTTGATGTTTGCAATTTAAGTATCCAAAATCCTAATTTCTAACATGAGGACCTTAAATGATACCATAATTTAATGCTTTAGGTGAGGCTTATTTGCGTACTAAATCTAGGCTCTTCAGTAAAACCCTTTGAAACTGGAATACATTTTTTCAAAATTGGTTAATAAAACAAATTACAGTGTTAACTCTTTATAACAAAACTCAAGGTACCGAGCATTTTTTATTGTTATAGAAAGATTCTGTTATTTGGAATGAAGAAAGAAAACCAACCAAATTCACAATAATTTTTAATATGTAAATTATATTTTTCAAACTTGAAAAAAGTTCAAAAAAAGTTTTAGTCTTAAGAGCTGGTAGCAGAAAACCCGGCCGATCGAGTAACAGAATGAAATGTTTTTCAAACGTTAGTACTTACCGAGACAATAAGAAAATTCATGGTGTGCCTAGGCAGAAGTTGTGCACAAGCACAGTATGATGTTTTTATGGTACATTTTTCGTACAGCAACCCTACCAATGAAGTAATACTATGAAATTATCCTCAAAATTTAGGTGTTACTGAGTAAAGACAATGTTTGTGTGCTTCGTCAAATCCTGTTCTTATACCTTGGCACACCACTTTTTTTCATTCTCTTTTTTGATCCGTTACTTGAACTATCGAGTAACAGCTTCAGACTATGATCAAATTGAAGATTAGACATTTCTGTATTAAAAAAAAGAAGTGTGCCACGTCTATACATGTTACAAATACCTGGCACACCACTTTCTATCGGTCTGTGTGGAAGCACGATAACTTGAGAACGCGAACGAACTTTGGACTGAAATTTTATATTCAAGTTTTTCATTGAAAACTAGTTTGAAGCTCGTAGATGAGCTTTTTCAACCAATGGTATCAAAACTTTATTGATGGAACTTTTTGGTTTCTTGCGATTATTTTATAAACGGTAGTATTTATCATCAAATATGTAATAACTAGAATTGATCCTCGAATAATTTGGCACAACATTCATTCCAAGCAAATTCCAAAATTGTCAGCGATTCATTTGTTATTATTACTTTCTTGACTTATCGAGTAACAGCTCCAGACCATGATCAAATTGAAGATTAAACATCTCTGTATTATAAAAAACGTTTGCACCGATAGAAAGTGGTGTGTAACAGGTATAGACGTGGCACACTTCTTTTTTCTAATGCAGAAATGTCTAAGGCACACAAATATATTTTTCCTTTACTCAGTAATACCTAAATTTTGAGATTGATTTCATAGTGTTACTTCATTGGTATGGTTGCTGTACGAAAAATGTACCATAAAAAAAATCATACTGTGCTTGTGCACAACTTCTGCCTAGGCACACCATGAATTTTCTTATTGTCTCGGTAAGTACTAACGTTTGAAAAACATTTCATTCTGTTACTCGATCGGTCGGATTTTTTGCAGCCAGCTCTCGCTCTATTTTATTCAATACTTGAAGATTTTTGTTCTGCAACTTTGAATGACAATAGGAATAGTTAACTTAGAAAACTATGCTATTTATACAGAGATCATCTTCTACGTACTATATTCTACTGAATTTATTGAAAACGAATGATTTAATAATTCACACTATGGTGCAATAAGGACGATGCCTCTACATAATTTGTATTTGATAAAATAAGTAATGAAATTATTCTGGATGGTTTACAATGTACGATATTTGATTCGAGACCACCATTTCCAAGAAAACCAAGCGTAATGATGCACGTTCAAGGCAATTAACAATAATAAAAACAAGACGGCTGTTTACGACTTCAGAAGTTTCGGAGGCTTTTTTTGTAACCTGATGAGATAACAAACAATAATACCGATTTATTTACTATGTCTAAATATGAACAAATTTCTTCGTAATAGAGAATGGCTGTTGCGCTATAAATAGTTTATCAATGTGTGGGTTTTAAGGTAAACCAACCAATTTGTGCTCACTTCTACGTTATAGAGAATTTATCGTTATAAAGAATAAAGTTATAACGAATATTTTGATATCCAAGTTATCACATCTAGTATTCTGTATATTTTTTGTATCTATTTACTTGCCTTGTCTTATTTTTGTATCATTGTTTTCTGAAGAAGATCCTTGGTCAAAGGATAGAAACATCAAAGTTTCAAATAAAATATACACAATTTAAAATCAAAAGTAGTTTTTCATTCAATCAAATTCTGAAAAATGTATAGATTATTAACGTTAGATTACATATACTTTTTCTACAAACACAAATTGGAGTAGCACAAATCAATTCTTTTAAAATCTGATATGGACACCATATGACCTACTTGTATATCTATTGATTGGAAAATTGACAATTCATACTAAAATTGACATTAGGTGGAATCGATTGCAACCAAAATTGGAGGTGTTTATTGAAATTCTGCAAAAGTCTCAAATACAGTTTAAGCTTTTTAATCCGGCACCTACGAGCTCCTTATCCTGCCGAATTACTGATTTTGCAGGATTATCGAACTTCAAAATGATAAAGATTAAAACATGTATTTCTCATACATTCTGGACTTGTGCAATCAATATAAATATCCGACACAGAACATTCATACAGTACGTATTCCGTCATTCTAGCAACTACGAGGCCTAGAGAAAAACAGACAAAATTCAATCCAAAAATTAAATATTTATTTCTTACGTGAATACAAAACTGGACAGCCACGTAAAGCCAACTCTATGAAGCTGGCACCACCATGTTAGCTCATCATTTTTTTTATGCCATTCAATAAAGTCAAAGCCAGTTTACCACGCCGTACATGAGAAAAACAACGTGGATCATCCTTAAACATCTATTGCAATTTAATTGCTCACAATAAATGTATTAATAACATTAATTAAGCATTCTGAGCTTTTGTTATTGTTAATTGCCTTGAACAAGTGCATCATTACGCTTGATTTGCTAGGAAATTATGGTCCCGAACTAAGCACACTAGGTACCTATCGTATTATCAGTCGTAAACTATTAAGAATAATTTAATTATCTATTTAAACATATATTATAAATTATTGTGAATTTGGTTGTTTTTCTCTCTTCAATAACGATAACTCTGTATAACGATGAAAAATGCTCGGTCTCTTGAGTTCCGTTATAAAGAGTTTATACTGTATGCTCTTAGAATTTGATGAAAATTAATAAATAACCCAGCAAATAATAATATATGCTTAATATTGAAGTATGAGGATGCATCAAAATTTTATTTTCGGTACTTTTTGATGGTTGACGCTGATTTTACTCATAAATAACTAACGCCACAGATATTACTTACTAACGTCAGCGGCTGTGGTTAGAATATGATCTTGGTAAATTTGTCAAATTTACGAGAGATAGGTGGACTAATGTATCAGCATATGATGATCGTTCCCCGTCTCTCAAACCTCCATGCTTGTTGCAGTTACAGAGCTCATGACTCATGACCCATGTTTCATGAAGTATTTGATTCAGATAGAAATTTTGTATAATAGTATCTTTAGGTAAGATGTATAGGTAAATGAGTGTTTGCGTGACTTACCTGGGACGCCAGGTACTGCGCGTAAAAAAATATGTGCCAAAAAAAGTTTTTCATTCAGAAGCCAACAAGTAGATACTATTCGAAAGTTGAGTTTATTTTAATTAACAAAATAAATGAAGCAGACACTTTTGCTAAAAGCCAGATACTTTTCCCTGTATAGCTGGCTAATAATAAAATAATTTTTTTACACCTTTCTTGCGCAGTACCTGGCGTACCCAGGTAGATCAGGCAAACACTCATTTACATATACATCTTACCTAAATATACTATTGTACAAAAATTTTATCTAAATCTAAATTGGACGTTTTGCAGAAATGTGTTTAAAATGTTCGTTCAGCGATTGTAGAATTAATATTTGAATTAAAATTGCTTGGACCTCATTTCATTCATAAATTGTGTGTCTTGCTTTTACTATTTGCTTGTAAAACCTATTAATTTTGCTACATTAAATATTTGAGTTGTACACAATGTTCCCTCCGGATACTAAATGTTTAGTTTTATTTTTGCAATAGATTTTTATTTTTTTATAACACAAATGAACTATTTTTGTTTTGTTTTGTGTCGATAGGAAAGTCAAGGAATTCAGACTCCCTTGCTACCGAAGGTAAGCTTTTTTATGCTTTTTAAATATTTTTTTATGCATTTTTTCATTTTGCCTTTCAAGCTCCCTTTGTATTGTAGTTATTTTTTTGCATAAATACATGAGAATATAAATGTTGTGTTTTTTCTTGTGTATGTTATCATGACATTTATTATATCTTCCCAAAATCGTAATCGATTTTGTATGTATTATGAATCAAACAGAATTATTTTTAATTGAACTTCGAACCTTTGTTGAATGCTCGTTGCTTATTTAAATTAAGTTTAATTTATTAAAGTGTTGAATAATAATTTCTTGTATGTACAGAAAACCGTGGTGAATTCTTGGAGAAATTACAACGGGCGCGTTCAGCTGTAAAACCTAACACATCTAGTCAACCTATTCTCTCTAAGCCTGGCCCAACGCGGCTTGTAGTTGGAAACTGGTCATTAACCTCCCGAAAAGAAGCCGAATTGCATATCCACAATTCAGACGGACAACAGCAAGCAACTATCCTTAGAGAAGATCTCCCAGGATTTATTTTTGAATCTAATCGAGGAACCAAACACTCGTTTACTGCAGAAACTAGCTTAGGACCTGAATTTTCAGCTGGTTGGGCAAACAAAAAAGGTAAACGCTTGAGGTCTAAAATGGAAGCCCTCAAACAGAAAATAAAAACACAAGCGCAAGATATCTACGAGAAATATTTCAAGGCCGCTCAAGCACAACCACGAGGTGTAGTCGCTAAGTTGGGTAATATTGTAGCACAAATTGAGAGAGCTTGCCAGAAACAGTGCTCTTATATCAACAACAGAGATGGCAATTCTTGGAGGGAGATCTTACGGAATGCTTTAGATGAATTATCACAAATTCTTCATGAAGATGGAGTTGTTAGTGCTTATGAACTTCATAGTTCCGGTTTAATTCAAGCTTTATTATCTCTACTATCAACTAGTTATTGGGACCAAGGTCTTCGTTCAAATAAAACAACAAAATTACAGAAACAACGAGTTCACTTATTTAAACAATGTTTTAAACAAAAGCCGAATGAAGGGAGAAGCTCGGCAATTATTTTAGTACAAAAATTAATATCTGTTCTCGAGAGTATTGAAAAACTTCCAATTTATTTGTATGATACACCTGGTTCCGGCTACGGATTGCAGATTTTAACTCGAAGATTAAGATTCCGGCTAGAAAAATCAGCAGGAGAAAGTTCATTGATTGACCGAAGTGGACGGGGATTAAAAATGGAACCTTTGAGTACGGTAGCGCAATTGGAAAGATATTTATTGAAAATGGTTGCTAAACAATGGTATGATTACGATAGATCCACGTTTCAGTTTTTGAGAAAACTTAAAGATCCTAGATATCAATCATTCCGTCACCATCACGATTTTGATGAAAATGGAATTATTTATTTTATTGGGACAAACGGTAAGACTAGCCCGGAATGGGTTAATCCTGGCCAATATGGTTTAGTATTAATTTCAAGCTCAGATGGGAGAAATTTACCTTATGGTAGATTGGAAGACATTTTATCTAGAGATACATCCGCGTTAAATTGTCATACAAACGACGATAAACGTTCGTGGTTCGCTATTGATTTGGGAGTATATATAATTCCAAGTTGTTATACTTTACGGCATGCCAGAGGCTACGGAAGAAGTGCATTACGAAACTGGCTTTTCCAAATGTCCAAGGATGGATTCAATTGGACAACTCTTTATACTCACATAGACGATACATCATTAAACGAACCAGGTTCAACTAGCTCTTGGCCAATTGAAGTTACAGATGAATATCAAGGCTGGAGGCATGTAAGAATCCAACAATGCGGCAAAAATGCATCCGGACAAACTCACTATCTTAGCCTATCCGGATTTGAAATTTACGGTCAAGTGACGGGTGTTTGTGAAGATTTAGGAAAAGCTGCCAAAGAAGCCGAAGCTAATTTACGGAAACAAAGACGCTTATTGCGCACACAAATGTTGAAACATATTACAGTAGGCGCTAGAGTTGTCAGAGGAATCGATTGGAAATGGAGGGATCAAGATGGATCCCCAGCCGGCGAGGGAACAGTTACTGGAGAACTTCACAGCGGTTGGATTGATGTTAGTTGGGATCATGGGGGCTCTAATTCGTATCGCATGGGCGCTGAAGGCAAATATGATTTGAAATTAGCTCCTGGTTATGATGTTGAAAGCGCATCGCCGAAAATAAATACCAATCCACTTGCAAAAGGGAAAGATGTGAAGGAAAAACAAAGTGTTTTAACTAGTCGCAAATCAAGTTCAACTCCTAGCTTGCCAGATGCTACAGAAATGAAAACTTCTGTAGCATCCACTGAACAGGCTGCTTCAGCTGACAATTTAGCTGCTAAACAAGCAGCTGAAGCTATTGCTGAAAGTGTATTATCTGTTGCAAGAGCTGAAGCAATTGTTGCAGTTACATCAGAAGCACAAGCGGCAAACAATCAAACGGAATTATCTGTTGTAGTCCATACACTTAGAGATCCACATAACGATCTATCGACAATAAATAATTCAATCTCTAGTGATCTTGCCACCATTGTTGAAAGTTTAGCATTATCAGACTCCAAATCTAGTAATAATCATCATCCTAGCTCTAGTAATCAACTTAGGCGCCACCAAAGTTGCACGGAAGAACCAACAAATAAGGCACATAGTTCAGATAAATCAAATTTAATGGTTTCCAGTACTTCGTCATCAAATTTGAGCAAAAATTTATTTTCAAGTTGTAGGGGAAGTAAAGTTAGTAATACACAATCTGCTTTAAGCGGAGCACATAGTCTAGTCGAAGCTGTTGAAGCTCTAGATAAAATCAGAGAAGGCACTGATTTACTTAGAAATAATACAAATAGTTTTCTATCGGGCGAATTATTGTCGCCTATCATGACATCAAGTCAACAGGCAGCCAGTTCTTTAGGTTTAATGGCTGCTACGCTAACGCCCTCAGTTAGAATATCAATGTCCAGTAATTCGGATTCAGATACAGATAAATCACAAAGAAGTAAAAAATGCACGGACCAAGACCAGAAAGACCCATGTGATAAAGATGAAGCTGGAACAACTAGTACAAACAATGCACGAAATAATAGCAATTGTCCAATAGTTGTTACAAATCCTATGAGTGTGAGTGTACCAAATTTGACATCAACAGAAGCCAGCAACAACATTGAACCATCAACCACAGCTGGTTTATTGGAAACATTTGCTGCTATGGCCCGAAGACGAACATTAGCAACCGTAGGCGCAGTGAATGCTCCTAATTCGAACAGCAACAACACTTCAGGCGGAATTATATCATCCAGTTCGCAGAACAACCAGAGCAGTGGAGCTGGTTCACTTTTCCCACGTGGACCGAACTCGGTGTCCAGTCTAGTCCGTCTTGCATTGTCAAGTAACTTTCCAGGTGGGTTACTAAGTACTGCTCAGAGTTATCCGAGTTTATCTAGCGGAAACAATACCGGTGTTGGGAACAACTCATGCGGCATAGCTACTACTGCAGGTGCTGCGCCAGGGCTAAGCCAGGCTCTCACCATGAGTCTCACCTCGACCAGCAGTGACAGCGAACAAGTATCCCTCGAAGATTTCCTTGAATCTTGCCGTGCTCCCACTTTACTTGCAGGTAAACATATTTCCTTAAAAAAATATTCCAGTAATAGTATTTTGTAATTTATAAATGTGATTTTAGAACTAGAAGATGATGAAGACATGGGCGAGGAGGACGACAATGATGAAGACGAAAACGAAGACGACGCGGATTATGAAGAAGTAATGGTATCAAGAAACCTCCTTTCTTTCATGGAAGAAGAAAGCAGTAGTGGTAGTTACGAAAGTTCGCGTCCGGGTGGCAAACGCCGATCATGGGATGACGAATATGTTTTGAAGAGACAGTTTTCTGCACTTATACCAGCGTTCGATCCACGTCCAGGTAGAACGAACGTTAATCAAACTACCGATTTGGACGTTCCTCCGCCTGGATCAAAAGACGTTGGTTCTAGCAGTGAAACAGAATTGCTGCCTCAACCACGGTTACAGCTTGTCATACGCGGCCCCAATTTGCCTGGAGTACCTGATGTAGAGCTAGAATTGTCTGATTCATCATGGACTATTTTTAGAGCTTGCCAAGAATTGATTCAAATGACTGAGTTGGGATCCAGGCAGGAGAAACTTAGAAGAATTTGGGAACCGACATATGTGTAAGTTATACTGAGTGCCAAATTTTATAATTCGCCAGCAACAAATCGTTCGTTTTTATTGGTCAGACATTATCTATAAAAATCGCTGTTAAACAACAGAAAACTAGCCTCAGTTGTTCACTGGCAAAGCGTCAAGAGATACCTCACGTTTTTGACAATATCTTTAGAAACGGACTATTCGCTGACTAATGACAAAATACGAGAATAACAATATCAACGTACGTTTAACAAAAAAAGAATTCAACATCCATCAGATATCAAAATCAAAATTCACTAAATTTTCTGTCAATTATTCAAAATATAATCAAATTAACGCATTTTTAGTAAGACTACATCTCAATTTAGGAGGTGCAACAAGCGGCGATTCCCAACTCGGCACATTTGCAGGTAGTCTCTGCTAATGACTCCCCAACTCGGCACATACGAGTTTCACAGGTACCTGCAGAAATACCCAACTCGGCACATTTGCAGGTAGTCTCCGAATGAAATGACTCAGGTACCCCGTCGCTACAGAAAGCAATTAGAAGCAATGCTTTCAGGCTCTGGCTCTTGGGGGCCCCTTTAAAAATTTATTTGCTCATTATATATAAATCATATATGTTTTTTTAATTTTGTATATAAATATCGTTTAGAAATAATGAAATATCAAATAGATTTATTCATTTAAAATTAAATTATAACTACAAAACAACGGCTGCAAAATCGAGACAAAATAATATATTATGGTATAAGTTTCATAATACATGATTTTTCTAATGAACAAATGACCTAAAATATCTTATGAAACGTGCATCTTATACAATTTTTTCTATTTGGATTCATATATGTCAAAAAATAATAAATTTTGAATTCTGAAAACTGCGATAATAGTAGATTGTTTGAAAGTGAGAGTTTTCTAGCGGGTGTAAATTTTTCAATTCAAGACCAAGAGTAACAAACGAGTGAATTAAATCTACACGAGCAAAGTAATATCGCTTTGCTTACGTGTTGAACATGCTATAGAATAGAAATAATTTTCTACAGAAATTCTAATCAAGCTTGTGTTCTGGCAAAAAACATAGTAACGGTTTTGACAACGGCCAAGCAAAGCATAGTAACAAATTAACAATATTAAAAATTAATTTGTCAGAAACGTCAAAAACTAAAAATCGAGAGAGTTTTTGTTTTGTTACATGTTTAACCTGTATTTTTTTCTTAATTAGGTCAAAGCTGTCATTTGGGCGCGTGTCAGAGCATTTTTTGCTTGTTACTTTTGTTGCTAATTAAAAAAGTGTTGCTAATAGGTATCTCCACCTCAATCAAATTACTATGAACTGGTCATAAAAACATAAAGTAAATGTAGAACTGTGGCCAGTAATGCAGAAAGTTTTCAAAACAATTCGTTTATTTTTAAATTATTTATAAATTAAAACTACTTTTTTGAATTTTTGCCGGCAGACATGCGCGGAACAAACATTAACTATAACTATTAGCTAACACTTCTATCTGCTGCCATTTTTTTTGTTGTCGTTTAATCGTTGTTACCTCGCGAATTGACATCTTTGATGTTGTTGACCGGACTGTTAGATTGATGATAGATAGCTACTAAACAAAACATTTTAATTTATATTCATCTTAGGTGTCAATTCCATAATAAGGATGGGTTTTTCTGCAAACACCTGTTCAAGATGTTCCGAAAGGGCTACACCGGGATAAGTATTGGGGATTAGAGAAGACCCTGCTTTACGGATTAAAAATTGACCGCGCAGCTTAAAAATCTATGCCCGTGCCGAGTTGGTCATAAGGATTACCACCAACCCTTGGCTGATCTCGCATCGGGAGATTAAGTGTGCCGAGTTGGGGTGTGCCCGCAACAAGTTAAAAATAGAAACTTCGCTCAAGTCCGTGTGACATACTCAATTCCAATGAACATTTTTATGTACATTAAGGACGTTCACTGGTTGAATCAATTTTCTTTTGATTTTCCTTAAATTGAAAATTGTTGTGAATGGAAATGCCCTCTATACAGTAGTATTTTTTTAAATATCGCTATCCATGCAAAATTTAGAGAAATTTGTTGTTAAAGTTGGCGACTTTGACATGGGAGATATAGGTTATACATCGTAAAGCTGGGGCCACATTTATGTCTAATGTCATTAATTTAGGCGTTATTCAATAATGAACACATTGTCAATGACAATATGTCAATTGTCACATAACGCCTTATTTAACGGCATTAGACATAAGTGTGGCCCCTGCGTAAGAATGAACATTTTTACTAATATCAAAAAAAGTTTTCTTTACATATTTCTGAAAAAACAATATACGTTAGAATAGAGTGTGAGGAAAATTTACCATTTAAAATATTTCATCTATCCATATTTATTATCAAGAATGAGGCATAATAAAATGTAAACACTATAGCTTTACGTTGGGAGGAAGAGACATGAGAGAGAGGTTGCAACGTTGAGGAATCGCTCTGCGCGCCTTGTTGTCTGCTCAACTCACACAGGCACAGATTACGTCTGTCCATGTGGAGCTATGTTGCCGCACTTCTGACACACAAAACTACGCACACTCTCTCTCTCGCACGAATTTTTCTGTTTCTCTCTCGCCGAGTGAGCGTCCTTAAAATGTACGTTATTTTTTACACATTGAACAGCTTTTTACTGTACGACACACAGGTCTTAGTTTACATTTTCTTGAGGAGGCGCTTATTATGTCTATATTTTAAATACTAGTTCTACAAAATTTGGTGTCTATAGGTTTTCCAACATCCGGTTTGACCGGAAATTGGCCTCAACTTTCTTATTTTAAATGGAATATCTTATTTTTTATTTTAGTCGGGTAGTATAAGCATATCTGAGAGAAAAATTGATAACTCGAATTATTTATTTTTTTATTTATTAATTTATAACGTGACAAATAACATGATATCCCATCTGTAAGCAGCTACGATGTCAGACAGACTGTCAAAAAAAAATTGTCAAAAACTGCCAAAAAAAGTTTCCTGCGTTTTACAAAAACCTATGCATCTAACGAAAAAAAGTGTTCTGGCAAAAAAAATGCACAATAAAGAGACGGATCAAATGAGTTCTTTTGATCCTTGATCGGTTGAATAACCTTTGGGTAGATTGCATTTTGATAGAATGTGGATTCAGTAACTTCCAATTCGCTCCGTGCGCGACAGCAGCGCCATTTGATGTATGAACTAAAGGAGGATATTTGGCGTATATGTACATCAGGATGTACATTGTGATCTAATGAGATAAAATGTTATATTTTGGTATCAATAAAAGTATATACGGATATTCTAAGCAAGTGAAAAGTTTTATTCATTATTATTACACGTTTCTTATAAGTTCGGCTGACATTAAAGTAAGTTTGATCAATGAAAAAATAGATTGAAACTCAATGAAAGTTTGGTTAAGTAATGGCATAATATATAAAAACGATCATAAAATAATAACATGGAATGAAAACGTTTAGAATGAATAAAATAGTCATTCCTTAAGTTCTGTGTCAAGTTATAAATCAGTAAAACTCGTAGATTTATAAATTGTGAACAAAATCGCAATGGGTTTGTCATCCTCACGAATCGATGCGTTTTTAACCATTTCTTATGGATATATAGATCTGTAGAATCAATGAATTTTCTCAGAATTGCAATATGAATTTTTATATATTTGTGAAATCAAATTGACAAATATATTGATTAAAATATTCTAGGTGGGCTTCAGAATATCCTCGAGATGTTTAAAGTACTGATAAATCCTACTGATGGACTTATATTATAACTATTGCTTTCACTGGGTAGATTTTGTTCATTTCGAGGTTTATTTGTTCTCCTTTATCAATGCTAAATTATTTGTCGTTGATTATAACTCCTCATGCCATTGATACTGATGGAAAATTGAATAATAATATTATATTATTTGCATATATTCATTCTCCTGCTTAAAGTTGAACTTTCACTAACTTTTGAAGTTTTGTAAATTGAAAGGAATATTGCAGAAACATAGCTGCGACATGACTCCTCTTCAGATTTTTTGCCTCCAATGAATGATCACTCAAATGTAATCATGTGATTTAGGATACCAAAGCGATCCATTTACACTCAATAAAAAATCATTAATAAATTTTCTTGAACTAGATTTATGCGTGATTTTATTATTTAATGATATACAGATATAAGACAATTTTTTGGTATTAAAATAATAACCCCAAAGTCTAAAGAAGAAAAATTGGAGAAAATATATATGAGAAAATGTTTAGCGCCAAAGAATGCCAATTTTTTTAATTACTTTTGAAAATATTAATTAATTGTTCATAAGCACTTGTGACCTCTTTGAAGTCTGCTATTTTCAATGTTATTTTTATCACAGAAATAAAGATTATGGTAGTACGTATTTTTTTCTTTTCACTGCAGCTATTCATTTATTTCTTTGATTCACTTTACATTTTGCAACGGGAAATTTATAAAATTTACATTCGTTGTTTTTCTAGTATTTTTGTAATTCACAACACTGCAAAATTGATTGCTCATTTCATTTGTTTTCTTGAAAAACTGCAATCAATACGTGCATTTCTTTTATTAGAAATGTACAAAAGAGCCTCCCGAAGTGCCTGAATCATCCGCTGCTAGCGCTAGCGACGATTTTACTTCCCTTTGCATGGCTTCGCACGTTCCCAATATACGCACCAAATTTTAGAAAGGTCGACTGTAAAATTTTAGGAAAAATGTTGAGAAAACTAAAAATGAGCTCTTCCGAAAAACGGCCATAAAAAATTTGTTAGCCAACGTAGATCAATTTTATAAGAAGCCTTTACTTTGTCAAGAGTTACTCTACATCTACAATGTACTCAAATGTCGTCCCTTTTGAGCGTGTGTAAGTATGAGAAAAATTGATTGCAAAATATCGAATTTCTGCGATAACGATTTTTAAAATATCAATAATTATGGAAAAGACATCATGAATCGTTATTCTGTTATTGTCCATCGCAAACTTCAACAGCATTTCCAACGGTCAAAATGTGCGAAGTCGGTCCACGTGAATGCCGAGCGTAGCGGCCTCCTACCACTAGCCGCCGGCCAGAGAGCAGAAGTGCGGTATTTGAAGCGAAGCTTCTATCGCGACCTTGTGATCAGGGTGTATACCAAACCTGGAAAACCTGGAAATGTCAGGGAATTAAGATAAACTGGAAATGTCATGGAATCGTCAGGGAATTTCTGAAAAAATAAATTATAGGATATTTATGCATTATTACTCATAAAAGTACATTTTCACTCTGTAAGATACTACTAGAGCCATCTATGCAAATCTATAAGTCTTCCAGATCTATAAATCCATGAAAAAAAAAATTATTAAATCGCATCTACTTTTGTCGATCAATTAAATTCGTTCATAAGAATATCAAGTTCGTTGCAATTTTGTTTTTAATTTTCAGATTTATAAGGTTCACACAGAATTGTAACATTAATCTGTGATTATATGTAAACTTGTATCAAATTTTGTTTTTTACTGTGGAATTTTATTGAAAACAACTTGGAAAACCTGGAAAAGTCAGGCAATTTTCATTTAATTTTTTGTGTTGTGATTCTCCGCATGAGCAGTGAAATGACGAGAACCGACAGATTTTTGAATTACACCGACTCTCCCTGCGCCAAACAGAGTCGATTGCTGCTGCTGCTCTGTAGCTCTCTTCTCTCTTTCGCCCCCTAGTCAAGCGGCCTCTACTGTTGTTGCTGGCTGCCATTTCTCTTTATTTCTACCCCTCACCTAAGCGGCTACTACTACAAGTAAAGCATGTGTGGCAATAATGCTGCTTTTTCGTAATTCAACACAACATATTCCGAACTTTAATCTAGTTAATATTTTCACATTACTTTTTGATGAAAAAAAACATTTTTTGCCTTAGTCACGCCTATTTGACTCACAATTGTATATTAAATATAAGTAATGCATATATTTTTACAAAAAAAATACGGAAAATATTCCATGTATTGGTGAAATGCGATTTTTTCTAAACTTACACTCGCGCTTAAAAGAAACGCCATTTGAACACATTGTAGAGTAACTCTTGGCAAAGAAAAGACGTTCTGTAAAATTAGTCTTCGTTAGCTAACAATTTTTCATGGCTTTTTTTCGGAAGGGTTTTTTTTTTTTGTTTTTATAACATTTTTCAAAAAGTTTACAGCCGGTCTTTCTGAAATTTGATGCGTATGTAGGAAGCTTGAGATCCCACATTCTGTCAAAAATCTGAGTCTTAATATTGTATAGAACGCGAGTTGTGGATTTTCGAAAAAATGGTCAATTGACGATTTCTTGCAATTTACCAAAAAGTTACTGAACCGATCAGGGCTCAAAACAGCTCTTATAATTTATCTTTTTATAGCAACATTTTAATTTTGTCTGCTGCATAGTTTTTTTGTAAAGCGCAAAATACCGTTTTTGACGATTTTTTTGACAGCCTGCATGACGACGTAATCGCGTACAAATAGAATATTTTATTTTCCACGTTATAAGCTAACAAATGAAAAAATATTTCAACTAATCAATTTTCCTGATTTTAGCTTGTATTTGCGCTAATTCTATCCGACTATTTTATCATTCAATTCAGCAGAAAATTTTACATATGAAACAATGAAAACATTTGGTGCTGATCAATCATATTCCGACACATCTTCAAAACGCTGTATCTGAAGAACGAGTTTTCCGCTGAATTGAATGGTAAAATAAAAAATAGGGTATTCCATTTAAAATAAGAAGGTCAAGGCCAATTTCCGGTCAAACCGGATGTGCTACTGGTTCGAAAATATTTCAATTAAAATGGACATGTTGGAAAACCCATAGATATCAAATTTTGTAGAATTATATTAAATAGAATTGAAAATATAGATGGTGTAAGATCGTCGAGGGACAGCCTATATAATTCGGTCAAACGATTTTTTGTCATATGAAAAAGCTTTTTTATTACAAGCGATAGAAAAAAACTAAATAAACTATTTTGGAGGCCTTGATGTAAAATTAGTTGATTTTTTAGTTTTTGGATGCGACTTCCTCCTTTTGACAGTCTACCCTTGTATCAACGCTTTTTTTTTGTGTCACACTAAAACTAGAGACTAACTATTCTATCTTGTAAAGAACACCTTGGAGATGGTACATGGCGCGCGGCAGACGCATGGATTTGAAAATGGAATAAAATAAAGACTGTTTGGAGTTTTTTTTTTTTTTTTTTTTTTTTCATAGATATAACTTTCAAATGGCGCCCCTCGCACTCCAAATCTTTTTCTGAAGTGTCCGTGCACTTTTCGAAGCATTGTCACAAAAATTTCGACAATTTTGAGGGCTTCCAAGTCTTGGAACTATTGTTGTATACCAGGGATTTTAGGGATCCTTACAGAAAAAAATCAGAAGAACGCCCGGGCCGGTTCAAATCCCGCAATAAGTCCATGCACCCTTCAAAATCGCGTGCCTTCAATTCTTGGATGACAATCATCTTATAGAAGTACAAATAAAGATGTTAATTAACGATTCGTTAAATGCAACGCCTCGTAATGCAAATGGCACCTGCCTTTTTCCGAATTGGATGGAATTGCGGTTCGAACCCTCTCGATTTTTTCTGGGGTAGTGACGGTATTTTGAGGCTCCATTATCGTAGATACATTTTCGGTATTCTGAAATGCATTAACCCACGCGAGAATTTGATTTCGATTGGGAATTCGGCTGCGAGGAGCGATATTAGCTTGTTGCACACGAATGATCGACAAATATGTCTGCACACAAAAAAAAAACACGTTTTTGAATGAACCACTCCATTAGATACCTTTAAAATCCGTGCATTTGCCACGCGCCACCAGTTTTTTAATGGAGCTCTTAAAAGTGGAGTAATTGGCCACCAAACTTGAGTGTTTAAAAAAAAAAACATTATTTTATTACTTTTTGGATTCACTTGCGCTAATTCATACTTTTTTATTTTCTAGTATTATTTACCGCGAAGTGAAAGATGAAGGAAACTCCGAAATTGATGAAGGCCGTGCAACACCTATAGTAACCTTATATTCTCGAAGTGGCAGCAGTTCTATAGCAGGAACAACATTGTCCCCAAGTACACCAATGGCTGGTACTCCCTCTGTATCCAGTTGCACCGTTGAAGATGTCCTTCAATTATTAAGACATCTTTTTGTTATTACCACATCAATTGAACAAGATCTGAACACTACACCAATACATCTTGATTCTGAACTTACACCAGATCAATTCACCAGCAAAAAAATCACCAATAAACTTTTACAACAAATTCAAGATCCTCTAGTGTTGTCCAGCTCAAGTTTACCAACTTGGTGTGAAGAACTGAACCATTCTTGTCCATTTTTATTCCCGTTCGATACAAGGCAGTTGTATTTTAATTGTACAGCGTTTGGTGCTTCTAGAAGTATAGTATGGTTACAAACTCAAAGAGATGTGACAATGGAACGGCAAAGAACTCCCGGATTGTCACCAAGAAGAGACGATCCTCATGAGTTCCGAGTAGGAAGATTAAAACATGAAAGGGTGAAAGTTCCTAGAGGAGAAGAATTACTAGACTGGGCTATCCAAGTAATGAGAATCCACGCGGATAGGAAATCAATATTGGAAGTAGAATTCTCGGGAGAAGAGGGTACGGGGCTAGGTCCGACATTAGAATTTTATGCGTTAGTGGCTGCTGAATTGCAAAGAAGAGATTTAGGAATGTGGCTCTGTGATGATGATATGGACAGTATGAGTGATAGTGTGGACTTGGGTGAGGGGATCAAGCCCCCGGGTTATTATGTGCGTAGAACCTCTGGTTTATTTCCTGCCCCTTTGCCTCAAAACTCTGATATTTGTGATAAAGCCGTCAAGTATTTCTGGTTCCTTGGTGTATTTTTAGCTAAAGTACTTCAAGATAATCGTTTAGTGGATCTACCACTTTCACAAGCTTTTCTAAAACTAATGTGTCATGGAGAAATCCAAAACAATGTCAACGAAAGAATAGGATTGGTCGGTCTTAAACGAGGGATCGAAGATGACGTCATGACATCTAGTCTCATATCGGAAGAAAGTGAAAAAGAACTTGAATTCGATCCTCCAAAACTAATCTGCGACGATAAATCTCCATGGTACAAATCAATCCTAAGTCACGAAGATTTATATGAAATAGATCCTCATAGAGCAAAATTCTTAAAACAAATTCAAGATCTCGTTAAACGGAAAATAAAAATAATGCAAGATCACTCATTATCAACAGAAACCAAAGCTCATCAAATTCAAAATCTTAGTTTGAATCCATTATCCGATCCTATTCTGTTGGAAGATCTTGCGCTTACTTTTACATATTCACCTAGTTCTAAAGTGTTTGGTTACTCAGCAGTGGAACTCGTCCCCAACGGTGCTGATATTGAAGTTAATTTAGAGAATGTTGAAGAATATTCGGATCTTACTGCAACGTATTGTTTGGATAAGGGCATCTCTCGGCAGTTAGAAGCATTTTATTTGGGATTCTGCAGAGTGTTCCCGATGGACAAATTAGCTGCTTTTAGTCCCGATGAAATGAGGATTATGTTGTGTGGCGATCAGAATCCACAATGGACCAGAGAGGATTTGTTCAATTATACCGAACCTAAGCTGGGATATTCACGTGACAGGTAATTTAATCTAAATTATTTTTGTTATTATAAGCTAATTGTTTATATTTTCCGTTTCAGTCCTGGTTTCCATCGCTTCGTAAATGTTCTACTAGATATGAACGCTGAGGAACGCAAAGCATTTCTTCAATTTACCACAGGTTGTAGTTCTCTACCACCTGGTGGTTTAGCCAATTTGTATCCTCGATTGACTGTGGTTCGCAAAGTAGACGCAGGAGAAGGCTCTTATCCTTCTGTTAATACTTGTGTGCATTATCTGAAACTACCTGACTACCCTACCGAAGAATTATTACGGGAACGTCTCCTTGCTGCCACTAGAGAAAAAGGATTCCATCTCAATTAAACAATGTGATTGATGAGGAGTAAATTTTAGTGTAACTTTCTATCGCTGTCTTCGTTCGGATATGAATAAATGTACATCTGGTTTCACATCTCACAAGGAGAATTATTTCTGTACATTTTGTATATTATTAGAAATTTGTAATTTAATTATTTTCGTGGCCTAATTAATACTTTGTATAGGTTTTTTCTATTATAATTTAAAAGGTGGTAGAGAAGCAGAACGAAGACATTAAACTTTAATATGATGCTTTCACTAGCTGATAAACATAGTGATTTTTCTAGAAAATTTAATATGACCAAATTTAATTAATATAACTTTACGCATCGTCCTTGATTTGAAATGTGATTTATCTTTCTGTCTGCAAAATGAAACATATTTATATTTGTAATTCACATGTGTGAACATGGCGTGGGTGTGTTGGGTTTTCTTTCCGAATGTGTCTCACGATCTCTCCGCTTGTCCCTCCGTTTTTATCTTTCAGCCATCAGAATTTAGGATAGTAAATAACGTCTAAAGTTATATCTGTATGTATTTGATGTTAAGATAAACAATGTTATAAAAATAAAAGAGTAGTATAAAAATCTTAATTATCCCCGTGTATTTACTAATTAATATAAAAAAAAACTAGCAGTTACCCACATTCAAAAGTACTCATTGAAATATGAGAAAAAAATAATTATAGAGTGCTGCACTGTGGGCTCTACCGCGGTAACCCTGTACTATTGATGTTTTATTTTAGGATTAACCAATTTAATTGATTTTTTCTTAAGAATATATATAGTAGTCGACTGCGTTACCTAAACAAACTGCAGGCACTGCACGCGGTATCGTAATTTTTGTTGTTGTATTGTTGGGTATCTAAATTCGATTTGCTTTTTCATGTCTCAATTTTTAAGTTGTAAGTAGGTTATTATAAACATGATTTTTTATTTGAATCATGATTATTTCCAATCCTGCTCACCAATATATTGCAGTTGACAAAGTTATTATTTGAAGAATATCTTTTGTGACAGTTTGGCTCGTTTTTGATTTCTTGATCATAGTTCGCATGTAATGAAATTTGTTTTCAACGATTGCCACTTTTAACAATTCATTGGTTATTGATTTTTATAGAATAAATCACGCACGAAAATATCTTGGTGAGAAGATATATGATTCTAAGTGAAAGGGTATAGATTTTCATCCAAAATACACGATTGGGTCGTTCAACAATAGTATATTATGCAACAAGTGCGATAAGTTGTCGATTGCTCACGAGAGTGAAGTGAGTGCGCTCATTTGCTCAAGTGGTCAATTGACAACACCGCACGAGTTACAGATACTATTTTTTATTACCAATGCGTGATGAGTACTATTTTGCGCTTGTTTTTCCGGGCGGTAAATGGTTTACGTGTGACAAGTTATATTTAACGCACGCAAAAGGCAAAGAGCCATTTATTGCCCGGAAAAATGTGCGCAAAATAGTACTTATCCCTTAATAAAAACTTTCTATGATCACTCTAGAAAACAGCATATTTCTTAAACAAAAAAATAACAATATCACACAAATGTGGGAAAAGTCGTGAGAAATGAATCCTCACACCAGTTTGACCAACTCATGTATTAATAATTCATTTCAAATATTCTTTGGAGATATATTTAGCAAGATTATTGATGAATATCTCGGACTTGATATTAATCTCTGTTTTTTATTATATTTAAATAACAAAATTGCACCGAGTTCTTTTGGAATTATTTTCTTATTCTTGTTATATTCCAAAGGTTGGCAACACTACGAATCACAACTGTCAAATTAAATCAGACAACCAGGCCAGACAACACACGTTCTTTTGGAATCAAGGAAGTATATAAACAATTATTGTATCAAAACCAAAATTAGATATCCACAGTTAATAATGGTAGAAAGAGTTAAGTTTCAAATTAGATATCCACAATTATCATTCCTGCAGCTAGAAAATGGATAGCGATGAAAATTTAGAAAACACACCACTCGAGATCACTCTACTAAATGAACCAATCAAAACATCGCCTGATGAGAGTAAGCCAATCAGATACAATCTTTCCGTAGTTCGTAACAATTAGATTATACAACAATGAAATGTCAATCAACTGATAGAAAATATCTCAATGATGTTACAAATCATAACTAAAATAAATATCACAATAAATAAGCAGAACAAACAATTAAGATGCCTAAGATATTTTACATTTTTGAAAATAGATTTAAAATCTCAGTTATACTAATGATTTACCTAATTCAATAAAAACTGTGATCGTAGAAAAAGTATAGTGTACAACACGTATAGAATGACCTATTTCACACTTGTATGATTCCATCACTCGACTCCGTCTCGTGCTGAAAATTTCACACCTCGTGTAAAATAGGTAATTTTCTATACTTGTACAATATACTACTGCACACGCATATCGCCGGCAGTGTTCCCAGGAAATTAAATAGAATTTAAATTAGTTGATTATGAATGTGTCAAACTGAATTAAATAGTTATTTATGTATCTAGTAAGCGAAATTATACTTTGATGCTTGAGAATGAAAGTTTTTAGCCGAGACACAAATCTTTCGAAAGCACCAAAGAAATTTCGTGCACGAGCTGCATACAACATTTTTTCGACAGACGTCAAAAAATAAAAAAAAATAATCTTTCCGTTCCCAATTGAAATAGACTACAAATTCGAAAAACAGATAAGTTGAACTCTTTATTCGTGGATTTGAGCTTTTCATTTAGCTAGAAGAAAAATTAAGTAGATTTGCATTACTCAAAATGCTGCCATCTATTAGATAACTGAGAACTAATCTCATTAGAATTGAATACAAACATATATTGTTTTTCTAGTCAAAGGTGTCTGCGGAAATATCTATAAACAAAGAATTCCGTTTTCTGAGAAAGAATTTGCTTCATTGTTCTCATCCCAATTCATCAAACATTGATAAAAATACTCTTATTGACTCTATTTTGAAGAGGAATGATGAGAAAATAAAAAAAAAATTAAATAATGACTGCAAGGCATAAGTTTTTTCGCAACGCCACGCGCCTTTCTTAGGAACTTCTGAGCGTGCGGTATGACCAAATATTCGCTTGGAATTATCTCCATTCCACACTTGTATCGGAATATCTTCAAACTGAGGCCGTTAATCAAAGAAAGTTTCTAATAACGCTAGTTCATTTTCAAAAGTAATGCTTCTTTTTTTACAGTTTTTTTCGATTGAAGCCTTAATTTAGTAGATAACATCGCTGTTAGCCCAAAAAAACCGAGTGTATCACTTTAGAACCATATTGAAACCTCAACACCTCAACTAAATGGAATTTGCACAATTTATCTGCAGGCAAATTTGTTATTGATATTTTTGGGTGGGAATTCGAGCAATTTGATTGGTTGGCCTCCCCAGTGAAAATTTGTTATATAAAGCACGACGTGGACTATCAAAATTTATATCAATTTCATTGTATTTTAATAAATAATTAGTATATGTCACAAATAACCATACAAACTTTTTTGTAGCCCAAATATTCATAAATTATATTTTATGGGTTATTTTAATGTTTCAAGTCGAATTTGCATACATGTAAAAATGTAATCAAGATTGTCTATCACCAGATTTAGGTATGTTTATTGATAGATGCTGCACTCTAGCAGCAAAATTCTGTCCTACTCAGATTTAAAAATTGAGTTTTAGTAATTATTTGTTATTATTTCAAAAACAGCAATACATCAACTCGTGATGCAACTGACAGACAGCCAAACACGATTTTTGTGCTAATGTAAAATTTGATTTTGTTGTCAGAAGTCACGGATATTTCGTTTTGGGCGGCATTTTTGACTGCCAGGGAAACAGAAATGATTCTTCTCAGACGGACGACCGTTATCAACGGTAAAAATTATTGTACATCGAATTTATTGATCTCTAAATTCATTTCCGGAAAGTTTCTTGACCGCTCTAGATCAATGTCAAGGAGCTTAATAAAAGCAAAAATGGTACAGTTACTATTATTGAGTTCAATCAGGAGTTCAATATTAATCATTTAAAAGGAAAATTTAAGCTGCAAATATCTCCTCATAAGAATACAAGGAATATAATTATTTTTAGTATTTACGGGCCTTGAATTTAAAAATATTTGATGACATAAAAAATTATGAAGTTTAAATTAGATTTAAAAAGGAGAAAAATAAGATGATACGAGTAGTATCACGTGATTGCATGGTTATCAAAAATACTTCAAGTATAAAGAGGTCACAGAAAATATTCACTTCACTTGTAAGTCAGGTGTAATAGTGGATAGTGTTGGTAGTTTTCAAAGTTTTTTGCATAATTATTCCAACAAATTATAATGGTGAGTACATAATTTAGAATTTATTGTATTTTTATCGCAATTTTTTTGCATTTTCAATCAAAATTTTAATTAATAAGTATGTGACATTGCTTTGACCTTTCGGTAATAGTTTAAGAATTTTTCTATGATAATCAAAGTAATTTTATCGAAAAATATGGGTCGATTGGAATAGAGGTTAAATTCGGCAATTGTTGAAATATGAAGGTACAGGTGCGAAATTCTATTTTTATCTGAAATTTTACAATATAAAACGATGAAAAGTTATTAAAATTCATTTTATAAGAAAATAATTATTTTGTTTCAAATACTGACGTTTCGGTGCCACAGTGTCACTTTCGTTTAGGAAAAATGTAATAATTATCTTCTGTTTGGTTTTTCTTGACGAAGGTGTGCCAGTGGAACTAAAACGTCAAAATTACTGCTGAATAACTCCCAAATATACTTTTTTTCAGAGTGAACCAATCCGTGTCTGTATTACTGGCGCTGCCGGTCAAATTGCTTATTCACTTTTGTATCAAATCGCAAAAGGCGATGTCTTTGGTGCAAATCAATCACTAATATTGCACTTATTGGATATTCCTCCCATGATGGATGTCCTAGGCGGTGTTGTGATGGAATTAGCTGATTGCGCCCTGCCCCTTTTGAAACAAGTCGTCCCTACTGCTGACCCCGAAGTCGCATTTAAAGATATTTCAGCTGCATTTTTAGTAGGATCCATGCCAAGGAAACAGGGCATGGAACGTAAAGATCTTCTTCAAGCCAACGTGAAAATTTTCAAAGTCCAAGGTCAAGCACTTGATAAATGCGCGAAAAAGGATGTTAAAGTACTTGTTGTCGGAAATCCTGCAAATACTAATGCTCTTATATGCTCAAAATATGCTCCTTCTATTCCAAGAGAAAATTTTACCGCTATGACTCGCTTAGATCAAAACCGTGCTCAGTATCAAATCGCTGCGAAACTCTCAACTGCTATTGAAAACGTTAAAAACGTTATTATTTGGGGAAACCACTCTGCTACTCAATTTCCGGATGCCAAACACGCTGTAGTTAAATTGAACAGTGCTGAAGTTCCTGTTTACGATGCAGTTAAGGACGATATTTGGTTGAGAGGAGAATTTGTAGAAACTATTCAGAAGAGAGGAGCTGCTGTAATTGCTGCCAGAAAAATGTCTTCAGCTCTTTCGGCAGCTAAAGCTGCGAGTGATCATATGAAAGATTGGTGGAATGGTACCGAACCCGGTAAATATGTATCTATGGGTGTTGTTAGTGATGGCAGTTACGGTACACCAAAAGATGTCGTATTCTCTTTCCCAGTAACAATCCAAAGCAAACAGTGGAAAATTGTACAAGGTCTTTCTGTTGATGAATTTGCAAGAGGTATGTTGGACAAGACTGCCAAAGAGTTGGAAGAAGAGCGGGCTGAAGCCATTTCTGTCTGCGATTTGTGACTAGGAAATAAATTATGACTGAATTAGAATGTTTTTATAATACTTGTATATGTAAAATCAAATTTATTATAACAATAATGTATGGATATTATAGAAAAGTGTACTTTTCAAACACTAAATGTGGATACTGTGATGGAAGTTTAAGTACTTTTCTCACAATATTAATGGCACAAGTATTTTCTGTGTATATTTTTTTAAGGATATGGTTAAACTCATTTTAGTTCAGGTGCAATAAACTCATTTTCTCAAAATAATGTTTTAAGGCCCTACAAAGATCCTTCTCGAATATTACATGCCCCCAAATAATGGAAATCACAATCCAAAGGAAATCCAACATAAATTATAAATATAACTACATTATCATTTCAGTTTGCTATATTTTCTGTTTTTCAAGATGTGTTAATTTTTTAACCTTGATAGAGTCTGCCAAAATTAATGCTAAATGCAGAAATAACTTTGAATCTATCTAAAGATTCTATTATAAATTAAACGATTGTAACCGTTTTTCCGACAGAAAAAAAATAAACATTTTGATGTTTCACTTTTCAGCAGATTAATTTTTTTAATTTAAATTATCAATAATTTGTGTATATAACATGACTAAATTGTACAAATATTTTAAAAAACATCCAAAAAGTATCACTCTTTTTGGTAAAACTTCTCGATAATTAGTCAGCATACTATGATTTAAATTTATTTATATTGATAGACATCTTTTCTGAATTGTGATCAGTAAAAAAATTGCAACTCATTTTTTATTATCCCCTCAAAGTGGAGGAATAGTTAATTTATAACTGAAAGCTTTAAAGTAATATTTTAAAGCGAGATAGCTTTGTTTAAGAAATGACTGCGAAGCTATCGTGATGTAAAATATTTAGCGCACGAGGCTTGTTTTACATTTTTTGATAGAATACATCAATTTTAAAGTTGAGATCTGGGGAAATTGTGTTGAAGTCACATAACGTTGGCAATAGTTTCACACTGATAGCTGTCAAAGTTATAACGAAAATAATGAATATTTCTTTATTTTCTAAATTTATCACTTAAAATAATCTGTAAAGTAACGTTTTGTGACATAAATTTCTTCATTTTATGTTTATTTAATTATTTGGATGTTCGTAAAAGGCCAGTGCTTTCTGAAATTTTTACGCACTGAATTAATCTGTACAACATTGTATGAGTAAAAATTAAATTACTCGTCTCGCAGAAATAATTGTAACAAGCGTTTAGTCCTAATTCACAATGGGCGTAAGCATAAGTAGTACATAAGAAATACATAAGGCATTGAACATGTGCGATTCTTATGGCCGTGATCACAATGCTCTTACGTATTTCTTATGCTTACGTAATGCGTAACAGCTGCATAAGAAAGTTGAAATCATCTCAACTTTACGTATTTCTTAAGCATATATTCTCTTAATGCGCATGTCCAATACATTTTTACAGACAGTAAATGTGTCAAATGAATGAAAATAAACTTGTTTTTGTGGTTTGGAATATTTATAGTCTTTGTTTTAATAACAATACTAAACGAATTTCGTCTTCCAAAAAAGACATTTAATTGCAAACATGTGCAGAAACAAAAGTAATGCCCTAAACTATAGCACTAGATAAAGCACAGCAGACTCGTCCGTCATTTTGGAGCCCACTGTCAGTTGTCTGTCGTTTACCGATGTATGAACTTTAATATAGTTTAGTAAGATAATTGCAAATGACGGGCTGTTCTGGGCCCAGTATTATTCATTCAAGATACGGGTTCTGATTCTACAGATGAGTAATTTTAATTTCTCAATACATCATTTGAATGTGGAGGAATATATTTCGAGTTACTTAACCTTAATTTAAATTTCGAGTTTAACTGTTCGATTGTAGAGTAAATGTCAGCATTATTGCAAAAATATTTGTCCTTCAGTAATATTCTTAATGATTTGCTACTGAATTGTCATAATTACCCGAAGTTTTGCAATATTGCAAATTATTTGTTTGAGCACCTACACTTTGGGAACTAGGAATTTTGAAATTTCAAACAAAAATGAAACCACCAGCTACAATTCCAAATGAGCTAACAAAAAAAATACAAGAAGCAAGTAATTGTGTTTCATTCGATTTGAACTGTTTTTTAAATTTTTATTGTATTTTCTATGATTACCTAAATGATATCTTATAAGAAAAACTTATTTTTTTTTGCTTATTATTATTTATTATTTGACCAAAGCAGATATTTAGGTACTTATTTAGGTACCTATTTGTTTAAATCACCATACTACCTACTTTAACTTTATAATTTGAATACTAAATATTTACAGATTTTGTGTAGAAAATGAATGCAAGCAAATAAATTTCTTAAAGAACAAGATGCACAACTGCCTCCTATTTTAATCTTGTTATTATTCATCTAGAAACATACGTAATTAACACAAAATCATAAAAATAGGGATATTAAACGTTTCACAGATTTGTCAGTGGGCTCCAAGATGGCGGACGAGTCAGCTATGGTTATCTAGTGCTGTACCCTAAACTAAGAGCTTTAAGTGCCAATTCACAATGTACGTAAACGTAAGGAGTACGTAACTGTAAACATAAACATAAAGTTGAACTACTGTATTTCAATGCCCGTGTTCACAATGCTCTTACGTATTTCTTACGTTTACGTATTGACATAAGAGCTATGTAATGAAAACGTAAAGCTGAGATAAATTCAACTTTATGTTATGTTTACGTACGAAGCAACTAAGTGCCAATTCACAATGTACGTAAACATAAGGAGTACGTAAAAACATAAACATAAAAAATTATGTATGTTCACAATGGTCGTAACGTAAAATATTAAAATAAAATGTTTTTTTCATTTTACGTTGGTACAAATTAGGGTTATTGATGTATTGTGTTGGTTTCTCTGACTGTCATTTTCAAATATTCTGTTGATTTCGATTCTGTTTCGTGTTTACTGTTATTCTTTGGTTTCACTTTTAACAATTTGGAGTTTAGTTTGTTTTGTTTTATTGTATGATGTCTGATAAAGATCTTGCCATTGTTTCACTATTATTGAAACCAGATTGAAACTGCGTTATAAAAGTCGCCAACGAGAGAAATATTAAGACGAGGAAGAAATTGTTGGTTTTTTTATTTATAATTTTATGTCAATCATATTGAAAGCATCTTTCGATCCAGGATGTTGTCAACAGTCAGATGAAAACATGTGTTTAAAGATCACGCATGCGCTATTAGTTGTTTCGTACGTAAACATAACATAAAGTTGAATGTATCTCAACTTTACGTTTTCATTACATAGCACTTATGTCAATACGTAGACGTAAGAAATACTTAAGAGCATTGTGAACACGGACATTGAAATACAGTAGTTCAACTTTATGTTTATGTTTACGGTTACGTACTCCTTATGTTCACGTACATTGTGAATTGGCACTTATGCTACGCCCAGTGTGAATTATGGCTTACAGTTTGGGATACCAAAAACTAAAAAACATCATTCTCCATCTCCAGGATAAACAATGATAGGGCTGAGATTTGGAAGGACTAATGAATAAAATATTTGAAAATGAAATAATAAAATAAGTAAAATACTTGATATTCTTTCTTTTATTCTTTAATGTATATTTTAAATATTTGGGCTGGTACCACAAGCTCTGTTTTTGGCTATATTAGCAGTGTTATTTCAAGAAGAGTTTTAAGGCAATATAAATATTACAAACTATTTTACTAGAAAATATTCAAATAAATTTAGTAGACATATGTGTTTCCTCTAATTTGTATCTGAAGATTATTTTCTAAAGTATTTGTGAAAATTCTAATTGCGTTAAAACACATCTTGATACAACGCTCCTAATACCGCCAAAAACAGAGCTCGTGGTACCAGCCTTGGTGTTTACATTAGATTGGTAACAGTGTTGCCCGACAACTGTCAGAAATGTCAAGCTTCGGTGTTACCAACAGTCTAATAGAAAAAAGTTCCTAATCAGTGTTTTCTGAATAGAAAATGAAATACAATGATTAGAAATATTGAATATTTTGATGAAGATTCTAACTTATATCTTATATATTAGCTGTTCTATTGAACACGTAGAATATATTTGTAAAATTAACTATTTCAAATTTTCCGCAGAGCGTAATAGAAAATCAGTTGAATTATTTCCCGATAGATGCAACTACTTGTACTGCAATTACTGCAAAACGAAATTCTTGGTGTTGCTCAGGCGGCTGATTGCATGTGTCAATAGTTCTCCTTGCAAAATAACAGTGAAATTACTTTAAAAGCATTAATTATGGCTGAAGTGAAACAAACAGTTGCAGGTATGCTAAAAGGCATAGAGAGGTACGTTCACGGTATGCTATGAGTATAACATAACATTTATAACCTCTTTTTTTTTCAGATATAATCCGGAAAATCTTGCATCATTGGAAAGATATGTAGAGATACAATCCAGAGAAAATGCTTACGACCTGGAAGCTAATTTGGCAGTATTAAAATTGTATCAATTCAATCCACAAAGATTCAACAATGATATCACCTCCCAGATTTTATTAAAAGCATTGACGAATTTCCCTCATACTGATTTTATTTTGTGCAAGTGTCTTTTGAACGAAAAACAAGTGCGTATTTGTATTAAGTTGCAATTTACGACATTCATTTGTTTTTATTTGTAGTTGAGTGAGGAACCCATCAGTCAAATAATGTATCTTGGAGATATTTTGGAACAGTGCGAATTTCAGGCATTTTGGACTAGAGTGAATACTATGCCAGATTTGGTTGGTCGTATTAGTGGTTTTTTGGATTCAATTCGTAAGTTTGTTTGTCATGTCGTTGGCATTACTTACCAAACAATTGATAGAAGTCATTTGGCTCAACTACTGGGAGATGTTGAAGAAAAAACTTTGAAATATTGGGTGAAAAAATACAACTGGAGAGAAGATGGACAGCTGATTTTTATTGCTAATCAAGATGAAATTATTAAGACGAAAAATATCAGTGAAAAAATTGATTTTGATAGTGTTGGTGCTATTATGGCTTCATGTCGCTGAAATAATATCAATCTGAAATTTATTAATAAAATTTTTCAATGAAATTTATCGACTTTTATTCAATTATTTATTATAGATATATTACAATATTACAAATAATATTAATCTTGCAAACAAAATCTGTCAACAATAGGTGTTGAATTAGAGCTAATAAATAGGAAATAATCTCAAGAAAACTTTCAGAATGCATTAAATATTTTGCGTTTTTATTACAAATACTCTCAAATTTTCTCCAGCTTTTATTTATTTTTTTATTAGTACGCAAATTTTGCCAAATGAGGTCACTAGTGTCCCGAATTCACGCATAAACAAATATGGCGTTATGTCATCTGTCAAACCCATTTGTTTTCAAGATGTAATGCCGGTTTAGTGAAGTTGATAATGTCGAAGTGTGCCAAAATTGTTACTGTAGTTTTTTTGATAATAGCTTGTGGTATTTGCTTAAGTAGATTAATAAATATATTTTGGTTAGGATTAAATACGGGTCATACACCAGAAATAGATGCTTGGTTAAAAGAAGTGCAACTATTAAAACATAAACAAGACTTTGCAGATGCAGGTAAGAGATATTTTGTTCTATATATAATTTGTACTATTTCATATCATTGCGATATTGATGACAGAAATTGATGCCAATTATTTCCAATGTTAATTATTGTATTAGATATTGTTTATTATTGTTGTAATAAAACAAATTTTGATGTTTTCAATTAGATAATGTAGGAGGGTAAACCAATTGTAGAATATAGGTCAGGGCTGAAATAAACGAAATGTTGCGTGACCAAATTAATTTTATAACAGGTGCAATTCTTGAATTTAAATTGCAAAAGTACTAACTTTTAATTTATTTACGTATAAAAGTTACACTTGATTCAATTACGTGAAGGCGAGTACAAAAAGTATTCTTCCAGAGTATTATTTTGTTATTTCATTTTGTATGAGCTTCAGTAAAATATCAGTTATTAATTTTTATTATAACATGTTTATAAATGTCAAGATATCAACTTTTATTATTCATCCTCGTTCGTGATGCAAATCAATGGAACATTGTTGTTGAAGATGGGATTAGATTGAAATTTATTCCAATTTTATAGTCAGGAACGAAACAAAAGCTTGAATATTTAAATAACGTCCATTGTAAACGCTCCATGATTTACATAACGATGGAATTAAGATAAACTTTTTACTTAGCTTTTGAGTCGATATTCCACTAGGAGAAATTTAGTTGAAGAAGTTATTTTGTATGAGCAAAGTTATATTACTTTTAAATTTGAACATATCTCTATCTTTTTATTTATGATGCGATTTGCAACCCTAATGACCGGAGTAATGCAAATTTTATTCTTATCGTTTATCTGTGTCATTTATAATGGCAGGTTATGAAGTTTCGCCATTCGGATAGCTAAGTTCTTGTTCCACATGTGACAGTTTTTCAAACAAATATTTTTCAAAGCACTTATTTATAATATAGATTTTAATATGATGTCATGCTTCATGACCTTATATTATTATCTTTCGGCTTTAGAAAAGTAAGGTTCGAATATTGAACCTTTAAGGCCTCCATGAGAAAAGTTAAATTTAATGGACACAGAAAGAGAGGTTGGAAGTTTTAGCTTATGTAGCGATTCTGGAATTTTCTATAATGCTATAGAACTGTGAATCTGAACAAAATCGCAACAATTTTTGTTGACAAATACATTTAGCGTCATTTGACATCAAGAAATGATGTGATTTTGTTCAGATTTACTGTTCTGTAGTGTTATAGAAAATTTCAGAATCGCACCATTAATCATTTTGTAAAAAGCCAGTATATTCCGATGTAAAATACCGTCACAAATGTGAAATATCTTAGGCTATTACTTCACACTAATGTTTATTTGAAATCTTTATTTATTCAATAATTTATTGTCGTTATGATCCTAATTAGCATTCACCAACAAACTAAAGTGTTCAATTATCAGACATTGTTAGCTTATTGTTGCGAGATGTACAGTTGTCGGACATTTGAATGCGAGGGATAACTCACTCTTACAATCGGTGTACAAATCGCATACAGTCATATAAACAGTCATATATAATATCCGTACAGTCCATGCAATCAGTTCAAAGTCAACCATTAGTCTTACAATCGTTCTACAATTCAAACAATCTTTCAACAGTCCCTACAGTCACGTTTACAATCAATACAGTCACGCTAAATTCTCTAAAATCACAATTACAGTCAATACAGTCACACTTAAAGTATCAACCATCTTCTCTACATTCCCTGCAATCATCGTCATCGGAGCACATGTTTGGTTGGTTTTTAACTATCGAAAGAAATACATTGATATAAAAATCCGCTGTGGCCACACAGTACTTTCCCGACCATAAATTTCATGGCCAGCTTATCTCCCCGAGCGCTCAAAATTGATACCAAAGTAGACATCATCCAAATGATTTGTGAAAGACACAATTTACAATCGTTTGAATATTTTTTTGAAACTTCTGCTAGAATCATCTCCACAAGAGTTTTAATTTGATACCAAACACGATAGAGCCAAATTACTTCATTTAAAACAACAATCGACGAACGTTTGCATGTGATGTTAAAATATGAGTGATAATAATTCTAACTCCACATTATGTTTCTCCTTATTTCTTTGGTTCAAAAAAATATTACAAATTTTATAAAAATTTAAATTTTGATAATAACATATGAACCGCTGATAATTTTGAGAAATGTTTCTCGCGAATGTTGTGCCAAATCATTCAAGGATTAGTTTTAGTTATTTTATATCTTATGATAATTATTATCGTTCATTAAATAAGCGCAGAAAACTAAAAAGTTCCATCAATAAAGTTTTGGTACCACTGTTTGAAAAAAGCTCATCTACAAACTTGATCCTAGCTTTTTGATGAAAAACTTGAATATAAAATTTCAGTCGAAAATTCGTACGCGTTCTTAAGTTATCGTGTTTCCAGGCAGACTGACAGACCAACTTTTTTTTAAATTATGTTTTTCAGGTTCAGTAGAATCTAAAACGTGAATATTCATCAAAATCTTGAACTGCCAAAAAATCTCGATTACAATACTGCCTCTATTATATTATAATGTTCATTGTTCTTAAAGAAATTGTTTATTTTTGAAATATAAGACACTATTTAATGAATAAAAGAAAATAGAAATTTTATTCTTTGATGCAACTAAAACAAACACTTAACAATTTATTTCTCACTCACTACTACTAAACTCCAACTACAAAACCACTAATATTTATTTACAACCACTTATTTATTTATCACACTTCGCACCTAGCTGATCACGCTCTGGATATTCACTACTCACTCAGTCGGGCCGCTACCCTTATATATTCGGAAGTTCACTTCTAGAAGATTCTACGTCATTCTAGCAAGCTACTCAAATGTTCGAATGTGTAGACCGTCGTGACGAAAAGAGATGAAAGGTTCCGCCCAGACAGAGTCGTATGCAGTGGAAAATAATTTAGATAGATGAATATGTTTGGCCGAAGTGTAATGATATTGTGACGTGCGAGAGTGAGGGGGGAGCTCGTAAAGACGACGTAGTATGGGGCGAAGCTTCTTCGGCCGCTTACGCCGCACCGCGTCGCAGCCCATCACCCCTCTCAATGGAAGCCTCTAGTGATTTCTAGAAATGGAAAGAGTCGAGAAATAGAAAACTCGAGAACAATATTTCTCTATATAAGGCCAAGCGAAAGACGTGTAGGACAGTACAGTAATAAGAGTAGTAGTGTGAAAATAAATAATGAACAGTGACTAATAAAGTGAATAGTGTGAAATATAAATATCTGTGACCTTGTTTAAATTAGAATTAAGTGATTAATATATAAATATAGTATTATTAGTGACATAAGAAGAATAAAACTTTTATTTCATTTAGATTATTAAATAGTGACTTTTATTTGATTAAAAACTGATTTCGTCAAGCAATAATCATTACAATATTTAGACAGTTTCAAAAAAACCATGTTTTTTTATGAACCCATATGTTTAAATTAGCAATGAGCCATTTAAATCAGAAAGAAGTGATTATTCGAATATTATTAATAAGTGTAGGCAACTTAAACAAGAACTGAATGAAATTAATTCATAATATTATATAATTTGCGAATAAAAACAATGTGAGTTCCATATTTACTTATTTCGATTGTAGTTAACAATCCTTACAATCAACTGCAATCTTCATTTTTAGTCATACAATCCCTACAATCAACAAATTCTGCATTTATAATTTTATAATCTACAAAAATAACTATCCATTCCTCAAAATCACATAATATTGTATAAAATCATGCAATCACTGAAAATCGCTTACAATCGTCTGACTGTACAGTCAGATGTACAAAATTTGTGTTAGTGAGTTACCCCTCGTTTGAATGCTAACTTATTGTTGCTCAACTGTCAGATATTTGAATGCTAGCTCATTGTTGGAGAAGAGTATATGAAGCTCGTGGGCTGATGAGAGAATAATGTTTTGAGATATTCGGTTGTCGGACATTTGAATGCTAGCTCATTGTTGGAGGAGAGTATATAAAGCTCGTGGGCTGATGAGAGAATAATTATTCAATATAAGCGATTGTCAGCAATTTGTTAATGTGCGACGGATTGTAAAGTGGTAGTTTTTGGGGATGATTGTCCTATTGAAATTCTCGGTTGGCAGGTAGTTCCTTGAATTTAAACATGGACAGTGACACCAGAAACATGAACAGAGTGCTGGAATCAGCTAGATATTCCTGCTGCGGAACAATTGCTGGAGGTAAATTAGAAATTCAGGCATTCTATCAGCTGCAGTAAATAATATTTTACATCAGCAGATACGAGTTGATAAAATGATTGCTGATTTCTTTCTTTGATGATCATAAAACCGTAATTTGTCCCGTCAAAGTTTTCAGTAAATTGCGTGATGGGCAGTCGCAATTTTTTTTACATGAATCGAGGGTGTAACTAGCCATCCATCAACCCTGCTGTTCAGATCGTGTCCACGATACTTGAAAAGAATGTGTGGTAGATTTCCCGACTATTGTCGCAATTCTTGCTCCATTAAAAATTTAAGTGCGAAAAGTGTGTGATAATGTCTTAACTTCTTGTAAAGGTCAGAAGTTCAGACGATCGAGTTCACTTGGCAAATATTACCCGTGTCACTTGACCGCGTTTCTCATACCATATAACATTTCAGAAAGTAGGTACGACCCTGTGTTCGCTACTCAAGTTCCGGTACCATTTGTTCTGCAGTGTTTGTCTTGGAATTTGAGATAGTTGAAAATCGTTATCACTACAAAGGAATGTTTTGCTGGTAAAATTATCATAAAACATTTATGCGTGTTCTGTTAGTTATTTTCACATCATCATCTGGATTATCAGTAAAAGATTTCTCACTCCCAAACCATTTAGACCAGCTAAATAGCGGCACCTTGCCAAAACCTGAAACCCTTTCCCTTATCGCATATCCTTCATTCTCCTTACTCCTCGCTTTCTTGTCGCATCATAACCGGGAATCGACTCCGCGTGTCCTGGGACTCCGGAACCATTGTCTGCTCATGCGCTGTTCGTTACGTTACAAGGATAGCGTAGCAGGATAGAGCTGCGTGAAAGATGACGCAGGAGATTAGATAGGTGATTTAAGCGAGATGGATTATCAAGGATCATTCTGATAAATCTGCCATGCAGAATTTTGGAGTGTTAATAGAATTGTACCCACAAAATTAATAACTGTTTAACCTCAAAAATAATCCTGATCATATTTTTTCCCTATTTATATTTATTTTACGAAGTTCATATAATTTTTTTCACCCTATCGAGGGTTGTATTGATGAAATTTCATATCAAATCTTGTGCCGTCAGCATTACTTCGTTTTGCTAATTTATCTTTGAACCTGTGTGAAATTAATTGTCATGATAGATTAGGGAAATTTAGCTTATGTGGTCTATTCTGAATAATGTTCAGGGCGGACGTGTCAAATGTGGGAGAAGATTATCCTGTGAGAGTTTAATTTTAGAACTAATTTATCGATTTTACTTTGAATTGTACTTATTTTGGGCTTTTATCTGATTTTTGTTTGTTCACATCTGACACATGTTTACCACACTTTCCGTTAAAAGCTTTTGATTGGAGTTTTGGAATCATCTGCAACGGAAGCTTGATGCTGTTGTAAATCCCAGAGACTGCGTTGTGTGGACGATTGAAGGCCGAATCAGACGCTACCCAAGTTTGGGACTCTCCTGTAATCCGCTCCGCAACGACAAGCAGAAATTTACATATAGGCTCACTACACCATGAAAAGTAGTAACGAATAATATTGTTCCATCCTTGCTCCAAAATATCAGGCAATGAACGAGAAATAATTCCGAAGTTATGTAACGCAGTGAGAAGAAAACGGCCAGATTTGTTGGATGCTTCATCACGACAACGCACCTGCCCATTTGTTAGGTTATTTTTGTTGAAATTAACCTTGAAAGGGGAGAGATTTTCAGATTCAGAGCATAAAACGGAGTATAAATTTGACTCCAAAAAGATGTACTTTCCGGACAGACCTTATATAAAATTGTATGGTTTTCAAAAATAGAAACTTTAGTGTTAATGCAAAAGACTACCCGTCTAATTATTAACTTTATTGAAAGCGAGTTAAAAAGCTACACACTAAATATAATTTTTACAAAGAGCAATCACAATGAATCACAACAAAACACTTCTTGTCAGCCATAACATTTCGACTTCTTCTCATCAGTGTTGCCAACGATGATCATAACAAATATTATTTAATGCTAAATGACACCAATAGATGTCCGTACGTATATCGTAACGATACAAAAAACATGAATAAACAAGATAACATAAGAAATCGCTCATTTAAATTAAACTTCCTGTACATGTCCTAACATCCTCCCACCTGAGGAACGCTTGCGTTACTCACTAATTAAACACAGGACATGCATTTACTCGGAGAAAACTAATTTCTTGACTTTTCGACCACTACGCGTGACATACACTTCACCCCGCACTTCACTAACATTGCTGTCATCTGCTGGAATCGGTATGGGGATGTCGACTGCAGGATCTGTGGTGGATGCTGAATCAGGAACTGATGTTTCCTCCATCTCGGTGTCCACAGGTATTTCCAACGGAACCAACCGCTGTATTGGTCGCGTTAAAACGCCTTTGTCCGTCTTGACGCGAACCACTCGGGTCACCTTATCTTGCCCAGGAAAAAGTTCGATTACCCTACCCAAAGGCCAGTTCATTCGTTTGGTGACGTCATCACCAACAAACACTAATTCGTTCAATGCCACCTCGCGTTTCGATTTTCGAAATGTCTGTTTTAAAAGTCCTAAATATTCACTCCGGAACCGACGACGTAAATCATTTCGCACCTTCTTTAAATATTTTATCCGCCCGTTCAAAGAAGTATTGTCAATCGCGTCTAGGTCAGGGACTTCATCACTGTATGAATCGCGCATAAACATTGCCGGTGTTAATGGATTTAAATCTTTTGGTTCATTACTCACGTATGTTAGAGGTCGGTTATTCATTACGACTTCACACTCGCACAATATCGTGATAAATTCCTCATATTGAAGACACGCTCGCCCTAAAACTCGTCGTAATAGGTTTTTCAAAAGTCCAATCAACAGCTCCCACCATCCTCCCCACCAGGCCGCTGAGGGAGGGTTGAGACGCCATTCTATCTTTCGCACAACACTGTACTGTTTAATTATGGTCCAATCAACAATCTTTAAAGCATTTCTTACTCCAACAAAATTTGTCCCATTATCACTATAGACAATTCTTGGTCGTCCTCTTCTAGCAATAAATCTTCGGAAACTTTGAAGAAATGTATTTGTTGACAGAGATGTGACTAGCTCTAGATGGACAGCACGATAAACTGCACACGTATAAAGACAAATCCACGCTTTTTTGTTTGGCTTTAAATATACAGGCCCAGCCAAATCCACTCCAACTACTTCAAACAGTTGAGCATTATAATTGACTCTGTTGGCAGGTAATGGCGTTATCTTTGTTTGCAATGGTTTCGCTGCATATCGTCTACAACGGACGCATTGCTTCACGACCTTCCTAACTGCTTTTCGCCCTCCAAGAATCCAGAAGTTCTCGCGAAGCAGAACCAATAAACTCTGTACACCAACGTGACAATTGTTGATATGATGTTGATGAATCATGCGTTCAACCACAATATGCTTCGCAGGTAGTATAGCCGGAAATCGGAAATTTTCTTCATCATCCGTATTTGCAATTGCAGTCTTTAAACGAATAACTCCATTATCATCTTTATATGTATCCAAATTCTTCAGTGCATCGTTTCTATCCCCTTCGAATGATTCTTCTTGTACCAAACGAATCAAACGATTTTCAGCCTCCTGATATTCTGATTTGGATAGCTCACTTGTCAATTTATTAGCAGGATGTCTACAATTGTGTAAAAATCTATTTATCCAAGCTAACATTCTAACATTTTTACAATAATTAGAAAAATGTTTGTAAAACCGTGAATAATCTCGGTCAAGAGATATCAATGATGTGATAACCCCTTTCTTCTTTTCAGCGTTAACTTCATTGGCGTCGATTTCTATCATTTGTTTAGGCCAGAGATTGGGATGTTCATAGAGCCATTTCGGCCCCTCCCACCATCTAGATTCAACTAGTTGACGTGGCGTACAACCTCTTGAGGGTAGATCTGCAGGATTCAGTGTTCCTGGGATATGTCGCCAATTCTCTTTTTCGGTCAATGTCCGAATCTCCTTCACTCTGTTCCATACGAACGTCGCCCACTGTTCCTCTTCCTGGATCCATGCAAGTACGGTGCTGGAATCGCTCCAGAAGTAGGTAGTGATATCTTCACAGTTTATAGTATTTATAATACTGCTGTAGAGTCTGGCACCAATGGTGGCCGCTAACAATTCCAGTCGTGGAATACTCAAAGGTTTCAAAGGAGCAACCCTTGCCTTAGCCTGCAGAAGATGTATTTTCACTTCTCCCTTTTGAATAACCCGTAAATATACTGCGGCTGCATATGCATTTTTACTAGCGTCGACGAAAGTATGGAGACTCCAATCACTTTTGCCATCAGGTACTCCATCAACCCAACGCGGTAGTTGTATTGTCTTCAAAATTGGTGTTTCTGTCCACCAATTTATAAACAGATTCCGAATGTCCTCTGGCACTTCAGTATCCCAATTCATTCTCAAATTCCAACTTTTTTGAAGTAGTAGCTTGGGCTGTAATAGGGCGGGACATAAATAACCAATAGGGTCAAAAATCTTCTGCGATAGAGATAATATTTCTCTCTTCGTGACCTTAGCAATTTCACGTCCGTCTATACTGTTTCCATTAATGGAAAGCGTGTCCAATCTGGTGCTCCAAAACAAACCTAGTATTGGAACATCATTCGTTGCTGATGTAGTATTATAACTCCGTTCCCAGCAGCGTAGCTCGAATTTTCCTTTTGACATTATGGTGGTTGCCTTCTGTTGGAACTCTTTAGCCTCTTCTTTTGTTGGAACGCTTACTAAACAGTTGTCCACGTAAAACCCTTGAGCTAACTGTGTGATTACATCACTCCAGCTCTTTTCTTCAAACTCACATTCTTCTTCCATTCGCTTCAGGTGATATTCTATTGTTGCACCTAAGAGAAAAGGACTGCAACACAGTCCAAATACAACACGTTTATGTCTCATGTGGATCAAATCACCATTTTTGTTGATCCACAAGAATCTTAAGTATTCGCGATCAGATGATGTAATTCCTATCTGAAGGAAAGCTTTTCCAATGTCTGCCGATAAACCATATTTATAGAGCCGAAATTTCAATAAAATTTTCGGAATTAATTTAATGAGGTTCTCACCGGTTTCCAGGCAATGATTCAGCGCAGGTGTTCCCTTCTCATGTGCTGATGCGTCGTACACCGGTCTTATTTTTGTCGTTGAACTGTTCTCCTTAAAAACAGGTCGATGCGGCAAATAATGTGCTATGTTGGTTAGTTCGTCCTTAGGTACTTCTTCGATTATACCTTCTGATAACCAATTGTCGAAAACCTGCTGATAATCTTCCAATTTGCCATTATTGCGTAATTTGGATAGAATATTATTTAATCGTGTTTCCGCTAATTTTTCATTTCTAGGCAAAGGTGGATGACCATTTCTCCAGGGAAGATTTACTTCATAACGCCCCGTTTCATCCATCTTTATAGTTTGCTGGAAATGTTCTCGTACTGCCTGTTCAGCTTCTTCTTTATTCTTCATTTCTCCAGGATCCGATATGCCAATGGTCTCTAATTTCCACATTGCACTTATCGAGATATCCTTACATAATAAAGAAATGTAATTTCCAGTCCATTCACCTCTTTCGGCATTTGCCTGAACTCTACCCATTAGAGTCCATCCTGCATGCGTTTTCATGGTTACTAAGCCACAGTTTAGTTCATATTTTTCTCCTGTTAGAAGTCTGCCAGCTACATCAGCGCCCAACAACAATTCGACAGGCTGATTGGATTTTGTGTCAGATAGGACGATCCCCATCTTCTCTAATTCTTCAGTCCAACAACCATTGTGTACTGGTGGAATATTATTGCAGATGATTGGTTGATCTAACACCTCCAAGTTACAGGAATAAGTAGCATCCAAACTAATCAGCTCAATTTCATAGCATCGATGCTTTTGCTTTGGGGAGACTTCTCCACCAAAAAGACCATGGCTCAATATCTCCGTCCTCTTGGATTGATATTGCATATATTCGGCCGTTGATTTTGAAATATATGATCTTTGAGATCCAGTGTCTATCACGGCTCTTATCTCCTTTGATAAATTTCCGTTCCTCAACTTCACACGAAGGGTTTGTAAAAATACTGGCGTATTTGTGAAGTTGCCTAAGCTTTTATCCTCAACAGCTGATTTCTCTTGGTCACGTTTGTCTGATTTTGGTACACATTTGTTTATTTTCAGTTCCATACACATTATTGTTACGTGCTGGCCTGAACAAACTGGACATTTAATTCTTGCTGGACATTTCGTGCTCTGATGTCCTGGTTTCAAACATTTAAAACAAGCTTTTGTTTCACTTATTAATTTCTTTTTCTCATCTATGTTCAATTTCTGTGCTTTAAAACAATCAGTACTCGCATGATTTCTTCCACTGCAAAAAATACAGCTTCTTGCGGTATTATTTACCAAATTCGTTGCAGTAGGCGTTACATCTCTGTTCTTAGGTCTCACCTTCTTATCTTTTGTATCAGCAGAAGTGTTTCCGAATCCTTCTATGGCCAGAGTTATCCTCTCTTCATTTTCTACTTCATTTTTCAAAAAGTTTATAACTGAATTTAATCTGTCTGTGCTTTCCTTTTCTTCATCATTTTTACTTGCAGAAGGTGATCTCTGCCATGTTCTCAATAACTCCTCCGGTAGACACGACTCTACTAGAGGATACAACATAGCGGCGCATTTGTCTGAGGTTACACCTAAAGTTTCTAATGCCCTCAATTGGGTTTCTATTTTATCATACAGGTCAGAGAGTCCACACTTTTCACGTGATAAACTGTTTTGCAAAACTAATTTAAGAAGTTCTCTGACATAGAACTCTACAAGTAGGTCATCTCTTCCAAATCTAGCTTTCAAACTATCCAATGCCTTTTGATAATTTTCCCTCGTTGGTGGGAAGCTTTCTACCACCGCTCTGGCTCTCGAACCTTGAACGGTTGTTTGAATCAAGTATTGAAACTTGTCTTCTTCAGGAATATCAGGATCTGAATGAATTTTCTGAAACTGACTCCAAAATGGTAGCCACTCTCGTATATGACCACTAAATTTTTTAAACTCAATTACAGGAAGTTTAAATTTTCTACACATACCCTGTTCAGTGACCACTGTCCTGTGAGAGCTGAGGCTGTCAGCTCTCCCCTCTCGTAGATTACTTTGGTATTTCTGCTCTAATTCCAAAAACACCCTTGTATATTCATCCGTTTTAGAAACCTCTGTCACTAGTATTTCTTCATTCTCCTCTTCCTGCAACAGCAATTCCCAAACATCTCTATCTGCATTCTTTAATATTTCAAATTTATCTTGCAGTAAACTCCAGGTGATTGACAACGCTGTTTCGTCCACTGGCTGTGCAGTAAACAATTTCTTTAATTCGTTTGCAGTTTTAGTAAACATCGTACGTGCCACAGTTCGCGATTTTTTAGCGATATTCATGTTGTCGTTTTATTATTATCTCGCGTTGAAGTGAAAAGTATGTACAGATGAATCACTGTCACACACTCGCGCCGGCTACACTATCAATCACGAAATTGTCACACACAAAGAACTGTACGAAACGTTGACACAAACTTCGCGTCACGCTCGTAACTTTTTCAATGTAAAACTTAGCTTTTACACTCGCGAGTCCTGTCACGGTCGCCACAAATATGTTAATGCAAAAGACTACCCGTCTAATTATTAACTTTATTGAAAGCGAGTTAAAAAGCTACACACTAAATATAATTTTTACAAAGAGCAATCACAATGAATCACAACAAAACACTTCTTGTCAGCCATAACATTTCGACTTCTTCTCATCAGTGTTGCCAACGATGATCATAACAAATATTATTTAATGCTAAATGACACCAATAGATGTCCGTACGTATATCGTAACGATACAAAAAACATGAATAAACAAGATAACATAAGAAATCGCTCATTTAAATTAAACTTCCTGTACATGTCCTAACATTTAGTGTAATAAGAAATTGTTTTCTTTTGAAGGCGTGTTTCGGACAGTTATAAATTCCAAACCATAAACCACGAAAAAGCATCTCGCGTCTGCTTCCCCACTATTTTCAGATTTCTTTTTTCTCTGTCTGCGGGGGTGGAAATCGCGCCCCCGGAATTGTGACACTCGTCGACTCGTTGTGAACGGGAGATTTGCGGCGGCCCTCGTTCGACTTTTCTGGTACGTGCAACTCGTTTTAAAAAGATTTTCTTTTTTCTTGGATTTCAGCACGTTGATAGTTCATGCTGATTTTTCCACTTTCGAATCGGAAATGGATTTTTCATCGCAACTTATTTTATTTTTCTGTTATTGTTTACTCGTTAATTTGTTTGTAGTGCGTGGAGTAAATATTTGTTGGAGAAGTCAAGGGATATGATAAAAGCATAATCCTTTATGTTTTATCCGGAAATTGAACCATCAGACATCTCAAGAGGCGTGGAGTGTCTGTTGACGGTCGTTCTCTAGGGCTTTCAATGCAACCCACACTACATCATTGGATTTTTATCTCTACCTGAAAAAGACAGGTACAATTTTCAAATACACTATCGTATTCTGATCAAGTAATGATGAATTAAAAATAATTAATCTTAGTATTCTGAATGCAGCAATAAGTTGAATTGTTCTTAATATTAATAAGTCCCTGTGTAAGTTGTCAGTTTGTTAATTAGAAATTAACATACATAACGCCTTTTGAAAAGTAACTTCCATCATTTGAATTCAGAGTGAGTGAACAATTTGTAAACAGGAAGATATTCTCTAGTATAATATGTACACGTCTGCTTGAGTATTTCTCAAACAATAACTCACCACTAGAATATGCTATTAGGAACGCTCTGAGAATCGTGAACAATTATTAAGGAGCTATTTGTCAGATACATGTAAGATGCTGCAATAAATTACTGATGAATGGTAGCCACACACACATAATAGTATATTCTACAACAAGTATTGGAATGGCCTATATTCGAGTGTGGAACACGCCATTCTAGATAGTTACCAAAAAAATAACTTCTGATTCGTCGAAAATTATGGAATGGTTCTAACGATGTGTTGGAATGTCGCTAGTTCCAATATAGTTTTTAATTGTGGAATGTGCAAATTCGTTAAACTTTGTTTAGTTCAAAACTAGATTTAGGTTATGCAACTTGCCTGCCAATTGTTGTGGTGGTAGCACTGTCATGGCTAAAGAGAATCTTCCATAAATTAATAAAATTGATTATTCAGGCTATTCTCTGAAAGTTATTTTGAAGGATACAATTGTATATAACAAAGAGAAATCATTTGAAATGCGGGCACCAGCTCAAATTCTGACATTCTAGAAGAAAAAGCTTCTTCTGATCTACCCACACTCTATTGTTTGTTATTGAGATTCTATACTCAAAATGCCCTGAAAAGTTTCCTTTGTTACTTGAAGGATACATAAGAAGAATTGAAATAATAAGTCTTAAGTATGTCAGAATTTTAACAAAGTAACTTTTTTATCAGGAAAATAAAGACAAATGTTTCAAATTTCAATTAGAACACTTTTGTAGCTTGTTTACTTGACTAATTAAAAATTTTTGAAGAAGAATAGTGTGCCAACTATGTTGTAATTAAAATACGGCTTTTTAAATCGGATAAAACAATTGAAAACTCTAATTATACATTAGTATAATTAAAAATCTTCGTGCCAAATTTTTAATTGGAATAAATTAACTGGATGAACTGCATTTTAACCCTTGAAATGAAATAAATGAGAAAAGTGCAAATTTTTGCACACCGATGTGATTTTAAAGGAGCAGCACCAAATTTCAGCCAAATCGGTTCGTTATTCGAATAAACCTTTTTACCATATTTACTCACAGTCGGAGGTGAAGTAGTACATCGACAGTTTGTCCCAAAAATCACTGTTTTAGTGCCATTCGTGAGTCGCTAATATCGCGATCTTATGCACACACATCGTGCAATGTATACATTCTTTACGCCTTAGGCGCCCGTTGAAAGGTGATGGGTCGTCAGTCAAATGGAAGATAGGTAAGTAATGTTGATGAAAAAGTTACGGAGTCAGTGAATCAGTGATGAGCGTGAATATATGTCAAGATTTTAAACATCAACAGAAATGCAAGAAATGTAATTGTTTTGATATTATCTTATCCTGTCAATCCGATCGTACTTGTTCCACAATAAAACGTTCAAGGTGTAATATGGATTCAAAAAAGTTCAGTTAAAGTTCACAATTCACAATTATTTGAATTCAAAAATCAATTTGAAAATTGTGATATCACAACAATTATTTAAAGTGACAGTACTGTTGCCAAGTATCTCCAACATCACACGAAATATCACATATTCATACGAAAATAGAAGATATGTTTAGCACATACCATAAAATGCCTTAAATGTAAATGATGATGATTTGGGAAAATAATATTGATGGAATGGTTACATGTATAAAAGAAAGAAAAAATATAAAAAAATTTTGTATTCAAATGCGATTTGAACTTCGTACCTTTCGAGCCATAGATTGCTCTAACAATTTATTGCTGTAACTGAGTTATATCTCTTTGACTATCTTAGAGCGTTACAGAATCAATGAATCAGTGATGAGCGTGAATATATGTTAAGATAAATAAATAATCGTGCGATGTCCGTTTTGTGTAATACTATATTAATTTGACGCCATGATTATTTTTAACTTATTTATATCTTGTTTCTAGACCACACATGTAAGAAAAAAATATTTTGCTTCTGTATTTATGTGATTGTAACTATTAAAATGTTTATAGATCCCTGAAAAAGGAAACGATGTTGTCGAAACCTCGGTTTTTGCGTGCATAAAATTTTAATTTGGGACTGGTTTCCAATTATCATTTTTATTTATTAATAAATTAGGTTTTCAAGGTCGACCTAGTTTGACCGCCAATAGTTGATATTGTAATATTTATTGCTCTTAAAGGAATTGTTTATTGTTAAAATAAAAATCATTATTTGATCAATGAAAAGAAAATAAAAGTTTTATTCTCTGATGTAACACTAAAGCAAACACTATACAATTTATTTCTTACTCACTACTATTTAATTTCAATTACAAAGCCACTAATATTTATTTACAACCACTTTTTTATTTATTACATTTTGCACTTAGCTGATCACGCTCTGGATATTCACTACTTCCTCAGTCAGGGCGCTCGTCCTATATATTCGGATGTTCACTTATAGAAATGTCTACGTCATTCTAGCAAGCTACTCGAATGTTCGATTGTATGAGCGGCGCGACGTAAATAGATACAGGAAGACAGAGTCGGATTCAGGGCCTATTTCATTTTTACGAATTATGACACCTTCGCACGTTACAATATTGTAACGAAACTTGAACTTATTCGTGGGTTAATGTATTTTACCTTATATAACTAAAATTATCCACTACTAAATACTTCTACTTATAATTGTCTCTCAAATAGTCACTAAACTACACTTATTTTATTATTTCAACAACAACACTGTCTCCCATTTATTTCAACTATTTATTTTGTACTCTTCTCATTTATTTTCCCTGGTTCACTTCGTCTAGTTCATTTTTGCGCGCCCCTTAACCGGGCTATTAACAATTATTACTATTACGCGCTCCGTAAGCGACGTACTAACCACTATTACTGTCTACTCCTTTCTTTCCAATTCGGCCCAGTTCCCTGTTTATATTTTCGGCTATTGCCTCTCGAATATTCAAAAAAAAATATATTTGGTCTGACGTCACTACGTCCTTGACACACATCAGTCAGTTGCGTTGGCCAGACAACAACTCTATTGCGTATGTCATCTGTTTAACCGGAGTGGAAATTCAGTCTGTAGGGGCACTATTACAATGTATTTTACATATTTTTAAAACCAAAAAAATTTTTTTCACATCGTCTTGTCGAGTTATTGTAGACAGACCGATTTTTTTTTAATCTCGAGCTGTCATAAAATTACGATTACAGTCTTTCTCTATTATACAGGATGTAACAGAAATAGGTACATACATTTTTGATCTGTAATAGAACTTATCAAGCTTAACAATTTTTCTCAATAACTTTTTTCAGTAAATCCTTTGGATATCCTCTGGCTCGAACTGATATACTTTTTTATTTGTTAGAAGAATGATAACTGTCGATTGAAATGAGTATTTTGCTACTTTGAACCATCGTAGTCTTGTCAACCATTCATTTAAAATTGAAAGAATATTAGTATTTTGGCAATACAGTCACATTCGTTCACCCCGATAACTCTATTTTTGCATATATTGAAAAAAGACTAAATTTGCCTCTGAAATCAACAATTTGGTCTATTTGTCGTATTTATATGCCATTGTTAAGAAATTTTATTTCTATTTAGGGATTTCACGTATGTTTTTAGATAGTACATTTCTTAAATATTAGATTGTCTGCATAAGTTCATTGCACTTGAATCAGCTGATTTGAATAATCTGAATACAGTCAGTATCTGTGCCAGACTGTGCTGCCATCTATGAGCAGTTTAAAAAGTAGTTGCTGTTCTCAATTTACTTCATTATCGTTGGTTCTTAAACATAAAGAGAAAATCATTTAATGATTTATTTAAAGAAAAATATTAAATGAAATGCAATTCTAAAATAATTAATTTAATAAATAATTCAATTGAAAATATTGCCACATGAATTCTAAGAGCTTCTATTCTTGAAGAACAGAAAACATAACCTACAAATATATCAAACTGAATTTGGTAATTGATTTTAAATATTTTCTGAAATAAAAGATACAATATTTTATTTGTTCAGCGATCAATTCACGGGGCATACTTTATTGAAACGACCTGAGTGTGAAGTTTGTAATGATATAGAGAGAAATGTAATACATAGGTGCTTCATTTATATATTAATGAATTTTATTCATCTCATCTGCTGTTTTACGTTTCAGGTAAACGATAAGTATTTTATAATATTCTCATCATAATGTACAAGTGCACAATATTTTGACAGAATAAATTTGCTGAGCTAATCCTAAACAGCATGCGAAATTGTAGGTTGAAATGCTAGACATTTTCACAGGTTTAAACTTTTGTAACAATAATTATTAATCGATTTTTTTCAGAATTTATTTGAAGGAATTGATAACTCACATATGTCAAAATCAATTGCTCCATTGTAACTGCTACTGGATCCGTTAATTATGCACCTGAACGACTCGTTAAATTATAGACAATAAAAAATGCTAAAAAAAGATGAGAATTCGGGAAAAGGTTGTTAAGAAAAATGGTTATGCTTGACGAGTTCTATCAGTGATTAAAATTAATGTACTTATCTCCCACAAATACTAAGCTTGAAACCAAGCAGTTTGAGCAAACTTACGAAACAGCAGTTTCCATTTAGTACTAGTTTCAAGTTGACTATTTGATAGGTACATAATTTATGCATGTACAAACTCAAAAATACCTTTTAATCTTCATTGTTTAGTTATTGATTGACGGGAGGTCGAGTGCTGTACCTTAAAATGATAATTTGATCTTTATCAAAGCTATATAACAGAAATACACCAAAAGTAAACAAATTTTCATCCAATAATAATAATTCATTCTAATAAGCTTCAAATTCGCGTCAAACAAGTCATTGAATGAAGCCCGGACAGATTTGACAACTGTACATAATAATAGTGACACTCGGGGCGAAAGTTGTTACTAAATTTTTATCTACTTTAATAAATTTTAGTTGCCTTATCCTTAATGTCATATATACCTATGAACATTGTTTCACTTGAAACAAGTAATTGAATAATTTGATCTTCCACAATCACTGAGCTTGAATTAAAGCAATTTGTGCAAACCTACGAAATAGCAGCTTTTATTCAGTACCAGTTTCAAGTCTGTAAATAGTATAGTTGCTGAGAACTCAGCGTCACGCCAGCCAGCCAGACAGCCAAAGTGAATATAATAGAGCTATTTTCAAAAAAATGGAAGAATCATCTAAACCGCATCTAAATGATGAAAGCGCATTTTTGACAGCTCATGAATGCTTGTTACTTTAGAGATTCCGCAAATTTCCATCTCCCACAATAACTGAGCTTGAAATCAAGCAGTTTGGGTAAACTAACGAAACAGCAGCTTCTATTTAGTACTAGCTTCAAGTAGACTATTTGATAGGTACATAATTTATGCATGTACAAACTCAAAAATACCTTTTAATCTTCATTGTTTAGTTATTGACTGACAGGAGGTCAAGTGCTGTAGCTTAAAATGATAATTTGATCTTTATTAAAGCTATATAAAAAAAAATACACCAAAAGTGAACAAATTTTCATCCAATAATAATAATTCATTCTAATAAGCTTCAAATTCGCGTCAAACAAGTTATTGAATGAATCTCGGACAGATTTGACAACTGTACATAATAATAGTGACAGCAGCGGCGAAAGTTGTAACTAAATTTTTATCTACTTTAATAAATTTTAGTTGCCATATCCCTAATGTCATATATATCTATGGGCATTGTTTCACTTGAATAAATTATTCTTCCACAATCACTGAGCTTGAATTAAATCAATTTGTGCAAACCTACGAAACAGCAGCTTTTATTTAGTACCAGTTTCAAGTCTGTAAATAGTATAGTTGCTGAGAACTCAGCGTCACGCCAGCCAGCCAGACAGCCAAAGTGAATATAATAGCGCTTTTTTTCAAAAAATGCGCTAAAAATCATTTCTAGTCAAACGCTTTCCTCACAATTTTGAATTATATTTGATAGATCCGAAGAAAACATAACGAGAATTGATGGGATTGTTTGAGTAGTGACATTTCTTCTTTCGAGTTCTTCACTCATTGCCTCTCACTAAATCATAATTTTTGCCATCTCATTAAAAGCGTTAGATTATTTTACAAAACAGTTCAATTTAAATTCATTAAAAGAAACGATCCAATAAATGTAATATTGGATAAAAGTAGGCAATTAACCTTTCGAATTTAATACTGCATTCGTTGTTCGACAGCGTCCAATTTTGCTTTATCCATATGAGTGCATTTACACGAAAATAATTATCAGCATTGTAGCTGTGTTTGCGGTGAACGGCACTGTATGTCTGGTTGCCGCCCATAATCTTACAGTACAATACAGTCTTATTAATGTTTCTTTGTGCGAGAAAATTGAAAATTCTTGCTGCTATTTTACATCCTTTTCACACTCTTGTTTTATTTTTTTTTAAATTATGAGGGCTCCATATTTTTTCTTTTATGCTGATACTCGAAATATTTCAAGGAACGAATAATTGGATCTATGTTTTTAAATATAAAATCCAGCTTGTTTTTCAGATGATAATTTTTTTGCCTCGTGATGACCATTAAGCATCTTAATGTCCCATTTTATGTCTTTCCATTTTATGACAAAAACCTCGTTACCGTGAATTTCCCGCAGTAGCCCGAGTCCCGAATCGGGCAATTTCGGTTTGTGTCCGCGCCGCGATGCTAGCATTTTCTGCTATCAGTTGTTCGGGTTTCAAGCAGTTGTTCGTCAGATCGCTTGGAGTGAACCGGGTTTTTGTTACCGGTTGGTGGTCGCTCCCCCGCTCAGTCCGTCCTCGCACCATGTGCACCCTTGTGAACGTGCTCCCTCCCCAAAAGATCACCTCGACTCCATGTGGACAAACACAAAAACAGTGTCCGGAACCTTTCCTTTGTGTTTGAGAATACATTCAATTTTTTGTTCGGTGACCAATTGTTTTGATTGTTTTGATGCGTTGATGTTTACTTGAACATGTGGACCGGAGAAACCGAAATTTGCTCAATTGGAATGACTATGCAACCGTCCTCAAGTATCTCGTCAGGTAATCTTCTACTTTTTTGAACATTCACAGAGAATTTTTCACTAAATAATTAAGTTTATCAATTAAAGAAAACATTCCTTTGTTCTTAGTTTCATAATATTAAGTTTATTACGCCAATAATTTTTATTCATTTAAGGCACATTAGGCACATGTCTAGTAACTCTCAAATGAGATTTTTTCTAATCTTATTTGCCTCTTAAGATAAATAATTAGTTCATAACTAAACCAGCCATTCAAAAAATTTGAAACTGTGTCAGTTGACTGGGGAAGGATGTAAAAATAATATACTGAAGACAGAATGACGTTCTCATTTCTCTCCATACAATTATAGTGTTCAAAACTCCTTATTACAATAAGTATAATAATTCCATCTGTCCTCTTGAGATAAATTATTAATCCCTGATTAAACCAATGATTAAAAAAATTTGAAACTATAAGTGTTGGCTGAGGGAGGATGTGAAAATAATATACTGAAAACAGAATGACGTTCTCGTTTCCCTCCATATAATTATAGTGTTCAAAGCTTCCAATCAAAATAAGTATAATAATCCTATTTGTCCTTTTGAGATAAATGATTAATTCCTGATTAATCTAATGATTGAAAAAATCTGAAACTATGTCAGTTGACTGGGGGAGGAAGTAAAAATTATATTCTGGAGACAGAATGACGTACAATTATAGTGTTCAAAACTCCAAATCACAATAAGTATGATAATCATATCTGTTCTCTTGAGATAAATTATTAATTCCTGATTGAACCTTTAATTCAAAAAATTGAAACTGTGTGTGTTGACTGAGCAAGGATGTAGAAATAATATACTGAAAAAAAAAATTTGAGTGTTAGAAACTCAGGCCCCCAAGTATTTCCTCGAAATGGTTTATTATTTCTTGACTAAATCAGTGATCCAAAAAAAATTTGGCTATACTAATCAGTCCCGATTTATCCATTAGGCACACTAGGCACGTGCCTAAAAGGTTTTTAGCTTCAAGGGCCCCCTGATGATTTTCCAAGCATCTTATATGTTACTAGCTCAGGGAGGCTTAATCCGGCCCTGCATGTGGTCAATGTTATTATGAATGAATTTTTTTTTTCAGAAAGCAGCAACGAAATGATGTTTGCCTGCCGTCGGGCGTACAAGCTTGAATTTATTTTCAAGCTCACAATAATATTTACACTGTTACTAAATATTTTATTGTTTAAAGTACGTCCTTAATTCGATGCTATAGTCTTTTGAGAAGTACATAATTGAGCGTAAGTCAATATGCCCCGAGGATTAAATGCATGCCTGTAAATTGTCCTTTGTAGCGGAGGACTCCCGTTGATTAGCTGTCACCTGCGAAAACACTTTACGTCACACCTTTACCCTCGTTCGCTCCGAGTTCCAGGGATGTATCCTAGATTTTATTTTTCTTATTTCCTTTCGGGTATTCATGATGAATACCCACATAAAGTGAAGAAATATTTGGGAAAACGTGGGAAGTTTTACAATGCTTTGAAATGCGGGTTTCAGTTGAGAATTATGAGACACACGTAATTCCAACTTTTTGAATTTATCTGAAACGATAAGCTTTTTATCTCTGAATTGCCTAAAGAAACTTGGAACTAATGGTTATTGAATTATTTTTTTTTCAAATTGTAATAAAAAGTTTAAATTCTTTTATTTTATTTCTCTTGAGAATGCAAGAGTAAATCGTTGCTAGTTGGTTTTACAAACTGGAACAAATCGATTTTGACTTCACTTGATTGAGTTCTATATTGACGAGAGTGTCGATTGCCACAAGACCAGAAGGGCCATTTTTTTAGTCGGTCCAACAAACATTAAGTTATCTCAAAAGCACAACAAAGAAAAGAATTTTTTAAATTTTTAATCTTTTCATTTCAGTTGCTTTGGCTCAATATCTTCTTTTATTCCACTTCACTTGAATTCATTTATTCATAAATGTGCCAAGTAACACGTTTTACATGAGAAAAATATGTTCTTCAATTCCCCGACCTGTATAATAGAGTAAGTTTTAACAGTTCGGAATTTTGATGAATCTTTACGATTGAGACCCTACTAAACCCAAAAAACCAATTTAAAAAAAGTCGGTCTGTCTATCTGAAAGGATCATTTTGAACATTAAAGAACATTTTTGGCAGTTCATTTATGTTTGTTAGTAATGTAGTAATGTTCATTTAGTACCAATTTTAAGTCCAAGTCCTTAGAACTCAGCGTCACGACAGCCAGTCAGACAGCCTAAGTAAATATTATAAATATAATAGTGTATTGTTTCCAAAAACAAAAAATAACAAATATTGATTGACGGGAGTTCATATGCTACCCTTATCCAATTTTTAGTTGAGCTCCAACCTCTTCTAAAACTCATTTTGAAATCAGTTTTTTAATATTAACCATACTTCCTGATTTATTGACGATTTGGTGTACTTATCTATAAAACAAAAACGAATCGCCTATTGAAATTTCCATTCTGTGCACGTCCAAACTCAAAAGGACATTTTAGTCCTTATTATTCAGTTATTGACTGACGGAAGGTCGTTTGCTGTGCCCTAAAATAATAATTTGATTTTTATCAAAGTTATATTGAAAAAAATACTGATAATCTGGTGCAATTACCTCCTAAACTACAGATTTAAGAAAATTAGTAACGGGTGGTCATGTACTGGCCTAAATTGGTCATATAAAAAAGTTGAATTCATTCTGATACTAACATCGAAAACCGCATGTCAATATCGTGTGTAACTCGCGAGATATTGAGATAAATAGTTTCCACCCAAAAATGGGTACTAACCCGAAATTTGAGGTATGAAATTCAATTACTGACATGTTGCTCATTTTGTGCAGCAATTTTCAAATTTCAGTTATGCATAGTTCAACAGTAATTATCTTTTGAATTTTTATTTAATTTTTTACCCAAAATTGGGTGTAAGCAGTTTGGGCAAATCTGCGAAACAGCAGCTTTCATTTAATACCGCAGTTTCAAGTCTCTAAGTGCTGTAGAAAACTCAGCGTCACACCTACCAGACAGCCGAAGTTTTTTTTTGCTAAAATGTCTAATAGCCATTTGTTTAACAAATACCAAAAATGCTAGATTTTGGGATAAGTAAAAAATAGTATCTTCGTTCATTTAATTGGTTTCTGGTATATAAACTAACCTGTGTATTATGTTTGTAAATGGATACAGAGCTATAATCTGCTAATGTCAACAAACTTGGAATCAAAATATTAATTTATTATGATATAATTCTGAAAGTATGTATATAGATCATTCAAAATATTAATCTTTAGATCAACTTGTAGTTAGGAGATATGAACTATATAACGTAATTTACTTTTTGGACTTTTCCAAAAAAATAAATGATATTTGTACAGTTACCATGACAACTTGTTGAAATACCAAAATTGACTAATTTTGTCTGTAGTGTAGAATTACAATATGGCGCCTTATTCAAGCGATAGAAGAAAAAATAGTTTTAAGTTCGCGAATGAGCTTTTTTTAACCAGTGGTACCAATACCAGTACCAATTTCCCGAAACACAAACCGGTATCGTAATTCTGTGCGCCATATTTGTGTTAATAAACATTTTTGTGCTATATTACTCACCATTTATAGCCTAAAAATATTAGTAGGTTAAAATAATGAAGCTAATGCCCAATTTCAAGAGCGGGAGTTAAATTAACCTGGGTTTAAATGACGGGCAGTTGACCAATAAACAAGGTTTCGATTAATTTAATTCAATTAATTGGCTAGCGATGACACAAAAAATGCAGAAATTGATATTGTTACTAAGGAAACGAGCCATTTAAACTGGATTAATTCAACTCGAGATCCTGAAATCGGCCATTCAAGTTTTTAAATAATTCTAGAAATAATTATTCTAAAAGACTTTCAGTTATATTTAATTTCACAACTGTCAAATGCAAATGTCATGCGTTATTGCGTATATGTCTGTCAATTTTAATCTTGTTCAAAAGATGGCGCTGGTAACAGTTTTTAGCTCTTATGTTCTCCTGTTTCTGCATATTTTATTGACTGTCTGAAAAATTCGAACAGGAGACATAGTAGCGTAATGTACGACAAGTTTGTATGCTTAATAGTAAGCTAGGGAGTGAAGTTTGAAATAGCATCTCTTTGTGAGAGCTTGTTCCACTTGCAGTATTATGCTAGCAAACTGAGAAAATTAACTATTTAGCGCTCACACGAAGTCACGAGGTGGTGTTTCCATAGCTAAGCAACAGCAGAGAATGTGGATTCATGAAATTAAATTTTCTTCATTATTAAAAGCTTTTCTTTTTATCATTGGTTGGTTCATTCACGTTGTTGGGTTTGAATTGGCTCCTTCTCGTAAGCTTGTTCAACAAAGCCATGAAGAGGTTGGTCTATCTCACTTTTCACCAAGTTCCAAGTTGGGGTAAAAAAGCATCTACTGTGAGCGATGCGTGGTGAAAAGAATCGAACCTGTTAAAAATAAATTTTTAAATTATATTTATTGAGAATTCAAATTTTTACCTGCTATCTCTCATAAAATAAATTTCATTATATTAACATAATTCACTGACTCCGTAAGATTCTTAGATAGATATCAGTCAGTTACAGAAACAAATTATTACAGTCTATGGCTCAGAGGTAGAGCGTTGGTCTATCGTTCGACATGTACCAAGTTCGTATCGCGTTCGGGCGAAGTTAAAACTTTCATATTTTTCTTCTTTTATACAGATAACCATTTCATCAATATTACTTACCTAATGCGTCATCATTAAAATCTAAGGTATTTTATGTTAGATATCATGTGCTGAACATATTGTAACGTTATTTATTTTAATTTAGGAAGCAAAAGTTACTAAACACTACTATTTATTTGTATGATTTATTAAAATAATAAATTAGATAACTAACACTATTTTTAATAACTAATTCTAATTTAAACTAAAGATTATTACACTATACTATAACTTAACTTTAATTATTTATGTCAATATTGATTTATTTTAAACAACACAATTTATTTCAGTCCATCTTATAAGGTCACTGAGCCAAAAATCAAGAATGCTTCTCGCTTAGTCAGCGTATATATACCGTCGGTCTCTCCCCACTACATTCTTCTCGCAAACGTCCAGGTTTTTCTAGAAAATGCTAGAAGTTGCCAGCAATTTTCTGGAAAACAAATATATTCGCTCCTATTTCTTGATGTAAAATATTTCCACAATAATTCTAAGCATCAGTAAGACCGAAATGACTAATTTATAGACCTAAATTCGTTACAATATCTTTTATTTGTTTGACGACCCGTCACTTCTCAACGGGCGCCCTAGGCGCCTTGCATATCTCTAATTATAAATATTCTTGGTAGCCAATGCTTATGAGAATAAATAAAATAATTAATGTTGTATAGTTCAAGTATGCCTTTTAAGTTGTCCTGTGGTTTCATTCTGCGGAAAATATTACTTTTCAGAACCGGGACTCTTGAGAATAAAGTTTCAATGTTTTGTTTCTTTTAAATTAAAAAAAAATCCTGGCGCCCGAGTACAAATGGCCTCATAAGGTAAAGTTAATATAATTTTTCAACAACCTTGTAGGAATTTAGACGTTACAATTAAATAAAAAAAACGATCACTTTTTATATGATCGTATAAAAAATATTTTTCATAATATTATAGTTCAAAAAGTCATCTTTTTGATACTTTTATGGGAATATTTTGTCCGCAACCAGACTTACATTCGAGTGTCCTACACCTTGCAGACCAAAAATGTTAAGCTGGTGGCGTTCAGGTGTAATTTTTAAAACAGTTGAATTTAAAATTAATAAATGAGAAATCAAAATAAATTGACCGAGGAAAAATATGTATTAAAGTAGTTTCTAATTTGAGATTAATTTTCAAAGCGCTGAAGGTTACAGAACTTTTTTATTAAAATGAAAACTTAAATTTTATTTTACAAAAGAATCGCTTCTTGGTAGTTTAAAAGTTGTAACATTGTAATTGAAATATATTTTGTGGGATAAATCGAAAAGTATTTATGCAAACGCTGATGGGTTTTCGATTGGGAATTTAGGTCATGTTTTGAGATATGAAGTTTAGTTATAACCCAGTGTTGTACCAAGATATTTATTCTAAAGGGTGCAGCTTTGAATATAATTAATAAATAGTATATTGTGTGGCTAGGGACGAAACAAGACGATTTCAGCTGAGGGTGAGTGTTGCTTGCCCGAGCGAAGCATCACCCTCGGCTGAAATCGTGTTTTGCCCCGTGCCACACACTGTATTTTTCATAATACCTGCATTGAAACTTCCCATGTTACAAATTTGTCATAACAAAGTCAATATTTTTCTTTTGATTTTGCAAGTAACAAGTAGAAAGTAACTTCTTGTGCTTTATCAATAAGGTATTGTGATGTACTTGAAATTGTCGTATTAATACTTCTTTTCCTGGAACTATCGTCTTTGTAATTTAATTTACACTATTTACAGTTACGAATACAACAACTGTCAAATTAACTGAGGTTATATGATTTTCATTTAGACATTGACAATGAACAAATGCGACTCTGCCAGGGATAAAACGATATGAGAAACAAATTCAGCGGGCAGAAACAAGCTTGTTTCTCCCCTAGGGCAGAAACATGCTTGTTTCTGTCCGGCTACACTTGCATTTGTCTGAAATTGTCTTGTTTCGACTGACAAAACAGGCGTTGAAACGCGTTGTACTTTTCTGTGTATTTATCTAAAGATGAATAAATTTACGGTAATACCCACAAGAATATACCTCATTTTTTTATTACTATTCGAATTATTACTGTTAAAAAAATATTGATTCGGAGTGTAGTATAAGTTGTCGTTTTATCAGTAAAGTAGAATATTAGTCGATGTAACTAGAGTGTCATTCTGATGATGCTTTGTGGTGGTGTTACAAACGTTGGGTACGCTGAATTTAATTTGTTTTGACGTATAACTACGTCTTTCCTGGCGGTATGGGGGATGAAATGATGCGAGGAACATTTGTCAAGCATATCACATTTTGATAGCTTATATCTTCCAAATTAATGATCGAAGGATAATGGACCAAACGCTAATAGGAAGTTTATGTAATCCAGTTTATTATAAAATCAGTTTCAACCATGGCGGTGTAGGGGTAGACATTTTAAGAAAATATTTTTAACAATTTACGGCTAATCACTTTAAACAATTTAAGGTGAACGAAACTAATTTTCTCTCAAATTTCTGAAGTATACAACTTAAAATGTACACCCTGTATATAAAGTGATGCGACTAGCAAGTTTCGATATAAACGTTGAAAATGTGTTCGCCAATGGGTGTGGAATCTAGTGCATAATGCGATTGCATTGGATTTGATTACTACATATGCAGATATGCACACGGCTTAAAGCCGAAAGCATGTTGTGGCACTTTGCGAAGCTTTTGGTGAAAACAGCATTTGACAGCTATTGTGCAATAGACTGATATGTGATATTTCCAACATATCAACCTATTGTGTATGTAAATTAATAAAAAGAATACGCGTATACATGATAAATATGCATTTCAAGTTGACAATAGGAGTCGTTTATCATATATTGTTCAGTTTATAGATTTAGCAGACGGTATCATCTTTTTATAGCTGTCAATGGAAATGTTATTTAGATTTATTCCAGTTTTGTGACTTTAATGGAAGAGTAAGAAATTTTGAACAATTCAATTTCAAAATTTCAATTTTTAACTCTTGAATAATAAAACCAAAAACTGGGCGAAATTCCATATGATTCTATCTGAATCTTTTTGATCTGATTTTTCCACTTTTCCGGTAAAACAGAATTGATTCGTAGGAAATAAATTATCAAGCACAAATAGCTCTCAGAAGACAAAAATGCTGATTATTACTAAACCAGCCATCCAAAACAATTAAAACTTCAAGTACTAACTGAGGGAGGACTGTAGTATCTGTAAAATAAGAAGAAAATAATTATAAAAAAAAAAAAATTAACAGAAATTAAAAATCGCACTGGAACTCTCAAGAAAATTACTCCAAAATTAGCAGTAAAAAGAAAGAACTATGGGTGCTTACTAAGGAAGTATTGGTGTATCTGTGGAGCAATAAGGGCTGTCCAAATATTATTGGTTTGTAAGAAATTAATAATTTATCAATAATAAATGTCACACTGCATCTCTAAAGACGAACATGTTGTTTATTACTAGAGCAGTAGTCCAAAAAAAAAAAAATCAAAATGTGTATACTTATTAAGGAAGGGTTGGAGTACTTGTAAAATAATAAGGGCTGTCCAAACATTATTTATTCAGGAGAAATTAATTAATAAAAATTAAATATCACACTAAATCGCTTAAGACAAACATGCGGATTGTCACTGAATCAGCTGTCCAAAAAATTTTTAATTATAAATGCTTACTAAGAGAGAATTGATGTATCTATGGAGCAACAAGGATTGTCCAAATATCAATGGGTCATGAGAAATTAATTACCTTATCAGTAATTAGTACTAAACTAGCTGTCTCAAAAAATTCAAACTGTGTATACTGTAACGTTATTTATTTTAATTTAGGGAGCAAAAGTTACTGAACACTACTATTTATTTTTATGATTTATTAAAATAATAAATTAGATAACTAACACTATTTTTAATAACTAGTTCTAATTTAAACTAAAGATTATTGCACTACACTATAACTTAACTTCAATTATTTATGTCAATGTTGATTTATTTTAAATAACACAATTTATTTCCACCACTAGCAGTCCATACTGTAAGGTCTCTGACCAAAGTCAATAATGCTTCTCGCTGTCAGTCATATATATATCTCGGGTCTCTTCCCACTACGTTTTTCCCGCAAACGTCCAGGCGTTTCTAGAAAAACACTAGAAGGTACCAGCTATTTTCCAGAAAACAAATATATTCGCTTCTATTTCTTAATGTAAAATCATTCCACAATAATTCTAAGCACCAGTAAAGCCGAAAAAGCTAATTTATAGACTTAAATTCACTACAATACTTATTATAAGGAAAGATTGGAGTACCTGTAAGGGCTGTCCAAACATGATGTATTCAGGAGAAATTGATAAATAAAAATTAAAAATTACATTAAATCCTTGAAGACAAACATGCAGATTATCACTAAACCAGCAGTCAGAAAAATTCAAACTATGGATATTTATTGAGGAAGGATTGGAGTATATGTGGAACAATAAGGGTTGTCAAACATAATTAATTCAGGAGAAATAAATATTAAAAATTAAATAAAACACTAAATCGCTTAAGACAAACATAAGGATTGTCACTAAATCAACTGTCCAAAAAGTTATGGGTGTTTACTAATAGAGAATTGATGTATCTGTGGAGCACGCCTATCTTAACTGTGTTGCAAAAGAGAAGCCAAAAATGTAATATTGTTAGAGAGAGAAGATAACTGAGAGATAGGTAGAGGCGGGCCCATGTTTATATGGAAGTAGATGGCGAGTTTGGCTCTATTTAGTATTTTCATGTGGAAATATATTGTGAAATAGGAAGAAAATGACTTGTGCCAAATTATAATAGTAGGTACAGAACTTGTAAAGAGAAATATTGTCTTTTTTCTGTACTCAAAAATGATATTTTGTTAAATAAGTGGCGCAAGAACATGACATGACAGAATAGAACATTGGAAATTACAGATTATGTTTGTGAAAAACATTTCAGAGAGGAGGATATTATAAAAGAATGGTCGTCCAGAGATGCAAAAGTGAGAAATTATTTTAAAATTATAATAGCAGATCTACTGACAATTCTATGTTAGAAATTGAAAGGTTATCTCAATGTTTAAAATTATTGAACGTATCTAACCTAGACTTTTAGTGAAAAATTCAACTTCGAGGAAACTTCTTGTCAATAAATTTATTAATTCATAGAACTTATAGATTTACACAGAATTGCAACATTAATTTCTTCACTTTTCATCAATATATAAAAGTTATTGAGAATACAATTATCAAAAGTGAGCGAAGCAAGTGTTCTTGTTAACCCTGTGGCATATTAGAATAGTTTTTTTATATCGAAAAATTAAAATTAACAATAGTATATTGTGCAACAAGAGCAATTAGTTTTCGATTGCCCACGAGAGCTCAAGTGGGCAACTGACAACACCGCACGAGTTGCAGATACTATTTGTTATTACGAATGCGGGTAAATATTATTTTACGCTTGTTTTTTTCCGGGCGGTAAATTATACTTGGCGCACGCAAAAGCCAAAGAGACATTTACCGCCCGGAGAAATATGTGCAAAATAATACTTATCCTGCATGAGTAATAAAAACTATGTTTAAAATATTTACTGATAGAATAGAGTCAAGTAATAAAGTTTTTATTGCGCAGTTTAATTTAATAACTTTTTTACATTAGAAATTATGCAAAAACTGTTACTTTTTGTAAAATCGTAGATGTATATTACATTTTTGTTAAATTTTTCGTTCATGTTCAACAATCAAAAATTTTTGCCGAGCAGCATTTTCTATTTCTACCTTTCTTCTAGTGAATAAGAAATTGTTTGTATATATTCATCAAATTATTTATGTGCCTATTATTATAATTCATAATCAGAAAACTCGCGTCCAAAGAAATGTTCATAAAACAAGTTTCATCATAATGTACTAATTCATTGCAGGTTTTAATGAATAAAATTGCTAATTTTCTTCTACGTTTGCCTTTAATTAAATAAATAATGTAGTAAATTTTATAAAATCAAAACCTGATGAGTTTCACAAAAATATAAATTCAGAAGTCGGTTTTCACACCATCATCCTGAATAGGGCAGCAACCGTAGACACGTGTTTCGTCCTTTCAGGATGATGGTGTGAAAACCGACTCCTGAATTTGTATTTTTGTGAAACTCATCAGGTTTTGATTTTATAAAATTTAGCAATTTCTATTTCACGGTCAAACTTTAAAGGTCACTTTACAGTGTCCTGCATTTCTTCAAATAATGTAGTCTTTAACGTAATGAAAATAGGAAATCTATCTGGCAATTGTATTTTATTGAAAATAATTGAAATATAATCTTATTTCTGCATATGACGCACGCAAAGATGGGCCCGCTCTCGCTATCTCTCTCACAGCTGCCGCATTACATTTTAGTATTCACGTTTTCCAACTGAGTGTTCGCTCCTCTATTATTCTCCTTCGTGCTGTGGAGCAATAAGAGCTGTCCAAATATAAATGGTTCATGAGAAATTAATTAGATATTGCACTGCATCCCTATAGACAAACATACCGGTTATTACGGTTTATTACTAAACCACCAGCCCAAAAAATTCAAATTATTGGTGCTTACTAAGAAAGAATTGTAGTATCTGTGGAGCAATAAGGGTTGTCCAAACATGATTGTTTTAGGAAAAATTAATTAATAAAACTTACAAATCACAATAAATCGCTAAAGACCAACATGCGAAATATCAATAAACCAGCAATCCGAAAAAAATCAAATTATTTGTGCTTCCTGAAGAAGTATTGATCTATCTGTGGAGCAATAAGGGTTATCCAAACACTATTGATTCATGACAAATTAATTACCTTATAAGTAATTGAATATCTCTAAGACAAATATGCTGATTATTACTAAATCAGCAGTCCGAAAAATTTAAACTGAGGGTACTTATTAAAAGAGGGTTCAAGTATCTGTGAAATATTAAGGGTTGTCCAAACATGATTGGTTCAGGAGAAATTAATTAACAAAATTTAAAAATCGCGCTGGATCTCTAAAGACAGACATGCAGATTATCACTGAACCAACAGTGCAAAAAATTTCAAATTATTGGTGCTTACTAAGAAAGAATTGTAATATCTGTGGAGGAATAAGGGTTGTCCAAATATTATTGGTTCATGGGAAATTAATTACTTTATGAAATATTGAATATCACTGCATTTCTAAAATCAAACATTTAATTTGTATATGTAAAATAATTAGGGCTGTCCAAACATGATTGGTTCAGGAGAAATTAATTAATAAGTATTAAAAATGGCACTAAATCTCTGAAGACAAACATGTGGAGTATCACTAAACCAGTAAACCGAAAAAATTCATATTATTGGTGCTTACTAAGGAAGTATTGATTTGTGGAGCAATAAGGGTTATCCAAACACTATTGATTGATGAGAAATTAATTAACTTATTAATAATTAAATATCATTCCTAAACCAGTAGTCTTAAAAATTAAAACTGTGGGTACTTACTGAGGAAGAACATGCAAAATAATTCTGACTTTTTCTCGAATTTCTAAGATTTACAATACATGCATGAGAACTGTCCAACTTGCTATTAGATAAATCATACTCTTTTTGTTTAGATGTGTTTCTTTATATTTGTGTAGCTTTTCGCCCATTTGACAGGAAGATAAATGCATCAACAACCCTTGAAATTCGAAATTAATTTTTCTGCGGCAAACAAAGAAATCTGATTTAGGAAAATATCTTCTGTAGCGCGGAGTATCTCATTCTCATGATAAACCAGTGCCAGAAAACAACCATCAGATAGGAATAATGGGGTTGAACAAATGAAATTTTTATTAATCTGTGAAGGTCGTTAGTGTCAGCTGTCTCGAAATGAGTTGTTGTTTAATTATCGATGGATATTTTCCAATGTTTCTCCATTTCACGGGAACTAAATTAAAAAATTTCCCAAACATGTTGAATACAGCTCCCTTTTATTTGATTAAATACTGGAGAAATGATTTATTAAGGGCGGTAATTTACATCATCAATCTACAACACTCCATCAAAAAACAATTACGGATCTTCCACCCCCGCGTCTGTTCTCTAAAGCCACTAAATCACGCACTCATATTTCCTAAGAGCAGAAAATATAAATCCCTAATTACACAAAATTCTCTCTAATCGATTGACACATTTTCCCCATAAGTCTCTCTTAATTAGAATCATTAAATCATTATTTGCGGGAAACATGCAAATGTCAAATCTGGGCGATTTTAGCGCCATTATACAAAAATAAACTCCTGGGAAAACGCGTGCCTGGAACTCGTGTATTTGATAAGAGAAGAAAATAGAAAAATGGATATGACGCCGTAGAATGGAATCGTGATTATTGGTTTTTGAGTAGGCGACAAATTATTTTACATATTTGTCAATTCTTGGAAAAGTTTTAGATGCCGTGCAGATAATCTTTATGACGTCAAATTTTTGTTCATTCGTATTATCGCGTGTTTAAATATTCATCTAGTGTTACAAGGGTTGATTGTCAACCATTTAGCAAATGAATAATAAATTCATTCAAAATAATTATTCTATTTTCAAAAATAGAATATTAGAGTGCAAAATTATGTTTTGTCGCTCGTGAAGTCGTGAACCTTCCAAAGTCAAGATGAGTTGTTGCAATGTTCGCATACTTTTAAAATAAATAAATAAGCTCAAATTGTATCCATGCAAATCTATTCAACCCGATCTGCACGAAAAATAAACTGTCATGTTATTTTACTGCAAGGTTGAAAGACATTTCAATTTTAATAAAACGCAAAGTGCTACGCTTCCCTGAGAGTCTGGCGGTATCATATTTTCTGTACAGCAGACGCCATAAGCTTCGTCTTCTCTCATATAAACGCGAAATTTATTTTGGTAGCACGCTTAAATTATGCTCTGTGTTAAATAATTGTCAAAATTTCCGTGATTCTGAAATGCTATTGTTTACACACTTGTTGCATAAATTACTATTGAGTCACGTTTCATTACAAACCTATATTCTCATTTTTTTTATTATTTGTTATTGAGATCAAATGTCTGATAGCAAAAAGAAATGGGAAAGTTATAACGTCGTTCATATTTGAAATATCTTTTTTCGCTTTCTTTTGTTTTCGAGCGTTTATGAAATGAAATGAAAGAAATATATCGGAAAAAGTAAAGGTCGTTTATTTTTTGCGAAAAGAACTTTGAAAACGATGTAATTAATCAAACAAATCTTTCGGGAAATCTTCAACTAGATTAATTGCAAAACGAATAAAAAACATTTTCATCAAGCCCAAATATAATTAAGAATTTTGTCCAAAATATTTGCCTCGCTATTCAATTGTTTAGACTTTATAAAATATTGAATGCTTCACAGAAATTTTTTAAATCGTGCGACAACTGTAGAAATTTATTTTGTCCTTATTGGGACTCTTCAGCCTCAGATCATTGCTATAAAATAAAGTTAATAAAAGGCAAGCATAGCCTAGTTCACTGTATCGTTTTATAAAATTCCACTTCGCCTTCTCAGAAAATTATGACGATTCATTCAGACTATTTTACTTCCAGAGTAATTAAAATTTACTCTGTTAGATGACAGTCGATTATTTGACAGCAATGTTTCTGTTGTCATAAGGAGGCTCAAACTGATTAGAATTTGTTAAATAAAATAAATTTACTTTAGAAATAAATTTACTTGGTCTTTTATAAAACCGGCCATAAAAGAAAAAGATAGATTTGTTTTTTGCAAATATCTCAAAAACTATCACATATATCGGAAATCGGAAAGAAGATTCTTGAGAAACAGGAAATTTCCTAGAAAAAAGTCCTACCTTCCGAAACTCTACCACCAATATTTAAAGTTTTAATTTGCAGGTAAAAATTGTTGATTATCATGATAACGGGCACAAAGTACTTTGTACACGTTGTCAAGAAAAAGAATTCTACTAATTTTTGTATTTTAATATGATTTTAATATATTTTTTTAGTCTTTTGACGTCTGTAGAAAAAATTTTGTGTGCTACACGTGCACGAAATTTCTTTGGAGCTTTCGAATGATTTGTGACTCGGCTACCGCCTCGATAAAAAACTTACATTCTCAAGCACCAAAGTATAATTTCGCGCACTAGATACATAAATAACTATTTAAATTTTTTTGCTCAAAAATCGTCAAGGACTATATTTTCAAAAAGAAAATTCGGAATTTCACTTAAATAATGAGTTTATTTATATAACATTATCAGGAATTATGACCTTAATTAACAATTGCATAAATAATTGAAAAATTGCGAAAAAAATGTTTTCCAACTGAATTTTGTTCACTCATGTATCCTAATAGTACCTGAATTTTACTGTTTCTAAATATTCACATTTAATGGTTGAAAATAATTATTCCGTTTTACTGAGCCGTCAAGCGCGCGCATGAGCGACTTCACCCGTTTTTTTCCTATTTTTATCTGCAAATTAAATTTATAAATATTGGTGGTTTCGAGAGGTAGAACTTTTTTCTAGGAAATTTCCTGCTCTTTTGAAATTGGTTTTTCCGATTTCTGATATCTGCGACAGTTTTTGAGATATTTGCAAAAAACAAAACCTCTTTTTTTTTAAGAAATTGTTTATAACTTTTGCAATTTTTCTATGCGGGACTTCAATTTTTACTTGTACTAAGTACAAGGAAGTATTGTGAAACCGACAAAATTCACCTATCGAGATTTTGATGGAAATATCCGTTTTGAGCATCCCTGAACCCATTTTGACTATTTTCGGCTTGATGTCGGTACGTATATGCGTGCGTTCGTTCGTGCATTCGTTCGTAACTCGCAAATCTCAAAACTGGTTGAACGTATAATGTTGAAATTTTGTAATTAAGAGTGGTATAGGGTCTAGTTGTGCACCTCGCATTATGGTTCCAATCGTATGTACCGGAAGTGCACTTTACTTGAAACTTTTTTCGATTTTTTTTAATAAATCGAGAATGATCAACTGTAAGATGTTGAAATTCAGTATTTGGACTTGATGTTGTATCAGAATGGTCATTTGCTATTTTGTTTATGAATCGGCCAAGCCAGTAGTGCACTTTACTTGAAACTTTTTTTTTTATTTTTTCCATAAATCTAGAATGATCAGCCATAGCATATTGAAATTTAGTGTTTGAACTTGCTGTAGCATCAAAATAGTTATCTACTATTTTTGTATCAATCGGCCAAGTCGGAAGTGCAGTTTATAAGTATAACAGACATTCAGAATTTGCTGTGTAAAACAATCAGTTTAATTGAAATGATAAGGTAGGCAATGATAATCTGTTGTCAATTTTTTGATTTTGTTTGACTTGTCAAAATATTATTAAAATTATATTAATTATAATCTGGAGTGACAGAATAATATATTCTACAATAAGTATTGGAATGGCCAATATTCTAAACGAGTGAAAAGTTTGTAAACTTACGGTTCGCGAGTGTGGAATACACCATTCCAAATATATTGTAGACTATACTTTCTTCAAGTTATGGAAACTCATCAATATTTCACAAGAAACTTGAATAATTATTAAATGTCAAACGGAAAACTAGAATTTCATTCGTTCCAACATAATTTTTGGTTATGGAATATGCCAATTCCAAAATAGTGTTGGAGAAAACTTTATTGAATAAATTTGTGTATATACCAAATGATGTACAAGTAAGTCACGTGATGTTCACGTCAGATTTTTCAAAAACTTTCTAGATGAAACTACGAATCGTTGGTCATAATTTTCTGAGAACGCGGAATTTCATAAAACGACACATGTGAATTAGACTAGCTAATAAAAATCTACACAGCAGCGCCATCAACCAGAATGCAGCCAAAGTGGCAGATTTGATGAAATGTAGAACACTATTTGTAACGAAAAGTGTTCCAGCAGAGTAGATTTTCTTCGCGTGCCTGGTAAACGGGTGACATACGCAATAGGTTGTCTGGCCAACTTAACTAACTAATATGTTTCAAGATATATGAACCGGGAACTGAGTCGAATTAGACAGGGAGAAAAGAGAATTGGAGTAATAATCGAAGCGCGTAGAATAGTGGTTGGTGCATATATATATAATACTCCTATATTGCTAGTTCCCATAAGTGAAGGTATCACGTAGAAAGTGCGACAGCAAATCCTTACTTGACTCGTTGTGCGCAAGCGTCGCGGCTTCGATCGATATTTGAACGGTTGTTTCCAAAGATGGATGACGCTTGCACGTGGCTTGCTCCAATTGCACGAAGTTGCTCAATTCTCAGGCATGCTCACAAGATTCGTGGTAAGATAAAAAGAGATAGACGTATAATTGTCTGATCCGTAATGTTTTCGCCGATTCTGCCTATCCAACTAGCAATATAGGAGTATTACATATATGGGTTGGTGGGTTGGTTACGAAGCGCGCAGAAGTGAACTAGAAGAAATGATAGAAAAAATAGATAGAGAAACACTTGGCCGTGGAAATAAATGGAAGACACTATTGCTGTTTATATAATCAAATAAGTGTAGTGTTAGTGACTTTTTTTGCGTCAGGTATTAGTAGAAATATTAAATTGTGAATAATTTTACTTATGTTACTGTAGAGTTTAAGTTTCATTATTGAGTTGGTAAAAGGCATGTAGAGAAAAAAATCTACACAGCAGTGCCATCTGTTAGAATGCAGCCGAAGTGGCAAGTTTGAAAAATAAAGGATATCTTTGAAAAGGTCCGTGGAATAGAATTAATAAAAAATTAAAAAGTCAGAACCTAAATATTTCATAAAAAATCCAATCGGTTTTTTAAATCGGGCGGCAACTGTAGAAACGTGTTTCGTCCTTATTGGGGCTTATCATTACAGGCTAATCAAGCTGTTCGAATTTGTAAGCCAGCATTGCTATAGAATCAAGTTGGTAAATGGCATGCGGATAAAAATCTACACAGAAGTGCCATCTATCAAAATGCAGCCGAAGTGATAAGGTTGAAAAATGCAGGAGACTTGAAAGCGACCTTTAAAAGGATCCTTGAAATAGAATTAATAATGGAAGTAGTGGATGATGTTGACTGTTATATTAATTGAAGGAAACAAAGTGTGGGAATTAAGTCAAAGAGTTTTATTGTTCTGTCCTACTCTACAGTTTCAGTCCCACCTGGATCATCTTCAGGAGTGCTAAATTTGTACAACAGTGTGAAAATGAGGGACAAAATGTAAGTAAGTACACTTTTCATTTCACTTTGTCCCTTTGTCCCACATTTTCACACTGTTGTACAAATGTAGCACTCCTGAAGATAGAATAGAAGTAGGCAACTGTAGATACGTGTTTCGTTCTTATTGGGACTCTTCAATACAGTCTACACTACAGTGTTTCTAATAACCTGTGGGAGATAATATAACTTTATGAAATCAAAAACACTTTTGAAGTCGTGCCTTTCAGAATTGAGAAGTAGCAGGATTTTATTCCACAAAAAAGTTGAAAAAAAAGAGAAATATGGTTGCCGTAAATAAACTGGCGCGGCAACTGTAGACACGTGTTTCGTCCTTATTAGGGCTCTTGAGATTTTCTGCGTTGCTAAGGACCAAAATCAATTTTTCCCATTATCAAAAATCAAAAACATTTTTAAGGTCGTTCCTTTCTGAATTAAAAAGTAGCACAAAACACCAAAGTTCTCATTAATCTGAAATCATAAGCAATGTTTTTCCATCGAAATTTCGACACCCTGTATAGGGTGAGTGCTTCTCAACTTTTGCCTCAACGCTTCTCGATTTATCGGTAGTTTTGAAATAAGTATTTTAGTATGTTTCGTTGGAGAATGATGACTTTTATCGACATAATGCAAAAAAAGGTTTTCCTACTGTGGCTATGAAAAGTTGATGTTTACCTTTTCATTTATCAACGTGAAGTTGACATTTCCGGAAGAAATAACTCTTCCATGCAACGCGAGATAAAGTACTTTTTTTGAAATAATTTACAAACCATTCCGAATTTAAAATATTTTTCAACGGCATCTAAATCAGCCCACAAAATTACACAACATCTCTTATTAACTAAATCTCTATTTTTAATAATAAGAAAGATGCTATTCTATTTATTTGGGACATATTGTATTTGTTCCGAATTAAATTTGACAAGTATTCGTTTTATTATCGACAGTAAATTCGTTACAATTTCAAACATAAAATTGTATATTTCCCTAGGCACGTGCCGTCGTCCGCATTGCATTAGTGATTACCAGTCAGCAAACTCGCTGGTTGCCAGAAAACTTTGACGTTTTAAATAATTTATCCGGTGCAAAAAAGTTCAACCGCTGTAGATAAAGACAGCCGAGTTGGCGGCTCTTCTCGTGTGACTTATATCTTCCTTTTTGTTTTCTCTTTATTTGCTTTCGCATCTTCGACTGCCGCAACTTCGTCTGTCCAAGAATGCATGATTTAAGAAGAGTGATACCAAAGGAGGAATAGATGAATGATATTGCTTTAACATATGTTTTTCGGGTGTTCTGAATGTTTTATGTGCTTTTAGGGATGAATCGTTTTTCTTTCTGTATTACCTTTCCAATTTAGCCATAGAATTTTATGTACATTCCCTTTTAAAATTAAGTTATTAAAGTTTGTTGTTTGAGGTAAATATTTGGTATTCTGTTATCACTCCAGCAGATGGTTTTGTAGGTGGTTCAAATTTCATCCCCAATTTTACACGTTTTGTTTACATTTCGTTGCTACAGTTACCAAGCACAATCGATCTTTTGTGAAATGCTTTAATGTACTTGTACTTAAAGAGTACATTTGAACGGAATTGATATTCTCGTGATGTATAGGATTTTAGCACGAAAAGAAAATGGTTTTACCCTTGAAGTAGGTTAGAATGATTGAGCTCACCTTGTCTAGATTTAATTTTTAAATTGACGTAATGACGCACGTTACTCTTTCGAAGAAAATATTACTTGTTTTTATTGATTTATAATTATTTTTTTAATAGATTAATCATTGGGCCAATAAGTTGCAAGTGCAGTCAATATAAGCGTTTTATAGGTAGTGCAATTTGTTGCCATATTTTGCAAACAATATGTTTAAAAATATTAATTTTAATCCCTTTTCAAATATTTTTTCATCAACGTAGTTAAAAATCCTGATAAAATTCAGTTTTTTATTTAATTAAAACAATATGAACATGTAAATTAATAATTTGAATTGAAGATGCATTTACTTCATTATCTTTTTATTAACAATAAAAAATGAGTGTCTTTTGATGTTTTTGGCATGAAATTAACTTGGCAACAGCGCATCTAACAGCTGCCTGCTAGAGATGTTTATCCGATGCAGGGATGGCTCTATATACCTTCAAATTTTAATTTTAAATCTACTGTTATGAATTCGAATGTGTGATGGTATATTTATCTTAATCTACTTTATTTTATTATAAATTTGATTTGTTCTCACGTTTTTGTTGATAATATCGTTTAAATGTTCATGTTTATTTTATAATATATAATATTGTCCCACAAAATGAATATTTTCTGACCAATTCTGATTTTATCTTATCAGTAATAAATTTCATGCCCCATTTAGATTCTTGGTTCAACTAAAAATAGGGTCCCTGTTGAAGTTCAACCTCTAAGCTCTGAAAAACTTAGATACGTCCCTGATTTGATTGCATCCAATATCTACAATTACAAAGTTGCACATCAGAATTCTTTTTCAATATTTTTACATATTCTACGAGAATTGATTTTCATAAATTACAGTTTTTGTATTTTTATCTTAACGTGTTTAAATGGGCATTTCTTAATAAGTTTTCTCATTTACCGTGTATTAAAAACCATATATTCAATAATTGATTATTCGAAAACCAGACGTCCAATATTTTTAAAAAATGTATGATGTACCCGTAAACAAAATATTAAAATTTCATATTTCTATCTTTTTATTTAAAGGTCGAATAAACATAACAACCCCTTCTTCTAAACATCGTTGGTTTAGCGAATTTACCTTTCCTTGTGCAAATAATTCAATGTGAGCCCGTATTTATTTTATGCTAACAAACGGCCTTTCTTTGTGACACTAGAATGCCACTTTGGGGATTGTATACAACTATCACCAATAAATTTTAAACATCGCCGTTTCATCTTCTTGTTCCAAGTCGTTCCACGTAAGTCGAACTTATTATCTCATTTTTAAAGATTTTCGCGATTGATTTGGAAAATACGCTATTAAATGATCTTTTAGATAATTTTTATTGAAATTGCGAAATGATACTGTAATATTTTTAGGCTCGAAATGAAAACAAAATAACGCAATTAATTTTTATTTCTAGAAATATTTATATCATTCCTATTAATATTGTCACAAATTTTGTTGTGAATAATCTATTTATACAGGTTGCAGTACATATATTTATTTTCTAAACACGTATGTTCGCAATATCTCTCTCCTAGCTCACGCTCTTATATATCCTTATCCAACAATGGGCCAACATTCAAATGTCTAATAGTTGATGCTTGGCAACCACCGAACATCTAATAACCATAGGCTTTTAATCACGTCCGACAATTGAACATCGACTTGGTCAATACTAACTAGGATTAGAGTTACAATAAATTATTGGCTAAATAGCGAATTCAAATAAATAATAATTCGTGACAATTTTGAACTGTTCAGTAAATTTATTTAATCTGATCTTTCAAGTTCGGTTCTTTATATAGGCAGAGGGAGGAGTCTTTTTTGTTTACCTGCGTTAGCCTGGAATAGTTCTACCGTCTTTCGAGAGGCTGCTAGAATTATCTTAATTAAGAAAATCCATTACAGTATAGCTGATAAAGATGAACGATAACAGATTAATTAATTAGTTGATGATGATGGATGTGAATTCGATTATAGATTATTAATTAATTATATTACATTATAGCAGGTAGAATTGGCACTTGTAATGTGATATTATGTTCTTACAATCAATTACGAATTATAATTTTAGGGTTGGAAATGTCATCTTTTCCAATAATTCAAGCTCTTAAAATGATCAAACTGTCGATGATGATCCTCATGTCCAAAATGGATGAAACCTTGTGCAAAAATTACCTGAAAATTACAATTATGGGAAAAAATAGTGACAAGTGGGGAAACCCGTAGATGATCTTGAAATCAATATTTTGTTTTGAAAGTTATTTATTTAATAGAATGGATTTCAGCTCAACATTGAGCAATTTAGTTCACCCTTTGAGGTGGTTTTATCTCAAGTTTAGTCCCACCGGCGCGCGCAGCGCGTTTGTGATAATATTCAGGGATGTTTTACAAAACTGCGAGCGTAGTTAGCTAACCTACAACTATTGTTATATGTTATATTATTTCAAGGTCATCCAAGGGTTAAAATAGATTCAAAAACAAAAATAATGATTTCAAGATCATTCAAGGTTTTTTTTTTTTAACTATAATAATAGTTGTAGGTTAGCTCGCTACGCTCGCGGCTTTGAAAAACATCCCTGAATAGTACCACAATCGCGCTGCGCGCGCCTTTGAGACTAAACTTGAGAGGAAATCACCTCGAAAGGTAAACTTAACTCCTCAATAATGGACTGAAATCCATTGTATTAAATAAATAATTGATTTACAATTATTATATTTCAATTTCATAAAAAAGGAGGCCATCAGGGATCCGATGTGAATATATGTTTATTTTTATAACAATAAAGAACGTTTCGGACTTAATTTGTCCATCTTCAGCTGTAAGTATCATAGTTGTTACAATTTGTCATATATAAGTAAAAAAAATTATTAACTTCTCATCAACAGGTGTTAACAGAATTTAAAAAAATTTTTGTTTACAAACAAACTACAAATTGTAGTGATATATTAAAATTAAAACAAAAAATGATCTGAAAAGACCAAAGAGTCTAAAAATGGCCTGACTACGCCATTGTTTGAAGTAGACTGACGAACATGGAAAAAAAACAACTACTAAGTAATGGAACAGAGAAATTAAAAATTTCCTGTGTTTATTAAAATCCCCCAAGAAGTTTGGGGCGAACTTCATATTATTTTTAAAGTCTGTCTGACAGTTGATTTTAAGAAACACAGTTAGTAACTTTTTATTTCTCTATTCCATTGCTTAGTAGTCGTTTTTAGCGCATTTTTTCCGAAAAAAGCGCTATTATATTCACTTTGGCTGTCTGGCTGGCTGGCTGGCTGGCTGGCTGGCTGGCGTGACGCTAAGTTCTCAGCAACTATACTATTTATAGACTTGAAACTGGTATTAAATAAAAGCTACTGTTTCGTAGGTTTGCACAAATTGCTTTAATTCAAGCTCAGTGATTGTGGAAGATTAAATTATTCAATTACTTGTTTCAAGTGAAACAATGCCCATGGATATATATGACATTAGGGATATGGCAACTAAAATTTATTAAAGTAGATAAAAATTTAGTTACACCTTTAGCAGGGGATGTCACTATTATTATGTACAGTTGTCAAATCTGTCCGAGATTCATTCAATGACTTGTTTGACGCGAATTTGAAGCTTATTAGAATGAATCACTATTATTGGTTGAAAATTTGTTTACTTTTAGTGTATTTTTTTTTTTATATAGCTTTGATAAAGATCTAATTATCATTTTAAGGTACAGCACTTGACCTCCTGTCAGTCAATAACTAAACAATGAAGAATAAAAGGTATTTTTGAGTTTGTACATGCATAAATTATGTACCTATCAAACTGTCAACTTGAAACTAGTACTAAATGGATGCTGCTGTTTCGTAAGTTTGCCAAAACTGCTTGATTTCAAGCTCAGTTATTGTGAGAGATAGTAATTTGCGAAATCTCTGAGCTGTCAAACATGCGCTTCCATCATCTAGATGATTCTTCCATTTTTTGGAAAAAGGCGCTATTATATTCACTTTGGCTGTCTCGCTGGCTGGCATGACGCTGAGTTCTCAACAACTTTACTATTTACAGACTGGTACTAAATAAAAGCTACTGTTTCGTAGGTTTGCATAAATTGCTTTAATTCAAGCTCAGTGATTGTGGAAGATCAAATTATTGAATTACTTGTTTCAAGTGAAACAATGTCCATAGGTATATGTGACATTAGGGATATGGCAACTAAAATTTATTAGAGTAGATAGAAATTTAGTTACAACTCTCGCCGCAGGTATCACTATTATTATGTACAGTTGTCAAATCTGTCCGGAATTCATTCAATGACTTGTTTGACGCGAATTTGAAGCTTATTATAATGAATTATTATTATTGGATGAAAATTTGTTTACTTTTGGTGTATTTCTTTTATATAGCTTTGATAAAGATCAAATTATCATTTTAAGATACAGCACTCGACCTCCCATCAGTCAATAACTAAACAATGAAGATTAAAAGGTATTTTTGAGTTTGTACATGCATAAATTATGTACCTATCAAAAGTCAACTTGAAACTAGTACTAAATGGAAGCTGCTGTTTCGTAAGTTTGCCCAAATTGCTTGATTTCAAGCTCAGTAACTGTGAGAGATGGTAATTTACGAAATCTCTGAAGTAACAAGCATTCATGAGCTGTCAAAAATGTGCTTTCATCATCTAGATGATTCTTCCATTTTTTTTCAAATTCTGTTAACACCTGTTGTTAAGAAGTTAATAATTTTTTTTTACTTATGTATGACAAATTGTAACAACAATGCTACTTACAGCTGAAGATGGACAAATTAAGTCCGAAACGTCCTTTATTGTTAAAAAAATAAACATATATTCACATCGGATCCCTGATGGCTTCCTTTTTTATGAAATTCTAATTTTTGGATCCCTAAAACTTCTTGAAATATTATATTTCAGGTGATTTTTGCTCAAAGTTTCATTCGTTTTGGACGTGAGGACCATCATCGACAGTTGACTCTTGAAATTATTGTGCTTACATTCGCATATCTACATTTTGTTTGTGAACTATGCATGCTTGTAGTTCTATTGATTGGCCCAGTTTTAATGAAAAGATTTCATATTCATTCAGTGCTAGTTACGCGTCTCATAAAATATTCGTTATTATTGACTTCAGTTTCAACTACACTCAGTTACAAAAAAAAACCACCCCTTCAGAAATATATCTAGTTTTTAAAGCATATTGTAATGAAATTTAAACTCTCGTTCGTGGGGTTAATAATTTATTTTTACCTTAGTCTACACATATTCAACTAAAATTAACCACAATTTGATATTTCTACTTATTTATCGACACCTAGTCACTTTCAATACATTTATTATTTGCACGGACCACGGATTTATTTGAACCGCTTCTCATTTATTTCCAATTGTTTCTTTTTTTACTTACTTGTACTAAGAACAAGAAAATATTGTGAAACCGACAAAATTCACCTATCGAGATTTTGATGGAAATATCCGTTTTGAGCATCCCTGAATCCATTTTGACTATTTTTGACTTGATGTCGGTACGTATGTTCGTGCGTGCGTAACTCGCAAATCTCAAAATTGGTTGAACGTATAATGTTGAAATTTTGTATTTAAGACTGGTATAGGGTCTAGTTGTGCACCTCGCATTATGGTTCCAATCATCTGTACCGGAAGTGCACTTTACTTGAAACTTTTTTCGAATTTTTTCAATCAATCCAGAATGATCAATCGTAGGATGTTGAAATTCAGTATTTGAACTTGATGTTGTATCAGATTGGTTATCTCCTATTTTGTAAGAATCGGCCAGGCCAGAAGTGCACTTTACTTGAAACTTTTTTTGAATCTTTTGCATAAATATAGAATGATCCGCCATAGCATATTGAAATTTCGTATAAAGAACTTCTATAACATCTTATTGTACATCTTGCATTATGATTGCGATCGGCTTGTGCACTTTACTTGAACCTTTTTTTTAATTTTCCGCATAAATCCAGAATGATCAGCCGTAGCGTACTGGAATTCAGCATTTGAAATTGCTGTAGCATCTAAATGGTCATCTTCTATTTTTGTAACAATCGGCTGAGCCGGAAGTGCACTTTATATGACAAACTTTTTGAATTTTCCGCATAAATTCTAAACAATCAGTCGTAGAGTATTTAAATTTTGTATTAGGCACTTTTATAATATCTAGTTGTACACCTTGCATTATGATTGCTATCGACTGAGCCGGAAGAGCACTTTATTCGAAACATTTTTTGAATTTTCCGCATAAATCCAAAACGATTGAACGTAGATTGTTAGAATTCAGTATTTAGGACGATTATACCGTCTAGATGCTCATATCCTATTTTTATTGAGATCCACCGAGCCGGAAGTGCACTGTACTTGGCAGTCTTTTGGAATTTCTCGCATAAATTCGAAACAATTAGGTGTAGAATATTGAAATTTGATATTTCAGTTTGGTGTAGCATCTGAATGATTGCCTACTATTTTCATAACAATAGACTGAGCCGGAAGTGCACTTCAGTAGGAATTTATTTTTTAATTTTGCGCATAAATTCAGATCTGTTGGTAGTCGTAGAATTTTGGAAATCAGTATTTAGGAATGTTGTAGTATAAAAATAATGGCCTACTGTTTCCATAGCAACCGACTTGGCTGAAAGCGCATTTTATTTGACAGATTTTGTGTTTGATTATATATATCCAATTATATATATGATCAAACACAAAATCACATCGTATTATGTATCCAATGATGTACAAGTAAGTCATGTGATGTTCACGTTAGATTTTTATTTATCACTCTTGTCATTTATCTCCACTTGTTCACTTTACTTTGATCACTTTTGCGCGCTTCCATTAACCAACCAATCAACCTATATTACTTCTACGCGCTATTTAATTCGACCGCATCTTCCTTACTGTTTGTCTTACAGACTCACTGCTGTCTTTGTTCCCCGGTTTATATAACTATGGCCGCTATTTCCTTACGATTTCAGAAATTTCTAGTAGGCTACCAGAAATTTCCATGACATTATTCGTCCTTGACACATCTCAGTTGTTTGTGTTACTCATCATTGCGTTCTCTACCCGTTGAACATCCTTGTTATTGTATCAATAAAAGCCTGGAAAATTTGGAGATAATTCAAGCAGCTTCTCGAAATACGTTTCTGGAAAAAATAAGTTGCCTTTATCTGCCTATATAAAAGACCGCATCGTTTATTTGAGTACATTAACCATCCAAAAAGTATTAAATGTTGTGCCCTTTAACTTTTGACGAAAAGGACACGAGTGTATCGGTATGAGAAAATAAGGGATTTCAGGTGTAGGTCCGTCGTGAATAATACAACTGAATGTATTTAATGGTTTATATTACGCTATATGTGTACACTTTACTACTCTTTAACAATTATTAAATAAACATGATTTTGAATTGGATAGATGACTTAATGTTGAAGTTTATTGGTTGATGGTTGAGTGAATACTGACTATTTTCATACTACAAGAAGCTTCAGGTGGACACCTGAAGCCGGAGATGACTTTGCATGAGAATCGCTGAAAGTCCAAGTCCCAGACAGTCATGCGACACTATCCATCCGTAATATTAAACGAATACTGACGAGGCTCTCAACACCTCCTCCCTTAACATAAGGGTTGATACCCTAACAAATAATTTCGGGTATCGGCACTTATCAATTAGACAGATGGTTTAGTTCTCAAATTCGTAGATGTGGACGCAGCCACATTAATTAAATCTGTTTCTGATCTAGTAAGCCTAGGCAATTCAACTGCCTCATTACGAATCTGCTTATTTTTGAAATATTTGACAATAAAAACTTTAATAACATAAAAACAAATGAAGAAAATTATAACAAATAAAATACTATAATTGAATAAAATATTGTAATCAGTTTTTCCTTCATTTTCTATTCCATTCCTGACATTATTATATATCAATTCTAAATCCGATAATTTTTCTCCAATCATATCCAATTCATGAAAATTATTTATAATCTTATCACTAGAAAACAATATAGAGGCATTATCTTTTGAAATGGAATTATATTTCCTAACAATGTCTACATTAATTAAATCGGTAACATTATATTTTGGTAAAAAGTCAACTGAAATAACAGAAGTGAATTTTCTATCACTGATTAATTCCATTTCAACAGTATAAGCAATACAATTATCTAAAAAACTAAATATTCCAGTACCAGGCAATAACTTATAACTAAACAATTCCTTATATTGACATTTAATTTGAATTTCCTCAATCTTTCGAACTACATACAGCCAACTATTACTTCTAGATAAAGAATGCCACATATTTTGATTTATATTGATTGACTTCACATTACATGAACTAGGAATAATGTTTTCTGAATTATATAATTCTATTTCACATGACTTATATAAATGTGAAAGATAAAGGGGCTGTTTGAGGAAACATATTTTGAAGTAAATTGTTTGTTTACATTTGAAATAATCAAAATCATTTAATAAAGTAAATCTTTGCTTGTTATCTTCTATCAACATATATTTATTTATTACTTGAACATAAACATAAGAATTGTTTGAAACTAATACTGGTAAAGGTATCAATTGAAATCCTTTAAATATCTTATTATCTACAATAGGAATCTCTACAATATACACTAGTTTATTGTCTTTAATATACACATTAATATTTGATATTGAATTCAGCAGATCATGCATATCGTTCAAATGTATATTGAAAGGGAATTCTGAGCCCGTTGGAAGAAAATCTTGAATTCGTTTTAATTCATTTACTATTTGTAGGGGTGGTAAAACGCGAGGATGAACTATTCCTACTTTGGAAAATAAAATTACATCAATCAATACTTCAATTTCCATTTCATATTCTTGGATTAAAAAATTCAAGGAAAATAAATTATTCATAATAAATAAATTCAATCTACTCTTTAAAATATCTCTATTTAAATCTTTCAATGATATTCGTAAATCTGTTATCTCATTCAAAAATTTATTTTCATTTTGACGTAAATTACTGATGGAGGTATTAACTGCAGTAAGGGTTGATTCTACAATATTTATCTGTTGACGCGCTAAAGATAAAAGGTTCTCTTCATTTTTTGTAAATTTATTAATCTTGTCATTAAAATACTCTTCATCTTCACTGTCCATTGTACCAAAAAGAGTTTTTGAAAGTTTACCCACAAAATTAAATAAACCTCGTTTTCTACGCTCATGATCTTGATGGGCAACTAAACTCAGCAATTCTGATCTCTTTGTTTTGATATTTGATACTACAGGTTGGATAAGCTGATAAAATTGTTTACACGGGCTTTCAGTTTCATTTTTGTATACTGTACCACAAATATCCGATACTTGATCATAAAATTTATAAATTAGGCTAGTTCTACAATAAAAATATTCTAAATCTATAAAAGTTATCAGATTCCAATACTTAGAATAAACTCTAACATTACCTAACGCTTCAAAATATATACCTGGAGCATTTTCAAATTTCGAATCGGAAAATAAAGAAAGGCTTGCTACCAGTACAGGGAATCTGTAAACAAAATTAAAGAATGAATTAATGCATTTACTCGTTGAATATAATAACTTCATTCTTATGAATTTTATATGGTTTTTTATTTCTTTCAATAATGATATTTTCTGTATCATCCAAAACTTCCAATACTACAAATGGGCCTAGCCATTTTTGTTCTAATTTATTCTTGGATAAATGATTTTTTATCAATACTTTATCATTCGAGTGAATTGTTTTGGAATGAATATTTCGATCATATAATTCTTTAGACTTTTCTTTATTTTTTAATAAATTCTCTCTTGCTATCTTACTGACAAATTTCAAAGTCTCCTTCAATTGTTCATGATAATATCCAAAATTATAATTATTAGTCGGGTTTGCATTTTTAAATGGCAAACTCATTTCTCGTCCGAACACTAATTCAAACGGAGTGAAATTTGTGCTAGCATGCACAGAAGTATTATAAACTAACATAGCTGTGGGAATTAATTTATCCCAATTAGAAAGGTCCTTATCCACGAAATTCCGCAAATATTCTACTAAAGTCCTATGACTTCTTTCGAGAGCTCCATTACTTTGAGGATGGTAAGGAGTAGTTTTAAATTTCTTAATTTTCAAAATTTTACATGTTTCTGTAAATATTCTACTCAGAAAGTTCGTTCCTTGATCAGTTAATACTGAATCAGGGGTTCCATATTGACATACCATGAACTGAACAAAATTTTTCGCCACGGTTTCCGCTAATTGATCGGGCATCGGTACCGCAATTGAATATTTAGTTAAATCATCTTGCATCGTTAATATATATTGATTACAACTGGAAGATAAAGGAAGTGGACCCACAACGTCCAAAAATAATTTTTGAAAAGGGTAATTTGAAGTAGTGGTAATCAACATAGGATTTTTTATATTCTTATTCTTTGCTTTATTCTTTTGACATTGCTCGCAATTTTTCACATATGTCTGCACTTCATTTTTCAAATTTTTCCAATTGAACTGTCTCTTTAATTTCTTTACCATGCGTTTTACACCGCAGTGTCCACCGACCTTAGAATTATGATAGTCAGCGAATAATTTGAGCTTTTCTTCCTCTGTTACTTTATAATATTCATGTAGAATCAATTTTACATTAGAATCCTCAAAAATTACTTTTATTAAAGCTCTAATTTCATTCCAATTGTGCAAGTCATTACCACAAGCGATTTTTGGGAAATGAAGCTCCACTATATTCTCTATTTCACAAAATAACTTTAATGTTTTGAGACATGAAATAATTGCTTCTTCTGTTGGTTTTTCAAAATGATTCAACTTTGTTATCAGAAAAATAAAATTAAATTCATCATTCTTAACGCAAACTATTTCATAATCGGGATTACTATCTAAAATAGTTTTAATTTTTTGTTTGATATCAGGATATAATCTAATTGTTTCAAGAGCTAAGCCAGCATTCATTTTCAAATCACGTGAAATACATTGTACTATTGTTGATTCACGTGGACTATCGAAGATATTTAAATCTGTTGATTCTGCGTTTATTTTATAGATTCTACTTAAGGCGTCCGCGTTAACATTCATTTTTCCCGCTTTATGAATAATTTTATAATTGTATTCTTCTAATTTGATACGCCACCGCATGAGTCTTGACCCAGGGTCTTTAACATTGAATATCCAGGTCAGGGGTTTATGGTCAGTGACAATAAGAAATTGACGGCCGTATAGGTACGGACGGAAATGATTAATTGACCAAACTATCGCCAACAGCTCTTTTTCCGTAGTTGTATAGTTTTGCTCGGCTTTATTTAATGTACGGCTTGCATACGCGATCGGCCTATCTTCACCGATTTTACCTTGGGATAGAATAGCACCGATTGCTTTATTTGACGCATCTGTAGTTAAAACAAACTCTTTACTAAAATCGGGATATTGTAATAAAGGCGCAGAAGTTAATAATGTTTTAAGCTTTTCAAATGATTCCTGATGATTTGCATTCCACGACGACCAATTATTCTTTTTAAGTAAATCTGTTAATGGCTTGGCTATTTGACTGAAATTCTTAATAAATTTGCGATAATATCCGCAAAGTCCAAGAAAAGATTTTACATCCTTTGGATTTTTAGGTATAGGAAATTCAATAACGGATTGAATTTTTGACGGATCGGGTTTAATACCCTCCCCCGTAATCATATGACCTAGGTAGTTGACCTCCTTACATAGAAAGTCACATTTATCTACTTGTAACTTGAGATTATATTTACGTAATGACTTCATTACATCTTGCAGTCTATCATTGTGCTGTTTTAGGGTAGATCCATAAATGACGATATCGTCAAGATAGACAAAACATTTAGAACCCTGCAATCCGGTAAGTACCGAGTTCATCAAACTTTGAAACGTACTTGGCGCTCCTTTCAACCCAAACGGCATCCGAACGAATTCATAATGACCTGTCGAAGTTGAAAAGGCGGTTTTAGGTCTGTCTTCAGGATTCATTTTGACTTGATGGTACCCCGAGGCCAAGTCTAAGGTACTGAAATATTTAGAATTTCCCAACTGATCTAGAATCTCTGTTATATTTGGGATGGGAAATACAGTGCCCGTAGTAATTTCATTTAATTTTCTGAAATCCACGACAACACGAAATTTTTTCTGCCCGGAAGCATCTGGCTTTTTCGGAACTACAAGAAGAGGAGCATTGTAGGGAGAAATACTTTTTGTTATAACACCATCTTTTTCCATTTTATCTATTTGATTCTGTATTTCGATTTTCTGAGATTCTGGTAAACGATAAGGACGAATATTTATTGGAGGTGAATCTTCGGGAATTTTTATAGAATGTTTTATAAGATCAGTACACGTCAAAGGTTCATCCGGATGATGAAAGATATCTGAAAATTCTTTACAGATAGTTAACAAAGATTCACGTTCCTCTTTGTTTAAATGATCAGTCCGCACTGATTTATTAATGAATGATAAGCGGTCCACGTCTACCTCGGCTTGATTAACTGCATATACTTGCTTTGTATCGTTTACTTCTGGGAATAAATTCTCCTGTAATTTATAAAATTCATATTCAATTTTATTTAAATCTTCTTGAGTTAAAGTGATAGGATCCTCTGTTGGATTTAAAATAGGAAATTTTATTTCTTTATTCATATTTGAATATGTGAGACAATTGCTCACAATCACATTTTTCATTTGAATTGCACTTGTAACATAAAAACATTCAGATTGCGCTACATTCATAGAAACGACAGTTTCTGCGCGAGGTGCAAGAATAACAGGGTCGGACTTGGAGGATTTGAGACAATTCATATTATTATTACTTGAATGGGAGTCAGTTTTTTCTTCAATAATTTGTTCAGCGAGATTAATAATGACCTTATTCTTAATGATATAAGGTTTACCAAGGATTCCGTCTTTCTTAAGAGGGAAATGAGAAGGAACCAAATGAAATATGGTTGGTTCATGATTATTTTCAAGAAAAATATCTACTGTCCCGAGAGTTGAGATAGGATCAGGATTTATACCTGATAAACTTATAATGTGATCTGGATTGTATATTAATTTGTCATCGATATTGGTAACCTTTAAAATATTAACGTCCGACGCGGTATCCACTAAAAAATCAAATTTATGATGCAAAGAATTGTAACTTGGAATTGTTACGGAATTATCATGCAAACTTCTAACTTTGAATATATCGTTTCGTGAAGAAATCATTTTTATATTTTGAATAGTAGGCTTATTAGAATTATTATCATTCTGATGTTGATTTCGCGTAAATGAACTTGGATTATGATTATTTGTACTTCGCGAATTATTGCGTTGTCTTTTATAACACTGATCAATTGAATGGCCGGGTATTTTGCAATAGCGGCAAATTAAAACATTCGATTCTCTCTTAATTTGTTGATTGTTAAAGGTATTTTGAGAAGATGATGGCTGATTATATCTAGGAGAGGGAAAATAATTGGAATTTCTCTGTTTTGGCTGGTATTGGAACGATTTGTTCTGATTCAAAGAATGCATGGACTTATTTGACTGAAGAAGACGTTCTTCTTCCAAAGCACGAGAGCAACATTCCTCAATGGTTCTATAATCTCGCGATTTTACATATAATTTTAATGGATGTTGAAACCCTTCAATGTACTGTGTTAATGTTTGTTCTTTTAATACTTCTGTGATTGTAACACTTTGAGCTTGAGTTTTGTCTTTACATAATATTTCTAGCATAGCATGATATAAATTTTCCATACGGTTTGTATAACTTTGTACGGTTTCATTTGGTTTTTGAGAACATCTGTTAAATTCCATTTGAACATCTGAGAGAGTTCTTTGACTTTTTATTCCATCTCTAAGGATTCTCTTTAAATCATCCCATGAATTTATTGTTTTAAATTTTGTAAGATTAAATGCTTTTCCCCTTAATTTAGTTATAATGCCTCTAACTAAAATTGGTACGATTTCCTCAGCTATATTTTCAATGACAAAATTACATGATTGTTCGAAAACTGCAAGTTCATCAAGATTGCTGCCATCAAAATTTGGTATAAGTTTTAAACCGGTTTCAAGAGAAATATTGTGAGCCATATTTATACTTATATTCTCAAAATTTTCGTTATTTTCAGTATAATGATTGTTTACAAATTCGTTAAAAGAATTCAAAGAATAACTTGGTAATAAATGAAGCCTATCTAAATCGTTGAGTGAAGAAGTGAAACGAGCGTGCATTAGATTTGCTGAATTTTACAAAATGGATTTATTTAACTTACGGTTAGAGCGTATTGTGTAGCACTTTCACTAAACACTTACATAAACACACAAAACAGCTTCATTGCACTATGTAGACGACGGTGGTGATGAAATCTGGTCCTTAAAATCCTGGAACGATCGTTGAGTTTTGGGCTGGTCCGGTACTGCTTCTGGCTCGACACTCTGGAACGGCTCTATCGGCTGACTCGAACACTTTGCTCCTGCACTTAATTGATCGACACTAACAAATTTTCTCGAATTCGATCCCACCGCTGCCACCAGTTTTATGTTGTGCCCTTTAACTTTTGACGAAAAGGACACGAGTGTATCGGTATGAGAAAATAAGGGATTTCAGGTGTAGGTCCGTCGTGAATAATACAACTGAATGTATTTAATGGTTTATATTACGCTATATGTGTACACTTTACTACTCTTTAACAATTATTAAATAAACATGATTTTGAATTGGATAGATGACTTAATGTTGAAGTTTATTGGTTGATGGTTGAGTGAATACTGACTATTTTCATACTACAAGAAGCTTCAGGTGGACACCTGAAGCCGGAGATGACTTTGCATGAGAATCGCTGAAAGTCCAAGTCCCAGACAGTCATGCGACACTATCCATCCGTAATATTAAACGAATACTGACGAGGCTCTCAACATAAAATTGTTCAAGGAGACTGATTGAAATTGGTGCTCTCCTTTTACAACGAAGTGCTGCACTGTGTAGCACTTAGCTTATCTACTCTCGATTTTTGCGTTCCTTTTACTTTGGGTGATTCTGAACTCTTCATTTTATTTCCTTCTACTCCCGCGGAGCATCACCTATTTTGCTGGGGTAGATGATCCAATTCAAAAAAGCGCAGTTTGAATATAATTTTTGTTAATTTTTTTGTCAAAATCATACCTCAAATTTTAGATGTGATAATCTGAAGATAAAACAAATTTGCATACAAACAAACGTCAAAAACTACAAAATAATAAAACGTGTACTGTTAAAATGTATTTTTGCTCTCTCACAGATCAACTATTTTCTAGGTTAGCTTAGTTCATTTTACTATGTAAAAGGAAAGCAGCTTGAGTTGTAAAAACTGATAGAGATTAATTTTTTGTTATATCTGACTAAAAATATATTGCGTTCTCATTTTTCCACCAGCCGCCGTGTACGTATTTCTAACTCAAAAATCAAGTATTTGTGCTGCAAATGAAAGAATCTCATTATCTATAGTGGTCACTTAAAAATAATGGGAAAATACGCACTTACAAAAAGTTTATAAATTACTGCGAGTGACATTACCCAAAAAAAACCCAAATGTCAGTGGAACGGGAATTGTTTCACATAAAAAGTTAAGCACATACATAAATAATTAATTCGTTCTAGAACGATGTATGCACGTTAGCTTTATTTACTCGTTAAAAAACCAAAAAGTCGTCTGCCGCTTCTGCATGCATACCACTTAAAATGAATGAATTTTTGGCGAAAAATTCATATTCTAATTATACCAAACTTTGTATTATTTAGTGCTTGTAAAAATTTTGTGTACTATTTCATACACTGAATATCGAGAGTCACGAAAACACGTGCCGATAAAATAATGGATTGATGTTGAACCGACATTGTGGTCAAATATTAAACTTTGTTAATAATAATAATTGCAGTATGTTATATTTCTACGATTTATTTTGAAATTATTATCCAGATTAGATTCCAAAATGTAAATCTAATTTGATCCGTTTGGACATTAATTTCGCTAACTGGTACATTAAATTATTTGTCATATGAACCTGCTCTCCATGCGCCTCATTTAATCAGGGAGGGCTCAGTAAGTTTCAGAGATTATAACTAAACTTCTGTACTAATTCCAGACAATTATCATGCGAACTTTTATGTTTAATCCCTCCCCGTTGTATGCTGTATACTTCATATAAACAATGGGTACAATATTAAGCCATTTATGCTGTATATTATATCTACAAATACATTAATCCCTTTGTTTGTGAATCTATAAAAGATAAATAATTTGTTGTGTGTTTTCACTTTGCGAGGGTGGTTAGAAAAATCCGTACACTGATGCATATCGAAACCGTTTTTATTATACATACATCGTTATTGGACCGTTTGAAGGTCGGGTTAAAAGAAAAACGTCTACGGTTGGCTCAAAAAAACAAATTATAACGCACCAGCTCACGTTATAAGCCTAAAAGTATTTTTCAAACCCTTGTAAACATAATTCAATGAACAAAATTTTAATGCAATTAAAATAGATGTAAAAACTAGGGTTGTCAGGACAAAAAGCTCCAATTTTATCACTCCCTGCCACAAATACACTAATGTAAGTCTGGTTGCATTTCTTATGTTAAATTAAAAGCTAATAAATGATTATATAATATTTTTCTTCTCGATATGATTGACAGAAAATTACGATAAAATATTGAATATATTGTTTAGCAATAGTAACAATTCAATTGGTCATAATTAATTTCATTCATGTGGGTGAAATTGAGTATAAATATTGGATTAATGAGTAAATAATTGTACGATTGAAATTTCATTTAAAATTATTATTCGTTATCATTTTCAACTGAGTAAATAAGTTTCAATACTTTAATATTGAAGCAAACAATTATTAAAAAATATGTTGACATAATTTTATTTACCTCACAATTCGTCGCACATTAACAAAATCGCTAGCCGTCACTTTTATTGATTGATTATTATCATTTTCATCAGTCCACGTGGACTTATATACCCTTTTCCAACAATGTCTAATATTCTAACCAATCAGAGTGTCGTTAATCAACCAGCGGACCAATTGTAACATTTTGCAACAGTGAGCTAACATTCAAATGTCTTGACAATTGATCATTTTCTAGATTGTTGGCGAATGCTAACTTGGATTATTATTAAATAAACTAATAGCTTGAGATATATTTCCTATTTTTATCAATATTTTATGGATTCGTGCAAGTAACTTATCATGAAAAATGAATTTAAAATTATTAAATTTCTACGTTATTGCAAGATGGATAGTTTGAAAATTATCAGAGATAATAGATGACCAAACAGACTATTTTAAAATTCATAAGAATTTTCACGTTTATATTTTGATGAGTTTTCGTTGAAATATGAATAAAATTGCTTTGTAACAATTTCATTTTGTAATCACTCAAACAATAAAATGTTTAAAGTTGACCTCCAGTAAAACTGGATTCGATAATAAAATTTTACGATTATTTCATATATGGCATTGTAGAACATTCCATTTAACTATCTTACTTAATAAACTTGAAAGACTTTTCCAATTTAAAAGATATATCAAGATTCATTCAAATTTGAATTAAATAAAGCAGTAGAACATCACAAATAAATAAATGTACTTCTGGAAGTAATTTTTACTTGAAGAAAATATGTACAGGGTTTAGGTTATGGTATTGTAACAAAATTTGAACTTTCGTTCATGGGCTAATAAATTATTATTATATTAGGCTACAGTTATATAACTAAAACTATCCACTATTTTATATTTTTTCCTTATATCGACACCTAATTGATTATTTGCGTCAAGCACTGTCTTCAATTCATTTCCACTTCTTATTTATGCCCAACTAGTTCACTTTTGCGCGCTCCGTAACCAACCAATATTATTTTTACGCGCTCCTACTATTACTCTTTATTCCTTATTTCCCTACTCATTCACTTACTTATTTACTGTCCAATTCGTCTCAGTTTATATACCCACGGCTACGTCTTCTTGAATCTTTCCAGAAGTTTTCGGTCTGACGTCATCCGACCTTGACACATATTAGTTGCTTTAACTCTATTGCGTATATCACCCGTTTGGCATCCTTGATGTGATGGAAGTCAACCCTGTAGAGACACTGTTCATTACAGTTATGATACATTCTTATAAAGTAATTAAAAAATAATCTGCCGGATTTCAACCCCCAGAAAGTGTCGTTCGATGTGACAATCGAAATTGTGTATACCAAATTTTAAGTCAATTTCCACAATATTATGCAAGCTATGTAGAAAATTAAGGAATCAATGTGTACCTGAGAACCTTCTAGTAAAATTATTTCGACCACAATTTGGTATGGTCGAATAAAGATGAGTAATATATTTTCTTCGGTTTGAACATAGTTCTTTCGGCTGTCTGTGACATCACAACGACACTGCTCATACTTTTCTTAGGAGAAAAACTTGCGCGACCATGGATTCAGCCAGATTTTTACATATGAGATATCGCGGTTTGAAGTTAAAGGTCATTTCAAGGTCGCTTTCAACTTAGACTTTCCCTTTTATCACGGAAAAATATTTCCCACTCGGCTAGTATCTGCATGTGGCCGCGCATGCTCTCTCAAAAGAAAAATATGTGCAGTACTCATATATGTAATACTCCTATATTGCTGGTTGGGTCTGCAGAACGGCGAAAACACTACGGAGCAGACAATTATACGTCTATTCCTTTCTATTTTACCTCGAATCTTTTGCGCATGCTTGAGAATTGACCAGCTTCGTGCGATTGGTGCAAGCCAAGGACGTTTAAGGGAGGGGATGTGACATCACAAGACTTTAACATTGCAGACAGTGTGTCCAGGGCAAGGAAAAGAGATAACAATAGTAGAACAATAGATTTTCTGCACCGTGTGGTAGCAGTACTTCTTCTTATTGAAAATTCGAATATTCGTGGAAGAAGAAGTGTCCTTGAAAGGTTGTTTTTTGTTCTCATTTCACAAACACGTTGTTTTCGTTTGGCTGTTGTAAGTGTTGTGCGTGGAAGGATTTATATTTACATCTATTTGAGACATTGTGTATAGTTAGTTGGACAATATAATCAATTGATTGATACAGTTTTAAATGTATATTTAGATACAAAAATAAAATTTTCGGCTAATCAGAATATTAGAAATAGAATTACACAAAGAAAAAAATTCAATAAATTAACAATATTTAGAAATGAATAAATAAATATAAATATATGTATATATGAATTAAATATAATGAAAATAATAGATATAAATATTTTGTTTTTCACCTGCCTTATTTTTAGAGGTAGGTTGCTAATTGTTGATAGATTTTGCAATTTCTGAAATTTTCGACGACCCTTAGAACTTTTTAAAATTTCTGGTGCATATAAAAGATGAAGGGAATCAAAATGGATGGAAAGAAGTATTAGCATCTCTGAAATTACTAAATCATTTCCTAACCAATTTCTGTTATTAATTTATTGCATAATGTGAAATCTAAATTAATTTCTGAGTTTATTTTACATGCGCAATAGTGGCTACCATACGGTGCAGAAAATCTATTTCTGTCTCTGTTACTTACCCTGGCCTCACTTATTCGACACTATTTACACATCCCCTCCCTTAAACGTCCTTGGTGCAAGTCACGTGCAAGCGTCGTCCATCTTAAATGAAGAATGAAAATATCGAGGAAAGCTGCGACGTTTGCGCACAACGAGTCAAGTATAAATTTGCTCCGTGACACCTCCACTTATGGAAACTAGTAATATAGGAGTATTACATGTACTGTGACGTCAGAAACAGCCAGAAGAGCTATGTTGAAACCGGCGAAAATATACTACTACAATGAAATCATGCCCCTGTACCAAATTTCAACTCGATTGATCAAATACTGCAGCTGCTGTCGTGTAAGATTACACATACACAAGCTAATGGACCTTCACTTCGGAAGTCGTCTCAATCGTCTTAAGGGACCTTAATAGAGAAATATTCGACATTTTTTATACTTTCCCTTTCGTTGGCAGAAGGTTAGGATTTTTTTTTCAAATGATGGTAGGGAATTAATCTGAACAAAAATCAATAATATAAATACGCCGAAATCATAGCCGTTTCTTTGTTTCGGACAAAAAATCGTGCACTGTCAAAAATCTATTTTTTGGAAGTAGCTTGTTTTGTAAGGCTGACTCTTTTTTCTATCGTTTGTAAAAGAAAGCTTTTTCCTATAACAAAAATTTTGGACTGAATCCAGGTACTATTCATATTTCATATGAATACAAATTAGTTCTCGATGGGCCCACGAGAGATACCCAATAGGTTCTCGATGGGCCTTTGATAAGCCCTCGATGGGTTACCGATGTCCTTCCGATTCCAATAGATCCTTCATAAGTTATTTAAATAAAAGTATGAATTCAAGAAGTAATAGAAAAAATTTTTTTTTGAAAAAACATTCAACTTTCTCTCCATTTTTAAGGGCTTGATTGAAAAATACGTCTCATAAAGCACTGTAACAAGACTTAAACTCGTTCATGGGTTTAATAATTCATTTTTATTTCAAGCTACACTTATATAACTAAATTTATCCACTTTCCAATATTTCTATTATTTAAACAATAACACTGTCTTCTACAGAGTGATCAATAATGACTGTCTGTCAGGTGACTGGCAAAAGTTCGCATTATGATCAAAACTATCTTCATGGAATAAAGTTAGTATAAATTTATTTATTTTGACAAATACGTTACCATCGTTTCAAGAACACAGTGGCGTATATTTTGCATATTTTATGACGGATTTATCCATAATCTGATTCAAAAAACAAGGGAGTAAGTAAATAGCCGTATTATTGAAAATTTATTATTTATTCTAACAAATTATCAGGTTTTCAGAGGAACTGTCATCTGTCATTTGAAGCTCACTATCTGAAGCAGGCGGCAAAGAAAAAATCAGAACAAGGGCTCGGACCATCAGTTTTGATCACTCTGTATTATTTGCCACGGCTCCTTGTTTATTTTCAACTGTTTCTCTATTTATTTTTCACTTCTCTCATTTATTTTGTCTACACTTTTGCGCGTTTCGTGATCGACCTATCAACCACAAATACTTATACGCGTATCGACTATTCTTTCTAATTCTCTCTTACTTCCTTATTAACTCATTGTCTTACTCCATTCAACTCAGTCTCCGGTTATATATCCACGGCTACGTTTCCAGAAATTTCCATTCTGCCTAATGTTCTCCGTTCTTGCCACATATCAGACAGTTGCGCCGGCTAAACAACAATTATATCGCGTATGTCACCCGCCTAGCCGGCGTGTTGACATAGTAGCCCATTTTGTAGGGCCACCATCTTTAAAGTGTCTCTTACAAGATAAACTAGTCAACTTCTGGTTCTGGTGTAGAACAAAAAAAAATCGTGGATACTAAGGTACACTGTCAAAAACCGTTTTTTTGAAAGTAGCTGGTGTAGAGGGAGAGGATTGGATCCGAAAAACAAATAAGATGAATCAGGTTATTTAGTTTATTTAATCGCTTACAACAAGAAAGTTTTTTCATGTTATGAATTCAAATACTTTTCATATTTCATATGAATACAAAAAAAAGCAATTTTGATCATATTTTGAAGATATACATTTTCAATTATTAGTTTGTACGTACGTATTGAACACACTTACGTCTGTTATCGAATTGACTCAAATTATTTTTATTGTCTTCGATTATGATTTGTTTAGAAGCCTATTGAAATTCATAATTATAAGCAATTGTATGAAAGCAGTACGAGCTTGAGGAAACCGTCAAAACTATGAATAATTACTTCTTTGATAATACTTAATTAATTTGTTTCCCACTACTTGCAATAGTTTTTGTGTGAGTAATGTTTTTTAACAATTTGATTTAATTGTTGCAGGGATATCGTTGCTGACGCAGTGCGGGCAAGTGGAAGCTTTGCCCGAGTTGCCGGCGCCCGACGAACAGCGTCTGCAGCGTGCTGCGTCGCTCTTGCAGCAGCGTCTTGTGCTTCGACAATGGCTTACCAGGCATCAGCTTCAACATCAGTATCCACGGTATTATCACAATTCTTTAATCAGCACAATTAAAAAAAAAATGTCATGAATGGCTTTCATAATTTTATTCAAGTAGTAAGGACTGGGCCTACTTTAGCTTTCTCACTCGCACCCATTGCATTACATTCAAAATAAATGAATGAATAGCATGTCGTCATGGATGGGGTGATGACATCAAATCCACTACGTTTATATAATAATTTTATTACGATGTTAGATCATATGATATGTTGGTTGCATATGTAATAATACTTGGTAAATATTCTAGACAAGCGGCAATAATATTTTCATTCTAATTTTAAAAACGATGATCGAGTAATGTGAAAATGGAAGAAAGTTAAGTAATGAAACAAGGAAATATACATTTAAATTATTCAAGTGCAGAGAACTATAAACAATAAAAGATTTTAATTAAAATTGATTAATTGAAAAAGAGTATCACAAGCATCAGATACAATAATTAAGAATGTAACAAGTTCAATATATACAATGGTGCGATTAAATATTACAAATGTCAAACACTAAAATATTGCTGTAATAAAAAATATTAGCAGTCCGAAAATTAACAAAAAGCAGAGATTAATTTACTGCAAGAGAATATCACACAAGTCAAATACAATTGAGTATATAAGTATACAAGTTACAATAATTGAACTGTAAACGAAATGTGAAATAGAAAGTGATTAGTATTACCAATCAAAATAACCCTAAAAACAACAAACAATTTGCATTTCAATTTTAAAAAATAATATACCAAGTGTTCATTGTTTATTATTATAGTGGCATTACTTGAATATATTTTTCATTAAATTCCTAATATGCCAGTATGTATTTCTTTAATTTAAAAAATATGTAGCATCATTACATAGTTACTTAAACTTAGCAGGATTGGTATTGGAGCATTGTGATGTGTCTTATGCTCGTGACGTCATATTATTCATTTAATATTTTTCCTATAGTATTTTACTTCGTGAGCTCATAATCTGTTGATTATGCAACCCCTTTTACGTACGTGAGCTGAGGGTTTTTCATATTTATTTATGTTTGTAAATAATTAGAACTAGTTTCAACTGATAAGGTCTGTTGGGTTAATTGTTACTTTAGTAATTATCCTCCAGTACCTTTGATACAATTGACCTAGTTGTGAAATTATCCAAGGATCTGTCTGTGAATACCGCCCTTAATTATTAATTCAATTATTAAGTTTTGATTGAAATGGCTCATGAATTATGATTGGAAGTATTTCATCGCATCCACAATGAAATTGATTCATCCCTTTCTACTCTTCGTCTGTTACAGCATCAACGATTATTGCGGCGAAACCTGGAATCAGCGGTAAAGTCTGTCCGCATTATTTACGGGAGTAAACAACCATGCTGCTCTCTAATCGCGGTTGTGATTAATAACGACAGTTAAATGAAAATAATTTTGACTACGTGCTAATTTATGGAATGAAGTTTCAGGTTACTATAATTTTCGTGTGTTCCAAGTGTTTCGAATTGCTTTTTAGATGACAGAAATAATATTTTCCGCTATTATTAATTATACAGGGAACATATTGAATGAATAGCATGACTATGCAACAAATAAAGAATCATCATATCAAACACAGACTAACAGACCGATTTCACTCTGGAAATTGTCTTAGGGAATCTCAAAAATTATTTTAGTTGTTTGAGGGCTGAAAAGTGAAATATGATGATAATTTTATGTGAATTCAATTTTGTATATTTTTTGTAGATTGTTGAGCCTAGAGGTTACCAGCCTAGAAGACGTCTACTGGCTGGAAGACTCAAAGGCACGCCAGGCTTTCCAAAAAGACTTTGCACAGTGGACGGTAGCACGTCAAGCCTTACCTACGTCGCCGCAACATCTTGCTGGTCTCAAAGAAGAACTGTGGTCCGAGGTTGTCAAATCCAGTCAACATCAAGACGCTTGGACATGGGGTAGGTTATATTTAATATTTTCAAGGATATAAAATCCATTTTCACGAAAATAGCTTCCCTAACACCGAAATTTTTAATTCATGAAACAGATGGAAGCCGGCAGGGGCTACATCAGGATATTAGCTTTTATTTTCACATACGCAAGAAAATCCATCTCCTAAACAATTTTTTTTCATGTATTTATTTGTGTGGAAGCAATTTTTTAATTTTTCATTGTATTTCTCGGATTTGAACCCACGACTTGTTCTGTCTTAATTACTTTCTTCCGAAATTTTTTAAATTGAAATTAGCTCAAACTTTGTTGACCTCTTTATTTATAAAATGTTTATTCTTTGTAATAAAATTTGTATGATTAAGAGCAAAGTATATATTTAAATTATTTGTTCAAGTAAATTAAATTATTGTGTAAATTTTCGCTACTCCCAATACACGACTAATTTGCATGCTGTCAAATTATAACAATATGAGATGTGACTGTTGTGAAACGTCAAAAAAGTTAGCACCCCCACTTTGAGCAAAATAAAAAAAAAGTAGCCTATAATTTAGGACTAATTAAGGACTAATTTGTACCCAAAAAATTAGAATTTGTACCCACGCACTTTGGCTATAAAATCAATTTGAAAAGTGGGGGTGCCAACTTGAGCAAAAGCTTGCACCCCCACATTGGCTAATCGAAAAAAAAGTCAGCTCACTATGAAGAACTAATTTAGGACTAATTTGTAACCAACAGGATTTTTTGAAAAAAAAAAATTTAATAACAAATTGATTTTTTTTGCAATTGCGCTACGTAAAATTCGGAACAAGATTTAAAAAATACTTTCAGGACCAGAAAAAGTTTGGAAGTCTCTATCTCAAAGTCAAGACTAATATGTCATAACAAAATTTTTGCTATAAAAAAATTATTTATGTTGAAAATCAATTATTTTGAAATTGCGCTCCGCGGAATTCATGCCATTATGACCAAATAATTTAAGAGTAGGGGAAACTTGAAAAATCTGATTTGGAATTAAGGTCTAATTTGTACCCACGTAGATTTTGTTATAAACAATTTATTTTTGCTGGAAATCAAATATTTTCGAATTGCGCTGCGCAAAGTTGAAAGCAATTTCAGGCAAACTATTCAAGAGCAAAGAAGACTTGAGAGAACTCAAATTTAAACTAAGGACTAATTTGTACCCACAAAGATTCTGTTATAAACTAATTATTTTTGCTGAAAATCAACTATTTTCGAATTGCGCTACGCAAAGTTGAAAGCAATTTCAGGAAAACTATTTAAGAGCAAAGAAGACTTGAGGAAACTCGAATTTGAATTTAGGACTAATTTGTACCCACTAAGATTTTGTTATAAACTAATTATTTTTGCTGAAAATCAACTATTTTCGAATTGCGCTGCGCAAAGTTGAAAGCAATTTCAGGCAAACTATTTAAGAGCAAAGAAGACTTGAGGAAACTCAAATTTGAATTAAGGACTAATTTGTACCCACTAAGATTTTGTTATAAACTAATTATTTTTGCTGAAAATCAACTATTTTCGAATTGCGCTGCGCAAAGTTGAAAGCAATTTGAAGCAAACTATTTAAGAGCAAAGAACAGTTGAGAAAACGCAAATTTGAATTAAGGACTAATTTGTACACACTGAGATTTTGTTATAAACTAATTATTTTTGCTGAAAATCAACTATTTTCGAATTGCGCTGCGCAAAGTCGAAAGCAATTTCAGGCAAACTATTTAAGAGCAAAGAACAGTTGAGAAAACGCAAATTTGAATTAAGGACTAATTTGTACACACTGAGATTTTGTTATAAACTAATTATTTTTGCTGAAAATCAACTATTTTCGAATTGCGCTGCGCAAAGTTGAAAGCAATTTCAGACAAACTATTTAAGAGCAGAGAAGACTTGAGGAAACTCAAATTTGAATTAAGGACTAATTTGTACCCACAAAGATTTTGTTATAAATTTGAGTTTCCTCAAGTCTTCTTTGCTCTTAAATAGTTTGCTTCAAATTGCTTTCAACTTTGCGCAGCGCAATTCGAAAATAGTTGATTTTCAGCAAAAATAATTAGTTTATAACAAAATCTTTGTGGGTACAAATTAGTCCTTCATTTGAATTTGAGTTCTCTCAAGTCTTCTTTGCTCTTAAATAGTTTGCCTGAAATTGCTTTCAACTTTGCGCAGCGCAATTCGAAAATAGTTGATTTTCAGCAAAAATAATTAGTTCATAACAAAATCTCAGTGGGTACAAATTAGTCCTTAATTCAAATTTGACTTTTCTCAAGTCTTCTTTGCTCTTAAATAGTTTGCTTCAAATTGCTTTCAACTTTGCGCAGCGCAATTCGAAAATAGTTGATTTTCAGCAAAAATAATTAGTTTATAACAAAATCTACGTGGGTACAAATTAGACCTTAATTCCAAATCAGATTCTTCAAGTTTCCCCTACTCTTAAATTATTTGGTTTTAATGGCATGAATTCCGCGGAGCGCAATTTCAAAATAATTGATTTTCAACATAAATAATTTTTTTATAGCAAAAATTTTGTTATGACATATTAGTTTTGACTTTGAGATAGAGATTTCCAAACTTTTTCTGGTTCTGAAAGTATTTTTTAAATCTTGTTCCGAATTTTACGTAGCGCAATTGCAAAAAAAATCAATTTGTTATTAAATTTTTTTTTTTCAAAAAATCCTGTTGGTTACAAATTAGTCCTAAATTAGTTCTTCATAGTGAGCTGACTTTTTTTTCGATTAGCCAATGTGGGGGTGCAAGCTTTTGCTCAAGTTGGCACCCCCACTTTTCAAATTGATTTTATAGCCAAAGTGCGTGGGTACAAATTCTAATTTTTTGGGTACAAATTAGTCCTTAATTAGTCCTAAATTATAGGCTACTTTTTTTTTATTTTGCTCAAAGTGGGGGTGCTAACTTTTTTGACGTTGTTGTGAACTTTGTTTATACCCCAGAGAATAACTGAAATGAATCCCTTTGAGGCTACTAATATTACTCATTCAACCAGTAATTGAATTTTAGACCCTTCGACGTCAATATTCAAAAATATGAACGTGAATATTTTTGTAGAATAAGAGGAAATTGCAATATTTATTTTTTTTAGACGATCGAAAGACAAGCTTATAATATAACACAATAAAATTTGTGACAATATATGTTTGATTTTGATATCAACGAGCTTTAGGTATGATTGACTATTCTAGTTTTATATTTTTTTTCGATTTTAGGTGGCATGCTGGTTGTGTCGGTGTCTGTGGCGGGTTTAGTGACTTTAGCTGCTATGACGCAGCCGTCACTGGCACCCGAAGCAAAACACACTCTTCTTCAATATGTTACCGGCAAATATTTGCTACCCGCCAACTGCAAGGTGACGTTCCACTGGGCCGATCCGCACCCTGTTGGCCAAACAGTTTGTTTCACCGTTCGCTTCTACCAAAGAAACGGCCAACCATACCCCATCTGTGATACTGATCAGTTATTTGTTGAAGTTTCAGAAGGTACAAGAAAGGTGAGAAAAAATAATAATTACGTACTGGCAGATCCTCAAAAACTCTCGATTTTTGTTGCAGATTGCGTCCATCTCAGAACTAGGGTCTCCAGTGGACCCAAACAGCGCGAATGTCGCTCGGGTGAAATTTACCGTGCGTCATGCGGGAAAGTATCATGTGAGTGTGGTGGTGGATGCACAACATGTGCCAGGAAGTCCTTTCGTACGCACATTCGTGGCTGGTCCAGCTGACGCACAACGCTCGGTAGTTCTCAGGCATTGCAGTACGGTTGTCTGTACCGCTAGTGTCTCTCATGTTCTGTTTGTTGAGCCCAGAGATGAGTACAGCAATGTCTGTACTTATAGTCCTGGAGAAGATCCCACCAAGGTTAGTAAATAATCGAAAATTAAATTAAGGAAATGACGTGATAGTTGAAGAAGCAAAGAATTTATTTTACCAAATGTGGATTGTCATGCGCGTTGATATTATGTGATTGTCCTGCCGCATCTGGAAATTTTCAGGTAGCATTACTTTTGACTCATTGAAGCTGTGACGCTCGTTTCGACCTCAATCGACAATTCTGTTCATATTCAACAGATTGTATAATGTGCTGGTGATGTCTTCAAAAATCCATGGTGTTTATGAAATAAAAAATTGAAGAATCATCCTAATGATCAAAGCGCATTTTTGTCAGATCTTATCACTGATTTCAAATACAAAATTATAAATAAATATGTTTTATTGGGTATAAGTTCTGTAAATTATTAGAAACACAACGTTTCGACAGCAAAGTGCTGCCTTTTTCAAGTGAAAAGAAATATAAATATAAATAAACAAAATTGTCAAGACAACAAAAATAAAAATAAAAGTACAAATGATAACTAGATTAGTTTAAAATATATTAACTCCTAGGATCGTAGAGCTCTGCCTGTGATTGATGATTCAATATCCACGGGTCTTTAGGAGATAATAATGAAGGTCTAAATAGGGAAAATTGTCAACTCCTTGTGGTTCTAGGTCAATCTGGCTCTACTCTTTTTGGTTTGGCGCATAACTGAACCATCCACAGATCTTTAGGAGGTGATGATGAAGTAACTCTTGCAAGTAGATTCGTAGATACAAATAACTTGAAATTATGAACTAATGATTGGTAGCCATGATCGATTAAGTTCATAATCCTAGGAGTTAATATATTTTAAGCTAATCTAGTTATCATTTGTACTTTTATTTTTATTTTTGTTGTCTTGACAATTTTGTTTATTTATATTTATATTTCTTTTCACTTGAAAAAGGCAGCACTTTGCTGTCGAAACGTTGTGTTTCTAATAAATTACAGAACTTATACCCAATAAAACATATTTATTTATAAAATGAGTTCTGAAAAGTTTTTTCCTTTACAAAATTATAACTTGAATGACACCATGTTGCAAATTCATTATTAAAGTGACTGCTCCAAAGAATACACCAAAAGTAAACTAATTTCCATTTCATATTTAGATATGCTGTTTATTATAATTACAACATAAACTATTCATAACTAGTCGAGTTGTCAGAAATTTTGACCTCTCATAGAATGTGATATAACTGAAACTAGGCTCACTGGTAGTTTTTGGGGTGTAGAAAAAGATAGAGAAATTGCTGCAGCTCTAAAGTGTATGTTAAGTTCATAATCTCGAAAACAAAATCGAAAATTCTGTTTTTGCACTATATTTCGAAATATAAAAGAGAAAAATCGAAAAACTAATAGTACCACCTGGAAGAGCGGAAAATTTTACTTAAATTTATATTATAAGTAATTGAAAAAAAAAATTGTATCATTATAAAAAATTATTAAAAATAAGAAAGCGAATTCAAAAATTCTATGTGCGCCAAATCGCTGAATACAAATATTCAAGCGCCGTTCAAGAAAAAACAAAAGTTTCTTCATCTAAAATATATGCAAAACAAAAAAATATAAAGCATCTTGAAGTGGAGACTCTAAGCTTTCTGAGAAAGCCATTAGTTTTCAATAATTTTTGTTTTCTCTCGTAGAAAATTTGACCGAAAGTTGAAATTTCTAAAATTCTCACTGACTTTTATAAAATTGAAGATATATTAATACAGGCATAAAAAAAATTGAATCCTTGTACATTTATCATCATTATATTTTCACTTTTAATGTAAAAATAATTAAAATGATGAACATTGTCCCTGTTTAATAAAACTCATGTTTTAAAAAATCATTTTTTTTTTCGTAACACTCACTCGACACCGTCTTCATTTTTAAAACGGTTCTTATTTATTTATATGAATCAGAGATTATTGTATCTGTATTCTCAAATGAAGTTGAAAATACACTTCATAATGTGTAATAATTCAGAAATTGATTGAACTTGATATTGTAACGAATCTAAGTCTATAAATTAGTCATTCGGCTTTACTGGTGCTTAGAATTATTGTGGAAATATTTTATATCAAGAAATAAAAGCGAATATATTTGTTTTCTAGAAAATTGCTGGTACCTTCTAGCGTTTTCTAGAAACGCCTGGACATTTGCGGGAAAAACGTAGTGGAGAGAGACCCACGGTATATATTCGCTGACTCAACGAGGAGTATGATTGATTTTGGCCCAGAGACCTTATAGTATGAACTGCTAGTGGTTGAAATAAATTGTGTTGTTCAAAATAAATCAACATTGACATAAATAATTGAAGTCAAGTTATAGTGTAGTGTAATAATCTTTAGTTTGAATCAGAATTAGTTATTAAAAATAGTGTTAGTTATCTGATTTATTATTTTAATAAATCATAAAAAAAATAGTAGTGCTCAGTGACTTTTGCACCCTAAATTAAAATAAATAACGTTACAATATATGTTTGAGTAATCTTTAATATAAGAAATATATAAGAAAATGCATGTTCTTTGCTTATTATAATTCCTGCAACTTAAAGATGAGCTTCATAAAATTATCAAAAATACAAAGTTAATATATTATTTATTTTTTGATTACGCATTCAGGTTATAAGCAAACATTGATTGGAAAATGGACGATTCTAATTTTAAAATATCCAGCTCTGTCAAAATGACAAAACTGCTAATTTCTAAATCTCTTTTGAATTTGATGTTTTGCAATTTTTGCAAAAACTGATGTGGGAGAGCTTGTAATTGTAAATCTAAAAACTTACTATATTCCGCAATATGTGATTCTTGTTTAACAGGTGATGTTTGTAGAAATTCACCTAAAAGTCCAGTGCTAGAGCAAGACAGCGATGTTAAAGATGTTTGTAATGTCAAAGAATAAGAAGACAGTAAGTACAAATTTGAAGAAGAATTTTTATCAATTTTCCAATTGTTTTTTAAAATGAATCTTATTTTTTCATTCATTTATTAACAAATTTTTACTTATTTTAAAAACCTCCATATTGAATACACCATTTTAATTTTTACTCCATTAATATATAATGATCTTAGTCAGCAAAAAAACCATGTTCATATCACCTGTTTACACTTTCAAAATATATAAATTAAATTTAATTAATTGCCGACATATTGTATTCGCCATTTTCAATACTGAAAATCTCATATCAAATTAATAATCTGAATCCCAACGAAACTCTGGTTTCAAAGAATATTCATATTGTTCTTATCAAACTTGATTATTTTTTTCATATGAAAATTTTTGATTTTGTTTTCGAGATTATGAACTTAGCATACACTTTAGAGCAGCAAAGATTTTTTTTATCGTTTTCTTCACCCAAAAAAGTACCTAGAAACCTAGTTTCAACGACATCACATTTTATGAGAAATTTTGGGCTGAATTGGCTCTGACTAAACGTTATTCTTTATAACATGAACTCCCTATAACGTAGATGTGAGCACAATGTGGTTGGTTCACTTTGGAACCCACACATTGATAAACTCTTTATAGCGTAACAGACATTCTCTATTAAGAAAAAATTTGTTCATATTCAGACACAGTGAATACATATTATCTTATCAGGTTACAAAAGACGTCTACTCAACCTTTGATGCCTCGAAACTTCTGAGGTCGTAAACAGCCGTCTTGCTTTTGTTATTGTTAATTGCCTTGGACACGTGCATCATTATGTCTGGTTTGCTTGGAACTGATGGTCTCGGTCGTATTGTATCGAAGTCGTAAACCATTAACATTAATTTAATTACCTATTTTATCCAATACAGAAATTATGGTGAATTTGGTAGTTTTTCTTTTCTCACTCTATATAACGGTAACTGTCTATAACGATTAAAAATGCTCGGTCTCTTGAGATTTGTTAAAAAGAGTTTACACTATTTCAATTGATTGTAATAAGGTTCAAATTTGCATCAAATCAGTAATTTAATATACCCCGGAAAGATTGGACAACAGCATTGCATAATAATTGTGGTGACACGTCTGGCTAAAGTTATGACTTAATTTTTATCCACTTTAAAAAAATTTAGTTGCCATATCCCTAATTTCATATTCAGGGTGTTAAAAAAAAGGTAAAATTTTTTTATGGTCTATACATTTCAATGTGCTGTTTCACAATCAAAAACAATTTTCTCAAAATTATGGGGGTGCTTCAAGAAGAGTACATTTCTAGTGCCACTGGACGACACGAAATTTATAATGAAGCTAATAAATGAGTATTTTAATCACGTAATTAATATTGAATAATAAATTAATTAAGTTTATTCTGGCGTTTTGTAATAATACCTACTCTGTCACTGATAATAAAATTAAGTAGTTGAACAGTGGTGTGGTTTTTTTATAAAAGTAATAAAACATGCCTTTTTATTCCAATATTGAAATGACCGATATGACTTTTATGTATGGTTGTGCTAATGGAAATGCACTTCAAGCACGGCGTCTTTATAAAGAAACCTATCTAAATCGCGCATTGCCTTCATCCAGAAATTTTTCAAAAAGTTTCTGGTTCACTACATAAACGTTCTGCCGATAGTGGACAACCGAGGACAGTAGTTACACCCGAAGTTGAAGAAAGAGTGTTAGATATTATTGAAGAAAATCCCGAAACAAGTGTTAGAAAGATATACGCTGAAGTAGGTATCAGTGGTCCTCTTGTTTGGAGAACTCTACATTCTCAGCTTCTACATCCGTACCACTTTCAACGGATACAAGCCCTGAATCTTCCTGATTATCAAGCTAGAATTGATTTTTCATCAGAACGCCGATAATTCAGATTTCATTTCGAATATTCTTTTTTCACAGATGCGGCTGATTTTACTAAAGATGGAATATTTAATTTTCATAATAATTTGGTCGGATGAAAATCTTTACGCCGTTTTCGAATCACACCATCAAGAGCGATTCAGCCTCAATATCTGGATTGGCACTTTATGAGACACTTTAATAGGATCATTTGTTTTGCCCAATAGTTTGAATGGTGCCGCATATCACGATTTTCTACAAAATAAGTTACCAGTGCTCTTATATGCAAGATGGAGCTCCGCCTCATTTTACGCACGCAAACTACAGGTTCCCTGGAAGATGGATAGGAAGAGGAGGTTTCGTTCAATGGCCTCCTAGATCCGCGGATTTAACACCATTTGATTTTTTTGTATGGGGCTATCTTATAAGTGTAGTTTGTGCAACATCAGTACGCAATTTAGAAGAATTGTGCAAAGCTGGGCATTTTTGAAAGAGTAAGGGCATCATTTTTAAGAAGATATAGAGCTTGTTTGAGATTGAAGGAGGGCATTTTGAATATTTACTATAAAATATTTTTATTTATTAATAAAAATATAGTTATTTATGTATCTAGTGCGCGAAATTATACTTTGGTGCTTGAGAATTAAAGTTTTTTGTCGAGGCGGTAGCCTCGTTTTGATTGTGAACCAGCATATTGGAATGTTTATGCCGTAAAATTTGTTTACCCTTTTTTTAACATATCTATGGGCACTGTAAGGTTCAAATTCGCATGAAACAAGTCATTGAATATTCCTCGCAAATTACTAGCTTCCAGAACCACTGAGCTTAAAATCAAGTAGTTTGTACAAACCTATGAAACAGCAGCTTTCATTTAGTACCAGTTTCAACTTTGTAAGTGCTGTTTTTGCTGAGAGAACTCAGACAGCCAAAATGAATACAAACGCGTTTTTTTTTTTTTACAAAAATGCGTTGAATATATAACTTAAAAAGTTAAGCAGCAGTTGATAATCCTTTGAAAATGGTTTAAATTAACCCTGGAACTGCACACTGGGGTCTCGAAAACCTCATGCTCCAATTTTTATCTTGTGCACAAGCACACAGTCGATATAGTACGATGTGACCACCTCGTAAATTTAGTTTAGTAATGTCTTCAGTATGTGCTATATGTATTTTGAAGGTAGCTGAAGTAAGTGGGTCATAATTCATGAATTTGTTTGTGTTTGGGTCTCTGAGACCCCAGTGTGACCGTTTGCGTTAGATTTTTTTGGTATAGCTAAAAGCTCTTTATTATTATTCATTTTGACATTTCAGCAGAAAATGATTACTTCGGAGCTCAAAGACCCTTCTGCGTTGATAAATGATGAAATTGAACGCCAAATTCATGAAAGATCTCATATTTCATGCATTAAACAAGAAAAACTCGGAAAATATGTACTTTTAATGCATTGTCCTTTTTTTCAAAAAACTGTGCTCTCCAAAAACTCAATGCTTTCTCACTTCATTCATTATCATCCTGAATAGAGTACATATCATGAAAATTAGTCGAAACAACATTTCTCAGAGAAACTACGTTTTCTTTTGGGATTTTGCGCTAGATTTATTAGCATAGCTGAAAGCTCATTATTATTCGCCATTTTGACATTTCAGCAGGGAATGACTCCTTCGGAATTCAAAGATCTTTCAGCATTGATAAATGATAAACTTGAACATGAATTCATGAAAGATCTAGTATTTTATGCATTGAATAAGAAAAATTCGAAAAATTTGCACTTTTTTATGCATTGTCTTTTTACTCAATAAATTGTGCTCTTAAAGAATTCAATGTTCTCTTACTTCTTTCATGAATATCCTGAATAGATTACGTATCATAGAAATTAGTCTAAACATCATTCAATTCTCAGAAAAACTAGATTTTCTTTTGGGTTTTCTGAGACCCCAGTGTGACACTTATGCAACAACAAATGAAGTGTGCATGCAAATACAATGCAATGTTAAATTAAAACCAAAACATTGAAGAATTAAAATTAGATTTTTATTTGATGTCTGAATGTCTTCTAATAAATAATTTTGTTTTTGTAGGGCTATACAGTAACAATTAACCAACTTGGCTCGCCAACATCAGAAACAACCGATGAGAAAACAGTAGAAGGATATTCAACCACAATGGACTACGATTGGACAACTCAAAAACTAAGTGTTCAACTTAAATTTATTTACGAAGGTTGTTATCATGCTACAATAAAATACCAAGGAATTGAATTACACAATGGAGATTTTGATATAATAGTTTTAAACAGTAAGCTTTAATTTTTAATTTGTTTCCCTGCTAAAACAAGTTAGTGTTTTGCCTATTCCAGGTGTTGATTCAACTTTAGTACACAAGAACGTGGCTTCCAAGAATCATAATGTTTGTTATGAAGCTCGTTTGGTTGGGAGTAACAGTGAAAAATTACCGAAACCCAAAAGAGTTCTTTGTTACGTATCCCCGAAGCAACTAATTATCAAAGAACGTATTTTAAAGTTTATTCCAAAACGCTTATATACTTTTAGATTATGTCCTTCAACAAAGGTTTGTAAAAAAGCTATATGGTTCTCTTTCAGTACTATATTGTTTAATTTTAGTTTATTTTTCAACCTGAGCTACCGAATAAGAACGACAATTACGGCAGTCCGTTTACCGTTGACGATGGTTGCCAGCCAAAAATAGAACTCGTTTCCCGTGAACGAAATGTAATAGCAGCAACTTTTACACATTTTCTTCTCAAAAATATGGGCGGCTCTGAAACATTTAAAGACAAACAAGATTTCTTTTACCACGAAGTACGAAAGTACCATCAAAAACATTACCATGAGAAGTTAACAATGAAAGTTAGCCGAGAAAAGTTACTTGAAAGCAGTATGAAAGCTACAAAGAGCTTTTCAGTTTCGGATTGGTGCAGAAATTTTGAAATTACCTTCCAGGGCGAACAAGGTTAGAATAATTAATTAGATTTTTTGATTGTTATTGATTTGTAAATTTTTGTAGGGATTGATTGGGGCGGTGTACGAAGAGAGTGGTTCGAATTAATCTGTGCCCAATTATTTGATAATAGGAATTTGTTATTTACAAGCTTTCACGAAGGGCAGCAATCTCTAGTTCATCCTAATCCAAGTCGGCCTAGTCATTTGAAACTAAAACATTACGAATTTGCTGGAAAAGTAGTTGGGAAATGTTTGTACGAAAGTGCTTTAGGAGGATCTTATCGCCAATTAGTACGGGCTAGATTTACTAGATCGTTTCTAGCTCAAGTTATTGGCCTACGAGTGCACTACAAAGTAAGAATATTTATATTTTTTGTTATTAATGTAGTAATTGCTTGTAATTTGCAGTATTTTGAACAAGATGATCCAGATTTATATCTCTCGAAAATAAAATTTATTTTGGACAACGATTTAGATGAGATGGATATGGAATTATTTTTTATTGAGGAACAATATGACACCAACGGTCAACTTTTAAGGGCTGTGGAATTAATACCAGGCGGGTCTAAAATCCGTGTGTATAATTCAACCAAACACCAATATTTAGATGCGTTGGCGCAGTTTAAACTAGCTACGACAATTAAAGATGAACTTGACGCTTTTTTAAAAGGCTTAAATGAACTTATCCCCGATAATTTGTTGAGCATATTTGACGAAAATGAACTTGAGGTATGTAATATAACTCACTTAAACGTTCATAAATAAACATGATTTGCTTAATGTTACTTTATTTTAATTTTGTTGTTATGATGTTATTTTTTGGTTATTGTATTTGCTTAATTTTTCTTCTTTTAGTTGCTGCTGTGCGGAACGGGTCACTATTCCATAGCCGATTTTAAAACACACCACGTGGTAAATGGCAATTCAACTGAATTTCGACGTACACTGGGCTGGTTTTGGGCTGCTGTAGGTAACTTCACTCAAGAAGAAATGGCGCGGTTATTGCAATTTACCACAGGATGTTCTCAATTGCCTCCCGGTGGATTCAGGGAGCTTAATCCAAGATTTCAGATTACTGCTGCGCCTACTTTTGGTAACCTGCCCACTGCGCATACTTGGTAAGTTCTTGAGAATTTTTTTTTTTTAGTTTATATTTTCAATTCTGGTAGAACGCATTTTGAATTTTAATCACGCATATTTAATAGAATCCTTATTTGCACAAATAATTTATTTGTTATAGATAATATTCAGAATCTATATTTTATTGAATGATTTGATAAATGAAATAAACTCACCTCCATAAATTATTTGAAATATCTGTACCTGATTTGAAATTTGGCACGTTCCTGCCCTAAAAATTGTAAGACATTGTTAACAAATTTCTGCAAAAAAAAACTGTGATTGATTCGTAGTAACTACGAGGAGCTAGTTTGGCGCTTATTTTGAAAGCAAAGCTACACATTTCGAATTGTCCATTTGTAAATTTTCCTGTATTCTTTTTTATTTGGTTTATTTTATAGAATTTAGTCTTCTCTTCATGATTTATTTGCTTGTTTCTGTTTTTGTCTTCTAACAATTCACTAGGCCTTGCTTGTGCACTCGCAATTTAAGTATTTTCTTCTAAACTTGAATTTTGGGGTGGTTTAATTACAGTTTCAACCAGTTGTGCCTGCCCGATTACGAATGTTACGAACATTTTGAGAAGAGCCTACTTCTGGCCATCAGCGAAGGAACCGAAGGCTTCGGGATGGTCTAATACTCGCATTCTAGTTTGCAACGCGTTCTAGATTTAGTTGTTTTCATATATTTTCCTTTTACTGTGATTCAAAGCTTTTATATACTAAGTAACGATTATTACGACGTAGAAAAGTAAATAGTCGAAATATTCCATTTCCAGTTTCGAATAGATTTTTTTATAAATAGATTTACAAACTGTGCCATAAATTGAAAAAAGCTTTTTAAATCAAAGATGAGAGACTTCCTTTAGCAATAAAACAATATTTGTTCAAAATCATCAAAACAAAAAAAAAACGCATTCTTTAAAAAGCAATTCTATTCATTCTATTTGTCTAATTTTATTCACTCAAGCAATACAGATACAGACATCAAGGGATGAATATAATGAGGTTATTCTGTAAGTTTCTATAACATTTTAGAACTGTATGTTATGACAAAATCGCATCGTTCATCCATTTGATTTGATTTTGTTCATATTTTTACAGTAAGTTGCAAAATAGTCTTTTTGGCTTATTTACTTATACTTAATGGTTTGGATTATTATTAGAACCGTCCAGACACATTAAAAACAACTTTTGTCCAATGTCTCGTTTGTAATGTTGTGCCAATTCGCTTATTTCAAAATCTAGGAAACTCATACTCAAAAAAATGTTCGAATAAAGACTCGAGTTACTGTGAAAATTCCGAAAACCCGACATCCGATTGACTTGAAAATTTTCTTGTACATTCTATTTATAATAATTCTAAATGAAAGTACAATCCGTTCCATCTAAGAACATTGAAGCATTATACCTATAGCACTAGATAAAGCACAGCAGACTCGTCCGCCATTTTGGAGCCCACTGTCAGTTGTTTTCTGTTTACCGATGCATAAACTTTAATATAATTTAGTAAAATAATTGCAAATGACAGACTGTTCTGGGCCCAGTTGTATTATTCATTCAAGATACGGGTTCTGATTCTACAGATGAGTAACTTTTATTTCTCAATACATCATTTGAATGTGGAGAAATATATTCCGAGTTACTTAACCTCAATTTAAATTTCGAGTTTAACTGTTCGATTGTAAGAGACTGAGTGCATTATTCAGAGTAAATGTCAGCATTATTGCAAAAATATTTGTCCTTCAGTAATATTCCTAATGATTTTTGATAATTGCTACTAAATTGTCATAATTTTCCGAAATTTTGCAATATTGCAAATTATTTGTTAAAGTACTACACTTTGGGAATTAGGAATTTTGAAATTTCAAACAAAAATGAAACCACCAGCTACAATTCCAAATGATCTAACAAAAAAAATACAAGAAGCAAGTAATTGTGTTTAATTCGATTTGAACTGTTTTTTAAATTTTTATTGTATTTTCTATGATTACCTTAAGTCAGGGGTCGGCAACCTTTTTTGGTCGGCGGGCCATTTTCAAAATAATTTTTTTCTATGCGGGCCGCACATTCAAATGTAACTTAAATAGTGCTTTGATCATATACGGGTATAAATATTATTAAATATGAATATTTGTGCTTCGGCGGGCCGCGCAAAAAGTTGCAAAGGGCCGCAGGTTGCCGACCCCTGCCTTAAGTGATATCTTATAAGAAAAACTTTTTTTTTTTTGCTTATTATTATTTTTTATTCAACCTGCTTAGACCAAAGCAGATATTTAGGTATTTACCTAGGTACTTATTTGTTTAAATCACCATACTACCTACTTTAACTCCATAATTTGAATACTAAACATTTACAGATTTTGTGCAGAAAATTAATGCAAGCAGATAAATTTCTTAAAGAACAAAATGCTCAACTGCCTGCTATTTTAATCTTGTTATTATTCATCTAGAAATCTACATAATTTACACAAAATCATAAAAATAAGGATATTAAACGTTTCACAGACTTGTCAGTGGGCTCCAAGATGGCGGACGAGTCTGCTATGACTATCTAGTGCTGTAATTTTACCCGTGACGTCATGCTATTCATTCATTATTTTCCCTATAATAATTTTGAGCGCCTATTGTAAAATTGAAGCATTTATTCATTTCTTGATGTCTGTTTGAGTACTTCTGTAGAGAATTTTATTTTGTAAATTGTAAATACGTTTTTGGCCTCCTCTGTATATACACACCTCATATTCTATATTTGAACTGGAATTGGAAATTATTTAATGCGCTTTAATTTCATTCCATAGTTAATAATATTAGTTTAGACTTGCATTTGCAGAAAATGTGATATTGAAACTATCAATTAGTTGCTGATGATACTCAAAAATATTAATCAAATGTAGCGTATATTTGACGAAAAGAAGTAGAAGATTCGCGGTTTATATCCTAAGAACATCCAAATATTTATTTGTTCACCAAAGATTTACTTGAATCATAAATATTATGATTGTTTATTAATATTTGCAATTGTTGCATATCATTAAAGAAACGGTGTACACTGAATATTAAGAAACATATTAAATTATTTTGACTTTAAAGATCACACTGTTTTGTATTTAGCGGAAATCACCAATTTTGTCAAAACGTATTTGGCCTTAGAAGTCGTAAACGCAATATAATAATCAGGTTTTAAAGTTTCTAATAACTAGTCGTATTTATAAGTTATTCCAAAGTAGAAATAGGTTAGTAGAACTTGTGCTGTAAAAACAGCTTCAATCAAATGAGGTTCGACTCTATTTTAATTTATTGATTGACAAAATAACTTTATTTTATTGTATGTGACTGTTTAATTTTAATTTGCGAATCTCTTTTGACATCGGGTAACAAAAGTCAATGCGGTAACCGTGTTTACATATTTGAATAAAAAATATTAAAAGCAAATAGCAACTTTGATAATAACTATTATTACAAGTTTTCGGAATATTTCAAATTAAATAATTAGTAATGGGACCAGTGCATGGTTTTGGTAATTTCATTCCAAATTAATCAAATGCCAATATGTCCAAGCGTAATTTAATATAATATATAAATATTGTAGATATATTTCTTGTAAATACTTTATATATATACAAAAGGTTTGACCTACATAACGCTGTTCTGTTTCATTGAAGAAAAATTCTATTTAAAAAAGCATTTGTTAAACGAAATTCTGTATTTACTACCGCATGTGACTGCAATTAATATAAATTGCTCTGTACGAAAATTGTAAATGATAAAATTAGATCATCTTGCTCAATTGTACGTCGTTTTTAGAAATAGCGGAGGCTAATAAATTGTTATACAGCAACTATAGCAGTTCAGACATAAAAGAAATGTATTTATTAGATATTAATACGCTTGCGTTGCATTTATAAAAGTCAAATAATTCTATTCTCTTGTAATTCCTTGAATGCCCTCATTACAACAAAATGCATTATAAAATTTTTAAACACGGACCCATTTTTTTAATTATACAATCGAAACCAAGTAAAAAATAGTCCATAAACAAAAGACTGTCTAATGTCTAATATGTAGAAAAATAAATTAAATATTACCTCTGCGTTCCATCGCCTTTCTGAATGTTAAGCAATCATCTGGAGTGTAATTTTTTGAAGACGAGCACGTAACATGTCTTGCGAGCTTTGATCGGAGCTTGTTCTTCATATGCTACAAGGCTTCGATCGGCAATCTACTAAATGTTCACAATTCCAGCCAAATTTATTGGAAGAAACATTTACCTTTTGGATATTAATGTTTCTATCCGAGTTCATGATGTCTTTTTAATTGACATGGATCCCCAAATAATCACGAAGGCCGGAAACAACATTTTTTAAAGGCAGTTGATACGATAGTTCTTTATGACTTCAAATTTAGTTTCGTCACTATGAAATGACGCAGAAATCGTGAAAGATTGTTTGTCCGAGAAGCTCCGTTAACAATCGACAAGAAGCATTTTAGAGTTACGTGCTCGTCTCAAAAAAAATGTCAGGATGTATTATTGCGGTAAATAGCCGAAAAAGCGTTGTAGCGCAACATAACTTCCTTTTGATAAAGATTTGGTTTAAAGGATCGGAATGAAATGATGCTCATAATTGTAGATCCAATTTAATGAGGTTTAAAGACGTTTCGAAGGTCGAACCGATCCTTTATCAACTAAAATTTAATAAGGACTTCTCAATTTTTATTTATTTTTATGAAATATGCTGTATTATGGTAATATTAGTAAATGCTTGTTCTTGTTATTACTTAGAATTTAGCTGAATTTGCGAAAAATGGAAAAATACTCTCTAAGTGAGCTATTTCCAATAAATATTGTGACGAGGATTCGCATCTTTATCATACAGAAACACAAAAAAGCGTTATCTGAACACAAACTATTTAACACCAGGGTTAGCAAAAGTCATGAATAAATTTAAAAATTCATAAATTTCCTCTTAATTAATCATAATTTTTTTTATTTTTACAATTTTTTGGAATTGTATCACAAAATGAAGTAAAAATGTTAGTATTTAATCATTAATATGTATGATTAATACTTCCAAAAGAAATTAGTAATGATTTGAATTATTATTGTGCATTCAAAATTATAGTATCTATACATCTATACAGATGAATAAAATTGAAGTGTCTGTCTGTGATTTCAAAATAAATGCAAAGATTTAAGTGAGAACTGCATTGTAAATGACCGTTTTAGAATTTTTGTCTGTTTGTCTATCTGAAAGTTTGTCTTGAATAGACTCTGTTCGGCTTAACAGATTTTTATGAATATTTCAGGGACTAGAACAGTAATTTTAACTTGAATTTTTGTGTATATTTCATTTCAATATCTTGTAGGACTTAGAAGATATGAGTATAAATATTTGTATACTCCGTGTTTGCACCAGCCATAGTTTTGCAATGTCAGCGTAACTGTGGAAATGATAGAGTCAGCAAAATCTACGTATCATTTGCGCGAGCGATCTGATAATGTGCAGTTCTGTTACAGAATCCAATTGCTTTCTTTTATGTTTATAATTTTCTGAAATAATTATTATTAGCAACGATATCCCTATTCAATCATTCTTTACGATTATTTACTCTGATTATTGTGATCCGCGCAGACAAAGTCGTGTGTACTGGCTAGTATAGAACAAACGTATTCACAACTTATTACTAACCTCAAAAATGTTTCTTAAAGAAATGAATTTTCGGTGATAACATAAGAGATTTTTTTTTTATCGAATATCTTTTTTTTTTGTTTAAAAATTAGATTGCTATGGTAAAAACTTGAGAATCAAGACAATGAAAAATTCAACGAATATGACGTTATTGTTGACGAATCGCAAAATTTTCAAACTGCCTTCAGATAAAATTTTTATTTGAAATAGTATCCGAATGGCTAGTTTTATAAAAGACCAAGTAAATTTATTTTATTCAACAAATTCTAATCAGTGTTAGTTTCTTTATGACAACAGAATCATTGCTGTCAAAGTGAATTTTATTTACTCTAGAAATAAAATACTCTGCCCTTTATAAAACCGGACATTAGAGATGCATTCTTTTCTATTTGGGTGTCATAAAATGTACTTTATGAAACTCGTTTGGGTATCGCAAGGTACCTCTTTATAGAACTCAAACTTAATTCTTATTAGGTTGGTACGTTGATAGATAACCTAACTATCATTTTGATATGTCAAAATACAATATATTTTGAATTGAAATTCTCAAATTGTTTAGATTAATAATTATTTATTTCTTAAAAGGAATAATATTCAAATTTACAAATTCTGAAAAGTATTTTTGATTCACACAAATTTCTCATCTGTCAAGTCTCAGTGTTATTAAAAGTCAAATAAAAATTAAATATCCCTTATCGATGCTTTCAAAATAGAAAATTTATTATTTTTTTACATATATGAACCCAAATAGAAAAAATTGTATAAGATATACGTTTTATAAGACATTTTAGGTCATTTGTCCATTAGAAAACTCGCCGCAAGCGGCTCGTTTTCCAACATGATAGCGTGCCCTAAAATCATGTCTTATGAAACTCATATTTTAATATATTATTCGTGATTTTCGAGAAGCATCTGCAATATGTTGTACACTTATTATATTATACAGGGTGTATCACGAAAAGTGAAACATAGGCGTTAACCATGGGAAATCAGTTTTTCTGTGCGCATTGCTCCCCAAATTATCTTAGACAAAAAATTTCAAATGGATATTGTAGAGCAAACCGGCTTAATAAGAAGAAAAATCATTTAGGCTACTTCATGATAGCAGAAATAAAATATGAATATTTACGGAATTGCATTTAATAGTATTAGCTATGAAATTATAAATAAGAGACGAACAAAAGCGTAACGTTTAATACGTCAGTGTCAGAATCAGGTCAGAATGATGATTGTCAAAATAGATATCTTCCGTAGGTAGTGAATATCAATTTTCTAAATAAAAATCTAATAATAATGATGGTAAATAATAGATGGTTTAATTTGATTTATTGTTCAAGATTGATGAAATAAAATAAAGTCACACTATCAATTAAATAATGCAACAAATTAAATCCAATATGAACTACAACAAACTCAAAATATTCTTAAATTCTCAAATTATAATAGATGTTCAAACAATCCTCCGTTTTGTGCTAAACAATAACCCAATCTATTGTAGAAACTTTGCCGAACGTTACTTAATTGCCTATGATTTATTTTTTGACATTTTTGTGTTATAGCATATTCAAGTTCTTCTATACTCTGGTATCTTCTTTTATAAACATTAGTTTTCAAATGACCCCAAAGAAAAAAATCGCACAGATTTAAATCAGGCGACCGTGCTGGCCAATTAATTGGTCCTCTTCGTCCTATTCAGCTTCCAGGAAATGTTTGATTTGGATATTCCACAATTTCTGTTGTACTATGTGCAGGGCAGCCATCATGTTGAAACCACACATTTTCTTTATTTGTTTCGGCAATTTCTGGTCCAACTATATTCATTAATAAATTAAAATAAGACTCCGAATTTATTCTTGTAATAAAGAACGGGCCTATTATTTGATGTCCTAAAATTCCTGCCCATACATTTACAGTTTGTCGATATTGTGTCCGGGACTGTATAACGTTCTGTTGTGGATTATTCTTGGACCAATGCCGGTAATTATGACCATTGGGTTCGCCATTCATGGTAAATGTGCATTCATCTGAGAATAAAATATTCCTTAAGAAGTCTCAATCATAATTTGACTTCTCCATCATTATTTCACAGAATGATGCACGCACTTCAAAATCTCGTTCCAAAAGATGTTGCTGATTTGGAAATTTGAAAGGAATGTATTTATATTTCTTAAGAATTCTATGAACTGTCATAAAATGAATATTCAGTTCCCTGGAAATTTCTCTTACACTCATTGTATGTTCTAGTTCTATCAAAGCAAGAATATTTTCTTCATTTTCATTGTAGTTCTCGATATTTTGTTCCTCTTTCTTGAAATTGAGTCTACCTGTCTTCTCAAACTTGGCAATGAATCGTTGAATGGTAGTTTTATTGATTCGGATGCAGAAAGTTCTGTTTTACTATATCCATTTGAAACTTTTTGTCTGAAATAATTAGGAGAGCAATGCGCAGGGAAAAACTGATTTCCCATGTTAAACATCTATGTTTCACTTTCCGTGATACACCCTGTATATTATGCACCAATTGTCACAATTTTTAATATTTTTTTGAAATTACGGTGCTAAAATAATTTCAAAGCACTCCAATATTTTCCGAAAAACAACACCTACATGAATTTTTATCAGTTATTGGGACTGTATCTTATATTGCTTTGTAAATTTGTCGTGCATTTATAATTCAAATATTCTAAATAGTGACTTAATTCGAATCGTTATTTTGTTCTGCAATAGAAAAATATAGCTGAATTTATGAAATATACAAAAAAATTGAAATGATTACACTAATTCAAAACATAATTCGAATCGTTATATTGTTCTGCAATAGAAATATAACTGAATTAATGAAATATATAAGAAAAATATTGAAATTATTTAAATCAATGATTTTTTTTATGAAAAAATTACACTAATTTAAATCGTGATTATATTAGATAATTTAATTAAGGCCAACCCTGCTCAATAGTATGTTAAGTAGTTCGTGAATTATTATCAGTACCTGAAGTGTGTCAGAATTCTGAATTTCATCTGGTCATTTAATAATACTCCTAATGAAGTTACTTTTTTTAATAAAAACTTGAAAAATCATTTAGGAATTAGATAGATTTTTGTCGATTCCATCATCTGCGTTTAGCTAAATCAATTTTTTTATGGACTATTTTGGTACGTTGAAGAATTCGAGCTTCGTTGCAAATTTATTATGAAAATCGGAAGCACAGCCTAAGCATTCTTTAGGTCAGAATTCACAAAAAAATGTTTAAAGCTCTCTTGATAATTTTTTCCCAGGGTAGAAATTAATTTCTGAAAAACTATAGAATGCCATTTCGATTGAAAAATTCCAAAAAACTAATCATATCCTATAATTTTTCTGCCTAAATGCGTCTAAATGTCAAGGAACAGGCGTCCAAAGGGTCAATGTTCCGCCTTCGAATTTTTGTTTTCTCTCAGTATTTGGGTCCCATTCTACCAAAAATTGAAGTTACTTTGTTCCTACTACTAAAATAAATATTTGGTAATCATTTGAAAAAAAAATTTGTAATGCATTTTGAAATAGCGCTTTTTATTTATGGTTACGATTACAAAAATTGATATATTTATTATTTATTGTGCACTTATTCATTCACGTCACTATTTATATTTACAAATAATTTTAAGTAGCACAAACACCAAAAATTTTTGTAATTGTAATCAACAAAACAATAAATAATTGTAAGTAATGTAAAATAAAACCTTTATAAATAACATTGAGCGATTCTGTGTACTTAAATATATTTTTATTTATATTAATATTGTTGTATAAGTTTCCCAAATACAAAACTAACAAAACATAATAATGAAAAACTTTTCAAAATGTTGACAGGATTCTAATTTGATGTAAAATAAACATGGAAAATCTAGTAGCTCTATGGATGAGATTGGTCCACGTTTTGGAACGATTTTTTTGTTCTTCAAGCTGCTGTTCCGTAAATTCCAGTTGCAAAGTCATATTTTTCACAGCACTTTTTAAATTTATGTTTTTTGTGCAAGCATTGTCCAAGGCAGAACGTAATACTCTTATTGTGTCGTTCAGGTTTTTTTCGTTTTCTAATTTATTTTCATATCTTTCTTTCAAAATATCAGTCAATTTCAAAATTCTTCTTGAATTTCTGCGAAAAATATTCAAAATTTATATCTGTTATGTACAAGTTAGTTAAACAAACATATTGTCAAATAATAAACAGAAAATATTAAAAAATACAAGAATATCAATAAGCCCAAAAATTTACATAATTGTATCATCTCGTTCTTTTTTTATAACATTGTAATCCATTATTCGTTGTTCTGTTTTGCTTTCAAAATCTACAGCCCAATTTAGTATTTTATCCAAATCTATTAAACGTTCTTCCAGTACGAAATTATTTTCTTCAATCTGTAACAAATATAATTCATCAAAATTTTGTTAATGATTGATTGTTATCGTAGTAAGTTATTAGACATGCTGTATTAATCATTTTACTGACACAAATACAAAGTCGTCCACATGTTGCGAAGCTATTAATACCTAAACATCGACACCATGGCAGTGTATGACTCACATGGCGCCGGATGTCGCTTGTAGGTTCCGCCAGGCGCCTGTAGGCTCGGTCCCGGCGCCTCACCTGATGTCGCCACCGTCACTGAGTCTGGCGACGGTGGACACTGGCGTCGTTCAGGGATCGCGTGAGTGCGTCCCCAATAAACTGAATTATATATAAAAGTGGGTTGCAGGAGGGTTAATATCAACGTGGATTACATGCACTTGGCGCCAAATGATGGAGACCTGATAAAAAACTTTTGTAACATGAAGACTTAGTGCTACTATGTAGTTTCAGCATTTTTTCACGTTTTGGTTACATTAGATTTGTAATCAATTATTTCTTCATGCACAAAAAAATGAGTTTGATCTTTAGAACATTGTAAAGATAAAAATCTGAGATTTTAATGTTGTTTTAGGGTAACTCATACATCAAAATGATATTTTAAATAAATAGTAGTCTTCTGGTTTTCGGATAATTAATTATTAATAAGATTTAAAGAAAAAAATTCTAATCTGACTTGACATACTACCAAAAAGTAGAAAATGAGCATTTTTTCTTCTATCGCTTGAATAAGGCGCGATATTGTAACACTACACTACGTGCAAAAGTAATCCATTTTGGTATTTCAACATGCTGCCATGGCAACTGTACAAAAAACGTTGATTTCTTGGACAAGTACAAAAAGTAAATCACGTTACATAGTTCGTATCTCGTAACTTCTAGTCAATCTAAAGATTATTATTTAATTAAATATTAATTTAATGCGTTAGTCATTTTAGTGGAACTGAATATCTCATATTGGTAGCTCTGAAACTCTTGTTCTTAACACTTGTCATTTAAATAATTTGAAAAAAGTATAATGTTTCACTTTGCGTCAATAATATTAAATTAAAAATGGAATAAATCAGTTTTATTCATTTTTATGCGTAGAGTTATTATTTTAAACCTCCTGAAATAAACATATGATTATATAATTCAGAAAAGAAATTTCTTTCCCTATTTTTCCATCCTAATTTCATCCTTAGCGTGAAATTTTTGCTTCAAATTCAAATGAGATCACGTCTAAGGTATAGCTTATTTAATAAAAGAAAAAATCCATCCCTGGGGGTGGAATTTTTCCTTCAAATTTAAATAGGACCTTGAGGTAGAGTCTATCCAATGAAATAAGAATAATTAAAAACGGTTTATAATAAGTCGAGATATCGCGTAATATTTATGCAAAAATTATGAAATTGTGAAATTTTCCCTTCAAATTTAAATGAGACCACTCTCGACATATAGTCCATTCAATAAAAAAAGAAACATCAAAATCAGTTCACAATCAGCGAAGATATCGCGTAACATACACACAAAAATTATCATCTCGTCCTTATTCTACTCAATCTAATAAAAAAGGAATAATCGAAATTGGTCTACATAATAAAGAATTATCGCTGAACATACTTGTAAAAAGAATTACAGCAAATACAGAACCTCTTCCTTTTTGGAAGACGGTTAAAAATGTGGAATTTAATACAGGATGCATGATATAACTTATCGGGAATGCTTATTTTGTTGAAATTTAGCCGCAACTACTAAAGATAAAAATCTTCTGTGGCCATCACAATACTTTCTCGACCATTGATTTTATGGCCAGATTCATAGCAGTTTCATAAATTCATGCTCGGTTGCATGAACGATTCTTAGCTAAACAGTTCTTTTTATGGAGTGTATAGAAAGAGAGCGCTCTCTAATGGATGGCGCGTTCAAAATACGATTCAATTTTGTGCGCAATTAAAGGTGGCGCTGATCGTAAGTTACATTTTGAAGTTAGACACTTTAAACTATCTTCAGACTAACGGAAAAAAGCGGCAAAATAAAGTTCTGTTGGTTAACTTGGTTTCTTACTTGAGAAAAAATTAGTTGCGAATACAAAAGATAATGCAGAATGGGTAAATGTTGTAGTATAACTTTTAGAGGCCATTTTTTGGCAAAAATACTGAATAAAACAAATGAGAAAAATAAAAATAAAAGTAAAATGTATAAAATATTATCAAAGTTTTGACGAATATTTAATGATATATTAATTTATTAGGTTGATTTCTCTTTGATAATTCCACTCCAATATAAAGTAAGCCATATATAAAAAACAATTTTTTAGGCGATCATAACAAAAAAGGTGTTTCTATGGCTCCTTTTGCGGCCGTGAAGTTTCACTTTTTGGTACAAATCTGTCAAATTTTACTTTTTGGGACTGATCTGTCAAGTATTACTTTTTGGGACTGATCTGTCAAAAACTACTTCATAAACACTTCATACATACCTATATGGACTGCTTGATGAACTCTTCAAGAAACAGTTTTCGCCGAAATACATATTATATTATTCCGTCAACCTTTACAGTTCGTGCAATTCAAGAAATTGATACACATTTTCTGCAAATGTCACTTTGATAGAAGACAATAAAATAAAACAATTTCAACGGCAACTAAGATTTACAATTGCAATGTTTTAGAAATAAATAGATAAAACGGTGTGATTTGGAATTATTATGTAATGATCGCCTAAAAAACGTTGTGTGCACCTCGGCCAACAGTTCTTTTTTGGTCTCACCTGAATTGCAGCCTCAGCTGCGCAAACAACAGATTCGACCAAAAAAGATAACCTTTACGGCCTTGATACACAAATAACTATTATCGTTTTGACAGCGGATAAAAAGGAAGGTAACTTTTTGCAAGTGATAAAACGTTATTTACCTTTCTCCTAGCAACCAACTCAAAACACTCACTATATTTATGTCATTTGCATTATTTGTCCATGCTTAAACTGCAAAATAAACAGAATTTGGAGTATTTCCGAAGAAAATATAAAAGGAAATATTAAGTAAAGTGTGCCTATAAATACAAAAAACAATAAATCATGTATCTGAAGACAATTCATCGTATTTTGTGAAAACCAGAATTATGTATTAGAAAGAAGTACAACGGTATGTCAAATTTCAAATATTTTGCTAGATTGGACTTAGTATGCGAAGAGTTGATGTAGAAAATTATAAAGAATACGTAGTGGAATATGTCAAATGAAACGATGTATGATAATTGTACTCTCAATAATTGCACATTTAAATAAACTTTTTCATAAATAAAATGTCGTTAAATTATCTCGCCGAATTACACTCTAGCATTTTATTTTTCTTGGGATAAATTTCAGTTTGACAACTCAACCTTGTAACCTGACTGCAATTTGACTCGAAAACTGTTCAAAAAAAAAAATCACTCCCCCTTCGGTGTCGTGATTTTATTAGAACAGTTTTCTTGTCAAATTGCTAGATAACAAGGTTTCGTGAAAACAGAAAATCCAGCAAAATAAAAAGCTCTTGTGTAATTACTGTTGAATATTACAGATTATAGTTTTATGTGAAATGTTTATATTAGACTGAGAGCCAGCATTCCGCAGACTTACAGTATAGTAGCAAATTCCATATTAACGCTAGGTATACTATTTCACCTGCCGTAGATGAAATGGGGATTCACTATTCCCATCGAGGGTTCCTTTGAGCGTGGCCAGAAGTCGAAAAGCATCAAAATTGACTTCCAAAACGTGATCGCAGCATGTCTGTCGTTTTGATATCATAAAATATATAATTTTTTTCATAGAAAAATTTAATAGCAGACACTTACTCCGGTTCCTTCTATATTTTATAGAGTTTCGAAGCTTCCAAAATTTTATATAAATTTGCGTTATTTCAGCTGAGCTGAAAATTATATATATTATTTATATTTTTGTTATTTACATATATTTACAAAAACAGACACATAGCTCGGTACTGACATGCGGGCAGACCACATAATAGTTTCTCAGTCGTGCTAATGATGGCGTACGATTTTGACGTTCACTCTTCATCTCGCAGGGAACTAGTGTTTCAGCAAATTTCACATTATGATTTTTATTATTTCTTTTCTCAGGTAAACTTTGTCCCAAATTATTCGAGGATTAATTTCAGTTATTTTATATTTCATGATAAATACTACTGTTTATAAAATAAACGCAAGAAACCAATAAGTTCCATCAGCAGAGTTTTAGTACCACTGACTGAAGTTCATTTACGAGCTTCAAACAAGTTTTTTGATAAAAAAAAACTTGAATATAAAATTTCAGTCGAAAATACATACGCGTTCTTGAGTTATCATGCAACAGACCGAGTGGCCGACTTTTTTTCAAAATATTTTTTGTAGGCTAAGTATCAAATAAAAATCTACAGCTGCCAAAAAATCACGAATGTAATTATAAATAGGCCGGAGAAGTAGAAAAAAATAGTCATTTTCACTCTTAAGGGTGGATTTCTTTCTTCCAATAAAACAAGAATAATCTAAAATGGCTCTATACGCCTATTGCGTATCCTCAGTGGCTCCGCTCTATCGGTTAAATTTTACATCTACGAGGTGTGCCGTCAAAAACGTCAAACTATCAAACGTCATTTTTGTATGTCATATTATTTGATAATAAGGAGTTAAATCATTCACTTAGAAGCTGTTGTGTTGTTGGATGTACTAATACTAAAGCAAACAGCCCAGAACTAATTCTTATAAATCTCAGGGGAGAGATTATGAAGTGAAACAAGGAGAAATGTGGATAACAGCAGCTAAACGATTGTGATTTTATGCAATATTCTATAAAAATGTATTAGATATCATTCAATTCTCAGTATCAACCATCTCTAAAAGCAGGTAAATATTATAATTTTAAAGAAACTCAATAAATACCACTTAGATAAGTTTCTTAATTGACTGAACAGTCACATAAATTTGTCTCAGAATCATTTACCGAAAGCATCAGATTTTTGCTTAGTATTTTTCCTTCTCAAAATTCAAGAATTGTTTTAAAGATAAACAAGATGAGAAAATCTCTTTTCCCCAGGGATTTCGCTCAAATTCTGTACGTATATAACACATTATAGATCTAACTATAATTTATTACCTTTAGATGAGTCTCATAAACAATAAAAAATAATAATGACCATGGTTGATTTGCTTCTTTTAGAATATTTTTGTCTACAAATGTTGTCATAAATAGAATACAATATTATTATTAGGAATATAGATGGTACGTCATGGATTTCATTTTGATTTTAAAGCAGACTGACATTTTTCAAAACATTGACAGGTGACATCATACTTCGAAGTTGTGATTTTTGAATAATATGCGGTGCTTTCGACGAAATTTGGAGATACACAACAGGCCTATATCAGTGAAGATATCGCGTAACATATATACAAAAATAAGGATTTCACTCTAAGGGTAGTACTCCGTATCTAACAAAAAAGGAATAATCGAAATCGGTCCACATAATAGAGAATTATCGCTGAACATACATTAAAAGAAAATACGACGAATACAATATAATAATATAATTTGTGGCGTACTCTCCACAAAAATTAAGAGTACCCATAGCTTGACGACTAGTACCAGAGCCCTACGGCTGAAGCAATATCAGTCAATCTACCAAGTGCACTACAAGTGTTTGCCAGACCCGTAGCGGATAAAAAACGTGATCGATATTCATTTATTTATTCATTTTCGATGAATACATTCGGTTAAAAATGTGCATTTTAATACTGGGTACATGATATATTTTTTGAAATTTGAGCACAACTACTAAAGATAAAATTACAAAAAAGTATTATTTCATCAATCAATTCTCGTTGAATATATAAAAATATTCTACCGTGCAGTTGTGTAGATATTCCGATTGAAAATATTTGAAAGTATCCTGCTTGTGAAACTGGCGACTTTGCGATTTATTCGAGTCTGGGACGAAAAACTCAAACTTCTTAATAATTTTTAAATCCCACACTTTTATTATTTATTCGTTACTCAGTTGCCACCCCTAATTGATTTTTTCCGTAAAAATACTCAAGCCAAAAGACATTTATTCATTAATGTAGGTAAATTCATTTACCCTAATTCAAGTTATTAATTTACATGTAAAACAAAGATCTAGATCTAGACGAATAATCTTAAAATTATTGTCATTGTACTTTAAAAATAATCTGTAAAGAAACTCAATTAGCGATTTAAATGGGGCAGGCAAGCTATAAGATTCAAATTTGCGTGCGAAAGTCAAGCTAGGAAATAGGAAAGAAAACATTTTATTTTTGTTTGGAAAAGAAGGAAAATACGTACGATGTTTCATTAATTATTATGTCGATAACCAGATTTACATGTATGTCATGCGGGCGGGAGACAAACAGACGCCTAATAATATTTTTAACTGAACGCAATACTGTAATTATTGTAAAAAGTTGTAGGGGTGGATATGCAATCCATTTTTTAATGGCAGGTAATAATATTCCCCAACCTTTATAATTTTTATGCTTAAATAAAACAATTATGATTTATTTTGCGAGTATCTAACATTCAAAATTTTATTAATACATTTTAAAAATCACATGATTGTATGGCATTAAACTTATGATTTTATCTTTAATGAGTCGAATACAGCTTCCCATTCATCTTCTAGCATCTCGGAGCAATTTTCCAGGAAATGTGGCCATCAACTTATTGTATTAGTGTTTTGATACGATGAGTCACAGCAAGTTCCTGGAAACGCGTGACTCCGGGCTGCCGATCCGGGCCGCGGCCGCGGCTCCGGTGGCTGACTCATTCCCGCCAACACACGATGTGTGACCTCTCACCCCGCCCTAAAGTTTTCTTTGCTCATCCCCACTCTCAGCATCTGTACTACGTTTATAGAACACTTGAAACACGATCTAATTTTATTTTATTGTAATAATGAACTTCCGTGTTTCATTTACGGAGAATTTATCAATTTTTCCATTTCCACATACTAATTGACAAAGAAATTACCCACTTTTTCTAAACGCTTTTTGCTAAGTCATGTCTATACTGAATAATCCTCAAACTCATTTGGATAAATATAGCATCATCGGACGGCAAAACCACAAAATAGATTTACAAATCCTTGACCATATATTATAAACATTAAAGTTGGGAAGGACGATTTTTTCACGCTAATTTATAGCTGCAATTATGCAAACGGTATAATTTTTCATAATAAAATATTGTTATTGTTATCTCCCCTTTTTAGCGCATCTTTGGAAAAAAAATATTTGCTTTGGCTGCCTGGCTGGCGTGACGCTGAGTTCTCAGCAACTACAGCACTTACGACTTGAAATGAAAACTGTTGTTTCGTAGTTTGCGATTTCAAGCTTAGTGATTTAAAATACAGTTACAACTGAAGTTATTTTATGCACATGAGCAGCACATTTAAAGCTATATTAATTCGCGCCAAATTTCTAATTAGGTACAAATCATTTAACAACAAGCATACACTTTTATCTGCTAGAATGGTGTGCATTCCTAAAAACCAGAATTGAATGTTTGACGTCATTTCTAGTAATTTTTAATGAATGATTTCTTGAAATTTATATTTATATATTGCTTGAGAAATATTAGAGTATGAATGTTTTTAAGAATAATTTTATATAAAAATCTAATTGAAAACACTGTTGGGAGACCTCATTGATTGAAAGGGAAATTAATCAACATTTTGTTAAATAACTTCTTAAATAAGTAAATGGCTACTGATTCATTTAAGTTCTAGGCTGTATCTATTGTTTCATAGTCTAAAGAGATTTTGAATAAAACGAATCATTTGATTGTTGATGACTAGAATGATGATGTTACATACTTCAACCTGTTATACAATATTTTATTTGAATGGTGCCGCTATGGGAAAATCCAATGATAAAACTTTATTCATATAAGAAAATGTATCTTGTTTGGGTTTTGACTACTGATTTAGGCAATGACCGATAACACGAATAAATTGCGTGTTGATTACCGTTAAGGTCAAGGTCACATTTATTTCGTTTTTTTTTTTTTGTAAAACAGTCTGCAAAATAATTGGCAAATTCTAACTCAGTTTTATTGACTAATGGCCATTTAAAATTGAAAAAACATAAACACAAAAGTTACCCTGGGTCAAGAAAACAGGAAAAGCGACAAAAATAGAAATATGAATAAAAAATATGTTAGGGAATTCCAATTTAACGAACTATATTCTTCGGGTTTTAATTTATTTCCGGTTGAATTATAAACCGGCTTTTGTATTTTCCAGAATGTTTACGTTTTTTATGGGCTTTTTTCAACTGTTTTAAGAATCCAAATACTAAGCTCCAATAAAAAAAAACATTTTAAATTAAAATAATCTCAACCAAATTTATTTCACATCTCATGATATTAAATAATGTTTGGTTCATTGACGTACCTAATAACAGTAGCGACTGGTTCTAAAGGGCACAAGAGCACGTGCCCACCAAGCCATCCTATTAAATTCAACTATTCAGTACATTACTTTATGTCTTACACCGTTATATGATCATAATATAAAGATAGTATCAAACGTTCCTTCCGTTCGCTCAAACAGTCAAAACTTCATTCCGCAAATCAAGCAAGCTCTAAACGTTTGCAGGGGAACAGTTTGAAATGTACCAACTACTGCAAGTTGATTCGGTTAGCTTCGGTTATCTTCGCAACACACGATTATATACTAGACTTGAGGCACCGAACAGCGTGTCTCTCATTATTTATTATATTCTATAACATTGTGTTTGTTTATTTGATCTTTCTTAAAATAGGCTCAGATAGATGTATTGCGATTTTATTGGCTTAAAACTAGGTGCGTCACAGTAAATGGAAATGAATAAAATCAAACTCTTAATATTTATCAAAAAATATATCTAAAAAATGGTCGTATGCCATCTGCGCCAGTAAAAATCTCTTAATCCGGTCAAAAATATGGATATTTGCACCAAATAGGTACTCCTGCGCTTGACCGTCATTCAGGTACCTCTGAGGTTGATAGGAAAGACTATATTGAATTTCATAATGTTTAGATTTCATTCTGACTTTGTTTAATAAAAATAGAAATACCTCTGTGTTACAGCAGTTTTTGTACTAGATTTCGGAAAAGAGAGCTATGTGAAAAATTCCAGTATATTTATTTGAAAAAAATCAATAGACCTTATGTTTTACAAAAATAAAATAATCGTATCGCAGGTAAAAATATTGAAGTACCACAATGTGAAAACAGAATATGAATTACTTCATTAGTGGAACATTAGAAAGAATATAACTCAGCATCAAACAAAACTAAAATAAAACTTCGAGGTTTACACACAAAGTCTTTGCAAAACAACTTGTCAATAATTAAAAATAAGTCACACTAAATAATATATTAATATGATGAGACTACTACTCCATTTGAATATTTGGATTGGTTTGTTTATTAGAATTAAGATATTGGGAAATCGGCACATTTACAGGTAGTCTCTGCTAATGACTCCCCAACTCGGCACATACGAGTATCTCAGTAATACCCAACTCGGCACACTTGCAGGTAGTCTCTGATGATAATGAAATGACTCAGGTACCTGAACAAAAGGAGAACTGCACATTCTAATGTTTTTAGATGAAATAGAATTAATTTTAAAGTTTCTTTTTTAGAATCAAATAAAATTTGACATACAATAATACAAAATCAAAAAATAAATAGGTTGCATCATACAATAAAAATAATAATTTCAGCGTGATCGTGGACTAACCTTTTTGTCGTTATTACTTGATCTCTGGACTCGCTTATAATATGGAAAAATGCTTTGCACTTTCGATTAACACACCGCTATTTACTCACCAGATAAAAATTTTCGATATGATTTACTGAATTTATGTTGCTTTACAATCAATAGTGTTTTCCCACGTAGGCTAGTTATCTTGCGAATTGATTTCTTTGATGTTGTTGATTGAACTGTTAGATTGATAATAGATAGCTACTAAACAAAGCTTTTAATTTATTAATGAAGGAAAAAACTCTTCAGAACTCATTTTATAAATAAAGAATCTTCTTTACCTCAAGATATTCAGAAAGAGCTTATTCCCCAAGATCCTGTCATTTCCAAGTTTTATGGTCTTCCGTAAATTCATAAAAAGGATGTTTCTCTAAGACCTATTGTCAATTCAATAGGCTCAACAACATATGGATTAGCCTAATATTTGGATGGTTTGTTGAAGCCGATGATTGGTCATACTTCATCATATGTCAAGGATTCCCGACATTTTGTGGATTTGATTAGTGATATGACATTGACAGATAATGATTTACTTGTCAGTTTTGACGTTTCATCTTTATTCACGAAAGTACCTATCATCGATACTCTGAAATTATTAGAAGATCATTTTACATCTGATATTGTCAAGCTTTTTAAACATTGTTTGACTTCTTGTTTTTTCATCTTCAATAGTAATTTTTACAAGCAAATTGATGGTGTCGCCATGGGTTCCCCTATTTCTCCTCCTATTGCTAATTTTTACATGGAGAATTTTTAACAAAAAGCTTTAAACACTGATATGAAGAAACCTACTGTCTGGCTACGTTATGTTGATGATGTCTTTGCTGTTTGGCCTCATGGTAGAGATGAATTGAATGTTTTTTTGGAATCATCTAAACATGCAACATAGGAACATTAAATTCAGTATTGAGGTATATTCACATGAGTCATCAAATCACTATCCTGCTCAAAATTTTTGTACTATTAAAACTTTATATCAGAGACCCTCTTCATTATGTCATCCAAGTAAACTATCTGATGAAATCAAATTTTGGATGATGTTTTTTTGAAGAATGGTTATAATAGAACACAGATTAAGAAAGAAGAATTCTACGCCACCTGTTCAAGATCCAAATAATAAGAAAATATTTGTTACGTTGCCTTACGTAGCTAATATAACAGATAAAATTGGAAGGCTTTTACATAAATATGACATTAAAACTTCATACACTTCCAGTTTAAAAATCCTAAATCTTATTGGTAATATTAAAGACAGATTTCCTCAACAGTATCCAGGTATATACAAGATTCCTTGTCAATGTGGCAAAGTATATATTGGACAAACCAAGAGGACTGTAGAAACAAGATTGAAAGAGCATTTTCGTCATATAAGATTGAACCATCCAGAAAAATCTGCTGTGGCTGAGCAGGTTATTCAAGAATTACATAGCATTGACTTCAAGAATACGAAGAGAACAATTGGTTCATGAGGCTTATAAGAGAAGCAATTGAAATAAGAAAATCACCTGATAATTTGAATTTGAATACCGGATATGAACTAAATCGATCATGGCTACCAATCATTTGTTCATAATTTAAAATTATTTGTATCTACGAATCTACTTGCAAGAGTTACTTCATCACCACCTCCTGAAGATCTGTGGATGGTTCAGTTATGGACCAAACCAAAAAGAGTAGAGCCAGATTGACCTAGAACCACAAGGAGTTGACAATTTCCTTTCAGACCTTCATTATTATCTCCTGAAGACCTGTGGATATTGAATCATCAACCACAGGCAGAGCTCTACGATCCTAGGAGTTTATCTATTTTAAACTAAGCTAGTTACTATTTGTACTTTTTTTTTTGTTGTCTTGACAATTTTGTTTATTTATTTTCATATTTCTTTACACTTGAAAAAGGCAGAATTTGCTGTCGAAACGTTGTGTTTCTAATTAATTTACAGAACTGATATCCCAATAAAACATATTTATTTTAATTTATATTTTTCTTAGGTGTTAAGCCGATAATAGGGATGGGTTTTTCTGCAAACACATGTTCAAGATGTGCCGAGTTGGTCATAAGGATTACCACCAACTCTTGACTGATGTCCCATCGAGAGATTAAATGTGCCGAGTTGGGGTGTGCCCGTTACAGTATAGTACAGTTAGAATTATTTGGCGATTGACTTGACTCGCTAATGATTAGGGCTGGCTTAACTCAGCAGGTATTGAGTCTACTTGTTGTTTCTTAGAAGACTATTAATTGTGGAAATTTTATAAATACCATTTTATTTATATATTAGTTCAACAGTATTGTCTCAGTGAACATTGAAAATATTACAACCTGAGAACGTAAATTTCGAAGAAACCACCACAATCGTGAATCAAAAACGCAAACATTTATCAGACGATGCAAAACAAATAGTTTTAAATGTGTTCAATTTTTTGAAAAGTGACGATAATGAAAGTGCGCCAATATCAAAAACTGCAGAAATGACTCAAGTTCCTTGTATTACAGTTAGAAGGATAATTAGTGAAGGTGTATAACTTTTCTAACTTTTGATGGTGGTGTAAAAAAAATAAGTGTAAAGATATCAAATAAAATTTATTGAAACAACCAAGTGTAAATTTTTAAATCAATTTAAAATAAATTAATAAATTTAAATTGTAATAAAATATTTGGTTTTCAGCTAAATTTCTCCTCTTTTTATTATTATTTGTATCATTTCATGAAAATCTCTGTACTACGCATGTTCTGCGTTTACTGGGAATTAGTCCTTTGGTGCAGATGGTCATTTTATATTTACCTGGTTTTAAGCGGTATAGAAATTTATATCAGGTCTGGTGCCCAAAAAAATTATGTAAAAATATAATAATTTTGTATACACAATTATCGTTTTTATCATTCATAAAAATATAAGATAAATATTATTACTTTATAGTAAAAGTATTGTAATAGTGACTTTTTGGCAGTTCGAAATTTTGATGAATCTATACGTTTTAGACCCTACGGAACCCAAAAAATAATTTAAAAAAAAGTCGGTCTGTCTAAAAGCACGATAACTTGAGAACGCATACGAATATTCGAGTAAAATTTTATATACTAGTTTTTTTTTAATTAAAAAGGTAGGTTTAAGTTCTCTAATAAGCTTTTTTCAACCAGTGGTACCAAAACTTTACTGATGGAACATTTTAGTTTTTTAAATTTATTCTACAAATAGTAATATTTATCATAAAATAAAAAATAACTGAAATTGAGCCTCGAATAATTTAGAACATTCATTCGAAATATTTTCTAAAATTAGCGGTCTGCTTGTAGTTATTGAAATTTGAATTATAATAAAATTTGTTAAATTTTTCTAACTTTTGATGAAATTATATAATAATTATTCATATTTAGACATCACATGCAAAAGTTCGTCAATTGTTTATATCGTGTATGATAGCAAATTAAGAGTACGTTCCACTAGACGACCTCAACGCTTACGCTCACGACCACGGTTTTTGCTGTTCCACTAACTCATGGTTGATGTGGCTGGTGCTTCAAGTGGAACGATGTGAGTATCTGTTTACTGTCAAATGAACTGTCAATTTGTGGTTGGAATTGAAAATTAAATCATTAATAAGATTAAACTAACCTGTAGCAAAAAATATATACGAATGGAATGAATCCAATATGCCTGTGTAAATTAATCACTCTTGACAAATGAAAAATCTTGAGTCAATTGACATAATTTGGAATCGAAAGTACAAATTGGAAAGGCATCTATTCATTTAATTTGAACTTCTTGGTGATTTCTGCAAAAATAAACGTTTGGACCCACCTTTCAATCGCGGGCATTGTGAGCTTGAAGTGGTCGAAATCAATGACGTTATCTATGACGTATATATCATGTACGATAAGACCGCGATCGTCTTGTGGAACGATTATTAAGGTGACATGAGCGTTGTGGTTGTCTAGTGGAACGTACCCTAAATCTCCTGCAGGAATAATTCTGGTAGAAGTTGTATAATGGATATTTAAGCGATTGTCAATTGTTTTTTTACAAGTTATTTAAATAATGTCTAGTTTGGTATAAATTTGAAGCTTTCGGAGAAATAAGCTTAGTAAAAATATAAATTGAATAATCAGTTATCATCTTTAAATTATACCCCCGACGGTTAAAAGTCAGAACTGTATGTTCTAATGAATAAAGACCCCAAAAATCTGGAAAAGGACTCTTTATTTTCAAAAATATTTATTTTTATAATATAATCGCAATTTGTCACTTTAACAATGACAGTTATCATTTTGACAACGACAGCTGTCACTTTAAAATTTGCAATTAATTTATTGATGAGACATTCTATATTTATAAAATAGCGATGAAACTTGCTATGAAATTTATGGTTGGGGAAGTACTGCGTGTGGCCATAGCAGATTTTTCATGATCTTTCGAATGAAATTATCCCAATTTATTTTTGCACCCAATAGTTGAATGTGACGCCACTGCATTAGTTTTAATATCATTATTCAATTATGTAAATAGAGATAAAATCTATAAAAATCTAATTTTAACTTCAGATTATAGACTGCTTCAAAACTACAAAAAGTATCAAAAGTTACCTTCAAAAAATTTTATAACTCGCTTCTGTTAGGGTAAGCCCCTATTGTGTGTATTGTTTAAGTAATGATTTGTCACAATTGTTTATTACTTGTATATAGCGAATTAAATATACAAGGTCGGACATAAAATGCTTTAAACATTACTGGTACTACTTAAGTTATTTACATTTACTGAAATCGAGTTGAAAAGAAGAAATGCAGGTCAAATTGTCCAACCTCTTTCATCTCTCATTCGCATTAGTGTATTGCAATTTATACAGGGTGTTTAAAAAATGAATATAATTTTTTTCATATTTTATTTTTTCTTAAGGGGGTCCTTCCTGGTGGAGCCCCTTGGGCTGCAGCCCACTTTGCCCACCCTTAAATCCGGCTCTGAACGCGTGGGAAAATTCAAGGATTCAATCCACTGCAGTAAATTATATTTTACATCAGCAGTTATATTTAATGGAACTGACAATATGATGGGCTGCACTTTTTGTGAGCCGAACAAAAAAAAACGCACGAGTAGTGCAAAACAAAACAGCAGTCAGCATAATCGAATTATTAAAAAAATGGTGTTCAAAATTTGTGCCATATTTATTTGCTAAAGAGCACCTATCACTTATTGCTATCTTTATTGTAACGTGTTTGTAAATTTTCCCGCGAATGTATGACGTAAATGTCTGCTAAATTCAGTTATAAGCGGAGATTGTTGGTGACGTAGCGTAAAAGCGGAAATTTAGATTTAGCTATTTGAATAAAATAATAAATTATTAATAATATATGTTATCATAGCAAAAACTTGTCTACTAGGCTTGTAGCGTAACGAGGAGACTTACAAAGAACTCAAATAATTTTTGGTAATAAATTTTTTTTTTGCCTTCAAATTATATACAAGGCGATCAACAATATAAAAACTAATCATGATTAACTTCTACGAAAGAAACATGAATCAAAATTTAATAAGGAAGGATGTTTTTCATCACAGTTTTTCAAATTTTATATTTGACTGACTATTCTTCTTTTAATGAAACCAAAAAAAATATATGCTGCTATTTTTCTCACCTCAATAATCTCTTCCATCATTTGATACTAGAAGTTTAGTTCTAAATATTACAGAAATAATAACATGCTCAGAAAATTAGAAATATTTGAGGTGGCCTGTTTTTTTTTTTGCATCTTCGTATATTTAGTAGGGCTTGTTTCAAAATGAAATGAGACTGAGGACTGGGGACTTAATCTACAGCTCCAATTCAATTGTTTTATTTATTTATATATAAATTGGCCTGTGATAAACAAGAATCCAAAAATTCAAAAAGATGACAGTTATTTTCGAGGAATGTTCTTGTTCAAAATACCGTGAAAAAATAAATACTTATTTTGGTTCAATGTACATAATGTGTTCTATTTATATCACATTACCGGTATCTTGTTGATATTACCTAATTAAATTTTTTAATCTAATTTTATAAGTACGTATATTTATCTGTATCCGGTAAATTTTCCAAAATTATATCATTTCTGGATGCATCACTATTTACTATACTCATTTGTATTGTTCATGTGTCAGACCATTCGCCTAAACAAAAGATGATCGCAGTGATAATCAAATGTTTTTATCAAGGTCGCTGTGATGTTTTCGCGAGAGATACCGTGCGTCTCAGGCTGGGAAGTCCCCGATACTTCAAATCGGATCATTTACATATACACACCCATTTATTGATAATGATATGCGTGTATGTTAGTATAAATGGAGTAGTGTACCGAATTTCCAAAAGATAAAGCCAACGACATTCGAATTTTTACAGTATTTCCTTATATATTTTCAAGTTTGCAAGAGAAATTTACAGCTTTCTCTCAATCCCTTTTTGTTTCAAGAATTGATTTTTATATGATACTAATCATTAATAAAAATCCATCTAGTCCTTGGATTTTCAGAACTCCCGTTGTGTTGCTAAATCAATGCATCATTAATATTGAATGCTACAAAAACTGCCCCAATTCTTTAATACAAAATTATAATTTCTAGTTTGTTTGTTATAATCAAATAAAATCGTTAGAGAAGATTAAAATATCAGTGGTAAATAGTTATTTAGACAACTTGCAGTGAAAGCAAAAAAAAATTGAAATACCTCTCATAACGAGCACCTCTTGAGCGAAATTTCGCATAACGAGTGATGCGAAAAAAGGGAGCATCCCCTCTTTACATCATTCATTTGTGCGTTGACTTTCTGCCCCCGTCACCAGTCTGTATTTAGTTTTTGTTCAGCTAGCATGCTAGTCGCTTGTAATCACAAATTTTTTCAAACTTATTTTTAATTGATAATTTTGAAGTGTCGACAGAAAAAAATGTGCCTAGAAAGCTTTTTAAAAAAATAGAATTTGTTTCTATGTATCCAACATTCATATGATATTGATTTACATTCTCTTTGAATATTACAAAATAATTATTTGTTTAACAAGTACAAAAAAATGCTAGATTTTGTTCGAGTACAGCAATCTTACGAATCCCAAAATCGTATTTTTATTTTATCGCATTTTATTATTAAATCGTTAAAAATTGTAGACATTTTCCTTTCTAATTTATATAATCATATGATGGAAAAAACTTTTCAGAACTCATTTTTAAATAAATATGTTTTATTGGGTTTAAGTTCTGTAATTTATTAGAAACACAACGTTTCAACAGCAAAGTGCTGCCTTTTTCAAGTGAAAAGAAATATAAATATAAATATACAAAATTGTCAAGACAACAAAAATAAAAATAAAAGTACAAATCATAACTAGATTAATTTAAAATATATTAACTCCTAGGATCGTAGAGCTCTGCCTGTAATTGATGATTCAATATCCACAGGTCTTCTGTTGAAACGTTGTGTTTCTAATAAATTACAGAACTTAAACCCAATAAAACATATTTATATATAATCATATGTTTATTTTTATAATTACCAACATGAGATAGCCAGAGCTCCACTGACTGATTGACGCATTAAATTAATATTTAATTAAATATTAATCTTTAGGAGATACGAACCACGTAACGTGACTTAGATACTTTTTGTACTAGTCCAAAAAAATCAAGGGTTTTTGTACAGTTGCCATACCAAAATGGACTACTTTTGTATGTAGTTTAGTGTAACTATATGACGTCTTATTCAAGCGATGGAAGAAAAAATAAATTTTGCATATTTTTTCCGGCTTGGAACGCATCATATTTTGCATTGATTTATATTAGAATAGTATATTCTACAACAAGTTTGGAATGAGACATATACTAAGCATAAACAAAACAATGTCAAATTAATTTCAAATTCACAAATAAATGCAAGCAACCAATTACTAGAAAGAATAAATGAACGCCTCAGCTATCATTCGTAACAATCCAAATACAATTATTTTAAATTTACATCCAAATTCAAGGGGCACACTTTGAACATTTACTATAAGATATAGAATACATGTATTCTATGTGTTCATTGTTTCTCACTTTATTTCAATTTCAAATTTACTGCTATTCACGAAATGTTGATCTCTTGCATCTTGATAACCAAAATTTTTTACTCAAAATGACGTCAGAAGTATGCCATTATTTTTTTTACGCTAGTCCTGATACAGCCTGTATAATGGGGTAGTGTTGTAATCGCGAAGGAAAAAAACTTTTCAGAACTCATTTTTAATAAATATGTTTTATTGAGTAACAAGTTCTGTATTATAAATTATTTGAAACACAACGTTTCGACAGCAAAGTGCTGCCTTCTTCAAGTATAAAAAATATATAATAGATGAATAAACAAAATTGTCAAGACAACAAAAATATAAATAGTAACTGGATAATATTAAAATATTTACTCCTAGGATTGAAGAGCTCTGTCTATGATTTAATTTATAAAGAGAACTTTTTTCCCCTATAAAACATATTGTAATCATGATTTTTTGACAGTTCGAGATTTTGATGGATCTTAACGTTTTAGACCCTACTGAACTCAAAAACATAATTTTAAAAAAGTCGTATGAATTTTCGACTGAAATATTATATTTAAGTTTTTCATTTAAAAGCTAGGTTCAAGTGGTACCAAAACTTTATTGGTAGAACTTTGCGTTAATTTTATAAACATTAGTATTTATCATAAAATATGAAATAACTAAAATTGATCCTTGAATAATTTGGCACAACATTCACCTGAAACATTTTCTAAAGTTATCAACGGTTCATTGTTATTATAAAAATTTTAATTATTATAAAATTCGTTATATTTTTCTTAAGCAAAGAAATAATAAGAATCATAATGTGAAATTAGAATTATTATCACTCATATTTAGACATCACATGCAAAAGTTCGTAAATTGTTTTTTAAAAATAGGTAAGGCGGCTCTATCATGTTTGGTATTAAATTAAAGCTCTTGCGAAAATAATTCTAGTAGAAGTGTCGAAGATGATATTTATACAATTACAAATTATTTAAATGATGTCGAGTTTGGTATCAATTTCGGAGAGATAAACTCAGTAGATTAACTCTATTTGTATCAGCGCAACGTTAATATTTTGTATTTGTTCAATGTAATCTTGTTTTTGTGTTCTTGCAATTTGAACTTTGAGTACTTCCAATCACCTATCTTCAACTTCGAAACAGCTGAGTTACACTATCCTAAATTTTAATCTCCTTGTTTCAAGATCGATAATTCAAAATTCATTCTAATTCCATACTACCGACTAGAAACATCGAAACTAATAAATAAATAAATTTAGTACAACATCGATTTGGAAACTTTTGAAAATTACATATTGCACATAAAAGTTGGCTGTTAATTGTTGACATAAATACAACAACTATCATGTTTTGTTCAGTATTTAATTCAAAATATCAAAATGAAAATGCTCACTTGAACAAGCGCCATTCATGACATAATAGTCACTGTCAGTTGTCCAGCTGTACCACAGAGCTGTACAGTAGACCACACATTTTCTGCTAGTAAATCAGTTGGGATGTTTAGTAGCCACTGCAAATTACTCGGCATACGTTTACATTTTATCTCATCATAGACGTATGTCCAGCAACTTTCTTACGATCTAGTGACTGTGACGTCATCAGGACTTTATAAATTATTTTTGGCTCTATTAAACATTTTTTAGAAAAAATAAAAGTTAGGAAATGTATATTTCTATATTCTGAATAACATTTGCGACACTCTAAATTTCTGAAACAGCAATAAATGGTCGGGGAAAGGCCTCAGCAGATATTTTGTTTCAAATTAAATTTTAACAACTTTACCAGTTATTTTATTAACACCATTATAAGTGTCTGCCACACCTGTAATGGGTAAAAGGCGTGATTGATATTTTTTATTAATATCATAAATGGGTAAGAGATGTTGCTATTTGTACTCATTCTAACACTTGTGTTGCAATATTCTTACACAGCATAAAAATTAAATTAATATCAGCTACTCTTAGTACACAGTACGACAGAATTAAATCATTCCGTAATTAAAATTCATGTTAGAACGTTGATATTCTATAATAGTCGTAGAGAAAAATAGTTTCGTTTGAAGAGTATTTTAAATTACGAGAAAGATTCTGGAAGGAATTAAAAAATAAAAATTTATGATGAAACTACAATAGAATTGAAAATATCTATCAAACATTGGGTTACTGTGATGAATTAATTCAGTATGTAGGAAGCAAGAATGCTAAAAATAGCAATTATAACAAAATAATAAATTTGATGTTTTCAACACAGTAAATTGTAGTCCCAAGTATATTATCTTTATAAAAAATGTGTTTATAAAAAGACATTCATATTCTTGAATCTCCAAACCGGTTTTATGAAAATTTAATATAAAACTACAATAAGATTCAGAAATTAAATATTAGTATATTAGAAGTATCCTTGTCATAATCTCCGCATTTAATTCAAAACAATTCATAGAAAATATTTTCCTGTTTTGAATCAGTTTCGATTTCTTTATTCTAAGGAATTTGAAACGCAAATATGTAGTGTTCCAAGTAATTTGTCAAATGACCTTGGTCAGGATAGATCTGTTCTGCTGCTTGTTGAGGTCAACAGGTATATAATGAATTTTCCTCGCTGACAGTTATTGGAAAACAATTAAATTTCTGCTTCGAACTTTCTTACCTTTTCTAGAATTTGTTGATTTGCACAATGTACTATAGCTAGATCGTCGGTTGTCTTTTGAAATGATTTCAAACATCCCTTATATTCTTGCAGGGACATCAGAGAAAAATTGTTAAGATTGTCCCAGTTCTGCAAATATTTCAAATTGAAATGAATTCGTAAAATAATTGATGAGTTTTACTTCTTTCTGTGCCAGTATCATTTCTTCAAGGTCAATAATCTCTGTTTTTTGTTTTTCTGCCACTTTTGTTATTTCTTCACGGCGTTCGCTTTCCTTGTCTCGCAGATTAATCAAAAATGATTTTTGTAAGTCCAAATGTTTAGCCTAAGAATTATAAATTTTTCAATATAGTTGTCACAGTATCGTCTCAAGTCGTTGGCAAAGGGCAAAGACTTTACGCATATTTATTTTTGAACACGGACACACTTTAGGCGCCACTTGGGCGTTTTCTCCAGGGAAATAGCTCTGGAACACTTGTGAACCTGTCTTCAGATTTTATTTAACCAAGTGAGTCATTATTTACGTTTGTAAAGAACCGCAAATCAATTTTTTGCCTATGTCTACTTACAGTCCGCTTATAAACTGTTACTCAACGTGAGTCTAGACTTAGTTGACACATGTGCAAATATACGCAAGACATCGATGCGATGGCAAAAGACTAAATTTAAAGCTTACTTAAAACACACAGCTCAAGCAGTGAACGGTGTTAACCGATCTGTTAAATTGAGTAGAGAGAAACAAGTGATTCATATTTTGATGAAGACGTTCAGTTGTTTTTTTGTTCATAACTTTGTTATTCCAAAATATTGTGATAATTGGACTTTTATACTTTAAAATTCTTCTAACATGTTTCAATATCACTGCAAGCATGCGATTAAATAAACAATAATTTTATAAAAATAGAATATGAAAAAATAGTTGAATATCAATCTTCCTCAAGGCTAACCAATCAAAACATTGGTGTAGAATTAGAAAAATAAAAAATGAAGTACAGCTATCAAACTATAACTTTATCAAATGAAACATATAAAAATAACAGCCCTCATATATAAAAACTTTTGTTTTAATTTACCTCTTCTTGATATTTGTTTGCCAGATATTTATGTTTTCTCCAAAGATTACAATACATCTGCGTAAAAATTCTAATTTGCAGTTCTCTTTCACGAATGGACAACATTTTTTCTACCGGATGACCATCCGCAGATCTAGGTGAATAATCTGTTGTACTACATGAGTCTTCTTTCAGACATTTTCTGGGCGTCCTAAAAAATAAAAACTTTAATTTTCAAATATTTTGATTGTTTTTAATGATGGGGTGCGCATGCACGCAACCGGTTATTCCACCTTCGTTGGATTGCCCGCAATTTACATACCGGATGATTCAAAAGATATACTAATACAATTTAGAATAGCATGCAGTAATTTCAGGTTCTTATGACCTTCAAATTATGTTGGACTGAAATCCAGTCTATAAAGAAATATTCGGAGGTAACAATGATTATAAGCTAGCTTACTACGCTCGCGCTTTCGAAAAACATTTCCGAATTGTACTGTAAGAGTTTAAATGGGTGAAGTACAATAGAGTTGTTGTCTGGTAAAGGCAACTGCCTGATATGTGTCAGATCGAATGGAAATTTCTTGAAGCTTCGAGAGCCGTAGAAATATGAGCCGAATTGGAGTAATATTACAGAGTGCGTAGAAGTAATAATGGTCGGTTGGTCGGTTACGGTGCGCGCAATAGTGAATAAGACGAAGTGAACCAGCGAAAATACTTGAAAAGATTAAAAAATGAATAGAGAAACTATTGAAAATATATAGACTGAGAGCCAGCGTTCCGCAGACTCACAGTATAGTAGCAAACTCCATATTAATGCTAGATATACTATTTCATCTGCCGTAGGCGAAATGGGGATTCATTATTCCCAACGAGGGTTCCTTTGGGCGAGACCAGAAGTCGAAAAGCATCAAAATTGATTTCCAAAACGTGATCGCAGCATGTCTACCGTTTTGATATCATAAAATATATAATTTTTTTTATAGAAAAATTTAATAGCAGACACTTACTCCGGTTCCTACTATATTCTGTAGAATTTAGAAGCTTCCAAAATTTTATATAAATTTGCGTTATTTCAGCAAAACTGAAAATCATATATGTTATTTATATTATTTTTATTTACATATATTTACAGAAACAGACATGCGGGCAGACCCATTCATGATTTGAATTCATCTTCTATAGCAGTTGACAATTTGAAATTTTTGACATGTCAGCCAATGTCTACGATTGGCTGGATTTATAATTGAGAAAATCTAAATTTGTAAATCAAATCCATCATAAACCAGCCTCATCCTCAATAAATATAAAAAAAAAAATTGTTTCTATAAATAAACAAATAAATGAGGTGATATAAAAAAAGTATAACTTATTTGTTTTTCCTTGGCATTGAAAACCGTTCGCGTGATAATTCAAATTTCCACGTGCATCACTCAAACATTCTTTGATGGGAAATACCGTTGTTTGTAAATATTCTTCATATTTAAAAAAAAAAAAATATTTGAAAAGCGGCTAATGACTAGCCGTATCTATAAAAACTCATTCGATATATGCAATTATCTACAAAGTAGTACAACTTTGACGTCATTGAAACTTTCATATACGTCACAAAATTATCACGCGTATGTAACACATTGAGTAATAACTTACCTTCGGCAAAAAAATGGATTTTCCATTTCTTTAATGAATTATATTGTCTTTAAAAACTGAAAAAGTAGGAGATTCCGATTGTTTGTATCGAATTTTTGTTTACGTAGGAGAAAACTAATGACATAATAGAGAATCCCTTTGGAAAAGAAAAAATAATTGGTTTTTACTATAAGCCTCTAGAAAGTTTCCAAAAAGTTGTACAAACAAAACTTGACAAATGACATTTGGACGGAAGTAACCTTTACGTGGTACAAGTTGGCGCGAAATATAAAATGAGTCTGGGTATTCATAATTGAGAATTTTTATTCGATAGCAAAAGTTAATAAATTTAGTAATTGAAATTATATAAAAGTTGTATTTTGGACGTGCGAGTGGGTAATAATTAATGTGTGCTAACCTGGCATTTTCCGGCATTTTATTTCGAATATCTGTCATCGTTAACGAACGTTTTCTGGGAGTTGTCTTCACTTTATCCATTTGTTTCTTGAAATAGATTTTTCTTTGTGCAGCATTTCTAGATTCTTTCATTGGCAATGCCGAATCTGATTTTTGTCTTGTAGAAGTACTACAAGTTACTTTATTTTCAGTAGAAATAATCTCAGATAAATTCATTTTTTCATCGTTTGGAATTGGTTGTGGCATTTTGAATATTTATAGAAAATATTTGTTTATTATAAATTGTTTACTTGGATAACTAGATAGAAATTGCTTTGTTAAATCGCTTGGCAAGTACAAATGTGAACGCGCTCAATCAATGCTTCTGTTTCGCGCCGCTAGATGGAAGGAGATAAGGGAAAGTTGGCATAAATTTGAAATGACTTTGAACCTGCGCGTAAACTACCTGACGTCAAGAATACATGTGACCCGCCAGCCAATCAGCAGCCCGATTCATTCGTATTTCTACGAATAATGTTGTGGTCATCCTTTCTTAAAATACATTTCAGTTTTAGTTTGTCGCAAAGTAGCGAACAAGTTGTGAGCAAGTATGTTACAAGTGATGTGCAGACAGTAAAGAATATTATTTAAGTTTTCGTGAAGTTTAATAATACAGAAACAATAATTGCGTTTTATATTCATTATAAAGTTGTTATCTACTTGTTCTCAGTGTGCGTTGTTAATACAAGACCTTGGATTTTTTTGTGATTGCGACTATTCTGTATTCACCATGAACATAAAGGTATGTGGCTGTGTTATAGCTCTTCTATCATCAGAAAATCATCATCATATTAAACTCGTTGCAATGTTTGTGATGGACGTAAATAATCAGGGATTTGGGCAATGTTATGTTCGTAATTTCAAACTTGGTGCCCGTGTTTTTCATTTGTTTCTAGCAGTGCCTTCAGTGAATAATGTTCTTTTTGTAAAGGTTCGTGGTTAACCGCCGAACTTGCAAAACTCATCCGGCGACGACAGTTGGACAATATAAACAATACGATTATAAAATCGCTTGAAAATTTATCATGGATCACGGGTTAGGTGTGTAAAAGTGATTTTGACATTTGCATGGATTTAGATTTGAATATCGGTGTTTTTAGTTTGCATGATAGGGGATTGCTAATATTTTATTTTTGTTGATTAACTGTAAGCATGATTTATTTTACAAGCAGTGGACTAAATTATGTAACGCGGGTAGATACTTGCTACTTTGCACATTTTCATTAATTGAAATATTTTAAAGGAACCAAAATTAAAATATTTTGTATTCTGATTCTATAAGTAATATAAATAAATTTTGATAAACCAGTGGCCAAGTTGTTTTTCAAAACTTCAATTAACAAACAGAAATCATGACAGCAGTTTCGATTCACTTTTGTTTGTTGTACGTGCTTATTGTTTGCATTTCTTGTAACAGGGCAGCATAATTTAATGATTCAAATAATTGAATCAATATAAGTACTGTTACTCATATCATTTTTCTTATCAATTCTTAATCTTTAACTTCAATTCACAATGTTTTTTTGAATGAATATAACTTCCGTACAATCGCTCGTAATGCTTATGTTCTCCTGATAAAAACGTTTTACCACTGATAAATTATCAGAATGAAATTTGGTTACAGATTAAAGCAGGAAAAAATATTTCCGTTTTTAATCAATAAATATTTATTCTGAGAACAAAATGACTAATTTTGAAAAATGATTTGTATTTTTTCGCTGAAAACAGTCATTAATTATTATAATTCAAGTTACATATGTCAATTCTCATCACAATAGGTTCCAAATAGACACGTAATCTGTCATTTTTTGGGAAAAAAATGATATTAAACTTACACTATCGAGAAATTATCTAAACTTTAAAGCATATTTAGAATCCTCACTTATTTTAACTTATTACTGTAGAACAGTTTTGATGAATTCCTTATAATTTTTGTTTCACATATAAATAATTTTTATATACCTCTGCTGTATCAAAGTAGCAGAATGTAATAATTAACAATTAATTCATCAAATAAATCATAAAAAACATGTAGTGCCGGCTACAAATTATTTTTCGATTATTGATAAAAAAGTGTTAGTATCACCTTGTAAAAATACTTGATATCAGTTCCATCAAATCTATTTTTTATTGCATTTTCTTATAATATTGACCTTGATTTCAATAATAATTATTCTTATAAAAATAATACGCATTATCTCACGAGTTTTCCTTCAAATTTCTCTACTGAATACGGCCCTTATTTTAATGCTTTCAGCTGAACGAAAGTTCCAAATTTATTTTAGCTTAACCGGAAGTGGCTCAAATTATTTAGGTTAAATATAATAAACCGTTTATAAATCGTTAGACACCTTGCTGACATACATTAATTAAATATGTGAGAACCATATTTATTTGAATTAAATAAAAATTGTACATAGAACAAAATAAAAGGAACTATTAATAAATAAATGTAGGTAAAAGTAAACAACACTGCAAAGAGGTTATGTATCAAAATTTACGAAAAGACTGCAAATGCAGATATTCTTATTATTTAAATTTCGCGCCAATTTGCATTACGTGATATCCCAATTTCACAAATCGATTCAATAGTAATTTTATTACAAAAATAAAACTAATAAAGAAAGTGACATTAACCTTGTAACTTTTTTATAAATAAACAAATACAAATGTAATATATCTCATATTAGGGAATTTTGTACTATTGATGTGTCATTTACTCGTAAATATAATTAATAGAATCGGAATTATGAATTGTGTAGTTCCGGATGGGGAAAACCGCAGGAATATCTCGTCCAAAATCAATTTTAGGCCTGATTGAACAATCTATGCTTATCTACAGTACTACAGTTTAGTTAAACTAAGTTTATTTCCTATGGTTACAATTATAATTTCAGCAATTTTTACCTTAGTAAATAAGCTCAATTCAACTAAACTATAGATGAGCTTAGATTCTACAACCGGATCTTAATAAGATTATTTTTTCAAATTAAATTTAAAACAAAGCTGCTCTATTTTTGAGGATATTTGTTATAAGAGGCTGGTAAGATAGTATTGAATATTTGAAATATTTTGGTAACTCAAAATTGTTAAATATTGTTGCCAACATCAGTATTTTACCAAGAATTGACATTTATTATAATGCCAGGTTGCGCGGCTCGTGCTCGAACTTTTATCACATGCTTGAAAATTTAAACTGTTGTCTTATCAAATATTTTTTTTAAATACATATTAAATAAATAAAAATTGGACGTATGTGACCCGCTCAACTTAAGTGTTATTATGGTTGCATTCAAATAAATCAGGCAAAAAATTAGAAAAACGAGCAAAATTACTTCCATAATAAATTTTAACACAACATCTATTTGATTTATTATCTTGTGAATGAGTTCAAAAAGTTCAATAACTTTTAATAGCTTGATTCGATTTGATGACAAATGATCCATCAATTTGTTTATCACATTAATAGTTTAAGTAATTTTAAAGAAGACGGAAGATTATATTATCAACTTGAACTTGCCTTATAAATGACGTCATTTGTATTGTATCGAGATCATGTAATAGAAAACTATTTTTATTGCATTTAAAATCCAATCAGACTCCACTTAGAATCTGTGGTCTACTTTATAGTATATTATGTAATATGTTTTGTGAATGACGTCTTTTAATCATGAGCGAAGCGACTGTTTAAAGAAACATAAACTTTTTCTACAAATGCAATTAATTTGAAGAAATTTTGAAGATAGATACATTTTTTTGGGATCATAAAAAACGGAAAAGTTGAGAAGCACTGGTTGTCTAGACTTCAGATTATATTCTGATGACTTCAAATTACTTTTGGATGTAAAAATATCTCAGTATCATTTCTTTAATCCGTTCATAATGAGAAAATGTGAATATTTATGACACAATAATGTAAAATATAATTAAAATAACATTACAAATTTTTAGACCTATAATATTTTATTTCTAAATAATCATGAAAGCCAAATAACTTCACTTTGGACAAAGCCTTATTATGGTAAATCTGGACCTTCCATTAGGACGTTTTTATAAGTAAATTAATTTTTTTGAGAAGGCAAAACCATGATTTAATGGCGAAATAGCACAATGGTAAAATACTAGCCTTTGGGCGCAGAGGATGTGAGTTCAAATCTCAGTCAGGTCATGAAATTTGCCACGGCTTGTTTGGATCGATATTCACTCTCGTCACCTTTCCCAATTGGGAATTAAATTAACTGGGCAACAATGAAGCTATCTGGCACCGGCTAATTATTGTAACAAGAACCTGTACGGTTGACTGGCAACACACATGGCAACTGATAGGTTCAAATCCCGAAATTCATAATAATAATAATAATGATAATTTAATGATGGGTGATGGAAGACCGAAATTGCTAGTACTTTTGCACCAACATTTGAATATGAAAAAGACGATTTCTAGCGGACTAAACATGATACACTATTGCACACATGAGACCAAACAGCAGTCCAAACAATGAGCTACCAACGGAGAATCCACCAATAAGAGCGAGGACTGAAAATTTTTGTCGACTGTCTTTTAGGATTTCCAATCCATAGGACGAAACATGTATGCACCCTGAGGCCTGAGATCAAATAACAGTCCAAACAATGAGTTGCCAGCAAGAGGAGCACTAAAAAATTCCTCGAACTGGAAAGATTATGGCGACTGTCTTTTAGGATTAGCAAAAATTATATCCTGTCAACTATTTGGAAATGGCTAAAATTATTACAAGTGCAAGTTTGTAAATTGAGTTACAAGTAAAACGTCCACGATTGGCTCACAAAAAATTATTCGCACCTTTCTTATCATCCATATTTGGCTCCTTGTACGAACAAATAATTATCGGACTCAATTGTGGATCAACAAACTGAATGTTGTTACGCTTTGCATAACTTTTAAGTAAACAAAACAGTTGTGAAATAATTGACCGCACGTTACTACCGTGCAAGTTCATGGTGTATTTTCTTTGTTTGAAATGCGTTGCAAGTGTTCATTGTATACGGATATAGTCCTACTTGCATGATGCACCATAACCTGATCTATTTTAATTTGTTAGTTTATGCCCGTGTTTAAACGACAATCGGTTTCTAGCTTTTGAGCTAAAAATAACGAGTGATGAGCGAAGTTGCTTGTAGCGTGAACAGCAGCTGGATAGAGAGCCAAAGAAATTAAAACGTATTGCGCGAAAAGACCGTTTAAATATATTCATTTGGAAAATATTATAAAACTCGAAACTTCATTTGAAAAATCATTTATTTCGTAATTATTGTTTTAATTAAAAGTAGGTAGAATATAAAATCTCTGATTAATTTTTAATTGTGGAGATGTAGACAGAATTCAACAAACTATTATAAAGCTTCTTTTTTTACGTATGCAACCTGCAGAGCAGGTTTATCAAGTTGGTAGAGTTTCGAGAACATCAGCGATCCGATCATTGATCCTACAAGTAATCCATAAAACAGTCAAGTAATTCTTTGAGCTATTGATTTAAAAAAAAAAAAAAAACTAAAAATTGGAACTTGTACACTTTAAAGTCACAGCAGTTGCGAGAAGTGAATGCGGGAATGTTGTAACTGTTTTTAAATAGCAAGATAAATATTTTTATCCTACACCAATTTTTAATAAGCTGAAATAATATCTATCATTAGTTGTTATCATTCTTACGTAGCGAATTAACAAGTATTTTATAAAATAGTACTATTTTTGATTTTTGTCTCGAAAAAAATATTCAAATAAGAGCGTATAATTTGATAAAAATCATTAAGAATTAGTAACGGGTAATGTACGTACAAAAATTATTATTTTTATATTTTTTCTTCAAGGAAAAAAATTGAAAATTAAATCAAATGAATAGTCGTTGTTATTTTAATTGTTGTTTTGTTCCAAGAAATAATCATCGTGTCTACATTAATATTACGCAGTTATTAATTTTCATTACCAATAAGTAAGCGCATTTTATTTTAATTATCAACTGTGATTATTATTTTTTAATAGTAAATGTAAATTTGGATGCTTAATCGTGGTTTGGGAGCTTTATTTTGTCATTTTTCATTTTGTAGTTTTTTTGTAGTATTGTTGTTATAAACAGATTCAATAAATTCATCTTTCGTTTTTTTTTTTATTTTAAACATTGTAGAGGAAAAAAAATCATCCTGAACCATAATTTTTGTCAGTGAAAAAGAATGTCGAGGATTCTTTGTTGAATCTGTTTTATTATTATTATTAAATAAATTCATTGATATAATGATTATATTTTCTTTTAATAGATGGAGTAAGTGGATCCAGAGAGACACACGATGAGGACAATATTAATATAAGTGATGTCAGTAAGTATAATATTTATTTATAATTTTAGATTACTAGTCAGTGCCCGCAAATTCATTTGCGTGGATCACCATAATCGAAATAAATAATCGCAAAGAATGACGGTATCGCCGCTAACAATAATTATTTCTGAAAATTGTAATCATTAAGTGAGCAATTGGATTCAGTAACAGAACTGCACATCATCAGGTCGCTCGCGCAAACGATACGTACATTTCGCTTACTTTACGATGAGACAGAAAGTATTTTCTCATTCCTCACATTATGCATGCAATACTTTTTATCATTCTCACAGTTACGCTGATACTGCAGATTTATGACTGGCGCAGACACGAAGCATACAAATATTTATACTCATATCTTCTGAACCCTGCTAGTTATTGAATTGGAACATACATGAAAATTCAAGTTAAATTTCATGTTTTAATCCCTGAAATTTTCCTTGAAATCTGTTGAGCCTATTCGAGACAAACTTTCAAACAGACAAAAATTTTAAATCGATCATTTATGATTGAGCATCGTTTAAATAGCAGTTCTCACTAAAAATTATCGCATTTATTTTAAAATCACAGACAGACACTTCAATTTTATTTATTGTCGCGCCAGTTTTTGAATTATGAATTTAATGAGTGTGAATCATATTGCCTTTGAAGCGACATAAGGGTGTTGCGGATTGTTGGAATCAACTTGAAATTTGAAACAAAACAGAAGTAAATTTTATTCTGCTACAATTCAATTATTAAAATGCGATAATATTTATAGTAGTCAAGTGAGATATGTTATTCCTTACTTAATATTGATTTCATCAATCCGCTTCACAATAACTTCATCATTTACACTGTCAAACAAACGAAAATATGTTTTTTGGAGGAATTCAGTCTGATTTTGGGCTATTTATTGAAATTAACATTTTTTTCTTTTTGCTCAGAGACCATTCATTCTTTTTTGGCATAATAAGAGAAAATTCTATGCTTTTTCTAATATTGACAAAATACAGAAAACCAACAAAAATTACCTCTGCGATAAATCGTCTTGATGCGCTAGAATTGTAACGAAGCTTCATTTTTTCGTGGGTTTATTAATTTATTTTCACCTAAGGCTTCAATAATTTGATTAGAAATATCCAATAATTAATATTTCTACTTATGGACGCTAGAATTAATCACTAACACTATATTCATTACACAATAACACTGTCCGCTATTTATTTCCACTACTTCTTATTTATTTTCACCGCTTTTTATTCATTTCCACCACTTCTTATTAATTTCCACTAGTTCACTATTTGTTTCGTCTAGTTCACTTATTTTTTTTCACTCTTACGCGTTTCGTAACCGGCCTACCAATCACTATTATCCCACTCGACTTTGTCCCCGGTTTATATATCCCCGGTTATAGCTTCTCGAAATTTCCAGAAATCTATTTGGTCTGATGTCACCACTTTCTCGGCGCGATACGACTTTGTTGCGTATGCTACCCGTCTATCCAGCGTGTTGAAATGGAAATCTATTCTGTAGAGACACTGTTCTTTACAATATCAGCTGTTGTTTAGCAATCATGTGAAGCGAAATTGCTCGTAATTACGTAACCTGTAACGTTTCTTACGAGCTGCAATCAAGATATGCTACAAGGTTTTGATTGGCAAAAAATCTGGACTACTACAATATCCAATCTTTCACGATTTCACCCGTATAACAAGCGGCATCATCTTGTTAGAAGATAAAGATACATTTGATATTCAATTTCTAGTTTTAAATCTATTTGAACTGCTTTAATATATTTATGAACGAACTTAATGTCGTCTACGAAGTGTAATGACATGGATCCCTAAAATTATTACGATGGCCGGCAATTAATCTCTTTCTAAGACACTTAGTGTGATAGATTCCTTCTGGATTCCTCACGTCTCGGTTCCGGCTATCACCAAGACAAACATCAACTCTAACTGCTTCACTTTATAATATGAAACTTCTACATTTCATATTACAAAATTATAGAGCTAGATTATTATCAATTTGCGTTTGTGATACTCCAGATCAAGTCATAAAGACTGGAGCAGTTTCCGAACTCTGTGAAGATTTGGGAATCCTTGTATATCATTACTCGTCAACGTCTTTTAAAATTAAACAAATGCGTTAGAATAATTAAAAAAATTGTAACGGAGCCCAATTCGTTTGTGGGTGTAATAAATTTATTTTCATTTGGGCTACAATAATATAACTAGAAATTTATTAATAAATACTGAACTGAAGAATATCATTACACTTATTTATTATTTACACAGTAACACTGTCTGCTATTTATTTTCACGACCTCTTATTTATCTCGACTAGTTCGCTTATTTATTTTCAATCTAAATTACCTCGTCCGAGTTTAAATATCCCCATCTAGAGTTTTTCGAAGTCTTTAGAAAGTTCTGGAAAGTTTCCGGAAATTCTACCAGATGTCACCACGTCCTAGGCTCATATGACTCAGTTGCGTTTGCTACTCATTGTTCAGCGTGCTAATATGGAAGTCTAACCTGTAGGAGTTATGTTACAGCACTGAATTCAATGGTTACAGTATTTTCCAAAAAGATGATGCTACTTGTGATACGGCTAGAACCGGGAAAAATTAGATGTTGGGGAAAACAATATGCAATTTTTTTAATAGATGTCTAGTAGTCCAGTTTTATTTCCGATCGAAAACTTGTAGTATATCATGAAGAAAAGCAATTTTACTCCACATGAAATCATAGTATCATATATCATTCAAAATTTGAGTCTGCTGGTTTAAAAATATAATGAGCAAATTTTTTTATTAATCTAAAAGTGAATGTGCACTGGTGTGCCAGATTTCTATTTATTTTTTAATGCGAATCATCACCTAATAAATAAAATAATAATAATAATTAATGATATTGTAAAAATACATTTTCCTCGTAGTTATTTATCAAAAGTAGTAAATATGACATCATCTTGTGTTACCTATATTTAGCTTCATCTTTATTATAAATTAACATCGACAATTACTTACACCAGATACTAACACAATAACACAAAAATTGCTTTATGCATCAATAAATCAAATAAAATGAGAAGAATCTTTAAAAATATTGTGCAATTGCTGTAAATTAAGAAATATTTAATCCAGAAAAAATCTCTCCCACGTACGTACTGAAGCAAGAATTTGGATTCGATCCAAATTTGTTTTGGCATTATGTATATCAATGGAATTCTTCCTAGAAGATATCATAATATTTTTACGGCAATGCTGCAATGATCATATCCAAAATTATTCAAATTTTTGTTGTCACAGCAAAATTCAAACATATTTTATTTTTAAAATACAAATTGTTCTCCTCAATTTCATATTCAAGGAATAGCGAAATCGTGCAATCAGACACTTTTTTCTTTTGGAATTTTGTCAAACTAATAACAATTCAAGACAAAATATAAGAAAATCTAGTCCAAAATTCGAATTTGTGAATATTCGTTAGGGTTAGGAACCTCACGGAACATAAAACTGACATTTTTGTATTTTCTACTAAGAACCCTACAGCTTCCTTTTTTTTATTCAGGTTAGTTTTAAATGAAAAGCTGGCGTATGAAATATAGTTTCAAAAAAAGAAATACAATTAAAACACTTAAAAAATGGGCTCGTTCGATTTGAAAATTATCATGTTTTGTTGAGTATTTAACTCGAATTATTAAAATAAAAATGTTCATTTAAACAATATTTTAAAAGCGAAAAACAGTAATGAAATAATTATTTATTTGTTCTAGTTGAAGTCATACAAACAACAGATCCGGACTTCAATCAATCAGGAATGTTTAGCGGAGGCGGTGAAATCGCCGCATCACTTGGTCCGTCAGGACAACGAAGTAGCAGCGGAGGCGCACGTCGAGGCGCCTACGTCAAAATATTAGAACAACCTGCTTCCAAAGCTCTTAGGTACAGATTTCAAAAATATACAACACTCACTCAAATAATATGCTTGTAATTTAATAAATTCTAAAACATAAGTAAATCATTTATTGCAGTGGGGATATGCAAATTAATTTTTTTAGCTGAGTAGTTTACAAATTTTTTTGGTGTAATATGCAGAATGAGGAAAAAATTAATAAAAAAACATGAAATAGATAACACTATGAATTATGATATTTCTAAGAAATCTGTGAAACATTTTAATTGAAATTTAAATTCAGAGAATTGATATATAATGAGCAGAAGTTTGGCTGTACTGTTAAGGACGAAACGCGTGTCTACAGTTGCTCCCTGGTCTAAAATGATGGCTTTAAAAACTGAACCTTTTTTTTTTGTAAAAATTATAAATCAAAAACATTAAAGAATAACAAAAATTATATACTATATCACTAATAGATTTTTTTTTGATACCGTAGCATCACAGGATTTCCCAAAGTTAAAGATTCATAAAAATGGTCTATCGCCAACTTTCTATTTTAAAATGAGTTTTGTGAATTAGCACCTAATAATATTGCATCTTTTTATTAGATTCCGGTATGAATGCGAAGGTAGATCGGCAGGTTCGATACCCGGGGCTTCCAGTACTCCGGAAAATAAAACATTTCCAGCTATTCAGGTCGTTGGATACCAAGGCCGAGCTGTTGTTGTTGTGTCGTGTGTTACGAAAGATGCACCGTATAGGTAATATAATATTTATTTTATCTTTACTGTCTAATAATTCAAGACATATTGTTATAGGCCGCACCCCCATAACCTTGTAGGACGAGAAGGATGCCGAAGAGGCGTTTGCACATTAGAAGTTTCGCCAGAATCAAAGGCCGTAACATTTTCAAATTTAGGAATTCAATGCGTTAAAAAAAAGGATATTGAAGATGCACTAAAAGTTAGAGAAGAAATAAGAGTTGATCCATTTAGAAGTAATAACATTTTATTACGTAAAAAATTGTTTTAATAAGTATATTATGATTTTAGCTGGTTTCGCACACAGAAGTCAACCTACATCAATAGATTTAAATGCCGTACGGTTATGTTTTCAAGTATTCTTAGAAGGTGATAATCGGGGGAAGTTCACGGTTCCCCTGAATCCAATTATTAGTGATCCCATTTATGATAAGAAAGCAATGTCCGATCTCGTCATCTGTAAACTCAGCGATTGCACGTGTACAGTTGCTGGCGGGAAAGAAATCATTCTTCTTTGTGAGAAAGTAAGATAATAATTATTTTCGAACAAAACATTTTTGACACTCTTCTTCAACTAATGTGTCCTGAATTAATTAATGCACCAAACGCTAATAAGAAGCTCAATCTTCCATCTAACAACCTTGCCGATATAGGGGGTTAAATGATGCAATGAAAATGTGTTACTTTTCGAAAGCTTATATCTTCTTAAATAATAAACCAAAAGTTAATAAGAAGCTTATGCAGTGTTATTTATTATTAAACTAGTTTCAATACTTTATTTTTTTATCATAAAATGATGAATCAAACGATGGCAAGAAGTATATGTAGTGCCATTTAATATAAAACCAGTTTCAACTCTTGATCTTTCAATCCTATTGATATAAGGGATTGAATAAGCAATAAATTTAGCATATTTTCGAAGCATTTATCTTTTAAATTAATGATCGTGGAATGATAAACCAAACGTTGTTAAAAGCTTATGTATAGCAAGATTCATTTAGAAAAGGCCCTGTAAAACAAGTTTCAGTCCTTCATCTTCCAACCTTTAACGTAGCTCTGTGGCTTCATCTAAGACACAGTTGTAACTGTACCACTTAAAAAAAATTAATACCTCTTTTATTTAAATAATACACCAGGGGTGACTCTCAAGCTCATTTGGCTCTCTGTAAATTCATAAATCCAAGAAAATTTGGTAAAATCGCAACGATTTTTGTTTATTGATGTAAAATCGTGCCCAAGATCAATAAGTTCCAATTTCAAATATAAAAATGGTATATTTAATTTTTATTTGTATTTTTAGGTAGCAAAGGAAGACATCCAAGTTAGATTTTATGAAGAAAACAACGGCGCAATTTTGTGGGAAGGTTTAGGCGACTTCCAACCAACGCACGTCCACAAACAAGTCGCCATTTCCTTCCGGACACCGCGATATCGCACCCTAGAAGTAGCTGAACCCATAAAAGTGTACATTCAGTTGCGACGACCATCCGATGGAGCCACCAGCGAATCATTACCCTTCGAATTCCTCCCCCTAGATTCAGGTAGGCCTGCTTTCTGGTCTCTACGTCGCACCCTTAATAAAAAGGGCGACTATAATACTTTCAACAGCATTCTTGCGGCTGATCGTCTTTCTGTTAATAAAAAACCCTTAAAAATTCAAAATGGTTCTAGAACTTTATTACAAACTGAAAATAAAATTGATGAAATCGAAATTATTGATTCTCCTGTTGAAACTCATCAATTACTGGAAACTAATCTTGATGAAATGGTTACTTCTGCGTCAGAACCTAGCCCTCCAGTAGAAATCGTTGAGAAAAAACAAGATTGGTGTGACTATACAGAAGTAGCAAAAATCTCTAGCAGTCAAGAATCAAAAGATATATTAAATAATAATAATAATGAGGAAAAGTCCTTGAATGATTTGTTGAGTCAAGTGGCAGAACTAGACGAAATTTATTCCGATACCCGTACTCGTTTATTAGATATAACTGACGTCGAAAATTTAGAGCCTAGTGAAGAACTGCAGTCACAACCAATGGAAATAGAAATATTTGATGATTCAAATACTTATTCCAGTTTACAACTTGCTTTCAAAAATCCTATTGATATTCAGCTTCCAAATAGATACGATGAAGTATTAACCATACAGGGTCCAGTTATTGAAATTATGCCGCTAAAACGCGAAAGTGAATCCGAAAAACTGCCTCCCCTACCACCTAAACGTATTAAAAAAGCAATAGAAACGCCCATTTTAGGCCGCGCTAATTCTCAAAACAGTATACAGATGAATAGTTTTCAAACATCGCTTCATACTTCTAGTCCAAATTTAGTTGCGACGCCAACTTTTAATAGTATTGCCCGTCCTAAATCACAAGAATTAATTGCGCCTAGTAAAAAACTGCCCCCCACTCCGTGTTCAACATTACCGAATCCTAAAAAACAAAGTTTCTTCTCGAAATTATTCTCCAAGAAAAATAAAAAAGCGAGTCCATCGAAGACTTCAAGTAGCTTAACTAATTTAAATACTCAGACGTTAAAAAGCGGAAGTACTTCTTTGGGTGGAGGAAGTTTAACTAACATATCAAAGTCTAATAATAATGAAACTTCTGTCATTCATATTTCACTGCATCCGACTCCTTCTGGTAGTGTAAACGATTTTACAAAAACGCAAAATGATTTAAGTGCAGTTGAAAATAAAATAAACGGAAGTTTAAAAGATGTAGATATTATAAATCTCGATCTGACAGAGGCAGAACATTACGCTTTATACACAGCAATGGCACCTCATGCCACTCAAAGTGAATTTGATGAGATGTCATGTTATTATTCTCCCGTTGAGAGTGGAAAAATTATTAACCAAACTGACGCGATGGAAACCTCCAAATTAAAAAGTAATACTTAAAAGTACTTATTTATTCATGCTCGTTATATTCTAGTCATATTTATTTATTTATTTATATGACGAATTTTCAACTCCGTATATTTGTATTCATTTGTTTTTGATACGAAGTTTTTTATATGACTTTTATACAAATGAATATATGATTGATATTAGCGCGCTTGTTACACATGAATTTACGCAAATGTCGATCCTTTTTGAATTTTTATATATATTTATTCTGTTTAGAATATTTGTTATGACCTTTGCACCACTGACGCTTCAAATTTAAGCTCCATTGCTTCGTTAATCAAAAATATGAGCTCTGTTCAGTAAAATCGGCTTTCAAAAAAATTTTGCGTGTTTTAAAAAAAATATATATATATATTTACTTGGATAAATTATCATTGCGTTACACCACCTTTTCGACTTATTACCACATAATATATTTAAACAATCAATTTATGTTAAGCAATCACCTGACGTAAAATTACTCCAATTTTCTTTTAAAACCTGCGCATATCTCTAATATTGTATTCTCACCTCTTTATCGTTTATTTCAATAGGATATTTATTGAAAAGAATTGAATTGAATACATTAAAGAGCGCTGTAAAATATTTAGCGCACGAGATATGTATTGAATTTTTTGGTAGACAATATGTATATTTCAATTAAAAACATTCCTTAATAGAATATGTTGATTTTATAGTCAGTTGCACCGCTCTAGCTTAAATTTTAAGTTACACTTGAACAAAAAATATCGTATCGCAATAATGACACAAATGTTTATGTCACATTTGACTTTTGAGTCTTGATGCGATATTGTTCAATTAAGCGACACTTAAAATTTAAGGGACAGCGGTGCAAAGCCATTAAGGTTCAGATCTGGGGGTATCGTGTTAAATTCACTTGACGTTGGCAATAGTGTCACAGTGATAGCTGTCAAAGCTATATGGAAAATAATTTTGATACATAATTTTTTTTATTTTATATTTATTTAATTATTTGTATGTTTTTTGAACTTTTTACGCATTGTAACTAAACTTCACAACATTGTATGAGTGAAAAAATTTTAACAAGCCTTTACAGTTTACGATACCAAAAATATCACTTATAGCTAAATTTCTGCATGAAAATATAAAACTTGCCAGTTACCATTTGGAATTTAATATTTTTCAACTTTTAATCCTTATATCGCAAATATCACATATTGAACTGATTAATAGATATTTGGAGCTAAGATGGCTGCCATTTCGCGGTATTTTATTTCATCCAGTAACTTTAATTTCTTGAGGCCTTCCTCTTCATGATATGCTACAAAATTTCGATCGGTGAAAGATCTGGATAACTGGGCGTTCATTCTACAAGTGGAATATTGTTTTATAACGTCCACTTTCCATTATATCAGCTGTGTGCTAAGCGACGGACGATAGGGATGATACTTTTTGTGGTTTTAATGTATTTTTCAAATTTGATGATGTCCTCCTCTCAAAATCATTACGGAGCCCGAAAATAACTTTCTGTTTAAGGCAGATTCCTTTTTAAGTTTTTATGACTTGGTTTTGAATATCAACGCAAACTTCAAATTAAAGCTAGATTTGAAGTTCAATTGCTTCGAGAAAAAATTATTTCGTTCTCCGTGATAATTTGTAGATTTGTTTCAATTAATTACACTCTGTAGACGGCATCATGAACGCTGATAAATACAGAATGGGGCTAAGAATAATTCCTTACTGGAAAAGTTACTAAATACAAAGTAGGGAAAGACGAAAAAAATTATTAAACAAGATATCTCGTACATATTAGCAATACACTGTTGCAATCGGATTCTGAAATATTTTTGCGGCTTGCATCCTACTTCAGTAAATCTCGCCGCACACGGTGCAATTTTTCAAGCAATTTTGTTCACTTGGAGCCGCTGTGGCTGCCACGCTTGCTCCGATGCTAGAAATTTGGTCCGCTGCGGTGTAGTAGACTTGTTTTACAAGATAGATTCGGTGCTATTTTTCGCACTTGCTGCACCACTGGCTGCTGTCCACAGCCAATCAGAGCAGACGATGAAATCACGTGACTACATCACTGAGTTATATGTCGCATCAGCACGCCTCATTAGTGCATTGTGTTTTGTGGTGTTTTGAGATACAAATAAGTAAAAATTATGGCTAGTAGAAATTAGGTTATGTTTACATACCCTAGCTCGTCAAACAACATGTTGAGAATTCTGCGGTCTGCTTGCTTCTCAAAAATCACTCTCTTAACCAAAGTTTTTCTTCTTTTTGCTCTGTCTCGTAATTCTAATTAATTCCCAAACTATAACTGCAGCAAATGCTCCTGCTCTCATCCGACGATTATTTTCGGCAACATCCACATTTGTATATAACAAGTCTACCAAGTCTACGTTCTAGAGTCAGAATGAGTGGCACCAGCTTGCATCGTGTGATGCGAAAATAAGTGTCACACCAAGTGCAGCTCAAAGCGGCCCAGTGCGCAAAAAAACTTGCTGCAAATTAAACGAACGAAATTGTCTCGTGTGCGGCGGGCTTAAGCAAGCGGGCCATGAAACGTCCTCGAACCTGGAGATAAGCGACTGGAGACATTTTTATCCAATCAGCCATTGTAATACGATTTTTATCCTTCTTCACAATGCGCTTCTGAAGATTGAGATATTTTCTGCACATTAACGTCCTTCAAAATGATTTAAAATTACAAATTTAATTGTATTCTCACAAATTTTATTGTGAATTAATAGCCTTAATAGCAATACACTAATTTATTTTACAATCTAGTCGCACAACCACAAAATAAATGATTATTCCCCCTCTCACCAGCTTACGGGGCTTTATATACTCTTTTTGAATAATGAGCTAGCATTCAAATGTTCGATAACCTAGCAATTCGTAACAATGAGTTAGCATTCAAATGTCTAACAATTGAACATTATCTAGATTTTTTTTGAGATATTTCATTTTTGTGGCAGTATCGTCCAACAAGATGGTGCCGTTTATCATACGGCTGAAATAATGAAAGATTAGATGTTGGAAAATGATATTCAATTATTAAAGTGAATGAATCGATCGGAATCTTGTAGCATATCTTAAAAATGAAATTTCGATTATGACCTACAACAACAATACATAATTACGTGCTCGTCTCCAAAAAATTGGAGCAATTTTACTTCAAATATATGCTGAACAGTAGTAAACACTATCAAGACGGTACTAAATCGAAAAGGCGATGTGGAACTTTAATTTAAAATTGTTGAAATGTTTTTTTTTTTGTCACTCAATCAAAATATAATTCCTCCAAAGAATTGAAGGTTACCGAAAAGGATTTACCAACCGGCTTCAGCAATTCAATTACGGGAGATTTTAATTACAGAATTAATTGAAATTAATTAAATTGCCTAAACCGGTCATTGAATAAAAAAAAACGGAACATTTTAATAATTTAAAGATCATGTTTTTGTTACTTGGCCAATTTAATTGAAACAGAGCTCGTTAAACAAAAAAATAATTCAAGTTTAAGGCATTTTTAATTATTAAACCACGCTTAAACTTCAAGTTTCAGCGGTGGAATCGGCCATTCAACAGTTTTATATAGTTATTTATATAATATTTATATTCTTGTTTTCTGAAGTGTGCCCTTATTTCTATTCAATTTTATTTTGATACATTTTTAGAAATAGCGTTGCGATAGTAATTGTGTTATTATAAATAATTAATAGGTATATAAAAAAATAATTTTATTTTAGATCCAGTTAATTTAAAACGTAAGCGACAAAAATATGGAAATGACCCTAATAACCATGTGCTACGACATTTACAAGAGCAAGAACAAGCTCGTAAGTGCATTTTTGCTTATGTTTTTAGGTGATGGGAAATGTACAAAAATTATCCATTATCTCACAAAGATTCGAATATTTTTTGTCAACACCCATCAAAATTCAGAAATCTTCAAAATTACGCGCTTAAAATCTTTGAGTGATGGTGGATATATTTTTCTTCAATAATCTTCAGATTTTTTAAAAATAAATTATGTTTTATTCTTGTACAGTGTTGAGGTTAAATTTATATTAAAAAATCTGAAGATGGTTTCTTTCAGATAATCTTTGTCTCATTTCTGCGCTGTTTCATTGTAATATTTGCATTTGTTTAGAATGTTATCTGTTTGGGTTATGATACAAATTTTTAAACTGGGTACAAGTTGGAGTTAATGTTGTAATGATAAATGTGGTTTATAATTACAGAATGTTACGTGTTCTATAGTTTGAACTGGAAAGTTAATGTTTTATACAGAAAAAAATATATCATGTTTGAGTACAATGATTGCTTTTTATTAATTAGAGGGTTTGGGCACTTCAAATTTTCTCACTTTATAGCTACATCGAGGATTAGTTTAAAAGGTAATAATGTTGTGATTGTGTGATTTGTGCTTTAATAACAATTTTATTTTAATTTGGCTACGATTGTTTGTTTCTGCTTATGTTAACATTACTAACACGCTATATCTTTATTATTTAATACTCACTAAAAGTAACTAACAATTAACATTCGAATTAAATCTAAAAAAATATAATACACACTCTGAATTATTGGAATGTCTTGTGCATCGCTCGAAAACGATTATACATGTCAGTATATAATAGAAAAAAAATTGTCTAATTCATTTTTATAATTTATTTCGAGCAGTCGGGGTCTTCAGGTGGTAATCCTTATATTGAAGTGTGTATAAGTTTTTTTGGGCATTTAGTTTTTTTTTTTTTACTTATAATAATCATTTTTGAATGATTAAATATATTTTGTTTGTCTGCAGGAAACCTTCAATCTCAAATAAATATGTTGAATATTCCTGCCGAAACATCAGTAAAAATTGAACCTAGAGGTACGTAATTTCTGAAAAATGTTTTTGGTATAATATTTGTAATTTCCAAAAATAAATGAAAGCTAAATTAAATTTTGTGTTAACAGATACTTCCCCATCCCCGTATGGCGGACAGATGTACGGTAGTGGTCTCAGTCCAATGTACGTCTCTCAAGGAGGAGTATCCCCCCAATCTCAATATTTGTTTCCTGTGGAAACCATACCCGGCCGAACACCCTCACCAATGGACGTTCAAAATTATAACTTCCCACCTAACAATTACCCAAACATGACGTCAGTCAACATACAACAAACGCCAACTCCAAATATATCCCCCGGCAATGTAACTTTGCCGATGTCACATATGAGTGCCGGTTTGTCCAACTATCTGGTCGCACAGCAAAGTTGGAGTGTCGCGAATGTTGGGGTGGAAGACGCTGCTGCGAATGCGACGGGGTACTCAGCCGCCGCAGATGCCGCTAGTGCTGTTAAAGCCAGTGATGCTGCTGCTGGTTTAAGCAGTGTATTAGATCTCGATAGTAAAGAATTAAGGCAGTTAAACTCTGCAGATTTCGATGGTTTGAATCTCTTTGATGTTAATTTATCAGAAAATTTATCAAATAATTTATCTTTATCAGATTTAAAAGCAGATGTTTTTAAGCAAGACGATGTAGCGCAAGAAAACATGACTGATAGCTTTACGAGACTCACAACTGCAACTATTGATAATATTTGTAATTTAAACAACATGTACAAACCGAACATAAAAGAGTAAAATTTCTTGATAATGTACTATTTTTATTAAAATAGACGTGTTTTATTTGAGAATTATTTCTCTTAGTTGAATAAGCTGTACATATTCTGTTATTGTATTCATATTTTTTGTTCTTTTATGTTTTTTATAAAAGTTTAATAGTTATATTAAATATTTACACCTAATAAAGTAATATTATTCTTTTCTTCAGAGTATAATAAATTAGAAGTAGTGGATAATGCTGACTGTTAGATGATATGAAGAAAACGAAATGTGGGAGTTCAGTCAAGAGTTTTATTTTAATCTACTCTACAGTTTCGGTCCCACCTGGACCATCTTCAGGAGTGCTACATTGTACAAAAGTGTGAACATGAGGGACAAAATGACGAAGTGAAATTAACAGTGTACTTACAATAAAATTAAAGTGTGTATGTGATGACATCTGTGTGTAATAATAAGTTGATTAAAAGTCGGAGTAATAAAAATAAGGAAAACAAACATGAGCAAGATGGAGCAAGTGATAACATTAGGAAAGTTTTCAAAAACAATGATAAGATTAAAATTTGTTTCAAGCAACACAAAACAGTGGGTAATTTATTTTCCAAAATTAAAGACAAAATGGATATAAACTTGATTTACAAAATTCCATGTAATGATTGCACTTCACATTACATGGGTCAAACCAAGCGGTATTTGAAAACACGTTTGGATGAACATAAACGCAATTGTAAAAATTCCAAAAAAGATGGTGCTAAATGTGCATTGGTTAGTCACTGTCTCAAGACCGGACATTCTTTTGAATTTGCCAACACACGCATTCTACAGAATCAAGCAATTCTTAACAAAAGACTAAAACTTGAAATGTTACATATAAAACAGGACAAAAATAATATCAATGAGAAAACTGACACTGTAGCCTTAAGCACAATTTATAATAACATTTTGAAATGATTTGAATGTTTTTGTTTCGTTGGTTTTTTGTTTTTTTCTTTTATGGCTTGCATCCCTTGATATCGTGATGTGACTCTTATCCAATGGTTGACTTCATCAACTGACTGTTATCGACCTGTGTGATTTTGCTTTTTCGCATTAAGCGGGCAAACACCTTATTCAATAAGCACTTAGTCTTGGTCTTTCATAACGGTCAGTTGTTGCCAAGCAGAGTTTTTTAAATATTTTATTTTAAAATTTGTGATCGAAAACATGTTTGTTTTCCTTATTTTTATTACTCCGACTTTTAATTAACTTATTATTACACACAGATGTCAACACATACACACTTTAATTTTATTGTAAGTACACTGTTAATTTCACTTCGTCATTTTGTCCCTCATGTTCACACTTTTGTACAATGTAGCACTCCTGAAGATGGTCCAGGTGGGACCGAAACTGTAGAGTAGATTAAAATAAAACTCTTGACTGAACTCCCACATTTCGTTTTCTTCATATAATAAATTACTCAAAAAATCTGGAAGTAATCATTTTAGTTCGGTGTTGAACACTTGGCTCATAATTTATGTCTATCTGCTGGATATTTTCTAAAAGAATGATGTCTTCTGATTTCAAAAGTTTGCCTAGTGCTGCAAAACAGACAGGAGTAATAGCCCATAAATATCAAAATTACGAGGAAACTAATTAATTCAAAACTGTAAATTAACTTAAATTGGTTCCAGAAACGAACTGTTGAAGCTGAAACTAGCACAATACACATCAAAATAATAAAAATAACACAGCAATTACAACACATTCACAAACAACAAGGCTTATCTTCATATCTACCCTCAAAAGTCAAAATTTAGAGCTAATACTAACACAATACACGTAACAATAAAAGAAGTAGTCCAAAAGCCACAATATATACACAAAAAAAGCACTAATAAATACCAGCAGCACAAAAATCAATCAAACAAAGAGATAAACAACACTTACAGACGTTTGCTACCCAAATAGGGATTGGTTGGAGCAAAAAATCACGTGATCGCCCGCAACCCATAAATGAACGCGTTTTTAACAATTTGCCAATCTGAAAATTATATTTTTTTTAATGAAAGTGATAACAAAGAAGAAATAGAACAAACTTCTAAAAAATAAAATTATCTTGAAATATTATACCACTTATAACTATAGGGATTTTCAGCTAAGCGCTACGCAGTCTGGTGGTAAATTTTAGAAGCTCAATAAGAGATATTCGTAAAACGTCAGTTACGTTCTTTTACCCCTTTGGACTGAATTTATTTGGAATTTAAGCTCTATTATTTGAATATTTATGAACACTACATATTGCTGTGCACCTGGCTGTAGTTCTTGAAAAAAGCGGGCTTCAAGCTTAAGTTTTTCCCCATTTCTTAAACAGAAGACTAGGGTTAAAATGAAAAATAAATTAAATGATTTCAAATTTATAAGTAAAAAAAAAAGTATGAATTGATTCTATCAAAATTGGAAAAAGAGTGAGTCCTTTTATAAAAGTATTTCTTTAATTTTATGTGACTGCAACGCTGAAGTTTACAAACATAAACCATACAATTTTATATTTCAATCTGGGTTTTCACGTGAAGTGCCACAAATAATTATGTTTCCAGCATCAAAAACTTCCTTCTCTTTTCTAAACTACTCTGGAATTTTAATTTTAATATATCGGAAATATTCTATCTTGGAAAATTTCAGATCCTCCGTCATTCCGCTATTATTCACTTAATTATTTATCTGAAATATAAATTTATTATAAAAGTGAAGAATCAAATTCAGAACAATAATAATCTGTAATAATATAATTCCTATTGATGTACAACTTTTAAATACAGCAAATTCTTCGTAAATCATTTTATTTCCACTTTTACACAATGCAATAACCACGCGCAATATCTCTTCTCGAGCTTCGAATTTTACTCACAGTGGCGCTGATATCATAGCTTTAAATCCCTATAAGTGGACATTGATTACATTGATATAATTTATAAAGTAATTTCAGACATCCTTCATAGAGAAATGAGTATTAGAAAATAAATAACAAACGTCACTTTAACAAGGATCTAAACGCTCGATGGTTGATCTCTGAGCAGATCGCTTGCTCCGTGAATTAATAAACGAACGCAGATCGCTTGCTCTGAACGCTCCGATTCTATTTTCGAACGCTACGGAGCATGCTCGGAGTGCTCAGCCAATTTTCGAATGTACCCTTTGAAGCAAACCAGACTTTCCAACTAATAAAGGGGGAATGCGACAATTATGAAATATTTCAATTTAAATCAATTTCTCAAAAACAACTCCTATGATTTGCTTATCAAGATTGATTTCGAAATTTTAATAGATTAAGGTCCGAGATATCCACATTCTAATAAATTTATTTGGTGAATAATAACTATGGTAACAATTGTTGCCATAGTTATTATTCACCAATAAAATAAAACTAAAAGTAATCGACATGATATAAAGGTAAGTAATAAAAATATCAACAATTCAAAAGCTGCATGTCGAAACAAAAGCCCAATTCCCAACACGAAATCGGCGAATTTCGTTGTTATTATTTTATAAAACTTTTTATATGGAAAAATTCCACATTGCAATTTCCCAGCTTCTCTTATGATTTAGGATACGATCTACAAATTATGAATTTAGAAGAAATGTGTATTTTGAATGAACTCGTTTTTAATTTTTATTTTGCTGTTTGCGTGCTTTTTTCATGTATTTCATTTATACTATGAAAATTATCAAATATTTTGACGTTTCTAGTTCAAAATTTTAATATTCTTTTTTTTTTTTACAGATGTAATAAGTATATTATTACAAACTTTATTGATTAATTATAAAAAGAAAGGAACAAATTCGTAATTTCGCACCAAAATTTTAGTTTGAGAATTCACCACTGCAGTAAAAAGTCACGTGATAAACGTCAAGCAATTGTCAAATGGCGTATAAAGTTTTGACAACTACTGAATAAAAAATAAATGTTTTCACAATGGAAACCGATGAACTTCCAGTCCTTGATTCAAATATTGACTACAGAGAGGTAAGTGTAACTGAGAATCTATTTATTTTATAATACATGCTTTAATTACGTGACAATTCGATAATTCTAAATGTAGGTTCCTCCTTTGCAACAAAAGAGAACAATAGCTTTTGTTAATCATTTTGTCATGAGAACTGTATCTTTTCTGAATAATTTCGCGGCTTCGTGTGAATCGCGGTTAATGGAACTCGAATGCAAACTAGAAAGGGTTGAAGCGTCACTATTGATTTTAGAATCACAAGTAAGTTTGAAACATCGAAAAACATGAATTTTCCTTAAATTCTTAATATCATTTTCAGTTATCATCTATACCGTGGTTAGATGATAAAAATATTATTGCGACTGAAAAAGAGAGTAAAATAGCTGAAAATGATGTTAAAACATTAGAATTACCAGAGGTAGAATGTGAGATTGAAAGTGATGAAAAACAAGTCTCGGCCGGGCCGAGAGCTTGTGAGGATCCGCGATTTATACGCTTTTTTAAAATGGTTCAGTTTGGTGTGCCATTACCAGCTGTTAAACTCAAAATGGAGACTGAAGGATTAGATTCCAGTATAATAGAGTAAGTTGAATGCTTGATTTTTACAATTCGTCTTTTGTTATTGCTTACGCATGTGTACTACTTTTGTTTTTATTGCTTACAGCAATCCAAATAATGTCATTCCAGGTTTTGATAATATAAATATGAATGATCAAACGAGTACTGATAGTAGTTTGTAAATTATTATCAATTTGTATATTTTAAATAAAAAGTTACAAGACTTATGTAAATACAAATGTATTTTATTGAGTCAAATATACAGCTTAAATTATAAAAAAACAATACAATTAGAACTGAATCATTTGACCCTTACGTTTCTTGTCACCACCAAGTTCAAAATGTTTACATCTCTTCAGTGGGATCTGTTTCCGGTATTTACATTCCGTGCATTCCATACGAAGGACAATTTTCTTTGTAGTTTTGGCCTGTAATCAAGAAATAAATTATTAACAACATTACTATTACAACTAGCATTAAAAGTTTTAAGACTAACCTTCTTCCTGAAGATCGGTTTTGTCTGACCACCAAAACCTTGCTGTTTCCTATCGTAACGCCTTCTACCCTGGGAAGCATGACGTTCTTTCGATTTCTTGTATTGTGTCACCTTGTGCAATTTATGTACTTTGCATTTCTTGCAAAAAGTACGACGTTGTTTGGGCACATTCACCTGAACACATGATAAAAGTCAAATTACAAAAATAACCTATGATAAAAATACTATGGTAAGTATATATATAACAATATAGGTATTTTTTAATACAAATATTAATATAGTACCATATTTTTATGAAATATTGTTAATATCACAAAAAATAACGATGATGATTCGCGATAACTATTTCAAAATAAAAATTTCAAGTACGACTCACCATTTTGGCGATGTATTGGAGGGGGAAAAGAAACTTGTGTGAAGTCAGCTACAACTATCTTGACGATAAACGTAGTGAACTGAGGAACAGTTTCTTCCTCAAAGTATTTATTTTACAGCTTATTACTGAAATTTTTATCACTAATGACCTTTGGAACCTGAATTTGATATACTCTGAAATTGAACCACGGTTGCAATTTTGCTACACCGCATTTAAAAATGTGAATTATAATATTTCAAATAAATTTTTCAGAGGATGCAAATTTACTCTGCTTACTAACACAAATATAAAGAAATATTATTGAAAATAATCTAGACGTAACCAATATGTATCTAACTGTAATGTTAATTAGTTGTGACAAAAGAAAGTCACCAACTTCCGGTAACCGCGTTCTGTAAATATAACCCCGAGAAAATAACCACAATTAGTGTGGTTATTTTTTGGAATATACTATGAAATATGTATAAATCCTTGATTTCCCAATTAATTTATCATTTGTATGTATTTATTTTTAATCAGTAGGTATTTGTTTTTCACTGTTTAGTTCAGTTGGAAATGATTTATATAAACAAGAAATGACGGTACTGTAAACCTCACGTATTGAATAAAATGAATTATTATGAACTATTTGTATTTATTACTAGATCAATTTGGTATTCCACATAAGCTTATATTCTTGATTAAAATTGAACTATTTCAAAGGACGCTTTTATTTACTGACGTCATTTCTAGTACAGTGCCTCTGGCGGAGGTTTGTAGGTACTATAATTTTTAATCTTCACCGCAGACGTTAATATAGGCCCTTTGTACTCTCGAACCCCTCCGTATTGAAAATGAAAATTTAATAATAATTATTTGCTCCACTGAAAGTGCGAATATTTTTGTTTCACGTAAACTATATGAACTGTATGTAATGTCTTTATAAATCTTTTCATTATTTTAGGCCGATATGAAAATGCCGGTAAATCAACCAATCAGAAGCCTTTTCTGCCAAAGAAGCGCCATCTTCATTTTTGAACAAAGGCTGGTGCTTGCCGGTCAGTTGTGTGCTAGGTAGTCGTGGAGTTAACACCAGTGAGTAATCACAAATATATAAATAAATATGAGTTCCAAGGAAAACAACGAAGTTGCGGTCGAGAAAATCGCCGAAAATGATAAAGACGCGAAGTGTGACATCAAAGGAACGAAGAGGCCGGCGGAGGTGAGTTAGAGTATATTTACGTTACAAATTTTTCTGGCACGCACGTTAAGGCGACATGATACTTCAAAAAAGTTTATTGTAAAGCAAGTTTGATTTCTGAGAAGTAGTTTTATTGCAATTGGAAACCAAAATATTTTATTTTTTGGCGCGTTACTGTAGTTATTGGCCTGTTGATGGTTGTTACCCATGCAGGCACCATGTGAGCGTCACAAACATTTATCTACTTCCTTTAAAATTTGTTAATTGTTGATGAATGACATTACTGCTTAGTCATTGTGAAACAATCTCAATAATTTATTTATTTATGGTTCAATCTATTGACATATTTAGAAAGTATTGATGTTCATACTTTGAAATATGGAGCAAAATGGTGTCGAGCGTCCCGCCATAGCATCATGGCGTTCCCCGCGCGAGGCTAGATTGAATAACCTTGGTTGTTTTGAACATGGCGGGTCTTTCTAAATCAATAGCGTTTGAATCCCAATTTTCTCCGTGTAGGTAAATTAGGGTACTGGCGCAGATTTCATATTAAACAGAATTACTGATGATCTAGTTTCAATATTTACAATTTTAAATTTATGAAATTGGGTTTAATTTTACCGGCAAATCGCTTTCTACTATTCAACGAATTTCCTTATTTACATTTGAGTCTCATTTTTTTCATTGTTTGTATTATTATAATGTGGACAATTCTTAATTATTTGACCTCTTATAATTTTTTCAATAGGTCGTTAAATTCATGTATATATTTTAAGATGTTTGTATATGTATAACTAGCTTACTTACAATTTAGCGCATTAATCCATTTATTCAAAAGGCGGGAAAATGGTTCTGATTATCTGAGTATGTCATACTCTGCCATTATTATTTTATTACTCTGTCATCTTAAAATTTACCTGAATTTAAATAAGTATGTGTGAATATATCTACTGAATAGATAAACTCTCACTATTAGTAAAACGGTTAATTCTTGTCAGCAAGTTTATTATCTTATCATTTATTTCATGACCTCGTGTCCACGTTCTATTTACTAACTCATATTTGTGGATGTTTGGATAAACTGTATCAACTACATCAAAATTATTGAAAATAAAATAAATACAGTACTATCTCGGCACGTCGTTTAACTCTAGCTAATTATTAGATTGCCAGGAATGGGGCGGGAACCCAATTCACTATTTCATTCTTTCCTGAAAGTGGGGTATAAGTCTATCTTTGTCTACATCTTTCCCGCTCTCTCTACTGACGAGGTCCGTTGGTAGCGAAAAGTAGAAGTAACCAATGACAATCTATGAGGTTATGCCCTCAAACGGGGTACGATTTTGTGTAGGAATGGATCATGAAATCATTAGGAATGATGCTCGAGAAATGTGGAAATACTGAGTTCCACGTATTCACTCTCAACTAGAAACTGATCACCGATTTGAACGCGGTTTCATTAGTATTTTTCCTTTTACTTTCAATGTTTTCCAATAGAACTTGTTATTAATTTTTTCTATACTTTTGGATGTAGTCATTATGTTTCCAGTATAATAATTGTTATTGGAGGAGATGTTGATATGTTTTATCTTTGTTCGTTTGTTTATTATTTATAACTTGTTATTTTGGCATTTGTACAGCGTACAGTCTGTGGAATTGAGTTTATTTCCGCGTTTGGACGTACAATTTATGATGCCTTTTTTTTTTTGTGGGTCTTAAATAGTATTTGGATGATATATATTAATTTGTTTTGAAATTAAGCATTATTGTTAGTTGAGGAGCATCGGTTGACGTAACAGTACCGTTATTGGTAAACTGTCACCCCATTCATGCGTCCCCTTCGTTCATCTAACCTAACCCCTCGTAAGCGCGCGTTCTTGCACCACCCTTACCCCGGCCGGCGAGGGTTGAAGCGCCAACGCCGGCAGCGTTCGTTTGTTGTTCATTTCTCATTCGCCTTGCTTTGGCTAGCGGAACAAAACACGCGGAGTGTTTCATTCCGTTACATTGCTAAACGATCGTTGGATGTAGAATACTCACTGCTACGTGTTTGTGTATAAACAGGATAAAGCGGAGGAGGTGAAAAAGGCGAGGAAAGAAGAGAATGGCGCGGGATCAGAAGGCGAAGAAGTAGAAGAGGAAGAGGAAGAAGGCGCGGAAGGAGAGGAAGATGAGGATGAAGAGGAAATGCCCGGCGATGAAGAAGAATTAGAAGGAGAAGGTATGCATAGCAATAATAATATTAATTGTACTTGATTAATGAATATTGTTTTCCCAGATGAAGACGACGAAGATGTAGAAGGAGAAGGTGATGTAGATGAAGAGGAAGATGATGCATAATAGCACCGTCTCCGAAACTAAAAATTTGGAAGTAACAGTGTTTCACAGACTTTAAAGCGCGCCCTTACGCGAACTGCAATATCTCGAGACACTTTCTGGCGCCTGTTTTTAATGCTAGGATTTATTTTTGTATCAGATTTTAATGAAATAGCAATTTTAAATTACTTGTGCATGAGATTGAGCATCATGAGTGTATAATTCTTTAAAATAATGGATGACTACTTAATATTTTTAATGAAATTGCAATTTTGCGCCATAAAGTACCTCCGGAATTGTGGGGCATTCTAAACAAGTGGGGAAATGGACTCATTACAATTGAAATACAGTGGTTCCGAAACATACTGTAGTTAAGAGTGTATGAACTGTTGTGGGGACTCCTGTTTGTAATATTTCACCGCCGACTCGGCCCGATGGGGCACCCGCCGGCTGCTCCACGTCTCCCATCATCGAGAACATCAGCCGCTGGGCTCCATCGGCTACGACAACCTCTTCTAACTTATTTGACAATTACGTATCCCTTCGATTTGTAAAAAATGTCCATTTTTGTGTAAAAAATAGATATAAATTTTTAGAATAAGTTGGTGTTTTGAAATTGTCATTGAAAAAGTCCATAACATTTTTTTTATTGTACAAAATGTTTTTGAAAAATATCTAAAACGCAAAAAATCTACTTCAGTAAACGACTTATTTTATTTTTTTTATTGAATATAAAACTCGCAGCTGTCTCTCTGTTATTATATAACAGAGGAACTGCTGGGACTTATGGAAGGGCAATAAACGTTACATTTTGTAGCATAAGACTAGATAATAATCCAAATCTGTTTTTAGAATCCGTGTGTTAATGTATGATGTATGATGAGTTGTAATTATTACGATCGATTACTATTATTCTTATTTTTTCAAATAAGATCAATTTCTAATAAAAATTGCACAGAAAAATTTGTTCGGTTTGATGTTAGTCGACCAAATAACATCTTACTGGACAATTTTTTCTGTGTTCTGAAAATTGTCTCATTCCAGTTGCATATTGTATGAATGGTTCTAATTTTTTTCACTCACAATATTTTTACTACAGAAAATGAAACAACCCAACGTTTATTACAAAATAAAATATCTACTTACAACTAATCTAGAAATTTGTAACAATTCTGTATTGATTTATGGAGTGACAAACTATAAAAAAAAACAGTGGATACAAATGCTTTTCAGTTTTATTTTCAAGTTCAGGTGTACATGCTATGTTCACAGAATTACACATGGTTCGTGCGTCTTCGACAGGTGTCCGAGTAGAATCTTAGCATGTGACGCCCAACACCAGCTGCTGTGACGACTAGCGATTGTCCTTACTAAATATTTAATTAACATTAATTATGTACTGAAAATAACGATTTAACATCTTACTTTTCCTATTCGTATTAGCTTAGTGTTTTTACCCTTTATGCTTAGCGCGCGCTCGTTTATAGAACTGCGTCCTTCATTCTTTCCTCTTTTTGTTACAGCATTTTGTTCTACAATTTGTATGCGCGATTGTTTCGGAGTTTTTTGTAATTTTTGTTTCTGCTCTTTCAAATTTTTACTAGCTTGTTGATTCAATGATTCGCTAACTAACATGGAAAATGTTAGTGTTTTTATTTATTTTTAAATTAATTACCAACCGTCTGGTGCGGATAATTGCGGTGTTGAGTTTTCAGTAATCTGTAAACTTGAAAATGCGTCTGCCCAGTCGCTGCCATTATCAACTTCAGGTGCCTAAATTAAAAATACAATGTTAATTTCAATAATTTAGGTACATAAACTGCCAAGACAATCTTAATTTCAGCCGGAAATGAGAACAGACAGTAACAAAGTCGCTCCAAGTACTGGTTTAAAATAATTTAACGATTCCAAGTAATCGTGGACTTGCGCAGTATTTGAAGATCAATACTGCTATCAAGAACACAATACGCCGCGTTACGTTTATGACTGTTTATTTATAAGTAATGACAATAGTTTTGCGTCCAGATAATTTAGATTTCAGACATAGTACCCACAAAAGTCGTAAATAAGAAAGGAACAACACAATGAGCTGTCAATTGAAAATATGGCTGATAGTTGGGCAACTTAACAATACAATTGCCTGGTGGCGCCATCTTTGATTTATTAATCTGAAGGTCAAACAAAAAATGAGTTAGATATTATGACGTTGCTCCATAAAGGTCAAAACCGCACCCCCCGGCCTAGGAAATACCAATAAAGCTCTCCAAACTCATCTCTTATAGATACAGTCGATTTTCGCACAAAATTTGAAATTAATGTTAGTAGGAAAAATGTTCAATTTTTTTAATCAAATACGTTAGCAAGGCGACCAGCAACGCCGTGTGGGCGATGCACGATCCATAAATCAATAATGAATGAAATTATTCGCCGAAATGCATAAAGTTTCTCATTATTTATTTTGAGTTATAGAATGAGTAATTTGAAATAATTATTTCTTGCAACTGCATGTCATGCAATAATCCTAAAAAATTTGGCAAAAGTTGCTAGTTGCATACCACCATCATTTCAGATCGCCATAGTTGCATCATATCTAGGACGTTTGGTGTCGTGTGACTGATTGAGCTGCCTCGTATCCATGGATGCCTGCAAACTTCAACAGCGGATATGCGCAAAGCTGGGTTCTTGTCTAACATTTTCTTGATGAGGTGTACGGCCTCAGCAGAACTGGCCGTGAACTCTTTATAACTGGGCTCATGAGAACAAATTAATTCTTCTAATACGTTTTCATTTTTATGGAAAAATGGGTAAAAGCCAACTAAAAGTAAATAACAAATTACACCCATTGCCCATACATCACATTGCTGGCTGTATGACGCTCTTGATATTATTTCTGGAGCTGAAAAGCATTGGCGTTCATCATTTGTTTTCCAAGAAACCCATTCATATATTCACATGTTTGTTTTCAAAACATTTGCATTAAAGTAAATACAGATTTCTATTTTTATTTAAATATTAAAATTTTATTAATTAATTTAAAAAATGTATGTGAAAAAATAAGTGTACCCATATAAGTTAACGTTCCGCAACGGTCACTCAACATTTGGTCTGGTTTACTACAAGACTTGACTATGCTTAAACCGAAATCGGATACTTTTATATATAGTTCATCGTTTGGATCATTGGGATTGGGAGCTGTTAAAATATTTTCCATTTTTAGATCGCGATGAATTATTTCTGCAAACAAATTCTGTAAAAACGATAAAATACTTTTATTGAATAGATAAACCGTATTTGTGTAAATAAGCTATCGCATTGGCCAAGTGATCCATAACTCTGCGGGCTTCTGGCTCACAGAATTTCTTTTTTATTTTTAGAATATCTGCAAGTTCAGTTGTACATCGTTCAAGTACTAAATAAATATTTTTGTTAGATTCGAAAATTTGTTGCAAATAAATTATGTGGGGGTGATTGACCATTCGAAGAATCTTTATTTCATTCTCAATAGTGTTTATTTTTGAACCTTTCATCTAAATAAAGAATTGTGTTAGAAATACTTATTATAAATCCAGTCGATGACACACTGACTTGCGACACATTTATTATAATTTCGTTGAGCAACAATATTTTTTTTTGTTGTTTTATTTTATATTATGACTAGTGGAAATTAATGCACATGTTTGTATTATCATTATTATTATCAACGACTAACGATGTATACAGACTTTCTAATTTTTAAACTAGCTTTTGGCAACATTGCTCATGGAAATCTCCCGTCCCATCCGAGTCTAATTTTGATCGAAAATCCAACTTTATGTCCAGTTTTAATTCAAAATATTTACTGTTACTTTACTATTTACTTTGCTAAATAAAATTTTGTTTAAATAATCTTCCTTTGAATTAATATTTCAAACGTTTGCACTGTTGGCTAGACTGGGGCATGTAGCAACTCATGAGAATCAGAAAACCGGGATATGAGACGCTAGCAGTGTGTCATCGGCTTCAAGAATAACAATTTACAATTTTTTTATCTACTATTTTTAAGGCCCAAATGTTCTTAGTAGCTTTATCCGTTACTTCTACAACTGTGCCAAAAACGCCTCGTCCAAGCATTTCACCATAAATAAAAACATCATTTAAATCCTTAATATTATTTATACGTGTGTGTTTCACATCACGCTCTTTTAGTTTGATACTCGGAGTCTTAAATTTAGAAACGTTTAAATTTTACAATTACTTGTGTTATTTTATTATACCCTTGCACATTGTCCATCACTAATCTTTCTTCTTGATTCTGTGTTTACTCCAACATTATGTAACATGGTCATTGATGAGTTTATAGTTTATCTGTAATGAATATTTTTATTTCTTTGTTATGAAAAAATATAACCAGGATTTAGCAGATGCCATATTTGCGCTCTACAGATTTCCAAAACTGTCAACAATTGTCATACTATAGTGTCAAAAATTGCACTTTTCAATTATTGGATGTATTACAGTAAATTATGCAAAAAAAAATAACTGAATTTATTGGGTTGAAAGTACAATTTGAACAAAAAAATGTATTTTAAATTTCGTTTCATAAAAGGGATATTTCACCTTTTGTTAGTGTCTTCCACGCGGGACAACACTGCATTTAAATGTCTGCCAGTTGAAGTCAGTTTTATTTTTGATATAATTATTTTAGTGAATTAATTAATTTAGGATAATATGGATCAACCACCGAACATAGAAGTGGTTTATCTAGCGGTATCCACTCTTTATAATAATCCAAATACATCCGAAAAAGAAAAAGCCTCGCAGTGGTTAGGAGATTTACAGAAATCAGTGAGTAAAATTTGTGGTTATATTTATCATTGAATAACAATATTATATTTTGAATACAATTTAAAACAAATATTCACAATTATTTTATATGGATAAAGTCCGACTTTATGGATATTCCTTGGGAACGCCTTGAATTGAGGTTACCTTAAGGAATGTCAAACCGACAGTTCTGTGTGAAATTTTCAATTTGAAACCTTCCTAAATATGAATTAAAAGTTATTTTGTGCTATTTACTGAAGGGAGCTTCAGATAATGCTATTTTTCTACATTTAGGTTGATTTCAGAATGAAAACTTGACATAAGAAAGATAGGTTAAGGAAGCTTCAGCTCAATTTTATTACTTTTACATAAAAATAACATATTTTGTTATCTTAGGTGTACGCTTGGAATGTTGCTGATCAAATGCTAAGAGAAAGAAGGGATTTAGAATCATGTTACTTCGCAGCCCAAACAATGCGAACCAAAATCCAACTATCATTTCACGAATTACCAGCAGAAGCCCATATTTCTTTAAGGGATTCACTTTTAGAACATGTTGGCCAAATTAACGAAGCAACAAATTCCATAATTGTAGTACAAATTTGTTTGGCTTTAGCTGACTGCGCTCTTCAGATGCCGACATGGAATAAGCCTGTTTTAGACTTAATGAATCGCTATTCTCAGTCACATTTATGGCCATTGTTAGAAATAATGACAGTTTTACCTGAAGAACTTGAATCAAGAACGGTTCGGCTGGGTGCAAATCGAAGAATTGAAATTTTAGAAGAACTGAAAACTTGTGCGCCTACAGTGCTTGAATTTTTACGTATGTGTATATCAAACAGTGGGGAAAATACTCAAATTACTATTAAAATTATAAGATGTTTTACGTCATGGGTGGCAGTGCAAGCAATAACTTTAGCTGATATTTCTGACAATGCCGTGGTTGCTAAGTCATTTCACATTTTAAGCGAACATAAAACTCCGGGGTCTATTCATGACGCTGCCACAGATTGTTTGTGCACTTTATTACAAGGTTTAGAAGATAATAACAACCAGCAAGCCCTAGAAATGCAGTTATATCAAGGAGTTGTCTCATTGGAACAAAGCTACCACTTATCAGTTGCTAACGAAGATCAAGAAAAATCAATGAACTATTGCAGGATATTTACAGAACTTGGTGAATCATTTTTGGATAAAATCATTATGAGCAGCAATAACGATTCGCAGCACTTTGCAATAAAAATATTGGATTTAGTTTTGGTGTGTGTTGGCCATCACGATTACGAAGTGGCGGAAATTACCTTCAATTTATGGTATCGATTAAGTGAAGAAGTGTACCAAAAAAACTGTAAAGGTTTAACAGAGTTATTCAGGCCATATATTGAAAGACTTGTGACCGCGCTTTGTAGGCATGCACAAATAGAACCGGATCATGAAGGATTACTAGAAGATGGTGAAGATTTCAAAGATTTTCGGCTGAAAGTGTGTGATCTTATTAAAGACGTTGTTTTTATTGTGGGAAGTAGTAATTGTTTCCGGCAAATGTTCATGAATTTGCAAGCTTCTGATGTTACGTGGGACTCGAGCGAAGCTGCGCTATTTGTTATGTATGCCGTCGCCAAAAATATTTTACCGTAAGTTTCAATATTCAACAAATAAAAATAAACATGTTTTTATATATTAAATTTCAAAAGCCAGAAGAATAGCAGAAGATTTAGACAGCTGCACAATTTCTTTTTTCTTCTATTGCTTGAATAAAACGCCATATTGTCACACTGCACTACATACAAAAGTAGTCCATTTTGGTATTTTAACAAGTTACCATGGCAACTGTACAAAAACCATTGATTTTTTTAGAATAGTACAAAAATTAAATCACTCTCCATAGTCCGTATCTAACAACAAAGTGCCATAGAAGAAAAAATATTGTGTTTAATACATACTAAAAATACGATTTTGAGATTAAGATCGCTGTACGACACTTTCTTACTCATCCCAAAATCTAGCATTTTTTGTACTTGTTGAACAAATAATTATTTAGATTTTTTATAATAGTGTGCTGGACTGCATTCAGGTGCTCTTTTTTTTGTACCTGTTGAGCCTCAAATAGATTTTTTTAAATTCTTGAAATAAATATTCTTTTAAACTTTACAAAGTTTTCGTGCAATTGTTACGCGTATTGAGTTAAAAATACCCGGAAAAAGAACAATAGACGTAAACTAATTGAAATTTAATAATTGGCAGACCTGTGGCTTAGGTTGTTTTAAGCTCGACTTGAAGCTAGCATAGTCCTATTATAGAGCAAGATCCCAGGTCCGCTAGACGTTACGTATTTTCTGAGAAACAAAATGTGTAGAATAGAGTAGTGTTAGTATGTACTTTGATCACACGCATACTTGCTAGTGTGTGGCGACGGCCAATTTCAATCAAACGAGGTGCTAGTGGTACGTTAAGACATTACTCACTTTTTTCAAGGTCTTGAGTGCTGATTTTGATATATATTTCAGAGAGTATTGTTAAAAATTGAAAATCAACACTGCTAGACACTTTCCATCGGTGGTAATTACTGCAAGACTCTTTAAAGCTCACAAAGAATAACGTGATCTTGCTTATAGCCTGAGTGCTAATTTTTATATATGGCACTCAGGGTACAATTTTAATACTTTTTGTTAATAGCTAGATTAATCATACGGCTAAACATCCCCCAGACACAATTAAAATATCGCTGTGACTGAAAGCGCGAGGTCACTACTTGTAGACTTGATAGTAAGTGAAGTATCTATGGGCATCCAACTCTTCCCTGGTCTGGCTGTTTATAAAAAGTATTGAAATTGCTCACTGAATATCATATATAAAAATTAGAACTCAGACTAAAAATAAGATAACGTTATTTTTCTGCGAGCTTTAAAGCGTTTAGCAGAAATTACTGCCGATGGGAAGTGTCAGGCACTGTTGATTGTCAATTTTCAACAATATTCTCTAGAACATACATAAAAATCAGCCCTCAGACTTTAAGAAAAGTGAGTAATGTCTTAATGTACCTATAATACCTCGTATCTATAAATTGGCCGTCGGCACAAACTAGCAAATATGCGTATGATCAAAGTACTGATTAGTACTATTCTAATCCACAAATTTTGTTTCTCAGAAGATCTGGCAGGTCTGGGATCTTGGACTTTAAGAAGAGCTGAATATTTGATTAAAAATTATAATCCAGACACATTTTGTTCCACAAAAATTCAAATCTGAGATGATGATATCATATACCGCTTCTTAGATTTGAATTTGTATTGGAATAAAATAATTGTTAATTTTAATTTTCTATCAAAACGTTCCACATATTCTAAAAAATGTCACATTTTTTTAAAATATCTATTTTCTAGTATTTAACATTTCTTTCAGAATAATTTTTTTTCAATTTATTTGTGCTGTCTTTCATTTGAGTTTGTAGCATATACATTTTTTAATCGTGCGTTAATTTAAACAATCACTTTGCCTGTACCTAAAAATGTCTAAAGAGATATTTGTCTTTATTCTGCTACACAATCATTAATTTATTATCGATCGATAAAATTCTTTGACACAGAAACAACTATGACAAGCTAATATCCAAAAATGTTGTCATTACTATGTCCACTGTTTCCAATAGATAATGATCGATAAAAACTTATCAACTGAGTTACAGGCTAACCCCAATCATTTCATTATAATCGGCTTACGTGTGTGCTAGGTTCAAGCTCTGAAAATAGACAGATCATTCGGAAACAAACTTTCGATAACAGCGTTTCAAGGCATTATAAATATTTCAAACTATTTTAATGGGAAATATTGAAATGAATTTTGTAGTAATATGTATTTTCCAAAATTTATATCTGGAGACTGTTTTCTAAAATATTTGGGATAATTTTATTTGTCTTAAAACACTTCTTGACACGTTGCTCCTAATACAGCCAAGAACAGAGCTCCTGGTAGCAGCCAATATGTCTGAAGACCATTTTATTGCACTATTTAGCCGCAAAAATCAACAAGATGGCTAAAAATTTCGAACTATAGCTCATTTCAGTTGAGAACAGTCCAAGCGTTTTTATGGTATTACGATTTAAGCCTTCTGATTGGTCAAAATACGATCCAATCTTACAATAGCACAAAAATCATCATTTGTCAGTCGTTTATCAATTATTATAATTTTGTTCCTTGAATTTGCTTCTTGAATTCTTGGACCGTTCTTAACTGAAATGAACTATAAGTGGTATTTAATCTCTAGAAAACGACGCACTCTTCAAATTTGAATAAATTTCTATCTTCGATAAAGCACAAAATTCTTGAAAATTTGCTTATCAAAAAACTTTTTTGTGAATAGATAATTTGAGAGAAAAAAAATCTATTGAAAAATTAATGTAGTAGACGTACGTAATCATTTTTTTTTATAACTGTGATCCGCAGTATTGTTTTAATTTTTTAAATCCGAAATTTCAGAATTATCTAAAATGTTGCCGTAAATTCAAAGTATTCTTATAAGAAATCTTGTACCGTTCTTAACTGAAATGAACTATAAGTGATATTTAATGTCTAGAAAACGATGCACTCGTAGGGAACGTTTTATGAAGCAAATGAGTCTCAAAACTTAATAAATTTATATTTTCGATACTCTATTTTTCAAACTAAACTAAGTAAAAGATAATTAAGTAGATAATTTTAGCTTGTAGTTAATTATAATTCTCGCTTACTATTTATATAAAATGTAAATATATTTCAGGGATGAAAACGAAGTGGTACCGAAGGTAGTAGAAGCAATCCTGAGTCTCCCAGAAAATACACACATTGCAGTTCGTTTCACATCAGTTCTACTCCTCGGAGAATTATGTGAATGGATTGAAAAGCACCCAACTTCGCTGGAACCCATTCTCAATTTCTTATTGTACTCTCTTCAGCAACCTGGAATAGCAGCCGCCGCAGCAACAGCTTTGCAGAGCGTATGTGCAACTTGCAACGACCATATGCCTAAACACATACCAGTTCTTCTACAGCTTCTACATCAAGTTGACTCCTTTGCTATTACCAACAGTGCCGTGATTGGTATCTTGAAGGGAGTCGCTGCCATCATCGGCTGCATGCCACATGGAGACATGTCGCCCGCTTTGCGAGAAATGTGTCTTCTTCAAGTTAAACCTCTCTGTGAATTAATTGAACACGACGTGATTGTTGTGCGCGGAACTAAATCTGATCCGGTTTTGTGGCTTGATAGACTCGCTTCCATTTTTCGGTATATAAACGTGAAATTAGCCGAAGGACAAATTCATCCTTGCCGCAATGTTGTAACGGAAGTTTGGCCAATTCTTTCTAGCACTTTCAATAAATATCAAAATGATTTACGGATAATGGAGCGATGTTGTCGATGTGTCAGATTTACGTTAAGGTGTTTAAGTAAACAAGCAAGACATCTTCTTGAGCCTTTAGTTGAACAAATAGTTATTTTATACAGAGTATATCAACATTCGTGCTTCTTATACCTCGGAAGTATTTTAGTAGATGAGTATGCCCATGAAAATGATTGCGTGCAAGGGCTGTTAGATATGTTGCAAGCATTTATAGAACCAACATTTACTATTTTAAAAGAAGAAAACGGTTTGAGAAATCATCCAGACACAGTGGATGATTTTTTTCGATTGTGCGCCCGGTTTTTACAAAGATCTCCAATATCTTTTCTGCAATGCGCTGCTTTGCCGTCAATTTTGCAGTGCGCGTTGTTGTCAAGTACCTTAGATCATAAAGAAGCGAATATGTCTGTCATGAAATTCTTCTATGATTTAATTCATTGTGGGAGATCTCATGAACCCACAGGAACTTTTGAATTGAGAAAGAATTTGGTTTTCTCTCTGGTCCATGAATATGGACAACAGTTAGTGAATAACTTATTACATGCTTGTGTATTTTATTTACATACGTACATGTTATCAGATGTAGCTGATGTTTTCGTTGAATTAATGGAAATTGATCGGCCAGCTGTTGGGAGGTGGCTAGAAAATGCAGTGCAGAGCTTACAAAATAATTCCGGTACTGTGCATGCCACGCATCAACAATTAATTGACTTTCATGCTTCTGTTTTGAGGTAAATTTTTGTTTACTATATCTAATTCTTTTTTTACGAGGAAAAGAGCCAATATTTTAAAAATTTTATATGTAGATTGCTCAATATTTAATTTTTGGTTCAATAGTTTCATATTACGAAGAAAAATTTTTGTTATCTTTATAAATTTTCAGTATACTTTGGATTCTTCAACATTTACATTTTTAGATTTTGAGTTACTTTTTCTATAGTTTTCAGTTAAGAACTTTTATAAAACTAAAATTTAAGTCTTCTGATTGGCCGAAATGCAAACTTGATTCACTCTCATTAAATGCAGGATTCAAAACAAACTTGCGGAAAATGAATTCAAGAAATGAAAGCAACAAATATATTCATATATTACTTGAATAAATACAAATTTGAATTTTCGAACTGCACAAATCTATTTATGATAATTGATGAACGATTGACATATGATGCAACTGACAGATTTTGTGCTATTGTGAAATTGGTTTGCATTGCGGTCTCAACTGAATGAATTATAAGATAATAGTATATTGTGTAACAAGTGTGATAAGTTGTCGATTGCCCACGAGAGCGAAGTTGGGCGCACGAACGAAGTGAGTGCGCTCATTCGTTCAAGTGGGCAATTGACAACATTGCACGAGTTGCAGATACTATTTTTTATTACGAATGTGGGATGAATATTATTTTGCGTTTGTTTTTCCGGGTGGTAAATGATTTGCGTGCGACAAGTTTACTTGTCGCACTCAAATTATACTTGGCACACTCAAAAAGCAAAGAGCTATTTACCGCCCGGAAAAACGTGCGCAAAGTAGTACTTATCCCGCATGAGTAATAAAAATAATTTATTTCTAAATCAGTAAAATTAGAAGTACAAACTTGATTTTTGTGAACAATTTGTTTAACAAAATCAAATTAAATGTTTTTCTAAACAAATGATTTTGTGTTTCAGGTCCGACAGCTCAAAATCCGTAACGCATGCCCTAAAAGACCTTCTTCGATTATATCGTTGAACGTTATAGTGATATTAGTGAAAGACAAATTTATAATTGCGAGTGTATAATTTGAAAAACTGTACGTAAGTTACAATTTTACGAAGTGATTAATTTTTCTTATTTCTACCTTAAGAATAATATATATTTTGTGACTATCATGTAAAGTTATATATTTTAATTAAATTTATCAGTTCGTTGATAAAACAGTTAAAAGAGGTAAACATTTGAAAAGCGATTATACTTCGCCTTAATACTGCCCCAACAGTTTAAATGATCTGCTGAATAAAAGCATAAAGAAACACCGTGACTGAAGAACTCTCAACAAACTGCAGGATTTGAAACACCAGGAAGTGTGGATTAGCGAAACTATCTTTGTATTCCTTTAGAAGTTATACAGAAAATTAAAGCATCAGTGTATATCTGAGGACATTGCGGTGAACCAACCACAATCTGAGATGGTAGTATCATAACGAAATTATGAGTTGATCAACCGCAGCCGCTGCTATCATACAAAATAACATTGGAAATCGTTTTGAGGGATTGAAAACTCGCCGATTTAGAAAAATACTTAGCATTTCCGGACGGAAATATGAAGTAAAATGTTATTGTCTTATATACGGTTCAGTGCTGTCTATTTTCCTTTGAAGAAAGATATTCAAATCGACTTATTAAAGCGTTTGAAGTTAAGAATACTACAGTTAGTAACAGTAATTAAAGGTATGAATATTTATAATATTTAAAGTCTTTAATGAAACATAATAGAATACATTTATTATTGAATACTTAAAGGAAAATATTTATAACACATTCGTTTAATATCAAATTTATAACAAATTATTTTATATAATAAAATGAAACATTATATTTTATAAAACAGTCTTCAAAATTTACACATATACAAAACAATATTGAAAAAAGGTATATCCGTTATTCTAAACATTCAACACTAAAAAAGTTTAATAATTATTGCCATTCAAATTATTTAGACAGAAATAATACCTGAGTTTAAAGAAATAAAACATAATTTCGAAAGGAAGACATAACCATATTTACTAGTTCCCTATTCTGATAAATGCAGTTTTTTAGTTATGTGCTCTTAAAAATTATTGTTGATATTCGTCGTAAAATTATTTATTCATCCCACAAATAATGAAATATTTTACAAATTTCGTTATATTAAAAGAAGCACACAAGTTCTACTTAAAATTGTAATTGTGTAACAGAAACATATAAAGTGCTCCAAATTCTTTCATAAAATGTTTAAGTACATACCACAATGCGAATAAATATGTACAAATTGCGAAATATGTGTGAAATTGAGTTTTAGAATCCTTACACGTGATGATCTATGAGAGGAGTATCCAACTTTCTGTGTACTCCAGTGCACGGTAACAGCCATAAAAGAGGGTGGTTCCGTCCACAGACTTCACTTAGGAGTGCTAATTTAGGTTTCTGAGGCCTATAAGGCCCCTGTTGTTGAACTTGCTCGATATAAGTTTCGTCTCCCAATATCGCTTGAATCTGCTCTACTAAAATAGCGGAGACGAACATTCCGAATAGCACACTTTCTAGTAATAATATCACGCAGTGTAATCTGTAAAGCAAAAACACATTCTCTAGAAATATTTTACTGAAATAAAAAAAATTCAATTTACATTTTTGCCTGTTTCACTGTAATATCTTGATTGCAGTCCTTGCATTCATAAATCCAAGCAACTACTACTAATGCTATAGCATAGCAGGATAAAACTCCTACGTAAATTAAAAATTGTATAAAATACTTTTGATTGCGTTCACCAACGCAGTTATTTATCCACGGGCAATGATGATCCATCCTTCGAATGCATCTTTGACATATACGGCAGTGATGAGCACGCGGAGGTCTGTAGGTTTCGCAACGAGTGCAAACTGTCCAATCTACATTATCAAAACCTACGATATTACAAGACAATACTCAATTTCACATTTCAAGTAATTAACCTGTAGTATTAAATAAATAAAACAAAAAAAAATCAGTAATTCAGACATAAAAAAAAATCGAATGATACAATTCAACCGCAAATAGTATGAAAACAATTGAATTTAGTCTTAAAAACAATAGAATGAGTAATTTACCTGTGCAAGTGACGGAATGTATGTCTGAAAAGTCGAGACGAGTTTGAGGTAGAGGCACAGTCCCTGGATCAGAGAGCACCGCTTTTAAATGGGCCATAGCCAAAAGGAATATCACTGTATTGAATGCTACCACATTTATTGGGCCCCATAAGCTGACAAAATAAAAATTCAATATAATATAGTTGCGCCTGTATATCAAAATAAAAATAAGCACCTATTCTGCATTGATTGCAGAATGATCCATTTTATTACAACGTAGTCAGCATAAAAAACAGCGATATACGTAACGAGAATACATACAATTCCGCAAGGATCTTTTATAAACATCTCTAATAATCTTCATTTAATTATAGTCTAGCTTTCATTGTAAATAGACTTAAAACACAAATAGTATAAACGTCAAACTGACATTTAATAACAGGTACGTTTGTTGCGTGCGTGACTTTTTTTGCATTTACCAGTAACCCACTTCAAAAACACTTTCAAAATTAAATATTTTGCGAGAATTGTTATCGTTTTATTATCTACATGTTTTTATTTATCTCGAATCTATTCTACCAAAATGAGGTTCGTTTTTTGCTTTTATACTTTGACAGTTTTCGTAAATTCTAACCTAACCTCAAATCTAGTCTCAGAGCCCGGTTAATGAGTATAAAATAGAATAAAAACAGGATGATAATATCAGATCCACTTTTATTCGCTATTGCATTAGCAAATACTGGGGCAATACTTTTTCTTCTGGTATATTTTGTATCCTTTTTAAAATTTGATGATATTTAAAAAATTATTATAATAACCTTTTCAATAAATTTTTAAATCATCACATTTTGCAAAAAAATAAATATCCTTAACAAGTGGTAGGTAATAACTCTATCCGATTTAGAGTGTGATTATTTAAATGCACAACAATGCTGCTCCAAATTAAATACTTGGACTTTACCAAAGTTGATAGCTCATGTATTTTTAACAGCATTACTCCTACTACATGGTCACTGGGTATTGATGCTAGTAAATTTACCAATGGCTATTTGGATGGCTTATGAAGTAGCAATGGTCCCCAGTGGAAATTTAGGTGTTTATGATCCAACGGAAATTCATAACAGAGGACAATTGAAACGACATATGAGAGACTGTATGATTAATTTAGGATATTATTTAGTATTTTTCTTCATTTATTTATATTGGTGAGTGCTATTTTTTTTCTTAAAATCGGTTTGTGTCACGAAGTTTGAGAACAAATTGAAATTTTACATTTGGGCGGTACATCTGAGATATATGAAATTATTTGTATGAAATCAAGAAAATTTGCCCTTTTACAATAATCCATCGAAATAAATAAGATAAATAAAATCTCAGATATTTCGGTTCAAAATTTGAAACTCATTTTAATTAATAAATGACAGGTTTTATAAACTCAGATATACAATTTTCCCAAAGTATAAACAGTAACTTCAATTTATTAAAGAGATTTCATTCCAAACATGCGAATTTCGTGAACTACTATACACTTTTTTTTACAGTATGATAATTGCTCTACTGAAAGGCGATCCAATCAGAAGACATGAAGATGATCAAATAGAATTCTAAGAAACTTCTGTTACTACATTGTCTGTCCTATATTCCACATTGCAAATTGAGTGAAATAATTTTTTTCTAATACTGTACTAGTTATATTTATTATGCATACGTCCTATTTAATAAAATCTTTTATCTACAGCTTTTGAGTAAAATAAATGCATTATAAACATAGATATTTCACTCGCAGAATATGGAAATTCATATGCCATTTTCTTATATATTGGAGTACATTATGAACAATAACTATTAACAAGTAGCTCTAAAATTATTCAAGTGTGATTTGAGGATTAAGCGACGAAAGCAAGGATTTTCTGTTGATCAAAAACTGCTGTTTTTCTCTGTTCTTGGAAGACAAAAAATTTATTATCTTCTGAACCAGAAGTTCTAAAAATTTTAAAGCATGTCTAACGATCTTATGTTTTCTGAAAATATTGTGCAAATATCTATTTTACAAAATCGCTCACAGTTACTGTTATTGAATGACTATTCTTCTACTAGCTCACGCGCTTTATATACTTTACTCCAACGATGGACAACATTCAAATGTCCGACAGTTGAACAACAAAAGGACAATAAGCCGAATTCAAATTCCTTCATTAGTTAAAAAAATTTCACTAATTATCATGGAAATGTCTCATCTTTTTCTTAATCATCCCACCATATTTATCCTTATTTTTAATATTTAATTGAAGCTTCTCTAAGTAGTGAAGAGAGCTGAATTTGGACCAATGTGCAGGCCCCCCTTTTCCATTGGCCACTCTAGACAAGTGTCTAGGGTCCCGCTAATCCATGGAGCCCTCTTGTTTCTACCAAATCATTAGCTCATTCCCAATATTACGGATGAATATATTTATTTTCCAAAAATAAAAATAACAGTTGAATAAACTTGGAGTTTTGCCTTCCTACCCCTTTATATTTTGTTATAGTAATTGAGGTATCGTCCGTTCAGGTCCCGGGGTGCCTTCAATGTTTAATGTCGTACTTTTATACTACTTCAACCAAAAATTTTAGCCATAGTAATTTCTTTCAGAGAAATTACTCTAGTTACTTGCTGTAACTAGGAAACTCGTTTATTTTTCAAAATAATGTCCTCGGGCACTATTTGTTACGTGATAACCCTGGAATCAGTATTATTATAACAACAAAAATAAACTAGTCGGACATTAATAAATAAAATAGTCCTCTGTTATATCATAGTTATAGGGGCGAGGAACTCCAATATCCTTAAAGTGTCCAGAGCCTCCAATAGGTTAGAGAAGGCCAAAGAAGAATTAATATATCATTAGCTTTTGCACGATTTTCGATGACATAGGCTGCCCTTTACTGAAAACTGAGTAAATCTAACAATTTTTTAACCCTAAAGAACAGGAGAGTAAAACGAACAAATTGAAAGTTTGCAAATTTATTGAATTAAAATTTAATAAATAGTAAAAAGAGAAAACCATAAAAGTTGTTTTCATATATTTTTTATAGTAATTAAGGTATCAAGGGTGTTAAACGGACAATAATGCCTGGGGTCATCAGTGTAGGCCTCTGGCCCAAGGTGTGTACACAGTGGCGTGCGGTGACTTTCTGTGATAGGTGTGCACAGTCGGTGGTGGAAAAGGGGATAGATATATATTATGTTTAAGAATTATATTCAATTAAACCCTTGAATTCCCAAATATTCTTATCTATTTCATTCACAACAAAGAGTGAGCATGATCACCAATATACTGTTTCTGGCAACAACCAGAAATCCATCAAATTTTTTTATATTTTGAAAATATCGCACGGACTGACTGCTGGCCTTTAATTTTAATATTTTGAGTCAGTCCAATTTCTGGCGTTCGTCTTGTTTTCACAAAAAGGATTTTTCCGTAAATCACAGATAATAGATTTATTATCAGTTGCCATTCTACAAATGATAATAAATAAATCAAAAAACGTAAAATATGAGTGTTTACCCAATATTGGTGTCAGAGGCGGATCTAGCCTACTTACCGCCGGGGTGCAAAGATATATAAATTGCGCCCTCCCCCACCCTCCCACTCTTCATCGTACTTCTCTTTTTTATAGATTTCAATCCCAATCCACAATCCACAATTTGAATCCCAGTTCAAAATTTCAATCCTAATCCACAATCCACAATTTCAATCTCAAACCACAATTTTAATCACAATCCACAATTTGAATCCCAATCCAAAATCCACAATCCTAATCCCAATCCAAAATTTCTCAACTCCAATCCCAATCAAAAATCCACAATCCCCATCCCAATCAAAAATCCACAATCCCAATCCCAACTCCAATCCAAAATCCAAAATCCATAAACCCAACTCCAATCCAAAATCCACAACTCCAATCCCAATCGAAAATCCACTATTACAATCCCAATCAAAAATCTACAATCCCAATCCCAATAAAAAATCCAAAATCCCAATCCCAATCCAAAATCCAGAAACCCAATCCCAATCCCAAAATCCACAACCCCAATCTCAATCGAAAATCCACAATCCCAATCCCAATAAAAAATCCACAATCCCAATCCCAATCGAAAATCCACAATTCTTGATCCAAAATCCACAATTTTAATCCCAATCCAAAATAGAATGGTGGATTATGGATTGTTGATTGTGGATTAGCTCTGATAAAATATTTTGTTGAGAAATTGGTCTTATTTTTAAAGAATTATGTTCGGGGCCCAGCTGCCGCCTTCAAGGACATGGCGCCGGTGTGCCTCGCACTCCTTGCACCCCCGCTTGAACTTTGAAAGCTTGTATCTCCTGAAATAAAAATCGTAGAATAATGTAATGAACATTGATTTGAATGTCATGTGTTATGCTAATATCCCAACCCTTGTAAATATAGGGGGTTATATGTAGCAATAACTTTGAAAGCTAATATCTTCTGGACTAATAATCCTACCACGATGAAACAAACGTTAGTAGGAAGCTCATTTATTGCAATTTATTATAAAACCAATTCAACCCTCAATGTATTGCACCTCTTTAATTGCGGTACAGACACATTTTTTATTTATCTTAATAGTTTTTATTGTGGATCTTGCTAAAACGGGTGGTTATTTATGAATAAAACAACTATTATAAAGGGGTGACAAATTTTCAGTTCAAATAATATATATTTTCAAATGTTCAAATAGTGTACAAAATGCTGTATTATTCATTATTTTAAATAAATTCAATGCCAAACGTAATTCTATTAGATTTTATTAATTGATCCGTGAGGTAACGTGCTATTCGGATTTGTTTGAACGCTACGCGGTCACTGCTTGATATTGTGTATTCTTTCTAACGCATTGCGCACTATGAGCGAATGAACGTAGGTCGGAGATTCATTATAAAGCGTTATGCTGGTTGGAATGTGTTTTTACTCTGATTGGCATCCCGGCCGTTGTGGTGTCCAGTCGCCGGGCATTTGCTTTTGTGTTTCAATTAAGGCTTAGGGTTGTAGCTGGGGTGGTTCGTGACCCATTCGTGGGTTAGGATGATTAGCATCCTTCGTCCGTTTAGCTTTTGCTTGTAGTTTAAATTTAAATTCACGTTTGGTAGTTTTGTACGGCATTGAAAGCGCAGCTCCGCGAAGCCAACGTATTTAATTAAATTCGTAATTAATTTTGCAATAATAATAAAATGCGCTTTAGTTTGGGTAGGCATTTTGTTAAATTCGCGATGGACTAAGTCGGTGCGCAAACTAGGAGGGTGGTCGAAGATGCCTGACCACTTTTCCTCGACGGACTTTTTGCTGGGAATCCTATACTCGGTCGCTGCCATCCGTAGGCCTTCACTCTAGAGGTAGTACCCCTGGTGACTCCTGGCCGAAGGGTGGGTGTGGAAGTGCCTGAAGCATGCAATCATGTGATAGATCTATAGCCAGAGGGAAACTGAGGAGTAGCCGCTACGTGGCAGGTATAGGTCGCGTTTTAGGCGTTAAACACCGGGGTTCGGCAGGGACCCACGTAAACTCTGAACAAACACGCGGCGGTGTTAGTTCTTTTTTTTATATTGCGAATTGGGGGTTTGGATGGTGTGTGATGAATGTCGAATGAATGCTTGATCAAAATTCCCTTTCAGTACATTATCATCATCATCATCAACAGGACGTAAGTTAATTAAAACAAAATTGTCTGTTTCAGGTTTCTAATCTATTTTTTTTTTAATAATTTTCAGATCAGAGGTGGCGTAAGTTAATTGATAGAATATTTCTTACAGATCTCTAATCTGTTTTGTTTTTTTATTGTTTTACAGATCGCTGGAAAGGTAATATTTTTGTTTAATAGCTTGGAATTCTGACAGTTTGATTAATTTTTGTGTGTATTTTATGATTGCAGGACTTCAAGCTTCAAGTAGCAGTCTTCTATCGTTGGAAGTGGCCCAGCTGTTTTCATCTTTAAGCCCAGCAGCTTGCAATAGTCCACCGAGGGAGCACCCCGCCGAACTAATCAAAACATTCCCTTTCAGCTCAGCATCATCATCTTTACATCAAAACTTTAAGCTTCAAGCTTCAAGTAGCAGTCTTCCGTCGTTGGAAGTGGCCCAGCTGTTTTCATCTTTAAGCCCAGCAGCTTGCAATAGTTCACCGTGGGAGCGCCCCGCCGAACTAATTAAAATCTTCCCTTTCAGCTCAAAATCATCGATGCATCATCAACACGTAAGATTTATTCAAAATAATTATGAAAACTTCACTAATCTTTAATTTATTGATTTATTTGTATTTTTTATGTTTTTAGGCCATCCAGTAGCGGAACCAGAGCCCAGCAGCAGAATCAGAGCCCAGCAGCAGAAACAGCCCAACAGTAGAACAAGAGTCCAACAGTAAAAACAGCCCAGCAGCAAAATCAAAGTCCAGCAACCATCCAAGAAGCCTTCCAGTAGCAGCAGAACCAGAGCCCAAAAACCATCCAAGAAGTCCTCCAGCAGCAGCAGAACCAGAGCCCAGCAGCCGCCCAAGAAGTCCTCCAGTAACTGCAGCAGATCAACACATCAGTAGCAACTGTTCCAGGTCCCAGATTCAACTCAACTTTAAAGAAGTCAACTGATTAATTTAGCCCGCCGCTTGCAAAGTTCAAGTGAGTTCAATTTGTTTTTAAATCTTACGACTTGTAATAATTATTTTGTTGTTTCAGTTGCAGTGAGCGAAGAAGCCACTTCTCTGGTCTAGGTTTCGCTGGGGTTTTCCTAGGCCCAAAGGGAGAATTCCCGGAGAAGAGTTCGTCTCTTTCCCCTTAGCCATTGCCTGGGGACGAACAGGGTTTACAACGCAACAGCATCGCGGACAAGACTTCCAACAACACAACAGCATCGAGTTATCAACAATTAATCTTCAAACCTTTGTATCCTTTCCTAATTCCTAAAATAAAATCTTTTCCACAAAATTTATAGCCGTTTTATTTCTAAAGCCCATTTTTATTGTTTTCAGGAGTAGTTTATAAATGTATTGTTAAATAGTTTTTAGAATAAATTAAATTCATTAATAACTTGTGTTTTATTTTTAATGTGAATACAAAGTTCAGAGACTTATTTTTACTATTTTAATTATTCAAAAATATCAAAATTAATTAAACAAAAGTCTCTGCAATAAATAAACATGCTAAATAGTCTCTATTTTGTCTATTTAAAAAATTTAGTTCAAAAACGTGCTAGGTGCTGCCATCTCTGACTAACTAAACAAACTAGTGCCTATTCAAAAATGTGTTTATCTTCGACGTACGAGCTTTTATACACTATTTCTGATCAAAATATACTCTTTGTTAAATTAAAACAAGTATAAATATCAATTTAAAATTATTATTATTTAAGTAGTGAGTCAAGATTTATTCAGATAAACACAATGCCGGCAAGCGACGCGTCGATCGCCGGTTAAATCTGATAGCCCTGATATTTCCCGGTAAAGAGATATGAAATAAAATAACTGTTATTGACTTGCTACCAAATATATTTTGATATAAATTTAGATCCATAAAATCAGAATATGAAAAAATTTACTCAAATTTGTCAACAGTTCTCCAAATATAAGCCCTTTACTACAAATTGATTTAAAAATTTTTGGTTGTCTGTTGAGCTGATAAAAAGTACCAAATTCTCGTTGCATTATTTTACCCCTTATTCTTTGTGGGTTTGATCGATAGAGGACTGGATTTAATTCTAAAAGAAATAACATAATATAAAATTCCTATTAAAAATGAAATTATACATCCAAAATCATTTATTTAAGAAATATAAACTCTTTAGTAGAAATTGACGTTACCTATTGAACAGTTATAATTGTATGACCTGATTACTTGTTAGTTCACGAGAATGATGAATGAGAAGATGGCAGCATGTACCTTGTTTTGAGAAATTTTAAAGTAATTTTATTTTCCTGTGACTAAATGGCAACTTATTCTGGAGATACTTAATTATAATTGTGTATCGATTGAGCAAAAAATAAATTGTGTATTTAGTACCAGTTTTGCAAGGGGCCTAATAAGGGCTTTAAAAATATTATGACTTTTCGCTTCCTGCACTCATTTCGAGTAATTAGTGCATAATCTATGAAATAGGGCAACCGGAAAATAGTTTCAAATTAAGTCATACTATTTTTTAAAATTAGTTGGGGTACTTCATGTATCTTTTTTTGATTAGTGCCCGCGTTCACTTGGAATTATTAATTCGTAAAAAGATGATTTCTGACGTAACGAGAGTATTAATCAAAAAGTAGGAAATGAAGTACCCCATTTATTTTTTGAAAATAATGTGAGTTTACTTGAAATTTTTTTGGTTGTCGTACTCATTTTTGAGTAAACTGAGTCCAGTTATTAGTTTACATTTCGCTACACAGGTGGCACCACATAGCTCATTTTGAATAATGAAAACTAAATAAGTTTTTTTGGTCAAACGGCTGATTTCGTCAAAAAAATTGTAAAGTATTTTTAATTTTATTTTTTGATGTCTTCCAGATAAGCATATTATTTTTACTGTACCACATTTATTAATTATTCAAAAAATAAATAAAACTAAATTAATGTTTTATTGAAGGATTTATTTTATTATTCATACAATGAATGACTTTAATGATGACTAGCACCCTTTGGACAAACAAAAAAAAAATTTTCAATTTTTTTAAAACTTACATTGCGGGTTGCCCGCCTATTTACCTAAATTTGAATTTAAATTTATAAATATAATAATTGAGTATTATTAATTTTTGACTGAAAAAAAAATACAGGTTTTTAAAATAAATAAAATACATTTAATTTTGTGGGAAAGGTTTTATTTGGTAATTTTAAAATAAGTTACAGAACAAAGACCATTTTAAGCCTAACTACTTCTGAAAATAATAAAAATAGGTTTTAGAAATAAAATGACTATAAATTTTGTGGAAATAATTTTATTTTAGGAATTAGGAAAGGATACAAAGGTTTGAAGATTAATTGTTGATAACTCGATGCTGTTGTATTGTTGGAAGTCTTGTCCGCGATGCTGTTGCGTTGTAAACCCTGTTCGTCCCCAGGCAATGGCTAAGGGGAAAGAGACGAACTCTTCTCCGGGAATTCTCCCTTTGGGCCTAGGAAAACCCCAGCGAAACCTAGACCAGAGAAGTGGCTTCTTCGCTCACTGCAACTGAAACAACAAAATAATTATTACAAGTCGTAAGATTTAAAAACAAATTGAACTCACTTGAACTTTGCAAGCGGCGGGCTAAATTAATCAGTTGACTTCTTTAAAGTTGAGTTGAATCTGGGACCTGGAACAGTTGCTACTGATGTGTTGATCTGCTGCAGTTACTGGAGGACTTCTTGGGCGGCTGCTGGGCTCTGGTTCTGCTGCTGCTGGAGGACTTCTTGGATGGTTTTTGGGCTCTGGTTCTGCTGCTACTGGAGGACTTCTTGGATGGTTGCTGGGCTCTGGTTCTGCTGCTGCTGGAGGACTTCTTGGAAGATTATTAAGCTCTGGTTCTGCTGCTGCTGGAAGACTTCTTGGAAGATTATTGGGCTCTGGTTCTGCTGCTGTTGGAAGATTTCTTTGACAGCTGTTGAGATTTTGTTCTGTTGCTGCTGGAAGACTTCTTGGATGGCTGCTGGGCTTTGGTTCTGCTGCTGGGCTCTGATTCTGTTGCTGGGCTCTGATTTTGCTGCTGGATTCTGATTCTGCTGCTGAGCTCTTATTCTGCTTCTGCGGTCTGATTCTGCTGCTGGGCTCTAGTTCCGCTGCTGGATGATCTAAGAACATAAAAAATACAAATAAATTAATAAATTGAAGATAAGTAATTTACGTGTTTAGCAGTAGTTTAAAACAGTTACATAATGAGTAATATTATAATACCTAGTTGATGCTGCGGTGATGTTATGAAGATCCACGGCCGGCGATCTGAAACAAAAACTTAAAACAAATTTTGGTGAATCATATTCAACAAAAAAAAATATTGAGAGTTGATTTTGGCAGCTGGGCTCATCCTCAGCTCCTCCCACGATGTCCATTCCCTCGATGTCCATTCCCTCGTTGTCCACCTCATCAGCTGGGCTCATCCTCAGCAAATGATCTGAAAAATTACAAATTGATTAGGAATCTGCGAAAAAGCAATACAAAATAGCTGAAAGAAAAATTGATTAGAACCTGAAAAGCAAAGTTTATTAGTCAACTTACGTCCTTTTCTTGATTTGTTGGAGGTGGTAATGATGAAATGAAGAAGCTGAAAGGGAACTTTTTTTGATTAGTTGCATACATTCAACATTCGTTCAACATTCAAACGTGTTTTGTGTGTTGGTTTGTTTGTTGCGCGCCTATTTAACGGATTTAATTTTTTGCTTGAAGAGCTAGCTACGCGATGAGTGACTGCTGCCATACTACTTCGCGATTTTATTTTAAAAGTGCTCAGATATATTATGCTACTGTTTGACTCTACTTTACTACCCCAATGAATGCCTGAGCGCTCAGACACCCATGGCACCGGTGTGCCCGTCGTTTGCAAGCAAAAATAGTTTGTTCGAATACGTGGCCAATGCATATTCCGAGGCCCGCGATACCGCCTAATTACGCGATATGGTAACCTTAAGTATCGGTCTCAGCTAATGTTGTTTCTTGAACTTAATCAAGGACCCCCGCCAATTACCATATTTTCCGACTTCCGATAGGTACATATCGAGAGTATGCCGTTACTCCCCAGTTAATTCGCTCGTTCGCCCTAGAACTCATTGCAAATCCACGCGATGGTGTTCACCAGGGGGGGTGCCTCTCGTAGCGGTACCTACGTGTGCACCGATTCCCACGTTGGACCTTTCATTACAGGCCTTTGCATAAAAACCAAGACATTTTATTTATTTATTACATAATAAAAGCAAAGACTAACATCGCAAATACATGCACCTAACGTACACGCAATGCGGAACAAATTCACCCCAATTTACATATTTAAATACACAAAATTTTGATCTCTACGTTAATAAGCAAAATTCACAACCCCAAATATACCACAGAGCACTGTTAAAATAGTTTTTAAACGCAGTTTACGAGAGCAAAGACGACGCAAATGCAGCTTCTACGAAGGCTGCGACAGCAGTGAACCACACGAAACGAAACAGCAAGCTTCAGAAATAAATTATACGAGCTAAGAAGTATACTACGTTTTCCAATGTGTTAAAAAGAGATAGATATGCAAAAAGGAACTAGTATTATCAAAAATCAAACCAAAGTTCTAACGTGTTGCAACCATCAATTAGTACTTGATTGAATTAACTTGCTTCGACGAAGTAATTGAAAAAGAATCTTTAAAATAAAAATTTAAAAATATTGAAATAAAATAATTTGAAATGTTGTAAAATTGTTGTAAATACAATAAATTATTATTAATTATAATTGTTTAAACATTATAAAAAATAATAAAACAGAATTTGAAAAACAAAAATTTAAGCAGTTTCTTTAGTGCAGAAATATTGCTAAATATTCATTAAATATTATATTAATATTATTATAAACAAATATAAATTGTTATTATTCAAATAACAAATTCAAATATTAATACAGTATAGCTACAATGAGTTAAAAAGAGATAGAAATATTTCTTCTACGTCACACACCAGACAAGCTGAAACAATCGAAACAATTATCTCTGAGTTTGGTACTGCCAGGTACTGCATTTTAATAAAAATATAAAATTTAAAAATTATATTTCAAAAACTCAATATATTATAAAAAATGATTCACAAATTATATTTGAATATTTATTTATCTATATCCAGAGGCGGCTCTAGCCTACTTACCGCCGGGGTCCAAAGATATATAAATTGCGTCCCTCTTGCCTGCTGCTCTTCATCGTACTTTTCTTTTTTATAGATTTAAATCCCAATCCACAATCCACAATTTTATTCGCAATCCACAATTCACAATTTGAGTCCAGTCCACAATTTTCATCCCAATCCCAATTAAAAATCCACAATTTTAATCCCAATCCCAATTAACAGCCCACAATTCAATCCCAATCCAAAATCCACAATCCCAATCCTAATTCAAAATCCAAAATCCAGGAATCCAATCCCAATCCAAAATCCCAATCCCAATTCAAATCCCACAATTCCCGATCCAAAATCCATAATTTCAATCCCAATCCACAATCCACAAATTTAATTCCAATTCACAATCCACAATCCTCAAGTAGAATTCACAATATCAATCTCAATCCGCAATCCATAATCCGTAATGCATAATTTTGATCTCGAACCACAATCCACAATTTTAATCCCAATCCCAATTCACAACCCACAATTTCAATCCCAATCCAAAATCCACAATCCACAATCCCAATCCTAATTCAAAATCCAAAATCCAGAAACCTAATTCCAATCCAAAATCTATGACCCCAATCCCAATCAAAAATCCACAATCCCAATCCCAATCAAAAATCCACAATCCCAATCCCAATCCAAAATCTACAATCCCAATCCCAATCCCAATACCAATCTCAATCCAAAATCCAAAGTCCAGAAACCCAATCCCAATCCAAGATCCCAATCCCAATCCAAAATCCACAATTCCTGATCCAAAATCCACAATTTTAATCCCAATCCAAAATAGAATGGCAAATTATGAACTGTGAATTGTTGATTGTGGATTAGCTCTAAGTGCCAATTCACAATTTACGTAAACATATAAGGAGTACGTTAAAACATAAACGTAAGAAATTATGTATGTTCCCAATGGTCGTAACGTAAAATATTAAAATAATAGTATATTACATCTGAGGTGGGAAGTATTTCATTACAGCCGAGAGCTTATTATATGACCGAGAGGCGAAGCCTCGAGGATCAGATAGAGCTCGAGTCTGATATGAAATATTTGCCGAAGTATGTATACTATTTTATTCACAATCATCGCTAGTTTTCCGAGAAATGATTGATATGATGTTCCGAATTCGTTCTTTTTTCAACAAAATAAATTGATGTAGTAGTTTATGAAAACAAGAATGTTTTGAAAAATTTAACTAATTTGACATTTGTTGGATTTATGATTTATGAATCAAGTTATTCATACGTGTATCCATTGAAATTGTGATAAGTGCAGATACCAATTAGTTATAAAATTGGAATGGAGCTATATACTTGCCCCGAATCAAACGAAAGTGCTACGGATATAAGTTCATAGCGATTTTGCTCAGAATTTACACAAAATTGCAACATAATTCCGCTTATTTTCGATATTAATTGTTTTATTTGAATCATTATATAATATGATCGGTATTTTTGACAGCAAGGATTATTTTATTCCAACAAAGATTTATGACTGATGCTAGGCAACCCTGTATAAACATTTCCCACCCAAGAGATGGAAGTGTCGCTTCCGACCCGTGAGATAGTCATTGCAGTTGGAAATTACGTACTTCCCAACCTCCAAAAAGTTAGGAATTGCCATATTACTATAATGATTGTGAATAAAGTGTTTTTTTCATTTTACGTTGGTACAAATTAGGGTTATTGATGTATTGTGTTGGTTTCTCTGACTGTCATTTTCAAATATTCTGTTGATTTCGATTCTGTTTCGTGTTTACTGTTTTTCTTTGGTTTCACTTTTAACAATTTGGAGTTTAGTTTGTTTTGTTTTATTGTATGATGTCTGATAAAGATCTTGCGATTGTTTCACTATTATTGAAACCAGATTGAAACTGCGTTATAAAAGTCGCCAACGAGAGAAATATTAAGACGAGGAAGAAATTGTTGTTTTTTTTTATTAATAATTCTATGTCAATCATATTTAAAGCATGTTTCGATCCAGGGTGTTATCAACAGTCAGATGAAAACATGTGTTTAAAGTTGACGCATGCGCTATTAGTTGTTTCGTACGTAAACATAACATAAAGTTGAATTTATCTCAACTTTACGTTTTCATTACGTAGCTCTTATCTCAATACGTAAACGTAAGAAATACGTAAGAGCATTGTGAGCACGGGCATGGAAATACAGTAGTTCAACTTTATGTTTATGTTTACGGTTACGTACTCCTTACGTTTACGTACTCCTTACGTTTACGTACATTGTGAATTGGCACTAATAAAATATTTTGTTGAAGAAATTGGTCTTATTTTTAAAGAATTATGTTCGGGGCCCAACTGCCGCCTTCAAGGACATGGCGTCGGGGTGCCGTACACTTCTTGTACACCCGCTTGAGGCGCCTCTGATTGGTGTCTTAAATAACAATATTCCAACTATTTCAACGCATTTATAAATAGCGTTTGAAAGAAGAACACAGCCAAGCGTTGAATGTTTAGCCCTCAGTGCAGAAATCTGCCTGCACGCGAGCGAGAGAGAGCGAGCGATAGGGGACCTACTAATATTCGGTATGCTCTTTCTCTGTCAGACTCTATTTCTTCACTTTCCCAATGCTGGCTATGCTGAACAGACCTCGCTCGCCGTGCAACGAGAAATCTGCACGTTGGCGTCAGCATTCGTTTCGATCTTATAGTAGGGTAGTCCGCGAAGCGCGTCTGTATTTTAAAATAAAAATTTGTGAAACAAAATGAAGTACTCACTGAATCATTGTATTAATCTTATTTACATGATTTTTAATATTTTCATAGGGTGTGCACCACACACTCTGCACATATGGACTGTACGCCACTGCTCTGATTACTTGGAAATAATAATTTTGTAACATAACTTATGAAATATTTATTTTTCAAGCCTGTAGCTCGTGCATCAATAACAATTGGTAGTTGATATTGTTTCTGCATAAGCCTACAACCATCACAATTTGAGAATCTTAGAGCCTCTGGTTCACTTGGAAATAATAAATTTTTAATTAACTACTGAAATATTCAATTCTCAAGCCTGTAGCTCGTGCACCAATAACAATTGGTAGTTAATATTATTTCTGCACAAGCCTAGATCCCTCGTGAGTATGTAGTCAGAATTTTAGATTTTTGAAAGCTCTGGTTTACTTAGAAATAATTATTTTATCTTTATTTTGTATTATAAATTTGTAACTAAATATTTATCTAATTTAATAAAAAACTGCAAAATATATAGATTATTATATAATTTGTTCTTACGTTTGTAGCTCTGGCAGCAATAAGGATTGTATTTATTCAAAAACTGTATTTTATTATACTTAAATAACGGATAAGATTACGATTTGATGTATTATTAAGGTACTAGTATTATTGTATCAATTCATGTATGAATAAGAGCTGTTTCTGCGATCTTTTTTTATTCTTATTTAATTAGAAATATGAATGTGGTATCCTAAATTAAAATAAATTGGATAATATTTTATTAATTCACATATAGTATATTGTATCATTTTACAATTTTTCAGGAATTATTTAGTTATACGTAGATAGTTCAGAAAGTTGCCACCAGAGGCCAGCACCTATCAATAACTTTAATTAGCAATCATACCTTTCATGATAACAATGTTGTGTCGTAATGAATTTTGCGTTTTAAAAATCCAAATTTTGTATCCGGGGAACAGGAATTCAAAGAGCAAATTCAAGGGTTCTAGTAACTGTTTTTCTTGATTTTCTCCTGAACTATAGCTCTTAGACAAAATTTAATTACACCACCGTATGCAAGTTTGAAAGGGCTATAAGAAAGATCAACAAAATTTTCTTCTAAGCCTTTAATTAAGGATAGTAGCATATTGTTTCTCGAAAACTATAAGCCTTACAGAAAACTCTTTCGGATAAATTTTGTAGGGCGTTGAAAATTATGTAACAACAACTGTTTTGGAGTCGCTACATAACGCCGTTTCTATTGATACCTCACTTACCCGAATAATAAAATATTTATATTTTAGGCTCTTACATTTAGATCTCCCAAAAATAGGAAAATAATATTCCTCAAATACCCGCCTTCGAAATGGGTGTGGGTAGACAAGATCTATGTTTATTCCAAATTTGAAATTGATAGTTCCATCTATTCCGGATCAAAAAGCTGTAACAGACGGGAGGACAAATTTTTGCTAATAATTTGTAAACTACGCAAAGTAAAATTAAAATTAGTTCAGTTTTAGAGTCTTCACTAATGCCTTTCCACAGATATCTTGTGTATCCAGATAAAAAAAATCAAATCCCAAAAATGGGGAAGATTTTTTTTTAGGACATCAACTCTTGAATACGTCCGGGCAAATAGAAAGTATGACTTTTTAAAATTACAAGTTGACAGCACAACTTGTTTTGGACGAATGAGGCGTGACAGATAGACGAGCACATTTTTACCAATAATTCAAAAGATACACAACATAGAATAAATATAAATACAGTTTTAGGATCGTCTCATAACGGCCTTTCTATTGATGCCCTACTTGGCCGAGTAAAATATATTTATATTATATAAAATGGGGGAAATAATTTTCAGATCCTGTCCTCTTTCTGAAGAAATGTAGCTGTGACAGGTACTAGCTGTAACGGAGTTCTAATTAATAATCCGTGAAGCGATCAGAATAATAAGATTTTGGCAGGGATAACTTTTCTAGTAATTTATTCCTCAATTCGATATTTTATAGACAAGGCGAAAGAATTCATGTTGGTATGATTTAGACTGATTCAGTCAATTTTTTTTCTCCTTGCATCAAGATTGAAATGAAGATCTCCCGGACTTGGATCCATTCATTGAAAATATCCCCTCCAGATGCTAAGCTGGAGAACATAACTGGAGCAATCTGAAATTAAATAGTTTCAATTAAAATCTAATTATTACTTAAAATTGTAATTATTTCAGCCTAGAGAAATCGATTTTTTTTTTATTGATTATTGTACTAAAATAATTAATTTATATTAGAAGTACTACATGTAGAGAGCACTGAGTGTAGAGAGTATTGAGAGTAGAAAGATAGAGATTATAGAGAATGTAGAAGGGGTAGAGAGTATAGAAACAGAAAGTATAGAAAGCTAGAAAAGTATAGAGCGTATGGAGAGTATAGAAAGTATGGAGAGCTTAGAGAACATGGAGAGTATAGAGTGCATGGCGAGTATAGAGAGAAGAGAGTATATATTCATAAAAATATTTATAGCTTCACTTCTGATAAGCTGAGAATATCCAGTTGCTTATCAAAATCACTTGAAATCAAATAAATATGTGTAAATAACTTGTGACGAAATAATCTTTGGTCAAACGATAACAGGAGGTCAAATTTGTTTTGATTAAACACATACGTAATGTCACATCAGTATCTCTCGGGTTATTCAAGGAGCACTACCATAAATTAGAGTTTAGTTATTTAAGATGCTTCGAGCCGCTTCAAAAAATATTCTCGCAATAAAAAAATATGGATTACTCAAAGACTTTAAAAAATTTTCTAGTGTTTCTGATTTACCCACTAGTGCTGATGTTGTGATTATTGGCAAGTATTTTTATTAATTCAAAAAACTCAGACAAATAATATTTTTTTAATGTTTTATTGAATTAGATACAATTTAATTTTTTATTGATTCATTATTTATAAGACAAGCATATCTAACTTCTCAAATTTACAGAAAAAATATTTACATATACTAATACTAAAAAATATATAACTCATTTTCTTCAAGATAAATAATCAAGGTCAGAATAAGTACAAATTAATTAATGTTCTATAATAATTTGTCACAAAATTATTGCTGGTTTACCATCATCAATACACGCACGGCAGTTAGGTCGCATATCCTAAATTTATTTCTTTTGTGAATTTATGTTGATATCACTGCCTGTCACTGATTCATTTGTTTTGAACTGTAAAATTCTCGACTTGCACTTTGTGTTTCTTGCTGAATCACAAAATGGCAGCAAATGTTACCGAAGAAGAAAACTACGAAAAATTTGGAGATAAATTTACAATCGCGAGTACTAACGTAGTATTTTATAGCGCGATAGCTTTTATCCTTACATTCCAAATGGTCAAATTCAAATGTTTTTATTTCGCATCACAGTGACAGCTGTTAGAAAATTAAAAAAAAAAACAATATTTACTTAAATTTCTGATTTGAGAAGCCAATGTTTTTCAATATTTTTAAGCACTGTAACAATACTTTTCTGCATTGTGCGTATAAGAATCAAATAACCCATCAGGCATAGACAATAAACATTAAAAGATCAATATATTCCCAGCTTTTCATTTATAACATTTGTTCTAAACTTTTCTGGCATTAATTTAAAATACATAATAGTTCATGCGCATGGCCAGCGCATGGCCAGCGCATGCGTATCTTAGAGTTTGTAATACAGGTGTACGCGAAACTTCAAATTATATAGATACAAATATCTTACAATAGCTAATATAGATGGATCAATTTCTTGAAAAAATGGAGCAAATGTATTTACTGAACAAGCTTACACTTATATTTGCTAGAGAAAAGGTGTGCGTTCTTAAAAACAGGATTTTAATTCATAACATTTTTGACTTAAAAAATAATGTTTGATATATCTATATATTCATTTTCAATAAATTATTTCTTGATTTGAATATACCTAATGGAATAAAATTGAATAATTTTCCATGGGAATTTATTGAAGTGCTCTCTGGTGGTAGAAAATTAAAGCTATCTATGTCAAGTCATATTTATGTTTTTAGAACTACTCAAAGACTTAATAATATCATTATTATTTATTTCCAATTGTTTATTATCCATTATAAATTTTTTATCCCATTTGCACTATTTCTGTTCAAAATTAACTTTTCAACCTCTAGAGGTGTTAGAATCAGTCTTCATGGCGAATTGAAAATAGTTAGAGGTTGTAGTGTTTCCGGTTTACCCCGCAGGGTTACTATTTAAGGCCGTAAGAAAAATCTTAAATTGTAGAATGTTAATAAAAGAGTATTATGATATTCGGTCAACCATTTTTGCCTCAAGATTTGAGATTTTCCTAACTAATCTTTTATCGTAATATATTATTAAAGGGGGAGGCAATGTAGGCTGTAACACATTGTACCAGCTTTCCAAACGAGGTGTGAAAGCTGTGCTTTTGGAAAGAAACAAAATTACTAGTGGTACAACTTGGCATACAGCTGGATTAATATGGAGAAATCGACCAAATGATATTGAAACCCAAATTTTGACAAACTCAGTAAGAATTTACCAGGAAGTAGGCAAAGAAGCGGAAACAGATCCTGGTTGGATACAGAATGGGGGACTTTTCATTGCTCACAATGAGGTAAAATGCCAAATACAATGTAACAAACAAATATTTTTATCAAAATTATCTACGGCTACTATACTCTAATAGAACGGACAAAGTCTTTAACTAGTCAAAATTAATTGAGCAAATATTTTTCATTTCGACAAATATATCCAGATATTTATGTTTATTTTTGGAATTAAGTTTATAAAGTAGCTATTTGTTGCTAAAAAATAATATAAGTCAATTATGATAACTGCGATAAACTATGACACAAATTTTTAGTTTCATATTTTCACTCAAATTACGGTTTTTTCAATTGATATTTTATTTAATTATATAATTGTATGTCGTTCACACTCATGAAATTTAATGCGCATGTGTACCATATGCGCATCGTGCAACAGCACAGGAACGGGCCAAATTTCAAATGTAAATTCAGATGAGTCAATTTGTTTTATTCAAATTTTTTGCCCAAAATCAGTTCTATTCACGAAAAAAAAAAACTGATTCCTTTTTTCTAATGCGCTTACAATTTTATCTGCAAGAATGAAACGAGATAAAATTTAATAAAATGAAATAATTTTTCTAGGAAAGAATGAAAGAATATAAAAGATTTGCTACTCTAGCTCATCTATTTGGGCTTGAAGCTCAATTATTAGGACCTGAAGAAACAGTTAAGTTATTTCCTTTAATGAATCCTAAAGCTCTCTATGGGTCCCTCTACAGCCCTGCAGATGGAGTTGTTGATCCTTCAATGTTATGCAATGCTATAATAAAAGTTGCGATGCAACATGGTGGCAAGGTATAAATTATATTGATGAAAACAAATTCGATTACAAGAAAATCCTGCTTTTCTTCAAAATACTGTTGAGTCATATAAGGCAGTTTCATTTCGCTTTCTGAACCACCTATCGCAGTGTTAGTCAAATTTCTCTCGACCGATTTTTTCCAAAGCTCACTGTTTGGCTCAAAAACAAATAAAAACGCGCGCTGCGTCCAAGCACGACGTCACCAGTTTGATTGACCTTGGTTGGTAGAAGCAGACAAGTGTCGAGTATCTTGTTTGCGTACGGTATTCCTTTCTTGTAATCGTATCAGCTTTTATAAATCAAAATCTCTAAAAGAATCCTGTGGATGATACTTTTTATCTTTTAGGTTTTTGAGAACTGTCGGGTAGAGAAAATTGTCGTTGATTCTTCTACAGGGGCGCGTAAAGTCATTGGAGTGGAGACACCATCAGGTACAATATCCACTAAAGTGGTGGTGAATGCCTGTGGTGCTTGGTCTCGGGAAGTGGCCCGCACCGTTGGTTTAGATCTGCCTCTAGTGCCCATGAAGCATTCCTACATTGTTACTGAAGCTATGGGAGTAAGAGGATTTCCAAATATCAGAGACCATGACTCCTCCACTTATTTCAGGATACAAGGAGACAGTCTTTGTTTAGGCGGATATGAGAAAAATCCAGAAATGTTGAGAGAGGTGAGTGAAAGTTACTATAATATACACTAGAATAGAAGAGACTTTTTTCTTGAAATAATTTATGATTTTGAAGCATTGAATTCTGAAAGTTGAGCAAATTGGTCGAAATTGAAATTGGCGCGCTTCTCGCCATCTTGAAAATATTTTCAAATGTTTTTTATGGTGCATCGATATATAAATCTTATCACTGATGGTAAGAAAAAAAGGTGATATATTTTGGACTGCCATCTTGCGAAGTTTCTGCCGAACCAAGCTATATGACGTCATACTTTAGTTGTTCATCTCGTTTTATCACCGGTGAAAACCTGTCGAGACAAAAATGTAGTGAAAACTTTGTGAATTTGATACTGAAGGTACATAAAACATATGTTCTTGTTTTTACCACCATTTCAAATGATAGTTCTGTAAGAATTGGAAAAATTCATAAAAATTTCAATAATATAATTTTCATCTCACGGTTTACGAGTTTGACGTGCTCTCGTTAGGAATGTTGAAAAAAATAACGAAGAATTTCAATTGTAGATTTTTAAATGCACAGTTCGAAATTTTAGATATTGCAAAATAAAGGCTGGTTTATGGATTCAATTTACAAATTTAGATGTCCTCAATTATAAATTCAGCCAATCGTAGTCATCGGTTGACATGTCAAAAATTTCAAATTGACAAGTGCCACAGAGAAGATATTCAAATCATGAATCTGGTGGAATAACACACATATTTATGTAATAAAAGTAATAGATCAAACCAAAATTCAATCATTTGTGCAAATAAAACAATTTTGGCGATATAAAATGGCTACTCAAAAAGTCAATTTTAGGTTATATTTCAAAAAATGAACGAGAATGAGGATCTAAAACTATAAATCTAAATTTCTAAATGTAAATTCCTAAATTAAATCCATCATAAACTAGCCTTTAGACATGTTTTGGTATCTTCGACGAAACACTTTGTATACATTCATGCTACGTGCTGACATCTTACAGTCAAATTTATTATTAAATGGTTCATAAAACTTGTTGCGCGCGCTTATCTTTGTTATTTGTGTCAGGCACGTGATAGATAAGACAGTTTGAATTTGAGTGTCCGTTAACAAGTACTGAAAGAAATTTTGTTATTTTCTTTTTGTTTTGTTAGTTTTATATATATATTTTTTTTGTGGTGGACAAGTACTAAAGTTTATAATTCTACAATATTAAAATAATTTGTAACCTAAAAATGGAATCTGAGAAAAGCGGTATTAAAAACCAATGTAAAAGTCGTATGCTAAATATGATTTCTTTAATAAATAAAGAACTTTATGAGTTCTATTGTTGGAGTGAAGAAGCAGTTAATATTATAATGAAACAAAATAACATCAATGATGGTAAAGTAATCACGTTCTTTTTATCAATCAATTGTTGACAATTTTATTTATAGAAATGAACGAAGAGATTATTAAACTGAATTCTGCTGTCAATGATATGGAAATAAGTTGTGAAAGTATGAAAACATCACTCGATGAAAAAAGCGCAGAATTGAGAGAGCATATGTTTGAAATGGTTAGTACATTTTATCACATCTGTCATTATTTAATAATGAATTAATTGTAGAAAGAATCAGAGACATCACTGCTGACATTAACAGAGATACTGGAAGATTTTGAACATCAGTACGATGAAACAAAACAACCTGTATTGTGTGAAGTAGACAAATCAACTCTTGATTTGTCGCGGTACGTTAATTTGATTTTGATTCTTTTATGAACTAATATTTAATTTGTTTTAGTGAAAAACTTGATTTTTACAAAAAGATAACTAATATTGATTGGGACTTTACCGTACCGTTATCATCAGGGAAGGCTTGTGGATGTATCCTTTTTCATTTCAATATTTCAAATTTTAATTTGTTGAATAAATTTCTTAATTACAACTATTAGATATTAGTAATAAAAGTATTAATTATATTCAAGGTTTCAAAATACAGAAAAATGAAAATTGTGCGGACGAAATATGGGCGGAAATTGAAAAGGCATCTGGTGAAGACTGGTCAGATATTGTTGCCATGACAAAAATCTAACTTGAAGATTATTTTCATACCTAATATAAGTTTGTACAAATGTAAAGCAATAAATTAATTTCCTACTATAAATAGATTTTAATTTCGGACGATGATGGGATCCCACAAAAATTGCCTTTTTTGGAGGCTATCCCGCACTTTAGCAAAATGAAGCGATCAATTTTGGACTAATGCTCAACTTTTCAAAATTTGAATAATAAGTACTTGATAGAGCGAGAAAGTCTCAACTAATTCCGCACCGGTAGTTTTTTATTTATTTTTTTTTGCAAATTTTCATCTAGGTAGATCCAGAATTTCATTTTGGATTGTATGATTTGAATTTTGATGTATTTGGAGAGCACATCAGACAGGCCTCGCAATTAATTCCGGCATTTGGAGTTGCTGGTATCAAATCAACTGTGTGTGGGCCAGAAAGCTTCACTCCAGATCATAAACCGATCTTAGGAGAAGATCCGAGACTCACAGGTAATTCAATCAATACAATCTGACAATTTCAATTTATGCACATTTTTTTTAGGCCTCTTTCATGCCTGCGCTTTTAATTCCGGCGGTATGCAACTTGGAGGCGGTTGTGCTGAGCAGTTAGCAATTTGGATTACCAAAGGACGCCCCGATCTTCATTTACATGCTTACGATATCCGCCGATTCACATCTACCATGCGAAGTGATCCTACTTGGATAAAACAACAAGCTCATGAGAATTACACCAAGACTTACGCGATTGAGTGGCCTAATGATAATCATCTAGCCGGGAGGAACATTCAGAAAGATATGTTTCACGAAGTTAGATAAAATAGACATTTCATTAGCGACTCATTTCGTGATAATAAATTTTTACAGGAAATGGTAGAACAAGGTGCTGTAATGGAACAACATCAAGGTTGGGAACGACCTGGATACTTTTTAAAAGAAGGAACAGCTCCTGTTCAACCTTACGATTGGTACGGAGCCTACGGCCACGCTAGAAATACAGATACACGTTATGAAGAAGCTCTCGCATCTAACTACACATTTGATTTTCCTAAACATCACGATATTGTAATTATTTCATTGAATCATTTAATTCGATCTTACTATATTTTATGCTGCAGATCGCGGAAGAAGCACTTGCTTGTCGAAATCGAGTGGCCCTTTTTAACATATCGTATTTTGCTAAATTTTATTTAACTGGTCCTGATGCCCAAGAAGCCGCTGATTGGTTGTTTACCGCAAATACGAGAGTTAGTAATGAAAAAGTTATCTACACTTGTGCGCTAAACTCTAAAGGCGGGGTTGAAGCGGATGTAACGGTTATCCCTCTTAATCAAGGATTAGGAACGTTAGTTGGACCTATACTCAAAGTAAGAAAAACTTTGTTTGCAATTCAAATTTTGACAAATTAATATATATTTTTTAGGGTCAAGGTTTTTATATAGTAGCTGGTGGAGCATCAGGATATCAAACATTTTCCCATTTAAAATCGTCATTACAGAAGAAAAATTTTGAATCTGTTTTAACTGACGTTTCAAAACAAATGGGTATTCTTTCTATCCAAGGACCTAAAAGGTTCGTAAATTTAAAAGAGGTATAAAACAATACTTTGCTTCTCAAATAATTTTCTTGTCTTCACTTAAATATAAATAAATATCAATCAAACCTTTTACTTGCTACGGGTGTGACAGACACTTATAGTGATTGCTGTAAGACAAAAAAAAATTTAGGAGCAAAGTTACACTAGACAACGGGGCTCATCAGATGGTCATAATAAAAACTTTGTATCACTGCCGGTTAAACCGGAAATGGATACAAATTTTAAACTAGCATAACAAATTGGTAGTCGCAAATTTTTTTTTTTTTAAATGTACATGAAATAAATTTTACAAATATACCATAATATCACAGTTTTACTCCAACCATTTCAAAATGGCGGTGAATTTTCTTCGAAATATTTACAAACAAAAATCCATTAAAAATAAAACATAGCAAGCTATGAAAATCAATTTTTATTTTAGAACAAAAGAAAATCTCATTCTACAGGTAATTAATTAATTCTTGCAATAATAATGGCATAAGTGCTTTTTACAAATGATGAAATGGTTGACATGGTACTAATTCATGGAGAATGTCAAAAAAATTCGACTAGAGCACTTTAACTCTATAAAGACAGATATTCTGCTAGAAGACAACCAGTATTTTAAGCAACTCGTTAATAAAATGAGAGAACATGACTCATTAAAAAATAAAACTAGAAGGGCAAGAAGAAATGATATAGAAGCAGATAATCATAATGCAGAAAAAGAAAGAGTATTGGCTTATTTAATTTATAATTCAAAAGTTTCGCTCAGAGAATTAAGTAGAGAATGTGCGAAATCATATTGGAAAAAAAAATTTAAGAAAATATGAATACTAGTCAATTTCTCAGGGGATGTGATAATGAACGTAATCTAAATTTTTGTAATTAGTTTTTACAAATGTGGCTGGATGACAACAGATTTCATCATAAAATTTTGTTTTCTGACCAATCATATTTTTCGGAACTATTTAAAAGAAATAATTTAAGACGTTGGGTAATAGAAAATCCCAGAAAACTGAGGACTTCAAGGTACCAAGAAAGATTTGGATTTAATGTTTGGCTCAAAATAATTGGATCAAAAATTGTTGACCCCATTATTTTTTAAGCTACTCTGACAACAAAAAGATATTTAGCATTCTTACAAAAGGAAGTGAAAGATCTGCTGGATGACTTACCCATTGCTAATACCGTTGGTATGTAGTTCTAGCAAGATAGAGCGCCTGCTTATAATTCCAGAACCATAGTCACATATTTAGATACAAAATATGAGGATAAATGGATCGGAACAAATTCTCCATATCCTTGGCCAGCACGAATCCCAAACCTTACTCTACTATTTTCTTTGGAATTATTTAAGAGATAGGGTGTGCAATACTCGTCCAACTACATTAAAGAATTTAGAAATTGGAGTCAGAACTACTAGTGGACAGATTCAAGAAAATACTAGGCTGCAAAACGTAATGAAAGAATTTTTATTGCGAATGATAATATTAAACATAGTTTAAATTTTCATATTAATCATTATTATGCCATTGTTTTCTTTTTTTTTTTTGAATAAAAATTGATTTTCATATTTATTAGTGTATATTTTGAAGAAAATTCACCGTCATTTTCAAATGGCTGAAGTAAAACTGTGATAATATGGTATCGTTGTAAATAAAAATTTGTGATTACTGATTCTCTAAGCTAGATTAAAAGTTGCATCCGTTTCCGGCTGAATCGGAAGTGATGCAAAGTTTTTAATATTTAAATAATGTCTATTTTGGTATCAATTTAAAACTCTCGGGGAGATAAGCTTGATAGATATCAAAAATAAATAATCAATGGAATCCACGTTACTATTTTTAAATTACATTTCCGGCGATCAAATGTAGAAATTGTATGTTCCAATGAATTGAAGACTCCGAAAATCTAGAAAAGGACTCTCTAGTTTCAAAAATATTTATTTTATGTAAGGACTAAACTATAACCGCCATCTGCCACTTTAACAATGACAGTTGTCACTTTGACAATAACAGCTGTCACTTTGACAATAACAGCTGCCACTTCAACAATGACTGCTGTCTTTTTTGATGCGGGCAGGCTTGCAAGCGATTTATCGCGAGAGACAAATCGTTCACGACGGGCGAGAATCTGGCCACGGAAAAGCGATTCAAATATCAATTTTTGTCATGCCGTTACACGAACAAGTCGAATTGCCCTGCCTTTGGTATATGATTCATTTCTAGACTCTTTGTTAAAATGCAAAAGGAAATATAGTGTACATCCTATCAATAGATATAGAGAAGCATATGTGAAATTTTATCCTTCATATATACAAATAGATCCTAAAATACCCAGAGAGGTTCTTCCAGTATCTTAGAATGAGCATAAAAACATTTCACTGCCATAAAAGGGGCCTGCTTTGAACATCCGACATTAAAATGTCTTTAAAAAATGACATCGTGTTGATCGTTGAATACACACTGAGCAGTTCACAAGGCAAAATGCAACAGAAATCGCTTAAAAATCAAACCGAATTGAAAACAAAGCAACATGCTTAGCCGCTAAGCGATTTCTCGCCAAGTGACTTTCTAGGTATGGCCACTCCAATAAGATTCAATAGGTTTGAGTTCGGCCGCGCTTGCGAGCGATTTATCATCAGAGATGAATCGTGGACGACTGAACAACAAAAAAAAAAGTTCAAATCCATTGAATTTAATTGGAGTGGCCATACCTTAGTAAGTCGCTTGGTGAGAAATCGCTTAGCGAGTAAACGTGTCGCTCTATTTTCAATTCGGTTTCATTTTTAAGCGATTTTATTGTATTTTTGTTCTGTAAACTACTCAAGTGTACATTCAACGGTTGTGTTCTAGAGAAATTTTGATTTCGGAAGCACAAAGTAGACCCATCTTATCTTTCAAAAATGAAAGTGTGACAGACAACTTGTGATAAAACAGAGGTGAAACGATTCTCGTGGCTCTAGCTAAAGAACCCATTTCTGATCGCTTCGAGGAGGTCTTCTAGAATGACTCGCAGTCTCAGCGGATAAACAAACCTTGATTATCTTGTACAATTTTATTTTGTCGTTCAGTCGTCCACGATTTATTTCTAGCGATAAATCGCTCGCAAGCATGGCCAAATCCTTTGAAATATGCAATTAATTGATGCGACAGTCTAAATTTCTGAAACAGCGATGAAACTAGCCAAATGGTTGAGGAAGTACTGTGATGGCAACAGTCGAAAAATAACGATCACGGTACTTCTTCTATTATATACAGAGTGATTTTTCAATATTGTAACAAAATTCAATGACGAATTCCTTGAATGAAAATAGGAAAAAAAATCCTTTGAACAGGGGTCCGGGAACACTGCGATTTATTCTATTCATTTTCAAACTATTCAATAATAAATTAAAAGAAACGAAGGATATAGCGTTTTATCACAGAGCTACAGAAACTGTCATTTTTGGTTGCTATAAAATCGCAATATTAAATCCTGTGAAACAATTCGAAACACTCTAATCATTTTTGAATTTGTTTGCCAAGAATAAAAGCATGTTCATAGGAACCTTTTTTTCCTATTTTTAGCCAAGGAATCCGCCCTTGAATTTTGTCGCAGTATTAAATTGTATATACTACATTTTTCAAATGCATTAAAAAATTAAAAATAATTTTGGTACCAGCTTCCAGCCTAAAACTGAATACGTGATGCGCATCATCATAGACTTTTCATACTTCATTGAATTAAATACGTCCTACGTTTTTAGCTTTAAATTGGTAGCTAGTAATTGGGTAATGTTTTAATTTTTAGTGGATTTGAAAAACTGGCTCAAAAAGTTTCTTTTTAATAACAGCCAGATCATTTCGCAAAATTTTTGTTTCGTCCACTTTAAAATCATTAGAAAAGCAGTACTTAATTTGTAAATAAAATATTGATTATTGATTTTAGTGGCGAATTATTACAAGCTATGACGGAAACACCAATAACAGATGAGCATTTTCCGTTTATGATGTCTAAATTAATATCTATTGACGCTCATACATGCCGTGCGATTCGAGTTAGCTTCGTAGGAGAATTGGGCTACGAGTTACATATTCCTATTGATCATTGTCAAGCTGTTTACAACAAACTGAAAAGAATTGGAAAAGGTTTTGAAATGAAGAATGCAGGATTCAGAGCTCTTTATTCACTTAGCATGGAAAAAGGTATAAAATTTTCAATCAACAAAAAAATCAATCACATTTATTTAATTTTAATATAGGATATCATCTATGGGGACAAGATCTAAGAATAGACGACAATCCAATTGAAGCTAATTTAGGTCCATTCTGTAGAAAAACAGGAGAATATCAAGGAATGAGATATGTAGAGAAATTGAGAAATGAAGGAGTTATGAAAAGAAGAGCTTACTTCATTTTAAATGATAAAATTGCTCTATATGGGAATGAAACTATTTGGAGGGATGACAAAGTTGTTGGATTCTTAAGAAGGGGAGATTATGGTTTTGCTTTAGATCGCAGCATTGGAATAGGGTAAACAAAAGAATTTTTCTAAGCGTGACAAACAATTTTTTAATATTTCTGTATATTTTCAGATATGTTTCTCGACCAAGTGGTAAAATAGTAACAACCGACTATCTACAAAATGGAAATTACCAAATAGAAGTAATGGGGGAACGTCACGATGCAAAATTACATTTGAATAGTCCTTTTGATCCCAAAAATCAAAGACAACGAGGACATTATGAACATAATATTGAGGAATTGAGTAACTTTGAAGACTGAAAATTTTTAATTTCAAATAGGGCTTTCTTTTGTTTAAGTTTATTTGTAAATTTTTTTTGTACAATTTTAGAGGTTAAAAATAAAAAAAATAATTTGAAAACTAATAGTTGTTGTTTGTCTTCATATAATTAGATTTGGAATTTTTCCGGTAATTGTAATCCATTTATTCAAGCAAGCAAGCAAGCAACTGGAAGTAGTTTTATCGTTTATTGGATTTAAGTTGGCAGCAATAGATGTCAAGGGTACACATGCATAATAGCGGGCTCTTATAATTCAAACAATTTTTAAGAGATGGCGATACTATCGACTACCTGGTACAATGAAATTTTGTCAGCGGTACTAAAACGATGGTTTTTCAATTGGAAAATTGCAAAATCAGGCTAAAACACAGCTGGAGGGATTTCATGATAGGAGTACAGGAAATATATGATTTGGGGTACTCGAGCCGGAGTAAGTGTTATCCGGGGAAAACTTTTTTTTTTGCAATTCGCCCTGAACGGTTCAAAATTCAATCTATTCATAATTGTCAACGTATAATCATAGTTGTAGGTTAGCTCGCTACGCTCGCGACTTTAACAAACATCCCTGAATATTACCGCAATCGCGCTGCGCGCGCCTGTGGGACTGAACTTGAGAGGAAACCACCTCGAAGGGTGAACTATACTCCATAATGTTGGGCTGAAATTCGGTATAAATCAAGTGTTCATGTGTTACAATGGCTGCAGGTAACGGTCGAACTTTATATTTCGTGTTGTTGAGATGCAGCCACATAAACGTAAAGCACAAAATATTCTACATACTCAACTTACTCTCACTGAACCATGACCCATTCCTAACACTTCTCTTCACATTATGCTCCCTTTCATATACCTATACATGACCACCGTTTCAATACCACCGACGAAATTTCATTTCGCTGGTAGCGCCATCTCTTAAAATTTTCCCCAACCAAAAGAGCCCGCTATTGTGCATGTGAGCCGATGTCAAGTGTCAGATTTAGAATTTTATTTGGATTTGGGTCAAACATATTAATTTTTATTTTTCTTTTCGGCATACATGAAGTACTAAATTGTGATTACAATCCCATTAATATGGCTTGGCGATCACATGGCAAGACAAATGCAGAATTAGTGCGAAATTTAAGAGGTATGTAGGGTTATGAAATTTTTAAATTATTTGTTTACAAATTAATCTTTTACTATTTAGCAAATGGGATTATACGTAGCGACGTAGTCCAAGCAGCAATGTTATTAACAGATAGAGGTAATTATGCTAAACACAATGCTTATACTGATGCACCACAAGGAATTGGCTACGGAGTAACAATAAGTGCGCCACATATGCACGCTCACGCTTTGGAGCTTTTGAAAGACCATCTCACATCAGGAGAAAAAGCTCTAGATGTAGGATGCGGTAGTGGATATCTCACAGTTTGTATGGCGTTGATGGTTGGAGAACATGGAAAAGCGGTTGGAATTGACCACATTCCAGAGCTTGTAGAATATGCGAGGACGAATATCCAGAAAGATAAACCAAGTTTACTTGAGAATAATCGCATCAAGCTAATAGGTAATCATGAATTTGATAGATGCCCGATTCTTCAAATTTAATCACGTCGAAATAAACAATATCGAATCTAACTTTTGACGTTTGGTGATTAGATTCGATTCGATATTGTTAATTTTTATGTGTAATTGGGTTTGATGAATTTTAAATTCTTTTTAGTTGGAGATGGGAGACTCGGGTATACCGAGGAAGGTCCTTATAACGCTATTCATGTTGGGGCAGCTGCTGCTCAATTACCACAAGCCGTAAGAAAATTTTCAACTGTCCTTTTAGAACAGGCAGTGACTAAAAAGTCGTGTACCCATTGATTTAAAAGATCCAAACGCTTATTATCGTCAAAAATTTGAAGGAACTCTCGAATGATCTGACTGAAGTATCATTCTGTTCGAAATAACAAATGGAAAACGTTCCGAATTTGGCAACGTATCGATAATTGCATTTGTTTTAATGAAAGCAAATATTGAAGAAACATTGTAAAAAAGTATAAAATGAGCTCACGATTTTTGTAGCCGCCACCCTAATTAATTGTTGCACATAATTTTCATTTGTTTTTAGTTAGTTGATCAGTTGAAAGTCGGCGGCCGTTTAATAGTACCTGTAGGTCCTGAAGGCGGAGATCAGCAATTATTACAAGTGGATAAAAATACAGATGGGTCCGTAACTCGGACACCTTTAATGGGTGTAGTTTACGTGCCTTTGACAGATAAAACCCATCAATGGCCAGGCAAGTGACAATTACGTAAAGCAATAGCGTATTTATTTTTTTCTTTTCTGTTTGTTGCCGTTATTTATAAATACATAAATTTGATATTTAAATAAGCTTGCCTGAATCAAAATTGAATTTTTCTAAAACTACAATTATGATTTTCTTGTCTTCCTGAGTAGGAAGATGGAGATACTGAAATGTGATCAGGAGCCCCGAGAACATAATATCATAATTTTATAAAATGGCTGAAGTGATTGTTAATAATATTATTTATATGCTTATTTATTATGATATTAGAATAATTAAATTCTGTTTTATTTTTCTGTACTATTATTTATCTGTTAGAAGCTTAGAGAATTTATTTAAATGCTTTACAAATATTTGAAGCAATTTTGTTATAAATAAAATGTAATGGCCCAATTTATTTACATTGTTTTGATGTATTCAAGAAATAAAAATCAATTTTAATTTCAGTACCTCTTTTTTTATTAAAGTTGCACGCCTTTCACCAAAACTTAAAAGCAAATTTTTAACACAAAAATGATGTGTCCACTCGAAATTACAGTCACAATTTATCAAATATCACACAAATTAACTAATTCTACAGAAATTAACATGTATGACCAACTTTATTCATTAAAAAGAGCAAATATAATGAGGACCGATTCCAAGCCATAAAAACTATAAACAAGAACAAATGAATTACGATTTTGAATAGGCGGGATAAAAATATAATTTTTTTAATAAAGCTTATTAAACTCTGGAAAGAATCAAGAACAATCTGAAATCAATTTAGAACTAGATTTTGTATATTTTAAATGAAAATATGACAAATATGAGTTTATTTAATTTTATAGTTTTATAATTAGTTGTAAGATGGCAGCATCTAGCACGTTTCAAGGATGCCATTCAAAAATAAGGCTTTTTTTAGCACTTCCACTCAAGTTAGAATACATATTTATTTATTCTTATGTCAAACATGATAATTCGAATCACAAAAAGAGCTTATACAAATGATATAATTTATTAAGTCCCCTATTGACAGGTGCTGACTCTAGCGGAGAGTCTCAACACTTTGCGCTTGATTTTGCAAATAAATTCTCTTTTTACTGAAAACTTCAAATAATATTCCCACCTCTTAAATAAGAGCTACTTGAGCAGAAATTTCAATGAAAAGAGATAGCGCTATATGGTAAAACATGATATAGTAAGAGAAAATGCATAATTTTTCAGGAAATAGTGCGATTCTACGATGTGAGAATATGAACCATAGTAAATAATGTATCAAGGGTATTGAATGGACAATAATGCCTGAGGTCAATGGTGTACTTTCCGAGGGCCTCTGGCCCGAGATATCTACGTTCACCTTAGGCATTATCGTCCGTTCAATTCCCGTAGTGCTTTCAATGTTTTATGTCCGTCTAATGTACTATTTTAATCAAAATTTATAGCAATGTATGCCCTGTCATTGTGATTTCTGTCAGAGAAATTACTCTAGTTATTTGCTGTAACTAGGGAACGTGATATTTTTGAGCGATTTGTCAATTGTTATTTTCTAAGTTGCTTAAATAATGTCTAGTTTGGTATCAATTTAAAGCTCTCGGAAAGATAGGCGTAATAGAAATTTTAAATAAATACGATTTCTCCGATTGTTAATTGTTTTTCTACAATTCAACTTGATTGTACCAAATTGTAGATCAACTTAAACAACTGGACATAAAACTTATGGCCATTGAGGAGAACATTAATTTGAAATTACCATTTATTGGGGTCCCGTACAACACAAGTAGATTATACACTGGACCCCATATTCAATTCGTACATAAAATTTGAATTAATAAATACATTTGTTTGTTAAAATAACCGCCAACAGATGACAGCATGTAGCACGTTTGAGATTATAAATTTGGATTTACTTGATTTTTGGCCAAACTATGGACATTTCCAGGGTTTTATGTATTTATTATTACTTTTAGTTATGTACTAGAACATTTCGTACCGCTTTAAACTTTTTATATGAAACAAAGCATCACCGATAATTCTTCAAGTGTGCAGTTTTGGAACTACGATCTGTCATTCATTCTAGAATAAACGAACCGGCGAAACCTAAAACAAATCCGTTTTTATCGAATTCATCACGGTGTTAAGTTAATATTTATCAAGTGAAATTGCAAAAATGACTGCCCTACAAGCTGCTGGTGATAATAGGTCTCAAGGGCTCGCTTACAAAGATAAAACAAAACCTGCTGATATTAGAAACAGTAATATCAATGCTGCTAAAGGTAATTATTTTACTTTTATTAAGGTGACATCTCGATATTCTTTTTAATACAGTTGAACTAAATTGTTTTGTTGTAATCCTCAAAGTACAAAGTACTTTCAATACTGAAAATCTATGTTAACCTCAAAATTGGAACAAATGTTATAATTTTTCTGTTTTACAGCTGTTAGTGATGCTATTCGCACCAGTTTGGGCCCCCGAGGCATGGATAAAATGGTAAATAACATATTTTGTCAATTTTTATTGTTAATTCTTTGTATTCTTTTAGATCCAGGCTGCGAATGGTGAAGTTACGATTACTAACGATGGGGCAACCATTTTAAAGCAGATGAATGTGATTCATCCTGCAGCAAAAATGGTAATTTATTGAATTAATAGATTTTTCTTTATTTACTGTGTTATTATAATGCTTTACAGCTTGTTGAATTGTCAAGAGCCCAAGATATTGAAGCTGGTGATGGAACTACATCAGTCGTTGTCATTGCTGGGGCTCTTTTGGACGCTGCCCAAAAACTTTTGAACCGTGGATTGCATCCAACAGCCATCTCCGATTCATTCCAGCGCGCGTCAACCAAAGCAGTGCAAATTCTTACTGAAATGTCAAAACCAATTGATTTGACAGATCGAGAAAGTCTGATTAAAAGCGCTTCAACATCTTTGAATTCGAAAGTGGTGTCACAGCAGTCCAGTTTACTTGGTCCGATTGCAGTTGATGCTGTATTGAAAGTCACTGAACCTGGCCGTGAAATCAGTGTTGATTTAAATGATATTAAAGTTATCAAGAAGTTGGGTGGAACTGTAGAAGATACAGAATTGATAGATGGTTTAGTTTTCACACAAAAATCGTGCAACGTCAATGGGCCAAAACGAATCGAGAAAGCCAAGATTGGGCTGATTCAGTTCTGCATTTCTCCCCCCAAAACTGACGTAAGTTTATTTTCTTTAAATACATTAAAATTTAACACGAACCTTGTGCCAACATTTAATCAACAATAATTTGACATAAAAATTTGTTGACATCCAGATGTAAGCTCTAAAATAATCTTTGCCGATTTCATACGGAATTTTCACTGATTTGAAACACCTCGTCTTCTATACATGCCTTTTATGTTTTTGTTACTGCCATTTCTCTTTTCATAGATGGATCATAATGTAATTGTTTCCGATTACACTGCCATGGACAGGGTGTTGAAAGAAGAACGTGCTTACATCTTAAACATCGTAAAACAGATAAAAAAATCAGGCTGCAATGTTCTGCTGGTTCAGAAATCAATCTTACGTGACGCAATAAGCGATTTGGCTATCCACTTTTTGGACAAAATTAAATGCATGGTTATCAAAGACATCGAACGCGAAGAAATCGAATTCATATGCAAAACTTTAGGCTGCCGCCCAATCGCCAGTTTGGACCACTTTTTGCCCGAAAATTTATGCAATGCAGATCTAGCTGAGGAGGTCCAAACCGGCAGCAGTAAATTCGTAAAAATCAGCGGAATCCAAAACCCTGGTCGCACTGTCACAGTTCTTGTTCGTGGATCAAATAAACTTGTTTTGGAGGAAGCCGATCGTTCGCTCCATGATGCTCTATGTGTAATCCGTTGTCTGGTAAAACAGAGGGCGCTTATAGCTGGCGGGGGAGCTCCTGAGATAGAACTCGCATTGAAATTGGCTGAAGTTGCCCAATTGGCAGGAGGTGTTGATGCCTATTGCATTCGAGCGTACGCAAATGCGTTGGAAGTAATTCCGTTTACATTAGCCGAAAATGCTGGGTTAAATGCAATTCAAACTGTGACGGAATTGCGCAGTAGACACGCACAGGGCGAAACTACGGCTGGTATTAACGTACGTAAGGGTTGTATTACAAATATTTTAGAGGAGAATGTTGTACAACCTTTGCTGGTATCTACCAGCGCTATTACATTCGCCACGGAAACGGTCAGAAGTATTCTTAAAATTGATGATATTGTAAGTTTTATAATCAAATTTTTAAATTGCATTCTTATTATATTTTTCTTGCAGGTCAATACGATGAATTGATTCTTCACTTCAACCAGCAGGCGCACCGTTTTACATTTAACCAAATAATTTAATCTCATGCTAACTAGGCTTTCTTTCATAAATAAACGATTTAATACATTAATTTTATATATTTTTTTCAACCAATTAAACTCATAAAAATTTTAGGCTTGAATGTATGCATTTTCTCTTATCTGTAGTAATTGCGACAGTTTTTTGAAATCTAAAATAGTCAGGTTATACATTATTCACTGCAAACACTTACTGAACAGTGTATAGCTATTTTTCTTGTAAAATGAGTTGCATTAAAAGGTAAGATGCATTATCATGTGTCGGAAATGTAAAAAAAAATAACCCACCAGTCCTAAATGCAATAGCTTCCGTGAAATTACGGAAAATGAGCGTGTCAGATACTCGTACTGTGTCATTATCAGCACAATGAATTTCATGACAAGATGTATCAGTGTTTCATAAAAAATTGTCAATTTTGCATATTTCATTATGATCTCATTTTTTCAGGAAAACAACGAATTCTATAATAATTCAAATTTTAATAATAACAAATGGACCGTTAATAATTTTAAAAAATATGTTACTGTTACATAGTAACGTGGAATTCAGTGATTATTTCAAATTTCTACCAAGCTTATCTCCCCTAAAACTTTAAATTGATATCAAACTAGACATTTAAATATAAGAAAGCAATTAACAATCGTCCAAATATTCACTTTTACACTTCTACTAGACATTTTCTCGCAGGAGCTTTAATTTAATACCAAACACTATAGAAACAATTTAGTCATTTTGAAAGACAATTGACGAACGTTTGCATTCAATGTGCAAATATGAATGATAATAATTCTAATTTCACATTTCTTCGCTTCAGAAAAATAAAGCGAATTTTATGATTCAAATTTTAATAATGACAAATGAATTAAAAGTGACACCACTATTTTTTTCCCTTTACGAAAAATGCTCAAAAAAATGGTTGACCATTTACTGCTGAATAAAGCAGGAAATTTTCGAGCTAGAATAAGAAGTACTGATTTGAGATTAACAAGAGATTGAGTGCTAATAAAAAGTCAATTCAGGAGATACGGACATGTAGAAAGACTGGAAGAAGGTGGATGAAGCTAAATCAAGTAGAAAAGGGTGTCGAGGAAAATGTAGAAGAGAGTGTGTAACTGATAAGAACGAAACAAGATAGAAGAGAATACTTTAGTTGCAAATAAACTCAAATTTCATAAAACCCGTCACCAGAAATGGTCTAAAAGGATTCAACAATAAATGCAATGATAAGTAATTCAATTTGTAGAGTCGATTTTGTTTTATATAAATTTTGCTTCTCATATTTTATTAAATAAAGAAATAGAAATTATTTACAATCATGTTATGAACGTAAAATCATTTCTTTGGGGCTCCATAAGCATCTGGCATTCTTTCAATGGTATATCTGTGCTGTGAAACATACATAATAGGCACACCAGGAATTTTCCGTATTCTTCGTTTTAAATCCCTATCATTTGTTGCAACAATGTAGCATTTATGTTGTGTAACTCTTTGAACAAGGCAGTCATCAGCATATGTACCTTTATGCATACAAGGAAGTCGTTCAAATCTGTCATCTTTTATTATCCTCAAAGCAACACGATATTTCTGTCCCAATTTTTCTAATTCACCCAAAACACAATCAGTTATGTATGGGATACATTTAGCATACAAACAATCCATCATATTTTGGATTATATCCAGTTTGTTCTTTATTGAAAAGTTAATAAAGTTCGTATCTATCAAGATGTGATAAGGTGGTCCCAACTGTGTATTGTATTGAAAAAATAATGCAGAGCTCATTTGTGGAGCTTCTTTTACTTTTATTTCATGCGGATCTTCGGGTTTCTTTTTTCTTGGTGGTGCTCGAAGACTTTCTTTTATACGAGGGTCACTTAGATTGATCATTTTTTTCATTTTAGCGTAACGCTTTTCTACAATTTTTCTCGTTTTTCTTTGTTTACCCTAAAATTTTATTAGTACAGTATATTTTATGTTTAAATTTCAGTCTTAAATTATCTCCTTACCATTATTACTAGTTTGAAAGGAAGAGGTTATGAGCTAAATTGACAAACACGTGTTACCAGTGACATTTCACTTTGCGCCATTGCGCATGCCTTTTGCACATGTTCGAATTTAGAATAGTTGGATTGTTGGAAGCCTATCATATATATTGAATATTGTAATATTTGATCTGTTGTTTCAATTGCAAGCGCATAAATATATAAATTCAATAATTTATTTTTATTACTTGTTTTAAGGACTCAAGTCCTAATTTATATTAGGTTGGTAACAGTGTTGTTTGATAGATAACTGTCATTCAGTGTTGCCAGTACTTGATTTTTTCACCCATAGGAGTGATGTCAAAGGCCCTTATAGTAATTAAGGTATCAAAAGGACAATAGTGCCTGAGGTCAAAAGTGTACTTTCCGAGGGCCTTTGGCCCGAGGTGTGTACGTTGACCGTAGGCATTATTGTCTGTTCAACTCCCGTGGTGCCTTCAATGTTTGATGTCCGACTTTTGTTGTATTTCAATCAAAATTTTTAGCAATGTATGTTTGTCATTGTGATTTCTGTCAGAGAAATTACTCTAGTTACTTGCTGTAACTAGGAAGCTTGTTTTCTTATTTTTCAAAATAATGCCCTGGGGCATTATAATTGTTACGTAATTACTCTGAAATCAGTGTTATTATGACAACAATAATAAACTAGTCCCCTAAGCTGACATTTTGTAAAATGTAGAGTATTTGGCAAATGCAGTTTCAATTTTGCTCTCATTATAAAAAAAAAAACACTTGAGGATGTATGAGTATGATAACAATTTTTGATTTCATGCCTCTTTATTTATTATTAGTTTTCTATCCAAAGAATTTATTGTTAAAATTTCAGGATAGGTCACCGTTCGTATTTTGAAGTAATAAATTGTTGAAAATTGATACAAAATACATTGCTCTTATGGAGAAATAGGTGATTAAGCTCATAAATAAATAGATATCAGTATGTTTAAGTTTGGGTAGAATAAAAAAAAGCTGTATGTAAGAAAGATGAATCGTCAATATTTTAAAAACGATATGTATCCGTTCATCCTGAAAAGAAAAATTGAAATGAAATTCAAATTATTTAATTGGATAAATTTTTATTCGCAATGAATTGACACGGCAACGTTGTACTTCTATAGCAAGGTGGCGAGCACGTGGCTTTTTGCTGCATTGCCAAGTTAATACAGATCACGTGAATAATTTCTCTACTTCGGGGTGAAGTACGTTCAAGCCTATCCCTACCCATCAAAATTCACTACTCCCCCAAACCCTCGCTCATAAATCCTTAAGGTGAAACATCACTCGGAATTACTATTTTAGCGCGAAATTTGAATTGATGAATCTTGTAGCAATATGTTTGATAAATACTTTCTTATAATAAATTAACAAAGTTTTTAGTGGCGTGTATATTAGAAATTAGATAATTTGTCAAAGTTTCATTATGTCTGCAATAAATCCGTATAAAATTAGTGCTAACGTATAAAATTAGCATGCAAATCCTATATCTCAGAGATTTTGATAACAACTTATCTGGAAAAAATATATATACTAGGCGCTATACTTGCAGTTATCATATAAAAATTTTCACGAATATTGAACCTGACAATTTTGAAAAAAAAAATAATTAGTGCTGAAAATATTAATTTCTCAGAGATTATCCAGTTTTTTAGGACAAAATTTGGTAGACTTATTGATGACATTATTCTTCAGAGTGCTGTGCAAAAATTATCGATTTTTATTAATTATTATTCCGTATATAACCCTTTCTGTGCACTTCTAAAAGTATTGAAAATTGGAGGAAAATCAAAGTCTTGTATTCAAAAATTATATATATTTGAATAATTAATTTTTTTTGACATCAGTCACTGGATTTTGGGCTCAAAATTCTCGATATTTTGGGTACTTCTCTGATGTCCATTTACACTTTTTTATTCCCTGCAAGGTTAATTAAGACAAAAGTAATTATATTCCATGGCCAATTATTTCTTGGAGATAATATATTTTTTTGAGAGTCGTGAGATTCCTTGTTTTCGAGATATTAATTTTTTTTTGTTCAAATCATAGATTTTGCTATGAAGAAACGTCAAATGAACAAAAAGAAATATATTTATTATATCTAAAAATTATGAGCAATTTTTTGCATTTTCCAGAGTTTCAGTGGCTGTATATTTCAAAATAATAATTTAGGAAAATATTCTTCAATTTCTTTTCTATTTATTTTAGTAGTGTGAATATGTCTTTTTACTAGTTGATATGTTCTATGGCGCTATCTAGAATCCAAATTTTGTACTACATGACAAGTGTCAAAGATTAATTTTATCATGTATTTATTCATTAGAGAATAAATAGCCTATGACTGATTTTAGTGACAAAAACCTTTTTGATTATCTGCTTCTGGCTGTGTGTGTAGTTTTACCGATCTTGTCACACTAGTAAGAAAAATGGTTCGGATTCTAGGATATTTGACAAATCTGACTTACAATGTTACAGTAAGTTCATGGGATAAATACATTAAAAATCAGTCTTCAAATCTAATTTTGTAAAACTTATCTCTTCTAGATTTCTAAATACTACTATAGCTGGAAGTGTTCAGATGATAATTTCAAGTTATCAATATCATATTTCTCAAGAAAGCGACAAAATATTCTATTTATGTCCATCAATTATTATTGGGATCTGTCATTCTACAAATAATAATACTTGATCCGAATCTGCATTGCTCTAAGGCCCGAGATATTCACCTTCAAATAAACTACAAGTATTAATTTCTTAGTGAATACATCAAGGGTAAATACTTTAAAGAAAACATAGACTAACAGCTTCAAATTTTGGTCTAGTCTGTAAGCGAAAACTGCCTGCCGGACCCCTAGTAGAAAACATACCATATGTTCGAAATCTATCTACTAGTGCTACGGAATGGGGTAAGAGTCATGAGCAAGTAGCAATACACAACTATGAAAATGTAATAGGTGTTACACATTTTGGACTGAAGGTAGCATCGAGCAATTCTTCTTTGAAGTAACAACTGATCATCAGGCAAAAACATTTAATGGTGCTCGCTAAGACGACATGATAATCAGGAGTCTGTATGTGCCAACAAAGTCGTGGAGATCATTTTCTCTATATAATATTCCATACATAATCCTTGTACTGTATACTTTACGGTTCAATAAAAAATTCATAATTTTCAATTTAAAACCAGTTTTCTATCAAAATTAGATAACCCTTTACTTTACCTTATCCTTTATGATTCAATAAAAAAATCATAATTTTTTATTTAAAACATGTTACTATCGTAATTAGTTCTTGCGTGAATTTTGGGACATTTTTATATCATAATTTCATATTCTCATTATGAATAATTTCATTAAAACTTATGTCTTTGAAAAATGATTTTGAATGCGAGCATTAATTTCAGTAAATTTCTCTATAAAATGTTTTTCTTCTGAAATGTCAAATTTGAATTCTTGTGTATCCCGCCGTCATCACTGACCTTCCATAAGCCTCACTTACTCCAAAACAAGATTAGACTAGACAGAGATAGCTAGTATTTCCGGGTGATGTTTCACCTTAATAGAAATTAATTGAGTTAAAAGGCTATTTAAATTTTTGTGATTAGATATGCGGCGGGATATTCAAATTTTCAAAATAATGTCTATACATTGAAATTTCCAAATAATTATTTATTATTAATGTCGCAATGAGAGAATCAATAATAAATTCTATTATTTTAAAATGTCGTGCTTGACAGTTCATGGCACAAATACACGGCGTCTAGTGCTTCTTTTGCTTTTCCACAAGTTAGTTGAAAAAGAAATTCACCGGCAACTTTTTTTCACAATTCGCAATAATTTTATGTTCGGCGCCAGACAGACCGCCTGACAGCTATACTGGCCGAGTTACGATTCGTCGTCGATATTCTGTTGTTTTCGTTGTTTACTGATTCCTCGATTCTCTTCTGTTTGACTGTTTTCCCATTCGCATGGGCGTCGTCATAATTTTATGTCTGACATGTTTAAGCTTTTATTATTCTGCAAATGTTTTATTAAATATATTTCAGTGGCTTTTATGTGCAAGTACGAGTATATACTTTATATTGAGTTGATGGAAATATTATTAACTGATTATTGGGTAATAAAGGGCTTTTACTGAGTTATTGAGCTTTTAAAATAGCTGTATTTGTTATTGTATTCTTATTTTGCTTCACAATTGTTTTTCATTTTTATTTTATTCTGACTTGAAAAAGTTGGATACCCGTTTAGATGTTTTTCTTTCCCTTTCAAGAGGTGACGTCATAGAAAGGTTATGTTGATTTTCAAATGTTTACCTACTTTGAAGTTTAGCAAAAAAGAAGACTGTAATTTCATTACATATTCAATTTAAACTTAATTGGAAAAGAAAATAATTTTAGTAACAAAAACAGAGAACCGTTTTTGATGAAGAAGGGCTGTGTGCCATGTAGTAGAAGATAAATATCTGAGAGTAGTTGAGAATAAAGAGCTTCCTAATGTTTACCTACTTCTTACATCAATTATTATTTTTGAAGGATATATAATATTTAATTTTATTATTGAAATAGAGGAATATTTTTGTTCCAAACTATTGGGCTACATATTCCTTGTTATCTCTTCTTTCATAAAATGTTCATATGCTATGCCAAACATTTGGAATTCTCGTTTAAAAGAACCATTCCGAGAATAGTTATTACATTATTCTATTCCTCTATTAAATTTGATTTTCTGGCAGAGAGAATAATATTTCCGCTTTTCGCTTTAAGGCGACATGAATGTTCAAATGTTGCCTTTCAGCCGAGCCAAATGTCGTTGTTCTTGAAACTTCATGTTAGTAGTTTTCATATGACTGAACATCCTTTGAAAGGAAATAATTGATGATAAATTCTTGCTTTATACTGCTGTGCATTGAATCTTCGACAATAATTTTATTACTAGATTCTAGGACTACAACAATTTGTATAAGCATAGGAAACTTGTACGTGATATTTCAAGACGGCAAGATTGAGTCGACATACGATTCCACTATGTTTACACTCTATGCATTTACCATAGCACTACAGAAAATACAATATAGTAAAGCGTCTTTCCGGCAGTAAGAATCCCCACACCAACAACCCTATCCATTTTTGTCTTGTGCTTCAGAAATTGCTAATCTCTTAAAGACTTTCCCAAATCTATTGGAGAAAGCTTGAAACTATGAGCTGGGCTATTTTAGCGAATTATTTTGGTACAAAAACTAGTAAAAAGGTTGATTCTACTAAAAGTTATAAGATAATTACTTTTTTGAGCTATTGAAAATGAACGAATATATCTATTTTGGCGCAAAAATTATGTCTATAAGTGAATACTCCTAAAAGTTATAAGATAATCAACATGCAGTTTCTGCATAATATGTACTACTGCTTTTGAAAAATATGTTGCAATATCTTTCGACCTATTGGAGATAACTTAATACAGTTGAAAAAATAGTAGAGGAATGTTTTGATGTTAAAATAATTATGAGTGGATTCTACTCAAAGTTATAAGAGAATCATGTTGGATTTCTTCATATCCGCTGCGATTTTATCCTCATATATACCCAGAGGCGGCTCTAGCCTACATACCGGCCGGGTGCAAAGATGGATGAATTGCCCCCTCCCTCTCCCTTCCACTTCTCCACCGTACATATTTTTTGGATGAATCTTTGAGTTTTGGAAAGTTTGAGGTTTTGTCTTTCAGAGCATGTAAGTTAATCCGACGTCAAGTTCATCATACTCCCTACCACACCCCTGAGGGAAATTTTTTTTCTTGATGTCAGAAAATGTCAAAACTTGACAACTTGTATCGATTGCAAAAAAAATCGTGGACTCAATTCACGATCCAGTGAATCAAGTTTATTCATTTTCTTTAAATTGTGCGACGATTTGGCGCAAAGTTATGAATTGAATAAAAAAAAAAGATTTTGTGCTTTTATTAGTCATAAGTTTGAAAATGATAAATTTTTAAGTTTCAATTAGCCGAGTTATGGCCAAAAAAGCACAAAATGTATATTTTTTTTTGATTAATTTATAACTTCGCGTCAAATCGTTGCAGAGCCTTGATTTTTTGCGCAGTTTGAAGGAAAATTAATGAACTTGATTTTCTGCGTGGTGAGTTGAGTCCACGATTTTATTTACACCCGGTACAAGCTGTCAATGTTTGAAATTTTTTGACATGAAGAACATTTTTCTTTTCTCAGGGATGTGGTAAGAAGTACGATGAACTCAGTGCCGGATTAACTTACATGCTCTGAAAGAGAAAACTTCAAAATTCACAAAACTCAAAAATTCATCCATTTCCGATCAAAATCAACCCAGCTATGGCGGTTTGAAAAATCGGTATTTTTTGTTCATTGTCAAGTGGTGCGTTTTTTTTTTCGCACTCCCGGGAGTAAACAACGAATTTAATCCCTCATTTCAGGGACTTAAGTTTGAGTTTAGTCCCTCGAAATCTAAAATTATCAAGAATCCCAAGGGACTAGAGTAAAATAAACAAATTTTTCTATAACAACTGAATAATCAAAGTACTTACCTAAATGTCAAATTGAATTTTGTCATTAGAATTCAAACCTTTATCTTGATTTGTATTAGCATTATTGCAATTCACACAATTCCACAAATGAATCGTATTGTTGTTCGGTAATTTCATAGACTTTTGGCAAAATCATTTTACAGTTTCCTCTTCCGCAGCCTTATCAATATCAATTTTCTCACTCATCTTTTTGACAGCAAGCTTATTTATTGAACAACTGCTGTAGCCAGCCTTGTTACTATGGTGAATTTACTCAATATTTTTGTATCAAGTTTGTAGTTGTCAAAATTGTACGATTAATAAATCTGCTTTTAGACTATTGTGATTCAATATAATACGGTAGTGCGAAAAACAGTGTAGATAACACAAGACTTTAATCCCTCAGGTGAGTATTGCCCTCGACTGCATCTCGTGCAATAAACTCCACCCTCAGGATTAAATCAAGCAGTGTGTAATAGTACCTACAATTCGTTATGAATTTCAGAATGATACAGTTACTTATCAATTTGGCAAAAATATTCTTTGTATTTGTGATAACTGAGTGAGTATTATGAATTAGAATAAGAAGAATAACATAAGAGAAAAAGATTTATATTGTATATTTATTAACAAGTTCCTATTTATTAACATCACTGAAACATTTTGCTTGACAGAGAGATCTTTAAATAAGAATTACTAGGTACTTCCCGACTACATGTAGACATCAAATGAATTCATTTGAAACAAAATGTAAACCAATAAAATAACAAAATTTGCAATGACACAAATAACGTTTGATTTGTTATAAACAGATTATAATAGATGATGTTTGTTAGTTCGGCACGTTTTTTATTTTACGCACAACTGATACAAAATTGTTTGTTTACAACTTAGTTACCATGGTGGTAACTTCTACTTTACGCCCGTCGGGCGGTAAAAAAATTTACCGCCCGTTGGGCTGTAAACTAGAGAATTGGCCACCAGTATTATTATTAAAATAAGAAAACTACCAACAGAATTTTGTTGACATATAAACAAAATCAATTGTTTAACACATGACATGTTTTTTGTTACCATACGCCACCTTATAATTTTGAAGTAATAAATATTTTTGCGTGTTCTCAAAAACTAATTACTTACGAGAAATTCACAAGTAAATTTTATCACAGTTGTGCGTAAACGTTGTACGTGCCTCGGCCTGAAAGACAATTTACACCCTTAGACGAATTAAGGCCCTCGCTTTGTCCGCGGGTGTAAACTTAATCTTTCAGCCCTCTATACGTAAATAACTATATTAGTAAGGCGGTGAGATAGTAAGGTTTTTCCTACTTGCCCAGTAAGTACCTACATTGAAAGATGCTCACAATCCCTTATTTTGAATACTTTCATGTTCAAAATTATCTTATTAGCCCTGATAAAATATTTTGCTGATAGAATTGGTTTTAATTTTAAAAGAATTACACCCGGGGCCCAAATGCCGCCCTTAAGGATATGACTGTGCACCCCGCTTGAGACGCCTCTGTATATACCTACCGATATTTCTCGAATTGAGGATTTAATTTTGCATCCAAAATACGTGAAAAACGTTTCTCTTTAATTGAAGTGCCTACTTTATGAACTATCTTCATTATTCAGATACTGCAATATATGTGGAAAAATACTATTAGATATGAAAAATGCTGAATTTGATCTCTTATAACTTTCAGTAGAATTAACTTATAGACTTGATTTTTGCACCAAATATCGCTGAAAACATTTCTTTATAATTGTTGCAATGGCAATATTGAGCTATACTCAATAGATGAAGAGATATCGTGATATATGTAATGAAAGTCAAAACTGATATTAAGGAGCTTATAATAATTATATTATTATAATAATTATTATTAATATTATTATATATTATTTCTATTATTCTCTTATAACTTTTTGGAGAATTTACTCACAAATTTGATTTTTACAAATAAGTATGTAGTAAATATTATTGCATCATAAATGAACTGAAAATTCTAAACACTCTCTTCACACATACAGACATTCATAAATACACTCGAGAAGTTAAAAGTAGAAACGAAAAATCTTTAATAGATTACTTTTTAGCCAACAACAAATTGAAGAAGAATGTGATGGATGTAAGAGTTAAAAGAGGAAGTGAAATTGGTAGTGATCACTTTCTAACTATAGCAAAAATTAAAGTTAAGGAGGAGAGCAAACAAAAGCATGATGTAATCATAAAAGCAATAGAAACACCAAAACCGAAAGAAGACAAATTAAAAGATATTCAAACAAGAATAAAATACGAAGAAAAAGTAAGTGAACTAATAAATAAAACCAGACATAAACAATATAGAAGAAATGTGGACAATTTTTAAAAGAATAATCATGGAAGCAACTGAATGTGTGTGGACCATAAAAAATAGAAAACAAACTCATTGGTGGAATGAGGAAGTTGAACAAGAAGTAAAAAGAAAGAAACAGAAATGGAAGAAATATCTTAATACCAAGAAGGACGTGGACGTGGACTACGAAGAATATAAAAAGCAAAGAAATAGAACGAAAGAAATAATAAAAAACTCAAAGAAGAAAACCTGGGAAGAATTTGGGAATATATTAGAAACCAACTTTCAAGAAAATCAAAAACTATTCTTTAGAACCCTCAAAAGCTGTAGAAGAGGAGAAGAAATGTCGTTGAAACAACTAAAAGATAAACATGGTAACGTAATAAATGAAAACAAATATATAATGGAAAGATGGGAAGAGCATTTTGAGGCTTTACTTAAAGAAAATGAAACTATTGATAGAATAGAAGAGAACCAATCACCGGACAGAGCTCCAATAGATAGGGAAAGCGAAACTATAACTGAAGATAAATTGTAAACGGTACTTAAAAAACTAAGAAATGGAAAAGCACATGGTCACGGCAAAATCAAATCGGAAGAATTGAAATACATGGGAGAGGATGGCGAACAAATTCTTTTGCAGATGTTAAATAGGATATGGTCTATAGGAAGAATACCTAAGGACTGGGAAAAGGCAGTGATATTCCCCATACACAAAAAAGGTGATACCAGGAATTGTGATAATTACAGAGGAATATCTTTGCTTTGTACTACAGCTAAAGTGTATGAGGCAATATTGGAGAACAAACTTAGGCAGGCACTAGAGTCAACGATAGAGAAAGCCCAAAGTGGGTTCATGAAAGGACACTCCACTCAGGATCACATATTTACAATTAGAAAACTTATAGATAAGGCGATAAGTCAGGACAACAAGCTCTATATAACATTTATAGGTATGGAAAAAGCATTTGACAGAGTATCGCGTGAAAAGATGTGTAAAATTTTAAAAGAAAGAAATATAAGCGAACAACTGATAAAAGCCATCAAGAGTGTATATAGACGGACAACTAGTTATGTAAGAACTGGAAATGAAGTATCGGAAGAATTTACTACCTCACAAGGGCTAAGACAAGGAGGAGCTTTAAGCCCTATCCTGTTCATAATATACTTGGACAATATCCTAAAGGAAGTAAAGATTAAAACGAAGAAAATGGAAATTGGATACCACAATCTAGCTATTACAACGATAGCTGCATGTGCATTTGCTGACGATCTAGCAATACTAGCTAAAAATGAAACAGACATGCAATATAACTTAAATGTATGGAACGAGGAGCTACGAAAACACAACATGTTAATAAATGCAGGCAAAACTAAAACCATGATAATAGCGAGAGAAGATACCACAGTCAAATTATTTTTAAACGACAGAGAAATTGAGCAAGTTAGTAACTTTACATACTTAGGAGCATCATTGAATGATAAAGGAAGTATAGAACAAGAAATTAATAGAAGAATACTTGCAGCAAATAAGTGCAACTATGCAATAAACAAAGTAATATTAAACAATAAACAAGTATCAACGAAAACGAAAATAACAGTATACAAGACAATATACAGACCAACATTAATATACGGATGTGAATCGTGGATAATGAACAAAAGAAATAAAAGCAAAATACAAGCGACCGAAATGAGATTTTTGAGAAGAATAGAGGGCGTCACTAGGATGGACAGAATAAGAAATGAACAAATAAGAAATAAACTACAAATAGAATCTGTTCACAACACAATAGATAAAAAAAAATTAGCATGGTATGGACACTTAACAAGAATGGCAGAAGACAGACAAACAAAACAAGTATGGAAAGCCGGAATAATAAGGAAAAAGAGAAGAGGAAGGCCAAGAAAAATGTGGGATAACAACATAGAAGAAATACTGCACAGAAATAATACTAACAAACAAGAAGCAAAAAGAACAGCAAATTGCTAGCTTGATTCTCTTATAACTTCTAGCAGAGCTCACTTATAGACTTGATTTTTCAATTAAATATGCAGAAGAATTCTTCCACAATTAATTTTTATAGCTTTGAGCTATCCTCAGAGGTTCGAATTATATTATAATATATACAGGAAAAAGCTGAAGCAGATATGAGAAACGCTAAATTTATTCTCTTATAACATTCAATAGTATTATCTTATAGAATTGATTTTACCATCAAATTACACAAAAAACACTTCTCTATATTTTGTTTTTTCTTTAAATATTGGGTTTGACTCAATACATCAATAAATATTGCAATATATAAAGGAAGATCTGAAGCTGATATGAAGAGTTGCCAGCTTGATTCTCTTATAACTTTTGGTAGAATTCACTGGAAGATTTGATTTTAGCACCAAATTATGTAAAAAAACATTCTTCTATATTTGATTTCATTTGAATATTAAGCTATGCTCAACAGATCAAAAGATATTGTAATACATATGGAGCTGCTATGAGGAATCACCAGCTTGATTCACTTATAACTTATGATATAATTCACTTACACACTTGATTCTAACACCAATTAGAGCAAAAATTATTCTTCTTCTGTGCTCAACATATAGATATTGTAATATACATGGAAAAATTTGTAGCTTATATGAAAAGTAAATGGTTTGATTTTTTTATAACGCTTAGTAGAATTCATATGCAGACTTGATGTTAACACCAAATTAAGCAAAAGACATTCTATTGCAATTGCTTTCCTCTAAATATTGAGTTACAGGGTGTAACAGCACAACGAATAACTCGAATAACTTCTATGTTATAGAAGATACAATAAATTACTATGGAATATTCTCATACAGGACTAAGGAGGGCACTCAATTATGGAAGAAGATATATTTTGATCTAGTGGCTCTCAAGCTACAACACAAACTTACATTCCCTTAAATGAGATGCTATATATATTTTAGGCCCATTTGATGGAGTTTTTTTTTTTTATTCAATCATGTATTCGTTTTATATCCTTACATCATGAAAATATTGAGAAAAATGCGATTGAAATTTGAATAAATTTTATTTTCATAGTTATTTTTTAGTAGGCTATGAACAATTGAGCTACATAAATACACTAAATTATTTGTTAATAATTTCAAAGATTTCCAACTGCATCCAAACATATTTAAAATCTATTCAAAATTGATTCAGAAGTAGCATTATTAATTTCTTTCGGTGTTAAAGTAGCAGACGTATCTCTTACGAGATCCATAAAATTTTCTTTTGTTGTTACTGGTGTAGAGGACATTACTTTATAGCAATTTGCAATAATAGAAATTTTATATTAATTCAACTTGACAGATGGCAGATTTTGATTTTCATAGCCTGCTGAAAGATAAGTATGAAAATAAAGTTTATTTAAATTTCAATCACATTTTTCACAACATTTTTGAAATACAAATTGAATTTAGAAAAAAAAATCTATCGAATGGGCATTAAAAATATATTGTATCTTATTTGAAAAAATGTAACGGTGTGCTGTAGCTTGAGAACCACATTTCAAAAAAAATATTTTCTTCCACAATTGTGTGTCCCCCTTGGTCCTGCATAAGATTGTCGCATAGTATTTTATTGTATCTTCAATAACATAGAAGTTATTGAAGGTATCTCGTTTCGCTGTTATACCTTGTATATGGAAAACCTGTAGTTCATATAGAGTCATCAGCTTGATTCTTTTATAATTTTTGGTAAAATTCACTTAAAGACTTGATTTAAATACTAAATTATGTAAAAATCATTGCACTATAATTGCTTTCCTCTAAATATTGAGCTTTACTTGACAGATCAAAAATATTGTGGAACCTGTACTTGATATGAAAGAGTCGCCACCTTGATTCTCTTATAACTTTTGGTAGGATCCATGTAAAGAATTGAATTTAACACCAAATTAAGCAAAAAACATTTCTCTGTAATTGATTTTCTCTGAATATTGAGCTATGCTAAACATGCTAAACAGATCAGAAGATATTGTAATATGTATATATGGAAAAATCAGTAACTGATATAAAAAATCGTCAGATCGATTCTCCTATAACTTTCAGTAGAATTCACATGAATACTTGATTTTTATACCATATTGAGTAAAAAGCATTCTTCTATAATTTTTTTCCCTTAAATTTTGACTTATACTCAATATATCGAAAGATATTGTAATATATATGTAAAAACCTGTAGCTTATATGAAGAGCTGTCAGCTTGATTCTTTTATAGCTTGCAGTATAATTCGTATGATGCTCAACAGATCAAAAGATATTGTAATATATATGGAAAAAAAAACCCATAGCTGATTTGAAGAGCACCAGTGTATTCTCTTACAGCTTTTAGTAGAATTCACATAGAGATTCGATTATAACATCAAATTACGCGGAAAACATTCTTCAAATATTTTTTTTTATAGCAAGCTATGCTCAGTTGATCAAAAAATGGAAGAATCATCTAGATGATGAAAGCGCATTTTTGACAGCTCATGAATGCTTCTTATTTCAGAGATTTCGCAAATTACCATCTCTCACAATTACTGAGCTTGAAATCAAGCAGTTTGGGAAAACTTACGAAACAGCAGCTTCCATTTAGTACTAGTTTCAAGTTGACTATTTGATAGGTACATAATTTATGCATGTACAAACTCAAAAATACATTTTAATCTTCATTGTTCAGTTATTGACTGACGGGAGGTCAAGTGCTGCAGCTTAAAATGATAATTTGATCTTTATCAAAGCTATATGAAAAAAAAATACACTAAAAGTAAACAAATCTTCAACCAATAATAATAATTCATTCTAATAAGCTTCAAATTCGCGTCAAACAAGTCATTGAATGAATCCCGGATAGATTTGACAACTGTACATAATAATAGTGACACCCGCGGCTAAAGTTGTAATGAAATTTTTATCTACTTTAATGAATTTTAGTTGCCATATCCCTTATGTCATATATATCTATGGGCATTGTTTCACTTGAAACAAATAATTGAATAATTCAATCTTCCACAATCATAGCCAGCCAGCCAGCCAGACAGCCAAAGTGAATATAATAGCGCTTTTTTCCAAAAAATGCACTAAAAATATTGTAAAATATATGGAAAGACCTGTAGCCTAAATGGAGAGTTACGGGCTTGATTCTCTTGTAACTTGTAAGCTCAGCAGATCAAAGATTTTATATTATACATGGAAAAATCTGTAGCTGATACCTGACATGAAAAGTTGCCAACCTGATTAAAACTTTTGGTAAAATTCACTTAAATATTTGATTTTAATATCAGATTACGCAAAAACCATTTCTCTTTAATTGGTCTTTCTATAATAATGAACTATGCTCAATAGCGAATATGATAAATTGCTTGTTTGATTCTCTTATAAATTTTAGTAGAATTCACATGTGGACTTGATATTTGAAATATAATGAATTTAAAACTTGATTCTCCTATAAATTTTAGTAGAATTTACTGTAGATCTGATTTTTGCACCAAAATACGCAAAAAAAAAACCATTTACCCATTGTCTTCAAGAAAACTTGATAAGAAGTTCAATTTTTGGACCGCAGAATGATAAAATTGATCTAATTGTTTGAGTGGAGGATTGCATCACAGTCTGGTGACATTTATTCTTCCAGTAGTCAGTTTGCTGCTTCTACTGTATTACATTTTCTAAGGGTAATGTTAAGAGCGCTCTGAGCACTGAGGTCTTTATTAGCTCCGAAGAAAAAATTGGCGTAGATGACGAGCAGCGCTACGCGCTGTTTTTGCCTTAATTGGCTATTTCATTGTGAAATCAAGTACTTAATATCATCATTATTTATTGCAAATGAGAATAAGTATATATTATACAATTATTCTAACAAATGGATGAATAAAGTTAGGTAACAATAAATTTTGTTTGTGCAACTTGAAATAATACTGTCCCAAAAAATTAGTAGATTGATTAATTAATCCACCTCTGCCAGAAATATATTCTTGTCTTGTACTTAACCTATATAAGAGACCCTTTTTACACAAAATAAATTTTCCAGTCTCATTCTTATAAAAAGAAAGGTTGTAGGTCCTATTAATAAGGTAGCTCCTATATTTTATTAAGCGACCTTTTTATATTTCAGTTTTTATCATCCCTTGTCAAACAAGTTTTTATGGAACACTTTGTATATGTTTCTGATGAAAATTTAAAATTTCATAAAATGCACTCATGTTGTGAAATGTATTTACGTAAGATGGGGTGACTCACGAAATAGGGTTTGGAATTAAATTACATTTCGTCTAAAAGTTATTTTCCATTTCGAGATAACTGAAAATTTAAAATGTGACAATATTATTTCATGTATCAGTAAAGTATACGGAGAGGATAAAAAAATGAGTTGAAGAAAAAGGAAATTAAAGACGAGATGACAAGTTTTCAGGAATCAGAAAAATAAGCAGGGAGCTTTAAGACAAAATGCGGAATTGCAGAATAAAAATATTGGAGATACAAACACAGTAGCGTATCGTGAAATTTTCGACTTATACTATGAAAAAAAAGCATTTTACAATCACGTACAATATAAATCTCTCCATTTTATTATGATGGCATACTGGTTGAGAATCCCTGATTAGGAAAATTGAATTCTAGCACAGTCCATGTAATTAACATTAAATAAATACCATTTAACAATTTCAAATATCTGAACTTCAACAAAACACGTTATAGAATTATTCGTTTCGTGTTGCAATTTCAATTAGAATAGCACGAATCGAATTACTCGATCTGGGAGTAATTTAATTGGAAATTGTATCACGGGGAAATTGGTTTTAATAACGCTGTTATGTCCTTATATTCTACGTTTATGAGTTCATAAATAGATATGTATGTCTATTAAGAAACTTTGCATGCGGTACAACGGTGCGCTACTACCATCAATACAAGTGTGGCAGTTGAGTTGCATACCTTAAATTTCAATACCAGATCAAGACATGTTGAGGTTTCTAAGTTCAATATTTAATGAGAAATAATCAAAGTTGAGGTTTCTTTAGGCGCAGTATTTAATAGGTCCCCTGAGCTGAAGGGAATGTATGCAAATTTATAAAAATGTGAAAGTTGAAGGCCGTGAGAGTTTGGACAAAAATGAAAATTCTCAAAAAAATTCTATCGGCCGGTCCAGCACTGCGATAATCTATAGATATGGCATTGTTCTATTTAGTTATTTAATTTTTATCCGGCGCGGCTGTTGAGCTTTATTATTCTATTTTTTATCATTGTTACGAAAATATAGACTCGATCATTTTGGCAAAAAAAGAAAATCCTTTTGTAGCGCTTTTATTTCATATTCAGCAATTTTCACGCCCCTTCGGACAATTTTTCCAATATATTCCGGAAGGGAAACAATATTACGATCATTGAAACATTACCATATCTAGGACAGTTTCATATCTTGTTCTCGGCGACATCTGAAAGACAGTGGTCTTCTCGAGATATTCACATTTTGATCAATATCGTTATAGAGATATTTGGCTCACTGCCGCCCAGACGACTGCTGCCAACGGCGTAGGCGATTTATTTTCTTTAATAAAATTAATTCTGATGTGGGCAGTGCCCTTCTCTTTAGATCCTACAATAATTTAAAAGAATAGTGTCCCATTTTATTATTGAGTATTTATTTTGAAGTGGGAATTCTCTGCTGAAATTTGATACTAGATTTTAATTTGGCACAGCAGTTAAACTTGTTTTTTCAATTTGATTCAATATAAATGGTCCAAAATGAACGCTCAGAGTTTGAAGGTGAGGTAACTCTGGTTTGGCCTTGTTAAAGCATTACACGCAACCCGCACTACAATGGTAGGTGCCACACCCATTTCAGTCCTTATGGCAGATATTAAAAGCTAGGATTACACATAAGTAATCTATACCAGTGATCCTAAAGGCAATTTCAATTTTCGGAGAAGCATACTCTATTTTTTACAGTGGCGTAGCGGGCACAACTGGTGTCGGGGCACGACATTTTATTAGCACCTCCATATCCACTTCAGAAAAACTTAACAGTAACATAAATAGATACATCAAATTTAACTCGTGACAAACAATATGTTTAAATAGTTTTTTCCGAATTTTTTTTTTTAGTATTTTCTTCCTCCCATAATTTATTGAGCCGTTCAAGTGCTTCAATAATTATTGATCAGTACCTGATCTAAAATTGATACTCTTCTAATTGCGTGACATTGTTAGTTCAATACCGCATACTAAGAAAAACAATGAGACTAGTAAAATACTGTAATTTATTCATAATAATTTTTATTGTAACTTACAATCTAATTACTGGGTATGTGAACAAAAATTTTTGTACATTACATTATGAAAAGAAATTTAATTTATAATTGTAGGCACTGATGAATACTCATTAAGATTCGAAACAATTGCTTAGGTGATGTGAATTTATTTTCTAATCCTGATTTATCGATGAATTAATTTTTTTGGTAACTATTGAATTTCATTCAATATTCCACCATTTTCTTTAAATAAATCTTTGAATGATTTTCTCTTAATGTTTGAGAATAACAGTTATTTCATTCACCGTTCATAGACAGCAGCACAGATTTTGACTGTTTTCCTCCGCTGTTATTGTATAATGAACTTGTGAAATCTAATTTATGAGAAATGTACTTGTTACGTGCCAATTTGGCTTTTGGTCAATTTTTGTTCGGGTTTAGATCTATAAGTTAATTTGGGTCAATTCGGGCTGATGTGATTTCATTTTATCACTTACTTTTTTTGTATAGATAATCCGGGATTAGTTTTCATAGTCCTTAGGTTATTGGTTCCTTGTTTCTTTTTCTTTTAGCTTAGTTTTTTCTTTGGTTGTATTCAGAACGTGTTCATTGTTTACTTTTATTAATCAATTTTAGTTCGGGATATTAGTTGTTAGTTGTTGCTGCGGTGATAGCGATAGGCGCAATGGCGGAGCCAGTTTATTTTAAACGTCAGTTGCTTGGGCTACCGCTAGGTTTTTTTTTTTGGAGGATTTTAATTGGAAACGGTTTCTTTGTCAATTAAAAACAAACATGACTCAAGTTGAGGCAAGTCCGTCAAGGCAGCAAGTTGAAGAAAAAGCGGTTGAGAAAAGTTTTGTTGAATCGAGATCTATCAAAACTTCGCGTAAATCGAAGCCGCCTCGCATAATTAATGTAGATCGAAGTTCTGCTTCGGGTCACGTAGTGTTTTTTTGGAAACTAATACGCGAACAAGTAGCCCATTTTGGGGATTATTAAAAACTTTTTTTGCACGATTGGGCGTTTTCATGTGTTTACCGGTCCTCTATTTGAGATGGTATGTCGATTTTACCAGCAAACTGTGGTTACTATAAATAAAATATTCATTTATTTATCTTTATTTGTCATTGAATATTTAGAATAAAATGTCAAACTTGACAGCTGACAGCGAATGAACAATCATCAGTGGTAATTTAATTTGGAAAAGAAAATTCGGATCCATATTTTGGATCTTCCAATCGTGCAAAGAATTTTGTAAGCATCACGGTCAATAAGTACAGTACCGATTTCATATAATATTTGGAAACCTCGCCAAGGCTCGGCCTTCAAACTATTATTCTCAATCGGTAAAGTGTACTTACTGACCTTAATACTTGAATAACTATTTTGCACGATTGGGCGTTTTCATGTGTTTACCGGCCCTCTATTCGAGGTGGTATGTTGATTTTACCAGCAAACTGTGGTTATTATGGTTATGCTGACTTACCGTCCATGGGCAAAGGCGGTAAGTAAAAAATTGTGGATTTTCACAAAAAATATTCATTTATTTATCTTTATTTGTAATTGAATATTCAAAATAAAATGTTAAACTTGACAGCTGACAGCGAATAAACAATCATCAGTAGTAATTTAATTTGAAAAAGGAAATTCAGATCCATATTTTGGATCTTCCAATCGTGCAAAAAATTATGTAAGCATCACGGTCAATAAGTACAGTACCGATTTCGTATAATATTTGGAAACCTCGCCAAGGCTCGGATCGGTAAACTGTACTTACTGACCTTGATACTTAAATAACTATTTTGTACCTCGTGTTCGGTCTGGTTTTTTCCGCCACGAACATTCTCGGCGAATTGTTCGACCTCAAAAAGCTTTCAATCACGCGAATATCGTATCCTGCCGTCCTAAAGACCATCTCCAGGACCCAAATCGTGACGCCTTCTTTACGACCAACTGTTGGACCGACGCACAGTGTGAGAAAATCAAAATCTAACGGGATTTAATTCTAAATGTTAACTTTTTCCGATTCGTGAACCGATGATATCTATTTGTAGTTGGAAAACTGCTCATAATAAATGCATACTGGAAAAAAATTTAGGTGTCTTAGAAAAAAAGTAGAAATTAAAAAATGTTGACATCAATTTGATCGTTTGATTTACACTTGACGCGGCGGGAATTCGCGTAAACTGTTGACCCAATTACTGGGGGTTTTTACCTACAACATTGCTTTCTCTTCTGTTTATTGTAAATCTTGTATCTTCAGCCAAGGTAAATACAGGAATACTTGATCAAACTGATAATGATAAGTTTGTGGAAAAAACCTCTACCGAATCAGAAGGCAAAATAAACATTTTTTATAAGAAGTTGTGGATATAATCGTGCTAAAGTTCAGTTATTCCGCATTATTCCAGTGATAAAGCATATACATATCATAGTATCGAGTCTTGGCTTTCAGATAAAGTGACAATCTCTTGCGCATTTTCGCGACATTCATACATTTTCTTAAATTTTTAGAATAGTCTTCGAAATTACGAGAAAACTGATATTTGGATTTCTAACGGTAAAAATGAGCGCTTTGAAGCCATTTTTTGCTTTTTTTAAGATCAAATACAAATTTATCGAGCTTTCTGAAGCTGCAAAAAAAGAATTGAAGCTATATGAAAGACTTTGTGTCTTAGATTTGAGCAAAAATGGATTGTAAGTTGTCGACATCGCGAACGTTTTTTAAACAAGAACGTAGACTGGTTGAACGTTAATATAAATTTGCCACATACTGTCGCATAATAAAGCTCATCTTATTCTTATTCTACTAAATCAGGTAGGCCGCGAAAGAGATTTGCAAAAAAGTGTGATATGACTAAAAAGCGAAAAATTCGAAGATTTTTGGAATCGACTAGCCCTGAAGAAATCTTCGCAAAACGGGTAAAAGAGACTCTGTTGCTATCATGAATGGATTGTCAATTGGTTCACCGAATAGAGACACGACAATCAAAAGAGCTCGTGAAAGGATGATCGGTGATCCGGTGTCTTTATCTGCGGATGAAGCATTAGGTATGAGTATAGATGCCAATTTATCAACTCACCAATATGAAATAATACGCTAGAGGGTTAATAAATTAGCTAAAAATTCATTACCATCATATGATCAGATAAAAGATGCTAAGAAACAATGCTATCCATAGGGAAAAACTGTATCAGAGTCATCTGCTGGATGTTATTTACAGTCGCTAGTTGATCATAGCATCAGGCGTCTACGCTTAGTCCAGAAAGAGATTTGAGGCTCTATCGATGAGTTGAAAACAGGTTTAAAGGAACTTTCATTATTTATTGAATGGGGATGTGATGAAAATCTTTTCACTACTTCCATGGTACCTATCCAAATAAGCTTAAATGCTGGGGGAGAGAAAATAATAATATGATAGTTTTAGCAATCCATCTCCAAAGAGCTAATTTTGTAAGGAATTGTTGAAACGGAAATTGATTATTTAAAAAATATTCTTCTATTTCATTTTTCATAGTTATTTCCTCAATAGAACTAATTTCATCACTCTGTGTCCACTTATTTCATCATTTTTACACAAATTGTAACTATTCATCAGAAAAATATTTATTTAGTATCACTGGGAGTTAAATCTCGCTGGATTTTGATTTTCCGACGCTGTGCGACGCCTCCAGTAGATTGGTTGACACCATTTTCACCGTTCCGGATGTTAGTGGTCAGCTAAGTAGACTGTACATTTTGTTTTGCCTACTTAGACTTTTGGTGGTCGATATGTCCGATTTTGTAAGGCTAGATCGATCTAGTTAGCCTGTTGGACGACGTGGACCCTATGGGTATTTATGGTTGGCGCAGACGTATGGGGCGTCGTATTACTTGTTGTATTTTCTTTGTGAGGAAGTGCTGCCGTCCAAGACGCGTAGTCTTTTTATTTTTGTTTATTTGCTTGTGCAACTCGTGGAAGCTTTACGCCACCTTTTTTTTTTTTGTTAACCTTTTGCAATAGTAGAGTCATAATTTATTATCAATTTTTGTTTAGATTTCATCAACTTCATTCATTTTAACATCAGTTTTTTATGTTTATCATTCACTTAATTTCTTTTCAGTATTAAAGTCACTTAGTTAAATTCAATCGTTGTTTTATTTATTGCTAAGTAGAAAGTGTGGAACCCTACCGATTCTCTTTTCAGCCTTAGCTACCACAGCCTCCGTTTGAGGGATATATATATATATATATATATATATATATATATATATATATATATATATATATATATATATATATATATATATATATATATATATATATATATATATATTTTGTATGGTAAGTGTTGGACTGCCAGGTCGATCACTTGGTGGATGCAGAAGGTCATCGTGCGGACACGTAGTCCCGTATTCCAATTGACAATTACGTGGCGCCCAGGATAATGTTCCAACCTAATTTACCAGCCTCAAAACACTCACGGCTACCCTGAGCAAGAATCTTCGATTACGTAGTAAACTCTGTTGTTTAATTTTAGTAAGGTAGGATTGCTACCCCAAGTTTTACGTGACATACTATCTAAAAAAAACATTTAAGATTCCTGAACAGAAGTTAAATTACTTGACAGTGAGATATGAATATGACTAATGGACCAAATTACGAAATATGCAATAATAGTATTACAGATCTCAACAAATTGCCAAAATACAAATATTCTTAAGTTTTAAATTTAAAGTCACAAAATACTCGTTCTGATCGACTTCTGTCATTCTTGCAACAAATGTCAAACATTCATATCGAACCACAGGCACACAATAAAATTTTTGACCAAACTTTGATGAGTCTTAGCTTGATATCCAGAGAGCCTACAGAAAAAAGTTATGAAAATAAATTGTTATAATTGTTGAGTTTTATTACTGGTTGAAATTGAAAGTATTTGTTTCTGTTACATCCTGTAATAAGAATATAATAATGATTTTCCAGAAATCGATCAAAATAAGAATTGAAATTTTCCGGAGAATCTTGTTGGTCTTGAAGATTATTTGGCGCTTCTCTGCGAGCGGCGTCTGGGGTGTGATAGATTTCCTTGCTGCCTTGCTACGCTACTGATTTTTTGGTTGAAAAGATTGCAGATTTGTCTTAAGAAAGGTAGTTTTTTGCTCTTGACTTTATGAATTTATTATTAGACGCTTCTAAGCTTATAATGGACTGGAAATAATTAATATTTTAGCCTATCAATGAAGATGGTTGGAAAATTATGTAAAAGAGCACATAAAATATTCATATACAGTACTGAGATTACAGAACGATATTTTTCAATACTTTGATAAATAAATTATGATAAAATTTAGGGTAAATACTATTTCTTGTCTCATTAAGTAATAGCACGATCTTCTAGAAACATTTTTAGGTTATTTCTTGAGTGAAAATTCGTAATGCTTTATCGGAATATTAATATTTTTATATTACTTGATCTTCTGCGTATTTTCTAAAGATTATCGCCATTAGTTTGTTGAATAAAAAAGTTTTTGGCTTTTCGAAGACAGAAAATTGATGTTACCATTGTTTCAATAGCATTTTGTTTCTAGATATGTAATAAACAGTTCAAGACTTATGGACAGTTCAAATCAAAATCTGTTCTACGTTCTCTTGATCCAGTGTGAATAATCGCGGCACCAATTTTTTAATTCCTTTAGAACAGATGTTAAATATATCGGATATTTCGCGTAATGTAATATATTTTAATTTTGTGGATTGTTTCAAACCTTTTTAGGAAAAAAAATAAAAAATCAATATACTTTCCCTGATGTTGGTTTTGGATTGATAAAAGTTTGACCCAAACCAAATATTATTAACGAAAAAACAACCGATTTTTGAACAATATTTGCAAAAGCAAACAAACCGGATGATGAAGTTTTGTTGTAATTATATATTTTTACGTCAATTACAAATGTAAATTTGATCTGACTAATCCCAAGAGTAATACGTTAATTATTTTTGTGAACACAAACCTCATAATTACGGATTTTATTTGGTTACTGCATTTATGTACTGAAATTTGTAAATATTAACAAAAATTGAGGAGAAATGTTCTTCACAAGCTGTAATATTTGTTGTTCAATTTAAACGATTTATTTGATTGATATAAAATAATATTTTAAAGCGACATGGTAAATTCAAATTATGATGAATTATTTGAAATGAAATAACATGCATATAATATTATTTATTGATGAATTACTTTGAAATTATAAATGGACTGTCATTTTCTAATTGCCGCACTTTTCATTTAATTTCTATTAATTAACCATTCTGATATTTTAGTCATGATATGATCCCACAACAAATATTGTACATAGATTAGAATGATAATCCATATATGTATAATTTCAAAGAGTCTTTGATGATTTCATATCTCTACATATTATGAAAAGAAGCGTTCGCATATCTGTTTGAAAGTATGAATGTGCTAATCGAAAAAACTGTTCAACAAATTTCAATGAGTTTCACCATTCGTAAGGATAAATCTTGAGCTAAGTTTAGGAGTACAAAATATCATTCAATAATAATAGGGGCTCTAGTATTCTGCATATGCCTACATCTATCCTGAAACGTACTCTAAAATAGATCTTGGAGTTTTTTATTATCATATATATATATATATAGCTTGTGCACTAATAACAATTAGTAGCTAATATTTATTTTGAATATACTTACATCCATTTTGAATATGTACACAAGAACTAAAGTTTCTAAAACTACTGGTTTACTCAGAAAATATTAGTTTATCTTCAGCGGTGTAATGTTCCCAATTAATTATTGGAAATTTTGATTACAAGTCTACTGCTCGTGCACCAATAATTATTGATAACTGATATTCATTTTGCATATACCTACATCCATTTTAAGTATGTACAGAAACTTTTAAATCCCTAGACTTTTTGGTTTACTCAGAAAATATCAATTTGTTTTGAATTGTGCTACTGAGCTGTTGATTGAAATTTTCAATATTCAATTTTTTAGCTCGTAGTAGCTGTTATCTATTGACATATGTCTATATCCATCCTAAATACATACACAAAATTTGAGATTTCTGTGTTCACTGGTTTACTCAGAAAATATTAGTTTTCAGCGGTGTGATATATTTGTAGCTATGGTTATTAAAACTTGCAATTCTCTAGCATGCCTATAGCTCGAGCACGAATTACAATCAATAGATGATATTTAACGAGGACATAAACCTGGTTTACTCAGAAAATATAAATTTATTTCGAACGGTTTCATTAATTGAAATTTTCAGTCCTCAAGTCTTTACGAAGGTAGTTAAAAAAGTTCTTGGCTGGAAGCATAGATGTCGCTATTATGCTATTATATTAATTGAGTAAGAGCTTTTAGGTGGCGCTGTGCAAAGTTTCAGACTTGTGTGTTCATTAGATTTGTTGTAGCAGTGACGATAAGTAAACGATTTTTGTTTATCTTATGAAATGGATAAAACTGAAGTTTGTGCTGTGATTAAGTGATTCGTTTAGAAAGATTTAAGACCGACAGAGATAAAAAATGAGTTGGATTCTATATTGAAAGAATCTGTTCCTTAAATTTCGACGGTTAAATGGTAGCGGCTGAATTTAAACGTGGTTGTACGTCAATTTAGAATTTGTCCACCAATAACGATGCGTAGATGATACTTAAGCATATACCTACATTTATCCTGAGTACATACACCGAGCTAGAAATTTCTGAAGCTCCTAGTTTCTTTAGAGTATATCAATTTTTTCAACTGTGTGCTAAATTTCTAAATGTCTATTGTCCATTGGATTTTTCAATTGCTTGTTTATCAATAACGATTGATGGCTGAAATATGTGAAAAATGTGGCATTTCTACTCAATTTCTTCCGTTTTGGGGTGTAATATAATATCTTTAGTAAATAATAACTACAGAAAAAATATACAGTAGCAAAAAATAAATTCTCCCCAGTAAAAAAAAAACTCGTTTGTAATAAACTGCTAGAATGAGAAAAGATAGGATAGGGCAATTTATTTTACAGCAGACGGACAAAGGACACAAGTCACTTTATAATCCATTACTGGATGCCACACGGTAACATGCACGTCAGAATGTTGACTAATTCAACTGTCCTTTAGCTACTTTGTCTTCTACTGACATCTACTAACTACGAGAAAATGAAGGTCCCCGTCTGTTTGATGACGGAAATGTGTTTCTAGCGTGTTGTCGAGAAAATAACACACGAAGACATCGCGTTGTTGTAGCTTATATTAATACTAAAAGAAAGATGTGCTTGACGTCCGCTTGGCTGTCAGCGAAACGCTGTTGAAAAACTTAAACAAGTAGGTTGTTCACACTTAAAATGAAACTGAATATGAGACAGAAATGACGTCATACTAGCGCAGATATATCGTTGCGACCACGTATACCTATATTCTCGTAGGCTGCATGAATAAGCGTGTTGATATGGAAAGCGCGCATGCGTTCTGATCGAGAATAGATTTGCATTCTTATGCCGTACAGTAAATAGATACACACATGTAATATTTAATTTATTTTGCATACTATATTGTCGTGTTGATTATATCAAAGATATCAAAAATTAATTTGAATATACATTCGGAAAAAAAATGCACCAAAAATACCGATTTTTCAAACCGCCATAACTCGGCTGATTTTGATTGAAAATGGATGAATCTTTAAGTTTTGGAAAGTTAGAAGTTTCTTCTTTCAGAGCATATAAATAAAACTGACTCCAAGCTCATCGACCCATGAGATAAAAAAGTTGTGGGCTCAACTCCCGACCAAGGAAATCATTTTCATTCATTTTCCTTAAAATTGCTCAAGAAATCGAGTGTTTGCGACGCGACGTTTTGACGCAAAGCTATGAAACGACATCCCGCCAAATGAGATCCGCGCTGTTAATATGCCATCAAGATTGCAAAAAATTTAATTGATTTTCTGGGTCATGAGTTGAGTTCACGATTTTTTTTTGCACCCGGTACAAGTTTTCAAATTTTGACATTTTTTGACATCAGGAACATTTTTTTTTCTCAGATGTATGGTAGGGAGTGCGATGAACTTAGCGTCGGATTATCTTATATGCCCTGAAAGAGAAAACTCAAAGATTAATTCATTTTCGATCAAAAACAATCGAGCTATGACGGTTTAAAAAATTGGTATTCTTAGTGCATTTTTTTTTGTCGAGTGTATATTCTATTTACCATTTCTAATTCATCTAATGTTTTTAATTCTTGGTGGGGATACATTTGGACTGTAAGTTTATTTTAACGTGAAATATAGTGTAACTAACAGTGCTCCTACAGAGTAGACTTCCATCACAACAAAGATGCTAAACGGGTGACGAATGCGAGTTGTACGATGACTAACACAAACAACTGATATGTGTTAAGGACGAATGACCTTATGGAAATTTCTGGCAGTTTAATAGAAATTTCTAGAGTCGTCGAGAAATAACGGTTGCAGATATATAAACTGGTGGAGAAAGCCGAGTAAGGTAGGCAGTAGGTAGTAGTGAGTCATTAAGACGGACAGGGAGTATGACAGACAGTAAAGAAGACGCGGTCGAAATAAATAGCGTGTAAAAGTAGTATTGATGGATTGGTTGGCTACGGGAGCGCGCAAAAATGATTTTAATAAAATGAACAAGTGGAAATAAATGAGATGAGTGATAAATAAATAAAGAAACAGTTGTAAATAAAGAAGAAGCGGTTGAAATGAATAAAGACAGTGTTCGTTGCAAAAAAAAAAACAATAAGTATAGTATTAGTGACTAATTCAAGTGTCGATAATAAGTAGAAATATTAAACAGTGGTTAATTTTGGTTATATGAGTGTAGCCTGAAGAAAAAATAAATTATTAATCCATATCGTTCCAAAAGAATGTGTTATATCCATGGTTACGAATTTGACAGCAATGAATTCAAGAATACGATCCACTAGGCGACCGCAACGATTTGTCTGTGACCGCAATTTCTGCCGTTCCAGTAAAATATGATTGTTGTGGCTGGTGCTTCAAGTGGAACGATATGAGTCTCCATCTTATTTCAAATAAACTGACAATTTGTAGTTAAGATCAAAAAGTAAATAAATAATAAGATTAAGCTAACTTGTAGCAAATGAATGTAATGAATCCAATACGCCTGTGTAAATTATTCTCTTATGAATGATAAATAATGATAATGAGAGACCTTCAAATTTTCTGTCATATTGACAAATAAAAAATACTGAATAATTCGACATAGTTTGAAATCGAAAGGACAAATTGGAAATACCTTTCAATTTAATTTAAATTTCTTAGTGATTTCTGCGAAAATAAACGCAACGACTGCTTTGACACATCTTTCGGTTGCGAGCGTCGTGAGCTTGAAGCGGTCGCGATTAATGATGTCATCTGTGATGTGTTGATCCTGAACGCAAAGACAGCGATCGTTTTGTTGAACGAGTGCTGTGATCGCCTAGTGGAACGTACTCCAATTGTCAACTTTAATGAATCATTAGAGATAAATTGACATTTTTCGATTAGTGTTAACACTTTTATTACAGTGTTGTATACTATTTAAAAGATAGTACTAATAGTTTAATTCAATCATTTCCTGCTTCCTACTTCAAGTTCTGCGACAGTTGCCAGAATAGTAAACAAATTTGGAGAAAATGGTTGCGTACAATCTGATCATGAAAAGAGTGATAGACTCAAGCATGTATTGACGGCGGGGAAAAATACGAAATTATAACATTAATACATAGAGTACGTTGCACTAGGCGATTGCAACGCTCATGTCGCCTCAATAATCGTTCCACAAGACGATCGCAGTCGTTGTGTTCAAGATCAATACGTGATACATGACGTCATTAATTGCGACTGCAGTCACATCGACCATGAGTTAGTGGAACAGCAAAAACCGCGGTCGTGAGCGTGAGCATAGCGGTCACCCAGTGGAACGTACAATAATGGCACACATTATTGACAACAGCGATTTGACAAGTTACTGGAAAGTAAAAGTACTGTACACAAGTTATTGAAGAAGAAGCAAAATTTCCAAAATCACAAGGAATTAATTGCAGGTGATATTACTTGAAAAAATTAATAATAACCGGAATTTGCTGCAGAGTATAATTTTTACGGATGAGGAACTTTTATTTACATGGTGAAATGAATTCGCAAAATTGTAGGTTGGTACCGACAAGAATTTAACGACCCGAGAAAGTTAACGTTTTACGTGGTGTGATGGGAATTCACAATATAGGACCATTTTTTTATGGTAATATTACGGCTCATCATTATTTGAATCTATTCCAAAATGAAGTAGTTCCTGCACTTAAGAGCTTTGAATATTGAAGACGCATAGTTTCAACATGATGATGCCCCTGCGCACAATGCTTAGAATTTCAGAACTTTCTTGAATCATATATTTCTACGTTGTCGCTATATTGGATAAGGTAGAAAAGTGGAATGGTCTTCTAGATCTCCTGGTTGGATTTTTTTTATCAAGGATTTTCTAAATTCAAAATTTACACACAGAGTCTACTGAATTTGGAACAATTGAAAATTTGAATTGGAAACGTGTTTGGAGTTATTACAGCTGCCCTGTTATTCAAAAGTTTTATAATGTTTCATTTCAATACATTGTTGTCAAATTGGTAACCATGTTAAAATAAACTCACGGTATAAAAAAACATGAGAGGCTTCGTTTTTGTCATACGTCCGCTTATCGACACATTTTTTTGCTGAAGAAAGCATAAAAGAAAATTTTCAACAGCCAGAAGGTAACCCTGATGAATAAAATTAGAAATAATACACTATTCAAATTGGAAAATATGTGTAACATAATTTAAAAAATATAATTTATAATTTGAGAGCCATCGACTTGAAGAATATTTTCTACACGAAATGGTGCTCCATCTCATCTTATATACTTTTTCTCTTCAACATCTTCGTATTACTTTAAGAAAAATGCTTTGAGATATTCATTTTAATGTAACACTTTGTACTTATATTCAGGCTCGTTATATTTCAAGGAATTTTTGTACAGGATTCCAGAAGTATTTCGTATAAATGTATCTGTTGTGAAGAAAAATGCAGCTATGCTGCAATAGAAGAACTAAAAGAATGGTTTGAAAATATTGATCAAGGCATTGCTGGGAGCTATCATCGACCGTGCGTTTCTTTATTTGAGTAAATCGAAGCCATTGTGTTTGACAGAGAGAAATAGTCATGCATATAAATATGTGAAACACTCGGAGGAAAATTGATAGTAGGTCCTCGAAATATTTCCAATAGTTCTTATTTTAACGTGAAATATGGGTTATGAATTTGACTGAAATATCTTAATAATCAGTGACGGCTAGTTCTGCAGGGAACAAACATTCAGTGCATTATTTAATTTTGGCCTCATACCGTAACACGATCATAATATGAAGATGGTATGAAACGTTCCTTCTATTCAAACAAATAGTCAAAACTTTTTTCCGCAAGTCAAGTGCCGCGTCTAGCTGTAGACGTCCGCAGGGGAACAGTTTTAAATGTACCTACCTACTATGAGTTAATTCGGCTATGTTCGATTATCTTCGCAATACACGATTATATGCTAAACTTGTCGCGTTTTGAATTCTTAGATGTGAAGTTAGGTTTATTGTTTGTTTATTATTCAGCATGACCTGGTCTCTCTCATACGGAGTGAAATTTCGTTCGGCCAAGGGTGAGTCGATAGGAGGCAAAGACTTCATTACATTTCGAATGTTTTGTATAACAGTTTATTAATTTTAAAGATTTATCTAATCGTACATCATTTGTTGAGCTCAACCGTATTGATTATTTTCTTTCTTTGTTCTACATGTATCAGATGACTAACAATCTCTCCCCTTCTCCAAACAGTCCCTCTTCCCGAATTTCTCCGAATCTCACAGTCCAAGTTTGTATACTCATAATTTATCTGTGTGGGCGCCGTCGTGTCGCCACTTTATGGCCGCCTGGCGTCTTCCTGTGACTCGTCCTGCTCCTACGAGGGATGCAAGCGATGCTCAGATGTCAATGCACGATGGGGAAAGACCGTCACTTGTTTTGGGTGACTAGCGAAAGTGATATAAACAAAGAGGGTTACGGGTTGTCACAGTTAGGGATATTTTTGATTAGATCGTAAAGTGGGGTTACGCTTGATAAAATTAACCAGAATAGACGATTGTGTAAGCTTCGAAGTCTGCATATTCGCCACAAAAAAGTTTTTCAAGAAATTATCAAGCTAAAATTCAAATTTGTTTGAATCATTATGAGTAATCGAAAAACGCATACAAAGATTACCCCTTCCGTCCGAGCGCTTGGAAAAGTAGCGGAAGTATAGCAGTATTCAAGAAAGCACTTGATGCAGACTTCAAGTTTCCTCCTCAAATTTTAATTTCATGCTAGACTGCTTTTTGTAACTCATATTTCAGTACAATACTCTGGAACATATGTATGTCTCTAATTTTTGTTCAATTTCATATTTTTATTGTCGTATAAGTTCATCCTAAGTTTTTATTTCATAAGTCTGACCCAGACGAATTGATGTAACTTAATATTTCTATGAACATTTCAGAAGTACTGCTAGTGAGCTTTCTTTCAAAGTTCGTTGAACTCATCTCGTGATTCGCATATAGTAGTTCTCAGTTTTTGGCAGTCTAGTGTGTTTCATTGTTGCGATGTCATTTTTATTTATTTCACAGCAAGTTTATACTCAGAGGCGTATTCAGTTCTGTTGTCGTGCTAATGATTTATGGAATGTAAGTTGAGCCAATTTATTCGGCATGAAGATGGTGAGCTTTATGATTATATGAAGCGCTGTGTGCTTATAAAAGCCGGAACTAAATTTATGTCTCTGTTCTAACATTTTCAATGCTGCTAAAATGACAAAAATGCTATAAAAGTAATGGAGAAATGTTTATTTATAATTGTTATTTCACGTTTTATGTTTGTAAGAACAGAATTTTTATTCAAGTTGAAGAATAACGAAATTCAAGGAACCGAGCATTTTTCATTGTTATAAAGAGTTACCGTTATATGGAGTGAAGAAAGAAAAACAATCAAACTCACAATAGTTTTTGAAATGTATTTGATAAAATAGGTAATTAAATTATTCTTGATGGTTTACGATATGTACCTAATGTGTTTAATTCGAGATCATCATTACCATAACAAATAATAATACCGAAAATAAATATTTACTGTGTCTAGATATAAACAAATTTCTTCGTAATAGAGAGTGGCTGTTGCGCTATGAAGAGTTTACCAATATGTGCATTTTAAGGTGAACCAACCAAATTGTGCTCACTTCTATGTTCTAGGGAGTACATCGTTATAAAGAATAACGTTATTTACAGAACACATGCACATTAATGGAAAAAATAATGAATTAGTTAATTATCCGAAGTCTTTTCTATACAAGAGTATTTGACTCACCTCACTGAGTTTTCCCAGCAATTATTGTTATTTTTCTGGACTTATACAGCCGCAAATGACGCCCTAGCAAATTACTGACGATTTCACCTTGTAGGTGGAGTTTTTTTCCGAATTTTGGAGTATTTTCTGCAGAGTATTTGGAGTTGATTAGGTCTATTGATTCACTATCCTTAAAGTTCACCATTATTTGATGGTTTTTCAAAGTGCATAATTTTTATGAGATGTGAAAAAACAGGAGAATAGCCTCTTACGCTCCATCAATTTATTTATTTATTTTTAACAGAATAAGACCATTTCACATTGGCGACGGAGTCGCACAATAATCGCTAATTTGTGCTTTAGGCGATTATATTATAAAGCGTTGCGAAGAGAGGTGTGGCGAAGCGACTAATTTTGGATTAATTTTTGATCAAAGACGCACTTAGTAGCAATTTTGGCTAACAACAAATTATGATTATTGGAGATTTATTTTTATTTCATTACTTCAATCCGTAATTATATTTCGCTTCCTGATTTGATCAACTAAGACAGCTTTAGCAGTTCTTCTAAAATATTGTAACGATACTCAACTCATTTGTGGGTTTATAAATTAATTTTTACTCAACCTTACACTAATAAATACTCATACTGATAATCGAGGCTAATATAGACACTATCACTACTCTTATGTATTATTTACACATAACACTGTCTGATATCTATTTTCACTGCTTCTCATTTATTTAGACTAGTCCACTTATTTATTTTTAATCTTACGCGCTCCGTTTCTGAACTATCATTATATCAATACGTGAAAAGAAAGCTTTGTACTCCCATTTAAGTATATCGCGCGCACGAAGGAATGCGAGAATTGGCATATTTGAAATTTATATGGAGAAGGAGTGCAGACGAATAAAATTATATACAGAATGTCCCATTTCAATTTACCGCGGAAAGCGATATTATTTTTCGCTAAAATATCTCGAAAAATATACAGCTAATGGAAAAATGTCTGACATCTAATTCTCACTTCCTCGGGGCTAAGAGGGGGGGAGTAGAAGGTCACGTTAAAATCTCAAATGGGAATCACTATCTTTAGTTACTTACAAACTTTGTACGAGTATTGTGAAACCAACAAAATTCACATTTCGAGATTTTGATGGAAATATCTGTTTCGAGCATCCCTGAATTCATTTTGATTATTTTCGGCTTGATGTCGGTACGTATGTGCGTTCGTAACTCGCAAATCTCAAAACTCGTCAAACGTACAATGCTGAAGTTTTGGGTCTAGTTGTGCACCTCGCATTTTGGTTGCAATCGTCTGTAGCGAAAGTGTATTTTACTTGAAACATTTTTTGAATTTTCCGCATAAATCCAGAATGATTAGCCGTAGGATACTGAAATTTAGTATTTGAGATTGTTGGTTAATGATTATTTCTTGTACGAATCGGCTGAGCCGAAAGTGCACTTTATTGAACAGAATTTTCGAATTTTCCGCATAAATTTAAAACAATCAGCGGTAGAATATTGAAATTTTGCATTGAGCACTTCTATAACATCTAGTTGTGCCTCTCGCGTTATAATTGCAATCGTCTGTCCCAAAATTGCACTTTACTCGAAACATTTTTTGAATTTTCTAAATAAATCCAAAACGATTGAAAGTAGAATGCTGGAATTCAGTATTCAAAACAACAGCACCTTCTAGATGCTCATATCCTATTTTTATTGAGATCGACTGAGCCGGAAGTGCATTTTACCCAACAGTCTTTTGGAATTTTTCGCATCAATTTAAATCGATCGACTGTAGAGTATTGAAATTCAGTATTTCAGTCCGCTGTAGCATCTGAATGATTGCCTACTATTCTCATAACAATCGACTTAACAGATAGTGCACTTCAGTTGGATTTTTTTTCAATTTTGCACATAAATTCAGTACTGTTAGCTATAGAATCTTGCAAATCAGTATTTAGGAATGTTGTAGCATAAGAATGATGACCTACTATTTCCAAAGCAACCGACTGGGCCGAAAGTGCACTTTAATTGACAGATTTTTAGAATTTTTTGGATAAATCCAAAAAGATTACCCGTGGAACGATGAGATTCCGTGTTTGATTATTGAATTATTTTATGCAAAAAATGTATCCAATGATGTACAAGTAAGTCACCTGATGTCCACGTCAGATTTTTTATTAATACGTGAAGAGAAAGCTCTTTGTATTTCTTTTTGAGTATATTGCGCGCACGAAGGAGTGTGAGATTTTGCATATTTAAAGATCATTTGAAAAAGAAGAGCAGACAGCTGAAATCATATAAAAGATGTTCTATTTCAATTTATCGCTGAAAACGCTATTATTTTTCGCTGAAATATCTCGAAATTATACATCGAATGTAAAAATGTCTGACATCTGATTTTTACTCCCTTGGGATTGAGAGGAAGGGGGAACCACTATTTTTATTTCAGATTCGGATAGAGCGTCGGATTCTAAGTGAATTTCAACCACTAGGTGACCACTAGTACTAATAAATGGGTTGACCTACATCCGGGTTTACATATCCCCACCTAGAGTTTCTCGAAGCTTCCAGAAGTTCTAGTAGTTTTCAGAAACTCCACTAGACGTCACCACGTCCTAAGCTCTATAACACCCATTTATCCAGCGTGCCGTGATTGAAGCCTATCCTGTAGGGGCTCTATTCATTACAATATATTTCTTCATGATGTTCAGCATTGACTTATAATTCTAAATTAGAGAGTGTAGGTTCATTTGAATTACGTACTAGTAGCTTCGCTTTGGTAGGATATGGCGCACTTTAAAAAAGCGAAATGATGCTACACGCGGCGAAGAGAATGATACTCTTGCAAAAGAATAGTGGTCGAATAGAAAAATTACTCTTTGGCGCACTTCGCTTCGCTCAGATGCCTCTTCAACTATTGATGTGCAAAATTTGGTTAATATACAACTAATTATTAGAAAGAACGAGGTTTGCTTATTGGGCTCACTTCGTTCTAGAGCACTAATAATTTTTTTTCTTATTCATACCAACTTATCAGTCTTCGGAAAACGAGCATTGCTCCAATAAATCTTCAAGTACGCCTCTGAAAAACTGTATTCTTCCAAAATTCAATATCTACTATCTTCACGTTTAATTCAGTGTGCGTGTTTCATTTTTCACATATTGGTTTTCTTATTGCTGCCAATGTCGCATAGTGTCGCATTTTTTGCTTTTGTTTGTGTGAGCGCTGCTCGCAGAACTAAGAATCTTCAGCCTCAAGCGACATTGTCTGTAATAAACTAATAGTTGACACAGTAGACCTGAAGTTATATGCTATAAATGTTATTAACGCTGCTGGCAAGAAATCTTTAACACTTAAAGAGAATAAAAGGCAGAATATTGATGATATAGTTAAGTTGCAATTATTGAATAGTTATTGAAAACTTAGCCACAATTTTTTTGATCATATACAACAGTCAATCATTGAATTTTACTACTTTAATTTTTTTTTATTCAGAAACAACGTTTCGTTGTTATGCTTCAATTTTTTGTATTTTATATATTAAAATAGATGCCATAAATAATTTTCTAGTTGTAGATTTGCTTTAAAGGAAGAAAACCGCATCCACCAAAGTTTTCAGCGTTGAATTTTCTAGTAAAACCATAAAACACTTGCAATGTCGAATTCCCCTCACAACACAACACACTTAAATATTCAGTGAATCTCTGGAGAGCATCACCGAGCGACAATACCCTGAACTATGAGTGAATATGTAGTCCTTGCAGAGAGGAACTTCTCAAGAAACAAAGATAAATAAATAGCGAGGAACAAAAACATCGCGACTTTAGGAAGTTTGGGTATTTACATTTAACGTTTTATATTCATTTACTTTAAGATGTAATTTCATAAATGAGGGAACTTTATTTATTATTAATGAATAAAGTTTTGAGGACTGAATTTGAGACAACTGAACGTGTAGCGAATTGCTGCATCCTCACATTGACATTTGAGGGGGACGCTATTGAGGAATCGCTGTAACATTAGCAACAGAAATCTAGTAATTAGCCTCTGAATATGTGCTCTCACTATTTAAATCACTCAAAATTTTTCTCTTATCCCTTTGTGAAGTGTGAAATGTAAAACATTCCATAATCCAAGGCCTCCAGAGGCTCCAAAACTTTACAATCCCCTGTTGTTGTCTTCCAAAACTTTCCTCATACCTTCCCTGCAAAATTTCCCACATAATAATGGGCCTGAAGACTTGAGCGTTTAAAGGAAATCTACAAAATACCTCGTTGTTTCAGGCGAATTTATCGGGTGAGACTTACAAAGTGAGCGGGTAAGTATTGCGTGAGTATGGGTATGTGTGAGTGCCGCCGGAAGTTGTGGTGAGAAAGGATTGCAACAATGGCTTTGAGGGGGTTCATGGAGGAAAAGGAAACAGTGAATCATTATCAAGAGGAGGTATAGAGCCACCCTTGAGTTGGAGATTGTGGAGTGTTATTGTAAATCATTTTCATGTATAGGAGCTGTGTTCATATTTTCCGAAAGGATAAAGCCGATTTAATAACCGACAATTTATATTTTGATCAGTTTCCTATTATCCTTTTGATAACATATATAAATTATTCACATAAAGAAATACATCGATCGAAGCCAGCAATGCCATGCGAGCGATGCACGAATTGTTTGTTCTGTTTGCTGTTCAAGTGGCATTTTGCAAAAAATAAGAATATCAGCTTGGTTTCTTACCTTATATTTTAATGTGTTCTTCTTAAGGTCACACTCCCAGAAGCACTCTGAAAATAAAAACAAAAATAATTCCTGTTGTAGAAGTAATTTCCGATGAAGGAGTACTTCTTAGTGAAGTTCCATCTAGAAAAATATTGTTGCATTGTCAATATGCAACCAACATTCGAAGATTTCGAAGTGAATTCTATTTTCACTAACCTCCTACATATAAAAATACATTGCTCTGTATATTCCGTTATTCAAACATTGAAACAAAAGCTTCACGTCCATGCGAATTTCAATTTCCATTCTGATAAAAATTTATAATATCCGCTTCACTTGCTGCAGAATAAAGAGCAACTTCCAGACTTCATATTTCAAGCCTTAGCTGATTGTCTTGAGGGTAATATTCAGTGTAAACTGCTCTTAGAAGCGGAAAATATTTACCCGTTTTATTTAGAGGAGTTCCGGAACCGTGTAAATCGATCGTTTACCGCTTCGGCCACGTCGCGGACTTACATAAAGTAGCAAGTCCGGCTACGTTGTCTTATCAGGTCCAAAGAAAACAAAAAAGTGACTGAACAAACTCACTCGAAATAAATTCTTGCATTATGGTTGGAATAAAAGAAGTCGATGTAGCTTCCTTATCGTTAAACTTAAACGGGTTTGTCTCATGACAGGAGGATCTTATGGATTATTGGAGTGTGTTCAATCAGCTTAAAACAATTTGTGTGGCATGCAGCAAATTTACTTCTTAAATTTTCCGAACGAAAATTTCAGAGCTAAAAAATAAATGCGACTTTCTGATGGGAAAATTATCTCGTAATTATCAATTACCTAGAAATATTGAATTGATGATCAGAAAGACTTTTGAATTTCTAGCCTAATTAATAAATACAAGTATTAAAACTCTTATCAGGTTACGTATTTGAGTTGAGCTTCGAAATTAGCAGTTAATCTTAATCATAGTTGATTCATCCTCACAAGATTAGCTTTTGTTTCTTTGTGACATCAAACATCGCAAGGTAAATTAAACAGCAATCAGACTAGAATCTATGCATCTCTGTGTGAAGATGGCATGTTCCATTAATCCCGAGTTTTGGGAGATCAATTAATAATTATCTGAGATTTGCTGGCTATGGCAACTACTGTATTAATATCAAGCCTCCAGAGTATATGGTACAGATGTATAATATAGCAATGAGTCACTTGACGGTTTATATCATGATATTGGAAGTGACTAACGTCATTATGAATCCAGTTAACGCAGGAGCAAAATTAATTCTTTTTATACCTATAGCACAAAAGCTTAGAGTCTCATATATTATTTTCTTCAAACTTTTTAGGTACGCCGTTGTTTTTCATGGCTAACTTTAAGTCACAGCCAAACCGTAGAAGGATCGTTGAAAATTTTTGGTATCCCATTGTTTGTTTGTTCGACTGTACAAAGATTCTCGAAGTTTTTTGGCACCCTACTGTTTGTTTAAGTCACAGATCCTTCTATTTGAATCAGTGCCATTTGATCGTAGGAAGACTTTCGAAGTGGTTTGGTATCCTATAGCCAAATCGTAGAGAGATTGTTGGATATTTTTGGTACTTTTTTGTTTTTTTGGGTCAGCACAACCAGAAACGTTCGATCCTAGAAAGACTCTCGAAGTTTTTTGGTACCTTACTGTTTATTAGTGTACAGTCAAACCGTAGAGAGACCGTTGAAAATTTTTGGTACCATATTGCTATGTTTGATTTAGTGCCGCCTGTAGCGTTCGACCGTAAAAAGACTCTAGAAGTTTTTTGGTATCCTACTATTTGAATTAGCGTCACCTGAAACATTCGATCGTAGAAAGACTCTCGAAATGGCTTGGTACACTACAGTCAAACCGTCGAGAGATTGCTAGATATTTTTGGTACCTTATCGTTTGTTTGAATCAGCACCACATGAAAAATTTGACCGTTGAAAGACTCTTGAAGTTTTTCGTACACTACTGTTTGTTAAGTCACAACCAAACCATAGAGAGACCGTTAGAAAATTTTGGTACTCTATTGTTTGTTTGAATCAGTGCCACCTGAAACGTTCGACCGTAGAAAGACTCTCAGAGTTTTTTGGTACTCTACTGTTTGTTAAGTCACAACCAAACCGTAGAAAGACCGTTAAAAAGTTTTGGTAGTCCATTGTTAGTTCGAGTCAACTCTACCTTAAACGTTCGATCACGATCGTAGAGAGACTCTTGAAGTTGTTTGGTATCCTACAGCCAAACCTTAGGGAGACTGTTGAGCATTTCTGGTACCTTATTGTTTGTTTGAGTCAGCAGCACTAGAAACATTCGACCATAGAAAGATTCTCGAAATTTCTCAGTATCCAACTGTTTATTTGAGTCATAGTCAAACCGTAGAGGGATCGTTGTAAATTCTTGGTACCCTATTGTCTGTTTGAGTCAGCGTCACCTGGAATGTTCAATCTCAGAATGACTCTCGAAGTTGTTTGGTACTCTACAGCCAAAGCGTAGAGAGATTATTGAACATTTTTGGCACCTTATTCTTTGTTTGGATTAGCACTACCTGAAACGTCCGACCGTAGAAAGACTCTTGAAGTTTTTGGGTACCCTACTGTTTATTAGAGTACAGTCAAACCGTAGAGAGACCGTTGTAAATTTTTGGTACCCAATTGTTTGTTTGGTCCCTTCTGTTTATTCGAGTCACAGCAAAACCGTAGGGAGACCGTTCAAAAATTTTCGGTACTCTATTGATGTTTTTGAGTCAGCGCCACTTGGAGCGTTCTACTGTGGAAACACTTTTTTGGTACCCTACTGTTTGTTAAGTCACAGCCAAACCTTAAGCTAGTATCCCACTGTAAAATTTTCATAAAAATCTTTATCAATATTTTTATAAACATTTTTATAAAAACGTCATAACGTATAGCTAGCAAGTATGGTATCACACTGTAAATTTTTTGATCTCCTATTTACAGAGTGTTGCATACTTTACACTGTTGTACCTGTTGCATATTTTACACTATTGTGATTTTAGTTAAGCGCCAAAACTATACCTAACAATTTTGTTTGCTTGTGTCATTTATACGTAGAATTGGATTAGTTGATTGTATCAAATATGAATGATAGTGCAAATCAAAAATTGTTATTTGCTGTAATAATGGGACTGCTGGTGGACGGGACCATGGTTAGCAGACAAAATGAATTGAGAACTTATGATAAAGATAATTATAATTTTTTTTACTTATGAGTGGGGTACTATTCAATAAAATCTTGAACATGATTGAAAGTAGAATTAGACGATATGATACTTATCTGAGGCAATGTATACCACTAGAGAAAAAATAAATATTATTTTAAATATATAATAAATTTGAATACTAATGACGAACTAAACCTATAATACTGAGAGAATTATTTATTTCTTTAAATTAGAATATTTTCTTTTTAGATTAGTAGTTACATTGAGATATTTAGCTAAAGGTGAAACTTCTATTATATTTATTGTAATATTCTGTCAACTTCACATCATACAAATGTTCTTCATTCTGATATAGTTTAATCAGCATTGACGTCTCTTCGGACGACCTCTCACTATAAATTTTTCTTTGAATATAATAATGAATATAATAAAAAAGCCGCATGTACTGACGGCCGACTGACAGCAAAATGTAGCATTTATTCCCCAAAATAGTTTGTAGTGCGCATGCTTCCATCAACAACCAATCAGATCGCTATTTCCGTAAAAATAAATACAGAGCGTTGTATTTATGTGACGTCACATAAATATTTTTACGTGACGTCATGTAAATACAGATTTTTATAAAAAAACTTATACTTTCATCAAAATGACCCTATCACACTGTCAAAACAGTTTTTATCAAAATTTTATAAATATTTTTATGAAAATTTTTGCAGTGGGATTCTAGCTTTAGAAAGACCGTTAAAAAGTTTTGGTAATCCATTGTTAGCTGAGTCAGCGCAACCTTAAACGTTCGATCACGATCGTAGAAATACTCTTGAAGTTGTTTGGTATCCTACAGCCGAACCGTAGGGAGACTGTTGAGCATTTTCGGTACCTTATTGTTCGTTTGAGTCAGCACCACTAGAAACATTCGACCGTTGAAAGATTCTCGGAATTTCTTAGTATCCAACTGTTTATTTGAGTCATAGTCAAACCGTAGAGGGATCGCTGGAAGTTTTTGGTACCCTATTGATTTGTTTGAGTCAATGCCACCTGAAATGTTAGACCGTAGAAAGACTCTCGAAATTTTTTGGTATCCTATTGTTTGTATAGGTCGCAGCCAAATCGTAGAGAGACCGTTGAAAATTTTTGGTACCCTATTATTTGTTTGAATCAGCATCACCTAGAATGTTCAATCTCAGAATGACTCTCGAAGTTGCTTGGTGCCCTACAGCCAAACCGTAGAGAGATTATTAAATATTTTTGTTACCTTATTGTTTATTTGGATTAGCGATATCTGAAACATCCGACCGTAAAAAGACTCTCCAAGTTTTTGGGTACCCTTTTGTTTGCTTAAGTCGAAGTCAAACTGAAGAGAGACCGTTAAAAAGTTTTGGTAACTTATTGTTTGTTTGAGTCAGCATCACTAGAAACATTCGACCATTGAAACATTCTCGAAATTTGTTCTTAGTATCCAACTGTTTATTTGAGTCATAGTCAAATCGTAGAGGGATCGTTGGAAATTTTTGGTACCCTATTGATTTGTTTGAGTCAGCGCCACCTAAAATGTGCGACCGTAGAAAGACTCTCGAAGCTTTTTTATATCCTATTGTTTGCTTAGGTCGCAGCCTAACCGTAAAGAGACTATTGAAAGTTTTTGGTACCCTATTGATGTGTTTGAGTCAGCGCCACCTGAAACGTCCGACTGTAGAAAGACTCTCCAAGTTTTTTGGTACCCTATTGTTTGTTTAGATCACAGCTGAATTGTAGAGAGACTGTTGAAAATTTTAGTATCCTATTGTTTGCTTGAGTCAGTTCTATCTGAAACGTTGACCTTAGAAGAACTCTAGAAGTTTTTTGGTACCCTACTGCTTATTTAAGTCATAGTCAAACCATAGAGAGACCGTTGAAAATTTTTGGTACCCCATTGTTTGTTTGAGTCAGCACCACCTAATACGTTCGACCGTAAAAAGACTCGAGATTTTTTGATATTCTACTGTTTGTTTAAGTCACAGCCAAACCATAGAGAGACTGTTGAACTTAAATGCTGGAGATCTAAAAAGATTGACCATAAGAATACTTTCTGGAATTTATAACGTTTGAGTTACATCCACTTGAAACATTCGCCTGTAGAAACTTTGGATGTTTCCTGATATATTGTTTGTGTGAGTTTCAGCCACATGAAACGTTCGATCTCAGAAACTCTAGAAGTTCTCTGATACCCTACTGTTTGATTCGATCGTTTAAAGACTTTCGATTTTTTTTTTGATACTGTATGTTTGCTTGAGTCACAGCCACCTAAAATATTCGGCCGTAGAGAGACTCTCGAAGCTTTTTGATCCGCTATCGTTTAGTTTGAGTTACAATTACCTGAAACGTTCGACCGTGGAAAAACTATCGAAGTATTTTAAATACTTTTATTCGTTTGAGTCACATCCACCTGAAACATACGACCGGAGAAAGACTCTGAAAGATTTCCAAATGCGTTCTTTTGTGCTTATGTTGTATTTTCAATATGGATATTTAAATGAAATTACATAATTATGTTTTGTATTTTTATCGATCAATTTTTGGTATCACGAAGTGAAATATCGGTCAAGTGTAAGAGTGACTTACGTGTCGAGTGTTTTGTAAACTTAGAACATAAGAACTCATTCAAAGGATTCGTTTCGTTTTTCTGTGATATTTAATATCTTCTTCTAGAGAGGAAGTCCGAACTTCTCCGGGCTAAAAACTTCAGAGATAAGAGAATAAAAGCATCGTTTTCTCCCCGCACAAAACAAAGCCTTTCCAAGTAATCCTTGTGATAAGGGAACAATCAATAGAACACATTTTAGGCCAGCTTCAAAATTGTTGGAGAACCATTTATCCACATTTTGGCTCGTGAACTACATGGGTGGTTTGTAAACTTACACAAAAATATGAAGTACTTAGTTTTTTGCAATGCATTATCCCTATTTTTAGTGCATTAAAAAAAAAAAACGCTATTACATTCACTTTGGCTGTCAGGCTGGCTGTCTGTTTGGCTGACTGGCGTGACGCTGAGTTCTGAGTAACTACAGCACTTATAGACTTGAAACTGGTACCAAATGAAAGCTGCTGTTTTGTAGGTTTGCACAAATTGCTTGTTTTCTCTAATCATATACTCAGGTCTGGGTAAAAAATCAAATAAAACTTCAAAAGGTAATTACTGCTGAACTATGCATAATTGAGATCTGAAAGTTGCTGCACAGAATGAGCGAAATGCCAGTAATTAAATTTTATACCTCAAATTTCGAACTGATATAAGTTAATTTAATATCTATTTTAGGGTAGGAACTATTTATTTCAATATCTCGTGAGTTACACAGGATGTAGACATGTGGTTTTCGATATTAGTATCAGAATGAATTGAACTTTTGTTTTTATGAATTTAGGCCAGTATATGGCCATCCGTTACTCATTTTCTTAAATCTGTAGTTTTGGAAGTAATTGCACTAAATTTTCAGGATTTTTTTTTTGTTAAACTTTGATAAAGATCAAATTATTATATTAGGATACCACACATGACCTCCCGTCAGTCAATAACTAAACAATAAAGACTAAAAGATCCTTTTGTGCTAAGCAAATAGTTTTGGAATAATCGATTTTGATATATCAGCAGACTGATATGAGGGATTTTTTGAATCTCTGAGACTAGTCTTTGAACTGATTTCTGATCTGATGACAGTGGGTACAAGTGAAAATACTGAAATTCAATGTGGTTCATTATATTTTCTGAATAAATTTGAATACATGAATTACAAAAAATTCCTTAGTTAAAATTAAGCTGAAAGCAGTTCAAAAAAAACTATGTACCCACCTAATCACAAAAAAAGTTAAGTAAAAAGAATTATTTCTGGTTCTTGCACACACGTGAACTCTTTCCCATTGGAGCTCCAGTGGCGTGGATTTCAGGGTAATATAAGTCACAGAGGGGACAATCTGAACAAGAAGATGGGAAGCAAGGTCTGTATCGATTCGATCCGAAGACAAGGAGTATGAGATTTATGAGCACCAATTCCGAAACACAGGGGATGAAAAGTTGTCGGACACTGTGTAGCTTTCTCCCAATTGAGATTGTATTGATTTTACCAAGATTAGAATATTTGTCACGCAACGAAAATAGCACGAGGAGGGACTATGCGGAAGGCGAATAAAGTGCAGCGATTTCTCAGCAAAACTAATCAGATCATTCTATAATATTAAATCACATTTATAATATGGAAGAAATTTATTTATATATCACGCGAACAGGAACAGTAATGCTATTTTTCCTTATACAGAGTGTGAAAACTATTTGTTTCACAATTTGAAGTTTAGGTATGTGGAAAATAAGATTTTAATTTGATTTATTAAACGCTGTGCCTGCTATCGTTGGAATAACCAAACTAATTTCAAGTCAAAAGCGTAATTGAATCATCCTATAACGAGATGATGTAGTGATTGTTGTTGCCTCCGCCCCACTGATAATATAAATCTTTGAAAATCCATTAAATCACGTATTTCAAGATTCAGCGTACATATGTTTGAAAGGTATATGTTCTCGGCTGCCTCAACTGAGTAGAATTGCTGCAGGTAACATGGAAGCAAATTTCAACCCTTTACCATTAACTGTGATAAACGAGCGCGCGAAATCGGACGACAGTCGACAATTTTTTTGGATCTCACAAGAGATTCAGCAAGTTAGAGTGAGAGAAAATCTGTGTAAAAAAGGATGACGAAGAAAAAATTTAGATATCAGCGTGCAGATGATGCTTGATAGATTTGCAAGGGAGGAATTGAATCTTTTTGTTTTAGACCGGAGATCGAAGGACTGTAGGAGAATTCAGAGTACATACAGAATTGAGATTTCAGTATTTGGGAGAAAATAGGACTTGCTGAGTAGATGTATCGACCGTTAACTGTTCTTACCCCTTCTTGAATAAATTATTAACTTCTATACCTTCCCCTCGTCAATGTATTGTAACGAAATTTAACACTTCCGATTGTGGGCTGATAATTTATTTTTATCTCAGGCTACACTTATACAACTAAAATTAACCACCATCTAATCATTTTACTGGAATCGACTCTTTTTCATTGGATTTCCAACATTGTTTTTCGTTTTTCAAAAGGAACTATAGTTTGCATTTCTGGAGCCATTCCTTCACGTTTCCTCTACGGTTCACTCAATCGAACGTCTTCTTCACTTCAAAGTTTTCCCCCAAAGTTCCATCTTGTAAATGCCGCAAAACTTCTGACACTTTGCTCCTCAGTACCAACAACTGCGATCTTGTTCCAGTGCCCTCGACTTTTTCTTCAGAAGACCATCCTCCAGTACCAAGGAATCCTATTGTGCTCAATAAGCCTTCATTCCTGGACTCTGTGCACTAATTTTCTCTCAAGACGGTCTCTCCTCTTTGTTTCCATCCAAGCATACTAATTTCAATACTGGATCACTTTCTTGATGCTTGCGTACTGTATTCCCCCCTTCAATGTTCAATTTTTCTTCGAATTTTCTAGAAGTTTCCACTCTTCTGCTCCTTCCATTATCTCTTCTCTGAAGTTTTCAGAATTTTCTTGTGATTCTTCTTTCAATTTTGTGTTTTTCTCTTAGGCTTCTAAGACTTCCCTTGATGTATTCTTTTAGAATTTAGAAAGGTTCTTCTTGTTTAACAGCAGCTTTTTTTAATATTCTGGAGCTTTCTTTTAATTCTCTGGCAATTTTGCTCCATTTTGTATCAAAAAATAGTCATCAGGGTCTTTTCCAGCTTCGAATAAAGCCCGAAGAAGTCTTTGTTGCAAAACTGCCACATGTTTCTGATTCTTGATCTTCTAGTTCTTTTAGTTTATTTGATCTTATTCTCTTCACCGCACTATCACTTGATACTACTGTTTTTCTGACACCAATTCTAACGAAATTTAATATTTTAACTTAGAGTAAAATTACCCACTAGGTATCAGATATTTCTACTTAAATCGCTAAGATTACACTTACTACCAGCCAATATTATTCTTGCGGGCTATTTATTGTGACGAATCTTTTTTCTTTCAACGCTTCGTGCACAGTTACACATCATAGAGCCCTCAGCTGCCGTATTTTGTTTTAAGATTATTCAAAATCAGTTTTCACATTTTGTTCTTCCTATAAATTCTACAGGTCGTAGTTCTATTTACTTACCATAGTATCACTGATGTGACGATACCTCACTGCTGGCGAGGTTGTTGACTCTGGCGTCACTGTCAAAACTGCAGACGGTATACTCGGGCGCCAATGCGGTCAGTGACGCAGTTTCTAAAGGCAGACGGCTGGATAGCTCAGAAGAGAAGGGTTAGGGTTGTCAAAAAGTATCATCAAGAGGTATGTGTCACTAGGAGATTTATTTGCATGAAAATAACGATGACAGTGAACATATAACATATATTTTGCAGGAATTAGCATTGGTGGCGATATAGCTTGAGGCTGACGGTGACGGGACGGCTGTACCTGATACTCGACACCAGCGATCGCAGTACGGATTCAGGTGGTCGCAGACGGCGAAAAACTTTAAAACAATAATCGTGAAGCAATTTTCCAAACGGTGGATTAACTTTAGAACTTATCTTCAACGCTTGTAAAACCAAGCTGGTTTTCAAATGGTGACTCAACGTTAAGCTTGCTCAACGCGGTGATTCTACGTTAAAACAATCTAACGCTGCAAAATCACAAACACTTCGTCAGCGGCGACGCTACGTTAAGTTAATCCAATACTGTGAAATCAACAAAAACTTCTCCAGCGGTGATGTTACGATAATCAATCTAACACTGCGAAATAACGAAGACTTTTTCAGCGGTGGCTCTACGTTAAATCAATTTAACACAGTGACATCAACAAACACTCCTCCAGCGGTGACGCTCCGTTATGCCAAACGAAAATGACTCCAAGTTGAAACAGCAACAAGCAAAATAATTCTAAGTTCAACGCAGCAAAAGCAAACAAATCTAAGTTCCGTTTACGGACTTATAAGAAAACAAACGGATTCACAGATCGAGTCGTACAGTTGTGCTAAACGGTATTAGCACAGAACTCCACTTGGATGGTAAACACTTTGAGGGTGACACTCGGAATCGGAGCTAGAAGCGCACTTTGAAACGATTACTCGGAAGACTGGACTTCCAAAGAAGTGACTTAAATCGGGTGCAAGGCCTTATTTATATTTAAAGTTTAATGAAACATTACTTAACTTGTATTTTGAATTCATTTCAATTCTGCGCTGTCAGAATAATGTGAGGAAGAGGTACAAAAAAGAAGTCATTTTAAAAGTACTTATTCCTTCACAAATCTAACTTATTTTCCTTCTTTGATACATCTTTACAGCGGTTACATTCATTAAACAAACATTTAAAACATCCAAATAATATTGCACTAAATTATTTTGTTTACGTTGGTAGTTTAGTCATTTGTCGGTAAAGTCAAAGGTGTCAAACGTCAAATCTTTATTTGATAAGTCAAAGGTCAAAGTCACGGTAAACAACTTTTCCGTCTAGGAGCTAAGCCCAGTTCCACAAACGTTGGATTAACGTAGCGTCAACGCTAGTGTTGGATTAATAAAATCGTTGATTTCGCCGCGTTTAATTGTTTTAACGTGTAATTACCGCTGAAGAGGTCATTGTTGGCTTCAAAGCGTTTGACAAATTTAACGTAGCGTCACTGCTTGAGAAGCCTTTGTTGAAACAGTTCAAGATAGAGTCACTACTTGGTAACCAATTTAGTTTCACAAGCAATGAAGATGATTTTTTAAAGTTAATTCACCGCTTGGAAAATCGCTTCACGATTCCGCGAACGTCGAAAACTAATTGTTTAAAAGTTCTTCGCCGTCTTTGACCGCCTGGGTCCGTACTGCGGACCGCTGGTGTCGAGTGTTATATACAGTCGTCACGTCACCGTCAACCTTCAGCTATTCTGTCACCAGTGCTAATTTCTGAAAAATATATATTGTATGAAGGAAAAAACTTTTCAGAACTTATTTTATAAATAAATATGTTTTATACTCAATAAAACATATTTATATATTGTATCTTCCCCGTCTCCGTTGTAGTGGCACGTACTCCCTGATTATTCTTTTGACAGCCCTAACCCTTATCTCTGAGCTATCCAGCCGTCTACCTTTAGAAGCTGCCTCACCGACCGCATTGGCGCCCGAGCATATCGTCTGCAGTTTCGACAGCGACGTCAAAGTCAACGACCCCGCCAGCAGCGAGGTATCGTTACATCATTTCGACTGCGTCTTTCTTATTTACTCTCTGCCTGCCTTACTGTCCTCTCACTGTTTCACTACTCGGTTTTGTCCCTCGATTTATTTTTCGATGACTCCAGGAATTTTTAGTGGCTTACCAAAAGTTTCCACAAGACGTCACCACGTCCTTGACGTATATCAGTTAGTTGCATTATTCATTATGATGGGTAGCGGACCAAAGTTGATCACTAATAGATAGCAGACACTGTTCCTGCAACAAGCTTGCAAAATCGAGTGAAAGGTATTGTACAAAATTGTTCCGAATTATGCAATAAATTTACAAGTTCACCTGAAAATGCTTCACTCTTGGACTCTTGTAGACCGTCTGCCAATAAACTTTCAATCGATTTTTTTAAACTTGCCTTACGTTCGAAACAATGGCAGACTGCAAAAAGTCGTTCAAAGAAGCTAGTTTTTGTTGCTAATCAATCTAACGGGGATTCTTACATGCAAATATCTCAAGTTTACAGCTTCTTATAAATGGCAGCCTGTAAAAAATTGTTTTTTCTATCACAAGCGCTTCGTCGCAATCTTAAGATATGTAGCACATTAATTTTGTAATTATGATATTCATCACCTTTCGCCCATCCAGCGATTATTGCAATGTTGAATGAAAACTCCTTTCTATGTTTATCGAAGCCAACTAATTCCTGCGATCAGCAATAGCCACTTTGAAATTATTAACAGGGAAGCTATAATCTCATCCTCCACAATTAGATCATGATGAGAAATCACTTCGATTATCCCGCCCACTTGCATAGTTGCGATAAATTGCAAGATGGAGTCAGTAGCTAATAGTTGAGCGCAAACTATTAATTGCTTTTGAAGTATAGGAGGAGGCGGAGAGGCTAGTTAGTTATAGTGTTTGGTCTAGGAAAATCAAGTTTCAGATAAGCTGAGCGATGGGTTGAAATTGCACGCTCACGAAGATGCAGTCGGCGCCAAAATGCAAATACAGTTGAACTACTTGAACTTGTCTCATGTCTTAAGTTGACCTATCCTATTAGCACATATATCGAACATAAATAGGAAATGCCAAATAAGCAAATTTCCTCAAAGGAAAAAATCTGCTATAGCCATTCAGCGTTTCCTCGACCATGAATTTTATGGCCAGTTTCATTGCTGTTACATAAATATTGCATATTTCAAAGTGACCGCGATTATAGAAAATTACTATTTTATTTTAAGTGCCGACTATAGAAACTTTCAGTTATGTGTAAGTAGTGTAATTCATTAAAAATATTTTTATCTGAGTATCGAAAATTTACGACGTCATTTCAACCTCTTTTGTGTACGTATATTACTCCTGAAATGATATTTTAATGGCAGTTTTAATTAACATAAGGATGTTTTTCATCCTTATCAAATTATACGGTACGGCAACGTTGATTGCATTATGTCATACTTCCTTAAGTATAACTCTATTTTTATGCATTTAGCCCTCACTGCAGCCATTAAATGTAGGCGTAAGTCTGAAGATATAGAACAATTTAATTAGCAAATAACCTCGTTTTCAGAATGTAAATAATTTTGATGTGCTAGTGATAAAAAGCAGAATGTATTCCTTATGTATTAGTTCAGTCAGTGAAAAGTTTCTGTGCCCAAAAGTTGCCAGAGATTATTTAGCCACCTCGAGAGGGATATAAGAAATTTTAATTCTTTCCTTTCCCATTTTCTGTTGATCCTGCGTTGGAAGTGCATTCTAACAAATCTGTAGGATATAAAATGTCCTACAACTTTTATCTGGAGCAATTTGTTGTATTTCAATCATATGAATAATTATAGCACTATACAGTAAATTGTATGGGTTTGATTAGGTCGTTTATTATAGATCTTATTGGTAATTCTATAGTGTGATCTTCAACAAACAATCTTATGTATCTATTGCACAGTTTTAATTGTTAATTGAATCTATACAGCACCTTGAATGAGCTGCAAGTGCAACTTTCAAATTTATCGCAATTTGTATTTGCTGATTAGATTGTCAGTCAGTTGTCTCTTCTACGTATAATATTAAAAGCAAAAGAGTCAGGATGAAGTAAAACCGGGCCAGGCTGAGGGTTCAAGATACTTGCATTTAGAAATCCCCGCTAGGTATTAATTCATATTGAAAAATGGATATTAATGAACAACAAAAAATAGTTTCTTCGATCAACTTTTAACAGGCTGCCATTTTTTCGAACGTAAGGCAAGTTTACAAAATTAACTGAAAGTCTATTGTAAAAAATTGTTCCGAGTTACGCAATAAATTTACAAGTGTACCTGAATATGCTTTACTCTTGGACTCATCTGAACCGTCTGCCAATAAGCTTTTAGTTGATTATGCAAACACGACTTACGTTCGAAAAAATGACAGACTGTAAAAAGTTGTTCAAAGTTGCTAATTATGATCAATTCTCTAATATGCATTAACACCTAGTGGGAACTTTCAATTTCAAATATCTTAGCCTGTAAAATAGTAATATTCTTTCTGTCTAGAGCGCCCGGTGTAAGTGTTTCGCTTATCAAAAAGTAGTACTCAGAAATAGAGTTTGGAAAAGTGCAACTGGAGACATCACAATGAGGAAAAAAATTGAACCTACTTCACTACCTACGAGTATACTTATGTTTTATTTGTGAAAAGGCGAAATATTTGTGTCCAATTTTAGAGATGTCATAAAAAAATTCTAATTATTTAATGATTGGCTTATTTTATGATTGAATTTTCGTACCAAATTTCAAGAATTGAGTTGCTAGTTATAGTCAATTTACCAAGGAAGCTGGACAAGTTTCCGATTAGAATTTATCATAGAGAATTAACAAGGACTAAAACAAGTTATCTTCCTATGAAAATAAAATCCGAATCAAGATGGCAAAGATTGGAGGTTTAAGACTAAATGGAATTCGGTGTGGGACCACCACTGGATTTTCACTGCTTCTTATTTATTTCGACTATTTTGATTATTTATTTTCAATCTTATTCGATTCATATCTGAACCACAGTAATAATCCTTTGACTCGACCAAGTTCGGATTTTTATATCCCCGTCTAGAGTTTCTCGAAGCCTCTGGAAAGTTCTCGTGGGCTTCCAGAAATTTCACCAGACGTTACTACATCCTTGGCGCATTTGACTCAGTTGCATTTGCCACCCGTTTATCTGGCGTGTTGAAATGAAAGTCTAACCTGTAGGGGTTCTGTTCATTACAGCTACGAAACCAAAGATCGGGAGAATTTCTTAGAAAGACGGCGCTAATGATAACCCAGCTAAAAACACTAGCAGCTTTCTTAAACTTACAGGTATCGATGGAAATCGTGTAGCGCTATATTGTCTGAACTGTTGTACGTCACTCAAATATATTTTTTTTTAAATGAGGAAAATCTATACGGAAAGACTTTTGGCTCGATTAAGGCCATTAATAATGCAGCCACTGCTGTAATTTAGAAGCTGCAGATATCTGATATTGGGAAATGTTTAGCAAAAAGCTTTACCGACTCAAAAAAATTGAATTATGCATCGAATATTGTGAGGTCTACATTGAAATTGGCTTTTTTTCCCTCGATCAATATAAAATAAACCCAAAAAATATAATTTTAAAAACAGTTGGTCTATCTGTCTGAAATCTTAATAACTTGAGAGCGCGTACGAATTTTTGACTGTAATTTCATGTTTAGGATAAGAAGAGTTGAAAAACCCAAGTGTGATAAAATTTTTTTACGAAAGACACAAAAGATTCTTTCTCAAACTGTTTTCATGTATTACTAAGTATTTTAATCATAATTTTTGACAGTTCGAGATTTTGATGGGTCTTCACGTTTAGACCCTACTGAACCCAAAGAATATAATTTTAAAAAAAGTCGGTCTGTCTGAAAGCACGATAACTTGAGAACAGGTACGAATTTTCGACTGGAATTTTATATTCAAGTTTTTCATTAAAAAGCTAAGCTTAAGCTCTTAGATGACCTTTTTTGAACCAGTGGTATCCAAACTTTATTGATTGAACTTATTAGTTTTTTGCGTTTATTTTATAAACGATAGTACTAATCATAAAATAGTTAATAGCTGAAATTAATCTTTGACTAATTTGGAGCAAACTCACCTGAAAAAGTTTTCAAAATTATTTGCAGTTCATTTGTTATCATTCATTCTTCTGAAGCCAAGAAATAATGAGAATCGGAATCATAATAAGAAACTAGAATTATTATTATTCATATTTGAATATCACATGCAATTGTTTTTTCAAGATAAGTAGTTTGTTTCTATTGTATTTGATATCAAATCAAAGATCCTCCGAAAATAGTTCAAGTGAAAGTGTCAATTGTTTTTTTTTTTCAAACTATTCAAATGATGTCCAGTTTAGTATCAATTTAAAACATTCGTGGAGATAAGCTTGGTAGAAATTTAAAATGAATAATTCTTCGATTGTCAATTGTTTCTTTAAGATTTATCCAGATTATACCAAGTTTGGAATCAATTAAAGCAACTGGACCTAAAGCTTTATGGCTATTGTGAAGTAAAATTATTTCATAGAACCATATTCATAGGGTTGGGGTAGTACTGTGTGGCCACAGCATATTTTTTTAAATTGGAGCTACCGGTTTCGAACACTGCGTGAGCAAATCGTCGGACTCCGGTGACTAGTGAGACTACGAGAAAAGGGAGGAAGTAAAAAACAAGTTAAAAAGTGACAAGTGGACAAAATTAGAAAAAAAATTGCATACAAAACTCCTATGGCTTTATTGCGCTAGTGTTTATTTATTTATTTTTATTTTGTTCATGCGGGACATATTTACTTGTTTTTCATCCCCTCTTTTCTCGTTGTCTCACCGGTGTCTGATAATGATCACTTGAATAAAAATCTGACGTCAACATCACGTGACTTACTTGTACATCATTGGATATATATATATATATATATATATATATATATATATATATATATATATATATATATATATATATATATATATATATATATATATAATACGATGTGATTTTGTGTTTGATCGTATATATCATTGGATATGTATAATCAAACCCAAAATCTCATCGTTCCACAATTAATCGTTTTGGATTTAGTCAAGAGATTCTAAAAATCTGCCAAGTAAAATGCGCTTTCAGCCAAGTCGGTTGCTATGGAAATAGTAGGCCATTATTCTTATACTACAACATTCCTAAATACTGATTTCCAAAATTCTACCACTACCAACAGATCTGATTTTATGCGCAAAATTAAAAAATAAATTCCTACTGAAGTGCACTTCTGGTTCAGTCTATTGTTATGAAAATAGTGGGCAATCATTCAGATGCTACAGCAGACTGGAATACCAAATTTCAATATTCTACACCTGATTGTTTTGAATTTATGCGAAAAATTCCAAAAGACTATCAACTAAAGTGCACTTCCGGCTCGGTGGATCTCAATAAAAATAGGATATAAGCATCTAGACGGTATAATCGTCCTAAATACTGAATTCTAACAATCTACGTTCAATCGTATTGGATTTATGCGAAAAATTCAAAAAAATGTTACGAATAAAGTGCTCTTCCGGATTAGTCGCTAGCAATCATAATGCAAGGTGTACAACAAGATATTATAAAAGTGCCAAATACAAAATTTAAATATTCTACGACTGATTGTTTAGAATTTATGCGGAGAATTTAAAAAGTCTGTCATATAAAGTGCATTTCAGGCTCAGTCGATTGTTACAAAAATAGAAGATGACCATTTATATTCTACAGCAATTTCAAATGCTAAATTTCAGTATCCTATAGCTGATCATTCTGAATTTGTGCAAAAAATTAAAAAAAAGTTTCAAGTAAAGTGCACTTCCGGCTTAGCCGATCGCAATCATAATGCAAGATGTACAATAAAATGTTATAGAAGTTCTTTATACGAAATTTCAATATGCTACGGCGGATCATTCTATATTTATGCAAAAAATTCAAAAAAAGTTTCAAGTAGAGTGCATTTCTGGCCTGGCCGATTCTTACAAAAATAGCGGATAACCATTCTGATACAACATCAAGTTCAAATACTGAATTTCAACATCCTAAGATTGATCTTTCTGGATTTATTAGATAAATTCGAAAAAAGGTTCAATTAAAGCGCACTTTCGGTACAGACGATTGGAACCATAATGCGAGGTGCACAACTAGTCTCTTTACCAGTCTTAAATACAAAATTTCAACATTACACGTTCGACCAGTTTTGAGATTTGCGAGTTACGCAGGCACATACGAACGCACGCACCCACGAACATACATACCGACATCAAGCCAAAAATAGTCAAAATGGATTCAAGGATGCTCAAAACGGATATTTCCATCAAAATCTCGATAGGGGAATTTTGTCGGTTTCACAATACTTGTTACTTTGTACAAGTAAGTAAAAAGAATTGAGAATAGGTGATTAAGAAATTTTGGTTTTTGTGATAAGAACTTTCACCATTTCCTTAATATTAATTATATCTAGTTTGTTATCAATCTGAAGCTCCCTGAAATAAATAGTTCCTAGAGTAGTATATTATTGTTGTCATAATAATACTGTTTTCAGAGTAATTACGTAACAAATAATATCCGAGGGCATTATTTTTCAGAATAAAGAAAGATAACAAACAAGAATATCATGTTCCCTAGTTACTGACAGAAATCACAATGACAGGACATACATCACTGAAAATTTTGACTGAAATAGTACATTGGTCGAACATTAAACATTGAAGGCACCACGGAAGTTGGACAGACGATAATGTCCACGGTCAATGTACTCACTTGGGGTCTGTCCTTTTAACACCCTTGATACTTTGATTACTTTTTTGATTGTCAATTGTTTTTCCACAATTTAACTAGATTATGCCAAGTTTGGGTTCAACTTAAGCAACTGAACATAAACTGGACATAAAATAGTAATTTCATATAATCGCCATGTGTCATTTTGACAATGATGGCTGTTACTATGAAATATGGAATTAATTGATATGACACTCTAAATTTATGAAATAACAACTGGCCATAACTCATGGCGGAGGAAGTACTGTGTGCCCATCGTCTATGAAATAGATTCAAATTCTGATTACGAACGAAGATAATTTGATATAATTTTCTGCTGCTACTCCCGAAATACACGATCGAGTTGCAGGATAACCAATTTGAACCAGAAACCTATGTGTGGTTACATGTGTTGCGGTTTATAGCGGTTTTCCCGCTTTCCTCCTTTCTTGTAGAACCGAAATTGACAGATAGAACATTACCGCGCATAAACTTTAAATATAATACTGCATTTTATTATTACGAGTATGAGAGATTAAACAAAACACGAGAATTAAATAAAAAAACTGGGAGAGATGTAACAAAAGTGGAAAATTTTGAATATCATTAGAATAACTGGCAAAGTTTTATAATGGAGTTACCTTGAATTATTACGTTTGTATTCTGCTACAAACTTTAGAATGATTGTTATGTTCTCTGGAGACAGCGATGTATTTTGGTCACGATTTTGATACTAGAAATCGTCTTTTTGTTCCAACCGTAGCAAAAATTATACGGGATGAAGAATGAGTTAGTCAACATTTGGTTCCCTAACAAACCATTGTGCAAAGCATGGGACTCCATGTATGTCTACTTTATTTTAGGAACTAAGAAAGAGAAGAAGTGATCAAGACTGTGAATTATCCAGATGCGATTTTCAGAAAAAAATGCTTATACAATCATATGCGTCGTTCTGCCCAGTCAGAATTTCGGATAATGTGTGGTGTCATAGTTAAGGTTAATAAGGGTCATTGTTCAATATTTACGCTTCAAGCATGCTCCTAGCGCATTAGAGGTAATTGCAGTTTTTAAACAGTCTCTCACGGGGGCCAAATATATTAAAAGATTATTACTCTATCAGTGAACAATTGTAATCCTTTCTCGTTACATTACGCAACTCGTGTACAAAATTTCAGTGCTCCAATACTCATCTTTTACAAAATATTCATTCTGAAATCTGAAGCTTCAGAAATATTCGCTTGGAAGATGGAGTAACAAACAAATCTACTCCAGTGGAAAATGCCAGTATGAATATTATTTTGAGGCAAACCTCAAGAACTGCACCCAAATGTATAGTCTAGCTTAGTTCACGGTCAATTTGGTTAAGTGGTCTGCAGCATAAAGAATTCAAAAACAACGTGATGTAGAAAAGTTTGTAGCTTTGCTACACGACGCAAAAGTTTCTACAATGTCAGAATGTGTTACTCGCATTCTAATGTTTAAAATTTAATGGTTAGTTGCATTGGTATAAATTATTAATCTGGACATGAATAGATGACATCGGATTTGAATTATGACGTGAACACGGCCGTTACATCCAAGAGGGAATTATAGAGCGAAAAAAATTTTCTTTAGAAAGATTCAATGTGACTCTGATTTGATTTGTCATTTCTCGCATTTGATCACAAATAAATGATTGAATTCTAAGCTTACCAAAAAATATCAATAATATACTTATAAATAAATTTCAGGACTATCTACAGAGCTTGGCATCCATTTAGATCTCAATTCTTTTGCCCGCGAAGTCGATAACCACGCATATTCTTAAAACTGAGCTTGGCTCCCATTTTTACTTGTACTAAGTACAAGAAAGTATTGTAAAACCGGCAAAATTCACCTATCAAGATTTTAATGGAAATATTCGTTTTGAGCATCCCTGAATCCATTTTGACTATTTTCGGCTTGATGTCGGTACGTTCGTGCGTTCGTAACTCGCAAATCTCAAAACTGGCTGAACGTATAATGTTGAAATTTAAAATTTAAAACTGGTATAAGGTTTAGTTGTTCACCTCGCATTATGGTTCCAATCTTCTGTACCGGAAGTGCACTTTACTTGAAACTTTTTTTGAGTTTCTCTAATAAATCCAGAATGATCCGTAGGATGTTGAAATTTAGTATTTGAACTTGATGTTGTATCAGAATGATTATCTGATATTTTTGTATGAATCGGCCAGAAGTGCACTTTACTCGAAACTTTTTTAAATTTTTTGCATTTTGTGTATATATATCAAATGATGTACAAGTAAGTCACGTGATGTTCACGTCAGATTTTTATATTTATGTTTTGTATGGGATCTACAATTCATCCTGTACGAATAATATTTCATAGAAAAACATTGTTTTGGAACGAACAGCGAAATAGAATTGGAAAGCTATAGAATAAAATGAAAAAAGTTAGGCTTCATGTGAATCTGCACAGTACGATATAAAAATAAAAAGTACAATGAATAAACAAAATGTAATCACCTTGTGGAAATCCCCAATCAGATTAAAAAGCTATTTTCACACATCTATAATCCACTGAGATTCAACTAATCTACGTACAGACACCAAAATTGCCCGCTGTGTCCGGGCAGGATCGCACTTAATTGCGTCACGTGATACGCTGCCATCTCATGGGAATTCTGCAAAGCTCACAGGAATATTATCACCTGAATTATAAATGTGGATGTCTGTACTTATTGGCATGCAATTAATTAAAAGTCAGGATAAATTATTTGACCTGAATTGAGCTGATTTTGAACTAGCGGTGTAGCCACTTGAAAGATGGGGATTATCAAGGACTCGTTTAAAATGTTTTTCTTTCATCATACCAAGAATTTTTCGAGCTACCCTCGCACATAGGTAACCTAAAAATGGGTGCCTCACTTTTCATTGATCCATTCAAAGTATACTCGTTGAAGAATCCACAAAAGAAAAATGATAGTAGTTGTAAGGAGAATGCTTACCAGGGAACAGAAAAGGAGTAATGAAAATGAAATTCCGAGAGGGGAAGATTTATGTCTGCTGTATTGATTAATATGGTTATGAATTTAAGAAATAGGATCCTCGTTTCCTTGCTTTATCGCAGCAAAACGAACATTCCGATCAGCGTGATATATGAATGTCATAATCTATCCAAGATTCTTTTAATATTGTAATTTATATATAGATTATTTTTATATCATTACCCCAGATATCACTGAGTGATAGAAAATTGTTCAATGAGAAAAAAATAACTGTAATCTTATTACCACCCGCACTACTTTGAACAAAAATGGACAAAAATGTAATATTGAATCCCGGAATATTACTCTTTGATTGTAAATCCTTGTAGTACTGATCATATTAGTCATTTTAACATCGTATATGATATTCATGAACATAAAAACGCTTGGGGCATTATATAATCAAATATCAGTAAGACTCTTCTCATAATACAACGCAATGAAATAAATTCTTTCCCCAGCAAAAATATTCATTCCTAGGAGACTCATGATTCTAAATAGCTCAGATGTCATTTAAATTCGCTCATCCCTCTTTGAAAGTCTTCTTTCTCCGGCTTCTTCAATCACAAACACATTTTTCATAATGATTGACGAGATAGCTGCATGATTAATGAATCTTCGTATATTCAAGATGTGAATAAGTCATCTCAAAGATGGTCCAAATATTTTGCCACGAAAAGCATAACTTCTGACTTTCATAATGACCGTCGATCCTTGACTATATCTTGAGAATATATAGATACATAAAAACAATTAAAATCTTCTGACTTTTGAAAATTAGGACCTTAACTTCATACAAGCTCATTAAGAATGAAATGGCAGCATTTTTGGTTGTAATAGGAGTTTATCTATTCATGATAATAGAGATGTATTTTATTATGGATACCATCTATATTCACATAGTCAAAGTTGCTTTCAGTCTTTGTTATCTTTTCGCTTGAAAAACATCGTTTCTATTCGATCGGATACAAATTGAAACATCTTTTTGGTTGAACATTAGCTCTGTCAATCATCGCAAAGATAATATTCATGAACAATATATTTGCCTCTATTTTCTGATTTTTCCTCATTAAATTCGTATTTGTTATTGGCTAAAATCAGGAAAAATTGCAAGGAGTAACACTTCAAGTTTTATTTTAAATTTTTGACCCAAAATATTTTCAATTATGCATAAGGTTATATTGTTTCATGGGGATGGATTATGAAACTGATGTTAAAAATGATATCAGAACTATAGTTTCTGAAATATCAAAAATTGTTCCCTTGAGGGAATTACCAATTCCTGACTGAACCAGCAATTAAAAAAAACTGAAATTGTGAGTGCTGACTGATGGAGAATGTAGTAATAATAAATTGAGAGAGAGTGACATCCTTTGTTTCTTCACATAATTATAGTGTCCAAAGCCACGGCGAACTCTATTTACCAGGCGGGAGGGTGATGGAGGGGAGCGTGACGTCAGTAGGCTTTGTGAGCGAGCCAGCGATAGTAGTAGACTTGATGACTTCGTGATACGAAGTAGATTTTCTTCTAATATTTCGAATACCTACCTAAATATATACATATTATTCAATTTAAACATATCTCGCAAATGTTGTGTCTCAGCTTGTAAAAGCAATTATGATAGTACAGAAGAAAATGTAACTACATTTGAATTTCTGAAGATTGCATTTGCAACTAGCTATACAAATACATACAATTATCCAGGAGAAATTAGGACTTTTTATTACGATAAACCGCATTTGAAACCTAATCCGTTTCAAACTATCTTTCCTGGACTTCCTCATTATTTAAATATGAAATCAAATACTAAAAAAAAATCTTAGAGGAACGAAATTTTGATATCAGAAAAAAAGAACAAGAAAAAACTAATAAGATAAGTATTAGAAATACAACTGATGGAAAATAGAGTTCAATATTTTGACTTACTGCTTGAAAAAGCACCTGAATTTGTCAAAACTATAAATGACGATATTTTTGTAAAAGTAAATGATGATGGTATTATTATTTACAAAATGGATTCCAAAGCAGTAAGTCGTTCCTTTTATATTGAAATAGATAGAAATCTGAGCCCAAAGTATTTCTTTAAAAATAAACTGGTAAGTTTGAGTGAATTACAGCATAATAACACTCCATTATCTACAAATGAACTTGATACATTATCCAAATTGAGAGATATTTTAGAATGTATGTTAAATGAAACTGATTTTGACAATACTCATTCTATTATTTAGAATTTAAATGATGATGTCTGAGAACGAAGGCGATGAAGAGAGAATTGGGCAATTATTGTACTTAAGTGAGCAAATAAGTCTCCTTTTCTCAAATCAAAAGCGCTACACTTCAAAAATTATTATTTGGTCTTACATGATTAATATGCAATCATATCCTAAATATTTGCAACAACTTACAGCTTCTTTTCATATATCTTCAAGTTCTTAAATATGAAATGATCATTTCTTAAGAGTAATTGCAAATAGTCTTACAAAAGAAGAGGACAAGTGGGTGATTTTGCAACTTGATAAAATATATGTTAATGTAAGCATTGATAGCGAACTGTTATTTTGAGTTACATTTATCGCATTACAGCGTTTTACTCTAAAACTATATTCAGGGACAAGAGAATTACCGTTATTATTGTTGTTAGTAAGTCAATAATCATTCTGCATAAACATTATAGTTCTAAAATATAAATTTAATACTATTACATCGCATGAAACTGTGTAAAAACCAGCCTACTGACGTCATGCGAATTCTGTGGTAGTGGGGGTCACACTTCCGCCAGGTATTGGCAAATAAACATAAGCGATACTCTATCTGGTGGCAGAATTTCAAACTAGTGATGTTAGGATAGATTTGGCGGGCTACATATATAATATACATGAGCTTATAATCAAATCAATAAATCATATTCTATATTCGGTTATTTAATTAGTATTCATAAAAAACATATATGAGATAATAATTCTGAATGATTTTAGCAAAAATTCATCAAAAAATATTGTGTGAATTGATTGAAATTTCAAATATAAAAATTTACCATGGAGGATTATGTGTAGTAGTAATGACTGATGAAGCCATAGACTACGCATTCGCTGTCTGACAGTTGATATAATAGGGTTGTTATTCCGTTTTGTTGTACTTTTTACTTTTGAATTGAAAAAGAAGATAGAATCCAAAGTTTTAGAGTTTTTCAAAATCTTTTCTTTCATGCAGGACATTTCAGATATTGCAACTGGTGAATATTTTTGTCTGGATTCTTTCCAATTTATCCAGGTATACTTTACAAATACAAATTATCTTCAAATAATTGATAGATTTTTTGAAACAACAAACAGTGCAACATATAATTACTAATCTAACGTTTATTTAACAAAATTAAAAGGCATTCTCGAGCCACTTCAACTTTTCAACACATAGTACACAATAAAAAAAACTGCAGTCATATGCTTGCAACTGTCGCTGTTTTCTGCTTTGCAAGAACAACTCATATTCTCAATCTCCAAGGCATCATATTCATTACAATTCAATTCTCCTTCAATTTCATACGGATTCTCAAGCACTTTTGATGTTTATATGCAAGAGCATGCAAAAATACTCTCTTGTCACTATCATCATTTAATTTTCGACAGAATAATATAATGTCAAGCATTTACTAGCTCTTCACCCTCATTTACACAGCGTGACTGACATTTGTATCAAAATATTCTTGAAGTTTCAATATCATCATCTAGAAATTAAAGGTTAAGTTCAATTTAAAAATATGAATTAAATATAAATGAACAGATGGAATAATTCACTTGCCTGGTACTTACGAACAATATACTTTTAAAAAATATCCATAAAAAAGTAAATCTTTATTTCATATTCACGATTTTTATCTTTAAAAATCGTAAAAAGCCCATTTAAATACATGTAAACTTCAAGTTTATCCTAACTTAGTTAGTTCAAAAATATCCGCTGCGGCGCTGCGATCTTAAATTTATTTGCCAATAGAGTCCGCCGTGCCAAAGCTCAAAAGTGCAATGGACAAAATAATCCTATTTGTCCTCTTGAGATAAATTACTAATTCCTGACTAGACCAGCGATTCAAAAAATTTGAAACTATGAATACTACTTGAGGGAGGATGTTGCAATAATATACTAAAGACATAACGACGTCCTCTATTTCTTCGTTGAACTAAGATGTCCAAAACTCCAAATTACAATAGATAAAATAATTCTATTAATCTTCTTCAGATAAGTTAATACTTTCTGATTAAATCAGCGATTCAAAAAGAAATAAATTGTGGATACTGTCATGGACAGGATGTAAAAATTATTCACTGAAGACAAAATGACGTCTTTGTTTTCCTCCACACAATCATATTGAACAAAGCCCAAAATCACAATAGATATAATAATCCTATCTGCCCTCTGGAGATAAAATATCAATTTGTGATTATTCCAGCGATCCAAAAAATTTGAAACTGTGAGTGCTAATTGAGAGAGTATGTAAAAATAATATACTGAGGACACAGTGACATCATCGAATTCTTCCATACAATTAAAGTACTCAAAATTCAGTCAATGATCCCATTTATTTTCTCGAATGATTTATTATTTTTGAATAAATCAAGGCTCTAATAAAATTCAAATTATGTATGTTTGGAGGCACGCTAGGTATTTGCCTGGTTTTAGATACCCTCAACTCTGAATTTTCTAAGTAATTCTAATATTCTCACCAGTTCAGGGTCCCCTTTAATAATGTGTGTATCAAAAATTTTATAATGTCGAAATTAGGAATGGAATCAACTTTTCTAGCAATAACATCAAAGATGCGCCCAATGTTGTGGATTTTGATCCTATACTAATTTCTTTAAGTGTACAAAAATTTCACGATAATCGATCAGCAAATAAACTTTTTGTGACTATTTTTGATTAATCCGGACATTCAATAAGAAAAAGTTTTGAATTTGTGAAGGGCTGTAACTTTTGATTGTAGGAAGGTATCTGACTCAAGTGTACTGTATTCAATTAAATATATACCTGGTAGTTATTGTTCCAAATTTCAGTTTGATACGTAGAAAAATGTTCTAGTTATGAGCAAAATACTGAAAAATGGTGAAATGAGCTTTCAGTTTCGGGAATAAAATTTTTCAAATTTTCCAATTCTCGATATCTCCTTACATTTCTAAAGCTTGAAATACATTATATTTTTTTCGTCTAGATTTTTACATATTTCTACTTTCATTCGAGTTTCGTTCGATTTTCAGATTTAATTTCAAAATCATTCGTGGGCAGTCGCATTATTTCGTTTTTTTTTCCGAAAAAGTACAATTTCGGTAGCATTCAAAATAAAAATAGTAATATTACAGATTGAGGTTAGTTGCTATGGAAACTGAGACGAAATTATAAAAACTTATTTTATATAAAACAGGGTTTAATTCGTACAGTTCTACGAAAGATTTAGTCACATTTGACAGTCACTTCTTGGCTACTATAAAACAAAACACAATACAAAGAAATATCCGCTCTGTTTTCTATGGCTCTGACAAACGACAGAAACTAAAAGGTTGGTGTGACTGGCAATACGCAAAACTGCGCATGCGTTCCCGACTCTAGTCAAAACTCGAATAGAAAAATAGAACCAGATACATTTTTCTATAATATTTTCAAGTGCGAAAATCGAACGGAAATTTCTGATTTACATTATCCTAGAATTGGCTAGAAGCTTCTCGGACGAAACTCGGACTGCAATCTATCCGAAAAAAGTATAATGTAATTCAAGCTCTAGAAGAATGCGTTAAAAAAAACCTATGACTTTCCATCTTTTCCTTATTATCCCAGAAAATATTAAAGATATTTTATTGTAAAACATCATCAATCGATCAACCATAAAATTACCCAGAAGTGTATCAAATTTAAAAACAATTAAACAACAAATACAAATTTAATGAGCGAAAGTCTAGAAATAGCTAGAAATGGCAAAATTTCAGTGAGTTTTTTCTTCGCAATTTTAGAATTAAACAGCCGTCCAAATGTCGAAACTTTATGATTAAAGACCCCGAAAATTTGGAAAAAGATCTTTTATTCTCAAAAATACTTATTTTATATAAGGACTGAAATATAACCGTCATCTGTCACTATAGCAATGACAGCTGTCACTTTGACAATAACAGCTGTCACTTTGAAATATGCAATTTCCGAAACAGCTATGAAACTGGCCATGAAATTCATGGAAGTACAGTGCTGGCTACAGCATATTATTATTTAAATTTTCGAATTCAAATCTTCTATATATTAATTTGTAAAGAGAAAATTTTCCATGCCCTTTTTAAGCAGGGAATGTGAAATTTGGCATACTTGAAGTTTATATGGAGAAGGTGTGCAGAAAGTAAAAATTATATACAGGTGTCCCATTTTAATCTATATATTAATACATGAAGAGAAAATTTTGCAACTTTTTTCAAGCATATTGCATGCACAAAGAAATGTGAGATTTAATTTATATAGGAAAAGAGTGCACAAATCTACAATTATATACAGAGTGTCCCATTTTGATTTTACGTGAAGAAAAAACTTTGTATAGCACGCAGGCGCAGGCTGTCCCATTTTAATTTTAAGTGAAGAAAAACTTTGTACCACACTCACGAAGGATTATGAGACTTAACATACTTGAAGTTTTTATGGAGAAGGAATGCAGAAAGCTGAAATTATATACAGATTGTCTTATTTTAGGTTCACGTGGAGAGAAAACTTGATAACGCGCGTCCGAAGTAATGTGAGATTTGACATACTTGAAGTTCGTATGGAGAAGGAGTGCAGAAAGCTCAAAGTATATACAGGACGCCCCATTTTAATTTATCGTTGAAAATGGTATTATTTTTTGCTGGAATATATCGAGAAATAATCACCGAATAAAAAACTGTCCCGGAGGGCAAGAAGGAAATCATTCCTAAATCTTGAATGGAAACCACTATTTTTTATTTCAAATTTGGATAGAGAGTCGAATATCAAGTTAATTTCACCTGAAACTTCCGGGAATGTAGAATTAAAAACTTAGCAATATAATCAATTAAGGTCGGATTTCGACCATTGGGCGACCAATAGTATTCCTAATTAATTATACCGTTTTACAGCAGTATATCACGAAAATCGAATAAAAAGATGGTGTCTGAAGTGTATTTGCCAAGATTTCAGCTATTTTGTTTATCAAATTTCCAAAAAAAGTGATCAATATAATTTTTGGTTTCTCCCCACATTTAAGAGAGAAATGCGTTCACAAAAATCTATGATTTGCCATTTCTACCCCATTTGCTCAGAGCATACTAAAGATAACTGATTGTCAATAACAATAATCGATGGACCGTGAAATTTACGAGTACATAAAATTTCAAAATGATTGAATTACAAATACTAAAAGAAAAATATATCAATCACGCCTTTTACCCGCTACGTGTGTGGCAAACACTTATAGTGCACTCGGTAGATTGATTGATATTTCTTCAATCGTAGGGTACGGTTACCAGTCGTCAAGCTACAGGTACTCTTGGTTTTTGGGGAGAGTACGCCACAGAGTATATTATAGTTCAGTGAAAATTCTACTTACTTTTTGTCCGTCGGTGAGATCCGACCCCGCGACCTCCGGATTGCAAAGCCAGCATATTTACACTGTCTTATGAATACTTATAAAAAATACGAGTTTTATGGGAGAAAAATTGGAATTGCTGGAATCCTAAATATTTTTAGTTAGTCATGAGTTAATTTCATAATTGTAGATCTTCCAAAATTACTGCCTTCAAATATTCAAACCAATTCTAAGAAAAATGCATAAAAAATACAGTAAGTATTGAAGATATCTGATTACCAGATGAATCCATTGATCGGACATAATATTTACAATAAGTGTACTGAATTTCAAAATAATACAACAAATTCGAATTTTATGGAAGAAAAACTGAAAATAGCAGTTTTTTTTTTAAATTCTCGAATTCAAATATTTTTATTTGAGCATGAAGTTAAACAGTTTCATAGCACTCAAATTCCGAATGAGGTCTGAATTGTATTTTCCCAGATATCAACAATTTTATGATTAGAAAATTGGAATTGAGATGAACATTATTCTATTATCTTTCAATGTTACAGATTCTATATAAACTTCAGCTTGATGTGCTCAATAGGCCTTCGTCAATTTCAGGTCAAGCAAAATGTGTTTAAAATATAATATCTCATTTTGATTACAGTTGTGAAAAAATATTTTTTTATTTATTCATGTGCGAAATATTGCAGTGATGTGAAAGAACATCTTTCTGTCAAAAGTCTTTTTGAGGGCGCTCTGTAGATATTTAGTATTAGGCTCCTATTTGTACTTGCTGTCACTTGTCTTAAATCTTTTGTATTGCTTCTTCTGTGTATTTCACGCTGTTTTTGACATTTTATTCATCATATGCGTGCAATTCTTTGTTCTTTGGCTGTCCACTTATCACATATTATTTTTTCTTTTCTCTTTGATTTTTCCTTTCGTCTCTGCTTTTAGAATTGAGATGTTGTCTTCCGGTATAAGCTCGCTCTTTGTTGGATAATGGTAAATGATTCTGACATTATTCCGAAATGAAAATCCAATTCAATTCTGAATTGAATTGGTGTGAAAATATTTCTGATCGTTAAACTGCAATGGAATACGAAATTTGAATTCAAAACTAATTGGTTTGAGATTATTGTTACTATATCCATTGACTCTCAATAACTTGATTAAAAAAAATTGAACCATACAACATGGACAGGATTTTGAAAATAAAGCTTCAAATGTAATGTTTATGTTCAGAGACAGTCCCGAATACAAGAGAACAATTACTTTCCAGATAATATTATGCGGTCCAATTTCTGTTTTAATTGGACATTTTTTAATTAAAGAATTAACGATGAAATTTAGAGTCATTTTGTTCTAATATTATTTTTGCTCCACGGAAAATATTATTCCGCAAACTCCCGGAGATTTTAATTATGACCTATTGCTTTAATTAGATTTTCCGGTTATTTTAGGGAATTTCATTTATAAAATATTCAACAACAAACTGGAGTTTATGCAGCTTAAAAATTGCCCAGCTTCTGATGGAAGATAGATGATAATAAGAGAATTAATCACTTCTATCTTGTTATCGTATGCTAAACCGCTTGCTGAAAAATAAATAGCGTTTTAAGTAAAAAAAATAAGGGTGAGTTTAAGTTGATTTTGATATTTGCGGACTTTTTGTGAGTTTCCTGAGCACTTGTTTCAACAAAGGTGAGAACTGGATTATGATTCAATTTGTATTGTTACTTCACCAGGATTCGAACAATATTTTCCTTCCAACTCTTGCTGAAAACTATGTGAAGTTTTTTGGAGTTCCAGGAAACTGAAACTTGAAGAGTTTATTCAGGTCAAGTTCTTGAAGGTGTATTATTTTTTCATGTTATTCTTGGGTGCATGTCACTTGTAATATGTAACTTCAATGCTCCGTTTAATTTTATTGATACGACTGGTCTAGTCAGAATATGTTTGAAACCAAAAACTGTCAATTTGAATGAAGATCACGATGAAACTTCACTCATTTTCAATCTTAGGTAACAATAGAGTAGAAAAGAAAAATAAAGATCAGGAGGTTAGCAGGAAATGGAGATGAATGGAAAAAAAATTATGCAGAATTGGGACGGGTAAACTGACATGAAGATTAAATTCTCATTGAAGCAACATTGAAAAAACAAACCAAGGAGTAATAAGATGTATAAAATATTGTGACAATCATGTAAAAATTATGCGAAGTCACGAAAGTTGCAAACTGTCTGAGAAAATGACAAGATATCTTGCTGAAACATCTGCCATTAATGTATTATCTAATTCAACATTTTTTGCAGAGTTATTTTATCGGTGACACAAATATATCACGTAAATTTAATTAAACAATATATTTATGGTTGTTTTTCACAGGATGTGCAAAATAGGTTGCATTATAATCTGGAAATTATGGTTATGCTAGTTATCATAAAGGAAATTTGTAACAAGGTTACAGATAACTTTAATCACATGATTGATTAGTAATTTTGTATCGTCATGTCTCCTTAAAACATATTTTTACGATGATCTGTATATTGGAGTATTCTAAGAGCTTTCCAGGTCTTTGAATTGATTCTCAGGGAAAATCATACACGCCCTTTGGTGTATGATATACTATCTACTATTTTACAAAATTGCAGTAAAATTAACTTCCACTGGCCCCATAGTCGAAAGGGGACTTGGGATTCAAATCGCGACGAAAATTACGGTAACTAATAAACGAACATGCTCTTATAGAGTATGATAGATACTGAGAGAGTCACTGTTTAGAGTGGTGTTGCCACGACACGAAACGAGACTATTTTGAGTCTCGTCTCGGTCTCGTTTAGCTCAGTCTCGTCTTGGTCTCGCCCTGGTCATTAGTAGGTCAGTCTCGTCTCGGTCTCGAGTCTTGGCATTGCATTTTTCAAAATTACATATTCTTACATGCGGGAATCAATTCGTTCTACCTGATTATTATTTGCTATGAATTCTACCAAAAATATGTATTTGGGTGTTTGGTGCGCAAAGTTAGGTATGTTTCATAGCTTGATCATAAACCCACAGACGTGAGGTTCTGGCTCACTTCACAATCGTTAAGAACCACAGAAACATTACGTTACAAATAATGTGTCCTTTAAATTTCACTCATTATACAATTATTTCCACCTTACTGAGCAGCTCTGGAAGTTATGACCACGTGATCACGTACAACGCGTTTGCGTGTTGGATGAACTTAGTTTACAGCATACTTCGAATTTGCAATACCAACAGTCGCTCTGGGGTCTAATTCTAATTTGTAAAGACTTTCTATTGACGTCATTTTATAGACTCTCGACACATGTACCCAGATAGCAAAGAAATATTCCAAGAATAAGCAGAAAATATTTTTTCCGAATATTCAGCTATTGTTGGAATATCCTATGTTTATCGGTATATATTTGTGGGATATTAATAGAATATTCTCATGTCCCGATATTTCATATCCTATAAATATCCCAGGAACCATCCTGAAATATGCTTTGAATATATGATGTTATATTCCTGGAATTATCTATGAATCTCTATAAAGTAAATGTTCAATATATGCCAAGAATATTATAGGGATAATTGAAATCATATTCTTGGAATATTCTGGGATGGTTTATGACCATATTAAAGCTATATTTTTTTAGGAAATAAAATCATATCTGTGGCAAGAAATTCAATTAATAGGAAATATTCATTCTTATATAAGTACAATTGAGAAAAAAAATCACGCTCATAAAACTCTCAAAAATGTAAAAATACATTGTGTATTGCACTTAACTTCCAGAGATAAAGAAATTTATATAATATGAAAAAAATAAAACCATATTTGCGGTAACAACAAGAACAAATGTAGATATACATTATATTATAATCTATTGATTTCTAATTTTCATATGTTCAGGAGCCTTGCTCAGCCGTTTGGCAATTTTTAATTCAATTTATTTCTCTGTGACATTCCTGGCGGTATGGCTCTTTTTAGCAGATTCCTAAATGAGAAATCATTTGAAACAGATGATATTAATTATAATAAAACAATGCTGTACCAATAATTACAGTAGTCAATTCGAATTTGTTGAATTTTTTGTTCTCTTTATAGTCCTGCCAACTATATCCAGTGCCTAATTCATTCGCAAGAATTCTTATCATCACTCTTCTTATTAATTTGCCCACATTTTCCTCTTTAATTTGAGCCATCGGATACATCTGGAAACACATTTATTCTGTATATTTACAGGGTTTCATACAAACACCAAGTGAAATAAATGAGTATTGATTCAAGAGAAGGAAATTAGTTATTTTTGTATTAAGTGTGCGAAGTGATTGTTTTTTTGTTGCGCGTGAGAATGTCAATTTTAACCGAGACCGTAAGGTCGAGGTAACAAATTCATTCGAAAGCACAATAAAATACAATCACTTCGCACACGAAATACAAACAATAGTTTTTCGCCATATATCAAAAAATAATAGATCAACAATAATTATTGTTTTATTCCATAGAATGTAGGAAAAAAGTACAAAATATAATAAATTTGCAGTCACCTGGGTATTGTAACCAAAAGTATGCGCAATTGTTGTGTGATAAGTAAAGAACTGCCAACAATTAATTTTTATATTCAAAAATAAGTAGTTTTGAGTACAAATTCATATTTCTTTTTTGTTAAATACCTGTTTGTTTCTATCCTTGTAGCATTACTAAACTGAATTATATTAGATTAAGTGTGCAAAAATAGAATTTACTTTTTCATTAGTGAAAAAATATGTTCATTTTTTCACTAGTGAAAAAATATGTTTCATTTTTTACTAGTGAAAAAATCACAAACTTTGCGTATCCATAACAATACAAAAATATCATGTTTTTTTGACAGTTGGCGAAAAAATAGTATTTATGTTCAGTCAAGAAATCTTTATTTTTTGTTTAATCAATAGCTAAAATGAAAATAATATAGAATACTCACATTTTTCAGAATCAATACTCACACAAACAAAGAAATATCTGATACTATGTGGCCGTGATAAATATGATACGGTGACTCACATCTTTATAACGCTGCTGTAAAACCTTCACTGAAAGCTTTGTGCATCTTCTACAGGTCAAGATTTAACAAAAATATTCCATACATCCCAAAATATTTTAAAATATCACGTCTTGAATGTAGTGTCTGAAAATATTATACACTCATTTATTATTATTTATTCATCTTCTTTTACTGCGTAAATGGCGTAGGTACTCCACTACTATCAAAATTTGATGAACTTTCATGAAAATATGAAAATATTGGATAAATAATAGGTATAAGTATTAAAAATTATATTGAATATTGCTTTGTTCTAATGAAAGATCGATTTAATACTTATAAGACGTCATGATGACGTCCAAAGGTCTATTATGTTTCTCAAACAGTAGGCTTCATAGGTGTACAAATTCCTAGAAAATTTGATCTTATTCATGAAAAATTTATGTTGCGTTATAATTTGATGTACTTGTAAATCAATGGAAATGTATGGGAAAAGTTGACATATATATCATTCCTATTTTTCGAATGCTATTTAGAAACATTTTGACAGACCTCCGAGTTTTACAGGCATGCGCAAGAAAAGAAAACTTAGTTTCAAACACGCCTATGCAATTCCGTATCTCAACTGTGTTGCAAAAGTGAAGTCAAAAATGTAATATTGTTAGAGAGAGAAAGTAACTTAGAGATAGGTTGAGGCGGGTCCATGTTTGTATGGAGTTAAATGGCTAGGCTCGGTTTATTTAGTATTTTCATATGAATATATATTGTAAAATGGGAAGAAAATGTTCTGTGACAAATTGTGATACAGGGTACATAATATGTAGAGAGAAAATTTTTTTTTTCTGCACCCAAAGATAGAGATTTTTATTTAATAAGTAGCGAGGATATCATGAAAGAATGCTCGTCTGGAGATGTAGAATTGGGAAGAAATTATTTCAAAATTATATTAAAATTAAAGGTTGTATCAATGTTTCAAATAATTGAACGTATCTTATCTAAACTTTCAGTGAAAAATTCAACTTCAAGAAAACTTCTTATCAATAAAGAATATAAATATTTCTATTTATGTTTTGAATTCAATAGAGATGTGATAATTGTTTACAAATTCTCCGTTCAGTATAGTATGGAATTGTTCAATTATGTGACAGATATATTATTTCAGATACCGTTCAAATATTTCCGACTAAAAGAAAATGCATGTCCGATTATTTTTCCAAATTGCCCAAAATATTTAAGCGTCTCTAAAGAAACAAATAAATCTTTTTAAAACAGGATGGATCTTTGAAAAAACCCAAGCTGTGCAAAAAAGAGAAAGATACCAAAATGTAGACACAATTCATCTTCCATTTATTCGATTAAAATAATTTTTAATTTTTAGTAGAAGACACATAAACGCTAGAAATGAATTTAAATCCAAAGCAAAACTTGGATTCAGAGGACTTGTAAGAATTTTTTCGATTTGAAAATTATATCCATCCAAGGAAAACAAATTTTCATCAATGAGATGTTGGAGACAAAATACTTTGTTTTCAGAAAGAAATATGAAAATAAACAGAATTTTCTCATAAATATCACGGATATACGCAATTTAGGGGATTTTTGCTAAGTTTCTTGTTCATATTTTCTTCTGGTATATAAGAGATTGTTTGTGTGTATTTTCTCAAATTTATTACGCCTATTGTAATATAAAATATTCATAAAATTGTTTATGTATCTGTTATTCATAATAAGAGAACTCTCATCAAAAAAAAAACGTTTATAAAACATGTTTCATAATAATGCACTTTTTCATTGCAGATTTCAATAAATTAAAATGCTAATTTTCTTCTACTTTTGCCTTTTATTTAATAAATAATAAAGTATTTAAAGTAAGAAGAATATTGAATTTATCTGGCAAATGTTTTTTATCGAAACAAATTCAAATATAGTCTCATTTCTGTATATGAAGCATGCAAAGCTGGGCCCGCTCTCGCTATCTCTCTCACGTCTGCCGCATTACATTTTAGGCTTCATGTTTTCCAACTGAGTGTCCGCTCCTCTATTATTCTCCTTCGAGGTTTCAAAGTACTGGATATTGTTTGGTCGAATGAAGCGTGATTTTGACAAGTAAATTTGCTAAATGTATAATTTATCTAGCTCGTGATCTAACTAAAAATTTTAAAAATAATTTAGATGATGTTTAACAAGCCAGACAATAACGCCACGTATATTCTCACAATGTTTGATGATGAATAAGACCACCGTTTGAGTGACAATAGACCTTTGGACGTCACGGAAAATTTCCATACCTAAAAAAATATTTCTAAATTACTACGAGGCTTTTTTGATTCGCATTTTCAAAATACTTCCTTTTAGTCATGTCTCAAACTACTCTGATACAGAAATCCATTTGAAAATTTTATGTGTTAATGATTTAGGCTAATATTCAATCAATTATTTAAGCCACATTCCAATAATCAAATAATAAAAACATGCATATTTAAATTAGATAGATGTGTGAAGAAATTAAGTTTTTGCAGAAATGAAAGAATTAAAATCTAGACAAAAGACTTTGGGAGCAAAAAAAAATGTTGAGTATTTTCATATGCTCCCAATAATTCACTAGACAAAAAAGTTGAATTCATTCCATTTAATTTTATTTTTTTTGTTCGATGAGAAATGTACATAAAGTATGAAAATAAAACTTAGACATAATTTTTGAAAATGAAGAGCCTATTTCTGAATTTTTGGGGTCTTTAATTCAATGGAACATACAGTTTTGACATTTGATCACCAGAAGTATAATTTAAAGATGATAACGTGGATTCCACTGATTTTATTTTATATTAATACCATGCCTATCTCCCCGAGTGCTTTAGATTGATACCAAACTAGACATCATTTCAATAAGTTGTGAAAAAACAATTGAAAATCGCTTAAATATCCTACTTCACATTTCTACTAGAATTAAACTCGCAGGAGCTTTAATTTGATACCAAGCATCATAGAACCGAATGAATATGAAGAAAATATTCTGAAAGAGCGATAGAAAAAATGATTGTCTCAATCGGAGACATCTTAATTCAACTATTATCAGCGTTGCCTGATTTTTTTCGAGCAAAGCGTGATTTTGAATCTTTTTTACTGTGAAAAGTGAGTTTCTTTCGTCCATAGCGAGGCATATAGAAAAAGTATATGTAGTCAGTAATTTTTAAATACTTACCCTTTTATTTGAGTTTCAAATTAAGTTTACATGATGATAGATAGCTAAAATAGCCATAGAAAATGAGTTCCAATGGAAATATGTTACATTACCTTACTATAATAAGAGTGACTGCAGTAGCGTAGCGGGGGTATCTGCCGCTCGGGGCGAAAGAAAATTTTGCCGCCCTCTTATTTAGGTATTCCAATTTAAGACCTTAATATACAGTAATTCAGAAGAATTTTTTTTAAGTTGTAATAATAATAATCCCATTCGTAACAAAAACTCTTACACGTATGCCAATTACATTGATGTAACAGGTATAGAACACTTATTATTATATTTTGTCGACCAACAACATCAAGTTATCAACGGATTGAATAAAAAACGCAAATCGACTTCCAATTAGAAATAGAACGAAAATGTTTATATTTATATTTTTATTGAAGAATAATTTATGACCTGTTTTCGTTCCTTGAAAATTCTTGCTGATTCAAAAATCTATTTTGAAAATATGAAATGATTGAAGTATTTACAGGATATTGTTATTATTCATTGTGAAATTTTGCCGCCCCCTAAGTGTGCCGCCCGGGGCGGGCCGCGCCCCACGCCTCCGTCACGCTACACCACTGAGTGACTGTCTGGTTTACCCACCCTGTAGAGTGCCTCTTGTGCCCACTGTTCTTTAATTTCGCACCGGGCGGCCGGCCAGTATCTTTCCAAATAATCGGACTTTGATATTTCAAAAAAATGTATCGATACTCTGAAAATTATCGATAATTGGCGATATTTGTCGATATTCATCGATTTGGATGGATAATAGTTCTTATTTTAAAAGATTCGAGTATAAAGTACATAAATAAGATAACTACTCTCTTTCTCAACAAACACAATCTTATAGGAAATTGTAAATAGTTCGCGAGTAGATAATAATAATTTGTGAAATCTATTTCACAAAAAATATTTTTCAAGTAAGAATTGAGAACAAAATTGGAGAATTTTGATATATTGATTTTTTGATATTCTTCCAAAAATCAAGCCTCCATATTTCTCATATTTACGATAATGATTTATCGATATTAGTCAGGTGCGTGAATTAGCACTACAAGTATGGGTGCAAATTTCGAGATTTTACATGCAATTAGCATCTCTGAAAAGCGATACTGAGCCTGTCCCGCGCGGGAAGTTTAATTTTTCGCTAAAAACCGGGACGTCTCGCCAAAATCGGAACTATTATTACTGCAGTTTGTGGATATTTACCTACTTGCTCTATAAAATTACTTTCGGGAGAAGTTTATTGGCTTAAGAATGAATTTTAAGTGATTATAACTTACCAGACTCTCGCCGAAACTCAACTCTGGTCTCGGCTTGGTCTCAACTCCCATTCTATGGTCTCGTCTCGACTTTTTGAAGCGAGACGAGCCGAGATTGAAACTGGATTCGAGTCTCGTAGCAACACTAGTTCAGTGCCTCAAATCTAGCATATAATCGTGTATTGAGAAGATAACCGAATCAACTCGTGGGTAGGTATCCTGCGGACGTCTACAGCTCGACGCGGCACTTGATCGATAGAAAGAAGCTTTGATTGTTTGAGCGAACGGAAGAAACGCTTGATACTATCTTTATATTATGATCATGTAACAGTGTAAGACAAACAAACATAATGCATTGAATGGTTGGATTAAACATGGTGGATGGGTGGGCACGTGCTTATGTGCCCCTTAGAATCAGCTACCACTGCGAAAGATTTCTTTTTCGTCTTTCAAGTCCGGTTTCAAGATCGTTGCAACAATAGAACAACATGTAATCGAATATAATGGTCAAATAAGTTATCAGTCATTTAATTTTTATTTTCAACGAGCCTCGTTGCAACTTGGTATTGAAATAATTCAATTACGGAAAATGGAACTGAAAAATTTGTCTTTCCCTCGTTGGCATTGTATTCCGGTAGAGTGCAAGAACTGTTCACTTATCGTAAACTCTAACCATTAGTGGTGAACGAAAAGTTGGTGGAACATCGTAAAACTAATTAAATTTCATTTGAAATAATTACAGGTGACACTCACTACTGTATAGGGAGTAATTTAGGTCCATTCTCCACAGCAGTTCTATTTTAAAATACAGGATTTTTAGGAAAAAACTCGACCAAGGATAATTTTCTCAAAATACTTGGCCTTATGTCATTTGATACATGAATTATTAACACCGCCTTATATTATACAATAGCTTTTGCATTATAAACTTCAGATGGTCTAGCTAATTACAATTTTCCTTAAAAATTCATTCTTGGAAACTAGCTCCGTAGATAATTTTCCTCGTAAAATTCTCTTTGAAGCATTGTTTTATATTCTATCAGACGGGTATATAGAAGAAATGTCTGGAACAAGACCTTAATTGCTTTGCGAGTAAATTCAAATTTAATGAGGTTTTTTATAATTGCTCAGGTACTCAACAAAGTTAACCACTTTCACAAACATTTATTTTATACAGCAAGCTTTTTTTGTATCAGTTGGTACATTTGTTTGCAAACCTTTGACAATACCAGTATAAATCTAGTTCATTTTATTTTTGTGAGGAAAAAGTTCCCCGTTTTCAATCCAAATTTTCATTAATTACTTTATTTCAGGATCTAGTTTCCATTTCTATAATGAAACCCTCTTGAATTTGAAGAAAAAATTATTTTGAAAATATTCCAATCAAAGTATCACTCTTTCTCTAAATCAAGGCAGGATTAAAAATTGATTGATACAAGAATGGTGAGCTCTCAAGCTCAAAGTATGCGTGGAAAGTAAAATCGAACGCCTGAGGAATCTTTTCGAATATATGTAAAATCAGAAGAAAAAAAAAATGTTAGCATGACATAGTCCTGAGTTGAAATCGTCAGTCTGATAAATTTAGTTTTTCATAAGATCCTACATTCCAATCAAGGACTTAAACTAGTTCAAATTTCTTGTACTGATTTAGAATGACGATGTTTTCTGATGACTGTTGCTCCAAATTCAGCTTAGTTATTGATGATTTGCTGCTCTTGTATTCAGTGTGGGTGTGAAAGTAATAGGTCTTTCAACAATAACGCGTTCATTTTTGAAATTTGATTGAGTTTAGATTTGGAAATGCTGTGTTGTTATTCAGCTACGTTTGTATTCTGCTATAGCCCCCATTTAATAATGTGAAAGTATACGCTTCAATAACGCACACAAATTGTGAAAACTTATTATCAAAATTTGTGCTCTGTAAAGCCCGTCTCACACGATGCAATATTTCAAGCAATTTTGTTCACTTGAAGCCGCGCTGGGTCCGATGCTAGAAACTTGATCTGCAGTTGGGTGCTAGACTTGCCACGATATTTGTTACACAAGATAATTCTAGTGCTATTTTTCGCATTGGCTAATGCAAAAGGACTGAAATAGGAAAGAGCAGAAGTGGAAGCTATCATTGAGGCTTACAAGAATGAGCCGTGTCCGTACGCGATAAGATCGTTAAACAACATGTTGAGAGCTTCACGACCTTGATTCCTCCTTAGAAGCCACTCTCTTGACCAAGATTTTTTCTTCTTTTTACTCTGTCTCGTGATTCCAATTAATTCGCAAGCTATAATTGCAGCAAATGTTCCAGCTCTCATCCGACGATTAATTCCGGCTGTCGTTGAAAGTATGCGTGAAGATCGAAATCTGTCTATTTTTCATTGTTCACAACAACTTGGCAAATTTTGCGGGAGGACTTACATCTGTGCCCGTATAAGATTCAATTGGTACCAGAATTGAAGTCATGAGACCACGGCTCCCATTGCACGTTTGAGTTTTGGAGCAGGTGAAGACAGATCATCTTTTGGCGGAAAAATCATCTTCAGCGATGAAGTGCATTTTTATTTGAGTGGATAAATAAACACAACTGTGTCATTGAGGGCGTCACCCATCCACGGGAGATACTGGAGGCTCACTTGTATCTTGAGAAAATGATTGTTAGGTGCGAACTGTGTACATCTTTCGAAATAAAAGGGATTAGGCGGTGACTGCTAAAAGCGAACGGTATAGAACCATGATAAACTTCTTGTGGTCCGTAGTCGACGATATAAGCAAAGATATGTGGTTTCAACAAGATGGTACCACGTGCCACATTGCGGGTGATACGCGTGAATAATTGAGAGAGAAGCTCTCAGGGCGCGTTATTTTGAAAAGAACTGACGTCGAGTGGCCACCAAGAGCGTGCGTTCTAATGCCCTTAAACTTTTTTCTTTGGGCTACGTTAATTTGTTAGTCTATGTCAATAAACCAACTCTTGCCCTATTAAAGAACAACATTAATTGAATCATTGCGGAAATGCAGTCCGATTTACTGAAGAAAGGCATTCAAAATTGGGCATCGCGGTTCATCCAATGCAAACGCAGCCGTGGAGGCCATTTGAATGATGCAATTTTTGAAACATAATGGTATTGGATGCTATTTGCGAATATTACAAAAATTCCACCATATCTCACCCACAACTATAAGTATTTTTTTAAATTTTAAAGTTGATGCGCGCTTGTTGAAAGACTCATCAGAAGTATGTGAGCTTACTGAGGCTGCAGTAACCTGAATGAATGCGTCAACTACCAAAGTGATTTTATGGGAGCTTTCAAAAAAACAATTATTTTTCTCCTTTCACTCCTTTTGATGTTAATACGTCTTTTTCAATCATTTTCAATTGCTGTATGTCATCCAACTAAAGCCTGAACTAAATGATGCTTGAAGAACGTTTATTTTGATTCTTGGAGGTACATCCGAACGCCTGAAGAATCCTTTTAAACATGTTTAAAGTACAAAAAAAATGTTATAATTCGCCTATATTGGCTGCATGATGACTAGCGTTGAAATCGTCTCCAATATTTCATAAAACTCTACATTCCACTCAAGATTTGACATTGTTCAAATTTCTTGTACTGTGTTAGGATCAGAATATTTTTGTTCTGTCATTTATTTTTTCTATGATCTGCTGCTCCAAATTCAGTAAAATTGGATGATTTGAAGATTTGCTGCTCTTGTATTCAGTGTGAAAGTTAGAATGGAAATATGTGAGCTTGCTAAGGCTGTGAGTACCATGAATTATTGCGTTGACTACAAGGTGATTCGATGAGAGCTTTGAAAAGGAAAACTAGAAGCTTTCGATACTCTTAATTTTGTAACCTTCCTTCTTTTGGTGTTGACACGTCATTTACAATAATTTTTAGTTGCTGTGTGTCATCAATTAAAGCCTAAGCTCAAAAAATACCTGAAGAACGTTTATTTTGGATCTTGAAGGTACTTCCAAAGGCCTAAAGAATCCTTTTGAATATGCTAAGGCCAAAGAATAGAAAAATTTTATTATTCGCCTATGTTGGCTGCATGACATAGTCCTGCATAACAAGTTTAGCGTTGGAATCATTGTCTTGACACTATTCCAATGAAAGTACCAATCTTTGTCTACATCCTTCGCCTACAAATCATTTTGAACGTGTTTAAGTCGAAGAATAGAAGAGTATTATCAACAATCTATATCGACATCATGACGAAGTCTTGCGTTGAAGTCGTCAGATTGGCACTTTAATTTTTCAAGAAACTCTATATAGTCAAAACTTGTATTTGTTCAAATTTCTTGTTTTGTTATTTAATGTTTTCGAAGGATTGTTGCTCCAAAATCAGCTCAATTGGGATGATTCGATAATTTGCTGCTCTTGTATTTAGTGTGAAAGTGAAAGTGGATGTGTGTGAGCTTGCTGATGTTGCAAGTACTTACTACGAATTATTGCGTCAACTAGCAAGGCGATTTAATGAGAGCTATATCAGTCAGATCTCAATTTGATGGGACAGACGCAGTCAGCAGTCGCTCGAAGTAGGAATATATAGCGCGCGCGGTTGCTAGAAGTGCGTAAGGATACACTTATAATATTTTTGAGATATTTTATTGTTGATTATCCGATATAGGTTAAATTGCACTTAATGGATTATTTGATATTTCCATTGTCGTAGGGTACGGCTACCAGTCATCAAACTACAGATACTTTTGGTTTTCTTCTACTGATACATTTTTGGAAAGATTGGTTACAGTCTTTTTTGAGCCCCCGTTTGCAGCAAATTGAGCTCCTGTTGATTTTTCTTTCAATGTTTTGAGATTACAGGAGATTTGGTTCGAACTATGATTTGAAAGTATCAGTTTATTGACATCATATTAGAAACTTTCGACACATGTACCATCTAACATATAGCTTAAGAAGTGATTTGATGTCATCATCAAAAGTAAACCACATGATAAAGTTAGTTTTTTCGACTTGATTTCAGGTCTTTGATATTTACATGTCACTCAAATTACGACAATATCATGACGCTCTTGAGAAAGGGACTGTAACCTGTTTTCAAGCTGTCTCTACGAATCTGAATGGATACCATGGCTTTAAGCTTTTGAATTCACAGCGTACTTTTCAGGTTCTTGTCCAACTTCAAGCTCTCGTTGAGAATATTGAAACTTGTTTTGTAGTCCAGTCGACATGTACTTTGAGGTCGGAAAAAATGCAAACACAATGAAACTTTGGTATGTTGTTTCTGATCACCCAATAGTGTTATTTCCATGTTTTTCGACCAAAATTTCGCGAAGAAATTTTCAGGGGGAGGGAAAAACCACAAAATTTTGGCACTTTTTCCAGTTTTTGCCCCGTAACTTTTCCCCCTCCATTCCTACGCCTTAGATTATTGAGTTCAACTTCGTAGAGCATCAAATTTCCGATAAATTTGATACGTAAAACTTGTTTGTAGACCCACTAAGTTCCAAGATACAGCACTTCAAAAAAGTGAAAAATTCCTGAAAATCTAAAAAAACATGAAAAATGGCGATTTTCGCTAATATCTTTGATTTTTCAAGATTATTTATGGTGTTATGGTACCTAGTTTCATTCTGACGTAGAAATCCTTATCCTGCCAACCTATGCCACCATATCTAGAGGCACGGTAGTGCCCTCGCCAAGACAAGTCAAGCAAAGCGCAACAGCACTATCTACCTCTCTCGAAGAACTTCGTCGTTTTTTTGAACCCTCATAACTTGGATTTGTATTATACCAGATAAACAAAATTCTCGGGATATGATGTCAATAGTGGACTTATTAAACATATTGGCTGGTACCACAAGCTCTGTTTTAGGCTATACTAGCTATGTATATTCAAATAAATTTTGTAGAAATATGTGTTTTCCGTAATTTGTATCTGAAGATTATTTTCTAAAGTATTTGGGAAAATTTTAATTGCGTCAAAACACATCTTGACACAATGCTCCTAATATCGCCAAAAATAGTGCTAGTGGTAGCAGCCATAAAGTTTCAATTGCATAGTTTTTATACTTTAAATTTTATTGATATCTAAAAAAACTCCGATTTCGTCACTGACTTGCTCACTGATGATCATCAGAATTCTTAGGTTACTTCCTGAAGTCCTAGAATGCTGAAATTTGGTATGTAAGCTAGTATTGGTACACAAACAACAAAAAAACTCTGAAAATTGGAACTTTCACCTCCCAATCCCTTAAACTAACGGAAAGGAAATTTGTAGGAGACTTCCGCAAATTTTGATGCTACAGGTCTGAAAATTGATATAGGGACTACTTGTTATGAATAATAGTAGAATAGAAACTTACTAAAAGAAGTGAAGTCCCATGAGAAATATTTTAAGTGAAATGTTGCCAAGACGAGACCAGATGGATCGCACTGTCAAAAATTGTCAGATTGAGAGCCAAGTCTCTTATCCTACACGCTCTAATTCTATAAGCCTCCTTGACCATTTACCTGTCTAGCCACCACTCATTTAGGAGGGAACTATTAGGACTATTGTATAACAGAAAACTAATGAATAGTGAATAAATTTCTCACTTTATGCCCATGTGAATGTATCGAAATTGCCAAGTCGCATATTTTGACTGAGGTGTAGAATTGTGAAGTTATAGCTTGTAGAATTAGAGCGTGTAGAGTTAGAAGCTTGGCTCTACATGGGATCTAATAACTCTTTGACAGTGCGAGCCATATGGCTTCGTCTTGGAAACATTTTACATGGAAATGTTTTTGATGGGATTCCACTTTTTTTAGTAAGTTTTTATTTTACTATGATTCATAGCAAGGAGTCTCTGTATCAATATTCAGACCTCTAGCATCAAAATTTGTGGAAATCTCACACAAATTTTCATCCCCTTGTTTAAGTGGTTGGGAGAAGAAATTTCAAGTTTTAGAATTTTGTTGTTGTTTGTGTACTAATACTAGCTTACATACCAAATTTCAGCATTCTAGGACTTCAAGAAGTAACCCAAGAATTTTGATAATCATCAGTGAGCGAGTCAGTGACGAAATCGGGGTTTTTTCAGATGTCAATAGAATTTAAAGTATAAGAACTATGCAATTGAAACTTTATATGTTTAATAAGTCCACTATTGACATTATATCCCGAGAATTTTGTTTATCTGGTAGGTATAAACCAAATCCAAGTTATGAGGGTTCAAAAAAACGACGAAGCTCTTCGAGAAAGATATGTAGTGCTCTTGCGCTTCATTTGACTGGTCTTGGTGAGGGCACTACAGTGCCTCCAGATATAGTGGCATAGGTAGGCAGGGTGAGGGGTGGGTTGTTGATTGATTTCTGCGTCAGAATGAAACTTGGTACCATAAAAAAATTTGAAATATAGAAGATATCCAGCGAAAACCCCCATTTTAATTTTTTTTTTAGATTTTAAGAAATTTTTCACTTTTTTGAAGTGCTGTATCTTGGAACTTAGTGGGTCTACAAACAAGTTTTTCGAATCAAACTTATTGAAAATTTAATGTTCTACGAAATTGAACTTGACAATCTAAGGCGTAGGAATAAAGGGGAAAAAGTTACAGGGCGAAAACTGAAAAAAGTGCCAAAATTTTGTGGTTTTTTCCTTTCCCTGGAAATTGCTTCGCGAAATTTTGGTCGGAAAATATACATATAACACTATTAGGTGATTAAAAACAATATACATAAGTTTCATCAAGTTCGCATTGTTTCCTAATTTGCCCCTATTTTTCGACATGCCGACTGGACTATTGTTTATGTCAAGTCATTCGCAGAATGTCGTTCAAACGATGCAACCTCGATTAGAAATTGAGAATCAAAGAAATTGCAGCTGCTCAATAAAAATAAATCATGGTCTTCATTGCTAGGCAGATTTGACCAGAAAATATTGACTTTATTAATACTTCTGCTATTGAATCAATTCATTGACTCGTATTTATTCTCGGTACCTACAAAGTCAAGTTCAAGTTAATATTGCACTGGAGCCAGTAAGATTACTTGTACCTGCTGGAAAGCAGTCAAATCTACTGTTTTGCTTCGCGATTACTGCTTAGATTGCTCAAAGATGTTGCACTACACTTTTCACTCCGTCAAGGTCTGATTTAAAATCAGTTGTAGTACTGCTAGTTGAAATCTTGTATGATTCCGAATACGCTGCCCTCCGAGACTTAGCTTAGTGTATGCTTCGAATGCGCTGTTTTTAGAGATCTAGTTCGTTCAGTGTACACTTTCCACGTACGCTGACGCCAGAATCAAATAGTTTAGTGTGTACTTTCGAGTGCGCTGCATTGCAAGTCTACTTAGTTCAGTGCGCTGCCTGCAGCTGTATCACATCGGCTTAGAATTTTCAGCTTTACCAGCAAGCAATCGCTGTACAACGCTGGCATTCAGAATGAGCCTTTCTTTTTTCATGTTTCCGACCATTTTTCTGTTGCGTATCTATTTGTTGTGTTCTGGTATCTTTATTTTGAATAAAATATTGAAAACTGTTACTCTGAGTTTTCTACATCGACAAAACAAGAGCCTTATCCATCTCCATATAGCTACCCCGCCGTCATACCTCTTTCCAGAAGCTGTACCCAGCTAAAGATTCCTGTGAAAGAGAGCGTCACAAGTTTAGATCACCTTCAGCCGCATTTCAGCCCTGGCGAAAAAAGGGACAGAGGCTTATCAAAGCTGAAGGTAGCATCCAGTCGAGCGATTCATGTGAATGAGCGCAATATTACGAATTGCGTGTACACGTGAAGACAGAGTGGGTTGGTATGCGAGGGTTAAGCGCGGATAGAGTGTGGGCAGAGCGTGGGCCGAGCATCGCAACAAACAGTTTATCATTAGAAAATAGCAATTTTTATTGCTGTTTATGATAAGTATCCTATTCTAGTGGCACATTCCACTCCAGATTCGACTTTAATTTGAAATCTTATACTTTCTAGTTCTGATGATGGATCTAACCAAGGATCCAAACGTTGGTGGAAACAATTTCATACCATAAATCCAAACAATTCTAACGTTTAGAGGAAGAGTCGTATTTTAAAACAAGTGGTAATGATTCCATAAGCTCTGCTAACAACAGCAGTTCAAATAAATACCGAATAGTGATGTTTCACATGATTATCAAGCTTTGAGCTAATGAAAATTAATCGAACAATTTGTTTTTCTTATGGTTGTTGTCAAATAATCAGAATCTCGACAACAAGTACTCAATATCGAAATTGGCTTATAAATAAATACTCTCTCTTGTGTATGGCTGGTGAAGACATCTTGTTTGCTATATTGCTTTCAGAGTATTTCCTAGTGGAGTTCATCTATAGGAAAATGGTCAAAGGGTTCTATCAGAAAAAATATGAAATAAGAAAAAAGCATTTGCTTGCTTGCCTCGTTGAATATCACAAAGAACTGGAATCGTTCGCTGAATAAATGGAATGCGCACAACTATAGAAATGCTATTTGGTTTAATTTACGAGAGAACTTTTATTTTTCCCTGAGTAATTAGTTCTTGCAAGCAATTTCGTAGTTTTCAACTATGTACAATGTTGTTGATTGTTTTGAGAGAGAAATTATTCAAATTGGAAGTCATAGATTGGAGTTATATTATTTACGTGATGTTGTTGTTTCGAGGCATAGTTCGATAATTTATTTATTTTATCCTGAAGAAGTATGCTCCATTTTTATTCTAGAGAGCTTGATTCAAATGGATGAGTATCTCAATAGACATATCTGATGAAATCTCAGCTTCAAAACAATAATGGACTTGATTGATGTAATACAATGCTTCAACTCTTAAATGGTAACAATAAAATGCGATAGAGGTTTTCCATTTGCGAGGATTGTTAAAGTGGCGACTGGAAAATCATTACGCAAGTGTTGAAGGCGCCGGAAGAATAATTGCAATGTCGTCCGTCTAGATTGCATCGAACTGTCGCAAAACTTGTACTTACCCACTTTGCCAAGTTTAGAATCAATAACATCACAAACGTTCTAAAAGGTCTTCCTCCTACATTTAAGAACTATACTGGATGAGTTTAATTTAATCCTACGATACTCATGTGATTCGATTTGACTCCATAAAGTGTTCGTTTCATCAAGATCCCATAAGATATAAAATCTTGTATACGTTTCGGTTGCCTTACAATCAAAATATACATAAGATTTTATAATAAACATAAATGGAGGAAAGAAAATTAATTGTATGCCAATGAAAGAATGCAAAAATAAAAGTTGGGAGCTGTCTAAGAGCCTACACAAATTTCTACGGACGCAAGATTTTGGATATCTTTCATAATAGTGCGTTCTAAGTAAACAATATTCTGTTAACATTCAAATATTATTGTTAATTGTTCTGCATTATCATGAGTTTTCTTTTCATATCCCATGATAGTTGTACAAGCTGAAAGTTTGTGTGTTTTGTCCAAGTCCTGATCCAGAACTATGCGAACTAGTTTGTATTAGTTGTTTTTCCACAATCAACGTGCTATTTGCTCTGTACTTTCTAGCATGGTTATCTACTTACGAAGACCTGATTTCAGGAAACTCTATGCAGACTATAAAGTTTAATGATATTACCTAAACTTCCCTTTTTGTCTAGACGTTGGAAAAAGCTAATTTTACCTAGAATGACATTCTAAAGTACCTGTACTAAGGAATGAATATTTTCAATATTCGCGCATCCTGCAAGCTATAATGAATAAAATAATGCTGTACTGTCTTACATGGATTCTCCATGAAATTCAATGACCTGCATTTTGAAATGGTTGTCTCTTTACGTTATGTAAGGAAACCTGAAACTGTTTGGTTGTTTACCTCTGAAAATATTGTTTTGGCTTCAATTTTGTATATACCGTTTGCTAGTCAAAGATTTATAAAATAAAAGACGGAATCAGCGAGGTAGTGCTCTACTATTTCCACGTCTGGAAATTTTCATACTTTGAACGAACTGACTAATGTTGTGAATTTATACTTTTAATCAACTTTCTCTGCACAAGTACACCAAGCAACAAAGACCAAAATAGGTCAAATAGCGGAAAAAATTCATGTAGAAGCCAATTTCGGCACAGATGTAAGGTGAGGTGTCCTTAATAACATACTAAGAGTCCTGATGGGTGTTGGTAATGCTAAGAGAGTGGGGATAGTTTGAAGGTCTCTTTCTTCAGTTTTTTGTCAATAACTCGGGAATATCTGATTGAAAACCAAAAATTAGATCTATTAGAAACAAATTGTTTTAAATCTAATCATTATATCTGTATGTACCAAATGAGCAATAAGTTAATAAACTGATGCTCCCATCCTGAACATACATCGGTACTCAGCATTTTTGAAAGCGTTAACGAAGCCCAAATCTCATATGGCCACTCTTCTCCCAACTAAAGAAGCCTCGAAACAACACTCGCTCAGAATATTGTAACGTGCGAGAGTGTGGAGGTTCGTGAAGGTGACCTGGTTTGGGCGGAGCCTTTTGTCCTCGACCCGCTCGATGGAAGCCTCTAGCAATATTCCAGAAATGTGGTAGAACATTCGAGAGATGGATATTTTCTATATATAAACGCAAGCAAACGTTTCGAAAAGTAGTGTAATGGTGAATCTAGAGCAGTGAATATCAAATAGTGAAGTGATCAGTGTATATGAATAATTAAATATAAATATCTGCGAGTTTGTTTAAGTTAGTATTAAGTGATAAATGAATAATATAGTGTTGTTAGTGATATTCAGAAGAATAAATCTTTGATTTCATTTTAAATTAATCAATAGTGACTTTTATTTTAATTATAAGTAATTTCCAAGCAATAAACATTACAATATGTATATCTACAGGTGAGTAGATACGTTTGAATATCGCATCTTGAGAATTACAAGGGTACAACTGAAAAACACAGTTTTCTGGGAAACGTTAATTGAAGTTTTTGGTTCCTTTTAATTGCTTCCTGGCCTTACAAAATGAATCACACAGTTTTTTTCACATCGAGTAGCTTCCATCTTTACTTATAGCATCCAACCATGTTATAGGTCTAACTCAAAATACTTTCCATTGGATGTGCCCCCGTAATTTTCAAAGTACGATGTAGTTGCTAAATACTGATTTCTTTGAATTACAAATGAAATAGTACTTATGTTGATCTGATTACTTTCTTATGCATACAAAGTGGCTCGGCATTGGTAAAATGCTATCCTTTACAATATTGTAATGTTTATTGCTTGGAAATTACTTATAATTGGAATAAGAGTCACTATTTAATAATTTAAAATGAAATAAAAGTTTCATTATTCTGGATATCACTAACAACACTACATTATTTATTTATCACTTAATACTAAGTTAAACAAAGCCGCAGATATTTATTTTTAACTATTTATACACACTGATCATTTCACTGTTTGATATTCACTGCTCTAGCTTTACACTACTCTCAAATCGTTTGCTTGCGTTTATATATAGAAATATCCATTTTTCGAATGTTCTACCACATTTCTGGGATATTGCTAGATGCTTCCATCGGCGGAGTGATGTGGTGCGGAACGGCGCAAAACAGCTAGGATGAAAGGCTCCGCCCATCAAGGTTATTTTTACGAGCCTCCACACTCTCGCACGTTACATTGCACCCTTCTTGAGAGTGTTTCGTCCCGAAATACACCTTCATGTCTATGCCAGAATCGACACTCGCCATCCTTGGTGTAACCAGTAGTTTGGTAGAAGTAGCAGTCGACAATTTTTGGTCCGATCGGGCCTGCTGGGTGGAAACAGCAGACCAATATTTGAATTCCGCTGTTCTGGAATATAACTTCAATCATATTTCGAATGATCTTCCAGTCTAATCCATCCAGACCGCAGCCTAACTTTGGTATTACAAGTTTCAGGATGTCGTTCTGCATTAGATGGTCTTGCATGTCTTGCAGCGTTTCGCACAAGGAACGATAGGTTGGTTTGTGATGAAATTTGTCTTTCGTTACCAGGTGATAAATATAGCGCTCTTTTGTTGTCGTATTGTCTCTCAGGTAGATGGCCTTCCCCACTGTAGGCTTCTGGTGTTCTGGCCTGCCAAACTTCTTCTTGAAAACTGCTGCTATTCCTCGGGATATTTTCAAATCTTCTGACACGCAATGGGCCAAGGAGTAGTCGGTCGGGACTCTGAATAGATCCTGCTGCACTTCGGTAGTTATTTCCAATCGAACCTGACGTCCACTTGAAAAGTCTTCATTAATTTCCCGAACGAATCTTCCTGCGCATGGATCTTACGAGCACCTGCGTCATTGGGGTCTTCATCGTTGTCTGCCGCAAACGGTGCTAGCCGATTGAAGTGCACCACTCTTGATTTGCTCTTGGGGTTGCGTCTGATTTCATAGATTATGTCATTTATCCTCCTGATGACTTCGTAAGGTCCCTTCCAAGATGTCTGTAATTTTGGAGACAAGCCACGTCATCGCCCTGGGTTATAAAGCCACACAGAGTCTCCTGGTTGAAAACCCCCGTCTTATGCCTTGACGTCATAGGTCTCTTCCATCCAGTCGCTGGCATTCTGGATGTTTATTCGGACTCGGGAGTGAATAACAGTCATCTGACGCCTTAAATTGATGACATAATCTTCGCCAGCCAGATCCTCTCCAGGTTTACAGCCGAACTTTAGGTCGCATGGTAACCGAAGCTCCCGTCCAAAAATTATTCTTACTGGAGTCTGTCTGGTCGTTTCGTGTACGGATGCACGGTAGGCCAAAAGGAACAGATGGAGATATTTATCCTAATCTCTCTGATGACTAGAGACAATTTTAACCAGATGTATGTATATGGTTTTATTCATCCGCTCCACCATTCCATCAGACTGCGGATGTAATGCAGTTTTGCGAATGTTCAGTACTTCGCATATCCCCTGGTAAAGTGTGGACTCAAAGTTTCTTCTCTGGTCAGAATGGAGATCCAAGGGTACGCCAAAACGACAGATCCAGTTCTTCATTAGGACGTCTGCAATGGTAGTGGCCTTTACTTTACATATGTAGTGGCTTTACATATCCTGCACGAGTATTTAGCGCCAATTGTTTTTGATAGGTAGCGCCTAGATATGGATTCAGAAAACTTTTGGAAACTTTCAACGAGGGAAGGAATCATTACTGTCGATGAAATTTTCGTTCATCATTATTACTCTGAATCCCAGCAAGAAAACATGCAGTGGATAAAAAGCTATAAAAGCCACCCTTACAATTCAAAGCCCCAAAGATCGCAGACGAAACTGTTTACCTCGATTTACTGGGATTGTAGACTATCTACCAAGAGAATGTGTACCCAGCCTTAATCATGTCTGTTGAAGGAGCGGCAAGGCAGACTCACGCATGTTATTTTTGCGGGACAATTGCTTTGACAGATACAGGATTCGTGGAATTTAACCGTAGATCCTTTTTTGGATGATTTGGGATGTTAGATTTGAAATGTCGGTGAGAGCCTAGGATGGATGCCGCTATATTAGTGTGCAGAAGGAGTTTTGCAAAGATGTAGGTTCTTTCGGTAGCTGGACTCGTCAATATTACTTCGAACCGAGCAAAAAAAACATGTAGTGGATGAAATTGAACAAAAACCATCCTTAAATCTCAAAGCTCAAAGATCGCAGATGAAGCTGATAACCTCGATTTCTTGGATTGTTAGTGGATCTATAATAAACCCTAATCACTCATCTTCAATCATATCTGTTGAATGAGCGGCGGGGCAAACTCGCGTAGAAAGTGTTATTTTTCCCAGGACAATTGCTCTGAGAGACACAGAATTCGTTTAACCATCCTCTTATAGCCTAGATTTATCCTCTTCCGTATATTTTCTGTTCAAAAACCAGACGACTGATTTATTTGAGAGGACGGTAACTCATTTTGAGACGAAAGGCACTACTACTTTATGAAGGGCTTATCAATGTTGATGGAAAAAAGTGAAGAGTATATTGAGTTAAGAGGAAGTTATATTTAAAAACGGATATAACTGGAAAAGTATTTGACTACGCAAAATGAATTCAAATATGTACTGTGCGAATATTTGATTATTCTGATGGATTTCAGTGGAAAAGTACACTTCATGATTAAATTTATGAAATGGATTGAATTTTAAAACTTTGTTCTTATTATGTCCAAGTTTAGTGATGGATTGTTTGAAATTCATTTAAATTATTACTTTCTTGTATATTTCATCATGAATTTGGCTGGGCGAATGAGAAATGATATTTTAATGATATCTAAAAAGTTTCAAAACATCAAAAAAATGTTTTTAATTATCATCACATGGAATCTAAAATGAACTTCAAAATAAAAATGTGTTGTTTCAACTTTTGCTGTAGGTGTGACATTAAAAAGTTATTCGGAAAGTTGATTAGATAATTGGTCTGATTACCAGGGCTGGATTTATACTTGAAACAGGCTATTAAGAATTATTGCTAAGTGCCTGTTGTTGAAGATACAGGACTCTTTTGGGTAACACTAATTTAAGAAGTATAAAGGTATAAGTGGGAAGCAATAAATTGAGACTGTTGCGTCTGTCTATTCATCCTTGTGTCCGTCAAAGCAACTAGAGGCTGACATAAATGAAGTTAGCACTGTTTGAAGGTTCGTTATTAAAATTTGTTCTGATTTGACATTGTATAAATGTTAATCCAGAATTACATTCTCTTTTCTAGTCCCTAATGACTTGCCTGACATATTCTTGGTTACTTGATAAAATTTTTGGGGATCTGTTTATATAAATTAGTTAATTTGTTATCGCGGACGCATGAAATCGCGCGATTTCTCTCACTATTGCGTGAGGTAAGATGTAATCAGACATTCTGTCACAAAATTATTAGACTGCCAACAAAGTCACTGAACAAATTTGTTAAATATTGTAATTTATATCTAATTATGATGCTTGTGCTATTTCTACGAAATTATGCGTCTCATTAAGTTGTTGGAATACTATGAGCACAAAAAATGTTTGATATCTTCTAGAGATGAAGTGAGCACTAAAATTTCTTTGAAATATTCAATTTTCTGTGCTACTTGTATTTAAAAGTTGCGGTTTTATTAAGAAATAATTTTATTTTTAATCTCATTTGCATGAAAGTTGAAAAGAAATTATAGGGATTTTTTGATCATATCTCTTTCTTTATGAAAACAGCCGGCTTTGTTTATTGTTTAGCCTTGAAACTTCCTGGAAATATAAAAGAGCGTGTTTGTAAACACTTTTACCTCATGGTAAAACGAAAACATACGCGTAAACAGTTTTAAGTCCTTACGATGAAAATTGCTGATAAAGAATGAAACTGAGACATTAGTTAAAAGTTCTTCGGTTTTTTCGTGATTGATACTAATTGCAAGGATTATAAAGACCAAATAAGACAGCTTGCTGAAAAAACTTTCTTGAATAATAAAGATATAAACATCTATCTGGAATTCACAACAAAACTTAAGATCCTATAGAACAATTTTATTCTTACTTTGTTTGATAAATGATTACTGAATTTGCAAACTTCTGGATATTACAGTGTCATGAGGAATTAAAGTATGAGCACTTGACTACCAATTCTTCAATTTAAATTTGAATTATTATTGTTAAAGCGATGAGATGATAATAATAATCGATTATGGATATAATGAAATATGAAGAAACCTATGTTTGGCTGATGAGTTGTTGTTGGCCTTGCCGTCAGGAGTATGGAGCTGGTCAGGTGTTAGGATGTAATTGAACCGAATTTTCCTGAAAGTAATATGAGTATGAGCCACAATACTAAGTGACATGTCACACACATCAATTTCCCGCCATTGGGGCATTTCAAGCTCAGATAAACTCACCAATTGATAGAAGCTCTCAGCTACTTTACAATACTGAATTGAATAATATAATGACCCATTTATAGCGTCCAATATAGAATTCCATCCTCAATTTTTCCACTCTTATTTCATTTTATGGGACGTAGTTTAATGTTTAAGTTTAAATTCAAATGAGACCAACCTCAAGGTATAGCCTATTTGATAAGAAAGCATCATGTTACCCTTTGATGTAGAATTTTCTCTTGCAATTTGAATGGAATTATCCTCAAAGTATTGTTTTTCCATAAAAAAAAAATAATCATCCAAATCGGTTCTCAATCAGTAAGGATATCGCGTAACATACTCACGAAAATTATAATTCCACCACTAAGGGTAGAATTTTTCCTTTAAATTGATATGGGACAGTCTTATTTCAAATAAAAAATAATCAAAATCGGTCTATGTGTTGGAAAATTATTGCTGAACATATATATGAATAAAATTATCATTCCATCTTTGGGGATGGAATTCAATTTTCAAATTAATCTGAGACCACCTTTAAAGGGTCCTTTTTCTAACGAAGAAGAAATCATTAAAATTGATTCAAGTGGTAAAGGACTATCGCTGAACATACATCAAAATTAAAAAAATATCTCGACGAATTGAGACTCTCTCCTTTTTAGAAATTCTTGACCTAAATTGCTTTTGAAAAGTGATATGCATATTTGTTCGTTAGTATATTTGTATGAGAATGAGGGTGCAAATCTCAAGCAACTCCAGTAATTATTTTTTTCGTCAATCCTGCGTGGATCACCGTGGTAAGAGTAAATAATCGTTAAGAATGAGTGTAGTGAATCACTACTAGTGATATCATTGTGACCAATAATTAGTTCTGAGAAATATAATCATTAAAGAGAGCAATTTGTTTCTATAACAGACCTGCATATCATCAAGTCGCTCGCGCAAATGATATGTAGATTTAGCTTACTATGCGATGATGTAGAAAGTATTCCCTCTTTCCTCACCTTATACATGCGCATATTTTTCTTCATTTTCACACATTTTTACGTTGACATTGCAGATCTATGGCTGACACAGATAAGAAGCATAAGAATATTTATATTCATATCTTCTGAGCACTGCAAGATATCGGAATAAAACATACACGAACATTCAAGTTGAAACTCATGATTTAATTCTTATTGAAATCTGTTTAGCAATTTCCGAGCCAATTTGAGACAAAGTTTCAGACAGACAGAAAAAAAATCTAAAACCAGTCATTTATGATTGAGCATCGTTTGAATAGCATTTTCTATTGAATTTTGCATTCATTTTGAAATCACAGGCAGATACTTCGATTTTATTTATTTCTGAGGATGTACTTACGTGCGTTGACGACTAGATGTTAGCAATTTCTTAGGAGCGCTCAATATACACCTGAAACATGAGAAATGATATAAATATAAAATATATCATGTTATTTTTGATTCGTTGGTGTAAATCATACATTCAAGTATGAAGTATATAATGTAAATTCATCTCTCAACTTTTCAATTCAAAATTTTTGTTATATTACTTCTTATAGGTCCAAAAAGATTGAGTTTCTAGAAGAATGTCACTCCTTTATTATTATTATTATTATTATTATTATTATTATTATTATTATTATTATTATTATTATTATTATTATTATTATTATTATTATTAATATTATTATTATTATTATTATTATTATTATTAAGAATGAGTAGTGCAGCCGATTTTTGCCAGTGTTCTTTTAGTACCAGTTTGAAGTTTTGATTATTCTATACATAACTTATGTACGTACAAGCTCAAAAGGACTTTCTAGTCTTTATTGTTTAGTAATTGACTGACGGGAGTTCATGTGCTATACTCTAAAAAAATTATTTGATCTTTATCAAAGGTATTTAAAAAAAAATCCCTGAAAATTTGGTGCAATTTCCTCCGAAACTATAGATTTGAAGAAATGAGTTACGGGTGGTCATGTACTGGCCTAAATTGATCATAAAGACAAAAGTTCAATTCATTCCGATATTAAAACCGAAAACCGCATGTCAATATCTTGTATAGCTCGCAAGATATTGAGATGAATAATATCTACCCTAAAATGGGACTTGTTCATATCAGTTTTGAATTTAAGGTATAAAATTCAATAACTGACATGTCGCTCATTCTGTGCAGCAATTTTCAAATTACGTTCTTGCGTTTTTATTTAATTTTTCACCCAAAATTGTGAGCATGAATAAAAAATCAAGCTCTTTCTGCAAACTTACAAAACAGCAGCTTTCACTCAGTACCAGTTTCAAGTCTGTAAGTGCTGTAGTTGCTGAAAACTCAGCGTCACGCCAGCCAGCCAGACAGGCAGCCAAAGTGTATATAATAGCATTTATATTTTTCTATAAAAATGCGCTAATTTTGGAAAAACCCAATCCACTTCTGGGTTTTCTCAAAAAGAAAACCTATTGCATTGTTCGTGTAATGCAAGCAAATTATAATTACTAGGAACACTATTTCATTTCAACAGAACCAGGTATAAATTTAAATTTTAAAATTTCATTATTCTCGATTCGTACAGTAATTTTTATTTTTCTGGATTCTACTTATTCCAGTATTTTCCATTCTAATTTTTGACGGAAGCAAATTTAATTTCTGTTGTCTGTGTGTAAAATTAAAGTCCTTACAATCTAAGATCAAAAATTAATACGTCTTTATGAGCTTGAACAATTATTTGATCAATTATTCAACAAGCCTAAATTTGGCTAGGTTTTTTTCAAATGGGTTTGAGATTGAAATTGTGTATTGTGGATTGGGATTGGGATTAAAATTGTCATACATAATGTAAACACTCTTATATACCTAATTTATAATATTCGTTATATGAACTTTCTTCGGATTTTATGACAGGAGTCTTTTTTCCGGGGTTTTTTCTCCTAGAGGTTTTTTTTTCAGGGGGTTTTTTTCCGGGGCTTTTTTCCGGGGTTTTATTTCTCAGGGCTTTCTTTTTCCTGTAACCTAAAAAAGTAGTTTGTAGATTACGATTGAAATTGAGGATTGTGATTGAAATAGTGGTTTGTGGATTGTGATTCAAATTGTGGATTGTGGATTAGAATATAATTGTGGATTGGAATTAGAATTATTGATTGTAGATTAAGATAAAAATTGTGGTTTGGGATTAAGATTTTCAATTGTAGTCCTCACAATCTAAGATAAAAAATAAATACGTCTTTATGGGCCTAAAAAATTATTTGATCAATTTTTCAACATGTCTCAATTTTTATTAAAACTGGGGTTTTTTCAATTGGGTTTTAATCCTGGTATTACTGTGTACTAGATCCAATTGAATTAATTTGGGGACAGTTGAAAGGAAATGTTTAAAAAAACAATGCTACACTGTCCATAAGTGATAATGCTGTGAATTTAATTAGGCGTGAAATAAATAATATTAGACAAAAATTGGGCTAGTTGGCACTCAACATTTGATGAACTTGGAAAATAATTATTTAAGGTTCAGTAATCTGTGGATGATCACATTATAAATGTTGGAGGATGATTGGCCGTATTCTGTAACATAATCATTAACTTATTATTATCGATCGATAAGATTTTTTACAAATAGAAACAATGGGAAATATGGATGAAATTTAAATTTGGTTCAAATATTTTTATTCCGAATTTCTATTGGCCGGACATTAATGTCATTATTTTGGTAATTAATATCTTTTCAATTGCATAAAGTTGATAAATGAAAGTGCAAACCAAGCGAAGGAAATTCAAAGCTCTAAAACGCAACACCATTGGTTAAAGCGAAATGTGACGTCAAATACCATGCCAACAAGTGCGCACTGCTTACATTTGTATGACATTGCAGGCTTTTGATTAGAAAACATAGTAATAACGTGTGTGTTGTAAATTTATTTATTGTTCAAGTCCAATTTTAGCATCCTAGTGGGATTATAAATCATTTAAGACAGAGGTTCTGTAAAAGCACAATCGAATAATCTGCCAAGAATAGATCTATTCATGATGTCGTCTTATTTTCTTTCAAATCCAAATTTTACGTCTGCCGAAGCAGAAAGAGTGAACACTGCAAAGTAATTATTCAATAATAACACATTATGTACGCTATTTTAATAAATACAATCCAAAATATGATAAGCAGTGAACATAACCTATAATTTTTGTTTATTTTGTAAAGAGCAAATGTTAGACGAAGCCGCATACATACACTGTATTTTATTGCTAAAGCTCATCACATATAATGTTATTCATGATCTGTCAAGTTTGTTATGATACTGCATCTCTTCTGATAACCTTACATCATTTCTTACGTATTTTAAAACCTGTCTAGATTGGAAAAAAGACTTTATCAGGCACATTTCTGATAGTATTTTGCATTCAGGCACAATGCAATACGTATAAACTGACTTTTGACCTTTTTTAATGCTCAAATAAGTTGAGAACGAAAACACTTGTAGTAAACAATGGACTGTAATGTCACTGGGCATGGTGTTTGACGTCATCAATAGAGCGCGCAAAAATGGCGGCGTTTAAACAGCTCATAATCATTCTCAATTTTAAATATTTTTTTAAATTTGATTACAGCACTTTTAAACATAATTTATATTTTTTACCATGTTATAACGATGTTATCAGTGAATTAAGAATATAAAATAAATTTATTAATATACCCTATTGTAGCAAGCGAATAAGCCGAGTTTTTGTCAGTGCTACATATGATCATTGGCTGAAATAGATAATGATCGATAAAAATATATCGATTGAGTTACAGAATAGCCTCAAATATTGTCATTCAGTAAAAAAATATTAGTGATGTAAAATATACATATGTAAGTTAAGTACACTTCTTATGAGATCACATCATTTTAAAGTCATATTTCACTTATTTAGTAGATTCATATTTCGTCTGGGAAAATACTTTATCAGTTCTCTTGTGAGGAACATGTTGTAGCAAAAGTAAATCAGAATGCATCTAGTGGTCACACTGAACACTTGTATCTCTCTTTCAAAGTTTGAAATGAATTTTTAATCTAACTTGAATACATATTTTTTGTCAATATTATGTTTTTTTTGTTATTAAATATTCATATTGTAATAAAATATTTGGTTCCCTACAATATCTCTTCTCTTTTTGTTATTATTTGTAATACCCTATAATGAAAGACTCAACAGAAATAGTATATTCTACAATAAGTATTGGAATGGTCTATATTCTGAACAAGCGAAAAGTTTGTAAACCGAACCGAAGGCGAGGATTACGGTTCGCGAGTGTGGAATACGCCATTCCAAACATGTTGTAGACTATACTTTCTCTAACAACTCACCAATATTTCAGAGAAAACTTGAAAAATTATTAAATGTCAAACGTCAAATCCAGATATGAATACTTGAATTGTTAGGAAGTAACCATGGTAGTAGCCAAACTAACAGCTTCTGATTCGTCGAAATGATTCAAAAGGCTTACGGAATCATTCTGAACGGCATACGGAATCATTCTAAACGATTTTTTGGAATGTCATTCGTTCCAACTTAATTTTTGGTTATGGAATATGCAAATTCCAAAACAGTGTTGGAGAAAATATATTATGAAATACTACCCTAGTAAATATGATTATACGTTTGATCTGATTGATTTTGAGTATAATATTAACTTGATACATCTATTTTCCAGATGATGACACGGTTTTGACAACTCTCAGTGATTGCAAAGACCTTGAGTTCATTTGACTAGTTGGGGAGACATGAATCATTGAATTTGATTTGATTACTTGTACCGTAATCGCTTCGTCACAGTAGTAATGCAAATAAGGGATTTATGTCTTACTAGAAACAGTTTTAGGTGAAAAATAATTAGGTGATAGCAATGTTCAATGATAAAGTAGTGACATTAATTGGATTTCATTTTGATGAAAATAAAGTCTAGTTTATCTTCGAATATTTATATTTTTTGGCACTAGTAGATAATAGGAACAAGCTTGAGACATTAATGGCAGCATTAGTGCTACATTCAGTTCCTGATAAATTACAAAAATGATTTATTTATGCGAGCAACGTGAAAAATAAAAGAGTAGTTGCTACTGCTTGCGACATTTATTGATTATAGATTTATAGGGCTGTTATAATTATAACCCTCGACGATAATGTCAAGAAATTTTAACTCTTCGTTGTTATCAGCTCGATGTAAACATTTTTTTTCATGTTTTTATCTCAATATTAGAAGCAAAACTTTATTATTATATTGTTTCTTTGATTGTTGAAGTGTTCGTAAATCGAACTGGCCAACTCCTCTTACAAAGTTTTCAACTTTACTCATATTTTTATTGTTCAGAACTGATTTTAGTTGCGATATAGTTCTGGAAACTTGATTGACAAATTCAAATATTATATTGGACATAGCTCCAAAAGGCATACACAACTACTGACTGTGTCAAGATTGCCTGTTTTATTATTAATGACTTTCAAAGTTATTACAAACTTGATTGCATACCGCAGAATATTAGAAGAGTATTGATATTTCAACGGAATGTGTTTGATCAGGAAATACACGATTGTGTGTTTGTAAGAAAATATTTTCGCCTGAATGCATGAAAATGATCACTGAAGTAATAATGAAGAGCGATCGATATGGAAATAAGATATAGAGTATATATTGATGAGAATGAGACTCAAATTGAGATCCATGGAAAAAGTCACCCTTTGTCTTATGTACATATTTCTCGAGGAATGAGTTTCAAGGGATGATGAAAAGAGTGCGATTAGTGAAAATAAAAAGAGAATAAAAACAAACCTACATATTACTTATTAAATTAAATACCCTGAAAGTGTGGAATGAAATAATTGTAAGCTCTGGTTATTCAGTAATTCAGTGTATCACTGAGGGTTCCCGGAACATTGATTCTCTTGTAATTAGAGCGAGACAGAAATAGCTCCCTGCTTTTACAACTTGATTTATTCGGCATCAGCGAATATGTCAGGATAACGTCGGTCCATCTCTCTTGCACTTACACTAATTACACGGTGTACAGTGTCCGACATTGCAATGGAAACTGGTAATGTATAATAATTTGGTTTCATTTAGAAATGCATACATAAGTAAAACTGACACGTGAATATTTATTCCACTTAGTAGATTTTAATGTTAATAGAAATGCGTGTTGAATATATTGATAATAGTAATGGACTTATTTGATCATGATAATGTATCTATACTGCTACCATATTATATTCCGAACTGCCAGAAAAGCATTTTGGGAGGGCATTCGTTTCTATTTTTATTACACGTTGATTGATTTTGCTCAAAATTAACATTCCTCAAATCATTTTTGGTAACACGTACACCGAAAGTACCCTATTACTAAGCTGACTTCTGCTTCGAAAGTTCTTAATTCCAAACCATGGTAACAATTTTCATTAAATCTCTGTTGACTGGGAATTAATGAATTCGTTGGGTGAAAATTAAATTGTAGATCATGGATCATGGATACCGTTGGATTTTTTTATTTCATTGATATATGTCAAATTGATATTTGACAGAAATTTGTATTATAGAATGTATTCGTTATAGCATGTGCATTTATTGTGGACGGGATAGCAAAGAAAATGTGAAAAATATCAATCAATAAAATAAATACAGTTTACTGTAATGTGATTGCAATTGCAAAAATCTGTTTGTCAAATCGATAAGATAGTTTCAATACATCCAAATTTATTTAAAAAGCTCAGTAATGGGAATACATCGGTGCACTTGTTACAAAAAGTATCGTATGCAACACGGACACTGAACGACTGTCATTATTGTCACGGGCAAATTTGGCTGCACGGAGCTACGCCTTGGGCTTTGCCTTCGTCTTCACTGAATGCAGCCAAATTTATCCTGGACAAAAATGACAGTCGCTTGGTCCTTGTATGTCTGTTTATTCGTCGCTTTGAATCATGTACTGTGTATGAGATTAGTTGTTTGCTATCAAAATTTCAGTTCTCGTTTTTAATTCTGTTTCATTTGCTTGCCGAGAGAGTGAAAAAAACTACATGAAAAATGCGTTTGTTAGCAAACAATTGGTTGACAAGTAGGATTGATTAATTTTTACGTTCATGGAGTCAAATAGACATTCGTTATTTGGAATTCACCTGTTATCTTCACTTGTCAGCATAATATCGCAAAAATTTGATATTCAATTGTTTCGCATGATTAATACCTATGAAAAATTCATTTTACTGCTTTCGTGCGAACCGACTATAACAATAGAAATTTTCATATTTTTTTACATGTTCATAAAAGTGCAATGAACTAGAAAACAGTAATTTTCTATTCAAATCTCTAAATTATTGATATTGTTGGTTTTATCAGACATTTTCCGTTTTTCAAGTTAATTTTCCATTGATTTACTGAGAGTATCACACATGTAGCTGGTTCAAAGTAGGACTTGAATTCAATAATAAACGTAATTACTCTATGAAAATAAACAATGGACACTTTTACGAGTTGAAGATGCCTGTTTTATATAATATATACTAGCCCGCATATAGATCTACTTTTTAAAATCAATGAACGAAAAAAATTGGTTGCAGTACCCGAGAAAACCGCGGATCCCGCCTGCGGTAAACCTGCACTATCAATATTTTTTGTTATTATTAAGTTTCTCCTAGTAATATAGTAATTGATTGTCTCTCCCGAGAAGAACACGGGCAATGCCCGCGATAGCCCTGTGTTCTACTAAAAATGTGGACGAATCCGACAACTCATTGATTTTTGATCTGTATTGAATAAACTATGCAGATAAACTACATAAAAGTATTTTGGTGAGAAGTGCTACTTAACAAAGCATGTTTCTCCCAAATTTGGTTACAAATATGCTAATTATTATTGCTCCTCTCCGTTGTGAACAGAATGCTGCCACTAAAAAGAAACAAGTTAGTTGAAGTTAAAGTGTTGCTCGTTCTGATGCATGAAAATTACAAATTTAAATGGAATATATTTAACTAGAACATAGAAGATGCATAGACACGTCAAGCTGAAATGAATGCTTATGCACTTACAGTAAACAAATGCAGGTTTCTTGTAAAATAAATGCAAAACAGTACTTGAAAGATACAGTTGCTGGCGTCAACGCTGGATGTGTGACGTAGGTCGGATAGAGCGTAGATGAAGTTTTTCGTTACAAAGTATATATAGATAATATCCTAATGATGATAAATCATCAACTGCAGTTAATATTGTAACGTTATTTATCTATTTTAGGGAGTAAAAGTTACTAAACACTACTATTTATTTTTATGATTCATTAAAATAATAAATTAGATAACTAACACTATTTTTAATAATGATTTCTAATTTAAACTAGAGATTATTACACTACACTATAACTTAACTTCTATTATTTATGTCAATGTTTATAATACTTCGGGTCTCTCCCCACTACTTTTTTCCCGCAAACGTCCAGGCGTTTCTAGAAAACGCTAGAAGGTACCAGCAATTTTCCAGAAAACAAATATATTCGCTTCTATTTCTTGATGTAAAATATCTCTGCAATAATTTTAAGCACCAGTAAAGCCGAAATTACTAATTTATAGACTTAAAATCGCTACAATATTAATTGCAATGAGCGTGTGTGGATCGTGCCACTCATCATAGACAATTTCCGAAAGCTCAAAGAATCCAGCTCTTCAATTATATGTTAATTGTTTGGAGTTATACTTGGAAAAAAAATCTGACGTAAACAACACGTGACTTACTTGTACATCATTTGATATATACACAAATTTATTCAATAAAAGTTTCTGTCTCATCAGATTATAATTAATATAATTTTAATAATATTTTGACATGTGCAATTTCATACAAAATAAAAAAATTGACAACAGATTATCATTGCTTACCTTCTCATTTAAATTGAACTGATTGTTTTATACGGCAAATTCTGAATGTTATACATACAAACTGCACTTTTGGCTCAGCCGATTGATATAAAAATAGTAGATAACTATTTTGATGCTACAACAAGCTCAAGTACTCAATTTCAATATGCTATGGCTGATCATTCTAGATTTATGCAAAAAAATTAAAAAAAGTTTCAAGTAAAGTGCACTTCCGGCTTGGCCGATTCATACAAAAATAGCAGATAACCATTTTAATACAATATCAAGTTCAAATACTAAATTTCAACATCCTACGATTGATCATTCTGGATTTATTAGAAAAATTCGAAAAACGTTTCAAGTAAAGTGCACTTCCGGTACAGACGATCGGAACCATAATGTGAGGTGCACAACTAGACCCTACACTAGTCTTAAATGCAAAATTTCAACATTATACGTTAAACCAGTTTTGAGATCTGCGAGTTACGAACGCACGCACGAACGTACGAACGCACAAGCCGAAAATAGTCAAAATGGATTCAGGGACTCTCAAAATGGATATTTCCATAAAAATCTCGATAGGTGAATTTTGTCGATCTCACAATACTTCCTTGTACTTAGTACAAGTAAGTAAAAATGGAGTTAGATTCTATATCAAAATAACCTGCTCCTTCATTTTAAACAGTTAAAAAGTATGCGGCTAGATTTAACGTGGCTGTACGTCAATTCAGGATGATGAACCCACGGAAAGCCTAAAAACCGTCGTGACCGACGAAATTGTCACGACAATCAATACTAGTTCGAGAAATTGCTGGGGCTGAAAGCATCCCGATAGACTGACTGCGTCCACTATATTTTACGTGATGTTATGAGTATGTGGAAGCAGACTGCTCGCTGTGTACCGCGTTGATTAACAGTCGATCCAAAACGCATTCATTTGAATATTTCTCAAGCGTCTAGACTTCTTAAAACGTAGTCCCACTGAGTTTCTTAGAAGTTTTATTATTGTAGATGAATTTTGGATTCATCCTATATACATCAGAGATAAAGCAGCAGTCTAAATAATAGATTGGAGACAGAAGAAATGTACCTGAAAAAATCCAAAATAGTTTCCCCGCCGGATAAAATCATGGCAACGATCTTCTGGGATTTTAATGATGTAGTGCTCATAGTCTATTGAGGAAATATACTTAGAAAAATTAGGCTTGTTCATCATCTGAGAAATGGAGATCACGTCAGAGACAAGAATTCAGCGGATAGTTTATACGAAAAAGCAGACATGACATGTTTAATACGAGCATACAATAGTGTAACTAATTTAAGTATATAAATTAGTCATTTCGACTTTACTAGTGCTTAGAATTATTATGGAAATATTTTACATCAAGAACTAGAAGCGAATATATTTGTTTTCTAGAAAATTGATGGTACCTTCTAGCGCTTTCTAGAAAAGCCTGGACGTTTGCGGGAAGAAACCTAGTGGGGAGAGACACACGGTATATATTAGTGGCTGGCTCAACGAGGATGATTATTGATTTTGGCTCAGATTCCTTATAATATGGACTGCAAGTGGTTGAAATAAATTGTGTTATTTGAAATAAATCAATATTGACATGAATAATTAAAGTTAAGTTATAGTGTTGTGTAATAATTTTAAGTTTAAATTAGAATTATCTATTACAAATAATGTTAGTGATCTAGTTTATTATTTTAATAAATCATAACAATAAATAGTAGCGTTTAGTGGCTTTTGCTCCCTAAATTAAAATGAATAACGTTACAATACTATTAAACGACTGAAATAGATACAAGTAGAGAAACTAATTATCAAGAAAAATTTAGTGTTAATGTTTGGATTGGAGTACTTTATTGAGAAGTATTTATTTTCATTTCCTATGAGAATCTGATTGCAGCAGATTATGGATGATGCACCCCTGGGCGTTAAAATAAATTCTTATTATTACCAACAAGATGGAGCTCCAGCACACAACGCCAGAATTTTTACCAATTGCTTAGATTAATTGAAGCCAAATCATTGGATTGGTATAAATGAACCTATTAGATGGCCAGCGAGATCTTCCGATATCACACCTCATGACTTTTTATCTGGTGATATCTTGAAGATAAAGTTTTTGGACTTTAATCCCACAATATTGAAAAACTAGAACGCAGTCATATACGATACTCACACCTCCCATGTTTGAAATATGGATAAAAACTAGATAAATTCAGCCAAGATTTAAAATTTATAGAAAATATATCCTACACATCCCAAAAGTACCAGCCACCACTACCGAGAATTGTTTTAATCCCTCGGTTGCATGATGTTAGCCCAACTACAAGGTAGGATTAGTACCTTTGAAAAACCTATATGAAGAACCGGCAAAATTATTGCACACGACATTCAGAGCAAATCCAGCTATTTCAAAGGGCATAAAAAGTGTGTCACGCAAGCATGCTTCAAATTTATAAACAAACGTATATGTATGTGTTTGACTATACCTATATAAATGTATATGTGGCTGTACCTATATAAAAGTATATATGACTATACCAATATAAATGTATATATCAATGTAAATGTTATATGTATGTGTTTGACTGTACTTATATGAACCAAATGTACAAAACAATTATGAAATAAAATAGTATATTATATAACGAGGGACTTAAGTGCTTGATTTAATCCTGAGGGTGGAGCTTATTGCACGAGACGCAGTCGAGGGCAATACTCACCTGAGGGATTAAAGGCACTTAAGTCATGTGTTATCTACGCTATTTTTCGCACTACCGTATTATATTGAATCACAATAGTCTAAAGTAGATTAATTAATCTTACAATTTTGACAACTACAAACTTGATACAAAAATGCTGAGTAAATTCACCATAGAAACAAGACTGGCTACAGCAGTTGTTCAATAAATAAGCTTGCTGTCAAAAAGATGAGTGAGAAAATTGAAACTGTGAAATGATTTTGCCAAAAGTCTAGAAAATTTACGAACAACAATACGATGCATTTGTGAAATTGTGTGAATTGCAATAATGCTAATACAAATTAAGAATGAAGGTTTGAATTCTAATGATAAAATTCAATTTGACATTTAGGTAAGTACTTTGATTATTTAGTTGTCAAAAATTTGTTTATTTTACTTCAGTCCCTTGAGATTCTTGATCATTTTAGATCCCGGAGGGACTAAACTCAAACTTAAGTCCCTGAAATGAGGGATTAAATTCGTTGTTTACTCCCGGGAGTGCGAAAATATCTACTTCTGTCATACGGTATTTTATTTTATAATCTTGCTTAATGATCAGATGCTGGCATTTGGCCCAACTATACTGTGAGATTAGTTGACCTTTGGGATTAAAAAATTTCTAGTAGGTAGGCTGGCCTAACTATACGACTCCGCTGGGGATAGCTTTGAAATCTTAAACAGGAATCTCTATTTTTTACTGCAGATTCGGATTCCTTGCCAAAATATACTAAGGGTTTGCCTGGAACATTTTTTCTATTCGTAATAGATGGCACAAAAGTGATTTTCTATATAATGTTAATGTTCCAAATGGGAACCTCTAATTTTTATTGTAGATCCGGATTCATCATCGGGGTGTTTAATTTCGGTGAATTCTCTTACCTTCCTCCATCGAGCTGTTTGATTACAGTGAGTCTTCTTGTCTCTTACCATGTCTGGTGTAATTTCTGCGCAAGCATTTCTGATACGTTCTATCAAGGGGACTCACCGAAATCAAGCACCACGACGGTGATAGGCAAGAGAAGTCACCAAATTGAATCACTCTGATGGTGAATCTGAATCTGCAATAAAAATGAGAGATTCCCATTTGAAACCTCCCATTGGAGATTTACATTATGGAAAATCACGTGGTTGAAATGTCATCTACTACGAATGGAAGAAATTTTCCAGGCAAACCCTAGGTTTTTTTTGGCGAGAAATACGAATCTGTAATAAAAAAGGGGCTTTTAAGATTTTAAAGCTGTCCCCCACTCAACTCATTTGGAAATTTAGGAGTGACTAGTTCTAGCATAGATGGATGTCCTCCTTCAAAATATTACTTTTCATACTAAAAGTCCCGTCAATTTAGACGAGGAATGACCCAATCTACCGAATAAATGGTACTGTTTTTTTTTCGCGGGAATATCTTCAATTTGGCATGGTCAATGACTGTGCAAAAATCATATTGTCAAATAACGGTACTTCAGCAGATATCAAAAGTAAAACAGTTTTTTGAAAATATCTCATTTTTTAACGGTCGTAGAGCATTTGAGGTCATAAGTAAAAATTGAGTGCACACTTTTCTGCACAAAAAAGATCGTATGACTCATTTGCGTATCTATAAAAGTTAACGAGATATCGCGCATGAAAAGTACTACTTAATGCTTTTAAAGGAAAATATAGCTAATATATCGACGATATAATAGTATATTCTACAATAAGTATTGGAATTGGTCTATATTTTAAACGAGCGAAAAGTTTGTAATCCGAGCCGAAGGCGAGGATTACGGTTTGCGAGTATGGAATACGTCATTCCAAACATATTGTAGACTATACTTTCTCCAACAAGGTTTTGGAAACTCACCAATATTTGGAGAAAATAATTTTTCAAATATTTTACTTGGTTGCAAAGTTTTGATACATTTATATACCTATTTTGATGAGAATATCTGTTTCTAGCATCTCTGAATCCATTTTGACAATTTTCGGCTTGACGTCGGTACGTGTGTACGTATGTAAGTATGTAATTTGCAAATCTCGAAGCCCATTAAACGTATAATGTAAAATTTTGTATTCGAGACTGATTTGAGGTCTAGTGGCGCATCTTGCATTATGGTTGCAAACGTCTGTACCAAAAATGCATTTTACTTGGAAATTTTTTCGAATTTTTCACATAAATCCAAAATCGCTCGCCGTAGGATGTTGAAATTCAGTATTTCAAATAGCTTTAACATTTTGATAGTTATCTTTCATTTTTGTGTCAATCGGCTAAACTGGAAGTGCACTTTATATAACAGTCTTTTCGAATCTTTCGCATAAATTCAAAACAATCAGTCGTAGAGGGTTGAAATTTTGTATTAATCACTTTTATTACATATAGCTGTACATTTCGCATCATGTTCAAAGCTCAACCAAAAGTGCAGTTCACAAGACAGTCTTTCGAATTTTTCGCATAAATCCTAAGCTGAATCTTGACATTTAGTATTTAAAGCATTCAAATGATAACTTTATATCTTTCCAGTCTTACATTCTACTCCAGTGGTGGTGCAGAAAAGAATGCATGATAGCGCGTTGGTAAACATTGTACATTCGGTATCTTATTTACGGTTATAGATAAGCAAATAAGTTATACAATCTTTTTTGTAGAGAAAGATGCATGCTTCTTTTTTATCCATGACCTTAAATGCTCTACGACCGTTAAAATATGAGATATTTGTGAAAAACTGTTTAAAAACGAGGTTTTTGATTTTTGGCTTTCGATATCTCCTAATGATTTAACAAAATGATTCTCGCACATTAATTGTACAAGCCAAAACGAAGATTTCTCGCAAAAAAAATCCATTACCAATTATTTGGTAGGTAAAGCTGAATTGACTGGACTATAAACTTTTTTTTTCAGTTGTCTCAAGTATATATTTATATAATGGAAATCTGTGCTGGCTACGCCCATGTTTGTGGAGTTTCAGAATGAAAGTGCATTTGAAATCTTCACAAGGAAGTTTCTGTATTTGTGTTCTGGTACAGAGAATTTTGGTCCAATGCTAGAACTACATTCGTGAAATGTGGTAACAACAAAGCTGGAAATGAAATGTTAGAATTGTTTTTGGTCTTTTGTTATTCAGATTTATTTCAAAATATTGTTTACTTTGAAGTGAAATATGCATGAGTTGAGTTTGCAAATAGAATATTTCGAGAAATTTCTTGGAGTTGTCCTCACCTCCACACTCCACAAGAGCAGTTTCAATAGTTTTATTTATTCGATTTTTATTAAAGTTGAAGACTGATTTATTTATGAATATTATTTGCTGTCATGAAGATTTATTGCAGAATTGTATTCCCGTCTTGAAATATGTTTGATTTTAGTGTGGGTGGAACTTATCAACAGCCAAGAAGTTAATAACTCTTTCAAACATATTAAGTTCGTGAGATATTATTTGTTTCTTTGTAAATGTCATTCGTGTCATTGTGGGAATTCCTTTTTCTCACACAATGTCTTTCAGCGATGAGCTTTCAGACCAATAACGACCTTTGAGTGGCTTGGCCGGAACTCAAGCATCAGGTGTTAAAAGACCATTGCCAACGTCAACTCAAGATAAAAAGACGCAAGTCGTTCTAAGAAGACTATTAATAAAAAGAAAAAAAAAGAGATAAATGGACGCTTTTGTCATTTTCGTGTCTGCTAATTGCAACTTGGACAGCAGACGATCAAAAGATTTTTTATCTTGAATGCCGCAGTACTTTCCTTTCATAGAGCATATAACAACTGAACGAGCTATTTGAGTTAGTTTCTTTCGACATTTTACGGTATGAATAGTACAATATAACATAACTGAAACACTTTAATCTGTAAAAGAGATGAATAATGATGATAGCATGACGTAACTTTTGCCAATTTCAACTTTAAATTGCTTCGAATTATTAAAAATCATTGCCTTAATATTTAGTGAATCCCTTAAAAACTCAATTCTACAATAATTAAATATGTAACGAATGGAATAATTGATTTTTCATAGAATCATTACTTAGATATTAGAGAAAGATTATCATATTCAGCATACAATATCTCTTTACAGCTTTATCAGAATTAACCGAATATCTCTTACGGGCAAAAACAGAGCATAGCTTCCTGGTGACTGCATAATTAGCAACTTGTTAGCATCTCGTTTACATATGTTAATATTTTATGCGAAGCTCATCTGTTCTGTTTTGTCTATCTCTTCTTATTCTATTGGAGACGGAACAATGTTTTTACACTACACTTGCTCGAGATATATGTGCATAGATTTTGCAGGGAACGTGTTAATCATTTGGGTTCTTGTTTTTTGGGGAATATTTTGTACACGAAGTGGTTTAGTGGTATTTTATGTACATTAGTATTGAACAAGGCTGAATAAGCAACCAACATATACAGAGATTTGATTATCGAAAATAATGTTGATAATCAACGGTAATTTAATTGCAAATCAATAAAGTTTATTTAAAAGTCCATGCCTGATTAACACTCATAAATATTTGGTAGTTATTAATTCATGAAGGGTAGAGAGAACTTTGCTCATGTTGTTGCATCGTGAAGGTATTCTCTTTCAAAATTCTCGAAACTTTGTTGATAAAATAGTTAATGTTCAACAAGGCAGGAAAGTTACAGATTTACTGCAACGGCTGAAGTTTCACAGCTTGAATGGAGCCGAGGATTCTAGCCGAGGTGGTAAATCTAAATTTTTGTTGTACCTAAAGTATTATTTTTATGATTATTTATGTAAGCACAGACATACGAGGGCCAATTGAAAAATAATGGGTCTAGGCAAGCAGTCACAACTTTTACGAACAAATCAAATTTTTTTTCTCAGCATGGTCTTAATTCAGCTTTTTGCATTTCATCCAATAATTCTCCAATTTTTCGATGTCCTACAAATATTATAATTTGCCTAAAACTTCAAAATGGGCCTCTCTTTTGGTGATTGGGGCTAAATATCTTACCACCAAGTAATTCTCTCAAATATATGGTTGAATATAATCAGAAAACTTCAAATCTGGAAATTAATCTGTCGCGTAATTCATGGGGTTTCTGCAGTTGCATGATATACGCTCCTGATCATTTTGTTTTTCTCCATTTGGTCAATACCGTGCAAATCCTTAAAAACTGTAAGTAGAAATTTGTCGATAGAAAGTTCCACTGTGGTCTTCTTAGGCTTCAATTCGCAGTAATTCATTGTTTTGATTGTTTCTTGGTGTCTGGTGTATTGTTATAGATCTATGTTCCGTTTACAGCGACGAGATGCGGTTGAACATCGCTAAATATTCCTTCGAATTGACGACAGTGGCTGTGGCACTTATTTCTAAATATTTATGCAGAATATAGAGCCCCTATTTGGTTGAGATGTTATTCAGCCTTAGCTATCTTGCGCTCAGTCATTCTCCGTTCGTTGAACATTATTTTGTGAATTTTATTGACTATTTTAGACCGTTTGGACGCTTATTATCAAGATTTAGGATGCTTCACGACCGTGTTTGAATTAAAGTGCCCGATATTTGAGTATCAATAAAGATTTAATGTATTTTTATATCAAGTTTATAAAAAGAAACAGAGCTATGAGTTTATTGGGCCAAAACAAGGAATATTTTCAGGACCAGACTTGCGGTAATGTATTTGATGTACCTTGGATTTCCAGGGTCAATATTTACTGAATAGTGAAGATCATTTATCAAAAATGATGTTTTCATTAAGTTTTTCCGGGAGTTGTCCATTTTTCGGCGTTCAAATCAATTTCTAGGAGATCAAAATATACTTTTTCGATAGAAAATATCTCGATGAACAAATCATGCCTCATAAATTTTTTCCCTAAATGTTATACTCAAATGATATTGGATCTATATATATATATATATATATATATATATATATATATATATATATATATATATATATATATATATATATATATATATATATATATATATATATATATATATATATATATATATATATATATATATATATATATATATATATATATATATATATATATATATATATATATATATATATATATATATATATATATATATATATATATATATATATATATATATATATATATATATATATATATATATATATATATATATATATATATATATATATATATATATATATATATATATATATATATATATATATATATATATATATATATATATATATATATATATATATATATATATATATATATATATATATATATATATATATATATATATATATATATATATATATATATATATATATATATATATATATATATATATATATATATATATATATATATATATATATATATATATATATATATATATATATATATATATATATATATATATATATATATATATATATATATATATATATATATATATATATATATATATATATATATATATATATATATATATATATATAGATCCAATTCTGGCTTAGCCGATTGGTACAAAAATAGGAGATGACCATTTGGATGCTACAATAATTTCAAATGCTGTATTCCAACATCCTACGGTTGATCATTCTGGATTTATCAAAAAAATTCGAAAAAAGTTTCAAGTAAAGTGCACTTCCGGAACAGACGATTGGAACCATAGTGCGAGGTGCACAACTAGACCCTATACCAGTCTTAAATACAAAATTTCAACATTATACGTATAACCAGTTTTGAGATTTGCGAGTTACGCACGCACGTACGTACGTACCGACATCAAGCCAAAAATAGTGAAAATGGATTCAGGGATGCTCAAAACGGATATTTCCATCAAAATCTCGATAGGTGAATTTTGTCGGTTCCACAATACTTCCTTGTACTTAGTACAAGTAAGAAAAAATGGGCTCGAAAACTCAAATAGTCCTCCGCCGACAAAAAAATAATATGGAATATTGTTTCATTAAATTTTGAAAAATGAACTGAATTATGAATTTATTGTGTCAAAACTAAAAGGGTTATCAGAGCCGGCCTACAGTATTTCATTATATGCACTTCAAATTTTCAAGGTCAATAATAATTGTTGTTTTATAAATTCAGAGTTTCGTATCAATTAATTGCATATTCTGAAATGACAGTTCCCATTGTCAAATTGACAAATGTCGGTTATATGAAAATACTTTTTTATTTTACAATGGCCATAAGTCTCACATCCAGTTGTCATTGATCCAAAACATGTCATACTCTGGTTTGGTTGTAAAAAACAATTATTAATGGAAAAATTATTTATTCCAGATTTTTACTAAGCCTATCTTCCCGAGAGCTTGAAATTGATACCAAACTAGACATTTGAATAACACATTAAAAAAAAAATACAGTTGACAATCGTTTAAATATCATTTTTGATTACTAGAATTATTTTGATACCAGACACGATAGAATCAAATTACTTCTTTTGAAAAATAATTGACGAATGTTTGCAGTAATGTCGAAATACGAGTAATAGTTATTCTGATTTCACATAATGATTTTAATTATTTCATTTCTTCGCATATTTCAGAGAATTATTAGGAATTTTATTATAATCCAAATTTCATTGAAAACAAAAATGAACTGCTAATAATTTTGGGGAATGTGCAAGGTAAGTAAATGTTGTCTCAAATTATTCAAGGATCAATCATGATAAATACTACAATTAATAGAATATATGCAAGAAACTAAAAAGTTACATTAATAACATACTGATACTACATTACTACCTGCTGGTTGTAGGAAGCTCATTCACGAACTCAAAACTAAATTTTTAATGGAAACTCTGAATATGAAATTTCAGTCGAAAATTCGTACAGAGTTTCAAGTTATCATGCCTTCAGACAGTAGACCAACTTTATTTAAAATTATGCTCCTGCTGATATCTGTACAATAAGAATAAATTTATTTACCTTTTACGTTGGCTTTGTCCCATAACCTCGAATGAAGAACTGTTCGTTGGTACCCACACAAGAATTAGTTCAGAAAGATAGTACTTTTTCCAAAAAGTCTTAGCACAGTACTCATATCAAAAAATCATCACTTTACACACTATTCACTCACTATATACACTTTGAATAACTTTAAAATATAATCTGCAATACCTCATTCGCTCAAATCTCGACTGACTGAAGCCTCAAACATTTTACTGAATGAACCTGTCTAGTTTGGAATTTTTCAATCTATGCTTGGAAATAAATACGAATAATTATTTAATTTATACAAAGCCCGTTATTTTAAGGATTAGAATGCCCAATGATATATTATATTACAAATTCAACATTATATACTTATTTTGATTTGTTTTTCCTAAATTAAATTCAATTTACATATCACTCCTCTTCGTTCCAAAATATTTTGATGGCTGCTCATTAATTAAAAATTAAAGTAAAAATTTAAAATAAATTCGTTATTTGATGAAATTAATGGCTTTTCAGACGACAGTATTGATTTATCAGAAATGTACTCCATTTTTATTCTTTATTTGATATTATGTTCCAGATATCTTTTCTCAAAACGCCTGAATTCAGTGGAAAGCTTAATGTATGGTTCGTGAATAAAAATATGCAGATTGGGCAACACACGCTAGCTTAGATATACAGGATGTATTATAGGTACTCAATATTAGAAAACATTTTTTCTGTGCATGTTGCTCTCTCAATTATTTCAAAGAAAATAGGGATTATAGAACATAAATTTTACGAATAAATCGATCAAATTCATACTAGGTGTTCATTTGGAGCCTAAATATAGATTAGAAAAAGATTTTTGATTGTAACTATACTTCCACCTATCGATTTTAGAACAGAAATGCAAGAATATCCATTGGAGAAGCTATAAGTTTTTGGATATTCGGGACATGAAACAGATTCCTAAAGAAAGCTCAAAAATTCAACTGGTTTTGGTATACCCAAATAATAAGTGATGCTTCTAAATAAAGTTTTTCAGTTATCTTCACTACAAACTTGAGAAATCCTCATTATCATAAGAGCAATCAGGAAGCAAGAGTCTTGCAAGACAAGAAGTCATTCTTTTTCTTGTATTACCCAGTTGGGCAAGACTAGAAATCAATAAACAAAACTAGGAATCTTGCTTTATATATCAATAATCGTTATCCATTATGGTTAGGAAGATATAGAACCAGCGTCTATTAACCCTCCTTCCTTTTATAGTACAGGAGCCGACCACACTTCATCTTTCCTGATCGAACTTACGGCCAATATGGTGGTCAATAGGGGCTAAACTTTATGAATCCAGGATCCTGTCCTATATGTCAAAGAAATGCCATTGCCGATTAATTTTTTTAGGGCTAACTTGAAGCTAGTATCAATCAATAGCGAAGGTCAAGTACTTTAAGATACTTCCTGTCCTGTCCGGGCCAGTAAAAAAACAAAAATCGTAAGTTCTATCAGGAAATTTGAGTACGAAAACGAGTTACTCTTAGGGGTGGTTGTCGCCCTTTCGGGCTGGACAGAGGATGGCAACCTGTTTTTTTTTATCAAAACTTCCTATACAGTAAATCGTTTTGGATTTACTCAACAGATTCTAAAAATCTGTCAAGTAAAATGACTTTCAGCCAAGTCGGTTGCTATGGAAATAGTAGGCCATTATTCTTATACTACAACATTCCTAAATTCTACGACTACCAACATATCCTACTGGAGTGTACTTCCGGTTCAATCTATTGTTTTGAGAATAGTAGGCAATTATTTAGATGCTACAGCAGACTAGGCAATATTCTACGCCTGATCGTTTCGAATTTATGCGAAAAATTTCAAAAGACTGTTAAGTAAAGTGCACTTCCGGTTTACTGAATCTCAATGAAAATAGGATATGAGCATCTAGACGGTATAATCATCCTAAATACTGAATTCTAACAATCTACGTTAAATCGTTTCGGATCTATGCGGAAAATTTAAAAAATGTTTCGAATAAAGTGCTCTTCCGGCTTAGTCAATTGTAATCATAATGCAAGGTGTACAACTAGATATTATAAAAGTGCCTAATACAAAATTTGAAAATTCTACAACTGAATTTGTCATCTGTCATATAAAGTGCACTTCCGGCTCAGCCGATTATTACAAAAATAAAAGATGACCATTAATATACAGCAATTTCAAATGCTAAATTCCAGTATCCTACGGCTGATCATTCTGGATTTATGCGGAAAATTAAAGAAAGTCTTGAGTAAAGCGCACTTCCGGCTTAGCCGATCGCAATGATAATGCAAGATGTACAATAAGATGTTATAGAAGTGCTTAATACGACATTTCAATATGCTTCTGGCTTGGACGATTCATACAAAAATTGCAGATGACCATTCTGATACAACATCAAATTCAAATTCTGAGTTTCAACATCCTACAGTTGATCATTCTGGATTTATTAGAAAAATTCGAAAAAAGTTTTAATTAAAGTGCACTTCCGGTACAGACGATTGGAACCATAATGCGAGGTGCACAACTAGACCCTATACCAGTCTTAAATACAAAATTTCAACATTATACGTTCTACCAGTTTTGAGATTTGTTAGTCACGCACGCACGAACAAACGTACCGACATCAAGTCAAAAATAGTCAAAATGGATTCAGGGATGCTCAAAACGGATATTTCCATCAAAATCTCGAATGGTGAATTCAGTTTCACAATACTTACTTGTTACTTTGTACAAGTAATTAAAAACGTAAGATCTCCCGGCAGTTTTCAAAATCTCTGTATATACTCTCCATGCAATTTAATACTCTCAGTCCAACGATGTTCTTACTTTCTAATACTATCAGAATAATAAGATGCATGCAAGTCCACGAATTAAGCGTTCGTCTCAGCTTAGACCTTTTTATTCTTCAATCAAAAATCGCTGAGATCCAAATCTGGCGAATACGAGGCTTGTAGAAGCACTTGGAATCGAAGCTCCTTGAGTTTGGCCGCAATATCAGAAACGCAAGCAGGCTCGTCTTTAACTAATTGGAGGCCCTGGGCACATTAGGATAATGGGGCCCCTATTACCTTGTCAGAGCACTATTTTGTTAAGATAAATACATTTGAATACATACTAGCCTAAATTGAACTTGAATTTCTGAAAAATTTGACTAATTTCAATCACAATCCCATCCACCCTGATATGTTTTCTCACAAACACTTCACTTATTAACAGTTCGGCATCCATTTTTCCCCAAACCACGAGCGAGAATAGCGACGAAAACAAGTATATTCAATTCCTTCGCTCTTATCGCTTGTAGCAGCGCTCATTGTCGCGTTGCTCTCCTCTCTAATCTTTACTAAGCGATGTTTTATAAAAAAAAAAATGCGTGTGTTTGTATTCGTCGCTTTTCTCTTCCCACTTATCGTCGCTCGTATCGCCGCTGTACTATGCAGTTATCCTTCGATCGGTTACGTTCAGTTTTACGTCGCTATAGAAATCCTGCGAGTAATTAATATCGGTCAACTTTTCGTGATCTGGTAGGAACTAGGAGGCCCCAATTGAGAGGCCCTGGGCACGTGCCCAGAGTGCCCAGTGGGAAAGAGGGGCCTGAACGCGAGAGTTGTGTTCATGTGTTTTATCAAATTTTGCTAGATGGGGACGTTTAACTTTGCATAATTTAGTTTATCCAGTAATGAAGAGTATTAAGCTCCAGATATAGTTCTGCCTCTTTCTAAGTAGACTATGAGCACTACATTATGAGAATCCCAGAAGACTGTTGCCATGACTTTTCCGACAAATGGAACTGTTTTGCATTTTCTTCTACTACAATTCATTGTTTGGACTGTTGCTTTGTCTCTGGCATGTAGTGATGAATCCAAGATTTATCTATAGTGATTAAATCAAACGCGATCATCGAAATGAAATTTCTCGAACTAATATGATTTTATGCATTTTCGCGAAGATTTTTGGGCGTCCCGTGCGTTCATCATTCTTGAATGACGTACAGCCACGTTTAAATTCAGTCATTTTCTTTTTAACCATCAAAAATGAAGGAGCAGTTCCTTTTAATATAGAATCTAACATATTTTTTTTATCTCTGTCACACACACAAGTCTGGAGCCTCACACAGCGCTTTCTGAATGTTTTGATTAATTAATATGATAGCATTATGGTCATACTAGCGACATCATCATTTTCCCAGTCGAGAGCTTGTAGGACTACCCTCGAATTGGAAACTTGCTTCGATGTAGTCCTAATATAGAAAAATTTATTATAGTACAAACCGATAGCCTGATATTAGGGCAATATCTGTCAATTTACAATCGTATTCATACATTGAGATATTAGCGAATATGTACAGAAATTGAACACGATCCGAAAATATTTCATCACGCAGATAATTATAACATCATTACGCTCTGACATAATTTATATTAATTATAACAAATGGTAACAAACGGAAATTTGTGCGAATATGAAGGATTTGCACGTGAATAATAGGAGTCAGGCGGAAGAAAAAATGATAAATTGGTTTGGTGTTGAAATAACACGCTTGTAATTATAATTTTATCAGAAACATTCTACTGAATAATCTCTATGTAGCTTATTTTTGCACGTACAACAAAATGTGTGAAATAAATTTGATCATGAATAAAAAATATCACATATCAATGACTCTCCCTCAGCATTTGCTTCTGTAGGTGAGGAGAAATGATAATTCTGAATCAAGCTCTGTGAAATTGATGAGTTCAACAATATATGTATGCGTTTCACGACTATCCACACTTTCATATTTCAAATACAGTGACAATATTTGCATTGCACTCTGGAAGACATGTCCAAATCCACCGGGAAATCCAATTTTTACCAAGTTCTTTTATTACATGCTTATCCTTCACTTCCGAGAGCAAACAGAGACATTTGACAGATAAATGAAAACAGTGACACCTCATGATTTTTGAATAGTTATTGGAGCCAAAATTTCCTATTTATCAAACGGTGCTTTGTATAGGCAGATGCTGACTGACGCTTACTTCCGCAGTTACCTGAAGATGTTCGAAAGACCGAAATGAATTGTGACTAACATATTTTTTTTCGAAGTCTCATATATTCAATTTCAACTTGAGTTATTAAATATTGAAGAATGAATATTATAATTTTTCTGTATCAGAATCTCTTTCAGTCGCTTCGAATACGAATTCGAGCTAATTATCCATTTCCAATTTCTTGTTTATTCTAAATTTTATTCAAGTATTGTATTACAATGCAAAATATCTTCTATTTTTCTTTCGAGGGTAACTTTGTATCAAAATTTCCATTAATTTATTATTCAGTTTACGCCAGTCAAGTTTACACCATTTTTCTCAGGATAACTTGGGAGAAAAATATTAATTAAGAAAGCTTTATTCTTTCAATTATTGATTTATCAATGGAAATAGTCGGAAGTACTCAGGAACCATTCAGCGCAGATAACAACAATAAAAAACAAACAGCTTGAGTTCCGATATTAAAAAGTATTCATGGATTTTTGATTTGAAATTACAACTTTTTTGCAGCATGAGACTTGCTCAGAAAATTGGAATACAATCCTTTTCAAAGGCTTCTTGATAGTAAAAACAGAACGTGTCGGATCATGTTAGCATAACATCCTTTCCTATCTGTCAAATTTTGTTATAATAATATGTATATCATCCTATGTATCAAAGAAAAAGGATGTATGATTTTTTACTGACATGCAGTTTGAAGTCGGAGGATAAAGCCTGGAGGCTGTAAAGCACTAAAGGAGAAATAGCATCCTCTTATGAATTCTATACGGTTTTTTTCACCCGGTCTTCTTGTATCTTGTTTTGTTTTTACTATTATCATTGCTTGATTATTTCTTTAACACTGGATTTAACTCACTCCAAAATTCATGTGATTTTTCATGCGTATATATTCGTTATTGTTAGTATACTGTTTAATATATGTCCAAATCCTTAGTTACATCACTGTCCTTCCAGAATGAGTTATTTGAACTATCTCTATTCTAAGTACTTGCATAGAAATAGAAAAAGTTATGTTATTGAATGCAACATGAGCCTCCGAATCCATTGTGAACACAATATTCATTACTTCGCTTTTGTGTTCTGCAAAATAAGGGCAGATATGTTAGCGAAGGATATAGAGGGTATTGCGGTCTGTTTTGCTTCGTTCACGAGATGGGTTTGTTCATTCGACCTGACTCAATGATTTAATGTTTTCAAGTATGAGGAGACACATTTGTATATTATTCTCATGTGAATTGTGCTGCATCTCCTAATAAGAACAATGCCATTGGGAGAAAAAAAAGCCACGAGTCGTACTCTTGGAATCCTTTGTCAACGAACAGATGGAAATCTTGAATAGATTGGAGGTTTATTTCGCATTATCTCAGTTAAGAATGGTTTAAGCCTTCTGATTGACCGAATTACAAAAACAGTAAATACGGGATATAAAACAAACTGTTTGGAAATGAATTCAAGAAATGAAAGCAACAAATACTTTCACATATTACCTGAATAAAAATGAATTCAAATTTTTGAGCTGCACAAATCTATTTATGATAATTGATGAACGACTCACAAATTGTGCAACCGACAGATTCTTTTTTTATAGATGTGGTTTTCTTCCAGAACATTTAGCTATTATTCGAATTTCAAAGGAAACTAAACTTTATAACTGAATGGTTAGCAGAGATTAGAATTCAGGCCCCGAGAATTTTTGCAAGTACCCACTCAAATACTGGATAAAGAATTCCCAGAAATAAATTAGTATAACTTGCTTGAAATAGATGGATGACTACGATATTTACAGGATAGTAGAGAGTAAGATAGGGGTGCATTAAAAATATTTTCAATTAATTATCTTGATTCCAACAAAAAATATTGTATATGTCTTATAGAATTAATTTAAAAGAAGATTAATTTATATCGGAATCACCAAAAACCCAACGGTTTCCACATTTTGAAAACTGTTATCTATTTGCCTGATAATTTAATAATGAGACAAATAATAATAAAAATACATCCCTAAAACCCTGTTGCTAAGATCATTTTCAATGTCTCCAGTAATCCAGTAGTATTAAAAACATTCATGTTGATGTATTTCTGTGGATTCCTAGTTCCGTATTTCAGTGGGTACTTGAAAGATCAGTTTTCTTCACATTCTAGTCATAGCTAAATATTTTGAAGGAAAACCATATCTATAAAAGAATGTAGGAGTCATCATTCATTCGATGGTCAGACTATAAGATTGGATCGTATTTTGGCCAATCAGAACCCTTAAGGGTGTCGTTTACCTAAATTTTAATTTTGTTCAGCTCGAACAAGGGGTTTCCAGTGTATGCAACCCAAATATCTTGCTCAATCATTGGGTAGTCTATATTTGAGTTTATTCAAAAGCAGGTAGTTCTCCTAATAGAAAGATTTATGATATAGGTTTTGGGCTCATTTCTTTCCAAATCGAATAGTACCTGAACCTAATCTTTAGTTCAGTGTATAAAATGTTATTTGCAGATATTTGAGAAAATTTATTCTATAATATCATGTTCAACTTAGGAACAAGATGTAAAATGAACCAGATATTTTGTGAATAAAACCTTTCATTGAATATCCAATCAACGCTAATATATGAAATAAATTATCAACTGAATTTTCTAAGAAAGTGATAATCATGCAAAATAATTTTTCCTGAATTTATGAGGATATAAATAATGTATTATAATGATTTCAGTCAAACTTGATTCTATTAGTAAGTTGAATTATTCCTAATTTATAATAATTGTCAAGTCCAGATTGTAATGTGGGTATTAATCTAATTTAATAAGCCCTTTTTTTAAAAAATATGCAAAAAAAAATTGGGACAATTTTTTCTTATTTTTTTTTCGTTCACGAACTTCGATACTTTCACAGGTGTTTCAAAATTTGCTTCAGATTCTTCTGAATTGGTTGAATGAAGGTTTGGAAACTTGCTTCGTTGAACTAAAATATTTTCAAGATGATATATCTTCCAGTTAAATTTGAAGGTGACAATAAAGTTCTTATTTCAAATAGAGAATCTTTTTTATTTTATCATTCGATTATGGAAATAATTTTGCATATGGAATACTTGAATCATAGATTGTTTGACAAGTAGAGAGAAGTGAGAGTTTACTAGCGAGTGTAAATGTTTCAAATTTACACGAGCAAAGTTATATCACTTTTCTTTTGTGTTGAACATGTAATTTTTTTGTATACTTGATAGAAAAACTTGAGTGGAAGACGCCAAGAATAGAAATTATTTTCTACTGGGATACTAATCAAGGTTGTGTTCTTGCAAAAACGTAATAACGGTTTTGACAACTGCTAAGCAAAAGCATGATACCAACCAAAAGTATGTTGTGTGGCTAGGGATGAAACAAGACGATTTCAGCCGAGGGTGAGCGTTGCTTGCCCGAGCGAAGGGAGGGCCGGCATCACCCTCGGCTGAAATCGTGTTTTGTCCCTTGCCACACACTGTATTTTTCATAATATCTGCATTAAAACTTTCCATACTACAAATTTGTCACAACAAAATTAAAAAAATTCTCTTGATTTTGCAGGTAACAAGTCGAGAGTAGCTGCTTGTGCTTTATCAATAAGATGTTGTGATGTATACTTATAATTGTCGTATTAATACTTTTTTTCTTGTAACTAATCGCCGTATACAAAAAACAATATATTCTGTATATATTATCAGGACGGGATTAATGATTAAATATTATGAATCTGTGAACGGAATATTATGGAGCAGACTTGTAGCAGTAAAGAGGATAATATTCCTTAAAATTGTACAGAATACGACTTTATATGTTTGAAGATGACTACAAACAAATAAATTTTTCTAATCGAACCATCTAGTTTTTCAAAATATTGATGAATTTCTCGTAAAAATAGAATACTTCGACTAACATGCTCAGAGAAATTAAAAAATAAGTAACTTGGGAATGTACATATTATTCAATAATTGTTTATTCCATAGAACAATCGAGTTCATTATTTTAATTTTTAATTTTATCATCAAAACTTTCCGTTGGAAATCAAAAATACTAATTTCGAATATAGACACAATTTTAATTTTTTCAAATTTATTGATAATCTACTGCAAGTTTAATACTTGGAAAAATATCTTACTCATTTCTTAAAAAGTATGACGATCATAATGTGTCAAGTCAGACTTTGAAATCTTAGCACTGTCCAAAAATTTGCTAGGATTTCAAGTAAAATCTGCTTGAGTGCACTTGTAAATCTGCATTATTGATGAGCACTATATTCTCTTTGTTAATAATGCCTTTGCATCATCATAATTATAGATAAACATAATTCATGTGATTGTGATAAAAATTCATTCTGATATTATATGAAAGTGGCAAGACGAAAATAACAGAATGAAATACATAACAATAAATCTATATCTTTTGCATTCGACCCCTCTGAGAAAGTCTAATAAAAGAACAGGTAGTAAGGGATTATAAATATATTATGTAACTCACAGATAATATTGACAGCTCCAAGGAAAATGTCAAGCTGGTTGCAGAGGTTGAGTATAAGTGCCAATTCACAATGTGCGTAAACATAAGGAATAAGTAAAAACATAAACGTAAGAAATTATGTATGTTCACAGTGGTCGTAGCGTAAAGCATTGAGATAAAGTGTTTTTTTCATTTTACGTTGGTACAAATTAGGGTTATTGATGTATTGTGTTGGTTTCTCTGATTGTCATTTTCAAATATTCTGTTGATTTCGATTCTGTATCGTTTCGTTAATGTTTTCCTTTGGTTTCACTTTTATTAGTTTGGAGTTTAGTTTGTTTTGTTTATTGTATGATGTCAGAAAAAGATCTTGCGATTGTTTCATTATTATTGAAACTGCGTTATAAAAGTCGCCAACGAGAGAAATATTAAGACGAAGAAGAGATTGTTGTTTTTTTTTATTAATGATTCTATTTCAATCATATTTATAGCACGTTTCGATCCAGGGTGTGGTCAACTGTCAGATGAAGAAAAAATGTGTTTAAAGTTGACGCATGCGCTATAAGTTGTTTCGTACGTAAACATAACATAAAGTTGAGTTTATCTCAACTTTACGTTTTCATTACGTAGCTCTTATGTCAATACATAAACGTAAGAAATACGTTAGAGTTTTGTGAACACGAGCATTGAAATACAGTAGTTCAACTTTATGTTTATGTTCACGGTTACGTACTCCTTACGTTTATGCACATTGTGAATTGGCACTAGCAGGCGAAATATTTTAAGTAATATATTCTGTTTTTTTGCAAAAAAATTTTGCGTTCATCTGAAATTACAGTGGAATGTTTGAAAATTGGAGTAGTAAATTCTATAGACTATTCTTGGAGGTGAGTATAAGTAAAGTTTTGCATCTTGAAATATGATAGAATGTCACAAAATCACATTTGTTTATTTCAGTTAATGTGCTTATTTCTCGAAAAATATAAACAATTTCAAGATTCCGCTCACATGATTCCATAGATATAGTGATGTACAATGTACTGAGAAATAGTTTCCAAAAACAGTAGTCTCATAAAAGCAGAAATTAGATATCCGTGTGAAGCTCAATTTTTCAGTTTCTTGTTCATATATTTATAAATAAATGATATTGAAATAATGCATGCTCATTTTTATATACTACTAACGTATATATAATATATTATCAAAGAAAAATCTGATGAAATAATCATTTTATGCAACTTGCAGCAGAATGATTAAATTTCTATGAGAAATTTGTGCGTAAAAATTGCTAAATGTATGACTCTTTTTACAACAAGTGGATGAAAATTTCAAAAATCGGAGAAGCAGGTACCGTGCTTTAAAGATTTATCTATCAAAAGCACTACTTGATCATAGAAAATAATGTTTTTGACGAGAAATAATTAGATATGCGTAAACAATGTTTTCATGATTTAGGTAAACGACACCCTTAACTCGTAGTATCATGAGAACGCTTAGATCGTTCCTAACTGAAATGAAGTCAAATCAAACATAAAATTGAGAGTTCAAGGCTGGATTGATTTCATTGTGTCTTGTTCTTCAGCTCTCCATACGTGTCCGAGCCATTTATTCTTTGTTGTTTTATTTTCTTCCCTATATCTTCTCCTTCTGATTCTTCTTGTATTTCGTGACTCATTTTTGGTTTTTATTCGTTTTCTGATACTTTTTCTAGTCCTAATACTGTTCTCATGATTCTTCTCTCCTTTATTTTTGAATCTTGTTTGTCTTTTTTCGTCATTGTCATTGTTTCGGCAGCATAGAGTGCGTTTGGTCTTATTCTTGTTTTATATATTCTTATTCTTATAATTTTTGATAAGAGTTTTACTTTTCAATAGTTTTTCATTTGCCTAAGCTCTATTTGCTCCTGCTATCTTAGTTCTTCTTAGAACATTTCTTTTACCGTTTGTCTATTTTTCGTTAGAGATCGCTTTAGCTTCAGTGTGTGCTATTATTTATCTTGTTTTTGTTCTTACCCAAGTAAAAATGACTGACCGTCGACCAAAATGTGACGTCGCATTTTGGTCATATTGAAGTCCTAATGTGACCGTCATATCTAGACGTCATATGACGTTGAACTGACGACTGACGTCAAGTCAAATTGTGGTCATAAATTGACGTCAAGAAATAAAGTCATATAATGTTGAACTAACGTTATAATTTGATGTTATGTCTCAGCGTTTTAGGAAATCATACTTATTCTCTATATGATTCTTTAGTCAGATTTTTTTAGTCAGTGCAGGTACTTCTCAAGTAACCATAATAACTGAAAATCAACTTTGTTGATTGGTTGTATGAACGTCATACCTAGACGTCATTTTGTTACCTCAAATGTATGTAGAATCGACGTTTTTATGTACCTACGTACATTATTCACGTAATTTGAATGTTATAGTTTAACGTTATATTTAGGTTTTATTGAGGTCATAATTTGACATTATTTTTTAACGTTATATGACATACAATCCATGTTCAAACGTTTAAAATTACAATGGCATTCATATTATGTATTTTGAAAGTTATTAACAAATAGACTAAAAATAAAAATTGGAAAAAGAATTTCTTGCTATTTTTAACCTATTTAAATGTTATTAAGTGATTTTTACTTACCTGTACTAAGTACAAGAAAGTATTGTAAAACCGACAAAAATCACTTATCGAGATTTTGATGGAAATATCCGTTTTGAGCATCTCTAAATCCATTTTGACTATTTTTGGCTTGATGTCGGTACGTATGTTCGTGCGTGCGTGCGTGCGTAATTCGCAAATCTCAAAACTGGTTGAACGTATAATGTTGAAATTTTGTATTTAAGACTGGTGCACCTCGCATTATGGTTTCAATCGTCTGTACCGGAAGTGCACTTTACTTGAAACTTTTTTCGAATTTTTCTGATAAATCCAGAATGATCAAACCGTAGGATGTTGAAATTCAGCATTTGAAATTGCTGTAGCATCCAAATGGTCATCTCCTATTTTTGTACCAATCGGCTCAGCCGGAAGTGCACTTTATATAACAGACTTTTCGAATTTTCTTCATAAATTCGAAGCAATCGATCGTAGAATATTGAAAATTTGTATTAGGCAGCTTCTATAATATCTAGTTGTACATCGTGCATTATGATTGCGATCGGCTGAACCGGAAGTGCAGTTTACTCGAAGCATTTCTTGAATTTTCCGCATAAATCCAAAACGATTAAACGTAGAATATTAGAGTTCAGTATTCAAGACGATAGTACCGTCTTCTAGATGTTCATATCCTATTTTCATCGAGATCGACTGAACCGGCAGTGCACTATACTTGACAATCTTTTGGAATTTTTCGCATACATTCAGAACGATCATCTGTAGAGTATTTAAATTTAATATTTCAGTTTGCTATAGCATCTAAATGACTGCCTACTATTTTCATAACAATAATAATAACCGGAAGTGCACTTCAGTTGGAATTTATTTTTAAATTTTGCGTATAAATTCGGAACTGTGAGGCGTAGAATCTTGGGAATCAATATTTAGGAATTTTGTAGCATGAGAATGATGACCTACTGTTTCCATAGCAACCGACTAGGCTAAAAGCGCATTTTACTTGACAGATTCTTAGAATTTTTTGGATAAATCAAAAACAATTAGTCGTGGAACGATGAGATTTGCTGTTTGATTCTATATATCTGATGATGTACAAGTGAGTCACGTGATGTCCACGTCAAATTTTTTTTTTAAATTTTTATTCGAAAGAATCTTCGTATTCTTTTGTTAAAAATATGATTATTTTTCTCGATTATTGAATTATTTTCCAAAGGTTACAGAAATAGACTTTCATCTACAAAATTATTGATTTTCATTCTTCAAATTTTCTTTGAACTTGTGCTAATGTGTAATAAATCTATTCAAAAATTATTTCTATTTATTTTTAATATGAATTGTTTTACTAATTGTTATGAACAAATGCATTGCTTATGATTTTTCTAGCATTTTCTTTTTTGAAAATTATGGTGCTCCGAATCGTACATCCCACGAGCAGTGGGAAGAAACAGAAAGCGTTCACTAAACGTTATTTCATTTTCAGTTCTACCATTTCCACTTCTAAACTTTTCACTGAATTACGGACGAATATGGAGAGTGACATTGAATTTCTTCACAAGCTCAGTTTGTTTACTGTGAATGATACGGGATCAAGAGAATAAAATTTTGATTATTTTACTTTCTTGAAATTATGTTTATTTACAAATTCTAGTACACTGAATGGAACCCAAACAAAATATTTTAGATTTGAGGGATGAGGCACTTGTAGGCTGATTCCAGTCAAGGCAGGCAAGCCCCTTTAGATCTTCCGTGTTTTGTGTTTGACGAAGTTATATAGGTATCATTTTTCCACTGTGACAAATCAATGTAAGTTAATTCTGGGGTAATATTCTGTAATTATTTTGAGTTATACAGTATTTATCTGCAGAATGCCATGTGATTGAATTTATTGGAAACTCGGAATTAGCAGTGGCTGGATCTCTCAGTCCAGTAATGAAGTACTAGCAAGGTTGCTATATCATCAAAAGAATGTTCTGTTAAGACTTTGGAAGATAGTAAAGAACTCGCAAAGAGCGAAGGATGAATTCGATGTGTGTGAAATAGAAATTATGAAATCATTCGGTTTGTAGTAAATCGAAAGAAATAGTTTGCCTTTGCAACTAATTATATATTTTTTGAATTGTAAATATTTTCTCATATATAAAACTTCTTTTAGTGTACAATTAAGTGATTTTTTTGATTCTGTTCAGTACATTTTCGTTTTTTTATTGATGCAAATATTTATTTTTGACTAATAATAAATATATTTTTAGTTTTGTTCAAGTCTATTTTATATGTATGAATAATAAAATTGATATTTTATTCATTTTTTTTTTCATTCACCAGTTAAATTCAATTTTGACGTTAAAATTATGTAGTAAAGTGACGTTACCCGATAAAAAAATGATTGGATAGAATTGTATCGGATTATATACAATTAGATATGGTTATATACAATTATATATGGAATTCTTATATACTGCTATACAATTTGATATAATTATATAGAATTGTATCCAAACAGATATAGCACATTGTATAGAACATCATACGATAACATACACCTGTATATGACTATATACAATTAGACCAGAGTACTGTACAATTTTTTCAAACTCTGCATACAATTATATACGATCATATACGGCTATATACAATTGTATACAGTTTTATACTATGATATATGAAAATATATAATATGTCTTATCGAACTCTATACAATCATATATATTCGTATATTACTGTATATAGTCATATAGTTATATTTCCATTGATTCAGGAAGCTTCATCCAATTCTATCACATTATATACAATTATATAGTACTGTATAAAGTCTCATACAGTACAGTTCTTTCATTTCAACTACTACATGAGATCCTATATTGCTCTATACAATCATATATAACTATATAGAGTTGTATAAAATGTTTTTTTGAGTTTTAACTTTGCTATTCAAGATTTTATACAGTTATATACAATCAGATATATTTGTATATTATTGCATACAAGTTTATAAAATTATATTCCTATTTGTTCGAGAAGCCATATTTGATTCTACACAATTTTTTTTCATTATACACAGTTATATAATACTGTATAAAGTTGTATACAACACATTATTCTCATTTTAACTGTTTTGTAAGGTTATATATCGTTATAAACAACCATATACATATATCCGTGTACCATAGGATGAAGTTATATACGTGTCTATACTCATATATCATCTTCTTTCCTTGCTATCTGTATAACATACTCAGAAGTCTAAAATGAAAATTGTCAATAACAATCAGTACAGCTGATGTTCGACAAATAAATTTATGGAATCTACTGGAATAACAAATTTTACCAGGATAGTAAAGTCGCCCGTGTAAGTTTTGTACTTTTTTGTCAATGATGGGTGATTGTTACTCTCTTGGAAGACATGTTGAAGCTTAAATTGAATGAAAAAGCAATAGTTTGATATTGTTTCATATATGACACATAAGGTATATATAAATAGTATAGTAAATAATACAAAAGTGGATACCTCTGACTATTCCACTGGGTATTTGTTTATTAGGTATTATTTTTAAATTTACATGAAAATGAAGGATATTATATAATCAATAATGAAACATATTCAGTTCACGATGCAACCCAACAATTTTCAATAGTCCAAATTATTTAGGATAGTTAATTTATATTAGTTTCAAGTTGTGACCTGTGATGAGACATGTGAAGGGGTAAAGTGCTGAAAGGGGGAAGATGAGTGCAAGCGATCTACGAAAGACAAGCAAGTAGCAGTTGAGCACGGGAGTTGATTGAATACAGTTGAATTTGATGCGGTGGAGTTGAAATAACGAAAAATAACTGGAAGAAAGGTAGTAAAGGCAGATAAGAAGATAGCCGAGTCAGAAGATAAGATGAAGATAAAGAAATGAGGAAGAAAGAAGTAGAAATAAGAAGTTATGGCAAAGAAAGTAAGCTGTTGCTAAGCGGCGAGAGAGAATTAAAGCGGTGGAGAAGCGGAGTGGAAAGGGAAGCACTAGCGACGAGAAGAAGAAGACAGATTGTGATTGCTCGGTCTCCTTTATGCGCACGCGCATGAGAACAGATAAGTGTTTTGGTTTTAGTTCTAGTTCTAATTATTTGATTTCATTTAATTTAAATTTTTCTTTGCTGAGTTCATCACGTTTTTTATGATTTTATTTGTATGCAGACATAATTTACCTCTAATTTTTGGGATCATTACGAATTGCAAAAAGGATAAAAACTCATTTGTTTTTCGGAAAAAAGGTTAGTTTGTGGACGGTGAAATGAAACTGATTTCAGATAAATTCTCCATTAATTTTTTTTATAGTCTAGCTAATATCTTCGAAGTCCTGGAAAATACATATTATTCAAATAAACGAATGGTTGAGGACTTATTCAATTTGGAATGGCACCGACAAAAATGGGCGTAGAAATCTAACTCGAACTTTAAAAACTGCAAAAGTATAAAGAAAATGAAGATTCAGGATGAGTTAGCACAAGATTCCTGGAAGAAAAGGAGATTTTCCGCGAAAATGTGCTCCACTCCCGAATCTATAACATAGAATCAATTGAAATCATTAATAATAACGACATAAGTTTCGGGAATCAGCTTTTTCATAGTAAATTTCCTCTCCTCTTGAGTTCTTCTTTCTAATTTACGCTATCGCAAGAAAAACTTGAATTTTCTTCATATCTTTATTTGCCTATAACTTTTGCAATTGTTGATGTGCGAGTAAGATTTTTGTGCATATTTTTCTAGACAACATTCTGAATCAAATTAGCTCTCAACTATGCCCTTACTCGCATTATCTGCATTTTTCATGATTTTAAAGATATTAACTGGACCAACAATGCTAAAATAGCCTCTTTGAGAGTAATAACCAATCCTATTTAATCACAGATGATCGAGATTACCTTCGAAGTGAGGTAGTTCATTTCAAAAAAGAAAAATCAAAGCAACTAACATCCTCAAATAGTGAATCGCTTTTGAGGAAAAGGCAACCAGTGAGAAAAAAAATTCTTTAACCAAACAACTATGCATTTATTTTTGTACAATCTCCAGTTCTTCATTCAATTAAATCTAATTTAAACGGTGATCAACTAGAAATATAGAATATGAGTTTATCATTATTTTTATTGAAAGTGAGATTGTTCAAAATTCAAGGCATAATTCAATAGTTGTTGGAATAAGTAGAGTAATGAATTTGTTGGACTTCAGAATTAATGAATTCTACATCGAATTTCGCACAATCCTCACTATTAATTCTAAGAGTATTGAACGCTACTTAAGTACGGATTATAATTTCAACCTGTTATAAAAGAAAACGTTAGATAGTAGGGAATTGAATGTTTAATTTGATAGTTATAACAATAAGTCTAGTAATTAGTCTGTTTCACCACGAAAATACTAAGAACAATGTATTTTTTCTTAAATTTCAATAAAATGAAAAATATTCTTATTCATATCCAAATGTAAATATTGCAGTCCAACTATATACAACCCTATCCAATTTTACCGTCCAACTGGAACTGATATAATTGTATAGAGTCTTATAGAATTGTATAAAATTTTATATAAACGTATAGGACAGCATATTCATATACAATCGTATATCATTATATCCAAATGTATATATATGTATATGATTCGATAGAGTTTTATACAGTTTTAAACGATTCTATCGTCTCATTTTTTGGATAAAATTGTATCCAAAGAATTGTATATGATCGTATACGATTATATCCAATAATTTTTTATCGGGTATGGTATGTTATCTACAGTTATTATATTAAACGTCATAAATTAACGTCATATAACATTGTTTAAAAACGTCGCGTTTGACGCCATTAGAAAATTTTAATTCTACGTCAATAATCTAGTTGGCGTTACAAAATTGCTTTATCCGAGTTGGACATTGTACCTGAGATGATCCCTTACAACCGAAAGGGTAGGCGTAATAAGCTCTTCCAGTTGGGTATTTCTCTACCTGTATTTTTCTGTATATAAGATAGTGAGTTCAAACTGCTTTTATTTGTATTCCATCAAATTTCAATTATCATACAAGACTCTAAAGTTATTATACTATTAATTTCTTTCAAACACCAAACGAATCAGCTTGGATGGTTTTTCGGTAAGGTCGGAGACTGCTTTTCTTCCGACAATATTACCGTTCAATGTTTAATTCTTCTTCGTGATTATGAACAAAGATACTGTTTATTATTTTAAACTCGCGATTTGTATATACCTAAGCGGTACATCGATAAATTTATCTGTACAACACCATTCCATTCTGTCGTTTGTTGTCGAAGATACGCAAAATTTAAAATTGTCAATAACTAGCAATTCCTTTTCCTTTTCACTAACAGCGATTTATTTCCATGATCACCGAATATTAGATAACTGATGAAACGCAAATATTATATTTTCCTCACTTTTATTTGTTGATGAATGCAATTTTTTCTAGAACTTTTTAACTCTTAAAGCTATACATACAATTAGGGAAATGACCAATCAGTACATAGTATTAAGAATAGACGAAGTTAAAAACTAAATGTTATGGAAAATGTAAAATGTATGAATATTTTGCAAACATTATAATCATACAATCATGAAGGCGGATAGGTACTTGACACAGGTAAATCCGATATCTGCATTGTAAGGGATTAAAATGCCCAACTGGAATACTCAGATTAAGGTACCCTTTAACGAATGCCCAACTAGACTGCAGCGCACAAAATGACGTCAGTAAGCTACTCGCTGAGACGTCTTAAGGACCGTCAATCGACCAGGTCTGTGACGTCGATACAACGTTGTATCCTGGTCATTTATGTTTCTTGGGTAATGTTCTTGTTTTATGTTCTCTCTGCATTATTCTTGAATCTTCTGCGTCTTTTTGCGTCATTGTCAATGTTTCGACAACATAGAGTGATTTTGATATTATTATTGCTTCATATACTCTAAATTTTGTTATTTTTGACAGAGTTTTATTTTTCAATAGTTTTTTATTTGCGTAGAAAGCTCTGCCTGTTCCTGCTTTCTTTTTTCCATTTTTGCCTCGGATTCCTCTTTATTTATTATTGTGACACCTAGTTATTAGAATCCATCTACCTTTCCAAAAGTATATTTTCCAATTTTTATACTCCCATCATTTGTTGTTTCCCTGAATTTAATTATTTATGTTTTATGGCCATTTGCACCATTTCCAGTTATATCCAGCGATTAACAAATCGTCGTTTAAATAAATCTTATAATCCAGCATGTGAATTGGGCGCTAATCCTTCATAGGGTCTCGTTCCCAATTTACTAAATATTTCATAACACGACAGTAAAGGTTTGTTCCAACAAGTACAGAAACTTGTCCGGAACTGTCCGACGCATGCGCATTTACAAAAAAGGCGTTCCAACAAACTTCAATCGTGGATTTCGACTATTGTCAAGCGTTCCAACAACTTGCGACTTATCCGCAAACCAGTTTGTGGACAATCAAAGCAGTCCGCGGACTATTGTTTTTACTATTCGGCAAATAAGATGATCTCAAATAAATATGAGTGGTTTAAGTGCTGAGAATGATGAAGTTCAGATTCTAGCGATGATGAGTTTGATTTTTCCGTAAGAGTACATCAAATTAAAAATCTAACGAATGAACAAAAATATTATTTTATTTATTATTGCTATTTTCATTTTCAAGTGGGTTGTGAGCATTTATAATTTATGCCTGTGCACTGAAGGGGATTATCGCGGGTCGTCGTGCCCAATTTGTATGTACGGATTACAGCTACCTGGGATCCGTGCCCAATTCGTATGAGTCCATTATTGGATATAATATTAAAATATAAAAAATTCTTTGTTATTGTTGGAATGTTGATGTATAGGCCGGGTAAAGGTATTTGCATAACAAATACAACAGTATGTTTTAATTTAACTTCTAATTATCTTTATTAGATAAACACCAGTGATATAATATTATCAGCAATATAAACCCAAGACAGAACACTCAAATAATGATGATCATTATCCAAAATCAAATGTATATATATAGAGAAAGAATATTAGAGAGGGGGAGACACCCACTAGGAGTTGTTACCCCGTGTCTTCTATAGATGTCGGGATCTACAAAGTCCTATATCTCAACACTCCCTCCCTTTGTGGATTCCAATATCCTTAGGACTCATCTAAAACACAATCAAAAAGAAGAAGATTAATTCTTATACGAACAACTTGTTCCTAAGATATTTATGTGCTTCTAAAGGTAATGGTTTAGTCATAATATCAGCTATATTCTCTTTTGTTGCCACCCACTTGACTTTAACTTTGTTTTCTTCTACACACTGTTTGATAAAGTCCCCATGTGTGACAGCCATATGACGTCTAGTACCTGTCTTCTCCCGTTCATATGAGTTCTTATTTATTTCGTCTAAATTATCATCAAACGTCTTGAGGTTATGACTACCATCCTTCTTTGTGCAGTCTCCGGCTGACTTATTGTCGCACCAAATAGTAACAGGAAATAGTGTTTTCCCTATAGCGTACCTTACAGCTTTATCTAGAGAGATCAGCTCTTGACAAGCATCACTCATTGCTAAGTATTCTGCTTGACAAGTAGATAGAGTGACGTAAGATAGTTTATGACTTCTCCATGCAATTACGTCCCCAAATAATTTGATTACATATCCTCCTGTTGATTTTGAATCTTCATGATCTCTGAAGCTTGCATCAGTGTATGCTTCTAAATTATCTGTTTGAGCTGTGAATTTTAAGCCCACATTGACAGTTCCTCTCAGGTATCTAAATATCCTCTTCACAGCTTTCCAATCGTCTTCAGTAGGCTCAAGCTGATTTCGGGATAAGTAGTTGACCGAGAATGCTATGTCTGGACGTGTGGCATTTGCCAAATACATCAAGCTACCTATTGCTTCTCTATAGGGAATCTTTTTGATCTTATAGCTTTCTAATTCATCACTGACTACTGTCTCTTCTAACTTCTTTCTTTTGTTCCTATTGTCTACTTGTCTAGTCACCATGGGAGTATTCTGTGGGTTGCATTTCTTCATGTTGAATCTTTCTAAAATACTTTCTATATAGGTTGACTGATTTATTATAATATATTCATCGAGTTCTAAACCATCTGGAATTTCCATGTAAATTTCTTCATCTAATACACCATTTAAAAACGCTGTCTTCACATCTAATTGACATGCGTACAAATCATATTTGTTTATTATAGCTAATACTGCTCTGATTACTGGGAGTCTAGAGACTGGAGCATATGTCTCTTTTAAATCATAAGTATTTCTATCTTTGAATCCCCTAATGACCAAACGAGCTTTGTACCTTCTAGAACCATCAGCTTCTAACTTTCTTTTGAATACCCATTTTGAATCTATTATGTTTGCTTTATTGTTTATCATCTTTATTTTACTTCTATCTTCTAAGTTCCATACTCTATTTTCTTCCATTGAATCGAGCTCTTCTCTTACTGCTCTTTTCCAAAGATGAGCTTCTTTAGATTTCATAGCTTCTTCAAAGCTCACTGGTTCTTGATTGATTGAGGATAGAAGACACTGCTTCAATTCCTCTTCTTCTTCAACTTGTCGAATTTCAGTGCTACCTTTTGATTCATTATTCAGAGTATTTATAAATTTAATGTAACTGATATCTTCTATAGGTATTTTAGCTTGCTGTACTTTGCTATTCCCTTCATCTTCTAATTTTCTTTTATACTGGCTTCTCGTGTTTGGTCTGTTCATCACCTTTTCAACTTTCTTTTCTTTTATCACTTCTACTTCTGTTGTCTTTTTCCGTGGTCTTCCTCTCTTCTTTGGTTCAGGCTTTTCGAATTTTCGATCTTCACCATTTTCTTCTTGGAATTCTTTCATCCAATTCCAGTCAATTGTCTCATCTCTTATAGATATTTCATCTTTCTCTCCTTCTAACTCTTTATTTTTATAAACATTTTTATAGACAATTTTCTCATTAAATCTAACATGCCTTGACTCAAAGAATTTTCCTGAACTTGGATGCCATAATAAATATCCAGTTAGTGTATAACCTACTAAAACTGCCTTCAAAGCACGCTCTCCAAACTTCGAACTGGGCTTTGGAATTTTAATGTATCCTATACACCCAAATCTTTTTATTTGTTCAAAATGGCAACTTACATTCGACGCAAATTTAATTAGAGGTGTTAGATAATCTATAGATTTGTGTGGTGTCCTATTGTAAGCATGAACTGCTGCATCAACAGCCAACTCCCACATAGTTTTGGGTAAGCCAGAGTCAAACATATATGCTCTGACTTTTTGTTGGATTGTTGCATTGAACCTTTCAGCAACACCGTTATGTTCAGGTGTATATGGTGATGTGAACTCAGGTTCTATATTTTCTTTCTTCAATACTTCAAGAAATTTCCCACCAGTAAATTCAGTTCCCTGATCTGATCTAATATAGCACACCTTTTCATTATTTCCTAATAAATTACGAGTAGATATCAGGAAATTTTCCAATGCTTTTCCCGATTCATCTTTAGTTTTGACTGAATATGCTCTAGCTAATCTAGAGTAATCATCAACATAAACATTTATGAATCTTTTCTGCCCCGGATACGATGCTGGTCTTATTGGACCCATCGTGTCTGTATGAATAACTTGAAGTGGCCTATCAGCCATTCTTCTATTCTCTTTAAATGGCAATTTCTGCATTTTTGACATAATGCAGATTTCACAATCTAATACCGAATCATCGAATTTTACTTTTTCCAATCTTTTCTCGATCTTTTGGAGTTTCTTCAAATAATTCAGCGATGCATGACCCAGTCTAACATGCCAAAGCATTGCTTCATTGATTTTCTCCAAGCAATTAATGTTATCTTCTAATTGATTGTTTATGAATATTTCTTCCAAATCTTGAGTTTCTTCCAGATCATCTATCTTCACTACATTTCTATTAATTAAACTCCAATCCCAGTTATCTGTTTTCTGATCTAATTTCTTATTTCCTACGTCTTGAGTAATTGTTTCCGAGCACACCTTTTCTATTGAAAGCATGAGAGTCTTTTCTTCCTCCCTCCCAATCTCAGAATGTGTAATCTTTTTACTCTCCACTTCTCCCTCCCAATCTAACAATTTTTCTTCCTGATTACAATTCTGTGATTGTCTCTGAATCTCATCATCTTTACAAATCGTTGCTCGACAACAATATAATTCATACTGCGTTTCGTCACCTAATTGATTTTGTTCTAATTTTTTTAACTTTAAAAATTTATAACCCAATTAGGTTTTTCATAAACTCCTTCAAAAATTATTTTATTTGTTTCTTTATTGTATACTTTCAAAATTGAATCATCTAAATAAATACTCAGTCCTGAGTCTGCCAACTTACGAAGTGATAACAGATTCTCAGAAACATCTTTAGCTACAAACACGTTTGCTAACTTAACTACTTCTTTTCTAGTCGAATCTGTATACAATAATAGATCTCCTTTTCCGTCTATCACCATATCTGCTATTTCATTTTTATTTGCACTTTTAATTGTTTTATTGTCACATATTCTAAAGTTGCTTAAGACCATATTGTCAGTAACAATATGATCCGTAGCTCCCGAATCAGCAATGAAACTAATATAATCATCTAGGTTGTTCTTACCTGAATCTTCTTTTCTCTCTTCAGGATTGTCATCTCGAGCACGTCTAATTTTTGAGGTTGAATCCTTGGTGGACTTCTTTCTATCGTCTATGCCTCTAAAATTCTGATTTTTCTTGAAATCTTTCTTTTTATTCTGTCTAATATTATTTTTGACCCTATTTTTCGAGTTCACATCGTAATGAAACTTGTCTTTATAGTTGCTTCTAAAATTCTTACTTCTAACAACTTTTCCAGTATGTCTGTAATTTTTGCCTTTATTTGGGCAATCATCACCTTTGTGGTCTGCTATAGCTTGACATATGTAGCAAAACCATAAATTTTGTGGTCCCAAACGGCAGTCTCTTATCAAATGCCCATACTTGTTGCACCTATGACATCTTTTATCTCTATCTGAAGATTCAACCCTTTGAGCTTTGGGTTCCTCTTCTTTATTTTCCGCCTTCTTTTCTGCTTCTAATTGTAACATGTATGATTTTATCTCATTTAGTGTCATTTCTGTACCATTAGTTTGTTTCTTGATTAAATCTGCATTTCGTAGTTCTGGAACTACAGATGACACGGCTTGATAGAAAGCTGATCGTATCTCCTGATCTGTTAACTCTATTATATCTTCACATACTTCATACTCTCTAACTATTGTATCAAAACGATCACCGAATTCTTCTACAGATTCTCCTTTTCTCATTCTAATTGCATAAAGACGCGTTCTGACTGATATGTGAGTTACGTTAACTTCACTTTTTCTTGAAGTTCTCAGTTTCTTCAAGATTTCAACCGGATCTTTAACATGTATAATTTTCTTATGATATTTCTCATCTAAACGATTAATTATTATGTCCCTTACTAGATATTTTCTTTTAATGATCATCGATTCTGACCTATTTTGAGTTTCCTGATCATTTGGCTCTATCACATCTAATAGATCGTAGCTCATCAATTCCGACTTCAAATAATCCATCCAAATATCAAAGTTTGAATTTTGTTTCAATTTATAATCTCTTTTGATATTTATTATCCCATTTTCGACAACTTTCTCTATAGTTTCTACTTGCTGTTCTGTACCATTATCTTCCGATCTATTTCCATTAGTAGGTCCTTCATTTATTTCTACTGAGCTTCTTAACCTTTTAGCATCTAGATTTTTCTTTTCTAAATTTGTACCATCTAATTTTCTTTGGCTTCTAACAGATTCTAATGGATCAAAAATAATATGATTTTCCTTCCTCAGCTCCAGAGCTTTAAGCTTCAATCTATTGGCTTCTAGATTATCCTTGGAAGTTTGAGCCAATGTTTTTATCATAGCATTTGCTCCTTCCAACACCTTTTCCAGAGACTTTGCCGTTGCAGCTAGATGTTCAGCTGTTTTGGCCTGAATGTCCATCATTTTTTTGTCTCTCCCTGAAGAAGGAAGTCATTTGATCTCGTAAAGTATCCTCTCTCACCGCTATATTTGCCGCAGCACCAAAATCATAGCGAGAGGCTCTATTCAGGATGATTTCTTCGGTGATTCTGATGTCCTTTTTCCCTGTTATTTTTGATTTAGCTGTAAAATTAAGATTTATTATATTAACCTGGATTTTTCTTCTACTTCTATATTACAAGGCCTTTCATCTAAGCTTCTACTTCAACTTCAACTTCTACTTCTATAAACTTCTCTTTTATCTTCTACTTCTATATCTATCTGATTTTTAATCTTTCTATATTGTATTTTAATCGGCAAGGAAAAACAGAATTCAATGAAATTGTTCAAATAAAAACTTCCTAATATCCATTCTCAAGCACTTACCACTTTCAGGTATCTTTTCTATCTCTTCCGATTGTTCGGAGCTGTCTTCTCCACCTGTCTCCAGTCTTGGAGAATTATCTGGAATGAGGATAGCATCCTCTTCCTCACTCTGATAATCAACCAATTTCTTTGTCTGCTTTTCTGCCATCTATTCCAGGATTGTGAAACAAATCTTTTACTATTGTCATAAAAAAATTTTTATGTAAAATAATCTTCTAATTTACCATCTACTTTCTAAAAATTCTAACACCAGGTTTTTACAAAAAGAATTGTTTCTTGCTTCTGAATCACGATAGACGTACAACAATCCATCACAATTCGAAGCGAGATGTCTCGTTCCCGAAAAGTGCCACCACGCACGTGCACCCCTTAGTTTCAACATATGGTTCCACGCACAGCAATGGATACCAGTTGAAATAGGTTGGCCAAGCACACATACGGGACACCAATCCGAGTCCTTTGACATCCCTAGCTACCGATCGTTCGACACCGCACTGCAAGTGTCTCGCGATGATAGCCCCAGAATATTTTTCCACCGAACACATTTACATACCGGTTGTTCATAATGTGGGATTTTTTTTTTTTTTTTGTTCTCTTAATTTATTACAAAATTGAACAAAAGAGATTATAATTACCTCTAAGATCCTTCACCTGCTTCTATTTCTTCTAAAACACTTCTATTTCTTCTTAAACACTTCTATTTCTTCTTAAACACTTCTATTTCTTTTTAAACACTTCTATTTCTTTTTAAACACTTCTATTTCTTCTTAAACACTTCTATTTCTTCTAAAACACTTCTATTTCTTCTTAAACACTTCTATTTCTTCTTAAACACTTCTATTTCTTCTTAAACACTTCTATTTCTTCTAAAACACTTCTATTTCTTCTACAACACTGTCTAATATTTATATCACCCTATACAATAATTATTCACTGCGCAGTGGAAGCGTGCCCTGGGCCCATAACCTGTTGGAATGTTGATGTATAGGCCGGGTAAAGGTATTTGCATAACAAATACAACAGTATGTTTTAATTTAACTTCTAATTATCTTTATTAGATAAACACCAGTGATATAATATTATCAGCAATATAAACCCAAGACAGAACACTCAAATAATGATGATCATTATCCAAAATCAAATGTATATATATAGAGAAAGAATATTAGAGAGGGGGAGACACCCACTAGGAGTTGTTACCCCGTGTCTTCTATAGATGTCGGGATCTACAAAGTCCTATATCTCAACAGTTATCTAGTCCTTCATATAAATTTACTCTCTCATACACTTTTCTAATTATTCTGTTTTCAATGAAGTCAACTACTTATGACTATGATCAAAATTAAACATGTACTACAGATAAAGACAATTTTTTTTGTCATTTATTTTACACTATAGTCTTGATACATCCTGTATATGAAGTTGTAGTGTTTCACTCTCATGCTTCATGAGTTCGTTGTTACTTCTTTCTCTTCTAGAAGTTTTCCGTTGCAACTGTTTCTTAATACATCTTTCATTTCTCCTAAAGTAAGTTCTGCTATTGTTTTTGTCTTGGTGCCTTCTTGTACTTCGTTTTATGTGAAAACATATATGATATAATCTAATATTTTTATTTGGAGAATTTTTCAATGAAGTTATGTTGTCAATTAAAATAAACTGTGGGGTCCTATATTCTTGAGAGCTACCGGTGGAAAAAATTGGTTCATCAAAATAGTCTTTTGACATAGAAACTGTTTACTAATTTAACCAACTCTGTATCTATTATGATTGCCAAAATTGCAATACTGTACAACTTAGAATGAACAGCCCGAATACATCCAACACTGTGCAGTAGAACCAAGTTTCGCAAATATTTGGAATGCTATTCTGTGTGCACATCCTGTATTTATGCATTCAATAATTTTATCGACTCATTTTCTGATATTCCCATGGTGGAGGGTTTTAGCAGTGGAAGTTTTTGTTTCAGTTACATTCCTGAATTGATTTTATATCAAAGAGTTTTAAAGAAGATTGATGTGGGCATGTTACATGGGAAATCAATTTTGAACAATTAAAATCCTACCAATAGAAATACACGGGCCAGAAATAAAATATTTATATTGATTATGATGCCCTACATTCCCTTGTCTTATTATTAGATTATCAAATTATTTGGACTACATGTTTACATATACAACTATAGAAAATGGTATTTGATAAGAACAAAATTAGTTTAAAACTCTTCTATCATTGATTTCAGATATATAAATTTTTTTGGTCCAAGAAATTTTGAATTTCTTAAACAAGCGACCAATTTTTACTTACTTGTACAAAGTAACATGTAAGTATTGTGAAACCGACAGAATTCACCTATCGAGATATTGATGGAAATATCTGTTTTGAGCATCCCTAAATCCATTTGACTATTTTTGGCTTGATGTCGGTACGTATGTTCGTGCGTGCATACGTGCGTTCGTAACTCGCAAATCTCAAAACTGGTTGAACGTATAATGTTGAAATTTTGTATTTAGGACTGGTATAGGGTCTAGTTGTGCACCTAACATTATGGTTCCAATCGTCTGTACCGGAAGTGCACTTTATTTAAAACTTTTTTCTTATTTTTCTAATAAACCCAGAACGATCAACTGTAGGATGTTGAAATTCAGTATTTGAACTTGATGTTGTATTAAAATGGTCATCTGCTATTTTTGTATGAATCGGCCAAGCCAGAAGTGCACTTTACTTGAAACATTTTTGAATTTCTTGCATAAATCTAGAATGATTAGCCATAGCATATTGAAATTTCGTATTAAGCACTTGTATAACATCTCATTGTTCATCTTGCATCATGATTGCAATCGGCTCAGCCGGAAGTGCACTTTACTTGAGCCTTTTTTAATTTGCCGCATAAATCCAGAATGATCAGCCGTAGGATACTGGAATTTAGCATTTGAAATTGCTGTAGCATCTAAATGGTCATCTTGTATTTTTGTAACAATCGGCTGAGCCGGAAGTGCACTTTATATCACAGACTTTTTGAATTTTCCGCATAAATTCTTAACAATCAGTCGTAGAATATTTAAATTTTGTATTAGGCACTTTTAGTTGTACACCTTGCATTATAATTGCTATCGACTAACCTGGAAGAGCACTTTATTCAAAACATTTTTTGAATTTTCCGCATACATCCAAAACTATCAAACGTAGATTGTTAGAATTCAGTATTTGGAACGATTATACCGTCTAGATGCTCATATTCTATTTTTATTGAGATCCACCGAGCCGGAAGTGCACTTTCCCTGACAGTCTTTTGGAATTTTTTGCATAAAGTCGAAACGATCAGGTGTAGAATATTGAAATTTGGTATTTCAGTCTGCTGTAGCATCTGAATTATTGACCACTATTTTCATAACAATAGACTGAACCGGGAGTGCACTTCAGTAGGATTTTTTTTTTAATTTTGCGCATAAAATCAGATTTGTTGGAAGTCGTAGTATTTTAGAAATCAGTATTTAGGAATGTTGTAGTATAAGAATAATGGCCTACTGTTTTCATAGCGACCGACACATTTTACTTGACATATTTTTAGAATCTCTTGAGTAAATTCAAAACGATTAACTGTGGAACGATGAGATTTTGTGTTTGATGATACATATCCAATGATATATACGATCAAACACAAAATCACATCGTATTATATATATAAATTATGAAGTTCAACTACCCGTAGAAATGCTGACTTGAGATATAAACTTTCCACAAGATCATGTAACATAGAATATTATAAAAACACATGTAATCTCTGAGAACGAGCAGTTCTCTTATCATAGCCAAGCTTGTATCTTGTATTGCACAGTTTTTAGCAACAATAAAACTTTTTAAAAACTATTTCAAAAAGTCTAATATCATAATTGGCGCAGTCGGTAGGATAGCCAACAATAAGTTTGTAACAGTGAAAAACACAAAAGTTACTCATCTAATTGTCGTATTTTTATACGAAAATTGGCTATTCGCAACAATTTAAAGTGTGTAACAGTGAACACATATAAGGCTATATCAATAAGCCCTTATCTATCAACAACCACACATCTGAAGAAGAAGTATTCTACTTTACGGCTAAACAGTGCCCATCAGAGGACTATTCATACGTCCCATCATATCGTCCAAGCGATTTCTCTTGCTGTTCAATCGATCACGAGAATCCAGACGACAAGCTTCAAGAACTTCACATCTCGTCTACTTCAGTCTACGAGAAACAGTTCGAGAACCCCTTTAGAGAACCCCTTGCAATGAAAACTATTGTCATAAGTTTATTCTTGTAAGTAAAACTATTTTATAATACACAGGGTACTCTCTAGTAATACTAGTAATAAAGAGTACGAGCCCCGGCACAAGGCAATCATACATAATTCATGTCAGATTCTGATAACGAAGGATTCGTAAATTCTGTTCAAGATAATATTAATAATATTATACGAAATCCAACAGTAACAGAAAACAACATGACTTCTTTACAAGATATTAAAATCTTTGTCGAAATGATCCCAACGTATGAAGGGGACATAACGACCCTTAATAACTTCATTCAAACTGTGGATGAAACATATATTATTTTAAATACTCTGCAAATAACAGCTCCACAAGAAGTATTTGCATTTAATTTAATAAAAAATAGATTAACAAATAATGCAAAAAAGATTGTTTCACAAAATAAATTCACTAACTGGGATGAATTAAAATCATATTTAAGCACTAACTTCTCAGATAGAACGTCAGCTGAAACATTATTAGGAGAATTATTTGAAACTAAATATAAACAGAATACAGAGATTACATTGAAAACAATGTTAGATAAATTTGAGCTTTATAAAGCAAAAATATTTTCAAAAAATTATAATTTACAGCAAAAAAATGCTATCCTTCAAGAAAATCAAAAAGCTGTAGTAAATAAATTCATATCATTGTTACCACCTATTATTAAAGGATCATTTATTGTGAAACAACCTTCTACATTAGAACAATGCGATTTATTATTAAAAAATGAATTCAGTTATGCCAATTCTTTACACAACAGTCCAATGACACGAAACGATAATAAACAAAACCCAAGCACTTCCAGAAACCCAAATTTCACCTTTAACCTTCCACCTAAACAATTTCCAGGTCAAAACTTTCCCTCCAAACCAGTCAGTCTTCACAAACCACCAGCTCCTGGATATAATAGGTTTGCAAGACAAAATTTAGTAAACAGCTACGAAACACGTAGATCTCAACCCCAACCAATGTCACTACAGACACGTAATACCCAACCTATGTCAACATCAACAATTAAGCAAAATTATAACAATGAAATAATGCAAAATGAGAACACTGATGTTGAAGAACAAGATTTTGAAGAATGCGAAATAGAAGCTAATGACAGCGATGCTTTTTTAGAGGAAAATCCAGAGATAGAACAAAATACGTAATGACTTCAAAATTAAAATCTATTCCTTTGATAAAATATAATGATTACCTTATATTAATTGATTCAGGCTCCGATATAAATTTAATTTCCCCAAATATTGTCAAACAGAGAAATTTAAAAATTATTAATAAACCAGTCACTTTTAAGACAGCTCAAGGAAAAGTTCATTGCAAAAATTGTGTAGAAATGAAAGTTCAGAATAAAAATTTCGAATTTTTCATCCATGAATTCCATAAGGAAAGTAATATGTTATTTGGTGTAAAAATATTAGAACATTGCAATGCTTTAATGGATTTTAAAAATAAAACTATAACATTCGGAAATAAAAAATTTAAATTATTATCCTCACAGACATTAAATAGTTCATTTATACAATTTAGACACGAACATCTGAATTACGATCAAAAAGTTAAGATAAAAAATTTATTAGAGAAATATTCACACTTATTTCCGAGACCAGACGAAGAATTATCTGCGACAAATGTCACTACTCATAAAATTCGCACAACAGACGACACACCCGTTTTCCAAAAGAATTATAGACTACCACAAATCTATGAAAATGACATCGAGGAACATATCCAAAATTTACTGAATACAAAAGTAATTCAAAAGTCAAAAAGTCCATATAATTCGCCTATTTGGTTAGTGCCTAAGAAAATGGATGCGTCAGGCAAACGCAAAACGAGATTAGATATAGATTTCCAAAAATTAAATCAGAAAACCATTGAAGATAAATTCCCTTTACCCAATATCGATACATTATTAGATCATATAGGTAAACCTAAATTTTTTACAACGTTAGATTTGCATTCTGGATTCCATCAGATTCCAATAGATGAAAAAGATAGAGAAAAAACAGCCTTTTCTACATCCTCAGGACATTATGAATTCCTTCGTATGCCTTTCGGTTTAGTAAATGCCCCAGCTTCATTCCAAAGAATGATGAATGAAATACTTTCAGAATATATTAACAAAATTTGTTTAGTTTATATGGATGATATAATAATATTTGGAAATACATTAGAAGAACATTTACAAAATATAGAAATTATTTTTTCCAAATTACAAGATGCAAATCTAAAAATTCAAATCGATAAATCAGAATTCCTTAGAACTGAAACAGAATATTTAGGATTTATTATATCACAAGAAGGTCTTGAACCTAATCAAAACAAAATTGAAGCAATCGAAAAAATTATGATTCCTAAGACAGTCAAAGAAATTAAATCCTTTTTAGGCAAACTCTCGTGGTATAGACGTTTTATTCCAAATTTCGCTAAGCTTACCAAACCTTTTACTGAATGTTTAAAAAAGAATAAACAAATAGATATAACTAATCAAGTGTATCAAGACGCATTCAAAACAGCCAAAGATTTGATAAGTAATCCACCAATTTTAGAATTCCCTGATTTTTCAAAAAAATTCATTCTGACAACAGATGCGTCAGATTATGCCATGGGATCAGTAATTTCACAAGTTATAAATGGACAAGAGAAACCAATTGCGTATGCATCAAAAACATTTAATTCTGCAGAGCAAAATTACAGCACTATTGAGAAAGAATTAAAATCTATTATTTGGTCGATAAATAACTTTAAACCCTATCTATTCGGCAGAAAATTTACAATTCGTACTGATCATAAACCTCTTACTTGGCTATTTTCTATGAAAAATGCAAACCAGAAGCTTATGCGATGGAAGATAGAACTAGGAGAATACAATTTTGACATTGAGTATTTACCAGGAAAAACAAACAAAATAGCAGATTTTCTATCGAGACAAAGAGATAAATTTAAAATTATAAAAAAATCAGGAGATGTAATGAATACCGATATTTTCGCTCATTGTATATCAAAAGATTTGAAATTTTCAAAAGGTTTGGCAAGAAAAATTGATTTAAAATTTAATAGTAAAAATTATTGTGAAAGAAATATGAATAATAAAAATATAATAATTCAAAGTACAGATAATAAAATTATCATTCATTTGATCACTAAGGATATATATTTAGAAAATGTTAATCGGAAATATTTCAAGAAAACACTTATTGAATTACGAGATTACTTAATAAAGAATGATGTATACGAAATCAACATTCCATATTTATCATGTGGATTGGATAAATTAGAAAAATCAGAGTTAATAAAAATTTTGGAGCACATTTTTGATAGTACACAAATACAAATAAATTTGTATGAATATGAACAGTTACAAAATTTTAGTTCAGAAACAGATGAAATAGATCAGATAGTAAATGAAACATTGGATAAAATTTATGACGACAGAAATGAACAACAAAGTATAATTGTGAATGAATCAGAATCAGGAGACACAATCCATAGTTCTAACGAGGACCCAATTAACGGATTAAAATCTGTAGATAATAGATTAAACGTAGCAAAAAATCAAATTATTTTTCATTTTTCTAATGAACCATTCGATATAAAAATAATGAAATTATTTGACTATCAAAAACAAAGATTTGTTATCAATATTAATATAGATGAAAAAGAACAACAATTGTTAGAAGTATTAAAAAACTACATAGTACCGAAAGTTAAGTATTTGATATTAATCCTCAAACAACATGAACAAACATTGAATCAGATATTACAGGATAAATTTGAAATTAATACAATAAATTTAGTAAAATGTTATAAATTAGTAGAAGATGTTCAAAATGAAGACAAACAGACCCAAATAATTTTTGATAATCATAATGGATATTTAAATCATAGAGGAATAATGGCAACTTATAACGAGCTAAAAGAAAAATATTTCTGGCCGAACATGATTAAAGATATTACAGAAATTATAAATCAGTGCAAAATATGCAAAGAAAATAAATATGATCGACATCCTATACAATTAAGCGATAATTTGACCCCTACACCAAAAACTCCTTTCGAAATCATAAATATAGATCTTTTAACTTTGAATAAACAATATTCTATAACTATATTCGACCAATTTTCTAAATTTGGATTTATTCATCCTACTTTTAATAAAACAGGAAAAGAAACCATGTTAATCATTGAAGAATTCATAAAAACTTATAAAAAACCAAACATGATAATAGCTGACCATGGACTAGAGGTTAATAATGCCCTAGTGAAAAATTATTGCAATAATCATGACATCAAACTACATTTAATCAGTATAGCAAATCCAAAATCGAACGCGGTTGAAAGATTTCATTCTGTATTAATAGAGCATCTTCGCATATTACATTCTATAAGTAAAAATAAAGATTTACAATATATTATAAATAAGGCTGTAACAGCATATAATAATACAAAACATTCAACTACGAAGTTGACCCCTTGCGAAATACTTTTCGGACAAAACGAGCAAAATAAATATTTCCAAAAGCAATGTTTTGATGAAGAGATTATAAACGATTATTTTAGAAAGAAATCAACAACAAATAAAGCAATAAATAAGATTATGGATGAAGAAAAAGCAAAGAGAACGAAGGAAAATGAATTACCTCTGATATTACCAGAAAAAGTATATGTTAAACAAAATAACAGATTGATGCACAAATATAAAAAACCTATATTTAAAAAAGTTTCAGTAGAAAATTATAATCCTATTTTAGGAACTGTAGAAATAAAAGATAAAAGGTATATTCGAAAATTCAAATTAGATAAAATTAAAACTTGATTTCAGGGCTTTTACCACCGCTCAACTAGTGGACATTTCAAACAATAATGGATTCCTTTTGTTCGGAATTGGTGATTGTAAATTAAAAGAAGGAGAAATAATACATTATTTCAATTATAATATTACCCCCCTTTATGTAGAATATTCAAAACTGCACAATATTACATTTAACATTATAAGACAGACCCGGAATAATTATCATTTCGAAGAGCAAAGCAAAGCATTATCTTATTTTATGAATGATTTGAAACAGAAAATTCAAAAATTGTTCAATAAAAGAGCTAAACGCGGTTTAATAAATGGTTTAGGAAATATAATTAAATCAATTACAGGTAATTTAGATCAAAATGACGCAGAAAAATATGATAGTTTAATCGAACAAATAAGAAATAATCAAAAAATCCTCCAGAATCAAAATGAACAGATAATAAAGAATGAAAAGCATTTAACAGATAAATTCAACTCAAAATTGGAACAGTTCAAATTAAACGAGAATAAATTGTCAAAAAATCTCAATATTATAGTTGATACTTTTAATAAAGAACAAAATTGGTTAAGTCAGATTGATATGGAAGTAAAAATTAACAAATTGTTGATTACTATTCAAAATTTACTGGATTTTTGTAAACATATGGAATTAATGTTGGTAATTTGTTCATTGAATAAGTTAGACACTACTATCATAGACCATGATGATTTAATTCAAATCACAGGCAAGAAAGACATTTGGTCCCAAGTAAACGAAATAACTACATATTGTAGACCAGAAAATGAACAAATTCATATATTATTAATAGAACCAGAACTTTCAATAAATTCTTACCCTTTATACCAATTATACCCAATTCCTTTTATCCGTCATAACAAGCTATATAAATTGACAGAACAACCTACATATTACATAAAAAAAACACAATAAAAATATTCTAATAGAGAAATTCAGCAGAGAACTCAGTAATATGAATTATTGTCAAACTATAGGTATAGAAATAAATAATTGTATTAAAAATATAGTGATTAATGAAAATAATGATGACTGTGAAATTATTGAGCAACAAAGTAAAAATAACGTAATGCAAATCCCGAACACTAATAATATAATTATTATATCCCCAATCAATCAAGAACTAGTGATTAATTGTAAGCATAAAAATATAAAGAAGAATTTTCAAGGAATTTTCAGATTAATCAATGATGGAGATTGTAAAATTAATCAGTGGACATTTAATGGGATATCAAAAGCTTATAAAGAATTAGAAATGAATAATGACCAATTGCAAAAATTTGATACAAAAATAAATAAGATTAATTTAAAGCCTTTACAACAATTGAATATTTCATTCCCTCAGTTGCAAAAAATTAAAGAAATTGAAAATTATGAGAATAACATTCATCATTATTATATTATTTATATTATAATTATTGTAATAATATTTGTTGTAATCATAAAATTATTGTTGAAGTATTATAAGAATTATAAAGTTAAACAACAAAAAACAAATATTGAATTAAATAACTTAGAAAGAATAACCGAAAATTTGTAAATCATGTATAAAGTTTAAACTTGCTCGGGAGGAATTATGAAGTTCAACTACCCGTAGAAATGCTGACTTAAGATATAAACTTTCCACAAGATCATGTAACATAGAATATTATAAAAACACATGTAATCTCTGAGAACGAGCAGTTCTCTTATCATAGCCAAGCTTGTATCTTGTATTGCACAGTTTTTAGCAACAATAAAACTTTTTAAAAACTATTTCAAAAAGTCTAATATCATAATTTATATATATATCCATAATGTACAAGTAAGTCACGTGATGTTCACGTCAGATTTTTTTTCTTATTTTAATCGACTTTCCCATTTCGTATGTCGTATATTTGAATATAAATGGTGTGCTCAAACACATCAATTATTCCCTGTGACGATTTTCCAGATAAAGTCTTCCGAAACAAAGCTCAGAATAAACTCAATCAGAGAATTGACATGATTCCCTTTCGGTGTATTTTTATTTGAACGCACCAGGGAAACAACCGGATGTTGATATGATTGTGATGTAAATTGACGTGGACAATTCGACGCTGGACGCCGCTTGGGAACGTTGTTCTAATAGGGAAGCCAGAGTCCGGTTGTAGGACTAATTTATCAGGTGTTCTGTGACAGCTACGTGTCATTGCGGCGAATCCTGGACGAATAGGATGCGAGAGGATATTATTATATGATACAGCGAAGGAATAATTTGTACAGCTGGCTACGCTTACTACTCTTACATTGCTTACAACAGTAACAGTACTATAAAATGATACTTTAGTTGTTAGTTGGTCATCTTAATTATAAGAATAACTTTCAATACTTTTTGAAAAGTTGAAATTCTATTGAGATTCCCTCTGTGAATTTTATTACACATATGTTCACTTTGTCTTTATACGAATGTAATATTGAATTGAAAAGTGGGAAAGAGTAGCAGGAAGTCTGTTAAAAATAATTTGAAAAGTTTTAAAAAGTTAAAATTTGTTGAAACGGCGCTATTTCCCATTTTCAAGAAGATTTATTATAACATTAATATTAGTGTCACTTTCAACGGAAATATATACTCTTTTATTTTACGTTTCTGAAATATAAGCTATGCTAGTACATTGATAAAAATGCTAAATTAATTAGAAAAACATGATGTACACAATATCCAGGACCATATTTGTCGCCATATCTCTCTTGTGCACAAAGTGATTATAATTTACATGATATATCAACCCATTCCATTGTTTCATGTCAATTCTTGAAAAGTGAATGGTTCTTATGCGACTTTGGACCCGTTGAACGCAAAGAGCGAAGCGTTAAACGATACTGTTAAAGGGGAACCTTGAAAAAAGAGAGAATGAGTGACGCACGCGCATAAATTTTTTTGTGAGAGCTACAATGATTGTATCGATGTTCAAATTATCTCTGTAGAATAATTAAGTGTAAGAAAAAGAGGTTGAACATGGCTGATCATCGCCTTGTATCCAATATGCAGTTCAACGTTTGTGATCAAAGAAAACTGAGTTAATTTGAGAATAATTATTTTGTACTTATTTGTTGGAGAGCTTCAGACGACTGTGGACTAATAAATTACAAGTACCTATCATAAGAGCTTGGAGGACGACTACAATATCCTTTGTTGCTTGAGATTCCAATGAAAATTAAATTGTTCGCGAATGAAGTCTTGGTAATTTGTGAAAACTTTTGAATGTCATGGTTAAAAAAATGCAAAAGTGTTTTAAGTTGTATCTCAGATATAATTTGATGGCAACATAACTTCTTAGAACACTTCTGAGAATCTAGGATATTACAACTATGTTCATTGGCTCTAATTGTTATTCTTTTATTCGTTTCTTTCAATTTTAAAACTGTTAACAATCGCACGATGCCAGAACATACAAAAGTTTGTTCACCCACAGAACAGAATTTTTCTCAAAACACATATATAGTCATTTTTAATCTAAAAATTTTGTTCACTTGGAACCGTGGTGGCTTCCGCGACGCCTCCGATCCTAGAAACTTGGTCTCTTGCAGGACGTTGTGCTTGCCGCGCGGCTTGTTTTATAAGATAAGTACGGTGCGAATTCTTGCTAATTTCCAAAATATATCCACACTTCGACGATTATTTACGGCAAGGTCCATATCTGTGATTAATAAGTCCACATCCTAGAATCTCAATAAGCCGCGCAGCTTGCTTCATGCGTGGCGAAAACAAGTGTAGCGCTAAGCAAGGCACAAAATGGTTCAGAGTGTAGAATAATTTGCGGCAAATTGAACTAACAAAATTGCTTGAAAAATCAGCTCGTGTGCGACGGACTTTAATCTGCAGAACTCTGGAATGATGATGCCATCAGTCTTTTCTCAATTACTTTCCAGATCCTTCACAGTCAATCGTCTCTTGTTTTTAGTGTCCATGTTATTTTATTCAAAACCGTGCATCTATGAAGGCCTTAGAGGTTCAAAAAACATGCAAATGCTGGTAGCAAGCCTAAAATAATTATATCCGACAGCATAATGAGGTGATTTTCAATTCAGTGTTCTAATAAAGCTTTCTACCGACATAACAATTTTTCTTTCATACACATAGGTCTGTGATTGTACTAAAAGTCTGGTTCAAAATCGATTCTGCAATTACTTCCCATCTAGGATTTGTTCCTGATTCCTATAAGGCTTGGATAAAGCTCTCTTTAGACAGGTTAATTTGGTAATTAAAATTTTATGGTAGAATCAGGATAACCTTATGTATTGACAAGTTATTTGCGATAAAGTCATTCTGAGCAGGGCCACTATTTTGTACGGTAGAAAGCGATAATAGAATAGAAATCCGTTGGAATACTTTTCTCCCACCCTTTTTTGCAGCCATGATTGTTCTATTCCAACGGAATAAGATATTCGACTGCTATCTATCAGTCGAATAAGCTATTCGAGCATCAATTCGATATTTGTGTAGAGTTTAAAGATAATAACAAATTTTGAATAGTAAGTAAATATGAGTAAAATTGGAGTTTTATATGTCAATTGTATTTTACAGTTCAGCGAAAATAATGACTCATATTGCAATATTATTTTATAGAATCCTTAGACACCTACGTTTCACTATGTTAAAAAAGTAAAAAACTTTTTATCATGATTATTTCACTCATGTCAATTATACTGACAAATTTTGCATAGTTACAATGACAATTATAATAATAAATTCCTTGCCAACGGGAATTTACTGCGATAAATTCCCGTTACCTCGGTAAATTCCCGTTGGCAAGCGATTCATCGCGATAAATTGCCTTTGTCATGGAGAAACAATACACAGTTCTAATATGAACAAACAATCAGTTCTTGGAAATGTCAAAATTTAATCGTTTTGGAAATGCATTTTTTGCCGAAAGTAATGAAATTGAGAACAAAAAGCCTGAAAATACAAGAGTATATGGAGTCAATTTAGTGCCTTTTTCAATAAAAAAGGTTAGTAGTTGCAATTAACATTATTTAATAGGTACTTATAGTAGCAATTTCATTCGAGAAATACTCTCCACAAATACCACTCGCGACTTTAATTTTATCATAAATTTTTCTTTCAAACATTGATTAGCTTTAAGCAAAATCCTTCGAGTCATCTGCTCAGATAAAATCCTTCGAGCTACGCTCTCGTGATTTAATCGGACAGATGATTCTCGCGATGTTGCTAGGTGATCAATGTTTTCAAGAAAAATTTATCAATCAAATTACAGTCCCTTGTGATATTATATACGATAATAGTTATTTATGTATTAAGAGCATAATCAGAAGATTATAGCACGAGGGAATGTTTAAATTTCTCGTGTGCTATAATCTTAATTATGCCCGTGGTACATACAACGTTTTATTTTATTTTGGCCCTCGAAATTCAAGGATTTAGGAGGGATCGATTCCTAATCATTTTGCTGGCGTTGTGAAATTTAGGTATGCTGTGGTTTCTATGTATGCATGATCATTGTTGTTGTTGCTACATTGTTTGTTTACAAACAAATTATTTAATTTAATGTCAAATAAAAATAGAGGATTTTTCCAATTATTCTCAAGAAATTTTGGAAGAATTTGAGGCCTTACAGGCAAAGTTGGTCCCTCAGAAATCCAAGGACTTATATAACAAAGAATACAACAAGTTTTGCGAGTGGCGGCATTCAAAAAATGTCAGCAGTTGCGATGAAAAACTACTTATGGTATACTTATCTCAAATGGTAAGGATGTCCAATTGCTTGTATCTATTTTTGATACTAATAATTTTCTTTTTGTTTAGTCACAGATTTATAAGCCGTCATCTCTGTGGTGTATCTATTCAAAGCTCAAGAAAATGATTAAAGTAAAAGAAGGTATTGATGTATCAAGGTTTATGTTAGTAACTGAGTTCATGAAGAATAACTCTGTAGGTGATGTATCTAAGAAATCACTGATACTGCAACGAGAACACATTCAGGAATTCATGCTAAAGGCACCCGATATTACGTATTTGCTAACTAAGTACCAACAACTCACTAATTAATTGTTTGTTTTTTGTATTATACATAGTTGTTTGCAGGTTGTCACAATTTTTGGAATGTTTGGAGCGTGCCGGCGAGAGAAATTGCATGATTTACGTGTTCAGGATGTGACGATTGAAGGATTGATCCTGTTAGTAAAGATCCGCAAGACTAAAACTTACACGCCGAGGCAATTTACAATTGTTCCGAATGGAGGTCCCGTGGATTACATTGCTTTATATAACAAATATGTTGATTTACGTCCTAAAAATACCAAACTTGATAGTCTGTTTTTGTCCTATCATGGTGGTAAATGCAGCTCTCAGAGAGTGGGCAAGAACACTATAGGAAAAATGCCACGGATTATTGCTGAGTTTTTAAAACTACCGGATGCATATAAGTATATTGTTTCCGCCGAAGTGCTGCCACTATTTTAGCTGAAAGAGGCGGAGGTACAAGGGCTCTGAAGCAACTGGGTGGATGGCGCTCCGAAAAGGTAGCGGAGTCCTATGTAGAGAATTCCCTTCAAAATAAAATAAAGATCGCTCAAAGCATCTCTGGGGAAGTGTCTTTTTCTAGTTCGACATTGAATACATCCACGTCTTCTGTCTGTTTCGGAGCTAATAGAAATGGCAGTGGAATAACGATATCTAATTTAACTAACTGCACATTAAATTTTCACTAAATGTAATATTGTTTAGATGAATGTTTGTTATACTGTTTTTCAATAAATAAATTGTGATTCATCGACTCTATTTAATTTCTTGTGTTGTGCAGTAGAGTTGTTTGACATTGACATCGTCCACAATTTTAAATTATTTCAATAGCTGTTGCTTGGCAACTTTATACACCCTAGAGCTATAAAAGCCTAATTACGCCCGCATTTTTGACCTCCAAAATAAAATAAAATGTATTTACAATATACTTACTACGTTTACCATTTTTATATTCCAATGTAGTGTAATTTTCTCACTTATTCCACAAGAATACGTTCGGCGTGTGTAATTGCTTGTAAGGCGTGATGTCGAATGAAATTCGTAGGTCCTCCTCTGGGTGGAAGGTATATGTTTTTAATCTGATCATCATATTAAGGATCAACTGACACTTTTTGCAGGATAACCTTGATCCATCCTGTGAAGGACCAATCGAGGTCATTCTTGAAGAAACCTCAGACAAAGCTCTTGCTAGCCCTGGTGCTTCCAATATTTTTTTAAATTACATTTAACAATACAATAATTGACTACAGCATTCAGACAAATCGCAGATTCTCGTCGTGATAGCTTTTTGAAGTCAATGAAAAAGAAAAAAACAATAATTGATTGCAGTATCCGGAAAAACCGTAGATTTCATCTACGGTAACTAATGAACAAAAAAATAATTAACAAGTGACTGTAGCACCAAAAAAAATGCAGACTTCAACTGTCCAGAGCTGGACCGTGAATTTTTGAGGTCCACTATTTGGGACCCTACCTAATTGGTCAAATTGATTGGCATTTTGTTGAAAAACTATTTTCTAAAATGATGTATACAATATTGGTAAAAAGATCAAGACAATAAACACTGGTTGATTGACTCAGGGTTGCCAATCATATGATTGGAATTATAAAATTTCAGGTAGTATTATTATCCATTGTCTTCAATAAGGACTGGAGGCCTCTTTTATATTCACAAAAAATTATAATTGATTGCAGCACTTGAAAAGACTATGAGCTCTACCTGCGGTAACTAATCAATGCGAAAAGAATCACTAATTGATTGCAGTACCAGGGTAAACCGCAGGCTCCACGTGGTCTAACTCTTTGAAGTCAATGAGAATAATAATAATAGGTTGCAACACCCGGGAGTACCGTGGGCTTCATTTGCGGTAACGTATCAATGGAAAAATGATTACTAATTGACTCCAGCACCAGGATAAACCGCAAGCTACACCTGCCGTTATTCTCCGTAGTCATTGAGAAAAATTATGATTTGCTGCAGCATTCGGAAGAACCGTGGTGTTATGATCTATTGGAATTAGGATGGTGATTCCAATAGTCACGATTGTCGATGTGATTGACAAGTTGAGGATATAAGATCGTTGGCAAGTAGAGGATTGAAATCCACCGCGGTATTAAATAAAATATTGTTTGAATATTACTTGGTGGATATTATTATTAAAGATGAAAGTTTACAAAGTTTACACAGAACTACTTGTTTTGAATTTATCAAATTTGTATTTGAACTTGGTGATTAATTTCTTTTGTTCGACCTGAACTATCAGTTTAATCTCTGACTTACTAGTTATTTGATGGATGTTCTTATCAGACTGATTCTAATTTGTCTCAAAATGAGTAAAGAAGACTATGTTAAAAAGAGGGGTTTTATGCTAAATTGCAATTCCCATGGTCAGAACAAAGGAAATCTTCCACATATGTGTAAGCATTTTGAGTGAGCAATTTGAGTGAAATTACACAGAATTCAGGGTGAACGTATCAAGCTTACTCATCAACAATAATTCAGAAACGTGTGAAATATATTAAACATCAATCATTTTAAATAATTAATAAAATATCAATTATATTAATATTAATTTTGAGAGACATATAACAGTGGACTTCATCTGCGCTAACTGATCAGTGATCGATGAAAAAAAAATTACTAATTGATTGCAGTAGTAGGACAAACCGCAGACACCACGTGCAGTAACTTTTCGAAGTCAATGAAAAAAAAAAAATTACTACAGCATCCGGAAGAACCGAATAACTGATCAATAGAAGAAAAATTATTAATAGACTGCAATACTAGGGCAAACAGCAGGCTACACTTATAATATTAAAAATGATTGCAGTACCTGAGCTTCCCCTGCGGTGACTTTTTCAAATAAATGTAAAAAAATAATGATAATTGACTGCACAATTGAATCAAAACGCAGGCAGACTCCGTGGTATCATTTTGAAATGACTTAAGAAATCATAATAATTGACTGCAGCTGAGGTAATTTTTGGAAATCAATAAGGCAAACCATAAGGCAAACTGCAGGATTCGTTCGCGGTAGCTCTGTGCTTCAGAAATTTTATTTTGAAATTGAACGATCCAATTGGTTTTCTCATAAAAATATAATAATAGTCACCGATTTTTCAAACAGTAATATTGAAGTGTTCCAATTTACCCTTTTAGGGATGAAACGTAATGAATTCCGTTTCTTTGTGGTTATTTATAACATTTGAGGGATATGGTAGCAGATTTCAGCTCTTCAAGTCCAGCGATTTGTTAAATAACAAGTATTCAGATAAACGAGTATAGAGCTACATAAAAAAGTAGCTATGACTTTTCCAGACCACTTACCAAGATATTAATTGGGAGAAATATTTATACTGCAAAGCAAGTCCTATTTTGATGATATGTCAAGAGCTTTCACACAAGCAAAAAATGACTGTATAAATCTTCAATTCAGTCAGATGAACGATGTGCGAACAAATAGTTACCCGATACGTCTCACACGTCACTTACTGGATGTTAATATTACTGAGTTGAAATCTTTTGCGCAAATACCAACACCAACTGCACAAAGTTTCAACTCAATCGGATGAAGAATACGAGTACGTACAGATACGAATTATGCGCAACTTATTGAACGTTAATGCTTTATATTAGGAGTCTTCACTCAAGTGCTATTAACAACTGTATAAAGTTTTAACTCAATTGGATGAACGATGCGCGAACAAACAAATGCCACTCGTGCTTAACTTACTGATATAAATATCCAGCCTTATCTGATTTCAAACATCGTCATACTATTTCTGAATCATTCTATATATTAAAGCTACCTGAACTTCAAAAACAACTAATGATATTCTCGAGTAAGAGCTTTACTTTCATCGCAACGAATCCTGGATTTTCTCGCAGACCAACCTTTGCCATTACAAGATTTAAAATTCCGTGGATGTTTCTATTTGAATTCAAACATCACATCAGCTAAAGAAGATCATACAGTGCGTTGGCAGAACAAGTGAAATAAATAAACATCAGAAAGCGCTGTAACGGGGCAAACAATACCAACCTACCTATTCGCATTTGGCGTAATAAATTTTACCAAGCTTGTCTGGTTGGCCGGCGGCAGGGAGGGTCACGTACGCGCTCTGAATGGAAACAGGATGAAGAACAATTGAAATTCTTGGGAGAAGTCAGTGAGCTACTCCGTCAGCAGATGCATGGTTAAGAAGATGTTCTGTTTGTCTAGTACCCTGGATTCGAGGAATCAACTTGCCGGTAGTTCATTTAACGAGATTTCTTACCTGTACAAAAAGAAATACAGGATGGAGCCTGTATTACCCACAATTTAGAGCTCTCATGCTTTATTTATTAAGGTATCGATGTTAACAGGGAATATCAAGTCAATCTGTAATTTGAACGAATTGGAGGTTGTAGTATAGGAAGCGTAGTATAGGAAGCGTAGTACGCAGGGTGTGCAATTTCAACATATTTTTATGATAGATTGGATTTTTTGGCGATAATAATAGTATCTAGTCCAGAATCACCTGAACAAGAAACCTTGAATGAATTAATGATTTTTTGCGGTATCTCTGAGCTTAAAGCACAAACCATGCCCTTTGTATCTTTCTATTCCCTCATGTTACTTGCTTTGTTGTAACGCATGTACCATAGCGAACGTGAACTGTCTCTTCAGACGAAATGTTACCATCATAAACTTTACTTCCTTCTAACTGCAAAGGGCAATGGCTGAAGAATACAAAACCTCTTTCATATACTTTTAGATTAATAGAAATTTGCTGCAGCACGATCCAATATTAATATTCAAATAAAACTGGAAGTGCTCATGCTTAAATTATATAAATTTAAGATCAAGGAATACGTGCATTACGAAGTTATATTTATTTCATAATTCTGGAAAATGTACGTGTAATATATTTGGACGAACTCCTGGACTTATTGCCAAGTATCTGAAAATTCCTAGAATAAAAAAAAATTAACGGGAATGCTTCCAAAAACGGAAACATCGTTGAAATTAGGGTGTTCATTTAAAAAAGGGGTTGACTTAAAGGAGATCCAGTGCAATTGCTTGTTTGTACTGCAATTTGAAATTATAAGCCCAGGCTGAAAACATTCCCTTACACAGCATTTTTAGGGGGTTGGGGACGAAAAAATGTAATTCAGCTCGTCAAATAAGCTACAGATTTGACACCTGAAATGTTACCCAGACCGAAGTTGCAAGGGCTCAATTAAACGCTGTATTTAATCGAAAAAAAAAAAAATACCTGAATTTCGGGAAACTCATTATGAAATTACTGTCAACTTATTCCGGTAATCATGTTTAATATATACATTTAATCCAAATAGCAATAATCATCAAAACATAAAGTTTGAAGTTTCGAGCGCGCAAGGCGCACACCAATGCGTGCCGGGTTGCGGTAGCCGAATTCGTGTCGCTCTGGCAGTATCGTTCCAACGCGCGCTAGTGCTGCATCTATCGGACCTATGACAAATAACACGCGGCAGTCAACTTTTACGGTGTTTGAATTGAAATAATTTGGAGTGTGAGTTTTATCAACTGTGTTATTAATATGTGACACTGTGATTGTGGAAAAGTGCAAAATGAAGGGAGCTCCGATGCATGAATGGATAGTGCTGGCCGTTTTGATAATTTTTGGTGAGGAAATAATTATTTATTCATGTTTTGATTTATAAACTTTTTACATGGAAGATGGATGTGGTATTGATCATTTTATATTATTGCTAAATGTTGTCTGACAGTATTTGCAAATTACGAGGCATACTGCAAAGATAGGTTACGCTCGGCTCTAAACAATTCATAATGTTTTATATCCATTAATCACTTCCCATCTTTCCTGGAATCAAGTTTTGATGAATAATTTTTTGTTTTTGTTTTGGATTAGATATAATTTATCTTTGCGATTTTACTTACAGCTCGAGTCACTTGTTACAATACATGTTATTAAATACGATTGAATTTTAGGTCAGATAATGAAATTTTAGAGATGGTTCTACAAGAATAATAAAATGATGTATTAAAGTACAGCTGCTAGATGCGCTGTTACCAGATTTATTTCACGCGGAAACATAATCAAGTCGAAAAGCATGTATTTATTATTTTTAGTTGATTAATAAAAGAGTAACTGACATTTAAATTCAAGTAAATTCACATGTTTATATTTCTTATAATGGCAAAACAAGAATCTAGGTTTTATTACGACTTTCGGGGTGCTGAATAATCTTGGGCAGCTCTGTAAGATCTGTCATATTTTTTTTGTTATGATCCAATAGCATTGTTCATGAAATATTTTTGAAACTTAGCATGCGTTGACTTTACTATATTGTTTCGGACACTTTCATCTCAATAAGGAGTAATAATAGGACCAGAGAAGTTTTTCAGTATCATATTGAATGAATAAATGATTGATGAGACAACATTGCTGTATGGTAAATTAGAGAAACATTCTTGCCTTCAATTGAAGTGGCTGAAGTGCCATGGACGGAAATAGAGTGGTAACAAAGAAGAATTAGTGAAGAGGTTATTATTATTTTCTGTACTCGTCAATCTTGTATTATGTTTATCCTCGAAGTTATCTCATTATTAATTTTGTCATCAATTATTACAAATTAAAATATATGACAGCTCTGAGATAGTATTTATAATAAATGTCATGAATGTCAAGCGATGATGTATTTGCAAAGTATAAAATGTACAATCTTCGTATGATAAGACATACCCTAATTTTCAATTATTTTATTGATATTAAGCTGAGTTTCGCTTATGTGGGCCCAGTGCCACCATAAAAATGAAGGGAACAGATATATGTGTCTTTTGTTACGTGATCCAGAGTTTGAGATATTCACATCGATACGATTTCATCCACGAATCACATTTTGCACACTCAGAGCAATTTTTCATGTGCACTTCACCAGAAATTTGTGCTTTCTTCTGTCGATATGTGAAGTAAATACTACATATTATCTTCTCGTAATGATTTTGAACGTATCTCACTTTGACATATTCTGAAACAACACCGTTCTGTAGCTCCTTTCCTGCCTTTCCGATCTTCTATAATTAACTCAGCTCAGCTACAACCTTTTATAAAATCAATTATCCCTTTATATTAATAAACTACTTGTATTCAACATTGGTAATACACTTTAACAATATTGCTTCATGTTAACTGTACGAAACTGTCCGAAACAATATAGTGGAGTCAACGCATGCTAAGTTTCCAAAGTATTTCATGAACAATGCTATACGTTACGTGACGTCAGCTCTAAGAAATCAGCAATATGTACAAATTCAAAAAATATTCAATCAGTTGAAGGGATGTTTTTTTCTACAAATATGAAATTTTAGTTATACAGGATAATCTGGATTCTGTTTAAGAGAACAAAATTCCACGATTCAATTTAAAACGACAGTACATTCTCATCTACTATCGCTTACGCTGTGCAAATTGTAAAAGAAAGCGATAAATAACTAGAACTTTTCATGAAGCATAAAATCATGTGGATAAACTTTCAAGATGTTCGTCTATCGATAACTTGAAAATTGATATAGTTAGAAACCTGAAACTTTGCACATGGGCTTTAATGATAGAGCCGAGTTAATCTAAAATATTTTCAAATGGTGACACTTTCGGCTATACCGGAAATCGATATCAACTTTCTTATTCTGAATGGAAAATATATTTTATTATATTTTAGAATTCTTTTATATTTATTAATAGAATTTTATAGAGGCAACTATGGTTTTATTTTGGACAGTTTTTGAAATAATTACATTTTATAATTATTTTGACAGATGCATGTAGTCACACTAGAAAACTTATATTATCTCAAATTCACGTCATTAAAAGAAATTGATTTTATGCATATATACTCGCAATGAAATAAGGTTCACCATGGTATCCAAGATTGTCATAAATATTATACAGGAGAACTAGAATGTTGAAAAACTCAAATCTGTTGTATAGAAACTTTCACTTTTAACTACAGCTTTATATTCTACAGTAAAAAGCAAGATAAATTTGTCATTAGAATCATGTGTCTCGATGAAAAAATTATTACTGGAGCTTCCGCAATATTGAGGCATTTGCAGAGCATTTTTTTTTTGTATTTGATCCCAAAGAAACTTGTGTCCCGTTATACTTAAATTCATACACGCAACTAATATTTCTGAGACTATCATCATATCTATTAATAAATTAAAAATTTCTCGTAATCCTGGTCCGGATTGCCTCCCGTCGTATATTTTGAAAGGTTGTCGTGAAATATTAGTTTAACCTTTGTATTTTCTTTTTAATTTATCGATTCGTACTAATATTTGCCCGTCATCTCTCAAAAATACTTATATTACTCCTGTTTTCAAGTTTGGTGACAAAAAATCATCTCCAATTATAGACCAATCGCCATAATATCAAATACCTCTAAGATTTTCATAAGAATTCTGTTCGATCATATTGCCTCAAATCTCTGTTTATCAATACAGCTTCCTATCAGGTAAATCAACGTGAACTAACCTAACCTAACCTAACCTCAATACTTTTAATAATTTTGTCTCAAACTCTTTTCGGAATAATTGTCAAGTTGATGTGATCTATACCGACTCCAGTAAGGCGTTTGATAAAGTAATCCACAAAATCCTTATTAATGAACTTATTCATAACTTTTCTTTTTCACAAGATTTAGCTTCTCTTATATCTTCTTACCTTGATAATCGTAATTTAATTGTTAATTTCAATAAATTCTCTTCTCTTCCATTCATTGCCACATCTGGAGTTCCACAATGCTCTAATCTTGGACCTCTCCTATTTAACTTGTTTATCAATGATATTATTTTGATTCAAATTATTTATTATATGCAGATGATACTTAAATATTCAGTCATTAACAGCTATGATGATTGTTTGAAGCTTCAAGGGAACATTGACAATCTTTGGCCTGGTCAATTTCAAATAATCTGTTTTTTAACACTAGTAAGTGCAAAGTCATGACATACAGTATGAAAAAGAACAGCATTACATTTAACTATGAAATGAACAAGCTTATAAGAATCTTGGATTCATTATACGCAACTCTAAAAACTAACTACTCTCAAATCTTTGTATTATTGTTTTGTGCGTGCTAAGTTGGAATATTGTTTTTTAGCTTGGAATCCACTCTATTAAAATTCAATTAGAGCAGTCGAAGCTATTCAGACAAAATTTTTGCAATACTGCTGGTTCAAATATTATCATGAAAATGATTTAACCCTAGTGTGATGTAAATAATATTGAAAATTGGAAGAAAATCAAAGTCTTGTATCACACTGTTCAAAAATGTATTTTTATATTTTGTTGACCGGTTTCGGCTACTGAGTAGCCATCTTCAGTACCGGGAGACTACAACAAGAAGATACATGAATACTCAAAATTCTAATTTGAAACAAACACAAATACAAATGTATTTCAATGATTATACATTTGTGTTTGTTTCAAATTAGAATTTTAAGTATTCATGTATCTTCTTGTTGTGGTCTCCCGGTTCTGAAGATGGCTACTTAGTAGCCAAAACCGGTCAACAAAATATAAAAATATATTTTTGAGCAGTGTGATACAAGACTTTGATTTTCCTCCAACTTTCAAATATTATCACACTACTGACACTATTTTAGCTTTTCATTATCAACCTGCTCTAAGTGAATTTAAGATGATATCGCTTGAAAACCGTCGTATTTATAATTCCTGTATATTTCTTTTCAAAATACTTAATAATGTTATCAACTCGGTAATCAATGACATGAGCTTACTAGCGCAGATAGATATTAATATTCCCAGAAACCCTAATTCAAGGTAAATATTAATTTCCAATCTATCAATTGTAAGATCAAATTATGAATAACAAAGCCCATTTAGGCGAATCTGTTCAATCTTCAATACTATTACTTCATCTTTCCGTGATATTGACATATTCAATGATTCATTCCATGTATTTGAAAACAAACTGCTCATTTCAATTGGGTGATTATATTTGTATTTACAATATTTTTCAATCGAGTTTGGTAGTTTTATGTTATTTGTAATACATTTTTTTTTCTTTATGTCAACATTTTGTTACTGGCAATAATTTTTTGTGTCTCTGTTACCACTCTGTAATTAGGACTTTTTGTCCTGTTGAGTGTGTCAAATAAATATATAAATAAATAAATGAATGTATCTATTTCTGAAGGTATCTGTGATATTATTATCAATAAAAAATATTATCCAATTTTTTAATTCCTTTTAACGATGTATGGCTTTGAAAAAAGAATCAATTTTTGTGAATGGATTTTATTGAAAACTCAAGGGGAGGAAAACTTTTTAAGACACATTATATGGAGCGACGAGGCCAAACAGACAAAAAATTGTCACCAGGCACAGATTTCACTATTAGGATAACAATCATCAAATTGCCCAAACAAATTCAGGAGAGTGTTTACTGCGCAATTAGAGATAAACATAATTATTACTACAATCTTCTACAATGAAAATTTAAATTGTGAGAACCAAATTTTGAATGGAAAAAAGTAATTTACACTGATTTAATTTTGATTTTTAGCTCAAAAATATGCGGAAATTTCAAACAATTAATTTTAGCTTGCTTCAAAAGGAATAAGAAACCATTTTTTATCAGCAAGATGGAGCTCGCCCTCACAGTATAGCAGTATTAAACACTTTATTAACAGAAACTATCTTCGATAGGTGGTCCTTATCGTAAGCCACCTCGTTCGCCCGATTCTACACCATTAGATTTTTCTATTTAGTGGTATGATAAAGAAAAAGTATTTTTTACGACACTTACAGCAATATTTGATTGTGAGAACAGACTTTTAGAAGCTTTTGAGTCTCTAACTCAGGATTAAATAAAAAAAGACATTCAAAATTCGTTTAGACAAAGGTTACCTATACTAAAATGCCTTGAAACCCAAGGCCTTTTCGATTTGTTTACAAAATATTGTTTTGTTATTTCTCTTATTTCACTAATTATCTATTGCATGAGCTGTTTTCCTATTATTTGATAATTTTGTGCACTTTGATTTTTGAATTTGATATTATTTTTCTGTTAATAGCTCAGAAACCTTCAGAAATAGATACATGGTTCTAATGTTAAACTTGTTTTATTTTTTACAGTAGAATTTAAAGCTGTAATCAAAAATGGGGGTTTCTATTTGAGTTTTTTAATATTCTATTTTTTAAATTTTACATACATCCTGTATAATGAAAATATGTACTTCTTGACTGGAAATTTGATGAAAAGGAGAAAAAAACTTCTGGAATGCAGTCAATGGAATTTATTTTTATTTTTCGATTTCGACTAGTTTCGACACCACTTGTGTCATCCTCAGGAACTATAAATTATGATATAGGCGATAAATAAGTTAAAAATAATTACAATTTGTTCAACTGTGAGCTACTTACATGAAAAATTTTGTTTCTAATAAAATTCAGTGAAAACATTAATTGATGATAAAATAAATGAAAAGTGTATGTAGATTATATTCCACAGGGAGTTATGATGTAAAAAACTTAACATTTAAAAACATGAAAATATTTTAAATGTAGTCAAAGTTAAAATTAACTAAAAAGTGTCTTCCGTTTTTTCGAAAACCGTTAGAACATCAATTTTGTACTAGTGGAAACCTGTATACTAGTTTTTTTTATATATAAAAAAAGAAGAACTAAGTACCCCAAGGGACCAATTAGAGTGTAGCACTAATATTCGAAAAATATTTATCAAGTCTTTGTATTATTATATTTAAGTAGGTTATTGTAAATTTTACTCAAATTCATTGTGTCCGTTTTTACATTAATATTGTTTTTATCTGCATTGATGTGTAGCATCTCTAATGTCATTCTCTTATTTAGGTTGTGTTCAAAATCCATTATTTTTGTTTCGTTGAAGTTGAACTTGTGATTCAACTCTTTTGCATGTCCCACTACTGCACATTTTGCTGTCGTCATATTTATTTTGCCTTGACAATTTTTACTATGCTCATTCAATCTCGTCGATAAATATCTTTTTGTTTGACCTGTATATGTGGCATCGCAATCCTCACATGGTATTTTATATATTAAATTTGATTGGTGGCTTTTATTTATTTTGGATTTCAAGTTACTGAACAATTGCCCTACAGTTTTTGTTTGCTTGAAACCTATCCGTATTTTCAATTTACTTTCAAACAACTCTCGCAATTTTTCAGCAACGCCATCTATGTAAATCAATGAGCAGTAGGTGATGTCTTCTTTCTCCACTTGTCTAGCGTTGTTTTTAGAATTTTGACATTTATTTATTAAGCTGTTAATTAATCTTTGATACAGAAAATTTCTTTCAATTTGAAGATGAATACTACGTTCAGTCGTTTGGTCTTGCCATGGGTTCCTCGTTATCTCCAGTATTGGCTAATATTGTTATGGATTGCTTACTAGAAGAAGTAATACAAAAACTACCGTTTGAGCTTCCCTTCATTAAGAAATATGTAGATGATCTGATATTGGCTGTACCTGAAAACCAAATACAAAATACATTGGATACATTTAACAGTTATAATGAACACTTACAGTTCACGGTAGAAGTAGAACAGAATAACTCCATACCGTTCCTAGACATTTCTATCATACGTGATGAAGAGGGTAACATAACCACATCATGGTACACATCATCCAATGACTCACCGACTGAATACAGCTCAAAATTTAATAAACAGGGCATTAAAATTAACTTCCCCACAATATCATGGAGACATTCTGAATAAAATCAAACAATTGCTACTACTGAACAAATATCCTCGTGGATTAATTAGCAGCTTAATAAATAAATGTCAAAATTCTAAAAACAACGCTAGACAAGTGGAGAAAGAAGACATCACCTACTGCTCATTGATTTACATAGATGGCGTTGCTGAAAAATTGCGAGAGTTGTTTGAAAGTAAATTGAAAATACAGATAGGTTTCAAGCAAACAAAAACTGTAGGGCAATTGTTCAGTAACTTGAAATCCAAAATAAATAAAAGCCACCAATCAAATTTAATATATAAAATACCATGTGAGGATTGCGATGCCACATATACAGGTCAAACAAAAAGATATTTATCGACGAGATTGAATGAGCATAGTAAAAATTGTCAAGGCAAAATAAATATGACGACAGCAAAATGTGCAGTAGTGGGACATGCAAAAGAGTTGAATCACAAGTTCAACTTCAACGAAACAAAAATAATGGATTTTGAACACAACCTAAATAAGAGAATGACATTAGAGATGCTACACATCAATGCAGATAAAAACAATATTAATGTAAAAACGGACACAATGAATTTGAGTAAAATTTACAATAACCTACTTAAATATAATAATACAAAGACTTGATAAATATTTTTCAAATATTAGTGCTACACTCTAATTGGTCCCTTGGGGTACTTAGTTCTTCTTTTTTTATATATAAAAAAAAACTAGTATACAGGTTTCCACTAGTACAAAATTGATGTTCTAACGGTTTTCGAAAAAACGGAAGACACTTTTTAGTTAATTTTAACTTTGACTACATTTAAAATATTTTCATGTTTTTAAATGTTAAGTTTTTTACATCATAACTCCCTGTGAAATATAATCTACATACACTTTTCATTTATTTTATCATCAATTAATGTTTTCACTGAATTTTATTAGAAACAAAATTTTTCATATAAGTAGCTCCCAGTTGAACAAATTGTAATTATTTTTAACTTATTTATCGCCTATATCATAATTTATAGTTCCTGAGGATGACACAAGTGGTGTCGAAACTAGTCGAAATCGAAAAATAAAAATGAATTCCATTGACTGCATTCCAGAAATTTTTTTCTCCTTTTCATCCTGTATAATATTTATGAAAATCTTTGACATCATGTTAAATCTCATTTCATTGTGAGCTTGTATGCATATAATTTCAGTAGCTCACGCATCTGTCAAAAAAAAAATTACAAATGCAACTATTTCAGAAACTGTTTAAGATAAAGCCATGATTGCTTTGATGAAGTCCTTTTAAAAAATAGAGGAGAATTCAAAAACATAATGAAATATAAGGTGTTTCATTCAAAATAAGAAAGTTTGATGTCGACTTCCGGTATAACAGGAAATGGCGCCATTTTGAAAATATTTTAGATTTACTCGGTTTCTTCAATTCGGATTCCAGGTCAGAGCACAATATTCAAGCTTAGATCTCACAAATGAGAAGTATAAACAAAATATAGGCTGAATAAATTGGAAATAGCGAGTGTTACAAATAATGAAGACGATATTATGCAATTGATGTGTAAATATGAAGGTCAGTTTCATATCAAAAACTACCCCAGGATCACATATGATCACATCTCAATAGATGTATATGTTTTCCATTTAAATGTTAAAGTCTTACATCTTTCCAAATTAGGATTTCAAATTTTATTATTTTCCAAACTAGCCAAATCATTTAGAACTGTTAATAGTATGAATAGCAAGGAGGATTTTCGGATCATCTGCGTTTGATGTATTTCCTTTCGTAAGGCGCTTTTTCCATTCGATAAAAGTGAAACTGAGTGTCAATTTGAAATTAGGTGTAAAAAAGAGTCACAACATCTTACACTAACTTTCAATCACGTTTATTGCTAACATTGGAGCGGAATGAGCAGGGGCATCATCATGATGAAAATGAACTGCTTCATGAAGTTTGTCCATTATTTTTTCAAATAATAGGAAGCTTTGACCATTTTCTGTCCTTTCAGAAAGTTAATCCGACTAATCCCAATTATTCAAGAATACATTTATCATTACTCCTTTGACAGAACAGTCCATTTCAAATCTTTCAGATCTTGGTGATCTTCGTGACTACCATTATTTGAAATTTATTCAGTTCCCGGGGTCATGCTTGTAAATTTAGGTTTCATTCTCAGTTACGACTTAGGGTCTATTTAACAACATCTTGCACTAACTTTAATCACGTTTGTTGCTGATATTCAACCGGAATGGGCAGGAGCATCATCATGATGGGAAAAGACTGCTTCAAGTAGTTTGTCTGTTTTTTTTTAATAATAGGAGGCTTTGTGTCCTTTAAGAAAGGTAATCCAGGAATTCTGCCATATTACACCAGAAAATTGTAGTCATAACGACTTGGACAGAACGATCCATTCCAAATTTTTAGATCCTTCTGATCCTCGTGACAACCATGCTTTGAATTCATGGTGATGAATGCAGGTCTTATTCCATATTATGATTCAGGATCTATTTCGATCTTGTTCCGCAATATCCACTGAAATATAATCAAATGAAATATAAACTATCACAACTATACGAATACACCAAAGGTGGAAATAGTGTAAGAAGATCCATTGGTAGTTCATTCGTTTAATATTTTGGATCTATTAAATTGAGGTGAAATTCATTATGAATGTGCCTCGCACTTCACGGTTATAAAATCGATCAATATAAGTCGACAAGTGATTCTGTGGATTTAAATGTGGATGGAGACTTGAGGGGGCTTGAATTGGCGAAAATACAGTTGACGGATACTTCTGAAGTTTGCTGTCAACAAGTGAACATTGGTGAACAAAAATGAAGTCCGATTAGAAAAAACGCAAGCTAAATCACTGAAAACGTTGACTGAACCAATAATTTGCAAATAATATACCCAACAAAGACAAACAGTGCCGCAAAATTGCCATTTTTCCGCAGTCTTCTTCAGGAGTGACTGTCAAATGCATTTCAGCACACACATTAGCTGTTAGAGATAGAAATATGCGGGGGCGGAAAAATTGCTGAAGGGAAATTGGGATGTTATCAACTGGCTGAAAACTTTGATGTTTATTGTACGGAATCCTTATCATGAAATTAAAGTTCAGGCTTCTACAAAAATTATTTAAAAAATCATAGAATATCATTCAAAATAATCAAATTGGATTTGATAGGTGAGTGATTAATAAATATTTCCATTACGCTTTTAATTATTTAATGCATACATACTCTTGTTTATATATAAATAAATTCTGGCAGACATAAAAGTAGATTCCAATGTTAGTAAATATTTACTTTTAGTACATTAAAATATGAATCAAATTATTCATTACTCATTATTAATTAATTTTAAACAAATTTTATGTTTTAATGAATTGGATAATACCATATGTATCCTCAAACATTACGGCTGGAATCGTGTATTAAAATAAGAATGAAATTCAAGTATTTGATTATACAAAAACTGACAAAATTTCTCCAAAAAGTATATGTTTATGGGTTGGACCAACTGGTCCTTGACGTAGCTCGTTTATCTAGACTACATAACTGAAATTTAGTATAAATATATTCAGTAATAAATTTAGTACAGATAAGAACGGAAAAAACTAAATTCGCTCTTTGAAAGTAATTTCAGAGGGACAAACAATCCACCAAAAAAGTTTTTGATCTCAATCTCATTATGTAGTAGTATATCTGATGAGAGTTAATGAGATTTGAAATTAAAAGTTGTGGGAATTATTCTCTAAAGAGCTCCCTCATATAAAATCCCCAAAATGTCATTAGTATCATAATTTCAACCCCCTATTCCGGAAATATTAGTAAAATTACGCGTGCATGACTTGGGCTTGATGATTTATCATTCATCACACCTCCTATTGACGAAATAATGATAGTTAATTGAAAAAACTCATCTTTCAGTGATCTTGGATGGAATCTGTTTGATTTTTGTTTTATTTTCTGCACGATATGAAAAAACAAAATCCCATTCGAAATTTATTGAATTTTATATATAGATAACTCGATTCGAGCTAATTTCATGAATATCCGAGAAAAGAATATGAACAAACAAAGAAAAGCTATATTTTGCAATTTAGAAAGCTATTAAGGGATAATACAAACAACGTTTTGATTTATATAAGAAGCCTTCGGCTACGAAATATAAAATTAAATATTGTAATACATTTCTGAATCATTTTCTCATAAAATCAGAGATAGAATATATTTATTCTTCTGCCTTGAACACATAATTTCAGTACAATTTCCATCGTATTACATTTCGTATTTTGTATGAAAAAGTCAGAGACGTGCATCCAGTATATCAATGATTTTAAATCAAATCTAAAATATCTATTTGCTACCATTCACAACTCAATAATATTACTCATTAGGCAATTAGTTCTCAATTACAGTCTTTGATATATAAGTTTGACTTACGAAAATAACCGCTGTTTCTGGCAAACTATAATTGATACTTGCAATATATTTTTAACATTACATAGCTTAAACTAAGCTAATGTTGTAAAATCTGCACGTGGAAATGTGTTAACTTTGTACATGTATCAATAAACGTCGATGCGTTGTAACGACTGAATACGTCGACTGATTTGATTGATTCTGATATACTATTCCCAATAAGCAGTGAAATGTTAATATTTTCCGCCTTGGATAATATCACGCACGTGTCACCCCATTTTTCTATTCTTTAGGCTTCTACCACCATTTTTCAAAATGATTCTTTATCTTTCCTAACTCTGATTCTATTGGACAATAACTTATTCATATACATTATGTTCTGATGTTTTCAATAGAATGTCTTTCCAAGATGTTTGATAAAGGAAAATCTATTTGAGATATCTTTTTAATATGACGTAAAAACTCAGGTAATTGTACACCTGTATACTCCCAGCTTAACCGTAAAAGTGGAGTTATGATTGGCTGTCGAAAATGGAGCAACCTGATGTAAAATTTGTAGAGGAAAGTGAGGAAACTGAAATTGAAAAATTTGCTCGCATGAATGCGTTAGCTCAGCCACCAAATAATATTTAGTCAACACGTTTTTCGTATGATCGTACCAACTGAATTAGAAGTTTGAATCGAATTATTATTAAACAGGGATAAGTCCTTTAGTTCTTGTCTTGCTTATTTGATCCTGTTTCCTTGAATTTATTTTTACCGGTGAGCAGTAATCAAGCGATTAAGAATGTCATCTTTGAAAGAAATTTTGAGTGAAGGGTGAACAATGTTTTGAGCAAAAGAATCATGTTGAGAATAAGAAACATTGTTGGAAGGAATTCAGTATTGGAAATAAGAGTAATGTAACAGATTTCCTCTATTAAAAGTCTGAAATATTGAAGATAACTCTAGCAGTAGTGTTGCCACGAGACGAAACGAGACGAGACTTCATTGAGCCTCGTCTAGATCTCGTGGGTGTCTCGTCTAGCTCAATCTTGTCTCGGTATCGCTCTAGTCTTAAGTAGGTTAGTTTTTTTTCTCTTGAGTCTCGCTATGATTTCTCAAAATTACATATTTTCACATGCGGAAATCAATTCGTTCTACCTGATTATTATTTGCTATGAATTCTACCAAAATTATGTATTTGTGTGTTTGGTGCGCAAAGTTATGTTTCATAGCTTGGTCATAAACCCCCTCACGTGAGCTTTTTGCTCACTTCACAATCGTTAAGAACTACAAAAACACTACGCTACAAATAATGTATTTTTTAAATTTCGCGCATTATACAATTATTTCCACCTTGTTGAGCAACTCTGGGAGTTATAAACACGTGATCACGTACAATGCGCTTGCGTGTTAAATGAACTTAGCCTACGTTGAATTTGCAATACCAACAGTCGCTCTGGGGTTTGATTCTAATTCGTGAGGACTGCCTTTTGACGTCATCTTATAGACTCTCGACACATGTACCATCTATCGGACAATTAGAGAGGTGATTGTTGTTGAAGACAGTCCTCCAGAAGTAAGAGACAGGGTCAAGTCAGTTTCCTTAGCTTGATGTCAGATTTGACATTCGTATGTCATAAAATAGTAACAATAGAAGGAAATTATACTTTTATAATTAATAATAAATCGGGAGAATGATTGTACGTGAATTGAATCTGATTTCAAACATCGTTCTCAACTAACTGCCAGCATAAAGTTGTCGATCATATTGTTAGCCCCAACATACAATATTCGAGTCCCTATAAATGTAACTATGACATAACAACATTGACACAGAGACTACGATCTGTCTCCAAGCTGTCTCTAAGAATTGGAATAAGACCCCTGAAACCACGAGGATTCGAGAAACTATTATAGAGGTGATAGTTTTATGCAACAAATGTGTGAGCTCAAGCATTATGACGAGGCTAAGGCTACATATTTCAAGTCAAGAATCGCCGAGTTACAAAAAGTATTTTCTCTAACACTGTTTTGGAATTTGCATATTCCATAACCCGAAATTATGTTGGAACGAATGACATTTCAAAAAATCGTTCAGAATGATTCCGTATGCCGTTTAGAATGATTCTGTAAGCCTTTAGAATCATTTCGACGAATCAGAAGCTGTTAGTTTGGTTACTACCATGGTTACTTCCTAACAATTCAAGTATTCATATCTGGATTTGAAGTTTGACATTTAATAATTTTTTAAGTTTTCTCTGAAATATTGGCGAGTTTCCAAAACCTTGTTAGAGAAAGTATAGTCTACAATATGTTTGGAATGGCGTATTCCACACTCGCGAACTGTAATCCTCGCCTTCGGCTCGGTTTACAAACTTTTCGCTCGTTCAGAATATAGGCCATTCCAATATTTATTGTAGAATATACTATTCTCCAACACTGTTTTGGAATTTGTATATTCCATAACCAAAAATTATGTTGGAACAAATGACATTCCAAAAAATCATTAAGAATGATTCCGTATGCCGTTTAGAATGATTCTGTAAGCCTTTAGAATCATTTCGACGAATCAGAAGCTGTTAGTTCGGCTACTACCATGGTTACTTCCTAACAATTCAAGTATTCATATCTGGATTTGACGTTTGACATTTAATAATTTTTCAAGTTTCCTCTGGAATATTGGTAACTCACCAAAACCTTGTTAGAGAAAGTATAGTCTACAGCATGTTTGAAATGGCGTATTCCACACTCGCGAACCGTAAACTTTTCGCTCATTCAGAATATAGGCCATTCCAATATTTATTGTAGAATATATTACTCTAATCTCATAATGCTAGTTCGCACATGTGTTTCACTCCACATGATATTTCTTCTATGATTCTCAAAATAAATTCATTAACTGAATTCAGGTTACGTAAGCGTTCAAATGAATTGATGGTAGATTTGAGAGGCCTACATACTCAGTTTACGCATTGTTTGCAATGTGTAAGCCACCAAATTCAGAGGTGGATGAAGAAAGTCCAAATTTCCAAATGAGGTTATGTTATTGACTGTGAATATCGAGCTACATGGTTCAGATTACTGGAATTCATGAAAGAATAGTATTGCTTCTCTTTTCCTATGGCTCAGTTTAGCCAAATCTGATATAATTTTGAATGAAATCAGATGAGATACAGGAATATAACCAGGAATCTTATAGGAGTCGATTTATGTAACGTATTGCCAGTGAAAATCAATAATAGTATGATAATATCTTCTTCCATTATGTTGACTATTCCATTCGTAGTATTTATAACAGGGTTAACAATGCCAAATCGCCATAGAAACGGTGCATATCAGTGGGTATTTGGACGTGTAGAAATACCATCGGGTATTACACTAGTGATCAGAGTGAGTATTCTACTCAAAGATGTGGATATCTCCAATTTGTGATTTCTTCGTATTTAATAGAATATTTTTCTGAATATCTTTATCAATTTTATCTTCTGATCTATCACCAAACCTTTCTGAACTAGATTCCATATCAAGACGCAATATATTTCTCTATTATTCGTCAAAGAAAATGCAAGAAATTCTAATTTTTCAGTTTGACAGAAGTTTGTTTACTCGTTCCTAACGTGAGTTGTTGCTAGATTCATAGAAAACTAATTTGAAAAAATGGTTTGACTCCTGGAATAGTCCTCCATATACCATTTGTAGTTAAAGTATTATAGACTATTTTTGTGGTGCAATCACTCATGTTTATTGTGCTTGTGAATACCACTCGTGCTACACACTCGTGGTATTCAAACGCAAGCACAATAAACATTTGTGATAGCACCACAAAAATAATCAATAATACTTCAACTACTTATGGTATAATAAATGATTATATCACACACCTTAGCAACAACCAATTAAATTAAGGGATTTTCCATGGTAACGAGGTATATAGCGAAAATATTTTCTCCTAACTCGATATACCACAGTAGCTTTTTAAAAAATAATAAAAAATATAACAATTAATAAATTTCATGGTTTGTGAAATAATCCTTGCAAATACACCTCAAGATTCGGTATATTATCGCATATACCTTGAATTTAACTCAAATACTTTAGTCTTGGGTAATTTTTTACTCGGCAAATTTGGAGATTTATAATCAACGATAATATCCCTCGAGCTAAAGCTCTGGGGTATTATCAGATTATGAATCCCCAAATTTGTCTCGTAAAAAATTACCCAAAAGACAAAAAGTATATTCGTGAAATTCTTCAGTATATCGATAATAGACCTCTCTATCGGTATATTACCGTTGATAATTTTTTGTGGAATTAAATGTGTTGTGTTAGTATTGATATTCATTCTGTTACACAATCTTATCATATTAAATCTGCTGCGGCCATACAGTGCTTCCACAAACATAAATTTCATGGCCGGTTTCATCGCTGTTTCATAGATTTTGGCCCGAGATATCCACTTTGCAATAGTTATTATTCACCAAATGAATTTATGAGGAGGAGGATATCTTGGACCTCAGAGTGTCGCATCAATCAATTGCATATTTCAAAATGATAGCTGTTATCGTCAAAGTGACAGCTGTCATAGACAAAGTGACGGGTCCTTAAATAAAATAAGCATTTTTGAGAATTTAGAATCCTTTTCTAGATTTTCAGAGTCTTTAATTCATTGGAATATACAGTTTTGACATTTGATTCTCGAAAGCATAATCTAAAGATGGTGACGTGAATTCCACTGGTTATTTATTCTATATTTCTACTAAGCCTATTTCCATGAGAGCTTTAAATTGATACCAAACTAGACATCATTCAAATAACTTGTGAGAAAACAATTGACAATCGTTTACATATCCCATTCCTCAGTTCTACTAGAATTATTTTTGCAGGAGCTTTAATTTGATACCAAACATGATAGAACCAAATGACTTACTTTGAAAAAACAATTGACGAAAAAATACAACTGTATAGGCTTGATATAAAGTAAATATTCGGAGAGAGCTGTAGTAAAAATGATTGTCTCAATCAGAAACTGAGTTAATTCAACCAAATATTATTACTGCAGTTTGTGAGTATTCACCTACTTGCTCTATGAGACTGTTTTCGGAAGTAGTTTATTAGCTCTGACTTAAAAATGAATTTTAAGTGATTATGAAACAAGTTTTATCGAGACTCTCGCCGGGACTTGACTCTGGTTTTTCTCGGTCTCGACTTTTGGCTCGAGATTATTCTGTGATCACGTCTCGACTTTATTTGAAGGCCTTCTTACTAACTTGTACATAGTAACAATTAGGTATTGTGAAACCGACAATACTCACCTATCGAGATTTTGATGGAAACAACCATTTTGATCATCCCTGAATCCATTTTGACTATTTTTGGCTTGATGTCGGTACGTATGTTCGTACGTGCTTGCCTGCGTTCGTGCGTAACTCGCAAATCTCAAAACTGGTTGAACGTATGATGTTGAAATTTTGTATTTAAGAGTGGTATAGGGTCTAGTTGTGCACCTCGCATTATGGTTCTAATCGTCTGTACTGAAAGTGTACTTTACTTGAACCTTTTTTCGAATTTCTCTAATAAATCCAGAATGATCAACCGTAGGATGTTGAAATCCAGTATTTGAACTTGATGTTGTATCAGAATGGTAATCTGCTATTCTTGTAAAAATCGGCTAGGCCAGAAGTGCACTTTTTTAATTTTTTTTGCATAAATATAGAATAATCTGCCATAGCATATTGAAAATTCGTATAAAGAACTTCTATAACATCTTATTGTACATCTTGCATCATGACCTTAGACTTTTTTCAAATTTTCCGCATAGATCCAGAATGATCAGCCGTAGGATACTGGAACTTAGCATTTGAAATTGCTGTATCATCTCAATGGCCATCTTCTATTTTTGTAACAATCGTCTGAGCCGGAAGTGTACTTCATATGACAGACTTTTTGAATTTTTAAATTCTAAACAATCAGTCGTAGAATATTTTAATTTTGTATTAGGCACTTTTATAATATCTAGTTGTAAACCCTGCACTATAATAACTATCGACTGAACCGGAAGAGCACTTTATTCAGAACATTTTTTGAATTTTCCGCATAAATCCAAAACGATTGATCGTAGATTGTTGAAATTCAGTATTTAGGACGATCATACCGTCTAGATGCTCATATCTTATTTTCATTGAGATCCACCGAGCCGGAAGTGCAGTTTACTTGACAGTCTTTTGGAATTTTTCGCATAAATTCGAAACGATCGGGTGTAGAATATTGAAATTTGGTATTCCAGTTTGCTGCAGCATCTGAATGATTGCCTACTATTTCCATAACAATAGACTGAACCGAAAGTGCCCTTTAGCAGGAATTTATTTTTTAATGTTGCGCATAAATTCAGATCTGTTGGTAGTCGTAGAATTTTGGAAATCAGTATTAAGGAATGTATAAGAATAATGGCCTACTGTTTCCATAGCAACCGACTTGGCTGAAAGCGCATTTTTCTTGACAGATTCTTAGAATCTCTTGGGTAAATCCAAAACGATTAACTGTAGAACGATAAGATTTTGTGTTTATATATATATATACATATATATATATATATATATATATATATATATATATATATATATATATATATATATATATATATATATATATATATATACAATATATACAATATATGTACAAGTAAGTCACGTGATGTTCACGTCTTTTTTTTTTTGTACTCGGAAGGACACAAAGTAAATCGAACGGTCGAAGAATAATCATAACTATTGCGCAGTTCAATATGAATTTTGGTTTTGGATTAAATAATTCTAGAAAGAAATATTATTGTCAAGTGCGTTAACTAGGAGTTCATCGCTACATAAATGCGTAACAGCTATAATCATACTTTCATATTTGAATACAGTATTTCTATGAATTTACGCTGATAGCACTACGCACGATCATTTTTTTAGTTTATTGTCCGATCTCAACTTGTGTCCTGGGTTTTGTTGTATTTTGTATAATTAAAACAAAAACGCTTCTTTGTGTCACGTACGAACGCTACTAATAGTATTTATTATAAAGCTGCTCTGATGTGAATCTATCCAAAAATAAATCCTCATTCCCGAATGAGCTACAAATTGAATTCCACCAACCTATCAAACATATAGAAGCATTTATTTTTCTGCCTTTTTTGATCGACTGTTGTTGAAAACTGATCATGAATTCAATCAGAGACTTATTGATAGTTTTCTGTTTGCCAGTACAGTTGTGAAAGTGCTTACGATAAATGAGTGATTTGTGATGAATTTCAGCTGGTATTTTCCCAATTATACCTGTGAAATTTGTAATGTTAGCCTTTCGCTAATTAATATTGATGACATGAGGTTTAATTACGTTTAGATTACTTATGGAGGCTGCTTGGCAGAATAGATAACATAAACCTATTAAACAGAGAGGTCATATAGGATTTAACTGATTTTTATTGATCATATAATGTGGTCGATTGCATTAATGATTCTATTTATTAATTGAACCAAATAAATAAAATTTTGAGAATCCTACTTATAACGTAACGTAGACAGATACTACATTCGCTTATTTTGCTGAGGTGAACTCTGCACTGCGTAGGTAGTGCGCACATCCTTCATCCCACCAAAATGACGTCCAATTGTCAGGTTTTTGAAGGCTTGTAAGAAAAATCAATTATTATCATTTTGGGATCAGTTTCCAAACGAGTTTTTTTGCCGATACAATATCATCCAATCTATTTTGGAATTCCTTTGTAACTACCTCTCAAGGAAGACTCCTGTGTTGTATTTTAGGTGAGAAAATTCCAATATAGCACACCTGTTCCGGAACTGAAACTCCGGCAAACTCAAGTTTGGAGCACTTGGAGTACAGAATTGGTTTACGGAGACCTGAACTTTTAAAATGGTAGCGGTTTGTCACAATTAATTATTTGTCCCAGAAGAGCAGCTACGGTTAACCTGTTTATCTGTGAAAATGAGGTTTAAAAATTAATTTTGAAGGGAAATAGCGTTTTTAGCCTAGTAATGGTGAGCGCATACATTTATTGAAACTTTTTTTTGGGGGAGCACATATTTTGCAGTTGAATAAGCGAGAACTACTAATATTACTTTTTCGGAGATATGTGTCGCATGATGGATGAAAGTTATAGAACTATGCATTTAAATTAAAATTAGGCGAAGCAGAACGCAATCATATCAAAGGGGTAAATTTATCCAGGGAAGAGTTATGTATAACAAACCGCGGATTCGATTGGGTAAATTAACTTCAACGAAGTTCTTTGTGAGTGTATGGGAGTGTTAATATATCAATATAACTAATATATACCGATTAAAAGTTTCTGGTAATTGCTGAAGTTACCAAGCTAACTTATAGCTTCCTAAATTTGTTGCCTATACAGTGAGTGAGCACACGTTGATTACTGATTTTGTCCTTGCCAAATTCAGCCTTTCATTCGAACAACCAATACCAATAACATCAATAAAAGTAGCTTTGATTCATGATTTTGAAGCTTCTCTTCCTCTTGCAATTTATTGTGTATTGAGCTACTCTAACAAATATCCCAAAATTTTTTGGGAACTTGTTCTTTTGATCTGTAGTTACCAGTTTGACATTCCTTGTGCCGTTAGGAGGAAAATATCAATAAAAAAATTCTTGGTATGATAAATTTTGAAGTGTCTCTGGTTCCTCATTTATAGTCGCAACCTATCTTCAAATATTACACGCAGCTTACCTTAATTATAGAATGATACGAAAACAGCTTATGTATGATATTAGGGTCACTTTGTGCCCTGCGATAATACTTGGAAGACAAAATTTATATTCATAGCTTTCATAGAATAATTCGCAAAAGACGTCTTATTACGATGCTCCTGGATATTATCCTCTTTCCGGTCAAATCTGCACGTTCTGAAATATATTTAGGCTAAGAGGAACTGAAAATGTGATTTACGAAGTCTCTACCACAAAGTACAGACGATAATTTATTGCTAATTTGAAAGTTCAGTGCTAAATGAGATATGCAACGTAACAACTTCCAGAAAAAAGAAAAACGATCAAATCTCTGATAAAAAAAATCGAAATCACAGAAGTTGGAATCTCGAGTGGATTGAGGATACTATTTTCTTTTGGCCTCATGCAGACCGTCCACCAATAAGCTTTCAGTCAATTTTGCAGGCCCTCATTACTTTGGAAGAAATGACAGACTGTAAAAAGTTGTTCGTGGAAGCTTTTTTTTTTTGTGAATCAAAATTTATTTTCCAATATGCATTAACAGCTAATGAGAATTTTTGAATACAAATATCTTGAACTCACAGCTGTAACTATGTATCCTATAAATGGCAGTTTGTAAAAAATTGTATTATTTTTGTCACGGACGCCTGATCTATTATTATTATTGATTTGTTACAATACTGGATTCGCCTCGCGGTAATATTCTTATCCAGGAGTAGTGAAACTCATCTTGTGACATGAATACACCATAGAAGGTTTAAATTTTCATCAAAACCTACATATATGTGATGAAACTCTCTAATTCTATCGTGTTGCATGCGGCTTCTGGTAAGCACTCCTAGCTTCTGTAAAAATTGGGTTAATATCGATTTGACTCAACAGCAGAACAAGGGATGGAATTACCTAATTACTATTTCTTTCCTCCTCCAAATTGCTTCGATTCTACGAATCAAGTGATGAGAAAAACAATCATGTTGAAAAATTTCTGTTGTCAGTGCACGAAAGGATTCATCAGCCGGAAATATAAATATCGATAGATTTTGATGATATTTTTGTAGTCATTTCCCTATAAGTATTTCTATTGCCAGAACTAATTGCAGATGTCATCAAACCTAATATTTTTTATATTATAATGAATTCACATGTCCGTAATTATGAAAAATGCTTTTATTGCAATAGTGTTATGACAACTAGATGTATGAAAAGCCAATTAATACAGTGATCGCAATCACAGAATTGCATGAACTGAACGTGTCAATTTTTTATTGGTTGCGCAGTGAAAATTTCACTACCATGAGACTACAAGCTTTCCTGGGAAAAGCAGTGATTTAAAAGGCACTTATTTGGGCATTACAGGTCAACATCCACCAGATCATGATAAACTTTCAAAACAACGGGCATTACATAAATTGATGTAGCAATTACATCACCTAAAAGAAACGTCTTGTGGGAACTAAAGAACCACAAGAAAACCCCAAAGAATTAACGAAAAATATCAATTAATCAACAACAAACAAAGCAAAATGAAATTATACACCAAACAACAGTTATTACATCTTTCACAAGCCTCAAAATAATGTCTGGAAATTCGGACCACTCTCCAAAATTTGTTATTCACTGTGGAATACTTGTATTCTTCTTAAATTTTCTATATCTCCTAAGAAATACCTAGAGAATACTTTTATTTTCTGTGGCATACATGCACTTCCTATTCAACTCCTGTATTTCCTATTGAATACCTTCACTGTTTAAAGAGTACTCGAGGGTGACAATTTTAGCATGAAAGTATTAAATTTTTGTGAAAAAGTAATCCGAGTATACTACTATTAGCCCCGTCAAATTAGGGTTTCATCTCGGAATGAGAGATAATAAGTTGGAAACTTGTAAAAACCTTTATTTTTGCATTATAGAAGTTGTTTCAAGAGTCTCATAAAATCTCGTGTCTGCGTCTTGAGTTATTTGAGGTCAAAGATCGCAGAAATCGGTTATTTGAGAATATCTTGGTTTCTATGTCTCCAATAATGTTGACATTGTTGTCAAAAATTGTAGATCATAAAATTTGCAATAAATTTTGTATGGAAAATTTTCTCATGCAATCAACCGTTTTTGAAATAGAGCGCGGAGAACGCGCAGCACTCAGCCATACATACTGTAATGCAAGGTCAACCGAGAGTTCCGGTGAATTATACCTCTTACAAAGTCATTAAATTACTAATATAGCCTCAATTATGAATAATTTGTATTAGTCAATACATTATATTCAATAACATTTCACATATATATCTCATCAATTGGAATAGGTACTTATAAAATATTTTGATTTATTATTAATGCTGGTAATATTGAGGCAAGCTTATATATTACACTTGCCACAAGCTACAAGCTAAAGTGCACTGCAACCCAAAATTGATTGCAAATTTGATGTTCTACAATTTTTGTAATGAATGTCAACATAATTTGAGAATTAGAAACCGAGATATTTGCAAAAAAATTTTTTGCGACTTTTCATCTTGAATAACTTAAGACTCAGACATGAGATTTTTGAGACAGCTTCTAGAATGCCAAAATGAAAGTTTGTACAAATTTCCAGCTTATTATCTCTCATTCCGAGGTAAAACCCTCATTTGACTGGGCTTTATGTAGAGTGGGTGTCTGGAAGTAAAATATCAAAAAGTTGCAATTTTTACAAGTCTCTTCACGTTTACTTTGAAAACTACGAAAAGAAACGTGAAGTCCGAATCAAATAGTTTGTAGAGAGTTGCAAGACTTTTAAAATAAGATTTAAATTTTGTTGAAAAATGTGGAAAAACCTCTGAAAAATAGCTATTTTTTAAAAACTCATAGCCTCGGTAATTCAATGTTTTAAGCATCGACCCCCAGGGAAAAAAAGTAATTTTTAAGCACAACTAGCGAACGAAAAAAAATTTTGTCGGACGCATAGTTTTTGCACAATTACATTAACAGTATTGTAGATCAAATTTTCGTATAGATTATTTAAGTTCAAAACTCAAAAGAGAAATGTGTATTTCGGGTTTTTGTCTGAATATTTATGAGTCAACAAAAAACGCATCCTAAATTTGTTCTTTCCGTCCAAGCGCTTGGGAAAATAGCAACTGTGGAGCGATAGTCGGGAAGCATTTTGTGAAAAAAATCATAGGGAATTCGAGTATACCACCATGTAAAGTGAATGTCCGCGAGTAGAATATCGAAAATGGCTGCAACAAAGTTGTAAATTTCGCTTACTTACTTACTTACTTACCTAATCCTAAAGGCTATCTACCTTTTCAGGTGTAAAGCTGGTGGTTTTTACTTTTCTTGTTCATTCTTCTTCTTCTTCTATTGGTATCAGCTTCCAGATCTCCTTCCATTTTTCTCTCTTTTTGCTTAAGTGGCCTGCTTCCTCCCATTTACGGCCCCTCTTTTTCAGTGCTTTCTTCACTTCTTCTTTCCATGTTTTTCTGGGTCTTCCTCTCTGTTTTGTTTTTGCTGTTCTTGCTTCGTACACTTTTTTTGTCGTTCTCTCCTCTTCCATTCTTTGTATATGGCCCCACCATCTTAATTGTCCTTCTTCTATTATGTTTTCTATCGGTTTTACATTCAGTGTCTCTCTATATACCTTGTTTCTTATTTTGTCCAAAACTGTTTTCCTTTCTATCTTTCTCAGGAATCTCATCTCTGTACTGTTCAATTTACTACGTTGTCTTTCTGTTGTTGTCCAGGTTTCTGATCCGTAGGACAGGATAGGCACAGCTACTTTTTTGTATATTTGTGCTTTGGTTTCCTTCGGTATTTCTTTATTTGTTAGTGTAGTCTTCTTCAAAGCGTTAAAAAGTCTACCTGTGGCTCCTGTTCTTTCGTTTATTTCATCATCTAGTTTTCCGTCATAAGTCAGTATTGTTCCTATTTAAACTTCTTGACTTTTTCTAACGTTTCTCCTTCTAACTCAATTGTGTGTTTTTCCTCGTTTCGGCTTAGACCATCGATTTGGTTTTATTGCGGTTAATCTTCATGTTAATTTTTTCAAGATGTCTTCTGAATATTTCTAAGTTCTTGTTTAGTGTGTCTTCGTCTTTTCCTATTATTACCATGTCATTTGCATAACATGTCTCTATTATTTTTATGTTTTCCATTTTCCACTTTCCTATTATGTATTCTTTCGCTTCCTTTCTTGCTTCTTTTATTGCTTTGTCAATCACTAGTGTAAAGAGTAACGGACTTAATATGCAGCCTTGTCTTACTCCTTTTGTAGTTTCGAACATGTCTGATGTTTCTTTCTTTGTTCTTACATGATTTTTGGTCTTTTTGTATAAACTTTGTATACCCATTATTATGTTAGTATCTACTCCTCTTTCTCTTAGCGTGTTCCATATGTCTTTTATATCCACTCTGCCGAACGCCTTCTCTAGATCTATGAAGCACAGATGCACCTTGTCTCCTTGTTTTATTATTTTCTCACTTACTTGCCTCATTATACTTATTGCTTCATTAACTCCTCTGTTTGGTCTGAAGCCATATTAGTTCTCTTCTAGGGATTTTTCTACTTGGGTCCTTAGTTTCTTTTCCAGGATTCTTGCAAACAATTTCGCCGCTGTACTTAAGAGTGTTATTCCTCGGTAGTTTTGGCATTCTTTCATGTCACCTTTCTGTTTATATATGGGGCATATAATACCTATTTGCCAGTCTTCCGGTGCAATTCCTGAACTAATTACTTTATTGTAAATTTCCTTCAACCTTTCCAGCGCTATATCTGTTGCTGCTTCAAGCATTTCTGCCGTTATCTTATCATGTCCTGGGGCTTTACCTGCTTTGGTTTTCTTGAGTGCTTCTTTTATCTCACCTAGAGTTATTTCCTCATCTTGTTCAAGTTTTTTCTCCTGTGGTGTGGGTTCTCTCTTTTCCTGTTTACTTTCCTTTTCTCTCATATCTTCTCATTCTAATAGCTCTTTGAAGTACTGTCTCCACGTTTCTATTATCTCTTCCTCTTCTGTCATCAGTTCTCCAATCTTGTTTTTAATATTATGCAACATTTGTGCCTTTTTCTTTCTTGTTTTCTTTATTATTCTGAAGAATATTTTTTGATTGTCCTTATATGCCAAATTCTGTCCATGAGTTCTTTTTTGCCTCCATTACGGCATTCTTTGCCTTTTTTCTTTCAGTTTTATAGCTTTCATGATTCTTTTCGTTTCTCGTATTTATGTATCTTTTCCATTTCTCTTTCTTCCTCTTAATTGCCTCTTTTACTTTTCCATTTCACCAAAGCGTTTGTTTTATCTCCTTGTTCGTGATTTTTGTTGTTCCGCAGCACTCTTCTGCCGCTGCTATGATGTTTTGTTCGAAAGTTTTCCACTTTTCTTCTATTTCCTCTTGTTGACATGTTCCTCTTAGATTCTGGTTCAACTTTTTTTGGTATTTTAGCTTTAGGTCTGCATCTTCCAGTTTGTAACATCTTATTTTTTTGTTTGTTGCCTTTCTTTTCTTTTGCTCTGGTTCTCTGTATATCTTGTCTTTAAAGGTCAGTGTGACTAGGTAATGGTCGCTTCCTATCTCTGCTCCTCTTCGCACTCTTATGTCTCTTATGTTCGCCCAGCTTTCTTTGCTAACTAGGAAATAGTAAATTATTGATTTTTCCTTTCTACTTGTCACTTCTCTTGTTATTTTATGTATTTCTTTGTTTCGCTTAACAATTTTCGAACATTGCAATTTGCAATTTCGAGTAGTTTTTTGCGCCTGTCTCGAAAACTTTCATAGTAATCGTAATGCCCAGATTAAAATATTTGCGGAGAATTGCGAGTCCTTCAAATCGAAAAATTGAATTATTTCGATCGAAAAATGGTCATTTTCCAAAGATTCAGGAGCCGACCGCAATTTATCTTTCCTGATCGGACTCTCGACTAGACTGTTTATTTTATTATTAATCGATCGGTTATATAGTGGTCAATAACATATCACTGTCGAAAAAAAGTCATTACATATCAATTTTTTTGGAGTTTACTTCATTGATAGAACAAGCGATAGCGAAAGTCATGTACTGCAAGACGAAACTAGGGTGACACCTCCTGTCCTGTCCAGGGCAAAAATAGATCAATAATCTTAAGTTCGATCAGGAAAGCTTAATATTAAAATAGGTTACACTTACGGATAGCTGTTGCCCTGCCGGACAGGTGAACCCTGGTATTTTTCCCTAAGTACTTTATATGTATTCGCGATCGATTAGTACTAGCTCCAATTGTGAGATCTATCGGTGAAGTTGACCTCGAAAAAACTAATCGGAAACTGACTTTTTTCGACACTTAGGACAGGATCCTAGATTATAAAAGCCGGCACTCTATGGACTACTTTATTACTGATCGATTCTTTTACAATTTGGCCAAGTTCGATCAGGGAACATGAGGTGCGGCCGGCTCCCTGATCAGTAGCTTGGTTGATTTAAAGTTTCTGGCGTCGGCTTGCCGAAAAGATGTGGTAATTATCAAGGTGGAACAGTATCAGTTGTACAATAAAAAGCAAAACTATGAATTATTCATTTGTTTCACAAATCATTCAAATTTAAGAGTCTGTTTTGACACTATTATCTTAGATCGGAGAGCAACTGTAGATACGTATTTTGTCCCTACCACGACTCGTCAATTTTTACTCAATATTTATTGGAATAATTATGTTCAGGGCATCTGCAATATCTATGTGCAAATAACGACGGAATCTCAATAAAATGAGAGGAGTAAAACTGCAGCTCTCAGACATTATCCTGAACTTCCTTCTGTTTTATTTCAGCGATAGTAACTTTTCGCATCACCAATCTACTGTAAGTTTGCGAATTCTTTTTTTGTAATAAGTGTATCGTCAATGTAAACAAAGAACGGAGAGGAAAAGAGTAGGGGACTTCGAAGTTTGCAGATCTATCGGGAATTCTTCCTTTTTTTGCTTCATTTAGGGGTCGTTTACACGTACGTTGACTCGTAGAGCTCGAATAAGTGATTTTAAAACTTTTGAGCTATTGAATTATAACTCACGTGACCTGATTAAGGTTGAAAGTTATACTAAAATATTCAGTGAGCTCTCAAGAAAGCTTTCATGCAATAGCCGGTGATAAACACTGCTGAAATAATGGTTTTTGATGAATATTCACTCATTTATGTTATAAGCAATTAGTAAGTATGCATTTTTCTAGCTCTTTGTGCTCTATACATGCACAACAATTGAATAAAAATGTACTGCTATCTTATCCCGCAGTTTGGGATCTCCTGAAATACACAATCGTATAATCGAACAGGACGAATGAGAACAGGCGTTGCTTCGACAACGTTTCCTTCGATTCTTAACAGAAAAACTGCGAAATCGTAAATTTTATTTATCAATTTTCCGTCAGTGAGTTGATTAGATATTTGACCTAGAACGTGATCCAGAAACTGCCGGTCAGAAATTTGGGATAAACGATTTATCTTTGAATTGCTGTTCCATCGAGGAGATACAATATTTCAAATAAATGGAAGCAGGTGGACATATAAATCTAAACAATGAGGATTTATGGGCGAATATTATAAATGAGACAAGTCCGAATGGTGAGCATCATATGGTGCGATCGCGTACATTCATCTTTTGATATTTGTGGATCGAGACAGTAAAATAGCTTAGAAATGCCTAAAAATAGAAATGATACACTCCTGAGAATCGTTAATAAATTCGAGCTTCAATATCTGTCACTACCTAACGGTTTATATCATATAAACAAAATAAGTGAATGCAACCATGCTTCCTATAATGAGATCTGCATCTTGTCATTTTAGTCATAAACACTTTTTGTTTTTCTACTGCAGATTATATCCTGCAAAGATGCAGTTTCCTTATACCATCATTTGTTTTGATAATAGAGTGAATAGACTATAGCGCTAGAAGCTACGTCGCTTATGCACGCTAAATAGGAAGGAGGAAGTTTTTTGTGAATAAAAAGTCCCGGTTAACACTTTTTGCTTAATAACAAGAGAAAATGAACTCTTGTTGCTGTTGGCTTATGAAATATAATCCACTGGATTAAATTAAAAAATGAATGATGTTCGGGGAGTACTAAAACTTTAATTGAATTGGATATTTACGGCAGGTACGGCATTCACAAGATAAAAACAGTAAATTGGATAAAAATTGTATTTTCTCCATCAAACACATTCCTCTAATTGAAGTATGCGAAAGCACTAAGCTTGAATTCTTTTGAGTATCTTCTCGCGTTGGTCTGGTTTGGTTATGAAAAGAACCGTTGTTTAGACGACGTTTCGCCGAGGTCCCATTTGCCAACTTCAGGTCTTGGATTGATTCAGTGTTCTCGATCTGGTGTTACGTCTTGAACTTAAATTCGTTGAGCATGCAGCAGGTTTATATACTGTGTTGGTGGTCACGGTTTGATGTTTCACTGAGTTGTTGGTCTTGGTTGCTAGTCTTGGTCTTTTTATTCCATTGTTCATTCTATTGTTAATTTGGTATTCGGTGTATGTTTCTTTCCATTTTGTGCCAGTTTGTGCTGGTTGGACTACTTTTTAGTCAGTTTTTACATAGTATCTCATTTCACAAATATAACGGAGGAAAAAACATTAGACATTATAAATGAAGAGCACAAACCTACAGAACATATCCTGAAAGCAGAACAGCGATATAAATTAGTTGTAGGCGCCTCTATGAGCTCTCCACTCACCAGTTCTAGAAAACTTATCTATAAAAGACTTCGAAAGTAGAGCTCTCCAATCCGCTAACCAGAAATCGAAGCTATGGTTACGATACGTCGATGACACCTTCGTAATCTGGAAGTAACAAGACACTGCCTGAAGAACACCTACTTCTTAGAACAGCGATATGAACAAGTTGTAGGCGCCACTATGGGCTCCCCACTCAGTCCTGGCAAACTTATCTATGAAAGATTTAGAAATTAGAGCCCTCCAATCCACCGAAACTATGGTTACGATACGTCGATGGCACCTTTGTAATCTAGAACTACGGATAGGAGCAGCTAAACTCATCTCAACGGTATCAATCCCAATATCAAGTTCACAATGGAAGTAGAAGATGTACTTATGAAGAACGGAACAGACGGAAGCCGGAATCACTAAATCTTCAATGCTGACTTTTATAATATCCAGTCCAGCTACAGTCAGTAGTGAAAATACTCATCACAAAATCATGACAAACCAACAAAAAGAAATGGAAACCATCAAGTCCGCACTACTCAGAAACGGTTACTACCAGAGGAACATAAAATTGGCTCTGAGACCACGAGATACAAGTAAAAAAAAATCTACCTACTAAAGCCTACCTTTCATACGTTGAAGGCATAACCGATAAAATAAGTAGATACTGAAGAGAAACGAGATCATGATCATATTCATCACAGATAAGAAAATTAATACGATTCTGCCTAGACCCACAAAACACATCCTGGGACTAACGATGCACTGCCTGAAGAACATCTTCTACATAGAACAGCGGTATGAACAAGTTGCAGGCGCCTCGATAGGTTCTCCATTCACCAATCCTGGCAAATTTATCTATGGAAGACTTTGAAACTAGAGCCTTCAATCGGCTTACCAGAAATATGATACGTCGATGACATTTTCCCAATCAGGAATCAGGGAAAGGAGCAGCTGAACTTATTTCTAGACCATCTCAACGAAGTCCATCCCAACATCAAGTTCACAATGGAAGTAAAAGAAGAAAGCCAGCCCCGGTTCCTAAATATACTTGCGAAGAAAAAAACAGACAAAAGCTTGAACCACATTTATTTATTACCTGGACTACAGGGTTCCATAAATAATTGCCTGATGTGTCCCCAGAAAAAAAATCTAACAGTATGAGATTTAAAGATCTTGGTGATCACTGAACCGGACCATTTTCTCCAATCCACGGAGGACCAAATTTCGCATCTAGTCACTCTTTAAGTGCAGCAATAAAATGAGCTGGCGCTCCATCTATCCAAAACCACATATTTCTTTCGGCTATAAGTGACAAATTCTCCAAAAGCTCTTGCAGTTTCGTTTGTAAAAAGTTGAATAAGTTATTACCACTGAGCCGCAGTGGTAATTATCGGCCCTAATAAATGGCCACCTATAATTTCAGCTCATACATTCACGCTGAACTGTTGTTTTAAAACGTGATGGTCGCAAGAAAAGCTTTGAGACAACGTTTTATTTTCAACTTTGATGAAAATCAAAGTTGCATAGCAGGATTTATATGAATCGGCGTCGTGCTCCGACCGAGTAAACGTGTTTTGAGAAAAGTACATCGGTCGAGCAGCCCAATTTTGGGGATTAAAAGAAACCGTGCTGCGTACCGCGTGTTCATCAAAAAAACCGCCACTAACATCCAAGGCGAGGTCCGCAGAGCAGCCAGCGACGCGAGCGCCGGTATTCAGTTCCTGAGATCACCTCCAGGTTACTTAACCTTGACGCCTGTCCACGACCAACTCTTGGACCGATACCTCCACCAGGTCAGGCGACGTCATCTTCACTTGTGGGTTCAGCTAAGTGTCTGTTTTGTACTATTTGTTGGTTGAGTTATTATTGAAGCAGAAGTCAACTTTAATTTTTTTTGTCTACATTCTTGTCATTTATTTTGTGTTAGGCGCTCCTTGGGTGCAGCAGATGTTGACGCAGTAGTGTTTTGGCGCTATACGCTCATTCTGTTGTAACGAATTAGGCCCCAAAATCCGTCACTGTGGCACATCCCAGAGCCTTCTGCCACCGTCAAACATTTTTAGTCCACCACAATTTTATTTCACTTCTTGCGCACCCTGTAAACTTTAAATTCAGTAACTCTGCATCAACCTACAACATTAATTATCGTTCATTCATCCGTGTTCAGCTGTTTCCAATACCCTTTCACATGTGGATGAATAAGGTTATATGTTTTAACAACATCTGAAATTAAAAGAAGTTGAGATCGTGTGATCTGTATTTATGTCTTATGTCTTACCGTAATAAAGTCTGAATGTAATCCACTGTTGTCCTGTGAATATGTTGTATATTGTATATTGCATATTTTGTTGTTGTTTGATATTCCGTGCCACCGTTGACCATATACAAACTAGATCCGACACTTGACAATTCTGTTAGCACAGCTGTCCGACACAATTTGTGAGTTTGTTTTGTTTTTTCTAAGTCCGTAAAAGGAACTTAGAATATTTTTGCTGTTTTGAACTTTGAATATTTTTGCTGTTTTGAACTTAAAATATTTTTGCTGTTTTTGAACTTTGGATTATTTAGAAGGACCGCTGAAGAAGTCTTCGTGATTTCGAAGTGTTGATTTTTTAACGTAGAAGCTCCGCTGAAGAAGTCTTCGTGATTTCGAAGCGTCGATTATTTAACGTAGAAGCTCCGCTGAAGAAGTCTTCGTGATTTCGAAGTGTTGATTATTTAACGTAGAAGCTCCGCTGAAGAAGTCTTCGTGATTTCGAAGCGTCGATTATTTTTAACGTAGAAGCACTGCTGGAGGAGTCACCTGGTGACTTCACAGTATCGAACCATATTAACGTAGAATCAGTGTGAGGGAGCAAGTTTTGTTCCACCCGCATAGAACGACTTCTCGCCATCTGCGACCGCCCGGGTCCGTACTGCGACCGCTGGTGTCGAGTGTCATGTACAGCCGTCCGTCACCGTCCGCCAAAGTTATCATCGTGTAAGAGTTCTGTAAAATAATGTTCTTTGTTCATCGTCGTCGTTTTGTGTAATAAATCTCATTGTGACACCTACCTCCGGATGATTATTTTCAACAACCCTAACCCTTCCCGTCTGAGCTATCCAGCCGTCCGTCATAGAATAACTGCGTCACCGACCGTATTGGCGCCCGAGCACACCGTTAGCAGTTTTCAAAACGAACGTCAAAAGTAACAACCACGCCATCTGCGAGGGTATCGTTACACTGTACAGCGCAATCAATTGGGCTAGGTCCCTATCTTCGTGATCAGTGTGAGCTTCGGCCAGTCAAGGGGCAGGGCGTATAGGCGTCTGGTTTTGAACACACTGATGTGTAGCTGGTTGCGTAATGTTCTCCAAGGCGCGTGATTTTGTATATTGGGCCTTCAGCCACTGTTTGTTAATTTCACAATTAGCTTCATTTATTTTCATAACCAATTATTTATTTATTTTTACCAGTCAAATTTCATCTAAATTCATATTCTTTTTTTGTTTAACTATTTATTTATTTTTGCGTATATTAAAGTCAATGTAATTCAGTTAAAAATCATTGTTTTATTGTGCGAAAAAGTGGACTTGCCCGTTTCTTTCAGACAGTTTAGCTGCCACAATCTCCATTTGAGATTGTGGCTTGTGGTGAGTACAGTGTCGCTCAAGTCGACCCCTCTGGTAGATGCTCAAGGCCATTACGCAGTCACCCATTCCTGTAACCTTTTCGTCCGACCAAACACCCATTTATTGCAGGTACTGTCGTTGTTGCGTGCCCTGCGGACGAAAAAACAGCATCATGGCGCTCCGGGTATGCCCGGGGCCTAACTTTGCGACGCCTCACGTCACCTATGATATCCCTGAGATTAAAAGTGAAGGACGGACAATTTGCTTGAACAGTCACATGAGGATTCCCAATAGCATATGTGTGAGAAATACGAGAATTGAAGAAATCAGCTTCCATGAATTATTTTCCAAATATTTTTCCCGGACTACTCTAATAAAGACCTCAATAACCCACTGAGAAACATTGCGTCATTTTTGAATCACCTTATACAGTCTTCAAAGTATCTACAGCATCTTTGTAAGCTACATTCAAGATTTCATGCGTTCTTTTTGCTATTTTCCAAGTTAGAATCAAGATGCAGTGTTCCCGGTTTGGTTGCTGTTCATTTCCGCGATGAAGTGCAAAAAACAAACTTACAAAGACAGCTTCGAAAACTAGTCTGGTGAACCGATTCACTTGAAACTTGTCAGGCTATTGATAAAGAATCAATGAAATCTATTTCATGAAGAAAATACACTTTTCTTTTCATACTTCAATATCACTCGCTTACATGATGTACTTCGTAAATATTCTGTTTTTTTATAGCGAGGGAGGTAACTGCCCCAAAAACAGACATTTTCGATGTCATAACAAAGTAATACATCAATTTCAGCATCGAAAACAAACATTCTCATCAATAATTAATAGGAAGAACGTGTTTACCTATGAAACGGTTTTCTTGTATCAAGAAAATAAGGGTAAAGAGTAAAACTCGATGCATAAGTCAGGAACATCTGTGACATCGTTTCCCGGAAAAAAATCTCGACTTCCTTGGCCTATTGAATCTACGTTGAATGTGTCGTTACAGCGGAAGAAAGTTTTCCAGGACAACAGTTGAATAAATCAATGATTTGTGACGTAGCTTGGGCATAAATATGAAAAACTGGAGGTGTTTCGTATAATTTGGGAAAGCTCAAATTTGAAATTTGCCTGTAGTGGATCAAAATGGGAAAAGATATTATTTTTCAGGATAAAAGCCGTCACTTCTTATCAGGATTGGGTCTCCAAAATATACAACGCATCAAACGCAGAGAAGTCAGACCTTTTCTCTTATTCCCGGAGGTATCGTGTATTTCATGAAGTTTGTTGTGGAGACGCTAATATTCAAGCTGATGTCATTCTGTCAGCATTACAGATGAATTCGTTACCCAGGGTAAAGGTATTATTACCGGAAGAAGGCTGTGACAGAATTGACAGCATGGGCTGGAAAAATATCTTTCATTAGAATTTATTAGGATTTAGTTGAAAGTATACATTGCCTCCAATGCAGAAGGTCAGAACTTTTCTCTGATTTCTTAAAGAGTCCTGTATTTTATGTGAGGGACGCTGAAATTCAAGTCGACGTTATTCAGTGAGCATGTACATTTCTACAGATTCAATAAAATAAATGGCACGAAGTATGAGCAGCTCAATCGATCGTGGTATGTTGTGTGAATGTTGGGCCTCCTGCATGCTGGAGGAATCTACATTAAATTCTGCCAAAAAGTCTTGTGCTGCAACCATCGCTATGATTAAATGAGAGTATGACACTGAATTTATTATCCTGAAATAAAAGCTCAGACTTTTTAGATGAAAGACATTCTGAGAGTAACAGGTTGAGGAAGTTCGTAATGCTTGTTTTTTTCGAATCAGAATGTATTTTTCATCACTAAACTGCTCCTAAAGAACTGACAGAATAAAAAGTACCACTTGGAAGTTCTGAAACGATTACGTGTCACGACAACACATCCGCCTATTCGTCATGATTTGTTTGGCGATTTCTGGAGAAATATAAGATATTTCAACCACGTCGGCTAACCTAGGGCCTGCTACGATCTCAAACTAGTCCTCAGATTGAAAATATTTTGAAAGGCAAGCGATCCGAGAATCGAAATGATATAAAGCAACAAATTGTGCGATGTAAATGTAAGGAGTGCCTCTGAAAACATGAGGGCTGCTAAAAGTAGATTGAGTTGAAGCAATTTCAAGGCGATGCTTACTTTTTATTTACTTGTACAAGAAAGTATTGTGAAACCGACAAAATTCACCTATCTAAATTTTGATGGAAACATCCGTTTTGAGCATCCCTGAATCCATTTTGACTATTTTTGGCTTGATGTCGGTACGTACATTCATGCGTGCGTGCGTGCGTGCGTGCGTAACTCGCAAATCTCAAAACTGGTTTAACGTATAATGTTGATATTCTGTACTTAAGACTGGTATAGGGTCTAGTTGTGCAAATCGCATTATGGTTCCAATCGTCTGTACCGGAAGTGCACTTTACTTTAAACTTTTTTCGAATTTCTCTAATAAATCCAGAATGCTCAACCATAGGATGTTGAAATTCAGTATTTGAACTTGATGCTGTATCAGAATGGTTATCTGCTCTTTTTGTAAGAATCGGCCATATTGATTTCATATAACCACCATCTGTCAGTTCAACAATGACAGCTGTCACTTTGAAATAAGGAATTAATTGATATGGCACTTGAAATTTATGGAACAGCAATTAGCCATATAATTCTTGGTCGAGGAAGTAGTATGTTGGCCACAGCAGATTTTTACTTACTTGTACAAAAATATCGACTATTTTTGGCTTGATGTCGGTTCGTATGTGCGTATGTACATTTGTAGCTCGCAAATCTAAAAATTCGTCAAACGAATTATGTTGAAATTTTGTATTTTAGATTGTTCTAGGCTAGGGTCTAGTTATGCCTCTCCCATTATAGTTGCAATCGTCTGCACCGGAATTGCACTTTACTTGAACCTTTTTTTTAATTTTCCGCATAAATTCGGAATGATCAGCCATAGAATACTGGAATCTAGCATTTGAAATTGCTGTAGCATCTAAATGGTCATTTTCTATTTTTGTAGCAATCGACTGAGTCGGAAGTGCATTTTATATGACAGACTTTTTGAATTTTCCGCATAAATTCTAAACAATCAGTCGTAGAATATTTAAATTTTGTATTAGACACTTTTATAATATCTAGTTGTACACCTTTCATTATGATTGCTATCGACTAAGCCGGAAGAGCACTTCATTCGAAACATTTTTTGAATTTTCCGCATAAATCCAAAACTATTAAACGTAGATTGTTAGAATCAAGTATTTAGGACGATTATACCGTCTAGATGCTCATATTATATTTTTATTGAGATCCACCGAGCCGGAAGTGCATTTTACTTGACAGTCTTTTGGAATTTTTCGCATAAATTTGAAACGATCAGGTGTAGAATATTGAAATTTGGTATTCAAATCTGCTCTAGCATCTGAATGATTGCCTATTGTTTTCATAACAATAGACTGAACCGGAAGTGCACTTCAGTAAGAATTTATTTTTCAATTTTGCGCATAAATTCAGATCTGTTGGTAGTCGTAGAATTTTGGAAATCAGTATTTGGGAATGTTGTAGTATAAGAATAATGGCCTACTGTTTCCATAGCAACCGACTTGGCTCAAAGCGCATTTCACTTGACAGATTCTTAGAATCTCTTGGGTGAATCCAAAACGATTAACTGTGGAACGATGAGATTTTTTGTTTGTGTAGTGTGTATTTATATACCGGGTGTTTCAGACCACCCGTATCACCCAAATATTTCGCGAAATGCTGAACGGATTAATAAAAAAAAAAATACTTGTGGAATGATTTCTGAGATTCTATTGAATAGTAGCAAATTCAAGTCCCATCCCTCACCTCCTGAGGGTGGGGAGGGTGCAACTTTCAAATTTCGAATGGCAGCCCCTTCAAGTTTTTGTCTGAAACTTTTTTTCATGTTCTTGACAGATGGCGCTGTAATCGCAAAGATCAGTTATTTTTCGTAATTACTTCAATGGCTAATACTAAATAACCTAGGCTAGCACAATCTTCAAAACACATTTTTTGAGTATGGAGTGCGTTCGGGAAAGCGTTCTTGCCATTTCCTGGCGGCTGCTCTGAGCCCACCACGACACTCGCCCAAAATTTGCAACATGTCAGCAGCTTCCCTATTGTTATAAACCATTCTAGCAGCAATAAAATTTTTCAAACGCTTTGACTCTTCTGACAAGAAGTCTTGCCGGATTTTATTCATAAACACGTCTCCTACGCCGCAATTTTAAAAACAATATACGGCTAGAATATTTATTTATTACTCAGTATTACTCATTGAAGTAATCACAAAAAATAACTAATCTTTGCGATTACAGCGCCATTTGTCAGAAACATGAGAAAGAAGTTTCAGGCAAAAGCTTCATATTTTTCAATTGAGAATCGAAATCTGCATTTAAAAGTAGGAGTTGCTATTAAAAATTTGAAAGTTGCACCCTCCTCATCCTCAGGGGGTAAGAGGGTGGACTTGAATTTGCTACTATTCAATAGAATCTTAAAAATCATTTTACAAGTATTTTTTCTTTTTTCAATCCGTTCAGCATTTCGCGAGATATTTGAGTGGTACGGATGGTCTGGAACACCCGGTATATATATATATACATATATATATATATATATATATATATATATATATATATATATATATATATATATATATATATATACAGGGTGTAACAGAAATAAGTACATTAATTTTAACCAGTTATAGAACCCGTCAAGCATAACAATTTTTCTTAATAACTTTTTCTCAAATTTTCATCTTTTTTTAACATTTTTTAACCCCTATAATTTAACGAGTCGTTCAGGTGCATAATTATCGGATCCAGTAGCAGTTACAACCCTGGTTACAACGAAACAATTGATTTCGACATATGTGAGCTATCAATTCCGGATCAATTCCTTCAAATAAATTTTGGAAAATCACACAAAAGTTAAAACCTGTGAATATGTCAACCTCTTCTATTCGCGATTTCGCAGGCAGTGTAGGATTAGTTCGGCGAATTTATTTGGAACGATTTCAGAAATGTCATTTTTCACTGAAAATTGAATTATTGTGGTTATGCTCATGTATTCAATGTCAAAACATTGTGCACTTATACATAATGATGAGAATACTATGAAATATTGAGAACTTATCGTTCACCTGGAACGTAAAACACCAGATAAAATGAATGAAATACATTAATTCATAAATGAAGCAGCTGTGAATTGGTTTTTTCTCATATTATTACAAACTTCACAGTCAGGTCGTTTCAATGAAGTATGTCTCGTAAATTGATCTGTTGAACAAATAGAATATTGTATCTTATATTTTAAAAAATATTTAAAATCAATTACCAAACTCAGTGTGATACATTTGTAGGTTAAGTTTTCTGTTTTTCAAGAAGAAGCTCTTACAATTTTTGCGGGAATATTTTCAGTTGAATTATTCATGAAATTAATTATTTTAGAACTGCATTCCATTTCATATTTCACCGTTCACTTTAAATAAATCGTTGAATGATTTTCTCTTTATGTTTGAGAGCCAACAGTAATGAAGTAAGCTGAGAGCGGCAATTAGTTTTTAAGTTGATCGTAGATGGCAGCACAATCTGACCCATATTCTAACTGTGTTACAGGCTGTATTCAGACTATTCAAATCAGCTGATCCAAGTGTAATGAACTCGTGCTGACAATCTAATGTTCAAGAAATGTACCAACTATTTGAAAATATACGTGAAATTCCTAAATAAGAATAAAACTTTTCAACAATGACATATAAATACGACCAATATACCAAATTGTTGATTCCAGAGATAAATTTGATCTTTCTTGCAACATATACAAAAATAAAATTATCGAGGTGAGCGAATATCAGTGTATTATTGAAATACTGTTATTCTTTCAGCTTCAAATGAATGATTGATAAGACTATGATGGCTTAAAGTTTCAAAATAATCATTTGAATCGACAACTGTCATTCTTCCAACAAATGAGAAACATGCAGTTTTAACCATAGGCGCACTATGAAATTTTTGACCAAACTTTCATGAATTTTCACTCGATATCCAGGAGACTTACAGAAAAAAGTGATCAAGAAAAATTGTTAGGCTTGAAGAGATCTATTGCAGGTTGAAATTAATGTACTTATTTCTGTTACACCCTGTATATATCCAATGATGTACAAGTAAGTAACGTGATGTACACGTCAGATTTTATCATAAAAAAATGCTGCAAAAGATCATACAAAATGAAAAGTCACAACAACACATTCGCCTATTCGTCACAGTTTTTTGAGGATTTCTGTTGGAATTTTTTTGGCCAAGTCAGTTACCCTAGAGTCTCTTACGACTATAGGCTAGACCTCAAATTGAAAAAAAACTCAAAAAGAATGCGATTTGACAGTCCAGAAGAGACACAGTTATCGATTTCGCGATGAGATTATATGAATTGCCTCTGAAAGTGAGAGGATCGCTAAAAGAAAATTGGGTTAGAGCAATGTTGAGATAATGCTTGCTTTCTACCATCAAGAGTCCATTTTTCATAACTAAAATGCTCCAAAAGAGTGTTACTAGGAAGTTCTGGAATTATTACGTATCTCGACAGCGCATCCACCATTTTGTCGTAATTTTTTTGGGAGTTTCTGGTAAAATACAGGATATTCTTACCACGTCAGCTAGTTAAAATGATTCTGAAAAGGAGACAAGTTGAGAGGCCAGAGATGATAAAGCTACCAATTTCGCGATGTGAATATAAGAAGTGCCTTTGCAAGTGGAAGGATTGCTAGAAGAAGGCTGAATTAAATCAACATTGAGACAATGCTTGCTTTTTTCAATCCAGGGTGCATTTTTATCGCAGAAATAGTTCAAAAAATTAGACAGAGTAAAATGTGGCACTTGGAAGTTCTGAAATGATAACATATCACGACAACGCATTTACCTATTTGTCAAGACTTGTTCAGAAGTTTCTGATAAATACAGGATATTCTTACCACATCATCTTCTCTAGAGTTCCCTACAATTTCAAGCTAATTCCTGGATTAATCTATTTTGGAAAGGAAGCGATTGGAGACGCCAGAGGAGGTAAAGCTACCAATTGCACAATGTGCATATAAGAAATGCCTCTAAAAGTGAAAGGATTGCTAGAAGAAGATTGAATTAGAGCAACTTTAAGGCAATGCTTGGTTTTCCTATGCCAGAATGTATTTTTATCACAAAAATGCTTCAAAAGATCAGACAGACTGGAATAAGACACTTGGAAGTTCTGAAATGAGACACTTGGAACCTCTGAAATTATTACGTATCACGGCAACGCATTCGCCTATTTGTCACAATATATTTGAAGATTTCTGGCAAAATACATGATATTTTAACCACGTCAGCTACCCTAAAGCTCCATACGACTCTAGTTTAGTCTCGAAATTCAAAATATTCCAAAAGGGAAGTGATTTGGGAGTCTAGAAAAGATGGAGCTACCAATTGCGCGATGTAAATATAAAGAGTGTCTCTGAAAATATGAGGATTGCTAGGAGTTAGTGCAATGTTTGGGAAATGCCTAGTTTTTTCATAGGAAGAAAGATCAGACAGAATAAAAAGTGTCATTTGGAAGCTCTGAAATAATTACGTATCACGACAACTCATTCGCCTATTCGTCATAATTTGTTTAGGAATTTCTGGTGAAATACAGGATATTTTAGCCACGTCATCTATCCTAGAGCTCCCTAAAATGGTTTAGTCCCCAAATCAATAATATTTTGATAGGGAAGCAATTTGAGAATCCAAAGAAAATAATGCTAGCACTTGCGCAATGGGAATACAAGGAGTGTCTTTGAAAATATAAGGATTGCTTGGAAAAAAGCAACTGTCAGGCAATGCTCACGTTTTTTAAAAGGAAAATGCTCCAAAAGATCAGACAGAATAAAAATTAACACTTGGAAGTTCTGAAATAATTACGTATCACGACAATTAATTCGCCTATTCGTCACAATTTCTTCGGGTAGTTCTGACAAAATGCAGAGTATTTTAACCTGGTAAGCTATCCTAGAGCTCTACGACCCAAATTAAAAATATTCTGCAAGGAAAGCGATTTGAGAGTCCAGAGAAGATGGAGCTATGAATTGCGCAATTTGAAATGGAGAGTGCCTCTGAAACTGAAAGGATTGCTAGAAAAAGACCAAGCGAGAGCAATGTTAAGGCAATGATTGCTAATTTTCATAAGGAAAATGCTCCAAAAGATCAGACAGATTAAAAAGTGTCACTTGAAAGCTCTGAAATAATTACGTATCACGACAACGCATTCGCCAATTCGTCACAGTTTGTTTGGAGATTCCTGGTAAAATAGAGTATAATTAAACCATATCAGCTACCGTAGAGCCGCCTACGACTTTATGCTGGTCCCAAAATTGGGAATATTTTGGAATAAAGGGGAAAAAGTCACTAATTGCGCGATATCAATAAAGGAGTGCCTTTCGAAGTAGAAGAATTGCTAAAAGAAGGCTGTGACTTTGAAAGAGATATTACCTTTACAATATCGAAATTGATCAAAATTAATTTCATTGAGTGCTGCAGCTCGAAGTTTGAGATTTTCTGGATAGACCACTTTGAAAAATATTGCTATTCTTCATTCAGTATTGAAAGGGTTCACCCTTCGATCCTATACTGTATCTCAAGAAAAAACATCTCTTTACACTAGAAGATAAAATTTCCTGCTCATTTTTTATTTTAGGCAAGACTTTCAGAATTAGATAAAACTCTGACAATCTAAGATAATTGGCGCAGATTAGAGTCGAAGATTAAATTACAGTAATTAACTGATCATCCATTGTGAAGTTTTTGGTGAATCAGACGCTTGGAAATCGTAGGAATTATTTGCTCCAATCCGGAGAACAATCTCTACTGTCGACGAAAATAAGGATTATCACTGGTGAGTTTCTCAATCCTTTTCAGAAAAATATTAATCAACGCTTCCTGGAAATCTACGTTCTTGAAGAGAACAAGCAGAAATATATTTATGTATCTGTATTTCTACCCACGTCCTAAAATATAGTGAAGAAAGATGTAAATAAGACACCTTGAAGCTTGAGATTATATTCGTATCATTCCACCCCCAAATGCACTTGAGGTTACTATCGCCCCTTGAAGGGTTAATTTTCGAAGTTTGAATTGTATATAAAAACTATAAAATAAATCAGATAAGTTAGTTGAAACACAAAATTTTGACATTTCGACTTGAGTAACATCCATTAGTACGTTTCAGTCATGAGTGGATGAAATGTGCAAATCCTTGTGCAGTGTGAAACAGTCTTTATAATATAATTATATGTAATGCCGTATATGGTAACACAGAGAGATCAGGTCCGATTGATCTATCTTTTAATGGATTGTTTAGTCTAATACATTCCATTATCGTGATGACCAGGTGTAAAACAAGAAATATATTTATGTCATCTCACTGTTAGTATTAACGGAGAATGAAATTGAACCCTAATCCAACCACCGGTGTTCCTTTATGTTTCTATCTCTTTGGTAACCATTATGATAATGATGAGTGCTACCCCAATTTGGAGGAAACTGATTCTAATTTTCAGTTACGCACAACTTCTATCCCGTTATTAATCTGGATTTGAAGTAATAAGTTTTTTCATCCCTTATTAAGAAAGCAATTTCACTGGAAATTAGTTTTGAGTAGGCTTTTCATTACTGAAGGAATGAGAAAGCACTTATCTCCTGTAAAGTTGGTAGCGACCAATCACATGATTGAATTTATATACTTAGATGTTGAAACAGAATAATTTTTTGACTGATAACTTCGATTTTTAACGGTCGTACCACAACAAAACAAGTAAAACTATTTATAGCACACTATGGATTTTGAGATTGACAGTAAACTCGTAGAACTAACAAAATCAGTTTAAGTGTGGACTTATTGATGATAAACTTTTGATTTAAATAAAACAAGTTTCTCGAAGTATTGTTTAAAAATTTTTCAATATCTAGTTGATGAAATAGACATGTGTCTTGTTACTTCAGGTTGAATTTGATCTACCATCATTGTCTCGGACTCTAAATTCCACATCGAGCTTGGTCAAACCGGGCGAAGCCCACCCGTTAGCTGCGTGCGAAGCACTGCCGGTTGATTTCCGCATAAGCTGAAAATACTGAATTTTTCTTATTTACCGATATTTACAAGTATATCCGCGAAGTGAAGAGTCGAAAAGAAAAATCAGTGATAGATTATTTCCTCATTTAAAAGACGTTAATTAGGAAAATGAACAATGTAAGAATCAAGAGAGAATACAAAATGGGGAGTGATCATTTTCTTACAGTAGCAACACTAAAAATAATAGAAAATAGAAGACAAGAAAAGAAATAAATAACCATATATGACACGGAAATTATAAAATATAGAATAAATCAACTGAAAGACATGAAGATAAGACAAAAATATCAAGAGTACATCAATGAAGTCGAAGCTGGATTGTAACAATGTGGAAGATATGTGGAGTAAATTTGAACACATAATAATAGATGCAACAAAACAAGCAAGTGGAAAGACCAAAAAACAGAATACAAAAACGGAGTAGACTAGGAATATTATAAGCAGCAAAGCAAAAAAGTGAAAGAGGTAATTAGAAATTCTAAGACAAAAAGCTAATAATCAATAAAAGAAATACTAAGGAATATAAAAAAAAGAAAACAAGTACAACTGAAACAAATGAGAGTCAAGCCAGGAGGAATTATGATTGAGAAAAGCGGAATAATGAACAGATGGAGAGAACATTTCGAGAAACTATTAGAGGATGAGAACATAATGGTAGCGATAGGAAGGGCAAGAGAGAACAAAACAATCGATTAATTGAGAAAAGCTCTCCAAAAACTGAAAAATCTGACGTGGACATCACGCGATTTACTTGTACAGCATTGGATATCTATAATCAAACACAACATCTTATCATTCCACGGCTAGTCGTTTGCTATAGAAACAGTATGTCATCATTCTTATGTCACAACATTTCTAAATACTGATTTCCAGGATTCTACGGCAAACAGTTCTGAATTTATGCGTAAAATTCCAAGATCGTCAAGTATAGTGCACTTTCGATTCAGTCGATCTCAATGAAAATAGGATATGAGCATCTAGACAGTACCATCATCTTGAATACTGTATTCAAATATTCTACGTCCAATCGTTTTGGATTTATGCGGAAAATTAAAAAATGTTTCGAGTAAACTGCACTCCCGGCTTAGCCGATCACAATCATAATGCAAGGTGTTCAACTAGATGCTATAAAAGTGCTTAATACGAAATCTCAATATTCTGCGACTGATTATTCGAAATTTATGAGAAAAATTCGAAAAGTCTGTATTATGAAGTGCACTTCCGGCTTAGTCGATTGGGACGAAAATAGGAGATGATCATTTGGTTGCTACAGCAATTTCAAATAATGAATTCCAGTATTAGACCGTCAGATAGTCGAAGATTTGAGTGCCTCATTTTGTTTTCTCTGCCTTCAAGAGTTTTGATAAGTATGTATATTTAGAGTATAATAACGCCAAAATTAAAGCTGGACCGTGTGGCCAACATAATAATAATTAATTTTAAATTTTCATGAAAAATCCTGAATTGATCCAATTTTCTCGTTTCTGCCATGCTTACGAAATGATATTTAAGGAAAAAAGAGTCAGCGAAAAACGATAGACAGAAGTGATCCACTTGGCCAAGGGTTTGGAATAAGGGCTCGATTATGCAAAAAAATATTTCAATTTTTCACGTTTTTCTCGTTTTTGCCGTTTGGTCATATGAAAGTTGATATCATAAGTATCTCGTAAAAACGAATGGCATAAGTTTTTCGAATGGCCAAGTCAAGATATGCACGAAAACATCTTGCGAAAGTCTGAATGTTTTCGTGCATATCTTGACTTGGCCATTCGAAAGACTTATGCCATTCGTTTTTACGAGATACTTATGATATCAACTTTCATATGACCAAACGGCAGAAACGAGAAAAACGTGAAAAATTGAAATATTTTTTTGCATAATCGAGCCCTCATTCCAAACCCTTGGTCAAGTGGATCACTTCTGTCTATCGTCTTTCGCTGACTCTTTTTTCCTTAAATTTCATTTCGTAAGCATGGCAGAAACGAGAAAATTGGATCAAAACAAGATTTTTCATGAAAATTTAAAATTAATTATTATTGTGTTGGCCACACGGTCCAGCTTTAATTTTGGCATTATTATACTCTAAATATACATACTTATCAAAACTCTTGAAGGCAGAGAAAACAAAATGGGGCACTCAAATCTACGACTATCTGACGGTCTATATCCTACGGCTGATCATTCTAGATTTATGCGGAGAGTTCAAAAAAAGTATCAAGTAAAGTGCACTTCCATTGCAGCCATAATGCGAGGTGCACATCAAGATCCTAGATCCTATACCAGTCTTTTATACAAAATTCTAGCATTATACGTTCGACGAACTCTGAGATTTGCGAGTTACGCACTTACATACATACGTACATACGTACCGACATCAAGCCAAAAATAGTCAAAATGGATTCAGAGATGCTTAAAACGGACATATTCATCAACATCTCGATATGTGAATTTCGTCAGTTTCACAATATTTCCTTGTACTTTTAGACCGTCAAATAGTCGTAGATTTCAGTGCCTCATTTTGTTTTCATGCCTTCAAGAGGTTTGATAAGTATGTTTATTTGTAGTTCAATAATGCTGAGATTATAGTTGGCCCGTGTGACCAACATAATGAAAATTAATTTCAAATTTGTATGTAAAAGCATGTTCTGATCCAATTTTGTCGCTTTTTTCATGCTTACGAAATGAAATTTAGGATAAATATTTTGACGTATAAAATGTTAAACAAAATTGAAGAATTGACAACAGATTATCATTGCCTGCCTTATCATTTCATTTAAACTCATTGTTTTATACCGCAAATTCTGAATGTCTGTTATACTCAAGAACTGCACTTCCGGTTTGGCCGATTGATACAAAAATAGTAGATAACTATTTTGATGCTACATCAAGTTTAAACACTAAATTTCAATATGCTATGACTAATCATTCTAGATTTACGCAAAAAATTAAAAAAAAGTTTCAAGTAAAGTGCACTTCTAGCTTGGCCGATTCATACAAAAATAGCAGACGACCATTCTGATACAACATCAAGTTCAAATACTGAATTTCAACATCCAATGGTTGATTATTCTGAATTCGAAAAATGTTTCAAGTAAAATGCACTTCCGGTACAGACAATTGGAACCATAATGCGAAGTGCACAACTAGATTATATACCAGTCCTAAATACAAAATTTCAACATTATACGTTCAACCAGTTTCGAGATTTGCGAGTTAAGCACGCACGAACGCACTCACAAATATACGAACCGACATCAAGCCAAAAATAGTCAAAAAGGATTCAGGGATGCTATAAACGGATATTTTCATCAAAATCTCGATATGTGAATTTGGTCGGTTTCACAATACTTCTTCGTACTTAGTACAAGTAAGTAATAAATAATAATAATAAATCCTTTATTATTCAACAGGACAAGGGAAGTCCCTTATTCAGAACGTTCATATATAGTTCCATTTAAAGAGTTCCTGAAGTTATTGATAGTTGGTGAAAAATTTACAACGGAGCATATGGTATTACATTCACGACACATTGAAATAACAGGAGAGTTCAGATAATAATTGCTACGTCCAAAATGACACATAAAAATTTTGATACAACGAGTATTCACAAAGAAGTTTAGTTTGCTTAATAAATTAATACTATCCACATAGTTATTATTAAGTTTATATATAAATACAATCTATTGTTTTAAACACCCAGTAGCCAAAGAATCAAGACTAAATAGTTTCAATAATTTTGTTCTAGGATAATTGTTATTCCTAAATATTCGGCATATTTCCTATATTTAAGAAAGGGAATAGTGGCAAATGCAACAATCATAGAAAATATCACTGCTGTGTACAACGGTGAAAGTTTATGAGGCCATACATAATAAAGTCAGACAATTAATAGAATTAACATTAAAAAGAGCACAGAGAGGATTCAGAAGCGGATAATTTATGCAAGACCATATATTTACGCTTAAACGAATGACAGAAGTAACGATGAGATATGATTACAAACTATGTATATGTAAAGTTCATAGATATTGCAAAGGCATTTGATAGAGTACATAAGGAGAAAATGTGGAGAATCTTAGAAGAAAGAAATATGAGTAAACTACTTTTATAAGCAATTAAAAGCATTTTTAGAAGAACAATAAGCTACATAAGAACAGGAAACGAAGTAAAAGACGAATTCATAACCACCCGAGGATTAAGAAAAGGGGAAGCCTTGAGTCCTATATTGTTTACTATATACCTAGACAATATCATGAAGAATATAAAAAAAAAACAAATACAACTGAAATAGGACATTATAAATTGGAAAGAATTACGGAGTCAGAATGTGCTTTTGCAGATGACCTGGCAATTTTTGCCAAAAGTGAAGAAGAGAAGATATGCAGCACAAATGTATGGAACAAAGAACTGCACAAATTTAACATAAATTGTAAAATAGATGAAGCGAAGACCATGGTAATAACCAAAGAAAATATAACAACCAGCCTAACACTGAATGGGAAAAAAGCAAGTAGACACGTTCACAAACCTAGGAGCGACAATAAATAAAAAGGAAGTATGGAGCCTTGGATAAATGAAGGAATTCAAGAAACTACAATGCTATGAGCACAGTAATTTTAAATAACAAATAAGTATCCAAAATTACAGGAACAGCTATATATAAAACCACAAACAGACCAACTTTAATATACGGAAGTGAAACTTGGGTTCTGGATCAAGTATAAATAAAATATAGGAGTCTGTAATAAGACTACTGAGAAGAATATGAGGAATACGAAGAATAGACAAGATGAGAAATGAAGAAATGAGAAGGAGCCTACAGACTGAAAGTGAACAAATCACAACAGATATAAGACAACTAGCATGGTACGGACATCTAATAAGAATGCCAGAAAATAGACAAACCAAACAGGTGTGGAATGCAAGAAGAAAAAGGAAGAGTCAGATCAAGGAAAAATTGGGGAAGCTATATAGAAGAAATATTTAAAAGGAATAGCATTAACACTAACGAAGCAAAGAAAAAAGTATTGAACAGAAAACAATGGGAAGAGCTAACCCAAAGTATAAATTAAAGAACACTCTCGACTCCTAGAAGGGTACCAGAGATTCAAATGGATGATAATAATAATATCAATTAATATGTCATGCTGGAACAAATGCTTCCACCAAATTTTATTAAAATCGGAGGTGAAGTAGTGCATCGATAATTCGACAATTACTTTCATAATCCAAATTGTGCAGGATATTTTATTTCTTGATTATAATTATAGACTGTCGGGCATATTGAGGGCATTTAGAGCATCTTGAAAATTTAATAGTCTCAGATTATTCATGCAAGATTATTTGTTCTGTCTGCAATGTGAGAATGAAATGAAATTTCTGCTCAAATTCATTTCTGGTTTCAATTAAATTTTCAAGAAAATCCTGGAATTTCTTTCTTCTATTATTAGATCTTTGTATTTGTAGTCTGCAAAATGACATGACTTAAATGTATCGAAATTTGTATAAGTGTCCTTGAAAGAAATAAATGAATTACTGTTCATTTTATGAAAAAAGCTGGTATACCAATAAGTCACCATTCCGGCAATTTTCATCTGGTATTTATTAATAGAATATACACCCTGTATAGTGACCCTATGATAGTAGCTACGATTTTCTGCTTCTATGTCACAAATTATTATTTCATAAAAGTTAACGAAATGGGAAATATGGCGATAAGCTAATGATTGCCAATCAATTAAATATTCAACAGACATATAACATTTGACATGATAAATGTTTTCTACGTGCGTGTGATTACAGCGAAATATAGATTTTTCACAGAATAACGGATCATATTTTATGCAATAAAAGCTATTTTGAGGTATTTATGCTGAAAAGCCATAAAGGGACATTTGACGCTTGTGCTGTACATTATACAAAGCTTTTTGTTTAAGCATGCCAGGCTCGAATTGTGGGATTCAATATTTCATAATTATATTATGGCCGTTTTCATCATGAATTGAACAAAAAGCGTTATGAACTGGAATAGTAATTTGCGTATTTAATGAACTTATATTCAGATTTTTGATAATTGACATGAAAAATCATCCTCCAATAATATTCTGATGATGTAACAATCAAAAATTTTCATATGGCTTCGCGATTGACCTTTCTGCACTTGAATCTAATTATTTGGACTGTTTAAGTGACAATCAGAATATTTGTACGGATGGTCATTTGAAAAGTCACACACAGTCATCTAAATAGTTTGACAATTTCTGAGAGTATACCGTCCGGTCCAGGAGCTTTCCTGACCCTAATTATACTTTTTGCTTCCGCAAGTTCTTCTAGGTTGAAGTTTAGGATGTCCCCAACAGGGCATCTAACCCAACCTAACCAACCCCAATCTAACCTAACCATGGTTATTTTGTCAACAATTGTTTCGTTCTTGTTAATTTTGTCACGGTTATTTTGTTCGCGGATACTTAAACGCGACATCCAATTAATATCTGCAAAACTAGAATGCAATTATTTACCTTTCTCGTTGGCTTGGTCCCATGAGCTCGAAAGAAGAACTGTTCATTAGTACCTTCACAAAAGTTTATTCAGAAAAACAGTAACCGCCTCTAGGAGCTTTTGCACAATCACTACACTATTGAACCGTTATTTCACTTTATTTAGTCATTGAATATACTTTGAATAACTATAACACCGTAATACAACATTCGATCAAAACCACGACCTACTGACTGATTCCTCAAACATTTTGCGGAATGAACCTGTCTAGTTTAGAATGCTTCTATCTATGCTTGGAATTGTAAATAAGTATTCAATTAATGAAGAGCCCGTTAATAAGAGATTTGAATGTACAATAATAAATATATTATAGCATTACGAATTCCACATTATAAATTTATTTTGATTTTCCTTCATTGATTCCATCTACATTTATAAATTGAAGAAATATGTGGTTGTATAAAATGAAGTTAATGTCATATTCAAAATTGATTTTTTATTTCAATAGTTCAGGAAGTATTGGGCCTGAAATTTGGGTGCTCCAATACAATGATGTAAAATATAGATCTCAGTGGTATTTTTTGGCGCATTTTTTAGCGCATTTTTCAGAAAAAAGCGCTATTATATTCACTTTGGCTGGCTGGCTGGCTGGCTGGCTGGCTGGCTGGCTGGCTGGCTGGCGTGACGCTGAGATCTCAGCAACTATACTATTTACAGACTTGAAACTGGTACTAAATAAAAGCTGCTATTTCGTAGGTTTGCACAAATTGCTTTAATTCAAGCTCAGTGATTGTAGAAGATCAAATTATTCAATTACTTGTGTCAAGTGAAACAATGTCCATAGGTATATATGACATTAGGGATATGGCAACTAGAATTTATTAAAGTAGATAAAAATTTAGTTGCAACTTTCGCCGCGGGTGTCACTATTATTATGTACAGTTGTCAAATCTGTCCGGGCTTCATTCAATGACTTGTTTGACGCGAATTTGAAGCTTATTAGAATGAATTATTATTATTGGATAAAAATTTGTTTACTTTTGGTGTATTTCTTTTATATAGCTTTGAAGAAGATCAAATTATCATTTTAAGGTACAGCACCCGATCTCCCGTCAGTCAATAACTAAACAATGAAGATTAAAAGATATTTTTGAGTTTGTACATGCATAAATTATGTACCTATCAAATAGTCAACTTGAAACTAGTACTAAATGGAAGCTGCTGGTTCGTAAGTTTGTCCAAACTCCTTGATTCCAAGCTCAGTAATTGTGAGAGATGGTAATTTGAGAAATCTCTGAAGTAACAAGCATTTATGAGCTGTCAAAAATGCGCTTCCATCATCCAGATGATTCTTCCATTTTTTGGAAAAAAGCGCTATTATATTCACTTTGGTTGTCTGGCTGGCTGGCTGGCTGTCTGGCTGGCTGACTGGCTGGCGTAACGCTGAGTTCTCAGCAACTATACTATTTACAGACTTGAAACTGGTATTAAATAAAAGCTGCTGTTTCGTAGGTTTGCACAAATTACTTTAATTCAGGCTCAGTGATTGTGGAAGATTAAATTATTCAAATACTTGTTCAAAGTGAAACAATGCCCATAGATATATATGACATTAGGGATATGGTAACTAAAATTTATTAAAGTAGATGAAAATTTAGTTACAACTTTCGCCGCGGGTGTCACTATTATTATGTACAGTTGTCAAATCTGTCCGGGATTCATTCAATGACTTGTTTGACGCGAATTTCAAGCTTATTAGAATGAATTATTATTATTGGATGAAAATTTGTTTACTTTTGGTGTATTTTTTTTATATAGCTTTGATAAAGATCAAATTATCATTTTAAAGTACAGCACTTGACCTCCCGTCAGTCAATAACCAAACAATGAAGATTAAAAAGTATTTTTGAGTTTGTACATGCATAAATTATGTACCTATGAAACTAGTACTAAATGGAAGCTCCTGTTCCGTGAGTTTGCCCAAACTGCTTGATTTCAAGCTTAGTAATTGTGAGAGATGGTAATTTAAGAAATCTCTAAAATAACAAGCATTCATGAGCTGTCAAAAATGCGCTTTCATCATCTAGATGATTCTTCCATTTTTTGATTTCATGGGAAATTTCAACATACAATACATTTCTATAAAATTATATATTATATAAAAATGTTGTAGCTTTCATATGATGTACATTTTAATTTCAAGATGAAAGAACTATTATTCAGGAATATGTATCCATTTAGCATTTTATCAAAAGTTAATCCACTCAGAGACATTCAATATAACTTTTAAGTTGGTTTAACTCCATCTTATTTTGAAGTTTGACTGATTTAATTTCGTTAGTATGACAACAGACTACGTTCCACTAGGCGATCACAACGATTCGCTCACGATTGTAGGTTTTGTCGTTCCACCAACATACGATTTTTGTGGTTGATGCTTCAAGTGGAACGATGCGAGTGTCTATTCAATATCAAATAAACTGTCAATTTGTGTTTAGGATCAAAAAGTAAATCATCAATAAGATTAAACTAACCTGTAGCGAAAAGGATAAATGATTAGAATGAATCCATTTTGCCTGTGTGAATTAATCTCTTGTGAATGAGAGATAATGATACTGAGCGACCAAGAAATTATCTGCAAAATTGACAAATGAAAAAATCTTGAGTAAATCGACAAAATTTAGAGTCGGAAGTACAAATTGGAGTCACACCTTTTAAATAAATCAATATTTCTCGGTGATCTTTGCAAAAAAGAACTCAACAACTGCTTCGACTCACCTTCTAATCGTGGGCGTTGTGAGCATGAAGCGGTCCCTAATAATGACATAATTTTTTAAGTAATTTGAATGCAAAGACCGCGATCGTCTTGTAGAACGATTATTGAGACATGAGCGTTGCGATCGCCAAGTGGAACGTACCCTGAATAGTTGTGGAGAATGATGGCCCTTTTCTAGGTGAGTCTTGAGATTGAGAGTAAGACTCTTTTTCTCTTTCTTATGACCGTTTTCTGGAACCTAAAGAAACAGATCGACAGAAATAGTACACTAAAAGAAAAGCCATCAGTCAAAAACTAGCGGCGTTAGCAGTAGAATTTTTCATTGAGTGCAGAAACTGTCAACCAGTGAGGAAATATTAATTTACTTGAAACAGAAGTAATTTGTAATATAAATCAATCACAATGTGTAGATCACTCAGATGCAGAAGTAGATGCACTTCATTGAAAATTTCACTTCTAGCGCTGTCAGTTTTTGACTGACGCAAACTTTTACCCACAGAATGGTAGGTTCAGAGTACGGGTCAAAGATAAATAATGTTACCAAGTTATTAAAATAGCCTCTATTTTCTTAACGAATTTTCTCGAATCCTCTTTGATTGTCCAAAGAGTTCAAATTTGACGAGCATTCATACTATTTGTATTCACCATGATATACTGGTGAAGAGGCACGATGAAGTCAAATGAATTGCCATAAGCATTAAGAACATCCAGGCACGATCTACTGCAGAAATGTCTTAGTTTATCGAATATAGCTCATTTTTTCATGGATTGCTGTTAATCAATACACAATAAGTGATTCTTTAGTGTTCTGTGAACTGAAAATTTCAGATTCTTAAAAAACCTCAATGTCATTTGAACTATAATTTGCTCCGTTGCACATGAAAATTCAACTTCTTCAATTTATTGTTTATTGATTTCCAGGAATCATCAATCAAAATATTGATTCATCCTTATAAAAGCATATCTCACATGCAATCGAAACCCTGTTTAGCTGCATGCATGGTTTTATTAGTTTCGAAACTATTTATATCTGTTTCTAATAGATAAATTTGTATTCAATAATTTTTTTCTTGTAATTACAATAAATATTGTGATATTATTATTATTCAAATTGATCCAATTATTCAAATCAGCTTAATAATTCGTGAATTTTTGTTCCAATTGAATGGATTATTGAAATATTTTAAACATGAAATTACATAAACTATTCAAAAGTGAATAGAGATTTATAAAAAAAAGGGCTCTTATGATAACAAACAATCATTTTCTCATATATATATATGAAGAAAGTTTGTTCAAGTGAAAATTACCCAATCTCTTCTAGTATACGCAATATTGTTGACTAGATTGTGAAATTGTTAGTATACTGTAGGTGTCTCTTAGAGTACGCTCCACTAGGCGACTGCAAAGATCTGCCCACGTCCGAAAAATAGACGCAACGATTGCTTCAATCCACCTTTCAATCGTGAGCATTAGCGGTTGCTATTAATGACGTCATCTATGCCGTATTGAATCTGAACTCAAAGATTGCGATCGTCTTGTAGAACGATTATTGAGGCGACATGAGCGTTGCGGTCGCCTAGTGGAACGTATCCTTAGTCTTCAAGAACACTTGTGATCGTAGAGTCAAAAAAAGTAGCATCTGAAGAAACGCAGAGAAATCATCTTTAAAGAGAATGTGCTGATCTGGGCCTCACAAAGGCATAATTGAGCTGATCAACATGACGTCATAGCCGCAAATTTCAAAGTTTAATTTCGAGACTAACAGTACCAAAATCTTGTAATACAATTAAAAAACAGCCTTTTATAGCAACTGCAGCAAGATCTTCAAAATGTCACAGAGGTCCTGGTTAGTGATCAAACAGTGCGAAACCGATTGTAGCAGGCTGGTTCGACTTTAAACCAATCGTTAATATGAATTTCAAGAACTTGTGTTCACTGACGTTAAAGATTGGAGTGGGCTAACCAGTGACTCAATGCTGCTACCTCTTGGAAACATGTTCTGTTCATGGATGAGTACAAATTTTGTATCAATGATGACATCCGACATTGAAGAGTATATTGGAGTGCAGGGGATCAATCACTATCATAGTATTAGTCCAGGAGCCCACCACACCGCATGTTCCCTCATTGGACTTATGGCCCAATTTTATATGAATCGATCGGGTATTCAGTGGTCAATATGGTGCCAGACTTTATTGATGCAGGGCCCTGTTCTAAGTGTCGAAAAAGAGGCCGATTCTGGTCATGTTTTTTGACGGCACGTCCCTGATAAAACTGACGATTGAAACTAGTACCAATTGATAGCGGAGATCACATAATTGAAGCAAAAACCAGGATGCCATCCCTCGTCCTGTTCAGAAGGGGGGCAACCACCTCTAAATGTAGCCCATTGTCGTATCAAACTTTCCTGATCAAGCCTACGGTAATAGTTTTTTTGAATTGAAACTCGGACCTTTATGACTTTGAGAGAAACAAGGTACCGCCTCTCTACCTGTTCGAAAAGTTGACAGCCACACTTAAAATTATTAGATTTTTAGGTCCCAATTTGTAATCTGAGCTTTCCGAATACAAGAGTTCTTAAATGCTTCCTTCCACCCTGTACGGAAGAGCGACAACCACTTTTGGAGTCTTTCCGATTTTCAGATCCCAAATGCGAACGCAGATTTAATTCTCTCATCGAATGTAGCTCGGGCCTTCCTGGACACGAAAACACCAAGCTGCCTCTCGCCCTGTCCGAAAGGTATTGACCTTTAAGTGTAACGCATTTTCGTACTCGACTACCCTCAATGAACTTGCGATTCTTAACAATTTATCTCCCTGAACACGGAAAAGCCGGGGTTGCGTAACTTTAAAATCAGATAGATTTTAAGAGTAACTGCTTGCTTTTTGGACAGGCTCGGAGGCAGCACTTTGATATCAGGAAGGCTGAAGCTATAATTAGAAAAAATTATGGTACATTCGATGAGACGTACAGCTGCGATCGAAATTGGGAACTGAAAATCGAATAGTTTTAACTGTGGCTGCTGCCCTTCTGGACAGGTAGATAGGTAGTACCTTGGTTTTCTCGTAGTCAGGAAGGTTTGAGATTCTATATGAAAAAATAATTATCGTAGGCTCGAGCAGGGAAGTTCATTACGAAAATTGGTTACATTTAAAACTAGTTCCCGCCTTTTTGAACAGAACAGGGGATGACATCTTGGTTTTTACTCAAAGTACCTGATCTTCGCTATCGATTGGCACTAGTTTCAATTGTTAGTTCTATCAAGAAACTTGATTAGAATTTAATTTTTAACACTTAGGACAGAGTCCTGCATTTATAAAGTCTGGCATCCTATTGACCACTAAATACCCGATCGATTCATATACAATTGGGACGTAAGTCCGATGCGGTCAGTTCCCCGATTATATATTCAGCCGGTGTTTCCATTCGAAGATATGTTATGGTTTGAGGAAGTATCTGTTAAGACTGCATGTGTTTGGTGGTAGAGTCATTGGACAATATTATAGAGACGAGATCATCTGCGAATATGCTGTGAATAATCGCGACTTTATTGGATCACAATATTTTATGTTTTTGGATGATAATGCTCGTTCACACTGAGCAAAAATAGTACTGCAGCCCTCATGAACTACATATTAACCATCTTGCCCTTCCACCATTATATCCAGACATGATCCTTATGAAACATGTATAAATTTTTCTTCAGAGATAGCTAGATACTCATGTTCACCATCCTACAATCTCAAGACAGCTTGCAGAAATATTACGCGTACTGTAGGATAGAATACTCCAACAACATATTGATAATTTTATTTTAAGAATGCCAACAAGAGGTCAGGTAATCGTAAAAGTACGAAGAGATGCTCCAGACAAAACAAAAAAAAATATGCATATATCACATGCATCTTCAAATCTTGGAAAGATATGGAGCATTTGTTATTTGAGGACGATGATGGCTGCCTGCTACGGGGTGGAAGAAAGAAGTAATTACAGGAGAAAAGCAAAGCTACTAGCAGTAATCTCATTCCAAATTTTCCTACAGTTTCATATTCTAGAGAAATTTTTTCACCATAGTTCCAATATAGCAAACATATAAACACTGGGCTGATTAAATTTCAGCGTAGTTAATCCAAACGACGTCGGAAAAAGTGCAAGAAGTAGGTACTTCTTTCTGAAATAAGCCATGTCGTTCACAAATGCGATGTTAATTTTTCTTTTCACGAAAAGATGTTGGTGATTTTAGAGCTTTTTCTTTGCTAAATAAGATTAACAAGGTAAAATCAGCTATGTACATAAAAAGTATGCTTTTTACTTGCTGGTTGATGGAATTTATTCACATTCGTTGAAAACTTTCCTTTCCATTATTTGAGTTGACTGCAAGTTTTAATTAGCAAAGAAATAAAAGCGGTAGTTAGGACAAATTAATTTTCGTTTTTGTGGAAGTTTTATCCATCGACAATTAACATAAAGCAGTGATTCTCAAAATGTGGAGATCCAATAGACCATTGTACGTCAATAATTTTGAGTTTGTTATTCACAAGCCTGTTGTCATTCAAATGCCCCACCAGTTTCAAATTGCAAAAAAAAATCCAGCTTAGCCCGCTTGAGTTTGGCTCGATAATCTTATCAGGTGCCTTTACATATACAGCTCTTTAAAAGAGACTTGCTCGTAAATTTCCCATTCGTGCCCCCTGCAAGTCTGTCGCACGAGTCCGTACTTTGCGTTCGTGGGCCGGAAAGCCCGTACCTCTTATGAGCCGAACCGGGCCATATAAGTATTACACTCTTTAGACTGAGATGTCCTTATAGTCGGTGAGCCGGCCGCACTTTATGTTTCCTGATTGGACGGCCAAATTAAATATGAATCGATCGGGCATTTAGTGGTTAATACAATATCAGACTTCATAAATGCTAGGTTCTGTCCTGTCCAGAAGGGCGGCAGCCACTCTTAAGTGTGACCCATTTTCGTATTGAGCTTCCCTGATCGAGCTTACGATGATTATTTTTTCAAATTGAAGCTGGAATCTTTCTTTGTTGACAGTTGAGTTATTTTGTATTGTATTTGCGCAACAAAAATTTGTGTTGTATACATACAGAGCTGGGCAAAGTACTCGTGAAAAGTACTTCAAGTACAAGTACCAAGTACTTGAATGTTTGTAGAAGCACTTGAAAAACAAATTTCGATTCTCAATGATCTATACATGTTTTTCAGATTTATATCATAATAAATAGATTTTTTGGATTAAATTCTGTATATTTATTTTTAATTTTTTAAGCTTCGACTTTCTATCCAAAAATTTTTTCTGATGAAGATTTTCGGATAGAAAGTCGAAACGTCAAAAAATGAAAATAAATATACAGAATTTAACCGTAAAAAAATCTACTTATTACTTCTAGTTTATCACATATTTGCCGTACCTATCACTTCCGTTGCTTATTCGAAATAATTAAAAATAAAAAAACGATCATTCGAACTCAAATGAAATTGGACCTTGAAATTATCATCAAATTATTGGATATTTGTATTTGATATATTGAAGAAGTTATCTACGCATCACACCTTAACATTGTAGAAAAACCAATTGCACTGATAAAGATTGGATATTTCTCACAAACCTCAAGTAAAACAGATCAAAACTTGTCCATTTTGCATAGAAAGTTCTTTACTTGAGGTACATTAAAAGTATTTTAAGTACTTTAAAATTACTTCAAGTACATTTAAAGTACTTCAAGTACCTCAAATACTTCAAGTACTTTCATTGTACTTCAAGTAACATTTTTAAGTAACAAGTACCGAGTAAATAAAACGAAAGTACTTGGACCAGTACAAAGTACCGAAAATAAAAAGTACTTCAAGTACAGTACTTGAAGTACTGAAAGTACTTGCAAGCGTAATCAAGTACTTTTTGTGCAAGTACTGCCCAGCTCTGTATACATACTATTATTATTCGGTGTTAATAATGGCAGATTATTCAATCATTGAGAAGTTAGATATGATAAAATGTTTTTATCTATCAAATAATAATTTGAGACAAGTTCTGCAATTATACAGACAACAGTATCCGGAATGCTTTTATCCAAACCATTCGTATTTATTCAAATTAGAGAAGAAGCTGCGTAGGACTGAGTCAGTTTCTAGAAATTACAAAACACGTGAGATAGTAGATGAAAATTTAGAAGTTGATGTATTGGCATATTTCAATGTATACCCCAAAAATTCAATAAGAGAAGCTGCATTGGGAATAGATACCACACATACAAAGGTTCTTAAGATTTTGAAAAAGCATAAGTACAAAGCCTTTAAAATCTACAAGATTCATAATCTTCATCCTGGCGATGATGTGAGAAGATTACAATTTTGTAATTACTTAATACTGGAAACTATTACAGAGCCTAATTTTTTAGATACAATTTTATGATCAGATGAAACAAATTTCTCTAACAATGGAATACTAAATAGACATTATTCACATTATTAGCAATCAGTAGAAACGAATCCACGTCGAACATTTATTTCAAATTTTCAAATACGCTCTTCAATTAACGTATGGTGCGGTATGTTAAACAACACTATTTTGGGTCCATATTTTTATGAGGGCATTTTGACATCACAGAGAAACTTAAATTTTCTGCAAAATAAACTTCAAGATTATCTGGATGATATACCATTGGCAGTTAGACGCAGAATGATATTCCAGCAAGATGGTGCACCTCCGCATAATTCATTAGATGTAACTGCGTACTTGAATCAACAATTTCCAAATTCCTGGATTGGCAACAGAGGCCCTACATCGTGGCCCGCAAGATCTCCGGATCTATCGCCTTTAGATTTTTTTCTATGGGGAGCTATAAAAAACAAAATTTATGTAATGTCCGTTGCTACACTTGATGAACTGAAAAACTGAATAGGACAAGCTGTTGTTGAATTGAATACAGTTAATATAAAACAAAATTTATTGAAACGACTTTATTTATGTGTCCGAGAAAACGATGGAAATTTTGAACATTTTGTGTAGTTCGATAACATTTATTCCGTACTTCTTTATGTTCTACTATGATGATAGAATTGTTTATTTTGTACATTGTTTTTAATAGTAATTGAATTATGGATTTCGTTCTTGTTGATGTGCAAATGTCTGAGCGCGCAAAAATATTTAAATTTAAAAAATATAAACGTTGTGTAATTCCCCGCGCACTTAACAGTAATATTATTGGCACAAAAATATCAATGATGTGTATACAACACAATTTTTCTTAACGCAAATTCATCACAAAATAACTCAACTGTCAAAAAATTTAGTTCTAAACGCACACTTAGATAGATTTTGTGAAGCAACATTTAGATATTTTCGTTAATATCTCAAAATCTATCAAAAATTATTTTCTATTCATTAGTGCAATAATATACAGGGAATTCCATTTGAAGAAAGTACAAATATGGCAATATCTACGAGAACTATTTTTTTTCCACAAAATTCACACAGATTTAGTTAGCTTATTAAAAGTACAAAAAATATAATTTGAACAATTTTTTGGTATCTATAATAACTTCCGGGAAAAAAGGTGTTTCCAATTTCGCATTCCACCCTGTATAGAGTTGATTAAAGAAAGATAAGTTGAGGAACTTGAAGCCTGAGAGATTTCATTCAAACTTTTATTGACTTAGACAGCCTCAATAAGAGTGAGAAAATATTTTTGAACGTAGAGGAAATTTTCCAAAATTGGTCTATTTCAAAAGCCCTTCTATTCAATGATAAAGAGAATTATTGATTGTGATGCAGAATACTAACCAATTGAGATACTGTCTGAGTCAATACGTTAAAGAACAGCATTGCTTGGTACTGCTTGTATCGTTTGGACGCAGATCTACGTTCAAATTCACATTTTTGAATGGAACATCCGTTATTCAGTGGTGCACGACTAGATAGATTTCTCAATATACAGGATGTTCATTGAACATGCGATAATAAACCAAGGGTTGATCATTTGGCTTATTTCAGAAGTACCTATAAGGATCATTGAGTTGGTCGAAATGAACTTCACTCAAGGCCTGCTCGATTTTGAAGTTAAATTCTTTGCTTTCTTTCAGGAACCATTTTAAATCGTTAGTTCACACAACTCTTATGGAAAATATTGTTTTAAAAGGGTTCCGTTTTATAAATAAGAGACCTCACATATAATATTTCCGTCGCAAAACTTTCATTGCCTCGTATCTTTGATTTGGTGTCTCGACAATCAAAAAAGGACAAGATATCCATCACCACGCTTGTTCAACACCTCGTACATACATGTATTCTAGCTTATATATCAAAAACGCAATCTTAAAGATTTGTTGTTATCGGCTGTAGTTTGTAGCACCTGGTTAAATGGATTAGCTAGTATTTCACCGAACTAATACCTATGAGGGTCGTTGCATCTATCAGTGCTATAGATAATGTAAACATGACAGTAGACAGTACGTGCGTAATCGTCTGTCACGCTTGTCATGCGCAGATCATGCGCCTATTATCCTTTAATACCCACACAACATGAACATGAGGATAAGTTGTTGAAATGTACTTGGAGTATGTTTCAACTAAGAGACATGAGCCTATTTGCAATAGAGCCGTATCAGGATATTTCAATGTTAATTTTCACAGTAGTCTCACTGTCATACTTCAAAAGCTCCATTTCAAATTTGTGGAATGGAGCAATTTTGATCATAAATGTTTGAGAACATCTATTTTGATCGATCGATACCAAATTCGCGATTGTGTCCCAAATAATCCTTTGAACTTTAAACTTCGTTAAAAACTAAATTCACTTTGGACTTAAATACCGTGTTACAGCTTCGTCAACATCATTTAAAAACAAATTGACAGAATAGATTTCCATTCGGAAATTGCACGTACATCCGCTTCCGCTAAAAGCGGAAAGATTTGACTGTGAAAAGCACGAACACATTAAATTATTCAGAAATTTTTTGTTGTTCTATCATTCGCTTTAATTCCATAGCTGAAAGCACGAATCGAGAAGATATAGTTAAGAATATTGCGCAGTGCACTGTGAATTAGAAAAAAAGAAACTAATTAACATTCGTTATACACTGAGTTGCGAGCTCCTACGTTAGGTCAGCATTTTGAAGTTATGTTTCTTGAAGTTATAATTTATTTAACATCAATTTTAATCTGCAACTATAACTTACTCATCGAGCAGCAAAAAATCCACATTTTTCCTAGGACTATCCGCTATAATTTTTTGCATTGATTGAATAATTCAACGTAGTCATGAGCTTACTGTCACAAGCAAGAAGCTGTCAGAACGCAATGAAGCCGTGAATTCCTATCAATAATATTTAGTATGAACTACGATACTCAGTAAAATGTCATTAGAAAGACGTCCAGGTTTACTGAAAACAAATTATTCGCCTCCTTCAAATTTCGCCAGCCAGTACATGGGACAACCTCGTTTTTCATTAATTCACTGCTATCGAGGCATTCAGGTCCACTAAAAAAAGGCAAAAGTAATGCACCTCTTTCAGAGGATGGATGAAATATTTGGCTGACAAATAAATCATTGAATTTCCCGGAAAAGGTTTAGTATTGAGTAACTTTACCCACAAATTGAACAACACCGTCTCCCTTCAATTCTTCACTTTCGGTACGTTCATGTCTACTTAACCGGGTACAAAAATAATGCACATCCTTCGGAGGTTGAATAAGTTATCTAGCTAACAAATGAGTCGTTGAGCTCCCTAGAAAACCTACTAATACTGTAAGGAACATGTGAGTTTGTTGCTTCACCCAGTACATTACAGCACCGTTCTCTGCTATCGCAACGTTCAGTCTTACTAGATTGCGGACAGAAATGATGCACTTTATTCAGTGTTTGAGTGAGATGTTTGATTAATAAATAGATCGTTAAGATCCCTGAGAAAGCTACGAGTATTGTGAGAAACATGAATGCAATTAACCCAGTACATGGAACAACACCGTTTTCCATCAATTCTCTGCAATTCACTAAAACGGAAACAAAAATTGTGCTCCTCCTTCGGAGGTTGGATAAGATATCTGGTTAGCCAACGGGTCGTTAAGCTTCTTGAAAAATCTAGTATTAATGTTGAAAACATTCATTTCAGCTCTTTGATTCACCCAATATATGGAGCAGCATCGTTCTCTGCGTTCAGGTTTACTAGATTGAGGACAAAAGTTATGCACTAATTTTAAAGTTTGAGTAAGATATCTGGCTAACAAATGAGTCATCAAGTTTCCTGAAAAAGCTACTAGTAGTGTAGAGAACATTCGCCTGAGTATGTTGCTTCACTCACCACATAGGACAGCACAGTTCTCTGCTATTGGAACGTTAAGGTTAACTAGATCGGGAACAGAAATGATACACCTCCTGTGGAGACTTGATAATATATCTGGCTTACAAATGAGTCGTTCATTGCTTCGAAAAAGAGTGTCATGCGGAGCATCGATAAAAGCTTGTTGCTTCACCTAGCGCATCAGAAAACACCGTTTTTTAAATCAATTTCCTGCTATCGGAGACGTTCAAGTTTACTAGATTGGGAACAAAATTATGTTGCCTTTCCAGAGGCTTGTTAATATATAAATACCTAATTTTCCTTGATAAGGTATTACTGTTATGGAAAGCATCGATAAAAGTTTGTTTTTTCTTCCAGCACATGGGACAACACCGTTTTCTATAAATTTTTTGCTAACGGAGGTGTTCAAGCTACCTAGATCGGGATAAAAATGATGCACCTCCTTCAGAGGGTAAATAAGATATCCATACATAGGACAAGACCATTCTCTGCTATCGGGGCGTTCAGGTTTACTATATTAGGAACAAAAACGATGCACAATCTTCAAAGTTTGAATGTGAAATATGGCTAGCAAATGGGTCGTTGAGCTCCTTGAAAAAGATACTAGTATAATGAGAAACATCCTTGTTAGTTTGTTATCTTAGCCTGCACATGAGACAGCAAGATTCCCTGCTGTTGGAATGTTCACGTCTTCTAGATCAAGGACCGAAATAGTGTACTTTCTTCACAGGCTCGATAATATATTCGGCTAGCAAATTGACAGCCCATTTCTCTGAGAGAGTTTCATGGGAAGTGTCGATGGAAGTTTGTTTTTTCATCCAGCACATTGGACAACACCGTTTTTCATCAATTCTTTGCTTTGTCGCTCTAGTTCACTAAATCCTTCAAAGGGTGCATAAGATATCTGGCTAACGAATGAATCGTTGAGTTACCTGAAGAGAAACACAGCACATGGCACAGCACCGTTTTTCACTGATTCTCTGCTATTGGAGCTTCCAGGCCTATTAAATTGAAGACAAAAATAATGCACCTCCTACAGAGGGTGGGTAGGATAGCTGACTAACGAATGGGTCGTTGAGTTATTTGAAAAATAAACTAGTGATGTTAGGAACATCGATGCAAGCTCGTTGCCTCACCTAGCATATGATACAGCACCGTTTTCCACCAAATCTTTGTTATCGGGGCTTCCAGGTCTATTAAATTATTGGAGACAAAAATGATGCATCTCTTCTATAGGATAGCTGGCTAGCAAATGGGTTATCTGAAAAAGGAACTATTACTGAGAAGAACATCGATACAGGCTCGTTGCTTCACTTAGCACATCGTACAACACCGTTTTCCATTAATTCTCTGATTTCAAGCCTACTAAATCGGGGACAAAAATGATACACCTCCTTCAGAGGCTGAATTGGATATCTGGCTGACAAATAGTACCATGGGGAGCATCAAAAGAAGTTCATTGCTTTATCTAGCACATGGAACAACACCGTTTCCCATCAATTATGTGCTATCAGGATGTTCAGGCTTACTAAATCATTGATAAAAATGATACACTCTCTTCATAGGATAGATAAGATATCTGACTGATGAATAAAGTTCCCAATACAGTGGAAAACATCGATACGAGTTAGTTGCTTCATCCAATACATGGGACAGCATCGTTTCTCACCATAATAGACAGTACTTGTGGTTGAATTTCCATATTTTCTCAGATTATTGTATCACGGTGGTACCAGCTCCCTATAAAGGGGCCACCCCTAAAGAAGGTACAACATCGCTGCTACAAGAACACACAGTGTATGCGGGCAACTACTCGTACAATTATTACTATAGCATTGATAGTAAGGATAAATAAGAATACCAAGATGCTGAAGATGAATGATTATACAACACGCACTCTCAATGTGACCCAATTCATTCAAAAATTCATTGTCAGCTACTTCAGAACAAGTAAAAAAAAAATTTAATAACTGCGTTTTACCAGTTACCAATTGCATCAATCTGATTTTGACTTCAAAGTAATTCTAAGTAACTCTTATGAGCTTAGAACTTGGGTTATATTGACATTGCAATATATTTCAAGACGTCCAGATTCCAGATTGCATACATCATGCATTTTGGGTGCAACTGAACGAACATCTTTTCGAATGTAGCCTTTTGTATTCAAAATGAAGGTACCTTCATTAAACGCTCATCAAATAATGAAGTGCTTTGTAGTTTATTTTCTAATAATTCATAATGTGAGTGTTGTACTCTCATTTGGTTAGAATAATACCGTACATTTTACATATGATATCGTCGGCCCTGGAGCCCCAAACTCAACTTATTCCTATTATGTTCCATATGCTTGTTTTGCTAGGAAGTTAATATGCTCTTTGGAATAATATTGCTCAGTTGGATTAGAAATACTGCAAACTAATGATAACATTTATCACTTCTTATCCTAATTAGCATATTAATTCCATGCAAACTATACATTGTAATGTTGATAGAGCATTATGTTTTACAGTACGTCTGCTATATGTAGGAATGAGTTATTTGTTTTTATTCTTTGCAAATATGTGAAGATGCTTACTCGACTGGTATAAAGACAACACGCTCTACGCCATTTGAGGATATAATAAAATTTTATACTGATACTGACGCTGCCATTTTGATGTTATTCTAAAAATGATATACCAGTATCGTACGTGGCTCTATGGAATGATAACATCGTGGATTATTGTGCACTTCATTTCCAATACTCAAATATGGAATAACAAGATACATGGTGGTGACTTTGACCTTTGCTCTCTCAGTGTGTGCAATGCATCAATTATTTTCACCATATTACTTACTGATGAGTCCATAATTGCAAAAAAATATTTGTTATTGATTGATGATGTCGATAATAATCTCAATTAATCAAAGTATGACTGAATTTGCGTAATTTCATGACGTGAAGCTTCTTGGAAACTTCTTCGAGATGAATCTGGAACTCCATTAAGTTCGAGTCTGATTAACTTCATTTATAAATTTGATCAGAAGCGGATATTGGAGCGGGGAGTAACTGTAAATGAAAAGTTGGGGCTCGGATTCGTTGGCAACACTACCAGACAAAATATGGCGGAATATTGCATTTAGTCGGTCGTTTCGATGAAATATTGCACTACGCTTCGAAGCTCAAAAGTTGAAATACAACGGATACTTATGGCAGCTATCAAGAGTTACGAAAGGTCTTTTAATGCATTGTTGTTTATGTGCATGCCAGAGGTGTACTTCTGCAATTTTCACAGCTCCTGCATTATCAGAATTATATGCTACTTTTACCTCTAAACAATTGAATAATGATTGAATAGAACATACCTAATTAGAAACATAATAATTTTGGTACTTGCACTGATCAAAATCGTGCTCATTTTAGATTTAGAAGTCTGCAAGCCCGTATTGGACATTACTGAATTGGAGAGTTATGAATGGCACTAAATTATTTGTTCTATAAGATAAATGATTGATGAACGGATATTACTCGGACGCCACTGTGTCAAACATCCGAACGGAGCTATCAGGTCGAGTGACTATTAAAGCAAGATGGAAGCAGGCGAAAGGAGCAGCAAAAATGGGTAGTTTTGCTAAAAGCACTATACACAGCTTAGTTCAAAAGTCCTCACAGCACGGATGCTGACAATGAGAGTACTACAGCGCTGTATTACTACCACGACCCTCTGAGCCTCTAACGACATATGATTGAAGTAGAATGATATGGGAAAATGGAAATGTTACGGCTTTGTGTTCAAATGTGTTTCATGCTGTTCAGACAAAAGTGAAAAGGACAGGATCATGTATAAGCCTAATTTGGACATTTCGTTTCAAATATCATTCTGTTATTACATTATTTCACAGTGAACGAACTTGGAGTTGATTTTCATGCTGTTATTTTCTGATTATGAAACAAGTTTGGCCAACAGGCATTCATATTCTATTTTGACAGGTCTTGTCAATAGCACACCTAATAAGCTTATTATTATTGCAAGAGATGATCTCAAAATTCCTGTTCTATAAATTTTGAGCTCATTGTACTCACGTGTCTCTCATAAAATCCAGAATTTCCTTCAGACTTGTTGTAATGTAGTTTCTCCGCTCCTGAAAGAAGATGCCTGTAATATAGTATATGCTCGGAAGTTTAATCCTCCTCTTTACAACTTCTTCAGTCCTGATGTAAACAAATGCTTATTCATTGAACAGCGTCCTGTTATAAGTCTTGTTGATGCTTTGACGTTTCGCCTACTTGAGAAAAGTAAACTATTTATACTTTTCTTGGATGGTTCATCCACGAAAAGTCTTGCCTGTCTCTGAAGTGATGATTGCATCTAATTGATCTTGTACCATTGCTGGAACAATGTTTGAATATCCTGCTGATCCTTTCTATAAAACTGATCCAGTAAATCGGGGTCCTTAATTTTAGCTCCGACTATGTACCTTGCACCATTGCTGGACAATGTTTAAATGTCCTGCTGATCCTTTCTATAAAACTAATCCAGTAAATGATGATCCTAGGCTTCAGCTTCAATCTCTGACTGTTCAGGTATCTATTCAAACTAGTATCAATCGATAGCGGAGGTCAAATACTTTAACATAAAACCAGGGTGTCACCCTTTGCCCTGTCCAGGAGGCCAGCAGTTCTCCTAAGTGTAACCCATTTTTGTATTGAATTTGCCTGATCAAGCTCACGATAATTATTTTGTTCAAATTGAAGCTGGAATATTCCTGACCACTAAAGAACCAAAGTACCGCCTCTCTACCAGTCCAGGAAAGCGACAGGCTAAATTTAAAATTATTCGATTTTCAGGTTCCAATTTTGAACGCAGCTGTACTTCTCTCACCGAATGAACGATTATTTTTTCTAATTGTAGTTTAAGCCTTCCTCAATACGAGAATACTAAAGTTCTGCTTCCCATCCTGTCCGGAAGAGCGACAGCTTCTGTTAAAGTCAATCTGATTATTAGGTCCAAATTTGGAACGCAGCTGTAATTCTCTCATCGAATGTATGATTTTTCTCTATTCTCGGGCCTTCCTGAACACGAAAAAACTGTAGTGCAGCCTCGCCACTCGTCTGGGAGTGCGGTAGCCACCCCTAAGTGTAACGCATTGTCGTACTCGACTTCCATCATTAAATCTACGGTTTTTTCAATTGGAAGCTGTGACAAATTATGTCTCAAAACTCCGTCACAGTTGCACATCCCAGAGCCTTCTACTACCGTCAAACATTTTAAAGTCCATCGAAATTAGTTTACAAGCCTATAAATTTTAAATTCTGTAATTCTGCTTAAACATACAACACCGCTTACCTTAATTTTATCAGTCATCAGCTGAAATAAATCTGTTTTAATATTTCACACGTGGTGGAATGAAGTTAGGTTTTTTGGAAACACCTGAAATTTAATTCAACCGACATTGCTTGATCTGCATTTATATCTGGTACCTTACCGTTAATAAACTCTGAATGTAATCAACCGTTGTTCTGTAAATATGTTGTATATTGTATATTTTGTTTGATATTCTTCGTGACCTTCGAATATATAAAAATGAATATCTGACATTTGACAGTTGACCGACATAGCATTATCTACGTTACCGACAGATAAAAAGATATTTAGGACAATTTTAATTTTGGGGAAATATAATCATGAAAGGATGTATTTAACAGGGAAGTAACTAGGAATTTGTTATTGTAAAGAAATTTTTATTTGCGAAATTACTTTTTTTTGATCTGTATGTCTTCTTCACATGACTGATAGCGTTAATATGAATTTAATTTAAAAACATGTTAAGTAAGGATTCATTAAAATTCAAGTATAAATAAGGCCTTCTGGTCGACTTAAGTCATGTCTTTGAAAGTCCAGTTCTGAGCAGCCGTTCCACAGTACGCTTCTAGTTCCGATACCGAGTGTAATTTTCAGAGTGTTTACCGACCAAGTGGAGTTTTTGTGCTAAGTCCGTTAGCACAACTGTCTGACACAATCTGTGAGTTTGTTTGTTTTTTATAAGTCCGTGAAAGGAACTTAGATTTGTTTGCTTTCGCTGTTTTGAACTTAGAATATTTTTTCTGTTTTTGAACTTGGAATATTTTTTGAATAATTTAACGTCTTTGTCGACTTCGCAGTGTTTGAATAATTTAACGTAGAAGCACCGCTGGCAAAGTCCTTGTTGACTTCATAGTGTTTGAACAATTTAATGTAGCGTCGCCGCTGACTATGTCTTCGTGATTTCGCAGCGTTAGATTGTTTTAACGTAGAGTCAGAGTTGAGAGTGGTTCATCATTGGCTTCACAGCGTTGAGCAAGTTAACGTAGAGTCACTACTTGGGAACTAGTTTGGTTCCACAAGCGTCGAAGATAAGTTAATCCACCGTTTGGGAAATCGCTTCACGATTTGTTTGTTTTGAAGTTTCTCGTCATCTGCGACCGCCTGGGACCGTACTGCGAGTCAAGTGTCATATACAGCCATCCCGTCACCGTCAGCCAAATATCTCCGTGCAAGTTCCTGTAAAATATATGTTCTATGTTTATCGTCGTCGTTTTATGTGTAATAAATCTCATTGTGACACCTACCTCCTGATGATTATTTGACAACCCTAACCCTTCCCTTCTGAGCTATCCAGCCGTCTGCCGTAGAAGCTGCGTCACCGACCGTATTGGCGCTCGAGCCCACCGTCAGCAGTTTTGACCGCATCGCCAAAATTAACAACCCCGCCATCAGCGAAGCCTTATCGTTACAAAGCTTAAGGACGATGACACACACAGCGGTTTGTGCAGATTTGGTGGTCGACTCTGCGACCACTCGACGATGGCACACACAGTGGTTTGTACCGACTCGGCTGCCACTTGATAATGACACACACAAGCGACCAACATGCGACATTGAAAAGTCAAATAACAAGTGTATTTGAGACAGAATGTATGATCTTTTAAGTACTTTTAGGGTTGGTATATTCACGCTGGGAAAGAAGAAGCAAGAAGAATTGACGAATCCAGTAGCCAATAGCTACCTGACCAAGCATCTTCGTATACTCTTTTTGCAGAAGTAAAAGACATATCTTACAACGCTAGATGTCGAAATCTTTACCTGCATATTTTGTTAATGTTGTTTGATATTGATTCGGTCAACCACCATTTGAAATCTGAGATACCGTTCTTCTCTGTAAAAATTTTAGAGAACTCTCTGCATTTTTCTTTTTTCCAGTGAACTTTTGTTGTATACGCGTTCTCAAGTACTCTCGTTTCATAGTAGTTAGCTGTAATGGAGGTAGACTTAATAGAGTTTCCATTGTTGCATTCCTGAACAGGCTAATCTTTGAACCTCACTCAGTGAACTATCAAGACTTTATCAATGTATGTAAGTTACAGTACTATTATTTTGCAGTATGATATTGTAACGTTATTTATTTTAATTTAGGGAGCAAAAGTTTTTGAACACTACTATATATTTTTATGATTTATTAAAATAATAAATCAAATAACTAATACTATTTTTGATAACTAATTCTAATTTAAACTGAGGATTAATATACACAACACTTTAACTTAACTTCAATTATTTATGTCAATGTTGATTTATTTAAAATAACACAATTTATTTATATCACTAGCAATACATGGTATAAGGTTACTTTGCTAAAAGATCAATAATCTTCTCACTGTCGGTCGCATATATATACCTCGGGTCTCTCCCCACTACGTTCCTTCAGCAAACGTCTAGGCGTTTCTAGAAGAACGCAAGAAGGTGTCAGTAATTTTCCAGAAAACAAATATATTCGCTTCTATTTCTTAATGTAAAATAATTCCATAATCATTCTAAGCACCAGTAAAGCCGAAAAGACTAATTTATAGACTTAAATTCGCTACACTGCCTCCTTCTTGGGACTGTTTCGTCCCGAAACGGTTCTTCACGAATTCCTGGAGAGTCATGTCGGAATCTGCATTGGTCACCCTTGGTACATCGGGATGTTTTGTAGAAGTAGCAGTCGACGGTCCGTCCATTATTCGTCTGCTGTTTAGGGTTATAGCTACAGACGAGGATTTCTATTCCGGTAGACCGGAAGAGAGTTTCCAACATACTCCTTACTACCCTCCGATCCAGTTTATCCAGACCACGACCCAACTTCGGTACTGCCAGCTTCATCACATCGTTGTCAAATAGGTGCTTTCGGAGGTCGAGCAGAGCATTCCACATAGTGCGGTATGTCGGTTTCTGGTAGGAGCATGACTTAGTCACCATATAGTACAGGTATCGTTTGTGCTCCGTGCGAGTGTCCTTTAGATGTAGTGTTTTCCCAACTGATGGATTTTGGTTGGCCAGTTCTTCTAATCTTCCATTATTCTCCTTGAAAACGGACGCTATTCCTCGAGACATTTTCAAGTCACTCGCCACACAGTGAGCCAGGGCATAATTCAAAGGCACTGTGAACAGGTCTTGTTGTTCTTCTTTCGTCACGCCGTACCGCACTTTACGAGCGTTGGAATCGTTGGCCATGAACTCTTCGAAGGATGGTTCTTGCTCAACAATTAGTCGAACCGTGGCTCCATGTCAGTCTTTCCGTTTGGAGTTTTCCGTATCCGGTAGATGATGTCGTTAATTCTCCTCATCACTTCATACGGACCTTCCTAGTTCCGCTGAAGTTTTGGTGACAACCCTCAGCGCTTCTGGGGGTTATAAAGCCACACCAAATCCCCGGGTTGATAACCACCTTTCTCGGCCTTGATGTCATAATTTTCCTTCATTTGATCGCTGGCATTTTGGATGTTTGAACGAACTCGGCCATGAATGTCGTCCATTCTTCTTCGGAGGTTGGTAACGTAGTCTTTTCCTGCTAGATTTTCACCTGGTTCACTACTAAATATCAGGTCGCATGGCAAGCGCAACTCTCGTCCAAATAAGATGTTCGCAGGTGTCTGCCCAGTAGTTTCGTGTACTGCTGAGCGGTATGCTAACAGAAACAGATAAAGGTGTTGGTCCCAGTCTCGCTGATGGTCGGAGACAATCTTTGCCAGATATCGATTTAATGTTCTGTTCATCCGTTCAACCATGCCGTCAGACTGCGGATGTAATGCAGTGGTCCTGGTTTTGTGGATCCCTAAGATTTTACAAATGTTTTGGAAGACGGCTGACTCAAAATTTCTTCCCTGATCCGAATGAAGTTCTTGAGGTACTCCAAATCGACAGATACATTCTTTCACCAAAACTTCGGCGATAGTGACAGCTTCCTGGTTGGGTAGAGCGTACGCCTCCACCCATTAACTGAAGTAGTCCATCACAACGATTATGTATTTATTTCCGTTGTTAGTTTTTGGAAACGGTCCAGCCACATCGATTGCAATGCGTTCGAAAGGACTTCCCATATTGTACTGACGCATTAGAGCTCTTCTTCTTCTCTGTGGCCCGTTACTACTGCCGCAGACCACGTATTTTCTACACCACTCTTCAACATCCTCCTTACAATTTATCCAGTGAAATCGCTGGCGTAATTTTTCCAATGTTTTACTGATTTCAAAGTGCCCTCCACCAGCTTCATCATGAATATATATATTCGCTTCTATTTCTTAAAGTAAAATACTCCCACAATCATTCTAAGCACCAGTAAAGCCGAATTGACTAATTTATAGACATAAATTTGCTACAATGTTGTCGTTAATCGTTAATCGTTAATTCAGGACACGAAACAAATCTCCAGATCATGAACAGTATACACTAATACGTGGTCACAACTCTTAACAATACAACTTTACTTGAAATTCAACTATAAATAGATTATCCTATGTGGAATTGAATATGTTGAAAAGAAAGGGCTAATCTTCTCTGAGGAACTAGTGCTTTACTTAGAGACGAGAATTTAGACCATTTTGCTTGTCTTCAATGAGAAATTAATATGTTCGTAATCCAGGAGACTTCAAAAATCGCATAGATTGGAAATGAAACATCAGTATACTTAGCAGAAAAAGTATGCAATGCAATGCGCATGCAAATTTACACCCGATTCTGAGCGGAAGCTGTATCTTACAGGCATTGGTGTGCTCACTACAAATCTGGGGATAAATGGTTTCGATTGAAGCTAACAAGAAACTAAAGTAGACTTACAGATCATAAATTCACTATCCCAAATATCAAATTATCAGTTTGCTGACAATAAATTTTCCTTCACAAATTAATCTAGAATATTTAATTTCATGCATTGAATTTGAATGATTGAATCGTGTGAAAACAACTCTACAATTATTATTGATTGGATGATCAGATAAGAGAAATTCAGAAGCGTATTAATGTGGAACAATAAAGTCGTTGATTAGGAACGAAAACATACGCTTCGGTTAACAGAGTATAAAGTTAATTTTCCACACATTAATTCAATTCTCATGTGCCGTTTAATACGTTATTAAAACATTGAGCTAAGAAGTAATTTGCATGTATATTATATATTAAAATATATATGGCAAGTTTGTATTCAATGGGATGGTAATAATTTTATGCAAAAATGTTTCGCGTATTCATACCGGAGGCAAATTCTGTTCATTGTGCTTATGGATCATATCAACTTGACGTACTCTGGAATAAATTTTCATCAGCGATCTGATTTCGTTACGCTTGAGATGAATTCTTCACTACTATTTTACATTTGAACATTCTTTGTTTATTCAGACGCAAGTTAGTTTAAAGGAATCAAAATATGAATAGCTGTAGAAGAAATATGCACAAACGCTGTACGGCTCCATTCAGTGTAAATTTTTTTATATTTATGTTATCCTAGAACAGGAAATAGGTCGTCGACAAACAACGAACGAGTTTGTGAATTTTTTGTTGTTGCAAAGCCTGAAGGTTGAAAAACATACGAGGCATCTATGGCCAGCACGCTATTAATTGTAGTCTGTGTTCCGTTAATCAACCATGTGAATTTACGTATCCGGTATATATTCCCCGATGACACAAGCCGAGCTGCGATGTACAGTGAACGTTGGACAAGGGCACCAAGTTCAACAAACGACAAAATTGTGTAATTTTGGCTGAATTATGTGGAAGAGTGCGTAATTAATGAGTTTGTAATTGCTACATTTTGGGAATTAAAAAAGTTCATCATTTTAACTGACATATAAGAGTTGATGAACCTTTATTAGTACTGAATATAATAAAACTGCGAATTGATTTATTTCGGTTATGACTAAACAATTTCGGAACTATTAACCTTCGAATACTTTCACGTAATGAATTTCAACATGAAATCCCCTCTTTGAAGGAATTCCGGACCCGCTTGTGTCTCCGCTGTGGACGTTATCCACATGTGTTGGTGTAAGGATAGCAATACCTAAGAGTTGATTCGTTCAACGCACACCCTTCAGCTAATGGGACCACGATTTTTATAGCCCTTTTTACTTCAACCGGGTGATAACTGTTATTAACTTGGTAACGTATTAGATAGAAATTTTATTAGTCCGGTGTTTACGAGCAAAATGATTCTGCAAGTACATTAAGTGGATGAGATTAAATAAAAAGGTCTCGTAATTAAAATTTGTTGTATCGATTTCCTGGAAAAAAGAGGGTATGCTGTTTTTGGGTGTGATAATCTATTAATTAGCAAATGTGAGAGTGAAGCTGACAATATTGTAACGATTAGAGCCTCTAGAATTTAGACTTCCATCTCGACACGCCAGATGAACGGGTTATATGCGCCAAGAACATTATAGTCCGTGAGACAGCGCCTAAATTTTTTGTTGATTACCGCTCATTTGAAACTTTGTGAGTGGCTTCATTGTGATGAGTCCGATAACTTTTTCATTTAGCAAAATTCTAGATTTGGGGGCGTTTACCCGCGAGGGCTAATTAATTGAAAGAATATTACCGTAATACTGATCTTTACACTAATCGAAAGATTTTTTGATAATAAAATGAAGGAAAAATATTGTCCGACATGAATATTGAGGCTACCGGTGAGTCCAACAAGCCGCACTTGTCATAAGTATGTTGGTACTGATGGTAAGTATGTTGGTACTTATGACAAGTCGGACTCACCGGTTGCCTCAATATTCACGTCGGACAATATTTTTCCTTCATTTTATTATCAAAAAATCTTTCGATTAGTGTAAAGATCAGTATTACGGTAATATTCTTTCAATCAATTAGCCCTCGCGGGTAAACGCCCCCAAATCTAGAATTTTGCCAAATGAAAAAGTTGTCGGACTCATCACAATGAAGCCACTCACAAAGTTTCAAGTAAGCGGTAATCAACAAAAAAAATTTGCGCTGTCTCACGGACTATTATAGTGACATCCGGTGGAACTTCTGGAAATCCACTAGAAATTTCTAGAGGCTTCGAGAAACTCTAGATGAAAATATGAGAACTCGAACTTAGTCGAGCCGGCGAATTAGAAATAAAAAACGAATCAGTTGAGATAAATAAGAAGTAGTGAAAATAAATAGAAGATAGTCTTATTTAGCGAATAATAAATAAAGGTAGTGATGACGAGTTGAGTTTTGTTACAATATTCAACGAATATAGTACTTCCCAGTCAGTAAATACTCTGCTACACTTTATACTTACTATTTTTTGTAAGCTACAGCTATAAATTATATATGTTTATCAAACAGGATATCTTGATAAACCAATTTTTCATTCATCAAAATGTAGTAATGCGTTTTAAATTATTGACTGTTGAATCGTGCGGAATTATGATTGCTCGTTATTCTTTGTTTATGAAGTGTTTATTGTTGGTAGTGATATATTTTGTATCAATTATTCATCCAGGTGTGAAATACTGATAGTATTCTAGTTGACAATTTGCTATTGAACTCAATCAATTAATGATGATCCATTATACATTCAACCGATTCATTTGGTTGACTTTAACCACAAATATACATATATTATTTGTACTGGGTGGAAAATTATGTTTTAATATCAACCAATTAGCTTTCATCGCAAGAGACCATGCACAAACATGTAGCAATTGCATTTTGGTCAAACTGATTCGAGACTTGGAAAATTCTTCTTCTCATGCAAGGCTCACAATTATATGTTATACAAGTGCTTAATATTGGAATTTCAATATTCTACGACTGATTGTTTTAAATTTATGCGAAAAATTCGAACAGTCTGTTATATAAAGTACTAATCGATTGGTACAAAAATAGGAAATAACCATTTAGATGCATACCAATTTCAAGTACTGAGTTTCAGTATTCTACGGCTAACCATTTTGGATTTATGCGAATAATTCAAGTAAAGTGCACTTCCTGTGCAGACACTTGCAACCATAATGCGAGGTGCACAACTAGTCCCTAGACCAGTCTAAAATACAAAATCTCAACGTTATACTTCTGACGGATTTCGAAATTTGCGAGTTACGAACGAACGTACTGTGACGAATTATGCCCAGAAGCTCCGTCACAGCTGCACATCCCAGAGCCTTCTGCTACCGTCAAACATTTTTTTGAAGTCCATCAAAGTCAGTTTAGAATTTGCACACCCTGTAAATTTTAAATTCTGTAATTCTGCTTAAACATACAACACCGCTTATCGTTAGTTCATCAGTCATCAACTGCAATGAATCCGTTTTAATATATTTCACATGGGTTGGAATGAGGTTAAGTTTTTGGAAACACCTGAAATTAAAAGCAACCGATATTGTATGATCTGTATTTATGTCTTGTGCCTTACCATTAATAGATCTGAATGTAATTAACCGTTGTTCTGTAAATATGTTGTATATTGTATATTTTTGTTTGATGTTCTTCGTGACCTTTGATCATACACAAATAGATCCGACACTTGACAGTCTCTACATTACCAACATATAAAATGATATTTAGGACCGTTTTAAATTAAGGAAATAAAATCAGGAAAGGGTGTAGCTGACAGGAGAGTGATAGGAAATTTGTTATTGTAATAAAATTTGTATTTGTAAAATCACTTCTTCTTTCTATCTGTATTTTTTCTTTACAATACTAAGAGCACTAATATTAATATAATTTGAAAACATATTAAGTAAGGTTTCATTAAAATTTAGGTATAAATAAGGCCTTCTGGCCAACTTAAGTCACTTCTTTTGCAAGTTAGTTCTCCGAGCCATCTTTCAAAGTTTATACTGTGTTTACCGTTCGACGTCCGTTTGAAGTTTTCGTGCTAAGTCCGTTAGTGCGTTTGTCAAGGCAAAATTGTAAGTTTGATTGTTCTCTTCTGTTTTCTATAAGTCCGTAAGAGGAACTTAGTTTATTTTTCAATTGTTTTGCTGTTTTTGCACTTAAAATGTGTTTGCTATTTTTGAACTTAGAATATTTTTGCAAAATATAACTTAGAATCATTTTGTTTAACTTTCGCCGTCCACTCCGCGAACGTTGGATTAACGTAGAAACACCGCTGATGAAGTCTTTGTGATTTCGCAGCGTTTGATTGATTTATCGTAGAAGCACCGCTGACGAAGTCTTAGTTATTTCGCAGCGTTTGATTGATTAACGTAGAAGCACCGCTGATGAAGTTTTGGTGATTTCGCAGCGTTTGATTGATTAACGTAGAAGCACCGCTGACAAAGTCTTCGTGATTCCGTAGCGTTGGAAATACTTAACGTAGAATCTCTGCTGGAGGGGTCACCTGGTGACTTCATTGTATCGAAACGACTTAACGTAGAATCACTGCGGGGGAGCAAGTTTGCTTCCACCCGCATAGAACGAGTTGATCCATCGTTCGAGAAGTCGCTTCCGATTCCGCGAATGTTGATTGTCTTGGACAATCGCCGCATCGTCATCGTCAATCTTCCGCTCAGCGATCTCAGTGCGAATCCCTGCAATATATGTGTGTGTACAACAGCTCTATTTTTGTGTGTAAATAAATCTCATAGTTATACTTGCATCCTGAATATTATTTCCAAGACACCCTGACTCTTTCCTCTGAGCTACTCAGCCGTCAACCGTTAGAAACTGCGTCACCGACCGCATTGGCGCCCGAGTATACCGTTGGCAGTTTCAACAGCGACGCCAGAATTAACCACCCTGCCATCAGCAAGGTTATCGTTACAGTACATACATACGTACCGACATCAAGCCGAAAAATAGTTATCCTTTTATTTGAACATCCAAATAGGTTAGAAAATATAAATTGATTCTTCTAGGAAATTTGATGAACACAATGACGTATTAACAGTAGACCCAGCACGCGGCGTTTGTTTTGATGCAGGAGTAAACAGTGAGGTGTGGGGGTAAACATCGTTGTATCGCAGATTGCGTACTAACATATTTTCATTTGAAAAAATGTCGATAGTGAGAAGTGGAAAAAATCTCGTTTTATTTATTACTTTGATACAATTAATATATTGTTACTTCTATTTTAATAAATATATACATACAGAACATAAATAAGAGCAGGCAAACCGCATAACAAGCGTGGGTCATCCCTTCGCTTCTCAGAACCCCTCACCATGTAAGTGCTAACATCATAACAAACTGTGGACTGCCATAGGACGCGCTGGGTCTACTTCAATAATACGTCATTGGATGAACATATATTTTGAAGAGGCGCTCATGATAATCAAAACTATGTTCCTCCCCGAAAAGAAGTTTTGAGCTCCGTTACATCATATTTTACATCTGTTTACTGAAGTACAAATATTTGAAGCTTAAAATATCATGAATTGGATTAAATAAATATAATTTTTGAGATGGCAATACCTACATCCACTACTATGGAATTCCTGCAATTTATTTATGTAGGTATATCAGTAAAGTATATAATTTGGAATTCTCAATATTATAATATATTATTGTACATTTGAATATCTCAAATGACGCACTTTATATGAATTGATAATTATTTGTTGTTTCTAAGCATAGATTGAAATATTACAAATCAGACAAGTCCATTCCGCAAAATATTAGACGAATCAGTCAGTGGGTCGCAGTGTTGATCGAATGTTGTATTACGGTTTGTGTTTTATAGTTATACAAAGAATATTCAGTGACTAAATAGAGTAGAATAACGGTTTATTAGTGTAGTGCAAATACTCCCAGAAATTGATAGTGTCTTTTTGAGTCAATTATTGCGTAGATTCCTATGAACAGTCTTTTTTGCGGGGTTATAGGACCAAGCCAACGAGAAAGGTGAATAATTTTATTCTAGCTCTGCAAATATTAATTGAATGTCGTGCTTGAATAACTGCAGACAAAATAACGGCTGAAAAATAACCGCAAGAAAATTACCGTAGACAAAATTACCGGGTTAGATTATGGTAGGATAGGTGAGGTTGGGTTTGATTCAGTTAAATTATTTTGTCTACGGTTATTTTGTCCTCTTATTTGTTTACTCTTATTGTATCGGATATATTTGATTTTTCCTCCCCGACTTATATACATATGTTTAGTAGGAGCAGTATTGTTATTGTTATTGTTAAACAGTTCGAGATTTTGAATCAGGAATCAGGCCCCACTATTGAAATTTTATTGGAAAGCTAATTTCAAGTTCGTAAATGAGATTTTTTAGACCAGTGATACCCTTGCAATTTTAACAACGGTAGTAGGTATTTATCATGAAATGTGAATTAACTGAAATTGATTCTTGAATAATTTGAAACATTCACCTGCAATATTTTCCATACTTGTAAGCGGTTAATTCGTTATTATAATATAAAATTCGTTATATTTTTCTGAAACATGCAATGAAATGAAATAATTAATATCATAATGTGAGACTTTAATTATTATTATCCATATTAGGCAATATACATGCAAACATTCGTAATTTGGTTCTCTCGTGTTTGGTATCATAGTTAAAGCTGCTAAGAAAATAATTCTAGTAAATGCGTTAAAATTTATATCCAAAAGATTGCCAGTTCAGTTTCAATTTGAAGCTCTCAGAGATACGAGCTTACTGAGCTTAGTAGGAATCTGAAAAAAAAGTTTTTCGATTGCTGATTGTTTTTATAACTCAATCAGATTATGCCAAGTTTGAGAATTTGAGATCAACTAAAGCAGCTGGACATGAAACCTTCGGTCATTGATAAATAAAATATTGATTTCATATAATCATCATCTGTCACTTCAAGAATGACAGCTGTCACTTTGAAATATGCAATCAATTGATACGGCACTTGACATTTATGGAACAGCAATAAGACTATCCATATAATTCTTGGTCGAGAAAGTAGTGTGCTGGTCACAGCAGATTTTTACTTGTACAAAAATTTCGACAATTTTCGGCTTGATGTCGGTTCGTATGTGCGTATGTACATTTGTAGCTCGCAAATCTCAAAATTCGTCAAACGGATTATATTGAATTTTTGTATTTCAGGTTGGTCTAGGCTAGGGTCTAGTTATGCCTCCCTCATTATAGTTGCAGTCGTCTGCGGAAGTGGGCTTTACTTGAAACCTTTTTTCAATTTTCCGCATAAATCCAGAATGATTAGTCTTAGAATAGTAAAATCGGTATTTGAGATTGCTTTTCGAATTTGCTGCATACATTCAAAACAGTCAGTCGTAGAATATTGAAATTCTGTATTAAGCACTTCTATAACATCTAGTTGTACACCTTGTATTATGATTGCAATCGTGTGTACCGGAAGTGCACTTTATTCGATATATCTTTTACATTTTTCGCATAAATTCAAAACGATTGAACATGGAATGTTAGAATTCAGTATTTAAGACGTTGATATCGTCTAGATGCACATGTTCTACTTTCATTGTGTTCGACTGAACCGGAAGTGCATTTTACTTGACAGTCTTTTGAAAATTATTGCATAAATTCGAAACGATTATTGAAATTCAGTATGTCAGTCTGCTGTAGCATCTGAATGATTGCCTTGACTGAACCGGAAGTACAATTTTGCCCATAAATTCAGAAATGTTGGTCGTTGAATCTTGGAAATCAGTATTTAGGAATTCTGTAGCTGAAAAATGATGATCTACTGTTTCCAAGGCAACCGACTAGACCGAAAGTGCACTTTACTTGATGGATTCTAGAAATTCTTTGAATAAATCCAAAACGATTACCCGTGGAATGATGATGCTCAGTGTTTGATCATCGTATTGATATTGCACGCAAAAAATATATCCAATGATATATAAGGAAGTCACGTGATGTACACGTCAGATTTTTTGTTATGAAACCAATAGTAAGTGTGTTTTTATTCTGGTAACACAACTGTATACAGGCAATAAACAATGTAGTTTTGTAGTATCTACATTTCATAAAAGTTAATTGAAATTATAATTCAAGATTATACTATAAAAAACTTCAGTTTCAATATTCTGGTTACAATTTCGCAATTTGGATGAGTCGGATGATTGTACGTGGAAAAATTTTGCTTGTCATCTTAGCATATATTGAAATTTTTATCGTTAGTGAAGTCAGCAGAATATTATTGCTAAATGACTTTTCATATCAATGATAAAAAATCTGAATATAAGTTCATTATATACGCAAATCAGTATTTCAGTTCATAGAGCTTTTTGTTCGATTTATGATGCAACTGACCGTAATATGATCATAAAATATTAAATCCGACGATTTGAGCTTGGTTTGCCTGATCAAAAAGCTATACATAATGTACCAGCACAAGCGTCAAATGTTCCTTTATGGCTTTTCGGCATAATAAGGTCCGTATTCTCACCTCTTGAATGGGCGGTACTTTAGCAGAGATTTCAATAAAAGAAGATAACGCTAAATGACAAAATATGAGATGGTAAGAGAAAGTGCATCTTGCGAAAGTCTGAATGTTTTCGTGCATATCTTGACTTGGCCATTCGAAAAACTTATGCCATTCGTTTTTACGAGATACTTATGATATCAACTTTCATATGGCCAAACGGCAGAAACGAGAAAAACGTGAAAAATTGATATATTTTTTTGCATAATCGAGCCCTCATTCCAAACCCTTGGCCAAGTGGATCACTTCTGCCTATCGTTTTTCGCTGACTCTTTTTTCCTTAAATTTCATTTCGTAAGCATGGCAGAAACGAGAAAATTGGATCAAAACAGGATTTTTCATGAAAATTTAAAATTAATTATTATTATGTTAGCCACACGGTCGAGCTTTAATTTTGGTATTATTATACTCTAAATATACATACTTATCAAAACTCTTGAAGGCAGAGAAAACAAAATGGGGCACTCAAATCTTCGACTATCTGACGGTCTATAATAAATATTTATCATATTAAATGTTATATGTCTGTTGAATATTTAATTGATTGGCAATAACTAGTTTATCACCATTTTTCCCATGTCGTTGATATTCATGAATGATTAATTTGTCCAGGCCATTATGGGATTCAACTAGGAAGAAATCAAAGCCAGAGTTATTTTTATCAATGAAGTCCTGTTTTTGCCTTAAGGTGAAACATCACCCGGAAGAACTATTTTAGCGCGAAATTTGAATTGATGAATCTTGTAGCAATATGTTTGATAAATACTTTCTTATAATAAATTAACAAAGTTTTTAGTGGCGTGTATATTAAAAATTAGATAATTTGTCAAAGTTTCATTATGTCTGCAATAAATCCGTGAAAAATTAGTGCTAACGTATAAAATTAGCATGCAAATCCTATATCTCAGAGACTTTGATAACAACTTATCCGGAAAAAATATATATACTAGGCGCTATACTTGCAGTTATCATATCAAAAATTTCATTAAAATTGAACTTGTCAATTTCGAGAAAAAAAATTATTAGTGCTGAGAATATTAATTTCTCAGAGATCAAGTTTTTTGGGACAAAATTTAGTAAACGTATGGATGACATTATTCTGCAGTGCCGTGCAAAAATTGTTGATTCTTATTAATTAATATTCCGTTTATAACCCTTTCTGTGCACTTCTTGAAGTATAATATTTATATTGAAAATTGGAGGAAAATTAAAGTCTTGTATTCAAAAATTATATATATTTGAATAATTTATTTTTTTTGACATCGGCCACTGGATTTTGGGCTTAAAATTCTCGATATTTTGGGTACTTCTCTGATGTCCATTTACACTTTTTTTACTCCCTGCGAGGTTAATTAAGACAAAATTAATTATATTCCATGGCCAAATATTTCTTGGAGATAATATATCTTTTTGAGAGTCGTGAGATTCCAAGTTTCCGAGAAATTAATTTTTTTTTGTTCAAATCATAGATTTTGTTATGGAGAAATGAACAAAAATAAATATATTTATTATATCTAAAAATCATGAGCAATTTTCTACAATATTTTCCAGAGTTTCAGCGGCTGTATATTTCAAAATAATAATTTAGGAAAATATTCTTCAATTTCTTTTCTACTTTTTTAAGCAGTACTAATTGATTTGTTATGTGGCGCTATCTAGTATCCAAATTTTGTATTACATGACAAGTGTCAAAGATTAATTTCATCATGTATTTATTCATTAGAGAATAAATAGCCTATGGCTGATTTTAGTAACAAAAACCATTTTGAATATCTGCTCCTGGCTGTGTGTGCAGTTTTACCGATCTTGTCACACTAGTAAGAAAAATGGTTCAGATTTCAGGATATTTGACAAATCTGACTTACAATGTTACAGTAAGTTCATTGGATAAATACAGTTAAAATCAATCTTCGAATCTAATTGTGTGAAACTTATCTCTTTTAGATTTCTAAATACTACTATAGCTGGAAGTGTACAAATGAGAATTTCAAGTTATCAATATCATATTTCTCAAGAAAGCGACAAAATATCTTATTTATGTCCATCAATTATTATTGGGATCTGTCATTCTACAAATAATAATACTTGATCCGAATCTGCATTGCTCTAAGGCTCGAGATATTCACCTTCAAATAAATTACAAGTAATAATTTTTTAGTGAATACATCAAGGGTAAATACTTTAAAGAAAACATAGACTAACAGCTTCAAATTTTGTTCTAGTCTGTAAGCGAAAACTGCCTGCCGGACCCCTAGTAGAAAACATACCATATGTTCGAAATCTATCTACTAGTGCTACGGAATGGGGTAAGAGTCATGAGCAAGTAGCAATACACAACTATGAAAATGTAATAGATGTTACAGTTGCACATTTTGGGCTGGAGGTAGAATCGAGCAATTATTCTTTGAAGAAACAACTGATCATCAGGCAAAAACATTTAATGGTGCTCGCTAAGGCGACATGATAATCAGGAGTCTGTATGTGCCAACAAAGTCGTGGAGATCATTTGCTCTATATAATATTCCATACATAATCCTTGTACTGTATACTTTACGGTTCAATAAAAAATTCATAATTTTCAATTTAAAACCAGTTTTCTATCAAAATAAAATAGCTCTTTACTTTACCTTATCCTTTATGATTCAATAAAAGACTCATGATTTTTTATTTAAAAAATGTTACCATCAAAATTAGTTTGGGACGTTTTTATATCATAATTTCATATTCTCATTATGAATAATTTCATTAAAACTTCTGTCTTTGAAAAATGATTTTGTATGCGAGCTTCAGTTTCAGTAAATTTCTCTATAAAATGTTTTTCTTCTGAAATGTCAAATTTGAATTCTTGTGTATCCCGCCGTCATCACTGACCTTCCATAAGCCTCACTTACTCCAAAACAAGATAAGACTAGACAGAGATAGCTAGTATTTCCGGGTGATATTTCACCTTAAGAAATAAGTACAATTTCGTGTGTCAAATTGCAGTCATATTGGATCAAAGGTCACAAAAAACGGTTTTCCACAAATATCTCAAAAATACGTAGTCCTATAAGAAAATGTTCCAAACAAAAATTAAAGAGCACTCAAATCTCTACCAGAAATTTCCCTTCAAATTTTTTTGCAAAATCCATCATTTTTTTGTTACACTAATTTTTGCGGGCAATTAGCGCAAAGGTCTGTGAGCAGGTAAAGAGCTGATCAACCTTAGCTAGCACTTTTACCTGCCGATGATAACGGATTCCACAAATGTAGAGAAACATTTAATAGATCCTTCCAAAGGCAAATACACTTCAGTGAAAAGTAGTTTCTTGCGAGCTTTAGATGTATGCGATTTAGGAGCAGAGTTCACTGAATAAAAATTAAACTTTGTGTTTACAAAGCTATTGTAGAAATGGCAGAGCGCAAAGTTTATTTCACTTGTGAAGTGGCTTCAGCGCCAGATGCAACGGTGATTGTGACGTGTAGAATGCAAACGCAGATGAAACTGCTAAGGGGAATGATAAAAGAATTGAGACAATCAAAGATCTGGGTTGCATAACGGTCCATGCCTTTTGCTTGAAAGATTATATCAGTGACGCAGCAGTCATCAGCGGGTGCAATATCGTTGGTGTACAGCCCTAAAAAATAAAACGGAAAGTTTTGACTTTTCAAGCAACTGTTTGTTTTGTGAAGAAGACAAAGAACAACAATCTTGAAATGCTGAAAGACCGAAATGACGTGATGGCCAAGGCAGTGAGACAGCGGATTGTTGGAGTTTAAAATTTGAAAGTAGTCGGAGCCAAGTACCACAAGACTTGTTATAATAAATATCATCTAGGTGTTTCATCGAATATCTTGAGGCGACTGGAAAAAAATTGCATCGAGGACGGGGATAAGTTCCAATTCACTATCGCGGAGTTGTTGGACTCGCTAGACGAGGATAAATACCGGCCAGAGCCAAAAACCATCAAATCAAAATTCTCGAGAGAATTCTAGAGTTCTACATTTCACAGATATTGTTAGCTCTACAAGTTTACTCTTGTAATGCTCATTGCTAGGAAATTTCTTATAATTGAAATAGAAATTAATATTTGATAATTGAGAATCAAATAAAAGTTTTTTTCTTCCGGATATCACTAACAAACACTATTATTTATTTATCACTACTATATTTACACAGATATTCATATCCACTGATCAATTCACTGTTTGATATTCACTGCTCTAGATTCACCATTACACTACTTTCAAGTCGTTTGCTTCTCTTTATATATAGAAATATCCATTTCTCGAATGTTCTACCACATTTCTGGAGTATTACTAGAGACTTCCATCGGGCGGAGTGATGAGATGCGGTGCGGCGCGATACAACGAGGACGAAAGGCTTCGCCCAGGCGAGGTCACTTTTACGAGCCTCCACACTCTCGCACGTTATACTCTCAATCTTCAAACTAGCAGTGTCCCATAATAAGCTCCATTCCAATAAATTCAAGTTCCAAAATAATTATAGTACATGTATTATTTGCATTCATCTGAAAATATCTAATTGATACTATCCCACATTATTCTATTTACGCAGTCACTGCTCCATTGAGTTTATGTATTATTTCATCTTAGCATAATGTAATGTCATATTGGGCCACTCCAGCTAATTGAGTTTATAAATAATGTATTCAGTGTAGCATGTTCCCAACTTCTGTCCCATTTAACATTTAACTGTCTGTAAATGAAATGGCATAGTGGCACATTTGAGTCTAATCATTCTATAGCAATTGTACGAGGAAAATCAGTAAATTTGTTCTCTTGGCAATGATGAAGATCTTTTTCTATTTGTGTGTGGAATTCAACTCAGTGTTCTTTCTAATTGAATTATCTTCCGCTTTACGACAACGCAAGAGCTTACAAATCAGGCGAATCTATTCCGTCCTCTCTTCACTACAAAATAATAGAGATAAACCGGATGCTCGTGACAGAAATAAAGGAACAATTTTCACAGGCTGCCATTTTCAGGGAAGAGTCTCACAAGTATAAGCTTAAGATATTTGCATTTAAAAATCTCTGGTAGATGTTGATACATATTGGAAAGCAAATTTTAATTAGTAACAAGAAAAAGCTTCTTTAAACAACATTCTACAGTCTGCCTTTTTTTGAACGTAGGGCGCGTTTGCAAAATCGACTGGAAGTTCATTGGCAGACAGTCTACATAAGTCCAAGGTGTAAATTTCCTGGTTGATGAAACAAATGGCGCCGTAAATCACGTGTGATATTTGTGAAGTAAGAACACATTAAAGTTTCCAGACTGATATGTCATTCGCTCCTGTTTTGATACCCGTCGAAACCAAGCAAAGTAAATTTCGCGTCTTGATTGAACATTATTTCTTGTATGGAGAAAATACCACGCAAAACAAAGCATTTTTTACTGAACATTATGGGGTCACTTCACCATCTAATGCGATTTACATGTAAAATTAAAAGAATAATAATCTGGGCTGAGGAGCCGTAGTCGATAAAATCTTGAAACAAAACCAAGACGTTTTGTCGATTTCTGCGGTCAACATCTTTAATGGTTGCTTACTGTTGAGATAAGCTCCTGAACAGCTTCATTCACATCTGATTGACCTGCTGCTATGATAGGATCATGGGTGTCTGGCGAGTGCTGAATACTGCGCTTTGTTCAATCTGAGTCCATCGGATTTTTTGTTATTCGGATGCTTGTATATTTCTATAGCCTATCTGTGCAGGCGTGGAAAGGACTTGAAGATTGGCTTTCTGTTGGGATAGGCTTCTGGATGACTTTATCTACTTCTGATTGACTTGCTGCTAAGATAGGCTCTTGGGTATCTTAGGCGAGTGCTAGGTATCACGTTTGTGCAATCTGAATCTTTCCTTCTTGTTATTCGGGTGCCTGAATAATTCTACAGCCTATCTGTGCAGGCGTGGATATTACTGAGAAATTGGCTCACTGTTGAGATAAGCTTCTAGATAGCTTAATCTGCTTCTGATTGATTTGCTGCTAAGATAGGCTCCTGGGCGTATTTGACGAGAGCTGGGTATCACGTTTTGTTCATTTTGAGTCATTTTTCCTACTTTCGGTCGAATGCTCGTATATTCAAGTGGCCTTTTTGTGCAGGCGTGGAAAAACTTGGAAAATCGACAATACTGCTGTCTCGTGATATTTGATGCTGTGCAAATGTCGAGTTTTCGAGTTGTAGTAGGCGGCAGATTCCTTTATTCTTCGATTCTTGTCTTCTTGCTAGCCCTTAGTAGTACCGATGTAGACTACCACACGAGCAGGAAATCCTGTGGACTCCAGCAGATGTAAGTGGATCCCTAGGGTCTTTGGTTGATCTGACTAGATTCAGCAACTGTTGAGTGGGTTCAAAAATTATTTGACGTTGTGCAGCTCAAAAAACTTCTTGATCCTATCAATTCAGTTTCAGTTGTAGTCACGTTCTTGGGATGAACCACTCGTCTAATTATTTGATGTATGTTACCCGTTAGCTTGGAGGACTTGACCCAAATGGCGGAATTCTTCTTGTAGGTACTAAGGATTGCAAATCCAATCCCTACGATGTACTGTGGTTTCAAATACAGCCCATTTCTGTCCTGAGTGGTAATTGGAGGTTTTGCTTAGATAAAGGTCTGAGTGTGTCAGTTTTCGATATGATGGGAACATCAAAAAAAGCCAGTTCTCCTTTATTTTCTCAGTCTGTAGTGAACTGGACCCTGAATATATAGCGTTTATGTATTGTAGAAAGGCAGCGAGGGCCTCTACACCATGGTTTCAAATCACAAAAGTATCATTGATGTAACGGAGCTAGCACTTAGAATGTAGTGGCGCGGTCGCAAGTGCTTAGCATTCAAACGACTTTATATGGAAGTTGGCAGCTATTGGATCATCGATTTGTTAGAAAATGTGCCATGTAGTCGTTAGCTCATGGTAGAATAATGACGTGACATCATCGGTACAAAATGTCCTTGATGAATGCGATAGTTTCCTTAATGGATACACAAGATCCTCAACCATTCCGTCTCTTGGCACTACGGTTGATACCTGCACGCGGGCAGGTTTAAGTCAATCAAATTTGCCTAACTGGCTTCCAGTACGCTGTCAATGTTTTTCCTCGCACGCCTGGTAGGACCCATAGGAGTGGGATACTATCCATATCTTACGGGCTATGCAGACCAGTACCCGAGCTGAAAAAATAAACGCAGCTCATTTGCTAGGGTACCAGAGCACCCCTAGGCAGCATTCGCCTGTTGAAATCAAAATCTTCTGCCTTCGCATACTTGCAGAACGGCGCGCTTCCCGTGATGACCGACCGAGAGAAAGCTCCCACACCTTCCGGTTTCGGTCGATCCCCCACCAGACTAGAAACCTACTGGTGGGATTTCCTCAATAAGTTGCTACTTAATTAGAGCTTGAGTGTTGCCATCTTTCGAAATAGGGGAGACGCAACTTCTCAAGCTTTAACCATTTGATCCTTCGAAAAGGACGCAACTGATTCTCCGGTACCTTCTCGTTTCCACTCTCTGGCCTAATAGGTGAGCAGGTACCTACCACTGTAGCCTGACTCACTATTTCGCGCCACCGCGCCACTCAACACTCAGTCATCCATGAACAATCTGCAGAGTACATATCTTACGCAAATATTCACCCCACGTTTAGAACTTTTACAACGTTGTATACCACTTCCGTTTCATCCGACAAACGTTCATGTCTCCAACCGCGCCCTATCATTCAGAGCTCATCTTACTGCCCTAGTATTCTAAGTCGCTTCCCAATTACCGCATTTACAAATTCCTCCGCCGCTCAATAGTTCTCTTCACTTGCCAAGAGTCCACGGACATCAAATCCTCCCCCTGCCGTTTCGACAATCCCCAACACAACTAAGTTTCTATGATTATCATACAACATGCATTCATACAACTCATGCATTCAGCTCTCTTCCCTACTGCTGCAAGCACACTCATTCCCTCCTGCTAGACCCCAAGCATGTAAAAATGGATTCAAACTCTCATGACCTTTCAACAAAGCTGCAGATAAGGATCAAAACACGGAACGTCTCTCGCAAAGAGCAGCTGATGGATGAAGGAATAGGTTACCCTATCCTCATCCGAGATGTCCCATCTAATTTGCCAAATCTTGCATGCCTTCTCACTCAACAGGGCTGAGCTACGAAATTCGTTATCTGTTACCAGGTCATTTTCATTCATACGCACACCATTCTTCACCTTGTACATACAAGGCCTCGGACGAGACCCTTCTACACACCCTCAAACATACATACAACGCTATCCTCTCACACCTAAGAATAACCCTACCATAAGCAAACTCGAGCATTTCTTACCATGCACTATATGCATGCAATACACATGCACAAAATCCTACAAGCCTTCCGCCCAAGTCTCCAATCCCTTCTCAAGACTCACCTCATCAGGCCAACTATTCTAGTCATCCTTACATGCACACCCTGTCCTACATGCACTCTTGTATATCCAACCCTCGACGCATGGCACAAACTAGGTACTGTTTTTAACTCTGGCAACTAGTGGCCTGTTAGCGGACAACCGTCCCTTTAGCACTATGCTCACAGAATTAGTACTGGAGATTGAAAGACTCAAAAACGAGCTAAAGAAAGCAAGAGGCCTCTGCCTCCAACACAAGCCTGCTTTCCTCTTTCACCAAAAGGAGCAAGTTGTTGGCATAAACCACAAAACTACACCTGGTATGCTTGAGCTGCCATAACAGAGCATCCATACAGAGGTTCCAGAAGATTGAACCGCTGATGGAGCTCTGCAGGTACTATGGTGTAAGGCGAAATCTCCTCGATGCTAACGAATACGTCTTCAGGTTGTAAAGTTAGTGGCTGGAATCCTTGATGCAGGAATTGTTGCTGCCTACATGTGAATCTTAGAGGCTGATTGGTAGTGTTTCCTCTTAATCAGTAGGCGCATGTCTTCAGTTGGTGAATAAAATCCTTTATGAATTTCTTTTGTTTTGTTCGAAATTTTCGTTGTGTGATCACGTTTGAGAGTGTTGTATGTTGTTGGATACAGGAGATCTAACATTTCCTTTTTTTAGTCTGTGGTAGTAAGAACTGCCTGCAGCGAGAACTACAACATTTTTTCTATTGCTCAAACTTTTATGTGCTGTTCGTTCCTTGTGTGACGAATTAGGCCCCAAAATCCGTCGCTGTTGCACATCCCAGAGCCTTCTGCCACCGTCAAACATTTTTTGGTCCATCACAATTTTATTCACTTCTTGCGCACCCTGTAAACTTTAAATTCAGTAACTTTGCATCAACATACAACATCACTTACCGTTCGTTCATCCGTGTTCAGCTGCTTCCAATACCGTTTACTATCTTTCACATGTGGATGAATAAGGTTATGTGTTAGCAACATCTGAAATTAAAAGAAGTTGAGATCGTATGATCTGTATTTATGTCTTATGTCTTACCGTAATAATATCTGAATGTAATCCACTGTTGTCCTGTAAATATATTGTATATTGTATATTTTGTTGTTGTTTGACATTCTGCGCGACCGTTGACCATACACAAACTAGATCCGACACTTGACAGTTTCTAGATTATCGACCGATGTGAAAATTATTTAGGACAATTTTAATATTAAGAAAATAAAATCAGAAAAGGATGTATTCGACAGGAGAGTAATAAGAAATGTATTATTGTAATGAAATTTGTATTTGAAAAATTACTTCTCCTTTTTTCTGTATTTCTTCTTTATATTATTGCTAGCGCTAATATGGATTTAATTTTGAAAACATGTTAAATAAGGTTTCATTAAAATATGGGTATAAATAAGGCCTTCTGGCCGACTTAAGTCACTTCTTTGTAAGTCAAGTCTTCTGAGCAGCCGTTCCAAGTGCGCTACCAGCTCCGATACCGAGCGTCATCTTCAGAGTGTGTACCGTCCAAGTGGAGTTTTTGTGCTCAGTCCGTTAGCACAACTGTCTGACACAATTTGTGAGTTTGTTTTGTTTTTTCTAAGTCCGTAAAAGGAACTTAGAATATTTTTGCTATTTTGAACTTTGAATATTTTTGCTGTTTTGAACTTAGGATATTTTTGCTGTTCTTGAACTTAGAATATTTTTTGGATTATTTAACGTAGAAGCACCGCTGAAGAAGTCTTCGTGATTTCGAAGCGTTTGATCATTTAACGTAGAAGCACCGTTGAAGAAGTCTTCGTGATTTCGATGCGTTTGATCATTTAACGTAGAAGCACCGCTGAAGAAGTCTTCGTGATTTCGAAGCGTTTGATTATTTAACGTAGAAGCACCGCTGAAGGAATCTTCGTGATTTCGGAGCGTTTGATTGATTTAACGTAGAAACACTGCTGGAGGAGTCACCTGGTGACTTCACAGTATCGAACCGCCTTGACGTAGAATCACTGCGAGGGAGCAAGTTTGGTTCCACCCGCATAGAAAGTTTCTCGTCATTGCGACCGTCTGGGTCCGTAATGCGACCGCAGGTGTCGAGTGTCATGTACTGTCATTCCGTCACCGTCAGCCGAAGTATCTCCGTGCAAGTATTCTGTAAAATAATGTTCTATGTTCATCGTCATCGTTTGTGTGTAATAAATCTCATTGCGACACCTACCTCCTGATAATTATTTCTGACAACCCTAACCCTTCCCGCCTGGCTATCCAGCCGTCCGTCATAGAAAAACTGCGTCACCGACCGTATTGGCGCCCGAGCACACCGTTAGCAGATTTCAACAGCGACGTCAAAAGTAACAACCACGCCATCAGCGAAGGGTATGTTACACTGGCTGATAATATTTGATGTCGGTGGTTTGGCATATTGAAAAACTCTCGATGCCTTTCCACGTATTTCTATTGCCGCAGCTGTCATCAGTTGGTATTTTGAATGGTGCCACAGCAAAATTCTGAGCTGAATGTTGATCATTAGGGTGTGGATAATCAGAGTCTTTGTCCAGAGATGGTGGTTTGTTCCGTGATGTTAGTCATTCGAACTTCTTGTGGCGCTTAGTGGTGGTATCCATTTTTGTGATTATTGAGTTAAATATGATCCTGTCAAGTTAGTCCTAATCTTCAGGCATCATACTGTAGCTGAAGCGTAGATGTAGGAAAAGTAGCTCCTGGTGGGTGAAGAAGGATCCATTCCTGTACAAGTGCACGTTCGGTTCTATTGTAAATCCGATTGGAACCAGCAGAATATGCGTTTCAATTGAAGGAACACTGATATGACTTCAGTTTCCTCACATTTGAGTGAAAATGTTACAGATATATATATTAAAAATTACTAGTTTCCAAAAAATTGAGAGCTATTAAAGCCGAAAAATAGAAGAATGTGTTGCCAGAACACACTAAATAATTAGAACTGGAAGTTATTTATGAAAGAACTGCCGCAATTAGAGCGCGCTACACATCTGTGTCTCCAGGGCCTTGTTTCATATGATGAAAGAGCACACATTTGCTAGTATTAAGCCACATACATCCATGGCTAAAGTTGATATACAAGGCCAGGAAATGAGATTTTGTCAAAAAGTACTTCTGAAATAATTGGGTGATGCAGCAATGTGGTGATTGAATTACCTACTGTCAGTATCTGTTATTGCATTTCTATTGAAAATTGATGTTTTGGAATCCTCCAACGTGCTTTTCAATTCAATTAAGTGTGTCAAGCGTAACTTTATTTCATACAAACACAATTTTTCTCATACAGTTTTTCATGTTGAGCTTGTTTTAAGCTGTGGAGTCTTTCGAATATTTCTCTGTTCCTTCCCTTAACAATTTATTTCTCGCAACATGCATAGTGATCTTGCCACATAGCACCCCAACGGACCAATCCCGCTGTTTAGTAGTTTTGTTTTACCTTTTGTCATTCTTCGACGCTGACAAACGTGAAGGTATTTTTCATTTGTATATGTTAATGTGCGGTTACATGTAAAAGCAGAATACCTACAAAATTCATGGAATTTGTTATCAGATGAGTAAATTCTAATCAAATCTACTGATTTCCACAATTTCATGGATTGAATTTAACATTTTGAAGATGCGTATATTTCTACGTTCAGCTCAATTTTGTGACCCTTTGAGACAAGCTGTTTGCATTCTAGTTTGATTTGCGCCTTAGTTCAGAGTTTTCCTAAACTTCATGAAAATTTTGTATCATCATTGTGCAATGATACTCCTCGTGTGCAAATTGAAATAAGCCAATTGAATTTCAATATTGTATCCAGCACGGAATGAACGAAATTCGCTTCATATAAAATTTTGATTACAAGAACACGTATTAAATACTTTTTAATTGTTACTGTAACGGTTAAAACTATGTTTTTAGTATTCATGTTATTTTCATGTCCTGTAATTGAATTTGTTTCTCTTGTATCACGCATGAAATAAATATTTTATTTCAAAATTCCCAACTTTTTCAGAGAGATATTTAATTATAAAACTGCACTTGCTTTTATAACAGCGAAAGAAATACATACTAATTAAAATGTTGATATTGTTGTTTTTAACAAGGAATTCTGAGCATTCTACTAAAAGGGGATGGAAATATGTAGTAGTTCTTTTAAATCCTTATAAAGCCTTTCACATTTTGCCTATATTGATTCGTCCAGTAGGATTCAAGAAACAAGATCTTTACTAGACCTAGAATGCACAACGGTTACATTAGGAGCATTTTATACAAAAAACTCTTCACGCACCTTTTAACAGCAGGACTTGTTTCTATTCTTCGTACTTGGAGATCAATTATTAGATTAAGTTTCTCGATAGGATATCCCTTTAAAGCTCGCTAGTTTCAGTTGTTCCAGCGATGTACTTAGGTCTCAATCGACAATGCGCTTGGCGCGACAGTTTGCTCGAAGATAACTCTTCTGCACTGCCAACATTTTATCCTTTTTCTCTCTTCCGATTATGTTAATACAATCTTATTTCTAATTTGAAATTGAGCTAAATAATCATCCCGGCATGTCTTGCTGGAGTGTTGATTTAAAAGTGAAATTAATAGCAACTTCTTTTGGACTAAGGTTCTGCAGTTTTTTGTTGACAATTTAGCCTATATCTGCTTTCATATCATATTTAACTCCCGGATCTCACCTGTTACAGATTCAGTAAATACCTTTCCTCATGGATTACATCTACAACTAAAATTCGTGCCTTTTACCCTGTTCCAATCAATATCTTGCAGGATAGTTTTTTTTTGAGTCGATACTATGATTATTATTAATGATTCAATTATTGTAACTGAAGGATCAGAATGAAGACAAATGCTCAAAATTTCATGAGATGATATCATAATTATGCTCATGCAGCCAGGAAATTGTTCCACCGTGTATGTTATTCCAGAGGGCGATCCTCATTTGTTAATTTGGGTATAACGAGAGAAGAGCAATAATTAAAACATAGTAGCCTAAAGCTAAATTGGACCTTCCAAATTACATTGAATCCAATAAATAAATTCAGTGCCATGGTCCAATGCATTCTTGCTTCGAATTCGGAAAATGTTGAACGTAATTAAAAGTTTGGTTAATTCAGTTTACAACAGGTGGAATTGGTATTACTGGAGGCAATTATAGAATGATGCTCGAGGTATAGTTATGAATCAACTTCAACTGTGAATTTGTATTGCTCAACTTGTTCAATTTTTAGCATCCTGGCTTCCAGATTTTCAGTACTTTTGTGACTACCCTTTTCTCTCCATCCAGAGATAATGCAATGCTTCCATTTTCCTTACGGAATAAAAAAAAATTCGGGCATTAAAACCAGACATCCATTTAGCTTACGTTATTCACTTTTGTATAAGCACATGTTCTTTCTCATGTATTTACCTTTGAGGCTGTATAAAAGCCTGTCCTTTGAGATAATGTGACTTGAAGCTTTATCATGATGAAATCTTATTTACAACTTCATCTAGATATTGAGGATGTTTCTCGTCAAAAAATGTTACGCAATTAACGATTAGTACGCCAGGAACTCTATTTTTTAAGTATGTTATGAATCCTTTGTAATGCCCTGTCATAGCTGGAGCAACTGACAAAATATTATTAAATGGAATTCCCTTTTCGTCATAAAACTTTCCCAGTGTATTCTTTGTTTCCAAATTTGTAGTAAACAATGGCTCTTGACATATTTTCCAATTTCTTATGAACCTCACGTATGACAATAACAATGCCTTATTGGTTGGTAAAGTGGAGTCATCCAACTGGATTGAAAATTGACAAGTCTGCAGATGATTGCACATTGATTCTTAAATGTTCTCAGGGCTATTTCTCACAAAAATTTTTCGAATAATATTTGCAGCTTCTTTATGGAGCACAGTAGTTATTATGTCTTCTACTGCTGATAAAATCCGATCTTCTCCAATAGTATGTGGTTTGTCAGTTAGAGCAATTAACAATAAGATATCTTACAAAGCTTGAAGTCCATCATTGACTTGCTTAGAAGCTGATACAAAAAGTTTAGATATAGTTGACTGAATTTCGAACTTCATTTTCATGTCTTGAAAATAGGTCCTTTGTTTTTCTAATCGAGTGTATTTCATTGAAATTATCTTGAAACTTAGATAACCAAGTTAAAATAGACGAAAAAAAGTGCTGAGCTTACATCGAGGCTTATATTAATTCCCGACAGGTCTTGAAAACATCATTACAAATGCTATATCAAGACTCCTCATCGGTCTCGCCAATACATTGTTTTTCATCTAAGGCCAGAGGTCACAAATTTTCGTTTTGTGCAATATCTCTGAAATAATTAGAGCTACCGGCAAAACGGTTAGGAGGAAGTTTGTAGACCATAAAATCCTCTACAAAAGAGATATCCATATTTTTTACTAAGTACAAGAAAGTATTGTGAAACCGACAAAATTCACCTATCAAGATTTTGATGGAAATATCCGTTTTGAGCATCCCTGAATCCATTTTGACTATTTTTGGCCTGATGTCGGTATGTATGTTCGTGCGTGCGTTCGTGCGTGCGTAACTCGCAAATCTCAAAACTGGTTGAACGTATAATGTTGAAATTTTGTATTTAATACTGGCTTAGGTTCCAGTTGTGCACCTCGCATTATGGTTTCAATCGTCTGTACCGGAAGTGCACTTTACTTGAAACTTTTTCCGAATTTTTCCAATAAATCCTGAATGATCAACCATAGGATGTTGAAATTCAATATTTCAACTTGATGTTGCATCAGAATAGCTATTTACTATTTTTGTGCGAATCGGCCAGGCCAAAAGTGCACTTTACTTGAAACTTTTTTTGAATTTTTCGCATAAATCTAGAATGATCAGCCTCAGCATATTGGAATTTAGTGTTTGAACTTGTTGTAGCATCAAAATAGTTATCCACTATTTCTGTATCAATCGGCCAAGCCGGAAGTGTAGTTTATGAGTATAACAGAAATTCAGGACTTGTCGTATAAAACAATCAATTTAAATAATAAGGTAGGCAATGATAATTTGTTGTCAATTTTTAAATTTTGTTTGGCATTTTACATATCAAAATATTTTTCCCTTTTCATTCCGTGAGCATGACAAAAGCGACAAAATTGGATCAGAACATGCTTTTTCATACAAATTTAAAATTAATTTCCATTATGTTGGTCACACGGTCCAGCTTTAATTTCAGCATTATTGAACTCCCAATACATACTTATCAAACCTCTTGAAGGCATGAAAAACAAAATGAGGCACTGAAATCTACGACTATCTGACGGTCTAAAAGTACAAAGAAATATTATGAAACCGACAAAATTCACATATCGAGATTCTGATGGATATATCCGTTTTGAGGATCCCTAAATCCATTTTGACTATTTTCGGCTTGATGTTGGTACGTATGTACGTATGTATGTGTGTATATGCGTAACTCGCAAATCTCAGAATTCGTCAAAAGTATAATGCTGAAATTTTGTATAAAAGACTGGTATAGGATTTAGGATCTTGATGTGAACCTCGCATTATGGTTGCAATCGTCTGTACTAGAAGTGAACCTTACCTGATACTGTTTTTGAATTCTCCGCATAAATCTAGAATTTCTAGCCATAGGATACTGGAATTCAGTATTTGAAATTACTGTAGCATCCAATTGATTACCTCCTATTTTCGTCCCAATCGACTAAACCGAGAATGCACTTCATATAACAGACTTTTCGAATTTTTCTCATAAATTTAAAATAATCCGTCGCAGAATATTCAGATTTCATATTAAGCTCTTTTATAGGGTCTAGTTGCACATCTTGTATCATGATTGTGATCAGCTAAGCCGGGACTGCAGTTTACTCGAAACATTTTTTAATTTTCCGCATAAATCCAAAACAATTGAACGTAGAAAATGAGAATACAGTATTCAAGATAATAGTACTGTCTAGATGCTCAAATCCTATTTTCATTGAGATCGACCGAGTCGAAAGTGCACTATACTTGACGATCTTGGAATTTTGCGCATAAATTCAGAACTGTTAGCCGTAGAATCCTCGAAATCAGTATTTAGGAATGTTGTGACATAAGAATGATGACATACTGTTTCCGTAGCAACCGACTAGCCGTTGAATGATGAGATGTCTAGTTTGATTATATATATCCAATGATGTACAAATAAGCCACGTGATGTCCACGTCAGATTTTTTATAATTGCAAGAAAAGCTGCGCGAGCAATTGTGGGTGTAGAAAAATTGAATAGTTCTGTTCATCAGTCTGTGCATTCGTCATGACCACTCTTGCACTAATGTTGAATCATATGCAACAGATGAAGATTCTTTCCAAATCCATGAGGATCTAACTAACTCTGCTTCTAGAACATTCACTAAAAACTTAGCAAGAAGAGGAAAAAGAGAGCGAAGAGGAAAAAACAGGTTTGAAATTGCAATAACTCGAGAGCGGTGCTTCATGGAAAAAAAGTACCAGAACCTTTTAAATAGAGAGTTTCATTATCTATAAACTTATCTCCCCCCATTTTTCCGGTAGCTCCCATTGTATCAGAGATATACGCAAAAAAACGAATATTTGTGACTTTTGATCTCGAATAAAAAGGAACGCACTAGCGAGATTGTTGGGGACCTCTGACATAGTATTTGTAATGACGTATTCAATACCTGTACAAAAATTCAGCTTGTTGGGAATTGATGCAAACTGAAATGTCTATATTGTCTGGGCTCTAGAAGGCTTCATAGCTTCATTTCACAATGTTTCTTGACAAATAAGGCACATTGGTGATGACGGGTTTGTTACATCTTAGATAAATCCGTATTTGAAATAATCCATACTGCTGTTTCTTTGTTTTTGCTTCAAACATGGTTCTTACTATACAGATACGTGAATAAATGATCGACTCTTCCATATTAAAAATTGTTCTAGATTCTTGTAACGAAAATAAAATGTGCAACTATTGCTTTTGTTGTTAGGAAAAGTAGGCCTTTAGGAATCCATTGAGTTGCAGTTAATATTTATTTCACATTGAACGTTTCGAGTAACAAGTACTCATCATCAGCAAGTATACATGGTCATGTTTAATTTAATTACTTAAATCAATATAACAAAATTGTTATAAGTTCACAAAAAATTTTAATGACCATGTATACTTGCTGATGATGAGTACTTGTTACTCGAAACGTTCAATGTGAAATAAATATTAACTGCAACTCAATGGATTCCTGAAGGCCTACTTTTCCTAGCAATAAATTATTTTGGATCCTTTTTAACATTTAAAATATTGTTTTTGGTTCGACAGGAATAATATGGACATGCAGTGACTTGTTTATAGCACCCGGCGCAGAAATAGTGCGCAAGCAAGTTAGAACAAGTACAGATAATACTGTCGATTCTTGCAGGATTGCAAAAATCCCGTTATTCATAAAAAAATTGTACCAACTTAGTACAAACATATTTTTTTGATATTTCCCATCAACAGGCTTCTTTTATCCCAAATTTAACGGTACATCGACAACTAGGCCATTAGTATCCGAAACAGTAATTTCTCAATGTATAAAATACTTATTACACTATGTATGTTATTTAAAGTTTAATTGTTTGAAAAAATTCAATAAATTGTTTGGGCTTTTCGTGTCGTCCTTTAGGATTTCTTCTGAGGTGATTCTCATGTGGTTTTCTCTACGTTGTTGAGTATGTTGGAAGCAGTTTATGAGTAAGTGTTCTATCGTCATCTGTTCGTTACATATTGAACATTCAGGAGGATTTTTTTCTCTTCATTATGTATGTGTTGATGTGTCAATTTTGTGTGCCCTATTCGTAATCTTGTCTCTAAAATTTATTCTCTTCTGTTTTTTTGTTCTGGTCTCCGTCATTGTTGTTCTTCGGAATATATGTTTTGGCTATATGTGTTGATGAATTATTGGGTAGATGAATTTCAGTTTCTTTAAGTATCGTTTTCATTGTGGTGTCACAGGCGTGGTACGAGAAATTGAGCCAATAGGATTGCCGGATTTTGAATTTCACCGTACCGTGGTCTTGGGACCACGGTGTTGGAAGCGTGGTGTCAGAGGTTGGAAATATTCAACTTTTGTACCACGCTCGCCTCCGCGCATGCGTAAATCTTCTCATATTTTGATGGTTTATCAGATAAGCCGTCAAAATATGAAAAGATAAACTTTATCTTGTTCACATCTACGTGTTCTTATTTTATAAAGTCAGTGAGATGGATTTCGATGAGAAATTAATCCTAATATCGAAGTAAATTTAAATATTCATATAATAAAGATATACGTCTGCGCCGCGTTGTGGTTGTCATATTTACGAAAAATGTTCAAATTTGATATATTAACTTTGTTATTTGTAATTTAAAAATGCGAGCTCGCGCAAACTACAACTTTCATACCAATACGCATTTCTGGCCACGCTTCTCACGCCACCGTGAAAATAGAAAGCACAAATTTCGTTCCACGCTTACCACACTTGCCGCGCCTGCGACACCACAATGAAAACGATACTTTATTCTCCAATATTACTGCACATCTGGTGCTTTCTTCGGTTTTGGCGCCATCATTGAATATTTTCATGTAATTTTCGTTATTGCATATTTGGTCAAATTTTTCTAGGTAAGTGGATGCTGCTATTACAATTTTTTATAATTAGTCTGTTCTAATATATATTTTGGAGATGATTTTTCCCAAAGAGAAGTATTTTTGGCTATTGATTGTTCAAGAAGAGGGATTTTCAGGTTGAAGCTGGTTAATATTGATTTGATTTTTTATTGTAGTGGTGTAGCTGGTAGGATTTTCAGGCTGTTAGAGGGATTTTGTAATGTAATCAGTCTCTGTTGTCTGGACGGAGTCTTTTGTCCTCGTTGTATCGCACCGCACCGCACCACACCACCCCGCACCGCACCACACCACCCCGCACGGTGGAAAAATCTAGTAGCGTGGTAGACTGAATCTAGAACATTTCGAGAGACAGGTTTCTGTATATAAGGGAAGATAAACGACCTGATTATATAGTAAAACCATGAATAGTGGACTGTGAACAATAAAACAGTGAAGTAGAAAGTGGTCATTGTGATAAATAAATATCTGAAGCTTCGTTTAATAGTTGTACTAAGTAATAAATGGAATATATAGTGTGTTAGTAATATCTGGAAGAATGAAATTTTTATTTTATTTTAGTTCTTATAGTGATTTTTAAGTAATTATAGATAATTCTTTTTAAAGCAATAAATATCACAGTAAGATATATTTATATATAGAGTTTTCGGGATTCTTTGCTGGTCTTATGATGTATGAAAGTGTCAACTGTGCTCTGCGAGTTTCAAGGGGAATCATTCCAGCTTTGTTTAACATGCTTATTATTGGGCTAGTTCAATATATGCGCCTATTAAGATTCTGATTGCCGCGTTCTTAATGCTGTCTTTCAATCTTAAATTTGATTATTTTGAAGTATTATATGCTATGGAGCAGTAATCAATTTTTGATCTTATTGTAACGTGCGAAAGTGTTATGAAATAGGCCCTGAATTTGTCCCTGTTGTCTGGGTCAAGCCTGTTATCGCTTCACGTTGCGCCAAGCGACATTTGAGAATTACGTAAAAATTTCCGGATGCTTGGTTTTCGCATATATAAGGGCGACCAGCCTGACTGACAGACAGTGAATAGTGGAATAGAGTGAATATTCAGAGCGTGATAAATAAATAAGTTGTTGGAAATAAATATTGGTGGCTTTGTAGATGAGGCTTAATAATAGTGAGTAAGAGATAAATTGTATAGTGTTTTTTTTCATTTATTGAATAGTGACTCATTATTCAACGAAAAATCTGACGTGAACATCACGTGACTTACTTGTACATCATTTGATAAATACACAAATTTATCCAATAAAGCTTTCCGTTACTTCAGATTATAATTAATATAATTTTAATAATATTTTGACATGTAAAATGTCGAACAAAATCAAAAAATTGACAAGAGATTATCATTGCCTACCTTATCATTTCAATTGAACTGATTGTTTTTTACGGCAAATTCTGCATGTCTGTTATACATATAAATTGCACTTCCGGTTCAGCCGTTGATACAAAAATAGTAGATAACTATTATGATGCTACAACAAGTTCAAACATTAAATTGCAATATGCTATGGCTGATCATTCTAGATTTATGCAAAAAATTGAAAAAAGTTCCAAGTATAATGCACTTCTGGCTTGACCGATTCATACAAAAATAGCATATAACAATTCTGATACAACATAAAGTTCAAATTCTGAATTTCAACATCCTACGGCTGATCAATCTGGATTCATTAGAAAATTCGAAAAAAGTTTCAAGTAAAGTTCACTTCCGGTACAGACGATTGAAACCATAATGCGAGGTACACAACTAGACCCTATACCAGTCTTAAATACAAAATTTCAACATTATACGTTCAACCAGTTTTGAGATTTGCGAGCTACCAACGCACGCATGAACATACGTACCGACATCAAATCAAAAATAGTCAAAATGGATTCAGGGATGCTTAAAACGAATATTTCCATCAAAATTCCGATGGTCGAATTTTGTCGGTTCCACAATACTTCCTTGTACTCAGTACAAGTAAGTAAAAACGATTCATCAAAAGCAATAAAAATTACATTATTAATACTGTATAGATTTTCATTGATGTGTTACTGTGTGCTGCCCATTTGTTGTGACTGAGAAATTTTATGATGTTTAGTTTTTGCCAGCATTCTCTCTCCAGCTTTTGGAGATATGATATTCATAACAGGCTTTCATGAACAACCATTAAACTTGTTGAAATGTGATTGATTGGTTTATTGCAATCACAGCGCTTACCGATGCTAGAAGACCGCGTTATTGGATTAATGTTACATATTGTACCACAAATTTCGATGAGGGGTTAGTGGCTGACCACTGAGCTTAGAAATATGTTGCCTCATACCATAGAGATCAATGAATTGTATTTAGATTGTAAACTGAAAATTGTAGCCAATATGTCGTCAGAACTGCTAATAAAAATGCGTTACGTATTGCTCGACTAGGAAACCTCACCAAAACATATTTGCACATAATAATACATAATAATGATAAAGTTACGCTCCTGTTGCTCGACAATTTGTTGCTTGAACTATCACGGGACTATTTCTTCCTGTCATGCTCACCATATCAGCATTGTGTCTCATGAAACTTGTCATTTTCCCAGACTGTCGGATGGTGAACTATTACATTAATATTAATAGTGTTCACGGGAGCGATGCGTTAGCATATATTAGGATTAGATTGCGAATACGGGATGCACTTCTGCTATCTAGACCTGGATTCTGGAAGATGGATACCATTAAGATAGCAGAGTTACAGTGTAACCTGATAATGGAAATTTATTATCTATGTCAAATTCTTTCCGGAGGTTCAGTGAATTATTATAAATACAAACAATATACTACCAAATACTTTGTTTGAGTCTTATTTCCATGAGCTTGAATTTGGTGAGAGCGGAAGCTTTTATTATCATTACTTTAAGCATGTTATTTTATTATAAAAGGTTTATAGTTCTATTTAGGAATACAAATGAAGTTGGGAAACTAATGAAACTCCTAAGCGAGAACTCAATTATAATTTAGCTTGCAACGAGTTCATTGTTGTATAATGTTATTCAAATTCTAAGCTGCGACAAACACATCCAAAATATCCTAGTAAAGTGGATAATGAGAACAATCAGACGCGGGAAGTTTATGCACTTGAGTTTAACCGTCATGTTCTTGATGAAATTTGGTTAATTTGGTCGGGAAAAATTAGTCACCAATTTGGTGAACGTTTTCTAATTGCAACAGTTTCCTTACCCAAACTTGGAAAGCATTTTTGATGAAGAGCGTCCAATAATCGATAAAATATATAAAATGATGATCGACGATCAACGAGTGACTAAGCATGATATAGCTAAGACTGCGGGCATCTCAACCAAATGAGATTATTCTCAGAACGTGTCAATTTACTTGACGAAAACGCTAAATCATTACCAAGAGTGAATTATTGATTACCGTAAATAGTGCAGCAGTGTGTCAGAGCTAGGGTTGGTGTTATAGACCTAGAGCAGATTTGAAGCTTTATGTGAACGTGCGTGGAATACACCTATTGTTAACTGAGTAGATTTTCAATGATAACACTGTTTAAATTCAATGCATATAGTTGCTGCCTCCGTGAATATCTTTATGCATATATTCGTGCATATTATCGCATTTGATTTGCAAACTATCATCCCATCAACTGGCTGGATGATTCTGTCATAATATCATGCATTATTGTCATCCATTGTCATTTACTATCAGCTATTTCAAAAATAAAATCTGTTTTAACATTATCATTGTGTTTTCTGACCGGAATATAATATTTAGTAAATATACGCAAATGAAATACTACAATTTATCCCATATTTATGTATAAGGAAGAAGAAGAGAGCTTCCATTCTCACATGTAGAGTTTTTGAAGTTCACAAATAGTGAATAGTAGACCATGCAATTGGAAAATATCAAAAACCAGGACACATCTTAATGGTCCATTTGTTTGATTGCTTATATCAGCTTTTTCATAAAGTTTGAATCGGGATTGGTAGAGCTACAAGTACGGCATCAATTATTCAGCATCAGCGAATGCAATAACCGCTTTTCGTGGAGTGATTTCAAACGGATATATATAGAAGTTATGAAAAATTTGGTGGCAGTTTTTGGAGTTATTGCCTATTAAATTCCAAAGTTTGTAGTTTGTTCTATGAATTCAAACATTAATAGTGTCACCTGGAAGATGAGTAGAGACCTGTTTGTACGTAGGAAGATTGAAAGAAGTCTGGACATTAGATTTGCAGCGCAGCACTTTATGTGTAGAGCTGGCAACACGGTGGACTCTATATCTGTCCGCTCTAAGACAAATAACAGAAAGAAAAAAAAAACAAATGTTGACTGTTGCAAATTCATGCCCAGCATATGCGACTGCGAGAGAGGTCAAAAGGGATGTAAACCAGAGACCAAGCAACAATTAACTGTTTGCAAATTTGAACATGACGATGAGCCCACACAAGCCCACAAGTAGAGAGATTCTCTATATTTTCTAAGTTTCATGAATTCTTCAAACTTTTATATGCTCTTTATACTCTTAGTTCTTTGATTCTCCTAATTCACTTCATTCTCTCAATTCTTCGTATTCTCTTTATTCCCTGAACTCTCTTTATTCTTCAAATTCTCTGAACTTTCTATATTCTTTCTATTATTTTTATGTTTCAAAATCTATTCATTCTCCAAATTCTCTATATTTTCTTCATTTCCTAAATTCTCCAAATCCTCTTTATTTTGCAAAATTTATTCATTCTCCAAATTTTTCATACTCTCTTTATTCCCCAAACTATCTTAATTCTTTTTACTTTCCAAATTCTCTATATTTTCTAACTCTTTTCTATTCTTCAGGTCTTTTATATATTCTAAGCTTCCTAAACTCCTTATATTTTAATAGCTTCTATATTCCCTTTATCCTCTGAGTTCTCTTCAATTTGTGGATTCTCTCTATTTTCTCTATTCTTCAAGTTCTTTTTACTCCCTTCTTTTCCAAATTCTCTTCATTCTCTGAATTCTCGGTATTATCTCCATTCCTAGGAATCTCGGAATTCTCTCCATCCTCCCAACTCATTATATTCTCTATTCCCTGAATTCACCAAATTTCTTCTGTTCTTCAAATTTTTTTACTCTTCAAATTTTCTATACTCTCTCTATCCTTCAAATTCTCTCAATTTCCTGAATTCTCTATATTCTCTTTATTTCCAAGATTCTCTATATCTTCCAAGCTCTCTATATTCTTAATTTGTCATAGTCTTTGAGCACTCTGAATCCTTCATATTCGTCAGGCTTCCTATATTTTTTTCACTGTCTGAATTCTCTTCAATCTCTCAATTCTCAAATTTCTCTTCATTCTATTAATTCTCTTCATTTTCCTGACTTCCTAGATTGATTAAGCTCTCTTTTCTCCCCAAATTTTTTATTTTCTCATCATTCCTTGAATTCTCTATATTATATTCATTCACTAAGTTCTGTATAGTTTTTAAGCTTCCTGAATCCTCCATTCTCTCTGAACTTCCTTTATTCTCTCTACCCTCTAAAATCTATTCGATTTCTGAATTTTTTATATTCTTCAAATTCTTTATATTCTTTTCATTTCTCAAATCCTTTTAATTCTCTAAACTCTCCATATTCTCTTTACTCCCTGAAATCTCTTTACTCTTGAAGCTTTCTATATTTTTTTCAATCCCTGAATTCTTCATATTATTTTACTCTCCAAGTTTTTTCCACCCAAATTCTCTCCATCTTCTAAATTCTCTCAATTTCTTGAATTCTCTACATTCTCTTAATTCTCAGAATTCTTTATATTCTCTAAGCTTTCTATAATCTCTTTATTCCCTGAACTTGTTATATTCTCTGAGCACGCTGAATTCTTCATACTCTCCAAGCTCCCTATATTCTGTTTATTTTTGAATTCTCTTCAAACCCTCAATTCTCAAATTTCTCTATATTCTCCTGATTTCCAAGATTCTCTAAGTTCTCCTTATTCTCTTCATCTTCTCAATCTATATCATTCCCTAAACTCTTTTTAATCTCTAAATTCTTCATATCTTCTTCATTCACTAAGTTCACTTCATTCCTTAAATTTTCCATAGTCTTTTATTACCTAGATTTCTTGAATTCTCTTGATTCTCTAGTCTCTTTGTACTCTCTCCATTCCCTGAAATATCTAAATTTCCTCTAGTTCTTACAATCTATTCATTGTCCAAATACTGTATATTCTCTTAATTCCCTAGACTTCCTGTGTTCTCTTTTTTCTCCAAAATTCTCTATATGGTCTTTTTTCCTTAAATCCTCTATATTCTCTTTATTCACTGAATTCTGTATATTTTCTAAGCTCCTTGAATCCTTTATATTCTTCTAGCTTCCTTTATTCTCTTTACCCTTTGAATTCTCTTCATTTTCTAAATTTTCTTCATTCTAAATTATCTTGATTTCCTGAATTCTCCATATTCTCTTTATTCCTCAGAATCTCTTTACTCTCTAAACTCTCAATATTCGCTTCATACCCTAAATTCTCAAAATTCTTTCTATTCTTCAAGTTTTTTCTACCTTTCCAATTCTCTATATCTCTTCTATTCTCCAAACTCTCTCTATTTCCGGAATTCTGTATATTATATATTCTCCAAGTTCTCCATGTTCTCTTCATCCTCCAATGTCGTTATATATTATGTGAGTACTCTAAATTTTTAATACGCTCCCAATTTTAAATACTCTGTTTATTCTCTTCAATTCCTTGATTCTCTATACTCCCTGAACTCTTTGTATGTTCTTAGGCCTTCAAATTCTCTGTATTTTTCTCTGAATTCCGTATTCTCTAAGCTCTGCAAATTATCTTCCTTCCTTAAATTCTTCTCATTTTTTGAATTTCTTATTTCATCTTTATTCTTAAAAGATTTTTTACATTTTTCATATTCTCTTTTATATCTCCAAGCTCTTTATATTTTCTAAACTTTCTATATTCTCTAAGCTCTTCATGTTTTCTAAGCTCTCTGAATTCTTCATATTCTCTAAACTTTCTGGATTTCCTCCATTCTCTAAATTCTCTTCGTCTAAAATTCTTTACGATCTCTCAATTCTCTAATCTTTCTTTATTCTCTAAGCTCTCTAATATCTTCATATTCTCTAAACTAGTGAAAATGGTGTGAAAAGGGAACTTTTCATTTTTCCGCCTCACATGTTATGAGAAGTTTTGGGTCGTTAAGGAGCTATTTTTACTTCTCCAACTTATATATAATAAGAATAGTACTGTGATCCTGATTTTCTGATAGTTCCAGATTTTGATGAATCTTCACAAATTACTTGTAGATCATTCAACTAAATATTCGACAATTATTGACCCTGACGCTGACATAAATCGACCATGAATAAATGACCAAATCGATAGCATTGCTAATGAAATACTTTCAAAACTTAGCATGCGTTGACTCCACTATATTGTTTCGGACAGTTTCGTACAGTTAACGTGAAGCAATATTGTTAAAGTGTATTTTCAATGTTGAATACAAGTTGTTTATTGGTACAAAGGAATAATTCATATTATAAAAGGTTGTCGCTGAACTAAGTTAATTGTAGGACATCGGAAAGGAGCTACAAAACGGTGTTGTTTTAGAATATGTCAGAGTGACAGTCGTATAAAATCGATACGAGAAGATAGTATGTACTATTTACTTCACATATCGACAAAAGAAAGCATGAATTTCTTGTGAAATGCACATAAAAAATTGTTCTGAATGTGTAATGTGTGATTCGTGGATGGAATCGTATTGACGTGAAGATTTCAAACCCTGGATCACGTAACAAGAGACACATATATCTGTTCTCTTTATTTTTATGGTGGCACTGGGCCCACATAAGATAAACCCAACCAAATATCAATAAAATAATTGAAAATTAAGATATTTTCTATCATACGAAGATTGTACATTTAACACTTTGCGGATACACAATCGATTGACATTTGCTACAAATACTATCACAGAGCTGTCATATATTTTAATTTGTAATAATTGATGACACAATTGATAATTAGATAACTTCGAGGATATACATAATACAAGAATAACGAATTTAGAAAATAATACTAACCTCTTCACTAATTCTTTGGTTCTATTATTGCTGCTTTTTGAGACGAAACTGTCCGAAACAATATAGTAAAACCAACGCATGCTAAGTTTCAAGAATATTTCAGGAACAATGCTTTCGCAATCAAAATTTGGAGTGATCATTTAGATCCTACAGTTCATTATAACACTGTAGCAATCTCAAATACTAAATTATATCATTTTACTGCCAATAGATTGCTATGAGAATACAAATTTATGATTTGAATGCTACAATTGCTTCAAATACTAAATTTAATGATTTTACAGCTAATCGTGCTATTCTGTAAACTTCATTTCCGGCTGAGCCGATCGCAATCATGATGCGAGGTGTACAGCTAGATGTTACAGAAGTGCTTAATACGAAATTTTAATATTCTATGACTGATTGTTTGACTGTACGAAAATAACTTCAAAGTTTTACTCACAATTTCAAAACAGCTCTCTTAATTGTGTATAATTTTTCCGATAGTTGAGAATCCAATTTCAAGCCGATGTTCTATTACCGCATTTTATATGTATGATACAAATAATGGAAATAATACATAAAAAAGCACGTCAAATTTCACTTTACAAGCAGACGGAAAACATATTATCTTTTCCTTTTGTATCGTCGTATTGAAGATATCACTTTCTATATTCGAAGTTCAGGATTCCTTCTTATAATAAAAAATCTAGTATAGATTAAGGAAGAGATTGCTTTCGGAATATTGCTATCTCAGAGAATATTGCAGGATGAGTGCAATTATTGAATTCTGATGGAATTTAAATGGGAATACTTATTGTAAGCATCAGAATGTTTTAATATATTTGAGAAGATTGCAAGACATATTGCAAATGAGTTTTAGAAACATGCAAATGAAAATTTCCTGTTATTCTTCGTTGATTACACAAAAACAACCAAAAGTGATTTTTGCTTGTCAGTCTGTTGCGGAAGCTGTTTACATACATGGAGCAGGCATGTTACATCCGGCGGAACATGGAACAATCCTGACTATATATGTCTGGCTCCAAGCGATGTTACGCTACATCCCACATCATAAAAGGTGCAACTTTTTGTGAAGATGTCAGCTTCTACGAATAAATAGCTTCTAGTATGTGATGAAACTATGTAAGGATGTAGAAAATAAAGAAAAGTGATGGACTATTCTGGGAAAAACAAAATGCTTGATGATGGAGCGAAATATGGTCTGTTGAGAATAATAACCATCTGATACTGAGTTTGATGAAGCTTCTTCTTATTAAAGCACGTCCAATTCGTATGTGCATTGATACCTAGAATGTTATTGAATGTCCAACAAGTGTACTCTAATGCTCGAAAGTGTTTTCTCTTTTATTCATCAATCAAAAATCAATCCTACTCGAAAATTGCCTGTCTGGTAAACGTGGCACTATGATAATTGCATGGATTCAGGGACAAAAAGTGTCTAAAAGTGTCTAGACGTAGAGGTTGGTGGGAAATCTTGATGTTCGCGCATTTGATTACCTTGTGCTCTTTTCTAACAAAAGTCGCAGCTTTCCAGACTTACATTTCCGTGAATGCTGTTTGTGCTGATAAGAAACAAACACATATTTGCGTCTTACAGAATATGTAACTTTATTCTGATTTAGAAAGTTATATATGACGAAAAATTATTCATTATTTTGATAAGAGTGGAGTTATTTATGTTGTCTTTGTAAAAATACTGAAAGCATCCATCCTATGTCATGTAAGTGATTTGTAACAGATGTAACGACCAAAACTGGTTAGTTTTCTACTTGAAATTACAGAAACTAATCTATTTTCTTCTAGTTAATTAATAAACCTATTTATATACAGTCAAAACGTTATTGTTCATCAATCAGGGTGACTCTACGAGTAATAATACAACCGACAAGTATTTATCGATCGTTAATACCATAATCAATAATCAAGAGTTGAATTAACTTCGACTAGAGTAGCATATTTGATGTATCTAATCGATTTGATACAATATGTAACAATATAACCCTGTTTTAACTTACTTTGTACACCTTATTGTCCTGCAGACGTCATCATAATTTTACTTGCCGAAAAATTGACTTTTGTTCCAAAATTATTTCAGAACACCGATTTTAGCAGTCACTAGTGCCAATTCTTAGTATCCTGTACATATTAAAGCAAGTGTTTGCTGTTTTAAAAATATTAATGTAACGAACTTTGAACTTGTTTGTAGGTTATGAATTCATTTTTACCTCAAGCTATTGTGACGAGGCCTTACAGTTTTCAATACTCCGTGCATGAATTTCACATCCTAAAGTCTTCATCTGCCATATCTTTATTTCAGATTCAAATTTAGTTCAGTAATTGCAAGTTTTCATATATTATTTCCTCTGAAAAAACTCTGTGTCTACTGATGCTGTAACCGTTTGTTGTTACTGTAAGGTGTATCGACTATTTTTTTTGGCAATTCGATCTGACAACAATTGACTGATGAGCATACACGACCTTCACCGATATTTGATAAGACCTACCGACTATAAACTGAGCAAAACAGTGTTTTTAAGTGTTAACCGAGTGAAGCTTTTGTTCTGAGCTTTGTTCAGTGCAAAAGTGTACGACACGAACCGTAAGTTCGATTTTTCATAAATCCGTAGAAGGAACTTAGTTTTGCTATTTTTTGGACTTAGAATCATTTTGCTTTTTGCTATTTGTTAGAACTTAGAATCATTTGTTTCCTTTGCTATTTCTCAACTTAAAGTCATTTTTGTCTTGCTTTGTATCTAGTCCCCCGAACGTTGAATTAACTAAAATTGCATCATCGCTGAGCGGTCATTGTGATTAAGTTAGAGTAAAGTCACCGCTGCAGAGCCCCTCTGACTCCACAGTGTTGATATGAGTTAATGTAGAGTCACTGCTCGGAAATCATTCTGGTTCCACGAGCGTTGAAAACGGTTTAAAGGTCGTTCACTGTTTTGGGGACCACTTCAAGATTCCGCAAACGTCGAGGACATTCTGTCTTAAAAGTTCTTCTCCGTCTTCGACCGTCTGGGTCCGTACTGCTAAAGGTGTCGCATGTCTGTGCCGCTATCAAGTCATCGTCAGCCTTCAGTTACTCCGTGCTAATTCCTACAAAATGTATGTTGTATGTTCACCGTCTTCATTATTTGTGTGTGAATAAATCTACCTCTTGAATATAATTTTTCACAACTCTGACCATTTCCTCTGAGCTACCCAGCCGTCCATCTTCAACAGCTGCGTCACCGACCACATTGACGCTCCGTCAGCGCTCCGTCAGCCGCAAAGTATCGTTACCATATACTAATTTAATTGAAATATTGACTATTCAATATTTCTATTTATAACTCACACTGAAATATTCACTAACGCTATACTTATCAATAATTTGCACCGAGCACTGTTTCCTTATTTATTTTAACCGCTTTTTATTCATTTCCAACTGTTTCCATACCTATCATTCATTTATTTCCTCTGGCTCACTTCGTTTAGTTCACTTTTGCGCGCTCTGTGAGCAACCAACCAACAAAAATGACTTCTACGCGCTCCGACTATCCTCCAATTTTTCCTCCTGCTTCCTTATTCACTCACTGTCTTACTATCCCTCATTTGACTCAGTTCCTTGATTTATATACCTACAGGTACGTCAGCCTTGAACACCCAGAAATAGCCGTACTATTTTCTAAAAATTATATGTTTTACTCGGAGTTATTCTTCGCGGACGGTCCCCCGACCGTCCCCAGCCGATCGCATTTTATGTTCCCTGATCGGACTTACGTCCAAATTGTATATGAATCAATCGGGAATATAGAGCCAGACTTTATGAATCTATGTAAGATCATGTCCTAAGTGTCGATAAAGGCTATTTTTGGTCAATTTTCGTGGTGTCGACTGCCCGTAGGCAGATGGAATCGCTTGGCTTTTCTAGGCGTACTTTCTTCACTCTCAATTCATTGTTTGTATTGATTTTCTCCTGATGTGTAGTGATGAGCTCAAGATCCATCTACAGTGCTGAAACTTCTAAGAAACGTCTAGACATTCTTAAGAAATGTTCAAACGAATGCGTTTTTGATCGAATGTTGATAGACATGGCACCTAGCAGACAGTCAGCTTCCTGATATCCAAAACATCCAGCAAAATGTGGTGGACGGGCCTATCAAAATTTTAAAGGCCCAAGCAAGTTCTCAAACTTCTAGTCGACGATCGTCTTGCATGGAAATGTGAGTTTTCGCGACGATTTTGTCAGTCACGATGGTTTTTGAGAGCCTCATGTGTTTATTATCCTGAACTGACGTATGACCATGTCTAAATTCAGTTGCCCACTTTTTAGTCATCGAAAATGAAGAAACAGATTATTCTCATGTATAACCATGATAAGTCATTCAGAACGAAGTACTTAATCATAGCACGAACTTCAAACAAAAATTGTGTATTTATCATCACTGCTACAACAAATCTATTGAGCACATAGATCTGAAACTTTGCACAGCATCATTTGAAGGTTTTCACTTGATATAATAGCATTACGGTCATATTATCGACATCTATGCTTCCTACCGAGAACTTTTTGAACTAAACCTTTGTGCCAGATACTTCGCTTTAATTGATATTTTCTTAATGGTATAGCTTTGAGATATCTTAGCTATCAGAGCTTGTCAAGAGCATTATTTACATCCATCACTTATCGCCTGAAGTGTGTACCTTTTCCTATTTCCAAGGTGGCAACAGGAAATTAAAAAAGGTAATGTTTCTTCATTATTTGGTAGCAAAAACTTAATGTACTGCTGATTGACAGTATTGGAATATCCTACCTTAAAAGTGAAGACCCAGGCTAGCTATTAATAAGGGCACTAGAAATATTTTACCTGAAAAATAGGAAACGGGCGCCACTCCCAGGAAATGATCAATGGAGAAAAAGGCACTGCAACAGGCAAAAGGGAACTGGAGAGCACGTCATAGACGTTCAAAGTTACCAAAACTAGCCAAATATCCTCTTCAGGCGGAAATCAAGACTAGTATCGGCAGAGAAGGTAGATGACGAATTGGTAGCCATAGAAACAACGTCAGACAAGAACGCTCCCTGAATTAAGTAAATTTGATCTTGCGTCTTATAGGGCTTTGATAAATACCCAACGGTCCTTGAAGGTGTTAAGGTTGGCCGTGCGCCTGGTAGTTAACTTTGGGAGGTATTAATGTTCTGACTATGTTGTTATCTAGATGGCTGTATTTGCTTAATGATATGTTACTGGGTATCTTTAGCGAGTGTTGTTTGTTCAATCTGAGTCCTTCTTCTTTCTTGTTGATGTTGTTGGGATGCTTGAATATGTCTTCTGCCATGAACTTCGATTTTTGTCTAATTGCTGCGATTAGTTGTACCTTACCTACCACAGGTACAGGGAACTCGTGGATTCCAACAGACGTGAGTGAGTTCTCTTATGTGAGCTTAAATCACCACCCAAGACAAAAACGGGCTGAACTTGAAGTCTCACTACAACGCTCAATTCGAATTTGCGAGTCTCAAGACCTATAAGTAGATCTTCCCCATTTGGATCAAGCTTTCCAAGCTGACGGTTACACATCTTAAGAAATAAATGCTCGGTACATCCCAGAAATAAGACTACAATTGAAACTAAGCCTTCACTGGTGGGTAGAGTATTCTTGCCTTACATCAAGAAAGCAACTAATAGCATCGAGAACATTCTTGAGCGTCACAACGTCCAGGTGGGATAAGATGAATGGATCTGTACAACTCAATCTACGGCAAGTCTTTATCAAAGCCTTTTTAAATTTTTGGGCCACCTGCCCTTCACGCAGTAGAGAAATATTCGTTGGGCAATTTGTGTGGAGTCTTCTCAGGAAGTCATCTAGTCTGTTCAAGATATTTCTGATGAAAAGACCTGGTATTGCGATGGAACAGGTCAAGCACTAATTTAGCTCTAACCGATGACCATTTAGTTGCTAGATGGTTGATAGTCGACTTGTGGTTGATCAGTGATCTGCCAGTTGTTGAACCCTCCCATCCATAATTCTTTACGAGATTAAGAGTGCCAGAAAGCAAATAGAGTCTATCTCAAAGAAGCAACCATCAAGTGTCTTTGAGTTCCCTGAGAGGGAAAAATTTTGTAGACCAATTTTGCTTTCCACCAAGTGGATCATCAAGGATTATTCCTTGCAGTTCTTCTAAATCCCATCTGAGTATGTTGTTGTCTGAGAATATTATCGACTGATGAATTCTGCTTCCATTGAGTAGTCAATAGTTGAATTGTAGCAAAATTTCAATTGGATATGATGCTTCATGAGACTTATTGGATGAGCTCGAATCAACATTTTCATTGAGATGAGTTGAATTCACAATTCTGATATTCTCAGTGGTTTCCAGTAAAGAAGACTTTCCTATCAACACCGAATAGTGATTCAAAGACGTATAATTTGCTCATAGTTGTGAATAATATCGTTTGTGTTTGTGGGAAGCAGCATTATAGTTTAGAGGATGAAATGTATCAACTTACCATCTTATTTCCATGTAATTTTTTTGCATTGTACATCGATATCTGTAACTACAGTACATTTGTTCGTTAGTTTTCGAAACACAGTTAGAAATGCAGGAATATTCTGATTGGTCTATTTATTAATGAATTGTATGGTCACATGATTTATTCATGCACACATAACATTTAATAATTACTCATGAAAATATCATGCACGTAGATTACAATCCATTTGTATAAACTATTGATGCTATAGATTATTCATGACACATTTCCTTTCGAAGATGATTTGAATGCATGAAACGTTTTATAGAATGCCCATTATTAATATTTTTGAAAAATTGACAGTTTGTTTCATCATATTCTGTTATTTATTACTGCTGTATTTTATTTTCAACGTGTTTGATATGTTCAAAGTTTGATATAGTGTAGCATCCCATGCGTCGAATACATTAGCATGTAGCATACATGTTGTGCGGAGAAATTCAATTTACAAACCGAGTTTATTTTTTAAAATACGCCAAGCGAGAATTAATTAGTTCAAATTGTACTTTGTGTTTTTATTCTGCAATTTTTCTTTATTAAATTTCCTTGATTAATGAAATAACTTTGTCATGCTGAAAATGCCTCTCTTGAATTATGCTTGTAAATTTCTTGACGGCTGCTGGCTTTGAAGTATTCAATTTTGTTGTTGACACTAAATTTTTTGGAATGTTCCGAGAAGGGTGACTGATACAAAGTATGAATTTTCGACAAAATAATCTGTCTAATATTGATAACTTGATTAAAAAAATAGAAGCGGAACTGTAAAGATCTTACACAGATCGTTCATTGTCCTTGAATGGCATTACTTGCTTAATGATAGGTTCCCGGATATCATGTTTTGTTCAATCTGAGTCCTTCTTCTTTCTTGTTGATGTTGTTGGGATGCTTGTATATTTCTATGACTTCTATGTGCAGACGTGAGAAGTACTGAAAATGGTCGACAGTACTGCTGTTCCGTCGCAACTCCATAAATACATGTTTTGTGTTCGCTGCATTTTCGAATTGTAGTAAGTGGCAGATCCTTCCATGAAGGTACTTTGATCTTCGCTTTGATGCAGCACCTTTTTGTATCTACCTCAGGAACAGGAAATTCTGGGAATCCAATAGACTGAATGGGTTCCTAGGGTCTTTGGTCCTTTGCTGTGTGAGCTCAAATCACCACCAAGGAAAGGAACAGGCTGAACTTGAAACCTCACTACAGCGCGTTAATCAAATTTGCGAGTCTCAAGACCTACAAGAAGAACTCTGTCATTTGGATCAAGCTCTCCAAGCTAACGGTTACACACCTCAAGAAATCAAATGCGCAGTACATCCCATTCGAAACCAAGCCTCTACTGGTGGATAAAGTATTCTTGCCTTACATCAAGAAAAGAAGTAATGGGATCGGAAAAAATCTTGAGCGTCACAACGTCAAACCTATTTTCAAACTCACACAACAGCTGCGGAATCTGGTCGGATCAACCGAAAACTCTAGGGATCCCCTTACATCTGCTGGAATCTTCAGGATCTCCTGTCTACATCGGTACAACTAAGCGCAGCATAAAGACAAGAATCTAAGAATATAAGAAAACTGCCGCTTACTACAACCAGCAATCGTAGCAATGGCGGAATAGCAGTACTGTCGACCATTCCTCAGTACTTTTCACATTTGCACAGAAAGGCAATCCGAGCAACATCAACAAGAAAGAAGAGGAACTCGGGTTAAATAAGACATAGTGCCCAATACGCACCTAAGATACTTAGAAGGCTATCTTAGCAGCAAGCCATTTGGAAGCAAATGACGCCTCCAGGAACCTATGTTACAACACCGCCTCCTCTAGTATAAATATCAGTGCGTAGCTCAGACTTCAAGCAAGCAGAAATATACCAAGAAAGGACAGAAGATCTCTGCAGAATTACCGTCCAATCAGCCTCCTTTGCACAATGGAGTACTAGAGATGATTACACTCATCCGCTTGCAAGGAGAGGTCAAAGCGTTGGCATTCACTCCCGAACATCCACATGGATTATAGAACAGCATTCAACATAACATCAGTTCCTTCGTGTTGCGCTGTATAAGTTTCTCAGTTAAAAATTGATCCCCTCAAGGCTTCAACGCGCTGTTGATGATTTGGAACAGTGGTTCTTAAAATGCACCGCAATGTTGCTCACTAAACGTAGGATGGGGCCTACTGGCGACATCATTCTGTTCGACAATATCATCCCATGGCGTTCAAAAAACATACCTTGGACTGCTATTTAACAAAGGACTGAATTGGAAACCACATATCGGGAAAAACTGCCATAACATGGGTGCACTCATTGGAGCAGCCTATCCTAAAATGAACAGGGAAAGTGCCTTGTCACTCAACAACAAAGTGACGATTCACAAGACAATTGTCATCACATACGCGATTAAACCACATATCCACAAGCTGCAAATAGTACAAAACAAAGTACTACGTATGGTTGTTGGCGCTCCATGGTTCGTTAGAAATGAGCAAACTCAAAGCGAAGTGAATATCTAGCAGATTTCTAAGTTTGTGCTCAAACGAGCAAGCAGATTCTCTGCCAACATTCCTCACAATCCGAACGCTGGAGTCAAACGGCTAGCGGATTATGGTGAAGACATAAGTCTCCGGCACAAACGGAGAAAGCTAATATTGGCTACTTGATAACGATAAGAAGGTGACACAGGTTGTGCAAACGAAGAAATCCCTATCCGGCTAAAAATCCGATGAGAAAGGAGTGGACCCTGAACCGATACTTTGAAAAGCCTGTCAGAACCACCGATGAACGATCAACAACTTCAAGATATAATTTCAGAGTGCGCAGCCATAGCCACTCAAGATGTCAATTGTAGAAGTCGACGAAACGTTCGATCCAGAAGAGGACAGAAGTCCCTGTAATGGTGCGAGCACAGTTGTGCTTGATTTCATTCTTTTTCAACAAGAAAAAAGAAGGACTCACCAAAGATACACGAACCCAACTTAGCAGTAAGTCAGTCAGAAGTAGGTAAAGTCGTTCAGAAACCTATTTCAACAGTGAGGTAATCAGGAGCAAGCATACAGCTCCGCTCCCTTTTTTATAAATATCAGTGCACAGTCCAGACTTCATGATATAATCTCTTACTACGCAACCACTGGAGATGTTGACCGCTAAAGCCGACAAAACCTCTGGCTCCGTTTCAAGATCCTATCGATCATGACCCATCAGCCATTCTTCTATGAATTCTGTCGACTCCGGCCGTGAAAATCTTTGTATTAATGTTAGGTAATGTTTCATTTGTCTTATTTTGGAAACTTTTGCTCTTATATTGGGAGATGTATTAGTTGTATTCTTGCAGAGAAATATACCTTTGTTGGTTGGATCGACTGCAATTAATTGTAGGTGATATGCTGTCTATGTTATTTTTCATCTTCTCGTATGTTTCTAGTTTCTACTGTCATGTTATTACTGATTGGTTTGTCATATTCAACAAACCTACCCAAAGCTCAATGTGTTACCGTGAAACTAATTCTGTTGTTAGTAGATAAGCGAGCGTCCAAAAATCAAGCCTACATCAAAAATTTGGAATCGTTTTTGCTCAATATTCATATTTGAGAGCTTTAAGATATTATTTTTACAAATCTGCCTACAGTTTTTTTGATTCAGTAACTCAAAACTGGTGTTTCTAGTTCACTGAAACTCAAAGTATCAAGGATTGGAATTAGGTAAATTGGACTGGCAGAAATGTGCAGGTTTATCCATATAATCTAGTAGTTTTTTTCACGAGTACGTATCCTGTGAGCGAGAAATCCTTGCTTCGTTAGTCATAAAGGGTCTGTAGGGATTCATCCATAGCACCCTACGCGTTATTATACTTTGCTTCTTTATTAACTACCCTCGTTCATTTCCGTGCTTCTACGTTGTATTTTTTGCGTCCTCATTTGTTATGCCTTGCTTTCATCAGCTCTGAGTCTTTATTTTTTTAATGAATTTACCGTGCAAACAGTATCCTTGTTCTCTTTGGACAATGTTTGTCGGATAAATACATTTTTGTGTTGGGTACTTCTTGCTGGTTTTGTGTTCGTTTGGTGAATTAATAATGAACAAAACCCTTAACCAATTTTGATTGACAAGGATAAATACCAACCAAAGAGGAGCAAAACAGAATCTAAACTTATTATTCCATCCTGATAATGAACAATTTCATTTTGTATTATGGATCTCGTTTATTGCTTTGGGTTGAGCAAAAGATAGTTATAAGCACTTCGTATGTATGATCACACTATAGATGATATAAATTAGTACCGTGCTTTTCTGTAACTTGATTATAGTCTATTATCGATCGAAAAGACGATGTTGATCAATAACTTCTCAAACTTGATTATTGAAACTGGATAATAATAATAATTTATAACAAATATAAGCTCACTGATCTAAGCTACACTGTTATTATTGAGTGATTATGGAATGATTACCAATAGCGAACAAATGTCATAAACTTGTTGATCGATATCAACTTAAAGAGTACAAGATCTGTTTATTGTTTAAAAATTAATTATCAACGCTAATTCTGGAAGGCCGATATGTTCTTCTGCGGGATGTGAGGATTTGCAGCATTCATTTAGATAGAATCTCACCGACGAACAAAAAGTCAGTATAATTGTTTGTGACGTTGGGGAGACCTAGGAGATTTGTGACAGAAGAGAGTTGTGACATAGTCGATTTCTCGGAGACTATGGCCGTTAGCGAGATAACAACAACGCGCGTTTGTTGTTTCTGAAACGCACATTGAGCGGTTGTAAGTGTACGACATTTCCATACAAAAAATTGCGAAAAGTATTTTTCCACCAGAATTTTTATTGCTCACTTGACCTGGCGTACTTCGTAACGCCACAGAATTGATAAATTCAGATTGCAAGGTACTTGAGCTTACTTTTTTTTATCAGGACCTTATAACTCGGAAATGATAAGGATATGTCAAACAGTGAAAAGATATTTTTTTTGTAGGAAATCAATCAAAATAGGAGATTTTTGTATTTGGCCAAGACTTTTCAGTTTCACTCAATGTCTTTTGAGTTTATAATACTTTCTTGTTTGTTGATTTATTAAGGATTATACAATCAATATATGAGTCTCACATGACATGCTTATTCAAGTTATTATATAGAAGTAATTATTATATTAAACAAAACTTGTATATTTGAATATGAATCTAACAAAATATAACAATGAAATTAATATGCATGTGCTGAGAATAATCCAAGTTTACCAAACTCGCTTCGTTCATATGGCGGCTTACGTTCTACAGTTGATCGAGCTTACTTCGCTCGCACGGTAGCTTATGGTCAACTGAGCTCGTTTCACTCGCATGGCAGATTGCCGTTAACTGAGCTCTTTTCGCTCGCACAGCAGCTTGGCATTGATCGAGCTCGACTCGCTCACACGGCAGCTCAGAGTTATCTGAGCTCGTTTTGCTTGCACAGCGGTCTACTGTTGACCGAGCTCGATTTGCTCGTACGGTAGTTAACCGTTGATCGAGCTTGCTTCGCTAGCACCGCAGCTTGCCGTTAACCGAGTTCGCATCTCTAGCAAAGCGTTTTAATGTTGACGGAGCTCGCTTCGTTTGTATGGCGACCTATTTTTGACCAAGCTCGTTTCACTCGCACGGCGAAAAAAAAAACAGTCGATAGGACCTGAAATTTCCAAATTAATTTTCAAGTTCTATCGGCTTCTTTTGTTTGTTCCACTCTGGAGTAAATCTTATTAGTTGAATATGATGAATAAGTTCTCATGATATCATAAAAAAATCTGTTTTATATAAAATGTATGAGAGAATTATATTTCTCCTTCCGATTTTTTAATACTTATTCTGCTATTCTGGACGGAGACAGATCCAAAAATCAAAAATCATGAAAATAGGTCGAGCCGTTATTTATGAATGGTATAAGTAACCCGACTTTGTTCTATATAATACTGATATCAATCTAATTTTTGACATAAACTTTGATGAAGTAATAACAATAGTTATTTATTTGTGTATTTAGTCATCATTAATATACATTCTTTCCATCAAAGCAGAAAAATTCATTTATATATAGATTTTTTTCTCCACGAACCGTCTCATACGTCCCCAGAACACTAAATTGAAGTTCTACCACAATCTGATCAATGGTTTCGGAACGCATAAGGTACAAACATACAAACATTGATTTTTATCTATATAGAAGATATATCGTTACATATTATGTTCACACTGTTATGATATTGTTCTTGAATGCTTTAGCTTCTTAAGTTTCATAACGTGATATTGTTTTTCTGTGTTGGCATCTTGTTTCGAAATTGCTAGTATTATCAATGTTTTTGAATCTTTTTTCATCCTTTCTGGTGTCTAGATCGTGATTATTTTTATTTTGAATTAGTGATCAGTTCTTTCCACTCTTGTCTATTTTGTGCTACTCTCTTTGCTTCTTGCCAGCTGATGTTGTTCCTGTGGAGAGTTTCATTTATGTTGTTTTTTCTCTTTTTTTCTTTCTTGTGGTTCTTGTATCCCAAACTTGTGTCGTCTGATTTTCCTCTGGCATTCTGACTAAGTGACCATACCACAAAACTTGTTTTTTTTTTTTCTATGGTCTTATGTATACTCTCTATTTCTACATTATCTCTTACTCGCTCATTTCTTATTCTGTTTATTCTTGTTACTCTTTCAACTCTTCTTGAGTATCGCATTTTCGATGCTTGTACTTTACTTTTTAGTCTCTGCTTGAGTATCCACGACTCACTTCCGTATATCAAAGCTGGTCGGAGTACAGTTTTGTATAATGTCATTTTTGTATTCTTGGTTACTTGCTTATTTCCTAGTACCGCTTTGTTTAGTGCATTGTAGTTTTTGCTATCTGCTTAAATTCTTTTGTTAATTTCTGGTTCCATACTTTCTTCATCATTTATTGTTACTTCCAGATATGTATATTCTTCTACTTGTTTTATTTTGCATCCGTTCACCTGTATATTAGTTATTATGTCCTCTTCCGATATCACCATTAATTTTGTTTTTTTAACATTTATGTTCCTGTTGTGTTTTCTTGATTCCTCGTTCCATACATTTAAATTATATCTTCCTCATTCTAAGCCAGGATTGCTAGATCGTCTGCAAATGCACACTATGCTATTTTAGTTGCGGTCAACTGGTGTATCCAATGTCTACTTCCTTCGTTTCATCTCTTATATGCTTCAGTATATTATCTAAGAAAATAATAAATAGTAATGGGCTTAATGCTCCTCCTTGTCTTAAACCCTGCATGGTGTTGATTTCTCCTTATATTTCGTCACTAGTTCTTATGTAATTTGTTGTTTTTCTGTATACGCTTTTCATGGCGTTCAGAAGTTCTATGTTTATTTGTTTATCCCCCCATATTTCCACATTTTTTTCCGTGGTACTTGGTCAAAAGCTTTTTCTAGATCGACAAATGTAATATATAGCTTGCTGTTTTGAAATTACAGATTATTATTCTGACCGGTTCACATTTCTTTGCAACTAGACGAACAGTGACAGCTTGTTACAATTCTCCTATTTTTGTTAATTTTTCTGGCACGGTTCTTTCCTCGTCTTATGGTGTGATGTTGCATATGCTAAATTGCTATTTCATTGTCTTAGAATGCCAAATAAATATAAACGAAAGACTTATACGAGCATGACTAGTGTCGAAACTTATGAACTGGCCTTTTGAGAAATCACTATTTTATGCCTAGTCAAGTGACTGATCGTATTTTGCCCAATTAAAAAATTGAGGAAAACTCAGAAGAAAGAGCCCTCACTACAAATCCAACTATCAGTATTGTTGAAAACGATGGTATTGAGAATTGATTATAGTAGCAAAAAACTCCACCCCAAGTATGTCCACAGATCAGAACATGAAATCTTCCAGCAGTCCATCTACTCTGAGCTATAACGCCAAAGAGCCCATTGCCCTCACGTCTACAGTTCATAGTCATCTTGCCACTATTTCTAATGTGATCTCGTCAGAATCACTTAGGCCGTTGCTAAAAGCATCGCCAAGAAAAAAAAAACAACCGTATAGACGCAAGATCAAATCTGCTGTGCTTACTGGCGCACCTACCTACCTACCTAAGAATGTGAAAAAGCGTGTTTCAAGTGAGGAAAAGAAGAAGCCTAAAAAAAATAAAGAAGATGACCAATGAGACTGATGGTAAAGAGGATGAAGACGAAGAAGATGCAGAAAATAATTGTGTTGCCTTGAGCCCTTTGCCACTAGCAATCAAAAGATAAGTGCGTTCAATGTATATAGTATTTTCATGCATCAAATAGTCCAAATACATGGGTGTCACAGCTTACCTTGGTATCTGTCTCGGATTAGGAGAGCTGTGATACAGGGAGTAATTTCTGTTCTCGTAGTTTTTCTCAGACACCTTAATATTTTAATCAATTTTGATAATTGTTTCTCAAACAGTATGGATTGAGCTACATCACTCATATAGTTCGTAGATGTAGAATGTATCTTAACTGAGATATGATGGTTGAAGTGAAAATTGGTCTTCCCTACTACCCACAAAAACTAACGGTACTTCAAGCTTGACGACTAAAAACTACACTCTGTGGCCAAGATAATCTACCAAGTGCACTATAAGTCCCGTATCGGGTGAGAGGTGTGATTGATATTATTTGTTTCATTTATTTAATTTATCAGAAGCAATTTTTGGCGCTGTTATTAATTGGAAAGGGTCCTTAATTTTATTGAGTAAGAAATCAAATTTACAAAGATGCTCGGAGTATCTAAGAAACTCACCTTAAGGGCCAGTAAATCTTATAGGGATAAGCGACTGGCATTATAAAAAGATTCATTTCTTGCTTCCATCTGTAGGAATCTTATAACGAAGTAGCAAAAACCAATTTCACTTTCTACAACGATTTTTGTCTTAAAATAAACATCTTTACCGCAGTGTCTGTTCTGCTGCCATTCCGCAAAAACAGCGAGAAAAAGCTCACAAAAATACGATTACCCGAGATTGAAATGAAATCTTCTAATGTTTCTAGAGCTGTCTGTAAGTAAAGACAATCAGAGCGACGAAATTTTTAATAAAAATTCAGTGGAAGGAACGGAATAACTAATTAGATTTTAATTGTCGCCTTAATTCCAGTTGGCGAGATAATTTCACACATCCTTTTGCAATTATCCAGCGTCTTCTTTCTGGAGCTTCAGATACCGAATCTACGTCAACTCGAAAGTTTGACTTTGAGCTTTGCTGTACTAACTTGACGTGGATTCGTAAATAGATAATAAGTTTGTGACGCTAATCGAGCTTAATTTGGCTTGGATCCTAGCGGATTTGTTTGTGGTTTGTATAAATTATTCAATTGCAATGATAAATATCAAAGCCTACCAAATTTGGATTTCTCCAATTCGAATAATGAAATTAAACTCTCACTGTTTTAACACTGGTTACGGATGGCAAACGCAACAGAGTCGTGGAGATGTCTGTTGAAATTTCTGGGAGCCCACTAGAAATTTCTGATATCTTCGACAAACTGAAGACAGGGACCCAGGGTTCAAATCCTTCCATAGGAAGTTAACGTATCTTTCAGTATTTATTATGTCGTCTACAGAGCGCAGTTATTGCTCTCTCAATGTGACATGGATCCCCAAATCTACTTGAAGACTGGAAATAATGCTTTTCTCAATGATTTAATGATGTCAAATACTTCGAGACGAGGCTTTACACGTTGTTTAGATTATTATTCTTTTCCACGGCTACAATCCTTCATAGTTTGACAATTATGAGAGACTAAGCACTTCTTCTTCATTTCTAGAACAGTGGAATTGATAGTATGACCTCATTGTGAATGGACCTCAAGCTTAGCAAAGTTTCTTTAGATTATTGAGCTTCACTTGTTTTGTTCCAAAATTTTCAGTCAACAAATCTTAGATATAATCTCCTTCAGAATTTGAAACGTCAGCATACATTCACAAACAATAACTAAAACAAATACAAACTTTCCTTCACAATCTTGCAAGAAATTCCAGAATCTTAGCGTTATGTACTTCTTGTTTATTCTATTCTCTTCTGACATCTGTGCTTTGTTGTGCGGTTGTATCTATCTCTTCGCAAAGGCGTTGCAGAAACGTTTGTGAGCCGCTTCGCAAATTGTGTTGAGTTGTGACGTCACGAGCCTTCGTAACAGCTTGACTTTCAACCTTTGAAAATATCCCACTTGATCCGAGGCGTTTATATGGTAAGAAAATAAGGATGGAAAGAGAAGTCCACCAAAAATTTCGCCGAGAAGATGGAAGTGAATATCAGTTACAATAAATGTCTCTCTTGAGGTTCTTATGGAGGCATTGTACTCTCTAAAGATTTGTTTCAAGATTTGACGTTCAGGATTAATGTTGAAACTCCAATTTTTCAAGCAAAAACTTTCATTACTTTCAAGTACATATTCGAGAGATATCAATGTAAGAGACTTATTTCAGTATTTTTAGCACGGATGATGGTCGGGCCACGACTGTTGGGGCAGGGTGAGTGATACTTACCAAATAAAAGAAGGCAAAAAGGATCAACTACAAGGCTAAGAAGGAAGCGATATTTGAGATGAAATTGCTCCTAGTGATTTGTTCATTCACTGTTGAATTGAATGTCATACAGATTTGTTTATTCCACACAATCAAGATGTAAATAATATTAAAATTAAAATTGGAGCTATCCGATTCGCCTCGGTCCATCCGGTTTTAATGCTGCAGATGAGATTGATGAAAGGAGTGTTTCGAGTGCTTAGACTCGGGCTGAAACATTTCACAAATAAAAAATCACGAAAAGTCCCAAGATTATCCAAATCAGAAAACATGGGAAAAATAAAACGAATCGGGAAACTTATTCATGAACTTTTCACTTTGATATGAGAAGTAGAATTTTTGTACCAACACCGGTGATTATGGAATTTCAAAGCTTCAAAGTTATCGTACGACGTATACAAGCATACATAGCAAGCGAATATATCATATCTTATTTCTATAATGTCACTTTTTTCATGAAGTAATCAAATATGAATATTCTGTGAAATATAATTTACATCACAAGTTTCAGTTCCGTGTACGTACTTATTGCAAAAAGTACATACATTTGCAACTGGAATTTGTAAGCTGCATTTTAATGCTGAAATTCAACTTTGATTCGAGAATCACAGACTCATTTTCCAAAAAAAGTCTATTATAGTTGTGCCGGAACACTATAATTGTGATTCAATTGTAGAATTACTTCTTCTTTTGCTCCAGAATGGAGCGTAAGCTAAGCTAGACTGATGTAACGAAAGAATGGACAATAGACATTTCATAATAACTTTCAACATTTCAAGTAACAGCACTGTCAGATTTGACGTACATTTGATCTTGTAGAATAGGATGAAGTCATCAAGTTTACTTTATACATCTACTTTGATTTTTATGAGCCTTCTACTTCATAATTAATTGATATGTGAGTTTTACTTATTTTGTCACTCCTACACTGATGATCCTCTTCAAAATTAAGGTACTTCCTGTAGTCCCAGAGATCTAAATTTGGCATGCAAGCTGCATTTTGCTTACAGTTACAAGTATACATAAGATTAGTAATATCTTTAATTTATCTTCACCAATTTCTCAACGTGAGAATGACCTTGACTTCAATTCTAATCGTCATTATAGAGACATTCCACTCATGTATCACGTAGCGCATTTCGATTTCAGTTATTGTTGAAGACAGTGTTCTAGAAATAAGAGATAAGTCCAAGTCAGTTTCTTTAGCTAGATCTCTAATTTAGACGTTAATATAATAACAATTGGACCAAATTTAACTATTGTGGGTCATAATGAATTGCAAAAATGAATGATCTCGAATTTAAATTGATTTCAATCATCTTCCTTACTTGTTATGAACATAAATTAACTATATCATGATGCTACAGACTGCAGCCTATCTTCAAGCTGTCTTTGCGAATAACAATAGAGCCCTTTTTCTGGCCCTGATCAGAAATACCAAATGTGCATTTCTTGATGATTCGTAAAACTCATCAACTTAAACGCGTTGATCGTTCCTGACGGGCTTCTGAAAATACCGGGCAGGGCTCACACCTTTCTTATCGAAATTTTAGCCTGATAGGAATTCCTTTGTTTTGCACAATCTATGGCGTTATCAAGTAGCCAAAATTAACTTCAGCCGTTTGTGACGGAGATTTTCGTCTTAATCATAATCCGCTAGCTGTTTGACTCCGGCGTTCGGATGGTAAGGAATGTTGGCAAAGAATTTGCTTACTCGTTTGAGCGTAAATTCTGGAATCAGCTTGATATTCAGGTCGCTTTGGATTTGCTCGTTTCTGATGAACTATGGAGTGCCAACAGCCATCCGTAGTTCTTTGTTTTGTACTATTTGCAGCTTGTGGATATGCGATTTTGCCGCGTATCCCCACCCGGAGATATTATATGTAATGGCTGGCCTGACAATTGTTTTGTAGTCTGTCACTTTTTTGTTAAGTGATATGGCACTTTCTCTGCTCATTAGAGGATAGAGTGCTCCAATAAGTGCATCCGCGTTCTGGCAGTTTTTCTCTACATGTAGATCCAATCACTCTGTCGAATAGCATTTCAAGATATCTGTTGAACAGAGTGATGTTGCCACTTGGCTCCATCCTGCGTTTGGTGAACAATTTTGCGGTGCTTTTTTCGGCGTTGACGTGTATTCGCCATTTTGAGAACCATTGTTCCAGCTTATCAACAGTGAATTGAAGCCTTGTGGTGATGACTTAAACGCTAATTCAAGGCAATATATACGGCAGTCATAAACCCAGGATAACTGAGATACACGCCCTTTACTTCGTGTGTTATAACAGTGTTCCACTGGGAGTAGATCGTCTAGAGGTTGGTCAGCTAGCTGAGGCTCTGTATGGCTTAGACCCAAAATAAACGTTTCGTCAGTGGTTGACGTGAACGTAGTGTGGTTGGACCTAGAGACTCTTCCTCTAAAAATCGAGTCTGAAACTGAAACTTCATTATTGATTGATTTATCATTAGATTACAGAACCATCGGTGAGGCTAACGGCTGTGAAATAGGATCGAGACCTGCTACTTCACTTTCAATCAATGTGTTTCAGACGATTAACATGGACTCTTGATAGTTTTGATAGCTGATACCGTATTTGAGTCCGAAAATATCTGTGTGCTTGTATTTAGTCTACTTTGTTTGGGGATCGATGTGGATGCGTTAAATCTGATTTAGTGTTCAGTAGGGTGTAGAGGGATTCGGGTATTTCGTAATAGTACGAAAAGGGCTGTTGTTGTGACTTACTCAGTTCCTGATACCAATACGAGTATTGGGAAGGATATAATAGAATCTGACTTAGTGAACGGCACGGATTCTCAGTCCTGAATGTCGTTACAGTTGTGCTTGCAACTGAGGCTAACGTATATGTAATGCCTGTCGTGGTAGTTACGTCTCTAAATGTTACTACCACCGCGAGGGACACAGTAGTAGTCGTCATAATCAAAAAATTTGGATCGAACAAAATCAAAAATTGATTGATCATACTTTTAGAACGACGATATAGAATTGCTAATTGGATCCTGTTTGCAGCACCAATTGTAACATTGAGGTGATAGCAGCGGTCGCACCGATGTTTCTCGGTTAATAAGTTTTAATACATACCTGCTGTCCATTGCTTCGGCTGGTGAGTTGATCACGGGTTGAATAAACTGACAACTGAGTTCAAAATAAAACGTATAATTGAAATAAGGAAAATTGTAATACAATACAAGTTAAATCTTCCAATAATTTGAATGTTTGATTAGACTAAATATTTTGACTACAACACTAGTAGATTGCTTGAGCCACGGTCGGACTAAGAATGAATCCCTCTACCAGGATTACTCTCAGTTTGGCTAGATAAACGGATAAGTAGCTAAGTTGACAATGTCACTCGATATACTTATCCTGTTCAACATAAACTGTGAATTTGTACGTGGCTACTAACAAAGAATAATTTGACAAAACTATCAATTTGCTACATTAGCACTTGGAAAAACTTGCTACCATGTAATTTTTCTACAGCGGTCCACCTAAATTTGTCCTGCATAGAATAACCTCATGATGATAATAAACGGATAGCTTCTTTAAAAGTTGATCATGAAAAGAACTTGAACTGAGCAAGTTGATCAAATTGAAGTCAAATAACATTTACATTACGCTGCTTCTCTAACACACCGTCAGCTTATTTCTTACTTACTTACTTACTTACTCAATCCTAAAGCCTATCTACCTTTTCAGGTGTAAGGCTGGTGATTTTTACTTTTCTTGTTTATTCTTCTTCTTCTTCTATTGGTATCCGCTTCCAGATCTCCTTCCATTTTTCTCTCTTTTTGCTTGAGTGGCCTGCTTTCTCCCATTTACAGCCCCTCTTTTTCAGTGCTTTCTTCACTTCTTCTTTCCATGTTTCTCTAGGTCTTCCGCTCTGTTTTGTTTTTGCTGTTCTTGCTTCGTACACTTTTTTTGTCGTTCTATCCTCTTCCATTCTTTGTATATGTCCCCACCATCTTAATTGTCCCCCTTCTATTATGTTTTCTATCGGTTTTACATTCAGTGTCTCTCTATATACCTTGTTTCTTATCTTGTCCAAGACTTTTTTCCCTTCTATTTTTCTCAGGAATCTCATCTCTGTACTGTTCAATTTACTACGTTGTCTTTCTGTTGTTGTCCAGGTTTTCGATCCGTAGGACAGGATAGGCACAGCTACTTTTTTGTATATTTGTGCTTTGGTTTCCTTCGGTATTTCTTTATTTGTTAGTATAGTATTCTTCTTAGCTTTAAAAGATCTACCTGTGGCTCCTGTTCTTTCGTTTATTTCATCATCTAGTTTTCCGTCATAAGTCAGTATTGTTCCTAGGTATTTAAACTTCTTGACTTGTTCTAAAGTTTCTCCTTCTAACTTAATTGTGTGTTTTTCCTTGTTTCTGCTTATGACCATCGATTTGGTTTTATTGCGGTTAATCTTCATGTTAATTTTTTCAAGATGTCTTCTGAATATTTCTAAGTTCTTGTTTAGTGTATCTTTGTCTTTTCCTATTATCACCATGTCATCTGTATAGCATGTCTCTATTATTTTTACGTTTTCCATCTTCCACTTTCCTATTATGTATTCTCTCGCTTCTTTTCTTGCTTCGTTTATTGCTTTGTAAATCACTAGTGTGAAGAGTAACGGACTTGATATGCAACCTTGTCTCACTTCTTTTGTAGTTTCGAACATGTCTGATGCTTCTTTCTTTGTTCCTACATAATTTTTGGTTTTTTTGTATAAATTTTGTATACCCATTATTATGTTGGTATCTACTTCTTGTTCTCTTAGCGTGTTCCATATGTCTTCTCTATCCACTCTGTCGAACGCCTTCTCTAGATCTATGAAGCACAGATGCACCTTGTCTCCTTGTTTTATTGTTTTCTCACTCACTTGCCTCATTATACTTATTGCATCATTAACTCCTCTGTTTGGTCAGAAGCCATATTGGTTATCTTCTAGGGATTTTTCTACTTGGGTCCTTTGTTTCTTCTCCAAGATTCTTGCGAACAATTTCGCCGCTGTACTCAAGAGTGTTATTCTTCGGTAGTTTTGGCATTCTTTTATGTCACCTTTCTGTTTATATATGGGGCAAATAATACCTATTTGCCAGTCTTCCGGTGCAATTCCTTAACTAATTATTTTATTGTAAATCTCCTTCAACCTTTCCAGCGCTATATCTGTTGCTGCTTTAAGCATTTCTGCCGTTATCTTATCATGTCCTGGAACTTTACCTGCTTTGGTTTTCTTTAATGCTTCTTTTATCTCATCTAGAGTTATTTCCTCATCTTGTTCAAGTTTTTTCTTCTGTGGTGTGGGTTCTCTCTTGTCCTGTGTACTTTTCTTTTTTCTTATGTCTTCTCCTTCTAATAGCTCTTTGAAGTACTGTTTCCACGTTTCCATTATCTCTTCCTCTTTTGTCATCGGTTCTCCAATCTTGTTTTTAATATTATGCAACATTTGTGTCTATCTCTTTCTTGTTTTCTTTATCAATCCGAAGAATAGTTTTTGATTGTCCTTATATGCTGTTTTCATTAGTTCGCCAAATTCTGTCTATAAGTTCTTTTTTGCCTCCATTACGGCCTTTTTTCCTTCTTTCTTTTAGCTTTATAGCTTTCATAATTCTTTTCGTTCCTCGTATTCATGTATCCTCTTCATTTCTCTTTCTTCCTCTCAATTGCCTCTTTTACTTTTCCATTCCACCAAAGCGTTTGTTTTTTCTCCTTGTTCGTGATTTTTGTTGTTTCGCAGCACTCTGTTGCCGCTGCTATGATGTTTTGTTTAAAAGTTTTCCACATTTCTTCTATTTCCTCTTGTTTACATGTTCCTCTTAGACTCTGGTTTAACTTTTCTTGGTATTTTAGCTTTATGTCTGCGTCTTTCGGTTTGTAACATCTTATTTTTTTGTTTGTTGTCTCTCTTTTCTTTTGCTCTGGTTCTCTGTATTTCTTGTCTTCAAAGTTCAGTGTGACTAGGTAATGGTCGCTTCCTATCTCTGCTCCTCTTCTCACTCTTATGTCTCTTATGTTCGCCCAGCTTTCTTTGCTAACTAGGAAATAGTCAATTATTGATTTTTCCTTTCTACTTGTTACTTCTCTTGTCATTTTATGTATTTCTTTGAGCGCAAAGTGTGTGTTTCCTATCATTAGTTCGTTTTCTGTACAGAATTCGATTAATCTTTCTCCGTTTGTGTTCTTTTTGTTTTCTCCATATTTACCTAAGCACCATTCTATACCGTTGTTTTTGTTTCCTACTCTGCCATTCATATCCCCCATTATTATAACCTTTTTATTGCTTTTATCTACCTGTACTTATAGTTCGTTGAAGAAAGAGTATTTTTCCTCCTTTTTTGCGTCCTCATTCGGCCCATAAGCTATTATTATCGTATATTTTCCATTGTTCGTCTCTACCTTCATTTCTATTGTTAATATTCTTTCGTTTATATAGTTTTCTTTCTCTATCTATTCCATTAATTCCTCTTTTATTATAAATGCTACTACTGCTTTAGCATTTTTCTCCATTTTTACTCCCGACCAAAACATCCAGTATCCATTGGTTAGCTTTTTGCATCCCTTTCCTTTCTTTTTGCTCTCTGTTATTCCTATGTAATCTATTTTTGCCCTTTTTAATTCTTCTGTTAGTTCCACTTCTTTGTTACTTATGCTCTTTACATTCCAGGTTGCTATTACCCTTATGCGTTCTTTATTACGTGCTTTTTCACATTCTGTTCTTGTATTATTGCTGTCTTTCTCTATTGATGTGTTTTTATTAGTTTTATCATATTTTGGTTTCTCATTTGCCTGGTACTTTGCTTTCGTTGTCATCAATATTTCTTCGTTTTCTTTTGTTGGGGCTACTGCCCCCTTCCATCGTTTACATTACGCTGCTTCTCCAACACACCGTCAGCTTATTTCTTTTTAATAAAATTGTCAGTACATAAAATTTGATGGGATGAGCTTAGTGGCTTAGGGTAAGCAGTACTACGAGAGAGAATCAATTCCATTATAACACCTATTGTATTATCATTCTCCTATTGATTGAATTTTACAAGGACGTAATCATTATTCTTTTCAAAGAGTATTTTGATCATTTGTGTATTTAAAATAGACCTACGATTCGTTATTGAGATGAGCGATTATTTCTAATGGAATATAACACACAAATCTATTTTCCGTTCAAGTGAACCATTGGATTTCACATGTTTGTTGAAAAACTCAGGAACAGTTTCACCAACGCTAATTAAATTTATCCAAAGGTTATTTTATACGAAAAGTATTGTTGATACAATTGTAACCATAGTTACTGACTCAAAATAATCCCTTGATAAATTTAACTGAGTTTGGTGAAACCGGATCTTATTCTTTGTTTTCATCGTCGTATTTATATCCTAATAAACAAAGCACCTCTGGGATTTTGAGAGATTAAGCCACAGTTCAACTACAAGAAGCATCTGTAGAAGGGTCACATGCTGGTCAACCCTTAAACCGCATCTGGTTAACCCTAAGGCAACTCTCCTACGTACTACCCATGAATTAAATTCAATGATTCGTTACAGTTGTTGGTTTGTTGTCAACAGTCTTTAGACTTCCCAAGGCGTATAATAGCCAATGGCAAGACAAATGGTGTAGTACAGCAAAGAAGACAGACATACTGTAGCGTTTTGTTTAAGTTGAGCACAACGATCGTCTAATGAGGCTGAACGAAACAGGACTTGAGTTTCAAGCGCTCTAGATCTAGATAATTGTTCTGTTGTGGTGGATAGATTGACTAAGCTACAATTTGGAATAGAATTGTAACATGTTGACGGGGTAATCTGGATGTACGCTTCGATAGATTCGGATAAATGTATACAAGACATGCTTCGTCAGATATTGGAAGTTTTCGAATAAATGGATCATTGTTGCTTACCGAAATGTACTATTGAATCGTAATAGACCATTTAGTACATTTAGATGAGTTGAACGTTATATTGGTGGATATTAGTAAGAGATATGTTGATGTATTGGTATGAAATGTCATGTTTTTTGATTCTAGGTACGAATATATAAGGAACCCCTGAATTAAGATAATTATTCGGAAAGTGTTTTAGGAATTGACATGAAATTTACAGAGCTGTAGGAGAAGTCTCTTCCATTCCCACAGTTTCTGGCTGAAAAAGTTTTGAATAAACCTCACTGAGAAAAAATCAAATGATGACTGAAAGTGTCATGTCCATAAAATATCGCTTTTCGTGAGTTAAATTATTGTTTGAGTCTATATACAATGGAATACAGCTTTTTGCTAATCAGACTTTGTACAAACCATAACTGGAGCTCGCTGTTTTTGTGGTACACTATTGACGTGTGTTCTGTGAACATACGTTCTCAAATATTCATATTTCAAAACACGATATATGTGTGCGTATTCAAAAACCACCGAATTCTTTTCATGTTCACATCATGCACAGAAAAAAGCTATCATATGCATACAAATATGTACATGCGGTATTTGGCGCTTAGGATAATAATTCCATAGAATTATGATTTGAAAATTGATAAGTGAATGAGGTATGAGTCAAAATACAACGATAAATATCAGAAAACTTCCAAAAATTAATAAAATATCGCAGTATAATTGTAGAAGGAAGTCTATCATTTGAAATATCATCTGCCAACTGATATTCAGCTCCGCAAGAATCAATTGATGTAATTTACATATACTAGTAGCCCAGTCAAATCAAGGTTTCACCTCGGAATAAGAGATATTGAGCTGGAAACTTGTCCAAACCTTTATTTTGGCATTCTAAAAGTTGTCTTGAAAGTCTCATGAAATCTTGTGTCTGCATCATAAATAATTAAAGATCATAAATCACATGAATCGGTTTTTTGCGAATATCTCGGTTTCAATCGCTCCAATACTGTTGACACTCATTACAAAAATTGTGGAGCATGAAATTTGCAACAAATTTTATCTTGATTATTTTTTCATGTGCTCAGCCGTTTTTGAAACAGAGCGCGAAGAACGCGCAGCGTTTAGTTCAACATACTGTAATGCAAGGTCAACAGTGAGTTACCTAAACATATCATGAATGATTCGTATCATCAACGAGGGTACTATTGTTTTCATTGGTTCCAGAAATTTATTTTGCAGCACCCAACTCCATTCTTGCATTACAATATGTATGACTGAGCGCTGCGCATTCTCCGCGCTCTATTTCAAAAGGCTTGAACGCATTAAATAATATCCAAGACAAAATTTGTTGCAAATCTTATGCTTCACAATTTTTGTGATGAAAGTCAACATTATTGGAGTCATAGAAACCAAGATATTTGCAGAAGATCAATTTTTGCGACCTTCAATAATTCAAGACGCAGACACGAGACTTTTCAGACAACTTCTAGAATGCCAAAATAAAGGTTTGTACAAGTTTCCAGCTTACTAACTCTCATTCCGAGGTGAAACCCTAATTTGACTGGGCTATATGTGACAAATAGGTCATGAACTGAAACCCAGCTTGCAATAAGCTAGCAACTTTTAGCGAACAATTTGACATAGTTTTATTTGAACTTATTGCGTGACTTCAGGGCACAATCAATATCCACTAGTGCAGGAAATTTACAAAAAGCTTGGACGACTTGTGTCGACTCAACTTTATTGCGATTTCTAAGCCAAACAGCGAGCGAGGCCACAAGATGCCAATTGATGCCAAATTCATAGTGTAGATAGTTTTTATCCTCAACTTATCGACGTTTAACAGAAGATAGATAGTAGTGCTTATCATAAAAATCCTCGAACTATGAGATGCGTTCAATAATTGTCAAAATATAGACCTCGAAAGTCATAGAAGTATTGTATGTAACATTTGTGTGAACAGTCATTATGATGTCATAATACTGAATAAAAACGACTTTTGACTTCAAATTCTGTATATTTATTTGCAACTCTGATGTTTTGATCCTTTGACCGAAGATCTTTTTCAAAAAACAATGATACAAAATAAAACAAGGCAAGTTACCAGATACTTAAAATTTACAGAATACTAGATATGATAACGTAGATATCACACCTAAACAAAGAGAATAAAATCCTGTGACATTCACCCAAGGCTTGAGGAAAACCACGTGAAAACCCCAAACAGAGGAATATGTCCTACGTGGTACAGCTCCGCACACATCCCAAATCACAAAATACACGACATTTCAACAAGACAGCGTAGCGCTATTCTTTGCTATTGGTTTGGCTCATAACTGCAGTGTCAAATAGTCTTCAGTATACTTTATAATCCAAAATATACACGGAACTACACCTACTAAAACATAGTTATTATATATATATTATGTATATTTTGGATTATAAAGTACACTGGAGACTATTTGACACTGCAGTTATGAGCCAAACCAATAAACTAGTGGTTAATCTCAGTTCTACCGAGCTTTCGGATTCTGCTGTTTCTGTTTTGTCTAAAGGTCTAAACTTTGCTGTCGCTCCTCGCCGAGTCCCCATAGAAGAGATAATTACGGTTGTTGAAACAGCTATTAGGAAACTGTTAGAAAATGAAGTTTAAGAGGTCCGTCTTGAAACAGTGAAAGTTTTAAAGAACGCGAAGCCACCCAATCCAAATTTGAATAGATAAGAATTTGAAGCACTAAGAGATTTACGTCGTAATGAAGATCTTGTTATCTTGCCAGCTGACAAAGGAAAAGCTACTGTCATTCTCAATAAAGGAGATTATATTAGCAAGGCTGAAGATTCGCTTGATGATCCAGCATATGAGAAAGTCAGCAGGAACACTTTGATTTCGATCCAGTATCAAACCACTAAACTTCTTAAAGAATCTTTTTTAGATAAGGATGTTATTTAATAATAAACTCCTAGTGAACCCACATGTAACTAGATTTTATGGTTTACCTAAGATTCATGAACAAAATGTCCCTCTCAGACCAATAGTCAATTGCATCAGTTCGCCAACTTATCTATTATCAAAATACTTTGAGAGTTTACTGAGACCATTTATTAATAATTCTCCCTCGGATGTTGAAAATTCCAAACATTATATTGAGAAGATTGATAACATACGGTTGTGTGATAATGATATCCTTGTTAGTTTTGATGTTTCTTCTTTATCTACGAAGATTCCAATAAAAGATACTCTGGAACTTTTGGAGAGAAATTTCTCTCCAGATATTATTAAATTATTCCACCATTGTTTGATGTCCAGTTTCTCTATTTTTAATAATGATTATTATAAACAAATTGATGGCATTGCAATGGGGAACCCTATTTCTCCATCAACTGCGAATTATTACATAGAATTTTTTGAAGAGAAGGCATTAGAAACTAGTAATCATAAACCATCCTTGGCTTCGTTACGTAGATGAAGTTTTTGCCGTATGGCCCTATGGTCATGATAGTTTGAATGGTTTTTTGGATCATTTAGATAATATACATGAAAACTGGGGCTATTCTGTAGCTCAATCGATAAATTTTTATCGATCATTATCTATTTCAGCCAATGAACGTAGGTAGCACTGACAAAAACTCTAAATATTCGCTTGTTACAATTATTTCTATTTGTCAAAAATCTTATCGATCGATAATAATTGATGATGTGTTACAGAATACGGCCGAATATCGAATTTAGATCAGACATCAAAAATAATGACTCTTCACCATTTCTTGATGTGAATTTAAAACGAACCAATGATGGTAGACTTTTGCATACTTTTTATGGAAAGCCCACACACGAAGCAATATATTCATGCTGACTCACATCACCATCGTTTACAAAAGTACGGAACAATTGAATGCTTATTCCGAAGGGCTAATGATATTTATCATCCTGATGAACTTGATAATGAAATTAATAATCTAGAAGTGATTTTCCAGAAAAATGGCTTCAGTTATCACTCCATTAAAAAGACTCTTCGACCCAAGTCTACCAATACTACTGTTGATGATACTAGCGTGAGTAAAAATTATGTTTTTCGCCAACTGTCAAAAAAACATGATATTTTTGTATTGTTATGGATACGCAAAGTTCGTGATTTTTTCACAAGTGAAAAAATGAAACATATTTTTGCCCACCTAATCTAATATAAATCAGTTTAGTAATGCCACAAGGATAGAAACAAACAGGTATTTAACAAAAAAGAAATATGAATTTGTACACAACTACTTATATTTGGATATAAAATTTAATTGTTGACAGTTCTTCATTAATCAAACAACAATTGCGCATACTTTTGGTTACAATACCCAGGTGACTGCAAATTAATTATAGTTTGTACTTTTTCCTACATTTTACTGAATAAAACAATAATAAATTATTGTTGATCTATTATTTTTTGACATTTGGCGAAAAAATATTGTTTGTATTTCGTGTGCGAAGTGATGGTATTTTGTTGCGCTTTCGAATGAATTTGTTACCTTGACCTTACGGTCTTGGTTAATATTGACATTCTTACGCGCAACAAAAAAAAACAATCACTTCGCACACTTAATACAAAAATAACTATTCTCTATCTTATGTGAGCAATGTTTCAGAGAAGATCGGAAAGATCTTGTCTAAATATAATTTAAAAGTTTCCTTCGCTCTGGTAATTAAAATCAAGCAGTTCATGAGACCTATAAAGGACGTGATTCCCCTTGAATCTTTGGGGCATTTACAAGATCCCTTGTACCTGTGGGGAAGTCTACGTTGGACAGACGGGCCGAACTGTAAACACTCGCATTGCTGAACATAGGAGATGCATAAGATTAAATCATCCAAATAAATCTTCTGTAGCTGATCATGCCATCGAGTTTTTGCATGACATCAAGCTTGAAGAAACAAGAATAGTCGCATCGATTCATGGTAGATTGATCAGAGAAGCAATTGAGATACTCAAACATCCAAATAACTTTAACCATACTGATGATTTTGAATTATCAGATGTTTGGCTTTCTGTGATCAATAACACACATTTATATAATGACTATGTTTTAGTTGGTATGGTTCTGTGTATATTTTAGATTATAAAGTACACTGAAGACTATTTGACACATCAGTTATGAGCCAAACCAATAGCAAAGAGTAGCGCTACGCTGTCTTGTTTAAATGTCGTGTATTTTGTGATTTGGGATGTGTGCGGAGCTGCACCAAGTAGGACATATTCCTCTGTTTGGGGTTCTCATGTGGTTTTCCTCAAACCTTGGGCGAACGCCAGAGGATTTAATCATTGTTTTCTGAAGAAGATCCGTGGTCAAAGGATCGAAACGTCAAAGTTTCAAATAAATATACAGAATATAAAATCAAAAGTAGTTCTTATTAAATAAAATTCAAAAGAATGTATAGATTATTCATAATACTAAAGTTTACAGTTCTATTATATGAATAAAACCGGAGATTTTTTTTCATAGAATGGTTCTCTTATCCCTTTTCTCGATCCGCAAGACATATTTTAAACTAGTCCTGTATAATAGTCCAATAATATGAGGGCTCCGCTTGGGAATGAGAGATTATAAGCTGGAAATTTGTAGAAACCTCTATTTTAGCATTCTTGAAGTTATCTTGAAAGTCTAATAGAATCTTGTATCTGCGCCATAAGTTATTCAAGATCAAAGGTCAGAAAAGTCATTTTTTTGCGAATATCTTGATTTAGAATGCCCTAACGATGTTGACAATAATAACAAAAATTGTAGAGAATAATATTTGCAACAGATTTTATCTGAAATATGTTTTCATGCGTTCAACCGTTTTTGAAATAGAGCGCGAAGAAAGCGCAACGCTCAGCCATACAAACTGTAATGCAAGGATGAGGTTAGGTGCTGCGGAATCATGTATGGTTGAGGGTATTTAAGTAATTTACTGACTTTGTACAGGGTATATTCACCGGGACTCACGGTTGACCTTGCATTACAGTATGTGTGGACAAGCGTTGCGCGTTCTCCGAGCTCTATTTCAAAATGGTCAAGTGCATAAAGTATTAATCGAGATGAAATTAACTGAAAATTTCATGCTCTATAATTTTTGTGATTATTGTCGACATCATTGGAGCAATAGAAACTGATATATTTGCAAAAAACCATTTTTGCGACTTCCGATCTTAAATAACTTAAGACGCATACACGAGATCTTATCAGGATTTCGAGACAACTTTTAAAATTCTAAAATGAAGGTTCGTACAAGTTTCCAGTTCATTTCTGACTTTTCTGTTACTCAATCAATAAATTTTCATCGATCATTATCTATTTCAGTCAATGAACGCAGGTAGCCCTGACAAAAATTCTTAAAACTCGCTTGTTACAATTGTTCCTATTTTTATTTGAGCAAATAAATTAATTTCTTGCGTCCAATCATACACTCATCTTCCATTCTTTTTTAATTTTACTTTATTTCAAAGGTTTGAAGCAAATTATTTCGTGTTGGAGTCATTAATATTTGAGAAGCTACATTCGACCGTTTAGTAAGACAATTTCAGGAACCTCCTCCTTTAAATATAGCTACGAGAGTTCTTGTTAAATATTCAAACCCTCCTTATGTTTCCAATCCATATTTTATCATTGGATGAAGGGAATTCTTCACTTTATCGGGACTCGGAACGTTGAATAAAAGCGACCCTCATTGATACAAAAAAATACGTATCAGCACTAAGAACTTCAGATATAAGGTCTCAGCGCGATCAGTTGAAATTTATTTCAAAATGCATTCTCAATTTATTGTAGAGAATCTGAAAATTATTATTTCAAACCATTATCCTCTCTTTGTATGACTAAGCTGTGTGAAAGGATATTAAGTAATTCCCATATAAAGCAATTATCATAAAATATAGTCCGTGGCCCTAAAATATTAAATGACGAACATAAAAAAACCGCTCCAACGGCACGCACTTCAGGCTCCATATTCCCACGCAGTCTGTTACATAACACATGAACATGTCAGGTTTTCCACCTGACATCGTACCAAATTTGTAGAACAAAACAACTCCATCATACTTCCGAAGAAATACTGCCAACCTTCGTTCCACATTTGACCTCATAATCAGAAAAATTGAATGGAGAATATAAAAACTCGCTCGCTACTTCTTCGTCCGCTTGAAATGATTCCCAACTTTTTTATTGACACCGTATCGGAATATTCGCTTCAGTCGGCCTATCATGAGTAATTATCAATGAACGGATGGTATTTAGCAAGAAATTATTTCCTGTACATGTGATCGTAAAACGACAGCCATAATTTGAAGTTAATTATATTTTTCTATTTTCAGGTGAGTTGCTTCTCCTCTGTGCTTCTATCAAGCGTCAGACCGTAAGTTTCATATTTTTTTCTAGAAAACGTATTTTAATACGAATTTAGACTTTCATGAGAGTTGGTTAAGTGTAAAGTACTGAGTACGGAGATAATTCAAAAAGTTTCAGGTCGAAAATATCATATTCATCAAATAAAAACCTTCAGATTGCGCTGTGCAAAGTTTGAGACTTGTATGTTCGGTAGATTTGTTGTAGCAGTTACGATAAGTGAACGATTTCTGTCTGCATTATTAAATAAATGATTCGTTTTGAAAGGCTTAAAGCCAACAGAGATGAAAATGAGCTGGATTCTACATTAAAAGAGTCTGCTTCTTCATTTTCGTCGGTTAAAACATGAGTGGCTGAATTTTAACGTGGCAGACGCCCAGAAACCTCGAGCTCCAAGTGCTTCCATATGCCCAGTATTCGCCAGATTTAGTTCCTACAGATTTTTTCTGCCCCCTAATTTGAAGGAATAACTAGGGAGGTAAAAATTAGTTCCAAATGAAGTGGTCGAAGCCGGGATGAGCCATTATTTTGTAGACTGGACGCATCTTATTACTCCGATGGCATAAAATGTTGGAACATCATTGGACTAAATGTATTGAGGTATATTAGCTTTAAAATCTGTGACGCAAATGTCAGATGTTTAAGTATTCACATACCCATGTAGATAAATGTTCCAGCCCTGTTTTTTTTTTTTACGAAATGAAGTTACAAGCTTCTCTTTTAGCTTAACTTCTGGGAATAAGTTTAATCTTTCACAACGGTGACTGACGTTGCTTCTAATTACAGAAAAATTTCATGATTTTTAAAACAGTCGAGGAATACAGGCTTAAAATCGGACATGATGAGAAATTTGCATTTTCAAATGAGGCTCACTGAAATTAGTTTACTTTCATTTTATGTCATCACATGCTTTCTAAAAAATTTCATTAGTTGTACATGGTTTTCACAAGAGATTGTCATGTCATCCAGCTAATCAAAAAAATTGGGATGGACGCCTTATTCATGAACTCTAGCAGTCTTTAAAGCAAAAAATGACTGAGAAGAAGAACGGATGACTTCTGTTGGATTTTGTTCAACTTGGAACACTCAAACAGAAGACTAGTGTTCATATTTTTGGTTTGAAACCCACATGACGATGTTACTGACATCACTGTTCATTCATTGAAACAATGTGCTCAATATCAGTGTCTGCATGACTTTAAACTGCGATATTCAATGTATATATGAGAACATTACACTTTAAACCGCTAGGCAGCGCGCGATTCGCCTTGAAACAATTGTGTCAGTTGTATTTAGGAATAAAGCAGCAATCGTATGAAAACTGAATCGAGAAGTTTTTCATTGAATATTCTGTCGAATATTAGTCATGATAATACTATTTATTTTTACAGTGGAGTATATTTTCCATTGATTTATTGTGCTGCTATATATGCACTGTCTATCGACTGTCGAATTATTATTTTCGACGTTTCGGAATATAAATAATTCTCTATGCCGGGAAGAGGATTCGAATGATGTTTGAGCTCATGAATCTATAAAAGAGATCATAGGGAGCAAATTGAATTTGCTTCTTGGACGCACACTGCAGATTTTCTCGTATTTGTGTAGTATTGACTGGACAATTTTCACATGACGTATGCACAAGCTCATTTTCAACTTAAATTACATATTTCAGACTGTTTTTATTCCGGAAATTCTGTATTCTACTGATTGAAATATCGAATAATATTTGAAGGAGCTTTTGTTCATATTGGAGACCTTTTAATATCTCTGTATGTAAATATGGAAAATAAATAGCTAAGGTATCTCACATAAACGAGAGAAAATTTCTATTTATAAAATACGTCAACAGTTCAATATTTGTCTGAAATAAGATAAGGTAATATTGTAACGAAATTTAAACTCTCGCCCGTGGGCTTGTAATTTATTTTTACCGTATTCATATAGCTGAAATTATCCACTATTTGATATTTCTACTTATCACTGACTATAAAATAATGACTAACACTACACTTATTGATTAATGACACGGAGCACTGTTTCCTTATTTATTTCCATTCCTAGTTACTTATGTCCAACTGTTTCTCTATTTATTTATCAATTTTGTTAATAATTTCCACGAGTTCACTGCGTCTATTTCACTTTTGCGATCATCGTGACCAATCAACCAACCAATATTATTTCTATGTGCTTCGATTATTACTGTCTATTTCTTACTACCTCACTCGCTTACTCACTGTTTTACTATTCAATCCGATTCAGTTTTTCCGCTTACATACCAGTGGCTATTATTTCTCGAATCTTTCAAGAAATTTTTATTGGGTCTGACGTCATTCGTCCTTGACACATATCAGTCAGTTGCGTCGAAGGAACAATAACTCCAGCTTGAAGCAAGGGAAGTCCACCCTGCACGATATCTAAAGGTCTTGTACATATACATATACATATTCGTTGTTCTTGTACCTGTGGATTTTGTATTCGGTAACCTCTACGAATACGACAATAAAGATTCTGAGGGCCATTGTTGGATTATTGATTTGATAGTTTGATTATTCAGGATACTAGATATCGACATAATCTTCTCAAAGTTACATTCCTTTGGAAGTTACAACCTTCCTAAAGTAATCCTTTGCTTTCGGCAGAACTCCTTCCATTCGATAAAACCAATTGCATTTGCTGCTATGTCTCATTTCTTTTATAACCTCAACCTATCAATCATTAAATCAATGTTTGAATGATAGGAAACTCGATTGGGTTAATGTCGATGTTGCCTCCTTGAATGTACATCCTTCCGAAAATCACAGCCACCTTTCAGTAATACTCTGACTTTTAAAAGCACGCCTGATGTCTAACAGGAGCTTCGTCGCCTTCTTTCATCTCCTAAGGTTCTTCAAATCTCTTCTCTCCAAAAGTATTTCTTGCTTTAGAGAATATAGTCGAAGGAAGCTACATGGCTCCTGATGTAATCTCATTATCACATATTCCACTTGAAACCGGCAAAGAAATTGTGACAAATAGGCAAATGCTTTGTCGCGATGGAGAACATAGACTAGGGGCCCTCAACAGAAAAACTGGTGCGATTTGTTCCTGTCTGCCAATTTCAGTATTACTAAATTTTTGATTTTCCAGTTGATTAAAGCTATTTTCAAGTTTTCCTTGTGGATACTTCAGATAAAAACTTTAATTGGAAATTGTAGGAAAATCAACAGTCTTTGAACAATTTCTTATCGTCTGCCACTTATATTAAACGAATATTTGAAGAAATACACTCGACGGAAGATTATCGGCAGGCATATTTCGCGACTAACAAGCCTCGCACATTGCGTGCCAAAATGCGAGGAAAATTGGGCTCAATAAAAAATTGATTCCTGTCTGCCAACTCATCATAGAATTAATTTTTTCATTGTACCTACATTGAAACAACGCGTTTCAAAACCTTTTTTGTCAGTCGAAACAAGACAATTTCATACGAATGCGAGTGTGGCCGGGCATTAATAAGCCTGTTTCTGCCCTAGGGGAGAAACAAACTTGTTTCTGCCCGCTGAATTTGTTTCTTACATCGTTTCATCCCTGGCAGAGTCGTATTTGTTCATTGTCAATCTCTAAATGAGAATCATTATAACCTCAGTTAATTTGACAGTTGTTGTATTCGTAACTGCAAATTGAATTGAAAAGACGATTAGTTTCAAGAAAAAAAGTATTAATACGATCATTTCAAGTACACCACAACATCTTATTGATAGAGCACAAACAGCTACTCTCGACTAGCTACCAGCAAAATAAAAATAAAAATATTCACTTTGTTATGACAAATTTATAATATGAAAAGTTTCAATGTAAGTATTTTAAGAAATACAGTGTGTGGCACGGGACAAAACAAGATTTTAGCTGAGGGAGATGACCGCCCTCGCTTAGCTCGGACAAATAACACTCACCCTCAGCTGAAATCGTCTTGTTCCGTCCTTAGCCACACACTGTTTTGGAATTTATATATTCCATAACCAAAAAGTATGGTGGAATAAGTGATATTCTGACACATCGTTTAGAATAATTTCGTATGATGTTTAGAATTATTCAATCATAATTTTTGACGAATCAGAAGCTGTTAGTTTGGCTACCATGGTTATTTCCTAATAGTTATTCATTTCTGGCTTTGCGTTTGACACTTCATCATTTTTAGAGTTTTTTTTGAAATATTGGTGAGTTTCCAAAATCTTGTTAGAGAAACTATAGTCTACAACATGTTTGGAATGGCGTATTTCACACTCGCGAACAAACTCTTCGCTTGTTTGGAATATGGGCCATTCCAAAACTTATTGTAGAATATACTATTATTGCAAAAGTTGAGAAAGAAAAGCAGCAGACATTTTTTGCCTATATCACTGCGTCGGCGTCTCGTCAAAATTGTATTGATTTTTGGTTCCACGGAACAATTAGTTACCGCGTGAAATGGTTTTTTATTTCAAACTTTCAGCACGATTTATAGTTGTCTATTGATTGGCAGGCAAATCAAGCAGATACAAAACAGGCTCATACCATAAAACTTTTGCAAAAAAGAGGACACTTGAATAATTGATCAGTTTCCGTCTGTCAATTTTTAGATGAGCAGTTTACATCGAAATATACTCACATTCTCATTGACAGATGTGAATTTCGTATACTGGTACAGCAACCATTTGTTGAAAGTGCGATTTATCATTTCAAACTAGTAATGCAAGTATACCTGTTTTTGTTGACACATATTTTCACGTCTGTCGCTATGTTGTATAATTCAAATTTGTCTGCTATATTTTATTTTCCGAATCTTTTGTGATAAAACTATTAAATTGTCAATAGCAGACGGATGCTAATTGTTCCGTGGGACGAATAATTGATACAACTTTGACGAAACGCCCACGCACTAGTATAGGAGAAAAGTATCTGCCGCTTTTTTGTTCTCAACTTTTGAGATTGAAATAATTGTTGGCAGACAGGAATCAATTGTTCTTTGAGCCCAATTTTTCTCGCATTTCGGCACGCGACGTGCGAGGCTTGGTGTTCGCGAAATATGCCTGCCGATAATCTTCCGTCGAGTTTATTTCTCTGAATTTTTGTTTAATATAAGTGGCAGACCGCAAAAAACTTTTCAGAGACTGCTGATTTTCTTACCTTTTCCAAATAAAGTTTTTATATTGTAACGAATTCAAGTCTATAAATTAGTCATTTTGGCTTTACTGGTGCTTAGAATTATTGTGGAAACATTTTACATCAAGCAATAGAAGCGAATATATTTGTTTTCTAGAAAATTGCTGGTAACTTCTAGCGTTTTCTAGAAAAGCCTGAACGTTTGCGGGAAAAACGTAGTGGGGAGAGATCCACGGTATATATATGTGACTGACTCAGCGAGGAGGATTATCGATTTTGGCTCAGAGACCTTATACTATGGACTGCTAGTGGTGGAAATAAATTGTGTCATTGAAAATAAATCAATATTGAAATGAATAATTGGAGTCAAGTTATAGTGGGGTGTAATAATCTTTAGTTTAATTTAGAATTATTCATTAGAAATAGTGTTAGTTATCTAAATATCATAAAGATAAATAGTAGTGTTTAATAACTTTTGCTCCCTAAATTAAAATAAATAATGTTACAATATGAAGTATCCACGAGGAAAACTTGAAAACAGCCTTAATCAACTAAAAAATCAAAAAGATACTGATACTTAAATTAGCAGACGGGAGCAAATCGTGCTAGTTTTTCTGTTAGGGGCTTCAGCCTACTACTCACTATTTATTGATGCGTCCATTCGTCGCAATGATTCATGAATTATTGCCTAGTGGGTATGATGCGGTGCGCCGATGCGATTCGTTGTGCATCGCTTCGCCGTGATGTCGGTATTTGGACGAATCATCAAAGGACAATGAACGATGCGACGAAGTGACGAAGTCGACAGAATCTTTCCAGTTCAGTTATTCGTGAATTAAAGCAGTGCTTTTATACAAATACTAGGCTCACCATCTTCTTATTTTTTCTCTTTTTCTTTGAAATCGGAATGTCCACATGACAAACATGAGCTGCAGCGAGCAGAAGCAAGTTTTCTTCTCCTAAATTAATTTCAGCACTGGCTGAAGTTTTGTGGTCGCAGTTCGCAAAATGGACGAGTTTTCCACGCACAATCGAAGCGAAGTGAATCAACGTATATGAATAGGATGTATGCGTCAGTTCGTCGATGCTCGTTTCGAACGAAGTGAACCGATGAATCGCATCAACGAATCACATCAACGCCTAGTGAGTAGCGGGCTTTATCAAATAGTCGTGGAGCTATACTAAACCCGGTTTGACCAATCAAGTAGCTTGTAATTGGTTCACGGGTCGAAAACAGGGCAATATTTTGTCCCTTAAGATATATTTGATTTGGTCACGGGCTCGTGTGGGTGCACAATAAGGTGGGCTAGCTCCTATGTGGTATTCTGTGCAAGATATGGAAATGAGTATCTAAATTCACTCTCTCAGAACAGTTGTGTATTTAGCCGCCAGTTTCGATAAATTTGGTAGTCATCATCAGATCAAAGCGCTGTTAATACAAGAGACTCAGTAAATTCTTGAAATTAAGAACAGTTTTAAGAAAACAAAAGCTTGAGACTTTGGAATTTTGAACCGTTTCTGATCACCTTTGAATCAAGTCTAAAATGTTTTTTTTGAAACACTGATTTTCATGAGATTATTGGATATAATTGTAGTTTCTCAACTCCCAAATATATTATATGGGTAGGTCCATACGATCAAACATTAAATTATTTGGATTGGACTAGACCAAATTCAATTGGACAAGGCTTTAAAATTGTGGGGTTGGACATAGCCTTGGCTTATTACTCGAATAATTGGGTCCGATTAATAACGGGCTTAAATGAATCGACTTTAAGTATAGCCGGAGTTGGGAGGACCATGCTCTGATATTTTAGCCCGTGCAGATCAAGACATAATCGCATCAGACTCTTTGATCATTGCCTGATCTTCTGAAGCATTTTTGTGTTGAAAATCACTTCCCTGATCAATAAAAAGACAGCGCTTTCTTGGTCGTTGCTTACTGAGAAGGTTTAAGATTTTGATATACTTTTTGAATCAATGCAATAGTTTTTAATAAGCCTTTTTTGATAGCCATTTGATAAAAAGATCTCTTAAAAATCTCATTAAAACTACAAATATCTAATTTCGGTAGAAATACACGTGGATAGTTGAATGAGAAACAATGTCAGATCTGATTGCAGTGATAAAATATTTGTGGATTATTATACCAGTGTTCGGATTGAAAACATGTAAATATTGTTCCTGCAATTGTAATAAATTCACATATAGATTTGTTTCTAATTTGCATGAATAAACATGGGTTTTTTGAGTCTATTGTTCAGGTGTTTCAACATGGCCAAGAGCGATAACAGAAGATAAACAGAATGTTGCATTGTTGATTGGAATAAATATTTAGTTAGTATAAATTCATTTTCACCCGAGCTCCATTCCAATTTTTCGCGGAATCATTCATAATAAGAATAAACAATTCACTCAAAATACTAATCAAAATTGGGCGATTCCATATGAATAATCAAATAACGTGCTTCCAGAATTCGTTGAAATTACTTCGTGTTTATTAATAAGGATTTAGATCCCGCGTTCTCGGTAAAACATTCATTAGCATGAATAAGTGTGCGTTAATAAGTCATTATAATACCAAACAGAGAATTAATTTATGTTCCAAACTTTGGATAACAAAAGATTGGTAACGGAAATGAATTGGTTTGCTCGAGAAACGACAACTTTTATTTAAATTGCGATTGTTTCATACACAATGCATAAACTTTTACGTTGTTTCCGTTAAAGGACAAGAAACAAGCCATTAATTTTATTTCTGTTCGAGACTTTTTTACAAATTGGCTACAGCTATATTCCACAACAGTCAAAACTTCGCAAGAATAACAGAGCTTTTCAGGACAAGAAAAGTTTTTTCAGAGTTATTCATGTTAAAATTTTGTATTCGTTTTTTGTCCTTGTCCACGCAAACATTTTTCTTGTCGTAATGCATTTTCTAGTTTCCATCATAACAACATTTTTGCCTTTTAGTTCTAATTTTTGCTGCAAATATCTAAACTTTCTGATGTGTGGTAGGTTGCGGGACTATAAAAATAAATATTGTATTATATTTTCATATTAAAAATTCCCTCTTGCTCTATTTTGAAAGTTTTTAACTTGAAAACTGTCACTTTGTATAGCAAACAATTATGACAGATTCTACAGAGGCAAAATTATTTGAGAGAAAATAATACAACAATCACTTCAGCACGTATACAAGAAGATGTCTGTACCGTTTTAATCAAATTAGCTCTATTGAGAATCTGTATCCTGCGTCCTTAATAGGATACCCATAATGAGCAGTGTGTGTTTTGAAATCTCTATTCATATTATATATTCAGATTCATTCGCCCTAACTGTACTCCTGGGAAATCTCCCTAAATTATATCTCCACAACAAATCATTCCTCTCGGAAAAGAACCCCTGAATGGGCAGAAGATATTGACGTAGCTGGATTCGTCCTTTTCTGATGCTCCCCTTAAAAATAACAGCCATTAGTTCAGGGCTTCATCCGAATTGTTATTGCCTTCGTATATATAAGCACAAGATAGTGGGGTTGTTATCGAAGAACTTGCACATAACCATCCTTGCTGACTTGATGGCAATAAGTGAATATTGGGGTTAGGACCGGCTTGAGGAAAATCCCTCATATCCTTTAAGACTCAAACAACTTTTTTACGTTGTTCTCTCGATGAAAAAGAAATTTAATAGAGTGCTAGTAAACCATGATGCTATATATCATAATATCCAGATTCATTATTATATATCTGGTGTTGTTTTTGAATGAAATTTGACACTTTTTTGTTCTAATTTCGCATAAACTCATTGAAGCTTTGATATTTATTCTGAAGAACTTGATACGGGCCTATCTTGAGGGTTGTTTTTTATTTGAAATTGGATCTTCCAATGAGTGAAACATTTAGAATACAATAAAAATTATCTCTTATTTCGACTCTTTCGGCGAAGGAGAAACTTTTACTTCTGATTCTATCACCTTCTTTCCAGTCCCGCGCTGGAATCTTCCAGACAAGCAACCACAGCAGGCTTGGCTCTAAATTCAAATTGCATTTATTATCTGAAGTCCTTTTCGAAAGATTCTTGATGTATTTTGAGACAGTTGCTTGGGCCTCGTACTGAATGAGAATAGAAATCCTTTTTTGCGAAGGACAAATTATCTCTTTTCGGTTTTCCTTGAGTGGTTTCTCGGATATAATTTGTATGGTGGATCACTGCATTCAGGATACTATCTCTGGCAATCTGAGATATCCTTTTAGGTCATCAATGAGCTGATACCAGTTTTTTAGCAACAATAAACTTCCGTGTCTTATTTTATCGCCATATTTTACCCTTTGGCTCTCTTTAACCTCTTTCTGCTCTGCGCCCGAATCTTCCAGATACGTACCAATGTTCGAATTTCATTTTACGTTTCTGGAGCTGTGTCCAAAGGACTCTGGATGAATTTCGAGGTAGTTTCCCTAGTTTTTTGGCTTTAGATAGTTAGCTTACACTCCAATCTCCTTCTGAAAGAATCAATTATTCCGCTTCGGTTTGCTTGAAGCAAGCTTAGGTACCTGGCACCTGTTTGGTGCTTCACTGCGTTCGGAGCTAAAGTGAATGCTTTTTTGCATATTGTGCGATATACATCAATTATTTTTACTGACGCGTCGATTAAAACCTATTTGTACATGATAGTTCCGTTATCAAGCAGAACAGGACTCGAAAACTCCTGTGGTGCCTCTTCCATGGAAACCCGAATTGTCCGAAATTTGTCTTCAATGTCATCAATGAACTACTACTATTTCTACAGTAAAGAAAGCCCCTACCTCTTGAACTATTGCTCTTTTGACCTTCTCTTACTTCTTCCTGTCCTGATCAAGAATCTATCAGATACCCACCTGAAGCAAGCTTTGCTCGTCCAAGCTGAAATTCCATTTAACGTTTCCAAAGTCTTTCACGAGAGATTCTCGTTGCATTCCGAGGACGTTATTCAGGCTAAGTAGTGGGTTCTTCTGACGATTCATAGCTTAAACTTCTTTTCGAAGAGCCATGATCTGTCCTATTCAGGAATCTATCAGATACCCACATAAAGTAAATTTTGCTTATCCAGATTGAAACTCCATTTACATATTCTTTTCGAGAGACTTTTATTGTATTTCGAAGCAGTTTTTAAGGCTAAGAATTGGGTTCTTCTGACGATTTATAGCTCAAATCTCTTTTCGAAGGGCTAATCATCTCGATTCTGTTTACCTTTCAGAGCAAGTTTAGGTTCCTGGAACATATTGACATGCAATTTTTATAGCAAAATCAATTCGAATATTTCTAGCCATAATAACTTTGTCACTACAAAGCTTATTTTAAGAGAAGAGAGGTCGAAGACTCCACTTCTTCTGATAGATCATTCCTACGATATCCTTCCTTTGGTAGTCTGAAAAACCCTCTTCATGGCATCAATTAATCAATACTACTTTTTCTGCTCCTTATTATATCGTCCTTCAGTGCAAGCTGTACTTTGATCTCTCTTTCCTGTTGTCCTGTTCATGAGTCTTCCAGGCATGCATTTAGGTGCTTTAAAGCAGATTTGATGTGTCATTCTATGTATCTGCTTACGTTTTATACTGGATTACTTTGATAAGAATGCGTAGATATTTAATATCTCAACTCTCCTTTCAAAAAGTCATTTTTCACGATTCCGTTTGCCAAAGAACAACATTGGGCTTTGGGACTCAGAATAAAGAGCTGGATGATATAGAAAAATTATGTGATGTCGTTGAGACATACGTCGTGAGGTGCTCCAATATATTCAAAAAAGAAGTATGTGTACTTACCTGTAGGTTATAATTGTGCAATAAGCGACATCAAATTACCTTGCAGAATTTTTCTGGTGGTAAAAGTTTTGTCCTTAAACATCAATTTGAGCAGTACTCAGCTTCTCTTGACATATATTTTGGTAGTCTGGCAATTCCTTCAATGTCATCGAAAAGCTTCTACTTACAGTCTCAACGCAATTATGGTCCCATGCCAAAACAGTGCTGGTACCACATCGAGTCGACATCATCATCTAGATCTAATTGTTTTTAGAAAAATAACCTGTTCTAGTCCTTGTCATGTCCCTATAATAAATATCAACTGGAAATATGTCCAACTTGCTTGGCAAATTGACAGTAAAAATTAAGTCGATGTCAATGTCAAGCCGTTGTAGTTCCAGTGTTGAATTCATATGCTATGCTAAAAATCATGTATTGATAGCAGTTCTTGAGAGATCCTAATTATATTTTGTGGGTATTTGGTTCTTACAAAAATAATTGGTAGCTCGACCCTTCTCTTGGAGAACCATTTTGTTCACTTCCGTTCACCCTGAAGCAACTTTGGGATTTTAGGAATCATCTCGAAGAAGTGGAAATCGGAATTGGGTAAAAGAAGCTATGCAATGTCACTAGAAATTAGTTAATGCTATGCTCCACTATATCGAGAATAAGAATGTGAGTTCTCTAGTAGATTGTGTTTGTGCGATCAACTAAGGCGTCTTTCAATAGGGAAATAGCAATAACACAGAATATTTCAGATATTTTGTTGAAATCTATTCCAGGTGTAATATATTTGTTACGTTTAACTATGAAACTAGAACTCGCCCATATGACCATCGCAGGCCGGTTGACAGCGGTCGATTCTTTGGTACCAATTCTTCACCACTCTTGTACACATTTCGAACGGAACGTTGACAATTTCGCGTCGCATACTGTCTCTGAGCTCGTCTAACGTTGCTGGCTTGTTAACTTAGACAAATGACTAAATGTCGCCCCATAGAAAGAAGTTTAATGGTGTTAGATCGCATGAACGAGGTAGCCATTCAACGTAACCATTTCTCGAGATGATTCGATCTCCAAATTTCTCCTTCGATAGGTCGATTATTGGACCAACTGTGTGACATGAATCACCGTCTTGTTGTAACCACATTTATCTTTGATGTCAAGCTTATCCAATTCTGTCCAAGAATAATCTTTTAACATGGCACGATAACGCAGTCTATTTAATCGACGGAGAAAATACGGTCCAGTCACACATTCGGCATGAAAACCACATCACACATTTTTTGCGGATGCAGTGGTGACTCTTAAAGTACATATAGGCTTCTTGCAGCACATTTTGTTGTTGACAAAACCATTGAGAGATAATTGTACCAGGGATTTAGTGATCAGAGCTATCGAAAAACCCCTAGAAACTCCTAAATAAAAAAAAAAACCATTACGCCAGAAATGCGCCTCATCACTCAAGATGATTTTTTGGAGAAATTCTGGATTTTCTTAAAACTTGTCGAGAGCCCAATCGGAGAAGTTTCGGTGTATCAAATGATCAAATGGCTTCAGTTCTTGAGTCAATTCAATCTTGTAATGATACGTCACAATTTGGTTTGAGATATGCTCAATTCCTGAGAACGACGTGAAATAAACTGATTTGGTTCATTCTGAATCGACTCACTTATGGCTGCGAAATTTTCGGTGCTTCGAGCGGGGATGCATCTCTTTGGCACTGGAGCATCCAATAGTGAAAATGTGGACTCAACCTAAAGTACGCACAGCCGGTCAAATGAGACGATTATTATGGCCAAAAATTGGAATAAGCGCATTTAAAGTTGCGACAACCGTTGCTCGTTTGTGAACTTCATCGTGATGAAAATGTTGACTCTGATTGACGTCCTGATTAAAAATGTTGGACGGGTGCGTTCGTATCATAAAGATACAAAATAAGACTCTTTATAGTAGTTCTTTTTTGCAAAATCAATTCGGATCCTTCTGGTAGTAATACTTTTGTCATTAAAATAGTCATTCCAATAAGGAAGAGGTCGGAAACTTTACTTTACTTGACATGCTTTCTGTGATACACTTCCTCTGATATCCTGAGGAATCCTTTTTATGTCAACAATAAGCAATTAGAAATATTGGGCCTTGATGATGCTTTTTTATTTGTCTACCAATTCGGATTAAACCTTTAAAAGAAGTTCAATGTGTAGAAGCAATGCTCCAGTTTGGGTTTCATTTCGCATGCTATTATCATTTGGTACATTTGGAGAGCCATGGTACCTACTGCCCAATAATTTGATGTTTATTTGAATTTTTTTTTGAGAATCGGATAATAGTGCTGAGAGTCCGGCCCTGCTTAAGAAATTTATATAAGATCATACATTCGTTTGAATTGGAATCTCTATGGTAACACAAGGGCAGAAATTATAAATACCTTATTATCTTATCGCTTTAATGAGAAGGGTTTGAGTTCATACGATAAATTGTTTGATTGCTGTGCTTGAAGACAAAGAATACCCCCCTTATTTGAAAATATTTTATAATATATTTCATGAAAAAAATCATTTCCTTTAATGTTGAGAAAGTATGATATTTTATTGTTTATAAAAGCACGCGAAATAAACATTAAAACATGATATTATAAAATGTTCAATTATTTATTCAAATGTTTTTTTTTTTTGTAATCTGAGACATATTTACGAATATATAGATACATATATTCTGTTCATCGAACTTATACTGAAGTAACTGTCCAGAAGCTACTTTCATTGATTGTCTTTGTTTCAAGGAATTGTTTTCTACAATCTTGATAACAACCAATTACTACTTACCAAGCTTGATGATTGTAACTTCAAACCTATTCCGGAAAGAATACAGCTTGAATTTATCTTTAAACATATAGATTTGTTCCACTCCTGTTCTATTTTACTCTTACTCACCCAGACATACATACATTTCTCACAAATGCAAATTTCATTCCATATATCAAAGCAATCATCATATAAAAACTGCGAGACTAGTTTATATTCGACTAGTTCTATTAGTTAGATCTCTACAGCCTCCCACTGTGACACTGACGAGATGAGTTTTCTGCAAACCAAAGGCAAATCAAGATATCAATTACCATGAAGCATGTTATCTCTCATACTCGCGCAATTAATGTGACTCGTGGATGTCCGATGGATGTCAAAATATCAAATAGTGAGTCAACTTATCTCTGTGTGATATTGAACCTATATTCAGGTAGATATGCATGACAATATGTTCATCAGTTCAATATCTTCATGTGATTCTAAAATTGAATTTGATTTAGATTGACAAATGAGTATTGTATTGCATATATATGCGACGCGACACACAACATCGATTAAGACCATGAGTCGCTCGATTGATTTGTCTTCTGGAACAAATTTCCAATGCTCGGGTCGTAATGATAAACCTTCAAATACTAGTTCATAAAGTACCATCATTTATCAGTTTCTATTATTACGTGGTATGGATTGGAAAATTGTATAGTTTCAGATCCTTGAAATAAAGTGCAATAAGACTCGGAGCTTGAATACTCCGGAATCCGTATGACTCTAAAATACGAAGGGACTTGAGGCTTCATCTAAAATCACCTTCCATCGTTTCCTTATTGTAAATATGGCATTTGTTTTGATTCGGTTAGTTTGTTTTCACACTTGCTATCGTCATTACCAATTCTATTACTAATTATGGCAACGCGATGGCATAAAACTGTCACGTTGACTGTGCAGGCGAGAATTTTGGAACTGGTGGAAGAAGGAATCAGCTATAGTGCAAGTCTACCATAACATACATGAAAAACACTCATAGGGCGAAAGGAAATCTGGTTTCTATTCCAGAACCTGACAGCGGCATCATTAAGAATGTCAGACCCTTGCTAGAGTTTTCGTCGGGGTAACCCAAAATGACCTGGAAACGCCTTATTGAGAGCCGGAAAGAATTTTCTTTTCTGTATAAGCGTTCAAGCTCCCTGGAATCCTCTAGCAGGAAGATAGGGTTTGGAACACAAAGAGCGCAACAGTTGCGGATCGTCTCATCTGACCTCGAGAGAGTCACGTGGAAGTGTCGCGCCAGCTCGTATATATATCCGCAGCAAATCTCCAAAGTGAAGAGCCTCTTGTCTATAGAATAATGTAGGTAAGGAAATTTAGCAAATTGAATCCATAGCTTCGGGATAAGGATTGGCTCTGAGGATCGGGACGTATCAGGCTTGGCTCCAAAGTGGGCTTTGGTTGGTCTGGGCGAGGTAATTTTATTACACTTTCGGGTATATTATTATAATCCGAGTTCAGTCCAGTGCCTTGACATCCCATGGAATTTCTTTGCTGCAAGGCCTTACAAGTACGATGGTACGGAAGTATCGGCCATCATTTAACGATCAACTCAGAATTGACACGGATCAGAGGAATTCGACTGTCTAATTAAAACAAGGCATTGCGATGGCTCCAATAGGCGTTGACGCAATGTGATTTCAGTTTGTTGAGAAAATCATGACATCAGACGTCTGAAACCTACAAGAGAAAAACCCTCTCGTGAAGTTGAATCTATCAAACAATTCAGAATGACTCTGAAAACATGATGAGAGAGAGAAATCTAACAGCCAAACATATTTACAATGCCGACGAATACAGCTTGTTTCGACGTATGTCACCAGACCGCACTTTGGTTTGGAAGGACAGTTATGAAAGAAGGGATAATTTTCATGCCTTATGCCAATGCTACTGGCAGCCATAAACTTCGTTCACTTGTGGTGGGCACAGGTAAACCACAAGCGTTTAAATCTGTTGAGCTTACAGAGGGCAGAAAAGTGCATGGGTAACAAGAGATTTATTCTTGGACTGGTTGAATAGCGAGTTTTTTCTTGCAGTTCGTTTACATTTTTCATCAATAAATTTGTTTTAAGATGCTGTTTCGGTTACCATGCTGCTGAGAAATGAAGAAAATGGTGCTTCTATCTCCCAGCACCATCGCTGTTATTCAGCTATGGACCAGAATATTATTCAGAACATTAAACTAACTTATGGAAAAGGTCTCCTTACAAGCATCCTTGCGAACAATGATGACGAAAATGTGAATGTGATGGCTGTTCTGGAAAAATTGAATCCAAAAGACGTTAGATTTAGCCTCGCTAAAGGGGCTCATACGTTGTCAAACAAATTGCGCAATAAAGCGATGCGCAACGTTGCGTTGCATAATTGCGTTACCTATACACTTGGCTAAATTTTGTTCAAACTTTAGTTATAAGTTAAGAATTCTACAACAAGCATATCTTCAAGTATCACATATGCCTTAGATGATGACGACGTTATCAAAAAACAAGAATGTAAACAAAGAATTTGGATGATATAATGATTTAGACACAATTCCACGATCAGCTCTTGGCCCGGTTTCTTTCAATTTTTCTGACAATTTATCTCTTATAGCATCTTCCAGGCTTTTATTATCATAGATATTGCTCTCAATTTCCCATACTTCAAGTGAATCCTGTATTTCGCAATAAGTTCTTTCCAAATTTCTCTTTTTTGAATAGTCGTCATAGTCGCAAGTGAACTTTCCACCAAGAAAACCGGTCGACAACAAGAAAATATTGCGCAACGGAACGCAACACGCCCATACACAACACAACGCGTTGCGCATACGTTCCCGTTGCACAAAAGACTTCAAACATCTCTGAAACTAGTCAAACACTTGTGCAACGCATCAAACACTGCCATACATTGGCAAATTATTGCGCAACAGCATGTGTTGCGCAATTTGTTTGACAATGTATGGGCCCCTCAACTCGTTTGATCAAATAATCCTGGAAAATCTGTGTTTAAATTTAGTGTTTGAAATGTCTTGTGAGGTCACCGATGCTAAGGTGCGACTCATTCGATTCGTCCACAAATTGACTTAAAATAAATCAACGATGACTGAAGGAGGTTCAGCAGCGAGCATCTAAGGAATGTGACAGCCAAATCCAAAATTTTGAGTTTTTTATCGATGATGAAATTATCCAAGCTGTCGTAAGCCCAAAGGATCAAGAAAAATATCAAAATAGAAACAAGAAAGACAAAAAACAGACTGTGACTGATTCAGATGCAGAAGATCTTCGACATGGGAATTCAGTGGGCTGAAGAGAAAGTCAAGGAAAAGTGGCTGCGTGGAATTCAAGAAAATGAGTATGAACAAAAATTTAATCACAGTGTTAAAAAGGCCTTTAGTGTAATTAGCCAATAACCATTCGATAAAGCGTTTTTTCACGTATATGTAACTCCAATTTTCCTCGTGTTCATTTAAAAACTTCTATAATCCGAACAATCTCAGAGTCCGAACTATCCCTTTCCTCAATCTGTTCGGATTTAAAAGTCTCTATTGTATAGATTATCCTGCCTGAGTCTCTAGTCTTGATTCATTCTTATTATTTGACAAAAAGTGCAATTTTTTGCGCATAGTCCAGTCAATCTGGGCAAAAAATGATTCAATCTACCGAATAACCGGTACTGTTTTTTTTTGCAAATATATTTTTATTTTAGCATGTACAATAAGTGTGCAAAAATCATATTGTCAAATTCCGAAGTTTTGGGAGATATCGAAGGCCAAAGTTTTTTGCAAATATCTAATTTTGTGACGGCCGTAGAGCATTTGAAGTTATTACTACAAAAAAGATTGCACGACTAATTTGCGTATCTATGACCGTTTACGAGATATCGCGCGTATATGGCCTTGCTCTATCTGATTCAGCCATAATAAATGAAAATAGCATGGATATCGATTGTAATTCATTCAACATCATGGAAATGGCTATGATAGTTGCTGATGAAGTCACAAATTTTGATACAGTAAAAAGAATTCCGGTAATGATCTTGGACTTCGGCATGCATGAAAATGTGGAATGAGTTATCTTGATTGATTTTGACAATGGACACGGCCTTTAAAAATAAAATGCGCTTCGCATTTTCACTCAGTGTTGGTGCAGAGAGGAATGCATGATTGCGTGTCGGTGCACGTTGTACGCGCGGTATCTGGTTTACGGTTATAGATACGCAAATAAATCATAGCATCTTCTTTATAGAAAAAAAATGTGTATTTAATTTTTACCTATAACCTTGAATAATCTAAAACTATTGGAAAATGAAATATTTGTGAAAAACTGGTCAAAACGAGGCTTCTGATCTTCAGCCCTCAATATCTCCTGAAGCACCAGGATTTGACAATATGATTTTTGCACACTATACATGCCGAAAAAAAGGTTTTTCTGCCAAAAAAAGCCAATACCAGTTATTCGGTAGATGGAAACTAAATTGACTGGACTAGTATTGCATGCAATTTTTTCATTTTCTCATCTGCCTGATGATTTCCAGGATTTTCTCCAGACTCTCTTCTGAAGTACCAGATTGCAGTTTTTGAGCTCCTAGGTCCTATATCTGCTAGCAATGACATTTTATGTGTTCAGGTGTTAATCTCTCCTCAATCTCTACAAAGTGTTCCTTATTCAGTTTTATTGAAAGTAGATATTTGTTCATTGCACAGTGTCTCCTTATGAGTTTTGCACATTCATAAGAAACAAGCTAACTTTCTTTTTTTGGAAGGTTAATTTAGAAGGGCCTTGCTTGTCTCCGGTGAAAGTGTCCAATCGATCTTAAGCTCATTGTCGTAGCGATGTCTTGAATTCCTGTTTGAATTACAAATAGGTTCTAATCCAATTAGTGGTTGATCTGTCATTTCTTTAGCTAGATGGTCATCTACTACCGACCTTAACTCAAATTTATCCCAGATTATTTTGGAAGCCTCATGATCCATACAGTCAAGTTGCTCTAAAAGCGTGAGTTTTCTGGAGCAATATCGAGAATAAGTCCTACATTATTGATAGAAGACCATTTTCAGTCCCAACTAGAGGAGCCTTCAGTATAAGTTCATTAAAAATAAAAAACACATTATGTTATTGGGCTGAATATAAATGCAATCATCAATTTGTCTTATAGGCTACCTACCGCACGGATTTCTTTAGAAGTCGCTATTGGACTGTTTCTTGTATATCCAGTGTTTGTTGGTTCATATCATGTTTACGGATTACCTGCTCCTAGACTCTTGGTAACACTAATCTTCCATATTGGTTGCTCCAGCCCTTTATCCTGGTATGAATTATCTGGATTTTATTGGAGAGGCAATGTGAAAGAATAAGATTCACAGCCGAATAGAAGAATTGGAACTATTGAGAAACTAGAAACAGGTCGTCAGTCGGAAATAGCCATCAGGCGACTTGAATCAATGATCACATAGTATTCAAGAACCAGAACGACTTCTGGAGAAGAAAGTGCTGAGGATTGACGGTAATATTGGTGCTCAAGAGAAGCCACTCATTACAACTGGTGATGTACATTAAGTACGATCTCGGAGAGAACAATGCTTTCATAAATTTCCATTCTCTCAAAATCCTAATAATTTCTCAACTCCGGTGCTGAATTCATAATAATTTCATCATTCGGAATAAGAAATGATTTCTATAAGCCCGTACGGTTTATACTTTTGTGCTCGTCTCCAGTATAATAGAGTTTGACATGATATTATATATCCTTTGAGTCGTGCATTGCATGCTCAGAATGTAATTAGTGGTCTTTGCAATTAACTCAGTAATTAACCAAGATGTCGCCATTGTTCATCTTACTGCAAAATTAGCGTCACTTGTCATGAAAATTAATTAGGAGTTGGCACAACGAAACAAGAGGAGAAAATAAAATCCACTCTTCGAGGAAAATCAATAGCTTCATGATATTTTTTTCTAGCGAAAGTTGTTAAGTTGGAGAATGAGCTGTCAAATTATATGATTATGGTTTATTATTTAGCGTGATCAACGTCATATTTGCATTTTATCGCAGAAAATATTTCTTCAGAGGCAAATGCGTGAGAAATCAGAGTACAATGAGGTGGAACAGCATGGAATAAATAATAGAATGGTACTTTTAAGGAGATGAGAGCTTGGACGTGACTTCATGGCAAACAGCTTTTCGGTTAAAGCCCACCCTTTCATCAGACACCACTTCTAATCCAATTGCATTTGAGGCTTCAGCTTCAACTAAATTCTCTAACAAACTATCTTTCTGTAGGGCACTGTCAATCCAAGGAATATGTTGATATAATTGTTGCTTTCATGCTTCAATCTGAATATTGAGAGGATTTTTAGGAATCCTGCATTTGATGTATATAAACCAGGTCACCCTTGATGCGACATTCCAAACGTGAATATACATACAATAAATTTCAATGTCCTGAATCAATTTATCCGCTTTCAGAGACCTTTCAAGATGTTTGATTCAAATTACCCTGAGTACCAAGAAACCTGCTTTTTCTTTTCATTAATAACTTCAAATTCACGTCTTTGCTTCTCTGGTACTCAATTTAATAATTAACTTGCTTTTCCGAATCTTCAAATTCCAATCGTGAAGTATTTTCCGTATTTAAACATCAATTTAATTTCAAAAACCCTGAGGTAAAATCTAAAAATACTTCCAAAAACTTCTGCTTTAATTAAACTGGAGTCAAAGTTCCAAACATTATTTAATGTTGATTGATAATTGTCGATGGAGTGTCAATGCAGGTTTATAAGTTATAAAAGCATTGGACATTTACTTTGAAATTCAACTCTTTGATCTCTACAAATTTGGCAAATAAATTGTTTTGAATTTAATTTTCTGTAACTCTAATGAAAGCTCACCTGAGCAAAATTTGTGTTCATGGAAATCAAATTGGAATGTTGGCGTTTGTTGGGCGGAAAATATCTATGCTAGTACATGTGCACAATTGTTTAACTCATGATTGGGATCTCGTGTGAGCGACAGCTATAAGCTTGGTTTAATGGGAATCATCTACATAACAAAAATCAGTATTTTTCAAATGGATTATCAAAGCCTGCTCTGTCCAAGTATCATTAATTGTAGCTACCTAGACACAAATCCACGATTTGGGCAACGGAACACTCCTTTATCTTTCACATTGAACAACATTATCTTCGTTCTGACAGACAGCATGACAAATTACCGGAAGTAATAGGCAAAATTAGTCTAATTTTAATTTGGGTAGCACCTGCTTGTACGCAATTTGATGAATTATCTTCTTCCACGAACTTTTAACATACAATCAAGTCTTGCACGAGTATATCTTCCATTAGATTCGAATAAGGGCAAGATGTATCAACCATTCTATTTTTGACCTTTCCATCCAAAAAATATCATAAAGAATGACTTAAATATTGTTTACAATAGTGACGTACGTAGTTTCAAGCCAATCAACCAACTCTCTGGGATTGAAAAGATATTATGCACTTAGAGATAATGGGCTCATTACTAGATACAACAATCGTGAAGCTGCCTTGATTGTTGCACCAAATGTGAACCAAGCATCCTGGAATTTGATATTACTGCAATATCAAATTTCAGGATGTTTGGTTCATATTTGGTGCAACATGCAAGGCAGCATCTTGAAAATTGCACCTAGTGATGGTTTCATTATCTCTGTGAGTACATCATGATATGAAGATGAACATATATTTTTTTATATGGGAGGAAGACTTTATTTGTTCATCGTGCCCGATTTTAAGAAATGTTACTTCTTATTTATTAATGTGAGGGAGAAAAACAATTGATTTCATTGATGGAATGTTGCTGAGAGCTCAAGTAAGGAGCATCGTTTTTCTGTCAATATCAAGAAATATTTCTCTTCGATCTTTACTTATTCAAGTTATTGCTCAAAGTTTAGATAATAATTCTCTAGAATCATCAAAGATTATTCATATTTTTGATAAACAATGTAATATGAATTCGTAACAACGTTTTTGTGTATGGAACAATATATTCTCCATTTGGTTGTTATCTGGGAAATATATTCGTAATCTTGGACATTTGCCCGGATGCTACTGTAATCGGTATCTCGTCTGAAGACAATTTCCATATTTTCCAAGGAAATCGTTTCGAATCCGATGCAAAAGATACAGAAAAAGCTTTTAACGCTATTGAAAAGTTTACTTGTTCTCACAGATCCCTGAAGTTTTTCTTCTCGCTTTATTTACCGTTTTCCGGCGAAACAAATCGGATAAAGGGCTAAGACAACACTTGCGTTAACTTGTAATCAATTTGCATATAATCACACTTACCCCTTCGATGCGGCGCTGCTCTAATTCGAATATCAAGCACCCTAATCTCAAATGGAATCGCAAAGTTTTCCCAGAGCACCTCGCCAATGTGGGCCAATATCTGAATTTAACGATTTCTTCCTAATGCTTTATTATCGTTTGTTAGCTTTCCTCTAGTTCTGGAAAAGAGATCTTTTGGATCCAATTACCTACAGAATTATTGTCTGCTCTTATTTATAAATAGCATGAACATAAATGTCCAGAAATTGCATAATTCCAATAACTAAAGAAAATGAAATATATGTACGGATGATGATTTACGAAGTGACTGCCGAATACACAATATTTGTGCAACTTTGGATTGACGAAGGTCAAAAAAAGGCATCTGAACAATTATTTCAGTTTCAGTATCAGGAAACGTCCTCAGGCAGGACTTTTGGAGCCTAATAAAAAAAACAAAAATTGGAAATACAATAAATAGTCTAAGAGCTGATGACGATTTTGCTGATGTATCTACGCAAGGCAAAATATTATCTAATATACTTGTAAAAGTGCTTCCTATTTGAGAATCTGTAAGTCTGGCAGCATCTGTCTCTTGCGTTTCAGGTATAAGGTAGAAATTACATGGATAAAAATTCAAGCTTTTGAAGTAATGATGTAAGACTTTTTTAAAACTTTATATTATAGGATAATGATTGAGAATCTATAAAATAACATTCCCTGCTTGATTGTTTGTTGTTAACATGTTGCCAGACTCATTTATATTTTGAAAAAAGTTTTTTTTTCTGATGTATCTGCGTGAGGTCTGGCATAATCTTTCTTATATGGAAGATGATACATATAGATGGAATTATGAAATGCCAGACTGAAATTTTGTTGTTAACACTACTAGATAAATATGCAAAAAATAATTATTAGAAGAAACTTTCCAAACTACTACGTTTTTCAATTGCAAACTAAGAACGTGGGGCGCAATTGATTCGATGCGATATGAGAAGTATATGATGATTCGCTCCACGCTTCCAGCTCTAGGCTAGTAGTGATTCAAGAAGTGATTTTCAATAATGATTTTTCTCACATTTTTGTCTTCATTTGCTTGAAAAAAATCATAAAATGTAATCTTTGTTACTTGTTGCATCAGTTTTGCTATTAGGGATAGGTAAACAGAGCACAAACAGTATCTCAAGTCCTCGATTCCACCGTCAGCAAAAGCTTACAATCTGTCCGCTTTGCGTCACTAAGCACACTTGCCTGCTATTTTCATATTCACAGAAGATACAGCGTGCTTCAAACGATTGAATATTGTATGGTCATCGGGAACTGAGCTACTTGGAAAGTTTGATTGCTCTGATTAGCTGAGAAGTGGCTGTAATTTTGATTGAAAGATTTCATACAAACAGACAAAAAAGAAAGAAAGTTAATAATACATTGTCATCCAACTCCTGACTACCCAGATAGCAATAACGTCCTGAGAATATTCTCTAGTTGTCCTGTGAATGCCCTGGATATTCGAAATATTCATGGTATATTCCAACAGCCTATAAATCTTCTGGAAATATCCTATTTTGCTTATTCTTGGAATATTCATAATTAATATACATAGCATATTCTTATATACTATGGATCATCTGAGAATAGTCTATCTAAATTATTCCTAGAATATTTGATACAAATATTCAAAGATTATCACATTTTGTATATTCTTAGTAGAATTTTGCTCAGCTTTATAAACTTTATTCATAAATGAAAACGATTGTTGGTGGTGAGGCCAATGGAGACATTTATGATTGTGTTATAACAGGTTAGGATGAAAGAGATGAACGACTTCAATTGTAACCAAAACAAGAATATAGATTTCAACAAACCCAATATAAAAACATATCTCAATTATCGTAAAATTTCATAAGAAAAATTATATCTATATCGGAGACAAAGAAAATTAATGGAATGAATTTAACATTTTTGTCTAGTAAATTATTGGGAGCATATAAAAATACTCAAAATTTTTTTTTATGCTCCCAAAGTCTTTTGTTTAGACTTTAATTCTTTTATTTCTGCAAAAGCTTAATTTCCTTATTCAAAATAATTTAAGACAGGAAAATTTCACATCTATCTAATTTATATATGCATGTATTTTATTACTTGATCATTGGAATATGGCTTAAATAATTAATTGAATATTAGCCTAAATCCGACCTAAATCATTGACACATAAAATTTTCAAATGGATCAGAGTAGTATGAGACATGACTAAATGGAAGTATTTTGAAAATGCGAATCAAAAGAGGCTCGTAGCAATTTAGAAATATTTTTTTTAGGTTTGGAAATTTTCCGTGACGTCCAAAGGTCTATTGTCACTCAAACGGTAGTCTTATCCATCATCAAACATTTTGAGAATATTGACGTAAAGTGAAATAGATGGCGTAATTATTTTTAATATTTTTAGTTAGATCGCGAGCTAGATAAATCATTAATTTAACAAATTTACTTGTCAAAATCACTCTTCTTTCGACCAAACAATACTGAGTAGTTTGAAACTAGTTTTCTTTCTTCGCGCATGCCTGTGAAATTTGGAGGTTTGTCAAAATGTTTCTTAATAGCATCCGATAAATAGGAATGATATATATGTCAACTTTTCCCATACATTCCCATTGATTTATAAGTACATCAAATTATAACGCAACATATTTTTCCTATGAATAAGATCAAATATTTTATGAATTTGTACAGCTATGGAGCCCACTTTTTGAGAAAAATGATAGACTTATGAACGTCATCATGACGTCATATAAGTATTAAATCGACCTTTCATTAGAACAAAGCAATATTCAATATATTTTTATTATTTATCCAATATTTTCATATTTTAATGGAAGTTTATCAAATTTTGATAGTAGTGGAGTATCTCATTTACGCAGTAGAAGAAAATAAATGAATAATGATAAATGAATGCATAAAATTTTCATACACTACATTCATGACGTGATATTATAAAATGTTTTGGTATGTATGGAATATTTTTGTTAAATCTTGACCTGTAGAAGATGCACAAAGTTATTACAATGCTCTGCCGATTTTGGTGAAAGTTTTACAGTTTAGTTATAAAGATGTGAGTCACTGTGTCGTATTTATCGCAGCCACATGGTATCGGATATTTCTTTGTTTGTGTGAGGATTGGTTCTGAAAACTGTAAGTATTCTATTTTATTTTCATTTTGGCTATTGATTGAACCAACAAATAAAGATTTCTTAAATGAACATTAATATTATTATCTCTTTCTCTTGAATGAATATTCATTTATTTCACTTGGTGTTTAAAATATACAGAATGAATGTGCTTCCAGGTATCCGATGGCTCAAATTGAAGAGGAAAATGTGGGCAAATTGATAAGAAGAGTGATGACAAGAATTCTTGCGAATGAATTAGCCACTGGATATAGTTGACAGGATTATAAAGAGAGCAAAAAATTCAAATTGACTACTGCAATTATTGGTAAAGCATTGTTTTATCATAATAAATATTATCTGTTACAAATGATTTCTCATTTAGGAATCTACCAAGAAGAACCATACCGCCAGAGATGGCACAGAGAAACAAATTGAATTAAAAATTGCCAAACGGCTAGCAAGGTTCCTGAACATATGAAAATTAATAGATTATATAATGTATATCTACATTTGTATCTTGTTGTTATCGCAAATATGGTTTTATTTTTCTCATATCGTATATATTTCTTCAACTCTGGAAGTCAAGTGCATCACGCAATGTATTTTTACATTTTTGTGAGTTTTATGAGTGTGATTTTTTTTTTCTCAATTGTACTTATAGAAGAATAAATATTTCCTATCAATTGAATTTCTTGTCACAGATATGATTTTATTTCCCAAAAAAATATAGCTTCAATATGGTCATAAACCAGCCCAGAATATTCCAAGAATATGATTTCAATTATCCCTATAATATTCTTAGCATATATTGAACATTTACTTTATAGAGATTCATAGATTATTCCAGGAATATAACATCATATATTCATAGCATATTTCAGGATGATTCCTGGGATATTTATAGGATATGCAATATCGGGACATGGGAATATTCTATCAATATCCCACAAATATATACCGATAAACATAGGATATTCCAACAATAGCTGAATATTCGGAAAAAATATTCTCTGTTTATTCTTGGAATATTTCTTTGCTATCTGGGTACATCTGAAATTTCTAGGCTCTATTTCACTTAAGTCAGTTAAATTTATCTAGAGGTTATTTTGAGTTAATAACTATTGTTACAATTGTATCAACTATAGTTTTCGTATAAAATAACCTCTGAATAAATTCAACTGGCTTTGGTGAAACTGGCCCCTAGTCTTTTAATCATCCGGTATCTCAAGTCCTCGATTCCACCGTCAGCAAAAGCTTACAATCTGTCCGCTTTGCGTCACTAAGCACACTTGCCTGCTATTTTCATATTCACAGAAGATACAGCGTGCTTCAAACGATTGAATATTGTATGGTCATCGGGAACTGAGCTACTTGGAAAGTTTGATTGCTCTGATTAGCTGAGAAGTGGCTGTAATTTTGATTGAAAGATTTCATACAAACAGACAAAAAAGAAAGAAAGTTAATAATACATTGTCATCCAACTCCTGACTACATCTGAAATTTCTAGGCTCTATTTCACTTAAGTCAGTTAAATTTATCTAGAGGTTATTTTGAGTTAATAACTATTGTTACAATTGTATCAACTATAGTTTTCGTATAAAATAACCTCTGAATAAATTCAACTGGCTTTGGTGAAACTGGCCCCTAGTCTTTTAATCATCCGGTAATCAGAAACAACGACAGATTTTAGTTTTTTCATGTACACTATGGCATAACATGGGATCAAATGGGCTCGTTCGATTTTGAAACTGTTAAAAATCACATATTGTACATAAAAGTTTGCTATTAATTGCTGATATAAATATAAAAATTATCATGTTTTTTTCAGAATTTAATTCAAAATATTGAAATGAAAATGTTCATTTGAACAAGCGCCATCTATGACGTAATAGTCACTGTCAGCTGTTCAGTTGTACCACAGAGTTGTACAGAAGACCAAACATTTTCTGCTAGTAATTAGTTGGGATGTTCAGTTGGGTAGCGCCACTGTGAATTACTCGACGTACGTTTACATTTGATCTCGGCATACACGTACGTCTAACAATATTCCTACGATCTGAAGACTGTGACGTTATCAGGACTCTCTCTATAAATTATACTCGGCTCCATCAAAAATTTTTTGGGGGAAATAAGAATCAGGAAATTCAAATTTCTAGAGTCTGATTAACATTATGTCAGAATTGAAAAACACCCGAACGGCTGTTCAGGTGTTGTCAGACATTGTTGCTAGATGGTCGGATGTCAGACATTTGAATGCTAGCTCATTGTTGTTTAATTGTCAAACATTTGAATGTTGGCCTATTGTTGAAGTAGAGTATATAAAGTGCGTGAGCTAGCGGCAGAGGATTCATTCAGTTAGAGTAACTGTGAGCGATTTTGTCATTACGAGAGTTTGTGAAAGAAATATTTGCACTGTAACCTGTATTAATAATTCAATCAAAAAAGAATTGGTGACTATATATATATAATTTGTGAATTGAATCCATCATAAACTAGCCTTTAATGACTGATAAATGTAATTTTTGATAAGGATAACTTATATTCTATGGGAATCTTGTTTTCATAAAAAAGTACGCGGTAAAATAGAGTTTAAAGTGAGATCCTATCGCTATCCTCTCTATTGTGCTGCTCCTGTTTCCGTATTTCTCAGTTACCTACAAGATACAATAATTGTTACAAAAATAGTAGATTTTGAATATTTTTTTCGAAATGGTCACAGCAAAATTTTGATCTGGTATTTAAAAATTCGACCTATCTGTATCATCCGTCATATAAAAAATTAGACTTCACGTAGATACACGGAACAAATCTTTTTGTTTCAAATATAAATGAGTCTGGCGACATGTTGACAGCAAATAATTAAGGCAGGGAATGTTATTTTATAGATTCACGTTCTTATTGCGCAATTGAAAAACGCAGTAGCTTGGCAAGTTCCTTCCGATAATTATTTATTGAATATTTTTTTAGAGATGTTCACAACGAAATTGAGATCTGGTATTTCGTGATTCGATCTATAAGTATCATATTCCATATGAAAAAGAATATGCTAGATCTTACGCAGATACATAAAAAAAAAACTTTTTCCAAAATATAAATGAGTCTAGCAACATGTTAACAACAAATAATCAAGCAGGGAATGCTATTTTATAGATTCTCAATCATTATCTTATAATATAAAGTTTAAAAAAAGTCTTACTTCATTACTTCAAAAGCTTGAATTTTTATCCATATAATTTCTACCTTATACCTGAAACGCAAGAGAAAGATGCTGCCAGACTTACAGATTCTCAAATAGGAAACAATTTTACAGTTATATTTGATGTCATTTTGCCTTACGTAAATACATCAGAAAAACCGTCGCCAGCTCTCCGACTAAAATTAAATGCACCGATTTTAGAATTCAATATGGTGAACCAAAGATTAGAACTAAAGGTTTTTTGAGGGAAAAGCTAGAATCGCACAGTTCTCAAAACCTTTTTGGCAACCGGTTACGATCACAGCGTGATCTTCGTCAGACTACTGGTGAAACTATAAAGAAACTACAAATTCAAACATTCGTACAAGTTTCACAAATCAAAGAATAATAAAATAGTAATTGATACAATGAAATTACAGAACCTTATTACAAAATAAAGCGACAAGCACCCCGCGAGTGTCATTATAGATAAAATTGTCTGGAAAAGCGGTAAAGATAGAATGATATACAAATAAATCATAAGAACAATAGTATTTTGAGGAATATCATAGCTAAAATTGAATCCAATGATGTAAACATCAATGCTACAGATTCTTTCGTAATCTTTTTGGAAAAAAAATCACGCAGTGAATTTCTTTCTATAATTGTATTGTCATATCCATAAATCCGCGCTTTCAAAACTTCATAAACCTGGCTATCCGAACAGACTTGCTGTATCGTTTGTCCATCTTTCAATCTACAATCTAGTCAGGGCTGGAACTACAACGACTTGACATTGACATTGACTTCATTTTTATTGTCAATCTGCCATGCAAGTTGGACATGTTTTCAGTTAATATTTATCATAGGGACATGACAGGGACGAGAGCACGTTATTCTTCTGAAAAAATTAGATCTAGATAATGATGACAAAGATTGGGAGATCCAGAGAAGATCGGAATATGTCAATGTCGACTCGTTGTGGTACCAGCCCAGATATCTTGATAATATTTTAGACACAAACTTCAATATAACATCTGAATGCACACTTTGAAACACAGCAAAGATTATCGATAATCTAAAAAATGTAATTAACGTCGATAATGGCATGCTAGTGTCTTTTGAAGTCAAGAATATGTTCACAAATGTCTCAATTGAAAAGTCTAGTAAATAATATTCTGTTTGAATTATATTGAAGTTATGAAATGGGCGACAGCTTCATAAAACAGTTGCAAATCTGGTTACAACACAACTTTTTTATTTTCCATAACAATTTTTACAAACAAATGGATGGTTTGGATAGCATGACAAGAATTTTGAAGAGAAACCTCAAAACCGGAGTGTTCCAGCAAATCACGGCAATTGTGCCTCATATCAAATTCTGGTTTCGTTATGTTGACGGTATCTTAGTCCTATGGACAGGCTCTATGGAACTTTTACAAAGCAATATGAAATTCAACAGAAACTATAAGCTCTTCAAACTTTTTCGACCTACAATTACCAGAGATAAGATTTTAAATATAATAATATTCAGAAGACCCACTCGCACAGCTGACTTGATTACCAATGACTCAAACCGTCATACAAGCTGTATGACAGCATTCATTACAAGCTCTAATTTAGTTTATATTTTTACATTTTTTGTTAGAAAAGAACATCTTTGCTCTATTTACGATTATTTGCTTTTTACAAAAAATAACGGAGAATATTCCGTATATTGGTAAAATGCGTAGGAGCCTTGCTTCTTTCGGAGGTCCCGTGATCGTCCTACACCGTTTTTTCACTTACTTGTACAAAATACAAGTATTGTGAAACCATAAAAACTCACATTTCGAAATTTTGATGGAAATATCAGTTTTAAGCATCCCTAAGTCTATTTTGGCTATCTTCGACTTGATGTCGGTATACGTATATGTATGTGCGTTCGTAACTCGCAAATCTCAGAATCCATTGAACATATTATGCTGAAATTCAATATTTAAGATTGATCTAGGGTCTTGTTATGCACCTCGCATTATAGTTGTAATCGTCTGTACCGGAAGTGCACTTTACTTGAAACTTTTTTTGAATTGTTCGCACGGACCCAGAATGATTAGTATCTTAGATTGCTGTAGCATCTTTATAGTTATCTTCTATTTTTGTACCAATCGGCTGAGCCGAAAGTGCACTTTATATAACAGACTTTTCAAATTTTCCGCATAAAATCAAAACAATAGTAGAATATTGAAATTTCGTATTAAGCACTTCTATAACATCTAGTGTTGTACACCTCGTATTATGATTGCAATCGACTGTACTGAAAATGCACATTACTCAGAACTCTCTTGAATTTTCTGCATAGATCCAAAACGATTGAACGTGAGATGTCAAAATTCAGTATTCAAGACGATAGTGCTCAGTATATAATACCAAACTGCAAGTGTAAAAACTATTCTTATAATTTATAAATGAGTATATTAATTATAATTAATATTTGAAATTCAATAGATTTTGAATAAATGAAAGAAACGTTAAAACGCTTTCTAATTGGTCCGACATTTACGTGACGTCACTTTGGTACTAAACAATCCAGCAGTTATATACTCAAATGAAGTTTTCTTGTATATCTTCCATTTTTTATTGAAAAAACTATTTTGATATGAGCAATGTGTCTCAAAGATAATTTCACAAAAGCTAATTCAAGTAATATACCAGAAGTTAATCTATTTATGATTTATGGATTATAATTATAATTATTATTTAAAATTCAATAAATTTTGAATAAATGAAAGAAGCGTTAAAACGCTTTCTAATTGGTCCGACATTTACGTGACGTCACTCCGATAGTAAGCAATCCAGCAGTTATATACTTAAGTGAAGTTTCCTTGTATATCGTCAATTTTTTATTGGAGAAACCATTCTAATACAAGCAATGTGTGTCAAAGATAATTCCACAAAAGCTAATTCAAGTAATATATCAGAAGTAAATCCATTTATGATTTATTAATACATAATGGTGTATGAAAAATTCAATACTCTAGAAGTACAAGGTATTTAGTTATCAATGTGAGCAGTTTTTTAAAATTATTTTCTCAATATGCAAATGCTGTTACATCTTTTTGTACAAATCCAGTCGAGAATCATTTTGTGATAATCAATGACGTATTAACAGTAGACCCAGCACGCAGCATTTGTTTTGATGCAGGAGCAAACAGTGGGGTGAGAAGAGTAAACATCGTTGTATCGCAGGTTGCATTTTTCATTTGAAAAAATATCGATTGTGAGATGTGAAAAAAATCTAGTTTTTTTTATTTTGAATCAATTAATATATTATTACTTCTATTTTAATAAATATTAACATACAGTACAGAATATAGGCGTGCACTTCTCAAACATAAATAAAAGCAGGCAAACCGCATAACAAGCATGTTTACTCCCTTCGCTTCTCAGAACCTCTCACCATGTAAGTGCTAACATCACAACAAACTGTGGACATGCCGTAGGACGCGCTGGGTCTACTTTAATAATACGTCATTGGTGATAATGCTATAGAATAGGTTATGTGTGTATTCAACGCGAAAATAAAACTTGTATTGTGAAAGGAAGAATCACTCCAGGATACCTATTCTATAATTTTTCATGACTTTCCACCCACTTGAGGTAATATATTAATGACGTCATATCACTTTCCACCGTTGTAGCATTTGAAGGTACTCGTATTTGCTCAAGTTTCTGGTGATATCCATTTATGTTGATACACCATATACCTATAGTTTGGAAATTTGTCAGATATTATAAATATAAACAATATAATAATTATTCATATTATACAGTATTTATCAATGATAATTGAAATATGACTGCATAATATTTACAGTTATTTAAATTTGACGTACTTATCGCATTCTTAACGTAAGTAATATTTCAAATTGATACTTGTTTACAATTATTATGAATTTTCACCTTATGGTGGTTTATGCACAATAATTTTGTGTACTTCAGCCCACAACTAAATATCAAATCCATCTCAAAATGGAATATGAAACACCATAACCTCAAACGTCAAAACATCACCGGTGATAACATTCTATCAACACCTCTCTGTTTACAAAAATCTTATTAGAACATTTTTTTTTGTATGTTAGGATAAAAATGAAAAAAGCAACCTGTATATATATTTTTTTTTCTGATATAATTCTTGCAATAACGTTCAGTATTTACTCTGAGTGAGTAGGTAGTCTGTGCTCTGAGCACCGAAGTGACATCACATGTACATCGATTGCGCTCGGGCGTTTACGGCAATTTCCGATGTATTCAAAACTTGAGGCTTCTAATTTATTAATAGAAAATGTAATGTTCATCGAAAAATTGTGTGAAAAATAATCACAATACAAAATTTAATAAACTTTCATATGGTATTATTACTTTACATACGTGATAGAGCCCAACTGTAGAGTATTGAAATGCAATATGTCAGTCTGCTGTAGCATCTGAATGATTGCCTACTATTCGCCATAACAATCGAGTGAACCGGAAGTACACTTCAGTTGAATTTTTTTAAATTTGGGCGTTAATTTAGAATAAAAAAATATATCCAATGACGTACAGGTAAGTCACGTGATGTCCACGTCTGATTTTCATTCTATACATATCTGTACGTATGATGTAATTTGTCCTCTTTTCTTTGTAGTCTGAAAATCATCACCCAGTGATCGAAACCGGTTGTTAAATGAATTTTGATAACAGTGTGTTTGATAATTATCTATTTCTCGAAAACCCTTACCAGTTCCTATTATTATCACACTTGTGTTATTCCACTTTCCTTGCAAAGATTGAAGATTTAATGAATGCACGGACGAATAATAATTTGGCTATCATAAAAGACAGAGTTTAGGAACAGGAGGGACAGTCGACAGCTATAACAGTTAAAAACGATCTGCAAACCTTGCGAGTGTAATTTTGTTTCCGTAAACTACATCAAGTTGTGAGTGAAATTGTAATAATGCTTTGCGGTGGGGCTCAAAACTTTGTTTCAGGGAAAATCGTAATTTTGATTATTAAGAGCGCCCCTTCAAAATATATGTTGATCAAATTCAATGAAAAAATTATCCATATTTGCTAGCCTATATGGATGTTCAAATAAAAGGATAATAGGGATAAACATCTGTTTTCTGCCTAAGTCATGCCTAACAGTCTATTAGGAGTAGTTGATCTTCCGACTATCAACAAACTGAGAGCACTGTTATTCAAACTAATTTATTGAACAGTTCATTCTCATTTGAATGTCATCTGCCCAGTGGAAACTGAAATCTATGTCTGCAGTCCAAACTCCAAGGTTCTTTTATTAGAATTGACCAAGTGACCCAGATCAAAATAGGCTCTTCATTTGCCTCGAATACCTACGTCTCGATTGATTCAACACTGAAATACCAAGCAAAGGTAATCCAGGAGGAAATTGCACTAGCATGTTCACAAGTTTTTCTGGCTTTTTTAGGGCTGGTTTGCTCTAGTGAAAAAGAAAGTAGAGTGCTAAATTTAAATCAGTTTTCTAGCCAAAGAGAAACCACGGCCATTCACGGCCCATTGTGAAGAGTTTCGCAAACCTCCTCACGATGCTCTTCAGGGAGCTATCTTGCAGTTTTTGGTTTTTCTAGTTTTTAACAAATTCTAAATTCATTCAATTTCGGATAATGTTATGTATCAGCTTTGCACTAATTTATTAGCTTTACCACGATATTATCTCTTCACTGTCCTGATCAACATTCTGATTCTTGCAAAACTCTATATGAATAAAAATGAGTCAAATTATTGAATTAATAAAATAATTGAGAGGTGGAGGAAAGAATTACGTATACATCCTTATTCACAAGAATAAGCTAAAATAAATAATCCGATAAATATTAACCTTGTTGATAAAATAAACAAGCAAATTGTATGCAACGTCAAAGTAAAATAAACTAGACAGTGTTCATCCTTTTTCCACAAGTTTCATTTCAAGCACATTATTTCAAACCTAGGCACAGAGTTAGTACAGACTTTGTTTAAATGAATACTGTACTAGTAGTAGCATTGAAATACAGGAGGTGGTATCTGTCGTAGAATTAACACTAATCTCGTTATCTTTCTCACCCCTTTCGCATGTTTTCCAGCTTATTGAGGGCTCTATGTTTTCCAGCTTAGTGTCGGCCTCTCTATTATTTTCCTTTATGACATCTAATTATAATTCAATAACGGAACAGATAATGTGTATGAAACCAAATAAAGATTTTTATAAATGTTCCACAATGCTGACTATTGGAAATATCTACTTTTATAAATATTTGCGCACTGCAATTTATTTGATAAAAATTGGATTATTTACACTGCTCATATTACGCGTTGAAGTCTAAATATTCCGGAAATACAGCGGAAGCTTTTGTTGTCGCTGCTGTATGAAAAAGCAATTATATTCAAATTTTACAAGCACATGTTTTTGAGCTCCAATTTTCCTCCTACATTATAAACAGAAATTGTTTTTCTCTTGCTTCTTTATATAGAGACTTTATTCTAAGTGTTTCAAAAATCTAGAGAAAATAAAAGGGAAGAAATATGATGACAAAGGGAAACAACGCCTGATGGCCTGACCGTCAATCGGAGGGAGATTGATTTTTGGAAGCTTCATCCATCGTCACTCATAAATAAATTCCAACAGATTTACTATTTAATTTCGTGTCAACACTCTGAAAGCAGCAATGACAGATGCCAGATTCGATGTATCAAAACAAAGTTGGTAAATAATTGAGTTAGGACTGACAGAATTGAATTCTGGCATATCAATTTTTCGACAAGATTAATTTCAAACAACAAATCATTCACTGAAAGAGTTTTCCTGTATCTAGGAGCATTCTGTGGTCGAATTTCAGAAGCTCACAGTATTTCTATTGAGGTGCTCATAATGAATAAAGTGTAGAATGCTGATTTATATCCCAAAGTTGAATTCACTGTACGCAGTTTTCTCATATTTCTGTATTTATGTAGATTGTAGAGCATAATTGGATGACTTTCATTAAATTTGCTTCCACGTAAGACTTATGCGACAAGGCATAAATATGCGGCAATATAATCTCATAGAGAAGATAACAAATGCATAAAACAAATGCATGCCGAGCGCCAGACTACACGAAATATATCATCGTATTCATTGCGATTTGTAATGCGAATTGTTTGCTCTATTTAGCTTTCTGGCTTCTCTATCTAAATAGAAAGCTAGGTTGTATTTAATTAATAGACAAAACTGTACCGTATCGTGAATTTATTCACACGATGCATGAAAATTCATTGGAATAATTCGCAATTAATTCCTGAAACTATTTGACTTGATGTGGGAGACCACATAACTTTGATCATAAAGCTAGAAAATAGTATCCGCCAAGTGAAATTTACTAGCTTTTAATTTTCAGGACAATAACATTTTATATTGCAACCTGTATTTCCAGAAAGAATTCTGACAATAATTTCATTTGATAACATTACTTTTCTTCATTTCCAATGGAATTCTCAAAATTGTCAAATGAGAATAATTTTCAATCCCATTTGAAACATAGAATAGTTGTGGATTAAATTAAAGAGCAGTTTGTAATTAGAGACCACTTTTCAAGCTATATTAAATTCAGTTCGCAGAAACACGCTCATTAAATGTGTTATTCATCAAATATGTAGAGGAGTATTTTAGACAATTCTTTGTTGAGGTTTGATTATTCTCAACAACGCTACATCCAGAAACAAAGGATTCAAATTTTTTATCCAGAAAAAGGTCGCTGAGAAATTCATAGCCATATATAATCCTTATGAGAATTTCAAGAGGGAAAAGTATCACGAAATGGAGTTAAATAACAGTGTAATAAACACTAAGCGAATCTGTGAATTTCCTGTCGAAAAAGGCTGAATAACGGATGGGGTGACTGAAGCTCCTTTATTCAATATGGCGCGAAAGGACATCCCACAGTGGCGTTTCTCCAGTTTCTTTCAGATTGTACCAATACATATAAATTTTGCAGACTCCACAGACCAGTAACAGAAAGAACAACTCTTACATGCAAGGAGCTACAATTATATACCAATCAATTTTCACCACCGTCTTTTTTTACCACTAATTCTTTTTACCATTAACATATTCACCAACATACTCTTTTTACCACCATTTTCTTACCATCCTCACTACTGCTTTGTGTGTCAGTGTGTGTTCAACTAGCGGTGAATCGCATCCAAACTAACAAACGGGCTTTGCCTGTCCTGACCAAGCTAAATGTTCATCAAACCGCTAGTACAGTCATGTACAGTGGTTTTTGCTTTCAACTGACAGTGCTTCGCACCCTGCTAATAGACAGGCTTCGTCCGCTCTGATCAAGCTCGACGTGCCATTAGTGTTTCATCAAGACAAGTCTTGTCTTGATGATCATTTCATGTCTTGCCTTGGCTATCAAGGCAAGAAAATAAGAATTTCTTGTTTTGCCCATTTCTTGATATTTTTTGATCTTGACATTCTGGGGGAATCCCCATTCCTAATCGCTTTATCCAATCCGAACGCTTAAATTTGACGTTAGTGTCTACCCTTTATCCTCCCTGTCAGTTGTGCTATGAAACGATTCTACTTATACATTCTACTCTACATGAACGATTTATTCACCAGAAACTGGAAACTTATAATTTCGATATATACGAAATATTTATTTTGAAAATCACAGTCAGAGATATTTTTTCCTCCTCGACCTATATATAATAGGAAAAGTATTGGGATCGTGATTTTTTGACAGTTCGAACTTCTGATGAATTTTCACATCTTAGACTTTACTGAACCCAAAAATCATAAGTTCAAATGAAATTGATCAGTCCGTCTGCCTGAAAGTATAATAATTTGAGAACCAGTACGTTTCGACTGAAATTTTTATTTGAGTTCTCTATTAAAAAGCTAGGTTTAAATTTATAAATGAGCTTTTTCAATCAAAAAATCTAGAACAAGACGCTCCATTTCCAAAAATACTTATATAGTAAAGACTAAAATATATAGCCGCCAGCTGTCACCATAATAATGACAGTTGTCACAATGACAGGGAGAGTGAATGAAGAAGAAGACACAACACATAAAAAAATCTCACAACAAAAGTAATAACCTCTATACAAATATTGAGAGTTTGTTTTGGCAATCTAGATAAAACAACGAGCAACTTTCTACAGCACATCGCTAGAGCATTGATTGCAGGGTTGAAACAAAACAAAGAATATAAACGAGGAAAACAAACAGCATAATAAAGTAATAGGGAGCACAAAGTTAGAGGAAGTTGAATCCTTCAAATATATAAGAGAAAAAGAGTGCAGTACAGGAACAAGCAGGAATAGTGGATAAAGAGGGTAGATTGTGCAACACAATAAAAGAAGGAACTCTCGTGGAACGAAGAACCTCCAGAGAAGCAGCCCCTATACTAGCTCATAGAAGTGAATCTTGGACGACACTAGTAAAACAACTAAGCCAAATATGAAATGTGGATACGAGGCTTACCTGAGAGGTTTTGAATGAAGTGAAGTGAAGTATAGTGAAAAATGACAAAACAAGACACACAATCAGTCAAATATTTGAATGAAAAAAGAGGAAGATGCTTACAAAAAATGTCGGAATAATAAGGTTAGAAACATTCAAAAACACGTTATTAGGACATTGATTACAGTTAAAAAACAGAAGTAAATGTATAAACGTGGAAAACCAATAGCATAATAAAGAATTAGGGAGCACAAAGATAGAAGAAGTTGGATCCTTGAAATATCTAGAAGAAAGAGAGGTGTAGCACAAAAAATAGCAGGAATAGTGAATAAAGAAGGTAGACTGTGAAACACAATAGAAAAAAAAACTCTCTTGGGACGAAGAACCTCGAAAAAAGCAACTCCTATACTAGCTCATAGAAGTGAAATTTGGACGATCCTAGTAAAACAACAAAGACAGAAATGAAATGTAGACACGAGGTCCACCCAAGAGATTTTGAATAAAGTGGAATTAGATATTGTAAAAAATGACGAAAACAATACACAAAACCCGTCAAATATTTAAATAAGAAATAAGAAGAAAATGCTCACACAAAATGTCGAAATAATGAGGTACGGCAAGGAAACATTCAACAACATGTCATCAGAGCATTGATTGCAGATAAGGAACTAAACAAAATGTATGAACAAGAGAAATTAAGAGCATATCAAAGGAGTAGGAAACACTAAGATAGAAACATCTTGATCCTTGAAATATCTAGGAGAAAAAAAAAGTGTAGTACGAAAAATAGCAGGAATAGTGTATGAAGAGGGTAGACAATAGAAAAAAGAATAAACTCTTCAGGAACAAAGAACCTCGGAAAAAAAGCAGCCCCTATAGTAGCTCATAGAAGTGAATCTTGGACAACTCAAGTAAAGCAACACATCCAAATATAAAGTGTGAACACGAGGTCCATCTAAAATTTTTTGAATAAAGCGAATTTGGGTAGTTTGGAAAATGACAAAAGTAGGACACAGAACCAGTCAAATATTGAAATAAAAGAAAAGTAGAAAATTTTTACACAAAATGTAGAAAAAATTAGGTACTACGAGGAAACAATCAACAACACGTTATCAAAACATTGAATGCAGATAAAAAACAAAACAAAATGTATGAGCAAGAAAAACTACCAACATTATGAAGGAGTAGGAAGCACAAAAATACAGGAAGTTGAACTCTTCAAATATCAAGATGAATTGAAGAAAGCGTAGTACAAGAACTAGTAGAAAGATTAAATTAAGGTGGTAGACTAAATATTTCAACTCCCTATACTAACTTATAGAAATAAATTTTGTACAACTTTATAGTAGAACAACAACGCTAAATAAAAAATTTTGAAATGAGGTTTCTCTGAAAAATTGAGACGAAATCAAAGTTAAATAGAATAAGGATGTTTGGAGCAAAACCAGTAAAATATATGTAAGAAGAAAGAGAAGAAACAATAAGGTACAATAGGAAAACATTCAACACGATATTAGAGCATTGATTGCAGATAAGAAACTAAACAAAGAAAATGAATTACAAAAACAAACAATGTAATAAAAGAGTAGAGATCACAAAAATAGAAGAAGTTGAAGCTTGAAAAATTTCTAAAAAAGGAAACGTAGTTCAAGGGATAGCAGAGAGTGTGATTAACGAGGTAGATACCTCAAATAAACAACCTCCATACAGGTGAATCTTGGACAACTCAAGTGAAGCAACAAAGCAAAGTAAGAAGCATAGAAAGAAAAATTGGGGAGAAAACAATGACAAGATCACGACACGAAACCAGTCGAATATTTAAGAACAGAGAAAAGAGAGATGTAGACACAGAATGTCGGAGGTATGAGATACAACCAGGAAATATCCAACAACATGAGATAAGAGCATCAATTGCTTTGAGGAGCAAAACAAAGAGTATAAACGAGAAAAACATATAGCTAAGATGAGCAAAGCTAGATCCCTAGAACATCTGCGAGAAAAAAAAAAGCATAATGCAAAAAGCAGGAAGAGTGGTTGAAGAGGGTTAAATCAACACAATACAAAAAAAATTCTTAAACGAAGAATCCCAAATAGATTAACCCTTATACTAGCTCATAGAAATTGATTATGAACAACCTCAGTAAAACAACCAAGAAAAATAAGAAATGTGTGAATGAGGTTTCTCTGAAAAAATGGAAGGCAAACAAAGCTAGAAAAATAAAATATGACTAGAATGGGACACAAAATCAGTCGATGTATACATACATATAATGTCAAAAAAATTAGATATAACGAGGAACGTTCAACACTTTAGAGTATCAATTGTAGATGAAAAACAAAAAAAAATGTAATCTGAAGCAATGAACAACATGATATAAGGATAGAGAGCTCATACACAGAGAAAGCTGAATACTTCAAGAAAGTATCAGGAGAAGAAGAAGGTAGTGTAATGCAAGAAATAGCAGAAAGTACATTCCTCAATACAATAGAAGAACTCTGCGAACGTAAGAGTATCTTAACAGAAATACTGATTTTCGGAAGAGAATCTGGGACAACCTAAGTACAAAAGCAAAGCAAAATAAGGAGTATGCAAAAAAAATTATTCCGAAAGATCGTAGGCGAAACGAAGCTTGATAATATAGACAAGTACAGGACACAAAAACAAATCAAAGATTCGATTGAAGAAGTCAAATCAAGATGAAGAGGATGTCTACACAGAATGCCGGAACACAAAACGGTTAAGTGTGCGTATGAATTTAGATCAACCAAACCTAATAAAGCCTGAGATAATGACGTACGTGCTGCAATACAACGGAGAAGCATTCAATAACACAAACTTAAGGCATCATCACCCGATTATAAAGATATTGGAAAATCCAATAAATGCTATTCATGGTTTCAAGATCTTCGGGTAGGATTACTGTATTCAACGTTTTCGATCGATTGTACTGGAAACATGCAATTCTTATTGATTTACTGGTCTATTCTCCAATTGTTTTAATTGGGAATAAGGATTAATAATTTCAGCCCCGCCTATGACAAAGTTAGTGCGTTAGAAGCGTAAGACGGCGGAAGGCACAGAGCCTAGAGTTCCGTTTCCGTTCCTTCTGTTCACGAAGCGAAACCGGGGCGGATGTGGGCTAACGCTGCGTCGTGCCCTACTCCAGTCCAAGTGTGAAGCATTCTTACAAAGTTAAATTACGCCGATTATCATCCAAATTGGAATTAGAATGGAAATCCGACCCAAGCTCGTAATAGATCGCACAGATTTTTTGCCTCACATATATTTTTTCTTTTTTCAGACGAACAAAGCGATATTGCGCTGTTAAAGTGTCGGATTTAAATTTTTCTTTGCCATTTAATCCACGCAATCCAAATCACCATTACCAACATATAAAAGTTTAATTAACAAAAAGCTCAGCTTTTTCAATCATAGTGACGGAGGCACATCCCTGAAATTCATCTTACGAAGTACCTATAAAGTGTTTTTAGATTATTATTGGAATGAGCACAGATATAGAAGAGTTCAAGACATTGTTTTGAGGCGATGATGTTAAGCGCTTTATAGAGTTGATGGAACAAAACATGGTAATAATATAAAATATATGTCTGTACCAAAATTTTAGTGATATCCATTACCAGAGTCATAACAGAAAAATGCAAAATACGGATACCACGAAAATTGAATAACATTCATCTTCAGGTACTCAATGTGAGAGCAATATAAGGAAGTCGCGGAAACCATTTCATGGTTACTTTGTTATTTCTAAGTTTTTAAGAGATTAAAGTTCAGATTCAATCATCAAAAAGGTTCTCTGAAAATTTGGGAGCTAATTACCGCATCATTCATTTCCAACTGCTATACATCAGATGAATGGGCAAAACCACTGCGATTTAATTTCGGAGATTCACATAAAATCTGAGAGACACCGCATAGCTGCGGTTCCGATCTCAGGCATGGATGTGAGTTGCTCGTTTTGTATTCTTGGTTTGTAGATATGTTTTAAAAATATTTCAGTCACGAATTTCTACAAAGCGTGGCCGTTTTAGATTTTTATCTTTATTCTCTATGGATCAATACAATGAATTATGAAAGTGAAATGAAATAAATTTTCATGCTGTGGAAAATACTTTGACTAAACTGCTGACACAATTCGGAGATAAATATGCTTCTGACAAATTGGGAGAGATTTTCAGGATTTGCTAGCTTGAAAAATATTATTGTTCCGGGTCATATTTTTTTAAATCGGATACACTTGATAACGATTTGATTCATTCTTGCCAGAGGTATCATTTAATCGTAAAACTTCGAACCGAAACATTAAGTTTAAGTCATCAGGCGCTAGCACACTCCAATTCCATTCTTGTTTATCGTTTGAACGTACATTTACAGTATTAGCAGTCGACGATGCCGCACACTTCCGAATTTGCATGCGCATGCTTGTATAGCGTTTTTCTGTTTCTTAATTTCAGCCTTTCCGCGTACGTGAGTGGTGGTGGACGGTTTTCAGGCGATTTTCAAAAAATCAAATCTTGTGTTCCAACAGGGATATCCTCGCGACTTCATAGGAACCAAAGTCTAACCATAAATAACAATTAAAATGACTTATTCTCAAAACTTTCAATGTAGACCTAAATAAAAATTGTCCAATTCCTTGCTGGAACTTTATCACTAAATCATCGAATGTAACCAAAGTTTCCATACCGAACCGCTAGAGGGACTATTTTACATCGTTACCGTATTGTCTTCATATATTTCAATTTTCACAATGGCTTAGTTCTATTTCCAACGTAATCCCGTAGTGTTCTGTGCAAACGATTTGAAATTTAATTATTTCGTAGCTAATTTGAATTCGAATACAAATTTGACGTTAAATGTGCAAAATGCTTTTAAATTAAGACTGGAAAGATGTTTTTTTTGCTTTATGGAATAACAAGCAGTGCTAATAAAGTTTACAGTTCGATCTATGTATTAAAATGCTGACCTACTTTGATTAGATCTGGTACAAATTTGGAATTAGGCTTACAGGGAGTAACTTCATTCGCTAAAAGCTGAATGGATTAATTTTCACAGTCTTTTGCTTGGAGCCAAGACCAATATTGAAATTATCGTTCATTATGGTAGATAATAAGAAAATCCCAAATAGATAAAAATCACAAGGTAAAGGAGACGAACAAATCTTATAACTGATCCCACTTACTGTCATGTGGATAAGTTCGGGGTAGAACTCTACTTGATTTCCATTTTACTCGACTCTATTTCATAGCTTTAAGATTTTTCCCACTAATTATCATAATTTACTGAATAATAACTAATCGATACATTAAGGTACCGTCCGAGAAAAGGAATGTCCTGCGAAGATTGCAAAAGTAAATACATATATAAAATTTGAAGTTCCTTCACCTTAAAAAATTTTGGAGGACATATTGACAACATTTATAGAACAGTACAGAATGTGAAGGTCAAGCTACACATTGTTTTGAACCGGAAAGATTTGATAGAATACAATAAGGGACTATACTTTCATATTTATAGGGACTATATTTTCAAACCTCAATTATGTTATTGGATAATGATGACAAATAAATATAAATCGGGCCTTCTACATAATAAGAATGTAGCCAACTATTTTAGTGCACATTTATGAATTAATTGATACTTGTGATGGCAAGTGGTTTAAATTCGACCGCAATTGATTATATTGCCAAGTTTGAACGTTATTGAATTTAATTCTCCATCCCCTGGAGGTTTTAGGTATTCGACGCTCAATTCGAATCTGAAATAAAAATTCTGACGTGAACATCACGTGACTCACTTGTACATCATTGGATATATATATATATATATATATATATATATATATATATATATATATATATATATATATAATACGACGTGATTTTGTGTTTGATCATATATATAATTGGATATATATAACCAAACACAGAATCTCATCGTTCCACAGTTAATCGTTTTGAATTTACTTAATAGATTCTGAAAATCTGTCAAGTAAATTGCGCTTTAAGCCAAGTCGTTTGCTATGGCAACAGTAGGCCATTATTCTTATGCTACAACATTCCTAAATACTGATTTCCAAAACTCTACGACTACCAACAGATCTGAATTTATGCCCAAAATTAAAAAATAGATTCCTGCTGAAGTGCACTTTCGGTTCAGTCTATTGTTATGAAAATAGTAGGCAATCATTCAGATGCTACAGCAGACTGCAATACCAAATTTCAATATTCTACGTATATTATATATTTGTCTCGAATTTATGCGAAAAATTCCAAGATATTGTCAAGTAAAGTGCACTTCCAGCTCGGTGGATCTCAATAAAAATAGGATATGAACATCTAGACGGTAAAATCGCCCTGAATACTGAATTCTAACAATCTACGTTTAATCGTCTTGGATTTATGCGGAAAATTCAAAAAAAGTTTCGAATAAAGTGCTCTTCCGGCTTAGTCGATAGGAATCATAATGCAAGGTGTACAACTAGATATTATAAAAATGCCTAACTCAAAATTTGAATGTTCTACGACTGATTGTTTAGAATTTATGCGGAAAATTCAAAAAGTCTGTTATATAAAATGCACTTCCGGCTTAGCCGATTGTTACAAAAATAGAAGATGACCATTAAGATGCTACGGCAATTTCAAATGCTAAATTCCAGTATCCTATGGCTGATCATTCTGAATTTATGCGGAAAATTTAAAAAAAGTTTCAAGTGAAGTGCACTTCCGGCTTAGCTGATCGCAATCATAATGCAAGATGTACAATAAGATGTTATAGAAGTTCTTTATACGAAATTTCAATATGCTATGGCGAATCATTCTATATTTATGCAAAAATTTGAAAAAAGTTTCAAGTAAAGTGCATTTCTGGCCTAGTCAATTCTTTAAAAATAGCAGATAAGCATTCTAAAACAACATCAAGTTGAAATACTGAATTTCAACATCCTACGAATGATCATTCTGGATTTATTAGAAAAATTCGAAAAAAGTTTCAAGTAAAGTGCACTTCCGGTACAAACGATTGAAACCATAATGCGAGGTGCATAACTAGACCCTATACCAGTCTTAGATACAAAATTTCAACATTATACGTTCGACCAGTTTTGAGATTTTTGAGTTACGCACGTACGCACTGTTACGTGTCTATTTGTTCGTATCCCTTTTTTTTTGGTTGATATTCTTCCTCTTGATCTAGTTGTACCTATAATGAGTGATTTGTTGTCCTATTCGTTAGTCTATTCATTAGTTTTGTTTTCTACTTACATATTTCATTAATTCGTCCTTTTTGTTAATTATTTCCTTATTTACAATTTTTAGGTTATCTTCAATATTTACTCCTGTCATCTATGAATCTAGTTACTTTTGTTTAACTTCAACCGTTCTTCCTGCTTGATTTAGTTATTTTGTGTGCTGAAATTTTGTCTCTCTCTGTCGTATCATCTTTACCATATCCTATCCTTGTTCTTTCGCTATTCATCGCGCATCTTCGGGAAGTCTACGATTACTCAACCATCTCTCTTCCTCTTATGTGCTTAGGCATCTTTTGTCCTTCTTCTATTTTACTCGTTTTGTGGCTGTCCGTGCATTTCTAGCGCAGTTTTTTTTGAATTACTTTCTATCCTTTTTTTTCTCCTTCTCCCACAGTGCACTTTTTTTTGGCGGAAAATAACGCGTAACCACAGAGGATGACGCGTAGTATTCAAGTTTAAGAAAATTCAATTCTTTACCGGTTGCGAAAGTTAACGGTCATTTTTTTTATTTGCTGCTGAAAAGCTAATTTTTTTTCTCATATTTCGTGAACGTTATATGTTCTTCGACGCCGATTTGTTCGGGAAAAGAAATCTTGGCTAAATTTTCGCGAGTGAAAATTTCGATTTTCGTTTTTATATTTCGCTCCGAAACCCGAGAGGGGATTTTTTTGGCGCGCTAAAATAGTGACCGTTGCGAGTCCTCAGCCGGAATCGAGACTCCGGTAACTTTATTTCTGAGTCCTACCCAACCCTGCAGACCACACCATCACTGGGGAGCCCTGTCATCTGGCACAGCTATCGGCGTTCCTATCGCTGTTTACCTGCAGGAGACGCGTGGAGAAGGCAGATAAGTGCAGTGGTTGCGTTACTATACCCTTTGTTGGGATTTTGATTTCATTTTTTTTTGTTTTGTGTAAACGTAGATGTATGTGGGTTGACGCCTTTAATTATATATTTAATTCATATAGTTTCATATTTTATATTGGTTGCGGCTGCGCTATAATTTGCAACGGTTCTGCGTAAGTTGTCCCGCCATTTTGTTGTGAATCGACTGGCCAGCTTCGATAGGTAGGGCCCTTGTAGTACCCATCGTTTCGGGGGATTATTTTCCAGAACTCGCGTGGAATATAGTCGCAGACCTCTTATGGTTTTTTTTTCAATTTTGTGTTATTCATTATTTTTTTTTTGTCTAATATATTTCACATTCATTACATATTCCGATTCTTTTTTTGCGCTCGCCACCCCATTTGTTTTTTTTTTCTTTCAGGCATTCTTTTGCAGGTGGTGTCAAATTTATCCAATTTTTTTTTCTATTGCGTAATTTTGGTTGGTGCTGTGAATTTTTCCACACTATCGTGGTCTAGCGGATGTTGGCAACTTGGCAGATCACGTGGCGCCCTAGTAAGTACCTTCGAACCACTCCCTTCTCCCTGAGAAGCCGGCAGCCTCATCCGAGTGAGGACAATTTACCGCGTAACAAAAATTACGCTATAGCACGCACGAACATACGTACCGACATCAAGCCAAAAATAGTCAAAATGGATTCAGAGATGCTTAAAACGGATATTTGCATCAAAATATCGACAGGTGGATTTTGTCGGTTTCACAATACATCCTTGTACTTAGTACAAGTAAGTAAAAATAGTAATCTCCATTCAAGATTCGGTGCATGTTTCTCGATATATTCCAGCAAAAAAGTAATATAATTTTCAACGATAAATTAAAATGGGAGACCTGTACATACTTTCAGCTTTTTGCACTCCTTCTTCATATGAATTTCAAGTATGTCAAATATCACATTGCTTCGTGAACGCGGTACAGAAGTTTTCAATGAACGTAAAATTGAAATGGGACACATGTGTGAAATTTGAGCTTTCTGCACTCGTTCTGCATATAAACATCAAGTATGCATAACAAATCTCACATTCTGTTGGGCGCGCATTACAAAGATTTCTCCTCACGTGAACCCAAAATGAGACAGCCTATATATAATTTCAGCTTTCTGCATTCCTTGTCCGTATAAACTTTAAGTGAGCCGAATCTCAAATTCCTCCGTACGTGCGGTACAAAGCTTTTTCTTCATGTAAAATTGAAATGGGATAGCCTGTATACATTTTTAGCTATCTGAACTTGTCCATATCAACTTCAAGTATGCCAAATCCAACATTCCCTAGTGCGCACGGTACAACGTTTTCTCTTCACGTGAAATCAATATCCGCTGTGGCCAGCACAGTACTTTCCCGACCATAAATTTCATGACCCGCTTTATCGCCGTTTCGGAAATTTAGAGTGTCGCAACAATTATTTGCATATTTCAAAGTGAAAGCAGTTATTGTCTTAGTGACAACTGTCATTGTCAAAGTGACAACTGTCATTGCCAAAGCGACAGCTTTCATTGTTAAAATGACACTTGCTCTAATTTTGTGTTAGTCTCATATACAAGTCTTTATCTGACGTCAGAAAAATTAATCTAGGAAAGTTAAGTCAAGGCTCCGGGTTGCCTACTCAACAGAACCTCCTTTTTCAATCCACTTATTAGGATATTTTCTATGTTGTAGAGGTATGACTTTTCAGGGTGTATGAACCAGTGCTCTATCATGTTGATACCAATGTCTTCGTCTGATGTTTAGCAATAAGTCATCAAGAAACTCTGGCAGAATGTTATTTGAACAAGTGAGATAATTCTCACCATTCAATCGGTTTGGACGAATGTACGATTCCAGCTTATATATTTACTAAAAAACCACAGGTGATTATTGTGATAATTAAATAAGCCGTCCCTTGCGAAACAAGCCCTGTCTGTAAATAAATTGAATTTTTCAAAACGCCTTTGAAGATTATAACGTTCAAGAAACCAACGACAAGACTACAATTTTAGCTGGAAGTCTTCAGATTCCAAAGCTTGCACTGTCTGGAAAATGGATCAAGACCTTGTTCCTTCAGAACTTATCAAACTGTCTCGTGATTCACATCTGATTTATCTGCTATTATTCTTGTGCTCATCGATAACAACTCATCTTAAATAATATTAAGAACAACTTCTTCAAAACAGAGGTTCGACGTAATCTATTGGGATTCGCAACAATTGTTGGGTGAAAATTTCCAGTCTCCAACAAACGTCCACATATTCTCTTTAAAATTCGGCAATTAAATTAATGATCATTTGGATATCTTCTTCGATAAATTCTGCGAGCTTCTTGTGCATCACGGTTTGCCTCCCTAAAACCAAAATCATGTGGAAAGTTGAGCGTTCTTATATTCAAACACAACTTATGCAAAATACGAATACAAATAATAACGCGATAGAAACTTTTCATAATGGAGCAAATAACAATTTTTATTTTTCCAACTAAACATATTTCTGAAGAACAGGATCAAAAAGTATTCAAATTTAAATGTACGATTTAGAAAACACATGCTTTTAGCTTTTGTTTAATTGATTACTGACAGCAATCCTTCTTTGTTTTGAATGATTGTTGCAGTGTGTTAAATTCTATCTTATAATTCAATTCGAATGAAAACTTTTATTAGACAGATCGACAAAAATGTTTCGGACAAATGCTATTAGTAGATAGCTCAAGGATTTTGCGAATGTTTTATTTTCAAAAATATCTTGTTTTAAAGTTTTTCATTGGTCGCCATTATGTTATTCGATAAAATAGAGAATAACTGTGAAAACAACTGTTTCAGGGAGCCGAAATCAAATGCTGAATGTATTTGAATTCTTTGAATATTTCTCAAAATAACTATAAACCAAGAGCCCAAATCAAAAATTTGACCAAGAGAAGTTGTTTGCTTCAATGAGATCTAATTGGCATTTTAGGGCGTTTCAACTTAGTATTACCATCCTGTAATAATCACGTGAATATCATACAATCTGGGATCGACCCCATGTCATTTGGATTGCAAAGTCAGTATATTGGCTTTGTAGAGTCATAGGCGATCTGCTGGCAAACTCTTTGCTGTTGGGTGATTACAAAATACACTACTTTATCTGATCTCATGCTCATTACGTTCAAAATGACCTCCATTTTGTGGCTACAGCTGGATGTAATGTTTGTAATAAAGAAGATAATTCCCTTGGAAAATTAGAATAAGCGAGCAATATCTACAAATCGTTCATCTCTGCCTTTCGAACAAGGCATACAAATTAGAACACCAAAAGCAAATTTAATTAAGTCTATATTTTATTCCTGATAAGCCAAGGTTGTGGGAATCTTCTTGTTAATTTCTTCACGTGGATCTGATGGAAATATATGTTCACTGCATTTTGTTATTAGTAGAATTGACCTAAATTATTGTTATGAGCAAATTTTGTTCATGAAAGGTATATACTTCAATTACGAAGATGATATAGATTTTTTTTTAGTTGTTGGTAAAATTAAACATCCTCTGATGCCTGTATATCAGTAATTTTCCCTCTAGAATGTACTAGTATAATGTTTTTTTTTTCCACTATGTTTACTAATCAGTTTATTATTATGTTTATTCAAACACGAACACCTATTAAAGTAATTAATTTCCATTTGTAATAGGATTGCACATTATAGTACAATAAATTCTGATTATACATCAACGTTAATTTTGTTTATTCGAAAGGAATGAATAACAGTATTTAAACTTTAATTAAAATCCCAAATATTACAAAAACAGAGCTATTAGAAGTAAAATATACAACTACGGAGCGATTTATTTCCTAGGATAAGTATAATCCGTAATTAAAGTACTCATAAATTGAAATTGTACTGAGTTTCGTTTCAACCTATTTGGGTGTTATAATAAAATTTGTTATTATCAAATATTATCTGTTACTTGGAGGGATTATTCCACATTCAATTATTTTGTCAAAATAATTAATTGTTATTGCAGACATAGGACGGCGAAGACAGTTTTACTTACTGTCAGTTATTTAATCTTTACCAAGCTAATTGAAAATCGAAATTCACATATATTCCTCTTGATTGAATGCGTTCACAATTGACACCCAAGTAGATGATTAATTTCCATTTGAACAAGTAGGAAGGGAAGAATAAATATTATTTTTGCAGTGGAATTGTATAGCACACAGAAGCACTAATGAAATTGAGCTGGCAATAACTTCCTTTGAAGTGAAGTGAAGTATTCAATCGATTGCTTTGCGATAAAGGTTGCTTAATTCCGAGAATATTGTTATTTTTGTTTCAGGAACTGTACGAACTCATCCTCTTGATCAATACTGAACTTATTCGTAGAATATTCATTTGAATTGGATGATTGTTTCAACGACATATTTACAAGGACAAAACGCAAATATAAAGGAGTGGGTTTGTAGAAGAATCGATTATTCTTCGAATCTGTATGGTTCCATCTTTAGCAGCTATTGATAAATTCGAATTATTTAAAAGATTGTAATAAATGATTGCAATCAGGATTAAAGATATGTAATGATTTTCCAACCTCATTATTTCTTCAGAAAATAAGATTCTTGAGCTAGATTGTGCCCTGTTGCTCCTGTGTAAGAGAATTTATATCATTTTCGTAAAGGGGATGAGATTTTACGCTCTGATAAGGTAGCAGAATATATAAATCTGATACGTACGTGTAAACATATGCGTGCAAGCCTGGAGCATTTTCATTTCAGCTGAATTCCGATGTTTCGAATTCTAAATTCCGCCTCTGAATTCTGCCCTTAGATACATACAACATAGATTATTAACGAGTGATTTCTCGCACGCGTGCTTTCCCGTGCCGTGTGCTTAATAGCGTGCGTTACATGCTGTTTATTGTTCATTCCGAAAGCTTAATATTTCAGTGCTCAAACCACCACAATAGCGCTCTACGTGCCTGTGGGCGCTCTGTGAACCACGGGATGGATCTAATGCCGCCGCGTAAACACTTAGTATTAATATTTGACTCAGAGATGAACGGGTTAATTCGGATTAATAATTTCTGATAGGATGCTAAGAATCTATGCGGAAGTTTATGAAAGCAAAATCAATTAGGCTATTGCGTTTTCTGTTTCTTTTAGTTGATTCATTTGATTTTCTTGTATGCGTCTTAATTGTCTTGGATTTTTCTCCTTTTATAGTTATTCATTTTGGATTCGTTGTCATAAGGTTCATTGAATATACCGCTTTAGTTTCACCTCGTAGTTAGTTTCCCTGAAGTGTTTTCAGTGTGTTCTTTAAGACAACTAGTGCTGCTCCAGTAATTCATACAATTTGGAAAAGAGCTGTGCTGAAAATAATCTTTTACGAACGAATTCTGGTTTTATTCACCCATCTTTACAGTCCTCTCCCAAACATTTGGGGTGATAAATTGAAAAAAGCATTGAATTAAGTGCTGATGGTGAGTTTATTGGTGTTATTAATTAAAAAACCACTTGCAGTCTTCGTTATTTAACTCAACGCCTTTAAAGACACTACAATCGTACTGTTTGTTTTCTTTAATTTATATCTGGCAAAGGACGCAAGTACTGAAGTAGTAAAAGCACAATCAAGATTATTGATACATTTGAACAATTAATTCATAAATTATTACAATTTAGCAATAATATAATGAATAGTAATTATTGTGAAACTCATCATTCTATTGAAATTAGTTTTAATATCTGAAATTGGATTCAGTTACCGTTTGATTAATTAATTGGGGCTAATCAAATCAGAATGAAATATAATATTAATAATTACCGGCTAATGTCATCATATTTATGGATTCAATTTTCAACATTGACATTTATGTTTCATTTGAAGTCAATTCTCGATCATTTCTATTCTACTTTGTTATATTGCAACGAAACTCGACTTGTTCGTGAATATTATGAACAATTATCTATTATCCATCATTCACACAGTAATACTGTAGATTATTCATTTATTTCGACTATTTCGCCCATTTATTTTCAATGTTACTTGCTCCTACAATAATCCCATGGGAGAACCTTGTCTAAGTTGAAATATAATAAGTTTCTCGAAACTTCTAGAAAGTTCTAGTGAGCTCCAGAAATTACACCAGACAGGTCGCGACGGAAGTCCAACCTATAGGGGCTCCATTCGTCACAATATTATCTTCAAAGTTCATTGAGTTGGTGAAAGTTCTACTCCATCTTTTGGAATATATAGGTTTGGCTGTGTTGCCGACATGAACATGAATGTTTCAAATGAGACATCTGTGAATAATAGAATAAAAATTATTGTACAATATAGTAGAATAAATGCCACAATGCCTCAAAGAATTTGTGTGTTGCACTTATCCAAAACTTACCCTCTCTGTGTTAAATATGGTCAGGGTATTTAGCTAAGGTCCTTATTGTCAAGAAAACTTCAGTGTTTCACTCATAGTTTTCAGAAAAAGGCCGATAATAGATGAAATTGCTTACGTAGCACAATCAAATCGATACTTAAAAAAATATGACGTGAACATCACGTGACTTACTTATACATCATTGGATATATATATATATATATATATATATATATATATATATATATATATATATATATATATATATATATATATATATATATATATATATAATACAATGTGATTTTGTGTTTGATCGGATAAATATCATTGGATATGTATAATCGAACACAAAATCTTATCGTTACACAGTTAACCGTTTTGGATGTTCCCAAGAGATTCTAAAAATTTGTCAAGTAAAGTGCGCTTTAAGCCAAGTCGGTTGCTATGGAAACATTCCACATTCCTAGATACTGATTTCCAAAATTCTACGACTACCAACAGATCTTATTTTATGCGCAAAATTGAGAAATAAATTCCTACTGAAGTGCACTTCCGGTTCAGTCTATTGTTATAAAAATAGTAAGCAATCATTCAGATGCTACAGCAGACTGAAATACCCAATTTCAATATTCTACACCTGATCGTTTCGAATTTATGCGAAAAAATCTAAAAGACTGTCAAGTAAAGTGCACTTCCGGCTAAGTGGATCTCAATAAAAATAGAATATGAGCATTTAGACGGTGAAGTCGTCCTAAATACTGAATTTTAACAATGTACGTTCAATTGTTTTGGATTTATGCGGGAAAATCAAAAAATGTTTCGAATAAAGTGCTCTTCCGGCTTAGTCGATAGCAATCATAATGCAAGGTGTACAACTACATATTATAAAAGTACCTAATACAGAATTCAAATATTCTACGACTGATTGCTTGGAATTTATGCGGAGAATTCAAAAAGTCTGTCATATTAGAGCAAGATCCCAGGCCCGCCAGACCTTACTTATTTTCTGAGAAACAAAATGTGTGGAATAGAGTAGTGTTAGTATGTACTTTGATCATACGCGTACTAGCTAGTTGGTGGCGACGGCCAATTTACAGATACGAGGTGCTAGCGGTCCGTTAAGACATTACTCACTTTTCTCAAGGCCTTGAGTGCTGATTTTGAGGTATGTTTCAAAGAATATCGTTAAAAATTGATAATCAACACTGCTAGACACTTTCCATCGGTGGTAATTTCTGCTAGACTCTTTAAAGCTCACAAAGAATAACGTGATCTTACTTATACTTTGAGTACTAATTTCTATATATGACACTCTGGGTACAATTTCAATACTTTTAGTTAACAGCTAGATTAATTGTAGGGCTAATCATTCCCCAGACACACCTAAAATATCACTATGAGTAAAAGCGCGAGGTCACTATTTGTAGGCTTGATAGTAAGTGAAGTATTTATGGGCATCCAACTCTTCCTTGGTCCGGCTATTTATAAAAAGTCTTGAAATTGCTCACTAAGTATAAAAAACTGATATATAAAAATTAGGAGTCAGACTATAAGTAAGAATAACGATATTTTTTTGCGAGCTCTAAAGCGTTTAGCAGGTATTACTACTGATGAAAAGTGTCTGGCAGTATTTATTATCAATTTTCAACAATATTCTCTAGAACATACATTAAAATCAGCACTCAGACTCCAAGAAAAGTGAATATTGTCTTGATGTACCTGTAACACCTCGTATCTATAAATTGGCCGTCGGCACAAACTAGTAAATATGTGTATGATCAAAGTACCGACTAACACTATTCTAAACCACAAATTTTGTTTCTCAGAAAATAAGTAAGGTCAGGCGGGTCTGGGATATTGGACTATATAAAGTGCACTTCCGGCTCAGCCGATTGTTACATTAATAGAAGATGACTATTTAGATGCTACAGCAATTTCAAATGCTAGATTCCAGTATCCTATGGCTGATCATTCTGAATTTATGCGGAAAGTTAGAAAAAGTTTCAAGTGAAGTGCACTTCCGATTCAGATGATCGCAATCATAATGCAAAATATACAATAAGATGTTATATAAGTTCTTTATACGAAGTTTCAATATGCTATGGCGGATTATTCTATATTTATGCACAAAATTCAAAAAATGTTTCAAGTAAAATGCACTTCTGGCCTAGCCGATTCTTACAAAAATAGCAGATAATCATCCTGATACAGCATTAAATTCAAATACTGAATTTCAACATCGTGCGGTTGATCTGTTGATCATTCTGGATTTATTAGAAAAATTCGAAAAAAGTTTCAAGTAAAGTGCACTTCCGGTACAGACGATTGGAACCATAATGCGAGGTGCACAATTAGACTTTATACCAGTCTTAAATACAAAACTTCAACATTATACGTTCAGCCAGTTTTGAGATTTGCGAGTTACGCACGAACGCACGATCATACGTACCGATATCAAGCCAAAAATAGTCAAAATGGATTCAGGGATGCTCGAAATGGATATTTCCATCAAAATCTTGATATGTGAATTCTGTCGGTTTCACAATAATTCCTTGTACTTTGTACAAGTAAGCAAAAATGGTTTGTTCGGTCGTTGATTGCTCTGAGTATGACAGCTTGTGGCATGATATGAATGATATTACATCTGAGGTGGAAAGTATTTCATTACAGTCGAGAGCTTATTATATGACCGAGAGGCGAAGCCTCGAGGATCAGTTATAGCTCGAGGCTGATATGAAATCCTCACCGAAGTATGTATACTATTTTATTCACAATCATCCCTAATTTTCCGAAAAATAAATTGATCCAATTTTGTTCTTTTCTCAAAAGAATAAATTGATGTAGGAGTCTATGAAAACAAGAATGTTTTGAAAAATTCTATTAATTTGACATTTGTAGGATTTAAGATTTATAAATCAAGTTATTTATACGTGTATCCATTGAAATTGTGATAAGTGCAGATATCAATAAGTTATAACAGTGAAATGGAGCTATATACTTGCCCCGAATCGAACGAAAGTGCTATGCATGTGAGTTCATTGCGATTTTGTTCATAATTTACAAATTTATGAATTTATAAGACATAGATTTACTCACAATTGCAACATAAATCCGCTTCTTTCCAATATTAATTGTTTTATTTAGATCATTGAATTATATGATCGGTATTTCTGACAGCACAGATTATTTTACTCCAACAAAGATTTATGACTGATGCTAGGCAACCCTGTATAAACATTTCCCACCCAAGAGATGGAAGTATCGCTTCCGACCCGTGAGCTAGTAGTCCTTATAGTTGGAAATTACATACTTCCCAACCTCCAAAAGGTTAGGAATGGCTAATTACTATAATGATTGTGAATAAAAATTATTCCACAATCACTGAGCAAAATGAGAAATTGTCTTGAGTCTGTCAACGTGCTCAGTCGTTACAGTGCATCAACGTGACTCATCCGCGTGTTCTTGAGTGAATCACAATACTTGGTTAAAAATGTATCGAAGGTATTTTAGTATTGTCTTAGGCTACATAATGACATAAATATATTATTCATATCACTTTTAATTACCAAGAAACATGTCACTTTTGTAACAATAACTTCTTGTACATTTCGAAGTAAGATGTTCCAATTTATGAAAAAGATGAAGTAGTAAATTGATTGATGAGGCTTTCTTCACATTCTCGATTACATGAGTGTTGCCTCTATACATCACGGCTTCTCCAAGTGAATTACGCGTTCTCCTGAGAGTACGCGAATTAGGTGTGAGGGTTACTTTAATCCAAGCATTCGTGCGGAAGGAGCAAATTTGGGCTGCGTGAAGTAGGCAGGCCGTCTTTGAGCAGAAATGTTAATAATCTCAGAAACGTTAGTGTTTTGTTAGTGCTCTTTACTGCTTTTGAAATTTTTGAAAAAAACTTAATAGTCTTTGAGAGAATTCACAAATAAAAATTACTTGCTCACTTCACAATTTGAATATTTTCTTGGCCGGATAGCGTGTAGTTGGCAGGCCAGTAATATATTTTTTTATTGATAACTTGCATAGCTAAATATGAGAACTATTAACAGCAGCAAAGAGCACTAATGAAGTACTAATGAACCATGATAATTTTTTTCAAAAAGCGCATCTGTGACCTGCTGGCGTGAAGTTAGCAAGCCAAGTTAAAACATTTTCTAATGCCACAGTACACTAATTAAAAAACTATAAGAGACAGAATAGAGCACTAACAGAGCACTAACAAAATATTTTTGTATTTTTGTCAAAAATCTATGTGTGGCCTGCTGGTGTGAAGTGAGCAGGTAATTTTTATTTGTGAATTTTCTCAAAGACTATTAAGTTTTCTTCAAAAATTTTGATAGCAGTAAAGAGCACTAACGAAGCACTAACGTTTGAAATTATTGACATTTCTGCTCAAAGTTGGCCTGCCTACTTCACGCAGCCCAATATTTGGATGCGTTTCTTAATTACTTATAAGTATCTAAACTAAAAAGTTAAAATAACATTTCTTTCTTTGTATTTTGGACTTCTATAACCTATATCAAAATTTGACATACGTTAATCAAGAGATGTAGAGTGATCTTTGCAAAATTATTGATCACAATATTGTTTTAAAGTCGTATGAAATTCATGAGTTCGACAAACATTTCTTTCGCTCACTTATTGTGCTCAATACTACTTCTCCCAAGAAGGCCGGTACTACAAATAGTCCAGGCAACAAAGAGCGAAATAGGCCAAAGAGCGGAAATATATCATGTACAAGCTGAGTTTGGCACATTTTTAGGTGTAGACATACTTCGGACATACTTGATGTCCTAATGGGTTGAAGTGAAGCTAATGTAATGAAGAGTATTTGAAGAATCCTTCTTTAAGTTTTTTTTTTGCTAATAACTCGAAAACTGCTACATCTAATACTGAACTAATTTACATCAAATTCTCCACAAAATCAATTTTATATACTTTTTCGTTTAGATCAGTACTCAATAATATATGGAGAGGCAAAAATGGAGAATGAAAAAAAATTGTTCTCATTGTTAAAAATTGAGTTTTATTGGTAAATTAACTATGCTCTTACCTTAATTGTATTGATGATGGCACTGCATGTCGGAGTAATCATGTAGTATACAGGGTGGAATGCGAAATTGAAAACACCTTTTTTTCTCGGAAGTTATTATAGATACCAAAAAATTGTTCAGATATTTTTTTTTGTACTTTTAGTAAGCTAACTGAATCTATGTGACTTTAAGGGAAAAAAAATAATTCTCGTAGATATTGCCATATTTGTACTTTCTTCAAATGGAATCTTCTATATATTATTGCACTAATGAATAGAAAATAATTTTTGCTTTGAAAAAGCTCAAGGATTCTTACCTGCTAAACTTGATAGTTTTTGAGATATCAACGAAAATATCTAAATGTTGCTTCACAAAATCAAGTGTGCGTTTAGAACTAAATTTTCTGACAGTTGAGTTATTTTGTGTTGTATTTGCGTTAAGAAAAATTGTGTTGTATACACATCATTAATATTTTTGTGTCAATAATATTACTGTTAAATACGCGGGGAATTACACAACGTTTAAATTTTTTAAATTTAAATATTTTTGCGCGCTCAGACGTTTGCACATCCTCAAGAACGAAATACATAGTTCAACTACTATTGAAAACAATGTACAAAATAAACAATTTTATTATCATAGTAGAACATAAAGAAGTACGGAATAAATGTTATCGAACTGCACAAAATGTTCAAACCTTCCACCGTTTTCTCGGACACATAAATAAAGTCTTTTCAATAAATTTTGTTTTATATTAACTGTATTCAATTCAACAACAGCTTGTCTTATTCGGTTTTTCAGTTCATCAAGGGTAGCAACGGAAATTACATAAATTCTGTTTTTTATAGCTCCCCATAGAAAAAAATCTAAAGGCGATAGATCCGGAGATCTTGCGGGACACGATGTAGGGCCTTTGTTGCCAATCCAGGAATTTGGAAATTGTTGATTCAAATTCGCAGTTACATCCAATGAATTATGCGGAGGTGCACCATCTTGCTGGAATATCATTTTGCGTCTAATTGCCAATGGTATATCATCCAGATAATCTTGGAATTCATTTTGTAGAAAATTTAAGTATCTCTGTGATGTCAAAATGCCCTCATAAAAATATGGACCCAAAATAGTGTTGTTTATCATACCGCACCATACGTTAATTGGAAAGCGTATTTGAAAATTTGAAATAAATGTTTGACGTGGATTCGTTTCTACTGATTGCCAATAATGTGAATATGTGTATTTAGTATTCCATTGATAGAGAAATTTGTTTCATCTGACCATAAAATTGTATCTAAAAAATTAGGCTCTGCAATATTTCCCAGTAACTACAAAATTGTAATCTTCTCACATCATCGCCAGGATGAGATTATGAATTTTGTAGATTTTATAGGCTTTGTATTCATGCTTTTTCAGAATATTAAGAACCTTTGTGTGTGTGGTATTTATTTCCAATGCAGCTTCTCTTATTGAATTTTATATACATTGAAATATGCCAATTCATCAACTTCTAAATTTTCATCTACTATCTCACGTGTTTTGTAATTTCTTGAAACTGACCTAGTCCTGCGCAGCTTCCTCTCTAATTTGAATAAATACGAATGGTTTGGATAAAAGCGTTCCGGATACTGTTGTCTGTATAATTGTAGAGCTTGTCTCGAATTATTATTTGATAGATAAAAACATTTTATCATATCTAACTTCTCATTGATTGAATGATCTGCCATTATTAACACCAAATAATAATAGTATGTACGCAACACAATTTTTTGTAGCGAATACAAAATAACTCAACTGTCAACAAATTTTGTTCTCAAGGCACACTTGATTTTGAGAACAGCATTTAGATATTTTCGTTAATATCTCAAAAACTATCAAGCTTAGCAGGTATGAACCCTGAAATTTTTTTACAGCAAAAAATATTTTCTACTTATTAGTGCAATAATATACAGGGTATTCTATTTGAAGAAAGTAAAAATATGGCAATATATACGAGAATTGTTTTTTTTTTACTAAATTCACACAGATTTAGTTAGCTCATTGGAAGATCAAGAAACTTTATTTGAACAGTTTTTCGGTATCTATAATAACTTCCGAGAAAAAGGGTGTTTCCAAATTCGCATTGCACCCTGTATAATAGAAGGTTCGTTTGCAGAGGGTATCACAATAGAATGCGTCTATGAAAGGGAAAAATTATTTGAATGAGGTTAGGATTCTACAAAAAACGTCCTATAAACTCTTTTGGCTAGGATCAATACTTGAGAAAATATAGAGGATGTGGAGATGAAAAATTCCTATTTTTTGAAATGAAATGCTAATTGCTGAAAATTGAGTAATGAGTGTTCAAGTATGCATCTTGAGCATTGATGTTTGTCAAAATCTATATTTTTATCACACGTTGCATCAACGAAGCAGGCAATCTCTGCTTTCCGGCAGCCTCAGCGCACCTTACACCGAATAATGTATCGGCAAAAGATCATGTTCAGAACGGCGTCTGGTGTCACAGAATCCTAATCCCAATTACCACAGTTCTTTAATTATATATTACATGATCGCACTTGCATGCAGTATAGTCATTAATACGTGGTCTGAGCATAATTTATTCAGGCCCAGTTATACAATCTAAGCTTATCTATAGTTTAATTAAACTGAGTGTAAGAATTATTTCAGCATTTGTAGCCATAGTAAATAAGCTTAGTATAAAATGTAGATAAGCTTAGATTGAATAACTGGTCCTAATTATGAAAACTTGATTTTCAAAAATAAAGAAAAATGTCTTCATATTTCTTTAGTACTGATCCTGGCAAAATACTTCATGCGATTTATTTAGTAGAGAATTTCATGAAGATTAATTTAGTATTTGATCATTCTTTCACTGGATGCAGTAGTTTTCGAGCTATAGAGCCTTTAGTATGTCATTAAGGATATTTTGCCCCACAGCTGTGCCAATTATTTTCCCTGTTTTTCCTTTGCTGTCTGGGCTTTAACGTTGAATTGACGAAGTCAGGATTCTTTAAAAAATGACAGTTATTCAGAGGTTTTAACGTTTTTCAAAGTAAAAATAGCTCTGACCGAGAAAATTTCAATTCCATCTTCAAGACCTTATAGTTCTCATGGCATCATGATTATCCTCATAGTTTCCAAGATGAGCGCGAAAATTGAGTCAAAATTGCAAACTGTAATATTTTAATATTATTCAAAAACAACTGATAGATTTTAAAGCGACAATTTTTGATATTTGACTCCCAGACACCCACTTCACATAATGGATTGCTGTTGAGAATTTTCACTTCAAAAAATCCATTTAAACTGTCCCATATTGGTAAAACTTTTAACTTATATTTGAAATTTTCTTTGGAAGATAATGAGTCAATTATAGTTCAAAGCACGAACTAACGGTTTTGAAATATTTGAAACAAGACCAGATTATCAAAGTCCTACTAGCTGACAAGAGAACCACAACGGTGATCATGGATTGCTCCAACTACCATCAGAAAATTAGGAAGGTTTTGCAAGAAAGAACTTACTTCAAACTACAAAAATAGTCAAGAAGTGGGATTGAGAGAAAAGTCTATAATACTTTTCAAAAAAGCCGAAGAATACTTCAGCAAACACACCAGAACCTGGCTCACTCCACATCATAGTAAACCAGCACATCTCTATTGAATACCTAAAATTCTTAAATCAGGAATACCACTTAGACCCATCATCAGGTCCAGAAACTCACCGTGCTATAATTTAGCCAAGTTTCATCTACGTATCTTATCACCATTGATGGGGAAGAACTAAAGTTTCGTGAAAGATTCCAAACACCTCCTGGAATTGATGAAGACCATCGAGCTACAACCTGAAGATTGATTTGTGAGTTTCGTCGTTCAAAGTCAGTTCACCAATGTTCCAATAAATGGAGCCATTTAAGTCATCGAGAAGAAACTAGTAGAAGACGAAGAGCTCATGGAGCGCAGAGACATCCCAGCTCCTGTTATATAATGGAACTTCTGAGATGTTATCCACAAACATTCTACTTCCAAGTTAATAATCATTTCCATCGACGAAAAGACGGTCTGCCCATGAGATCGCCTTTATCACCAGTCATCGTTTATCTCTACATGAATTTCTTTGAGGGCTTGGCCCTGCAATTAACTCAAGCAAAGCCCAAGGCTTGGTCAAGATATGTAGATGGTATCTTCTACACTTGGAATCAAGGAGATAAAAAATTACGATCGTTTCTAGACTATCTCAGCAGTTCACGAGAAAGCATAAGTTTTACGATGGCAGTCTGTCGTTTCTGGATGTCATGGTACAGAAAGAGGGCAATAGTATACAATTATCAGTGAACCGAAAACTGATTCATATGGGCCGTTATTCGAATTTTAAATCAAACCATGCTGAAAGTATGAAAATAGGTGTGACAAGGACACTGCTTTCTGAGGCTCCAACACATTGTATGTAGTACACAAAATCGGTACAAACAAGAAGTGGAAAAGGTCACACACACTCTCAAAAAGAATGGATGTTGAGAAAATTCCTTGGAGAAGACCATAAAAAATTTAGGAAAAACGTTTCTACAAGGAAACAACCGAAGAAGAAACAATACGTTTCATATCATACATCATGAGAATTTCTAAGAAAATTAGAAGAGTATGCGGGAAATTCAACGTGCAAACAAGATTCCAAAATACGGCCACGTTAAATAATATGTGGTAGCTGAACTCCGTTAAAGAGTGTGGCTTGTGGCGAGTACAGTGTCGCTTAAGTTGACCCCTCTGGTGGATGCTGAAGGCCATTACGCGGTCACCTATTCCTGTAACCCCTTCATCCGACCAAACACCCCTTTATTGCAGTTATTTTCGTTGTTGTGTGCCCTGCGGACGAAAAGACAACATCGTGGCGCTCCGGGTATGCCCGGAGTCTAACTTTGCGACGCCTCACGTCATCTACAATCTCCCTGAGATTAAGAGCGATTAACAAACTTAAGTCAGTTTGGAACGTTACAAGGGTAGCGCCTCAGAGCCTTCTTGTACCGGCCGCAGCTGTTGGTAAGATATTTTCAGCTTCAGTCAAGTTTTTCTTTTCCTTAAAGCAACATTCGCTCTATGAAACCTTGATTGAGCCTTAATCAATGCTTTATCAATCTTTAAGTTATTCAATCATTAAAACAAAAATCATTGCTTGTTTAATTCCTAAGTTCTAGGGGGAATCAAGTGTTCTTTTCATATTTAGGGTGTACCAGCTTCTTAAGCTCATCCAATCGTTCCCTTATTTAATATTTGCTCTCCTGTGTGAGACTTTTTTTTTGGGATTGATACGAGTTCACAAAGTAATGCCTGGAGCATAGACAAGTATTGATGGCAAAAAAATTATAATATACAACAAAATAACAATGAAAATATTCCCTGCAATTCTTTGTGCAGTCAGCTGATTATTCCCACTAATTAATGTTACACAAACTGCAAAAATAATCAGGGAATGTTTTGCAACAGAAACAAAAAATAACCGACTTATCTACATTATAACTCATGCACGCTGTAAATGAAGTACGTGGAAAGTTTTCTGTTTCTCGACGTTTTTATAAGTTTAGCATCCTCGAGAACTTCTTCAAGAAGTAAATATCCTCAAGAGACTGGAGTGATAAGGCAGAAATCAAGTTGTTTTCTTTGTTAGACTAGTGCAGATTTTGCGAACTATCCCCACAAAAGTGAATGCTTTCTCTTGCAAAAGTAGCAGATAAATTTATGGAACTCATTTCGAAGGAAATCCCTATCTAGCAGAACAAAAATTTGAATTTTGTTGTTCTGTTTGGAAGATTATTGTATTATGCTTTGTAATTTGATTACTACTGTCTATAAACTGCCACTTCTTTATTAATTAGAATGTATTCTTATATTATTTAGAGAAAACACCTTTCAATAGGTTTAATTTTATGAAGCTCATTAATGTTCAAGATTTTCTGGTGGAGACAAGAACAGAAATCAGAAAGCAAAGAAGATTAAGGTACTAACTAAAAAAATTGCTTCTCGCACGCTAGCTTTTGTAGGCGGCTTATCGCTCCAGAAGCCACTATGTCTTGACGTCAGAGTGTCGCAGATTCCTGATAACAAATAGAAACAAAGATATTCTCTACACGTGACGTGAACAAGATCTCAACGAAGATGTGAAAAAGGCAAAGAATAGTTTGTTAGTCGAATTTGGCTATAAGAAATCTGAGAGAGACATATTTTTTCCACCATTAGTTGCATACAAACCAAATTTCAAGTTAGGTGGAGGTTGTTCGACTAACTTTTGTTTTTAGTCCCTTGTAAGTAAAAGTATCTTTCTATGTTAAGACTAAATACAAATTTAGATGAGATAATTCAACAGAAAGCAAATAATGTGGAAAGAAGAGATTTTGAGCATCCTCAGCAAATTTACTCTAGAGTTCTTGTGGAACCCTTAAATGCTTCAACATTTCAATTACAGACAATACACTTCCGAGACACTGAACAAATGACATTCAAAACCAACGTTCGTTTGTTCCTAAACAAACTCTCAGCTGTTGAGATCCTATCATTCAGAATGTGATGTATGTGTTGAAAGAAGGAAATATAATGCCAACGTTCTATCGACACCCAAGGAGGAATAAACTGGAGGGAATTTATTTATTTGTATTTGTTATCAAGTACCTAAATGCTTCAGTCCACACTTAAGAATAAGCTACGAAGTGGATGAATTGTACAATAAAGATTCTGATAACTTTTATGCAGGACGACGATTTTAGCTCTAAAGCTTGGACTACCTGAATAACCATGTGTTCTCATAACCATAAGTTAGTTTTGTGTTCTTACAGGTTTCATGATACTTGAAGCTATGGATATTTGAGAAATAAGGAATAGAGCAGTAGATAACAATTTGTCAGAAATATTCGAGCTGTCACATATTTTATTCAGCAGACTTTCCTATCTGTTACATAGAACGTCAGCCATCACTTATCTTGAGAAGGAGAATATATCGTATCCAAAACTGGTTCCTCTGCGGGATATATTATCCAATTCCATCATTTTAACAATACATAAGTACTTTAAGGAGATCAGGCTGTCAAAATGTTGCTTTAAAGATTGTGCTTGAAATATAAATTCAATAATTTTCGAAACATTTCATCATACAATTGAGAGAAAAGATCGATAGAAATAAAAAAAAACATCATATCTTTGATCAAAAAGTCAGGATAAGTCCAATAAAGAAATGCATGAAGTATCTATGCGTTCCAATTCACAAGAAAACTGGACACGAAATCTGAGATTGGTTTTCAGTGATCCTCCATTGCCTAGAAGCTTACAGAAAGACGCAGGATTTGCTGCTGGAAACACCTTCTGCCAAGTCGACAGAGTAGATCTTGTCTATCTTATTTTGTTCTACCTGCTTGGAAAATTGTTTTGTTTCCGCTTCCTGCTGAAATTGAGTTTGGATTTTACGGTGGTGTCTCACTTTACATATTGTTGGAAAATGACATCACATAACGAGATAAGGAAATGTAGTGCATATATTTGATAACTTATTTTTTAATGAAATATGTCACAATCTTTGGAGCTCATTGTCAATATATCTTGTCGAAGAGTCATGAGATTTAGATGATATTTCACATGAAACCATAAGCAATACCAATATTTATAGACTAAAATTTGAAATTACCGAATAGAAACGGTATGTCGATGACATCCTATGCATAGCCTTCTCGTAATCTTGGATAAAATCAATAACTATCACAAAAATATGATATTTATTCTTCTAGATAATAACATATGGTAATGGGGCTGAAATGATGTAAGTCACAATAACAAAGAACAGCACCAGTTCTATATTTTTTGACTCTACTAACTTGTATACTAGTATACTATACTATAAAACTCTCTTACAGTATTGACAGATATATTATATAGAACACCAATTTGAAATCATCAAATAAAAACAATACGTCGATGACATCCTATGCACAAATTGTTGGATGAAAAACCTATCACGGCATTATGAAATTCATCCGAGAAAACGTGAAAAAAATTCGGGAATATAACATATTGGAACGTGCGAAAATCATAATTCGTAAGAATAAAATCGGTCTTGAATCCGCCCCTGTTCTCTGGGTGGAGCCTGTTATCTCTTTACGTCGCGCCAAGCGACATTTGAAAATAACATAGAAATTTCTGGATGCTTGATTTCTTTATATATAAGGGCGAACAACCTGACTGAGATGCAGTGAATAGTAAGGTGAAGTGAATATTCAGAGCGTGATGAATAAATAAGCTGTTAAAAATAAATATTGGTGGTTTGTAGTTGAGGTTTAATGATAGTGAGTGAGAAATAAATGTATAGTGTTTGTTCTACTGTAACAAAGAGGAATAAAATTTTTATTATCTTTTCATTTATTAGATAGTTACTTCTTATTTCAACTATAAACAATTCTTTTAAAACAATAAACAGTACAATATGCTTCAACTTAAATTTGAAATTATCAAAGAAACACAATACGTTGATGACATCCTATGTATAGCAATTCATAATAACATATAACTATAATCTTAAATATAAATAGGTACGTGAAAGAATGTAACATGCTTGAGCTCAAATTGAAAATTATTAAAGAGATACGTCGATGACAACCTATACATAAGTAATAGTCCATAATAACTAAATAAAATTATAGCAGCAATATGAAATTTGACTATAAAAATATATGGACACGTTGAAAAATTTGATAAATATTATATATGCTTGAACTCAAATTTAAAAATTTCAAAGAGAAACGGTACGACGAGGAATTCCCATGCATAACAGTTCATAATAACTCTAACAAATAATAAAAATAATAGTAATAATAATTCATTTCCCAACAGATAAACAAATTACAGGGAGGAATACAAGTAAAACTATATCCAAAAACGGACATGAATGAATAATCATATACAGAAAAAAAAAAAAAAGGCAGGCAAAAGAAATAATCTTGATAATGTAGATCGGTATTTCAGCACATTGTTTGGACTGGTGATCTTCGGAGAATACCAGTTCTGGACACTGGCAGATGTAACGTAGTATTATTCCTTGACGCAATTCGGGGTACATAAAAAGTGATACGAAATAGCATAAACGGACCATCAACTTTATTATGAAGTAGCATCCACAAATATTTTAGAGGAAGACCTTGAATTTTCAAAGTGGGAGATCAATTCATGAGTATAGCATATGCTTGAGTTCAAATTTGAAATTATCAAAGAGAAACGGTATGTAGGCGACATCCTATGCTTGACATTCCATAATGTAGGTAAGAACGCATCAAAAGCGGGCGATACATCGAATGCTGCCAAGTTTGGCCTAAATGTAGAAACACATCACCCTAGCGCAAACTAGTGTAGTTGTAGTCGTGATAGTTGTGCGGTCAGACAGCTTTGTATTTTATTAAATACATTTATTGTTGTTTATCGTATTTAAGTCAAGAATGAGTAGAACTACATGTAATATTTGATCTAAAACATGGTTGATGTTATCTTATGCAAACGTAGCCCATATTCCTCATAAAATATTGGAAAGAATTGACAAGTATCACAGCAATATAAAATTCATCATGGATATGGCCCTTAAATATCTATACCTGAAAAAAAATTATGATATTATATATTCTTGAACTCAAATCCAATGTTATCAAAGAAAGACGATACGTCAATAACATCCTATTCATAACAGTTTCATAATGACCTTCACAAAATGCTGGATGAGATTAATAACTATCAGTCCAACAGCTCGCTTAGAGATACTACCTTGAATCTTTGGACGGTTCTTACGTATTCCAAACGATTCGTCTTGAAAATATCACCCTTAAAAGTCAATGAGGCAATTTTAAATTTTGCCAGAAGCAGAAGAAAAACTCACGGTGCCAAATCCCACTTTTCCACAACCCCTGGCATCGTGGCTTCAAACAGGTTGGATATATCGATAAGGTATCTTTTTCTATCAGACAAAAATTATAGCCTAAGACCTGATGTATTAATAGAACTCTCATGTTGCCAGAAGTCCTCGGCGCCATGTATAAACTCAGCGCTGGGATTCGAACCCGAGATCCTGTCGCTGTACAAGACTTTTTCAAAAATTAATTTACTTTTATATATATATATATATAATACGATGTGATTTTGTGTTTGAACATATATATAAATCATTGGATATATATAATCAAACACAAAATCTCATCGTTCCACAGTTAATAGCTTTGGATTTACCCAAGAGATTCTGAGAATCTGTCAAGTGAAATGCGCATTTAGTCAAGTCGGTTGCTATGGACACAGTAGGCTATTATTCTTATCCTACAACATTCCTAAATACTGACTTCCAAAATTCTAGGACTATAGTACGCGCCAACATAAAGTAGAGAGGTCGTCTTCAAGAAGGTTGTAAATATCAAATTTACAGGACCGCATTCTACATTTTTTATATATTCCTAACCGAATATACATAAAAAATATTCATGTTTATAGAATTTCATTTCATATTAATTTTTTATAATTATCTGACAAACATAGAATTTATAGAAGCAAAATTAAATATTTCAATGTCCGACTAGTCTATTATTGCTGTCATAATAACATTGGCTGGTACCACAAGCTCTGTTTTTGGCTATACTAGCAGTGTTATTTTAGAAAGAGTTTTAAGGCAATATAAATATTTAAAGCTATTTTAAAGTAACATATTCAAATAAATTTTGTAGACATATGTGTTTTCCGTAATTTGTATGTGATGATTATTTTCTAAAGTGTTTGGAAAAATTTTAATTGCGTTAAAACACATCTTGACACAACGCTCTTAGTAGCGCCAAAAACAGAGCTCGTGGTACCAGCCATTGTTTTTAGGGTAGTTACGTGAAAAGTAATACCCGAGGGCATTATGTTTCAAAATAATGCCCTCGGGCATTATTTTGAGAAATAATAAACAAGTTGCCTAGTTACAGCAAGTAACTAGAGTAATTTCTCTGACAGAAATCACAATGACAGGACATACATTACTGAAAATTTTGATTGAAATACGATAAAAATCGGACATTAAACATTGAAGGCAACACGGGAGTTGAACAGACAATAATGCCTACGGTCAACGTACACATCTCGGGCCGGAGGCCCTCGGAAATTACAATGTTGACCTCAGGCATTATTGTCCATTTAACACCCTTGATACCTCAATTAGTATAATGTAGCAGTCAGGATGAGATTGTAGGTCAATCATGAAATGATCAAATTTACTTGAAATATGTTCTATTCAAAAGTTTACTACAAACATATTTATATATCATACAGTAGCCCAATGTCTGAACAATTTTTCTTCTTCACTTTTTCTAGTTGAAATTCTAAATGCAACTAACACAGTTTTAAAACCAGTCCTTTATATAGTATTTCGATAATATTACTTATTTAAGATCATAGGATTATGAGTTTATGAATCTTTGCATGAGTGCAATTAGGGTTTGAAAACAAAAAATGGAAGAATCATCTAGATGATGGAAGCGCATTTTTGACAGCTCATGAATACTTGTTATAGAGCAAGAGCCCACGACGGCCAGACCTTCGTTATTTTATAAAAGTTGAAAGTTTGCCCATGCATGTCCCCTACATAGGTAAGAACGACCAGCGACTATAGAGTTTGGGTCCTGGTTACTTCGACAGGTAACAGGTGGTAAAGGTGTATAAAATAGCACCTCAAATTCGTTAGAGTATAAAGCTCAATTTTTTTATATTTTCTCCGGGATAACTTTAGAAATCTCGTCGTCCATTGCCGGGCACTTATGACAGTTGCTACCCCCTGCCAGACACCCCTAAACTGTAATAAATTATAATTATACTTTCGTTATAGTATAAAAGCTGAATTTGATATATGTTACTTGGGGACCTATAAAAATATGTTATCCCAATAGTCGGACAGTTTTAATGGTTTTTACATCTTGCCAGACACATTGAAAGTCCGCTGTAGGTGCGAGCGCGAGTGCTTAGTCGATTGCGGTTTTCAAGAATATCCAATGAAAAAATAATTTCATCACGTTAAAATAATTTCATTACGTTCACAGCCATCTTATTCAAAGTAATTTTTTTTATTTTAATATTGAAAAATATATATAGGCTGCTAGACAATTGGCCGTATTCTGTAACATATCATTAACTTATTATCGACCGATAGGATTTTTGTCAAATGGAAACAATTGTAACAAGAAACAATATTCAGAATTTTTGTCAGTGCTACTTACGTTCATTGGCTGAAATAGATAATGATCGATAAAAATTTATCGATTGAGTTACAGAATAGCCTCAAATATTGAGAATTGAAAAAAATAATCTAAAACTTAAAAAATTCCAATCGTAACGTTGGCAGCTCTGAAGTCATATTGAATAAATTATTTTTTTAGGCGATCATAACAAAAAAGGTGTTTCTATGGCTCCTTTTGCGGCCGTGAAGTTTCACTTTTTAGTACAAATCTGTCAAATTTTACTTTTTGGGACTGATCTGTCAAATATTACTTTTTGGAACTGATCTGTCAAAAACTACTTCATAAACACTTCATACATACCTATATGGGCTGCTTGATGAACTCTTTAAGAAACAGTCTTCGCCGAAATACATATTATATTCTTCCGTCAACTTTTACAGTTCGTGCAATTCAAGAAATTGATACACATTTTCTACAAATGTCACTTTGATAGAAGACAATAAAATAAAACAATTTCAACGGCAACTAAGACTTACAATTGCAATGTTTTAGAAATAAATAGATAAAATGGTGTGATTTGGAATTATTATGTAATGATCGCCTAAAAAACGTTGTGTGCACCACGGCCTACAGTTCTTTTTTGGTCTCACTTGAATTGCAGCCTCAGCTACGCTTCGGCCGCAAACAACAGATTCGACCAAAAAAGATAACCTTTACGGCCTTGATACACAAATAACTATTATTATCCTAAATTTTTCCTATATTGTAAACCGTATTCATAATCGTAGAAGACAGTTCATTGACAAAATGACAATGTTTGATTAATTAGGTAGGTGCCTAAGTAGTGTCAGTCTAGGGCTCCACAAATTGGCAGTTCGCCTCCGAAAAATTTAAAAATCCCAGACAATAGACACTCTCACATCCATCAAAAAAGAAAAATTTCAATCTAAACAAACTATCCGTTCCGTAGTAGTGTCAGTCTAGGCCTAACCCCTCAAAAGTAACCGTAACCGCCAAATTAATGCGCCCTATCTTACTCACACTCACTTGAACAGTTGTTACCTCGCGCTCGCACTTACAGCGGACTTTCAATGTGTCTGGCAAGATGTAAAAATCATTAAAATTGTCTGGTTATTGGGGTAACATCTTTTTATAGGTCCCCAAGTAACATATATCAAATTCAGCTTTTATACTATAACGAAACTATAATTATAATTTATTACAGTTTAGGGGTGTCTGACAGGGAGTAGCAACTGTCATAAGTGTCCGGCAATGGATGACGAGATTTCTAAAGTTATCCTGGAGAAAATATAAAAAAATTGAGCTTCATACTCTAACGAATTTAAGGTGCTATTTTATACACCTTTACTACCTGTTACCTGCCGAAGTAACCACGACCCAAACTCTATAGTCGCTGGTCGTTCTTACCTATGTAGGGGACATGCATGGGCAAACTTTCAGCTTTTATGAAATAACGAAGGTCTGGCCGTCGTGGGCTCTTGGGCTATTACTTCAGAGATATCGCAAATTACCATCTCTCACAATTACTGAGCTTGAAATCAAGCAGTTTGGGCAAACTTGCGAAACAGCAGCTTCCACTAGTTTCAAGTTGACTATTCAATAGGTACATAATTTATGCATGTACAAACTCAAAAATACCTTTTAATCTTCATTGTTCAGTTATTGACTGACGGGAGGTCAAGTGCTGTACCATACAATGATAATTTGATTTTTATCAAAGCTATATGAAAAAAATACACCAAAAGTAAACAAATTTTCATTCAATAATAATAATTCATTCCAAAGTCCGTAATACACGAACCAAGAATTCATTCTTTTTACCACTTTAATTTCAATATGAAATTTATTGTATCGTGTACTACATACTTTTCACCCGATATATCATATAATTTTTTTGAATATCATATGATTTTAATCGTACGGACCAAAAATATTGGACAGATATTAGTGAAAATACATTTAAATGCTGTTGGCGCCATTCTGACAGCTTGTCTGTTGTCTATTGTGATCGCTTTATTAGAACTAGAATCAGGTAAATTATTCAATTTAAATATAATTATTACAATAAAATTGAAATTTGGATACTTTCAGAATGTCTTGGTCTCATATTCAAACTGAATAACTACTTGAAGAGTATGTGAAAAAATCCACTAAATCATAATAATGGAGCCAGAAATAAGGCACTTACTAGCATAATCACATGTTTAATAGAATTGCGGCTAAATACCCCCATAGCAGACATTAAAACTAAATTTGCGAATTTGAGGAATGAAATTTCAATATGCATCTTTATCTTCTTGTAATAATTCTTTTTCAAGCATATTTAGAATGCTCCGGCCGGCCTCTCGTCTGTCTATCCACGGTTTCGTCTAGATTAAACGTTTGCAACGTCTTTTCCTCACTTTGTTTCGTTTTTTAATAATGCCACCTCTTAACTAATGTGGTAACAATAACTTCGCAAGTAGCGTAAAGTTCATGCATCGTCTATATTTTTAGGTTGAAAACAACTTGACATTTGGATATTTCCGCTTGTGCATGCGTACGTCATTTTTCTATACGAGAAAAACTGGATCGTATATACCTACGAAATAAGAATAGTATATTCTACAATAAGTATTGGGATGGCCTATATTCTGAACGAGCGAAAAGTTTGTAAACCGAGCCGAAGGCGAGGATTACGGTTCGCGAGTGTGGAATACGCCATTCCAAACATGTTGTAGACTATACCTTCTCTAACAATGTTTTGGAAACTCAACAATATTTCAGAGGAAACTTAGAAAATTATTAAATGTCAAACGTCAAATCCAGATATGAATACTTGAATTGTTAGAAGGTAACCATGGTAGTAGCGAAACTAACAGCTTCTGATTCGTCGAAATGATTCTAAAGGCTACGGAATCATTCTAAACGGTAAACGGAATCATTCTAAACAGTTTTTTGGAATGTCATTCGTTCCAACATAATTTTTGGTTATGGAATATGCAAATTCCAAAACAGTGTTGGAGGAACAATTTTTATTCTATGCATGAGTCACCAGAAAAATTATCATTTTGAATTCTGTATGAGAAACATGATGATATATTGTATCGTGTCTGGCGGGCTTAACAAGCTTCAAATTCGCGTCAAACAAGTCATGAATAAATCCCGGACAGATTTGACAACTGTACATAATAATAGTGACACCCGCAGCTAAAGTTGTAACTAAATTTTTATCTACTTCAATAAATTTTAGTTGCCATATCCCTAATGTCATGTATATCTATGGGCATTGTTTCACTCGAAACAAGTAATTGAATAATTTAATCTTCCACAATCACTGAGCTTGAATTAAGGCAATTTGTGCAGACCTACGAAACAGCAGCTTTTATTTAGTACCAGTTTCAAGTCTGTAATTAGTATAGTTGCTGAGAACTCAGCGTCACGCCAGCCAGCCAGCCAGCCAGCCAGCCAGCCAGCCAGCCAGCCAGCCAGCCAGCCAGCCAGCCAGCCAGCCGGCCAGTCAGACAGCCAAAGTGAATATAATAGCGCTTTTTTTCCAAAAAATGCGCTAAAAATCTTAGGAGTTGATTAACTCTTTCATTAGTTCTCTCTCCAAGAATCGGATCAGATTTTAAAGACCAAAAATATTTTCAATACTGCCTTTCGGACAACAGGTCGTAGCCCCATGCTGTGTGCGGTTAGTAATCCTAAATCAACAACCATAATAGGAGTATAAGATCTATTTTATAAAAGAAATTCAAATAAAAATACTCCAGGAATCCAATGAATATAACAAATGTTGAAACTTTTTCAATACTAATGCAAGAAAGTTGGATTGATATAAGTCAAAAATCAAAATACAGTTTGTTAGTAACACGAGAAGTTATATTTCTTTTTTGACAAAGATTCTCCTAATGATGTGCTGTCGGTTGAATTTTGCTCGCTTGATTGTTCTCTGTATGAGAAGAATGGAAATGACATAATTGGTACTGCAGAATACAATTGTATAACAGTAGAATATCTTCGAATCCTCTGTTGAGTCCTTCGTAATTTTTATGGTAATCATTATTTTCTGCAGATGACAAGTTGTCTGAGGTATATAAAAGATCCAAGAGGGAAAAGTACATATTCCATTCACATAAACTGGGTTCTACAGCTTGAGGTTCACTAATATCAAACAATGTGTTCACTAAACTTATAAAGCTCCTCAGTTCATATGAACTGCCGAAAATGCCTCCCGCCATCCTATTTCCTCCTCATTGATTTCCGAGCCCTTTCAAAAACATTAAAGCTGATCCTTCTGACAATGCAACGTCCCTCAAATCGTCTACCTTTTCAATCGGGATAGAATGAATCAACAATTGGGTTGGCTTCAGTCTACGGATCGAATAGGTCGTGAGTTGGGTCTATCCTGATAAAAGCAACGGTCTTGACATTTGCATTCAAAAATTCGAAGGCTTTGTACCTGAACCATACTTTCATGAATTTTCTTTTAGTCACCAGTTCTTCAGAAAGACAGATTATTACTATTAGGTTGAGTTATCGCATCGTACCTGACTGTGATTTTTTTTTGACAGTTTTTGTATATTAAAAAGCGTCGCCTTCACTGTTCTCTATCAATAAAACTGATACGCTCTCCAAAAATCATGACAATATCATCTAAAATATCATTCCGTTGGTTCTCCGATGAAGGAAGTCTACAAGTAAGTGTTGTAGCCTTTCAATATAGACTTTGAGCAAAATCAGACCAGCGGTTCAAGCGTCAAATAGTAACATTTAGTCAAATATCTAACTTGTAACATGGACAAGAAGATTCATTAATTTTCCAATCAAACTCGAGCTTTCATTATGAGTAACTTACTAATTACACATTAATTTCCTGAAAAGAAACTGTTAGAAAGTTCAATAAGAGTCGCTGATTGATATTGAAGTCGCAAAGACTCGCGAATATATTTTAATTAATAGTTCTAGATTGCAAATACCCAAGTCTAATATGGAACTGACGTTAGATCATTCATCGCCTTGTCACATTCTCAGCATATCGCAAGGATATTGAAATACGCAGCATGCTTCAGTTCAGATACACGACTAGTGCCACGTGATTAGAGACCATTCAAGGAATTACTGATTGTATCATTTCCGAGCTGGAAATAGGTCAATGTTCGTAACTTTATTAGGTAATTGAGTAACTCAAATATCCTGAGATGACAGGTTGATAGATTAAATGGTGTAAGAGCTCTTTGATGAAAGGGCTGTTACACTTGTCTGATATCATTGGATAATCAGATTGCAGGTGCTATAAACTATGAAAGAAAGATTTAGAATCCGTGAAACTGGACCAATCAATCAGTCGGAGGATATAGATTCAACAAATTGTGTTCTATGATTTGTTTTATCATATTATGTACTGCTGGATTGTTCTCCACGTCAGCACCCACTACACAATGTGCTGTTCTCTCCCTGACCTCTTGTGGAATCTCTCGTGCTTGAATAAGTTAACATAGTATCCATTGGCGGTTTGATTACGCCTGATAATAATTCAGCTAATTACCCCTGGACATGAGACCCCATTATTCCACTAACTAACGCCCTCATCAACCGGTAATGAAGGTGTTAAATATTGTAGGTGTAAATTAAGATATTTAATTCAACCACGCTGCCTTGCGTTCTATTTTAATCAATCATTTCGAGACAATTGTTAATTATTGCCTGTTTCACTGCAGGTATTCTGAATTATACTCGTGGGCTTATTCCTTATGTTGAATTGATGAACTGTTATTATGTTGCCTTTCCAATTACTGTCGTTCGAATTTAAAACAAGGTTATAATAGGGAGCTCGCAGTAATTATTCTGAAGTAGAATCATTAGAGCTTGAAGGATACAGAAATTCGGGTATAAGTAATAATGAGGAGTATATATGAAGCACACTACAATTTCAGGTAATGCCTCTGGTAGAATTAATTTGATGTTCTGAGTTTTTGAGATTTTCAAACACAAGCAACGCGAAAGCAATTGAAGTTCCTGATAATGTTAAAAATTTCAGACAGTCAACTCGTGCTTTTCAAAAAGATGTGTAGGCTGTTGAAGGTTCTTTTCTATCATGTACAGTGGAATCAAGAGATGGATAAGTACTGTACTTGTACCCGAGAAAGAAGACGCCAAGCAAACTGATTTTCAAGCTTCTACATGATGTTATGTTCTGTCTGATATTTCCGAACAGTTCTCTATACCTTCAAAAGTCATAATAATATTCGATATGAGCCACTCCATTGGAAGTATGCAAAATTTTTGATAATCCGTTAGTCAGTGGCTGTCAATACCACTAGTACCAACAAACACGCAAGTGCAGAGTATAAAAAGTATGTTAAAAGATGGAGGAAGATCAACGAACAGTGGACACACAACTGATTCACAGGAACTTGATTTGGTTTTCCATGAAAACTTGTGCTACTCAAACTAAGCATCTTCTTTCTAGAGTCATTTACACTTTTCCAGCTTGGAAGCACTTTTCATAGCTACAAAGTATTGGTATTCTGCAAGTTGTTCTATCCACAATCAGCTTGTATTCACATTGCATCGCACAGCTAGACATCTTCAAGTTCAAGGATATCTGAATTAAGATAGTTGATTCTCAGTTTATATGGTTGATGTCTTGGAAGCAGTGTTTGGATAGTAGTATGCTACTCAGACTAAGCTGCATCTTTCTTCAATTATTTTCAGCTTGACAGCACTTCTTATAGCTATGGAGGATTAGTATTTTAGAAGCCGATCTATCCACGATCAGCTTGTATCCATATTGCATCGCACAGCTAGACATCTTCATGTCCAAAGATATTTGAATTAAGATAGTCGATTATCAGTCTATGGTTGATATTCTAAAAGCTGCTTCTTCCTAAAGCCGTTTTTAGTTTGATAGTGCTTTTCTTAGCTATGTAGCAGTGATATCCTTGGAACGATTCTATCCACAATCAGTTAGTGTCATCATTGCATCGCACAGCTAGGCACCTTTAAATCTAAGCATATTCGTATTAAGATAGTTGATCATCAGTCTATGGTTGATATCTTGTAAGCTGCTTCTTCCTAAAGTAGATACTAGCTATGAAGCAGTGATATTCTTGAAACAATTACATTTGCAATCAGTTTGTATTATCATTGGATCGCATATCTAGCCATCTTTAGGTCTACGTATATTCGAATTAAGATAGTTGATACTCAATCTATAATAAATAACTTGTAAGCAGCGCTTGTATAGTATTGTGCTACCCAGACTAAGTAGCAGTCATTTTCAGCTTAACAGTACTTTTCATAGCTTTGAAGCATTGGTATTCTGCAAGCGGTCCTATCCACAATCAGCTTGTATCCACATCGCATCGCACAGCTAGACATTTTTAAACTCAAGGATATTTGAATTGAGAAAGCTTATTCTAAAGCTATGGTTAATACCTTGTGAGTCGCTCCTTCCTGAAGTCATTTCCAGTTTGAAGTGCTTCTTCTAGCTATGTAACAATCATGTTCTGAAAACGCGTCTATATCCACAATCAGTTTGTATCATCACTGCATCGCACAAATAAACACCCTCAAGTCCAAGAATATTTAAAATAAAATAGTTGATTCTCAGTCTATGGTTGATATCTTGTAGGCTGCTTCTTCCTTAAGTCATTTATTATTTGACAGCACTTCTCTGAGTTATGTAGTAATAACACTCAGGAAACGATTCTATCTACAGTAAGTCTGTATCATTATTGCATCGCACATCAGACAGCTTTAGATCCAGTGATATCCGAATTACGATAATTGATTCTTAGTCAATAGTTGATGTCTTGGAAGTAGCGCTTGGATAGTATTGTGCTACTCAGACTTGTACATTTATGGAGTCACTTTTAGATGGACAGCACCTTTCATAGCTATGAAGCATTAGTATTCTGCAAGCAGTCGAATCCACAATCAATCTGTATCATCATTGCATCGCGCAGATAGACATCTTTAGGTCCAAGGTTATTTGAATTAGGATGGTTCATTCTCAATCTATCTAGGGTTGATTTCTTATAAGTAGATTCTTTCTAAAGTCGTTTCTAGTTTGATAGCGCTTCTTTTAGCTATGTAGCAGTGATATTTAGAAAACGATTGTATTCACAATCACTTTGTATCATTATTCCATCGTACAGCAGTACGAGGATATTTGAATTAAGACTGTTGATTGTCAGTTTATGGTTGATATCTTATAGGCTGCTCTTTCCTAGAGTCGTTTCCAGATTGACAGCGCTTTTCTTAGCTATGAAGTAGTAATATTCTGGAAATGATTCTATCCACAATCAGTTTGTATCATCATTGCATCGCACAGCTAAATAATTTCAAGTTCAAGGATATTTGAATTTAAGTAGTTGATTCTTAGTCTATAGCTGATATCTTGTAAGCTGCTCCTTCCTGAATTCGTTTCCAGTTTGACAGCGCTTTCCTTAGCTATGTAGCAGCGATATTCTGGGAATGATTCTATCCACAATCAGTTTGCATCATCACTGAATCGCACAGCTAGATATCTTCAAGTCCAAAAATTTTCGAATCGATATAGTAGATTGTATTGTATTGTGCTACTTAGACTAAGCTGCACATTCATGAAGTCATTAACAGCTTGACAGCATTTTTCATATCTATGGGACACTGGCATTCTGCAAGCAATTCTATCCACAATCAGCTTGTATCCACATTGCATCGCACAGCTTGACATCTTAAGTCCAGAGATATTTGGATTGAGATAGTTGATTCTCAGTCTATGGTTGATATCTTGTGAGCAGCTTCTTCCTAGGGTCGTTTTTAGTTTGACAGCATTTATCCTAGCCATGTAACAGTAGTATTCTGGAAACGATTCTATCCACAGTCAGTTTTTATTATCATTTCATCGCACAGCTAGACATCTGCATAAGTCCAAGGATATTAGAATTGAGATAGTTGATGGTTGACATCTTGTAAGCTGCTCCTTCTTTCTAGTTTGACTGCGTTTCTCTTAGCTATGTAGCAATGATACTCCGGAAACGATTCTATCCATAATCAATCTGTTGTATCATCATTACATTGCACAGCTAGACATCTTCAAGTTCAGGTATACACTCAGACTAACCTGCCCCATTATGTTGTCATTTCCAACTTGACAGCATTTTTCATAGCTATAAAGCATTGGTATTCTGCGAGCAGTTCTATCTGCAATCAGCTTGTTGCCAAATTGCATCGCACAGATAGACATCTTCAAGTCCAAGGATATTTGAATTGAGAAAGCTGATTCTGAGCCTATGGCCTCATGTCACTAATAACACTATATTTATTCATTCGTCACTTAATTCCAATTCGAACAAGGTCACAGATATTTATATTTCACTATTTATATACACTGTTCCCTTTACTGTTCGATATTTATTTCACCAGTACTATTCTTACTACTGTCCTCCTCACGTCTTTAGCTTGGCCTTATATAGAGAAATATTGATTTCTTGAATGTTTCTATTTCTCGACTTTTTCATTTCTAGAATATCACTAGAGGCTTCCATTGGAAGGGTTGATATGCTGCGACGCGGCGCGGCGTAGGGAGAATGAAAGGCCCGTCCCATAATACGTCGTCTTTACGAGCTTCCCCCACTCTTGCACGTCACAGTAGGCACACTAGTGACATCTAGAATAGTAATCCCTCTGTAAGCATCGCGCAGTTAGACAACTTTGAATCCAAGGATATTTGAATTGGGGTAGTTGATAAGTGTATGGTTGATATCATGTAAGCTGCTCCTTTTTCAAGTCGTTTCCAGTTTAGCAGCACTTTTCTCAGCTATTAAGCAATGATATTCTAAAAAATAATCCATCCACAATCAGTTTATATCAGCATTACATTGCATAGCTAGACATCTTCAAATCCAAGGATATTTGATTTGAGATGGTAATTATCTTGTAAGTGGTGCTTGGATTAATATTATAATGTGCGAGAGTGGGGAGACTTGTAAAGATGACTGCATGGGGGGAGCCTTTCGTCCTCATCGCGTCACCCCTCCCGATAGAAGCCTCTAGCATTATTCCAGAATATGATAGAACTCTGGAGAAATTGATATTTCTATACATAAGGGCGAGCAGAAGACGTGTGTTTGAGTAGTTTAGTGTAAAGCTAGAACAGTGAATAATGAAAGTGAAGTGATCAGTGGATATAAATAGTTAAATATAAATATCTGCGACTTTGTTTGAATTAGTATTAAGTGATAGATAGATAATATAGTGTTGTTAGTGACATCAGAAAAATAAAACTTTTAATTTAGTTTTAAGTTATTAAATAGTGACATTTATTCAATCACAAACTAATTCTTCAAGCAATAAACATTACAATATTATGCTAATCAGACTAGGCTGCTGCTTTCTGGAGTCATTTCCAATTTGACAGCGCTTTTTCTAGCTATGCAGCAGTGATATAATTGATATCTTGTAAGCGAAGCTCCAGATTCTAAATTTGTGAAGGCCTATCAACTTAGATTGATCAGCAATCATGATGTTAATAAGTTGTTGTATTTATATGTTTAACTCTAAATTAAACGAGAATATGACGTTTCTTCTGAATAGATTAGTTTTTAGTTAAACGAAGATGATACACACGGAAACTCGTAGTTGATTCGTTTACTGGCGCAACTTTTCAAGTAATTGGGAAGTTTAGCAAATTGGAAAAGTTTGTGGGACCTGTAGCTTCTATTAATTACCAGAACTATTTTTAATTCCTCTATTACGCTACTTCTGGATTCCTAGAACTCATCAGAAAGTTGATGAGTGTACGAAAGATTGTTTCACGAATGATACCTCCGGAACTGCTGTGATATAAGGAAGAAGAACATAACGGACATTTTCAAAAACTAGCACACAGGGTGAGAGCACAATTGCATTTCATACACTGCAAATTCTAATATCACAAGTGGTACAAATAACTTACGAAGCTTTGTACTGCTTGTTTCAAATGCGCTATAAATTACTTATGACGCTCTGTCATTGCTGAAGCACTATCAGAGCAGCAGACGAAATATTGCGAACAGGAATCTCTCTTCAAACTATTTTTGATAGTTGAATGAAATCACATAATGATTTTTTTTTAGAAAATAGTCATATCCAGTAAAAATTATATATTTCAAAAGATCATCGGATGATGGATAAAAATGAAGGATAAAGAATTATTGAGTCATCTCTTCACGTTGCAAACGTTTCGATCTTTATTAGACCTTCATCAGTGCCTAAGGCAATAAAAAGAACAATAGAATACATAATATTCAATAACGTGCAAATAATTCTCACAATGAACAACAAAATAATAATTACCTTAGAGAAAAGTAGAACATAACCAAACATTTTATGATATTGTGCAAAGACATCTTTACACTTCTACAATACAGAAGCAACTGAATTACAAACGGAAATGTCACCAAGAAATCACTTGTTAATGAAACGTAACAACAAAAGACGTGCGCCAAAATTCAGCGGCAAATATAAAACCAAAATAATTGAATAACAAGTGCTATCTTTTACAAAATGACAAATCCAAGATATTTTGATACGTTTTACTTAAATATTCAGTATCAGTTCTGAAATTGATCGAGTTATGATCTAGATAAATATATATCATCTCCAAGAAATTCCTTTTCTTATAATTACTTTCATGATCTAAAATTTTAACATTAGCAAAATCGAAACGATGATTATTATCTATACTATGGCTGGATAAAGCTGTTTTTTTATCATCTAATTTCTTGCAATCATTTTTGTGATTATTCATACGACTTTTTACATACTGTTTCGTTTGACCTACGTACACGCCATTACAGTCAATACAATTTATTTTATAGATCACATTTGATGTATCTTCAATATTTACTCGATCTTTTAAACGACTAAATAAGCTTCCAATCTTTTTATTATTATAAAATACAATATTGGTTCTATTGTTGGTTAACACTTTCGCTAGCTGATATGAAACATTATTAATATATGGAATTTTAAAATATATTTTATGTTCAGTATTTATTTCTGTATTTTTATTGACTGTTAGAGCGGATAAAGTTGAGTGTAAAATTTTGGAAACAAATTTAAGTGGATAACCGTTATTATTCAATGAAATTCTTAATTTCTGGACATTCTCATGGTGAAAACGAGCATCACTAAGTGTGACAATCTTATTAATGGAGCTCTTAATAATTCCAATTTTTTGATGTAAAGGATGGTTAGACTGATAATGTAGCATCCTATCAGAAGAAGTAGGTTTTTTATAACAATTAGTTATCAAAGCACCGTGAGCTTGTCTCACAATGAGCAAATCCAGAAATGGTATACTGCCATCTTTTTCAATTTCCACTGTGAATTGAATTTTTGGGTTATAATTATTGAAAATGTTCAATGTTTCATCAATCATATCAGACGGAACAGAAGTCAAAATGTCATCAACATAAAGATGTAAGAAAATAAGATTGAAAGGAAGTTTGGTCAGGATATCATTTAATAATTTCGTCATGACCAAATTCGCAAAAATAGGAGACGCTGGATTGCCCATCGCACAACCATCAATCTGACTATAAAATTTTCCATTAAACTGAAAATAACTGCTGACAAAACAAAATTCAACAATATTTTTGAAAGAAGCAAGATCAATGGATGTGTGAGGTTCAATTTTCTCCCACACATCATCAATGGCATCAATGACCAAGTCTTTTGTGACATTAGTAAATAAGGATGATACATCCAACGAGATCAACATGTGGTTATCGGGTAATATATAATCTTTACATTTATTTACCACTTCAATAGAGTTTTTCACGTTATATGTGAGGTGTTCATCAATCATCAATAAAATATTCGATACAAATTTGGAAATATTATAAGAAGGTGAATTAATACATGATCCGATGATCTTTTGAAACACATAATGATATCTCAATGTCATTTGTCATTCCATCGATTCTTTTTTGTATTGAATCACTACTTAAAGGAATTTTCTCATGATATTCGACGGTGTCTTATGATGAAGAACAGTTCTTGATATCTCTTTGACTGCCGAAAAAATCAATTCCTCGCCAATTGTGTGTGTTTTTCAGCGAATAACAATGAAACGTTATATGAGGCTCATATTTCATCATTATTTAATTCAGAAGACAACACTAAAAAGTTTTATATGGTTGGCTGTTCTAAATATTGCTTTTTCAGTTCTTTCAGCACGCAGTTTATTTGAATGCTCCTTTTTTGAATGAACTGTTCGGCAGATTAAACACATGGGTAATGATTGGTTTGTAGATGAATATTTAAATATTAACATGGTGAATTATAAGATTTATGAAGTCATTAATTCCATTTCTGATTAAAGCAGTTCAAAGGTCGCGCCACGTCCAGTACCTGCTTTTAATAACTCATTTTAATAATGGCGTCTCTACTTATTTATTCATATATTCCACTGCGACTTCCCGTTTTCGACAAATTTAAGTCCCCCACCACATGGCACGGTGAGAATTCAGCTCAGGTGCTAAATTTTCAACCACATTTGAGATACTGACTGCGTCATTTTACATATCTTTACCACCACGAATTGGAAACTGAAATTTTTATGAGTAATCCTTTATAACTTGATTCTGGTGACAGGACCGCTCCAGTCTCCAGTCAATTATTCAAAGGAAAGGATCAAAAATCATATTCAAGCTTCAGCATTGCCTTGAAGATGAATTCAAACAGATGTGACCATATATCAACCTTTAAAAAGGGGATTAGATTCCTTCTAAACAAATTACCTCGCTTGTAATGATTTTAAAATGCAAACAATGAATTATGTGTAGATTCCGATCGTACTTCATTTGATATTTCCTTTGATATATAGAACTTTATGACGACCATAAAAAGTACAAATGCTTAAAATTTGCATGCTTTATTTTTTACAGCAAACCTGACACGAAACACATATACTTCATACAATGAAGGATACTTTCTTGCAAAATTTATATATCGTAACGTTTTTTATGTTCAAAATTTGAACCGAGAATCTTATTGGTGTACTTAAATTCCAAGAATATTCTCAGCATACTTAACACTAATAATTGATCTCTTTGGACACATCATTGATGTTGAAATGATACTGGATTGCAGTGAATAATTTAACTATTTCCAGTCACACTTTGACCATCTTCAGGATAAGCAATATAATTCGTGCCTCATCCAGACATGTGGTAGCATGTCAAGCCAAATTCAAGTCATTCAAACCAAGAAAAAAAGAACTGGCGACGCAGCAGCCGTGTGTTATATTACACCAACCATTTGGAGTCACTTTTGACCCCTTAATAACTCAAAATATATTCAACATAAACACATGAAATTTTGCTTATTTGTTAAAACTCCATGGATCAACTAGAGTCTTAAATTACATGAATACAGCTTAAACGATTATTGAAGTATTAACGTCTGAAAATCGGAATTTTTGTCACTGACTGACTGATGGACATAAAGATCAAAAACCTAACCCACTTCCAGATTACCTAGAAAGTTAAGATTTCGCGCCCAGCTGGTAACTGTGGGTACAAGGAAAAAATTTGAAAAATGGAATTTTTACGATTTTAAATATTTTCCAAGCTTGACCTTGACACAAACGCTATGGAGCGTGCGGCAGCCGAGCTTTATGATGCAACTAATTTTACAATCTACTGTTTTACACGTCAACATAATATCTTTGGTATATTGGCGAATCGTTTCTGAATTCTACTCCATCTAATTAGTCCTAATAATAAAAAGGTAGAGCTTATAGCCTTCGCTTGTGTACTTCTACACAACTTTTCAGTAACTACAAGTTACACAGATACTGATATAGAAAATAGTTCGGTTCAAGGAATAACGGAGAGAATAGAAAACTCTACAAGAAGATCCAACAAATAGTAATGAGGAAGTAAGAGAAAAATTTGAACAATAACTAATTCCTGGAAAGGTGCTGTGCTCTGGCAAGATCAAGCTATTGAACACTATAATTGGTGGATTCATTAAAATAATAAGAGATAGAGACAAAAATCTATTTTTCACTTATGAAAGTACAAAATATAAATAATAAAGTGTTTTAATTCATTCTATTACCCCACGTGTTTCTCCAAATGCCAACCATTTCATCACTTGAAATTATCAATTTCACAGATCACTTTTGGATGCTGAATAATGATAATTTCTCTATAAAAAGTCACGATATCCCATACAATGTGGAAATGGGAGTCAAGTTCAATATTGAGAGTATGTGTGGTTGTCGACTTCGTCGACAAAACAATTGAGATCTAAATGGGTGCCAAATTCTGTACATAATCCTGAAATTCTTCTTCAAGATCATACAACAATCTAAAATTCATTCAAAACATAATTTCTTGTTTTTTTTCGTGCTTCAATAATATTTGCAATTTGAAAATATAATTTCTTGAATTCGAACAATCGAATCATCTACAGTCTACACAAAGCAGATAACTTGAAGCTCAAGATTTGACACGAGGAGAGTTCTCCAAATAGAAGATTCTTCATTTCAAATGATCATCGCCCAAGTGAGTTTGAGAATTCCAAAGCCCTGTTCAGACCTGGACTCACAGAGGACTCATTTCAGAATTTGAGTTTCAAGAAGAAGAAGTTTTTTGAAGCAACAAAATATTTTTGAGCCTTGGCCGTTCACACGTGTAGCTTGTTTGTTGCGTCAAAATGTATCTCTTCTTCCACTTTTAAAATAAAATCCTTCAAAAATTGATTTATTCCATTGGTACTTTCGTACTAGATTATTCAAAAAGAATTCATATTGATTTATTGAGAAGATTATTATATTTATAATATGATGAAGAACTGTTTCTAAATGATTAGTTTGAATACTATTAATAGAATTCTTAAAAGACTGTAAATATTCTGTTCTTAATTCTTTTATAGTAAATAAAGACTCTCTCTACATATCCTTTATTTTTTAACCCAGTTTTTTTTTGTATTGTTCTCCAATTCGTTTCAAAATCAGCAATAATTAAAGAAAGAAATGTATTTACTATACTTTTCTGCCTTTTACACATTCCAAATACGATAAAAAGAATTAAATGATGCAAAAAACAATAAAAGTCAAAGACATAGATTACCATGAAATTATCAATGAGATGAGGAAACGACAACGCCCACTTTGCAAGACTCAAATTTGACCAGCGACTCAAATTTTTCTCTTCTTCTTAAGACTCAAATTCTGAAGTGAGTCCTCTGTGAGTCCACGTCTGAACAGGGCTCAAGATTCATTCAGGTGATAGAAGAAGATCTACAAATATTCTAGCATCTCAAATGGAACAAGATATTTTGAATACTGTATTCCAAAATTCTTGTACAAATACAAGAAGGATTTTTTCTGCATGACGTGTTCACAATTCGCAAACATGGAGTGTCTTACATGTGCAACAATTGCATCCCTATCATGTTCACCGAGTTCACGATTTATAGCTGACTGATTTACAACTTCGAGTAGAACATTGCTAATGCTTTTCACAATTTCTCGCTTCACACCATTGGTGCTATTTACCAACAAAGCCGGGTAATAACAAATTATGAGAATACACTTCTCTGATCGAAGATTTTCTTCAAAATAGGCATCAAAATAGGCAGGCATTATCAGTATTAACTTATTGGATCACATTTCTTTCATGCAAGATTAATTGGGAACGTTTTAAGAGATTTTCTAGAAATTGTATTGCTAGAATACTCTTGCGCGATGGCAAGCAGTGTTTGAATAAGTTTTATATGATGATCAGTCGATTGGATCTTTATTTTTGGGGTCACTACTTATACGACGAGACCGACAGTATTTCTTCTTGTCGACCTTATGCATGCACATACTTTTTTTTTCCACAGTTACGCTAACACTGCAGATCTATGATAGGCGAAAAACAAGGCATATGAATATTCATATTCATATCTTCTGAATCCTTCAGGATATTGAAATGGAACATAAATGAAAATTTAAGTTGGTTTTAATCCCTAAAATTCTCATTGAAATTTTTTGAGCGAGTCGTTTCTAGAAATGGTCAATAATGATTGGACATCGTTTGAATAGCAGTTCTCACCTAAATTTTTGTATTTATTTTGAAAACACAGACAGACACTTTAACTCTATTTATATGTGTGTATAGATTGAATGTATCAGTCGTATATGATAGAAATAAAATATTGAAATCGTTATAACTACAGCTCTGCGACTGGGCATCTCCGGATTAAAGTTTATACGAGCTTTTCTTATTGTTTTGAGTTCATCCTCAAGTCCGTGAGTTTAATTTTTCCAACACATGTATAACTGTCGGGTAGATCCCGAATTCTCTGAGATATATCAGGAGAATGCTCTTAGAGTCTAGCGCAAATAATTCGAATATAATAGAAGACAGGGAAGAATACAAGAAAAAGTAAGTAAGGAATGTAATAAAATTCTAAGGGAGAACAAAATAACATCAGACATTGAAAAAGAAAGTACGGATAAGAACTCAAAACAATTTTTTCAGAAAATAAAAGAACAAAACGAACATGTGAAGGACAACAAAATTAAAAACGATATACAATATGGGAAAGTTTGAGAAGGGGGCTTCAAAGAACTGCTAGAAAACCATAAAAAAACGTGAAAATTACAAAAAAAATAAAACTGCAGATAAAAGGGTACTAGAAGAACTATAAGAAGAAATCAAAGAAATAATAGGGAGCAAACGGAACAAGAAGACACTGAGCAAAGATAGAATAAACACAGAACTAATATAATGTGGAGCATATGAAATGCATGAATAAATATATGAAAGTACGGAGGACAGAAAAAATACCAAAATATTGGGACAGGAGACAAATATCTACAGTTCATAGAGGAAGAGATTAACAAGTATGCGAAAATCACACGATATTAAACATGACATATAAACATTGTTAATATCAGTTTTAAAAACAGTCCAAAATGAAACAAAAAACATAATACAAGAGTAACAATGCGGGCTTACTAAACGCAGAACAACAACAGATGCAAATCATGAATAAAAAAGGAACGCTGACTTACAATTGATTGATTTCAAACAGGCATTTGATTCGATCAAAACAGGAAAACTAATGGCAAGCCTAGAAAAATTTGGGATAATGGTAAAGTTGGGAAGATTGATCCTGATGACATTAAGTAGAACAACAGCACAATTGGAACATAAAAAGGAGAAAGGCATAAATTCGAAATAAACATATAGGAAGACACATCATCAGTAACTCTGGTCAATAATAGTGTTGAGTATGAGATTGGGAAACTAAAAAACGAGCACGAGATCAAGAAGTGTGGCACGCCGTTTTGCTATTTAATTAATTAAATTTTCATACCTTGCAAGATAATAATAATTCTGAATTTCCATAATGTACATAATTTTAATTTAATCATAAAAATTCAACGGTTCCGTATAATTTTGCTAGATAGTCTCTATGCTGAATTATCATTATGTACATAATTTTAATTCAATCATAAAAATTCGATGTGTTGATATTATCTTGCAAGATAATAATAATTCTGATTTACCATTATGAACATAATTGTAATTCAATCAAAAAATCCAATAAATTAAAATTATCCTATAATCAATAGAAGAAATTCAATGTATTGAAATTATCTTGTAAGCTAATAAGGATTCCTTATTTCCATTATGTACATAATTTTAATTCAATCATAAAAATTCAACGCATTGAAGTTATCTGGCAGGATAATAATAATTCAAAATTTTCATTATGTACATAATTTTAATTCAATCATAAAAATTCAATTAATTAATAGTTATTCAAGTATCAAGGTCAGTAAGTACAGTTTACCAAATGAGAATAATAGTTTGGAGGCCGAGCCTTGGCGAGGTTTCCAAATATTATACGAAATCGGTACCCACTATACTTTTTGACCACGATGCTTACAAATTTTTTTGCACGATTGGAAAATCCAAAATATAAATTCGAATTCTCTTTTTCAAATTGAATTACTAATGACGATTGTTTATTCGCTGTCAGCTGTCATGTTTGATATTTCATTGTGAATATTCAATTACAGATAAAGATGAAAAATGAATATTTTTTTGTGAAAATTCACAATTTTTTACTTACCGCCTTTGCCCATGGGCGGTAAGTCAGCATAGATATAGTAACCACAGTTTGCTGGTACAATAAACATACCACCTCGAATAGAGGGCCAGTAAACACATGGAAACGCCCAATGGTGCAAAAATTATCTTGCAAGATAAAATGAATGTATAGTTTAAATTTAGGTGGAATAGATTTTTGCTATTAAATAGCAAAACGATGTGCCATAAAGAAGCATTTATAATACCGTACACAGACGATATAGTATTGCCAACAAAAAATAGGAGAATATTGAAGGAGATGGTGGGAAAGAACCAGAAAATAGAAATATAAAAATAGGTGACCTCCAATTTGAAGAAGTGAATAAGTTTGGATACTTAGGCATTATGTTACCTAGCAAAGAAGACAGAGAAGCAGAGATTCAAAAAAAGATATTAGCTCGCAAAAAAAAAAATTCATTAAAGATAAAAACCTCACAAGAAAAACAAAAAACAAGGTATATAAACAATAATTGGAACGATAATAATGTACGCTGCAGGAACAATGACAAAGACAGAAAAAGAAGGAGAAGAATAGCGAATAGTGAAAAAAAATTGTAAGAGCTATTTTATGATGAATAAAATTGACAGAAATCGAAAACAGGATACTAATGATCTATGAAATGAACGAGAATTACAAGAAAAAGATAAAGTTGGGAGAATAAAACCACGGAGGATAAAATGGTTAGGACATTTATAGAGAAAAAGAGAAGAAGATACTGTAAGGACAATTTTACAATAAGATAGGAAGGTATGGGAAGAAATATATCAAAAAATACAGAGCAAGGTTATAAAGGCTGTTTCTGATTCAGTGACATTCTGGCACATTATTACAATTGTACCATTTGTACTTGAACATTAAATGATCGAGTCGACAAAACGATTGCATTACTGGGTAATGATCATAAACTTATCATTGAAATATGTAAGACAAGAAAATGCAGAGGATAACTATTTTGTAGCGTGTAAGAAAGGCATTTGTAATGAAGCTGGAATTAAGACAATCAAATTTAGATCTGGTGGCCCACAATGTGGTATTTATATACGAGCTAATTAGTGTCGCCATCTTTAAGTAATTGTCACGTTCTCTTCCACGTTAAATTGTCTGCGGTATTCAAGATCTCTACTTTAACAGCCATTACGTGAAGTTTCGGATATTTATGACATTACAGGAACGTGAACTCTTCCTTTTAAGAGTTTCTATGTACTGGAGAACTACAGGAGTGAAGAACAATATGTTTTAGTTTGCACGAAATTCAAAACCATTTGAATTTGGATGTTTTCCATTTATGCTACTTCAAGTAATGTGACATTCCTTTTATCATTTGCAGAAACTTTTCTCATATATCTGTTACATAGCTGCGGTTTTCGACGGTGGGACTTCAACATGATTAATCATAAAAGCGTAAATATGTAAAATCAAATAAATTCATTACGAATCAACTGAATTGAAAGCAAGTCGACTTGAGTCTCCAAGAAACCATACAAAAACTTTTTAGATTGTCGTGTAAATGCAGCGATTGGCCCATTGTGCCAAATTTAATATACGTAACAAAAGAACTTGTTGCACATAATTTCCAGCTCCTTAAAAACTTTTAATAGGATGTAATTGAAGTGGACATCTTTATGTCTCAGTCTGTGTGGGATTTTGGGAATTGTGTGCCTTGACACGTTTCGCTCAGCTCACGTTTCCAGAACTCGCAGAACTACTTAAAGAAGACTCTGAAGTTGGCAATGTGAGTTGCAAGTTCATTACACGACGACTCAAGACGCCGCAGTCTTTTGTTGAATTATTTGATTGTTCCTTCTCTTCAATATCTTTTATCACATTTCCTTGTTTGTCGCAGATCTTGTTGATTACGGTTTTTGAGTTTCTTTGTTCTGAGTTTCAGATGTTTCGCACTTCATTACTTATTTCTCTATAGATGTTGACAGCTGGAGGGCTGTTCTTAGTTTTACTTTGTTTCTTGATGTACAAAAGTTACGATGATATTAGAAATTAAATAATTAGCACAAATAGGATGGCCTCCCATCACGAGTTAGATATTACATCCTGAAAAGTTTCTGCGTACTAATGGGATGCCTGGAGGGTAAATAGGTAAGCAGAAACCTTACAGGAATTCTTGACTATTGTGAAGAATTGTGACAACTTCCATCAATTTCCAATGTAAAGCTCCTTTCTCAGTTATCTAGAAACCATAAATATTTCCCAACATTTGTCCGCTTACTTTCCCACATAGCTTGTCTTTTTCTCTGGGTGAAATCAAGTCCAAACGCCCGGAGTTTTTATTCATCTGGCCGGTTTCCGGTGCGCGATCAAAAGGCAGATTTCAACCCGGATAACATGCGTTATGACCCCAGCATAGTCTATCATTCTGCCAACATTGTTCCTTTCTTAGTTTGCACTTCTTGTTGACTTGTGGACGAGTCGACAAAAAAACTGTTATCAGAGATGGCCTACGGTGTTCTTTATTTCGACTATATATCCATCACCTTAACAAAAAAGTCCAAATATCGAATGAAAAAGTTGTTTAATTGCTTCGATCCATCATCCTAGTGGACTATGTCGAGATAAGGTTATTGTCTATGCTATGTGCATTGTTCCGGAAATAGATTTTTGTTGATCAATATGAATGGCAGGGAATGACCTCATATTTAGTTCGTCAGCGGCATATCAACGTTCATGCAATAATCCTCCTATTTCAAAGCAATACGCAATCTCTGTCAGCGATTCATAAATGGGATTATTTGAGAAGTCCCAATGTCAGTTTGTGTTCCATGTTTAATTTAGTAAAGAGCAAATTCGATTTCAATAATCAATATTTGTCTCATTTCATACTCAAAGCAGATACGCCCGAATAATTTTTTAAAAATGTATTACCATAAATGTAGCATTTTGTATGATTTATTCTTTAGAAGACCCAGCCTCTGCATTTTAATGTAACATTTTATGTTTACAACCTCGTAAAAAATTGGATCTAAACTGGAGTAAGTAGTTCATTCTAAATCGCTATATAAAACCCTTTCTTTGCGTACTTTTATGACGGGCAAGAGCCAAGCAGAATACAACTTTTATATATAAATTGCTAGGATCTTATCCTGGTCATTTCTCATATAATCGCATTCTTAATTCAAAAAGAAGCAGCCATGACAAATAATTTTGCAAATTGTGATGCAGAAGCATCTGTCTGTATAAAAAAAAACAACATTTTTGCTTGATGATATTTGAGCATTGCGGTTTTCTAAAACTAACAACAAGTCTCCAAACGCTTCAGACTATTCTTAAGAGCCTTGTGCTCACTCACACAACTACAGCACTTGTTTACCGGTGACGTACATTTCTTGTTAGTACTCAAACTCAACGTTCCTCTCATAAAATGGATAAAAACAGAAAAAATGGAAGAATCATCTAGATGATGAAAGCGCATTTTTGACAGCTTATGAATGCTTGTTACCTCAGAGTCTTCGCAAATTACCATCTCTTACAATTACTGAGCTTGAAATCAAGCAGTTTGGGCAAACTTACTAAACAGCAGCTTCCATTTAGTACTGGTTTCGAGTTGATTATTTGATAGGTACATAATCTATGCATGTACAAACTCAAAAATACCTTTTAATCTTCATTGTTTAGTTATTGACTGACGGGAGGTCAAGTGCTGTACCTTAGAATGATAATTTGATCTTTATCAAAGCTATATAAAAAATATACACCAAAAGTGAACAAATTTTTATCCAATAAGAATAATTCATTCTAATAAGCTTCAAATTCGCGTCAAACAAGCCATTGAATGAATCCCGGACAGATTTGACAACTGTACATAATAATAGTGACAACCGCGACGAAAGTTGTAACTAAATTTTTATCTCCTTCAATAAATTTTAGTTGCCATTTCCCTAAGGTCATATATATCTATGGGCATTGTTTCACTTGAAACAAGTAATTGAATAATTTAATCTTCCACAATCACTGAGCTTGAATTGAAGCAATTTGTGCAAACCTACGAAACAGCAGCTTTTATTTAGTACCAGCTTCAAGTCTGTAAATAGTATAGTTGCTGAGAACTCAGCGTCACGCCAGCCAGCCAGCCAGCCAGCCAGCCCAACAGCTAGCCAGACAGCCAAAGTGAATATAATAGCGCTTTTTTCCAAAAAATGCACTAAAAATTGATATTGGCTGCGCTATTTAAAAGCCATGAAGGACATATTTGAGGTACTCCTCAGAGATATTTAAGTATTGTCGCTAATATTATCATAAGAAAGCTGTGGGCTCAAGAATACTTTCATCAATGCGACCTATAAGATCTTTCATGATTCATTTTCCCCTAGATTATCTCTAGAATATCCAGGCCTCCTACAATTTCCAGTATTGCCACAAGAAATATGTCTTTCACTTCTTTTGCAGTAATGTAGGCCTTCTCGAAGTGATTCAGTCTGCATGGGGTTTGAGTTCTCTCATCTTTTTGATATAAATGACAGATGCTGTTTTTAGCCTTACCAATTCCACACAAAAAGGTATTTCAGAGGGCTGTGACCAATTAAGAGACTCGTTAGGATTCCAATTGTACTTTTGAATTTGTAAGCAAAGATTTGATGAGCCTTCATGTATTTTACTAATGGGAGGTTCTAGCTGAGTCCCCTTATACTTTTATCACTTTCCTCGAATGGTTTTTCAAGAGCTCACATGAAGATGTAGGTACGTCATATGTCTGCCTGGCTCCCTACTCTGGTCTTCTGACTTTTCATTGCCTTCAACTCCCGCGTGCCCTGTCACCCACCAAAATGTTATGTGGTTACATTTTGACAGCTACTGGAAGGTTTTTCGAAATCTCAACCTAGCTTTATATGTCAGTCTGGCTCCCTTTCAAGCCAGCTCATCTGGCTTTTCATTACTTCCTTCTTCTTTATGCTCTAGCACACACCAAAATGTGATGTAGTCACATTTTGCCAGTTGCTGAAGGGTTTGTCTGTCTGACATTTTTCAGGTTTATTTAAGCGCAGAGTTTGTTTGAAAGATAATGGCAAGGCTCAACAACTTTTCTACTGTATTATTTTGGACTATCTGTGTACCGAGATAGGGAGTCTTTTAAGAAGTTAGGTTCTCCTGATGTCCAGCAGACGCTGTGAAACTTGTATCTTGTACATGTGGTCGAAATGTACTTTGTCGTGATGGGGTTATTTAGATAAGACCAATTGATCTAGTTGGGCCTCCTTGAGAATTCCTAAGTACTTTTTTAAGTCACCAGTTTCAAATGGTCTAGTTCTGCTGAACACGAAAGCGCTGTACATCGCCTGTTCCTCCAACTGAATATGCAAAGGTGTTATGCCTAATAGTGTTTCGATTACACCTGTTGATTAGGTGTTCATTGCTCCTGTGATAGATACTGTAATTTGTCTTTCACTTCGTTTGCTGTATTGTAGACTCTCTCAAAGTAGTTTAATTTGCACAGGGCTGGAGTTCTCTTATTTTTTTTTTTACATAAATGATATATGTTGTTTTCAGCCTTACCAACTCCACACAAATAGTATTTTAGAAGACAGTGACCAATTAGGACACCCTTCAGGGTTCCTAACACTTTTACGCTTGTAGGCGAAAGTTTGATGAGCCTTTCTGCCTGTTTATCTCCTTTCGTGTTTTCTCAGCACAAGGTTTTTGCTAGGTTCCCTCATACTCTTAATACTTTCCTCAAATGGATTTCCAGAGGTCCAAATGAAGACTCGGGCACATCATATGTTAGTCTGGTTCCCTACTCTGCTATTACTTGCAACTCCCTCGTGCCCTGGCACCCACCAGAATATGACGTGGTTACATTTTGACAGCTACTGGAAGTTTTTTTCGCAATTCCAACCTAGCTTCAAATGTCAGTCTGGCCCTCTTTCTGGCAAGCTCATCTGCGTTTTTATTGCCTTCAACTCCCTTGTGCCCTGGCACCCCTCAAAATATGACGTGGTTACATTTTGCCAGTTACTTAAGTTGTCTGCCTAACATCATGTTAATCATTGTCCCTTTACAAACTTTTTCCAGGTTTATTTTGGCACAGAGAGTTTGCTTGAAAGATTATGACACTGGTATACCAACTTTTCTTTTATATTGTCCTGATGTCCAGCGGACGTTGTGAAAGTTTCATCTTATCAAAGCTGTATTTTGTCATGATGGAGTCATTTCGACAAGACTGATTGATCTAGTCGAGCCATCTTGAGAACCTCCAAGTGCCCTGTAAAATAACAAGTTTCAAAAAATTCAGCTCTGCTGAGCACGAGGGCACTGTACATCGCCTGTTTCGTCACCTGAATATGCAAGGTGCTACGATATGCTTAACAGTGTTTCCATTGCAGCCGGTGAGCAGGAGTTCATTGCTTCTGTAATAAATGCTGTGATTTGTTCTTCTTTCGGCTACTAAATAAATGATCATGGGTTAGATATTCTCATAATGTCAAGTTGAAAACCAATATTGGATATGCCACTGAGAAGCCATGAAAAGTATATTTAAGATACTCTTCAGAGGTATTCAACTTGGTTCTGTTCTACAATCTATATATAGCAAAATTCAATTGAGAATGAGGCTGCATTTGGATTCCCTTCAACTCCCTCGTGCCCTAGCACCCACAAAAATGTAATGTAGCCACATTTTGCCGGGTGCTGAAGAATTTTTTCGCAATTTGGCACCCACCAAAATGTGATATAATTACATTTTGCCAGTTGCTGAAGGGCTTGTCTGTCTGAAATCATGTTAATTTAGGCATAACATACTTGCTTGGATGATTATGACACTGACACACCAACTTCTTTACTATATTGTTTTGTACTGTCTATGTACCAAGATAGAAAGTCTTTTAAGTATTTTGTCATAATGGGGTCATTTTGACAAGGCTGGTTGATCTAGTTGGACCTCCTTGAGAATTCTCAAGTGCCCTGTGAAGTCACCAGTTCAAAATAGTGTAGTTCTGCTGAGCACGAAGACGCTGTACATCGCCTGTTTCTTCACCTGAATATGAAAAGGTGTTGTGCCTAACAGTATTTTCATTGCAGCCGTTGATCAGGTTCCTGTAATAGGAACTGTAATCTGTTCTTCTTTCGACCACTAGATTAGTGATGTTTCTGATATTCTCGTAACGTCAAAACTTGAAGACTGATATTGGATGTGTCACTGAGAAGTTAAGAAGGGCATATTCAAGACATTCCTCAGAGATAATCAGCACAGTACTGCTCTACGATTTATATATAGCAAAATTTGATTGAGGATAAAGTTTGGGCCCTTTCAAGTGATTTAAGCTACTCTGAAGTTGTCTGGATTATAGAATTATATTGTAAGAGAGATGTAGATAGATGGTACTTGGTATTCAGAGGGCTTTTTCTGATACTACCCAGCAGCACAATTGTGGTCGTCCATTTAACAGTCATTGTTTGTTGAGATTTACATCGAACCACTAGATCAAACTGATGTCATAGGAAACCCTAGAAAGAAGAAGACAGTCAGTTAGGGGTAGAGGTGTTCTTAATTCAACACTGATTTATAGTATCACAGTGCCAAGATTTACAGTAATATCACTGTTTGATCCTTGAAGATATTCATGAAGCTATAAGAACAACGTCTGTTTGCATCACAAAATCAACCAAATCTGGTTGATAAGCTTTGTCTTATCATTTATATATCTCAGACCTTGAGTTATTTTATTCTTTCGGATCCTGACAGGACATCAATTCATTTAGCAATGATGGATCCACAAAGCTCCCTATTTCGAAATTATTCAAACAAAAACTGCTGGTTGATGGTTGTGTATTCATATAGATGAGAATTGGAGTCTTGGTTTGATTTGAGCATTTGCCCGACGTTATCTATCATATAATCTACCTTTTAAACGTTTGGTGTCAGGGAGCAGGTAGTCGAGGCTTCTGAAAGACATTGTCGAAACGGAAACATGAGGCACCACACTCCTCTCACACTCCATAAACCTAGTTTTTGTGAAATGAGCTTCCGTCTCTCTTCTGCACGAAATGAAGAAGAAAGCACCGAACAACAGATATAAAAATAGAGCAGAAATAATGAAGTCGCACACATTATCGCATCCTTTGTGAGATTTGTGTGGCTTCATTTCTCTAGGTAGCCATATCACGTGCACGTTAGCTCGCGTGACGATGATAATATGCCGTGCCGCATGGTGAGAAATAAAATTAGGAAAAAACGAGTTAATAATTTCTGCACTCGTATCAGGATCGCAGAAACCAAATCCAAATGGAAGTTAATCTTTACTTTCGGCCGATGTGGGAGGAGGATTTCAATTAGTCTGATTTTATCTGCATGAAAATCCATATTTTGTTGGTCGAATCTGTGAATTTCACCGTGATGAAGTGAGATCGATTATAGATTTTAGAATAGAATTAGTTCTCTGGACGCGATGTCTCTGTGTAAGACTGTCTTCGTTGTTTGTATATATTGAATTTTGTATGGGTTCTGTTAAGCTGTTTACTTGCTCCTGAAGTTGTTTGACCTATAAGCAGTTTATAAATCTTGTTCCTAGAGTTGTATGACTTGCTTCTTGAACTGTTAAATCCGTTTCTAGTGCTCTTCAACATGTACCTCCATGTTGTTCCAATTAACTGGACCTTTGTCGGTTGATAGAGGAATCACCTTGAGAATTAGAAGATAAGCTGCTTTGAATACGTTCTTACGGTAAAGATCTGTTTAAAGAGATGCAATATTGACTGTATGCAACAGACCAACAGAATACTCGTTCTCATATTTATAGATGGTAATGAAAACAAGGGTGCAGAATTATAGACAGAATTCTCATCAAGATGGTCGTTATCCTGAATTTTGAGCCAGAATTCGGGCTCAAATTTTTGAATTGGTCAAAGAAAAGATCATCATGTAGAGCGAGAAAGATTTCATAACTTTTTGGCAACTCTGCACGAGTTGCAGGTCTTGTACAGATAGTTCAAAAGCTTCTACTAATTATTTTATTTTATCTTCACAATCTAATTTTTCTTTCAGGGCTTATTTGCTCGAAATGTTCATTGTTCCATTCCAAAATCAAATTCAATTGACATGTCTGTTTATCTTAATACCGCAATTTTCCGCGCTATTACCATCAATCCGATAAATTCCAATAATAATTGTTAATATATTCAGTATTGTGGTCTATTGTGGTAATAGAATATGATTAGAGAGTCCAAAATTCTAATTTATAATAGGCAAAGCTCGCCCGCACACTATCAACATATTTCATGTGCAGTTGTCTGTTTCAAATGGAATTTAAATTGCTAATACTCCTGATGTACCACAATATGGATCCTCTGCATCGATTCGCACATTTACGTCATCTGGAAGACCTCCCATTCGGTTGACAATCAGAAGTAAGAATAAGTCACACTTTGAATTGTAAAATACTTGCAGAATCTGTATTAATCCAATTATGATCTTGATTTTACTCTTGTTGGACGTGACTGGAATATTTCAGCGATATCAGAATAATGAAATCTTGGCGGGTTACCATACTTCAAACGAATTTGAAATGATGTAAATGCTCGAGGTTTAATTAGAGGAGATGGAAGATAATTTTTTGGTTTCTGACGTCGGGTATCTTTGAGCTGTTAAATGATGACTGTGGGAATAATTAGATGAGAACAAACATCCTTCATAAGGAACCTTCTATAGTTGAAGTTCTTTGTCTCTTTGTCTGTCTATGTATTCGCAGACTACGATCAATCTTTTTGTGGAACATCAGTATTTTCTAATGTCATTTGCGAAGGCCAAAATCTAGACTGAAGACAGCTCAAAGGAATCATATAATCCTCACTCAATCAAACACGTTGCAAACAAAATAATGTTCCCCATTTTTTACTTTTAGCTGCAATCGTTTTCTGAAAAATGTATGATTATGTACTAAATCATCTTGCGAATCTCACTTCTTATATCCCGCTGGAAACAAGATGTTATTCCATGAAATTATCCATTCTAGTCTTTTTATAGAATCTCGTTTGGAAGGAACAAAAGGTCAAATTCAAGGATAATTAGGTACATCAATAGATAACCTAATGAGATTCCAAGTACAGTTTCTTCAATCCGAACCAACTTCAAATTCTGTATTTTTAGATAAGGTGTATTAGAAATACGTAGAAGAGCTGTGAAGTGTGACCGTACTTGATGCTAAGAATATTATTAGGTTACTCATTTGGAATCAAAAATCTGATTTTTGTATTCGTCTATGACTCAAAATTATTCTTCTTATTATGGCTAGTTTCATTGTTGCTCCATGAATTTAGAATATCGTATCAATCAATCGCATATTTCAAAGTGACAGATGTCATAGTCCAAGTGACACATGACGATTATATGAAATTATCAACTTATTTTATTTATAATATCAGAGTTTAAAACACAAAATTTTATGAATAAGATAGTGCAATTTTTCTTGTATTAAAATGTAGCATTATAATGCAGCATTCCATCAAAAAGCCCTTGAAGTAGTGAATTCAATGTACACTGACCAGATAGCAACCAATAACTCCCTTCTTAAGTTTGATTCAATCAAAACTTCGCTGATATTGGAAAAGATAGGTAAAAGAAAAATAAATAAATTTCTTTAACATTCTTCTGGAAAAAGACTTAGTTGGTCCTGAACACGGTAACCAGATAATGAGCAAATAACTTCTTCATGAAGTTAGCCTGAGGAGTGCCTCAGTTGATTCTAAATAGGATAACCATGAGATTGACTTTAAACTGAGCTCAGCTAATATTGAAGAATCTGCTGTGGTCATCACAGTATTTCCCCGACCATAAAATTCATGACCAGTTTTATCGCTGTTTCACAAATTTAGAGTGTCGCATTAATCAATTGCATATTTCAAAGTGACAGCTGTCATTGTCAAAGTGATAGCTGTCATTGTCAAAGTGATAGCTATCATTGTCAAAGTGACAGATGGCGGTCATATTTTAGTCCTCACATAAAATAAGTATTTTTGAAAATAAATAGCTCTTTTATAGATTTTTGGGGTCTTTAATTCATTGGAACATAAAGCTTCGACATTTGATCGTTCAATTTGAAGATGGTAACGTGGATTCCACTAATTATTTACGCTGGATATCTTCTAAGTTTATCTTCCCAAGAGCTTCAAATTGATACCAAACTAGACATCATTCAAATAATTTGTGAAATAAATTATTGACAATTGTTTAAATATCCTCTTTGACACTTTTACTAAAATTATCTATACGAAAGCTTTGATCTGATACCAAACAAGATAGAGCCAAATTGCTCATTTCGAAAACAATTGATGAACGTTTGTATGTGATGTCCAAATATGAGTGATAATAATTCTTATTCCATATCATGGTTTTTATTATTTCTCTGCTTTAGAAAAATATAACGAATTTCATAATAATTCAGATTTTAATAATAACAAATGAACCGCTGATAATTCTGGAAAATGTTTTAGGTGGATGCTGTGCCTGATTATTTGAGGATCGAATAAATAAAATAAACGTAAAAAGTTCCATCGGAGAAGTTTTGGTGCCACTAGTTGACAAAAGCTCAGCTACAAACTTCAGCCCAGCTTTTTGATGAGAAACTTAAACATAAAATTTTAGTCAAAAATTCGTACACTTTCTAAAATTATCGTGCTTCCACACAGACAGACCGACAGACCGACTTTATTTAAAACTATACTTCTTTGTTTCAGTAGGGTCTAAAACGTAAAAGTCCTTCAAAATTCCGAATTGTTAAGAAATCACAATTACAATACTTCCCCTATTATAAAGGTCAGGGAACTAGGAAAAACGACAAAATAAAAAACAATAACATTCTATGATTCTATTCTGGAAGGAGCCTCAGTTGATCCTAAATAGGACAACCGATTGATAAACTGATAATTACTCCATAAAGCTATCCTGGAGTAGGTTTTTTCTGGCTCTCAGTAGGACAATTAGATTATGATCGAATGATACCTCCATAAGAATACTTTCGAAAAGCTCCAATTAATTCTGAGCAGTAGGACCAGATTAAAATCAAATAATTTCTCCATAGAATTATCCTAGTTCGCTACTTATATTCAATCTTATTTGCTCCGTATCTAAGCTACAATAGTTATTTGATTCGACCGAGTCCTGGTCTCATATCCCCGCCTAGAGTTTCTCGAAGCCTCCAGAAAGTTAGAGTAGCTTCCAGAAATGCTACTAGGCGTCACTACGTTTTTGGCCTACATGCCTCAGATGCGTTTGCTTTGTTACATTGCTTCCTTCTTACACTTGTTCTGTTCCTGAGCTTAGGCCATTTAGTCGAGTTTAAAGTGCTTTTACTTGTTCCTGTACTTATTGTACCCCTTGTTTTCTTCTCCTTGTCCTTCAATTCTTCTTTTTATCTCGTGTCTCAATATTCTGGAAGTTTCTATTAATTGTTTTCCGAATTATCTGGAGAACTTCTCTTGCTTGCAAAAAAATCGTTTCATGCCTTCTTCTAAGTTTCTAGAATACTCCTATAGCTCATTTTCAGACCTAGAAAATTCCTCTATTTTACTTGAAGCTTTTTCTAATTTTTCTTTCAAACCTCTAGAATTTTCTTGTAATTCTTTTTTGAGAATCCTGTAAGTTTCTTCTTATTCATTGACAACTTAATTCAATTCTTTCTATAATTTCTCTCCTAAGACTTCTAAAATTGTCTTGTTATTCTTCTTTCAAGATTCTGCAACTTTTTATTGACTACTGACAACATCTTTCAATTCTTCCTTCAAGCTTCTAGAAGTTTCTTTTTTTTTTCTGGCTACTTGTTTCATTTCTTTTCCCGAAATTCTGGAGCTTTCTTCTAATTTTCAGGTAATTTTGCTCCGCTCTATATCAATAATGTAGTCATCAAGGTTCTCTTCAACTTAAATTAAACCTTGACAACTTTAAATAAAAGCATATCACACTTCTAACACCAATTGTGATGACACTCAACTCGTTTTCAGGTTTAATAAGTTTATTTTCACCTAAAACTACAAAAATTGCAAGCCTCATTGGCTTTATGTTTCCAGTCGTAAATGTTAAATTACCTTATTGATATGTTTTATCAGATTATCTGTTATTGGAAAATATTATTATTCATTTTCTTTATGTTTGTTAGTTTACGTTTACAGCTTGCTCTCGATTTTTGTATTTACCATGTACATTTGTTCTCCTGTCCACATTCTGGGTACGTCTGTAGGACAGTGTATTTAAATAAATAAATAAATAAATAAATTTAGTCTATCCTACTTTTGACACCAATATATTGTGCTGAACATCAACTCGTTTTTAGGCGAATTAAGCTCAAATCCACTTCAGGCTACAATAATTCAACTAGAAATTTAGTTTATCCCACTTCTGACACCAACTATAATGAAATTCTACTCGTTTTTAGGCTTAATAAATTTATTTTCACTTAGGGCTACAATAATAGTATCAATTTGCTTATAATTACTTGTACTTATAATCGTTGCTAAACTGAGCACTAGTACTTATTCATTATTCACACAGCAACATTGTTTGCTAATCATTCTCATTGCTTTTTATTTACCTGAATCAGTTCGCTTACCTATATAATATGTATTTTCAATCTTACTTGTTCCGTATCTGGACTACAATATTTATTTGGCTCGATCGAATCCGGGTTTTCTATCCCCGCTTGGAGTTTGTCGAAGCCTCTAGAAGGTTCTAGTAGTCTCCAGAGACTCCTTTAGACGTCACTACGCTCTTGCCTTTGAATCAGCTGCATTTGCCACTTGTTTCAGTGTTTGGATATAGAAGTGTTACCTGTACAGGTTCTGTTTGTTCTCTTGCTTGCGAACAGCTGTTAATATCATGATCAATTTTATTTTCAGATGGTTTATAGCACTGATCTCTAATAAACACTGGACTGGGTTTAGGTCGCTGGAATGCGGCCCCAATTGAGCGTCGCCATCTTGGCAAAAGTGAGGTTCTGTGTTCAATTGGTGACATATGTTGGTGACAGTTCAGTATGGTGTTGGGACGCAATTTTTAAATCATGGTGTTCAAATGCATGTTCTGCGGAAATAAAGCCGATTCATTAAGAAATTTGACGCTGCACAAGTAAGTTATGATAACAAATTTGAGTAATATACCAAATTTAATATAAAATATCCTGCTGACAAAATTAATCGCTGGACTGCAAATTTGTGCTTACTTACGAACAATAAAATCTTGATTATCAAATGTATTATCATTCTCCTATCATGTGTAGTAGATATTTAAAATTATTAGTTTTGAATAGGCAATATTATCGCAGAAATGCACTTCATTTATTCATATAGGTAAATTCATAGTTTTAAATTTTATATAACAAAAATTTATAAAACTATTGCACGGATTAAATAATACTAAATTACAATGTTTAAAAAATAGTTAAAACACTGACACTGAAAAGTTCACAAATATTTTCAACTATTAATAAATATTTCAACTATTATAACAATTTTTAACTTTTGTTGATTATTAATGTATGTATTTTAATATATATTGAGAATGATTTCTTCATCTTACTTGCATTATACTTTGAATTTCATCGAGTGTCTTCTATAAGTGTTTTGAATTTGCCGCCGAATAGGAACACAAAGCCTCAGTTTTACTGTCAAGGCCGCCGTTCAACCGGGGCCGCTTTCAGATGACAGAATACGGTCTAAACCCAATCCAGTGTTATATAGAGATCAGTGGTTTATAGCTAACTGAAATCGTAGTAGCTACTTCTTTCTTCAACAGGAATATGACTTCCAGCATCTGCTCCGGCATTGAGAACAATTCAATAAAATTGAAATGAAATAGCTCCCATTTTATGCATTCCCAACTTCAGAGTCTTTTCTGTTTATCTTGATGCCAATTAATCAATCAAATATGTCACTTTCATTTTTCATAACACTTTTGATAACAAATTTAATGAACTGATTGTGAAGTGTGCCACATTGGCATATTCAAATCGTTCTTCAAAAGAATTAGTAAGGCAATCTTCGTTTCTTCATTCATATTCATTTATTCAGTTCGCAGTTACATGCAAGACAGAATTCCTGCAAAAATCTTGCGTGGGCGATTCTTAGAACAGTTAAGCCTATCAACTGAAGAAGTATTTATTTAGAAATAAAATATAGGTTAGTCGTGCAGAGAAGATCAAGAATTCATATATAACTCAACAGAAAAAAATCACCTCTCGCTACAAGTTGCATAATCAACAGGATAAAACGAATTTGCTTATTTGTTATATGCAAGATTTTGATCCAAGCTTCATAACATGGAATAATGCCAAAATTATCATATTATATTGAGACTGATAAATAGCAACCCCACATTCATTTATTTCTTGCATATTACACTGAGTTCACATCTAAAATAGTCTACCACATCTATATTTCACAATGCAGGGCACATTAGAGCCCTTAAGCTAATGAGAATATATGGGATGCTCAAGAAACCTCTAAAGTCGGAGTCGAAAGCCCTTAGGCACGTACCTAATGGGTAATCCGGCACTGCTACAATTCTTTGATGGACAGAAAATAAAATATTGTTCATTTCGTGACTTATTTCTACTTTTGTTCAAACAGGCAAGACTTGCATACCGATTATCTTCTTTTTCAATCGCTCAAATCAACATTCAGGTCATAATTATTGACTGAAGGTAAACAATTGTTTAGTGGATTGATTTTTATTACCAAAAAATTCAAACTCATATTTTGAGGTATATTGCAGTCAAATAATTTATTTATACACCCTTGAATTATTTTATTTAGTACAAGTGACATGTCTTAATTTGATCTATTTACAAAATTGAGGTCACAATTTATTCAAGTAGCATATTTCACGTAATTATATAAATCAGATCTTGGTAGGAATCCCAGGAAAAATCTGATAAATATTGACAAAAGAATAACGCCGTATATGACGTTCAAAATGATTGCACTCACACCTTCTATTATTTTGTTGAATCCTTCAAGTATCCTCATTTGGAGTGCCCAAAATAGGTCATTTCCTTCTGTGAAAAAAAAAATATCAGTTTCGTACATTGATACGTCAAATTATTTTACCAGTTGATGTCGAAAACGCTGTACTTTCCGCCATGATGTAAACAAACATGAAGTTATTTGGTTTTTACGCAGGCGGTTAGAGAAGGACGGGATTAGTCACAAAATCTATATTTAACGCATATCTCACACTATTGGGTTCTATTATTGCTTTTAAGAAGCAGTACTAGGAAGGTATTTGATTCTGAATAGCTTGTATTGATTTTTGTATTCTAGACGTCAAATGAATTTTTCTTGGAAATAAACTCAATGAAATCTTCCATAAAATATTCATAGTACCTATTCATATTTCCAAGTTTTTTCATGAAAGTATTTTTCTTTGCAGGTGAGTCGAGATCCAATAATAGATCCAGCAGTAAAGAGTACGTAAGTTAAAATAGTTTATAAGACCTTTCATTTCGAGCTCTATTCTCACGATGACAGTTTTTCCGTAAATATTTCAAGTGATAATTTTATTTTCTGATTCTCAAAATGGTTCCAAACAATTTACATTTTTGAATGGTTATTGAGAAAGACTGCATTTGTGTTTTCTGTGATTTGAGATTCAGGAGAAGATGTTAAATATAATATTCAACCAGAAATAGTCGATCCAAATGTGGTACCACACCGAATTAACATTGACATATTCCCAACCTTGTCATCTTAATCCAGATCTTATTTCAATAGAGGGATAATCTGATTTGGTCCTTGTCAAGTATCTATGATGAATTTCAATCGGAAACATGTCCAGCTTTCATGATAGATTGACTTTATCAAGGTAATGTCAATGCCAACTCGTTGTGGTTCTACCAAAGAATTGCAGATGATTTCAAACTCTTTCAGGTACCGTGCTGTTAGATTTTAATGTTCGATTTTTAATAATTGTCCAAAATTATATCTTATCTGCTTCAATAGATATATTATCTATGAGTATGTTCTGAGGGAATTCAGATTTGTTATCATAATTGTGTTTGTGATAAGAGAGCTTCCAAAGTCACCATATGATCAAAAAAAGTTAACAGAAATGTCATGATGGATATGAAACCACCTTATTGAACTTAAAAGCTGATATTTGTCATCATCTATACAAAGACTGTTCAAAAAACAACAAAACTTTTTGAATTACACTGTAATGGAACGTCGTAACGAAATTATTGTTATTGCCATGGTCTTCTAGATCACAGCGATATCTCAAATTGTTCGTATCTAGTCTAGTTTATGAGCTATTGCTATTTGGGTGCAACGTGATGATTTTAGCAACAAACAGAGATTCAACATGAAATTCTGCATGAAGCTGGGGAAATACTCACAGAAATGCAAAAAGAGATCACAGTTGTGAAGAGACAACCATGGTTCCCTTCGACATGACAATAGATCTTGTCAATTTGCGAGTTTCGTGATGTATATTATTCATCATAGGGACCTGACATGGATCCAATCAGTGCTGGAACCATAAAGAATTGACTTTAATATTGACTTAGGAGTTAGAGAAAATCTACTATGGAAGCTGGATATGTACGTACCTAATTGAAGTTTATCGCAGGGACTTGATATATATTCGGGGAACCGACCGCACCTTATGTTCCCTAATCGGACCTTCGGCCAAATTGTATAAAAATCGATCGGGTATTTAGTGGTCAATAGAATACTAGACTTCATAAATGCAGGGTCCTGTCCTAAGTGTTGAAAAAAGTCTAATTCTGGTCAAGTTTTTCGACGAACTTTCCTGACAGAACTTACGATTAAGAATAGTACCAATCGATAACGAAAGTCAAGTACTTCAAAAAAAAAAACAAGGTACCATCCTCTGTCATATCCAGGAGGGTGACAGCCTTCTTCTAAATGTAACCAATTTTTATACTGAGCTTTTCTGATCAAGCTTACAATAGTTTTTTTTCTTCAAATTAAAAACTGAACCTTCCTTCCGGGAGGACGGCAGCCACACTTGAAATGATTCGATTTTCAGGTCCCAATTCCGAACGCAGTTGTACTTATCTCATCCAATGTGGGAAGTGCATCGAAAAATTAGACCAGAATTGGATTTTTTTTCGACACTCAGGACAGCACCCTGCATTCATATAATCTGGCATCCTATTACAACCAAATACCCGATCGATTCGTACACAATTTGACCGTAAGGCCGATCAGGGAACATAAGGTGCGGTCGGCTCCTGAATTAATAGGGACCAAATCAGCCCAGCCCTAGTACCACATCGAGTCGACATTGACATATTTCCATCTCGTCTTGAACTCCCAATCCTTGTCATCATTATCGGGATCTCATTTTTATAGTAGGATGGACCGATCCGGTCCCTATCATGTCCCTAAGATAAATAATTACAGGAAACATATCCAACTTACATTTACAGTTATTATCAAGTCAATCTCAATGTCAATTAATTGCAGTTCCACTACTGGTACCACATCAAGTCAACATTGATATATTCTCATCTCGTCTTGAAGTCCTAATCTTTGTCATCATTATCTAGATCTTATTTTCATAGAAAGATAACCTGATCTAGTCCCTGTTATATTCTTATGATAAATGTCAATCGAAAACATGTCTAACTTGCATAGTAAATTAACAATGTCAATGTCAAGTCGTTGTAGTTCCATCACAGGTCATTCCACTATAAAGATAAGATTAGGATCAAGATTCCAAGTATTAAGGGTTCAAGATTATCAATTAAATTATCCTTCCATGAAATAAGGTTTGACTACCAATTACTGAATGAAGATCTGATAAAGATACAAAGCAGAGAAGCCATTTGATTCTTATCAAAATTACCTCAAGTGGCCCTGATAATAATTACCTATAATCACGTTATGTAGCTTTAATCAGGATTATATTCTGTACAAATAGCTTTTTGAAAGAATACCACAAGAATAACTTCAGTTGGTCCTCAATAATATAGTCAGATAGTGACCAAATATTCTTCGATTCGGTATCTCGGAAGGAAGTTTGGTTGGTTCTTGACAGAAGGACCAAATATTTCCAATAAGATATCTTGAGAAGAAACTCGGCTGGTTCTGCATCAAATATGAAACTCTTCAATTTCATTAGGTTATCTTGAAAATAATTAAGCTGGTCCTTGCTAATATAATCAAGTAGTATGCATATACTTTTTCACACGATATCCCGAGAAAAAATCGGCTGGTTCTGGACACGAGAACCAAATGAAAGACAGGTAACATTTTTATTAGGTTATCCTGAGAAACATAAGTTGATTCTGAGCAGAATCGAAACTCCTTGATAAGGCTAAATTGGAAAGAACCTTTAGCTGGCTTCAAAAGACATAATCAGACAAAAGATAATTTACTGTTTCATATAGAATTATGAGGACTATTCCATTCGTAGTATTTATAACAAGGTTAACAATGCAAAGTTGCCATAGAAACGGTGCATATCAGTGGGTATTTGGACGTGTAGAAATACCATCGGGTATTACACTAGTGGTCTGAGTGAGTATTTTACTCAAAGATGTGGATACCTCCAATTTGTGCTTTCTTCATATTTAATGGAATATTTTTCTGAATATCTTCATCAATTTTATCTTCTGATCTATCACCAAACCTTTCTGAACTAGATTCCATATCAAGACGCAATATATTTCTCTATTATTCGCCATAGAAAATGCAAGAAATTCTAATATTTCAGTTTGACAGAAGTTTGTTTACTCGTTCCTATGAAAATTACGTGAGTTGTTACTAGATTCATAGAAAACTAATTTGAAAAAATGGTTTGACTTCTGGAATAGTCCTCTATATACCATTTGTAGTTAAAGTATTATAGACTATTTTTGTGGTGCTATCAGTCATGTTTATTGTGCTTGTGAATACCATTCGTGCTGCACACTCGTGGTATTCAAACGCAAGCACAATAAACATTCGCGATACCACCACAAAAATAATCGATAATACTTAATATAATAAATGAGAATCTTAAGAAGAACAAATTATTTTCCGACATGGAGTTCATCAGGATCACCACACTAAGAACAACATCATTTTAATCTTATAAGGTTCTTATGGTACTTTAGACAAATAAGGAATAGATTCCTGTCGGAACTGTCTTCTTGCTGCCTCTTTACACCTCAGAATTTTTCTCTTACAAATTTTTCCTGTATGGTGATGCAGTTGATCCTGAATGGGATCAAATACCTTCTTAATGAGGTTGCCATTGAAAAACCTCAAAGAAATGATCAGATGCAAAACAATTCACTGTTTCCTGTAGTCATTTCAAGGAGAAACTCAAATGGAACAAATCAGGATGATCTAATTGGATAATCTCCATAACAGAGGAAAACATTTTTTTAATCTGATAAGAATTTCATGATAGAAGTTGAAATCAGACTACAAAAAGGTCGTTGATAATTGGTTGTACCAGAAGAAGCTTTCCAGAACTACTTATTGGGGAGAAGACATCCTAAAAATCATCAGTTGATCCTGGAATAACGTCTCTGCAAGGTTATCTTCAAAAGAACCTTAGTTGGTCCTAGAAAAAATGATCAGATTAAGAACAATTTGATGATAGTAATTATAAGGAGAAATTAAAATGGAACAAATCAGGATAACCTCATTGTAGATAATTTTTCATTATCACTATTCTTTTCCGATATGAACTCCATAATTAAGAAAATTATTATTTCAATCTGATAAGGTTCTCATGATAATCAGATGAATTAGGAACAGATTATGATCGGAACTGTCTTCCAGCTCTTTTACACCTCAGAGTTTTGCTCATTACAAATTTTTCTTATCCTTAAAAATGAAACCAGGCCACAAGAAGGTCTTCAATTATTGGTTGTATCAGAAGGAACTTTCCAGAACTACTTGGTGGGGAGGAAATATTCTAAAATTAGTCAGCCAATCCTGTGTAGAATCAAAAAACTTCTTCACGAGATTATCTTTGGAACAGTCTCAGTTGGTCCTGACCAGATAAAAGACAATTTACCAGAACAAGAAAAAAATCATTGCAATCTCATGAGGCTCTCATTGTACATCAGACAAATCAGGAGCAAATTCTTGTCGTAACATTCTAGTTACAGCCTTTCTACAACTCAGAATTTGCTCCCAACGATTTTTTTTGCTTCAAGAGTTGAAATTAGGCTAAAAGGAGGTTGCTGATGACTGGTATTGAAGATCACACTAAACGAAGCTTTTCGGAGCTGCTAGGATAATTTGTGATTGAATAAAAATGTTTTAAAGGAGAGAAGGACCTATAAGTTATTTGCTGAGTGTTCAATTTAGGAAAAAGGACTATGGTTGAAGTTAATGTTACATGATCAGAACAGGCAGAAATCATACAGTGGAAGATTCGTTTATTTTTTGTTACAAAAGCCTCGTACTACTACTTCTTGTTGAAGTGCCATTCCAACAAGAATTATATTAAATAAAGATGCTATAATGAGAAAGCTAATAAAACGATGAAGCATTTCTTCAAGAGGTCAGAATACTTGTTAAGGATCTGATTTATATTCTCCTGTTTGAATTTTTGATTCTTGAACAGGGTATGGGAAACGCATAATCTTTAAAACGACTCTCCTTCAGAACTCAAAACATGCTATGACTTTTTTCAATTTTTCATATTCATAACGCATAGGCTATACTAACGACTAGTCCCGTAATCAAGTATTTTCAATGACATTGACAGTATTAGACATTATATGACAATAAGCATTGTTAATGACATTAACAGCATTTGACGTAACTGAAGCTACAGCATAATGATGAAGGAGATCTCTGATAAAACTCATTTCAATGAAAATATCACAATAAACATGGAACTATTTCAGATTTTGCATATTTCATCTGAATCATTACATATTCCGCTTCTAATAGGATTTGAATGAAATAATATCTGTATCTATCTACTCGTTAATGAAAATTGATAAGATAAATGATCCCTTATATCTATATTCTTATTTTGTCACCCAAATTCTTGATAAATGTATAACTAAAGTATATCCAAAATATGAATGAAATTGAGTTTAGTTGATAGTAAAAAAAGCAATCAACTGTGATCCAATTGGAGCGCCGTATATTGCTGCATGAATTCTAGTTATTGAATGGATCAAATATGTATATTGCTCATATAGTTCATCCACTTTGTGGTTAAATTCAGTCATAATTAAATTTCCTGCAAAACATGATGACAATATTCCCTGTATATGTTCAAGTTTTCTTGTCATTAACAAATAATTGTAAATAATGTGCGCCACATCCTCCCTCTATATGCTATTTGCATACAGCAATACAAAAGCCTGAATAGTAATTTGAATGTTTAGTGCAATCGTGAAATGCAATCGTGCATTGAAAGTGTGAACTTGTGAAGTCTATGACTGTTCGCTATCATCAAACGCTGTGCCAAATCATTCCAAGCCACTGAAAGTCTGGAACCTTGGTGTTAAAAGCTACTGCGTAGTGATGTCAATACATATAAGGGCTGGAAGCTGAGGTGCTTCCAGCTTTGACCAGTGGAAATGCGCTCAAATGAAATATCTGTCAAAGCTGGTCATACTTTAGAAAAAAATTATTTAGGCCGCGATTTTTCATCATTAGCATCATTTGCAGACTTAATTAGACTTATATGTGACACTCATGTTATTTATTTGTAAGAACAGATTAAATAAATCAATATGTGATCGGATAATTAACTGAAATGTTGGTGTTGCGCCTCCACCACATTTCACGTGATTTTTTGAGTATATGGAAGCTGACTGATCGCTGTGTGCGTTTTGTTCATCAGGCTAAGAACTTTACGAGCCACTTCTGTATTTTTAATATTGGCATTATCCCTAAAAATTCCTCTGAGTTACTCAGCTTCACAGCAAGTTTCAACAAACCGAGGACGATCCTCTAACGTCAGTGTCTCCTATTGGTGCACAAAACAAAATATACTTCTCTATGGAAGAATATATTTGAAATAGTGTCACGTGAAACTACTGCACTCACAACTTTGGTTCGAAAAGCAAACATTTTTAGGATCTGTCGAGTTAGCGTTTGTTTGGCGCGACGTATTGATGTATGGCACACATTAGCGACTACTCAGATGATCTGTCACCCAGTCGTGGAGACATGGAACATTCGAAGAGATGTTCCTTCAAAAAAACCGTGAGATATCGACATAAGATGCATTTTTCTTGATTAATAGACACAAAAAGACAGAGAGAATAAGAACTTATTGTGCGAAGAAATTTGCACAACTAAAACGCACACTAAACACAGATTAATAAGCTAATAGGGCTGAAATTTGGTATGATTATCTTCAAGTAACCCAACTAACTCGATAGGCACAAATATTTTCACTTCTCTAATGAATATTCAAACTATCATCGTATTTGATTTCAGTGTTTTTCAACAATATTGTGCAAATATCACAGATATAGAAAATATTCGCTCGCAATATCAGGATATAGAATGAAAAATTCTCTTTTTGGTTTTTTGCTACGTCCAGAATGCATTTCAAATCAAAGCAATAATTGACAGAGTATGTCAAAGACTGAATCAAACATTGTAATTCATTTGATGAAAAATCGATGTACTATGAGGGATGTTACTATTTTTAACTGAAGTACAGTTATATGGTTGAAAGGAAACTCCTGTTTTGTAAATAGACCTTCCATACTAATTAATTATCGTCATCTCTTCAAGTAAAGTTATCGTGAACAATATTCAACATCACACCTACATCATTCCATGAATAGAGCTTCAATAAGTAATGAGGATAGTTTTATTTTATTATGAAGAATGCATGTGACGAAGGTAGTCTCTATTTCAGTCAAACTGGAGTAGAATACTTGTCCCGAGCTTCTTGTTAGAATTATTTGAAGCTATCAAAGTACACACCTTTTCTAAATTTGAGAATTGATTTAATGCTAAATCTGGGACAATTTCTATTGGAATAATGTTATAAACAATCCCGAACACTGACCAGTTTTAAATTATGAGAGTTCATTCAAGGGATTCAATATCCAATTTTATTCTACAGTGCTGTAAACTCACAATTTCTATTCACTCCTGAAGATGGTACAGGTGGACCAAAACTCTAGAGTAAAAAGAAATATTGAAATACTTGACTACATTCGAAGTACCAGTCAAAATAACAATCACTTACCAGCTGATATAAATACTCTTGATCCAATTCTATTTATAACCACTTACCTGTATTTTGGATCGAAGTATTCTTTATTGTGTTGACATTTCAAGTCTGTAATAAAGAATGACGTTATTGACAAAGACGAGTGTTTTCAGTACATAAATATAAGTAATATGCTTACGTGATATTCTTTGGATTGAAAAATGAAGCAGGTCTAATTATTATTATAGGAGGGTTTTGTGAAGTTGATTATTTCTATTCGCTTCATTCCTCATATTTGAGTAAGCCCGTTAGGTGGTGGTCACCCAAATTTTGGGTATAAATACAAGTGCTCCGAGCACATCCAGACATTCTTCGATTGAGGAGACTCGTTTGGTTTGCGAATAATTTTCAGCTGTATGCTGAACTCAACAGTTTTTGTGTTTGGTACAATGGTCTTTAACGCCGTCAAGTTTCTGTACTAGTATCAATTTACTGAATCTTCAACTTTGTGCTGATTACAGGAAATTTTAAACGTCACACTCTGGAGTTGTTTCAGTAATTCTAGTATTAGGTTCAATCAAAATTTTCATTTTTTTCTCTCATTCCAAAGATTTAGGGTACATCAACTGCTGAGGTTATCAGTACCTGGTACAGTAGTTGAACAATATTGATTATATTACCTTATTCTATAAAAGCTTCAGTATCTTGATGTCAATACAAAATTTTATTGTGCTGTTTAAATTATTGGTGTTGTTTCCTAGGCTTACTTCTATTGTTGGGTGTAGTTGTTTTGAATTCTTTGTTGTCTTAGACAATCGAGAAAAATATTTGCTACAGTTATTTGTGTACTTATTACATATAATATATTTTTCAGGCTCTGTTTTCTGTATTATGTGCTTTTAGGTTAGATTTGTGTGTCCTATTGTGAGTCTGGAGATTTTTATTTGGTCTCTCTGGTTTTATATGTTTATCCACTTCGAGATATCTTTTTTGATATCTTTTAGTTTATTTTGTGTGGTTCAGATCCATGTGTCGTTATGTTTTTCTTCTACTTTCCCGTTTATTTTCATCAGGAAGTCTTGATTTGGAATAGGTATATGTATTACTTGCTCTCTTGAGATTTCTTTCACCATGTGAACAGCCTCTTTGTTTTGTGGTATACCCGAGTGCGATGGTACCCACATTATGTTTAACCTATTCTTCTTATTGATTTCATGTAAGCTTTCTTCGATCTTTCGTTTAGCTGGAATTTTGCTGTATGCGTTGTTTATCTGTTTCATTACGCTTAAAGCATCCGTGCATACAATAGATTCTTCATTGTCTGTTTGCAGGTTTTTATGCAAACTTCTGCTGTCATGACTGTTATATCATTTGGTAGGTGGAACTTAGTCTTTTCATTTCTAATATCTGCTCCTCCAGTTCCTTTCTGCGTCTTTGATCCATCTGTATGTATTATATTCGCATGTGGGTGTAGGCTGCATATTTGTGTAAATTGTTGTTTCAGAATCTAGGTTGATGTTTCAGCTTTCTTGAATTTCGTTGATTTGAAGATTGCATTTGATAATATTTTCTTTCATGGTGGTATTTTCTCAAAGTGCATTTTTTCAAGGTTAGCTATACCAATTTGGAGCTTTGTTAGGATTTTAGTAAATCAAAATTTAATTTGGAAGATTGTTTCACTTTTTCGTTTTGAGCATTGAAAGAACTTAAATTTCCCGCACCATACGAGATCTTCCAAAATTTTCAAGTTTTGCAGCTTTTTATGGGGACTGTGTGAGCATATCAGCTCAACTACAAGACAAAAAAATCATCAGACTGATGTCTTTCAGGATTTTGCTTACTCATACAACTACAACACTTGTTTATCAGTCAGTCCGCGGGACAATACCCTTTTTTTGAATGATCAGTACATACTTGAAACTTTGTGAGTGGCTTCTTTTTGGCGGTCCACCAAACTTTCTCTTTACGACTTTTTTCGAAGGTGTTCCGTTTTCAAGTGAACATCATAACGTCATATTTGAGCTATCGGTCTGAAACAACGCAGCAGGAGATCTGTCGGTCACTATGACTACTTGATCACATCAATCATTATAAAACAGTTCAGCAGAAGTAAATCATGTATGTACTGAAAAACAAAAATAGGTGCTGTATTTTTGGCGGACATAATATTTGTCGAATTATTTATTGAATTATTGCATTAAATCTAAGTATGTATTCATCAAGAAAGAAGAAATCAACGGCTTATTCTCATCACGCCAAATTGGAGACGCAGCACTCATAAAAAAATTCGTAGGGAAAAATTTGGTAGATTTGATTATTCTACAAAAAGCGTACTGTTCCGCAGATTATGTGACGTATAAATGAGCTTAAATGTCCACACAACTTTTGTTCGAAAGCTGTCATTTTAGTTTGGCTCACTGGCTCATAGATGGCTCTACTAACCATGTTTCGAACATAAAAAATTAGTTCTCATATTCAGTTCAACCAAATTTCAGATTTCGGTACGATACGTATAATATTCCAGTTGAGGCGAGTTTTTAAAGTTCACAAGTCATCAGTAATATTGAAATTTCACAACTTTCGAAGAAAATTATCCCAACAAGAATGCCTGGCCAAGTTGTTTATGTTTTCGGTAATGAAGTACCATATCAGACGATGGTTTCTCAGTGGTATGGATGATTCAAGCGTAGACGAATCAATCTCAACGACGAGCCAAGGACAGGTTCCCTGAAAACGGCAGTCACTCAGGAAAACGTCAATTCCGAGTAATCATTGAAACATTGAAGATTTTGAGGACCACAATTCAAAACATTTTGCATGAAGAATTGTGTGTTGTAAAATAAGTTTTCCGTTGGATACCTCATCTCTTAATCGAAGTTGGTGTCCTAAAATTTCAAGCCAATTCAATGCAGGCAATCATAGAAACGTGTGAAGCATCGTTAGTCGTCTGTTTGAGTGTTCCAAGGTGAAGAAAATCTGTTCTCAAAGTGTGTTTGAAAAGATAGTTGCAACAATTATCCCAAAAGCAGGTCATCTAACAATAATCCCTCTGCAAAATTGGAGAACTGTCAATACAGATTGTTACACATTGTTCATGCGATTGTAGTAATGCACTAATGATCGTAGACTACAAAAAATCTGACGTGGACATCACGTGACTTATTTGTACATCATTGGATATACATAATCAAACACAACATCTAATCATTCCATGGCTAGTCGGTTACTATGGATACAGTATGTCATCATTCTTATGCTACAACATTCCTAAATACTGATTTCCAGGATTCTACGGTTAACAGCTCTGAATTTATGTGCAAAAATCCAAGATCGTCAAGTATAGTGCACTTTCGACTCGGTCGGTCTCGATGAAAATAGGATATGAGCATCTAGACAGTACTATCATCTTGAATACTGTATTCTAATATCTATGTTCAATCGTTTTGGATTTCTGAGCAAAATTAAAAAAAGTTTCGAGTAAACTGCACTTCCGGCTTAACCGATAATATTCATAGTGCAAGCTGTACAACTAGATGCTATAAAAGTGCTTAATACGAAATCTCAATATTCTGCGACTGATTATTTTGAATTTATGAAAATTTAAAATTTATGAGAAAAATTCGAAAAGTCTGTAATATGAAGCAATTTCGAATACTGAATTCCAGTATTCCACAGCTAATCGTTCTAGATTTATGCGGAAAATTCAGGAAAAGTATCAGGTAATGTGCACTTCCAGTACAGACGATTGCAACCATAATGCGAGGTGCACATCAAGATCCTAGATCTTATACCAGTCTCTTATACAAAATTTCAGCATTAAACGTTTGACAAGTTCTAAGATCTGCGAGTTACGGAAATACACACATACATACGTGTATACGTACAGACATCAATCCAAAAATAGTCAAAATGGATTCAGGGATGCTCGAAACGGATATACCCATCAAAATCTTGATAGGTGAATTTTGTCGGTTTCACAATACTCCCTTGTTCTTAGTACAATTGAGAAATAGTATATTGTGTGGCTACGGGCGAAATTAGACGATTTCAGCAGAGGGTGAGCGTTGCTTACCCGAGCGGAGCAAGGGCTGGCATCACCCTCGGCTGAAATCGTGTTTTGTCCCGTGCCACACACTGTATTTTTCATAATACCTGCATTGATACTTTCCATATTACAAATTTGTTATAATAAAGTAAATATTTTCCTTTTGATTTTGCAGAATCAAGAGTAGCTGCTTGTGCTTTATCAATAAGATGTTGTGGTGTACTTGAAATTGTCGTATTAATATTTATTCCTTGGAACTAATCATCTTTTTGATTCAATTCACAGTTACGAATACAACAACTGTCAAAATAAGTGAGGTTATATGATTTTCATTTAGAGATTGACAATGAACAAATGCGACTCTATCAGGAATAGAACGATCTAAGAAACTAATTCAGTGGGCAGAAGCTAGCTTGTTCCTCCCCCAAGGCAGAAACAGGCCTATTTCTGCTCGGCTACACTCACATTTGTCTGGAATTGTCTTGTTTCGACTGACAAAACAGGCGTTGAAATGCGTTGTTTCAATGCAGGTATCATAAAAAAACAATAAATTCATTGAAATCTATATACTGTTTATTCCATCTCTATATACAAAACTAAATAATAGTTCCAAGTGGTCTATCATCACACGACCGTTCTCGCTATGCTTTCCAGCAATCAGATAGCAGTAACTGTTCCACAAGAACCGATCGGCGTCAGAGAAACCATCCGTGGCTCTGAAATACGTCGCAGACAATTTAGTATCTTTACTCAACTCAATCTCAGGTGAAAATGATAAAAATACAATCAAGATATATTCTAAAATATAAAATATTAAATTTGTGTTGAAAAGACCGTCCCCAGCTTTAACGACTTCGCCGACAATTCAGTATCTTTGCTTCACATAATCTTAGATAGGAAATGAGAAAGCTATCAAAAAATTTGAATAATAACAATACAGTCGTCAACATATTATATTCACTAAAACTAAAAATGAATTTCTAATATTTGGATCTATAGGTGAACAATCAATTCGAGGTGATGTGAACCAAAGGAATGGGAAATATAACCTACTCATTTTCATGATGCATCTCAACAAAATCTCATCTAATCTATCGTACCTGATATTAGTTGGGAATATTTACTATCAAAGTTAGTATTCGGGGTACGTAGTTTGAAGTGGATATTACATTAGCTGTTTATTGTCACAAACTATTACTGTTCTAGCTCATAATATAGCTACTACATCCCTTGTATTGGTTCTGTTCGCAAATATATTTCAAATTACCTGCATTCTCGCTTCTCCTGTTCTCGAAACTTTGCATGAGCTGTGCTTTGTGTTGAGAGTTTGACGCTCTTGTGAAAAGTGTCCTGAGTTTGCATATTATTTTGGTTGTGGAAAACATAAATCTGTTAATGTAAAACAGTAGCAGAAAGCTAGATACTATTCCATTACCAAGTTGTTAGATTAGAGGTATTCTTTGGAATTCTAATTCATTTTGATATATACCGGAGAAGAAGTAAAGTCTTATCACTAATTTGTTCAGAAATAATATGACCAGCAGACATTTGAGTACAAGAAATCTCAATGTAATCAACTAGCAATCACTTCAAGATCATATCATGTCTGCATTTCTAATTGAAACATGATTAAATATCCCGCTTCGTTTTGAGTTACATGATACCACCAAATAAGTCATAATCGAACAATTCTGACACCACTTATTATTTAGCAATATTTCTCTCACAGAGAACAAAAAACTAAACGTCTATTTCCACTCTGCAAACATCAACAAGCAGATGACATCTTTGGACTTTCTCCAAATTGTTGACGCTGTCGCGAACCAAAAAGACGACTTCTCTTTGTTCTTCAGTGAATTGTGAAATCCGAACAACAACCTTGGCCCCTGCTGTGTAATACGAGCTGAAGATGACTTCATTTGTTCGCATGTCATTTATTTGCAGCAAATCGATTCATCACGCAAGGAACGAGATCGTCCGAAGACGATTTGAATGTCAATTGCACTCGGAATGCTTGATAAACAAAGATATCATTGCGTAGAGAGGTAGATGTTTGTTTGCTGACGTCGAAACGGAGAAATCTGTATACTAGCTGTCCCAAAGGACTTACAACAATAATTATTCTGGTGTAATTTAACCTCATACAGATCATTGCCTGAGCACTGTAATATGAATGACTTCAAGTGATAATATTTCAATGTCATAGTTCTTGCACAGAAGTATGGGTGCTCTTGCTTGATCCACCCCTGTTTTACATCGAAAGTACTTAGTCTGGTGCAGGGTTCACTGCAGCATCGTATGCATCATTAACGCCTCTAGCCATATTAAATTGTCTGCATGTGTTTTCCGCAAAGTATCTGCCAAAAGCTCGAGCCAAATATTCACTTAATGCAACATAAAATAAACACATTGTGCCATTATTTATAACAATAAAGCTATGAAGCTTTCTCATAAGTCTAGAAGAGTTGGAATACATTTTTGGGCAAATTGTGGATTATACGCAATTTCATATGATGAAGTTAACTTTCATTTTGAATAGACAGGATTGCAGCACGATTAACACACTTTGAATTGAGGATTGGAGAAACAAGATGATTATTCAGTAAATCTGGAAGTCCCTTCGGTGAATTGGAAGCTATTTTTTTGGACTGCTGAGTTCTATGTTTGACAATTGTAAACTGCCGTGGAGTCTTATGAAGATTGATATTCTTGTCAATCTATAATTAAATCCAAGTTTTTGTTGCAGTACAACTAAGATGAATTAGAAATCTATCTTTCCACGTATACATAATGTTATTTAATCTTATGGGAGTAGATTACGAAGCTCGAAAGAAAAGTGGTGTCTGGTATGTAGCTCTCGTGATAGAAATTTTTTCCATGTAAAAATCTAAATAAATTGTTGAAAAACCAAAACCTGGGTGTTCCACAATATTACAAAGTAAGGAGCTGGTTTTTGATTTTTACAAAGAGTAGCAACTGTAGACACGTGTATCCTACTTATTGAAATTCTTTAGTAATCTGATTTGTGAAGCGCAGAGCAATGAAAATTGAGTTGATACATAGCATGCAGAGATAAAAGAGTTAACGGCAGTGCCATCTACCATAATGCAGCTGAAGTGGCAGGTTTGAAGAGATACAGGACACTAGAGAATATCTGTAAAACAGGATTTGATAGATTGGTATTGAATCAAAATCAAAATGGTCACTCTAAAGTGACCTGTATCTCTAAAAATTAAGAACGAAATCAAATTCACAATCATCCAACAATAATTTGAAATATGTGTCTAACGCTGTGTATTTTTGATTTGACTTTAATTTCTTATATCATGTTCAAAATGTGCAGAAGAATGCTACGATAATCGATTGATAAATGAACTTTCTGTGGCTATTCTTATTGAATGTTCTACAAATATGTACCTGAGAAAGAAGAATCTGACGTAAACATCACGAGATTCACTTGTACATCATTGGATATATATATATATATATATATATATATATATATATATATATATATATATATATATATATATATATATATAAAAATTGCTGTTTATCGACTGTAAATATTATATGCTATGAAGTTTATTGAGTAGTCAGTCTTTAATTATTCAAAAATTCTCATTTATTTCAATGACCCAAGCTTTCAGCAATAATTTTTGGCTTCTTCAGGGGACTGAAGTAATGTCAACAATAAGACAGTAAAATCAAATGAACATGTAAAAACGGATAAATTTCAACTTACAGAAAAATAGAGAATTAATTATCATAAACATTCAGAAAACTAACAACAACTGGACAAGAGTAAACCAACCATAAAAAACCATGAAAAACCATCAAAAAACTCTCGAAAAATCAATAAATAAAAAAGGATGGAGGAATAAAATAACTGACGATGATAAAAATATGAAAATATATACTTCGCAACATGTGTAGAATTTGATAGATGAATAAATGAATAATCAACAAATGAATAAATTCTTTGAAATTGAAAAAATAAATAAACATGGAGTGTCATGAATATGAACACTTGATTATATTCGAATAATATGAACTTAAATTTTGGGTATCTGTTTTTTTATTAAGAGTGTTACTATGGAAATTTACATGATACATTTCAAGAAACAGACGTTTGACATAATTATCACTCCTGTCAAGAATTTCAACATTATCAAAATCTGGATGATGCTTGGATTTGCTAGTATGAATTGATAACGCCCAACAGTTGACTTTTCTAGGATTATTACAATCACTCCTATAGGCTATAATTCTTGACTTCAAAAGCCTACATGTCTGTCCAATATAAATTGAAGTGCAGTCCTTACAACTGATTTTATAAATAACATTACTTTGATTATCAATAGATGCAGAATCTTTAAGTTTAGTGTAAAGACTTCTGATAGTGAGGTAATTCTTAAATGTTATAATGGAATAATCATTCTTTAGAATTTTTCTAATTTTTTCAGATATAAAAGGGATATATAGTAAAGATTTATAAATGACAGCATCAGAGGAAGATCGATTGCTCAAATTAGAAGGAAGAGAAATTGATAAATTACAATCATAATTATTAGAATTGATATTGTTCAAAAAATCATTATTATTATTTCTAAAAATGTATTTATTGATAAAATGTAAGGGATAACCATTATCTAAGAAAATATATTTCAATTTTTGCAGATTTTCATGGAGATACTTATCATCAGAAATATATGAAACTCTGTCTTTCATATTAACCAAAGTATTAATTTTCTGTTTTAAATTATGTTGAGACAAAAAATGTATGTATCTCTTAGAAGATATAGGTTTCTGATACCAACTCAATTCTATTTTGTTATGAATATTCCTGATTAAAAGTACGTCCAGGGAAGCAATTTTTCTCTCCGATTCTTTTTCAAGAAAACACAGATACCCAAAATTTAAGTTCATATTATTCGAATATAATCAAGTGTTCATATTCATGACACTCCATGTTTATTTATTTTTTCAATTTCAAAGAATTTATTCATTTGTTGATTATTCATTTATTTATCTATCATATACTACACATGTTGCGATGTATATATTTTTATATTTTTATCATCGTCAGTTATTCTATTCCTCCATCCTTTCTTATTTATTGATTTTTCGAGAGTTTTCTGATGGTTTTTCATGGTTTTTTATGGTTGGTTTACTCTTGTCCAGTTGTTGCTAGTTTTCTGAATGTTTATGATAATTAATTCTCTATTTTTCTGTAAGTTGAAGTTTATCCGTTTTTACATGTTCATTTGATTTTACTGTCTTATTGTTTACATTACTTTAGTCCCCTGAAGAAGCCAAAAATTATTGGTGAAAGCTTGGGTCATTGAAATAAATGAAAATTTTTGAATAATTAAAGACTGACTACCCAATAAACTTCATAACATATATATATATATATATATATATATATATATATATATATATATATATATATATATATATATATATATATATATATATATATATATATATATATATATATATATATATATATATATATATATATATATATATATATATATATATATATATATATATATATATATATATATATACATCCCGCTATCAACCCTGCGTCCATGTATTGGCGTTTTACATTACATCGAACGTCCGGGTGTTATTGTGCGTCCCGTATATGGACGTCGGATGACAAACCCTTAAAAGTCTAATAACTCTTGGAACAATGATCGAAACTCAATGGTTTTCAGATAAAATATAGGATAAGTTAGCATACAAACGTTTCTACGTGTGCCTATATGAAGAAAACTGATAGTTCAAGAGTAAGAGTTCAAAATAAAAAAATTAGGTGGACGTTCGAAGACTTCATTATGAAAGTTATCCAGAGAGCTTAGTTCAACATAATTCCGCTAGGTTCGCTATTAAAATTAAGTGTATATTAAAACTGTATATTCAACTTTCATTGCTTCAACAACCCGAACTCCGAAGAAGTGGCAACAATGTTTTCAACTTGCAATACCAGATTATAATTTTGTGCAGCGGAACTCCTATAATTGGAACATTATAAGTGATCGAATTTATGAGTTTAATTTAGATGTAAATGATAAACAAATGAATTAAGTTTCAAGATAGAACAAAACATAATTTTTTTAAACCCAAAATCAATATATTATGCTTATTATTATAAATAAATGATTTGTTTTCAGCGTATTTGTTTTCGTAGTTGTGTGAGTCACTTATGAAATAGTAAATATTTGAAATGTTTATCATAGAATCATGTACGTTGGAAGTTTGAAAATATGATCAAGTGAAAATATATAATATTGATAATGAAAAATCATATTTAGAGAAAAGAGATTTTGAATATTAATGGTTTGAAATGGATAGATCACGTTTGTCAAGATTTTTATTTTGTAAAACTATACAATGTGAATTCATAAAAAATCTGCTGCGGCCACACAGTATTTCCTCGACCATAAATTAGACGGTTAGTTTCTTAGCTGTATCATGAATTCAGAGTATCGTATCAATTAAATGCATATTTCAAAGTGACAGCTGTCGTTGTCAAAGTGACAGCTGTCGTTGTCAAAGTGACAGCTGTCGTCAAAGTGACTGATGACGGTTACATGAAACATGAAATTACTATTTAATTTTACTCTAGTCATATGTTCTATGTCCAGTTGCTTAAGTTGATCCCAAAATTGGTATTATCTGGTTAAAATGTGAAAAAACAATCAACAATCGAGAAATTGATTCACTGTGGATTTCTTTCAGGCTTATCTTTTTGTCTTGTTCATGGAACTGGACATATGGTTATTTGTATTGCTCAGTTTGTATTTGATTTATTCCTTCATACATTTTATTTCAGATATAATTTCGAAGATGATCCACATATAGTTTACTTTTTATTTCTCCGGCCTATATATAATATGGAAAGTATTGTGATCGTGTTTCTTTTGACAGTTCGAGATTTTGATGAATCCTCACGTTTTGGATCCTACTGAACCAAAAAAACTTAATTGAAGAATAGTCGGTTGATCTGTCTGTCGGTCTGTCTGAAAACACGATAACTTTAGAATGCGTAAGAATTTCTGACTGGAAGCTCAAAACTGATACCAAACTAGACATCATTTGAATAACTTTTGGAAAATAATTGACAATCGTTTAAATATTTTTTCTGACACTCTTACTGGGCTCATTTCCGCAGGAGCTACAATTCGATACCACACACGATAAAACCAAATGACTTATTTTGGAACAACAATTGACGAACGTTTGTATGGGATGTCCAAATATATATGAAAATTATTCTAATTTCACATTTTGATTCTAATTATTTCTATGCTTCAGAAAAATATAACTAATTTTATGATGAAGCAAATTTTAATATTAACAAATGAGCCACTATTGATTCTAAAGAATTTTTTGGATAAGTGCTACGCCAAATTATTCAGGGATCAAATTGATTTTTTTTCACATTCATGATAAATACCACTGTCCATAAAATAGACGCATCAATAAAGTTTTGGTACCACTGGTTGAAAGAAGCTCATTTACGAACTCAAACCTGGCTTTTTATTAAAAAGATTGGATATAAAATTTTAATCAGAAATTCTTACGCATTCTAAATCGTGTTTTCAAACAGATCGACCGACTATTCGTTAAATTATGTTTTTTTGGTTCAGTAAGGGTCCAAAACGTGAGGATTTATCAAAATCTTGAACGGTCAAAGAAACACAATCACATTACTTCCCATATTATACATAGGCCGGAGAAATGAAAAGTACTATAAGTGGATCATCTTCGAAATAATATCTGAAATAAAATGTTTGAAGGATTAAATCAATTACAAACTGAGTAGTAAAAATTACCCTATGTCTAGTTCCATGAACAAGACAAAAACATAAATATATTATAGTTTTCGTTAGAATATATTGGTAGTATTTATATAAATACTCAGTATATAATAATAATATATTCTGCAACAAGTTTGTAATGTGAGACGAAGGCGATGACTATGGTTCGCGAGTGTGGAATATGCTATTCCAAATTCTTTGTAAACTATACTTTCTATAACAAGAGTTTTGAAACTCAGCAATATCTCAGAAGATACTTTCAGAATTATAAAAAGTCGAACGCAAAGCTAGAAATGAATACCTGAATTGTCAGGAAGTAATCATGGTACCCAAATTGACAGATTATGATTCGTCGAAAATGATGATTAAATGATTCAAAACGGCAAACGGAATTATTCTAAACGACATATTGAAATGTCATCTGTCCCAATATAATTTTTGCTCAACTGTACAAAGTACAAGGAAGTATTGTGGAACCGAGAAATTCAAATATCCAGATTCTGATGGATATATCTGTTTATTTCTGACTAAATTTTGACTATTTTTGGCTTGATGTCGGTACGAATGTATGTGCGTAACTCGCAAATCTCAAAACCCTGCTGAAATTATGTATTCAAGATTGGTATAGGGTCTTGCGCATTATGGTTGCAATCATCTATACCGGAAGTGCCCTTTACTTGAGACTTTTCTTGGATTTTCCGCATAAATCCGGAATGATTAGCCGTAGGATACTGAAATTCAGTATTTGAAATTGCTGTACGATCGGAATAGATATCTTCTAGCTTAGCCGGAAGTGCACTGTATATAACAGAATTTTTGAATTTTCTCCATAAATTCAAAACAATTAATTGTAGAATACTGGAATTTTGTATTAAGCACTTCTGTAACATTTAGTTATGCACCTTGCATCATGATTGCAATCATCTGTACGAGAAATACACTTTACTCAATTTTTTTTCTTAATTTTCCGCATAAATATGGAACAATTGAACATAAAATGTTAAAATTCAGTATTTAAGACGATAGTACCGTTTAAGTACTCATATCCTATTTTCATTGAGATCGACTGAGCCAGAAGTGCACTTCACTTGAGAGTCTGCTAGGCTGTAGAGTATACAGTATTGAAATTTGTTATTTCAGTCTGATGTAGCACCTGAATGATTGCCTACTATTCTCATAACAATAGACTGAGCCAGAAGTGCACTTCAGTAGAAATTTATTTTTCAATTTTGCGCATAAATTCAGAACTGTTAGCCGTAGAATCTTGGAAATCAGTATTTAATAATATTGTAGCATAAGAATGATGATCTATTGTTTCCATAGCAACCGACTATGCTAAAAGCGCATTTTACTTTACAGATTTTTTAATTCTTTTGGATAAATCCAAAACGATTAGCCGTGGTACGATGAGATTTTGTGTTTGATTATATATCCAATGATATACAAGTAAGTCACGTGATGTCCATATCAGATTTTCTATTATAGAATAAACAAACCTCAAAACAGTGTTAGAGAAAAGACTTGTCACATATAAAAAATAATCTCTCATAATTACACAGTCGGGTTCAAAAATTGGTTTAGTCCAGTATTTTAGTCCATGGTTTACTTTAAACGTAGCTTAATTTCCATAGTGATGATTGTTAGAACAATTGTTACTGAGATAATTGAGCTCCGCTTAAGTTAAACCAAGGACTGAAATATCGGCTCCAAGGGTCGATATTTCAGTCTTGGGTTTATCTTAAGCAGAGCTTAATCACCTTAAAAGTAATTGTTCTAACAATCATCACTCCGGAAACTAAGCTACGTTTAAGATGAACCGAGGATTGAAATACTTGCCCTAATGGCCAATTGCACCACCGTCACTTAACTCTGAGGGAGGAATAATAACCATATTAACAATTGTCAATACAATAGTTGCCATAGATATTAAACTCTACTTAAGGGTGTCGTTTACCTAAACCATGAAAACATTGTTTACGCATATCAAATTATTTCTCGTCACATAGATTATTTTTAATGATCAAGTAGTGCTTCTGATAGATAAATCTTCAAAGCATGGAACCTGCTTCCCCGATTTTCAAAATTCGCATCCATTTGTTGTAAAAAGAGTCATACATTTTGCAATTTTTACGCATATATTTCTCATATAAATTCAATCATTTTGCTGTAAGTTGCATATAATGATTATTTCATCGAACTTTTTTCGATAATATATTGTATATACGTTAATAGTATATGAAAATGAGTATGCATTATCCCAATTTTATTTATTTATAAATATATGAACAAAAAACTGAAAAATTGAGCTTCACACGGATATCAAATTTGTGCTTTTATGAGACTACTGTTTTAAAAAACTTTTTCTCAGTATATTATAATAATAATAATAATAGTATTTATTTAGCTGAAATGCTATTACATTGAACAATAAATATTTGAATATAATAATCATTTTACAATGGAATATAAGCGATAGTTTTGTACCAAATATAAAGTTAATTCACATTATTCCTTACATATTTGCTACATTCTCTTTTGAAAGTTTTTACATTGCTCAGATTCTTAATTTCATCACTAAAGTTATTGAATATCTGAAAACCTTTATATACTAAACAATTCTGAGTACAAGCTTTCAACATTTTAGGTAATTTAATATCACCTTTATTACGTAAGTCGTAATTATGGCAATCTCCTACAAAAACTATATCTTTGCTCAAATAACTTGGGAGTATTCTATTTTTAATTTTAAATATAAAAATGAAACTTGAAAAATATATTCTCTGTTTTATACTCAACCATTGAAGAGTGGTTAACATAAGTTTTGTGCTAGTTAATTTATTGACTTTTAATATGCACCTCATTGCCCGGTTTTGGAGTTTCTGCATTCTCTGTAATTGAGAGTTATTACAAAGAAAAAGTGTTGTAGCGCAAAAATCTATATGTGGTGCTATTATTGATTTATAAATCCTTATCGCTTGAATGTAGTTCATTTTGTTTCTAATTCTTTGTAGGAAATATATTTTTTTAGCCATTTTTTTGCATATATAGTCTATGTGCTCATTAAAGCTTAATCTATAATCAATAAAAACTCCTAAATATTTTATCATTGACACCTGTTCAATTTCACCTTCTTTTGTCACTAATTTTTGAATGTCTTCATTTTTTGTACTAATGATCATATACTTTGTTTTCTTAATATTAATTTTCAACTTATTGTAACTTAACCAGTCTAATAAGCTATTGACATCAGATTTTATTTTGTCCATTCCCTCGTCAATTGAATCTGTAGCTATATATAGTAGCGTATCATCCGCAAACAATTTTATTTTACAAAATTTGACTGCATGAATTATATCATTTATATATAATAAAAATAATAGTGCTCCCAATACGGTTCCTTGTGGTACCCCAATATCAATGTTAACAATCACTATATCTATGGAATCATGTGAGCGGAATCTTGAAATTGTTTATATTTTTCGAGAAATAAGCACATTAACTGAAATAAACAAATGATATTTTACGACATTCTATCATATTTTAAGATGCAAAAATTTACACATGCCTACCTCCAAGAATAGTCTATAGAACGTACTACTCCAATTTTCAATCATTCCACTGTAATTACAGATAAACGTAAAAATTTGTTGCCAAAAAACAGAATATATTTCTTAAAATATTTCGCCTGTTATACTCAGCCCCTGCAACCAGCTTGACTTTTTCCTTGGAGCTGTCAATATTATCTGTGACTTACACATATTTATAATCCCTTACTACCTGTTCTTTTATGAGACACCTTTCTCAGAACGGACGAATATGCTAAAGAGATAAATTTATTATTATGTGTTTCATTGGGTTATTTTCGTCTTGCCACTTTCATATTATATCAAAATGAATTTTTATCACGATCAAGTGAACTATGTTTATCTATAATTATGATGATGCAAAGGCATTAACTATTAAACAATTAGCTTATAAAAGGTCACATTTTTTATTCGCCACTTTCCACGATTGATATTTTTTGAAATATGTTTAAAATAATACTTTTAATCAATGAACTTGCTCATTTAACCAACAATAAGTTTGTATTCATATATATTCTACATATAATAATCTTATACTGAAAAAAAACACATGGACTTAAAAAAAAAAAAACGTTACCATATTTTTATTGCAACAAAATCAAGAAATAATGGAATTAACAAATAGAGAATGATAAAACATTTCGAAAAACACTTGACTCAATATAAATCATGCAGAATCATATTCCTATTGGAATACAGTGTAGATGTATAGAATATATTGAATCATTAAACATTCGCATGGATATTGTCTTCAAATTACAACATTTTACATACATAATTACATGATATGAGTTATAATCTGATTCATTTTGCTAAAAATATAAAAATTGGAGCAAAGTTAAAAATAAATAGCATCAGAATCTTTATTATAGCATGATAGTACCAATCAAATGAGAAAATAGATCTTAAAATATTCAAGGGCACCGGCAGTAGCACATAAAATTAATTAATCCCGTAATTCCATGTTTCTTCTTTTCCTAGGATCAATTATTTCAGGTAGTAAAAAATCAAAATAGAATTTCTCCAATTTTTTTACTAGATAGTTCAATTTGAAAAATTTACTTGTTTGTATGACATCCTCAAACATATAGTCGCATTCTATGCAATTTCAAGGAATATTATTTCCTTCACTGCTGCAGGTTAGTTTGCTCTATAAAATTCTATTCACAGATTCATAATATTCAATTCCGGCCTGAGATTTAGACTAAAGGTCCATTCACAACCACTTTGGACTCTGCTTAATTTGCACTCCAAGTTCAAAATACGCAGGGTTGAAATTTGTAGCATTCACAACCAATTTTAACATTGCTTGAGATTCAGTAATGCCATCTGTGAAATCAAATATAAAATAGTACAAATATTAAATACTTCGTTCTTCTTTTCGTTTGAAAAATTATATTTTCAAATTTAACAGTCAATTCGTCAATTCTTTATTGGTACTGAAGAGTAGTTGTCACTCATTTATCTTTTTATTTGGATTTCAGTTTTTATTGAAGAATTTTATAAGGTAAATGAATATAATAAGTAATCAAACTTTATATACCTATACATAAACTATTTTTTCAGTAATTTTGTAATGGATACAGAGGAAGCTGTTATTTTGTTAGGAAGTTTAGCTTGTACCCTAGGAACAATGTTGACAATTATTCTATTTGATTTTAAATTTAAACGTCAAAAACACATGTCGAATCATCAGCGCCCCTAGCGTGAAAAATGCGTGAAATGCAATGCGCATGCCAATATCAGGCCAATTCGCTGGCGACTTGAAGTGAAAGTTTGCACTTTGCAAACATCGCAATCCGAAAGCCAAGTACGCAGACTACAAATTGTAGTTGTGAATAGTTACTACTGAGCTCATACGCCTAGCTTTGAATTTTAAGCTAGCATGAAATTGTGCCATGTTCAAATTCGGTTGTGAATGGGCCTTAAGGCACGGCCCTGATTTTCAAAGCGTGACCCCCGTGAGCGTGAGCAATTCTGGAAATCTCTACATGTTACAGATAATATAGAGGAAATATTACTTCTGGTATTCCATAAGCAAAATTATTTCCATAATCTAATGATAGAATAAAAGAGATTCTCTATTTAAAATAAGAAAATTATTGCCGACTTCTATTTCAACCGGAATAAATATCAACTTGAAAATATTTTAGTTCAACGAAGCAAGTTTCTAAGCCTTCATTTAATCAATTTAGAAAAATTTCAAGCAAATTTTGAAACACTTATGAAAGTATCTAATTTCGTGAACGAGGAAAACAACAAACAATTGTAATTTTTTTTTGCATATGTCATAAAATTAGTTATTAAATTAGGTTATTACCCACATTACGAGCTGGACTTGGCAATTTTTATAAATTACGAATAATTCAATTTTCTAATAGAATCAAGTTTGATGAAGTCATTATAATAAATTATTTATATCCTCATAAATTTGGTGAAAATTACTTTGCATGATTATCATTTTCTTAGAAAATTCAGTTGATAATTTATATTATATATTAGCGTTGACTGGATATTCAATTAATGGTTTTATTCACAAAATATCTTGTTCCTAAGTTGGAAATGGTGTTCAAGAGTGAATATTTGAAAATATCTAAGCTAAAGATTAAGTTCAGGTACTATTTGAGTCGGCAAATAATGAACCCAAAACCTAAGTCATAAATCTTTCTATTCGGGGAACTACCTGCTGTTGAATAAATTCAAATATAGACTACCAAGCGATTGAGCAAGATATTTGGGTTGCATGCACTGAAAACCCCTTATTGGAGCTGAACAGAAATAAAATTTAGGTAAACGACACTCTTAAAGTTGAGTGACGGTGGTGCAACTGGGCATAAGAGTCATATGATATAGATGTATTATACTTCCATTGAAGGACTGATTCTACGGAGTAATTGCCAAAAAACACACAGTCTAGAAAGAAGAAGATTATTGAATCTTATTTTACTTTTTACAAAAAAAAAAAATTATAAGTGATTTTAAATCATTCATTGCTATGCAATTTTTAGTTGTTATTGATTAGTTGGATTTTACTCATTGTAGATGTGAATTCTATTATTTCTTCAGCCGAGCATAAAAGATACAAAAAGTATTATTTGAATTTAAGTAGTTTTTATCATTTTTAAGGTGATAGAAAATTATTTTCAAATTCATATGAATTTAGTCAGCTTATATATCAAAAAACTCCCTGATAGCATAACTTGATTCTCTTATTTATCGATAACCTGCACATTCAGTTCATACCGCTTCTGTCTATCTTCAACTGAACTGGCAGTCATGATACATGATATCCAAGACTAGAAACAGGTAACACTGTCGGACGTCGCATGTGATGCAATTAGTGCATGAAATGAAACTTGCAGTATATCGGAGGACGTTGGATAACTTCTTTGTAAAAGGGAGCTGAACAGATATTAGAATGAAAGTTGTGATTGGAATGAGCTAGTGTATAAAAATGATAACTGAATTCTACGTCACGAAAAACCATATATACACCAACAAAAATTTCAATATACGCAGTAAATCTGGTGGACGCCCGATGCTTTGATTATGAAAGGACGCACGATAGATAGCGTGATGTATATATATATATATATATATATATATATATATATATATATATATATATATATATATATATATATATATATATATATATATATATATATATATATATATATATATATATATATATATATATATATATATATATATATATATATATATATATATATATATATATATATATATATATATATATATATATATATATATATATATATATATATATATATATATATATATATATATATATATATATACATCACGCTATCTATCGTGCGTCCTTTCATAATCAAAGCATCGGGCGTCCACCAGATCTACTGCGTATATTGAAATTTTTGTTCGTGTATATACGGTTTTTCGTGACGTAGAATTCAGCTATCACTTTTATACACTAGCTCATTCCAATCACAACTTTCATTTTAATATCTGTTCAGCTCCCTTTTACAAAGAAGTTATCCAACGTCCTCCTATATACTGCAAGTTTCATTCCATGCACAAATTGCATCACATGCGACGTCCGACAGTGTTGCCTGTTTCTAGTCTTTGATATCATGTATCATGACTGCCAGTTCAGTTGAAGATAGACAGAAGCGGTATGAACTGAATGTGCAGGTTATCGATAAATAAAAGAATCAAATTATGTTTTTTGATATATAAGCTGACTAAATTCATATGAATTTGAAAATAATTTTCTATTACCTTAAAAATGATAGAAATTACTTAAATTCAAATAATACTTTTCGTATCTTTTATGCTTGACTCAAAAAATAATAGAATTCACGTCTACAATAAGTGAAATTCAACTAATCAATAACAACCCAAAATTGCATAGCAATGAATGATTTAAAATCACTTATATTTTTTTTTTTGTAAAAAGTAAAATAAGGTTCAATATTCTTCTTCTTTCTAGACTGTGTGTTTTTTGGCAATTACTCCGTAGAATCAGTGCTTCAATGAAACTAAAATACATCTATATCATATGACTCTTATGCCCAGTTGCACCACCGTCACTTAACTTCAAGTAGAGTTTAATATCTATGGCAACTATTGTATTGACAATTGTTACTATGGTTATTATTCCTACCTCAAAGTTAAGTGACGGTGGTGCAACTGGCCATTAGGGCAAGTATTTCAGTCCTCGGTTTATCTTAAACGTAGCTTAGTTTCCGGAGTGATGATTGTTAGAGCAATTATTACTAAGGTTATTAAGCTTTGCTTAAGATAAACCCAAGACTGAAACACCGACCCTTAGGCCCAGTTGTACAATCTAAGCTTATCTACAGTTTAGTTGAACCGATCTTATTTACTATGGTTACAATTGCTGAAATAATTGTTACCATAGAAAATAAACTCGGTTTAACTAAACTGTAGTTAAGCTTAGATTGTACAACCGGGCCTTAGAGCCGATATTTCAGTCCTCGATTTAACTTAAGCGGAGCTTAATTTCTCAGTAACAATTGTTCTAACAATCATCATTATGGAAATTAAGCTATGTTTAAAGTGAACCATGGACTGAAATACTGGACTAAGCGAATTTTTGAACCCGACTGTGTAATTATGAAAGATTCTTTTTTATATGTGACAATTCTTTACTCTAACACTGCTTGAGAGTTTGTTTATTCTATAATAAAAAATCTGACGTGGACATCACTTGACTTACTTGTATATCATTGGATATATATAATCAAACACAAAATCTCATCGTACCACGGTTAATCGTTTTGGATTTATTCAAAAGAATTAAAAAATCTGTCAAGTGAAATGCGCTTTCAGCATAGTCGGTTGCTATGGAAACAATAGATCATCATCCGTTCGCTACAATATTAATAAATACTGATTTTCAAGATTCTACGGCTAACAGTTCTGAATTTATGCGCAAAATTGAAAAATAAATTACCACTGAAGTGCACTTCCGGTTTAGTCTATTGTTATGAAAATAGTAGGCAATCATTCAGGTGCTACATCAGACTGAAAAACCAAATTTCAATACTCTATACTCTACAGCCTATCAGACTCTCAAGTTAAGTGCACTTCTGGCTCAATCAATCTCAATGAAAATAGGATATGAGTACTTAAACGGTACTATCGTCTTGAATACTGAATTTTAACATTTTATGTTCAATTGTTTCATATTTATGCGGAAAATTTAAAAAAAAAAATATGGAGTAAAGTGCATTTCCGGTACAGATGATTGCAATCATGATGCGAGGTGCATAACTAAATGTTAAAGAAGTGCTTAATACAAAATTTCAGTATTCTACAATTAATTGTTTTGAATTTATGAGGAAAATTTGAAAATTCTGTTATATAAAGTGCACTTCCGACTAAGCTAGAAAATATCTATTCCGATCGTACAGCAATTTCAAATACAGAATTTCAGTATCCTACGGCTTATCATTCCGGATTTATGCGGAAAATTCCAAGAAAAGTTTCAAGTATAATGCGCAAGACCCTATACCAATCTTGAATGCGGAATTTCAGCAGGGCTTTGAGATTTGCGAGTTACGCACATACATTCGTACCGACATCAAGCCAAAAATAGTCACAATTGAGTCAGAAATTCTCAAAACGGATATATCCATCAGAATCTGGATATTTGAATTTTGTCGGTTTCACAATACTCCCTTGTACTTCCTTGTACTTTGTACAGTTGAGCAAAAATTATGTTGGGACAGATGACATTTTAGGTATTCATTTCTAACTTTGCGTTTGACTTTTTATAATTTTGAAAGTATCTTCTGAGATATTGCTGAGTTCCAAAAATCTTGTTAGAGAAAGTATAGTCTACAAAGAATTTGGAATAGCATATTCCACATTCGTGAACCGTAGTCATCGCTTTCGTCTCACATTACAAATTTGTTGCAGAATATATCATTATTATATACAAAGTATTTATATAAATACTACCAATATATCCCAACGAAAAGTATAATATATTTATGTTTTTGTCTTGTTCATGGATCTAGACATAGGGTAATTTTTACTACTCAGTTTGTAATTGATTCATTCCTTCAAACATTTTATTTCAGATATTATTTCGAAGATGATCCACTGTAGGGTCCAAAACGTAAGGATTCATCAAAATCTCGAACTGTCAAAAGAAACACGATCACAATACTTTCCATATTATATATAGGCCGGAGAAATAAAAAGTAAACTATACGTGGATCATCTTCGAAATTATATCTGAAATAAAATGTATGAAGGAATAAATCAAATACAAACTGAGCAATAAAAATTACCATATGTCCAGTTCCATGAACAAGACAAAAATATAAGCCTGAAAGAAATCCAAAGTAAATCAATTTCTCGACTGTTGATTGTTTTCTTACATTTTGACCAATTTTGGGATCAACTAAAGCAACTGGACATAGAACATATGGCTAGAGTAAAATGATATAGTAATTTCATGTTTCATGTAACCGTCATCTGTCACTTTGACGACAGCTGTCACTTTGACAACGACAGCTGTCACTTTAAAATATGCATTTGATTGATACGATACTCTGAATTCATGATACAGCTAAGAAACTAACCATCTAATTTATGGTCGAGCAAGTACTGTGTGGCCACAACAGATTTTTTATGAATTTACATTGTATAGTTTTACGAAATAAAAATCTTGACAAACGTGATCTATTCATTTTAAATCATTAATATTTGAAATCTCTTCTTTCTAAATATGATTTTTTATTATCAATATTATATTTATTCACTTGATCATATTTTCAAACTTCCAACTTACATGATTCTATAATATACATTTCAAATATTCACTTTTTCATAAGTGACTCACACAACTACGAAAACAAATACGCTGAAAACAAATCATGTATTTATAATAATAAGCATAATATATTGATTTTGGATTTTAAAAAATTATGTTGTGTTCTATCTTGAAACCTAATTCATTCGTTTATCATTTACACCTGAATTAAATTCATAAATTTGATTACTTTCAATGTTTCAATTATAGGAGTTTCGCTGCACAAAATTATAATCTGGTATTGCAAGTTGAAAACATTGTTGCCACTTCTTCGGAGTTCGGGTTGTTGAAGCAATGAAAGTTGAATATACAGTTTTGATATACACTTAATTTTAATAGCGAACCTAGCGGAATTATGTCGAACTGAGCTCTCTGGATGACTTTCATAATGAAGTCTTCGAACGTCCATCCAAATTTTTTATTTTGGACTCTTACTCTTGAACCATCACTTTTCTTTATATAGGCACACGTAGAAATGTTTTTATGCTAAATTATCTAACATTTTATCTGAGAACCATCGAGTTTCGATAATTGTACCAAGAGTTATTAGAGTTTTAAGGGTTTGTCATCCGACGTCCATATACGGGACGCAGGATAACACCCGGACGTTCGATGTAATGTAAAACGCCAATACATGGACGCAGGGTTGATAGCGGGATGTATATATATATATATATATATATATATATATATATATATATATATATATATATATATATATATATATATATATATATATATATATATATATGATCAAACACAACATCTCATCATTTCAAGGCTATGGAAACAGTGGGTCATCATTCTCATGCTACAACATTCCTAAATACTGATTTCCAAGATTCTACGGCTAACAGTTCTGAATTTATGCGCAAAATTTCAAGATCGTCGAGTATAGTGCACTTTTAACCCAGTCTATCTCAATGAAAATAGGATATGAGCATCTAGACAGTACTATCATCTTGAATACTGTATTCTAATATTCTACGTTCAATCGATTTGGATTTATGCGGAAAATTAGAAAATGTTTCGAGTAAACTGCACTCCCACCCTAGCTGATCACAATCATAATGCAATGTGTACAACTAGATGCTATAATGCTATAAAAGTGCTTAATACGAAATCTCAATATTCTGCGACTGATTATTTTGAATTTATGAGAAAAATTCGAAAAGACTGTAATATGAAGTGCTTAGTCCATTGGGACGAAAATAGGAGATGATCATTCGGATGCTACAGTAATTTCAAATACTGAATTCCAGAATCTTATGACTAATTATTCTAGATTTATGCGGAGAATCCAGAAAAAGTATCAGGTAAAGTGCACTTACAGTACAGACGATTGCAACCATAATGCGAGGTGCACATCAAGATCCTAAATCCTATACCAGTCTTTTATACAAAATTTCAGCATTTTACGTTTGACGAATTTTGAGATTTGTGAGTTACGCACATACACTCATACATCCGTACATATGTACCGACATCAAGCCGAAAATAGTCAAAATGGATTCAGGGATGCTCAAAACGGATATATCCATCAAAATCTCGATATGTGAATTTTGTCGGTTTCACAATATTTTCTTGTACTTTTAGACCATCAGATAGTCGTATATTTCGGTGCCCTATTTTGTTTTTCATGCCTTGAAGAGGTTTGATATGTTTGTATATTTGGTGTTCAATAATGCTGAAATTAAAGATGGTACGTGTGACCAACATAATGAAAATTGATCTTAAATCTGTATGATATAGCATGTTCTGATCCAATTTTTTCGCTTTTGTCATGTTTACGAAATGAAATTCAGGAAAATATATTTTGACATGTAGAATGTCAAACAAAATTCAAGAATTGACAACAGATCATCATTGCCAACCTTATCATTTCAATTGAACTGATTGTTTTATACTGCAAATTCTAAATGTCTGTTATACTCATAAACTGCACTTCCGGCTTGGCCGATTGAAACAAAAATAGTAGATAACTATTTTGATGCTACAGCAAGTTCAAACACTAAATTTCAATATGCTATGGCTGATAATTCTAGATTTATGCAAAAAAATTTGAAAAAGTTTCAAGTGAAGTCCACTCCTAGCTTGGCCGATTCATACAAAAATAGCAGGTAACCATTTTGATACAACATTAAGTTTAATTACCAAATTTCAACATCCTACGGTTGATTATTCTGGATTTATTAGAGAAACTCTAAAAAAGTTTCAAGTAAAGTGCACTTCCGGTACAGATGATTGGAACCATGATGCGAGGTGCACAACTAGACCCTATACAAGTCTTAAATACAAAATTTCAACATCATACGTTCAACCAGTTTTGAGATTTGCGAGTTACGCAAGCACGAACGCAGGCACGAACATACGTACCGACATCAAGCCAAAAATAGTCAAAATGTCAATTGAAAGTAAGATAAACATTAGCGTACTGAATTAAAAAAATCTAACGTGGAAAAATCTGTCAAGTAAAGTACACTTTCGGCCCAGTTGGTTGCTTAAGAAACAGTAGGTCATCATTTTTATGCTACAACATTCCTAAATACTGATTTCCAGTATTCTACGGCTAGCAGTTCTGAGTTCAAAAGCAAAACTAAAAAGTATTTCCATCTGAAGTGCACTTCCGGCCTAGTCGATTCTCAAGAAAATGGCAGGCAATCATTCAGATGCTACAGCAGACTGAAAGACTAAATTTCAATACTCTACAGCCGATCGTTTCGAATTTATGCGAAAACTTCGAAAAGACTGTCAAGGAAAATGAACTTCCGGTCTAGTCCATCTCAATGAAAATAGGATGTGCCTATCTAGACGGTACTATCGTCCTAAATACTGAATTCTATAATTCTACGTTCAATCGGTTTGGATTTATGCGAAAAATTCAGAATGTTCCGAGTCAAGTGCACTTCCAGTACAGACAATTGCACCAATAATACGAGGTGCATAACTAGACCCCAGACCAGTCTCAAATACGGAATTTTCACATTATACGCTGGACGGGTTTTGAGTTCCACAAGTTACGAACGTACATAAACACATCCATACATACCGTTGCAAAAGCGAAAATAGTCAAAATGAATTAAGAAATACTCAAAACGAATACTGTCATAAAAATCCCGAAATGTTAATTTTGTTGGTTTCACAACACTTGTACTTTGTGCAAGAAAGTAAAAATCCAAAATCGAGATATAGTATATTACATCTGAGGTGGAAAGTATTTCATTACAGCCGAGAGCTTATTATATGACCGAGAGGCGAAGCCTCGAGGATCAGATATAGCTCGAGGCTGATATGAAATCTTCACCGAAGTATGTATACTATTTTATTCACAATCATCCCTAGTTTTCCGAGAAATGATTGATCCAAATTCGTTCTTTTTTCAACAAAATAAATTGATGTAGTAGTCTATGAAAACAAGAATGTTTTGAAAAATTTAACTAATTTGACATTTGTTGGATTTATGATTTATGAATCAAGTTATTTATACGTGTATCCATTGAAATTGTGATAAGTGCAGATATCAATTAGTTAAAGCATTGAAATGGAACTATATATTTGCTCCGAATCGAACGAAAGTGCTACGGATGTAAGTTCATAGCGATTTTGGTCATAATTCACAAATTTATGAATTTATAAGACATAGATTTACACAAAATTGCAACAAAAATCCGCTTATTTTCAATATTGTTTTATTTGAATCATTATAAATGATCGGTATTTTTGACAGCAGAGATTATTTTATTTTAACAAAGATTCATGACTGATGCTAGGCAACCCTGTATAAACATTTCCCACCCAAGAGATGGAAGTATCGCTTCCGACCCGTGAGCTAGTCATTGCAGTTGGAAATTACATACTTCCCAACCTCCAAGAGGTTGGGAATTGCCATATTACTATTATGATTGTGAATAAAATATCATTTTACTATCTACAAATATCAGTTCTTCCAAATATTGGAACCAATCTTTGACATCTTATCATATTTTCGATAAATTTTCCAACTTTCTTCCATTTTTCACCTTCATGCATTAGGACTTAGGGGCTGTGAAGAAGAGGTCAAAGCTCCTCTTCATTTGATGTCTCCTCTACTAGAGCACAATACGTTTAGTTTTCCAAGTTTTATAACACTTCCAAATACCTTCGTAGTGTTCATGGACCTGTCATGTATTCTGCTGAGCAAAAATTCTTATGAAAGTCCCTATTCTAGATTTAAAACTCTGTTCATCATTGGGTTCATCGATTACAATACTTGATAAAAAACGAGTTTAGGAGTATAACTTTATTCATTTATTGATGTGGGAATAAGGATATATCTAAAGCTTGAGTCCCGTGAAACTAGCTTCTCTGCAAATTTCCCCACACAGAGTTTTGATGGCTACTGTGCGAATTGTTGTGATGTAAAATAACATCACTATATTCGATACATGGTTACATGCTATTTCGTGCTGATACATGTGTTATTTTCATGCTTGTTTGTCTGATGAATTTGAGTGGTTGCCAGTGGCGTAACTATAGGGCGGCAGGGCCCAAGAGGATGACCTAACATTTTGAAAAAAATTATAATCTTTTTCAAGTAAGTACTTGAAATCAATCAAAGTGGGACACAAGACACAACTAATAAAGACCATATATAAATTCAAACTAATCATTAAGATTTCAACGCATTCAAAACAAATTTAAATTCAAATTTAATTTTAGAACGCATCTATTGGTTGCTTTATTTTTTGTCGAACAAAAACAATTCTGTTAAATTGCAAATCAGATGAAAGAAATTAAGCTATTTCACTCAAGAAGACGATCAAAAACTACATTTTATTATGTTTATGGTTTTCCATTGAAAAATTCTGCAAACTATCGATGCAGCCTCTAAAGCACTTCAGTCAAAAGCCTCCGATCTTTCAAAAGCCCCAAAACGTTTGGAAATTTTTCTAGAAGGATTGGAAAGATATCGACATGGAATTGTAAATTTGAAAATGGAAGCAAATAGGGTAGCAGAAAAATGGTCTATCAATCCTGAATCTTCTTATACTCGTCAGAGGAAGATAAAACGCCATTTTGACGAACTTTGCGAAGATGAACGTCACCAAGATCTGGAAAGTTTATTTAAAGTGAACATATTTTATCGAGTATTGGACATCATTATTAATCAACTGAAATCGCGTTTCCTTTCATGAATGAAATTGTTTCCAATCTCAGTGTCTTGAAATCTGCCACTTTGCAAATTTTAAATGACACTGATCTATTAAAAGCTCTAGAATTTGTTGATATATATGAAAAAGACATGTCTGCATCATTTGCCAGGGAAATTCTCAGTTTTCGGTCCACTTTTAGAGACGAAATAGAAAAGTCTTCGTGTATTAGAGAACTAACTGATTTAATAATAAGAAAAATCATTTTATGTCTTGCAGCTTTCCTGAAGTATGTACTGCATCAATGTAATTTGTTACAATTTCTGTGACTACAGCTCGTGCTGAACGATCATTTCCGAAACAGAAATTAATAAAAACTTATTCAAGGAACTCTATGGGCTACATAACTTGGCAATTCTGTCTATTGAAAATTATATGGCCCGATCTTCCGATCTTCAAACTTTGATGATGTTATAGATACTTTTGCGGAACAGAATTAGATTGTTATTTCATTATAAATATGTATAAGCATATGACTTTGAAGATGAAATTTATCAGATATTCAACGATTTTTACTGGGTGGGCCTCATCCAAAGAATTTGCCACGGGCCTCACATGTATACTAACGCCACTGGTGGTTGCCTATAATCATGTGAATATGGAACATGGCGGAGAGTTTCGACCGTATCTAAATATATTCATAAATTATGATTGGAAGTATCAAAGTAATTGATTGATTGAACAATATGACAGCATGGTGTCCTGACAAGATATTAATACAATAAAGAATTTCTTTATTACCAGAAATAGTTCGTTGATATAGATGACAGAATTTAGGCTGAAAAGGTATTTATGTGTTGTTATCCATTAATACTTCCGAAAACAATATATAAGCACAATTAATGGAGTACAAAACAAGAATATAGAATTCAATAATATTGTCACAAAAGTTATATTTCTCTAATTCGATCTGAAGAGAACTTATTCGAGCTTAATACGATTATCATCAAGAAGTTATGGAATATAAAGTTTCAAGTGGAAGAACTTGCTAATGCTATTTTATTCCAATGACCTTAAAAAGTTGTAATAAAAATCCGCTGGCTAGGTACTTCTGTAGTTATTATTCTCAACGGCAAACTAGAGAATATGATTTCAACGGAGTGGAACTCAATATTGGTATCGTACTTCTGTGTGTCATGCATATTTAATAAAGCAAGAGAACAATTTCAAATTTTAATTTTCTTGGAAACAGGTCTTGAATGAATTTTTCGCAAATGCCAGTATTTGAGTGAAGCTTCTTCGGGCGTTACGGACAATTTTTAGAAGCGCTATGTCACATGGCAAATGTTTCAGCACACGGAAGACAGAAAAAAATATAACAGAGTAAGAGTGATCAATATTTGTTTAGAGGTAATAAGAAGGCTTAACAAATTGGTTTGGCTTGAATATTTTTTTATCTTTAGAAAGAGATCACTATAATTTCTAAACAAATGAAAATATGCCATATTATATATAATAGTTGTTTACGTTATTTATGGCGTTCAGAATGTTGATACTAATGTTTTTCCAATAAAAATCTTTTGTTGTCTACTCTCTGAACTAAACATGTGATACCTTGGATAGCCAGACATTTATCCAGATTAGAACGACGTCCATTCAGAAGGATAATGACGTGCTAATCGGTACATTAGCGAGAACGACTAAGTTTATGTTTATACAGAATAAATAATCCATGAATCAGCTGAAGTAAGCGAAAACTGTTTTTCTGATGTTCATTTCTTTCAAATTAAACGATTGAGCCATGTTGTACCACTTTTTCTGCTAAATTTTTCATAAGACGAGACGTTCAAATTTAGCCCAACTGAATGATAGCATAAATAGAAAGATACTGTTTTGTTAAATGTCATGTCTAAACTCAAACTTAAAATACGCTCTGCCGAAGTACAGCCAGCCCAACAGGCCTATAATCATAGAATGTAAATTTTCGAACGAGAAGATACTGAACCATTTCAATAAATTATAAATGATCATCACATTCAGTAAGATTCTTATTGAATTATTATATACTCTGTGGCGTGCTCTCCACAGAAACTAGAAGTACTCGAAGTTCTTCGACTGGTAAACTGCACTTTTCGACCAGGGAAATATTAATCAACCTATCAAATGCACTATGAGTGTCTTCCACTGCCGTGTGGAAAGCGTGATTGATATTTACTTTAATTTTATTATAATCGACCGATAGTTTCATTATCTTGTTAATCCTCCAATAACAAATTAATTTTCTCTTCTTGAAACCTCAGTAATCTCTTTAGAAATCATAATAACGGAGAGATGGAGCTCAAGTTTTAATTATCATCTTTATTGGCATGACCAAGACTAGGGGATAGTCATATCCAGCTCTGTAATTTGGCCTATTGTATCCTCCAGAAATTGTATCTTTACTAGAAATATTGTCTTGTTGATGGACTCCAGGTTTTTGTTCTATATATTCCTTGCTCCCAAAACCCTGTCTTTGCTGACCATATACTGCAAAGTTTTGAAGTATTTGTATCGAACTTTTGGGGTTGTACACGGGCGCAACCTCAAGGTAGAATCGTTCTGCCTATTTCAAAGGCCGATGCACCGACCACTACCTGAGGTTCGAGTGTCTACCTTAGTCAGAGGTAGAAACGTATCTACCTTATGATGAGTGGGTTACAGATCTTAACAGAGATTTCCACAAATACATTAGCGGTATCCAGTTATGCCTTAAACTATATAAACTACTCAAAATAATTAAAGGGTCAAGTTTTTTTCCGTCTGCTAAATAAAACGTATTGCATTACAATCTCGGGCAACTGGTTGATTATTATTATGACTGTCTTTTATGTAGAATGTTAACTGATGAAGGTTCTGAGTTTCAATATTCAAACTCTTGAAGAAGTTGTAATCTTATCTGAAATATATACTATTGCTAAAAAACCTTGACCCATCAATTATTTTGAGTAGTTTATATGCCAACCTTATGATGTACCTTTTCCTATTTCCAAGGTGGCAGTAGGAAATTAAAAAAGGTAATGTTTCTTCACTATTTGGTAGCAAAAACTTAATGTACTGCTGATTGACACTAAATTTAAGTAATGGAATATCCTACCTTGAAAGTGAAGACCCAGGCTAGCTATTAATAAGGGCACCAGAAATATTTTACCTGAAAAATAGGGAATGGGCGCCACTCCCAGGAAATGATCAAAGGAGAAAAAGGTACTATTCTGGGAGACAAAAGCGACAGCAAAAAAGGAATAAAGCATAGACGTCGAAATCAATTATAAATAAAATTATTATTAATTTAAAGCAAAGAATTCCAAAAATTATAATTCAAAAAATTTGTAACTTACGAAAATGATTGAAGCTATTATACAAGAAAATCTCACTGCAACAGCCAAAAGGGAACTGGAGAGCACGTCACAGACGTTCAAAATTACGTTACAAAAACTAGCTAAATATCCTCTTCAGGCGGAACTCAAGACTAGTATCGGCAGAGAAGATAGATGTCGAATTGGTATCCACAAAAACAACGTCAGACAAGAACGTTCCCTGAATTAAGTAAAGTTGATCTTGCGTCTTATAGGGCTTTGATAAATACCCAACGGTCCTTGAAGGTGTTAAGGTTGGCCGTGCGCTTGGTCGTCAACTTCGGGAGATATTAATGTTCTTCTTAAATTCGTAGAAGTGTTGATGTTTTTCTTAATTTGAAGCTGGTCAAAAACTAGTCTCAAGTGGCCACTGGTCCCTAAGATTCCTAGCAGTTTACACTGAAAACAAACAACCCAACCAGCATCCAATTCAACTGAAACAGGAGGTTTCTATAAAAAAAAAATTGGAGAGCTCTCTTCAAACGTGAAGCGTTAAACTTGAATGAATAAATTAAGATTCAATTAAAAAACGAATAAACTGTAAATTTAGTCAAAGTTGAATAAAATAATCAGTCAGTTATTTATTTGTCTGATTTTAAATAGTGCACTAAAAATTTACAAAGTAAAAAAAAAAACTACACTGAGCATTAAAGAGAAGAAAAACACAGAAAATACAAAGTCTAGCAGGACAAGAAAAAGGATTTATTAGCGACGAGTCGATAAATTTACGAACGTGGTTCGTTACTAGAAAAATTGGATCAATCTTCACAAACTCGTAGGATTTTCCAGCTTAAAAACGGGAACTAAAGCCCACAACAAAATATTTTAAGCTTTGGAAACAAAAAACTACAAAAACAACGTAAGAAACTAAACTACGAGTTGTTGAATGACAAATCCGCAACGCGTTGGATCCAAAATATACTTAAATTATGTATTATCAACCACTTCCACTAATCATTCATACATCACACATACTTAGGTGAGGAGAGGTAAAGGGAGAAACGAAGATAGCCACAAATCTCGTAGGTTTCACTACTTCGAGTGTACATATAAAATTTAGAAAAAAATAAATAAATTTAGAACAAAAATATTAATTTTGTAAAAAAAATTCAAGATAGTAAAAAGGTTTTGAGCACAAAAAAACTAACAAATAATTGAGGATGAAGGAAATAAATTTGGAAAACAAAAGGTTAACCACGCGGGTCACCTCAAACGAAGTCACTAGCAAAAATAATACTAAATTTGGAATAACGTGAACAAAAATAAAAAACAAAATACTTACAAAATCATAACACTGATTCTAATTAAATAAAATAATCACAAAATTTAGAACAACAAGAAAAATCACAAGACTGCTCAAAAACAACCCGTCTGCAACAACGGCTCGGACGAAAGAGGAAGAACCAGACGCGCATACTCCCTAAGTTAGCGCTTCAATCAAGTGTCATACGCACGTAATATTTTACAAAATTAGTGCGAATCTGTTACATAGATGGCGACATGGGTATGCAATGGGAAAACAATTGTACAAAAAAAAAAGACGTCAGACAAAATTTTTGTAACAATGATAAGTGAATTATTCATACTTACAGAGATATAGATAAATACCTTCAAGTGACATACGTTTTCTTGTTAGTGTGGTAGATGCAAATATTCCAGAGGTACTTAGATAGTCCATAAGCTATATGCACAAACCTCCAAATAAGGTCATCATAATTATATGTAGGTTTGGGAAATAAACGAAAAAGGTTCTTAATCGATCAAATAATGCATTTCGAAAAATTATTTTATTTGAAAAAAAAATACATAGAACACATTTAAAATCAAGATAAAAACATAAATAATGCTACTTACATACAAGAAAATGATTCACGAACAAACAAAATAATATTAATCAATCACTAAGTAAATTGAATATTCTCTGAATACATACATTTTTCTTAGGGACCCTTAATTTACCTTCAAATTCACTCTAATATATAATAGTTTAATTGATCCTAACTAAGAGGATATAACTAGAATAAATAAATTATTGATATTGGGTCAATCACTGCTCCTACTAATGAACTACATTCCGTAACTGAGATTTGTCAAAAAAGTCACATGAGTGAGCAATAGCTGCCACAATTGCTGGATCCGGAAGAACGTTTTCTGTGACGATGATAAGTATCCTTGCATCTTCCTGTAGTAAATTTGACAGAACAAAACTTGTGTTATCCAGAGATATGTCTATAAACAAAAAAAGAAATAGGATTAGTTTACCAAATTAATGATGCAATCTAATAGTCGATGGCAAGCTAGATAGTATTTCAAGGGAAATCTTTGCCTGAAAGATATTCCGTTGAATCAGTACTGGAATTTTCTTTGCAGTTAGATTAAATCCAAGCCAATTCATCATTTGAATGATTTTTCAATGTTTTTAAAATAGAAATATAGTGATAATTAACAGTTATTACTTTGTTACTATCACCAATGAATTAATTAGATTTTAATTTTGTTGAATGAATATGATTTAAAGATTTTGGAATACCATTTTATATTCTATCAACAATGGACTGGACACAAAAATAATAATTTGACATTTTTTCTTTGGTCTCATTACAACATTCAATTATATTACTTTCTTCTGAGTTTTGAACATTACCCAACTAGCACCAAAGTAATGGAACCGAGACGGAAACCTCGAATGCGTAATTGTCACGTAACTGTCACTAATTTTTTAGCTTCAATGTGTGGATAACTTCATTTTACAAATCTACAATCGCAATCACGTAAAATTTACCACTAATACTTACTTTATAGTTACATTACTACTATGTGATTTCTTTGGTATTGGGAACGTCGTAGCTACCAATGGTACCACTTTGAAGCTCCAATAACTTGACAGCAACAACAATCGTAGCAGCGACTATTCAATGCTACTACAATGCAACCTTTAAGTTGCAACTACTTTCAAGTAACTTTGAAAGTTGCTATGACGTTTTGGGAACCTTTAGGATCACTTCAAATTCTTGAAACTTTGAAGTGATAATTATAAGTGTAAGTAACGTTACTGCGACCTGCAAAATTCAACGTCATTGTGCATGGCTACTACAAAGTTTGTATCACCTCTAGAAATCACCATGAAAAAAACTTCACCATGTAGTTCCCAAAACATTCATATGCTCTGCATCAATGCTTAGTGTTCGTATAGTTGTATGAGGGCTCGTTGGTTCATAATGGCGTCTGTTATTGGAAACAAGCATAGAATTAAAAAAAAAATTGACATTCCACAGCATTTCACGGGAAATTAAAAGGCTTGAGAGCGAATGGTGAACTGGAAGAATATTTTGGTGTTATGCAATTGTCACCATCAAAAATGAATATTCTTCATGAGCCATATATGCTACGGAAGATGACGTTACTATCTCGTATGATGATGAAGAACCTAATAATTTTATCATATCTCCAATTTCGCTAGTAGATCAGCTAAGAACATAGTAACATTCTCATAGAAGATCCACTAAAATATTTAAAATTGGATCAAAAATGCACTTTGCTAGAAGCTAGGCCTACATTTGTGCAATTTCATGTCTCTTTTTTCTGAATCTCATGCTCTGTTTCTTCAGAACCTGACAACACTGAGCAGACACAGTGATAGTCACAACTTTGTCGCAACTTGGAAGTGGCACTGCAATACCTTGAAGTAAATAAACTTTAAAGTTCCATACTTCCAGTTTTCGTTCGGTTCGTACAACTATCGCTCAGTCGTAATTACTTTCAAGCTGCAATTTTCCAGTAATTCTGACTTAAAAGTAATTTCTCCAAACTTCGCCATTTTTATTAGCAAAATATGCGACGCCATTACTACAAAACGAGAACTTGTACATCACAATGACTAAAAACTTAGACGAGCTCATAAATTTAGCACTACGTACAACAAATTAATGGATAATAATTAATTATATGCTCTAAATAATGAATGGAGAAAAGGTTTTTTTGCGTTTAAGCGCCATTTTCTTCCACAAAAAAATATTTGATAAACAATATTTTAATTAAAAAATGAGAAATTTGAGGGCGCGTATCAGATTTAGATTCATAATCAATATGTTTAACAGTAAAATTGCATTTGTTTCTATTTTTGCTCACTCAGATCAGATAACAGGGAATTATCAAAAATGTATTGCGTTCGTATATTCCTTTCACATAGTATTTCATTTTCTTTCTAAGTTGAACAAATGTTATAGACAGGTTTATACTAGAGTGGAACATGAGAAAGATAAAACTAGTTGCAAGACAAAGCAAGCAACAAGTTTGGAATAGTGGGAGAAAAGTTCCAAGAAAGTCGCAAAAACTACACAGCAACGACGCTAATACGGAGCCATTACATTTCTGGAACGTAGCCGAATAAGCTCCAGGAACGTAGTTGGAACTTAGCTAGAACCAAAAATTATTCCCCATTTTGGTCGTACTTGCGTAATAAGAACGTTCCTAATACGTGCCTATGGCTAGTGACGAGGTCCATAAAAGTTCCTAATGTAGTTGCTGTCACGTTCCGACGACTATTTGTGCTACTTGGGTAATATCTCATGTTTTAACCGATTTGCACAAATTGCAACTTTTTATTGCAATTACTGACATTACAGTTGTACGTATCCATTTTATGCACTAGGAACAAATGTACGAGTGACTATAAAAACTCATAATTAACAATAAGCATACACATATCAAAATATATTGTAAAATACACTCACCTCTAAATTAATTCCCACCAAAATTTGATATACACAATTTGTAGTTCTCTCTCTTTGGCACATTCTCTTCAGTAGACAACACAATAATGATAACTTTTTCAAACTATGCTGCTGAATAAACTTGCCAGTAGACAATTCACTTTGTACTTACAACCACCCCATATGCGCCGGGTTTTCGAATTTTCAGGAACGGAGAAGTCGATCTATAGGAATTTAATTCTTTTTCTATGATTTTTGGAGAACATTTCAATTATTTTCACGTTGATGTATGGGTGCTTTCATGTACATATGCATCCCGGTATAGAATTATCAATCGCGGTATCTCTTTTTTTTTTTAAACATACACAGAATTTCAATTTTGCACCCTTTCTATATTCGGTGTCTACGGCCAGCCCGTCCTTGGAAGGTTGCAACTTTCAAAACCAGGGTTGTTAATGCTTTGAACATTTTTATTAGAAACATGTGTTCCAAAATTCCCAAAAGAATGTTTCATAAAAACATTTCATACTTGACATGATTATCAATCTAAGCATGTTTCTTTTCAATATAATTTGTAAGTTGGATATCAAACATTGAAGAAATGCACAGAAATGCGTTCTTCTTAGAAAAAAAAGCATCATTCCTATTTTAATCGAAAGTGATAACAGAGAACGGAAAAAAATACATTATTCGCAAATTTAACCTATTTATTCCATAGGTATACCTATCGTACATTCAAGTTTAATGATTCACTCGTTCGAATTGCAAATTTAAGTCAAGTTCAAGAGGAGACAAAGTTTGTAATAATAATTTTGAATGAATTTTTGAAAGTTTCCTATTATTTAGTGATTATAATGATTCAAATTATGATAATTTTCTCGTTTTATAATTGTGTATTTTAAAAAAACCTAATAACGGACTAATATCAATTTTCATGTGATATATCACAATTTTTACTTGTCCTATGTTTCGGTAAAACATAACTTGCCGAATATTTTACAGACATAAGTTTTTTAATCATTTGCTGCCTCCAAAATTCTTTGAATTTTCTGCCTGTGAGGTTGATAAAACTACCTCATCTGGTCAATAAGTACTAATGTAGTGTCCCGTATCTTCCTTAGCTGACCTGCTTCCACCTTACTTAGAATTTCTACTTCTATATACAGTCTATTCGGGAGTACCGGAGTTCCTCCACTTTTACCTGTTTTAATCCTCGACTATAAGGTTGGAAGGATAATCCTATAGCTGACTTCCTCCACCTTCACTTTTAATCCTAATACCGCTTGTGTTTTGTTTGCTACCAGTTAAAAAGCTCTCACAGAAAAATGTATGGAACTTAATTTGGTTTTCGATCCACAGCAAATATTTATTGATTTTGAAAGTGCAACTCATAATGCTGTTCGCAAGGTAGGACCGAGTGTTAAAATTATTGGGCGCAGATTTCATTTAGGGCAAGCTTGGCCCCGGAAAAGTCAAGCATTGGGTTTAAGTCAAGTGTATAATTCTGTGGCAGCCAATATTAAAACAATTTTTTGGTATCTAGTTTTAAAGTCCAGAGAAGGTAGGCGATTTTTTCGTATCGGAATTATTTGGCAATGTTCTTTTGAATGATTCCAAAATAATACAATTTTGTGATTATGTGCTAGAATAGTATATTCTACAATAAGTATTGGAATGGCCCATATTCTGAACGAGCGAAAAGTTTGTAAACCGAGCCGAAGGCAAGGATTACGGTTCGCGAGTGTGGAATACGCCATTCCAAACATGTTGTAGACTATACTTTCTCTAACAAGGTTTTGGAAACTCACCAATTTTTCAGAGGAAACTTAAAAAATTATTAAATGTCAAACGTCAAATCCAGATATGAATACTTGAATTGTTAGGAAGTAACCATGGTAGTAGCAAACTAACAGCTTCTGATTCGTCGAAATGATTCAAAAGGCTTACAGAATCATTCTGAACGGCATACAGAATCATTCTAAACGGTTTTTTGGAATGTCATTCGTTCCAACTTAATTTTTGGTTATGGAATATGCAAATTCCAAAACAGTGTTGGAGAAAGTTATATTAGTGAACAAGCTTGGTTTCCTCCTGAAATATGGGCCTGGGCTGATGGTTCTATGAACAGAACAACAAACTCATATCTAATGTTTCGTAAGCAAAATACATTGTAAATAAAATATCCCTGTACAGAATGATATTTGTATGATGCGTTATCATTTATGACCTGAACATACCCTCCAAGCTCCCAGAATTGTTTTAATCCCTGCGGTTATCGGTGGTGGAGCAATTCAGCTATAAGATTATAGCTACCTGAGGTCTGGTGGAGCAACTTCGCTATGCCCGTCTTTTCGACCTCTGTACCCACAATCGACTTAGAAGCAGACACAGCTACTCAAAGGAAGATGGACAGATTCTAAAATTACCTCAAAACTTTGCAGTGTAGATGTCTCGTAGAGATATATCGAGTGTCCACTTCTTGTCAACCCTTAACTTTATGATTGCCTTTAAGATTCATTGTCAGGAGGTGCTTGTTAAGTACAACGTGTTCATACTCTGATATGGTGTTTATTCATCTTTGTTCGTTCATCTACTGCATCCAGAAAAAGCTTATATTGTTTTTGTTGTTATTTTCACTTCATCGGGACCTCAGTTGGCTTTTTTGAGGAAAGAAGAATGATTTGATTGATAAATACCAACTTTATTGATAAGCACAATAATCAATATGATCAAGAAGAATACTGAATATTTTGCTTGACACGAGTATCCAATAAAAAGTGAATATATGATATTCACAATGTCATTTCTTCGTTTGCAAGGAACATTGACAGAAAATTGTTGTCTCCACAGCGATTTGCATCGATCACGTCGAAAATTGACAGTATGTTAAACTTTTCCTTCAATTTATAAGAATTTTGTTGTTATCTTCCTTTATATTTATGGTATGTATTCATTTTTGATATATTTCACCATATATTTCATCATTTTTTTATCTGGGGTCCTACGAGAACTCCACGTCGTAATTAACGTTGATCTGAAGAACGCAGTAGTCTAAAGGTTGAACAACAGTGGGGCCAGTGTATCTTGCATCTCGACTTGATCAGATACTTACTATATTGTTCTATTTGACTACAGATTTTATTTTCCTCTTAAACATTATTGTCAGATCGATAAGCTTTCTTTCTATTTTCATTTCTGCCATTGTCTCATGAATACTCTTCCTATTTAGACTATCATATTATGCTGCTTTGAAAATAACAAACTAGTACATTTATACAAGCTAAAAATGGGGTCAACCTCGGAATGAAACGTAATAAGTTGGAGATTTGTTATTATTATTATAAACTTTTTAAATCTCTTAATACCCTTTCGGGTGTCGAGATTGTTCTTGTTTTAATTATTTGCGTTGATTACTATTCTATCTTGTTGATTATCTCTTTCCATTTTTTTCTGTCCCTTGCTAACTTCTTTGCTTCTTGGCCGCTAATATTGTTTTTTGTTAAAATCTCTTCTATATTATTTTCCCATGTCAGTTTTGGTCTTCTCCTTTTCTTCTTGTTTTGTATTCTTGCATTCCACACTGCTTTTGTTTGTTTATCTTCCGGCATTCTTAGTAGGTGACCATACCACGCCAACTGTTTCTTTTCTATGACATTATGAATGCTCTCTATTTGTACTCTTCTTCTTATATCTTCATTCTTTATTTTATCCATTATCGTGACTCCTTCCACTCTTCTTAAATATTTCATTTCCGCCGCCTGTATTTTGCTTCTTATTCTCTTATTCATCAACCATGATTCACTACCATATATTAATATAGGTCTTTGCACTGTTTTGAATAGAGTCATTTTTGTCCTTTTCGTTATATGTTTATTTTTCAATATTATTTTGTTGATTGCATGAAAATTCCTATTTGCTTGCTGAATTCTCGTATTTATTTCCTGCTCTAAGCTTCCTTTATTATTTATTGCTGCCCCTAAGTATTTAAATGTTTCTACTTGCTCTATTTCTTTGTCATTCAGTATTATGTATATCTTCAAATTATCCTTTGATATGACCATTACTTTCGTTTTTTCTACATTTATCTTCATATTATGTTTCCTTAGCTCTTCGTTCCATATTTCTAAATAACGATTCATATCTTCTTCACCCTTTGCCATCACTGCTTGTAGATTTGTATGAAGTTTTATTTTGGCATTCTAAATATTGTCTCAAAAGTCTCATAAGATCATGTTTGAGTGTCCTTAGATATTCAAGGTCAAAGGTCGCGAAAGTCAGTTCTCTGGAAATATCTCCCTTTCTTTCCCTCAAATTGTATTTGGATTTATTATAAAATTTGTAGAGTATGAGATTCTCTACAAATTTTTGCTTCAATAAGTTTTTATATACTTAACCGTTTTTAATTAAGGTTTATACAAATTTTCACCTTATTCCGTTACATTCCGAGGGGAAATCCCTAAGGTGTATGCTATACATTTCCGTCAAACTTTATGGCTCTTTTGTTTATTTGACATACTGAGAAGATCTGGTCAGTAGACGAACGATCGGCCCTGAAGTCGCATTGATGATCCTTGAAATTTGCTTCCGTATACGGTGTCAATTGTATAATATGTAGCTTTTGCAAGAAAATTTATCGTTTTTTTTGGGTACAGATATAATAGTTGTATCCCTCCATTTCTTTGGCATTTCTCCTTTTCTTCCCATTGCTTATTGCCATAGTTGTATTGGTAATTTCTTATTGTTGACCAGTTGCTTTTAATTTCCGTCTTGTATTTCTTCTTGGCTTGTGTTGCTGTTAAATGTCTCCTGAAATTAATCTTCCAATCTCTCTGCTATGCTGTCCTCTAACTCTTGCTACGCAGGAATGATGAATTTTTTGCGGTTTTTTATTTTATTTATCTCATTTTCTGGTAGAACTTCTAGTGTTGTCATTACTCCGTTTTCCTCCCGTATCTTCAATAGACTTTTCCGACCACGCTGCCTTCTTTCTCTTTTTCATCTTCTTGGCTGTCCTCTAGCCTTCTTGTATAGATTTTCTCTTGGTCGGGTGGGCATTTGTATGTGTTTTAGTCTCATGTCCTATCAAACCATTTCTCTCTGAAGATAGAGAAATGTCACTTGATCCATAATCACCAGCGAATCATCAATTGAACCAAGTAATGGTTCTTACCATTTGTGTATTGCGGCCTATTGTATCTTCCAGATTCTACTTTAGTAGAAGTCGTGTCTTTTTGATGAATTCCAGAATTTATCCGAACTTTAGTTCTTACAATATCAGTTTGCATCTTTCCCGCTCATAAAATCTTATTCTTGCTTATCATAAATTTATCGTGGAGACATGTCAAATATAGAGGCGTTTCGACCTTTTCTTTCCAGCCCTTGATGAAGAAATCCACTTTAAGTCTTAATATATGGATGTGGCCATTGAGCGCAGAGTGTCCTGTTAGTATTTTGACATTGTGTCCACCCATGATCAATTGTTTGTCTTCAATCAACTTTTGAGATGTTTCCATCAAGTCTCCAAAAACAGATCTTGGTCTTACAATTGTATTAGTTCCAAATGTTTTCTGGTTTCTAACGGACGTTATTTATCGCCGAAAGAAATTTATGAGATTGACAGCCCTGCTTCAACGAATTGTACTTTGTACTTGTAGGTATAGTACTTATATCCGTTATTTTGAAAATTTTCGAAGTCAACTACCGTACTCAATTGCTATGTGTCCCCAAATTGTGATAATTAAGCGTTGGAATCATCTGCGCCAGCGTTTTCTGATTATTTCATTGAGTCCAAATCCTGATCAAATAGATCTCTCTGGGCTGCGGTCTCGTCAGTGAGAAAGAGGGCACTGATAAGGAAGGTCTGCTATAGTTGGCATAGTGTGCAAGTCAATTGTATGCCACTATTTTTCCGAACATTGGTAGTTTAAAGAATAGTCGAATACTCACGATAAAGCTGATAATGGAAATACTTGAAAAGATAGTCGCATTTTATTGCGTGGACTGCATCTGCGATCGAATATAAAATCTAATCTGGAAGCTTTCAGCAATATAAAGCTGCTTCACTAACATAAAATGCATAATTATGTATGAACGTCCTGTTCTGTGACTTTTATAAGTCAGAGAAATTCCTGAGGGAATTATATATTTGTACCATGTAGTCGCCGTGGGATAAGCCACAATGAAGGAAAGCATTTCATGGCGTTTAAAAAACAAAAGGTTATTCAATAAGATAACCTTTGGAAAGTAGACAGTATTTTAATTTTATATTTAGAACTTAAAATACCTCTATCTCAACATTTTTAATGAAACATTTCGAAAATGCAGGAGCTTTTGGAAGTTGAGAATTTATCAAATCTCTTTGGACATCTTTGGTTTCAAAACAGAAGAAAAAGATTTTTGACCCAATAATCCACGTGACTAAGACCATAATAATTGATGTTACGATCCAAATACTATAAATAACCATTATAGTCCTGAACATCCTAAAAACTCGGCTCTGCTTTGTCCAACCAAACTGCAATTTCGACCACAAAAATGACACTTACGGCTTTTTGTACGTAATTTACTATATTGTTCTGCACAATCATAGCGTTCTTTCGTAAACAAATCATTTTAATACTCCATTATCCTCCATTCGCAGAAATAAATAGCTTCCATTCGTCATCACAGATAGGTCGTAATTCTTTCCTACCCTCTCAGCACATAAGTCTCGAGTTCATCACATTCTAAGCAATTCATAATTTTCAGCGAAGAATCTCGCCGTGCATATAATACGCTCAATCCCCCGGGATTTACTGGAGAACAGAATCTCAGTAAGGGGTGAGATTACACACATAGAAACATACAAGACGCACAAAATGTTTGAATTATCTTAACGATTCCACGATAAATGATTTCGAAACCATGTATGGAAAAATGAAGGGGTTTGACAACCACCGCTAGTTTCTACATGTTTATATGTTTTCGCAATAGTAACTGGTTTAATTTGAAATAAAATGAATAATATAAAGCAACTCTGTTTCAAAATACGATAAAGTAAATAAAATACTGTTCCATATATTTTCAGCACGAATTTATCGCTCGCTGAAATTTAAATATTCGTTATGCTCTGCACTCGAGGTTTTTATCAATTGAAACATTTTTCTGAATAAATAAAAACCTGTCATCCGTTCGTATTTATCTTTCCGTTCAATTTGATATTCCAATTCACTCTAGCTGTATTTAAATATTTGAAATTCCAAGTATTGAATTGCAATATAAACATGAGGTGATGAAACCAATTCATTATAATTACAATTCATGTAATTTCTAGATTTCACAAGATGTGAAAGAGTCCATATTCAGGAGTTTAACTGGATAATATATCAACCAAATTATTTCAGAGTCCTTTTGATCTCATTTCCTCATGTCAGGGCCCTTCTCCAAAGTTGTCTCTGTGAAACGAACAGCTTCGTGATTTATTTTACCCATAATTCTGTTCATGCGATGTACTGACTTACCACGCCGTGAGAAACTAATTCTGGAACATGATGAAATAAGAAGAACAAGCTGAATACATAGTTGTACTAATAAGGTAATGTTTATTAGTTCAAATTCATTGCTGCAAGTCGTTAGACGCTTTTTGAAATAGTAGTTAATATATAGGTATACAACAAGAATGAAGCATTATGAGATGTTATGAGATTCCATGAAGGATCCTACGTGAATCGTATAGGAATCAGAATGCAGAACAATAATAGTTTCAATAGGTTATGCTTGTATGAATATTTCAACGGAATGTTATAAATTCTTGAATCACGGACGGAATACAAAAGAGTTGTTAAGAAAACGTTTACCATCACCTACTAGCTTTATCCATGTTGAAAATTCCTGGAAACTGGTAAACAAGCTACTAAATAAAATTATACTTCTAACCATGACACTCAAGGAAAATTATCGTCAGGTTTAGAGATTCCGGAGCGGTATGTGTCCGGCAAAACAGCACATCTACGAAATATTTCTCGTCGGCCATATTTTCTGCAAGGAATCTTTGGGTGCTATTTCATTGCATGGTTCACGATTCTTCGAAATTCGATGCTTGCTGCACGCTGCGACATAAATTTTCTAAAACCAACATGAAATCTAGAATGTCATAGGCGGAGAATAAAGTTATTCTCTTATATATTGAAGACTACTATATCTGCATTACATACTAATAATGGGAATCAATGTAATATTCATCATTAATTGCTAGCATTCTGATGTAGTAAAGATTTGACGAAGTATAGATTGATCCTGAACTGCTTGCACTTTATTCTGATAATTGAATCAACTTTTATTTCTAGCAGGGTAAAGTGCAGTACTACAAGATTCAATAAAATTGCATTCAAATGATCATTCAATAATCTCCACCGCCAATTATTTGATTACTTACATAAATTCATTAGAAACAGATCCTGTTGATCAACAGTTCCTAGAACAGATCTCGATGAACAGGTCCTGATAGACATGTGAACAATCATTGAACAGCTTCTAAAGAGCTCTGTCGGAGCGATAAACTGCTACTTAATAGCTTGGTTCTTTTGACTCATTGAGTAAAACTTAGAAAGGTTCCCTTTTTTGCAGATCTTGGACTGGAATTTCATTTCCAATTCTTTCTGAATTTGTGAAACATCCGATTACTCATATCAATTCATCAAGTCTTGTTGATCGACAGCTCCTGGAACATATCCTAACGAGCAGGTCCTGATGAACAGGTTAATAATCAATTCACAGCTTTCAAACGGCTCTGTTGAACTGATATAAAAATTCATGAACAGTTCGATTCCTTCAACCTGCTCAGTAAAATTTGACTGTTAACTAGAAGAGGATACATTTTTCGCAGATCTAAGACTGGAATTTTATTCTAAATACTTTTGATCAAAACGGCTCCTAAATTGGATCTGATAGACAGGTCTTGATGAATCGGTCCTAATAAAGAGGTCTTGATAATTCGATCCTGATTAACAGGTGAACAATCGATAGACAGCTCTAGTTAACTGATGAACAACTTCTAACAGTTTGGTTCCTTCAACCTGTCCAGAGAAATTTGTCTGTTAACAGAAAAAAGGTATATTTTTTGTAGATGTTAGACTGGAATTTTATTCTCAATATCTTCGAAGCTTATAAAACACTCTACCTTCGTAACTAATATCAATTCATCAAGAACAGTACCTATTGATCAAAAACTCCTGAAACAACTCAGTTTCTTCAACTTGTTCACTGGAATTTGTCTGTTAACTGAAAAAAGATACATTTCTTGCAAATCTTGGACTTTCCAGACTTGTGAAACACCCAACTTGTAATACTGATATCAATTTACTAGGTTTAGATACTGTTGATCAGAACAGTTCCTGATATAGGTCTTGATAAACAGGTCTTGTCGAACTAGTTCTGCTAAATAGGTAAACAATCGACAGACAGCTTTTAAACAGCTTTGTTAAACTGATGAACAGCTACGAACACTTCGGTTTCTTCAACCTATCCAATGAAATCTGTCTGTTAATTGGAATAGGATACATTTTTCGTAAATGTTGGAGTGGAATTTGACTCAAATACTTTTGGAACTCATAAGACACCCTGCCTGTATTACTTATATCAATTCATCAAGAACAGATCCTGTTGAACAACAGTTGTTAGAACAGGTCCTGATGAAGAGGTTATGACGAACAGGTCCTGCTGAACAGATGGACAATCGACAAACATCTTTTGAGCAGTTCTGTTGAACTTATAAACAGCTACTGAGCAACTCGGTTTCTTCGATATGTGTGGTAACTGGAGGAGGATATATTTTCTGCAGATCTTGGACTCTCCAAACTTGTGAAACACCCTACCTGTATTACTTATAATAACTTGACAAAAACAGATCCTGTTGATCAACAGCTCCTAAAACAGATCCTTTTGAACAGTTTAATCATAAATACAAAGCTTCGCAAATCTTAGGTTCTAAAACACCTATCTATATTTCTCAAACTATACTACGATACATTAGTAGACTCGTAGGAAGTAAAATGAAATGAATGATTGAAGTCAACTTTAAACAGCTGCATTGAACCGATTAACAGCTTCTGAATAGCCTCCTTAGTGAAGCTTGTTTTTCAATTGGAACAGGATTTATTTTCCGTTGTTCTTTGACTTGAATTTAATCATCGATACTTTTGAAGCTTGTAAACCACACCACATGTATTCCTTACGGTATACCTCAGACCACGATTGGCTGGTATTAGTAACTGAACTCCCCTTACAAGAAAGATTTTTCGGGCATATTCCACACTTTCTAGAACGATCACTTTGGTCTGGTACATGCATTACCATCTCAACCACTTATTCTTCTTCTTCTTGTTGGCTCTGCTATCCTTGGTGGATATTCGCCTTCTTCACGATCCTCCTTCATTCGTCTCTATTGAGTGTTTCCTGTCTCCAATTTTTGTATATTTGCCTCACGTGAATCTTCTTCAACGTTATCTAACCATCTTAATCGTGGCCTTTCTTTCGGTCTTTTATAGCTTGGCTTGTATATGTACGTTCTTTTCGTCATTCTGTTATCTTCCATTCTGTTCAGACGACCCAGCCATCTAAATCTATGTCTTTTTATTGAAGTGGTTATGTCATTGTCACTTTATAGTCCATTTATTTCAAAATTCATCATAGTTACAAGTTCACGTTAATTTTTACTCAGTTTTATAAATCAAGAGTATTATATTTCTTGTGAACTGCCTCGATTTGAGCAGGTGAAGTAATCTCAACCTCTAAGTTCGTCAAATATTTGAGCATTCCTGAATGTTTTGTCAATGTTGGGAGTTACAGAAACATCAAGGGAATAAGGTGGCATAACTTCACTATCAATGAATACAAAATTGGTAATTTCGTCGGGTATATAATGTTATAGTAATTAAGGTATCAAGGGTGTTGGAAGGACAATAATGCCTGAGATGAGGGCCCAAGGTGTGTACGTTGATCAGAGGCATTATTGTCTGTTCAACTCCCGTGGTGCCTTCAATGTTTGATGTCCGACTTTTGTTGTATTTCAATCCAAATTTTTAGCAATGTATGTCGTCATTGTGATTTCTGTCAGAGAAATTACTTGCTGTAACTAAGAAACTTGCTTGTTATTTTTTAAAATAATGCCCTCGGGCATAATTCTGAAACATAATAACCTCGGGTATTATTTGTTAAATAATTACCCTGAAATCAGTGTTATTATGTCAACAATAATAAACTAGTCAGACATTAAAGACCTTATTGGTGTTCAGAGATCATGTTTCAAACTCATTCAAGATAATATATAAGATGGTACTCCTGGAGACTCGAAAACCTGTTTTTGATCGGTAGATTTATTGATTGTTTTGACCTGGAGAGCCCATATCACAAGCCTCATCACTAATTTATGCCTGCAGCCTCTAATAAGCTACAAATAATTCATCATGTCGATAGCCTCGTGCAAAATTTCATTAATATAACAAGTTTTAGAAAGGTCTTATACACAAACGACGAACAAAACAAGGAGGAAGTTCCGTACTTTGATTGCAAGAGGATGCTCCTCTCAGATGGACTAATACTCAAAATTTGGAACATTCACGACATAAAGTTACAAGCTCTTCGGGATATCAGGGGCATAATAATTAGGTGCATCCAAGGGCCACAAGCTGACAAACACAAAGCTGTGTAGCTCGAGGACATATCAGCTATCCAAATGGGGTATTACATTAGAAACCTTTGGTATTGTAACCTTAGGCTACACTTATATATTTGATTCTAACCACTATTGAATATTATTCCTTATTATCGTCACTTAAATTAGTCACTAACCCCACATTTATTGATTTTTTGCACCGAGCATTGTCTTCTCATCTATTTATTTATTCATTTATCTATCACTCTTCTCATTTATTTCCATTGTTCACTTCACTCAGATCATTTTTGCGTGCTTTCGTAACCAATCAAGCAACCAATACTACTTTTACGCGCTATTTATTTCGACCGCGTCTTCCTTACTCACTCATTGTCTGTCTTACTTGGCGTTGGCTTTGTCCTCTGCTCTATATACCAGCGGCCGCTACTACTCGACTATTCCAAAAATTTCTAATGTCTTACCAGAAATTCTCATGACGTCATCCGTCCTTGTCACATATCGGTTTGAGTAAGTCATCATACAATTTACGTCTGCCACCTGTTCAACATCCTAAATATAATCCGTCTTACAAAATAATTTTTGAATATCCTTGCTAAATATTAGAAATTCTTGATGTATGGATAATTATTTTCTCTTTCCACTGAAAACTATCTTCTACGGCACTAGATTGAGCCACAGTTGCAGTGGGCCAGTGCAGTGCGATATTTATCTCCCGTATTGGCAATCCTGCTAGCTGGACGCAGCAGGGCTGCAGGCCAAGAAGCACAAATCCGTGACTCGCTTATCCCACATTCGTTCACGCCAACCATAAGCGGATTTTGTATAAATCTTTGCAGTGGGCGCTAGCGTAAATGTTTCAAAGATTTATGAGCACTAGCTTGTTTTAAATTTCTTTACACTACTAATGTTAACCACGCGAAGTAGTATGTTCTACAAGGCTCCCATAAATTATTTTTTTGGGGTTATCAATCGACAGCAGCGATTGCAATTCCAGAAATGAGTCAATAGTAGAAACAAATGTTATACTAAATTTATTAATACGAATCTACTTTCATTAAGTGTTTATTTGAAAGGTCAATAAATTTATTAAAAAAGACTTTTTTTTTGAGGTAGGTTACCAATGTAACTCTACCTTATATCAATTTGAAAAAGTAATCTCCAGTGGAGCATAACGTATTCTTACTCTGCGAAATCCCAGCTTGGGACTGAACAAGTGTCTGCAACTTATCACAAAAGGTCTTTCTGCGTCAGGCCTCGAAAGAGTTCTAGTCCACCATTCAACAATTTTAAATGCCGGTCGAGGAAAATCGAGTCCGGAATCACACAATGCTTATGGGTATAAAAATGTTAGGTCAGGTGACCATCCATCTTACTGTTGTAACAATTTCTAAACTTCACATAATTACGATGAATAATTTATTATCTCTGGGTTTTCTGTTCTAATTATTATTCTGTTTGTAATAACCGCCATTATAATTCAATATAGTTTCTAGGTACATGGATAAAGTTACGTTTTAGTCTAGAGGATACCAGAACTCAATCCTGAAACCGGACTCTCGTTTCCGGGCTGCGGTCAGCAGATCGGAAGTGACGGCTCTGTCAGAGTCGAATTTCAACTCATTAGATCTTATATTTTCTATACGTAATGATGACGTCAGATATTTTAGCAGTCTACGTCTGCAATTATTGACTTTTCAGGAGTTATGAAATTATCGTTTACTTTTTGGATCGCGTTACTGAAACAGTCTTTGGGATAATTGAGTAACTTTGCCAGCTTCAGTTTGTTCAAATTTTATATTGAAATAAGAAGAATTAATATCCATCTTCCACAACTTTTCAATTAGACATTAATTAAACATTGCTCCAGTTTACATTTTAGATTGAGCTTTTAAAATATAATGGAGGTTCGTACAAAAGTACAATAAAATGCAGAATCAACCGCATTGGTTCACATTCAACTAATAAAGAAAAATCCTATTAAAAAACTGTACTTCCAATTCTAATAGCTCTCAAGGGTTAATTTCCATCATATTTTGTGCCTTATTGCGATACTTGCATTCTCACTAGTTGGCAAATAATAAAAATATTTCTTGAAGTACAATGCAACCTGTTCCAGACGTTTTTATGTATAGTAAAATATTTCATGCACCCTTAATTAAAACCATTTAACGTGGACCATAAAAAGCAATTCAGCACAAATAATTTTATGGCTTTTGGGGTAAAATTTGAATGAATATCATACTACTCAGAGAGATTCACTTTGATGAATCCAAACTAGAAATAATCGCTTGGCATCCGTTGCACTCCTTTTGATGATTTATAATATTTAGTTGAGTATCGAATGCAACTGATTTTTGTTCTGAATAAGGTAAGTAGTAAAGATTGCTCGATTCTGCCTGAAAGCATATTGCTATCATGTAACTGAATTAAAAATTCTCGCCTGGCGCCGTAGTAATATTCCAAACTTGTGTATTCAGTAGATTTTTTGTGGCAGTAATAATTAAATGACATAAATAGAATTGGATTTCGTTTTAAAAGGCTTGAGACCAATAAATATAATAAGTAAGTTGAACTCCACATCTACAATCTGCTTCTTTATTTTCGACGATCGAAAAGTGGCCGGCTAGATTTAAACATGATCGTGGCCAACAATCAAGGTGCCTAAACACGAGATCCTCACGACAATCTACAATTCCATATTGGTCGATCGTTGACAGAAGGTTCGAAATATTGTTGCAGTGAACATCTTCCAATCTAGCTCTTCAGCGTTTCAGACGATACCCGACGGAATAAAATTATTATAAGAATCCGGATCTTGGAACAGACATCTTCAGTAGTTGCGTAGTCGGGGATTATACCTCCAAGTCTTAATAGCAAGTGAGGTGAGTCTTGTTGATTTTTGATCTTGACGAGCTTTAGTGAGTACCAGGCCTGGGGCCGATATCTTTCCTATCGGACAATTAGTGGATTGAGGAAGTTGAAATTTCGCACCTATCATGGCACCTTTTTAGTAAATTTCTGTGGCCAAGATTGTTTTTGACCGTTTATACCGAAGATCTTTATCCTCATGACAGTCTGCTAGCCGTTTGACACCAGCGTTTGGATGATCGAGAATATTTGCAAAGAATCTGCTTGCTCCGAAAACTCTGTGATTGACAATCTGGAGTCTATGAATATGCGAGTTTGCTGCATATCCCTATATTGATATGCCGTATTTTTTCCAGATCTTCGGTAGCGCGTAGAAGTCTTGCACGGATTACAGTCGCATTGCTTGATTTGTACAATATGGCTGTATCATCCGTGTATTGTGCAAGTGTAGTGCCTGCTGTTAGCGATGGCATGTCGCTACAGTAGATGTTGATTGAGATCGGTGATAGCAGTGATTTCTTCAGCAAACCAGCTGTGATTCGGCACTCAAATAACCTGTGTAACGATACCTCGCTGATGGCGGGGTTGTTAACTTTGACGTCGCGGTCAAAACTGCTGACGGTGTGCTTGGGCGCCAATACGATCGGTGATGCAGTTTCTAAGGCAGACGGCTGGATAGTTCAAAAGGGAAGGGTTAGGGTTGTCAAAATAATCATAAGGAGGTAGGTGTCACAATGAGATTTATTTTCACACAGATGATGACGATGAACAAAGAACATATATTTTGCAGGAACTTGCACGGAGATACTTGGCTGACGGTGACGGAACGGCTGTACTCAGACCAGCGATCGCAGTACGGACTTAGGCGGTCGCAGACGACGAGAAACTTCAAAACAAAAATCGTGAAGCGATTTCCCGAACGGTGAATTAACTTATTTTCGACGCTTGTAAAACCAAACTGGTTCCCAAGTAGTGACTCTACGTTCAACTTGCTTAACGCTGTGAAGCCAATGATGACCTCATCAACGGTGATTCAACGTTAAAACAATCTAATACTGCGAAGACTCAAAGACTTCGTCAGCGGCGACGCTACGTTAAGTTAATCCAACACTGTGAAATCAACAAAGACTCCGCCAGCGGTGACTACGTTAAATTATTCAAACACTCCGAAATCAACAAGGACCTCTCCAGCGGTGATTCTACGGTAAAACAATCTAACACTGTCAAATCAATGAAGACTTCTCCAGCGGTGACTCTACGGTATATTATTCAATAAATATTCCAAGTTCAAAAGCACAAAAAATACTCTAAGTTCAAGACAGCAAAAGCAAAGAGATCTAAGTTTCTTTTACGGACTTATAGAAAACAAACAGACTCACAGATTGTGTCAGACAGCTGTGCTAACCGACTTAGCACAAAAACTCCACTTGGACGGTAAACACTTTGAAGATGACACTCGAAATCGGAACTAGGAGCGTACTTTGGAATGACTATTCAAAAGACTGGACTTTCAAAAAAGTGACTTAAGCCGGTCACAAGGCCTTTTTTATACTTAAATTTTAATGAAAACTTACTCAAATTGTTTTGAAAATTAATATCATATTAGGGCGGTCAGTAATATAAAGAGGAGATACAGACAAAAAGAAGTCATTTTACAAATACAAATTTCTTCACACAACAAATTTCCTATCCTTTTCTTGTTAAATACATCCTTATTGGTTACATTTACTTGAAATTAAAATTATCCCAAATTATTTTTATCTTTTGGTAAAATAGGTAATGTTAAGTCGGTAAGTTCAAAGCTGTCAGGTGTCAGATCTTTTATTTGTTGTGTCAAAGGTCGAAAACAACATCAAACAAACTATACAATATACAACATATTCACAGAGCAATGGTTGATTACATTCAGAATTCATTAATATTAAGCACAAGATATAAATACGGATCAAACAATATAGATTGAATTTGATTTCAGATGTTTCAAAACCTAACCTCATTCTACCACATGTTGTGAAATATTAAAATGTATTTATTTCAGCTAGTGGCTGATGATACAAAGGTAAACGGTGGTGAATGTTTAAACAGAATTACGGATTTTAAAATTTATAGGGTGAGCAAGATGTGTACTAGTTGTGATGGACTCCAAAATATCTGACGATAACAGAAGGCTCTGGGATGTGCAACTGTAACGGAATTTCGGGAAATAATTCGTCGCACCTGATGCTATTAATTTTCACACAGATGCTCCGATTGTTTGAAAATGAACTAATTAGCTGTTCACATCGTCTGACATGAGTTTATGTGGTGGTCCTTGATGCCATACCTTATTAAAAGCTTTTCAAAATCAAGGAAAACTGCTGCTGTAGCTTGACAGTTGTTGAAATCTTCGGCTATAAACTCAATAGCAAATAGGAGTTGATGCTCCATGGAATATCTATCTCTGAAACCGTGTTGATGCGCTGTATGAATTCCAGAACTTTTGTTTTTATCTGCAAGCGGGTGAGTATTACTCGCTCTAGCATTTTGCCCATTGTACATAGCAGGCTGATTGGACGATGATTTTGCGGGAATTTTCTGTCCTTGCCAGGCTTTTGGATGACACAGATGCCGGCTTTTTTCCACTATGTTAGTAATAGCGACCACAACTTTTTTGGAATCAGGCAAAGTGCTTTTTTATGAGCTCCGTCATACCCCGGAGCTCTCTTTTTGCTTAAATGAGAAAGAATACACCATATCTCATGTGGATCTGTAGGGCAAACTGTACTATTCATTGTTTCCCTAATCTTGTTTCTTATGTTGCGGTTGATACGCCCAACAAAAGTTATATCACAATGCTCGTAGCTAGGTGAGCATTGTTTCTAGAGTCTGTCGGCTACTGCTTCGGCTTTGTCCTTGTCAGTTTGAACTAACTCACGTTTAACATGGAACAGTGGTATTTTCGAATTGTCTCTACGTAAAAGATTCCGTCATTCGCCACAAAGACTGGTTTGCCGCATTCAGCTTTTTAAGCTTGGTGCTCCACCTTTCTGACCAAAGTTTTACCGTGGCTGCGAGCTGGATGCTATCTTTCCGACCTTCCGGCCTTGTGTACCGCTGCCAGCGACGTCTGGCTTGATTTTTCCTGTGAATAAGCTGTCTAAACTCAACTGGCAAGTCAGTAGCCGGGTTTAATGTTGCAACCTGTTTTGCTTTGCTTACATTGATTACAGCTTGATTGATTGCGATGTTACGCTTGTAATTGCTGCATTTATGTCAACAGCAGAGTTCAGTGGACCGATGGTCCTATCAAATTCATCGACAAAGCGATCCCACCTTGTAATGTTTAATGGAAGATGGTCTCATGTCAATTCGATTACAACGTAGCATAGCTATGTCAAGCACATCGCTCCCGCTTCTGTTTTTAGGAAAGCAGGTATATGGTCTGTGGGACCAGCAATTACAATGTTGTTGTGCTGCATTAAATTATACAGCCTATTGCTCTTTCGATTAGAGTGGTGTCTGTTCCAAGCAAGGTTCCTCGAATTAAGGTCTCCTTTAATGATTACAGGGCATGTTTGCTCAAATAATACATCTAGGTCCTCCTGCATGATTTGTGCAGGATGATTGTATACGGAGATGAGCCTCAGAGTCTCATTCTAGGATGTTTTTTATAAAGATAGCAACTGCCTCAGCGTGAAGCAATACGAGCGTAGCGTCCTCATAGTGGTCAATCGTATTTTTGAGATGAGACTGTTTTTCTATCTATTATGTGTGCTCTGGTATAGGGACTCCCGTGGGCCCCTCTTCAGAGTGTGGTATGAGTGTAAGTGTGCCTAAGCTAAGTTAATGTTTGTGTCATGTGTCCAAGGTAGATCATCTTACAGTCCGAAGACTGCGCGACGATGTCCTTGTAGCTCGGCTTTCGTGAGAGACTAGCACTTGTTGTGCAACTGTAGTACAGCTACTCATCCAGAGGTGCCACTGCTGTCGCTCACGCGACAGGCTGACACTCACGTCCGCCGGAAGTTACTTCCGAAGAAGTGTGTTGAGAGTTTGGGTGTACCTAAGGGGGAGGAAACGGAAGAACTCCGGGAAAACCCCCGCACACGGCACGAAACACATGGAGCCACCGGGAATAGAACCCGGGACCTCAGTGGTGTCAGGCGACAGTGTTACCACTGAGCCAGGCCGCGGCGAGATGAGACTGAGCTATGCGACGATATTTATACTAGAGGAGGCGAAACTGTTAAATCTACTTGCTCCTGATTGGCTCACTGTTGAAATAGGTTTCTGGATGCTGGACGCAGAAGTTTACGAAACGTAAGGCTCTGCTTCAAGATCCTATGGATTCTTTTTTTTCTATTAATTTTATTGATTGTGAAAACCTTTGTTCTAATACCCGAGAAAGTTGAATCAATGTGTTGCCTTGTGGAAAATTGTCATTGACATTTGCTGGGAGGTATCCTTGTGAACCACAATAATTTCTTCTGAAATTGTTGTGGGTCTTCTCCTGGTTTTGTAAGAAGCTTGATAACGATACGTTATTTTTGACATTTCTCATACATTTTTTTTGACAAATGGATTGTTTGATGTAAGTTGGAGATTGGTAACACAATTAGTCTTGAAAATAGGGATCAATCTTCAAAAACTGCGAAGTCTAACAATTCTCGTAGTATTTTGATGTAATTTAGTTTCTCTCTGACTTCGCTAAATAACAGTGCGTTGAATAACATTGGATCATTTTATTGCAATGATTTTGTTGGTTGAATGTTGAACAGATTACTTCACCTCTGATCAAATAACTTGAAACCTGCATTAAACAGACTGACAATCATTGAAGTGTTTCGAATAAAGCCTTGTGTGTATAATTTCAGCGACAAAAGTTGCAAGAATCTGGTAGGTTCTATGTTCCCTATCTGAATTTTGATAACAATATAATCAAGTGAGATACTCTAAAAATCTCCAAAGACATCTTAGAAAGTGAAACACAAAGCAGAAATGTCCCATACGGACTCAACGGAAGATAAAAGGATAAAACGGAAACAGAAGTAGAAAGTGGAAGAAAAGATATTGCCGCGTTGAAAACTTCATTTTCTCTTATCTTTTACTGCTAATTCCTTTGTTCTTTAATGTTTCAGAGCCTACTAACGAACGAATATAGAAGTTCAGTGATTTTGTTCTGCTCTTCATTTGTCTCGCATGTATGTTTTACGCTGACTAATTTAAATTCAAAACTTGAAGATCAATAAAGCTACGTTTCGAGTCGTTTATGTTTGGAGTCCTCTATTGATTCTTCTTATTCAAAAAACTGTTTTGCAAAGAGGATCATATTCTAATTGGATCCCAGATGGTGTTACAAAAGCAGTGCTGCAATTCTGGAATAAACGGGACTGAGAAATTCAATATTTCTTCATCATTAGCTATTCTCATCCCTGAAACTCATAGTTCCTTTTCAAATCAAGTAATAATTCCGACTTAAACAGTTTCATTTAACATAACGAAATCTTCCTTATAGTTTTAATTCAATTTAAGTTTAAACGAAAACGGTTTCGCAGTTTCAAGTTTATTATCCCATTTCAAAAGTAGTCAGCTGAACAGTTTCCTTTAGATTGTCCCATAAATCTCTGTAAGTAACCCAAGGAGAAATTGTGATTAACACTGAACTTTTTCCAAGTGGAATACTTGAAAGATAGTAAAGGTAGGTTTACGGTTATAGGAATATTATTCTCGTAGAATAATAGGCTTAATTAAACCACGAATTGAATGCTTTCATTTCTATTTCGTAATCTAAAGAGCTGGAAACTACAGAATGGGAGGATTATACTGTTGGAACAGTTTGTTTTCTCGGTAAGTTAGACGGTTTTAAGCATTTCTTAGGTACAATAAGTAATTCAAGAGTCGGATTCGTTTGTATCTATTGAAAATTTACATTATTAGCACAGCAGACTTAAGGTGATGTGAAATAAGGCTTACAGAATTAGTTATGTACGGATAGAATCTAATCTCGGACCATTATTCAATGATTTGTTATTTTAATGTAAAATCTAGTGAGTTTTTTGTCTGTCGTTCTTTAACCTTTCCGTAGGACAAAGAATGCCCACAAATTGTTTCTGCTACAACAAATTTATTGAGCACACAAGTCTGAAACTTTGCTCAGCACCATCTAAATGTTTCTACTCAATTAATATCATAATATTATGATCATACTTGAGCGACAGGTATGAATAATTCTCATCCAAGTAGAGTTGGCTAATTTTTACATCCAAAAAAATTCTTTCGCCAATCAATGGAACAGAAACAGAATTAAATAAATAAATAAGCAGTGAACAGTGTATGAGTTTTTTTGAATCTATTATAATCGGGATACCTCCTTGATTCACATAACACAAACTCTATCTCATTTTTAATGCCTTCATTTTTCAGCAAAGCACTTACTTAATTGCAGTTTCCACTTTAAAACTGGAAGTTCCCAGAAATACTTTGAGAGCGAAAACAGTTATTTCTAATTGCTAGGCACAAACCGAAGAGCCCAAGATTTGAATATTTGATGGATTTTCGTTTGAGTTCCAATCATACGCAGGTTCTAGAGAAAATTATGAAATTATTGTTATTCAACAAAATCGCAATATTCAATCAAATTTTTCTTCTTTTAATTAAAGGTGTCTTCAAATTGAAGTGTCGAGCACAAAGTACTCGCACCGTTATAAGGGCTTCTGCCCTCTTGGTGTTTCGCACATGGAATTTGGTCTTGTCTTTGTGTTATCATCCTTGTATTTCTATTTATTTTGGTCTTTGCTGATTCCTGTTTTGCCTGAGCTTTATTATCTCCTGATATCAAGCGGGATGTTTCCCAGAAATTCAAGTGCTTCCGCCATTGGTTCTTCAACAGTTGAAAGAAAAACCGCTGGAGTATGAAGATATTTCTGCGGTAGGTCCGCGCTTCATTGGAAGAGGGATTTTCAGAAGAAGACAGTGCTACGGGACAAATTTTCTCTGGATCTTGCTGAACTGGTGACTAATAGGTTCAATGTCTGCTAGTTGGTATATGTTCGCTATTGGCTACCAAGGTGGGTAGTTACATATTTAACGAAGTATTTGCCTCCCTGTTGCTTGCAGAGCCGGAAATATATGCATCCTTGTAACTTTCGCGCAATGATATAAATCAGGTTTGCTCTAAGGCGTATGATTTGTTAGCACTGTTGAATCTTAGGCTTCCAGTAGAAGATATGGATGAACGGTGCTTCGAGATCAGTAGCCCTTTCCGATTGTTTGGATGTTAATATTCCATAGTTTGACAGTTATCCCTTTATTCCGTTTTCTTCTCCGGAAAAGAATAAATTGAGATTCAGTGGAGTTCACCCGAACTCCTCATCGGTGCATCCATTCTTCCACAGATTTATATTGTCGCTGTAGACTGTATCGTACTTTTTTTGTCATCTATCTATTGTTAAGTATGCGGACAGGATTCTGACCTACGATTCATGACAGAGAGTAGTCCATTAATCCAAATGTATAAAATGAGTTGGAACGTGGGTTGAATGTTGAGATCTCAAGACAATATTTGACAATAATTCTTGTTTTCGGCGATAATTTCGCTAACAACGTCTCATTTCTTACATATACAAAGTGTCAAAAGTGGAAAAAACTCTTTGGAGCAGATATATCTGCAATAACACAGAGCAACAATACGGAAATGAAATTTTAGCGTTTGATTCATACCATCAATCAATCACCATGCTCTTTAGTCCATGTAGAACTTTGGCTCCTTCAACAACACTTTTCTACTTTTGTCTGTCTCTTGCTATTTGAATCGAGATGTCCAAAATCTATCAGAGTATCATTTTCTCATTTCAATCAGAGCATACCCCTCTTTCTTCATCTATGAAGATATAATCCAAACATCTTCTTTGTGAATCCACTATCAGGCATTCGTTTTTCGTTGATCTAGCTCTAGCATATGATATCTCAATTCTTATAGATTTGCATCAGACAATTGATATTTTCATTACAGATAGATCCAAGAATCTTTCGCATAGTGTTTTCACGAGGCTCAGTCCCAGTCCCGTCTCGCCACGCCACAAAAAGTCGAGAAGAGACCATAAAATGGGTCTCGAGCCATAAGTTGAGACCGAGACGAAACTAGAGTATCATAATCACTTAAAATTAATTATCGAGCCAAATCCAATAAACTTCTTAGATAACCCACAAACTGTAGCAATAATAGTTGAATTAAGTTGTTGACTAGTGGCTAAATTTCCGATTGAGACAATTATTCTTTCCACGGCTCCTCCAGAATATTCACTTAATATTCAGCTGATTCAATAATATTTTTTCGTTAATTGTTTTTTCGAAGTAAGTCATTTGATTCTATCATGTTTGGTATCAAATTGAATCTCCTGCGAGAATAATTCTAGAAGATGTGTGAAATAGGATATTTAAATGATTGTCAATTGTTTTTTTACAAGTTATTCAAATGATGTCTAGTTTGATATCAATCTAATAAAGCTCTCGGGGCATCCACGTTACCATTTTTAAATTATACTACCGGTGATCAAATGTTACAACTGTATGTTTTAATGAATTAAGGACCTGGAATCTAGAAAAGGACTCTTTATCTTCAATAATACTTATTTCATGTACTCAAATATAGCCGCCATCCGTCACTTTACCAATAACAGCCGTCACTTTGACAATGACAGCTGTCACTTTGACAATGGCAGCTGTCATTTTAAAATATGCAATTGATTGTTACGATATTCCGAATCTTTGAAACAGTGATGAAACCGGTCATGAAACTCATAGTTACTGAAGTACTGTGTGGCCGCAGCAGATTTTATATGATAAGATTGTGCAACAGGGCGGATCCCAGTACCAGCACAGCACATTTGATGTCACAAAAAATTATCGACATAATGGAAGAAAATATTATCATACTCTAATTGATTTTCAATAGAAATACGTTACATAAATCGACTCCTATAAGATTCCTGGTTATATTCCCGTATCTCATATAATTTGTACCTTTTCCTATTTCCAAGGTGGCAGTAGGAAATTAAAAAAGGTGATGTCTCTTCACTATTTGGTAGCAGAAAACTTAATGTACTGCTGATTGACACTAAATTTAAGTATTGGAATATCTTACCTTGAAAGTGAAGACCCAGGCTAGCTATTAATAAGGGCACCAGAAATATTTCATCTGAAAAATAGGAAATGAGCGCCACTCCCAGGAAATGATCAAAGGAGAAAAAGGTACTATTCCGGGAGACAATAGCGACAGCAAAAAAGAAATAAAGCATAGACGTCGAAATCAATCCTGAACAAAATTATTATTAATTCAAAGCAAATAATTCCAAAAATTATAATTAAAAAAAAATTTGGTAACTTACGAAAATGGTTAAAGCTATAATACAAAAAAATCTCATTGCAACAGCCAAAAGGGAACTGGAGAACACTTCACAGACGTTCAAAATTACGTTACAAAAACTAGCTAAATATCCTGTTCAGGCGGAACTCAAGATTAGTATCGGCAGAGAAGATAGATGGCGAATTGGTAGCCACAAAAACAACGTCAGACAAGAACATGAATTAAGTAAAGTTGACCTTGCGTCTTATAGGGCTTTGATAAATACCCAACGGTCCTTACGGTGTTAAGGTTGGCCGTGCGCCTGGTAGTCAACTTCGGGAGGTATTAATGTTCTTCTTAATTTCGTGGACGTGTTAATGTTTTTTTTAACGTAAAGTTGGTCAAAAACTAGTCCCAAATGGCCACGGGCTCCTAAGATTCCTAGTAGTTTATACTGAAAACAAACAACCCAACCAGTATCCAATTCAACTGAAACAGGACGTTCCTATAAAAAAAATTGGAGAGCTCTCTTCAAACGTGAAGCGACTTGAATAAATAAATTTAGATTTGAATTGGGAAACGAATAAACTGTAAATTTAGTGAAAGTTGAATAAAATGATCAGTAAGCTATTTATTTGTCTGATTCTAAATAGTGCACTAAAAATTCACAAATTAAAAAGAAGTACGCTGCGCATTGAAGAGAAGAAAAACAAAGAAAATACAAAGTCTAGCAAGACAAGAATAAGGATTATTAGCGACGAATCAATAAATTTACGAACGTGGCTCGTTACTAAAAAATTAGATCAATCTTCACAAAATCGTAGGATTTTCCAGCCTAAAAATGGGAGCTAAAGCCCACAACAAAATATTTCAAGCTTTGGAAGCCAAAGACTACACAAACAACGTGAGAAACTAAACTACTAGTTGTTGAATGACAAATCCGCAATGCGTTGGATCCAAAATATAGTTAAATTATGTATTATCAACCAATTTCACTAATCATTCATACATCAAACATACTTATGTGAGTAAAGGTAAAGGGAGGAACGAAGATAGCCATAAATCACGTGGGTTTTTTTTACTTCGAGTTTACATATAAAATTTAGAACAAAAAAATAATTTAGTATAAAAGTTTCAAGGTTGTAAACAGGTTTTGAGCACAAAAAACTAACAAAGAATCAAGGATGAAAGTGATAAATACAAAAGGTTAACCACGTGGGTCACCTTCAAATGAAATCATTAGCAAAGATAATACTAAATTTGGAATAACGTAAACAAAAATAATAAACAAAATACTTACAAAATCATAAAACTGATTTTAGAAAAATAGAATAACCACAACATTTAGAAAAACTAAAAAAATTATAAGACTGCTTAAAACAAGTGCATCACCACCGCTCAGGAAACAAAGAGGGCGAACAAGACGCGCATGTTCCCCAAATTGGCGCTCTTCAATTAAGTGTTAATAGCAAGTACTATTTTACAAAATTAGTGCAAATTTGTTACATAGATGGCGACATAGGTATAGAATGAGAGAAAAATTGTGCAAAAAAGGCTGCACTGGGCCATAGGAAGAGAAAATCGATACTATCCTTTCATAAATTCCAGTAATTTGGACGATATAGATCGTTATTCACAGGCAATAACATTACCCCTTTTGAAAATTTGGTTTTTCTTCATCCACCTCTGAAGTTGGTGGTTTACAAATCGCAAATAATGCGTAAACTGAGTATGTGGCATCTAGATCTAGCATCAATTAATATGGACCCTTTCGTAACCTGAATTTAGTTCATAAATTCATATTGAAAATCGTAGAGGAAATATCGTGTAGTGTGAAACACATTATGGAATTCGGGAAGTGTTTTTTGAAACACAGCAATTTTTGACACGAAATGTGTAGCCCTTGCCTCGTCATAATGCTTGAGTTGCATTACCTCTTCATTTTCTTGAATTCTGTGGCTCCAGGGGTCTTATTCTGATTCTTAGAGACAGCTGGGAGACAGATCGCAGTCTCTATATCAATGTTGTAATGTCATTGTTACATTCATAGGGACTTGAATATTGTATATTGGTGCAAACAATATGATCGACAATTTTATGCTGGCAGTTAGTTAAGAACGATGTTTGAAATCAGATTCAATTCATCTTTAATCATTCTCCGGATCTAATAATAATTATAATAGTATAATTTCATTATATTGTAACCAAGAAGGTTAGAATACAGAGTAGGGAGCATGAGGTTATAATTTGAGTTAGGGTATGGAAGGCTGATGGGAACGAACGAACACCACTGCTGATTCCGATTAGAGAGGGGGTAGACGTCAGTTTTCAAACAAAATTGCACTTGTCCTTGACAAATAAGCAATGGTTTAGGTACTAGTTGGAGTGGGGGAAGTGACTTCACTTATGTATCCATTTGCTCTCTCCTTTATATTCTTACCTCTATAATTGTAACTATTTTATGACATACGAATGTCAAATCTGACATCGACCTAAGGAAACTGATTTGACCCTGTCACTTACTTCTGAAAGACTGTCTTTAACGATGATGACATTAGAGAGTTTTTGCAAGCGTCCGCTATTGATACGATAACGCTAACGTAAAATACAATTTTTTCGAGAATGCTTGCTGAATAATGCTAGCTCGAATTACAGAGTACTTACAAGAAACTTCAAGGATTACCAGACATAAATAACGTTACAATGGACAAATTTGTCAGTTTCAGTACGAATGCACAAAGGAAATCGTTTTTGACATTAGCGTTGACGTTTCATTAGCGGTTGCTTGCAAAAACTCCCTATTGAATCACTTCTCTAATTGTTTGAAAGGTAGTACATGTGTCGAGAGTCGATAAAATAACGTCAAAAGACAGTCTTTACAAATTAGAAATCAACTGCAGAGCAACTGTTGGTATTGCAATTTCGACATAGGCTGTACGCTAAGTTTATCCAATACGCAAGCGCGTTGTACGTGATCACGTGATTATAACTCTCAGAGCTGATAAGCAAGGTGGGAATAACTGTGCAATGCGCAAAATTTAAAAGACATATTAATTGTGGCGTGGTGTTTTTGTGGTTCTTAACGATTGTTAAGTGAGCCAGAAGCTCACGTCTAGAGGTTTTTAGCAAACTTCACGCACCAAACACACAAATACTACTTTTTGAAAGAGTTCATAGCAAATAATAATCTGGTAGAACGAATTAATTATCACATGTAAGAGTATACAGGGTGTAACAGAAATAAGTACATTAATTTTAACCAGTGATAGAACCCGTCAAGCATAACAATTTTTCTTAATAACTTTTTCTAGAATTCTCATCTTTTTTCAGCATTTTTTAACCCCTATGATTTAACGAGTCGTTCAGGTGCCTAATTATTGGATCCAGTAGCAGTTACAACCCTGGTTACAACGAAACAATTGATTTCGTCATATGTGAGATATCAATTCCAGATCAATTCCTTCAAATAAATTTTGGAAAAAATCATCTAATTATTATTGTCACAAAAGTTAAAACCTGTGGAAATGTCAAGCTCTTCTATCTGTGATTTCGCAGGCAGTGTAAGATTAGTTCGGCGAATTTATTTGAAACGATTTCAAAAATGTCATTTTTCACTAAAAATTGAATTATTGTGGTTATGCTCATGTATTTAATGTCAAAATATTGTGCACTTATACATAATGATGGGAATACTATGAGATATTGAGAACTTATCGTTTACCTGGAACGTAAAGCACCAGATGAAATGTATAAAATACATTAATTTATAAATGAAGCAGCTGTGAATTAGTTTTTTTCTCATATTATTACAAACTTCACAGTCAGGTCGTTTCAATGAAGTATGCCTCGTAAATTGATCTGTTGAACAAATAGAATATTGTATCTCATATTTTAAAAAATATTTAAAATCAATTACCAAACTCAGTGTGATACATTTGTAGGTTAGGTTTTCTGTTTTTCAAGAATAAGTTCTTACAATTTTTACGGAAATATTTTCAGTTGAATTATTCATCAAATGAACTATTTTAGGATTGCATTCCATTTCATATTTCACCGTTCACTTTAAATAAATCGTTGAATGATTTTCTCTTTATGTTTGAGAGCCAACAGTAATGAAGTAAGCTGACTACTTTTTAAGTTGATCGTAGATGGCAGCACAATCTGACCCATATTCTAACTTTGTTACAGGCTGTATTCAGACTATTTAAATTAGCTGATCCAAGTGCAATGAACTCGTGCTGACAATCTAATGCTCAAGAAATGTACCAACTATTTGAAAATATACGTGAAATTCCTAAATAGAAATAAACTTCCTCGACAATAACATATAAATACGACCAATATACCAAATTGTTGGTTTCAGAGATGAATTTGATCTTTCTTGCAACATATACAAAAATAGAATTATAGAGGTGAGCGAATATCAGTGTATTATTGAAATACTGTAATTCTTTCAGTTTCAAATGAATGATTGATAAGACTATGATGGTTTAAAGTTCAAAATAATCATTTAAATCAACAGCTGACATTCCTCCAACAAATGAGGAACATTCAGTTTTAACCATAGGCGCACTATGAAATTTTTGACCAAACTTTGATGAACTTTCACTCGATATCCAGGAGACTTACAGAAAAAAGTTATCAAGGAAAATTGTTAGGCTTGAAGAGATCTATTGCAGGTTAAAATTAATGTACTTATTTCTGTTACACCCTGTATAATTTTGAAAAATCATGGCGCGACTATTGTCGAGACTTGAGACCGAGATGAGTCTGATCTATTCGTAACTTAATATTCTCTCGATTTATTGCAGATCATCTTAGTATCCGTAGATCACTGCAGGTCAAATACTAGTTTCAAATAAAAGAAATTGAATGAACTTATGTATATGTCTCGAATTGATAATGGTATCCAATACTACCAGCTGCTATACGGTTTGAATCAGCTGACATATAGAGCCTGGATGGGTACTTGAATAATGACATTATTGGTCTTGAGAAATGTATTTTCTATCTAATGGTTTTTTGTTGCTATCATTGGTTTTTACTTACTTGTACGAGTATTGTGAAACCGAAAAAATTCACCCATCAAGATTTTGAAGTAAAAATCCGTCTTGAGCATCCCTGAATCCACTTTGACTATTTTCGGCTTGATGTCGGTACGTATGTTCGTTCGTGCGTAACTCGCATAAATCTCAGAGCTTGCTGAATGTATAATATTGAAATTTTGTGCTTAAGACTGGTATAGGGTCTAGTTGTGCACCTTGCATTATGGTTCCAATCGTCTGTACCGGAAGTGCACTTCACTTAGATCTTTCTTCGAATTTCTCCAATAAATCCAGAAAGATCAACCGCAGGATGTTGAAATTCAGTATTTGAACTTAATTTTGTATCAGAATAGTTATCTGCTATTTTTGTATAAATTGGCCAAGCCAAAAGTGCACTTTACTTGAAACTTTTTTTAAATTTTTTGCATAAATCTAGAATCATCAGCCATAGCATATTGAAATTTAGTGTTCGAATTTAATAATAGTTACCCACTATTTTTGTATCAATCGGCTAAGCCGGAAGTGCAGTTTATATGTATAACAGACATTCAGAATTTACCGTACAAAACAATCAGTTCAATTGAAATGATAAGGTAGGCAATGATAATCTATTGTCAATTTTTTTATTTGTTTGACATTGTACATGTCAAAATATTATTGAAATTATATTATAATATGAAATAATAGAAATCTTTATTGAATAAATTTGTGTATATATCAAATGATGTGGGTACAAGTGAGTCACGTGATGGTCAAGTCAGATTTTTTGTTGAAGTTAACGTCATCAGCGCAAGTAAACGCAGATTTGTATTGTGGAAAACTCCATCGGTATTTATTTAGGCTTTTTCATCATAGTTTCTGGTATAAGGTTGTTAAGCAATTCTTCCCTTAACAAACATCTTTATCGACTCACTTATATTTTGTACCTTCAACTCATACTTTGACTTTCACATTTCACGTCACGGTATGTTCCATGCTGACGAATGCTTTGCTGAATATTTGGTCGATTCTCTGGCATTCTCTATTTATATTTTCTGCTAAAGGTATCAGCCATTCATTGACAATATTGGGTACTACCTTACATAATGCACTTGATAGGCAAATGCCTCTATAATCACCGCACACTAGTTTGTCTTCTTTAGTACTTTTGTGTACGTATAACAGAAACAAGTTTATGATATATTTTTTCAGGGTTATTACCTTCTGTCCCAATCAATGCAGCGTATATTATCCGACCCGAGAGCTCCATTTACTTCAATTTCTAGATTGTATTTTTTCTTGTTTTTCGGAATTAGTTTCTACCTTCCTTCCTATTTCTTTTTAAGGACCATTTTTCTTCTCTCTTCAAAGTATTCTGCACATCTATTAATTATTTTGTATTCATCCTACAGAAGAATTCCTCTCTTATTCTCCCATAGGTTAACACCAAGTTTTTCTTTCTTCTAAGTAGTCTGCTTTTCATATTTATTTTTTTCAGTCATATATGGAGTCCAATTCAATTTGGAGCTTGACGTTATTGCCTACAACTTTATGAATATAGCATGTCCTGTGAATATTTCGAATGAATCTCTCAATTTCCCTGGAGATGCTTCAAATTTTATCCTCCAGCGCAGGTGTTGTTGAAGATTTGTTAGGTTAGATGTGGAGCATGACAAAATTCTGAAAAAGCTTTCATGATATCGAATAGCACGATTTTTGTTGTTATTGGGTGACGTGAGTTGTAGTCGAAGGTTCCATCAGAAGATTAAGATCGTGCCAAACGAATAGAGGCAGATATTTTGCCAAATTTTCCATTTCGCCCTCAATTGCAAACTTGCATCCCATTTGGACACATATCAGATATATTCTTTACTTGTAAATAGAATTGTGCAACTAAATATGAACAAAAATAATTTGAATTACTCCATAGTAAAATGAAAATATATGTAAAGGTAATGAAATCTGTGTTTTTAATTTAATGTTGTTATCATATGAAATAATTTAGTCGTAAAGTTTTGAAAACTGTATTATTTTTCATGTTTTCATTTAGTAGAACTGGGTTTCAAATGATTGTTTTTAAAATAAACGTTTTGAATTTAAATCAATTTCCATTCAATATGAATATTTTCATATACCATTGCATAAAACGAATATAAAATGCGATTGTTATTGGAATATTTTGTTCTTTTCCAATCAATTTCCTGGAAATATGACAGATCTCATAACTCTTATTCTTTTCGTATAAATCTCAATAAATAAATCACCAAAATTTAGGTTGACTTGAAGTCCGTCATATATTCAATTTACTTCATCCACTTTTATAACTCTATTTTGGTCCCACAACTTCTATTTCAATTTGATATATCAAGATGTCAGTTGACCTGTTCTGTGCGAACGACGAACAAACGAAGGGATGAATATTTTTTTGCATCATGTGCAAATGATTGACACAGCACGTACTTCCTTTTATCGCCTATAAAAGGTTCTCAGCTGGGATGATATTTGCATAAGACCAAAAACGGAATTACAATATACACAGAATATGCATTACCATCGTTTGTCGAACACTTGCGTCTTCGTTCGATCGTAAGAAAACGGGAAATCTGCATATTGTAGACGGATTCCGCAAAAGAGGAGAATAGGATGACGTAGCGCAAATGAAGATGGATGTGACGTCGAGCAGGAATGAGTACAGGAGTATTTGGAAATTGGAACTGCTTGATGGAGGCTAATAAGTAATGTGTAAAATGGTCTTTATATAAGATTTTGGAAGCTTATATGTAATGTAGTGAAATTTTATCGGTTATTTTATGGATCGGTAAAATATACTTACTGGAAAGACACCTTGGGGAACCATGTCATAATTTAGATGGGAAAATTCAAATAAATATACACGTTTTGGATACATTTTAGATTTTTTGTGATACTTTCAGCAGTATGGTTCACTATAGCTCACATGAAAATTCTTAATGATTACTTATTGCCAGATCAACCACCTCGATAACTACAAAGTATACAGCGGATGAACTCTTGTTTGTTCTTAAACGCAGTTTCTGCTCGCTGCACTAGTTACACAATTAACTATTCAGTTGTACTTACAGTACCTTGAGCAAATGCTTGTAGAATTAATCAGTTTAAATTATGCATCTTAGTTGGCTTTGTTGTTAATCACACATTATACAATTGCACGAGAATATATTGCTCTTTGGAACACCTATCGTTGTAATTACTGAACGTAATTTTGTGTCATTAGTACTATTGTAGCTAGAATTAAGACAAAATAGGATTGAATTTGAAGTCAAATTGGTATTTAGTGGATTCATCGTGAACGCAAATATCAGCTTATTATAAATTGAATGTTGAAATATTAAATTTAACCTAGTCCCACAATGGAACGCTCAATTCAGTTCAGCAATACACTCCGTAATATAAATGCCCTTGGTGCAAGAGAATGCGATCACATTTTTGTAGTCATGTAGTTGTGAAAACTCTCCACAGCTTCAGAGATGTTCTTGATCGTGCTGTTAAGACGTATGACTCCATTTGATTTTAGAGAAAGGATTTACATGGTTTCATACTTGCAGACATGATATTCTTATACCTATTCCGCCTCTCGGCCTAGGCACGTATACATTATGCCTAGCAGGCTTCCTGCTCAGGACTTTTCCTGTTTTGACACTATTCATAATATACTGGCTCTCCAGATAAGTTCTAGAGCTGATTTGTACCGTACCGTAAACCAGGAGTCTATGGAATGTGGCGTACCATTCACTCACAGTTTTGATATGAGCAGAAACTTATCTCTGCTTTTGTTTCCTTGTGTTACCGTCTGACGGGTCGTTGGCTACAGTACACGTTCTGTAATAATCTACCACACATCATAGCTGTGGCTTTGCGCCTATCACCCACAGGTTAGGAATTGGATTGCAAGATGGCGTGTGGCTTACCATCTAGTCACACTTTTCGATTTGTGCCTCTATCTCCTCGTATCACCGTTGCTGACAGATATTACAACTCTACCACACATCCTGTGGTGAGATTTGTTGCCTCCAAAAAGAGAGATTGAGGAGCAAGATCCGCAACTTTAACAGCTGGGCATCATGTGGTCAGCACAGTCTCGAATTAGTTGGTGGATCTTACTTTTAGAGCGATTACTCTGCCCATCCAGCCTCAGCAATGCAAGCACTTATTGATCAGACTACAGGTGACACCTGCACTTGGGCAGGGACTGTTACGTCAATAACTCTGTTGTTGCCAATGCTTCTTTCATGAACTAGTCTTGACGTGAACCCACTAATAAGGGAAGAACACTATTCAAATCCAACTTGCTCTCAAGGTCTGTGCCGGAGCTGCTTTGTTATGCAGCTTGCCCGCAGAGATGACATAGCATCTCTAAGCAGCCTTCGTCTATTGAAACCGCTATCCCTGAGGGGATTCAGCTACACTCAAAGAGGCCACTTTTGTAACTAAAGGCTCCCTCTTCTCTTAGTACTCATGTCACCATTGGACGAGTCGCTGGCGAGAAGTAGGTTTTCTGTAATACTTTACAACACATTATTGCTGCGGCTCTGCACCCTTTACCCTCAGTTGTAGGATTGAGCTGCAAGATTCACAGCTTTGGGAGTCTATGGCGTTTGGTTTACCATTTACCTACACTTTTCAATTTTGCTTCTATCTACTCGGGTCACCGTTTGATGAATTTTGACAAATATTTTAACATTACCACATATTAAGTGCTGCGATTTGCACCCGGTACCCTCGAATAGAGGGATTGAGCAGCAAGATCCGCAGCTTCAACGACTGGGTGACGTGTGGTTTGCCACAGAACACAGTTTCGAAATGATTGGTAGATCTTACTCAACGAGCGATTGCTCTGTCCATCCAGCCCCAGCAATGCAATAGCTTATTGATTTGATCCGTTCTGCTTTTCATGAACTTATCCTGACTTGGACCCACTGGTAAGAATAGAACGCTATCCAAAGCCTACTGGCTTTTTAGCTCTCAGCCGTAACTGATTTGTTACGCGGCTCGCCCGCAGAGATGACTAACCATCTCTAAGCAGCCTTTGTCTATTGAAACCACCTGAGAATTCAGTTTTACCCAAGGAAGCTTCTATTGCAATCAAGTGCTCTTTCTCTTCCAGTACTCGTGTTACCATTAGACAAGTGGCCAATACATTTTCTGTTCTACTATACCACACACTATTGCTACGACTTTCCGCCCGTTACCCTCAGGTGAGGAATTGGGTTACCAAATTCACAGCTTCAGAAGTTTATGGAATATGATGTAGTCTACTCACTGTCTTGATATGGACGAAGAATAATATCTGCTTCTATCTCCTCGTGTAAGCATTTAACGAATCGCCAATGCGCAGTACACGTTCTGTAATATTCTACCACATATCTATGCTGCGGATTTGCGTCCATTACCGTCAGTTGTGGGAGAGTGGGTTGCAAGATTCACAGCTCTAGGAGTCAAGGGCATGTGGTTTGCCATCTACCCACACTTTTTGATTCTGCTTTTATCTTTTCGTGTTACCGTTCGACGAGCTGCCGACAAATATTACAACCTACTACACATCCGGTGCTGCGATTTGCACTCATTGTCTTGAAAAAGAAAGAGTTGATTTGCTGCGCAATTCACTCGCAGAGGTGACATCTAGGCAGCCTTTGCTCGTTCAAACCAGTACTCTTGAAAGTCTAGCTTCACTCGAAGGAAGCACCACTCCTCATTACTCGTGTAATCATTCGACGAATCGACGGCGAGCCGTACACGTTGTGTGATACTCTATCACATGTTATTGCTGCGGCTTTGTGCCCGTTACCCTCAGGTGAGGAATTGGGTTGCAAGATTCATAGCTTCAAGAGTCAATGGCGTGTAGTTTACACAGTTTCGATGTGGGCAGAGACTCATCTCTGCTTCTATCTCCTCCGTGTCACTGCTTGACGAGTTGCCGGCGAAAATTTTACAGTACTCTACCACACATTATATGCTATTGGCTTGCGCCCATTATCCTTGGCCGAGGAATTGATTTGCAAGGTCCACAGTTTAGGGATCTTCGCTGTGTGATACAACTAATCTCAGATATTAGGTGGAGCCTCAAACGACTGCTTTTACATCTATTCATGGTTTCGATATGGACTTCTTTCTCCTCGTGTAACCGTTTGACGAGTTTCCGGCGATTATAACAAGTAATACTCCACCACACATCCGATATTAGGATTTTCATCCGTTGCCTTAAAAAAGAGGGATTGAGTGGCAAGGCCTGTAACATTATTGAGTGGGCGTCATGTGGTCTGCCACAGAACAGTCTCTGAGGTGGTTAATCCAACTCACCGAGCGTCCACCTCATATTAATGAAGATTCTGATACTTCGTTATAAACACTTGATCTCACATAATTTGGAAGCAATTGTATTGAGCACTCATATTGCGAGAGATGTAGCCTCTTCCAAAAACATCTCTTGTAGGCCAAGCAATATAGAGCAAAGAAGAAGGTGTATGCTAATTAACTCTCGGAATGCTGGAAATAATCTTGATCTCTTCATTTATATGTAAAAATAGTTTATTTTTCAGTTTCTTACCAATAACTTCGAAACAATATATTTATAGTAGAATGTTATATCCTTATAAATTAAGATACACCAAATTCTGCGTCGAATAAATACCATACATTTGGAATTGGAGATATGCAAGTTCATGAATGACAATTTCCTCTCATCATTCAAAAAAAGTCGTGTTTTGAATATGAGATGTATTATATGAAATAAACAATATATTCGAACATTATAGTGCATCCTCTAAGGGACAGATATATGGTTATCCGGAATCACTTGGGTTGTTCCTCAGATCCACTATTGCTTCTAATAAGTGCCGATATGATGATAAAGCCAAGAAGAAAATTTTATCTATCGTCCACTCAATTATTGGTGCTTCGTGATCAAAATCCTTTCGGTCAGCCTTACATGATGACTTAGGGTACATTCCACTTAACGACCGCAACGATTGTGTCGCCCATTTTGCGTTCCACTTAAGGCCGCGGTTGTTGCGGTCGAGGTTTTAAACGTCACGGACACGTCACTAGTGATGTCATTCCTAAGGACTACAACGCTCGCAGTTAGAGCATGGGTCTGTGCGGTCGTTTGGGATTTTTCGCGCACTTTTTAAATCTGACAGCTTGTATACAAACAAGAAATTGGCGGAAGGACAACAAATGCAGAAACTGTCTCTCATAAATGCTGAAAATAATAATGTTGTTGAAGTTTTCGTAACTCCAGAAGAAGACTAATTGTGGAGCAACCTTTTACTGCTCTAGTTAAATTTTCCCGTATAATTTATCTATATATAATATAAGTTATCAGCTTGAATCAAATTTTTTGAATCTTACAAGCGAACAACATAATAAATACAATCAAGTTGTCAATTCTCACTCATCTAAAATGGCTTTTGAAGTCGGCTCCATTGTAACGGCCAACAACTTCAGGATAGTTTGTGATTCGAGGACAATATTTTCGCTTTTTTCTTTCATAAAAAGCTGCTTCCCATTCTTCATCAGATCTTGAACTTTCCGAAAATTGTCTATTTATTCGACGCCTCATATAGGTACCAATGACAGCAGTAGTAGCAGTCATGTTTAGCTCGGCAGATATTTGTCTATTGACACATGTTCATAAACCCGTTCCACTTAAGTTTTCGCCCGCGACGATGCCTAGCTAGTGGAACAGAGATTTGGTCGTTGTGAGCGCGGTCGTTGTAGTCGTTAAGTGGAACGTACCCCTAGAGGTGCTGATTCATCAGAAATATGGCTCGAGGGATCTATTGGAAATTGCTTAAGCAACTGGATTTTGTTGCACATGGGACCAATACGTTCAATGCAATAAGAAGCATCCAGTGCACTGCACCTAAGTCTTCTAAATTTGAAGGGACCACCATGGAGAGAGTTGAAAAATTCCCTTGTGCCGGAGCTTTGGGAGAATTTGAGACAATACCAGTCGTTGGTTTTCAAAAGATAGCGACTGTAAAATTCACATACTCAATCTTGACGAACAATTTCCTTGTTCTGAAATAAAGCCTTTGGCCACTGATTTCATATGCACGCTCGACAAATGGCAAATGAATATTCTAGGTTGGGATGAGTTCATGGAGAAGGTAAATAAGAATCGAGCGAATTCAAATCAGGCATAATGTGTCTTCAATTCATCAATGCTTCGCCATCCTACTATGATACAATTAATTCATCCATGCTGCAAATAAATGCAAATCACTTGAACAGGACAACTGTTTCGTAACCTTCGATCAACTTCTTTATATTAAGAGATACTGTAGCTTCATCTGGTCCTAATTCAGAAATCAGCTCAGTAATCATCAGACTCGTCGGTTTTCATCTGCTCATGTCCTTTCGGTTCCATAATGGACTGCGGTGGGCTATGTGAATTGTTAAGCGAGGTCTTCGCATCTTCGCAACCAACAAGATGATCAGAGCTCTGCGGACACACATTTTGGCTCACCTTGCATTGAGCAATGCTCATGCTGAATATAGCAAAAGAAAAATAGTCAGCTTTTTCCAATGAGTGATAGTGTTTCTGCTAATATTGATGATCCTGAACAAATTTTAAAACAAACGAGGTGTTGATGTCTAGAGGAACAACAGCTAGGTTATAGTTTCACTTCCGGCTCTGCCGATTGGTACGAAAATAGAAGATTACCATTAAGATGCTAAAACAATTTCAAATACGGAGTTCCAGTATCCTAAAGCTAACCATTCTGGATTTATGTAAAAAATTCAAAAAAAGTCTCAAGGAAAGTGCACTTCGGGTTCGGACGATTGGAACTATATTACGAAGTGCACAAATTGACTCTGAATCAGTTCTAAATACAAAATTTAATTAAACATTCGATGGGTTTCAAGATTGGCGAGCTACGAACGCACATTTATGCATTCATACATACCTACCGATATCAAGCCAAAAATAGTCGAAATGGATTCAAAAATGCTCAAAACGAATATTGTCAGCAAAATCTCGGAATGTGAATTTTGTCGGCTTCACAATGTCCTCTTTAACTTTGTATAAGTAAGTGAGAAATGAGTAAAATTTCGTTCTTTATATCTACCTGATAAATTCACGTAACTTTGAATACAAGGTAATCATTGGACGCAAAATTTTATGTTTTTCAATTTATGTAGGAGTAACATTTTCCTAAAAAATGCATCATATAGGAATTATTATTGAAAAACTGAAAAAAGTCCGAAAATTTCGTGATTTTTAGAATACCTCTCATACAGCACAAGCAGAAAATTAGTGCAAATTTCAATGAACTCTTTTTACATGTGAATAAAAAGATTTGTACCGTTTCCAGATTTCCGAGAATTAATTAGCCTACAAACCCTATGTTGTCTGGCCTATTGGGGCCGCACATATCTTTGATGGGTCCTGTCGACCAAATTAGTTCTTCATTAGTCTAAAAGGCTGTAGTGCGAGGGTACTCCAAAAACCTCTCGGTCAGACAAAAAAAAACGCTAGATCCTTTGGCATTATTTTTCAATTTTCCACATAAATTCTTTGCAATTTGAAACATTCATTCCAACTTTGTCAGAATAATAATATGCATCCAAGTCTGTGAAATAGGTGTTCATCGCAGCTTCGACCTCTTCATTCAAAGTGAATTTCAGCCCTCTACCCATATCTTCAAATCAAAGAAAAGAACTGGGAGCTAAATCTGGCAGATACGGGGCTTGTGGAAACACTGGAAATCTAAGTTCCTCGTGTTTTGCCACAACAACGCCAAACTTATCTTGGTGATACAGTACCTTTTTTCGCACGATACGGACGTTCAACATTAGTTGCATCATTTATTCACACAAGTGATAAAGAGTTGTGGGCTGATAATTCTGCCTTTTTCCAGTAGTCTATGAGTACTACACCATGAGAATCTCAAAAGACTTTTTCCAGCAGATGAAGCTATTTTGATTTTGTCAGGTACACTTTTCCCTGCCCCAATCCATTGTATGGACTGCTGCTTTCTCTCTGGCATGCAGTCCAATAAGATTCATCCACAGTCAAAAGACGTTACGAAAAGCTTCAGGCGATACATTTTTGATTGACTGTTAATAGACGCAGCACTCAGCGCATACCCAAAACATCACGTAAAATGTAGTACACGCGGTCTCTTGTGATGTTAACAGCCCCAGCAATATCTCGAACCTTCGGTCGATGATCATCTAGAATGAAAGTGTGGATTTACGTGATAACTTCAGTTTTTGAGATTCCGTACATTCATCGTCCTGAACTGACGTACAGTCAGGTTTAGACAGTCACCCACTTTTTAAGTATTGAAAATGAAGGACCAGATTCTTTTGATATGTAATTCATTCTTCATTTTTGTCGGTCGTAGACCTTTTTGAAAGGAAGTGTCAGCACAAACTTCTATTTTATACTTCCCATGAGACAGACAGAAATTGTTCACTTGTCGTGTCTGCTACAACAACTACATCAAACACACAGTCATACTAGCGACATAAATGCTTCCGATTGATAAGCTCTCGAACTATCCTCGTATTACCTTTTCTGACCCCTTGTTGTTCAGGATCATATAATGAGCGAAGAGATTACCTACCTTATTGACTTGTTCTTGCTCCTCCATGATCTTTCTCAAGAACAACAACATTTGTATCCTTAGATTATAATTGAGCATTACGTTTATCAAGTCCCTACTCTCGAGTACTGCCATCCGAGAATTATGCATCAGGCTCATTGCCGTGTCATCACGAAATAATTTTAATTTTAGTATTACACTAGCGTTAAATGGATCCTATTGAAAGAATCTCAAAGTGAAGAATTGCCGAATTGAGAAATGCAGGTGGTAATGAGTTGACCGAGAAAATTGTCGAATGACTCTCAAGAAAGATTAACCTAACTTGAGTATTATTTTTTTGTACAATCTACTTTCAAGTCATAATTCACTGACAAAAAGTTTTTATTTGCACGAAGTTGATTTCCCTTGTTAAATCCACATCTACTTCTCCTCGTGACGCATTCTTGATTAGGAACTGAATTAAAGACATGTCAAAGTAACATGGAGAAAAATTCTTTGAAATAGGATTACCAAACGGTAGAAGCAATAAAATTACATCAACAATATTTTATTTCCAAGATTTTCAATAGGAGTCTAACTTTACCATCAAAGATTTTCTTTTGAAGTGTGTTAGTTAATGAATTTGAATTAAACAAAAGCATTTTCATATAAGAGTCTTTTATACAATTACTCGTAAAATCCTTTGAGTTGCATTCAATTATTCTTTCAATTGTATTAGAGAACAATAGAACATCTATACTAAAAATCCTTATTTATCATGTTTATAAATACACAAATGCTGTATAATTATTTGAATTACGTCAACTTCATGGCGCCCCAAATTTCAATTTCCAGTTGGTCTTTTCTAGTTCAATCAAATAAAAAGAAAGAACCACTAGTCCTCCGCAATTGTGGAAATGACGTCAAGTAACCTGATGCAGGTATCAGGCCAGAAATTGGTCGTCAATGGCGTCCGGATTGGAAATCCTGAAGATTTTTGTCAGGAGCTGGGGTGTCGGCACTTGCGTGACTGTGTGCACTGCGTAGAATTCTATATTTTGAAGAACACGAAATTGGAGAAAATTACATACGTTGGATGATTTCGAATCAAACCAAGCTCTGCTTAAGAAAATCGTGATTTCGATTTGTTACTGTCTCTAGTCTCCGGAGAATTCTCCAAGAGACAATTATTTCAAATTGTGTGCAGTACTGGCGACTCTTACAAATTGAATTTTCTCCAAACATATTCTGGTCACGTTCAAAAATATAGTATAACCTCAAAATCAGCCTTCCTAGCAGATTTTCCTTGAAAATTAGCTTTGGTAGGGCAGCTTAAAATTTCTATTCTAAATAAACCTGAAAGTCGTTTTAGTCATGTTTCGGTAATAAACATACGAACGAACGGCAAGGTATTGATTTTAAGAGAATATGTTTGAAGTACAAAAATTTGCTCAGGATTTTATCAATATTTGATGTTTCGACTTAATTAAGTTCATTAATTCTATGTAAATATCCTGCTGAAAATCTGTTTGGTTAGCTTTCATAGCCAGAAGTTCTCAACACGTGAAAAGTGAACAATTGAAACAAGCTTCCAATTTGGGCCAGATTGGTGGAAATTGGAATCTAATGAGAGACTAAAACAGTATTAAATTTTAGTGGTGATTAGCTCTCAGCTTGGTGAGTTTAGGTTGAATCAATTACAAGCATAAAAACTCCGTTCTAAGAATCAACTAGATACACATTCAAAAATTTAATGTTGGTACATGGATTTCTCACAAAATAAGGAATAATTTTGAAGCTTCGATGACCATTTCTGTATTTTATTCAGTTCTTCATTTTGTTCTACTACTCTTCTGTTTATTCGTTAAGGAATATCAAGTTCCAGAAAATTTATAGCATCATAGACATGTAGAGTTATTAAATGGAATATAAAATGACATGAGAAGTTTGGAATGCGCACTCAACCAGAATTTTGTTACGTTTTATTAGTACTTTGACTCATACGCAGAGATATATGAAAATATCAAGTAATATTTCATATTTAGTAAATTCGAACTCACTAATTGGACAAAAAGTCAATATCTACGCAGTAAATAGTAAAACAAGGCCAATTACTGTACAAATATTGAAACTTAAATATTAATGCAGAGATTTAATCTTCCACCTGTAGAAAGTTCCGAATGTTTTTTCCCATAACCAGGTAGAATCAAAATTCGGAAGATTCATGAAGAATAATTAGCAAATATCATTTTTCACGATTTGAAGGATTAATCAGTGCCGAATTATTCTCTTGACATTGGAAACATTAGGCACTTGCTTATAGAGTAAGATTCCAGACCCGTTAGACGTTACTTATTTTCTGAGAAACAAAATAAATGGAATAAAGTATTATTAGTACGCACTTTCATCGTATGCATACTTGCTATCTTGGGCCGACGGCCAATTTACAGATGCTAGAAGTACGTTGAAACATTACTCACTTTTCTTAAAGGTTTAGTGCTGATTTTTATGTATGTTTTTGAGAACATTGTTAAAAATTGATCAGACACTTCTCATCGGCGGTAGTTTGTGCTAGACGCTTTGAAGCTTGCAAAGAAAAACGTAATCTCACTTATAGTCTGAATCCTACTTTTTATATATAATGCTCAGGGAATAATTTCAAAACTTTTTTAAACTGTCAGACACAATCGAAAGGTCATAGATATTTCGCTTACTATCAAGCGTACAAATAATGACCTCGTGTTCATACTTACAGCAACATTTTAATTGTGTCTGGAGGATGTCTGGCTGTTAACAAAAAGTATTGAAATTTTTCCCTGAGTATCATTTATAGATACTAAGACTCAGACTATATGTGAATGAAGTTATTTTTTGCAATTTTTGAAGCATCTAGAAGGAATTACTGCCGATGGGAAGTGTCTGGCATTATTGATTATCAATTTTTAACAATATTCACTAAAACATACATGAAAATTAGCACTTAGCTTTCAAGAAAAGTGAGTAATGTTTTAACGTACCTTTAGTACCTGGTATCTGTGAATTGTCCGTCGGCTCAAGCTAGCAAGTATGCCTACGATTAAAGCACATATTGACACTACTCTATTCCTCGCATTTTGTTTCTCGCAAAATAAATAACGTCTGGTGGACCTGGGATCTTGGACTATTAGGGGATTCCAGCCTTGAGGATTCTCCAAGTTTAGGGCTCCCAATTAGTATCGTTCCGGCATTGATGGTAATTGAGGGGGGGGGATGTAAAAATGGCATACTGAAGTCAGAATGATATTCTAGACTTTCTATTCTCCCGTCACAAAGTTATAGTGTTCAGACTTAAAAATAATGGAGACACTATTAAATCCTGCAAAAAATCAGAAACTTTTGATTGGAACATCAGTTCGAAAATTTTGAACCTGTGCGTGGTAGCTAAGGGAGTATGTAAAAATAATACACTGGAAACACAAACAAAATTATAGTGTTCAGTAGTCAAAACCACAATTGACAAAATAATCTCATCTGTTCTCTTGAAATAAATTTTTACCTCCTGACTGGACCAGTAATTGAAAAAAAAGTGAAATTGTGTGTGTTTATTGAATAAGGAAGCTAAATTAATTTACTGCAGACCAAATGACGGATTGGTTCTTCTCCACACAATCATAGTATACAAAATTCGAAATTAAGATAGATTTAATAATATCATTGTTCTCTTGAGATAAATTAATGATTCTTGATTGGACCAGCTATTCAAAAACAATTCGAAGAATTGAACTGTGTGTGTTAACTGAGGATATGGAGATAATATATTGGAGAAAGAATAACTTCCTGGATTCTCTCCGCACAATAGTACTGTATAAAATCAATATTCATACTAGATATTGTAATCCATCTTACCTATTGAAATATATTAATAACTCTTGACTGAACAAGCGATTCAATTAGTGATGAGCAAAGCAAGAACAAGACCAAGACTCGGGCAGTCTTGGTCTTGGTCTTGTGTGTTTGATCCTGGTCTTGCTCATTCTACCTGTTACTTATTATCTTCCACTTTTAAAGATCATCATAGTTATAAATTATAAATAATTCACATTCAATTAACTAGCGAAATACTTTATTTTATTGTAATTTGAAAAATTTCATCGAGAAAAAAGGAGCAGTGATGCAGAAAGCCATTTCCCTGCATGAAAAACACACGGCCACACTTTTTTGGCTACCAGAAGAACATACGAAGATCTCAAGGATCGCGCACACACTTCGGGCTTAGACTGTGCAGTTCAAATCTGCGAGGTTTATATAATGGTTTTTTGATAAGATTCTTTTGATCTGCGCAGGCCGCGGTGACTTCTAGGTTTCACCACACACGTACAAATAAATCTCAAAGTTTGAACTGTGCAGTTCAAACCTTTAGGTTCATCCGTACGTGTATGGAAGCCTCTAAATACTAAAATTTACTGTCATATTTGCGAGCTTGTCATAACTTAGCTATGAAAACTCGGGAATCTATCCTTCCTCCTATGCATAAATTGATCTTCTAGAGATAAAACACAAAAAAGTACTTGAGAGAAGTGAAAATATAGAAAAAAAAATGTTTTTCTTTATACTTCAACATTTGTTGTCAAGATACTTACTTCAAGAACATTCTTGTGAATCCTTTTTACTTACTTGTACAAAGTAACAAGTAAGTATTGTGAAACCGACAGAATTCACCTATCAAAATTTTAATAGAAATATCCGTTTTGAGCATCCCTGAATCCATTTTGATTATTTTTGGCTTGATGTCGGTACGTATGTTCGTGCGTGCGTGCGTTCGTGCGTGCGTAGCTCGCAAATCTCGAAACTGGTTAAACGTATAATGTTGAAATTATGTATTTAAGATTGGTATAAGGTCTAGTTGTGCACCTCGCATTATGGTTTAAATCGTGTACTTTACTTGAAACTTTTTTCGAGTTTTTCTGATAAGTCCAGAATGATCAGCCGTAGGCTGTTGAAATTCAGTATTTGAACTTGATGTTGTATAAGAATGGTCATCTGCTATTTTTGTATGAATCGGCCAAGCCAGAAGTGCACTTTAATTGAAACTTTTTCTGGATTTTTTGCATAACTCTAGAATGATGAGTCATAGCATATTGAAATTTTGTATAAAGGACTTCTATGACATCTTGTTGTACATCTTGTATTATGATTACGATCGGTTAAACCGCAAGTGCACTTTACATGAAACTTTTTTTCAATTTTCCGCATAATATCAGAATGATCAGCCATAGGATACTGGAATTTAGTATTCAAAATTGCTGTAGCATCATAATGGTCATGTTTATTTTTGTAACAATTGGCTGAGCCGGAAGTGCACTTTATATGACAGACTTTTTGAATTTTCCGCATAAATTCTAAACAATCAGTTGTAGAGTATTTGAATTTTGTATAAGGCCCTTTTATAATATCTAGTTGTACATCCCTTGCATTATGATTGCTATCGACTAAGCCGGAAGAGCACTTTATTCGAAACATTTTTTGAATTTTCCGCATAAATCCAAAACGATTGAACGTAGATTGAGCCGGAAGTGCACTTTACTTGACAGTCTTTTGGAATTTTTTGCATAAATTCGAAACAATCAGGTGTAGAATATTGAAATTTGGTATTTTACTCTTCTGTAGCATCTGAATGATTGCCTACTATTTTCATAACAATAGACTGAACCGGAAGTGCACTTCAGTAGGAATTCATTTTCCAATTTTGCGCATAAATATATTTCCAATGATGTACAAGTAAGTCATGTGATGTTCACGCCAGATTTTTTTCTCAAACAGTGATAAAGTTTCTTTTTAATACTAAATGTTGTAATCTAGTTAAGCAAACTAATGATTTCGCTGAAAAAATATTTTTTTCTAAGAAAAGCATGTGTTGACACTGTTACTATTATTTTAACTCATATATGCTCTGGAAGTTAGAATTTTCAGTTTAGACTTGCATATTTGGCCTTGTTCTTGCATATTCGTTGTTGGTTTTGTTCATTCAGTATTGGTCTTGGTCTTGCATATTCGCTCTTGGTCTTGGTCTTGCTAGTCTAAGGATAGTCTTGGTCTGGGTCTTGATCTTACTTTTCCGCAAGACCAATCATTGTTTTCAAGTAAGGAAAGGTGTACTTGTAATAAACTGGAGACAAAATGACCTATCTGTCTTCCCTACACAATTTTAATGTTCATAATTCAAAATCACAATAGATATGATAATCCTATTTGTCCCTTGATATAAAATAATGATTCCTGACTGAACCAGTGATTTATAATCTTGAACTACGCGTACTGATCAAGGGAGGATGTAGAAATAATACTTCAAGGACAAAATATCCTCTCTCTTCCTGTATATACAATTATTTTGTGCAAAACTCAAAGTTACCATAGGTACAATGAGCCTAACTCTCCATTTGAGATGAATGATCAATTCCTGAAATTATATACTGAAGATAGATGATTCCTTGTATTTTTCCAAATGAAGATACATTATTTACTTCTGATTGATTCAGAGGATAAAAAAAAATGAATCATGATCAAACCAGCGATTCAAATAGCCTTGAACTGGTTCTACTGATTGAGAAAGGATGAAAAAAAACAATACTTTGAAGACAAAATATAGTTTGCGTTTTTCTGTTCACAATTATTTTGCTCCAGACTTAAAGTAACCCAATTGTCCTCTTTGAATGAATGATCAATTTCTGATTAAACCAGTTATTCAAAAAATTCAAAACTATGAATATTGGAAGAAAGAAGATTTGTAATGATATAATAGTCCAAGATCCCAGACTCGCCAGACCTTACTTATTTTCTGAGAAACAAAATTTGTGGATTAGCAAGTGTCAGTCGGCACTTTGATCATATACATATTCACAAGTTTGTGCCGACGGCCAATTTATAGATACGAGGTGTTATAGGTACATCAAGACAATACTCACTTTTCTTGAAGTCTGAGTGCTGATTTTTATGTATGTTCTAGAGATTATTGTTGAAAATTGATAATCAACACTGCCAGACACTTCTCATCGGCAATAATTCCTGCTAAACGCTTCAAAGCTCGCAAAAAATTATAGTTATCTTACTCATAGTCTGAGTCCTAATTTTTACATATAATACTTAGTGAGCAATTTCAAGACTTTTCATGAATAGCCAGACCAAGGAAGAGTTGAATGCCCATAGATACTTCACTATCTACAAATAGTGACCTCGCGCTTTTACTCACAGCGATATTTCAGATGTGTCTGGGGGAGGTTTAGCCCTACGATTATTCTAGCTGCTAACAAAAAGTATTGGAATTGTACCCTAAGTGTCATATATAAAAACTAGCACTCAAACTATAAGCAAGATCACGTTATTTTTTGTGAGCTTTAAAGAGTCTAGCAGAAATTACCACCGATGGAAAGTGTCTATAGCAGTGTTGATTATCAATTCTATTTTTGACAATATTCTCTGAAACATAATCAGCACTCAAGAACTTAAGAAAAGTGAGTAATGTCTTAACGTACCGCTAACACCTCGTATCTGTAAATTGGCCGTCACCACAAACTAGTTAGTGTGCTTATGATCAAAGAACATACTAACACTACACTATTCCACACATTTTGTTTCTCAGAAAATAAGTAAGGTCTAGCGGGCCTGGGATCTTGCTCTATAATGAAGGTAGAATGACGTTCTTTTATTTTTCCAAACAGTTAAAGAGTTCGAAACTCAAAATCACAATAGAGATAACAATTCCATCTGTCGTCTGGAGTTACATGTTTTATTTCTGACTAATTCAGTAGATTAAAAAAAATTGAATCATGATTTTTAATTGAAGAAAGTTGTACTTATAATAATCTTGGGACAAAATGACGTACCTGTTTCTTTCTCACAATTATAGCGCCGAAAACTCAAAATCACGATTGATGCAATGATTCTATTTGTCCTTCTCGACACAATAATAGTGTCCAACTCAAACTCATAATACATACAATGATCCTATCTGTTCGCACGGAATCAGTTATTTATTAGATCTGAAACGGTGAGTGCTGACTGAGGGAGGACATAAGAATCATATTCTGAAGTTAAAATGATGTCATTTGATCATCACAGCTGCCAGAATCGTGATTCTTTGTATTAAATCGCAGCTCTTGCCCCAAATCTACAATATTTTCTGAACTAAGAAGATGAAGATTCAGGATAATAAAAAATGTGTCACTAATATGCAGGGGGGTTGAATATTGCGCTCCCATTTTCATAGCAAAGTGTCTATTTCTGATTTCTGATAAGGATACCATAAAGTTTTATGTGAATTTATTGGATTTTCAGAATGATGACTATGAAGTAACATACTGGAAAATTAATTATATAGTACAAAGTCGTAATAAACGCACGTCGCTTTGATTGTTCTTGAAATCACTATACACGTACGTACGCACTGGATAATGAAAATTTAATTTAGCGTCAATCAGTAGACTGCGTTTAATATAATAATAATTCATACACCTACACTCTCAGTATATTAATGAGCTTCAATGAATTCGCAGAGCAACGTTTGCCTTCAATTCAATATGATACAAAGTTTTCCAGCAAAATTGGAGCCAGAAAGAGATTGTTTTATTTATAGTAATACAGAAAATCATAGAGAAATTTTGCGCTTACTTCTCTCAAGATAGAAACGCGTGCGGCCACAAATCTAACAAGAAAAGATTAATGTCGAATGGGCATAACCAAATTTTTCGACTTATTGCTAAATGCAGATTATAAGATTTATATTATGTCATGGCCTCTCATACGTCTTGCCGTTTGGTAAAGAGAGCTTCCGGAAGATCTATTTAAGCTAAAAGAACTTTTGTTGACAATGTCACCAAAGACCAAGAGATGAACTTTTAGATCAATATTTTCAACCAACAAATAAACGCCTTCAATAGAAATACTTCTCTTGAAGTATAAAATTCTATGATACTCGTTGCCTTTAATTAATGAGCATGAACACCAAGAATTAGTACGACGGACTTAACCAAGAACGCCAAATAACAGATGATTGCCACAATTTGTAACGTAAGCCGCAGGTGTTGAGCACGATAAATTAGCTTCCTGAAACTTAAATTCCTACCCCTTTGCACTGCAAAATGGTGACTGTCAAAATCAAACCAACAATCGGTAGTTAATTATTGTTTTGGTGACGCAAATAAACGAACAGGGGCGCATTCAAGCAGAAGATAAATGAGACAGAAGGACAAATTTATAGGTAAAGTCTTTCGTTATATTCTTGAATAAGATTCAAAGATGTTTCTGAATGAATTGAACTTCAAAATTTGTTCAGAATTATTTAGTATCAAACATCAACATAATTCAAGAATACAAACATACATTTTGCTTGGAGTGCACGAGCAGAAAAGGACTTTGATGAAAAATCGATGTTTGACAGCCAATATCTCTCAAACGATTGAAGATACATTATACATCTTAACACATTTTTGTAAAGAATTCAATTGGCTTCCATTTTGTATACTAAGTTTCCATCACCATCATCCATAGAAGGGAAGAGAGAACCAAAAATAGTCACATCGTAGGACTACCGCCGTCTGGTGTAATCATTACCAAAGACAAGCCAGAGAAATATTCTTGAGGTTCAAAAAGGCTATCTGAAAACTTTTATTTGACATCACTGAGACCCAATAATTTATACTGAGCCTACAATGATTACGTGAAACAGTAAGTATTCACATAATTTTCAATCTAGCTTGAAATATGCTAATAACAAAGATATATAAGAGCTTCCGTTTTTAATGAAAACATAATTCTTAATATTTTTGTACCAATAACAAACTTGGCAAATTATAAATGTTGTAATAAGACAGCATAAACGACTTCTTGTAAGTTCCACTATCTTAATTGAAAATGCAGTCGAGAAATTGCTTCACGGAGTCAGATAACATTCCCAATCAAGATGACATATTACAGGTGCATCTACTTGTATATAAATATGAGATGGAATAATTACAAAATTCAATCAATTTCATATTATTAGCCCAATCAGTACCTAGCGGGCGCATTGAATATTAGATAGGTACAATCAAGGCTGACGAATCTAAATAATCGAGTCGATCAAACACATAACATATTAATACGACAAATGGCAAATTTTGATGGGCATATACCACTGCTAACCGATAAATAATAAATAAATAAAATAAAGAACAATGTTTGAACGGTTTATCGGAAGTTATATTTAAAGAATTGACTGCTGCTGTATGCTACATTTTGTCGCATGAACGTTAGAGAAAAAAGTGAGATTTTCGGTGAATAACATTTAAAGTAATCTAATGGAGAACATAACGCAAACGCAGATAGATGTAACAAAATTAACGTATGTCTGTTATTGGGACTACCGAAAATATAACTTCATGAATCCAAACACCTTTGAAGACATTTCAAGTTGTAAATGATGGTGGAAATGACATGAAGACCGAAGAAGAAGTAGAACTTTGGTTGCATTATCGCATCTGTTTCAAATAATGCAATATTGAGCTTCGCTAATGGCTTGCCCCTACATTGATGTATGATGTACTTGAAAATTAGATATGTTTACAGAAGCATAGATGAAGCTAGTCTTCTTTAAAAGTGAAATTATCTCGTTGTGTAACTTGATACAAATAATAGTATATTATGCTACAAGGACAGAATGACTGTCATTTTTGTCCAGGATAAATTGGCTGCATTCGGTGAAGAAGAGGGCAAATCCCGAGGCAGAGGCGAGGGCGAAGCACGAGGCGAAGCACGAATTGAAACATGAGGCGAAGACAAGGGCAAAGCACAAGGCGTAGCTTCGAGCAGCCAAATTTGTCCTTGATAATAATGACAGTCGTTCAGTATCCGTGTTGCATACGATACTTTTTGCACCGAAGTACCCCCATTACTAAACTTTTTGAATTAATTTGGATGTATTGAAACTATCTCATCAATTTGATAAACAGATTTTTGCAAATGCAATCACATCACAGTAAACTAATACAATAAAACATAACTTACATGATTTATTCTATTCATTGATATTTTTCACATTTTCTGTGCTGTCCCGTTCACCATAAATGCACACACTATAACAAACACATTCTATAATACAAATTTCTAATATCAATTTGACATATATCAATGAAATAAAAAGACCCAACGGCATCCATGATCTACAATTTCATTTTTATCCAGTGGACAAAAATATTCATTAATTTCTTGTCAACTGAGAATTAATGAAAATTGTTACCATGGTTTGGAATTTAAGACTTCCGAAGCAGGAGTCAGCTCAGTAATAGGGTACTTTCGGTGCACGTGTGACAAAGAATTATTTCACTCCAGGGTCATGTTTAGGGCTCTCTGTTGGTAATCATGCCGAAGGCATAGAATTGAAAACAGAGTATGGGATTTCACTGCAACTAATCAAGTGTGCGCTTTTAGTCTAAGAGCTGACGACGATTTTGCTGATGTATCTACGTAAGGCAATATAATATCAAATATAACTGTAAAATTGTTTCCTATTTGAGAATCTGTAAGTCTGACAGCATCTGTCTCTTGCGTTTCAGGTATAAGGTAGAAATTACATGGATAAAAATTCAAGTTTTTGAAGTAATGATGTAAAACTTTTTTTAAACTTTATATTATAGGATAATAACTAAGAATCTATAAAATAACATTTCCTGCTTGATTATTCGTTGTTAACATGTTGCCGGATTTATTTGTATTTTGAAAAACGTTTTTTTTCTCAATGCATCTGCGTAAGGTCTGGAATATTCTTTTTTATGAATGGATGTCATTTCATTATATACAAATAAACCAGTAAATTTGGTGATCGCAGGAATAGAGAAAAATTGGGCAGCCATAGCACAAAGAACTAATATACCACTGCAAGAATTTTTAGAACTAATCTAATTCTGTATCAAAGAAAATTTCTTTCAATTTGAAGATAAATACTACGTTCAGTCGTTTGGTCTTGCCATGGGTTCCTCTTTATCTCCAGTACTGGCTAATATTGTTATGGATTGCTTACTAGAAGAAATAATACAAAAATTACCGTTTAAGCTTCCCTTCATTAAGAAATATGTGGATGATCTGATATTGGCTGTACCTGAAAACCAAATACAAAGCACATTGGATACATTTAACAGTTATAATGAACACTCACAATTCACGGTAGAAGTAGAACAGAATAACTCCATACCGTTCCTAGACATTTTTATCATACGTGATGAAGAGGGTAACATAACCACATCATGGTACAGAAAACCAAGCGCATCAACAAGATATCTCAACTATTGCTCAAATCATCCAATGACTCACCGACTGAATACAGCTCAAAATTTAATTAACAGGGCATCAAAATTAACTTCCCCACAATATCATGGAGACATTTTGAATAAAATCAAACAATTGCTACTACTGAACAAATATCCTCGTGGATTAATTAACAGCTTAATAAATAAATGCAAAATTCTGAAAACAACGCTAGACAAGTGGAGAAAGAAGACATCACCTACTGCTCATTGATTTACATAGATGGCATTGCGGAAAAATTGCGAGAGTTGTTTGAGAATAAATTAAAAATACGGATAGGTTTCAAGCAAACAAAAACTGTAGGGCAATTGTTCAGTAACTTGAAATCCAAAATAAATAAAAGCCACCAATCAAATTTGATATATAAAATACCATGTGAGGATTGCGATGCCACATATACAGGTCAAACAAAAAGATATCTATCGACGAGATTGAAAGAGCATAACAAAAATTGTCAGGGCAAAATAAATATGATGACCGCAAAATGTGCAGTAGTGGGACATGCAAAAGAGTTAATTGAACTATTTTTTCGGACTTCCATCGTCTTTATTATTATAGAAATACACAACGTTTCGATTGATTTATATATCTTCAATCGTTTTCAAGTGAATATGCATATTCACTTGAAAACGATTGAAGATATATAAATCAATCGAAACGTTGTGTATTTTTATAATAATAAAGACGATGGAAGTCCGAAAAAATAGTTCAATTAATAATTATTCATCATCTACAACCTTCAAAGAAATGCAAAAGAGTTGAATCACAAGTTCAATTTCAACGAAACAAAAATAATGGATTTTGAACAAAACCTAAATAAGAGATTGACATTAGAGATGCTACACATCAATGCAGATAAAAACAATATTAATGTAAAAACGGACACAATGAATTTGAGTAAAATTTACAATAACCTACTTGAATATAATAATACAAAGACTTAATTAAATATATTTCAAATATTAGTGCAACTTTCTAATTGGTCCCTTGGGGTACTTAGTTCTTCTTTTTTATATAAAAAAAACTAGTATACAGGTTTCCACTAGTACAAAATTGATGTTCTAACGGTTTTCGTAAAACGGAAGACACTTTTTAGTTAATTTCAACTTTGACTACATTTAAAATATTTTCATGTTTACAAATGTCAAGTTTTATACATCATAACTCCATGTGGAATATAATCTACATACACCTTTTATTTATTTTATCATCAATTAATGTTTTCACTGAATTTTATTAGAAACAAAATTTTTCATGTAAGTAGCTCACAGTTGAACAAATGTAATTATTTTTAACTTATTAATCGCTTATATCATAATTTATAGTTCTTGAGGATGACACAAGTGGTGTCGAAACTAGTCGAAATCGAAAAATAAAAATAAATTCCATTGACTGCATTCCAGAAGTTTTTTTTCTCCTTTTCATCAAATTTCCAGTCAAGAAGTACATATTTTCATTCTTTTTTATATGCGGAAGATGATACTTATAGATCGAATTACGAGATGTCAGACCGAAATTTTGTTGTGAACACTACTTAAAAAATATTTTAAAAATAATTATTAGAAGAAGCTTTCCAAGCTACTGCGTTTTTCAATTGCAAACTAAGAACGTGGGGCGTATTTGATTCGATGCGATATGAGAAGTATATGATGATTCGCTCCACACTTCCAGCTCTAGGCTAGTAGTGATTCAGGAAATTATTTTAAATAATGATTTTTCCCACATTTCAGTTCTCATTTGCTTAAAAAAAATCATAAAATGTAATCTTTGTTACTTGATGCATCAGTTTTGCTATTAGGGATGGATAAAAAGAGCACAAACAGTATATTAAGTCCTCGATTCCACCGTCAGCAAAAGCTTACAATCTGTCCGCTTTACGTCACTAAATACACTTGCCTGCTATTTTCGTATTCACAGAAGATACAGCGTGCTTTAAACGATTGAATATTGTATGGTCATCAGGAACTGAGCTACTGTGAGATGTGATTAGCTGAGAAGTGGCTGTAATTTTGATTACAAGATTTCATACAAACAGACAAAAAAAAAGCAAGTTAATAATATATTGTCATCCAATTCCAGGCTACATTTAAAATCTCTAGGCTCGATTTCACCAAAGTCGGTTAAATTTATCTAGAGGTAATTTTGAGTTAATAATTATGATTACAATTGTATCAACAATATTTTCCGTATAAAATAACCTCTGCATAAATTCAACTGCCTTTGGTGAAACTGGCCTCTAGTCTTTTAATCATCCGGTAATCAGAAACAACAACAGATTTTAGTTTTTTCATGTACACTATGGCATAACATGGGATCAAATGGGCTCGTTCGATTTGGAAACTCTTGAAAATCACATATTGCACATAAAAGTTTGCTATTAATTGTTGATATAAATATAAAAATTATCATGTTTTGTTCAGTATTTAATTCAAAATATTGGAATGAAAATGTTCATTTGAACCGGCGCCATCCATGACGTAAAAGTCACTGTCAGTTGTTGAGTTGTACCACAGAGTTGTACAGTAGACCAAACATTTTCTGCTAGTAATTAGTTGGAATGTTTAGTTGAGTAGCGCCACTGTAAATTACTCGACATACGTTTACATTTTATCTGTGACGTTATCGGGACTTTATAAATCATTATCGGCTCTATCAAATAGTTTTTGGGGGAAATAAGAGTCAGGAAATGGGGTCTTTCCACACTTTTTTTTAATTTATTTTTTTAATAATATAATTTTTTTTTTAATTTTCATCAATTTTCAAATAATCTTATGACGTCACAAGTCTCTTGTTCCTATTGGTTGAGATGGAGAGTGCGTACTGTCTGTAAGCGGAAACACGTGCTAACTGTTCATCGTTCCAACCTTAGACCAGAAATATTATAGACTAATAACAGTGTATACTGCTATACACATTGTTTTGAACGAAACATAGTTGAGTGAGAAGACAAAGGATAGAGATAGTTTTGGTCACGTGTAACTCCCGAAATGTCATTTCAAGCAACATCTGTTTTCATGTTAACCAATGATGGCGTTTTCAGCCTTCCATAGGAAGTAACACGTAACCCTAAACAATCTCTATCCTTTGTCTTCTCTCTCTACAATCTTCGAACATAACAAATATGCCCCATTATGAGTCTAAAGTATTCCTAGTCTAAGGTTCCAACCCTAAGCTTACTTACATTCCCGCTAGAGACCTTCACAAAACTTCCTGTTCTAACAATGTATAGCCCGTTTGGAAAACATTACTCGAACAAAAAAATATGAAAATATATTTAATATATTTCTCTTCAGAAATAAAATTCGTACATAATATATATATATATATATATATTATTACGGTGTATATGTAGATAGATGCAGAATATTATTTTGAGCACAAATATTAAATTTTCTGTAATAAAAACGTTACATCTATTTTCTTTGGATATACTATAGATTTGGAGACTTGTGACGTCATTATTCAGCCCGCGGCAGGTTCTTATCAAAATTATGAATGGAAAGTTTTATATTTTGGAAAATTATGACTACAGATATGTTTGAAATTCATTTTTTTTTTTTGGTATGACCCCATTCAAATTTCTAAATTCTGAATAACATTATGTCAGAATTGAAAAATACCCGAACGAGCCCATTGTCAGACATTGTTGCTAGATAGTCGGTTGTCAGACATTTGAATGCTAGCTCATTGTTGTTCAATTGTCAAACATTCGAATGTTGGCCTATTGTTGGAGTAGAGTATATAATATAGCGGCAAAGGATTCATTCAGTAAGAGTAACTGTGAGCGATTTTGTCATTATGAGAGTTTGTGAAAGAAATATTTGCACTGTAACCTGTATTAATAATCCAATCACAATAGAATTGGTGACTATATATATAATTTGTAAATCAAATCCTTCATAAACCAGCCTTTAATGACTGATAAATGTAATTTTTGATAAGAATAACTTATATTCTATGGAAACCTTGTTTTCATGAAAAAGTACACGGTAAAATAGAGTTCAAAGTAAGATCTTATTGCTATCCCCTCTATTGTGCTGCGTATTTCTCAATTACCTACTAGATACTATACTTGCTACAAAAATTTTTTTCGAAATGTTCACAGCAAAAATTTAATCTGGTATTTTATAATTCGACCTATTTGTATCATCCGTTATATGAAAAAATAGACTCCACGTAGATACACGGAACTAATCTTTTTTTTTTCAAATATAAATGAGTCTGGCGACATGTTAACAGTAGATAATCAAGGCAGGGAATGTTATTCTATAAATTCTTAATATTTATCCAATAATATAGAGTTCAAAATCAGTTCCACATGCGCCTTACGTTCTTACTCCGCAATTGAAAAACGCAGTAGCTTGGACAGTTTTTTCGGATAATTATTTTTTAAATATTTTCTAGAGGTGTTCACCACGAAATTTTGGTCTGGCATTTCGTAATTCGATCTATAAGTATCATCTTGCGCATATAAAAAAGAATATGCTAGACCTTACGCAGGTACATTGGAAAAAAAAACGTTTTTCAAAATACAAATGAGTCTGGCAACATGTTAACAACAAATAACCAAGCAGGGAATGTTATTTTATAGATTCTTAGTTATTATCCTATAATATAAAGCTTAAAAAAAGTCTCACATCATTACTTCAAGAACTTGAATTTTTATCCATGTAATTTCTACCTTATACCTGAAACGCAAGAGACAGATGCTGCCAGACTTACAGATTCTCAAATAGGAAACAATTTTACAGTTATATTTGATATTATTTTGCCTTACGTAAATACATCAGAAAAACAGTCGCCAGCTCTCCGACTATTTGGACTTACATCCAAGATGTGAGCACTGAAAGTACTCATATCTCATACGTTATCTTTTAGAAAAGAGGGTGAATGTTCGACAAAAACTTGCTGAATATCTATTATAATTCACAAGATCAACTGCAAAAATGCTCATAAGTTAAATTAAAGGTTGTAATATTTGAAAGAATATAGCTGATAGAGTCAACAGAGACAAAATATTTGACATATAAAACACTGATTATGCCATCCAGAATCACGATGCAGCAAATACAACCACAAGTAATAGTATAGAACCAATTAACAGAACGTAGGGTATAAAATACAGAGATGGATTGGCAACTTCACTCTTCAACTTCACTGTCCAACAAAACAGCTGAAATAGCTACAAATGTTGATGACATGAATATAATGATCTGAAAATGCAAACTGCCAAAGGATTATTTACAAAAATGAAGATAAATGCTGAAGAATTTGGTTTGTCGATCAATTTGAAGAAGGCAGAAATGCTCAACAGACAAGAAGCACAAGAACAACAAGAATTTTAGATGTTGAAGAAGACAATGAAGAATTTAAACTTTGGAGTAAATCTATCAAAAGAAAGCTTGGAAGTAACAGAAATAAAAAATTAATGATGCAATTCTGTGTAAATCCACAAGTCTTACAGATCTAAAACTCTATGAGAAACTGATAAAAACGCATCGACTTTTGTTGATTAATGTCAATTTGTTCATATGGATGACATATTCATTACGATTTTTTTCGTGACTTACAGATTTATGAATTGATAAGACTTACAGATTCATACAGAATTGTAACATAAGTTAGCTTCGCTATCCATATTCAGATCTGAAACATACGTAAGAAAGTAAAAATGGAAGTACTCAGAAGACCCATTTCTTGCTACGAGTGCTTTGAGGGAGATATGAGTATCCAAAAAAACGAGACGTATATAAAGAATTAGTTACAACTGTGATGAGTTTGGAAGGATACGGAGATTACGATAGGCATGACATGTCATAAGAACTCACGGTCATACTAAAAGTAATGTGAAGAAGACATACAGATGAAAAGAAGAAATAATTTTACAAGTATAAATTTCTTCACAACAATAAATTTCATATCCTCTTCCTACTACATATATCCTTATAAACATTTCCTAGAAATTCAAATTATCCTACATTCTTTTTGTCTGTTGGTAAAATAGTTACGATTTAGTCCTCTGTCGGTCGACTGTCAAATGTCAAATATCTATTTGTTTATGGTCAAAGGTCGCGAATAACATCAAACAAAATATACAATATACAACATATTTACAAAACAACGGTTGATTACATTCAGGATTCATTAACGATAAGCACAAGACATAAATACGGATCAAACAAATACAGATTGAAATTAATTTTGGATATTTTTAGACCTAACCTCATTCCACCACATGCTGTGAAATATTAAAAATTTATTTATCTCAGCTGGTGGCTGATAATATCAAGGTAAACGGTAATGTATGTTTAAACAGAATTACGGATATTGAAATTTATAGGGTGTACAAGATGGGAGCTAATTTTGATGGACTTTAAAATATTTGGCGGTAGCAGAAGGCTCTGGGATGTGTACTGTGACGGAGCTTTAGGACATAATTCGTCACACGCCCTATTAAGGTTGATGTTGTGAAAACCGACTCCTGAATTTGTAATTCTGTGAAACATGCAGTATTTGATTTTCTTAACATTCACCAGTAAATAATATAGAACAAAACCAGCGAGAAGTCCCAGAAAAAAATTAGGAGATGGGGTAGTAAATCCTCCAAAATATCTATGCACAAGAAACTGGAAACCAGTAGCCATGAGTAAACATAATGGAGGCAGAATTTGGTGATAGTCAAAGACTGGTATGAACTGTAGCGTCACTAGAAGACAGAGAAGAAGTAATTGACTCGGATATGTTAAACGACTGCCTGATATAGAATTTTGGAGAAAATTATGTGTGAGGAAAATATAGGAGCGGACGCCTAGTTCTCAGGTTTTTCTTTTTCTTCTGTGGCACGACATTCCTAAGAGGTATTTCGTCGTCATTGAGTAGGGTATTTCAACTGATCCCGACAAAATACAGGTCATCAAGATAATTCCCTCACTGAACACTGTCTGGGAGACGCGCCAGCTGCTCGGAGCAACTTTCTGGTACCACCGGTTCATAAATCATTAATCCGCTATCGTGACACTCTTCACACAGCTACTAAAAATTTGAAAAAGGGATGGAACTGAGGACCATAACAGCAGCTGGCGTACCAGCAGCTGCAGGATGTACTTACCTCTGCTCTTGACCGTACCTGACCAGTCTTTACTAGGCCATTCATCCTACAAACCGATGCTTTCGACGTCGGCACCCAAGGCGAGCTGTACAGTCTAAAAACCATCACCCACGACAGCCGTACACTAAGCCTCACGGGGAAGTATTACTTCATCATAGAGAAAAAGTGTCTAGCAGTCATGTGGGTCATGAAGGAGCTACAGGGATAACTGGAATTCTACCATTTAATCATAGTCACAGACCACCAGGTTCTGCGATACCTGGGGCCCTTGAAAGAGTCAACGGGACGTCTGGCACGCTGGTATACTCGGATGCTGCAAGAGGCACAAGAGAGGCCTCACTGGCCTGGCATGTTTCAAGATACCATCAAATACGTCCGGAGCTGTGCCAGCTGCCAATAATAAAAACCAACGAGGTCAAGCAGATCATATAGGACCTCTGCGTACTAAAATAAGTAAATCATAGGAGACGGTGGCGACCGATATCATGGGCCCGATACCTCGCATGTCCAAAGAATACCAATACATCATTATGTTCCAATCTGTGCGACGATTTAAAATCACCAACGATTGAGCGGCATCAGAGAAATTTTTTATGCTACCAGAATTACTTTGAAGACATACAGGAGTGAGTCTATAGTGTATAATTTGAGTGCTTGACCTTTCAGTAAATCATACATACTGGCAGAAAGTTGAACAAGAGATCTCTGTACGTCACAAACTTGCAGTGAACCTGCTAACGCAGTGAGCCACTGGCCCGGTGTTCTTAGTCCTTAGATAGAAGGTTATAAATGATTGTGTAACATAGTTCTCGATTTAAAATAGTTGATGTGCTTATCTACATGAAGATATAAATGTGAATTAGGAACAATATAGGACAGAAATATGATTCACAGGGACAGAATATGTTCTTGAAACTCCGACCGAAGCAACCAAACAGTGAATCAAACCGTTTCTTTAACAGTAGCATCACCGGACCACAAACTATTAGTGCTATTCTAGTATGAGTCGAACAATCGTAGACTAACAAAAAAAAAATGAGATACTGTACTCCCAGAGAAATTTCTCATACGCTGGGTCTAAGACAAGATCTTCTATGAAGAGGCTGTGGGAAGGGGACGAGACTTCACATTTGATAATAAGTCACTACTATGCATTCATCGATAGCAGGGATAAGGTCTAGGAGGAGGGAGAAAGATAAAACAGGATTTCTTTTAGAGCAGTAAAATCTAGAAAGTACAATTGGCCAACAGGCCAGTATATGGACAAAAAAGGTGAAAAATGATAATAATGAAAACAATTAAAATAAAATCTGCCGTGGACATCACGTGACTTACTTGTACATCATTGGATATATATGATCAAACACAACATCTCATCATTCCACGGCTAGTTGGTTGCTATAGAAACAGTAGGTCATCATTCTTATGCTACAACATTCCTAATTACTGATTTCCAGGATTCTACGGCTAACAGTCCTGAATTTATGCGCGAAATTTCAAGATCGTCAAGTATAGTGCACTTTTGTCTTAGCGGATCTCAATGAAAATAGGATATGAGCATCTAGACAGTACTATCATCTTGAATACTGTATTCTAATATTCTACGTTCAATCGTTTTCGATTTATGCGGAAAATTGAAAAATGTTTCGAGTAAACTGCACTCCCGGCTTAGCCGATCACAATGCAAGGTGTACAACTAGATGCTATAAAAGTGCTTAATACGAAATCTTAATATTCTGCGACTGATTATTTTGAATTTATGAGAAAAATTCGAAAAGTCTGTAATATGAAGTGCACTTCCGGCTTAGTCGATTGGGACGAAAATAGGAGATGATCATTTGGATGCTACAGCAATTTTAAATACTGAATTCCAGTATTCTATGGCTAATCATTCTAGATTTATGCGGAAAATTCAAAAAAAGTATCAGGTAGAATGCACTTCCAGTACAGACGATTGCAACTATAATGCGAGGTGCACATCAAGATTCTAGATCCTATACCAGTCTTTTATACAAAATAACAGCATTATACGTTTGACCAATTCTGAGATCTGCGATTTATGCACATACACACATACATACGTACCGACATCAAGCCAAAAATAGTCAAAATGGATTCAGGAATGCTCAAAACGGATATATCCATCTAAATCTCGATATGTAGATTTTGTCGGTTTCACAATATTTCCTTGTACTTTGAGACCGTCAGATAGTCGAAGATTTCAGTGCCTCATGTTATTATTCATGCCTTCAAGAGGTTTGATAAGTATGTATATTTGGAGTTCAATAATGCTGAAATTAAAGCTGGACCGTGGGACCAACATACTGAAAATTAATTTTAAATTTGTATGAAAATGTATGTTCGGATCCAATTTTGTCGCTTTTGTCATGCTTACGAAATGAAATTTAGAGAAAAATATTTTGACATGTGGAATGTCAAACAAAATTGAAAATTTGACAACAGATTATCATTGCCTACCTTATCATTTCAATTAAACTTATTGTTTTATACCGCAAATTCTGAATGTCTGTTATACACATAAACTACACTTCCGGCTTGGCTGATTGATATAAAAATAGAAGATAACTATTTTGATGCTACAACAAGTTCAAACACTGAATTTCAATATGCTATGGCTGATTATTCTAGATTTATGCAAGAAATTCAAAAAAAGTTCCATGTAAAGTGCACTTCTGGTATGGCCGATTCATACAAAAATAGCAGATGACCATTCTGATACAACATCAAGTTCAAATACTGAATTTTAACATTTTACGGTTGATCATTCTGGTTTTGTTGGAAAAATTCGAAAAAAGTTCCAAGTAAAGTGCACTTCCGGTACAGACGATTGAAACCATGATGCGAGGTGCACAACTAGACCCTATACCAGTCCTAAATACAGAATTTCAATATTTTACGTTCAACCAGTTTCGAGATCTGCGTGATATGCACGCACGCACGCAAGCACGCACGCACGAACGCACGAACGTACGTACCGACATCAAGCCAAAAATAGTCGAAATGGATTCAGGGATGCTCAAAATGGGTATTTCCATCGAAATCTCGATAGGTGAATTTTGTCAGTTTCACAATACTTTCTTGTACTTAGTACAAATAAATAAAAATCGAATACAGCAATTCTATCTGTTCTCCCATAGGTAATATCACATGTAATGCGAGGCTCTAGGGTCTAATTACGTAAGATATGTCTATTGTCCTTCGCGTTACAGTTTTACCACCTGGCACACATCTTTGGAATGGAGATGACATACACCCTTGAAATGGAGATGCCGTTTGGATACCCTATCTTGAATGTTGATAAAACGAAGTGGAACCAGCCGGATAAGCATAAGCTCCACACAATAAATAATGTTGAGAGTCCAGGTGCTGAGAGTGGACAAGCTAGTCATCGCTCTTCGATGGTACTGCTGATATATTTAAGAAGTTATTGAATTCTCGTCTGCCGATATTTCTTTCGCTTAGTAGAAGTTTGTATGCAGAAGCAGCAACGCTATTTTCTGTCTAAATCAAATTCTAGTCGTCGAATTGAATTAATTATAAATAAATTATTTATACAGGTCTGTCAAGTATGCAATATCGTTCTTTGGTAAGATGAAGTTGTCGTGCAATTTTCTTTCTTTATTTCCTAGGAAGTCTATCACAGATCCAAACTGATTGTAAAATCGAGTCAAACATCATACTTTTGATAGCCAGGCACCTCTGTGTGAAGCTGCAGTCGGTTGAAAGCTTCATCATTGGCAATGCAAAGCTGACTGAATAATTTGTCATTCAACGAGTTACTTCTGATTTTAATAACTGCTCTGATAACATATTGCAGTGATGTATGGATGCGTTCACTCAGATTTTTTGCAACCAAACGCTGGCAATGAATTACGCAATGCACAGCAAACACGTCAGGAATTTTACTTTTTTAGCATGCTATGAAGCGTTTGTGATGCCCTTTCATAGTCGGTACGCAATCCATAGCAGCCGACAAAATATCATTGAAAGAAAAAAATGAACTTTTCGTCATGAAACTTTCCCAGTGTATTGAATACGGTTCCTCCTATTGTATCTGTTCCCAAATTTGTAACAAATAATAGCTCTTGAGATATTTTCTCATCTTTGATGAACCTCACGTATGACAATAACAATACTTCATTGGTTGGTGACGTGAGCTCATCCAGCTGGATTGAAAGCTGACAAATCTGCAGATGGTTGCATAGTGATTTTTCAATAATTACTGATTTTCCGTAAGCCTGATTTATTCCAAAACAAAATTAGACTAGACAAAGACAACTTAACTTTATTAGTATGTGATTAGCGTATTTTTGTTGTCTGTCTTGGACTATATTTTTCTAACTTTTTGTTTTCCCTGAGTTTTCTACTGCCTCCCTGGAAGTCTTTAACACCCACAAGGGGGCGTTATCGCTCACGTTAAGAACCTATGATCTAAAGTATTGTTTTAAAGTAATATTCCATTTGTTGTATGAAGTTAACTGACTGGGTCGTCTTTAGGGTTGTGTAATTAGAATGTTCTTGAAGTGTTGCTCCTTTTTTGATCAATTTACTTGAACTCTCCAGCTACTGAAAAATTTGTTTTGATGAACAACAAAATAATAATAAACGGAACACATCAAAGAACGACTCTTCTCCATTGATGACTTATGTACAATAAACTTCTCAAATTAATAAGTTCTTTCACTAATTGCTTATGATGAGGTCCTTAATTGAAACCTGCACCAAGGACTTTGAGATAATTGAGTATCCAGAAAATTTAGGAACTATTTCCATATAATATGCTCCGGCACTTACCAATTTGTGTATGACGTACAGCACTGGCTGGGATTCTGTAGAGTATATTTAGCGGCGGTTTGTCACAACTATTTAATTTATGTGTCACAAAGGAAAAGGCGCTAGCATCGCGCTGTCGTTTCTGTATTCTCTTTTGTTCGTGGGTTGTGGATTAATGTGTAAGGGAAGTTGAGTGTGGGAATGACAAGCAAACCTCACGGGAATTGTTTCCATAGTTTTCACATAAAATAGGCAACGACGTATTTCAAACTTTCAAATAGACAGATGTTGTCGCTCAGTTCGAGTTTCATCTAATGCAGCAGATTTATGAGAGAATATTTTGAGGGTTTATTCGGAGATTTGCCAGAACGAAACAAAATTGAGGGCTCATTTGATTCAATATTTGTCTAGTACTGATTCGAGGTTTTTATGTCATTGTTGGGAAGATTGGGGAATATTTTACTGGTATTTTTGATCCATATCATCTCTGAATATTCAGAGGATCGAAAATAATTACCACAGAGCATAACCGTATCGGAACTGAGGCAAAAGCTAAAGGGAATGACAAAATGATTTCAGAAAGCAATAAATAATTCCCCACAGAAATCAATTTAGTCTCCAAGTGGTTCATAAATTCACGTAGCTTTTTCCAAGAGCTTTAGGTTCAATAATTTACTTCCGTTGTGATACACGCTTGCACAGCGATATAATCTTAATATAAATGAGAAAAGAGAAAACACGTTTCAGAAAATCAACCTGCCATAATAATTAGTGAATTTATATGCAAACTAACAGATTACCGCAGTAAATCCTGAAGAGATATGCAGATTACTGAGGTATTAGGCCACAGGTTGCAGACGCGAGCAATTAACGAAGTTATAGTGTGACACACGGGCAACTTTGTTCTGTGCAACTGTCGCGCTGGACGCTGGAGACACAGCTTCTCTAACTTTGCTGGACTCCAAACTTTGGGACATATGCAGGATATATTGTCCACGTCATGATAAAAATTCATGCCTTGATCATTAGTTGTAACAGAACATGACTGATCTTGACACAAAACAAACTTGGATATCTCCTGAAATAGGTTGATGCTGGGAAAAAAAGGTTGTACAGTCAAGCGGTATATCCAAAGCTTATATTGTCAAGGCTTTCATATTATTCAAAGTTTGTTCTGATCGAATTTTGTACTGTTACCGTTAACAGAGTTCCAATTGTAACGAATTTAAGTCTATAAATTATTCATTTCCGCTTTACTGGTGCTTAGAATTATTGTGGAAATATTTTACATCAAGGAATAGAAGCAAATATATTTGTTTTCTGAAAAGTTGCTGGTACCTTCTAGCGTTCTAGAAAAACCTGGACGTTCATAAGAAATAGTGTTAGTTTTCTAATTTATCATTCTAATATATATATAAATTAGCTCGACAGGCCTTGAAGGCCCTGGGCTTGGTAAACTACTTTCCTCCACTCTTCTCTGTCGTTTGCTTTGGCTTTCCAATTCTTCTGTCCCATTGTGATAAGATCCTTCTCTACTTCTTTTATCCACCTCCTCTTTGGTCTGCCTCTCTTTTTTTTCCCGTCTTGCATCCTTCCTATGATCTGTTCTGAATTTCTTTCTTCTGGCATTCTTTCCACATGTCCCAACCATCTTATTCTCTGCATCCTGATTATTGTTGTAATATTTGGTTTCATGTACACTTCTTCTACTTCTTTGTTTGTTCTTCTTCTCCAGAGACCTTCATCCTCCTTAATTCCTCCATAAATTTTCCTCAGCACCTTATGTTCCCATATTTGTAATTTTTGCTCATCTAGTTTAGTCAAAGTCCAAGTTTCGCTACTGTATAGCACTGTTGGTCTTATAACCGTTTTATATATATGTACCTTGGCTTTTTGAGATACATCTTTGTTCATTAGTAATTTGTTCATCATTCCTACCGCTCTACTTCCTTTCATCTTTTATTTCCTCTTCAGTTTTTCTTCTAGATGTGATTCTCACTCCTAGGTATGTGAAGCTCTCCACCTTTTCAAATCTATATTCTTCCCCTCTTTCTGTGTTCACTTTTAATTCTTTTTCAGGGTTATTTTCACTGTTGCTCATCACCATGTACTTGGTTTTTTCGGTGCTCACCTTCAATCCCATTTCTTCTGCTTCTTGTATTAAACGTTTCACTGTGTACTGCAACTCCTTTTTTGATTTTGTAATTATTGTGATATCATCAGCGAATGCGAGGCATTGGTGTTTCTTGTCATATATTAAGCCTTTTGTGTTCAATCCGCCTCTACGCATTATCACTTCAAGGATAAGGTTGAATAGTGTTGAAGATAAAGGGTCCCCTTGTCTTAGACCTACTTCGACCTCAAACGTGCTTGACTTTTTATTGTTCACTCTCACTCTATTTTTGGTATCCTTCAGTGTGGCTCTGATAACATTTATCAACTTCTTTGGGATCTCCAGCTCTCTTAGTGCTTTAAATAGCTCATTCCTATCTACCAGATCGTAGGCTTGTTTAAAGTCTATGAATAGCACATGCAAATCTAGACCCATCTCATAATGTGTAGCTTGTATCTCTTTTAAAACGAAAATTTGATCTATGGTAGATCTATTCCTCCGGAATCCTGCCTGGTATTCCCCTACTATGTTTTCCATTTTTTCTTTCAGTTTGCCATTCATCCATGTCGCTAGTATTTTATATACCACATCTAACAGGGCGATTCCTCGGTAATTCTCGCATTTGGTGCTGTCTCCTTTTTTAAGTATAGGGCGGAGGATCGCTTCTCTCCATGCTTCTGGTAACTGTTCCTTTTCCCAGCATGCTGCTACTAATTCGAATATTTCTTTCTTCATATTTTCTCCTCCATGCTTAATCAACTCTGCCGGGATATCGTTATCGCCAGGGCTTTTATTGTTCTCCAGATTATCTATTATTTTCTTTATCTCATTCTCATCTGGGCCCGGTATATCTTTTTGTTCTGTTTCTTCCTCTTCATAATGTTCTATCCTCTGTACTTCCCCCTTATTATTGAGTAAGTCTTTGAAGTAGTTTGCTCATATTTCCATTTTGGTTTTTTCGTCTCCTACCATATTTCCTTCCTTATCTCGGCAGAAAAGTGCTTTTTGGGTGAATCCTCTTTTTTCACTTTTAATCTTTTGGTAGAAATTTCTTAATTCTTTCTTGTTATAACTTTCTTCTATAGATGCTATTTTTCCTCTAAGGTGATGTCTTTTTTTGGTTCGACACATCTTTTTAAATATTCTTCTTTGGTTTTGGTATGCTATTTTATCTAATTCGGTGCCCGTCTTCAGATACTTTATCCTTGCCTCTCTTCCTTCATTGATAGCTCGCTGACATTCCTCATCAAACCAGCTATTACCAGCATTATTTGCTTCCTTCAACCCTATCACTTCTTCGGCTGTTTTCTTTATTTTAACTTGTATTGCTGTCCACCTTTCTTCTATCGTATTTTGTATTTTATCCTCTTCTTCTTGTTCCTCTAATCTTTTTATGTATTGTTGCTTTATTTTCTCTTCTTTTAATTTTTCTACTTTGTATCTTAGTTGAGTTCCTTTAATGTTACTCACTGTTGGCCTCTCTTCTTTTATGATCATCTTTAATAAGTAGTGGTCTGTATTAGCTTCAGGAACTCGGTAGCTTCTGATATTTTTAACTAGGTGCTGGTGGCGCTTATCTAGCAGTATATGGTCTATCTGATTGCTTGTCTTCCCGTCCAGCGATATCCATGTTACCTTGTATATGTCCTTATGTGTGAAATATGTACTCATGATAATCATTCCGTTTTGTGATGCAAATTCTATCAACTTCTCTCCATTCTCATTTGTATTTTGATGCTTACTTTCTTTTCCGATTATCGGTAAATAATGTTCTTCCTTGCCAATCCTAGCATTCGCGTCTCCCATTACTATTTTAATATCGTGTTTCGGGATATCATGGTAACATTTTTCTACCATTTCGTATTCTAATAAATCATAAAAATAAATAGTAGTGTTCAGTAACTTTTGCTCCTCATAAATAACGGTGATCTGGTATAAAGTTTCAAATTCAAATAGATAAAATGTTGTCAAAGACAGTAAAATTGAGTGAATTGAAAGTGGTTGATCTTAAAAATGAGCTAAAAGAACGAAAATTGGAGACAACAGGAACCAAGACCGTCCTCCAACAACGTCTCCGACGAACTTTGGAAAATGCTGGGGAGAATCCGAATGAATTTATTCCGTGCGGCATACTCGATTTCGAAAAAATGAAAGAAGAGCTGGTGAAAAATTCGAGAAAATCAGTAAAAAAGTTGACAGAAAATTCTAGAATGTTAAAATAAGAAAAATTTATAAAAAATTCCAGAGCATTAGAAGAAAAATTTACAAAACACTCAAGAACATTAAAAGAAAAATTGATTGAAAATTGTAGAACACTGAAAGAAGAGTTGCTAGAAAATTCTAGAACGTTAGGAGATAAATTAATGGAAAATTCCAAAACCTTGGAGCAGAGGATGGAAGAAGAATTGGAAGAGAGTTCCAGAAAAGCAGGAGAGGATTTGAAGAACTTAAGTGAAGATCATGAGAAGAAAATTTCTCAAAGATGACTTTATCAGCGATATCAGAATCTGTTGCATGTGAAGCGGGAAATGTAAGGATAATAAAAGAAGAGAATAGGGCAAAAATCCACATAAAGACACCGGAATTTGATGGGAAGACGTCGTGGTCGATTTACCTCAAACAATTCGAAGCTGTTGCGAAGGCGTATGGATGGTCATCTGCAGATAAGGCCACAGCATTGACCGTTTCGTTGCGGAGAGAAGCCATAAATGTTCTTCAAACATTAAAAGAAGACAAACAAGGTGACTATGACCAACTGATCAAGCGGCTGGAGATGCACTATGGCAACATGCACCTCAAACAGGTGTATCAGACTCCAGAAATAGCAAGAAACTCTTGAAGAATTTGAAGCTACATTGCTCGTTTAGCTCACCTTGCACACCCTACTGCCTCTGATAGCGCTTTGGAGGGCTTAGCCACTCAAGCATTAATTTTTGGGGTTGAAATCCAGCAGGCACTACGGATATATCGTCCGAAGTCTTTAGTTGATGCATTATCGTATACGTTAGAGCATGAAGCAGCAAAACAAGCATCGCATGGACAGTCCAGAGCTAGACAAATGAGTGCCGACAAACATGATGAAATTGAAGATTTGGAAACTCGCCTGGAAGAAAAGTTGGGGCGCATCGAGTCAAAAATTAGTGCAGGGAAAAGACTACTTCGCTGCTGGAACTGTGGAGAATTGGGCCATCCGCAGAGGCTGTGTAAGGAACCGAAGATTAAGACGGCAAATAAAACCAGAGAAGCAGAAGAAGAAGAGTCGGGGTTGATGCGACCCGAGATTCAGTAGCCCCCCAATCCATCAGTTACGTCGCCTCGCTTTATCATCAAACCAACAGCATCCTCGAGGATGGATTCATTAATGGAAGACTCTATAAAATGCTGCTGGATACGGGTGCGACGAAGAAAATAATAAGATCTGATTTGACAAACGGAATCTCTGCATCGTAACATCCAACACATTGGCGACTACTTACTGCAAATAGTGAACTAGCTACTACATCTGGAGAATTAGACTTGACCATGTCTATTGGAAATACTTCCTTTGAAAATTGTGTGCTGGTAGCTGAAATTGAAGATGAGCTTATACTTGGCATGGACATAATGAAAAAGCACGGTTTCAAGCTTGATCGGAAAAACAGCGTTTTGAGAGTCAACGAAGAAGAAGAAATACTAAATCCAGGAGAGGACAGCGCAGCCCGGGTATCTAAAACCGAAAATATGACATTACCAGTGCGCAGTGAGGTCATCATAGAAGCACAGCCTGAAAGAAAGTTTTGTGAAGGGACTATTGTCGTGCTGGAACCAAGAAATGATGATTTCCGAACGGACTTTGGAGTTGTAGTGAGGAAATCATTAATCAAGGCTAAAAAAGTAATACCACTTCGAATGATGAACACAAATTATTACCCAGTCATAATTAAACGAGGCAAGTTCAACTTCGTAGAGCATCAAATTTCCAATAAATTTGATACGTAAAACTTGTTTGTAGACCCACTAAGTTCCAAGATACAACACTTCAAAAAAGTGAAAAATTTCTGAAAATCTAAAAAAACATCAAAAATGGCGGTTTTTGCTAAGTATCTTTTATTTTTCATCATTATTTATGATATTATAGTACCTAGTTTCATTCTGACGTAGAAATCAGTTAACAACCCACCTCTTACCTGCCTACCTATGCCACCATATCTGAAGGCACGGTAGTGCCCCCGTCAAGACAAACCAAGCAAAGCGCAACAGCACTACCGACCTTTCTCGAAGAGCTTCGTCGTTTTTTTGATAACTTGGATTTGGATTATACCAGATGAACAAAATTCTCGGGATATGATGTTAATAGTGAAGTTATTGAACATATGAAGTTTCAATTGCATAGCTCTTATACTTTAAATTTTATTGATATCGAGAAAAACCCCGATTTCGTCACTGACTCGCTCACTGATGATCATCAGAGCTCTTTGGTTACTTCCTGAAGTCCTAGAATGCTGAAATTTGGTATGTAAGTTAGTATTAGTACACAAACAACAAAAAAGTTCTGAAACTTGAAACTTTCACTCCCCAATCCCTCAAACTAGGGGAAGGAAATTTGTATGAGGCTTCCGCAAATTTTAATGCTAGAGGTCTGAAAATTGATATAGAGACTACTTGTTATAAATAATACTGAAAACAAAACTTACAGAAAGAAGTGGAGTCCCAATAAAAATATTATTATGTAAAATGTTGCCAAGATGAGACCATATGGCTCGCACTGTCAAAAAGTTGTCAGATCTCATGTAGAGCCAAGCTTCTAGCTCTACACGCTCTAATTCTACAAACCTCCTTGTCCATCTACCTGTCTAGCCACTATTCATTCAGTAGAGGGAACTACAAGAACTATTGTATAACAGAAAAGTAATAAATAGTGAATGAATTTTTCACCTTATGCCCATGTAAATGTATCGAAATGGCCATATTTTGACTAATATGTGGAGTTTGTGAAGTTAGGGCTTGTAGAATTAGAGCGTATAGCGTTAGAAGCTTGGATCTACACTCTACATGAGATCTGATAACTCTTTGACAGTGCGAGCCATATGGCTTCGTCTTGGCCACATTTTACATGAAAATGTTTTTGCTGGGATTCCACTTCTTTTGGTAAGTTTTTATTTTACTATGATTCATAACAAGGAGTCCCTATATCATATTTTAGACCTCTAGCATCAAAATTTGTGGAAGTCTCATACAAATTTCCATCCCCTAGTTTGAGTGGTTGAGAGTAGAAGTTCCAAGTTTTGGAATCTTGTTGTTATTTGTGTACTAATACTAGCTCACATACCAAATTTCAGCATTCTAGGACTTCAAAAAGTAGCCCAAGAATTTTGATAATCATCAGTGAGCCAGTCAGTGACGAAATCGGAGATTCTCCAGATATCAATAGAATTTAAAGTATAAGAACTATGCAATTGAAACTTTATATGTTCAATAAGTTCACTATTGACATTATATCCCGAGAATTTTGTTTATATGGTAGGTATAATCCAAATCCAAGTTATGAGGCTTCAAAAAAACGACGAAGCTCTGCGAGAAAGGTATGTAGTGCTCTTGCGCTTCATTTCACTCGTCTTGGCGGAGGCACTACCGTGCCTCCAGATATGGTGGCATAGGTAGGCATGGTGAGGGGTGGGTTGTTGATTGATTTCTGCGTCAGAATGAAACTAGGTACCATAATACCATAAAAAAATTCAAAAATAAAAGATACTTAGCGGAAACCCTCATTTTTGATGTTTTTTAAGTTTTTCAGAAATTTTTACTTTTTTGAAGTGATGTATCTTGGAACTTAGTGCGTCTACGAGCAAGTTTCTAAATCAAACTTATCGAAAATTTATTGTTCCACGAAATTGAACTTGATGATCTAAGGCGTAGGAATGAAGAGAACAAAGTTACAGAGCGAGAGCTGAAAAAAGTGCCAAAATTTCGTGGTTTTTTCCTCCTCCTAGAAAATGCTTCGCGAAATTTTGGTCGAAAAATATACATATAACATTATTAGGTGATCAAAAACAATATACCAACTTTTCATCAAGTTCACATTTTTTCCTAATCTACCCCTATTTTTTCGACATGCCGATTGGACTAAGACCCACGGTATATATCAGTGGCTGACTCAACGAGGATTATTATTGATTTTGGCTCAGAGACCTTATAATATGGACTGCCAGTGGTTGCAATAAATTGTGCTATTTAAAATAAATCAATATTGACATAAATTATTAAAGTTAAGTTATAGTGTAATGTGATTATCTTAAGCTCGAATCAGAATTATTCATTAGAAATGGTGTTAGTTATCTAATTTATTATTTTAATAAATCATCAAAATGAATAGTAGTATTTAGTAACTTTTTCTCCCTAAATTGAAATAAATGACGTTACACAATTATAGTCCAAGCAACATAGAAGAAAAAGAGTGTAGGCTAAGCTAGAAATGCTTTTAATCTCTTCATTTGTACGTAAAAATAGATGCAAATTTCAATGAACTTTTTTTACATGCATATAAAAAAATTAATCCCGTTTCTGGCTCTCCGAAAATTAACTAGCTTACAAACCCTATGTTGTCTGTCCTATAAAAACAGAATTACCATCATAAAATGTTAGCCGTAGTTTTCATGAAATATTTGTTTGAAGGAATCTAATATTACTGCTTTATCTATCAAGCTACAAGGAAGAATAAGCTGTGACTGTACAACATGGGAAATTAAATTCCTGTCGATCGGAATTCTCTTGTGGAATATTAAGTCTGCAATTTTGATCTATATACAAATTATCTTCACTGCAAGGCGTACAAGGAATTCAATTAGTACTCAATTTACTACAAACTAATTTTAAATTGATAATTTTGTAGTGATTCATTTTTATCTAAAAACATTCAACTAGATTGGTACAGAATTTGATGAGAAAAGGTAAAAGCTTTGGTGAATGTAATTTCTCGGCGTAATTGATTCCGTAATTTGCTTGTACAACTTATTGGGTTCATACTTTTTAAGTAGATTTTGATAGTTTTCAGTGGTGAGACGCTACATTGATTCACAGAACAAAATGAACAATCATATCTCTTTGTTTATGATGAGCTTTATTGACGAGTTTCCTATGTTGTGCTTTGTAGTTCCACTGTTCCAGATATAATAGATTCCAAATGAGCACGTGTGTTAGTCGATGCCATTAAATTAGATCCAATTTGAGTTGCGAGATGCAATTGCTTGTTATGTTGTTCACCAACAAACTCATCTTATTTAACTTATAAATCAAGGAAAATAATCTGCATTGAAAAGTCTGATATCTTGTTTCATCATTAGCTCACAAAATGAGAAGGAAATTAGTTTAGATGGTTTTTCGTACAATATTACTTATCCGAGATTACTTATTCATCAAATAAAACATGAGTTCTACAAAACAGTGCACCCATTGTTGTATCACTTTGTTACAGGTGATTGATCATGCGAGGGATCAAATGCTGTCAAATTTCTATTGGAAGTTCAAGAATTGCCAAGGAATACAAAGAGCGTTATATAAACTCTCGATTTAGATATAAGAAAAAGAGTTATTAATCAGAAAATGCTACTTTGTCTTCAAATCGGATGCAATGTGTTAGTGGATAGATCTATCATATCTAAGTGTCCAACTATTTCAATTCAATAAATTGGATTTTAAAGATCACAAATATTTGTTGATTAAATCATTTTTCTTTGTGATTACAGGTATAAATAGATGCTATGGTCTGCGAAACGTTCGTCTTCAGATGCCAAATGCAGTGCAACGTGGCCACGGTACCGTTTTCCAATGCCTCTTCGACATGGAGGGAGACAAACTTTACTCTGTTAAATGGTACAAAGGCACTCGTGAATTCTACCGATATACTCCCACAGAACGACCACCACACAAATTCTTCCCTGTACCTGGACATACATTACATGTTGATGTGAGTACTATATTTTATTGCAATTCATTTTCTTAATAACTGTATCAATTTTTCCATTTTTGTGCCACTCGTCACTTCAATACAGATTGATACATTAATCCTTACATGAATATAGAAGCATTTGTAGGACTACAAGGGTTGTCTTTCAAGTTTTGTATGTAGAAATAGAGGAATATTGTACATATATTTCAATGACTTTATTATAACGTTAATGCATTTTACATACGCTCTAATCAACTTTGGAAGCAATTATTCCTCTCGTTTTTTAGTACTGACAGAATTGCTTCTCATGCAATCCGTTTTTGATTTTTGGAACAGTAAAAGATCGACTTAGGTCAGGACTAGAGCTGCGAGATTTTACCCGAACCCGATCCGGCCCGACCCTATTTCGGGTTGTCCATTTCAGGTTCGGGTCGGGTCAGGTTGGAAATTGTCGGGTGTGGGTCGAGCCGGGTTGCAAATTTCGAATCGGGCCAGTTCGGGCTGGGTCGGGTTAGACTAGTTTGGTTTTTGCATTATATTTTTCTTTCAATGCATTCTTATTGATAACCTCTATTTCGAATATAAGTTTTTTTCTCAGATATACATGATGACTCTAAATTTTTCATTCCGTGCTCTAAACTATAATATATTTTAAAATCAATCTTGTACCTATTTTTCCCCTTAAAGCTAGTTTTACAGAAAGAAGAACATCACTTATGAATGAATAAACATAGACAAATTTATATCCGCATGGAATACTGAGGATTATACATCTTCCAATAATTTTGTGTTTTCGAAAATCAGTAATTAACTGAAACAGTTATCTTGGAAAATTAGGAGGATTTAGATTGAATAAATACAAATAAGAAGTATCCAAAGATGAGCTATGAAATGAATAAGTAATGAAAAGGATTACAATTTCCAAAAGATTTTGTTCGGAATAGAAATGAAGAACATGATAGAAGACACCGAATTATACACTCACTTTAAAATTTGCTACTGTAGAAACTCTTGGAAACTCCGTGCGACAAATTCAATTATTTATTGATAGTACGATATCAGATAGGTATTGAATGATATTATTGTTTGAATAATGTTCCGCTGAGGAATTTATTTTATTTCTGAAGTAGGCAGGCCAACATTGAGCAAAAATGTTGATAGTTTCATATACGTTACTGTTTCGTTAGTGCTCTTTATTGCTTTCAAAATTTTTGGAAAAAACTCAATAGTTTTTGAGGAAATTCACAAATGAAAATTACCTGCTCACTTCACGCCAGCAGGCCATAATAGATTCTTGACAAAAATACAAATATAATTTGTTAGTGCTTTGTTAGTGCCCTTTTCTGCTTTTTATTGTTTTTTAATTCGTGTACTCCAACTGGCATTAAGAAATGTTTTGTCTTGACCTGCTAACTTCACGCCAGCAGGTCACTAACGCGCTTTTTAAGAAAAAATCATTATGGTTCGTTAGTGCTTCGTTAGTGCTCTTTGCTGCTGGTGATAGTTCTCATATTTAGCTATGCAAGTTAGCAATAAAAGAATATTTTACTTGGCCTGCCAACTTCATGCTACCCGGCCAAGGAAATATTAGAAGTTAAAACTTCGTTAGTGCCGTTCACTACTGTATATAATCTCCAAATTCGACTACGCATTTTGCAGAAATAAAATAAAAACTACCTCTTATACTGACTTGATACGGATTGGTTCAAGATTGGTTGCTTGACTTACATAAACAATGTGAAATCTATATGAAATATCAATCAAATTCCTAAACATTGTTGATAAATTTTTTATTGAAAATTCCATATTCAAGTGTAGGTAATTCATAACTCAGAGAATAGCGATATATTTATTCTTATTCAAGATAAAATAAAATAAAATTTCTCATTTGATCAGACGTAGCTTGTCCTTTAGCGGCCTAAGACTTCAAAAACTACAATTCATATTCGTAGATCTTTAAAGCTCAAATTTTTTGGCTATAGGTACAGGGGTGGCCATTGCAATCTGAGGAGCAGTACCTTTTTCTACGCAGCTCTATGAGATATGAGCAAACTCGAATCCATAATATTTAATAATATACCTATGTCTCACAGAATGCGAAACCATATTATTCAAATCTAGAAAATTCAAATCTATGAAATACAGAATCACTGAAATTTTGCACCATATGATCCAAAATATATCAAGTTAATTTCAACATTATATTATTCAAAGTTAGATAATAATTGATCTCTACATGTTGTCATCTATTTATCGGACAAAGTATAACGCATTCATATACTCATAGATGATACTAGTGTTAGTGTTCATAATATAATGTAGATGGCGCTAATGAGAGTAGCAGTAAAGACATGATGGTTTTCAGGTTGGCGACATTGCTAAATTCTTGACTAAATTTATGTTGGAAACATTTAACTATTCAATGGTACTGTCAGATCCAAGGCAGCAAATTTGAAATTCTCGTACAGAATCAAAATAATTATTTAAGTATTTAAGTCTGTAAATACAATTTACCGATTGAGAATGATAGTTTGGAGGTCGAGCCTTGGCGAGGTTTCCAAATATTATACGAAATCGGTACCGTACTCATTGACCGTGATGCTTACAAATTTTTTTGCACGATTGGAAGATCCAAAATATGTGTCCGAATTTTATTTTTCAAATCAAATTACTACTGATGATTGCTTATTCGCTGTCAGCTGTCAAGTTTGACATTCTATTCTGAATATTCAATTACAAATAAATATAAATGAATGAAAATTCTTTTGTGAAAATTCACAATTTTTTATTTATCGCTTTTGCCCATGGGCGGTAAGTCAGTATAACCATAGTAACCACAGTTTGCTGGTGAAATCAATATACCACCTCAAACAGAGGGCCGGTAAACACATGAAAAAACCTAATCGTGCAAAAAACAATAATTGAATGGATGACTGTTTATTAATCCAAGGAACTGGAATTGCCGCGTATTCTTATTGCTTTGTGCAGACACATAATATGTATAGGACTATAAAAATGCACGACTCAGAAGCAAACCAAAATTATGTATGGGCTTCTGGACAGTAGATGGTGCACTAAGTAATTTTGTAAATAAACTTAATTCACCAAAACTCAACTTGAGTTCAGTGAACATGTTTTCGGTAGATATAAGATGTTTTTAAAATGCAAGTGCTGGTGGAAATTGGTTGTCTAATTAACCTGCAAGTATACAGTACACTGTACTTACCCTATTATTATTCCTATCTTCATGATACCGTCTTTCTAATAATCTGTTAGATTGTCACTTTCCATAGTCAAGATTCAAAACGGATAGTATTAACAAATATTCTTTGTCGTGATCTGAAAAAGTATTTTCAGGAATTTTTTCTTCAAGTATAATGAACAAAATTAGCTGTAAAACTGAAATATTGGCACAGTTCACAATTATAAAATGAGAAAATAGTATATTATGCTACAAGGACCGAACGACTGTCATTTTTCTCCAGGATAAATTTGGTTGCATTCGGTGAAGACGAGGACAAAGCCCGAGGCAGAGGCGAGGGCGAAGTACGAGGCGAAGACGAGGGCAAAGCCCAAGGCGTAGCTCCGTAACAATAACAATAATGACAGTCGTTCAGTGTCCGTGTTGCATACGATACTTTTTGTAACAAGTGCACCGAAGTACCCTCATAACTAAGCTTTTTAAATTAATTTGGATGTATCGAAACTATCTTATCGATTTGACAGACAGATTTTTGCAAATGCAATCACATTATAGTAAACTAATACAATGAAACATAACTTACATGATTTATTTTATTGATTGATATTTTTTTCTGTGCTATCCCGTTTACAATAAATGCACATACTATAACGAACACATTCTTCAATACAAATTTCTTTCAAATATCAATTTGATATATATATCAATGAAATAAAAAAATCTAACGGCATCGTGATCTATGATCTACAATTTCATTTTTACCCAGCGGACAAAAATATTCATTAATTCCCAGTCAACAGAGAGTTACTGAAAATTGTTACCATGGTTTGAAATTGAGAACTTTCGAAGCAGAAGTCAGCTCAGCAATAGGCTACTCTCGGTGTACGTGTTACAAATGATGTTTCACAAGAATCAAGAAAAAGTCTGGATCTTGTCTTGAAATCAAGACAAGACCAAGACAAGAAGTATTTTTTATTTCCCAAGACAAGACAAGAATATATTATCAAGAATCAAGACTTCTTGTCAAGAAATCTTGATATCTTGACAATTAATTATTCAAATCTGCATATTTATCATTATATTATTAAAATATTGAAATCTGCTGTGGTCATCACAGTTTTTTCCCAACAATAAATTTCATGGCCAGTTTCATCACTGTTTCATGAATTTAGGAGTATCATACCAACTTTCAAAGTGACATTTGTTATTGTCAAACTTACAGTTCAAAGTGACATCGTCATTGTCAAAGTGAAAGCGTCATTTTCAAAGTGTTAGCTGTCATTGTCATGGTGACAGATGGTAGCTATATTTTAGTCCTTACAATATAAGTATTTTTGAGAATGAAGAATCTTTTTCTAGATTTTCTAGTTGAAAAAGCTCATTTACAAATTTGAACCTAGCTTTTTAATACTAGTTCTCAAATTATAATACTCTCAGACAGACAGACCGACCGATTTCATTTAAACCTTTGTTTTTGGGTTCAGTAGGGTCTAAAATGTGAAAATTCATCAGAGTCTCGGACTATCAAAAAATCACAATTTCAATACTTTCCCTATCATATAAAGGTCGGAGAAGTAGAAAGTATCGGTAACTATGATTTTCAAAAGAAATATTTGATACATATCGAAAGCATAAGTCGTCAGTTTCCGGTGATTAAGTCGTTTATGTAGAAGAAAAATGTAATGACAGACTTTTCATTTATTTCTATTGGTGGCAATCTTGGAAAACACAACTGTATCTATACCTATGTAACAAACTTTGATGGTATATAATATTTGGCGTACTAATCATGTATCAAAAATAATTTTTTTTAAATTAGCAGAACATGAGAGTTTCAAGTGCCACTGTTTTTCATCTTCGTATCCGAAAATATAAACACAATTTTATGTTATGTTCATGAACGTAGTCTATTTTAATAAATTTAAGGTAACTCATCTCAAGAATAGCCATCAAACCAGTGTCCCGAAACCTTTTATTCACTTAAACCCACTGATCTCTATGATAACACTGGATTGGATTTAGGCCGCTGAGATGCGTCAGTGTTATATAAAGATCAGTGCTTAAACCTTTTTTCAAAATGAAAAATTTGAAAATAGTTATTTTTGTATTAAGTGTGCGAAGTGATTGTTTTTTTTGTTGCGCGTTAGAATATCAATATTTACCGAGACCGTAAGGTCGAGGTAACAAATTCATTCGAAAGCGCAACAAAATACAATCACTTCGCACACGTAATACAAACAATATTTTTTCGCCAAATGTCAAAAAATAATAGATCAACAATAACTACTGTTTTATTAAGTAAAATGTAGGGAAAAAGTACAAGCTATAATTAAATTGCAGTCACCTGGGTATTGTCACCAAAAGTATGCGCAATTGTTGTTTGATAAATAAAGAACTGTCAACAATTAATTTTTATATTCAAAAATAAGTAGTTTCGTGTACAAATTCATATTTCTTTCTTGTTAAATACCTGTTTGTTTCTATCCTTGTAGCATTACTAAACTGATTTATATTGGATTAGGTGTGCAAAGATAGAATTTATTTTTTCACTGGTGAAAAAATATGCTCATTTTTTTACTAGTGAAAAAATCACTTACTTTGCGTATCCATAACAATACAAAAATATCATGTTTTTTTGACAGTTGGCGAAAAAAATTCTTTTTGATTCATGATAACTACGCCAAATACTATATACCATTAAAGTTTGTTACATAGGTATATACATTAAGTTTGAATGTTATTGAATCCAGCTTCCCATTCTCAAGGGTTTCAGGTGAAATTAAGTTTGTATCCGACGCTCTATCCGAGCCTGGAATAAAAAATAATTGTTCTCATTCAAGATTTCAAAGTGATTTCCTTTCCTCGGAAAGAAAGGAGAAATTATTAAACTTTTACTTCAGACATTTTCTCATTCCGTGCATATATACATATATTCCAGAGGAAAATATTATCGTATTCAGCGGTAAATTAAAATAGGGCATCATGTATAAAATTTTAGCTTTCTGCACATTTTGTTTATATGAACTTTAAGTATTTGAATGAATTATTATTATTGGATGAAAATTTGTTTACTTTTGGTGAATTTTTTTTATATAGCTTTAATAAAGATCAAATTATCATTCCAAGGTACAGCACTTGACCTCCCGTCAGTCAATAACTGAACAATGAAGATTAATGGCCAGTTGCACGGCTGTCCCTCAAATTTTAAGTGTCGCTTAAATGAACAATATCGTATCAAGACTTGAAAGTCAAATGTGATATGAACATTGCTGTCATTATGTTGATTCGATATTTTTTGTTTAAGTGAAACTTATAATTTAAGCCAGAGCGGTGCAACTGGCCATTAAAGGTATTTTTGAGTTTGTATATGCATAAATTATGTACCTTTCAAGTAGTCAACTTGAAACTAGTACTAAATGGAAGCTGCTGCTCAGTAATTGTGAGAGATGGTAATTTGCAAAATCTCTGAAATAACAAGCATTCATTAGCTGTCAAAAATGCGCTTTCATCATCTAGATGATTCTTCAATTTTTTTTTCTGTTGTTTGTTTCAATGAGCTCTGACTGTCTTTTTGAGGTATAATAACTTAGTATCAACACTTTGTATACTGCCTATCAAGAAATATAAAAATAATAATTCAATGCGTAATACTAATATTTATATCTTGTCAAATGTGGCTGAAAGTTTCTACTAATTGGAGAAACTGTGGAGATCATTATTCTCCTACATTTTAATTATTTTTAGAGTAAAAATTTGACATACTGAATGCAGGATGAGGGATTCCTTAACAGTATTCACTTAAATTTTTGTCAGAATTTTGGAGTTATGGACAGTATCTTGCAAGGTATCACTTCTTCATTATAATAATCACAGTGCGTGTTGTTGTTGTATCTGAATAAAAGAATAAAAACTTTCCAATAAATTTTAGATTTTATCTGAAAATTAAACCATCATGACAAATTAAACGATTCCAATGCATCACGTACTTATTGGAACATCCTATATACTAGGATTATGTTCCGAAAGGACATTTCTCGTTACTTCATCGATTACTATGAGCTTTCGCATTGGTATGCTGACCAAACGGGAACCAATTTCCTGGCACAAGCCAACATTGATATATGTGGTCAGGCCTGCAGAATAATTGAATAATGTCTGAATTCATTTATTCACCAATGTTTTTTTCCTCTCTGTTGATGCTGACCTCTGTTGAGTCCGAATGCGCAAAGTAATCAGGCTAGCGTTGTGCAATTTGACGGGTCCTAAACAACAAGATTTTGTTGTTTCTCTGGTCCTCCGAGGATGGAAGGCACTCCCCAGAGAAATATGCTGGGAGAGAAAATTTTTAGCAGGAATTGTAGAATTGTAATTCAAGTAGAAATAGATCAAAATTATAAAATGTTTAATCTGTTTCTGATCCTGATTTAATTTCCTCTTTAAAGGACAATTGAACAATTACATGGAGCATCAAATCGTGTATTGGATTGGTTGAATCGTTCCTAGGTCCTGGTCAGCGGTTAGCGGATAACAGCAAAATACGAAATGTGATTTACAGCAAGTACACGCCCGGGTGGTTGACCAAGTTATTAATTTGTTTAAAACAATACAGTTCTGGATACGGATGTTTTTACAACTGCACGAGATGGAAATAACCGTTAAACTTAACGACAAATCCTACAATTTCGTTACATACGCATACGTTGTTGTCGCTTGGAGCAAATATTTTTATACTTTTTAATTACAAAAGTGTGCAGGATGAAGAGGAAGGTAAAATTAGATTCGTTAGTTTGAGTGACTTATGTAACTTTACCATTTTAATTGCAGAATTATATCCATGTTCTCTCATATATGTACTGTAGATATATTTCAACTTCTAAAAGAGATATTTTGACAAGCAATTATTTCGAAATTGCTAGGCAAAGCGAAATGAAGTCATACGGATACAAAAATTGCGACTCATATATACTTGTGATCGTAATAACACGTACCATCCAATCGCCTTCAGGAATTTCACATTCTGACCAAATAATAGAGATTTGATTGAGCTTTTTTGTGATCAATATAGTTTCTGTGCTTATTAGAGCTACCCCACGATAATTTTGATGGCTGCATGTCGGTTTTAATTTTTTTGGCATTAGTAGATATAAGTAAATAATAAAACATGAATTATGTTAGAAGAGAGTAGCACGGAAAGTATACCAAAAATCCAAACAAGAATAGATATTAGAGAAAGCAAAATATAGAGAGAGTAACAAGAAAGGCAAAAAGACTATAACAACTCTCAGACTTGTTTGAATAGGTATATGAAACCTGTAGACGCTAAACAAAAAATAGATACGCAAAATAACAATTTCTGAAAATCGGGCAGCAACAGATAAAGACAAAGGTAATGTATAGAACAATGAACAAAGAAATACTCGGGAAAATTGACAAGCTGTAGATAACCTCACTAAATCATAGCAAGATCGACAATAATTTCAAGAAATACTTAGACATGGAATGGAAGGCAAAGGCATACTACCATTCAAAGCGGCTAGATGGACAGGCTATAGGAGATTTACAACTGAAGGTGGTACAATTCTGTTCTCTGGTGACAAAGAATATCAAAGAGGAGTAGGCGTAATCATGCAAAAAAAAATACAGAATAGAATAGAAAGACTTATGCCATTCTCAGATAGAATCATATGAGTAAAAATAAAAAATAAATCAGTGGACATAATCATAATTTAAGTATATGCTCCAACAAAAAATTGCGATTAGGTAGAAATTGACACTTCTTAAGAACAACAAGAAGAAGTTTATAACCTCGGGATGAATGAAACAATATTTGTCACAGAGAATTTCAATGCAAAGATTGGTCAAGGAGAAGCCCATGAGGTAATTGGCAAATATGGCCTTGAAGAGAGGAATCCAAGTGGACAAAAGCTAAAATTGACTAGTGCCAAATTAATAATCGAAACTTAATGAATACATGGTTCAAAATCACCCAACAAGGTTGTAGGGGAGACTGAGGGGGCTTGTGACAATTTTTACTTCAACCAACATATTTCAGTTAAGAAATATTCTACATCAAGAGAATATTTCTTGTCTTGATGATCATATCTTGTCTTGTCTTGATTTTCAAGGCAAGAAAATAAAAATTTCTTGTCTTGCTCATTTCTTGACGACGCATTTCTTGTCTTGTTTCAAGAATTCTTGATATTTCTTGATCTTGATATATAGCGGGATTCCCCTTTCTCTATTGCTTTATCCAATCCGAACACTCAGTTTAGCGTTGATGTCTATTCTTTATCCTCCCTGTCAGTTAAGTTATGAATCGATTTTAGCAACGTTTTCCAAGATTGCCACCAGTAGAAATAAATGGAAAGTCAGTCATTTTCATGTTTTAATCAGTATTTGCAATTATTATTTGTTGTATGATATGGCAATGTTGCTAAGAGATAGCAACTTTCTTAAAGTATTGGGGAATCTACCTATACATTTCTTTTCTACATGAACATGAACGATTCAACCACTGGAAACTGACGACTTATGCTTTCGATATGTATTAAATATTTGTTTCAATCATAGTCACAGATACTTTTTACATCCCCGACTTATATATAATAGGAAAAGTATTAAAATTGTGATTTTTTGATAGTTCAAGACTGATGGATTTTCACATTTTAGACACTACTGAATCCGAAAAACAAAAGTTTGAATGAAATTGGTCGGTCTGTCTGTCTAAGAGTATGATAATTAGAGAACCTTAACGAATTTTTGACAATAATTTCATAATATTTGAGTTTTTCAATAGAAAAACTAGATTTAGAATTGTAAATGAGCTTTTTCAACCAGAAAATCTACAGAAAAACTCGCCATTTTCAAAAATACTTATATTGTAAGAACTAACATATAGCTGCCATCTGTCACTTCAAAAATGGCGCAGTCACTTTGACAATGACGCTGTCACTTTGACAATGACGCTCACCTTAACACTTTGAACTGTCAGTTTGACAATGACAAATGTCACTTTGAAAGTTAGTATGACATTCCTAAATTAATTAAACAGTGATGAAACTGGCCAAGAAATCTATTGCCGGGGAAAAACAGTAATAGCCACAGCAGATTTGGATGTTTCAATAATAGATTAATGAATATGCAGATTAAAAAAATTCTTTACCAAGATATCAAGATTTCTTGACAAGAAATCTTGATTCTTGATGGTACTTTCTTGTCTTGTCTTGGGAAATAAAAAATACTTCTTGTCTTGGTCTTGTCTTGATTTCAGAACATGATCAAGACAATATCGAGACTATTTCTTGATTCTTGTGAAACATTATCGGACAGTCTTGGTATTGGTATTAGTCATTGTCTTGCTTATTCGGTCCTGGTCTTGGTCTTGCTCAAATACGTTTGTCTTGGTCTTGCTCATTGGAGCAAACTATCGATTCCAAATAAAAAAATATTCTGTTCCAGGAAAAGCATGTGTTGACACTGTTACAAATATTACAACTGCTATATGCCCTGGAAGTAGAAATTTTGTGTTCAGTCTTGCATATTTGGTCTTGTTCTTGTCCAATTAGTCTTACTCTTGGTCTTGCTAGTCTATGGATAGTCTTGGTCTCGGTCTTGCTCTTGCATTTTCGCAAGACCAAGACCAATACTGCAAGATCTAGAATAATTTTTCTCATCACTAAACAGAAACTTCTCCTTGTGTTACAACTCTCCTAATACCGAAATAAGTTGTGACAGATACCAATGTAAATTGTGATACCTACGTATTCAGACTATTTAGTGAATAAAGAAAACCATTATATTGGCATTCAAGGCACTGAACCCTCTTTTCTTTCGATTTGCTATTAACAAAGGGTTCAAGGCAACACAAGCAAAAATAATTATTTTCTGCATCTTCTTCGTCTTCATTCTCTTTATCATCAACTCTACTTTTCTTATTAGTCTTCTTGTTCATTCTTTCATCACGCTTTTCCACATTCTACTGGCTTCTATGGCAGCAATTTCATCGTTGGTATATGAATGAGTAAGCACAGCAGATTTGATCTTGCGTCTATTCGGTTTTTTCTTTTTTTCTGGGCGGAGCTTTTGGCAACGCCCTAAGTGATTTTAGCGAGATCACATTTAGAAATAGTGGCAAGAGGACTACGGACTGTAGTCGTGGAGGCAACGGGCTCTTTAGCGTTATAGCTCAGAGTAGATGGACTGCTGAAGGATGTCATGTTCTGATCTGTAGACATACTTGGTGTTGGGTTTTTTGCTTCTTTATTAAATTCTCTGACAGCAATGTCATCGTTTTCAACAATACCGATAGTTGAATTTGCAGTGAGGGCTCTTTCTTCTGGGCTTTCCTCAATTTCTTGATTAGGCTAAATACGATCAGTTACTTGATTTGGCATGAAATAGTGACTTCTTTAAAGGCCAGTTCATGAGTTTCGGCACTAGCCATGCCCCTATAAATCTTTCGTTTATATTCATTCAGCATTCTGAGGCAAATTAATAGCAATTCAGCATGAAACATCACACCACAAGACAGGAAAAGAACCTTGCCAAAAAAATGAACAATAATAGGAGAGTTGTGACAAGACGTCACAACTCGCCCGGCTGCGAAAAAATGTGAACCGGTCAGAATAATAACTTGTGATTTCGAAACAAGATGCCAACACAAAAAAACAATGTCACGCTATGAAAATTGAAGAACTAAAGCATTTGAGAAAAATTATCATAACAATGTGAACATAATACGTAAGGATATATAAGCAATCAGAATTCTGGCGGAAAACTTACTTTTTGCAATCTTTTATATGCAGATGTTGTACACTTATAACTGCCTAATGTGCACCGTTGACGCATGTTGCGTCAAATAGCGCGTTTCAGAAACAACAAACGCGCATTTTCACCTCGCTTACAATAATTGTTTCAGAAAGATCGAGTATGTCACAACTCTCCTCTGTCACAGCTCTCCTAGGTCTCCCCTATACTTGGAGCAGCTCAAACGGCTCAACAAAAAATCAAATAGACTTCATAACAGCGAATCAAAAATACGAAAATGTGGTAAAAACCTTAAAACGTATCCGGGAGCTGATTGCTATACTGACCACATTATGATAGCAGCAGATATTAGCGTGAAATAGAAAAATATAACTAAACAAAGTGAGAAAATATATCAAGATACCAAACAATTAATAAAAAACGCGAGTATAAAAGCTATGTTCAAAACAGAAATGATAGGGGAATAAAAAAAGCGACGACCGCAAGCTTAAATGAAAAATGCAAGCATGGATGACTGAAGAAATCAATTGATGGAAAAAAGAAGAGGAGCTAGATGAATAAAATACACAGAATCTTATACGTTGACTAGAAATAATTGCATGGAGAACAAAGAAAAGTGGTACAAAAAGCTATGTCAAGAAGCAAGAACAGTACAATAAAAATTCGTATATGTTGTTTGAAAAAAATAGAGGAATGTGTTATAATAAGTAATATAAAATTGACAGATTGATTGATGTATCACATTGTACCTTCTCCTATCTCCAATGTGACAGTAGGAAATTGAAAAAGGTAATGTTTCTTCACTATTTGATAGCAAAAACTCAATGTACTTCTGATTGACACAAAATTTAGGTATTGGAATATCTTACCTTACAAGAAAGCGAGGACCCAAGCTAGCAATTATTAAAGGCAACGGAAATATTTCATCTGAATAATAGGAAATGGGCGTCACTCCCAGGAGTCTAATAGGGCTTTGCTAAATATCCAAAGGTCCTTGAAGGTGTTAAGGCTGGCCGTGCGCTTGGTAGTCAACTTCGGGAAGTATTAATGTTGTTCTTAGTCTCGTAGACGTATTAATGTTCTTCTTAACGTAAAGTTGGCCAAAAACTAGTCTCAAGTGGCCACGGGTTCCTAAGATCCCTAGCAGTTCACACTGAAAACAAACAACCCAAGCAGTAACCAATTCAACTGAAACAGGAGGTTCCAATAAAAAATTGGTAAACTCTCTTTAAACGTGAAGCGTTAAACTTGAATAAATGAATTTGGATTTAAATTAAAGAACGAATAAACTGTAAATTCAATAAAAATAGAATAGAATAATCCGTAGAGTTATTTATTTGACTAATTTTAAATTGTGCACTAAAAATTTACAGAGTAAATAAAAAAGCTACGCTGAGCATTAAAGAGCAGAAAAACAAAGAAAGTACAAAGTCTAGCAAGACAAGAAAAAGGATCATCAGCGACGAGTCGATAAATTGACGAACGTGGTTCGTTACTAAAGAAATTGGATCAATCTTCACAAACTCGTAGGATTTTCCAGCTTAAAAACGGGAACTAAGGCTCACACAAAATATATTAAGCTTTGGAAACCAAAAACTACACAAACAACGTAAGAATCTGAGCTACGAGTTGTTAAAAGACAAATCCGCAACGCGTTGGATCCAGAACAGTTAAATTATGTATTATGAACCAATTTCACTAATCATTCATGCATCAAACATACTTAGGTGAGGAAAGGTAAAAGGGGAACGAAGATAGCCACAAATCTTGTAGGCTTTTCACTTCGAGTGTATATTATAAAAAAATCGCATATCACCGAATCGATATCCGCCTGATCGCAATTGGTAGTGAAAAAATTTAAAACAGAAATACAAAGAGCCGGTAAATTACAAGAAAGGAATGTCTACTCTTGTAGACGGAATAGTATCATAAACTTGGGCAGGTAGCAACTAGAACATGTGTACGAAACACTCCCAGGTGTGATAATCATCAAAACGGATCTGAATATGAAAAAAAATCAGAAATAATTAAACATAACGTTCCGAGGAAGGACAACAGATAATAATAACCTCCCAGAGAGAAAGAAACGAATAAGTTCTCACAAACGAGTACCTATTAGAAAAAAAAAAGGCCAGCTCTTCGACCGGAACGGCTATTGCCTACGCCAATGTAAAATTAAAAAAAAAAAATAGATTTAGAACTAAAATATTAATTCAGAATGAGAATTTCAATGTTATAAGAAGGTTCTGTACACAAAAAAAAAAAAAAATAATTAAGAATGTAAGAGATAAATTTGGAAATCAAAAGATCAACCACGCGGGTCGTTTTCAAACGAAATCACTAGCAAAAATTATACTAAATTTGAAATCATGTGAACAAATAATAAACTAAATACTTTCCGGAATCATAACATTGATTTTAATGAAATAAAATAACCACAAAATTCAGAGCAACTGGAAAAAGTTACAAAACTGCTCAAAACAACAACAGCTCAGGCACAAAAGAGGGCGAAGAAGACGCGCATGCTCCCCAGATTAGCGCGCCATCAATCAGATGTCATTAACAAGTACTAATTTACAAGACTATTGCAAATTTATTATACAGATGGCGACATAGCTATTGAATGAGGAAAAAAATTGTTCATAAAAGACGTAAGACGAAATTTTTGAAACAACATCAACGATACAAAATTACCGGAATTCGATAAATATTAGAAGAATGAACCCTACAACAATCTTGGGCCAAAATAACAAAAATACTATTCCCCCATTTTTCTTCAAATTCACTCCCTCTCTCCAGAATTTGACGTTAAAAAATGTGTGAGGCTTGGGTTTTGTAGGTAAATAAATGTTTTACAACTTTTAAATGAGCAACTTCTCTATAAAATATAGTTTCCATGGAATTTTGGTGTGTCAAAGTGACAAGAAAGTGAAAATTCTGCAAAACTTGAGATTACACCCCTATTTCAATGCCTCATATCTCGATAACCGTTGGTAGTACAAATTAATAACATCAGAGGAATAAACTCTACAACAATTTTGGGCCAAAATAACAAGAATACCATTTTCCCATTTTCTTGTAAATTCACCTCTACTCTTCATCAGAATTTGACGTGAAGAAATGTTTGAGGCACGGATTTTGTAGGTAAATAAATGTTCTACAGCTTTTAAATCTGCAACTTCTCTATAAAATCAAGTTTCCGTGGAATTTTTGTGTGTCAGAGTGGTAAGAAAGTGAAAATTCTGCAAAACTTGAGATTTTACCCCTATTTTAATGCCTCATATCTCGATAACCGTTCGTCGTTTAAAATAACTTAAGATAGCAAATTTGTTGTAAATTCTGTCTTCTACAATTTGGTAGCTATAATAGTAAATGCGAAAATGCACAGGAAAGAAGTTATAGATCAAAATTGCATGATTCTTGCGTTTTGGCCGGCTCTAAGACCTCAAAACTACTCTTCGGCGATAGAAATGGATACAGTACCAACTCCCATAATACCATTTTAGGTCGATAAACTTGTCAATGATGTATCTGTGGTCTAGTTGCAAGATTATGCCATTATGATGAATTTTTGTGGTTTTGACATAAAGCTCGCAGCATATATCAAATTCTCCACCAAATGACCGCTTCATCCCAAATATCTTCAATTCAGTCCATGATATATAGCAGAAAAATTGAATTAAAATGCATTGTATTTTCTCTTTCAGAGAGCACAACAATAGCAGATGGATTATTTGATCGAAAATCCATTGGATGAACTGTATAATGTGGTATTGTCAGCAATTTTTTTTTTCGTAGTTTCCAAGGATTTATAAAACATGATTAATTCAAAATACTCCAAAATATGAATTCAGGAGCTTCATTTTTAATTATGAAATCATACACAGGTTTTTTAATTTTATTAATGCATTTGAAAACAGTGAATAATTTTGAGTTTGATAAACGAATACATTCAACCCTCAATTCCAAAATATTTTTGTTTGTAGTTCATCAGTGATTGAAACAGATACTCACAAATCCAAATTTTCCTATGTGATTGACTCATCTGAGTTCGTCAATGTGAAAAAGCGATGAAATGGGAAAAAATAGAATGGATAATTTGATTACAGTGTGTAATACGATTTTTGTCCGTTCGATGAGACCGAATCGAACGTGGAAAACGCCCGACTGACATTTTAATTACATGAAGAGAGATTGCAATCATACCATGCGACATAACACAAGGGAGAGAGAAAAAACCTTATTCTTTCGGCAAGCATCATAACACGTGGCATGGACATATTGAAAAAGAATATTGCTTCAGGTACAGTTGTTTTTACGTGACTGTATTTATTTATATTTCGTATCCACGTTTGAATAGAGATATTAGCACGAAAACATTATGAAAAACATATCTTTCTCACCAATACAAAATTTCCGTATTATATAATCCAATTCATGACAATGCATTTGTTGGACTTCTGCGAGTAATCCGTAGCTTCAATGTTTTCAGAAAAAGAGAATGATGAACAAAAACAATTTATTCGGATGTTTCGTAGCAGGAATTGTAATATGTAATACTCAGTTATTGTTGGATGTATATCTGAAATTGAAAACAACGTTTCATGTTTTTTACTTCGTCCGGTTTTCAAGGGATGAATACGTAAGAACACAGTTGGACATAGAAAAATTAATTGGAAATACAAAAAAGTATCAAACAAGCATGTTGCATCAATTGAAAGATCTGTCTCTATAACTACTAGTCTGGGTTTAACTCAAATAGTTCGCGTCTGTAATAAACAATTCTGGAAAAAAGTTTGTCTGAATTGGAAGCAATAGCTATTAAAAAATTGATGATACTACAATTTCCAGTGCAAGCTCCGCAAAAACAGGAAAATGTCTAAAGATAATAAGAATTATGAATCTTCTTTCTATCACTTAGAATACTGTCCTGGAGAAGACTATTTTACATTCTATAATTGGAAAATTCCTATAATCCAACTGAAGTATGCATATTGAATTGAAAATGCGAAAGCTCTGAAATACCGCCTCAAAATTAATAGCTTCAAATGTTCAATTACTGCTTAACCTCCATCATCTAAGGATATTTTTCTTATAAGAAAGATTGCTGAAATAATACGGGACTCTGGAAAATTGCTTTATAGAACCGAACAATGGAAGCTGCCATCTATCACTAGCCTACTAGTCTACCACTATGGGATTATTTAATTTTTACTTACTTGTACTAAGTACAAGAAAGTATTGTGAAACCGACAAAATTCACCTGTGATGATGAAAATATCCATTTTGACTATTTTCGGCTTGATGTCGGTACGTATGTGCGTTCGTGCGTGCGTTACTCGCCATACTCAAATCTGGTTGAACGTACAATGTTGAAATTTTGTATTTAAGACTAGTATAGGGTCTAGTTGTGCACCTCGCATTATGGTTCCAATCGTCTGTACCGCAAGTGCACTTTACTTGAAACTGTTTTCGAATTTTCATAATATATCCAGAATAATCAACCGTAGGATGTTGAAATTCAGTATTGGCCAAGCCAGAAGTGCACTTTACTTGAAACATTCTTTTAATTTTTTGCATACATCTAGAATGATCAGCCATAGCATGTTGAAATTTAGTATTTGAACTTGTAGCATCAAAATAGTTATCTACTATTTTTGTATCAATCGGCTGTGCCGGAAGTGAAGTTTATATGTATAACAGACTTTCAGAATTTGCCGTATAAAACAATCAGTTCAATTGAAATGATGAGGTAGGCAATGATAATCTGTTGTAAATTTTTTGGATCAGAATATGCTTTTTCATACAAATTTAAAATTAATTTTCATTATGTTGGTCACACGGCCTAGCTTTAATTTCAGCATTATTAAACTCCAAATATACATACTCATCAAACTACTTGAAGGCATGAAAAACAAAATGAGGCACTGAGATCTACGACTATCTGAGGGTCTAAAAGTACAAGGAAATATTGTGAAGCCGACAAAATTCACATATCGAGATTTTGATGGATGTATCCGTTTTGAGCATCTCTGAATCCATTTTGACTATTTTTGGCTTGATGTCAGTACGTATGTACGTATGTACAAGTGTATGTACGTAACTCGCAAATCTCAGAATTCGTCAAACGTATAATGCTGAAATTTTGTATAAAAGACTGGTATAGGATTTAGGATCTTGATAGGCACCTCGCTTTATCGTCTGTACTTTACCTGATACTTTTTTTAAATTTTGCGCATAAATCTAGAATGATTAGCCGTAGAATACTGAAATTCAATATTTGAAACTGCTGTAGCATCCAAATGATCATCTCCTATTTTTGTCTTAATCGACTAGGCCGAAAGTGCACTTCATATTACAGACTTTTAGAATTTTTCTCATAGATTTAAAATAATCAGTCGCAGAATATTGAGACTTTGTATTAAGCCCTCTCATAGCATCTAGTTGTACATCTTGCATTATGATTGTGATCGGCTACGCCGGGAGTGCAATTTACTCAAGACATGTTTTAATTTTCCGCATAAATCCAGAACGATTGAACGTAAAATATTTGAATACAGTATTCAAAATGATAGTACTGTCTAGATGCTCATATCTTATTTTCATTGAGATCGACTGATTCGAAAGTGCACTATACTTGACGATCTTGGAATTTTGCGCATAAATTCAGAACTGTTAGCCGTGGAATCCTGGAAATCAGTATTTAGGAATGTTGTAGCATAAGAATGATGACCTACTGTTTCCATAGCAACCGACTAGTCGTGGAATGATGAGATGTTGTGTTTGATTATATATATCCAATGATGTACAAGTAAGTCACATGATGTCCACGCCAGATTTGTTCGATTAATAATATTTTTTTTATAACATGTTTGAAATTAATTCTGCTTCAAAACTTCTTAATTCTAATCCATGGAAACAATTATCATAAATACCCTGCTGACAAGGAATTAATGAATAATAATTTCTTGTGGAGAGACAAAAAATTATAATTCAATTCATTGTTGAGAGTCAAATTAATATTTGGAAATAATTTGTATCATGAATTGTGCTCGCACAGTGTTTGCATTTGCTGTAAACGTGTTAGCACATAAAACGTGAAAGATACAATGTAATATCAATCAATAAAATATGTCATGTGAATAATGTTTTGTAATGTTAGTTTCAGTAAATGTGATCGCAATTATTGCAAAAATTTGTTTGTAAGATCGATAATAGTCTAATAGTTCAAGATTCCAGACCCACCAGACCTTACTTATTTTCTGAGAAACAAAATTTGTGGATTAGAATAGTGTTAGTCGGTACTTTGATCATACACATATTTGATAATTTCCGCCGACGGTCAATTTATAGATACGAGGTGTTATAGGTACATCAAGACAATACTCACTTTTCTTGAAGTCTGAGTGCTGATTTTTATGTAAGTTCCAGAGAATATTGTTGAAAATTGATAATCAACACTGCCAGTCACTTCCCATCGGCAGTAATTCCTGCTAAACGCTTTAAAGCTCACAAAAAAATATCGTTATCTTACTTATATTCTGAGTCCTAGTTTTTATATATAATACTCAGTGAGCAATTTCAATACTTTTTTCAAACAGCCAGACCAAGGAAGAATTGGATACTTCACTTATTATAAAGCCTACAAATAGTGACCTCGCGCTTTTACTCACAGCGATATTTTAGATGTATCTGGGGGATGTTTAGTCCTACGATTGATCTAGCTGTTAACAAAAAGTATTGAAATTGTACCCTGAGTGTCATATATAAAAATTAGCACTCAGACTATAAGCAATATCACGTCATTCTTTGTGAGCTTTGAAGAGTCTAGCAGAAATTACCACCGATGGAAAGTGTCTAGCAGTGTTGATTATCAATTTTTAACAATATTCTCTGAAACATACATCAAAATCGGCACTCAAGACCTTGAGAAAAGTGAGTAATGTTTTAACGTACCGCTAGCACCTCGCATCTGTGAATTGGCCGTTGCCACAAACTAGCTAGTATGCGTATGATCAAAGTATATACTAACACTACTCCATTCCACACATTTTGTTTCTCAGAAAATAAGTAACGTCTGGCGGGCCTGGGATCTTGCTCTATAAGAGCTGGCTACATTAAAATGCAAGATATAAGGAGCATTGAATATTTATAGCTAAATAGGTTCCATTGCCGTTATCGAACACTCAGTTTAAGGCAGGGGTGTCAAAAAGAATAAATTTCACAAGAAAAAAAATGATAGAGCTTATCATTGAAAATTACTGGTAATAATTGTTCATTTATCAACGAGGCTATGTGCCAAATAATATCAGAGGAAAAAACGGAAGAGAACACTGAGGCAGACTGTGATGAAGAGTGCGGTTTCGATCGCGCTCAACAAATTTGCTCCGTACGATACGTTACTATATATGATATATTATTCATTATATCGACAGAAGTGCGTATCGATTCGTCCTTCGCTCACCTCGCTGTTTACATCGGATTTATCGAACCGCATATCTTCTCCGTTTTCCCAATCGACAGTATCCTTAGATTCGATTTTCTTGATATCTACTGAAAACGACATTAAAAATTAAAAATGGATAATAACAATTATAAGATCAAAAGATTGTTCAAAGGTTCATACTTTCAGACGGTTCTTGATGAAATAATAACGCTTGCAACATTAGATAGTATCTAACGCCCAACAAACAATTGGAGCTGATATTTGAAGTTTACTTCCTTCCATCTGCAGTTTTCTAGTACCAAAGAAGTCGGAATTCTCTTGCGTTGTTTTCTTAGAAAAGATATACAGCATCCCTCAGAATGATTTCTATATAAAGCTAATAATTTTGAAGCGTATTTGCTGAATTAAGCAATGATGATTGTGATAGAGATAGAACTAATGTATTTCGAGATTTTCAAAAAAAAATTTCTGTTCGCTATATAAGATGGAATAATTTTATTCCGTAGATAATGCTTGCTTTGCGCTAATTTTGAGAAGTTATAGAGGCAATGACATCGATGAACCATGAAAATTTACTACAAAATTTTACTCGCAAGATTATGGAGTACGCTTACAAAAAGACTCCGACTTCTTTGAAACCAGAAGACTGCAGATGAAAAGAAATAGACTTTAAATACCAGCTCCAATGATTTGGTGAACCTATGATACCATCTAATGTTTGAAATGTTATTATTGATCAAGAACAGTCTGAAAGTAAAAATCTTTGCACACGCTTTCAATAGCATATTATTGTTGCGACATGACACATAAAGTAAATAAATATTAGTATTTTATCTGCCTAATCAGATAAAGTGACACTTTTACCTTGACAGCAGCGATACATAACATGTCACTTTTGTGACATTTGAAAAAAAAAATTATTCTGATGTTGAACATATTTTTTAGCACTCTCTATCAATTATTTATGATGAAGAAATTGTTATATCATTGTTCACACTTTATTGACAAAATAATAAACTACTCAAAATAAATAGAGAGTCAAGTTTTCTTCTGTCTGCTAGATTTGGAAGTATCTTGAGCATCTGGTTGATTATTATTACGACTGTCAATTATGTGGAGTCTTAACGGATAAAGGTTCTGTGTTTCAGTATTTAAACTCTTAATAAAGTTCAAACCTCATCTGAAATATACACCATTTCTAGAAAACTTGACCCTTTCATTATTTTGAGTAGTTTATTACGTTCTGAACTAGGGTAGCGACCCTACCCTTCAAAACTGACTAGCTCAGTATCAAAATAAAACCAAACAAAATACTCCCAGGGCCGGACTGGGTTGTTATGAGGTTAGCTTTGAGAAAAAATAAATAAATTTTACTGAAAACAAATATACTGGACGCTACGTAAGCTAACTCTAAATAAAACAGAGAATAAGGGCGCCACGCAATTGTTAATTTTTCCGTCCTCAGACACACAACTGCGAAAGTACCTGTAAAAGAAAAAATGGTGGGATGAACAAGTAGAATATTGGGTTGTAGGACAATTAGATCTGTCGGCGTTGATCAAGATGCCGCAGAACATAAAATAAAACAATATCTCAAACAGTGATACTTACACCAGCTGAAAGAAAAAAAAAGCACTGAATAAAATCACTCTCTGAAAACTAAAGAGGTAGATACTTTTTTTTCTAACAAAAGAAATTATATTCAAATTTACCAAAATAATAGAGTATTTAATAAAGCTCAAAATTCAAAAATGAAATAAAGAATATATGAAAAATGTAACACAGCAATATAGTATAGTAACGTAAAGCAAAATGGCTGTAATTCGCGTCCCTACACAGACTTCAGCAAGTCTCAACTGGACAAATACGTCTATAAACCTACTCCAGGAAAAGTACAAAATAATGAAAATCAGGCCATAGATCGATCGACCTGGTTTACAATCAGACGTAGCATTTATAACGTAACCAGAAAAGCATAAAAAAGAAAAAGGCGACGACAAATGCCCACCCCAAAATTACACAATAAAACAAATATCAACAAGGATCCTGGTGAGGCCACGAGGTGCTTTATTAGGTAAATAGCACCAACGAAAATCTGAACATAAAAAATACTGAATCACTTAGCTGGCGACGTCACTGGAGATCCTATTGACTCGTCTGCCTGGCGTCTGGATCTCGGCCTCGGATCTAATTGGCTGGATTCCGGATGGTCGGGAAAGTCAGGGTGGAAGTGAGGTACTCCCACAGCGTTGTGCGTTGGTTTTGGACGACGTCGACGTTTTATCGCAGGTGGTAGCGATTTTATGCAAAACGACCACTCACAATTTAAAATAATCTCCAATACGTGGTCTGCTCCGCCGAACAAAACAAATGGCCAAACTGCCCCAAACATTCGGCCGGAGCACAGCTTATTCCAAACGAATCCCCAACTTGGGCTTGCACACGCAAAAGACTTTGGAATAAACCCCAAAATTGTGTTGGTGAAAAAACGCAAATAAATAAATGTACGTCTGTCCTACACCAGGACTTGAGGCTGATTGTCTTCAATTAAGTCAAATCCGGTCGGTTTGACTTAATTGACAATAAACCGTTTTTCATTATGAAAAAAAACCCTAGCGGGTGCCCTAGTACTAAGTTTCAAAAAAAATAAAACGTAACGTCACTGCTTGCAGCGCGCGCATTGCAACAGCGACAATTTGAAACAAAAATCCTGAACCAAAATTAATTGCTAAATGTAAACAAAAACACGCTTTTAATATAACCAAAAAAAAACTGAGCTTGAGAAGAGAAAAAAAAACCGAACTAAAGATTGAAATATGAATGAAACTATAGAATTGAAAACTAAAATATCTTTAACCAAAAGTAAGTACATAAAGTGGATGAAATTAAACCAAAATAACCCAAACTATATTACAGAATTCAACTCAGCTAAAAAAGTGACCAAAAGCCAAATTGGCACGTAACAATTTTATATTGTATATAGTAACGTAACGCACGGAGCAAATTTGTTGAGCGTGATCAAAATCGCACTCTTCATCACAGTCTGCCTCGATGTTCTCTTCTGTGTTTTCCTCTGACATTTAGCACATAACCTTGTTGACAAATAAGCAATTATTACCAATAATTTTTAATGATGAGCCTTATCATTTTTTTTTCTTGTGAAATTTATTCTTTTCAACCATCTACCTCCACCTTAAACTTTCCTAAGCGCGCAGGCAGACTAGTTCCTCAGTGTTTAAGAAACGTTATGGAATCTATTCAGCTATAAATATGTAATGCTCCTTTTTTATGTAGCCAGGTCTCCGTCTATAAGATAATTTCAAATTTATTTAAAGCGCCCTGAATATTTGTTATAGAAAGTATAGTATATAACCCGGACACTAAGCGATCGTCATTATTGTCACGGATGAAGTTAGCTGCACGAAGCTATGCCATGCGCTTCGTTCTCGTCTTTGCCGCCTTGCTTTTACCGAGTGCAGCCAACTTTATCCTGAACAATAATAACGAGCTTTTGATTCTTCTAGCATAATATACAACTCCGCTCTCCTGTGAAAGAATTGAATTTATTACTGATCACCAAAAGAAGGATTCATTGTTTTGGTTAACTGTAGAAAGTTTCAATTCAATCGATTTTCCGATGTTAGAATTTATCATTCTAAAAATGGCAGTTAGAATTCATTGTAACAAACACCTTTTCACTTACTTTTGTACAGAATACAAGAAAGTATTGTGAAACCGACAGAGCTCACTTATCGAGATTTTGATGGAAATATCCGTTTTGAGCATCCCTAAATCCATTTTGACTATTTTCGGCATAATGTCGGTACGTGTGTTCGTTCGTGCGTGCGTTCGTAACTCGAAAATCTCGAAACTGGTTGAACGTACAATGTTGAAATTCTGTATTTAAGACTGGTATAAGATCTAGTTGTGCACCTTGCGATATGGTTCTAATCGTCTGTACCGGAAGTGCACTTTTTCGAATTTTTCATATAAATCCAGAATGATCAACCGTAGGATGTTGAAATTCAGTATTTGAACTTGATGTTGTATCAGAATGGTTACCTGCTATTTTTGTATGAATCGGACGAGCCAGAAGTGCACTTTACTCGAAGCTTTTCTATTGAAATTTAGTGTTGGAACTTGTTGTAGCATCAAAATCGTTATCTACTTTTTTGTATCCATCGGCTGAGCGGGAAGTTCAGTTCATATGTATAAGAGACATTCGGAATTTACCGTATAAAACAATCAGTTCAATTAAAATGATAAGATAAGCAATGATAATCTGTTGTAAATTTTTTGATTCTGTTTGTTATTGTACATGTGAAAATATTATTCAAATTATATTAATTATAATCTGAAGTGACAGAAAACTTTATTGAATAAATTTGTGTATATATCAAATGATGTACAAGTCACGTGATGCTCACGTCAGATTTTTTTCAGTACAAATTTTTGATTAATAGCCCTAGTTCATAGTTAGCGGCGTTCTTTTGTTCTTCAAAAAATCTTTATTATTCCCTTATTTTGAGGAATATTCAGGGGATACAAAAACTTCGTGCATTTCTTATCGGTTCTGTAAAACATTGTATTCATAATTATTCTCTATTCTATCAAATAACAACATGACGACCGATCAATAATTCCGAAGCAAGATATTTCAAAAACCACTTGACCGATTTATAAAGTCTAAACTAACTAATAAGGAGTTTTCCACGATCCATTCAAAAAGGGTTTTTATTCAAATTTAATTACAAGATTTTCAACGTATTGCAACAACCTCTTGAGACAAAGAAGTTTTGCTGCAATTAAACAAGAAAATTGAAGGAGAAAATCGAGAAGTGAACAAACAAACAAAAAATATAACAATGAACAATGGAACAACAAGGGAGGGGCTGAATTTAATTTCAGAAATGGTCACCATACACAGCAACGCAAGCTCAGCAGCGTGCTTTGATATTAAAAGAGACTTGTGGGTAATCGTCAAGGATCAATTCAATTATTTATTGTATTTTTTGTAGAGAATGTGTTTCAATGAGCCTCAAAGGCTCCCCGGATAATTCGGTGAATCCATTGTGGATCAAATTATCTACAAATACTTTCAGTTCCTTTTTAATGTCGTCCATTACTTCCTCGCAAGTAATATTGTTTTTTATTCGCACACAAGCAACTTTTGGACTTCTGCAGGAACCGAAAAACTCTAGTACAATGGTGCTACAGGTATTTTCCTTCCTGATTCATTGGACTTTGTTGAGTTTTAACCATTCGTAATAACATCCCTGAGGACATATTTAATAGAGCTATTCAGTTTTTAATCTTTGACAGCTTGCAGGAAGAGGACAACTTTTTATAAATTCAATTAATTCATTTGATACCTTATTTAGTTTCAATTGTCCTAATCCTTCGATTAATGACTTTATTCCGCATTCCAAGTCATGTACCGCCTAAGAGCCCACAATAGATTTATTGATAGGGCTGCTCACTAGATATGGTGAGTACCGGAAAAAATGAAATATCCGGGGCGGACCAAAAACTAGCAACTGCTGCCTTGCAGTAAGGAGCCGAAACTCCAAAGGCTACAGGAAGAAAACCCGACACAAATCACCTGGCCTTCCAGGTTGGGGGTTAATCGTGAGGCTAACAACCTTACATTGTAAAAATATCATCGTTACGAAGTCACTACAAAAGCCTCGGAAAACGGACAGAAACAACGGATCAAGACCCCAGCGTGAAAATCGGACAAGAGACTTTAGTTTTGCGACGTGGAATATAAGAACATTACTACAACCAGGTAAAATGATGGAGATATCAGAGGAAATGATAAAATATAAATTGGATTGGGTAGCCCTGCAAGAAATCAGATGGAAAGGCTCAGGGAGGATTGACAAACGCGATTTCTCAATATTTTATAGCTGCAATGAGCTAAGAACCGGCCAATATGGCACAGGCTTCATAATAACGAGAGAATGTAGAAAGGATTTGATTGAATTTGAAGTTATCAACGAAAGGTTATGCAAAGTGAGGCTCAAAGGAAAATTCCGTAACATAACCATACTAAGCGTCCATGCCCCTACGGAGGATAAAGAAGATGATGAGAAAGACCAATTTTATTATACCTTAGAGCAAGTATGCCAAAAAGTGCAAAAGTATGACAATCTCCTAGTTATGGAAGATTTTAATGCCAAGATCGAGAAAGAAGATCATTTAAAAGGTATAGCTGGTAAATTTACTTTACACGATGAAAGTGATGATAACGGTACATTAATTGCGCAATTTGCTGCAAGAAACAACTTAGTTATTAAAAGCACATATATTTTAACCATGAAAAAATACACCTGGGAGCTTGGAAAATGCCGGGATCTGACATAGTTAATCAAATAGATCACGTATTAGTTAAAGCCAGACATGCGTCGTCGATCATTGATGTGAGGAGTTGCAGAGGATCGAACTGCGATACGGATCATTACCTAGTAAGAGCGCGACTAAGACAACGATTAGTAGCCTTCCAAAGAGCAACAGGATACAAGAAGAAAGAGTGGAACATGGCAAGACTCAAATCTGAAGACCAAATTATAATTTTCCAAGATCATCTGAAGAAAAAATTAGACGAAATCGAAATTGAATGTGATGAAAACGTGGAGAAAACATGGAAGAGCATTGAAATACCAATAAAGAAAGCAGCTGATGAAATAATTGGTGGAAAGCAAAAAGATAGGAACATATAATGGTTTGATAATGAATGTAGAGTAGCAATTGAAGAGAAGAATAAGGCAAGACAGGAAATGTTACAAAGAAAAACAAGGAGCAGCAGAGCGGAGTACGGAGAGGAAAGAAAGGTTGTAAATGAACTATGTATAATAAAAAATACGAAGATATAGAAATGCTAAGTCAACAAGATATACGAAAATTTCACCAGAATGTGAATAACTTAAAGAGAGGTTTCCAGACAAGAATAGATTGCTGCAGAGATAAAAATGGTGTGAAGTTGGGAAAAGAGAATGAGGTACTGAACAGATGGGCGGAATATTTCAAAGAATTACTGAATAAGGAACAAGAAGTACACAAAATAAACAAGAGTGTGAACAATACTCCCCGCGATGAGGACAACGAAAACACAGTAGAAATTCCTTCCAGACAAGAAATATGGAACGCGGTAAAAAAGTTGAAGAACAGCAAGGCCCTTGGAGAATATGGAATAGCCGTAGAATTGTTCAAATATGGCGGAGATGCAATTATTGATAACCTTCATCAGTTAATAAAAACAATATGGGAAAAAGAAACAATACCAGAAGATTGGAAAACAGGATTGATATGCCTCATACATAAAGAGGGTAACAAATTAAGTTGCAGCAACTACAGAGGTATAACACTTCTAATTGCAGCTTACAAAATACTATCATCAATCATAAATGAAAGAATTAAAGAATTTGCTGAAAATTTATTAGGAGAGTATCAATGCGGCCTCTGACCTAATAGGAGTACAACCGATCAAATCTTCCTGATAAGACAAATAATAGAAAAATATTATGAGTACGACATTAACCTACACATGCTTTTTATTGACTTTAGGCAGGCGTTTAATAGTAACAACTGACAGAAGCTATATACTGTAATGAAACAACAAAAAATACCAATAAAACTAGTAAGGCTGGTGAAGATGACGTTGCAAAATACAGAAGCAAGAGTAAAAGTAGGTTCTAAACTTAGCGAGAGTTTCATCTATGAGACAGGTGTAAAACAAGGAGACGGACTATCAGCCACACTTTTCAATCTTGTATTACAAGAAGCATTAAGCCAAATTGTTGGACCTGGCACCATATTCATGATGTCAAGTCGGATCTGCGCATATGCGGATGATGTCCTGATCATAACTGAAAATATTGCAAAAATGAAAGAGATTTACACAGAAATGGAGAAACATACAAAAAGCTTAGGATTACAGGTGAACGTCGACAAAACGAAGTATATGAAAGTTTCCACATCAGAACATAGAAGATTAGTACAAAATCTAGAAGTTGGTAGGAATACATTTGAAGGAGTCAACAGCTTCACATACCTGGGTCTTAACGTAACAAATAATAGTGACATAAAGTCAACAATCCAAGAAAGGATAATCCAAGGAAATCGCACGTATCACGCTAATCTCAAGATGTTTTTAAACAAACTTATATCAAGAAAAACTAAGTATAAAATATATAAAACCATGATACGCCCAGTAGTCACATATGGATGTGAGGTGTGGACACTGACTCAAAATGAAAGAGAAAAATTACAGATATTTGAAAGGAAAATTTTGAGAAAGATTTATGGAGGTGTACAAGAAGGAGGATTCTGGAGAATGGGATACAATGCGGAGCTGGAAGAGCTCATTGAAGGACAAAACATCGTAAGATTTATAAAGTCACAAAGAATAAGACGGATAGAACACGTGCTCAGGATCAACAAAGAAAGAATGCCGCTAAGAATCATGAGAGGAAAATCACACTCTAGAAAAAGAAAAGGAAGACCTGAATTACGATGGATAGATGACGTGCAAGATAATATAGTCAAGATTGAGATGAAGAGATGGAGAAGTAAGGCGCTGGACAGAGATGAGTGGAGGAAGATTGTATAGGAAGCCAAGGCCCATCCCAGGCTGTAGAGCTAAACATGATGATGATGAGGATGCATTAAATATTGGACTATTATTTGACCTTTTGGTAAAAACAGAATCCAAGGAGGTAAAGTATGAGGTATCGTATTATTAATTGAAATTTGACGTAATATTTGAAAAATATCTAATAGAGGCATCTGTAAGATTGAGTTGAATACGTAAAAAGCTTTAATCACACTTTCATTCATCTCCTGCAGGGCTAATAATAGCGATAACCACTCTGCAGGAATATCCTGCACAGTTTTATGAAACCAATCCTTTTTTAATATATCTGATAGCAAAAATACATATCCATGGTGAATTCTATTGTAGAAATGTTATATTTTCCGTAAATGCTTATAATAAACTGCCGATTAATCAAATATTCCAAAATACATATATTGGATTAAACCAGGACTTGAAAGCAATTTGTGGTTGTGGCTGCCTGCTTGCCTTTTATATTTTCTGCTGCAATTACTACTCTAACTATCAGTTCTAATTCGGTGTTTACTGGTGTCTCATACAAAGAGGTCTTTATCTTATCTCAGAAAAAAAAATCTAAGGAGAGTTAGGTTGGGGCTTTGAGCTGACCACGCGACAGGACCTCCTCTTTCAATTCACTTATTTGAATATTCTCTATTTGGTAGTGCTACGACTTCTCCAGTTGTATAAGTCGGTGCTCCTTCATGCTGAAGTCAGTCTCCGTTTGATATTCAGCGGTAAGTCATCAAAAAGCTCTGGCAGAACGCTATCCAAGGAAGAAAAATCATTTTTATCATTCAATCGGTTTGAGAGAACGTAGGGTCCAATAACGTATTCCTTTACGATTCCAGCCCATACATTTACTGAAAAACGTCGTTGATGTGGACGAACAAATGTTGCGTGGGATTTTTCATCACACCACAGATGATTATTGTGAGGATTGAATACAACATTTCTTGTAGAACATGCTTTGTCCGTGAATAAAATAAACTATCCGAAATGCCTCTAAAAATTGCAACTTTCAAGAAACCAATGACAAAACAACAATCTTGGCTGAAAGTCTTCAGATTTATCTAGAAAATAGATGGTAACCTTGTTCCTTCAAAACTTGCCAAGCTATCACGTGTTTTACATCTGATCTATCTGCTACTACTCTTGTGTTCCTCAATGGCTCACCTTCAATAATATTAAGAACAGCTTCTTAACATGCAGGGGCTGTTTGTTCCAAAGATTTCTAGCTGCTATTTTCGGGTGATACAACTTAGTGATAACATTCTGTACATTAAGATGTCTTGTATCGTGAATTGATGAATTTACAAAATCGATTCTCAGATTTTAAGTACCATCTCAAGTTATCAAACATCTTTCCTTCATTAGAATGTCAACGGATTTTAAAAACGATGCCTTTGTGACCTCTGTTCCATCAAAACTTCATTTGGAAAGATTTTGTTCATAAGAATTCATTTGATCTTCCAAATTAAAAATTCTGCACCTCTCACAGACAAACAAAAAGTCAGATGTTAGAAAACTTTAGGAAATATTAATCCCAAAACAAATTTTCTGCTGGAGATGGAGCAACTTTCTTTTAAACTGTTTTCATCTCTTTCAGAGCTTTGAAGGCGAACTTAAACACGAATTATAATAAACTTCTTTTGGATTAAACAAAATTTGAGTTCTTTTGGATTCTCATCAGCGACAGAAAGTTTTACTCTTGCTATTTCGCAAATCTACGCAATGCCTTACACGTGACGAATACGTTCGGAACATTGTTAAGCCTATTAGCTAGATTGATGTGGTGTAGAAAACTTTGTGAATATGGAACTGTCAGAGGAAATGATATCAAAGACGTTAAGAATTTTTAAATCATTACGTATTAGAATACGGTATTATCAATGCTGACGTCAGTGTAAAGTATTTTGAACAAGAGTACTGTCTTCACCTAACATTCCTGCCTTGTTGTTTAGTTATTGATTGAAACAGTGTGTTTGAACTACCCAGACTACATAGCTATTTTCCTATTGACTGCACCATGTAAACTTGGCTTAATACGGTAGTGGTAATGGGCAATATATCCTATCGCCCTGGAGAGCTAATCGAAATCGGTGCCTTGACCTCGCAACGCTCCGGGAGTCATCTAATATGCTAGGCGGATAACGGGTTTGTAAATTCGCCGAGCTGTCCATAGTATTTTACAGCATTTCTCGAATGTATGGATTCCAATTCCCAAGATATGAATATTTTGAGGCTAATTATCCTCTCCCCTAGTGAGTGTGCGACCGAGTAAACTTTTTGAATTCATGAACTTAAGAAAGTTACTAGCTACACGAAGCGTCATTTTATCTAATTTTAATGTTCCAAAGGCTCTAAATTATTCGAAAATAAGTGAAAATTGGAGTTTATTAACTAAAATTGGCTCACAAATGGCTCAATCAAATGTCAGAAAAAAATCCTAACAAGAATGACTCGTTAAATTGTTTTTGGTTTTTGTTTTGTTTTCGGTAATGAAGTAACACATTAGTTGATTAGTTTTTCGATGGTATGGAGAATTCAAACGTGTGCAAATAAGTCTTAGCAACGAAGATCGACATGCGATATATCGCGAGATTGAAGCATCATTGGGGATCTCAAGAATTTCAATTCAGAAAACTTTGCATGAAGAATTGTGTGTGAAAAAATCAGTTTTTCGTTAGATACCTTATCTGTTGATCGAAGAACAGTAACAAGCTATATTGTTCCAAAGAAAAGAAAACGCTACAAAAGTTATTCTCGAAATGTGTCCAAAATGCTAGTCGCGACATTTGTCTCAAAAGCAGATCATATGGTAACAATTCCTCTGCAAAATCGAAGTATTATTACTGCTGATTGGTGGACAATCATTTGTTTGTCGGAAGTGATTGCTGAGCTTCGAAAAACCAATCCTGAACGACAATTCATCCTCCATCAAGACAATGCAAGTTAGTACCAATAATCAAAAACAAACTCCGTGGCCAAATGTTCCAGTCACCGGAAGAAGCAGTCGACGCCTTCATAAATGCAATTTTGTCAGTACTAGTAAATGAGTGGAATAATTACTTCCAAAATTGGTTCCAGCGTATGTAAACATGCATTAACGTTTGTAGGGAATACCTCGAAAAACAATAAAGTCATTCAAATCTATCTACATACTATAGAAGTTCTCTCCTCAAGAATCGAATTCCATAAACAGGGTGGGAGGCGAAATCGAGTATTAACAGAAAGTAAAGTCGTTATGTTAACAAAAAGTGAAGTCGTCATGTTTCTTCAAAATCTCAAAACTTTGACATCGTTCGACCAAGCGATTGTTGACACTTGCATGAGAATTATTTGTACAGTGCCATCAACATGCAATCAGTGAAGCACGAGCCGTATCTTTCCGATTGCGCATCGTTCATCCGATTGAATTAAAATTTTCTATATTTATTGTTGGTACAGGCATAAAGGTTTTTGATGAAATACTTTAAATACTTTCCATACCTACTACTGGTACTTGCATAAACATTTTCGATATAGTACCATCAACGCACAATAAGTGGCACACGAGTCGTATTTTTTCGTTCGCGCATCGTTCATTCGATTGATTTTAAACTTCCTATAGTTGCTTTTGACATTTGTGTGAAAGTTATTGACATAGCATCTTTCGTACGATGTATGGCACGCAAGTCGTACAAGATAATTCTAGGAGTTTACTGCTTAACCTTCCGTCGGGCCCGGTGCTTGGAGTAACGAAAACAGGCGCGGTGTATCAATTTGATCTCGCTTCAAAAATTAGAGTGTCATGGCAAGATTTTTAGAATAAATCAATTAAAAAGTTCGGAATGTTCATTGCATTGAAAATCTTGCGGAAGAATTGGGTAAAAACTCATCAGAATATGAAAAATACATATATTCGAACAATGTAACAGAAATCTATTTTCTGTGCAAAGTTAAAACTAGAACAATAATATTGTGACGGGCGAGATCGAGAGGGGAGCTTGTAAAGACGACGCAGTATGGGGAAGGGCTTCTTGTCGTCTCTTACGCCGCGCCACGTCGCAGCACATCACCCCTCCCAATGGAAGCCTCTAGTGATTCCTAGAAATGGAAAGAGTCGCGAAATCGAAAATTCGAGAAGGACAGTGTTTCTCTATATAAGGCCAAGCCAAAGACGTGTAGTACAGTACAGTAATAAGAGTATTAGTGTGAAATAAATAATGAAGTGACAAGTGAAGTGAATAGTGTATATAAATAGTGAAATATAAATATCTGTGACCTTGTTTAAATTAGAATTAAGTGATTAAGATATAAATATAGTGTTATTAGTGACATAAGAAGAATAAAACTTTTATTTCATTTAGATTATTAAATAGTGACTTCTATTTAATTACGAACTGATTTCGTCGAGCAATAAACATTACAATATCTTAAATCAAAATCATCAAAATATGGACAAATCAATTCTTAAATTATCAGTAGGGTCTTATTTCATTATAATCATGTTGACAGTCATCAATCAATAACTGTTTTCAGTTTCATTGCTCCTATAATTTCCTCAAAAAATTGCTGCATTTTGAACAACAAAGTTGAATATGCATCAAGCTAATTAGATCCTCCCATTATTGCAATTATATTCAGTCATCCACCGTTTCACCTAGTATACCATGCACGTCTAATTCTTGTCTCATCTTGATTTTCATCTCACTTATTGTCCTCCTCTATATCAATAAGTGAATTTGGCAGTCTATATATGCTAAGCCCTTGCGCGATTTATCAGTTCGATATCTGTTCTAAAGTGTGGTCTGGATAGATATATCATTGACTGATAAACATTTTACATGTATATAAACAGTAAAAGAACTCATTGAAATTAACTCAAATCAAAATTTCCACATTATAAAATCATCACAGATACAGGCGCGGTATATCAGAATGATAAATCTTGACCTATCTTGACCATCAAGTTACTGATCAAATCGTAACTATCAGTGACGTATAGAGAACTAAGAATTACGAAGCTACTGTGACATACACGTTGATATCTCTGTTTTCTAGAAAATATGGGAACAAAATATTCGCGTTGTATCAATTTGATCGGCCGCGCCCGACGGAAGGTTAAGAATCTAATTTCACATATATCTCACCGTACGCAAATAAGATGATCAGCAAAATCAAGTGTTCACGCAATGTGAAGTCATTAGTGGCCCATCTACGCAACAAATTCGTGCTTCTTATATTGAACGCATGTATTGAGTATACGTATATAATATCAATCCTCAATTTGTGGCAGTATCAAAGAAATCTATTCAATGATGCGAGAAAGAACAATTCAATCAGAAAAATAAAGTCTGAATAGAACAAGCGAAGGATAGAAAAAAATAATGAAAAACTGATGGAAATGAACCACAATGTATCCAAAAATAATGTTGAAATATGTGCAATTCCAACACATTGTTTAAAATAATGCCGTATACCATTTAGATTCTATTATCATTTTCAACTAATCATTAGCTGTTTGCTTGGATACTATAGTTACATTTGAACAATTCACGATACGGTCTTTTATATAGGCAGCAGGCAGAGTCTCTTTTGTTTACCTGCGATGATCTGGAACAGTTCTGAAGTCCTAGATAAATTACTGGAATAATGCCGAATATTCCAGACTTCGAATTAAGGAAATCCGTAACTTGATTTGAAAAGAGAACTGGATGGCTACTATTGATGGAAATTTGATTTCTGAATGTCTACGGTAAAACAGTTCATTGTGTAAATTGATGCCCGAAACATCCTCGATATACAATTAATGAATTATATCAATATTTGGGTCATTTTTGTCAACCCTAACATTTGGAGCTGTCATAGCGAAAGGTCAGTGATTCTGCAAGAGAATGCTCCTGAGCACATGAATCAGATTGCGATGGTTACCTTACTCAACTGTGTATAAATCAAAATAATATTGTAACGGAATTCAAACTCTCGTTTGTGGATTATTAATTTATTTTCAGTATGGACCACACTTATATAATTGAAAATAGTCACCTTTTGATATTTCTACCTATTATCGACATTCAAATTCGGCATTAACACCACACTTATAGGTTATTCGTACCGAGCCCTATCTTCTCATTTATTTCAACCACTTCGTATTTGATCTCCAACTGTTTCTCTATTTATTTACCACTATTCCCATTTATCCCCACTTTTTCACTTAACTAAGATCACTTTTGCGCATTTAGGTAACAAATAAACCAACCAATATTACTTCTACGCGCTATTCATTTCGACCGCGTCTTTCTTACTGTCTCTCTTATCTCCTGTCCATACTGACTGACTACTCCCTCACGACTGTCTTAAGTCCGCCGCACACGATGCAATTTCGAAGCAATTTTGTACACTTGGATAGTACGCTTAGTGTTGCCACGAGACGAGACGAGACGAGACTTCAGTGAGTCTCGTCTCGGTCTTGTGGTGGTCTCGCCTAGCTCAGTCTCGTCTCGGTCTCGCCTTGGTCCCGAGTAGGTCAGTCTTGTCTTGGTCTCGGGTCTCGACGAGAGTTTCGCCATGATTTCTCAAAATTACATATTCTTACTTGCGGGAATCAATTCACTTTACCTGATTATTATTCGCAATGAATTCTACCAAAAATATGTATCTATGTGTTTGGTGCCCAAAGTCACTTTGGAGTTGACTTTTTATTTGTAAAGATTGTCTTTTGACGTCATTTCATAGACTTTCAACACATGTACCATCTATCGGACAATTAGAGAAGTGATTTAATGTCATCGTCATCGAAGACAGTCTTCCAGAAGTAAGAGACAGGGTCAAGCCAGTTTCCTCATTTCGATGTCATATTTGACATTTGTATGTCATAATATAGTAGCAATAGAATCAAATTATACTATTATATTTGATATTAGATCCGAATGATTAAACTTGAATTGAATCTGGTTTCAAACATTGTTCTTAACTAACTGCCAGCATAAAGTTGTCGATCATATTATTTGCACCAACATACAATATTCAAGTCCCTATAAATGTAACTATGATATTATGATATTGACATAGAGACTACGATCTGTCTACAAGCTGTCTCTATGAATTAGAATAGGACCTCTGGAGCCACGAGGATTAGAGATAATTAAGAGGTGATAGTGTTATGCAACAAATGTGTAAACTTGAGCACTATGACAAGGTTAAGGCTACTTATTCCAAGTCAAGAATCGCTGAGTTACAAAAAATACTTTCCGAATTTAATAATACTAGTTCGCAGATGTGTTTGACACCACACGATATTTCTTCCACGTTTCTCAAGATAAATTCATATAAAGTAAATCTAGGTTACGAAAGCGTTCATATCAATTGATGATAGATCCGTTCGGTTTACGCATTGTTTGCGATGTGTTAACCATCAAATTCAGAAGTGGATGGAGAATAACCAAATTTTCAAATGAGGTTATGTTATTGACTGTGAATAACGAGCTATATGGTTCAAATTACTGAAATTTATGAAGGAATAGTATTGACTTTGTTTTCCGGTGGTCCAGTCCAGCCTAATCTGATATAATTTTGAATGGAATTGGATGAGCTACAGGAATATCACTAGGAATCTTATAGGAGTTGATTTATGTAACGTATTTCTAGTGAAAATCAGTTATAGTATGATATAACTGTCTCCCATTATGTCGATAATTATTTGTGAGCTTAAATGTGTTGTGCTAGTATTGGGGCTCGTCCTGTTGCATAATCTTATCATATAAAATCTGCTGCGGCCACACAGTCCTTCCCCAACCAAACATTTAATGGCCGATTTCATCGCTGTCATTGTAAAAGTGACAGCTGTCATTGTCGAAGTGACGGATATCATTGTTAAAATGACGGATGGCGGTTATATACAAGTCCCTATATGAAGCAAGTATTTTTGGAAATAAGTTTTTTCTAGATTCTCGGAGTCTGTAATTCATTGGAACATACAGTTTTGACATTTGATCACCAAAGGTATAATGTCATAACGTGAATTTCACCAACTATTTATTCTATATTCCTACTAAGCCTATCTCCCCGAGAGCTTGAGATTGATACCAAACTAGACATCATTTAAATTTAAAATGACTTCCTTTAAAAAGACAATCGACAAAAAATATTGTTATATAGGCTGAATATTAAGTAAATATTCTGAAAGAGCGGTAGAAAAAACTTTTGTCTCAATCGAAAACTTATCCATCAGTAACCATCTTAATTCAACTATTATTACTGCAGTTTGGTGGTATTCACCTACTTGCTCTATAAAATTGTAACTGGGTGCTAGACTTGCCACGAGACTTATTATACAAGATAGATCCGGTGCTATTTTTCGCACTTGCTGAACCGCTGGCTATGACTGAGTTGTATGTCGCATCAGCACGCTGCGCTGCATTGAGGCATACTAGAATGAGCCGTGTCTGTACCCGGTAAGATTGTCAAACAAAATGTTCAGAGCTCCGCGGCCTTGATTCCTCCTTAAAGGCCACTCTCACGACCAAACTTTTTTCTTCTTTTTTCTGTGTCTCGTAATTCTAATTAATTTCCAAGCTATAACTGCAGCAAATGCTGTTGCTCTCCTCTGAAGATTTCTTCCGGCAACATTCGTATTCGTTATGAGTAAGTTTACCAAGTATACGTTGTAGAGTCAGAATAAGTGGCGCAGTTTGCATCGTGTGCTGCAAAAGTGATCCAGAACGCAACAAAATTGCTTCATATGTGGCGGGCCTACTTAGCTCTGTCTCTTAGTTGATATACCTGTAACCGCTATTTCGCGACGATTTCAGAAATTTCTAATTGTCTACCAGAAAATTCCATGATGTCATTCGTCCTTGCTACATATCTGTTTATGTTGGTTATCATACAACTTGCGTTTGTCACCCGTTTAAAATCCTTTGTAGAGGCACTGTTCGTTTCAATACCTTCACAGTCCAGATTCAGTCTCTTGCGATTTATATTTATTTTGGAATATAAAGAATCAGGTCTGAAAATAACTGCAGGAATTATTCCAAAAATACTGTTTCTTCTTCCAGGTATGGAAATTATCGCACTGGATTCAGAGTGTGCTTTTCTTTGTCTTCCTGCTCTACAAGCTCTTTAATTCCTCCTCGTAATTGATAATTGCAATTCCATATTAAAATCTGTATCGAATTCTACTTCTATCTTTCCCATATATCTTGCAAAGGTTAAAAATGTAGTACTTGTACTTTTCTTATAGCAATATCTCTCCGCTGACACTCCGATTGACGCAAGCAATTATTAACTACGTCTGGTGATGCTTCAGGAAATGAAAAAATCGACGAACAAAATTTATAACGTCTACGGTACCCGTAAAGTAAATTTATTTATCAATAATTTAATAACAGCGAGAGCAAGATCGTACGGAATTATTTATTGCTGAAGGTATAGCGATGATGGGAGCAAAAGTAGGTTAACAAATGGAATGTGACCATTCTAAAAGTTTTGGAAACTGTTGCTGAATATAAAGTAGGTAAATTTGATAAAAAAAAAGTCCACTGTGAGAAAAAAGTTGTGAATTTATGCACGCAAAACATAAAACAGAAACGTGTAGATGTACGTCACAGAATAGAAAACACGACTACATTAAATATTTTAAAGTAGCCCACACATGACCTCTCCTAAACAAAATTCATTATTGCCACGCCAAAAAAGCGCTAAACAGTTCAATAATATATTAATTTTGTGAGGAAAGCCACAAAAAATCAACTTCTGCTTCGATCTCCTTTTACGTAATATTTTTGTAGGTACTTTGTGAGTACTTAGAAGTATTTTCTGTAAACTTACGTCCTCTGCATTTGGTTTATTGTGAAACTATACTATGCATATTCTGATAGATATTTTATATTAATGTAAATACTGTATTCTTTTGGAATTCTGGAAATTTTTCAAGGTATGCTTGATGATTTTCCACTTTGTTTGAGTCAAATAATAACAGGAATTCCATCCAATGCTTCATCACATAATCTATCACTTTCAAAGAAACTGGAATGCGTAAAAATTTGAACACCGGTAACGTGAGTTCAAGCACAAAGAAGAGTCTGATAAATTAAGCGCGGTGATCGAGGTATTAATTCCACGTCTGTAGACGACAATTTAAAGCTAAATTCCTCGCAGGAAATGCAGAGGAAGACGATAATTACCAAATGATTTATGTTAGGAATATTTCAGAGATACTACGAATTACAAAAGTTTTCAGCCAAAGTTATTCAAATATCTCGATATGGGTCGTAGATTTCGATGATTTATTATTTCTCCTATTGTTCACATTGTTGAGTTCTTGTTTTATATCAATGAGTAGCTAACAGAATTTTCTGGCTCAAATTGTATCATATTTTGGCTGAATAATCAGGCCTCTAAATATTCAAGCGTACTCAACAAGATTAGAGATTTACCATACAATGTTTCTAATATGTTTGATCAAAAACATAATATTCAATAATATGAGACTCCACACCGCGGCGTTTTGATGCTTATTTTGTAAGGTTAATACCAGGGTAAGTTCTTGTTCTCTCAGTTGATGATTTCTATTTTAATCGTTGAATCTACCAGATTGAAATTATCAAATTGAAAAATTGACGTCTGGAATGCAAATGCGATCACACTTGAAACTCTGCTACGAGCATGAAATTGTTAACCACGCGTATTATGCTCACCATGCTTGCAACACTATTGTAACGTGCGAAAGTATCACAATTCATAAAAATTAAATAGGCCCTGGATCCGTTCTTGTTATCCCCTTACGTCGCGTCAAGCGACATTCGAGAATAACGTAGAAATTTCCGGATGTTTTGTTTTCGTATATATAAGGGCGAACAATCTGAATGAGTGAACAGTGAATAGTGAAAGGGAGTGAATATTCAGAGTGTGATAAATAAGAAAGTTGTTGGAAACAAATATTGGTGACTTTGAGGTTCAATAATAGTGGGTAAGAAATAAATTGTTCAGTATTTGTTTTAGTGTTACAACAAATAATAAAACTTTTATTTTCTTTTTATTTATTAAATAGAGACTTTTCATTTTAACTATGAGCAATAAAATGAATACATTCATTTATTTAGTAGTATAACTCGTCAAAAGCAACAATAGGCTGAATTCAGCTGCCTCCATTAGCTGAAGAAGCTTCGCTAAATACCATGAAAATATCTTCTATTTTATTCTCATTCAATTATCTTAACAAACATTTATCGTTGATCAATGAAGTTTCTCTAGTTGATGGAGATAGCTGGATTCAGCCCAATATTTCTCAATAACTTTTTTTCGAGTTCTCAATTTTTACCAGCATTTTGAAATACTCCTCCTTCTCCTTTTATGAATTACTGAGCCGTTCAGGTACTCCCATTATAGTCCAAGATCCCAGGCCCGCCAGACGTTACTTATTTTCTGAGAAACAAAATGTGTGGAATAGAGTAGTGCTAGTATGTACTTTGATCATACGCATATTCGCTAGTTTGTGCTGACGGCCAATTTACAGATACGAGGTGCTAGAGGTACATTAAAACATTAGTAACTTTTCTTAAATTCTGAGTACTGATTTTTATGTATGTTCTAGAGGATATTGTTGAAAATCAATAATCAACACTGCCAGACACTTCCCATCGGCGGTAATTTTTGCTAGACCCTTTGAAGTTCGCAGAAAAATAACTTCATCTTACTTATAGTCTGAGTCCTAATTTTTATATATGAGACTCAGGAAATAACACTTTTTGAAAAGAGTCAGACCAATTGTAGGGGCCAAACATCCTCCAGACAAAATTAATATATCGCTCTGAGTATGAGCGCGTGGTCATCATTTGTACGCTTGAAAGAAAGCGAAATATCGATGAGCATCCAATTCCTCTTTTTTTTACTCACGGTCTGATCTAGTCTACTGTGTGTGTGTGTTCAGCATATAGTATTTTGTTGAGACTGTTCAGCACAACTGTCATTTCAGTTACAACGCGTGTAAAAAAAAAACTATTTGCAGTGTCTGGAAAGAAAAATGATGACAGAGTTATCTAACTGTGTTCTTACTTACTTGTACAAAGCTCAAGGAAGTATTGTGAAACCGACAGAATTCACATATCGATATTTTGCTGGATACATCCGTTTTGAGCATCCCTGAATCCATTATGACTATTTTTGGTATGATGTCGGTACGTATGTTCGTGTGTGCGTGCGTAACTCGCAAATCTCAGAACTGGTCGAACGTATAATGTTGAAATTCTGTATTTGAGACTAGTATAGGGTCAAGTTGTGTACCTCGCATTATGGTTTCAGGAGTCTGTACCGGAAGTGCACTTTACTTGAAACTTTTTTCGAATTTCTCTAATAAATCCAGAATGATCGACCGTAGGAGGTTGGAATTCAGTATTTGAACTTGAAGTGCACTTTACTTGAAACTTTTTTTGAATTTTTTGCATAAATCTAGAATGATCCGCCATAACATATTGAAATTTCGTTTAAAGAACTTCTTTAACATCTTGCATTATGATTGCGATCGGCTAAACCGGAAGTGCACTCTACTCAAGACATTTTTCTAATTTTCCGCATAAATCCAGAATGATCAGCCGTAGAATACTGGAATTTAGTATTTGAATTGCTGTAGCATCCCAATAGTCATCTTCTATTTTTGTAACAATCGGCTGAGCCGGAAGTGCACTTTATATGACAGACTTTTTGAATTTTCCGCATTAATCCTATACAATCAGTCGTGAAATATTCAAATTTTGCATTGGGCACTTTTATAATATCTAGTTGTACACCTTGCATTATGATTGCTATCGACTAAGACGGAAGAGCACTTTATTCGAATTTTTTTTTGAATTTTCCGCATAAATCCGAAACGATTGAACGTAGATTGTTAGAATTCAGTATTTAGGACGATTATACCGTCCAGATATAGAAACAGACTTTCGTCCTTGAGTCAACAACCGAATTAAGAAAATTTTCATTAGAAGTTTTATTGTATTTGTATCTCATTGTATTGGAATTATCTCTATAATAAAGCGTTGGAATATCACTTAATTATTACTGAGAACTTCCATTATACTACTAGCAGCATGAGTTCAATGAAACTGCGTAATAAAACCATCAAATTATTACGCTCACACTCATACTCACCGCGATATTTAAATTTTGTCTGGAGGATGTTTGGCCCCTACAGTTGGTCTGGCTCTTCACAAAAAGTGCTCAAATTGTTCCCTGAGTATCATATATAAAAATTAGGACTCAGACTATAAGTAAGATGAAGTTATTTTCTTGCGAACTTCAAAGGGTCTAGCAAAAAATTACCGCCGATAGGAAGTGTCTGGCAGTGTTGATTATTGATTTTTAACAATATTTTCTAGAGCATATATAAGAATCAGCACTCAGAATTTAAGGAAAGTTACTAATGTTTTAACGTACCTCTAGCAACCCGTTTCTGTAAATTGGCCGTCGGCACAAACTAGCAAATATGCGTATGACCAAAGTGCATACTAGCACTTCTCTATTCCACACATTTCGTTACTCAGAAAATAAGTAACGTCTGGCGGGCCTGGGATCTTGCTCTATTATTATTTGATCCAGTAGCAATAACACAATGATAATGAAACAATTGATTTCAACATAGGAGTTGTCAACAACATCAAATAAATTTCAAAAATGAAATCGTTTAATGGTAATCACAAGATTTAAACTTGTGAAAATATCTGCCTTTGCTAATAGCGATATCGAAGATCCTTATCTTGAAGTTTAGGAAATCGCTCCAATTAGCCCAGCTGATTTATCTGGAACGCTTTCCGAATTGTCGTTATAAATGAATGGTTGGGATAACGTCTTTCATTTCATGATCTTGCCTAATCATATAAATATGAAAATATTATCAGGTATTTGGAACTAATTATTTTTCTGAAACGCAAAGCAGCACGTCATAAAATGATTGTGGAATGAACTCAGAAATCAAGCCCCTGATAGAAAATTGAATGTATACACGTTTCCTATTCGGGTCGCTTTATAGTCCGGTCAAGTTAGCTCCAAAAAGAGGGGTACCCTTGCATAAATTCCCAAGAAGCTGAAAATTGACATGAACGTTAAGGGTACCATTATAGTGAAGTTGTAAAAAGTCCCCATCGATCCCACGTGTGCAAAAATTTTATGTGGGGTTTAAATTCGCATAAATGGGTTTGTCTGATTTTTTAGCGAAACGATCAGTTTTATGATAAAAATAGTTCTCACAAAAATTGTAGATATTTTAATTTTCTTCAAAACTGGTCTTCACATTATTTTTCTCGAGACTCACTGTTTCTGAGAAAAACCCATTCTAAAGTTACATTCTCAATAATACGCATGACTACGCTGCTTATGTAAATTATGGACGCATAATATAAGTAAAACTATTACTCGGCGTGAATAGTGGATATTCAATGATAATTCTAAGAAAATTAAATGAAAATAAACTCAGTCCCTCATTTTATGTGAGCATGTGATCTTGAGCAACATCTGTCTACTGTTTGTGGCAGTGTCCATTTCTTACTTATTTCAAATTATTTGTATTGGTAAGTTACGTTACGTACCATTAGCAAAACGTACATATAATAAAAAAAACGTGTTCAATTAGCTTGCCATCTTCCAACCTCGGCTTCTGCTCATCAACATTTTTATCGAGTATATTACCAGGTTCAAGTGTGGTTTGATAATCAACTGGACCCAGAAGAAAGAGGTTAGAAGCTAATGAATAATATATTGGAACCAATCCACACTCTACTTCCACCTGCACCAGAAAAGCTCCTTCACACTATTTTTTGTAACTGCAAGAAGAAGTTTAACTCGAAATGCCGCGGCAATATAGTAGGCTCACTTTGTTCACCAGCATACACTAGCTGTCAAGACCAGTCGTGTTTAAATACAAAGTCTCCAACAGAAGATGATCCTTACATCAACGACGAAATAACTGATGTATCGCTATTTGAACAAATTTACGTCAACTCAGGAAGATGAAGATTAAAAAGAAGTTGAATAAGAAGATCTAATATTATATCAAACTTCAATAAGCAGACCGTAGAGTAGGCCTATCAAGGAAAACACAAAGAAAAATACGCGCAAAGTACACTACTCCATGAGTGGCGTGGAAACGTGAGCATATTATGGGGAATATAGATTTATAATGGCCTTTGCTCAGAAATGGTGAATTTTAGGGAAAAAAGTGTTAAGAGCAATTTTGTAGAGAATTGGAAGGTCTACAAGTTTTATTTCAGCTATTTCTATCATAAAACTGACCATTTCGTTGAGAAATTCAAAAAACTCATTTTTACAAACTTTGACCTCGCATAAAATTTTTTGCACACGCGGGATCAATGGGGATTTTTCACAGAATCATTATAATGTTATCCCTAACGTTTATGTAAATTTAAAGCTTCTTGTGAATTTATGCAAGGGTGAATGTCTATTTTGACTGGATTATTAGTAATGAATATCTCGTGAATTGATCCGCTTAACAAATGAGAAATACATGATGATAGGGATTCTAGAACCAAGCGTCAAGTTACGCCAGCGTTACTTAACGTCAATAGTTTTCACGCCCTAACGTTAAGCTGATAATCTGAAATGTCAACGTGAAAGTTGAACGTTAATTTACACTGACGTTAGATTAACGCTAGCGTTAAATAATTCATTCCAAATTCTATGAGATGCGTGAAATTCAGCCAATCAAATTACAAGAAATTGAACAATTTGCTGTCATATTTCATTTCGACATTTCATACTTTTTAATCTTCTGGGTGAAAAATGTACTGTGTGATCTGGTTATTATGAAGAAAATAGAGGAGAGAAAGGAGTGTTATTCAGTTTCGTAAATATTAAGGAAACTATTTGACATATTCATTTAACCAATAAATGCTTCAAAAAACTATATCCAATTTATATAAAATGTTATACAAGCTTCCAACCTGTAAATCATTTATTTTGCAGCATATAATCCAGCATCTTTTCATAAACGAAAATAGTAGAGAAAAAAAGCAAGATATATATATATATAAATATATATATATATATATATATATATATATATATATATATATATATATATATATATATATATATATATATATATATATATATATATATATATATTTTTTTTTTCCAGTAATGGTTCAAGTAGAAGCTCAAATATCTTGATTTAATGTTTGTACTAGAAAATTAGATCAACGAAAGTTGAGTTCATCGGTTATAAAAATTAAATTGAAACAGACAAAGCGTTCTATTCTGATGAATTTGTTAATGAAAATAGTATCACCTATATATGTATATGTGCAGAGAATGGATTTTAGCGAGACCATAACAGAGCGAAGAAAAATTTAAGTTAGAAGATTTTCAATTCCAACAATCAATCTCTTGATTACAACAGTGAATATCCCAATTGCAAAGTAAAATTTCATTATAAGAACAGAAAGACTGGAATCAACGGAGTGAGGAATATACGTTAAGATATCTACATTTGAAATTTTTATTTCAACAATCAATCTCTTGATGACATCAATAAATATCTTGTTTGAAAAATAAGATTTCATTCTTATTTTATTAAGACTTCAGTCATATCTGCACGTTGACAAATTAAGCTGTCTTCCTAGAATATATACTGTTCAATTCATAAGATAGACTGATATAATTATCTGATCTTCATTCACGATTCAAATAGAAGTGATAGATATTTTAAAACATGGAGCTACTTTCAAACTCGCACTGAAAAATTTGGAATACTTCTTGATTTTGCAAATTTGGTCTTGGAGTAATTATTCAAATCTTGAGTCCGAGGAAATTTTTTAATTCTTGAAAGTTTGATCTTTTTATGTGAGATCAATGTCGAATTCGCTCATCTTTATCGCTGAATGTTGTTTCTTTGACTTATTTTGTAGAAGACGTTGGATATTTCTACTATTCTTATATAAATAACCTGAAAACGTGACACTTAACGCTGTCAAATGGCTAGCGTGACTTAACGTCGACTATCGGCGTGATCTTGAATCAACGTTCAGGTTCAGAATACGAAAATGACAAAACGGGAGTTAAGTTCACGTTAACGCTCGACGTGAATTAACGCTTGGTTACAGAATCCCTATGAATATTGCATCTAATGTTTCAGAAGACAATTAATTTTCTTGCCACATTTGTGTTTTCTCTTCTACAAAAATGGAAGCTTCCAGAATTGTGGCAATATTTTTGTAGCAATTTACTGAATTTATTATTTTCTTCAAATAAATCGATGAATGATTTTCTTCAATCTTTGAGAATAACAGTTAGTTTATTCAGCGTTGAAAGATGGCAGCACAGATTCCGACTGCCTTTTCAGCTGTTATCTGTGAAGGTGCAATAAACATTCAGCGATTTTATCCTATGAAGAAAGTACCAACTATCCAAAAAAAGTGAAGAATCATCTTCATGATCAAAGCCCGTTTTTTGACAATTCATGAATGTTTGTTATAGTCCGGGCAACAAATGAATGCGGATGGAATGGTTAAAAGCAGGAAGTTTGACTTCAGAACTTTGCTTGAACTAGTTGGGTACCAAACATACTCAAAGTCTCCATCCCTTGGAGGAAATCCCTACAGGAAGGGGAACAAAAAGGGTCTTGTCTTGGTTTTCTGTTTACATCTGGAAAATTATGCCTCATAGTAAAAGTTAGTTCTACTGCAATACGAAAGCTGATAAGATTCCTTACGATTTCGATTCTATACTCTTTTTACATTTTACCAGTCGTTGTAGTCTGTTGAGAGCCTCGTCAGTATTCGTTTAATATTACGGATGGATAGTGTCGCATGACTGTCTGGGACTTGGACTTTCAGCGATTCTCATGCAAAGTCATCTCCGGCTTCAGGTGTCCACCTGAAGCTTCTTGTAGTATGAAAATAGTCAGTATTCACTCAACCATCAACCAATAAACTTCAACATTCAGTCATCGATCCAATTCAAATTCATGTTTATTTAATAATTGTTAAAGAGTAGTAAAGTGTACACATATAGCGTAATATAAACCATTAAATACATTCAGTTGTATTATTCACGACGGACCTACACCTGAAATCCCTTATTTTCTCATACCGATACACTCGTGTCCTTTTCGTCAAAAGTTAAAAGGGCACAACAAGTCGGTAGATGACATATTAGTATATGATACATATTCTCAAGGAGAATTTAACTCTTTACAAGTTTTTCCGGAATGCATTTTTCTCAGATAAACTCTCTACAAGTTAAAGAGCAATTTACGACAAAAAGTAGAAAGTATGTGAACTCAAAGTTGTAGATAATTTTATCAGCTTTCATAATGCGGCATAACAAAATTTCGTATGACGCATCTCTTGAGATGTAGACAAAAAACCAAAAACGGGACCTTCTTTGTGCTCCCTTCTTTAGAGCCTACTTCCGAAGGATGGGTTCTTTTAGTATGTTGTCTCCTAACTAGTCTAAAAAAAATCCAAAGTTAGACTTTCTGTTTTCGATCATTCCATTCACATCCCTTTTGTGAGCACTCATTTACCAAGCTATTTGTTCAGAGATTTCGCAAATCTCTATCTTCCACAATCACTGAGCTTGATATCAAGCAGTTTGGGAAAACTTAAGAAATAGCAGCTTTCATTTAGAGCCTACCAGGTTTAAGTTGGGATTAATTCTATACATAACTTTTGCACAAACATATCCAAAAGGATCTTTCAGTATTTATTGTACATGTACCCTAAAATAATAATAGGATCTTTATGAAATTTATATGAGAAAAAATTTGGTGCAATTAATGAGTAACGGATGGTCATGGACTAGTCTAAATTGATCATAGAAACAAAAATTTTATTAATTCGGTTGATAACATCGAAAACCGCATGTCAATATCTTGTGTAACTCATGAGTTTAGTGTTTCACAAGAATAAAGAAAAAATCTTGAAATCAAGACATGACCAAGACAAGAAGTATTTTTTATTTCTCAAGACAAGACAAGAACGTACTATCAAGTCTCAAGACTTCTTGATATCTCAATAGATAATTTCTCAGATCCGCATATTCAATAACCTATTATTAGAATATTAAAATCTGCTGTAGCCATCACAATTTTTCTCCAATAATAAATTTCATGGTCAGTTTCACCACTATCTAATGAATTTGGAGTGTCACACCACTGTCAAAGTGATATTTGTCATTGTCAAACTGACAGATGATATTATCACAGTGACAGCGTCATTGTTAAAGTGACAGTGTCATTTTCAAAGTGACAGCTGTCGTTGTCAAAATGACAGCTGTCATTGTTTTGGTGACAGATGGCGGCTATATTTTAGTCCTTACAATATAAGTATTTCTAGAAATGGAGAGTCTCTTTCTAGATTTTTTGATTGAAAAAGCTTCATTTAAACCTAGCTTTTCAATAAGAATCTCGAATATAGAATTTTAGTCAAAATCTCGTAAGTACAGTTTCTTAAATCATTGTGCTTTCATTTAGACGGACTGACCGATTTCATTTAAACTTATGTTTTTTGGGCTCAGTAGGGCGTAAAATGTGGAAATTCTTCAGAATCTCGAACTGTCAAAAAATCACGATTTCAATACTATCCCTATTTTTGGCAAACCTTCAGAACAGCAGCTTTCATTTAGTTCCAGTTTCAAGTCTGTAAGTGCTGTAGTTACAGCCAAAGTGAATAAAATGGCGTATTTTTTTGCATATACGTGAAATCCTCAAATAAACATCAATCTACTTCACAGGAAGATGTAAATATGACAAATAAATGAAATGGTTGATTACGACAAATTCAATCTATCTTATAAAATATGCGCAAATAGTATTACAGAGGTAAGCTATGACCTCAATGTATTGCCCAAATATAAATATTCTTCCAGTTTAAAATGAGTAATTGACATAACCACGATCGTTCAATCACAGAATACTCATTTTAGCATCAGAGACTAAGCATCCTTTCTAATTCTGGCAATCTCCTAGTGCTTAGCTAAAACATCACAATTCCAATAGATCACACAATGTACAGTTCAATTCGAATTACCGTTAGATACCGTTATGATTGAATCTAATGGTACTAATTGCACTTTAATCGAGTTGAAATCGGGTATGCTTGTTGTTATCATGCCCACCATAATGAATATCACATTTCCGTACATCAATACTAAATCTCTTTTATAGGTAAATTAGACTCCGTTATTCATTGACGTTGTTGGAATAGTTTCAAATATTCTTACAATAATCTGGTACTATTATAGAGTGGTATACAAGAATACCATCAATGGAAGCAAACTTTAAAAGGACATAATAGGATTAAAGAATGTCGAATGACTACTTTGCAGGATATTATAGAAGTATTGCAAGTTGCCATAAGTTTTTGTGAGCTTATTGAGCCAATAGAGGTTTTTAAATTTTTGCAACACTTTAAAATATCGAATTCCAAGAGGAATTGAAATAATACTCATATGAAGGACTGATTCTTGTAGTCTGATTTTAAATTTGATCTTATGTTTTGTCCTTTACAAAACAATTATCCAAGGCGGCAAAATATTGGTGTTTTATCTAGCCAAATTCAAGCCATTCAAACCAAGAGAAAAGGAACTGGCGACGCAGCAGCCGTGTATTGTATTACACCATTTGGACCCATTTTTCATAAATTTCAGGATTATCTACAGAATTTGGCACCCATTTAGATCTAAATTCTTTTGTCGGCAAAATCGACCACCACGCATATCCCCAATTTGAACTAGGCTCCCATTTTCACATTTATGTTTTGTATATGGGATAAGAAATTATTTGAGAGAATAGAAGCTCAACAATATTATTAGGGTTAGAGCCCGAGAATCTTAGTATTCTTTGAACAATATGGTATTCGGTTTCACATAAGTTCCAGTACTTACTAAACGCTAGTTAAAGCTGCAATACATGCAACATAATCCTTATAATAATATACATCATTGATTGCTGTAAATATAATAAATCCACATGATATTCTAATGTTTTCAGTCTCCTGAAGAAATTAATTTCATCGGATCGGCTTACATTGTAAATATTACCTATTTCCAATAAAAACAAAAAAAAAAACATCCTTCAGATAAGTATATTCCCTTGAAACAATACGTTGATCATTCAGCTTGAGAAATCTGATGTGCATTAAATCATTTCCAATAAGCAATGAGGGATAGTAGCATCAAAATATTGACTACTATAATCCACCTTGCTTCTACATAGCATTCAATAATTAATAGCAATGTTCTGAGCTAGTTGCAAAGTGTGGTTGTGAATATCAATTACAAAGTTTAACCGTTTATTCATGTATCAACTAAACACATATCTATCAATTAACCTTCCTCCAGTATCAATAGCCCAAGTCATTTACATTGGAATCGAACCATTACTTGCTCTGTAATATCAAACTCCTAATTGATAATCAATTTTGTATTCCGTTAATCTTCCATTTGCCATAAGCAACAAGAAACACATTATGTTGCACTATTAATATTATTCTCCAATTGAGTATCACAAAATCCGATTTCAAGAAGAATACAGTCCACACTGAAAATACAAAATAGTATCATGTTTCTGTTCTGCTGCAAATACAGCACTTTTTACACTAATGATATTAAAGACCTGATATTCAAAAATATTTATTTGGTCATAATTTTCGGTAGGTATATCTAACAAAATAACCAACAGCAAATACAACCAAAAAATCAATCAAAGCTCAAAGGACCTAATTAATCATCCTAATGCAATTGGAGCAGCAACAACCAAAGCCAATTCTCATCCAACTTGCAGCAATCCAGCAAAAAAAACCTGAAGATAGCACATGAGATTGTATCGGAACGTCGTCAGCAAGCCAAACACCGACAAAGCAGAGCAGATCCTGGAAGCCTAGTAGTGCTAATAAATGAAGTTCCAAAAGATCAGTTATGGCTGCACATGGCATGATGTGTCTTCTAACACCACCCAACAACCAAAAAAACTTTGTCTATTCGTTAGTCAGTTATACGAATCATGAGACAATTTGAAATATCAGAAAAGCTGGTAGAGCTTACCAAAAAGACAATAAATTTGACATAATTCTAAGAACGAATAAGGCCAAGTAACTAGTCTGATAACTTTCATAAATGGATTGAAACGAGAGCTCATAAATCATCAAATCTACATACATAATTTAGGAAATCTTCGGCCACCAATAACAAAATGATACACACATGATGAATACATTTGTGGGGAATAAATATACTTCAAGAGTCAAGAGAAGAAGGAATTTAACATAGGCAAATATATTGATAGGAAACAAAGACACAAACGTGTCAAATTACAGGAAAAACTGAAAAAGACACTCTTACTCTACAAAGCGTAGTATGCTCCTCTATCAACATCTTAATCGAAAGATGTACGGTTGAAAAAAAATAACAAGATCAGTAAAACCATACTATAACCAATTCTGTACCACGATATTGAAACTTGAGCTATGATAAAAATACTACACAATAGATCAACTGCTTTGAAAGGAAGATGATATGAAACAGTAAATAAATGAAGTTCCTGCAGAGTCAGATACAATCAAAGAGGCACCTGTATCGAGGCTCGTAAGAATACAGAGACCATAATGAGTAAGACATTTGATTAGAATGAACCTCAAAAGAATACTAAATAGCAAATGGTACGATAAAATCACATGGCGTAAATAGGGGCAGATGAAGGTTGTTGAGACATTAGCAACCTGAAGTAACAAGTTGATTGAAGTTTAATTGAATTTAAGGTATAAAAATCCATATGTGTCACTCTGAAAGCAATTAGTGCCCAACTTAACAGTGCGCTGCATTCAGTATTCCACTTCACAGTCAATCAATAGATGGTACATCTAGTTAGAATGAACCTCAGGAAAATACTAAGTAACAAATGATACGGCAAAACCACAGGTTGTAAATAGAGGCAAATGAAGATTGTTGAGGCATTAGCAGTCTTGAGTAACAACTTGAATGAAGTTTAATTGAATAACGGGTATAAGAAGCATATTTCGGCGCTCTTAGAGCATTCAGTGTGCAACTTCTCATAGTGTTGCCACGAGACTCAAGACCTACCTCGGCCTCGTCTCGGCTCGCTTCGATACCATGAAATGGGTCTTGAGCTAAAAGTCTAGATTGGGCAATAGGAAGAGAAAATCAATACTATTCTTCCATAAATTTCAGTAATTTGAACTATATAGCTCGTTATTCACAGTCAATAACATGACCTCATTTGAGTATTTGGTTTTTCTTCATCCACCTATGGAAGTTGATGGTTTACACATCGCTAATAATGCGTCAACTGAGCATGAAGGCATCTCAGATCTACCATTAATTCATATAAACCCTTTCGTACTCTGAATTAAGTTTATGAATTTATATTGAGAATCGTAGAAGAAATATCGTGTGGCGTGAAACACATGTGCGAACAATCATTATGAAATTCGGATAACATTTTTTGTAACTCAGCGATTCTTGACTTGAAATATATAGCCTCAACCTCGACCTAATGCTTAAGTTCATACATTTTGGTGCAATCAATACGATCAACAACTTTATGCTGGCAGATAGTTGAATACGATGTTTGAAATCAGATTCAATTCATGTTCGATCTTTTTCCTGATCTGTTATTATTTATAATAGTATAATTGTATGTTATTGATACTATTTCATGACATACGAATCTTGAATCTGACATCGTGCTAAGGAAACTGACTTGACATTATTTCTCACTTTTGGAAGATTGTCTTCAACGATGACGACATTGAATCACTCCTCTAATTATTCGATAGATAGTACATGTGTCGAGAGTCGATAAAATGACGTCAAAAGACAGTCTTTACAAATAAGAATCGAATCTCAGGGCGACTGTAGGTATTGCAAATTCGACGTAGGTTATACGCTAAGTTTATCCAATACGCAAGCGCGTTGTACGTGATCATGTGATCATAACTCCCAGATATGCTCAGCAAAGTGGTAAGAATTATGTAATGCGCGAAATTTAGAAGACACATCATTTGTAGCGTAGTATTTTTGTGGTTCTTAACTACTGTGAAGTGAGCCAGAAGCTCATGACTGGAGGTTTATGACCAAGCTATGAAACACCACTTTGGGCATTAAACACATAAATACATATTTTTGGCAGTCTTGTCGAGACGAGATTGACCTACTCTAGACCAGGGCGAGACCAAGACGAGACTGAACTAGGCGAGACCACTGTGAGACCGAGACGAGACTCACTGAAGTCTAAAACAATTATAAAATCTTTTGACTTGACGTTTCCGTGCCATGACGTTATGTTGTCGTTCCGTATAATATGAATCGACCTTTAACAGTGCACTTCCTCCAGTGTCCAACTTGACAAATCGCTGCGAACATAACCCGACTATTCAATCCCACAATAATGGAGTCTTAGGCGAGCACCGTACTCCTAGAATATTGGAAGACCTTCGATTTGATTTACAGAGTTTATGCTTTCTTCCCATTATTTTGTTGTATGTTATTTTCCGTGTCTGAAATATATAGTAAAGAAATACCTTACGTCTTATTGATCAGATTTCTAGGCCATTTGGATGAATTTTAATGAGCTTCGAGTAAATTAGTTCCAACCAAAATTCGATAGCATCAAATTACGGTAGAATCATGTTCGTCCATCTGCTATCGTGGCTGATTGCACAAACAGGCTCTGAATTTCACTTGTAGCCAAAAAACAATATGTTCGTAGTACTGATCATCCTGGAAAGTTGAATTAGTATACCTAAATTGCTATGTAGGAATGTTAGATGATTATGTGGAGTAGTTTGGAGGCAAGCAAGGTTCTAGGTCGGACGCTTAGAAAAAAGAATGACTTTTTATAGTCTGCCATTTGTTCAAATGTGGAGTAAGTTTGCAAAATGGACTTAATGTTTAGTGGCAGACAGTCTACATGAATCCAGGAGTAAAGCATATTAAAGTAAACTTGTGAATTTATTGCACAACTTGGAACAATTTGCAAAAAAAACATTATTCTTTGTTGCTTATTAAAATACATTTTCCAGTATGTAATACAGCTGTAAGTGTCTTCCCTATAAATGACAGTCTGTCACGAGTATATGCTTACCGAGTCTGAGGAGCATGTATAGTTTCATTGACTCTCCATTGAATACAAAAATCTAGTTTTCTGTCTTTTTCGTATCCTTGTATTTATTTTGTTTTGTATTGTTGCTGATAAATGTTTATGTGTTCAGTACGAAAGATCGAACGCCAGTCATCTATTCCTGGGCTCTGTGGATTCAACGGTTGGAGGTCGCTATAGCTGCGAAGTATCTGCAGACGCACCATCCTTCCATACAGCCCTCGTTAGTGGAGAAACTAATATTGTCGGTGAGTTTAATTCGAGGAAATAAATGATTGGTAAGGTAATATATTTCGAGTATCCTCGGAAAAGCAATATGAGATCAATTTATTGTTTGGTTGTCGACATGAACATTCTTTGATCACGATAGCATTTGAATTATTACCTTTTGAAGACTTTGAGGTGCTGACATAGTGATTCCTAATCATAGGAATAGGATTAAAATTTTCAATAAATCAATTTCAGGATCGTTAAAACTGCTGTTACATTCATTAAATCATTAAACAAACGATCTTATCTGAAAAATAATCTGGAGCACAATAATGCCACAAACTTTCCTCATTTACTAGAAGATGTACACTATAACAATAACTTATGTAGTATAAATTACTTGCTTATCTCGAATCATATTTCAAATTTGAAAGATACAATGATGTTTATTCTGCTCCGGTATTTTCTGTATTCATGCTCATAATTCAAGGTAGCTTTGTCGGTGCAAATAGCTAAAAGTGCTTTGTCAACATCGATTGGATTGTGCGTAACATAAATCAAATAGACATACGTCAGAGGCAATCTATCTCCCTTAGATAAATCGTGTTATGGTACAGTGCTACTAGAAGATGAAAAGTGTTTATGGGGTCAGGTACTTTATGCAAACTTTTGGAATAATCATTAGGGTAATTGAACTGAAGTTGAGGTGAACATCTACGATTCTTTCTTATATCTACTTCGTTTCATTTTGTAAATGGAATTATCCTCTTATTTTATTGTAAAATCTAAAAGTTTGATAGTCATGAGAATAGAGTAGATGTACGACAGTCCCTTATTTGGATATCATGTATCTCGTGAGGGATAAGTTCACAGTTATTCAAAATCAAAAAGTCTTCCCTCGATGTAGCAGCACATCTGTACATCGATACAAAAATGTACTTCGCTTGTAATATTGTTGTTCTATGCAGAGATACCATCACATACACCAACAATCTCTGGCATCAAGCCCAAATATCGTCTAGGAGAACCCCTGCGTGGAAACTGCACATCCCGAGACTCCAAACCTGCTGCTAATTTAACATGGTTCATCAACGATCAGCTTGTAAGTATAACTTGAATATATGTCACAGGCCTGCAATCAAGTCCCTCCAAATGTCAAGCCACTTTGTCCAGAGGTCACAATAATAAATGAACGTGGTGCAGAAAAGACGGCAAAATTGATAAAAGAATGCAGACTGACTGGCCGTGGTCGATAGGATCTTGATATAGGACCAGATGTTTAAACGAATTGTACTGTTAACACGTCGGTTGCGTAGTCAAAGATAATACCTCCAAATTTCAACAGGCACTTAGGTGAGATGATGATCGTTGATTTTGACGGGCTTCAGAATGTACTGGGTATGCGGCTCACACCTTTCTTGTCGAATTTTTCAACGATCAGCTTGTAAATATAGCTTGAATATATGTAATAGGCCTGCAGCTATGTCCCTCCAAATTTTAAGCCACTTTGTCCAGAGGTCAACCATACCTTAACACAATACTAAATAATTCCAAAAACGTAACGCACAGAAGACGACAAAATTAATAAAAGAATCCGGACTGATTGGTCGTGGTCGATAGGATCTTGATGCAGAACCAGATGTTTCAATGATTTTTACTGTCGATACGACGGTTTTGTAGTCTAAACAGGAACTTAGTTGAGACGTTGATTGTTGATCTTGACGAGCTTCCGAAAGTACCATGCCTGCAGCTTACATCTTTCAAGGGTAATTTGATTCTGCACTGCCTGTACCGCTTTCTTAACGCACGTCTCTATCATATTCCGCTAGCTGTTTGATGTCGAGTGATGCAGAATATTGGAAGAGAATTTTTGATTTGTTCGTCCTCATAGACCATGGAGTACCAATAGCCATCCTTAGTATTTACTTTGTTCTGTATTGCTTGTAATTTTCGGATGTGTGAGCTCCAAGCGTATTCTGACACTGAAATTCCATGAGTAATGACTGGCCTAATAATCATCTCATAGTTTGTCACATATTGTCAACTCTTCTCATGTTCTTCAGACGCCCTGGTATGTTGTTGCCGAACATGGTGCTGTCGCCCTCAGGTTCTATCCTACATTTGTGGACATCATTGCGGTGTTTTTTTTTGGCATTGATGTGTATTCTTCTTTTGCAGAACCACCAATAGCGCGCTGAAATCCATACCATACCTTGTCGAAGGCTTTTTCAACATCGAGGAAAACTGCTCCAGTGGCTCGATGATGAATGAAGTCCTCTGTCACGTACTCAACTATACGTAAGAGCTGGTGCTCTGTTGAGTGTTGTTTGAACTCGTGTTGATGTTCGGAAATGATTTCCCGAGCTTTGATCCCGTCTTGCAAACGGATGAGTACGATTCTTTCCAACACTTGCCCAATTGTGCGAAGAAGGCTTATGAAACAGTAATTCAATGGGAACTTCCTATCCTTTTCTGGTTTCGGGATAACGTGTATATCCGTTTTCTTCCACTGCTGTGAATAATACTGGATGTGGAACACTGCGCTCGCTATCTTCGTGATATCAACCATGCCCTTCTTCAGGAAGAAGGCGAAGAGCTCTCTTGTGGACTTCGTCATTTCTAAGAGCCTTTTCTTTCAATGAGACTGCAAGGTGTGTCCTAATCTTCACGTGAGTTTGCGGGGCATTGTCGATCTGATCTTCTTTCACACCTCACGATTAGTGCGATCAATGAAAGTGATGTCATAGTGCATTGTTATTAGAGACTGTCAGCTAAAGCTTTTAATTTTTTTTCGTCTGTGTCATCAGGCAGCGGTGATATTTTTGATTTGTCTCTACCAAGTGATTTGGTTATTTGACACAACAATTAGTTTTTTGTGTTCAGCTCGTTGTGCTTAACATCCCACATCACAGACTTATGCTCTCTCAGCTGTTGTTCCACTTCAGCCGATAACCGGTTGTAGATCTTCCAGTCGTCTGGTCTTGTGTATCGCTGCTCTGTGCTCAAACTGTCCATACAGAAGAAAAATTGAGCAAGTTACCGCTTGCTCAATTTTTCTCCTGTATGGACAGTTTGAGCACAGTTGCGAGATTAGCTACAAAGTTGTTCACCAGGACATGTTTTATTTTGCTTACGTTAGCTACAGCTTGATTGTTGCGTCAGTATCAGCGGCTGAACTCAGTATAGATAGTGGACCACTTGCCATTTACATTCCATATTCATCTTCTGACTTACACGGTGCACCAAACTTTTGTTTTTAACACCTTGACTTCACTGTTTTTTTGTTTACACTTCACTTTTAATTTATTTTATTTTGGCATTGACTCAGTCTTCGTCCCCTTCTCCAAATTCTCGGACATTTGTATTTCAGGTTCGTGCCTTCATCAAAGTTTTTGTCGCATCTTTTGATGCCTTGATTGCGGTAGTTTTCAACCCCTCCATAAAATTTCACAGCTGATTTTCGGATGAATGCAACTATCATGCCCATCTGGATGTCGCGACGAATTCGCTTGTACCGCATGAACCAAGGAGCGTTTGTTATCATCCGAAGAAATTTATTTGGAACAACTTGGCTCTTCATTATTTGTTGCAAGCCGGCGTAGCTCCATATAGGTGCAGCATACGTCATTACTTATCTGATAATTGCTTTGTATAGCAGCAACCTATTTGGGAGGGACAGTCGATCTCTCCGGTTCACTATGCCGTAGATACTACTTGCTGCAGCAGCAGACCTTGCAAAAAACTTCTCAGTGTTCAGACGCCAGTTAAGTCCAGAGTCCATTGTTAAACAGAGGAATTTTGTGAATGATTTCCATTTCTTCTTCGAACATTTAAATTTTTTCACCTGGCTGTAATCTTCTCCAAATGAAAAACATCACTGCACTTTTGGAAGCGTTGATATCGATTCACAATTTGGTAACCACTCTTCCACATTGTTAGCTGCTGCTTGCAGTCGGCGAGAGACTAGTTCAGGACGTGTAGACCGTGTCAATACGGCAATGTCGTCAGCAGTGATTAACTTAACGAATGACCTCGCAGCCGATTTTTGCTTGGAACGTTCGGTTGGTCAGGCAGTTCGCTATGATTTGCATCAGCCATTTAAGAGCTTGCAGCTTGAGAAACTTGAATGTAAGACCTTTATACCAGACCTTATTAACCCATGTCTGAAGTCGCATCAGTAATATCTTCTCCAAGATCTTGTCTACTGCTGATAATGAACTTATTGGTCGATAGTTCTGCGGATTAGACAAGTTCTGTCCTGGTTTTGGTATGACTACTACATCCGCGAACCTCTATTGGGATGGAATGGAGCGCAAACGTAATGCTGGTGAGTACTAACACTTCTTTACGACCAAGATTTTTGAGGTATTTGTTCGAAATTTCATCTGGACCTGAGGTTTTTCTGACATTGAGTTTTTTTATAATGCCAATAACTTCTTTTGGCGTCTTTAAATGGAGGATTGAGTCGTCTTGTTCCTGAAGCTGCCGACTCACGTCTTGCTCGATCCGCTCTACATCGTTGAAATCGCAATAAATAGGAGTTGGATCGCACTGTAGTCCTAGGCGGTCGGCAAATTATTGTGCTTTCTCGTCACTGTAAACAAGATTAGCAACTTCATGGATTGGGGGTGCTCTTGTTCTTATGGACCACGGCCTAGCAGTCCAGATTCTCCTGTCAATGACCCATATGATCAATTTACCTCTCTACGAGATATCCGTCTTGAGCTGCGATCAGAATAGAATAGACAAGGAAATGATTTTTTTCAATCTATTATAAAAACAAGTTCTGTATAGAAACAATGATTGTCAGACCCAAAAATAAATTGGCGGAACAATATTTGATACTGAATTTTATTCAAAATGAAGAACAATTCAAACAAATTGTGTTCACACGAATCTTGTATGATAGAACTCCAGCATGAAGTGCTTCTTCGAGCTTACGTCCAAATGAATTATGTCACTTTGATATCAAAGTTTTCAGATGTAGATATCTCAAACGAAATAATTCATAAATTATTCTAAATGTAAATATTTGTATTATATTTGAACCAAATGGATCTACCTCACGTCATTTTGTTAGTAAAATGGTAATTTACATATCAGAATTTTATTTGATATCGTTTAAGTATTTAGTCAAAGTATACTGAGGAAACTAAGCACGCTACAATGATTTGTGAGTACCTATTTCCTGAAAGTAAGGTGAATGAAATTATTTTTATTCTTCTTTGTCTTGAAACTGGCTATTTCAGGACTATAAATCACAACTCACACAAGAAAAGTAGAATGAACATTTTTTTTTAAGCAATATTTCTTGTCAAATATGTTTCTTAGAACAAAAGCAAGATATTGTCAATATTTGTTGTATGCTCGAATTTACCTTGTTTTCTTCGAAATAACATTCATTTATTGTTTATTTTTGTGCTCAAGTCATTACGACCTTATTGTTCTCTTCTGGAGATTGATTCGAATGTTATTCTTACTGTTTTTATTTGTTGGCGTGTGTTTACATATTTAGCCCAATCACCATTTGTTTCGGTTCCGACATTAATAATATGAAAAGTCCAGATAACAAATGCTGTTTTTTAGAGTACAAGAGCAGCTCATTTGTGATATTAACAAAGTCAATGCAGAAGCGCTAGGTAGCCTTGCAAAACCCTAATCAGACAACAGGAGCTCCTCCATTCTTAATATACAATTTATTCAGTTATTTAATTCATGACATAAAATTACAAACTGAGCGTTAAATTTATAACAACAAAGATACTACGTGCTCTAATCCAGTAAAATTTGTACAGCAACGAAAATATATTTCAGCTAGTATTTGAGCAATTTATTGACATTGATTTCTTTTATTCACCTAGGACATCTGGGGCTGGTGTATTTTCTGAATGTGCAGTTCTTCGTCTCCAGTTGATTTCTCGTCCTAGAGTCCCCTTTGACGGTTCGCTCTAGCTTTGAGAAAATCACGTGCTCCACATGTGTTTTAGCGTGATCATACATTTCGAAACAAAGATGTGTGGAACACAGGAAATTTGTTCGCATCTGAAAGAAATTCTAGTACATGTCTCGATGCAGTAATTATCTCCATGTGCGAACGGTTCGAGAACATCTGACGCTGTCAAGTCGAATTTCATTTTCGAGAGAGGTCTCTGGAATCAGTGAAAAACAAATGCGTGTGGTCGCCACAAGATAAAGCTTATTAGTCCACATCACCGACATGCTAATTATAAGATTACTTGTGCTATGAAAAAACATATAACCTTCCAAGGACGTTTCCAAATTTCTTCTTCACACACAAAGACAATTTGCAGGTTTAGGTTTGAAATGCATATTTTAAGGTTTTCCGCATTTTTTTCAAGGCACTGTCATCTCAGTTCATGATATTTTGATATATTGACAATCAATTGTCCAAATCCGCATATTTATCAATCTATTATTAAAATATTAAAATCTGCTGTAGACATCACAGTTTTTCCCCGACAATAAATTTCATGGCCAGTTTCTTCATTGTTTCATGAATTTAGAGTCTCACACCAACTGTGACATTTGACATTGTCAAACTGACAGATGTCATTTTTAAAGTGACAGCTGTCATTGTCGAAGTGACAGCTGTCATTGTCGAAGTGACAGCTGTTATTGCTATGGTGATAGGTGGCGGCTATATTTTAGTCTTTACAATATAAGTATTTTTGAAAATAAAAAGTCTTTCTAGATTCTCTGGCTGAAAAAGCTTAGTAACAAATTTAAACCTAGCTTTCTAATATAAAACTCAAATATGAGATTTCAATCTAAAATTCGTACGGGGCCTCAAATAATTATACTTTCAGACAGACAGACCGACCGATTTCATTCAAACTTATGTTTATTGAGTTCTGTAGGGACTAAGATGTAAAAATTCATCAGAATCTCGAACTGTCAAAAAATCACGATTTTAATACTTGCCCTATTATATACAAGGTGTACTGTACCTTTGGAACAAAATTTGATGGTTATAGTACTGGACGTACAATCATAAATCAAAAAGTATTTTGCTGAAATTCGTGAAAACAGCAGTAGTTTGCAAAAATATAGCATTTTGAGTACCGCTGCTTGTCATAGGTACTTCTATACAAAATAAATAAAAAACTATGGTCCACAATATTCGCATGCGTAATTTACTATCAGTAAAGCAATTGAATTAATCAAATAAGAATATTTTTATCAACTGCAGATTAAATAAAATTTGTACTACACAAGATATTGCATAAATCTAAAGAAAAGAATTGGAAGATTATAAATTTATGAAAATTGCTCAAAATTGTCGCCGTTCACAGCAACACACAATGCAGCACATTGAATGAGGTTAATGGTACAAGCTTGATAGAGGTAATTGTGTTCTTTTATTATTTCTGCGCTATTCTCAATACGCTGTTGCAGTTCTTCAATACTTTGCGGCACATCTTGATTATCATAAACTAATGACTTTAAATGACCCCAAAAATAAAAATCAAGAGGGCTTAGATCTGATGATCCCGGAGGCCATGGCACACGACCCCCACGCCCTATTCAACGACTTTCGTATGCAGTATCTCAATGCTCTCTTACAAATCTTCTGTAGTACGGAGGTGCACCGTCATGGAGAAACCATGCATACTGCCGAACATCTAGCGGAATGTCCTCTAACAATTATAGTAGAGTGTTTTGTGAAAACCTTAAGTAATCGTTACCATTCATACGCGCAGGTAAAATGTATGGACCAAGTGGAGTAAAATTCACAATCCCAGCCCAAACTTAAAATTACTTCTTCTAATAGCATGTGGGTTTTCTCGTGACCATTAATGTGAATTGTGGAAATTATAAATACCATCTTGAGTGAACAAGGACTCATCGGAAAAAATTACATTTAATGTGAAATTTTGGTCTTGAGCATGTTGATGAAGAAGTCATTGGCAGAAATTTACTCGCTCGAGGTGGGCACTTTGCATTAGATTTTGAACTCTTTAGTAATGGAAAGGATGGTACCTTAAGTTTCGAAGAACTCTGCACACAGTCATACGAGAAACTTCTTGTCTCAACTTGCATGAAATTTGGCGAGTACTTATTGTAGGATCAATATCAATTATATCCGATAAAACATTTTCAAAATTTTGTCGGTATCTTTGACGTCCTCCACCTCTACCAGGATTAAGTAGGAGTGATCCTGTATTACGAAGACGCTGTGCTGTTCTCCCGTTTTGCCCCATTTATTCGTATACTATCATCACATCAGTTAGTTCTAAGTTACTGAATGCAATATCAATTTCATTTTTTTTTAATTCAATAACAATCAATAGCATCAAACACTATTTTACGTTACAAACTTGTAAACTTTTGCCGACAGAAATTAATAGAAAATTATTTGATTCATCTATGTATTATGCAATATCTATTAAATTTGTGATCAGTTGTTGGGTAATGGTTACGAGTAAAGTTGTAATTCTAAAATAAATTATTAACTCAGTAGCCCAAAACTGTTCATTTGATTGAGGCCATTTCCCAATTTTCGAATTTCGGTGAATTTCTTTTTGATTTATGATCAGTACGTCCAATACTATATACCATCAAATTTTGTTACAAAGGTTCAGTTAAGTCCCATTCAAAGCCTGAAATTCGGTGAAATTTGTCGAAATTCGTAAAGCTTGGTATATGGGAAAACCGTAGTAGCGTTCACAGCGCTGAAATTTGGTGCATACAAACTCCACTTTTACCAAACCTTGCAAGCTCCAAACTTTTCTTGTAATTTAGGTTGCGTTCTACGAAAATAATGAAGAAGAATATGTGTTTTGAATGAACTCTATTTCATTTGACGTTTGATTATTTGTTTACGATTTTTGTTTGTGCTTAGCTTTTATTTTTTTCGAATAGATTATCTAATACCGATAGTATTCCATCTTTCCTCCTTTAATTAGTTATTCTTATAATTTATATTTCTCCTAACATAAAAATGTGAATAACAAGAGATAAAATGTTACAATTCTTCTTCAGTTATCATGTTTATAATATCAATTTGATTGAATATAACCAAAATACACAAATAACGTGAATGACTGACTTAAGTTTCAAAATTAGGCCTAGAGTTGTTGCTAGTCACTAATTTCGGTGTCTAAATTTCAGCCTGTGAACGGAGAAATTTCAACAGTTGAAATTTCGTATTTGGAATTTCACCAAATTTCGCGCTGTGAATGGAGCATAACACCCTGTATAGTTCGGGGAAGAAAAAATTATCTGTGACTATGATTTTCAAAAGAAATATTTCATACATAGCGAAAGCATAAGACTTCAGTTCCCGGTGAATAAATCATTAATGTAGAGTAGAAATGTGTAGGTAGATCTTCAAAGCTCTAAGAAAGTTGTTAACTCTTAACAACATTGGTACATCATAAAACAAATAATAATTGCAAATATTGATTGAAACATTCGAGTGACAGACTTTTCATTTATTTTTATTAGTGGCAATCTTGGAAAACATTGCAAGAATCGTTTTATAATATAATTGACAGAGACGGTAAAGGGTAGATACTAACGCTAAACTTGAGCGTTTTGATTGGATAAAGCGATAGTGGAAGGGGACTCCCCCAAAATGTCGAGATCAAGAAATATCAAGAATTCTTGAAACAAGACAAAAAATGTGCTCCAAGAAATGGGCAAAACAATAAAAATCTTGTCTTGATGAAACACTAACAAAAACTCATTTTTACTTGTACAAAGTACATTGTGAAACCGACAAAATTCACATTTCAAGATTTTGATGATAATATCCGTTTTGAGCATCCCTTCATCCATTTTGACTATTTTCGGCTTGACGTCAGTACGTATGTATAGGTGCATGTGCATTCGTAATTCGCAAATCTCAAAACCCGTTGAACATATTTTGTTAAAATTTTGTATTCAACCCTAGGAAGGGCAGTGACTTGTTTGGTGCTAAGTGAATCCATGAGGTCTGGCCAGACCTTCACCGAGTTTTATTGTTGTGTGACTTGTAAGATTTTTTTTAAGGCTTGACAATTATATTTTAGTGTTGAATAATTCACTAAATGATTGAATGGACTGCGCGGGTGGCAGTGGGTATGTATGTGTGTGGGGGTCGAGGGAGAGAAAAAAATTGATAATTAGCTTGATTATTTGACTTGGCACAGGGTATACACCATATTTATACTAATGCCAATTTTGATCTATCGATTGAAAAAACCTTCGAATTGATGTTTGTCTTCCTTTTTCTCCATACATGAAAAACCAGTCATACTCTGTTCATATTCATTTTGAATAGCTGCAGATGAATCTTGGAGGTGTGCTGTATGATTCAAAACTATATTTACTTTATTTGCTCCATCTATATAGTGTTACATTACGGCAAACATTACAATGACACATTTAGTAATGACATGAATAAAAATCAAAGAAAATATAGAGTATCCACTGAAAAATATGAAAAATGATGATTCTATGTTTCTCTCATGGATATTTATTAACCAAACACTACTAAAGGATGAAAAATTTGCCTCTCCAATTATAAGTATCTGCCCTTGCCTATTACAACACCAGATACAAGTCTATCATGTTTGAAAATGTCAGAATTCGTCTAGGTCTGGTCAGACCTCATAGGTCAATTTAAGATAAATCATAATAAAATCGATTTTTTTTGCTTTGAATATGTTGAAATCGCTCTGAAGATGATCTTATCGGATTCAACAAGTCGAGTTTATAAAAGTCAACGAGTTTCAGTTCTCAATTATTGTTAAGTAGAGAGTAATTCAGCATTGAATTTCGAATAAGTCTGGCCAGACCTCATTGGATCTCCTAGGGTTAAGACTGGTCTAAGTTCTTGTTGTGCACCACGTATTATGATTACAATCGTCTTTACCGGAAGTGTACTTTATTCGAATTTTTTTCTGAATTTATTGTATAAATCCAAAACGATTGAACGTAGAATGCTAGAATTCAGTATTAAAAATAATAGTACCATAGATGCTCATATGATATTTTCATTGAGATCGACTGAGCCGGAAGTGCATTTTAGAAAGGAGAAACGATCGGCTGTAGAGTATTGAAATTTAGTATTTCAGTCTGCTGTAGCATCTGAATGATTGCCTACTATTTTTATAACAATCGACTTCCGCTGAAATCTTTTCTTAATTTTGCGCATAAATGTAGAACTGCTTGCCATAGAATCTTGGAAATCAGTATTTAGGAATGCTGATGATCTACTGTTTCCAAAGCAACCGACTGGACCGAAAGCGCACTTTACTTGACAGATTGTCAGAATTTTTTGGATGGATCAAAAACGATTAGCTGTGGAACGATAAAATTCTGTGTTTGATTATCGTATATTATATGCAAAAAAATATATCCAATGATTAACAAGTAAGTCAATTCTTAAGAAATAATGCATATTTTAAGAAGATCAACTGATATGACTCTTTCTAATTGTGAGATGTATCGTAACTCTAATTTCAATTGCCACAATGTGAATTCCCAAGAGAATAAAATGTTCATATTCTTTTATATTACGTGAATTTCAACTGAAACTGTGCTAATTTCAAAGCGATGGTATTTTCTTATCGTTATCGTAAAAGTCAACAAAACTGCGAAAGAAAATTCATGTCACGTGTGTTAATCAATGTTTTGATTAATATGAAGATAATGCGAACAGTGCGTGAGAATTCTGTGAAAAGAGTTTATCTTTTAGTTTACAACGAGTACGTGAGATACTTACGAAGGAAAACGTTCTGCTTCCTCTCCCTAAATTTCGTATAACATATTTTGTGTTTCTACTCCATGAGTATTTTATGATCTTACAGATAATCATTTTGATTCAAAGTTAAATTTAGAGCTATCAACTTTGTACCGTCGATATTAGATAGCTACCAATTTATTGCTTGTGGTCGTATGTAAGCAAAAACGGGCATATAAAGCAGACAGAAGGAATATAGGTGTGTGAAAAGTTTTGCAAACGTAAGTGTCTTCGGGATACTAAAGTTAGCTGATTGGACAATGAGGAATATCTGCTCCATTTGTTTGAAAAACTCAAAAAGCATTTGAAAGTATGAGGGAAATGCTGCTATTAGCTTCAAGCTAATAAAAATAAAAGACAGAATAAAAGTTTCCACCGGTATATTTATGGTCAGAGATATGGTTCATAAGTGAAATATAATGATAACCCAACCGCAAAAATTTATTACACACGCAAAACAACTCAAATTTTCTAAACGAGTAAAACTCAGGGTGTAAGTTCACCGCACATTACAAAGGTATAAGAACTATAAATATTCATAGCTATAAGGTGGGTGGCATAATGCGGAAAATACTCCCTTACGCCACATCATCCGCTTACGATTTGCGCACGCATTGAGCCTTTTTCAGCCCCAGTTCACGTTGCAAAACTTTCTCATGACACTTTTATGACGTTGTGTTATCCGAACATCATCTCTCCTAACTTTAAATAAAACTGTAATTTTCGTTGGTCTCTTGTTGAATACTGAGCATTGTTAGGACAGCATAATACAAAGTTGCCAAACAAGTAATTTTTTCATAACAAAACCTTTATCTCGTTATGTAAATCCCTGAAACGTAAGCGCAATAATAGATACGGATCATCATCGTTATTACCGAAACTCCTTCTTTGATGCAGATTCCTTATTGATAGCCTATTATTAGTACTATTTTTTGCCCTAGGCGAATATAAAAGATGACTGGTAATAGTTAACCACTTCTTCGTTCGCATGAAATATTCCTTTATTGTTCATTTTTTCATATTAGGAATTTAAGAACTATAAATATTATGGTACGTCGTTGTAATGAAATTCTTCGATACTTGCCTGCTATTCAAAATGACCTAATTTAATGCGTGGTAACTTCTATTAGCTGTCTGTATTCTGTTGTTTATCTCGTTCTCTATACTACCTCTGCTGTTCAGTGTTGAGCCTAAATATATGAATGCTTCCACTTGTTCTATTTCTTTTCCATTCATTTTTATTTCTACTATTGTGCCTTCTCTTGAAATTACCATGGTTTTTGTTTTTTGCACATTTATAATCATGTTGTGATTGCTCAATTCCTGTTTCCGTGAATCAATGTTGTGCAGTAAATATTCTTCATTTTTTAGCAAGTATTGCGAGATCATCTGCGAAGGCGCATTCATAGTCGTACTAACTAGATTTTATTCTTTACCTTCTTCATAATACTGTCCAAGAAAATAATGAAAAGTAATGGGCTTGATATTCCTCCTTGTCTTAGCCTTTGTGTAGTTGTGAATTCGTACGAGCACTCGTTTCCTGCTCGTATATAGTTGGATGTTGTTTTGTATACACTTTGTTTTATTTTCAGTAGTTGTTTGCTCACATTTCTTTCTTCCAGTATTTTCCACATCTTTTTCCGCGGTACTCTATTGAAGGCTTTTTCCAGATCTATGAATATTATGAATAGTTTCTTGTCTTGTTTCAATGTTTCTTCTGTTAATTCTCTCAACGTTAATACGTAGTCTTGTGTTTTCTAAATCCACTCTATGCTTCCTTCATTGATGCATTTGTTGTTCGTTCTAGTTTATTTTCTAATATGGCTTCATATAGCGTAGCTGCAGTGCAAAGCAGTGATATATCTCTGTAATTGTTACAATCTCTACTGTTTCCTTTCTTATATATGAGGAAAATCACGGCTTTTTCCAAGTCTTTTGATATTGTTCCTATTTTCCAAATTTGGTCCAACATTTCTAGTAATATTTGTTTTCCTCCGTTTCCAATATATTTCAGTTTTTCTGTTTGAATCTTATTGTGTCCTGATGCTTCACTGTCACTCATTCTATTCAACACAGCTCTTCTTTCACTATTATGTTTTCTTGTATATCTTCGTTTCCTGAATCTCGGCTGCTACTTTTGTTTTCTTTCAATAGTTCTTGAAAATTCTCTTTCTACCATTGCATTATTTCGATGTCATCATTTATTATCTCTCCATTTTTATCTTGTAGCTGTTTAAATGTTGTTTGTTTTCCATTTTTGTGGCTTTTTGGTGTTTTGTAAGATATCTCCTGATTTTCTTTGGAATTTTTCTCCTAGTTTTTCTGAGTTCTTCCCATGAGCTCTTTTTTGATTTCTTCAACAATTCTTTTCAATTTTTTTTAACTCCTTTAATCTGTTCATTCCACTGGTCGGATTACTTTTTTATGTGTGTCTCTGGTTGTTCTCCATAAACTTTCTGCTGTTTTGACTAATATGTATTTAAAAGTGCTCCATATTTCTTCTACATTATTTATATCAGTGCATTTGATTACTTTTTCTATATTTTTCTTATATTTTTGTTTTATGTGTCCATCCATTAATTTATCTATTTTTAATATGTCTTCCTTATGTCTTTTTGTTGTTGTTGTTTGTCTTCGTTTCTTTTCATTCTCTTTTATTTGTATTTTTACCACTACCAGATAATGGTTTCTTCCAATCTCACTAGCACTTTTGACACTCATCTCTTATTTCCTTTCTTTGTGGATTGTTTGCTTAAAAGTAATCAATTATAGTTTTTTTGTTGCCACTTCTTTCTTTTCTTGTATGTTTATGTATTTCTCTATGTTTAAATATAGTATTAAGTATTATTAGTTCATTTATAATACAAAAATCTATGAATCTGTTTCCGTTATTATTCCTTGTTGTTTTTCCATGTCTCCTATTATCTCTTTCAGCCCTTTATTTTTGTTTCCAGCTCTTGCATTGAAATGTCCCATTATGTATACCAGTTCTTCCAGTTTTTCGTATTCTGTTTGTAATTTATCCTAGAATTCGTCTGTCATTGTTTTGCTTTCATCTTCATTTAAACCATATATTATTAATATGTTTATTGGTATGTTGTTTACATCTTCTTATTTGCCTGTCATTATCCTTTCGTTCACGCAGCTCAATTCTCTCACTACTTGTTCTATTTATACTTACTTGTAAAGTATAAGTAAGTATTGGTAACCGACAAAATTCACCCATCGAAATTTTGATGGAAATATTCGTTTTGAGCATCTCTGAATCTATTTTGACTAATTTTCGGCTTGATGTCGGTACGTGTGTACGTGCGTTCGTTCATAGCTCGCAAATCTCAAAACTGGTTGAACTCATAATGTTGGAAATTTGTATTCAAGACTGGTATAGGATTTTGTTGTGCACCTTACATCATGGTTCCAATCGTTTGTACCGGAAGTGCACTTCACTTGAAACTTTTTTCGAATTATTCTAATAAATCCAGAATGATCAACCGTAGGATATTGAAATTCAGTATCTGAACTTGATGTTGTATCAGAATGGTTATCTGCTATTTTTGTATGAATCGGCCAATCCAGAAGTGCATTTTACTTGGAATTTTATTTAGTTTTTTGCATGAATCTAGAATGATCAGCCATACCATATTGAAATTTAGTGTTCGAACCTGTTGTAGCATCAAAATGGTTGTCTACTATTTTTGTATCAGTCGGCTGAGCCGGAAGTGCAGTTTATAAGTATAACAGACATTCAGAATTTGCCGTATAGAACAATCAGTTTAATTGAAATAATAAGGTGGGCAATGATAATCTATTGTCAATTTTTTGATTCTGTTTGACATTTTACATGTCAAAATATTATTAAAATTATATTAATCATGATCTTGAGTGACAGAGAATTTTATTGAATAAATTTGTGTATATATCAAATGATATACAAGTAAGTCACGTGATGTTGACGTCAGATTTTTTACTTATTTGTACAAAGTATAAGGAAGTATTGTGAAACCGAAAAATTCATATGCTGAGATTTTGAAGGATATATCTGTTTTGAGCATCCCTTAATCCATTTTGACTATTTTCGGCCTGTTGTCGGTACGTATGTGCGTTCGTAGCTCGCAAATCTCAAAACTCGTCGAAAGAATGATGCTAAAATTCTGTATTTAAAATTGGTCTAGAGTCTAATTACGTACCTTGCATTATGGTTGCAATCGTCTTTACCGGAAGTGCACTTTACTTGAAACTTTTTTTGAATTTTCCGCATACTTCCAGAATGATCAGTCGTAGTATACTAAAATTCAGTATTTGAGATTGCTGTAGCATCTAAATGACTATCTTTTATTCTTGTACCACTCAGCTGAACCAGAAATGTACTTCCTCCAACACTGTTTTGGAACTTGTATATTCCATAACCAAAAATTGAGTTGGAACGAATGACATTCCAAAAAATCGTTTAGAATGATTCCGTATGCCGTTTAAAATGATTCTGTAAGCCTTTAGAATCATTTCGACGAATCAGAAGTTGTTAGTTTGGCTACTACCATTGTTACTTCTGATCAATTCAAGTATTCATATCTGGATTTGACGTTTGACATTCAATAATTTCTTAAGTTTCCTCTGAAATATTGGTGAGTTTCCAAAACCTTGTTAGAGAAAGTATAGTCTACAACATGTTTGGAATGGCGTATTCCACACTCGTGAACCGTGATCCTTGCCTTCGGCTCGGATTACAAACATTTTGCTCGTTCAGAATATAGACCATTCCAATACTTGTTGTAGAATATACTATTATATAACATAATTTTTGAATTTTCCGCATAAATTCAAAACAATCAGTCGTAGAATATTGAAATTTCATATTGAGCACTTCTATAAAATCCAGTTGTATACCTGGCATTATGATTGCGATCGGCTGAGCCGGAAGTACAGTTTACTCGAATTTTCAGAATTTTCCGCATAAATCCAAAACGATTGAACGAAGAATATTAGAGTTCAGTATTCAAGACGATAGTACCTACCTTCTAGATGCTCATACTATTTTCATTGTCGGACGTGCACTATACTGGACATTCTTTTGGTATTTTTCGCATAAACTCGAAACGATCGGCTGTAGAGTATTGAAATTTGAGTCTGCTGTAGCATCTTGATGATTGTCTACTATTTTTATAACAATAGACTGAACCGGAGGTGCAATTCAGTTGGAATTTATTTTTCAATTTTGAGAATAAATTTAAAACTGATAGCCGTAGAATCTTGGAGATCAGTATTCAGGAATGTTGTAGCATAAGAATGATCTACTGTTTCCATAGCAACCGACCAGGCTAAGAGCATATTTTACTCGACATATTTTTAGTATCTTTTGGACAAATCTGAAACGATCAGCCGTGGAATATGATGTTCACGTCAGATTTTTTGTTTATAATACAACCCACTCTTGTTCTAGCTCTCTTTTGTCATCAACTCCGCTGTATATCATTATGTGGCCATTATTCAATTTTGTTATTCCTTGCCTTTTCTTTTTGGTTACCGTATATCTAGTCTTACCTTTGCCAATAAAAAAAAAAAAAATATCAATCATGCCTTTTACTTGCTAAGGGTGTGGCAGACACTTATAGTGCACTCTACAAGCTACGGGCTCTCTTAGTTTTTGTGGAGAGTACGCTGCAGAATACATGATAATTCAGTGAAAATCTTACTGACTTTTTGTCTGTCGGTGGCATTTGACCCCGCGTCTTCCGGTATATTCTCACTGTACTGTACGCGACACGACAATCATAAGAGCAAATGCGCCAGCATTGACTGGATCTCCACGATCCAGGCTTTGACAAATAAATCAAACGCGCTTCGCGTTGTGGAGATACTTGAGCCCGCAAGTTGGGCAATAGGTCAGTAAAATTATTACCCCTTTCACATAATTGACCAATTGTGTATTTTTCAGGCGGAACCAAAGTATGTGAAACCGCTCAGGAAGACTCCTGCGGGTCTACGAGATCTGGAAACAGCGCACATGGGTCTCCGCTTCGTTATAGGACGTCATCATTTCGAGAACGGCCGTTTAAAAATCCGTTGCTCGGCGAGCCTCTATAACATCTACTGGAAATCCACGGAGAAGAGCGTGGATGAAGAAAAACCAAAACTGAACATTCACAATGCCCTGACGCCAAATACGCTAGGGGTCAATCAATTGCCATCACCTTATGATGTTTATCAGCCTAGTATGAGCTATTTCGATGAAGATTTTCCTGAGCCTACGGATAGGAGAAGAAATAATGTGCTATTTAATCCTAATACAGTGCAAGGTGAAGTCTTATTTTGTGATTTTCAATATATTTATATATATTTTTTGTGCAGAAATTCCGCCTGAAGAATCTTCAGCGTCTGGTGCATTCGTCCAGTGGTTATTTATGCTACCCTGCGCTTTGAGCGCCATCTTGGTATGAACCACTTTCGGTTCAAACACGTTCCCTTTTATTGATGTGCCATTACAAAACAGAGCCCTATTTTGCTGCTCGCGCTGACCGCATCGAGTCTTAACGCCTTGCAGAACTCAATGTTAGTGTGAAAGACACATTCGTTTTTACTGAGTGCATTGGTGCCATTCAAACTCTTGGAAACACTACAAAATTTGAACCAAACCTAACTTTAATAACTTGTGTCCTATACTAATGAATATTTCTTGCCAGAATTTTACAAGGTGTTGCTTGAAAAAGGGATATTTTAATCACTCCTATTGAAGTTATCAATCGAGACTCGCTGACCTACAATTTATATTTTTTTTTATGAGGGAATGCTGTGAATTGTCAGTCGAATATTTTTGTATTGCAATTCTATATGACTTAACTCAAACCAACTTTTCCAATTTTGTTGAACCCTTGACTAAAAAATGCTTTAGGCGGTACACAATTGGAGGAGGGCATGTTTTGTGGTAATTTATGTTCGAATAGTCGGTTGAAACGTTAATACTTGATTTGATCCTAGTCCTGACGCTTCAAGGTCGCGCTTGCGCCCAAGATTGCTGCGCGTAGTAATTTAGTATTACTGAATATGAACCCAACCGAAAAATTTCTCCTGGTTTAATTGTAAAGATTTCTTTTTCAGTGCAACACCCAATATTACTCATTTGTTGATAGCTATGTTATTGTTTATATTATGATGCTCAATTATTAATTGGCGGACTTTTAAAGCATGGCAGTTCAAAACGTCATGGAGAAGAGCTGGTAGAATTTTCTAATATCTGAAACGTGCAGATAGTAGAAGAACAGTTGGATTTATCATTATTACTGAACTTATTTGGTAAATATTGTAAATACGTATTGATAAGGATAATAAATAATACTAGAGGATACATTTTATATTCTACTATATATCACATTTTTCAGTATTATTTTTATTTGTCATGACACAAATGGAACTTTCTCATTATTGCTAGATAATTCGTAAAACTGACAATAAATTATAATTTTTTCTCGGAATATTCAATTCAGGATGTAACAAACCACCTCTATTTTTCACAATTAGGCGTGCAGCTTAATTTATGGGAGGGCGGCTAAAATCCAGGTGGTTCGTTATACCCCGTATATATTCTTTATGAGTAGTATTTCCTAATAGAATTAATGTTGTACAATTTCGATTCTCCTAAAAGTAAGATTTTTGAATGAATTTTATAATAGATATTTAAAGCACAATTATAAATAAAAAAAATTCTTTCATGAAAAAAATATGGAGCTTCCAGATATTTTCGTGAGTCTAAATGTTTTTTTGGGAGTTATTAATGTTTGTTTTTGATGTTGCTCTTGGAAGTTCTGTAATTTGTGAGAAATAATATGGAATAATGGTAAATTAAACGGAATTTCTACCAGTTACTGTTAAGAAGGTATGTTGACCGAATTCATATGTGTATTTATTAAATCTGTATAAAAATAGTTCTGAAAATGTATAAAAATATAATGAATGTTATTTTCATTAAAAAATGATAATAAAGAATGTATGTATTTTAAGTTTTCTCATGTTGGATATTACTCTATTATAAAAACGTCATTAATTATGTTCAAAGCAAAATTTTCAATTAAAGGACAACAGAAACTTCATAGAGCATAAATTGTGGGTGGAACCAACATATTCATCAAAAATATTACGAGAAACTGCAAAATTGAGTGGAATTTGTACTACACAAAAACTGTAAAATTATTAATTTGAAAATAATTCAAAATTGCTCCCGTGCACAGCAACACACAGTGCAGTATGTTGTATCAGGGTAACAGTACATGCTTGATTTCATCGGGTTGCAGTGCATTTTTGTTATCTATTCAAAAAATAACAACCCAAAGAAAGTTTAAAAAAAAATTTCCTACTTTTTATTCTTCCATAGCCTCTACTAGTTCATCGGTAATTGTAAAATTTTAGTGTTGAGTATTGAACATTTATTTATTATTCTAATTCAATAATATTTTTAATTTATTTTATTATTTATTGAACCTCCGTATATCTAAGATTCAATCTTTTTAAATTTCATCCTGTATACATATAGACTAACATAATATAAAATATTTTTCTTTGAACAGTTGTATCTCGATTAATTAGTGGGCTCGTTTGTACGAGAATAATGCCGATGCTTTAGCGTCAGTACAGTGAACATTTTTGTGCAGTGTCCACATATTTTTATGGTGGTGCATCAATAGATATTATTTGAAACAATTCCGGTGACGAATTAACTGAATCGTTTGTGCTTAGTATTTTTTGGAACAATTTCAAGCTTACAGATTTTAATACCTATGGAAATCAACCCAACTACTAACAAGGACAAGGTATTTGCATTTTGAATATTTTATTCCTAATTTCTTTTCTCAAATCTGTGCAATTTGAAAGATATTTATACATGTGAAGGCTTTGGAATATACATTTTCTGCTCGTACAATTGTGTGCAATATTTCTTATTTGTTTTAAAATAACTAACTTGACTTTTGACAAAGAAATTTACACAGGAAAGAATTATGTTACCGGAAGACCATTTAATATATTCGAAAATCATCAATGAGACAGGTTTGAATTCTAATAGGAAAAATCAATTTGACATTCAGTTGTTATGGGAGAACTTGTTTATTTCACTTCAGTCCCTTGGGACTTTTGATCATTTTAGAACCCAGTAGGACTTAACTTAAGCTTAAGTTCCTGAAATGAGGGATTAAATTAGTCTTTTACTCCCAGCAGTGCGAAAATATTGTTTCATTTCAACTAAAAAAAAATTAAATTCACATGACGTCTTGGTGACATGCAAAAGCCAGAAATCATCGTTCAAATGTCCAGAGAAAAATGGAGACGTTTTATGATACAGCGACGAATAATTATTTCTGCGTCTTCATAAATTCAAAACGTATCTTGGCAGACCGAATGTCTATAATCGGGACGTTTAAGGAGTTGTTTGTGGTCTCCGCGCAGAAATAAAGAGCATCAATAAATAATAAATATACTAAATATGGGATGGAGCACACAAACAGAGAAAGTTGCTATATTTTCTAATATCTACTTTTTTTCATTATAATATTTACGTCATAATTTTAAAATTCACTACTTTGGATCCAAGGTCCTTCAATTGCTCCTTCAGTAGATTTACCGCATACGTTTCCATTCTTCAAATCATCCGAACACACAAAATATGGTGAAATTATTAAGAATGAAATGTAGCTGCCAAACAAAAATGTAATGTATCTAGGATCTCTTTTCAACGTGTTTCCGTGTGTCTTGTATAATAACGTAGTGCAAATATGACATGGTTTTAAAATTAAATGTCAACGTCACTTTTCATACTCATGTGACTATGAGCTAGCTTTCTATTAGTTGCCGTTCAAAATAGCACATGTTCTATCACGGAAACCATGTACCAAAACCAGCAGTGACTGTCATTTTCTATCACAGGAACAAGCACGGTAACCAGCACAACTCCGTGCTGGAAAACCACCAGTGAAACAAGCGTCGTGTGAGGCGAGCTTAAGTGAAGTCCAATGCGATGGAAAAAACTTATTTTATGTTTCATGAACTTAACTATAGTAACCACAGTTTGCTGGTAAAATCAACATACCGCCTCAAATAGAAAGCCGGTAAACATATGAAAACGCCCAATCGTGCAAAAAAGATATTTACAACTGTGTCAGAGCGATATCTCAGCATTTAGGACAGAGAGTAAGGCCTCAATAGTAATTAAGGTATCAAGGGTGTTAAAAGGACAATAATGCCTGAGGTCAACAATGTACTTTTCGAGAGCCTCTGGCCCGAGGTGTGTACGTTGACCGTAGGCATTATTGTCTGTTCAACTCCCGAGGTGCCTTCAATGTTTAATGTCCGACTTTTGTTGTATTTGAATCAAAACTTTTAGCAATGTATGTCCTGTCATTGTGACATCTGTCAGAGAAATTACTCTAGTTACTTGCTGTAACTAGGAAATTTGTTTATTATTTAATGCCCTCGGGTATTATTTGTTATGTATTAACCCTGAAATCAGTATTATTATGACAACAGTAATAAACTAGTCGACCATTAAATAAATATTGGATAATAAATTATAATATATCGTGATACCCCTCATTCATAACACTTATTAGTTGAATCCAAACTTTTGGCGACTATCAAAAATAAATATGCCAATCAAATAAAACGATAATATTGAGAGCAAATGCGAATTTGGTGTATTACTCAAAACTTTGCTTCCCCTACATCTTCTTATGTTCGTGCCAAATAAAAAAAGGTTTTTGAGTCTGTATTCATCTACTTTTTGACGGGAGGTCGGTTGTTGTACTCCTTTGCTACGAGTTATTCAATAATTATCCAATAATAATCTGAAAATATCCCTGAAAAACATTATCTGGATGGGAATTTCAAGTTATGAATTACGGGTGGTCATATGCTAACAACTTGAAGTTCCAACTTCAGTATCAATACAATCTTTGACTGATATTGGCATTCAAGCAGAAAACAAAAGCGAATCATAATTCATAAGATCTAAAAATAATCAAGCGTACATGAACTCGGCACCAAGAACATGAACTCGGCACCGTTGCTAAGCCGAATAACGCGGGGCACACACAGCTCGGCATTGTTAATTTTTAATAAATCCACGATCACCGTGGAAGATTTGATTTTATAATTGAGTACAACTTTGGAATCACTCATGTTGGGCTAAAATACAGTTTATAACAATTATTGTAGGCTAGCTCGCTTCGTTGGCGCATTTGGAAAACATCTCTGTGGGACAGAACTAAGGGTGCACTGAACTTCTCATGTTAGGTCGAAATCCAGTATATAAATGAGTGCTCAAATGTACGGCTAAATTTGAGTCTGCCAATTATCAATATAGATAGAACGATTAAGTCATTAGTTCTAATGCATAGTAAAGTGCCGAGTTCGAGTAGGGAATTAAAGATTCAGGTAGTTTGATGCCGAGATCGAGACCGCCCAAATAAAATAATCCTCTAATTTTATTTATTGAGGTGCTTATCAACGCGAGGTCAATTGCTGTCCATTAAATTCACAGAATTAGAACTTGTACAGAAGGAATCAAAATATGGATTCCTGTAGTTATATAGTTTTCTCGGTTCTGAAGATGGCTACTCAGTAGTCGAAACCGGTCAACAAAATATAAAAATACATTTTTGAACAGTGTGATATAAGACTTTGATTTTCCTCCAAGTTTCAATATTATTCATATCACACTAGGGTTAAATCATTCTTATCATAAGATTTTTTTTGCTACATGTAGTTCTCCAAAATAAATTTTTAAATATGTAATTAATTTTCTACCCAAAAATGGGTGGAGTTACATTGAAATTTATAAAATAGGTGGACTTCCTGATATTTTTTTCTTGAGTATGTGAATGTTTATACGTTTTCTAGGTGTTATAACAGAGTTGTAAATTACATCTAAATCAAATTCCAGCTATTATCTGATTCAACATCACCTTTTTTTCAAAATACATTATTTTGAATAAATAAACGTTTAGGCTCACTTCTCGGGTAAAAAATCGTTCCCTACCCAAATTTGATGAAAATAACCTTCTGTTTTCTGAAGTTTGTCCAAAACGGCTGGAATGAATGCCTTAAAAATTGCATTTTCATATATTTCATCAAAATTCCTTATACTCTTTCACATCGTTTGACAAGTTTAATTTTTGACAGTGCTGTTTGTTGTTACAACTCTTTTGCAGTACGGAATTAATCAATTAATAGTATATTACATCCGAGGTGGGAAGTATTTCATTACAGCCGAGAGCTTATTATATGACTGAGAGGCAAAGCCTCGAGGATCAGATATAGCTCGAGGCTGATATAAAATCCTCACCGAAGTAATATACTATTTTATTCACAATCATCTCCAATTCTCCAAGAAATAAAACAAGAATGTTTTGAGAAATTTGATTTGACATTTGTAGGATTTATGATTTATGAATCAAGTTATTTATACGTGTATCCATTGAAATTGTAATAAGTGCAGATATCAATATGTTATAACAGTGAAATGGAGCTATATCGAACAAAAGTGCTACGGATGTGAGTTCATAGCGATTTTGTTCATAATTTACAAATTTATGAATTCATAAGACATAGATTTTATACAGAATTGCAACATAAATTCGCTTCTTTTCATTATTAATTGTTTTATTTAGATCATTAAAAATTATATAATCGGTATTTTTGACAGCAGGAATTATTTTACTCCAATAAAGATTTATGACTGATGCTAGGCAACCCTTCATAAACATTTCCCACCCAAGAGATGGAAGTATCGCTTCCAACCCGTGAGCTAATCATTGCAGCTGGAAATTACATACTTCCCAACCTCCAAAAGGTTAGGAATTGCCATATTACTATAATGATTGTGAATAAATAAAATTTCATTCAAAAATTATTTCGGCACTAGGATGACCTTCTTCATCATTCTAGAAAATATAGATAGAAATTGCTCAAGAGTCGAATTTTCTCCCGAATATTTTCCTGGACTCGGATATACTCCTGCTGAGCAGGACGACCCTGTTTATAACGAGTATTCGTATATAAAATAAATAAATAATAATAAATCTGTTCTATTTTTAATGGTAGAAAGCTGGGAAAAATTGTGATCATTTTTCAAGGATTACTAAGTAATTTGCAATCAAAATTTACCAATTGCAATTTATCCAAATTGTTCTTTTGTTTTTTATTGTGTGGAAAACAAATAGACATATATTGACAGCTCAAAATTTGTTAGGTGAAATTCTCAGTAGGTATATTTTTACTATTCAGTTCCCTTTGCACCATTACAAAAATTATAAATCAAACATGGAAACATCGTTTTAAAACTGAAGTCATCATATAACGAAGTATATCTATTTTCATATTTTCATACTAACTTTAGCTGATCTACTCTAGACGGCCATTGAAAAGTTGCATCAACGCTTGTTAGATGACCATAGTGAAAAATTTCAGACTTGCTCTTGAATATAATTATTGAGACCGGTGAAGGGAGTATTTATTTCATTTGTTAATCAACAAAGAGTTCTATATTTGGAAACTCAGTCGACAGCTCTTATTTTGGAAAGTGCTGTTCAGTCGGAATACTTCTTTTCACATGTGGAAGGGAGAGCTTCTAGCTGAATCAAATAGGATTCAGTTCATCGAAGGCTTTATTTTAAAAAAGATAGAGCTTAATATAATTCATGAAGAACTTTTAGTATTATTTGTCAAAGTCATAAAATGTTGTTGGAGTCAAAGGAGCCAGCCTTGAGATTCGTTGGATAATAAATTTGATTCTTCTGCCATAGCCAAGTCTTTCTAAATCAGCAAAAATGTTTCAAATTCTTAACTTAAAATAGAAGATTTTCTCCAATAAGAAATATACTATTTTTATCTCTCTCTCTTTCTCTATGTTCTAGCAAACAGACATCAGAAAGAGAAGAAGAGTTTAACGTTTTACAAATGTTGATCTCTACGAGCTCACTCAAGACTTGTGGTGTTCCATAAAAAATTTCACTCCATTAAAACTGCGGATAGCCCAAAGAATTGTGACTGGTGGCGCCATCTGTATGTAAATAGCTATACTATTTTGATCGTTATTGTTGTGATCGCAGCCGTCAGAGCTAGCGAAAAAATGACTAATAGATGGCAGTTAAAAACGAAATGGAGGAGGAATCAGGAAAGCAAGTGATTTTCCGATGAAACTGTATTAGATTGAACGTTTTTCTAGGATTTTGAATGATTTACAATCATTTTACTGCTACACGATGCAATATATTATATAATTACAGTGAAACTCATAGGAACAGAGAAATATTCCCCTTATTTTTCGAGGTTGTAGATCGGCTACCAGATGTCAGCCCGGTCAGCCCCCTTAGATTTCTTCGCCAAAACAGCTGTCAAATTTGATATGTTTACATCATAATAAGCACACGAAAATCGATTTGCATGAATTTCAGTTTGAAAGTAATTATTAACAAGATTGACAATGAATACAATTCTCAAAACTGGTTTCTGCATTTTGCGAAATAATTCCACAAAAACACGATTTTATTTATTCGGTAACCTAAAAAGTGTGAACACATGCATGTATTCATCGTATGATTCTTATTTTGATAAAAAGAAAACAGTGAAACACGTTCATAGTTATTGGAAAAGGAAATTCACTAATGCTGGTATTCTGGAACCTAATAGTTCAATAACTTATATTTTAGCTCACATGTTCCAGACAGAAAGTGTAAGCTAATCTTTCTGTTTGCTACAAATGTTTGGAATAATATTTTGTAGGTTTCAGAAGTATATAAGAATTTTTCGGTTACTTTAACTGATATGGAAATAAAAAAGATTCATGATTTGTGTGAGCTACGTTTGAAAAGGTATTAATATTTTATTGGACGTATTTGTAACATCACCAAAATAATTTGTCTGTAGTTTTATAAATGATTAAGAGTAGAGTTACTAATTATTGATTGATTGAAAGAAATTATTTTTAGAATGCCTCTGCAGTATATTCTAGGAGAATGGAATTTTTACGGTCTTATTTTAAAAATGCAACCCCCTGTTTTCATCCCACGTCCGGAAACAGAAGAATTAGTTAATATTGTTTTAAAATATCTATCGGATAAACAAAATCAAAGTATTTTAGAGATATGTTGTGGTTGTGGAGCTGTTTCACTGGCTCTACTTAAAACAAATCCAGATGTAAGTTTATCCAAATTACAATTTTCTTCTGTTTCTCTCATTGCTTTCTGCACTACGAACCAAAATTTTTTTGTACTGAAGTTTAGCTAGATTTTTTGGTGATCAGTCTAAAGTAGCTTTTTCGTACTTTGGAAATATTATTTATTGCTCCTAATTTTCTAGATTTTCACTTGTTTGATGCAAGTAGCTGCAATTTTTTAGTTTACGACAAATCACACATTGTCGGTGAGTGGATTCGAACCTGCGATCTCTCGGTCGAGTGACGTCACAGCATGTGTAGATGGACAGATACGCTCGGCCATCAATCATTTATATACAGAGTATAAATTCAAAACATTTTGAGATAATTGTTTCCGCTTCGTATTTATTTTATATCCTCTCAGAATTTGTAATCTGTTTTATTCACCCTCAAATTACTACTCCCTATAATTCCTAACAGAGATTTAATTCTTCGTTGAACAATTTTATCAATTTTCTGGTGTTAAAGCAACAATTCTATTATATGTTTCGCTCAAATTATTTTTTCGACTAATAAAGAAGTTTCCGACAAAATATTAATAATCGAAGTGATGTCGCAACTGTAGAAATAATAATATATCTTTCATGCAGGGGCCACATTTATGTCTAATGCCGTTAAATAAGGCGTTATGTGAGAATTGACATATTGTTATTGACAATGTGTTCATTATTGAATAGCATTAATTAATGACATTAGATGTAAATGTGGCCCCAGCATTATAGATAATATATTCATTCTGGTGCTTCAATTTATCTTATAATACATTTGAATACTGTAGTAGGATACCCAAATAATTATTCCATTCTATCTAATGAATGGAAATTAAATTTTCCCATTCGGTGCACATTTCTCGATATATTCTAGCAAAAAATAATATCTTATTCAACGGTGACTTGAAATGAGTCATCTGTACATGATTTTAGCTTTTTGTACTTCTTCATATAAACCTCAAATATGCCAAACCTCACCTTCCTTCGTGCGCGCGGTACAAAGTTTTCTCTCCACATAGAGTTGAAATGGGACGTCCTGTATATAATTTTAGCCTCTGCATTCCTTCTTCATATAAACTTCAAGTATGCTAAATTTCACATTTCTTTGCACATGCAATATGCCTAAAAGGAAGTACAAAGTCTTGTCTTCACGTATTAATAAATAATTAAAATGAAATACCCTGTATAAAATCTTAGCTTTCTGCACTCTTCCTCCATATAAACTTTAAGTATGTCAAATCTCACATTCCCTCGTGCCTGCTATATGCTTTGAAAAGGGGTGCAAAGTGATCTCTTCACGTAATAATATATAATCAAAATGGAACACCTGTATGTAATTTCAACTTTCTGCATCCCTTCTTTATATATACTTCAAGTATGTCAAATTTCACATTTCTTCGTGCATTCAATATGCTTAAAAATTGATGGAAGATTTTTTCTTCACGTATTAATAGGTATATGAATTCATCAATATGCATCAACACCTAGCGGGGACTTCAAAATGCAGATATCTCAAACTTACAACTGTTAGTATCCTATAAACGGCAGCCTGTAAAAAAATGTTCCTCTCCTCTGTCACGAGCACCCAGTCTATTGGAATTTTAAAGAATTTATTTGTGCCCGTTTTCTTATATTCCAATTCTATTTACAGAACAAAATATAACCAAACATAAATGATAACAAAACATATACAGACCCAGTTGCATAAAGTTGTCAACTTTAATCACATAGTCAAATATTTAAATACGTGTTTCTAGCCTGATTTTTTTGACACTAAATAGAAGTTATGATATTCTCATATATAATTTTACAACAAATACAATTTAAAATCGTCATTTGAACGTTTAAAACAAGTTAATTATTCACGCGATCTATTTTTTCTACATAAAAATGAAAATGAAATATCGAGATAACAGCATGCTAACTGACTGCCTGTTATAGTAATTGAGGTATAAAGGATGTTAAAAGGACGATAGTGCCTGAGGTCAACAGTGTACTTTTCGAGGGCCTCCGACCCAAGGTGTCTACGTTGATTGTAGACATTATCGTCCGTTCAACTCCTGTGGTGCCTCTAAAGTTTAATGTCCGACTAATGTACTATTTCAATCATAATTTTCAGCAATATACGTCTTGTCATTGTGATTTCGATCAGAGAAATCACTCTAGTTACTTGCTGTAACTAGGGAACGTGATATTCTTGTTTGTTATTTTTCAAAATAATGTCGTCCATTATTATTTGTTATGTAATTACCCTGGAATCAGTATTATTATGATAACAATAATAAACTAATCAAACATTAATTATTTTGATGCAACTGGCCCACAATTGTTCATCAAAATGGAATGTGTATGTAGTTCTAAATTTGCTCATCGCAGCAATTAAGTAAACTATACAATTGGAGCGACATCGATAAATTTAAAATTGAAATTTCAGTTAATACATCAGAAAGGAGACTTTCTACAGCAGACCATAATTTTGTTTATAATATTGATTTAGAGTATTTTATTTTATGCAATAAATTTTTATTCTGAAAAAAATATATACTTGAGCAACAAGAGAGCTTTGATGAACATCACAAACTCAAAAAATATTACTGTAATGTTTATTGCTTGACGAAATATAGTTTGTGATTAAATAAAAGGCACTAATAACACTATATTTATTTATTTATCACTCAATTCTAACTTGAACAAAGTCACAGATATTTATATTTAACTATTTATATACACTGCCCACTTCACTGTTTGATATTCACTGTTCTAGTTTACCATTTCACACTACTACTCCAACACACGTCTTTTGCTTGCCCTTATATAGAGGAATATCGATTTCTCGAGGGTTCTACTTCTGGAATTTTGCTACAGGCTTCCATCGGGAGGGGATGTAACGAGGACGAAAGGCTCCACCCATTTAAGGCCACCTTCAGCTTTCCCACTCTCGCACTTTCTATGAACTCTAAGTCAATATTATAAACAAAATAATGGTCTGCTATGGGAGGCCTTCTTTCTGGGGTATTATTTGAGATTTTCTTACAAGATACCCAATTACTCAGTAGTATAAAATAAAGATTCAAAATCAATAAATGGGTACGTTACGTAAATATATGAGAAACAACAGAGCTTTGATGAGTTTCACAAACTTAAGAGTAATTACTTTGAATCGAACTCGCAGAAAAAATTATACAAATACACTTAGTTAAAACCAAAAGCTGGGCAGGTATAATAATTATAGCAACATTTGTTGAAACCATAGTTACCATACAAGTTATATCACGCTATACGTGGTTCATCTGAGGATGGTGAAAACAGCCCCAAATAATAATTTCTCAAATCATATTTGACATCCTGAATAGTTTTGAACAAATTACAATACAATTAGATTTAAACATGTTCAAAATACTTGCTAAAATTTAGATTTACTTCAAAGCAATAATCATAAAAATTAAAATGTCGGATTATTCGAAGATTTCTCCGACTACCACTTTTTTTGCGTTCTATTTGCAGATAAAAGTAACAGCAATTGACCAAAGTATTGAAGCTTGTGAGCTTGCAAGAAAAAACGCCCGCATACATCAGTTAGACAAACGATTGAATGTAATTCAGTACGAAGTTAGTAAACAGAATACTTTGCAAGAGTTTGAAGAGAAGTTTGATATAATTGTGACAAATCCTCCATACATTCCAACAGACCAAGTGGAAAACGTTCAGCCAGAAATCAAATTGTATGAATTCATTATATTAGCTAGGCCTGGTCTTTCAATATTTTGTTTCTTAGTCGTCGGAATGATCAAAAAATTTGTCAGTAATGCACTAAAAATGACAAACGATGTTGACTTCCCAATATTCAAAAAGCACCCACATTTTTTCGGATAGTTAATTGAGCAAAGTCAACATTTACAATTCGTAAATTTATCAAATAAACATTTGGCACAGCCGTGGGAGTCTTGTTCCCCCAGGTGGTCGCAAATTTGATGATGGATCTAGCTCTAAATGAGTTCATGCCAGCGCTTCCATCCAATGTTCTTTCATGAATAAATATGTTGATGATTTAATGATAGCAGTCCCAGAATCTAGAAACAATGCTTTGTATATTAATTTGAATATACACATTAAATTTACCGTGAAAGTTGAGATGAAGCAAGCAATGTACGGATAATATTATCTCAAATAAAAAGTGGCACGGCTATGTTCCCATATATTTTCAGCATCCAAGATATTGAAAGCCTGGCCTGAGATTGATCAAAATAGCACAATAGTGTGGACAAAATAAACAAATTCTATTGTAGGTACGAAGACATTTCAGCATTGGACGGTGGACCAGACGGAATGGATATCATAAAATCTATCCTAAAACTAGCCAGTGAAAAATTGGTAAAAAATGGTAAAATGTTTATTGAGACGGATCCATCCCATCCACTTTTAATAAGGAAATATGTGAATAGGTATTTAGACTTAGGGCTGAAGTATATGAACACATACAAAGATATTTGTGAGAAGGATAGATTTGTATTATTGGTTAAAGTTTAATAAAACAAATTACATACAGTAGAAATCTCGCTATTTATTCGAACAAGTGATTAACTCATGTATGTTAGAGACCAGTAGATAAATAATTGTAGGGCTACGATACCATATTTGGAGTTGGTTCATTGACGAGGTTTTTCCACCTAATTTCCAAATAATTTCACGCCGTGCAGTGCTCACTGAAGATGCTTTTTCACTTAAACTTGGGGTTCTCTTCTTGGCTTTAGGTGATTTCATTGTTGAACAAGCGCTGACGAGAAGGTGATAATTCAAGTCCAACAACGTGAATCAAAGAACCAATAACTTCATTACTTCAATTATGTTTTGGTCTTCTTAACCCTATCTACCGCCTTGTACCAGTGAAAACGTATGTCTACGTGAACCTATTTAGTATATTTACTTTCATGAGCGCATTTGGTGAAGCTTGCTTAGTTAATCAATAAGGTTTGAACCATGTGAATAATGAATATAACTGAATTTATCACTTCCTTTTCTTCACGTGTTAAATTTTAAACACTTATATTCATTCCGTATGCACATTCAATAGATAAAGTACTGTTTAATGAATTTAAAAGTTGAAGGAATAGATACCGCCACCACTGTTGGCGCTAGATTCCTATTTTAGCCGATCTTGAGTCATAAGAAGTCAAAATAACAAACTAACTTGTAGTACATTCCGTTGCTCAATTTTCGACCTCGATTTCTTAGACATCCAATAAAATCTGAATGAACAGGATAACCGTAGAGCTGAAATGTATTACCAAAATTGGTACTAATAGACATAATGCGCAGTAGCACATCTGCGTGTGATATTTGAATTTGAAAGTTATGGAATTATGTATAACTGAAAGTTTTTCAGCACACTCAATAGTGAAAGTAATAATTATTTGAACACTAAGCTTTATTCAAATGTGTCACGTAAATTATTTTGGTTCATCCACTAATTGCTTTAACCCATTATTAAGGTTATTGATGTTTATTAACACAAATATGTCTCACAGAATTACGATAATGGCATGTGTTTCTGGAAACTGAACTTTAGGGACGAAGAGAGAGCGAATTTGCTGCGTCACAAAGCTGATCTTTTGATTGATGACAAATAAGTGGATGCTGGTCTACAAACACACCTGTGGTCATGCATCTATGCATACTCCTTCGCATGCATTTCTAAGTTCAGATTATGTCAAATAAAGTTGTCATCATTATTTCTCTTCAATACAATTCTTGTTTCAAGTCCAAACACTTACAGCAGCGTTTTCATTCGTGAAATTAACGATTGCTAGAAGTATCCTCTAAAAATAGCTCATTAGTTTGTATTAATACAAATAAATCTGAAACAATCATTGTCTTAGCGCTGAGATTTCAATTTGCGACACAAAAGAAAACAAAATTGGTGTGATTATCAACAGTGAACTTCTGCATCTTATGATTAGACCGGAGGCAATATACGAGCATTCACTTTATATTACTTACCACTGTACGCCTGTTTTTCTTTTCGACTCATGAAATTGTGCAAATTAATTCGCCATGCAAATCATCTGGATTAATTCTCGTTGCGAGAAAAGTTCTGGCATTATTTTCTTTATCTCCATATTTGAAATTAAAATTGGATGGATTTTTAATGCAGCAATACACTTAGAATATTTACTGGAGATGAAGCTTTGAAATAACTGCTCAACAAATGGAGAAAATGCTGCTGTTTCATTTTAGAGTGTCGTCTCAATTGACTGCATATTTCAAAGTGACAGCTATCATTGTTAAAGTGACAGATGGCAAATTCATGAAATAGGCATTTTGTTTTAATATGGCCATAGGTTTTATATTTCGTATTTCGAAAAAATTATTTTTGTAACACCGTACATCGAAAGTACTCTATTACTGAGCTGACTTCTGCTTCGAAAGTTCTCAATTCCAAACCATGGTAATAATTTTCATTAATTTCCTGTTGACTGGGAATTAATGGATATTAATGTCCGCTGGGTGAAAATGAAATTGTAGATCATGGATCATGGATGCCGTTGGATTTTTCTATTTCATTGATATCTTTCAAATTGATATTTGAAAGATATTTGTATTATAGAATGTGTTTATTATAGTATAGTATAGTAGTAGAACAAGATAGCTTAGAAAATGTGAAAAATATCAAACAATAAAATCAATCATGTAAGTTATGTTTCATTGTATTAGTTTACTGTAATTTGATTACATTTCAAAAATCTGTTTGTCAAATCGATTAGATAGTTTCGATACATCCAAATTAATAGAAAAAGCTTAGTAAAAGGGGTACTTCAGTGAACTTGTTACAAGAAGTATCGTATGCAAAACGGACACTGAACGACTGTCATTATTGTCACGGACAAATTTGGCTGCATGGAGCTACGCCTTGGGCTTTGCCCTCGTCTTCGCTTCGTACTTCTCCCTAGCCTCTACCTCGGGCTTTGCCCTCGTCTTCACCGTATGCAGCCAAATTTATCCTGGACAAAAATTACAGTCGTTCGGTCCTTGTAGCATAATATACTATTATTTTAGATTTCTATTAGCCTATTCTTCTCGAGAACTTTTATTTGATAACAAACTAGACATCATTCGAATAATTTGTAGAAAAACAATTGACAATCGATCAAATATCATTTCTCACGCTCTCTTTAAAATTATTGCCGCAGGAGCTTCGATGTGATACCAAATACATTAGAAGCAAATCATTTATATAATACCCGGTTTTATAAAGGGCAGAGTATTATTTTACTTCCAGAGTAAATAAAATTTACTCTGTTAGATGACAGTCGATTATTTGACAACATTGATTTTGTTGTCATAAGGAAGCTTAAACAAATAAGAATTTGTTAAATGAAACAAATTTACTTCAGGAGTAAATTTGCTTCAGCTTTTATAAAATCGGCCATAAAAAGAAGAGATTGACGAACGTTTCTCTGTGATGCTCAAATATGAGTAATAATAATTCTAACTCCACAATAAAATTTTCATTATTCTATTCCTTCACATATTTTTAAGAAAAATAACAGATTTTATATTAACTCAATTTTTAATAATAACAAATAAACCGATAATAATTTTGAGAAATGTTTGAAGTGAATGTTTCTACGAGTCATTCAAGGATCAATTTCAGTTAATTTATATGCCATAATAAATACTATCGTTTATAAAATAAACGCAAGAATGAAAAAAAAACTTCAACATTAGAATATTGGTTCCGCTTGTTGAGAAACCTCATTTACGAACTTGAAACTAACTTTTTGATAAAAAGTTCAAATATGCTATTTAAGCCGAAAATTCATACGCGCTCTAAAGTTATCATGCTTCCATACAGTCAGACCAACTCTGTTTCAAATTAGACTCTTTGAACAAGTTGTAAATCATACCACCTTTATTTGAAACAAATAACGGTAATCTAAAGTACATTCCACTAGGCGATCGCAATGACTCGCTCACGAACTTGTTTTTTGCCGTTTAAGTGAAACGATGCGAGTTCTGTGAAGTGTCAAATAAACTGACATTTCGCGGTTGAAACAAACTTGTAGCATGCATAGACGATACATGAATGGAATGAGTCCAATATGCCTGTGTAAATTGAATTCTCATAAATAATGGATAATCAGGAAGAGAGACTGTGAAATCATTTGTCATATTGACAAACGAAGACTCTTGAATCAATCGACATAATTTAGAATCAAAATTACAGAATGGAGAGACTCATGCTAAATTAATTGAATTTTTTTGGTGAGCGCTGTGAACTTGAAGCGGTCGCGCTTGATGACGTCATCTGAGACGTACTGATTTTGCAAACAAAAATCGCGATCGTCTTGTGTAATGATTATTGAAGCAACTTGAGCGTTGCGGTCGCCTAGTGGAACGTACCCCTAGAGTTACAGTTAAATTTAACATTTGGATCTAAAAAACATTAATACATCTAATAAACTTGAAATTAAGAAATATATTTTGACCAAGAGTACCTATACTGATATGATCCTAATAATTGGAGAGTGAAGGAATAATTTCGCAAAAGCTATTCGTGTTCATGGAGAAAGATTTCCAAACAGAAAACGACCTGATGCGAATGTCTTGTCACGCCTTCTGGAAAAAGCCTGAGATAGTGAGCAAATAGAACTATTAGCCCGTCCAGACAGAGGGCGACCCCTAATTGTCCAAAATCTATGAATGAAGTGAGTGGCTTTGTGAATGCTAAATGATTATGCCACTTGAAGCTGTAGGAGTATTGCTGCAGAACTATTCACTGATAACATAAAACATCTTTCTCGATCTGTCTAAAAAAAGTTTTTATTCAAATTGAATCACAAAATGCATTTTAACAAAATGCAACAATCATTTGAAACAAAGTAATTATTATTATTACTATTCAAAAACTACAACCAAGATTTTTATTTTACAAGCTCTACATGTATAGGATATTTTGTGACAGGATTATGGAACAGAATTTCTTTTACGGGATGCAAGGAGCAATATCTGAGTCTCCATTTTTTTAATCAATTAATCCGGAATTGAAATTAAACAAGATCCAAGCTGTGGGTTCCTCTGGAGTTTTTAGGTCTCAATCAGCAAGAAATAGTAGAAATATAACATATATATGTCACTTTATTTATTCAGAATACATACATGTTCTCTATATAAATTGGGTACATTCCATGGACAATAATTTTTTATTATAAATAAATGTACCTTTTGAAATATTCAATTCTTAAAATCAAAAGGATATTGCATTTTGGATGTTGAATACAGTTCATATGAGTGTATCACTGGAACTATTGCTGGGAGATGTTATTTCTTGATTTTGAATCCAATCTTCTGGAAAGTACTTCTGCTACGAGGGTATCATCATTGTCTTCTTCGGATTCTGAGGCTAGACGAGGGATAAGGTCGTTTTGTTTGAATGTAGGATCTAGAAATAACAAACATATATACTGTAACGAATTTAAGTCTATAAATTAGTCATTCAGGCTTTACTGGTGCTAAGAATTATAGTGGAAATATTTTACATCAAGAAATAGAAGCGAATATATTTGTTCTCTAGAAAATTGCTGGTACCTTCTAGCGCTTTCTAGAAACGCCTGGACGTTTGCGGGAAAACGTAGTGGGGAGAGACCCACGGTATATATTCGCTAACTCAACAAAGAGTATTATTGATTTTGGCTCAGAGACCTTATAATATGAACTGCTAGTGGTTGAAATAAATTGTGTTATTCAAAATAAATCAATATTGACATAAATAATTTAAGTTAAGTAATAGTATAGTGTAATAATCTCTAGTTTAAGTTAGAACTATTCATTAGAAATAGTGTTAGTTATCTAATTCATTATTTCAGTAAATCATAAGAATAAATAGTAGTGCTGAGTAACTTTTGCTCTCTAAATTAAAATTAATAACGTTACAATACATTTGCAGCTGTGGGTATGAGGGGTGATCTATCAGTGCTATGACGATTATTGTCAAATGGAAGATGACACGAAAATGTTGAAATCTGCAGTCCGAATAATTTTTTTTTTACAATCATTAACTGCTTTGGCACTGTGAGATCTACTTTTTAATTGAAAAATTCGGACTTGACTGGACTTCTCAAGTTTCGACGGGACTCCACCCGGATTTTTGTCTAGCAGACACAAATATAGAAATCTATAATCCAAACTTGTTGTTTTAACTTTAAAGACTAATTTTTTCTTAAGTCCCGTGACTGGACTTCCAATTTTAGTTCCTGGTAACATTGGATGAAGTCAAAATAATCCTGACTAGAAATGACAGCTGAGACATGTAGCTCACTTAAGCTCTATGAAGTCAATCATCAGTATAAGTATATCAGAAATTTTTCGAGATAATAGAGTCCCAACAGAGTATTACAGAGCATTTTTTCACTATTCTTGACGTTAAATTTCTTTAGGATTCATATTTGTTGAATGAAACGTCGGATATGAGTTATATTAGCATCTTTTTTCCTGAGATACTTTAGGATCTCTTATTTAGACTGTATCAGTTTGGACTTCTGATTAATTTACCATAAAGTCTTCAATGGTATTGAAGATATCGAGCTAGAAATTTATTATTCAATGGTACAAATACTTGTTACTTGTTACATACAAAACTTGTAAATCATATTGTTTGCACCAGCATTAATGTAACTGTGTCATGAGAATATTGACATAGAGCTTGGAAACTGTATCCACGCTCTACGAGCTAGATTAGGATACCAATCTTGCAATTTTTTGTTTAAGTATTTCGGAAAAACTCTTGTCATACTATCATGGATACTGCCGGAAAAATAATAGGGTGAATTACGACCAATTTAATTTGATTTGCCAATTAAATCCATGTACATCAGTCAAGGGTTGTTGAAGATTTTTTGCATATACCTTGTAGCTTCTTAATTCAAATTTTAAAACAGAAAATGGAAGTTAACGATTACGAGGACACCTGTTATGTTAATGAATTGAAATGATTGTTAGTTTTTTGCTATGAATGATTAGCTAAATGATAGTTTGAGGTTTCAGCAAACCTTAATAAAAAAGATGCTGTACTTTAATTTTATGAATTGAACGATACATCATTATTATTATTATTGACAAGAGGTGGTCCTTCTGTTTCCTGTGTTGCGGATTTCTGGCCTATCATACCCTCTGTATTTACTTCAACGAAATCCAGGATTTTCTTTTGCGTCTGATACTTCGAATGTCTTAGAGTAGCTTATTACGTGCTCAGATGTTTCATTCTTTTCTCCAAAACCTCTGCATAATGGTACCTGTTTTAATCCAAATGTATGTAGATATGTATACATTGTACAATTTCCTAGTTTGACGTTTCATTCACTTATGGAGTCTGTTACCTGTTCTTTTATTGAATAGTTCATGGAGGAGACTCATGCTTGTCTCTGACTTGTTGATTATGTCCAACAGATCTTATACCACTGCTGAAGCAATATTGCAATTTCCTGTTTGACTCTTCACTATTGAAGGATAATCATAACATATTCACAGCTAGGTGGTCAGCTACCTGCTTTTCTCCAGTCTCTGAGTGCCTAGATACCTATATTAACTTTAATTCATACCTTGCTTCTACAGAATTGAGTTCAAATGAGTACAGTCTAGATGGACTAGTCCTAACTTCAATTCGAAAGATTGTGCTTTCATTTCAATCTGTTATATACTTTGCTGACTCAACAAAATGCCCCTTGGCATTCAACATGAGAAGACGGCACTGCTAGTATTGCATGATTTACCAAACGTCAGAGTCTCAAGAAGGTCCAGGTTTGTGTCCTAATAGTTTCTAATTTTTGGTACAACCGATAATTTAGAACGAAACTGTTCAATTGAAAGGTTTTTCGACCAATTTTCTATAGCTCTTATTTAGTAGTAGAGAATGCGTACAGTTCCGCTTAAAGTACAGTCGCGTTTGTCCCGAGACCCACCGACTGGTCGTGTTACAGTCATTTTGTTCCATTTATGGTTCTATTGATAGTTTTGGAACCATTTGTGTTGATGATATTGTCATTCTTGTCTACCAGATTATTTATTTGCCCCTAAACATATCTTGCAGGAGTCTTTATGTGTTCAAGTCCGAAGTATCGAACATAGAACTACGTCTGGTTATCTTCAAGCGGTAGATGACATATTGGTTCGTAGTCAGAACGCGGTTTCAAACTCAGTTCTCAGGGTCGGTATTTCAGTCCTTGGTTTAACCGAAGTGGAGCTCAATTACCTTAGTAACAATTGTTCTAAGAATCATCACTATGGAAATTAAGCTACGTGTAAGGTAAACCATGGACTGAAATACTGGACCTAAGTCTGTCAAAACAGTGTTATAACCTAATCTGATTTTTAAACGTCGTTATGGTTATATATAAGATCGATTCATACCTGGGTTTAAGACCGCGTTCTCACTACGGGCCAATGTATCTGCCATTTCATTCTTGAATCAGGTATTTCCAACTCTTTTTTCTCTAAATGTCTTCTCTAGTCGGGAGACTATTTAGTGTGCAATACTATCTTCCACAATTCCAATAATAACTGTCAGAAAACTTTCAATGAATATAGACTTTGAAGCTTCCAACATCCCTTCTGCATATTTTTAATCGTCATGCTGAACGTTGTGAAATATCTCTCACATTTTCTTAGAATCAAAATGCTCGCAGGTGTTACAATCCACAATTGACAGACTAGTGGATCATTTCAACGATTTTGTCTTTGTTTAGCTGTGTCAATTCAATTTGCGAATACAATTACTCACAAGCCAACCTTCTAATACAATAATGGAATTGTATACACAAATTATCAGTGACACAAATACGTACCTACTGAATATTTGAGAATTAGAACAAGGTAATGAAATTGAGTACGAATTTGAACAAGGATAACAATACTCTTGAAGAAAATAGAAATATCTGACTGAACATTAAAAATCGCATTAATGCAATAAGACATCATATTGATAATCTCGAGCCCTCTTGATCGTTAAATAAGAATGGATTATGTATGTGAATGTTTACGATGAATAAATCGAACACAAAGTTTGTAAATGTGTCTCACCTTTGAAAGCAACCAGCGTCCATGGATTTTCAGCTTCTTCAAACGATCTCTTTTGCAGCCGTCCAAGTCGTGGTCCAAACCACATTCCTCCGCTGATATTACCTCCACCATTGTTTCTTTTGTGATAACTGTAGCTGTCGGGGAGTAACCAAGGTGCTAATACAGGTGATGCTTTGAAATCGTCACGACCGACCCTCGGGAAAGGAATCAAACCCTGACGTTTTATTTCGTGGAGATCTAAATGGAAAAATCATATGCATCAAACGATATCTCATCCATTTCTACCTCCTAGGATTATACAATGATTGTACATAGAGCGAGGTAGCTTCAGAAATAGATACAGTACTGACAGAGAATTCATGAGCTTTACAGGATGAATCTTAATAGTTTTTGAGATACAGTTCGATACTTTAACTTTTCGAAGACTGGAGATGTGTCGTTTAGAGGCTCTTTACTTTAGAGACCCCTGATTTTGGTGGCTTCATACTATACAATATTTGAATTTCCCAAAAATTTGCAATAGACTTAGACGTAGGCTTTCATGATGGTTAAGAAGTGACGTCATTGGTTTTTATCAATCCGCAGCATTGTCAAATAACGATGACAGTTACATGCTACAAGCTTCATCACTAATATTCAAGATATGCTTGGTAAGTCAAATTATGAAATGATTGATGAAATAAGATACGAGTGATAGCTGTGATGGTAGTCTATGTATCAGATGTGTAGTCTAACATGAGTCGAGGTCCAGTCATGAAAACTGTAGTTCCTCAACTTCTTTATTTGCACAATATTTCATTTAGACTTCATAATTGCTCAAGAAAAGATTGCTGAAAGGTTAAGTAATCATTTATTCCAATTTTCTTAACTTTCTGCCAGAAGATACATGTCCTAACATTCAAAACCACTTTTAGTACAGGAATGTTCCTTTAAAATTATTAATATGGGTATAACTGGTACCAATACTTATGGCTAATATCAGGATCTCGAGTCGAATTAATTCAGCTTAAATGGCGCATCTTTTTGGTTGCGATATCAATTTATCCATATTTTTTTGTCATCACTGGCCAATCTAATGAAATGAATAAATTGAGACCAAGATTATCGGTCAACTCCCGGTCATGTTACTCAGTTTGATTAAATTCCCAGACAGAAAATCGAGCATTGGAGTACAATTTTCCTAATGGTATTGGTATGGCTTGGAGTGGCATTGAAGGTCTAAAAAAAGTTACACGTCTCATATACTTGAGCTTGAGAGGACTTTTTGTTGCCATTTTTGATAATTTTCAATCCAATCGTTGACCTTACAGGTCTTTAGAGTAGTCCAACGCAATACTCAAATTGATATATTGATTGAGCAACTCAAAAACGTACATCACGTATGCTACGCTCACTACGTTCACTACGCTCACTACGTTCACTACGCTCACAAAACTACCTTAAAATTGTAACCTACTTGTGACATCCCTCAATATTGTGATTTGTTTTCTATGTTTTAAATGATTATAAATGAGAATGATTCTGCTTCAGTCTTATTCAATGGAAAATTCAAATAAATTTTTATACTTTATATGAATAGTGCTAGGAAATTAATGAAGATGATGGCGCGTAGTCAGGACGCGGTTTTTAACCTGGTTCTGAGTCTGGCTTATGCATAACCATGACAACATGCCAAGACAGTTTAAACATCGTCATGGTTATATATGAGATAGACTCAGACCTGGGTTTGAAACTGCGTTCTGACTATGGGCTTTTGTGCCTATTATTATATAATTCTCATTGGGGTGATGAATATATTTTACCTGCATACGCATTTGCAAGTGAAGGATCGGATCGGCCTACTCTGGGAAATGGGAATAAGCTCAATTTTGTACCTCCACTACGAGCATTGCGATATTCTCCTGAAACATAAATTTAAAAAACTCATATACAAGAACTTAGAGTTAACATTTGACCGAATTTTGATCTTGATTCAACTTTGTGTCCGGAATTTTCCTGGACTTCATTTCGGACAAGATTTTGGTCATATAAACGTAATTGGATACTTTCTTAGAATTGAAAACGCAGGTTTAACTTACTTGTACAAAGTACTAGTATTGTGAAACCGACAAAATTAACAATTTGAGATTTTAATGGAAATATCTGTTTCGAGCATATCTTAACCAAATTTGACTTGATATCGGTACGTATGTGCGTTCGTAACTTGCAAATCTCAAAACCCGTCGAACTTATAATGTTGAAATTTTGTATTTATAAGACTGGTCGGGGGTCTAATTGTGCACCTCGCATTATGGTTGCAGTCGTCTGTACCGACAGTGCACTTTACTTGCAACTTTTCTTGAATTTCCCGCATAAATACAGAATAATCAGCCGTAGGATACTGAAATTCAGTATTTGAAATTATTGTAGTATCTCAATAGTTATCATTTATTTGTGCACACATGGGCTAGGGCAAAAGTGCACTTTATATAACAGAATCTCCGAATATTCCGCATAAATTCAGAACAATCAGTTTTAAAATATTGAAATTTTGTTTTAGGCATTTTTATACCATCTAGTTGTACACTTCTTATTATGATTGCAATCGTCTGTACCGGAAGTGCATTTTACTGAGAACATTTTTTGTATTTCTCGCATAAATCCAAAACGATTGAACGTAGAATGTTAGAATTTAGTATTTAAGACGATAGTACCTAATACAATATATAAGCATCTAGACGTACCGTCTAGATGCTTATATCCTATTTTCATTGAGATCGAGTGAGCTACTTGAGAGTATTTTGAGAGTATTTTGGAACTTTTCGCATAAGTTTAGTATGTCGATCTGCTGTAGCATCTAAATTATTGCATTCTCATAATAGTCGACTGAACTGGTAGTGCACTTCAGTTGTATTTTTTTTAAATTTTTGCACTCAAATTCAGAACTGCTAGCCGGTAGAACATTGGAAATCAGTATGTAGGAATGTTGTATCATAGGAATGATAGCCTACTGTTTTCATAGCAGCCAACTGGGCCCAAAGGGCACCTTACTTGACAAATTCTCAGAATTTTTTGGATAAATCCAAAACGCTTAGCCATAGGACGATGGAATTTTGTGTTTAATTATCGTATTATTATTTGCAAAAATATATCCAATGTTGTATAGGTAAGTCACATGATGTCCCCGTCATATTTTTTATACAGCAATCATAAATATAATAATTTGTGATTTTGTACCAAAATTTTCATGGAAAATCAGGATTTTCATTTTTTTCATGACTGAGCTTCAATTTCAGTCCTTCGTGAACTCTGAGTGCATACAAATCTTTATCTATCATCAATTCTTCAGATAAAATACACAGTTTCCAAAGATCAATTAAAGAGAAAAATTTGAGACTCAGGGAAGGTTTTGTCGAGAAGAACTGGTTCTGCTGAAAATTTAGGGCTCAGTATCGCTAATCCGTGGATGAAGGTCCTTCCAACGATAAATATTTCTTTAGAATATTTTTTTTCTACTCTATAGCTCAACTCCTATACTTGGACCATTTTCAGGAATGCTACAGAAAATATAAAGTAAAAGGAAATATTAAAAAAAAAATTACTGAATTCCCATAATTTAATACCTACATTCAAAGTACTAGATAAAAAACTAACATTTTCATTTTGAATATTAAAAAAAATTGTCAAAAAGACAGAGTGAGAATTGCTGTTCCCCAATTTCTTTATTTCCACAGTTAATAAGCACACAGCAAGAATTTTAAAAGAAACATTGCACAGAGCACAATTTTTAATTTAGATTCAACAACTCAAAAAAAGATCGCCAACAGGTACTACGTACAGTGCTGCCAATATGAACTCAGAAAACTCAAGGTACAAAACTTGACTGCCACGCCTTTATATGGTGATCGATGTAGGATGCGTAAATGCTCATTTAACGCATTGTTCAGAAGAAAAGTGTAATAATTCACTATGATAGATAGTTGACAGCAATTGATGAGAAAATTTCGTATATTCATGACAAAAAAGTCTTTGAAAATTGTTAGATTTTAAGCAATAACAGACGTGCAAAAATATGATTGCCAGATTGTGGGAATGGTAGAATAAAAGCCTTAAATAACTATGAAATCTTACCGGAACTGCCTTCCGCCTTACCGTCAGCTCTGCTCATAGCAACGAGGATCAACAGAAGAGCCAGCTTCGAACTCTTCACCAAGTATTCATTCATTTCAATAAATTCTTCTGTTCTATTTTTGTGGTCGTTGTCAGAGGTGAAGATAAGCAGTGACTGTAGTGGAATGAAGTGTGACAGCCCTTTTATACTGAACTTGGGCTTTACAAGATTTGTCTCTGCGCAAGGCGAGCTTTGAGCTTTGACGTTGGTCCGGAGATTTCATCGCTGGCGAGGCGACTATTACCGGACCACGCTGTTTTCACAAATAGCTGTATCTATTCGAATTATCACAAACTTCAACTCTGATTTGTATTTTGATTGAATTTCACATAATTATCAATTAAATCGAAGAGAAGGTAGCACTGGTGTAAAGTTATTCCAATAAAGTATTGAAACTCAAATTCAAAATATTCTACAAATTTCAAAACTGGAAATCCAACAATATCAGTCAGCAACTGTACACAAGTGTTTTGTCCTCATTGAGAATCATCAATATAGTCTAGCTGAGCTCAATTAGTTCTAGTGCTCTTAAAGATCTATTATTGCATTGTTTTGATATCAGCTACACTAACAATTATTGCGAAAAATCTAAACTATCATGAGTCAAAAAACAGTCACCGTCAACATTCCTGCTTTAATTGTTCAGATCTTTTGCTTTTGATGTGCCTGGAAGCTTTTATGGATCCACTGCATTGATTTGCCAAGGTCTCATTTTCCAGCAAAAACTTCCCAATATAAATTGAGGTACTCTATATTTAGTGGTAGCTATACATAAAATATGTTTCTTCTGAAATAAGAGGTGAGGGATCAAATTTATATCAATTTAAAATGAAAATTTATTCAATCACCAGCGGTTTTGAATGATGTACTTTTAGTCTTCACAGATATTGGATCCCTTGAATACATTTATTTAAAAGATTGAAGTCTTTATTGTGAAGCAAAATGAGGGTTGAACTTTCTCAAAACACTCATTGATTCTTTTTGAGATCAGACGTATAAATATTTATAATGAGACTTTGATCTTAGAAATGATTCATAATGACTGTTAAGGAAGTTTCAATTGGTGCTCAATTGAGCATATTGGGTTTTTAAAATTGGAATATTACATTAATAAATAAACATAGACTTGAGCTTCTATAATATTTTTCCCAAGCACAGAGTAGTATTGTTAATTGTTTTATCATAATTATACTCTCTTTGGTTTGAATTTCATCATTTACCTCAAATTTTTTTGGAAATTCGTTTCTCAATCGCGATCATAATTCGAGCTAATCGTTAATTTATATTTTCTGATGTTAAGCTGGTCATTATCTGAAGAGCTACTTCAGCTTCATACCCATTTATAAAATGTTTCAAATAAGGTAAACAGAGAGATACTTTGTGACGAAGTTCATCCCGTTTGTCCCTAAAAAGTGTAAATTTTCAGTAATCCGAACTTTTATAATGTTTCTGTGAAATATTTTTGATGCTCGCGCTGTTATCATAACCTACAAACAATAATATGTTGAAATAGCTAGTGGAAGAAGATAAACTTACTTACGTGATACACTTTACTGACTGTCAAAGTATTAATTGAGTATTAAAAATAACTAAATAAGTTATAGTTGTATTTGATAAAGAACTGTCAAATTTCATACCTCTTATATATAGAGGAGCCATTGCACAGAAGTGGTTGTCACAAAGATGGCGCTGAAAATAATTAGTCCTATTTTTGTGATAAAAGATGGCGCTGGTAACATTTTTCAGTGCTGTAGTCACAAAGTTTCGGTAGATTCAGTGGTAAACTTGAATTTGTTATCTTGACAACCTGTACATTCATTATATATTTTTTCACCTGGTAGAGCGCTGTTGGACGTAATGTTTCTTATTATTTTTTATTTACAGAAGTTCACCCAATGAAACATTTTTTTTGTAACACGTAAATCTAAAGTACCCTGTTACTGAGTTGAATTCTGCTTCGAAAATTCTCAATTTCAAACCATGGTAACAATTTTCATTAATTCTCTGTTGACTGAGAATTAATGGATATTAATGTCCGCTTGGTAAAAATAATATTGTAGATCATGGATCATGGATGCCGTTGGATTTTTTTATTTTATTTTTTACTGTGATGTGATTGCATTTGGAAGAATCTGTTTGTCAAATCGATAAGATAGTTTCGAAGCATCCAAATTAATTTAAAAAGCTTAAAAATGGGGGTACTTCGGTGCACTTGTTACAAAAAGTATCGTATGCAACACGGACACTGAGCAACTGTCATTATTGTCACGGACAAATTTGGCTGCACGGAGCTACGCCTTGGGCTTTGCTCGTCTTCACCGATTGCAGCCAAATTTATCCTGGACGAGAATGACAGTCGTTCAGTCCTTGTAGCATAATATATTATATATAAAACTAGCCAGTGCTCGCGACTCCGTCTGCGTTGCTACCATAATCGGATTGAATAGTCGTGAAAAATAAATGAATAGCAATATCGTTATGAATAATAAATATCTCCAAAAATTATTATCATTAAGGATAATAACTGGATTCCATAACAGAAAAGCACATCATCAGATCGCTCGCACAAATGATGCATGCACATACGTTGTAAAGTTCTGAAAGCTACGCTGACACTTACAATTTAATATATGTATTGTAGAAACTCCCTTGTATACTGGCATAAAATTATTCTGAATCAACATCCAAAAAATGATCTACGTAAAGTGTCTTTATAGCTTTAATACTTTCAATGTGATAGCTTACCTTCTGTGTGGTGATCCAGAATAATTTAATTTTGATCCCGGAAAATAGAAGGATTTCCACAATAAATTATAAGAATCGTGAACTTGCTTCATGTCTGCGCTGCGCCAGTGACAGCGTAACTGTAGAAACGATACAACGTACGCGCATGCTTCATTTGCGCGAACGATCTGATGTGCAGTTTTATTACGGAATCCAATAGTAATAATTTTTAGAGATAATTAATATAAGTAACGAACAATATCACTATTAATTTATTTTTTACGATCACTTATTCCGATTTTGGTGAGCAAGGCAGACGAAGTCGCGGCCATTGGCAGATTACAAATATTTATATTCATATCTTCTTAACCCTGCAAGATATCGAAATTAAACGTTTACGAAAATTTGAGTTGTGATTCTTGTTTTAGTCCTTGAAATTCTAAAAACTGTCATTTATGATTTGGCTTCGTTTAAGTAGCAGTTCTCACTCGAATTTTTAGATTTGTTTCAAAATCACAGACAGAAACTTCAAATTTATTCATCTGAATAGATGTATATATGAGTTCTGAAAAGTTTCATCCATCTCTGTAACATTTTTCTGCATGATGCTTGTGTAATATAAGTAGGAACGGTTATTATGATTCATACATTAATCACAAAATCATTATCCTCTTTATTTTCTATTTGTTGTATTGCATTAAATCTTCTGATTAAGGCTGATCTCAAAAGGATCGCTGATTCCTGTTTTTATTTTAGGGTAGAATTAATGATGCCCTGAATGATGTTATTTGCCCCAGAAGACAAAGTTTGATTGGTCCTCATAATTAAGAACACCAAAATAAGTCTTGAACAAGAATAAGCTTCGGAAATATAAATACTTGAAAACAAATCAATATCCAGTTTTGTTATTATGATTAAAAAAACTCAAATTACGTCAAAAATCTTGTATAAAGTGAGTAGCTGACTTATATGCACACCAAGATTGCATGGGCTGCTGTCGTCTGTCAAATTTCACCTGCGCTTTTCATCCTGAAAAAAGTACCTCCAAATGAATCACCCATTAGCTGTGCACTGAATTAAATCATGCATAGTTTGGCTTAAACTACTGTCCCAAATCCAGTCGACTGGCCGTGCCTCTGTCCTTCTGTTCCTTATTTCGCTGTTAGTTTTAGAAACGTCTCTTCTGATATAACCATGTCATTTTTGTCTACTGGATGATTTATTTGCTTCCAAACATTTCTTGCAGGAGTTTCTGTCTTGTAGGTTTGTTAATGGTGTGTCTGATTCTAATTCGATCAGAAATTATTGTATATAATATCACAAGGGACTGTAATTTTATCAATAAATTTTTCATGAAAACATTGATTACCTAGCAACATCGTGAGAGTCATCTGTCCGATTAAATCACGAGAGCGTAGCTCGAGGGATTTCATTTGAGCAGATGACTCTCACGATGTTGCTTAGAGGTAATTAATTTTTGAAGCAAAAATTTATGATGAAATTAAAATGGTATTTGTGGAGAATATTTCTCGAATGAAATTGCTACTATAAGTACCTATTTAGTAATGGTTGTTATAGCTACTAACCTTTTTTTTTATTGGAAAATGCACTAAATTGTATCTATAAACTCTTGTATTCTTAGACTTTTTGTTTTCAATTTCATTACTTTCGGCGAAAAATGCATTTCCAAAACGATTAAATTCTGACATTTCCGAGAACTGATTGTTTGTTTATATTAGAACTGTGTATTGTTTCTCCATGACAAAGGCAATTTATCGCGATGAATCGCTTGCCAACGGGAATTTACCGAGGTAACGGGGATTTATTATTTTAATTGTAATTGTAACTATGCAAAATTTGTCAGTATAATTGACATGAGTGAAATAATCTGTAAAATAGGATGCTTGTTAATTTTCGCAGAAATTTTATTGTCTCCTGCATATTTTCTCTTTCGAGTGAATATACGCTGGCAAGTGTTCTCGTTTCAACAGTTAAGCGGAATGAGAATTGACTAAGTAAAGTTTCCAAAGCCGTAGTCGCCGTGATTCCTGCATGAGCCAACATTTGCATTTTACAATGATTTGCCAATATTCTTTGCCATTAGGTAATACTGACTGAGTAGGTCTAATAAATAATTTCTGTTGATAGATCCCAAGTATTTACCTACAGTTTCATGAGATTTTTAGAGTTTTCTTCGTGAAGTTTGAACAAAAACCTTCAATCTAGGATGACCCTCAGATATTCGATTTTTTTCATTCAGTCAACTTTCGTGATGTAGTCCTCGTTGCACCAATCTTCATCTGAATTTATGGCTTCTTGAATCGTTTCCAATATGGTTTCCTGAAAATTATTCGTTACTAGCTTTATCAAATCGTCTGCGTAGCCGATGGTTATGTATTTTGCTTCGTTCAGTCCTTGTATGAGCTGGCTCTCAATTCTAGTTTGTAGGAAAAAGTTCTTAGGGCCAGTTTCACGAACGCCAGTTAAATTTATCTAAAAGTTATTTTATACGAAAAGTATTGTTGGCAAAATTGTGACCATAGTTACTGACTCAAAATAACCCCTTGATAAATTTAACTGAGTTTGGTGGAACTGGACCTTAACGTCATTTTAGAGACTTGTTACAATATCATCTAGCGTAAAATTGTAGAAGACAGTCTTCGAGAAGTAAGAGACATGATCAAGTCAGTTTATTTACCTTAATGTCACTTTTTGATATTTGTATGTCATCGAATGAGTAATCATGAATAAAATTTGATTTTGTGGTAAATATATTATAAAAACCAATGGTGCAATAAATGTAACAATTTCACTTTTCTTTATTAAAAACATATTACTATTTCTGTGTTTTTTACTGCAATATATTTTAAACATGATATTCTGAAGAATGGTCCACGCGTATGAATTGAAAAACAGTTTGAATGACATCAAAATTATTCTTCCCCTGTATAACATTTGTATAATTTTGTGGCTACTACAGCTATTTTCGCTTCTACTCTTTGATTTCCTGTGTGGTCACCACAAACTGATCCAAACGAGCCAATAGTGAATCGCTCTCCAGCATCCATATGACATTAAGTTATCAGCAGAATTATACCAACAATCAATGCAAATGATTCAGTAATTATGAAATCAGTCGTGGTAGCTTATTTCTCATGAATATGCAATTTGAATTTGAATATCTTCAAGCATTATCTTTGAAATTTTCGTAAGAATTATAGACTTTGTTATTTTTTCAAAGTTTAGAATTAAAAATTCGTTATGATCTGTTTGAAAACTTTTGTTCCTGACATTTTACGACAGATGGAAAATTGAATGAATAGTTCCAAATTGGTGAAATTTCAGCATTATTAATCCAATTTCATTATATATTCCAACCGCTGGACTTTCATACTTGCTATTGATCACATTTTGTATGATCTTGGCTTTTTTCGTGGGACTTTAGAAATTGTTATTGATTACTGAAACGACCCACATGTTTCTGTCATAGCATCTGTTTCAATTCCAGATATTAGAGACACACTGAGAATTAGAAATGAGAAAACATGAATATTTTGCACTGCTTTCTGCACATGTTTCAAACCTTTAACCACCTCTTAAATATGAATTCCAATGCTGTGCTAATTTAGTTCCTTGGAAGGTCTGAATTAACGTTGATTCACTTTCGCACAAACTAAAGTTAATTCCTCTAATTCAGGAATCAAATTTATGTCTTGATTAGGCTTTTTAAAGTATCCATATTGATATTCGAGTCTAATCTTGCAGACACTCTAATGCCCGATTGTCTACGTTCTGGAAAATTTGCCGCATAAGTTCTAGGAGTAAGCCGAAAGATTTTGTGACAATACATCTCACAATTTGGACAGTCGATAAACAAATACAACATGAGAGCTTTATTATTCCTGGCTAAAGATACTCCTGCTATATTGTTCTATTTGGAACACATCAATTGACCCTACTGATCAAATGCTGAATTTGATCCAATTATGTACAAATATCCCAATTTATAAAGTTAATACTAATCGAATTTAAGACGAATTGGTCATTCCTACGTTCAACGCCTCCGATTATTAGCAAACCTAATTTGTCTATCAACTAGAATGTAAGAGCTAATGAATTGATACTGTAGCCTGTAAAAAACGTCATTGTGATCGGTCGATTTGCGTAAAGCTAACGTGATTGGATAATTGAAGTATTAAATAAAATTTAGCACATGGAGCAGAGTTTAAAATAGAATAAAGACAAGATAATCGATACCAGAATCTCCCAATCCCCAGAAATGACTTGTATGAAAATTATTTGAAAGTTATTTATTTATTTATTTATTCATAGGAGCCCTAAGTTCATAATTAGTGGTGAAAGTACCAATATAAAAAGTATTTATGGTTTTACTAGACCTGCATGGAACACGAGGAACAGTAAAGTTAATGTTAGAAAGACTCGAACTATCGTCAATATGATTATGTATTACATTATATAAATAAGTGGTGGAAGCCATAATATTTCTATGCTTTAGAGAAATCATAAGGAATTAGTGTACAAGTAAGTCAAGGAGTCAAAGAAGAGATCAAATTCACGAGCACAATACATAACAAATTTTCTTTAAATTCTTTTGATCTCGTCACTATATTTTGCGTATAACGGATTCCACACTACAAGACAATATTCGAGTCTGGAACGAACAAAACAATAGTACAAGGATTTGAGAGTTGCGACATTCAAAAAGTCTCTTGTATTCCTTATAATAAAACCCAACAGTTTATAAGATGAATTACATATGTTCTCTACATGAGGTGAAAAATGTAGTTTAGGATCAAGAATCACTCCCAAATCCCTGTGTTGTTCAACTCTTAAGAGTTTTTCAGTGCCCATGCGGTAAGTAAAGATAGTAGACGTGTGTTTCATGGAATATGACATACATTTACATTTATTAATATTAAAATATAAGTGTGAAGAATTAGACCAAACATGATTATTGTCAATGTCAGATTGCAGTTCATTATAATCAGTCAAGCAGTTAATCACTTTGTATATTTTTAAATCATCCGCAAACAATAAAATTTCTGATTATTTGATATGAGAGGTGATATCATTAATAAACAAAATAAACAGTTAAGGCCCCAAACATGAACCTTGAGGAACACCAGAGGAAGGACAAAAATAGCCTGATCTGTAATTATTGAGGTAAACAAATTGCTGACGATTCGTGAGATAGGATTTAATAAGCAAGATGAGGCTAGGTGAAAAGTTGTATTGGTTCTTTAGTTTAAAAAGTAAGATATCATGATTTACTAAGTCAAATGCTTTTGATAGATCGGTATAGATGACATCAACCTGAGAATTTGTTTTCATGGATCTAGCAACGAAATCAGTGAAGATAGTCAAATTTGTAGCAGTAGATCTACCACTCATAAAACCGTGCTGACTTATAGAGTTACGGACATCATGATAGATATATCTATACATAATCTTTCCGAAACATTTACCTATATTAGATAAGATTGAGATAGGTCGATAGTTAGCAATATTATTAGTATCACCAGATTTAAAAACGGGACAGATTTGTGAACGTTTTAAAGCGTCCGGAAATACACCCGAAGATATAGACAAGTTGAACAGAATAAGTGACGGGTTCACAAATATATCACGACAACCCTTTATGACATAAACCGGTAGGTTATCAGGACCAGGAGATTTTGAGTTATTAAGAGTGTTGATTGCAGAATAAATATCATCCTCAGTGATACATGGTGAATTGCACGGGCCACAAAAGTTGGAAGAATGGCCAAGTTTGAAAAAATCAGTGCAGGAAGTTTTGGAGTACACACTCTCAAAATAGTCGGCAAATGATTGCGCAATAGAAAGTGAGTCATCTAATTGTTGATCATTCAGATACATGTTACCAGGAATTCTAGTAGATTTCTTTTTATTGTTAATGAAGGACCAAAATTTTGTAGGATCAATGGTGACATTATGTTCAGCCTCTGTAACAAATTGAGTGTAGGCTATTTTTATGTCTTTCTTCAGTTGTGCTCTGAGAGTTTTGAATTTGTTGAGATAAACTGCATCACCATGTGATTTATAAAGCTTATGAAAATGTTTTTTCAATTTTACATTCGAAATTATCTCCCTGGTAAACCAAGGTGGGAATTTTGATACAAATTCTCGTGTCTTAGGAACACATTCTAAAAATATGTCGTTTACAATATCATAGAAGTAACTAAAAGCTAGATTTATATCACTGAATGACGATAATACGGTCCAGTCAACCTTATTTGATAAAGAGTACATTGGTTCAAAGTTTGGCAAGTTTGCACGACAAAAGTTGAATGTAAAGTTATGATTGAATGAAGAATTATTATAACTATCATTTGCAGAATTATTGTGGATAGATAGAGCAGGATGATGCTTATCTTCGGATACTAGTGGATCAACACTGCGAGATACAGAGCAAGTAGTATCAGAAACTACAACATCAAGTATGCGATTGTAATCATTTTTGATCATGTTAAACTGTGAACCATTCAAAAAGCTACAAAAATTCTCAAATCTGATTATGCAATTATTGGTATAGCCACACGAATAAAAATCCACCAAATTGGTAATGTTTAGATCACCAAGAATAATAAAATCACGATACAAAAAAGTAGATGACTCAATAGATTCAAATATATCCTGGAAATGGGAGGAGGAGAATATATAACTGCAATTAATAACAGTTTTTGCTGAGAACTGATTTTTACACAAATAATGTCTGCAAATGAATTGAAATTCGTGTTAAGTTTAACCAGTGAAGATTTGTATTTAGTACTAACAGCACACAATATTCCTCCGCCATGGGTTTTGCCTACCTTGGAGTAGTCACGGTCATGTCTGTAGAGTATGTAATTATTGTCATCAAAAATTTCATTGTTGTTCACAGAATCATTAAGCCATGTTTCACTGAGAGCAATGATATCAAAATCCGTAGTAAGACTGCCTTGGAACACATCATCAAGTTTGGAATTAATTCCTCGAGTATTTTGGTAGTAAATCATCATCTGATGGAATATACCTACAAAAATAAAATAGAAGGTCACTGAAATCAACATAACAAAGTTGAGCTAGAACCGACCAATTCAAACAACTAATTAGTAGAGACTTCAAAATCTATGAACAGACTTAAGAATCGAAAAGTAATCAAAATACAAAGATGTTATGGTGGTTTGCTGTGAAAAAACTGCTTGACAAATTCAGATGAGCGAATAAATTGAATTCGTTGTCTTAGTACAGAGAAAATATGTCTTAAATAGTCACAAATAAAGTTTTCCTACAACTGTCAGAAAATGTTCCGAAAACAGCGCGCGAAGTTAATAATTTTTCACAGTTGTTATGAGTTACCTTGATACCATGCGCGATGTACTTTGGGAAGGCGTTTTTAACGATTTTGGAAAACGGTTTTCCAAGTCTATGAAACACATTTTCCTCACGCAATGCATTTGATTAATAAATCAACTAACTTCAAATGATGCAAATTAGAATAATTTATCATTCTTTATTTATTGAAATAACAATGAAACAATCTTCAAATTATTTACCACCTAATGAAATAATATCTAACACTGAATATTTGTAATATGGAAATAAATTAAACAGTTAGAATAATTGCTAATATTAATTCCTAAAGACGTTGTTTCCATTGCAATTGTTCCCGGTCTATTAACACAAGGGAAAATATTCAGATTATGCGAATTAGAAGCAAAAGTTTAATATCTGGTTAGAAGTAATAATTTTGTAAGTCAAACATTTCCACTTCCAAGGACCTGTTCAGAAATCATACCTTGAACCGTTAAACGATTCTTACGTATTCTGAACGATTCGTCGTAGAAACATTACCCTTAAAAATCAACAGTGCCATATTTAATTCTGCCAGAAGCAATTTATATAACTTTATTCATTATGGAAGTTGAATGCACAAACAACCTTTTCATATTAGGCACTTGGAAATTACAATGGAACGTGTATTTTCATAGATGATATAAGAAAATCTTACGGTGCCGAGTTCCACTTTTCCACAACTCCTGGCACCGTGGCTTCAAAGGAGTTGGAAATATTGATGACGTACCTTTTTCTATTAGACGAAGAAGTCTTGTACAAGAATTGTGGCCAGAGACCTGACAAATTCAATGAATCAACGGTGCCGACTCTCATGTTGTCAGAAATTCTTCCTTTCACTGCTGTGGCACAGTGAACGAATTCAGATGGATGCAGTGCAATTCCGTATAGTGTAAAATTAATATAGATTGATTCTAGCAGAATTAAAAATGACACCGTTGACTTTTAAGGGTAATGTTTCTACGACGAATCGATTAGAATACGTAAAAATCGTCTTACGATTTAATGTAGCATTTCTGAGTGGGAACTTGGATTATAATCTTCTGCCACTGAATCCGATTTCCACCCTCCGTGGCGCTTGAGGGAAGTTATATTACCACCAGTATTTGCCAACAGAATAGCAGAAGTTGTTCCAAAGGAATGGCCTGTGAAATTTTCAGGTGAGTCCGTACTAAGGTAAACCTCAATCAAACAAGGAATCTGTACCATCACATTTTATTCAACTCTTGTATATTAGAAATAATCTTCTGGTTGAAGGATGTTTCGACCTCAAAGCCACGAATTTCTGATATATTTTGATGAACTTTAAATTTATAATTGCATAAGTTTGTTTCGAATATGTTTCAGTATCAGGCACTTCTTCAATTAAAACATTTTTTCTATATGGTGTGTCAAAATTTTGACGAGTTCTTCACGCCGGCATGCACCCGAAACGCCCATAATTGAAGCAACCCGATACAAGCAAATCTTTCAAATTTACATACATTTTAAAATAATTAGGTAAGGCCCTCAGGAATCCAATAAATTTTATTCATATTATATGTTTATTTCGGACGTTTCGAGTCTCAAAGACTCATCATCAGCTGCTCGAAGAATCCGGTGTCGGCCATTTTGTCTGTACTAGTGAAGGTTTGAGGAAGAGTTTTTTGTCACTCCAATATTAATAAATACAGTGTGAAGGATTCAAAGATAATTAAAATAATTGGGGTAAGGCACTCAGGTATCCAATAAATTTTATTCATATTATATGCTTATTTTGGACGCTTCGAGTCTCAAAGACTCAGTGTTTCACAAAAATCAAAAAATAATCTTGATCCTGTATTTTTTATTTCCCAAGACAAGACCAGAAAATACTATCAAGAATCAAGACTTCTTGTCAAGAAATCTTGATATTTTCCTTTAAAAGTTGAAGATTATGAATCACTTTGATTTGAAAACACTTAATGTTGAACTTCCATTATCTTTATTGAAAATTAAAATAAATATAATAACCACAAAGTCTCAATAGTTTGTAATCTACTATCGTCATCAGCTGAACTGATAATACTTACTATTCCCTTACAATACGAGCCTTATATCTAGTGTTATATGGGTGATCAAGCGTGATTGGTGTTTCTCCAATCGTGACTGCTCTCTCATTGACAGTTTCTGAAGGGGAACGAGAGGGGCTGGAGATCTGGGTCTTGATGCTAAGTCCAGGGTCTGTTGCAATGTGCTTTCTCCATATTGGTCGAATTTCTACACTTGGCTGGCTGAACACATCTTGTTTGTTCTTGTAAATGATGGCCGCTTCCTTAAACTTTCTTTTATACCAGTGGCTTTCTTTTTTGAGGATCTTGGCTCCTTCCCATTGGATGTGATGATGCTGTTCCCAAGCGTGCTCCACCAGTCCAGATTTCGTGGTTTCTCCTCTTTGTGTATGTCGTTGGTTTTCCTTGATTCTGGTTTCCAGTGGTCGTTTGGTCTCTCCAATATATGCTTTTCCACATTCACAATCGACTTGGTAGATCCCCGTTTGCATTTCTAGTGGAAGTTTTGGTTTTGTGGACGAAAGGATGCTCCTGACTGTTGCTGTTGCTTGAAATCTAGTTGAATATTGTAGTTTCCCGCGATTCTTTTTCATCTATCTGAAAATCCTTTGATGTAGGGAATGTATAGTTCACATTTCTTTTCTTCTTTGTTCTCTTCTGTTCGTGTTGCTTGTTGAATGCTGTTTTCTGACTATTTTCTGAATTGTGTTGTCTGTGTATCCATTGTGTTTTAGTGTTCCTATAATTCCTTCGATATCTCCTTTATAGTCCTTCTCTGTGGTACAATGCGATTTGGCCCTACTCAGTAAACTGCTCGCTACTCCAATTTTTGTTATTTTTGCATGGTTTGATTGGTAGGTCAGGTAACGTCCAGTGTGAGTTGGTTTACGATATACAGACGTGTGTATGTTGTCCACTCTCTTCACAAGAACATCCAGGAACGGCAAGCTGTTGTTCTCTTCTTTCTCCATGGTGAATTTTATGCTGGGTCTATGTGAATTCAAATGTAAGAGGAATCCTTCTAGTTCCAAGTCACTGTTATTCCAAATAATGAATGTATCATCTACATACCGTACCCACTTCTTCGGCTGGATTCTGGCTGTGGAGATGATACTGTCTTTAAAATGTTCCATGTAGATGCTGGCAATAATTGGTGACAAAGGGGATCCCATGGGTAGTCCATCCGTTTGTTGGTAGAAACTGTTCCGTATTTGAAAATAGGTGGTTCTCAAGCAACAAGTAGGTCCATTATTGCTGTGAAGACTACGACAAGAAAATAGGAGAAGTTCTGCAGAAGGGATCATACTAGATAAAGATCCAACAAAAAGCATAGAAAGGAAGGTATATTTAACATTAAGGAAGCACAACCAAATACTAGAGGATACCACTAGATCCAGGTTGACCCCACACCACAGTAAACCACCTCACAAGTATGGACTACCAAAAATAAATAAGAAAAAAATCTTGTCTTGATGAAACACTACAAAGACTCATCATCAGCTGCTCAAAGAGTCCGGTTCATCTTCATTAATAAATATGTCATGTCAATAGCCTCCTCCATAATTTTTGATATATCCTCCCTAGTTGAAGTTTTTGATTTCTTAGTTCAATACCCAACAGCTCTATTTGTCAACTATGCCACTAATTTCAGCATTTCTCTTCGATCTATATTTTCCTTCATGTTAAGTGTAGCTTTCAACATCGAAAAAGTGGACAATAATGTTGGTGCCTTTATCTTCATTGACTTTTCTTTAAATATGCTAGTAAAACATTTTCTGATATTTTACTTATCTTTTGCTTCCCACACCTTTCGCGAAATTCAAGATAACACTTCTCGTATCGATTTTAGGATCTTGTGGACAACAGATTATCAATTGCAACATTGGCAATCTCATTTATTTCTGCTTGAACTTCAATATCACTATCTGAATCCATCGGTGCTCGCAAAATCATAATGAAAATTACTAAAATGATTTTTGCTTGTAAACAATTATACAGGATCTGTTATAGGTGACGATCTGCACCGATCAAGAGATCGAATGTAATTTATTTTTTATGCAATAAAATATTCTGGCAAAAGTAACGTTGACGAGTTGCCTGAAGAAATATGTTCAAGGTTATGTTCAGTTGAAAATTCTATCATTTTTTTGCCGTATCTTTTAGATTTTAATTCATTCAGAAGCGTGAACAAATATTTTAGAATAGAACTAGATAATTAATTTGAGTGTTAATTAAATATCGCAGACAGACTGAGAGAATTCTCTAGAGGAAATCTTGTTTACGGAATTAAAGTAAGTATAACTCAAAGACAAAAAAAAATGTCGTGCTTTGTATCACCCCAAAACAAGACAATACCATTGCAGGAAATAGTGCATAACACCTTGCATTGAGAATTGAAAAAGAAAATGAAGTATCAGACGGAACTGATTACTGAATTTTCAAGTTGACCAAATGATTCTAATTCAATTGATAGTGGTACCTGCGTAAATAAATACTTTTGTATGTCAAATATTTCCAATATTGTGAAAATTCTGCAAAAAATATGAAATCAGTTGGACCTTGACAGTTCATTCAACATATTTTATATCAATCCAACATACAATATAGAATAAAAATAGAATCAACTGAATCAGAATAAAATATTAGTTTAAGAGTGTATTTCTTAGGTGATTTCGAGCCTGACATGAACTACAGATTCACCATACTCCTTAATTCAGTATTCAAAATGTTATTGAATTATTTTCCACAGTATACTACTTTAGCGAATTATATCTGCACGTAAACCTGCTCACGTGCGTTGGTGGATACATATGTAGACGTAGTCTCTGTCTAGAATGGAAACTACCCTTAGTAGGGAGTACTTTTTCCTCCATACGATGTAGGACAATAATCTTGATAGATGTGCGCGACTGATTTGTTTCGTTCTGTTGTGCTTTGAGATTCTCTGTACTTTAAGTTAACACTGGTAAACCAATTGTCTCGCAGGGTGAGAAAAACTGTGCTATAGTAGAAATGTATTATAAAAAACTTAAGTTCTCAAATACATTTAATTATGAAAAACAGAATTAAATATACAATAAAATATGTTATTTGTTGAATTATATTTCTGCTATGTTTCGAAACTTTTCAAAGATTTAATGCAATGCGCTATTCGTCTAAGAAATTGTTGCATATTAAGATGTTGAATATCTTCGTACTTTGAATGAAGCATTCGGGCGGAATAAGAATACTTTCGACTTTAACGGGAAATGAGGTTGCTATAGATTAATTTATCTCCTTCAATGCTGAATTTTAATAGCTCTTAACCTGGATAAAGTCAAGTGTCATATATGTAGATTAAAACCTCGTAGAAAATGGCGATGCAGGAGACTATTTTAATTTTGTTAAATTGTTCAAATGAAAATAAAATATGAAAATAAGAGGACGAATAGAGTTTTACGGTTTGATGTATCATACAAAAATAATTCTTTGTGCATACTCTGGAAGCATGATGGCATATATAAACTTTCATAGTCCAGGAGCCGACCGCACCTTGTGTTCCCTGACCGGACTTACGGCTAAATTGCATGTGAATCGATCTTATATCTAGTGGTCAATAGGATGCCAGATTTTAGAGAAGCAGGTTCCTGTCCTAAGTGTCAAAAAAAAAAAAATCTGGTCAAGTTTCTGAACGCAACTTCCCTAATAGAACTTACGATTGAAACTAGTACCAGGAGGGTGGCAGTCACTCTCAAGTCGTATTTATTTTCCCTGATCGAGCTTACAATCATATTTTTTTCTCAAATTGAGGATCGAACTTTTCTTACAACCGCTTCTCTTCCTGGCTGGAAGGGCGGCAGCCACACTTAAAACTATTCGATTTTCAGGCTAATTTCAAATTCAGCTGTACTTCTCTCATCGAATGCACGATTATTCCCTCTAATTATAGCCTGAGCCTTCATAAACACAAAAATATCAAAGTGCTGCCTCCCACCCTGTCCGGGAGGACGGCAGCTACTCTTAAAGTCCCTCCGATTTTTAGGTGCCGATTCTGAACGCAGCTGTACAACATGAATGAGTTTGCGAAGTAAGTTCATTTTGCGTACTTCAAATTGAAATTTGGATATCAAGGCAAACATGGACTTCGCATGAGGTATAATTTTGTTTGGGCATTTCTATGATATGATGTAAACAAAAAATCTGACGTGAACGTCACGTGACTTACTTGTACATCATTTGACATATACACAAATTGATCCAATTAAGTTTTCGGTAACTTCAGATTATGATTAATATAATTTTAATGATATTTTGACATGTACAATGACAAACAAAATCGAAAAAATTGACAACAGATTATCATTGTCTACCTTATCATTCCAATTAGACTTATTGTTTTATACGGAAAATTCTGAATGTCTGTTATACATATAAACTGCACTTCCAGCTCATCCAATTGATACAAAAATAGTAGAAAACTATTTTGATGCTACAAGAAGTTCAAACACTAAATTCCAATATGCTATGGCTGATCATTTAAGATTTATGCAGAAAATAAAAAAAAAAATCCAAGTGAAGTGCATTTCTGGCTCCGCCGATTCATACAAAAATAGCAAATACTAAATTTCAACGTCCTACAGTTGATCATTCTGGATTTATTAGAGAAATTCGAAAAAAGTTTCATGTAAAGTGAACTTCCGGTACAGAAGATTGAAACCATAATGCGAAGTACACAACTAGACCCTACACCAGTCTTAAATACAGAATTTCAATATTATACGTTCAATCAGTTTTGAGATTTTCGAGTTACGAACATACGTACCGACATCAAGCTGAAAATAGTTAAAATGGATTCAGGGATGCTCAAAACGGGCATTTTTATAAAAACCTCGATAGGTGAATTTTGTAGGTTCCATAATACTTGTACTTAGTACAAGTAAGTAGAAAATCTGACGTGGACATCACGTGACTTACTTGTACATCATTGGATATATTTAATCAAACACAACATCTCATCATTTCACGGCCAGTCGGTTGCTATGGAAACAGTAGGTCATAATTCTCATGCTACAACACTCTTAAATACTGATTTCCAGGATTCTACGCCGAACAGTTCTGAATTTATGCGCAAAATTCCAAGATCGTCAAGTATAGTGCACTTCTGACTCAGTCGGTCTCAATGAAAATAGGATATGAGCATCTAGATAGTATTATCATCTTGAATACTGTATTCTAATATTCAACGTTCAATCGTTTTCGATTTATGCGGAAAATTGGAAAATGTTTCGAGTAAACTGCACTCCCGGCTTAGTCGATCACAATCATAATGCAAGGTGTACAACTAGATGCTATAAAAGTGCTTAATACGGAATCTCAATATTCTGCGACTGATCATTTTAAATTTATCAGAAAATTCGAAAAGTCTGTAATATGAAATGAACTTCCGGCTTAGTCGATTAGGACGGAAATAGGAGATGATCATTTGGTTGCTGCAGCAATTTCAAATACTGAATTCCAGTATCCTATGGCTAATCATTCTAGATTTATGCGGAGAGTTCAAAAAAAGTATCAGGTAAAGTGCACTTCCGGTACAGACGATTGCAACCATAATGCGAGGTGCACATCAAGATCCTAGATCCTATGCCAGTCTTACATACAAAATTTCAGGATTATACGTTTGACAAACTCTGAGATTTGAGAGCTATGCACATACACACATACATACGTACATACGTACCGACATCAACTCAAAAATAGTCAAAATGAATTCAGGGATGCTCAAAACGGATATATCCATAGAAATCTCGATATGTGAATTTTGTCGGTTTTACAATATTTCCTTGTACTCTTAGACCGTCAGATAGTTGTAGATTTCAGTGCCTTCTTTCATTTTCCATGCCTTCAAGTTCAATAATGCTGAAATTGAAGCTGGACCGTGTGACCAACATAATGAAAATTAATTTTAAATTTGTATGAAAAAGCATGTTCTGATCGAATTTTGTCGCTTTTGTCATGCTTGATAAATGAAATTTAGGGAAAAATATTTTGACATACCAAACAGAATTGGGAAATTGACAACAGATTATAATTGCCTACCTTATCATTTCAATTGAACTGATTATTTTATACCGCAAATTGTGAATGTCTGTTATAATCATAAACTGCACTTACGGCTTGGCCGATTAATACAAAAATAGTAGATAACTATTTTGAGGCTACTATAAGTTGAAACACTTAATTTCAATACGCTATGGCTGATAATTCTAGATTTATGGAAAAAATTTAAAAAAAGTTTCAAGTAGAGTACACTTCTGGCTTGACTGATTCAAACAAAAATAGCAGATAACCATTCTAATACAACATTAAGTTGAAATACTGAATTTCAACATCTTACGGTTGATCATTCTGGATTTATTGGAAAAATTCGAAAAAAGTTTCAAGTAAAGTGCACTTTCGGTACAGACCATAATGCGAGGTGCACAACTATACCCTAAGCCAGTCTCAAATACAGAATTTCAACATTATACGTTCAACCAGTTTTGAGATTTGCGAGTTACGAACGAACGCACGAACGCACGAATGCGCGAACGCACGAACGCACATACGTACCGACATCAAGCCAAAAATAGTCAAAATGGATTCAGGGATGCTTAAAACGGATGTCTGCATCAAAATCTCGATAGGGGAATTTTGTCGGTTTCACAATACTTCCTTGTACTTAGTACAAGTAAGTAAAAATTACGCAGTCGACTGCAGCTTCTGCTCGGTAGATCTGAAAGGATTTGATTAACAAAAAATAAAAAATAAATATCTTCCTCGATCATTAATTCAGCTATTCGTCCAGTATCCTATAGTTTCGAAATACCTGCTCCACTGCTACTTTCTGATTTAGATGATATTTTGAGTGAGTCACAGGTCTCAGATACATTAGCCTCTCAGAAGGAATCAATATCAAATTTTCCTGTTGACAAGGTATTTAAACTTTTTTCTTTGAGAGAGCTCAATAAGAGACTTAGGACTTATATGCAGCCAAATTATAGGGGTCAACAAAAGCCTGCTACCATCAGAGACCTCATTTCGTGCTATAGGCATCAAGAGAGAGTTTATTTTCAAAGAAAGAAGTCTGACCTATTGTAATGATGTTCATGGGCTCATAAAGTGCTCTGGAAAAGAATATGATAAATCGAAATGTCAAATATTCATTGATTTGTCTGGAAATATCTTTGATACATATTAAGAATATATTTGCATCTCTTTCTGTGGTACACTCGGTTCATATGAAGGAGAAATGTAATGACTCAGGTACGATCTTTGAGAAAATCAAATACTTAGAGCATCAAAGGATGGTTTCTGAAAACTCAATGACCATATTGTTGGGTCAGTAGGGAGGATATATAAAATATCCTTGCTTTTTACTTACTTGTCCTAAGTACAAGGAAGTATTGTGAAACCGACAAAATTCACCTATCGAAATTTTGATGGAAATATCCGTATTGAGCATCCCTTAATCCATTTTGACTATTTTTGGCTTGATGTCGGTACGTATGTGTGTTCGTTCGTAGCTCGCAAATCACAAAACTGGTTGAACGTATAATGTTGAAATTTTGTATTCAAGACTGGAATAGGGTCTAGTTGTGCACCTCGCATTATGGTTCCAATCGTCTGTATCGGAAGTGCACTTTACTTGAAACTTTTCTCGAATTTTTCCAATAATCTCGGATTAATCAACCGTAGGATGTTGAAATTCAGTATTTGAACTTGATGTTGTATCAGAATGGTTATCTGCTACTCTTGTATAAATCGGCACACTCAAAAGTGCACTTCACTTGAAACTTTTTTTTAATTTTTTGCATAAATCTACAATTATCAGCCATAGCATATTGAAATTTAATGTTTGAACTTATTGCAGCATCAAAATAGTTATCTACTATTTTTGTATCAATCGGCAAAGCCGGAAGTGCAGTTTATGGGTATAACAGACATTCACAATTTGCGGTATAAAACAATCAGTTCAATTGAAATGATAAGGTAGGCAATGATAATCTTTGTCAATTTTTTGATTTTGTCTGAGATTGTACATGACAAAATATTATTAAAATTATACTAATTATAATCTGAAGTGACCGAAAACTTTATTGGATAAATTTGTGTATACATCAAAAAATGTACAAGTAAGTCACGTGAAGTACACGTCAGATTTTTTGTTTATGAGATAGTGGAGCCAGACAGCTGCACTGGAAAGGACCTGACTGGCCTTTTTAAGGCAGTTTATTCTTCGGCGAGAACAACGTCATCAATACGACTTTGATTCCGCCAGGAAAAGTGTTTTCACTACCTCTTGTTCATAAATTGGGGCTTATAAAGCAGCTTCTTGAATCACTGCCAAAGATGAGAATTGTTTGAGATACGTGTTCCAAGTTTTTGAAACTGTCTGAAACCAAGTAACAAGAGAGAACTTTCACTGGCCCCGATATAAAAAAAAATCTGAATAAAAAACTACTTTTGATTTCAAATTCTGTATATTTTATTCGAAACTTTGACGTTTCGATCCTCTGACGAAAGATCTTCTGCAGAAAACAATGATATAAAGTTGTTGTTGCTTTATTTTTGTATCAATGAGAGACAAGAGAAGAGAAGTGTGGGACTCCTTAGTGTCCAAGGTTTTGAGAAATATCAAGGACTCTGACTACAAAAACATTGTACAACGCATGCTGGCAGCCGATCAAACTCAAGGGTGCAAGATGAGCTTAAAAGTTCATCTTTCACCCTCCCTTATTGACTATTCTCTTGAACACTTGGAGGCCTACAGTGTAGAACAGAATTAAAAATTTCACTAGGATGTCCGTGATTTGAGAGACGTTATCTATGAAATATGATTACTGATTACTGTTGAATGCTCAATCGAGAAACCAAAGGAGGAGATCGGAAACGAGTTCGGAAAAGCATCAAACAGAAGAATAACGGTTTAACAAAAAAAAGAGTAGACCTAAAATTGTGTATGGATTTCAGGAGTAATTTTCGCTTAGTTGTAAGAAAACTGATTGATTTAGTTTATTTAGATTGAAAATTGTTTTTATTCTGCGAAACATTTATACATAATGGGATGTTATGGAAGTCTTAAGACATATAATCCAATTTTTTTTTCGTGGACCAGAAATAATTCAGAAATTGAGTTTGTTCAAGTAACAATACATATCTACATATATTCCAAAATCATTTCTTCATGTTTCCAATAAGTTGTGGATATATTCTCAATGATACCACATTTCCATTTTTATAAACTTTCATAACTTTTCATATATATTCATAACTTTACAACTTCCGTTATTTCAATTTAGGGATGTATTTCTGTTTCCTGTTGTAAATATTGCTTTTCCTGTTCTTCCAATTTGATGAGAGAAAAAATAATCTAAAAAGTACCAGATGTGATCGAAGTTTCATAACTAATTTAATATTTTTAATTTTTTTTCCAATTCTCTTATAATTCCACGTCATGTGTTCAATTTGCAATGGAAAAGTTGTAAATAATTTTTTATCTTAATTTAACATGATTGAAGTTTTTCTTGGCAGGAACTTTGTGAAAGAAATTGTCTTGCATTATGTGATTACAGTATTTTTATATGATTGTGCCATTTAATGTTCCACCAGTCTTTCTTCATACATCATACAACTGACGTTCACAAATAAGAGTAGGTGTACTTACAATGTGATTATTGAGTATTATAATTATCAAGAATAAGGAACATGGTATATTTTAGTGTGATAAAAAATTCTGCCCTACAGTTCTCAAAAGCTCATAACAACTTCTCTTGCAAGATGCTATCGAAATAATTAATATTGTAATGGATGCAATTTTGAAGCCATTTAATTAGTCTTCAGTATTTCAGATGCTAACCGGCAAAAAAAGTATATTGATCTTTTGTTTAATGCCATTTACATCCCATATCAGGCTCAATAATTACTAAAATACAATTACGCCTGAGTTTATAGATTAGAGAAACTCTGAATGTAAGTCAGAAGGACACAGCGTTTTTCTCCTTGTTCTTGTTCTCTTGTGAAAATTGTTTGTGAGTAAATTTAGAAGTGAATAAACTTACGCAGATCAGGTCGCAAATAACTTTGTCAAAATTAAGAAAGCTACGTGACGAGCGACACATCAAATGGAATGATTGTGAAAAAGACTTATTTCTTACCAACCACACAAAATGTTGATTTCTCATTGGCGTACCTACATATTTATCATAATAACTCATCTTCTTCACTTCTGAACTTCATTGGTGGAATATTCAAACGATTAAATAGCTACTCAAATATATTTCTATTGAAATTCATATTGACTTCTATAATAATTCAGTTTCTATAAACAATTGATTCTTGCATGCTTATTCGTTATAATTATTGCGTCATTTAGATACATAAATATGAGAAACAAGTGTGTATCATTTGTTCTACCAGCTACTATTTAATTTTGAATTCCTTCTTTTGGTATTTGCACGCCACTGGTAGATAAAAACACAAATCTTATTTTGATCTGTCCAGGAATTATAGACTTGGAGACACTTCTCCCAAATTGATCGTTGGAAAACAGAGTCTAATATTAGCAATTATTTATCAACTCATGTACCATTTGATTCTAGATATTAAACTAGACTAGTAGTCGCCCAGTAGTCGGAATTCGTCCGTGATTCAGTACCTATATTGCTAAGTTTGAACGTTATTGAATTTAACCTGCCATCCTCGGAGGTTTCAGATAAAATTAAGTTGGCATTCAACGCTCTATGCGAATCTGCAATAAAAGATAGTAGTTCTTATGGAGGATTTCAAAGTGACTTATTACCTCTCATCCCACCCAGAAGAAATCATTACACTTTTACTTCAGGAATTCTCCCATTCGGTAGAAATTCAAAAATATGCTCCAGTGTGAAATACCCGTGAATAATTTTGGATTTCTGCACTCCTTGCCCATATAAACTTTAAGTATGCCAAATTTCAACTTCCTTCACGCGCGGTGCAAAGTTTTCTCTTCACGTAATACTAACATAGGACATTTTATATAATGTCAGCTTTCCGCACTTCTTCTCCATATAATCTTCAAGTATGCTAAATCTCACATTCCTTCGTGCGCGAAATATGCTTGAAGAGAGGTATAGAGTTCTCTCTTCATGTATTAATATCACGTAGTGGTCATCAGAATTCGACAGTGATTCTATTGTTGAGTTTGATCGATATTGATAGTGTTGCCACGAGACGAGACGAGACAAGACTTAAGTGAGTCTCGTTTCGGTCTCGTGATGGTCTCGCCTAACTCAGTCTCGTCTCGGTCTCGTGATGGTCTCGCCTAACTCAGTCTCGTCTCGGTCTTGCCCTGGTATCGAGTAGGTCAGTCTCGTCTCGGTCTCGAATCTCGACGAGAGTCTCGCCATGATTTTTCAAAATTCACTTCACAATCGTCAAGAACCATAAAAACACTACGTCATTTGACGTCATTTTATAGACTCTCGACACATGTACCATCTATCGGACAATTAGAGAAGTGATTTAATGTCATCATCGTTGAAGACAGTCTTCCAGAAATAAAAGATAGGGTTGAATCAGTTTTCTTAGCTCGATGTCAGATTTGACATTCGTATGTTATGAAATAGTAGCAATAGAATGAAATTATACCATTATTATCAATAATAAGTGAATCTGGAGAATGATTAAATATGAACTAAGTGCCAGCATGAAGTTGTCAACCTTTTTTTTTGCGCCATCATACAATATTCAAGTTCCTATAAATGTAACTATGACATAACAAAATTGACATAGAGACTGCGATCTGTGTTCAAGCTGTCTCTATGAATTAGATAGGATCTCTGGAGCCACGAGGATTTGAGATGGTAAAAAGGTAATGGTTTTATGCAACAAATGTGTAAACTTAAGAACTATGATAAGGTTAAGGCTACATATTTCAAGTCAAGAATCGCTGAGTTACAGAAAATATTTTCTGAATTTTATAATGCTAGTTCGCACATGTGTTTGATGCCACACGATATTTCTTCTACGATTCCCAATATAAATTCATATAAACTAAATTCAGGCCACGAAAGCATTCGTATGAATTAATGAGAGATCTAAGATACCTACATGCTTGGTTATGCATTGTTTGCAATGTGTAAACCACCAAGTTCAAAAGTGGATGAAGAAAACCAAATTTTCAAATTAGGCTATGTTATTGACTGTGAGTAACGAGCTATATTGTTCAAATTAAAAGAGATTTAGGAAATAATAATGTTGATTTCACTTTCTATGGCCCAGTCCAGCCTAATCTGATATAATTTTGAATGAAATTAGATGGGATACAGGAATATAACTAGGAATCTTATAGGAGTCGATTTATGTAACGTATTGTGAGAATAAATTATAGTATGATAATATGTTCTTTCATTATGTCGATAGATTGTTATGAAATTAAATGTGTTGTGCTGGAATTGGGTCTCGTCCTCCCGTTGCACAATCTTATCATATAAAATCTGCTGCGACCACACAGTACTTCCTCAACCATAAATTTTATGGCCGGTTTCATCGTTGTTTCATAGATTTAAAGTGCCGCACCAATCAATTGCATATTTCGAAGTGACGTCTGTCATTGTCAAAGTGACAGCTGTCATTGTTAAAATGACGGCTGCCATTGTTAAAATGACGGATGGCTTTTATATTCAAGTCCTTGCATGAAATAAGTATTTTTGAAAATGAAGAGTTCTTTTCTAGATTCTCGTATTCATTGGAACATACAGTTTCCATATTTGATCACCAGAAGTATAATATCATAGGGTGGATTCCACTAATTATTTATTCTTTATTCCTACTAAGTCTATCTCCCCGAGAGCTTAAAATTGATACCAAACTGGACATCATTCAAATAACTTTGTCGTAAACGATTGACAATCGTTTGAAGATCCTATTTTACACTTCTACTAGAATTATTCTTGCAGAAGCTATAATTTCATATCAAACATGATAGAAACAAATAACTTACTTTAACAAAACAATTGAAAAGAAAATATTGTATTATAGGCTAAATATGAAGTATATATACTGAAAGAGCGGTAGAAAAAATGATTTTCTCAAATTGGAAACTTATCCATCAGTTAATATCTTAATTTATCTATTGTTATTGCAGTTTGTGGGTATTTACCTACTTGCTCTATAAAATTGCTTTCGAAGGAAGTAAAAATGGATTTAAAGTGACTATGATTCAAAATTTCGTCGAGAGTCTCGCGAGACTCTCGCCGAGACTCGACCCATTCCATGGTCTCGTCTCGACTTTTTGGGGCGAATCTCGTGGCAACATTATATATTGAATTTCACCTTCTATTCTCGAGAGTTTCTGATAAAATTAACTTGGTATTCGATGCTCTACTCACGTGGAGCCACCTCAAATAGAGGTAAATGTGAGACCTACGTTTTAACATCTAGTCCTCTGTATATTTTCAATTATCAAGATACTTGCCTTGTTTATTTTTGTATTATTGCTTATGTGATGATGACTTCTGAATAGAGAGTAAAGCTCGCCGCACACGATGCAATTTTTCAAGCAATTTTGTTCACTTGGCGCCGCACTGGGTGCCACGCTTGCTCAGATGCAAGAAATTTGGTGCGATGCGGGGTACTAGACTTACCACGAGACTTGTTTTTCAAGATAGGTTCGGTGCTATTTTTCGCACTTGCTGCGCCACTGACTGCTGTCCACAGCCAATCAAAGCAGACGACGAAATCACGTGATTACATCACTGAGTTGTATGTCGCATCAGAATGCTGTGCCTCATTAGTACATTGTGTTTTGTGGTGTTTTAAGATATAAATAAGTAAAAATTATGGCTAGTGGAAATTAAATAATGTTTACGTTTCCTAGCTCAGAGTGTATACCAAAAAATTAAATGAAAACTCCCTGACTTCCAGGTTTTCCAGGTTATTTTCAATAAAATTCCAGACAGTAAAAAACAAAAGTTTGATACAAGTTTACATATAATCACAGATTAATGTTGCAATTCTGTGTGAACCCTATAAATCTGTGAATTAAAAACAAAATCGCAACTTACTTGATATCATGAACGAATTTACATGAATCGACAAAAGTAAATGTACTTTAATAACATTTTTTTTTTCATGAATTTATAGATCTGTAAGACTTATAGATTTGCACAGATGGCCCTAGTATCTTAAAGAGTGAAAAGATACTTTTATGAGTAATAATGCACAAATATCCTATGATGTATTTTTTCCAGACAAATATTAGAAATTCCCTGACGATTCCATGACATTTTTAGTTTATCAAAATTTCCTGACATTTCCAGGTTTTTCACGTTTGGTATACACTCTACTAGCTCGTCAAACAAAATGTTGAAAACTCTGCGGCCTTGATTCCTTCTCAAAATTCACTCTCTTGACCAAAGTTTTTTCTTCTTTTTTTTTCTGTCTCGTAATTCGCAAACTATAACTGCAGTAAATGCATACTTGTAATGTGAAAATCTACCAAGTCTACGTTCTAGTGTTAGAATGAATGGCGCAGCTTGCATCGTGTGATGCGAGAATAAGTGTCACACTAAGTGTATCTCAAAGTGGCCCAGTGCGCAAGAAAACTTGCTGCAAATTAAGTGAACAAAATTGCATGGAAAATTGCCTCGTGTGCGGCGGGCTTTAGAACATCAAAAATAAATAGAATATACAAAATTCAAATTAGAAAAACCCACCAATTATTAAAATAAAACAAATATCCTGTCCTCCACAATTTATTTTTACACTTATATACATTTTAGAAATACTTTGATGATGGAAGCGTTACATATCCTTCACATAGCTCAGTCAATAACTTTTATTTATTATTTAATTCTGGAAAAAAATATATAGATCATTGTAACGTTTCTTATATTATCCACCAAGCATCAATCTATTTATGAACTCGGAAGAAGATTAGTTCAATTGTTATGAACCTGATATTGCATCATTTTATATTTGTTCAAATTGCACGTGTATTTTGTATTACCTGATAACCACGTTTGATAATAATCCATTCTATCGAGAAGAAATCACGCATAGTGAGTTTGTATAAGCAAAAAACAAAAAATGTTCCAATGAATACAAATCGAACGTTTCATATTCTTCTAAGTTATCAGTTATAATCTGTGTTCTCTGATTGCAATTGATTTCAGTAAGATGAAACAAATTTCAATGAATTTTTATTCAAACATGAGCCGAAGTTCAATAGTTTCGACAATGGCGCCAGTATTTTCCTGCTTATATTGATTTTCCTATATCCCTGCTATCTGTGAGCAGCAAGCTGGAGTACCGCTACACTAGTGTTATTTTGCTGCAGAGGAAACCTGGAAAGACCGACTTTCCCTTCATTCCTGCTGTGGGAGCTAGAGGACTCTGCTCTGTATCTTTGACTGATGCTGCGCTCTGCGATCATTTTCGGAAACTATTTTAAAATTCTTATTCATTCAAATAACTACGCTCCAGTTGTGTTTCCGTGAATTTAATTATGAAAAGGACTATAACTAATTGTTTTCCAATAGTTTAGTTCTATTATTTACCCATCTCTAGATATATGTAACAACAGAATAATGTTATCGTTGTCAAAAGCTGCATGGTTTGTTATTGGTTCTAGTTGAAGCTTCTTCAAAAATAGTTTCACATTTGATACTACGTTGAACTACTTTCCATCAAATTGAAATTCCGTTAAACTTTAAATCTCAAAGCCGGTTTGTTATCATCTTAGGTCGAGGAGCAACTCTGGACATGTGTTTCGTCCTTATCCTTGTCAGTACAGTGTAGACAAAAGCCCGGGATAGTCAGGACTTGAATCCCAGAGTGTGGAAACTCATAAGACATTTTAAATAAAATTAAGATATACTGTATTGTCGAGTCCTAATGAGGACGAAACACGTGTCTACAGTTGCTTCCTGATCCAAGATGATGGTAAAAAACCTACTTAAATTTAAAGTCTAACTCAACAAAAACTTTTCAAATTAAAATGTTTCTTAGCATAGCACAAATGTCATATTTTGTGATGTTCTTTCTTTGACTTCTTTTTCTTTCTATTACTTTCAGATTCCAGATGTCTTCATGTCCTCTACTGCATGTTTCATCTTTGTTTCGAACTTCCCGCACATTGTTCATATCCTAGCATTATTCTCGAAGTTTTTGCAAGCATTCATTTTTTTTTCCTGAATCTTAAGCATCCTCTTCTGGTGAAGGCTACTATTTTTCCTCCGTTGAATAGGTGACATCATTCAAAGCTATATCTTCTTCTTTATGTATCACGTACTCTAATTTTTCCCAATATTCTCCTCCAAATCATAATTCTAATCTTTCTATAAGTTCATTATCCAGTTTTTTTCTCTAATCTGGGCCTTTAAGTGATACGAGGGTAGTTCGAGACCAGTCCCAACCTTCAAAAAGTCGAGACGAGACCATGAAATGGGCTTCGAACCAAAAGCCAAGACGAATCCAGAATCGAGTCTCGGCGAGAATCTCTCGACAAGACTTGTATCATAATTATTTGGAATTCATTTTCAAGTCAAATCAAATGAATTTCTTTCGAAAGCAAGCCTATAGATGTAAATACCTACAAACTGCAGCAATAATAATTGAATTGTTATTTTGACTGATGACCAAGCTTTCGATTGAGACAACCATTTTTTACCGCTATTCCAGACTATTTACTTCATATTTATCTTATGAACTTACTATATAGCAACATTTTATAGTAATTTGTTCTCAAAGAAAGCAACTTGGATCTATCATGTTTGGTATCAAATTGAAGCTCCTGCGAGAATAATTTAAGTGGAAGGGTCAAAATAGTATTTAAGGTATCAAGGGTGTGAGAACGACAATAATGCCTGGGGTAAACAGTGTAATTGCCGAGGGTCCTCATCTGTCCTAAGATGTGTACGTTGACCGTAGGCATTTTCGTCCGTTCAACTCCCGTGGTGCCTTCAATGTTCAATGTTCGCATTTTGTATTATATCAATCAAAAATTTTGGCAATGTTTGTCCTGTCCTGTCATTGTGATTTCTTTCAGAATTACTCTAGTTACTTTCTGTAACTAGGAAACTTGTTTGTTTTTCTTCAAAATACTCCCTCGGGCATTATTCTGAAAAATAGTGCGCTCCGATATTATTTGTTACGTAATTACCCTGAAATCAGTATTATTATAACAATAGTACACTAGTCGAACATTAAGAATATTTAAACGATTGTAAATTGTTTTTTCACAAGTTATTCAGATGGTGTCTAGCTTAGTATCAATTAAAAATTCTCGGAAAGATAGGCTTACTGGAAATATAGAATAAATAATCAGTGAAATCAACGTAGCCATCCTCAAATTACACTTCCAGTGATCAAATGTCAAAACTGTATGTTCCAATGAATTAAAGACCCCGAAGATCTCTTCATTTTTCAAAATTACTTATCTTAGTAAGGACCTGAATATAACTGCCATCTGACACTTTAACATTGACAGTTGTCATTTTGACAATGACTGCTGTCAATTGATGAGTTACATTCTACAATGGAAGTATCTGTTTCTCTATTTTTAGCTGTTAAAAATGCAGGCGTTCGAATTTCAAATTGGTAGCACGTCAGTCCAGGATGATGAACGCAGAGGACGTCCAAAACACGTCGTGACCAACGAAATCTTCGCGAAAATCCCCAATTCCATACGATCGTTGACTGGAGGTTTGAAAACTTTCTGAGGTTACGAACATCTTCTATCGACAATCGATAAGAAATGCATTCGCTTCAATATTTCTCAAGAGTATATAGTCTTATTTAAACACAATTCCACCGAGTCTCTTTGACATTTGACAACGTAGATGAATCTTGGATTTATCACTATATGTCAGAGACTAAGTAGCAGTCCAAACAATGGATTGAAACAGGTAGTTGGGAAACTGGCCGCACCTTATTTTCCCTAATCGGATTAACATCCAAATTTTATATGAATCGATCGGAAATATAATGGTCAATAGAATGCCAGACTTTATAAATCTAGAGTCCTATCCTATGTGTCGAAAAAATTATATTTTGAGGTCGATCTTCCTGATAGAACTTACAATTGTAATTAGTACGAATCGATAGCAAAGATTAAGTACTTCAAGAAAAAACTAAGGTGCTACCTCCTGACCTGTCTGGGCGTAACCTATTTTCGTATACACTTTTCCTGATCGAACTTACAATAGTTGTCTTTTTTCCTATTCTGAGTAGGACAGGAGGTGGCACCCAGGTTTTTTCTTGAAGTATGCGACCTTCGCCATCGATTATTCTACCAAGAGATCGCTGGCCTGTTTTTCGACACATCGAACGTCCCCATCTAGCAAAAAAGTGCTTTTCCATGATTATAATGCACTTGTGCACAAACCTCGCGTTGTTGCTGCAAAACTCGAAGAACTTTGATCCCATGTGCTCGCACATATCGCGTATGTATCATATTTGACTTGGAGAGTTTTTTTCCCAGCCAGAAGAGGGTGAAGCTGAGACGAGGGCTAATTTTGCAAATTTCGACACATTCCATTACTTTGATGGCAGTGAGAAGTAAGAACATCGTTGGTTCTTTGGGGTCCATAGGAGACTCGACTATGGTCTACGTTGATGGAAAAAAAAAATTGAGGATTCGCAAGTTATAAGTGGCGGTCCACAAAATGGGATTTGGGGCTCATCGAAATCAGTGAAATTTTGAAAGTGATCTACGATAAAAAAGTTTGGGGTCTAGATTGAAGGTCCAAGATTTTGAATGCTGATAATAATAATCTGTTATCGGCTCTAAGTTATTTGAGAATATTTCTTCATTTGATTCAAATTGGAGCGACTTTCTACTATCTTTTGATTTCACTACATTTTCCCATCTTTATTCTGGTCTGACTGTTCTTCGTTTTCTTTCTGATCTTACTCTAAGAATTTCTGCAGGCATATATTTACTTTTTCCTTGCATTTGATGAAATTTTATAAAACTCATTATGTCTTTTTCATTGAAGAGATGATATAATTCAGAGCCCCATCATCTTCTTGATGTACTACATTCTTCGAATTCTTCGTATATTCTTCTGTTTTCTTGAATCCAGGTCTTCGGAAATATGTTACTTATTCTCTTGTTTAAGATCAAGACTTTGAGTACCAATAGCACAAGTTCCAGCCACTCTTTTTCAGATGTATATACCTAAACAATAATATCCTTCTTCAAGAGTATTTTTCCACTCAACTTTATGTTTTCCTGCTCCTTAGTCCATCTTTCCACCTTTATTTTGATTTGCAAACATTTGGATCAAGCACTCGTAACAGAAAAATAACAATTTTCTATAGGTTGCCATTTCTAGGAAAGATATTCACAGCTATAAGCTTAAGATATTTGCATTCGATAATCCTCAATGGGTGTTGATGCATACTCTAGAATTGATTCAATTTAGCAATAGAAATTGATCCTTTGAATAACTTTTGACAGTCTACCATTTTCTCGAGAGTGAGACAAGTTTGTTAAACCGACTGAAAGCTTATTGGCAGACGGTATACATGAGTCCAAAAGTAAATCGTATGAGGATAAATTCTAAATGATCATTTCAAATGTCAGTCAAAAGGTGTAGGAGTTACCTATACAAATTTCATCTCAATATGCAATAGTTTTTATAAAGCGGCTGGTTTAAAATAAGTCTATCAACTTTTATAGTCAGAATCCTTATCGCGGTCCATATTTTGTTTAGCTCTGGACGTTATTAGCTGCCAGGTTGAGTGACTGACATCATTGACATCTCGTGGAACCTCGAAGGAGCTCAACGTGTCGTTGCTCCCCTACGTTTTCAATTATGCAAGCAGAGTCCCCGTGCGAGCTTGTACTGCCAATGAATACAGATTAGAGACAGCAAGAAAGACACCTTTACTTATTTACGTGTATAGGGCTACAGTGACGCTGCTGCTATCTTCCAAAGACCTGCAAAACTAATTATACCGGAATTCTAAACACAAACTATGTCCCATGTCCCGAGAGTCACGATAAACGACGTTTACCCCCAAAACGAGATTCTTCTAGATGTGCAAGCTGAATAGAAAGTGATTTTTTAAATAACTTAGCCTTCGAAGGGTATTGGTTTCGTGGAAGCATGGACGACACGTGATTATTTTGGAGGGAAACTTTTTCCTTCATTCTGCTGGAAGGCGAAAATTTCTCTCATCAATTATTCAAGGATGGAAATGATACTCCCCTAATCTTGTTTGGAGTAAGAGAGAATTGATTTACATAATTTTCTTTGTCTCACTGGGGTATTACTCTTCATCAATAGCTCGGCTGGTGGTTTTAGGTTCTTTTGATGGACATGCTTTCATGATGTCTTCAACATAGTTTAATAGTTGATTCTCAAGTCGTCATGAAGGTCAAAAATAAAGTTATTTCGATGGCATATATATACAAATATCGTGTTGAAATAATAATATCAGTTTATCCTTATTATTATTGCAGTATGCTTTTATCTTCAATTCTCTTTAAAGTTTAAAGTTATGCGGCTGCCTTTTCCATCCTTTTGTATCAGCAAAGTCAAAGCTTAACTCGTCTGACGTAGAAGGCATCCAGTACATAGCACAGACGTATGCATTATGAATGTCGTCTTCTCTTTGAGCGTCCGCCATCATTAAAACATGACACCGGCCGCATTCTAAGTTGAAGTGAGGCCCAAAGCTCCTATACGAAAACCGAGACGTCGAGCCAAGCCCCGAGCAAAGATCAAGGGACCTTAGATGAAAATTTAATGAAAAATGCGTGAGCGATTTTCATATAAGAGAACTTGACAAAGGATTCTCACTGTTGCTAGTGTCAATTCTGTGAGTCGAGGAACTCACATGCATTTCAAACATGAAATAAAAAGAGGTATGACAGCACATTTCTACCGCCATCGAGAAGGCTTCCAGCATACCTATTCTGAAATTTTATTTTTCTTATAAATCCAAAATATTTCCCTTGCTTCATGTATATAAGAATAACCTGATTCGAAACAGGTTGACGTGTTTTAAAACAAAAACTTGCTCGAAATGATGATGTGGGCTTAATTTCTTTTATCTAGGATCTGATAACTTATATACTGGGTGTTACATCAAGAAACAATCTCTTTAATATTGTAAGAATGTAAATTCAAAAGATCCTAAGTTCAAATTCGAAGAGGGAGTTCATATCTTCTTCAATTTTGTTATTAATTGAATAAATCATTCTCTATTTAATTTGCTATGAGTTATCGAGGCTCTTTGAAGTCCTGTAACAAGAGCACATGTTACAATAATCTCAAAATATTCTCCGACTTGTTACCAGATAATGTGCAAAGTGTTAATACAAACAAAAGCGTCTAACGTTTCTAAAGTTATCGGTGTAATTAAAGTGAGTCTAGACCAGCACACCAAAAGAATTCCTTCTAGTTTACAAAAAAAGAGTATTACAAAAGGAATAATATGGACAGAAAAAGTTCTTTTATTCGAATTCCCTATTCAATTGTGGCTCAACTCGGGAATGCTATTTCGTAATGAATAAGAGATCCTGTGGAGAAGATTTCCTTTCCTTCTAGGAACTACAATTGTAGAAACTCTTCCAGTCTATAACAGAACATTCTTGATCTTGATTTTTTTTTAAATCCTATATAAATCCACAGAAACGAAAATAATATCAAAATAAGAACAAGCAAAGCCCTCCAGTACAGTAATCATGGGAAATTTGTACAGATCATTCAAATTGTAGATTAACTTACAATAGAACCGATAATGTCAATCGTAACTCCTGTTACTTGTCTTAGCATTCCTACGTGAACCTTAACCGATGGTGCGAGCAGTCATGTTTTCAGTACAAATCTTAATTGAACTACTGAACTTTAGAAGGTGAAACCTTGAATTTAAATATCACATTTAAGATCTCCAAGAGCCTTCAAATGATGTAGGCTTCTCTCATCAAATCTTGCTCTGCCTCGCAGATTTTGTATTCGGGCGCCAATATTTCTCAAAAACCTGTAATTGCTCGACCAAGAGTTCTAAGGTTTGTTTTATTGTCGTATTAATCAAGTGTATAGTTCATAGTGAAAGCTATCATTGTCGTGATGACAGATGGCGGTTGTATAAAAGTGATATTTTATTCTACAATGATTATAAGCTCTAAACTTGGTATAATCTGGTTAAGTTGTGGAAGAACAATTGACAATCAAAAAAATCATATATTTTAGAGAAAATACTAAAGTTATTTTCCCGAGAGCTTCAAATTGATACCAAACTAGACATCATTCAAATAACATGTAAAAAACAATAGGCAATCAAAACTATGGAAGAAAAATCTCCAATAGCCATTAGTCTGGTACCTGGAGAACAAGAACCTGATCACAAAACATCAAAATGTATCCAGAAAATTGAGATCGACTACCTATCAACTTTTATCTCTGTCCTAAGAAATTCAAAGTGCCTTCACCAATGAACAACACCTCATAGCATTGATTCATCTACGTGGAAACAACTTACATATATAGAGTACAATATAGAGGAAGATATATTACATGTCATAAAAAACTTCTCATCAAACAGGAAATTTGGAGTTCGACACAATAAAAACATCTTCAATCTCAAAGTACAAGAAAATGGAGTGCCACAAGGATCCATAATTAGCCCCAATCTATTTATAATAGCAATGAAATACATCCTCAATAACATCAAATACAAAATTTTTGCAGAAAATCTCTTAATATATTATAAAAACAAAAATCTAGCAAGAATACCACTAAAACTCCAAGTAACAATATAAAACCTAGAAACATGGTTGAAAAACAGAGGCTTCACATTCTGACCAACTAAAACCAGAACTATACCATCTCTGCAAAACAAGAAAAAGCTAACATAGCCATCCAAACCTTGTACTTCACATTGAAACAATATCCTATGAGCATATAATGAAACTCCTAGATTTGAAATTTGATACAAAACTAAGATGAAGAAATCACATAGAAAACCTGAAAGCAGATTGTATTTTTGGTTAGATTGGAGCGGAATCATTTATATGACAGCAAAACAATACCTCCTGAGAAAAATTGAGACCGTTCAAAATATAGCACTACGCATTATAGTCTGGTCAAGTTAGCCCTAAAAATAGGGGTACCCTTGTATAAATTCCCAAGAAACTGGCAATTGACAAGAACGTTAGGAATACCATTGTAATAAAGTTGTAAAAAATCCTCATCGATCCTGTGTGTGCAATATCATTTTATGTGAAGTCAAAGCTCACAAAAATGGGTTTTTTTAGGATTTTTCATCGAAACAAATAGTTTTATGATAAAAATAGCAGGAACAAAAATTGTAGACCTTTTAATTCTCTACAAAAATGGTTGCCACACTTCTTTTCTATAATATATATAATATAAGTAGAACCACTAGTCTTCGTGCCTAATACACAATTATTGAATGATAATTCTTAGAATATGGAAATCAACGAGTCCCTGTACCTCATTTTATGTGACAATAAGTCCTTGAGCAACATCTGTCTGCTGCTCAATTGTCAACGTGGCAATGTCCTTTTAACTACTATTTTTGTATGAGGAAAAGCTCTCAACCTTGGAAGAAAAAAAATGAAACATGAAAAATTCAGCAATTTTTCTGCAGACGTAACACTCTGTCATTTTATTCTTGATTGAACACTCTGTGATTCACATTAGCTCGCAAGAGAAATTCTAACAGAATGGGATCGATTCACACCTCGCACCTATACGTACGAATGCTGACGAATGATAGAACCCAGTGGACGTGGCTAGTCTCTAAACCATACAGTTGGATCATTCGTGTCAATTCGGACGAACTCGATTTCGTAATTTTCCGTAGCTTTCCGCTTCCAATGGACGGTGAGCATTAGCCCAAAACGCACGATATTTGGTGTTTCACTGGAGAACAACTGAAAAAAACCAGCGTCATATGTTTGAATTGAATTCCTCAATAAATCTGAGATGAATTAGCAAGTCTTGAATCCTTGATTATTGTATGGACAATGCTATCAAACAGACCAGTCATAAGTAGGTCAAGCGATTCAAAGAAGGCAGGGATAATAATAGAGATAATCATTGAGAAAGAATATTTTCGACTTCAATTAATAATTATTTTTCAAGTGCAGACCCTTTTAGAAGAAAAAAGAAGAGTTTTAATATATGAAGTTGCTGATACTATATTAAACTTCAATAAAATGACAATGAAGTAGGCTTACCGAGAAAATCACGTCGAAAAATATCAAGTACCGTACCTCATAATAGATGCCGTGGGAACGTGTGCATATTTGGAGAAAATAACTTTAGAATGGCTTTTCCTCAGGAATAGTTAGTCTTAGGAAATAAAGTGTAACAATCATTCTGTAGAGAATTGGAAGAACTACAATTTTTGTTTCATCTATTTCTATCATGAGTCTATTGGTTTTGCAAAAAAATTCCAAAAAACCCATTTTTGCAAACTTTGACCTCGTATAAAATCTATTGCACACACGGGATCGGTAGGGACTTTCTACAACTTCATTATAATGATATTTCTAACGTTCATGTCAATTTGCAATCTATGCAAGGGTGAATATCTATTTTGGCTGGGTGCGTGACGACAATGCCCTGTATAACGTACATTTGCCTAGGCTTGTCAAACGTCATTAATACTGCTGAATTTAAATGCAAAAAAATCTGACGTGAACATCACGTGACTTACTTGTACATCATTGGATATAAATATATATATATATATATATATATATATATATATATATATATATATATATATATATATATATATATATATATATATATAAGTATATATAATACGATGTGATTTTGTGTTTGATTATATACAAGGTGTATCACGGAAAGTGAAACATAGGCTTCTAACATGGGAAATCAATTTTCCTGTGCGCATTGCTCCCCAAATTATCTTAGATAAAAAAATTTTCAAATGGATATTAGCTATGAAATTATAAATAAGAGACGAACAAAAGCGTAACGTTTAATACGTCAGTATCAGAAAGATTATTGTCAATACAGATATCTTCCGTAGGTAGTGAATATCAATTTTCTAAATAAAAATCTAATAATAATGATGGTAAATAATGAGGGGTTTATTTTGATTTATTGTTTAAGATTGATGAAATATAATAAAGTAACACTAACAATTAAATTATGCAACAAATTAAATCCAATATGAACTACAACAAACTCAAAATATTCTTAAATTCTCAAATCATAATAGATGTTCAAACAATCCTCCGTTTTGTGCTAAATAATAACCCAATCTATTGTAGAAACTTTGCCGATCGTTACTTAATTGCCTATTATTTATTTTTTGACATTCTTGTGTTAAAGCATATTCAAGTTCTTCTTTTATAAACATTAGTTTTCAAATGACCCCAAAGAAAAAAATCGCACGGATTTGAATCAGGCGACCGTGCTGGCCAGTTAATTGGTCTTCTTCTTCCTATCCAGCTGCCAGAAAATATCTGATTTAGATATTCCACAATTTCTATTGTACTATGTGCAGGGCAGCCATCATGTTGATATCACACATTTTCTTTATTTGTTTCGGCAATTTCTGGTCCAACTATATTCATTAATAAATTCAAATACGACTCCGAATTTATTCTTGTAATAAAGAATGGGCCTATTATTTGATGTCCTAAAATTCCTGCCCATACATTTACAGTTTGTCGATATTGTGTCCGGGACTATATAATGTCATGTGGATTATTCTTGGACCAATACCGGTAATTATGACCATTGGGTTCGCCATACATGGTAAATGTGCATTCATCTGAGAATAAAATATTCCTTAAGAAGTCTCTATCATAATTTGACTTCTCCATCATTATTTCACAGAATGATGCACGCACTTCAAAATCTCGTTCCAAAAGATGTTGATGATTTTGAAATTTGAAAGGAATGTATTTATGTTTCTTAAGAATTCTATGAACTGTCATAAAATGAATATTCAGTTCTCTGGAAATTTCTCTTACACTCATTGTACGTTCTAGTTCTATCAAAGCAAGAACATTTTCTTCATGTTCATTGTAATTCTCGATATTTCGTTCCCCTTTCTTGAAATTGAGTGTGCCTGTCTTCTCAAACTTGGCTATGAATCGTTGAATCGTAGACATCCGCGGAATATGATGATTTCGCCAAAGAGTACTAATATAATCACGAATTGGCCGTAAAGCAAAAGCATTGCCAGAATAATACCATTTAATTATCTGTAGCTTTTCTTCATTTGAATAGTTATTAATTCTTGAGAATAACTTTGATATCGATCTTTTATTACAATATTACAATTTGTCAAAATGAATAATAATAATTTGACGCAAAGAGCATTATGCTTTTGTTCGTCTCTTATTTCTGATTCCATGGCTTATAGGATTAGTTGTAATTCTGTGAATTTTCAAATTTTATTTCTGCTGTTATAAGGCTGCCAAAATATTTTTTTTTATTGATTCGGATGCAGAAATTTTTGTTTGACTATATCCATTTGAAACTTTTTGTCTGAAATAATTAGGAGAGCAATGCGCAGGAAAAAACTGATTTCCGTGATACAGCCTGTATATCACTGGATATATATAATCAACCACAAAATCTCATCATTCCACACTTAATCGTTTTGGATTTATCCAAGAGATTCTAACAATCTGTCAAGTAAAGTGCGCTTTCAGCCAAGTCGGTTGCCATGGAAACAGTAGGCCATTATTCTCATACTACAATATTCGTAAATACTGATTTCCAAAATTCTACGGCCACCAACAGATCTGAATTTATGCGCAAAATTAAAAAATAAATTCCTACTGAAGGGCACTTCCGGTTCAGTCTATTGTTATGGAGATAGTAGGCAATCATTCAGTTGCTACAGCAGACTGAAATACCAAATTTCAATATTCTACGCGTAATCGTTTCGAAGTTATGCGAAAAATTCCAAAAGACTGTCAAGTAAAGTGCACTTCACGCTCGGTGGATGTCAATGTAAATAGGATATGAGCATTTAAACGGTATGATCATCCTAAATACTGGAATCTAATAATCTACGCTCAATCATTTTGGATTTATGCGAAAAATTCAAAAAATGTTTTGAATAAAGTGCTCTTCCGGCTTGGTCGATAGCAATCATATTGCAGGATGTACAACTAGATATTATAAAAGTACCTAATACAAAGTTTAAATATTCTACGACTGATTGTTTAGAATTTATGCGAAAAATTCAAAAAGTCTGTCATATAAAGTGTACTTCCGGCTCAGACGATTGTTATAAAAATAGAAGATGACCATTCTGATACAACATCAAGTTCAAATACTGAATTTCAACATCCTGATCATTCTGGATTTATTAGAAAAATTCGAAAAAAATTTTAAGTAAAGTACACTTGGTAAAGACGATTGGAACCATAATGCGAGGTGCACAACTAGACCCTATACCAGTCTTGAATACAAAATTTCAACATTATACGTTCAACCAGTTTTGAGATTTGGGAGTTACGCACGCACGCACGTACGAACATACGTACCGACATCAAGCCAAAAATAGTCAAAATGGATTCAGGGATGCTCAAATCGAATATTTTCATCAAAATCTCGATAGGTGAATTCTGTCGGTTTCACAATACTCACTTGTTACTTTGTACAAGTAAGTAAAAAGAGAATTGAGAGCTCAGTAAATATTAAAAGTTATTGAAAGTAAAGAACTGATAAAAAAAACTACTATTGCTTTGAAAGAAGTAGATACAAGAATATTTTTGAGCATGATTATATACATTATTTCATATTTGTTGAGGTTAGGTTTCTCAAGATATCAAAATGATGAGAATAAGAAAAGCATAGTAATAAGGATTAATTTGAAAATTTTCGAAAGTAGTTTATATCACAACTAAAAAAAGTGAAGAAAATGGAGTACTATATAATGAAATAGTTTATTGAAAAATGCATATGCATCATGGATCCTGAAACAATAAAAATTCAAAAAATTCAAAAAAATATGACAAAAACACTTTGCTCATCATATACAGATCTCAGCTCCTGAACATAAGAAATAATGAAAATATGTACTTCTTGACTGGAAATTTGATGAAAAGGAGAAAAAAACTTCTGGAATGCAGTCAATGAAATTTATTTTTATTTTTCGATTTCGACTAGTTTCGACACCACTTTTGTCATCCTCAGGAACTATAAATTATGATATAAGCGATTAATAAGTTAAAAATAATTACATTTGTTCAACTGTGAGCTACTTACATGAAAAATTTTGTTTCTGATAAAATTCAGTGAAAACATTAATTGATGATAAAATAAATTAAAGGTGTATGTAGATTATATTCCACATGGAGTTATGATGTAAAAAACTTAACATTTGTAAACATGAAAATATTTTAATTGTAGTCAAAGTTAAAATTAACTAAAAAGTGTCTTCCGTTTTACGAAAACCGTTAGAACATCAATTTTGTACTAGTGGAAACCTGTATACTAGTTTTTTTTTTATATAAAAAAGAAGAACCAAGTACCCCAAGGGACCACTTAGAAAGTTGCACTAATATTTGAAATATATTTAATTAAGTCTTTGTATTATTATATTTAAGTAGGTTATTGTAAATTTTACTCAAATTCATTGTGTCCGTTTTTTCATTAATATTGTTTTTATCTGCATTGATGTGTAGCATCTCTAATGTTAATCTCTTATTTAGGTTTTGTTCAAAATCCATTATTTTTGTTTCGTTGAAATTGAACTTGTGATTCAACTCTTTTGCATGTCCCACTACTGCACATTTTGCTGTCGTCATATTTATTTTCCCCACAATATCATGGAGACATTTTGAATAAAATCAAACAATTGCTACTACTGAACAAATATCCTCGTGGATTAATTAACAGCTTAATAAATGAATGCCAAAATTCTAAAAACAACGCTAGACAAGTGGAGAAAGAAAACATCATCTACTGCTCATTGATTTACATAGATGGCATTGCGGAAAAATTGTGAGAGTTGTTTGAGAATAAATTAAAAATACGGATAAGTTTCAAGCAAACAAAAACTGTAGGGCAATTGTTCAGTAACTTGAAATCCAAAATAAATAAAAGCCACCAATCAAATTTAATATATAAAATACCATGTGAGGATTGCGATGCCACATATACAGGTCAAACAAGAAGATATCTATCGACGAGATTGAATGAGCATAGTAAAAATTGTCAAGGCAAAATAAATATGACGACAGCAAAATGTGCAGTAGTGGGACATGCAAAAGAGTTGAATCACAAGTTCAATTTCAACGAAACAAAAATAATGGATTTTGAACAAAACCTAAATAAGAGATTGACATTAGAGATGCAACACATCAATGCAGATAAAAACAATATTAATGAAAAAACGGACACAATGAATTTGAGTAAAATTTACAATAACCTACTTAAGTATAATAATACAAAGACCTAATTAAATATATTTCAAATATTAGTGCAACTTTCTAATTGGTCCCTTGGGGTACTTAGTCCTCCTTTTTTATATAAAAAAAAAACTAGTATACAGGTTTCCACTAGTACAAAATTGATGTTCTAACGGTTTTCGTAAAACGGAAGACACTTTTTAGTTAATTTTAACTTTGACTACATTTAAAATATTTTCATGTTTATACAAATGTTAAGTTTTTTGCATCATAACTCCATGTGGAATATAATCTACATACACCTTTAATTTATTTTATCATCAATTAATGTTTTCACTGAATTTTATTAGAAACAAAATTTTTCATGTAAGTAGCTCACAGTTGAACAAATGTAATTATTTTTAACTTATTAATCGCTTATATCATAATTTATAGTTCCTGAGGATGACAAAAGTGGTGTCGAAACTAGTCGAAATAGAAAAATAAAAATAAATTCCATTGACTGCATTCCAGAAGTTTTTTTCTCCTTTTCATAAGAAATAATATTCCTAAAATCTATTATTTCACATAAGCAGATCGATCAAAAATAAAGAACTAAGACAGCGATGAAATCGAGTGGAATTAGTGAGCAGTGGCAATTACCAGAAGCAGAATTAAACTATACAGCAAAGGTTATATGCTATCAAACGAGGAATGGAACACATTACAAAAAATAACATAAAAAGCACGTCATCTTCACCGATTCCTTATCCCGCATCCAAAACCTGCAGAATCTGTATCCCACAGATCCACTTATTCAACAAATCAAACAATAACTGGATCATAACAAAATCTCAATTAAAAAACATCACCATTCTCTGGGTGCCCTTGCACACTAGCATTACTGGCAATGAAGAAGTTTGTAATCATGCAAAAAAAGCTATAAAGTAAAATAATATTATATATTCGACTTTAAAAACTAAATCAAAGATGAGATCAAACTAAAATGGGCATAAAAATAGGGTAAAACTAATAATAACCAACTGAGACAGCTAAGAAATAATATCAAAACTTGGAGAACATTAGGAAACCAAAAGAAAAGAGCAACTGTGACAAAAATAAGGATTGGTTACACATTTGGCACTCATGACTACATACCCAAAAGAAAAGTTCGAACAACATACGAAGATGCAACATCAGACTAACAGTTGAACATATATTACTGCATTGTAACAAATACAGCGAACTAAAAGAATACAGTACCATCCTCACTTACAGAATGCTTCACAATGTTGAAAAACATTGAAAACACAATGAATTACCTGAAACCTGTACAATTTTATTTAAATTAAATGCTTTTTGTAAACATTGCACATGAGCACCAATAATCCTTTTCTTTAAATTCACAAAAAATTAATAATTAGAAAAAAAATATATATTTAAAAATTAGAGCTGTTATTGGCAAAGTGACGGATGACGGTTATATCAAATTATTATTTTATTTTACAATTTTATGTCTAGTTGCCTTAGTTCGTGCGTGTGGAGCTAGCGATGGACTCAAATTACTTCCGATTGTGTTATATGAATAATTTTTGATACACTCTTCTCATTCCAATATTGTGTTTTCATTGAAATTATATTATCATGAGGTATAAGCAGTATTAAATTCTGTCCAATACATCTTGCTCTTCATAATACATTAAAAATCGATGAACATTCATCTTTCAAATCTCAAAGAAACTACATGCACTGAACATGAAAGGAGAATATAGTAGGACATTTTCTGTGTTCTTCGAGCATAAAGTAACGCATCAATCAAACAGTAAACAAGCAAAAGCTACGGTATTCTTTTAACAGGGTGCGAACGGTGCTTGCGCCACGCTGTGGCAGGCGGCAACCGAGTGTGTTGTGTCGCACGATTTGATTGATATCCAAAAAGCATTACCCGTACGTAAATCGATCAACATTACCCGAATTATAGAGCCTTGATGGTTATAGCAGGGTAGGTGGAAGCGAATGTTTCACGTAGGAGACAGAAGAGTTTTTTCAATATAATTACACATTTCATTCTCACAATTACAAAAAAACCTGTGCTACTAGGTTGTATAAATCAAGGTAATAATGCTATTTCATAAAATGGCATCATTCCCAGACTTGCAGGATATGTACATTCATTTAACTTAATCATTCATTGCTGAAAAAATCGTCTTACAGAATGGTGCATAAAACGGCTATATCATCCGATAAAAGCGGCTTGTTGAAATGCATGCCTTAAAAAATTTCTCCTGAAGAGGTATTACTTTCAAGCATTTAATGAAGTAGATCTAATTGCTAGTATGACCATAATGCTATTATATTATTTAAGTAAAACCTTCAGATAGCGCTATTAAAAGTTTCATAGTTGTGTGCTCAGTAGATTTGTTGTAGCAGTGTTGCTGAGCGAACGATTTCTGCCTGACTTATGAAATAGATAAAATTGAAGTTCGTGCTAATTCATCGTTTTGAAAAGCTTAAGATCGGCACAGATTGAAAATATTATTAGTAGGTACATGGCTCTACTTTTCTCGTTGTGGCATAGTTGTAACTGTGCTTCTTTCAATTTGTTTCAATTTTTTAAAAATGGAAGCTGACTGTACTATATAAAGCATGAGAGTCTTGCTTGTTGATCAGATTATATGTAGTACTTTTTATAAAAATTCTTTCAGAATCTAATCTCATATTGAAAATAGGGTCGAAGAGAACATGGCAAGGAAGGCTTTATAAATTTCATGTAAACATCTTTTAAGAAGCATATTTGTGTGGATCATTCTCAAATGTAGGAACATAATCAAATTTGTTCAAAGAAAGTAAACAAGAAACGGATGTAATAGGACAAATCGTGTTATCCCTGAACGAGAGAAGAGGGACTCGGCTGGAAGCGAGTTCCTACGCTGTGCAGAAGGTAACTTTTGCTAGCCACGTGTACCTCTTCTGGACATTGCCTTCTGCATTGCACTGAGCAGAATAATTCAATTTACAGGAAACAGATGGATTGGAAAGAGAGCACTCTTTGATCTCAGAGTTCTTTGTAATGTCATTGTGTATATTTGTTTGCCCATATGTGCCTCGACTTATATTGCTTATTCATTCATATGAGGAATTTACAAGAATGTTTATTGAACACTTCGATTCAATAATCTAGTATGAATTCTTATAGTATTTGATTTAAATCATCAAAGTATAATCACTACCAATCATCGATTTTACAAATAATACCATGGTTATATTTGAATATCCGTGGTAACAATATCAGGGAAAAATTGGATTGGATGATTCTTCTATTCATACTGGACAATTATAGTCCTCTGCTTATTAGCTGTAGATATATCGGCATATTTTCACAAGAATGGAACCGTCAGTCGCAGGCCACTAAATCCTGGAACAAAAGCGTCATGTCCTTACATCATAAAGTTGTCTGTATGTGTTGAGCGGCGCGGGAGTCGCCTCTGCTGTTGTTTGCATATGTTTTCCTCACGACTTCACCGTTGGGATACGGCAAGCATTGAATTTGTTTGACATTGTCTTCGGATATTGACAAAACAACAAAAGTAGTTTGTTGTACAATCAGAAGTAAAATAATCAATAAATCTGAGCTATTATCATTGTATAACAACCAGAAATCAACCCCTTGTTCTCGAATATATAATTCAACTTTTTGATAGCCTAATTTATTTTTTCGGACAATCCATTTAACTATTGCAGCTGATAATGATTTATTTATAATTAAAGCCCTGATGGACGTACTGCAATTCAATTAGAAGTTCTTTATTTTTCAAGCTACCTTCAGAAGCATAGCGGACAATTTACGTTATCACTTTTGGATATATGCAAATTAGACTCAAACTCAATTAAGGCATTAAAATTTCCATTCGTTTATAATAAAGTGAATATAACAATTCGATTTGTTGAAAAGCTGGATGAATCTCTGCCACAATGTGAGTCTAGTTTTCAAACTGGAGCTCGAACCTTCATGACCACTAAAAACCTGTCCGAGAGGGCGGAATCCACACATAAAATTATCCGAACGCAGCTGTACTTCTTTCATAGAATGTACGATTATTTTTTCTAATTGTAACTTCAGAGAATACCAGAGGGCTGCTTCTCACTTTGTCCGGGTGAGCAGCAGCCACTATTAAAGTCCATCTGATTTTTAAGTCTCAATTTCGAACGCAGCTGTACTTTTCTCATCAAATGTACGATAATCCTGTATAAATTGTAGCTCGGGCTTTTCGCGACATGAAAAATCCAAAGTGCTGCTTCTCGCCCTGTCTGGGAGGGCGGTAGTCACCCCTGAGTGTAGCGCATTCAACTTACGACTATTTTCAATTTGTAGCTTATACTTCCTTAAACACGGAAAAACAGGGGTATCGCCCTCAAAGTCATCCGATCCTTAGGTTTCAATTTCGAACGCATCTGTATTTCCCTCATCGAGCGTACGTTTGTTTTTAAATTGTAGCTCAAACCTTTCTAGGCATGGAAAAACATGACTGACATCTTTAGTCGGTACTAGAAAATTGAATCTCCTTTAAACTACAGATGTATAAGTTTTTCGTTTTCAATCCACCCATTCTTTTCTGGTTTGATTTTGATACAATCCTCATTTGTGGCATTCAGCCACATCGCATTGACGGAAATTGTTCTCATACTTTTTTTTTTCTCGATGAATAATCTACATTTGTCTCGAAATCTTCAACATCCGTGAGAAAGAGTTCTTTATCGAAATTTTCGGAATAGCTTGCGTCTCACTGAATCGACACTCATGCAATTATAATTTAGTGTTGAATCAAAGTTTCTAAATTGTTATCTCAAACAGTTCCGGTCTCCTTGAAAAAAAAATATAACTTAAAATTGATGCAATCGAATCATGGCTGGAGATTGTAACTTTGTTTTTCCATGTTCAGAAAGGTGCAAGGTACAATAAAAAAAGTACAATGGATGAGGAAGTACAGCTGCGTTCGAAGTTGGTACATAAAAATCGAATGATTTTAAGAGAGGTTGTCGCCTTCTCTGATAGGGCAGGAATGCAGAACTTCGGTTTTTTCGTATTGAGGAAGACTCTAGCTTCAATTACAAAAAAAAATGTACGTTGGATAAGAGAAATATAGCTACGTTCGAAATTGGGACCAGAAAATCGGATAATTTTGAGTGTGGCTGCCGCCTTTCCAGACAGATCAGAAAAGTTCGATTAAATAAAATTTTTTTACGAAAGCTCAATCAGAGGAATTCAATACCAGAATGAGCAACATTCAGAGATGGCTGCCGCCCTCCCGGGCAGGACACGGGTTAGCATACTGGTTTTTTCTTAAAGTAGTTGACCTTCGCTATCTATTGGTACTACTTTCAATCGTAAGTTCTGTCAGAGAAATTGCGTTCAAAAATTCGACTGGGATTGCCTGCATTTACAAAATCTTGCATCCTATTGACTACTGAATATCCTGAATATATACTATACTGTGTAAATTAATTGGAACAAGGGGAAAAGAATGCTTTTTTCGGAGGACTATGCTTTTGTTGGCTCCATAGATCTGCAGTGCGTTTTTCTGTATGACTTATATCCTCCGTTGGCGTAGATGATCCTCTGCAGACGTTTTGATATTGTCTCCACTGAGTTGGTGCATGTGTTAATGAGTTCATCATCATATGAACGCATTTAAATGACATTGTCTGGCAAGCGTTCTTTTTTCATACAATTCATCTAACCTAATATTCTACAGGTTCTCGATGAGATTCAGGTTAGATGAATTCCTGGACCAATCAGGCACTTTGATTTGGTTTTCTAGCCTAGGGAGCTTTACCAGTTTTGAATTTTGACTAGGGACCGGGTCGTGTTGGGATGTCCAGTCGAGAGTTCACATGTGCAACGATCCTGCGGCATAATATTTCAATACCCGCTGAAGGGGGTTTTCACGACGAATGGCGCTAGGAGCTAAATTCCTGATCAAGGTATGATAAATTCAACCAAATGAATTAAAATATTATGCCTTGGGATCATTTTATTCGTGCGAGCGTTCGACGGGATATTTCAGCGCGACTTGGTCTCTTGTTACAGTTTGGGACTGCTAAAGACTTTCATGCTGGAGGATATAATCGCGGTACTAGATTGACCTGGAGATTTACCTGATTTGGATCTTATTGAGGGCTTATGGAGTATTGTGACAAGGCGATTAGGTGGAATATATTGTACGACAGAGGAACGCATGATGGGTTATGCTATTTAGATGAACTCGAGTACATCTGCACTTGCCTGGTGGAGTCAGTGCTAAGGTGTCTGCAGAAGGTCAATTTTCATGAGAGAAAGATGTGCGACACACTGAAAAGTGTGTGGTGGAAGTATGGCTCCTGGACTAAAAGATGTTCTGTGGCAAAGGTAGATTAAGCCACCGACCGAAAAATGCATGGTGGAATAGAGAAGTGGAAGAAGCGATTGCAGGGAAAAAGAAAGCACACTTAAAATGATTAAGTGTTGAGGATTTGTATACGTGATGAATGTTTAACAAAGGGCTGAATAAATGTGTTAAGAGAGTAATTAGGGAGAGCAAAAAGCATTTTAATGAGTGAGTGAAAAATTGACGTATGATTTTTGTAAGAGAAAGATATTAATTTGGTTGAGTTTCAGAAGATTGTGAGGGGAGAATAGTAGGAGAATGAAAGCTATTAAGAGTGCGACTGGAGAATTGCTATGGAATGAATCTGATGTGTGAATATTTCAGTAGCTTACATGGTATCAATGCTCGGGGAACAATTGTAAGTGAAAATATACTGGATACAATTAAAGCTATGTGTGATATTGATGAGAGTGATGGACTTAAGGAATAAGAAAGTGCATGAGTTGAATGGTGTAACAAATGGTATGTTAAAGTATGGGGGCGAAATGGTGTTTGAATGGTAGTTTATTTGCTTAGATTCTGTTTGAAACGTTGTGCGGCTTCTGATGATTGGAATAAGCATGTTATTTGTCAAGGGAAAAATTTTTCAGAACTCATTTTATAATTAAATATGTTTTATTGGGGTCAGTTCTGTATTAATTTGAAACACAACATTTCGACGAAAAAGTGCTGCCTTTTTCAAGTGTAAAGAAATATGAGAATAAATAAACAAAATTGTCAAAACGTTGTGTTTCAAATAAATTAATACAGAACTGGTTACCCAATGAAACATATTCATTATTGATATTTGTCCGTTATTCAGGTAGTTTGAGTGAATTCTTCAACTTTCGAGCGATATGTTTGCTGAGTGTGGTAAGGAAATTGTTGGAAAAATATTGATTCGTAAAGTACAAGCATTAACAATTTCTAAAATAAGTGATGTGCAAGGAGGATTTCTGCCCGAAAGAGGATATATTCAATTATTTTCTCTCCGTCTGAGTTTCAAAAAGTCACTTGAGAAAAACAAATAGGTATTCTATGGTTCTCTTGATTTGAAGAAAGCGCACGATAATGTTCTTTGAGGAAGATTGTGCAATGTGCTTGTTGAGTATGATATAAATTGCTATCTACTTGGTACGATTCCTGCGTTGTATGAAAAAAGTGCAGCTACTGTTCGGGTTGATGGTAAATTGAGTGATTGGTTTGGTATTAATGTCGGTGTGAAACTTCAGCGTGGTTGATCAATTTGTATATGGATGTGTTATTATAAAAGGCTTTAAATGGCTCAGATGGTGTTTCTATTAGTGGAAGTGTAGTATCTGCGTTAGTGTACGCAGATGATGTTGTTGCTTTAAATGAAAATGAAGAACAATTGGAAAGAATGATTGATAGAATACATAAAAATAGAAAGGGCATAAGTCTTAATAAGACGAACTTAGCTGCTTTTAAAACTTTTGACGCAAAGGCCTAAAGATGGACAATTATAGTCCGAAATCGATACCCCAAAGATCTCAAATTGAACATATGTTTTTTGAAATAACCTTTCGTCTTATTAACCATTACATACTACTATGGAGCAATTTATTTGGAATGAATTTATTTTAAATATTGATAAATGTAAATTTTTGGTGTTTGGAAGAAGTGAATCGGTGACTAATTGCAATGTTTTGATGAATGGCGTGAGATTGGAACAAGTGGATGTGCTTGTATATCTGCACAGTGTAATGTCGAATAATGGAAGAATTGATAAAAAGATTGAAAGAATAATATCTGCTGGTTGTAAGATCTCAGGGGCCTTGGGGACTTTTACAAGAAATGAATGTTTCAAGGGATGTGAGATTGAGTGCGTATAACAGAGTACCAACTTGTACCTGCATTGATGTACGGTAGTGAATGCTGGGCGTGGCTTCAAAAACTTAAATGGAGAGGGACTTCTGTGAAAATGAGATTTTTTGCGGGATATTTGTCGGTATATAACAAGAGATCGAATGCGAAATAATTTAGTGTATTAAGGATGTGATATTGAAAAAAAATTGGTAGAGAGTGGGGATGAGTCATTTACGTTGCCCATAGCATCCCGGATATTCTTAAAGAGAATAACAGTAGAAAAATAAAGAGCACAGTGTACCTATTCAGTTTATAAGTGAAGTTCATATCGAAAAGATTATCAAATATCTATCGTTATCCATTGAAGTTTCAAAATTCAGTAAGATTCACATCTCCAATGAATTCTTCAAGAGTTGTCTGCAAATGCGTCACAATTTTAAATTTGATTAATCTTCAAATTAGAATGTGACAACTTCATTGAATTCAACAATTTCTTAGTACAGATTTCCTGCAGTTGATTTTAATTTATGCAAAAGATAAGATTTAATTTTGTACCAGCTCCGAGCAAATTAATTTCTGACATATTCTCGAGGTAATTTCACTCAACTGTAATTGAAAATAGAATCAAAACTCAATAACTCAATAAGCGCAGAAAATACCTAATGCAATTCCATTTTACATTTCATATAATAATGAATGACGAGTACTTTTCTGTATGACTTGGGCTGTTTGCGTCGATGGTGACGAATGTCTTCGTGGTAGCTTATTTTGTGAATAAATTTGAGCGAAAGGTTTCGAATGGCTTAGATGATGTGCATGTTAATATTAAATGGTAATATTACCAGTGATCGCCGACATTATTGTCAACATATGCATGTGTTCATAGCGTAAAATATCATTTGCACTCAACAAAACAAAATAGCAGTTATCTATTAATTGAATTATTCAAACCGTTGATTCCGTGACATGTGGACATGTAAAATGTAAATTATTCCGCGTTGTAATCAGCTTTTAGATTTCAGAGCAGTCTAACAAATCAAGCACATTTCAAACTTATAATTGACACTTGACGATGGTCAACAAACCGCGATACGTGGTCATCAGCGAGGTTTTGACAGAGACGAAGGGAAATGGGAGAGATGTGACATGATGATGTTCTCAGTCATGTCAAAATACAATGTCAGCATGTCTGTGAATGCATGCATATTGGACGTGGACGCACTGCATGTTTCAGGGTTTTGTAACAAATGACGGATCTAGTTTGCTATATAGTGAACTCGGAGTTATTCATCAGTTATATTGAATGCAAACCTTACTTGATATAAACCTATTGTAAGCAGTATATGAAAGGTACTTCGTCATTTCTAGAAGAAAAGAAGCAACAATTTTGTCTGCTGATTTCTGTACGCGTTACTCCTTAGGCCAAAGTGAGGAAGTTAGCTTCCACCTTTCCAATTGTTACTTGATGCCAAGATAAATTTAAAATTCAATTCAACGTCATTATTTGATATATTAAAAGTAAGATGAACCCCTTTTCGTACGATTATAAATCAATTGGTTCGTTGCAACTCTTGATCTTTCCTGATCGGACGGCGCTTAGATATTTACCTAGTTGACATTTTATCTTCACCCTAATTTAAATGGCCAATATAGTCCAGGAAAAATCAAAAAAATAGGACAACTAACCTCTGTATTACCAAATGATTGAGGAATGTCATAAATGTAATAGTCAGAAGTGAAATAACCATGCCGCCGGGGAGAGAAGGTCTTTGAAGGTTCGTTTTCAAGGTATTTCGCTTATAACTCGGAAACAGTGCGTCCTAGAGCAAAATTTTTAGAATAAAAATTAAAGCTTGATAAATTTACAATACCTTTGTTTCTATATGATTGGAAAAAAATGCACTATTTCGGAAATATCTGCTCTTAAATGCAAAAAAATTTGCAAAAAAAACGCAATTCGCCTCATGTTTTTCGTCAAACTTATCCTTGTAGCTCCTTACCCGTTGGTTTTACAGTAAAACCATCAAGAAGAAAGTTATAGAGCATAGAATTTCATGATGGATTTGAAGTTAATGTCATAAGTTTAAGGATAAGTAGTATGACATGTGTAGATTACGAAACAGAAAGAACTTTTTTTTCAAAATTCGACTTTTCCTAAGAGAACTTTTTGTTTCTGCTGTTTTGTGTTCATTTTTTATTTGAATCCAAGAGGCAGTGTTTTTTTCACATCAATTGTTGCTATAAATAAGTTCAATCCTTGCTGCTTTGTTTATTTGAAATAATTATTCAACATTTTCTTTAAGAAAAGTATGAACAGTTCCATAGGCGTACAAGAAGATGATGTGCTGGCCAAATCAGATATTTTCCTATATCAAAAATAATCATACGGAATATTAATATTAATCTTTGCTATAGTTCATTGAACTTTCAAAATGAATTACGTTAGAAGTAATAAAGATTTGATAACCTATACATATTACTTAAATTAATTTCAAGTATTAAAGTTATGTTTCTATTCACAAAAGAATGCGAATGCATTGTCAGTGGTCCAATGGTACCAAAAATATAAGTTTCATTGAAACAACCTTGTAAAAGCGAGTTTTTAGATTTTTTTTTTTGTCATACTACTTACCCTTGAATTTATGACTTTAACTTCAAAACCATCCTGTATATATACATATTCTGTACAACTTTTTTTTTTGCTGGTTTTCATGTGAAAAGTTGCATTTTATCACAAATTGCTTACTTTCGAGAGCAGATATCTCGAAAACCATGCATTTCTTGGAAATACTTATATACGTAAAGTTATAGAACATCAATCATGCTTAGATTTTTGGATCAAAAATTTTGCGCTAGAATGCACTGTTTTTGAGTTATGAGCAAAAAACTTTGAAAACGACCTCCCCCCTTATCCTGGCGACATGATGATTCCACTTTTGATATTTCGATCAGAAGATCTCTTCATAACAGTTCTGGAACAAATGGTAATACAGAGGTTGATTGCCCTACTTGCCCATTTTTGGTCCACTTTGCCTGGACTATTACAGGAAATCGAGGTGTATGGAGAAAATAATATGACTGATTTTCAACTCCATTTTCATTGCCTCGTGTCTCACAAGTCCTACTATCTAAGACTTGCCAGAGTGTAATGAAAAGTCTCAATAACGACCCGTGTCTACAGTTGTCGCCCTATTCAAGATGATGCAGTAAGAATCGACTCCTAAATTTGTAATTATGTGGGATAATCAGGTTCTGACTTTTAATAAATTGACAATTTTGTCCCCTTGAAAAAATCTTTTCCAGCAGATATACACCGGCGGAATTGTTGCTCCTAGTCTTGGTAGCAACGTTGAAGGGCTTCGACTGATAGGGCCATTAACATATCGGTCACATTCTTTTGGATGTTCTCCGGAGTACCTGAAAGACGTCCTTTCAGGACATATCCAAATTTTGGAATGAGGAAACTGTCACAGGAACTCAGACCAAGTAGAGAACTACAGGAATTCCTTTTGAGAACATCTTTGTGAAACACTTAGTTAATGGTTTGTCCCGGAGGAAAAAATTTTTAATGCACAATAGTTCTACTGTCATAAAAAGCAAATCATTGATATTGATATTTATTAGATTATTCAAGTCCATTTACCATGAAAATTGGACATATCCCCGATTAGAATCCATAATAGGATTTTGAAAGGAGCAAAATCAAATTATCTCTCTATCAAATTAAGTTCCGGACTGAAATGATGAGAATTGGAGCTTCAAGACTAGGATTATATCAATGTCGATTCGATGTTGTACAACCACAGTATTGTTTTGATATTTGATTTGCTTATTTAAGTCTTTTTCGGTTAGGAAGATGTCTCAGTGTGCCACACCTCATTTTCAGGATCATATAGTCAAAGAGCCGACCAAAATTGATCTTCCCTTGTCAAATTTATGGCCAAATCTTATATGAATCGATCACACAGTGATCAATAGAGTGCCAGATTTAATAAATTCAAGGTTCTGTCCTAAGTGTCCAAAAACATGCCATTTTCAGTCAGATTTCGCAGAGCTAATTTCCTTGAAAGAACAATTGATAGCGAAGGTCAAGTACTCTCAGACAAAATTAGACTGCCATCTCCTTTCCTATCTAGGACAGCTAAAGAAACAGCAATCGTAAGTTAGATCACGAGAATGGGTTATACTCAGAGATAGCTTCCACCTTTCCAGATAGGTCAAGGGGTAGCACCCTGTTAGTCGAGGAGCCGGCCGCACCCAAAGTTCCCTGATCATACATACGGCCAAATTGTATATGAATCGATCAGATATTTAGTATTCAATAAGATGTCAGACTTTATGAATGCAGGATCCTGTTCTAAGTGTCGAAAAAAAAAGGCCAATTCTGGTCAAGTTTTTCGACGCAGCTTCTCTAATAGAACTTACAATTGGAACTAGTACCAATCGATAGTTCAAGTATTTTCCTGGTCGAGTTACGATAATAACTTTTTTCAATTGAACCAAAGTATTGCCTCTCTATCGGTGAAGAAGGACAGCAGCCATACTTGAAACTATTCGATTTTCAGGTCCCAATTTTGAACGCAGCTGTACTTTTCTCATCAAATATATGATTATTTTTTCTAATTATAGCTTGAGCCTTTCTGATCACGATGGTACCGAAATGCTGCCTCGCAGCCTGTAACTCTTAAAATCCATTCGATTTTTAGTTCCTAATTTCGAACGCACTTGTACTTCTCCCATCGGATGTTCTCCAATTTTTCCATATTAAACAAGGTTCGAACTGCAAATTACTAGAAATCGTAAGTTAACTGAGGAAAGTCGAGTACTAAAATGCGTTACACTCAGAGATGACCGCAACACTTCGATATTTTCGTGCTCAGGATGGCCCGAGCTATAATTTATGAGAGAAGTACAGTTGCGTTCGAATTTGAGCTCTGAAAATAGAACAGATTTTAAGAGTGGCTGCTGCCTTTACGGACAGAATAGGAGGCATTACTTAGATGTTCAGGTGTTCAATAAAAAAAAACGTAAATTCGATAAGTGCTACGTTCGAAATTGGTTTTTTCCTTCAAGAAGTCTCGGTGTTCAGTTTGAAAAGAAATCATCGTAAGCTCGATCAGAAAACCCTAAAGCGAAAATGAGCTACACTGAGGGCTGGTTGCTGCCCTCCTGGACAGGACAGAGGGTCGTATCTTGATTTTTCTTCAAAATACTTGACCTTCACTGTGCCAGTGCTAGTTTCAATTGTAAGTTCCATTACGGAAATCTCGTCTAAAAGCTTGATTAGAATAGGCCTTTTTACTTACTTGTACTAAGTACAAGAAAGTATTGTGAAACCGACAAAATTCACCTATCCAGATTTTGATAGAAATTTCCGTTTTGAGCATCTCTGAATCCATTTTGACTATTTTCGGCTTGATGTCGGTACGTATATTCGTTCGTGCGTTCGTGCGTTAGTGCGTAGCTCGCAAATCTGAAAACTGGCTGAGCGTATAATGTTGAAATTTAGTATTTAAGACTGGTATAGGGTCTAGTTGTGCACCTCGCATTATGATTCCAATCGTCTGTACCGAAAGTGCACTTTACTCTAATTTTTCTTATAAATCCAGAACGATCAACCATAGGATGTTGAAATTCAGTATTTAAACTTGATGTTGTATCAGAACTGTTGTCTGCTATTTTTGTATCAATCGGCCAAGCCAGAAATGCACTTCACTTGAAACTTTTTTTCAATTTCTCGCATAGAAGTAGAAGGGTCAGCCACAGCATATTTAAATTTAGTGTTTGATCTTGTTGTTGCATCAAAATAGCTATCTTCTATTTTTGTATCAGTCGGATGAGCCGGAAGTGCAGTTTATATGTATAACAGACATTCAGAATTTGTCGTATAAAACAACCAGTTTAATTGAAATGATGAGGTAGACAATGATAATCTGTTGTCATTTTTTTGATTTTGTTTGACATTGTACGTGTATTTGTGTATATATCAAATGATGAACATGTAAGTCACGTGATGTTCACGTCAGATTTTTTTCTATACTTATAAAGTCTAACATCCTTTTGACTACTGAATACTCGATTCATTCAATCAAAATTTGGCCGTAAGTCCGATCAGGAAACATAAGGTGCGGTTGGTTTCCTCAAAATACCTGGACTTCGCTATCTATTGGTACTAGATTCTATCAGAAAAGTTGACCCAGAAAAAATTGAACGGAGGTAGCCTTTTTTCTGGATGTTTAGATTTACAAAGTCTGGCACCCCATTGATTACTATATTTCCGATCGGTTCTTATATAATTTGGTCTTAGGTCCGATTAGGGAGCATAAAAGGCGGCCGGCTCCCTGATTAGTGATCGAAAATCCAAGATTCGCCTCCTGTTATCACACGATTGAAAATTTATGGTCATTGGCAATCCTCTCAAGAAGATCAACGCCCACGTTTCTTTGATTGTCCTTGTGTTTAGTTGTAAGGTTTTAAGGCACCATTTTGGCACGAATCTTTCGCATGTGTAGATCTTTGGTTGATTGATTTGAGATTCATTTACAATATTTTTTCGGCCTTCCAAAAATGATTTACGCTAGTGAAAAATATTGTCAGTCTCATTACTTTTCTCACATACCTCATATGGTCGCGTAAGTAACCAAGATTTCTGTTATATATAATTGCCCCTTCCATGTCATGTCGTTTCTCCTAAACTCAGTTTTTCATGTTAATCAATAACTCATTGGGTACTCCAGGATGATATCAATTGATCTTATTTGTATCAAATAACATTAGTTATGAGCTGGTAAGTATCTAATTCCATCGATGTTCCTCCAAGAGTCATCAACTAGATTCATCCTGAATATTGGTTATATCAAACATAAAACAATGCTTCTGAAATTACAGGAACTGTTTTGCTATCATGAATTCAATCATGTTGTGTTCGATTTCATAACTAATCCTTTATGAAACAAGCTACACAAAGGCAAACATGAATATTGAACGTTGGTATCGTCAAAATTTCATCATGAAATGCGTTTATTAATATTGGTTCCAATTGCATATCACGTACTGGTTTTTAATATATAATAACAAAACTGGCAGCAATGATTTTAATTCGTGTCATAGTTCACTGTGTAATGCATCAAATTAGTTGACTATACGCATTTTGACATGCTGCGTTAGTGTGCGTATGTCACCAGCAAACAAATGTTATTGTATTTCCGGACATCAACTGTTCCATATACTCGTCGATCTATAGTAACACGTCAATAGAATGTACATAAATGATGTTACTATTGTCATAAGTAATGCGGATTCATGTAAAAAGCAGACTTGTGAATTTAATTTTGTTTGATGCATGTGAATATGAAGCAACTTGAATTATAAGTCACCAAAGGAGAAAACTTTCTTGTTCTCCACTATGTATCTTTTTCTGTCCAATTTTGTCCTTGCATTATCTTTATCGATTTCAGTCATCCTTTTAGTGTTCATCTCTTACTATTTATAAATTTTCTTCAACTTAAGATTGATCTACGAAGAATATTGGTTTTCGACAAAGATAGTTCGAATTTGATGACCATTCTCCAAACAATATTGACAGGTATGTTTGAAGTGCTTATTTGATTAGAAATTAGGACTTCTTTCCACTCTTATTATTTGGGAGAGCTTAGGTATTCCGATTTGTCAATTTGGACATATTATAGTCAACAAAATGATCAATTTCTCTTATAATTGTCTTATGGGCGCTATCCACTTTGGTAATGCTATTATAAACTCCAAAATAATTGCTGTCATACAAAATAAGAATCATAATGAAACTTTATGTTGATTACACAGAAGAGAAATCCTGTCCGCCTCCATATACTCGTTGCTCCAAACATAATCATCACTTAAAATAATTATTTCGAAGAAGAAGTAAAAAACATCAAGTGAGACTCGCCTCTATTCATTTTCATTAACACCTAATTGCTAGAATTTATACTCTCTAATTAATTATAATTTTATCTCCGTGTGTTCGTCCTTCGAGCATCTGGATGACGTTTTCGTTTTATTTTGTCTGCGAATTTCACAAGAACCAGAAAGCTTCAACTTTTGATGTTTCGTTAAATTTATAATTGATTCAGGAAATGATTTCTGAGAATTTGTTTGTTTTATTATATGAGATGACTCCAATTATGCAAGTTACAGAACTTCCAAGTTTTATGAGCTCCTCATTCGAAGATAGTTGATTGAAATCAAGACATGAATATCTGACACGCATACACGATCCGCAGGAATAATATATTATTTCTATACGGAAAATAAAAAGAATTCATAAGCTGGGTAATAATATCTGGTTAAAAAACACTTTTAGGTGCCTCTAACTAAATTTGTTCCTCCTTTCGCCATTACTTTCCTTAAGAAAACAAATTTGCTCTACTTTTCATTCATTATTCTTATTGAAATCGCTTTCGAAAGGATGCACTGAGAAATCCAAGTGATGACGATAGCAATTTAAGTGGTATTGGTAGCCATTTTATTGAAATCTCTAACAACTTGTAGTTACAAGATCGCTGAGATGGTAAGTGATAAAGTCTTAGAGTTTGAATGGTGAAATCTTACCGTTGAAGTAGTTACCAGTGCCACTAGCAGTTGTGAAACAAATAAGACGTCAAACATTGACTTTTTGAGGTAATTGAGCCATTTTCACCTTCATGAAACTATATTAGTTTGCATTGAGAACAAACAGAACTTTGGTTTTACCACTTGAGCTTTACTACTAAGTGGTAGGATTTCATCACTTATACATCCATTTAAATAAGTGATGCAATATAGTTTTCTCAGTGTGTGATTGTCCTTCAAAACTTGTTAAAATTACTATACGGGAGTAGCCTTTCAGTGTGCAAAATTTCATTTAGATGTTATCAATTTACAACTGCCTAAGTCTTGTCAAAGAAGAGATTGAAGATCGACTTTTTGATCTTGAAATTTTTATTGTTGGTCTTGGCTTGAAGGAATTTGTGGATTATCATATTTGAATCTTGCTCTTGCACTGTGAGTTTAAGTATATGTATATTTATCAGCTCGACAGGCTTTATAGGCCCTGGGCTTGTTGCAAAACATCTCCCCACTCCTTTCTGTCTTTTGCTTTAGTTTTACATTTTTCAATTCCAATTTTTTCCAGATTCTTTTCGACTTTGTCCAGCCATCTCTTTTTTGATCTGCTTCGTTTCTTTCTCTAACCTTTCCACGTGTATCCTTTGCATTTTTATCCGTGCTGTAATATTTTGTTGCCTATATATCTCTTCTATTTCTTTGTTTGTTCTTTTTCTCCACAAGTTCTTTTCTTTCACACCTCCATATATTCGTCTTAGTAACTTTCGTTCCCATATTTCTATATTTGTAATGTTGAAACACAAGTTCCACATTCATATGTGATGGTTGACTTCAAAATTGTACTGTATCTTTTTAGGTCCATTGATTTTTTTTTTTTGTCAATCATTTGTATAACGCACTTGAAGTCTTAATCGCTTTCGTCATCCCTTCTTCCATTTTCTCGTTCATTTTGTGTTTTCAGTTATTTTTACACCTAAATATATAAAAGTTCGAACTCGTTCGATTCTAATTACTTGTCCTTGTACGGAGTTTACCACTATTCCTTTTTTATTGCTGAGCGTTTTTTACAGCTGTTCCATAGATTTGAATAATTCTTTCCTATTTACTATGCCTGCTTGAAGTCAATAAAAAACATATGCATATCTAGGCCTTTCTCAGGGTGTTCTGTTTAAAGTTCTTTTAAGACAAAAATCTGATCTATTGTTGACCTGTTTCTTCTGAACTCTGCCTGATATTCTTTGACCGTAGCCTCTATTTTATCTCTTATTTTATTATTCATTCACTTCACCATTGTTTTATATACTACATCTAGTGGAGCTATTCCTCTGTAGTTCTCGCATTTTGTTTTTTCTCTTTTTTTGTGGATCGGGCAAAGTACTGCTTCTCTCCAGATTTCTCGTATACATTCTTCTCTCCAGATGGCTTCTTTTAGCTTGAATATTCCTCATATAATTTCTTCCCCTCTGTATTCAACCAATTCGATGAGTATTTCACTGTTCCCTGGGCTTTTATTATTCTTCATGTTCATTACCATAACTTTTATGTCTTCTAGCTTTGGTTCTGTTACTTGCTCCGTTTCTGTTTTGCGGTCTTCATAATTTTCTAAATCTTGAGTTAGTTTAATAGTGTTCAATAGCTCTTTGGAGTATTCTGTTCACCTAGTTGTTCTTGCTTCATCATCTTCTATAAAATTTCCTTCGGTTCTTCGCAAAAAAAAAAATTGATGCAAAATCTTTTTTTTCTGTCTTAATTTTCCGATAAAAATTTTCTTAATTCCTTTCTATAGTAAGTTTTTTGTAGCTGTTGAGCTTGTCTTCCTAAGATGACCCTCTTTCTTGTCCTGCGTATTTTCTTTTATTTTCTCCTCTGTTTTCGGTATACAATCTTATCATTTTGGGTTCTCTTTGTGATGAACATTCATTCCCTTCCTCTAAGGTTTGTCTCCAATCTTTGTCAAACCATTTGTTTCCAGTTCTATTTGTTTTCTTTGATCCCAACTTTTCTTCTGCTGCTAACTTTATGTTGCTTTGTAGTGCTCTCTATCTCTCTTCTATTGTTTTTCTTTGTTCTAATGCATATTTACTTGACTGTATTGAGTTTTTCAGTTCTGTTGTGTACTTACTCGCTGATTCCCCTATTTTTAGACTCTTCATGTTGCATTCTTTCTGTAGCTTTTCGGACTTTTTGATTTTCGTTTCTTCCACTTTCATTTAAGCTCTAATTAGGATGTGGTCTGAATTTGCTTCTGCTCCTGTATAACTTTTGACATTTGTGATCAACACTCAGTGTTTTTCTCTATCAGAACGTAGTCTACTTGATTTATAGTTCTTTCATTTGGATGTTCTCACGTGCCTTTGTGGATCTCCCTATGTTTAAAATAAGTACTTTCAATTAGTTGCTCGTTTTGTGTTGCGAACTATATAAGTTTTTCTCTATTTTGATTTGTCTCTTCGTTCTTGCTCTCATTTCTTTTTATATATTTGTATCTGTCTTTTTCTCCTATTTTCGTATTTGCATCGCCTAATACTATTTTAATGTCCCTGATACACTCTTTCCAACTTGTCGTAATATTCCGCTTTTTCCTCTAGATCCCTATCTTCTGATGGAGCACGTATCTTAATAGTATACTAAGTTTTTTGTACCTTGCTCTGATTCGTATGTATCACATTCTGTCTCATATAGATTTAAACTCTATCATTGATCATTTATATTCATGACAAATCCTGTTCCCAACATTCTTTCTCTTTTGCCGCTATTAAAGAACATACAATCTTCAAGTGCTATAATACTAGCCTCTCTTTGCTTTTTTCTTGAAGTGTTATGATATCTATTCTGTATCTTTTAATCTCCTGTACTACCTATTTTATCGCTCCTTTGCTTTATGTTCTTCTTACGTTCCATGTGCCTAATCTAAATGTTTTTCCTTGATTTTTACTTACTTGTACAAAGTAACAAATAAGTATTGCGAAACCGACAAAATTGACCTATCGAGATTTTGATGGATTTATTCGTTTTGAATATCCCTGAATCCATTTTGACTATTTTCGGTTTGATGTCGGTACGTTCGTACGTGCGTAATTCACAAATCTCAGAGACCATCGAACGTATCATGCTGAAATCTCATATTTCAGACTGGTATAGGGTGTTGATTTGCACCTCGCATTATGGTTGCAATCGCCGAACCAGAAGTGCCCTTTACTTGAAACTTTTTTTGAATTTTCCGTATGAATCCAGAATGATCAGCCGAAAGATACAGAAATTCAGTATTTGAACTTGTTCTAATATCAGGATAGTTATCTTCTATTTTTGTATGAATCGACCAAGCCGGAAGTGCACTTTACTTGAAACTTTTTTTAAATTTTTTGCATAAATCTAGAATTATCAGCCATAGCATATTGAAATTTAGAGCGTGAACTTGTTGTAGCATCAAAATAGTTATCTACTATTTTTGTATCAATCGATCAAGCCGGAAGTGCAGTTTATGAGTATATCTGACATACAGAATTTGCGGTATGAAGCTATCAGTTCCAATTAAAATGATAAGGCAGGCAATGATAATATGTTGTTAATTTTTAAATTTTGTTCGACATTTTATATGTTAAAATATTTTTCCCTGAATTTCATTCCGTAAGCATGACAAAAGTGACAAAATAGGATCAGAACACGCTTTTTCATACAAATTTAAAATTAATTTTCATTATGGTGGTCACACGGTCCACCTTTAATTTCAGCATTATTGAACTTCAAATATACATACTTATCAAATCTCTTGAAGGCATGAAAAACAAAATGAGGCACTGGAATCTACGATTATCTGACGGTCTGAAAGTACAAGAAAATATTGTGAAACCGACAAAATTCACACATCGAGATTTGGATGGAGGGTGAGTCAGGGATAGTTGGACCACTTTTATAAAAAGTCATGTAGCTCACCTAAGACTTTTAGAAGAAAAATGAAATTTTGTAGTAGTATTTATCATAACAAAGTGTATCATTTAGTAATAACGAATATATCAGCGTCCAAAATATTAAATTGCAAAAACTAAAAATCAAATTTTTTGGGATAGATGAACCTCTTCCGGGTTAGACGGACCAGTGGCTTCGGGTCAGATGGACCACTGCAAAATTTATATCTAGACAATATGAATGAGTTGTTAAATGATTATATCATAGTTATAATGGAAAAAACATTAAATAAAAAGGAAATTAAACAAAAAAATCGATACCAGGGTAACGTAAAATAACAATATCGGTTGATCTATGCGCACTAAAAAACTTTTATTCCTTTTTTTTTTTAAATCTACGTTTTATTGTTGCTTTTGGTATCCCAAATTCCTTAGCTCCCACATTAACTCCTATCGTACCCTTTTCCACAGCTTCTATTGCGTTAAGTAAAGATTCTGCTGTCCAATCTTCACTTTGTGTTGTACCTTTACGTCTATATATCTTGGGCATGGCTCCCTGAATAAAATTAATGCATGTAACTAAATAGATTGATACATGATATTGTTATTCAGCAATATCGTATTTGGTCCAACTCACCCTTAAATACGTGGTCCATCTATCCCAAAGCCATGGGACAGATGGACCAGTAATAGGTCGTAATGTGTTGCAAGCTCGATCGCTCATTTTAAGTTATAATGATCCACATGGACCGTATACTCTATATCACGAACAATTATTTTGCACAAACCTACCTGCAGTCGATTCTGTATCGTACACTGAAAATTTTCAAGGCAACGTCAATCTTCTATCGAATACAAAAAGTTAATAAAACAAACTTTTGACGTCCAGTTTCTCGCAGCGGTGATTATGTGACTTGCAATTCAGCTAGTCAGGACATCAGGCGAGATCTGTTGAACACTTTTGCAAATAACCTCAGTGGTCCGTCTCTCCCGCTGGTCCAACCACCTCTAATTTACCCGATATATCCGTTTTGAGCATTCCTATATCCATTTTGACTATTTTTGGTTTGATGTCGGTACGTATGTACGTATGTATGTGTGCATGTGCGTAACTCGCAAATCTCAGAATTTGTCAAACGTATAATGCTAAAATTTTGTATAAAATACTGGTATAGGATCTAGGATCTTGATGTGCACCTCGCATTATGGTTGCAATCGTCTGTACTGGAAGTGCACTTTACCTGATACTTTTTTTGAATTCTCCGCATAAATCTAGAATGATTTGCCGAAGGATACTGGAATTCAGTATTTGAAATTGCTGTAGCATCCAAATGATCATCTCCTATTTTCGTCCTAATTGACTAAGCCGGAAGTGCACTTCATATTACAGACTTTTCGAATTTTTCTCATAAATTTAAAATAATCAGTCGCAGAATATTGAGATTTTGTATTGAGCACTTTTATAGCATCTAGTTGTACACCTTGCATATCCAATGATGTAAAAGTAAGTCACATGATGTCCACGTCAGATTTTTTGTATAGCTGTACCTTCTCGTTTAATTGAGATCAGGTGGCGTAGCAAAATGTATGTCTTTTCTGGTTTAGTGCTTATCTCTTGAACTATCAGTCTTGTTTTGAAGCTGATTTGATCATACTTAAGTCCGACAATCGGAGTCCAACTGCAGATCAATCAAAAAAGCTGAAGCTGTTTTTTGATATGCTATAAACACCAGAATAGTTGTTGTTACGACCGTTATTTGAGTCAAAAGTTAACCAATCTTCAAAAGTATCTAGCTCAAACTATTCAACGCGGTGGTACATTTGATACCTATGTCCAAAGCTACCATTGAACTAGTTGCTGTTTTCACGTTTTACGCGTATCTTCAATAACTATAATCCCTGATATATCAGATATAAAACGTTCAGTTATTACTCATTTGATAGTAAATTTACAACTCTTATTGAATAGATTTTTCTCTTTTAACTGATACTTCAGACGCTACAAGACAAAGCTTGTCGAAAAATGTGATGTAAATAATTTCTCTCAGAAGAAAATTGATACTTTCAGCCATGGTGTAAATAATTACTTCCAGTAAAAAGGTAATATTTGGGATTAAATATCTGCCAAACTATTTGTAGTAGAGAATAATTATATGCGAGTATAATTGAAGGAGATTCATTCAGCTTTAATTTGTGAATGACCATACTTTCATCACGGCTGAAGTTCCGAAGCTATAAGTGTTATAATTGTTGAATACAATAATTAACAAACATTCTTCTAATTTCAAAAGAAATATTTATTATGTGGAAATCCCAATATGGCCTGACCCATTTCGTTGTCTTCAGAATGGGTACAGATTTTCGACACACCTTGCAATATGACCCAAAAACCGTAGTATACCTAAAACCTAGTTTCGAGTTAACAGCCCTAATCGCTTCCAGATTCAAGACTAACAGAAGGCGTGTGATGTGAACACATTTGCGTCACTTTGAAGTCAAACTTTGAACATTCAGTTTGTCCGTGTGGTGTATTGTTCACTTCAATTATCTGAGCTCAATTAGCCAATATATTGTCACAAATTTTATTTAGAATAGTTTATTAACACAGGTTACAGTGTAAATCTTCACTTTACAAACTTGTATGTTCACAATATCGCTCAATGTTACTCTCACTGAATATCTGAATGACTAAATGCCTCTCCTAGCTTGCGCTCTTATATACCTGAGCCGACAATGGGCCAACATCCAATTGCCCAGCAGTTGTTACCTGGCAACCACAGAACATCCAGTGACCATAGCCTGTCAATCATGTCCGACAATTGAATATCGACCTTCTCAATACCAACTAGGATTACAGTTACAGCGAACTCAAATAAATAATTATGTGATCTAATTACTACAAATATTTCATATTTGTGACACTGCTTCTCCCTCATGGTTTGTCGTCCTCGGCGAACTCAGAATCTTGTCCTTGATACGGCCACAGCCTGTTTCCACGAACGACTTGTGGTTTGCCGTTTCTGCCCATCCGTATCCGGAACACAACGTCGTTCAAACACTCTATGACCTCGTCTAGTCCCTCCCAGTCTCTCTGCAATTTGGGACACTTTCCTCTTCTTCTTCTGGGGTTGTAGAACCACACCAATCTCGCCTTGCTGGAACCGGGGACCGTTGGTTCACAGATCATATCGGGTCTTCATTCTGTCGCTGGCAGCTTGTATGTTCTGCCGTGCAGTAATAGGCAAAGGTCCGAGTATGCTCACGGCAATCCTCTCAAACGTTGTTCTGCTGCTTCTTAGCGCGCTGCCGAGTGGCAGGCCCCTTCCTCGAGTTACAGCGTTCACAAGTCTTGCAATATTTTTTTACATCTTCTTGGTAGCCAACCCAGTAGAAACGTTCACGGACTTTATCAACTGTCTTCTTGACGCCAAAACGTCCACCGCTATTACCATCTTGCAGTTGTTCCAAAATTTGATCTTTTAAACTCCTCGGCTCTAACAATTTTCCTCTTGTTGCCTTTCCATCGAAATTCTCCCAAATTCGGTATAGCAAGTCGTTTCTGACTCTCAGAGAATTCCATTGTGACAAATAGGCCTTGGTGATTGAATCAATAGCCGACGTTTCCAGGAAATCAGGCTTCTTCAGAACAGAATCATCCAGTTGAGCCTGTTGCACTTTGCGCATCAATAATACGGATCCATTTTGCTTGAATTCTCTAATTCTAGCCAGATTTCCAAATTTATCACTGAAATTATTCTGCTCTCCAATTGAGGTCATCTCACCGGAGCTGAGATTTCTTGGAGCATTAACATCAGTCATTTCCGTTTCAATCTGTCCACAACAGAGAGTTATTTCTTCTTCTTTGTCAACCCGCAGGACATCATCCTCCAAATCCAGGACACAACCAAAGTCTCGCAGGAGATCGATACCCAGAATGCATTCATCCATGATGGCGGCAATGAACACTTGGTATTTCTTCTTTAATCTGCCAATTGTAAATTCAAGCTTCTCTACGCCGAGTACAGGTATTCTTTTCCCATTGGCTGTCTTTAACAAAATTGACTGACTCTTGGCGCGATCACCTATAATTTGTCGTATTCTTGCAGAAACTTTTGGATGCACAACGGTGACAGTTGCTCCAGTATCTAGCACCATTTTACATGGTACATTCTCCACGAATCCTTTCACAGTAGGACTGGTTCGAATTCTTCGCACTTGGAGATCAATAAGCTTGGAACTCTTGATGGGGGATCCCGTCAGCTTCTGGTTCTCTGGTCTGGTAAACTTGGTTTTTGCTGACGATGTATTCGTACCACAGTCAACGGTGTGCCTCGTACGACAATCTGCTCAAAGATGTCCTTTCTGACCACACTGCCAGTATCTCATTCTCCAAAATCTGGGTAATCCCTGTCACCCAGGTGACGTATTCGTGCCAAAATTAACTGGACGCTTGATACGGCAACCTATTTGGATATGACCCTCCTTGCCGCACTGCCAACATCTCATTCTTCTTCTCGGTCCAGGTGAGGTCGGTACAAATCAAGGAGAAGATCGCCCTTGTTCGTGACTCCCTGTATAAATGGTGGTCCTTCTCACTTCAGGCTCCTCCTCATCGCGCTCAAGCCACCTCACTCTCTTCACCAGTCTTGACGCCTTTGTGGCCGCTTCAATTTCCAGGGCCTTCGTTAACGCTTCTCTTACCGTCTTTGGATTCGCTAACCGGACAACTCGTCCAATTTCGTCGTCGTAGAATTGTCTTACTGCTACATATTTCTGTGTTGAGCCAAGGCAATTTGCAAAAGCTTTCCTGGCCCGCATATGCAAATGTAGTTTGATCTTCTTTGTGTAGTTGCGTACGATTCCGTAGCTGTCCACGTAGCAATTCTTTCATGTGCTCCTCCCCGAAGCGTAGTCTCAATTTAGTCGTCAGTTTTCCACAATCTAGGCGTTCTTGTTCGGACGGTCCTGAGAGTACCGCTCAGCCAGTACAACAGCTTTTTGTTTCACACTACAACCATTATTCTCCGAAATCAGCTCAAATTGAGCGAAATATTTATCCCAGGAAGTCTTGCCATTATACGGCGTTGGTTTAAGCGTGAAAGTGGATGTAACATCTCTTGGTGTGAATTCTGGAACACTTTCTATCTGTCGGGCTGCGCCATCGTTATTGAGACTAAGGCTCTGTAGTTTCTCAGTGACAATCAAGTCTAATTTTGCTTCTAAATCCTGTTCAACTTATTCAACTCGACGATTTACTTCAGTAAGTTTCCCGTCAAATTTCTCTTCAATCTCTTGGATTTTTCCTGTTACCATTTTTATCTCTTCAGCTACTGCGCCTTTCACTGCTTGCATTTCTTCAGCCATTGCCACTTTCAGCTCAGCAGAAATACCTTGTGTAGATTCAGCCATTTTCTTCTCCATGGCCTCTGTCGATACAGACATCTTCTTCTCCATGGCCTCTGTCGATTCAGACATCTTCTTCTCCATGGATACCGCTGACGCTTTCAGTTCAGCTGCCGATGCCTTCTGTTCTGCTGCCGACGTCTTCATAATTCCGTCATCATTTTCAGCTGATCCTGCATCTCTTTGGTGACCATGCTTCTTATCTTGGACATTTACAATAGTCCTAACACTATTTTAAACACTTCATATCACTGCAACCCAATTCAGTCTTTGTCGCCCGGTTCCAAAATTATTTTCACACTTCTGACACCAATTTGTTACAAATTTTATTGTAAATGATTTTTTAACACAGTGTAAATATTTTTTTTCTAAACACGTATGTGCACAATATCGCTCAAAGTTACTTTCACTGAATCTCTGGATGACCGAATGCCTCTCCTAGCTTGCGCTCTTATATACCTAAGCTGACAATGGGCCAACATTCAATTGTCTAACAGTTGTTACCTGACAACCGCCAAACATCTAGTGACCATAGCCTGTCAACTATGTCCGACAATTGGATATTGACCATGTAATCACTAACTAGGATTACAGTTACAGCGAACTCAAATAAATAATTATGGATCCATTTCCTTCAAAGTGTTGGTATCCTTAGCTACCTGGAGTACTAATGCTATCGGTGCATACCTCTTGACCATGTGACAATGGAGATTGTTGCCAACCGTATGTACTGTGTGTTATTGCGAGAGTGGATAAATCAATCAATTTGCGGGTGTCGCCGGCATCAGTATTACGGTACCGATAGCCATCCGTAGGTATCGTCCAACGTGGGATAAACGGTGCTAGTGACAGCTATTTGGATGCTTTATTATTCTGTGGGTGCTGCGCGGGAATATGTGTATGCCAGCCGCATGTACTATGTATTATTGCAGGCAACGGGGCTGCTCCAAGAGTGAGTGAATTGACCAACTCGCGTGTGTCGCGAGCATTCTATAGGATACTGGTAGTTATCTATTCGACGAGCTCAAAGGCCTATCTGTTAGCCAGATATCCTATTCAACCTCTGAGACAGGTGTATTATTTTTATATCCGTTCTGGTTACCTAAACTGAACCTTAAATGCCACGATGACGGAGAATTGGTGTGTGTGACTTCCCGATGACACCTTACAGAGCATTGTGGTTCAAACTCATATTACTTTTCAAGAGAGTTTGGCTTAATTACGCCCTAACAGCTGACCAGCTATTTACTTCTGATGGCAAGGCCATCAACAGCTCATCAGCCAAACATGAGTTTATCATATTTTCCACTTATATTTCATTATATTATTATCATTGTGATCCCTTGAACATGAGTAGAAACCAAATAGGACTGGATTTTTCTGTGGCACTATTGGTATAATTAACCAAATAGTGATAGTCCGTGAGACAGCGCATAAATTTTTCGTTGATTACCGCTCATTTGAAACTTTGTGAGTGGCTTTATCGTGATGAGTCCGACAACTTTTTCATTTGGCAGAATTCTAGATTTGGGGGCGTTTTCTAGCGAGGGCTAGTTAATTGAAAGAATATCACCGTGATACTGATCTTTACACTAATCGAAAGATTTCTTGATCATAAAATAAAAAACAAATATTGTCCGACATGAATATTGGGGCTACCGGTGAGTCCGACAAGCCGCACTTGTCATAAGTATGTTGGTACTTATGGTAACCATGTTGGTACCTATGACAAGTCGGACTCACTGCTAGCCCCAATATTCATGTCGGACAATATTTTTTCTTCATTTTATGATCAAAAAATCTTTTGATTAATGTGAAGATCAGTACTAGGGTAGTATTCTTTCAATTAATTAGCCCTCGCAGGAAAACGCCCCCAAATCTAGAATTTTGCCAAATGAAAAAGTTGTCGGACTCATCACAATGAAGCCACTCACAAAGTTTTAAGTGAGCGGTGATCAACGAAAAATTTATGCGCTGTCTCACGGTCTATGAGTTCTGTAGGATCAGAAAGTCGGTTTGCATGTCGTTTTAGAGCGCTCGTTGACTTCCTAAGATATCACAAGTGAATGTTATTTGCCATCTAATAGAGTTCGATTAATATCTGACTTGTAATTCAGAGGTAGTTTACTCACAAGAGGCGTAAACAGAGTCCCTAACAAAGGCGCTTCAATTTAGTTGATAATACTTGTATTCTACGAAAGCTACCCTGTTTTAGTAAATAATATTAGATTTGTTGATAATAAAACAATGACGGATCATGCCAATTTACCAACTCTAGTCAGTTTGATCCTGCCTCTCGCATATTTTTCAAATTTGAACTTTTCCACTGCATATGGCCTTTAAAACACATTTTATTTATTAAAATGCCGCACTACCTGCAAGTGGTTCGTGAACTAATGTTCCAGATATATATCGTCACAAATTTTATTCAGAATAATTTATTAACACAGGTAACAGTGTAAATCTTCACTTCAACTCGTATGTTCACAATATCGCGCACAGTTACTGTACTGAATCACTGACTGAATCCATTTCTCTCCTAGCTCGCGTTCTTATATACCTAAGCCGACAATGGGACAGCATTCAATTGTCTAACAGTTGTTGCCCGGCAACCACCGAACATCTAGTGACCATAGCCCATCAATCATGTCCGACAATTGAACATCGACCTTGTCAATACCAACTAGGATTACAGTTACAGCGAATACAAATAAATAGTTATGTGACCTAATTACTACAAATATTTCATATTTGTGACAATATGTTCTAAATCTATGACTTCAATGATATGTGTTATATTTAATATAAGTCTAAATATCTTCTTTCTAGTTTGTGTGAGACGTAATTGTTTTTATGTCTGTCTGAATAAATAAAACAGCAAACTTGAGCAGGCTCCTGTCTTATTTGATGGCACATCTGACGTCTCCATAAAATGCTAGTTTCAACCGTGAAATCTCGGCAATTCTAGATGCCAGTAACCACAAACTATCTCCGTTTCTTCTTGGAAGAAATACACTACGACTATATCAAGTTCCAGAGCCTAAAATATTCATGATAGCAATTCGGCGAGGTTTATTACGGAAGTAACATAAAATTCAAACGTCGGATTGTTCAACAGATGTTGAAGAAGTTTTTCGTCTAAACATAGTTCAGACATCGATATGCAAACTGATTCAGCTAATAGTATTTTGATAAATTATGTGAAACGATTGATATCAAACAAATAATTGCTCGATCATAGTACTTCCTTCGAGGTTTGGTACTCCAAGAACAATATATGTGCTCAAACTTTTTGCTATTCCACATATTCCCCAAATAAAAGTCGTCTTTGCCGTATGTGTGCGCAGTCTTATTTCCCTCTGGAACGGCTGGAACATATTGCGTCGCTGCTGCCATCTGGCTGTCATGTGACACGCTGTGCATAGATTTGTTTTCATTTGTACGGCCTGTCGAGTTGGCTATGAAAAAATATTCCACGGGAGCCCAGCAACACGGCCCTCGTAATTGAAAATAATAGCCGCGGGGTTTCAATGCCAGACTACGAAATTTACTTTAAAAATAAATCCACGGCTGTGATTTCACACCAAAGGAGAAAATTAGATACGAAGAGTACTAAGTGAAAAATGTACTCTAAAAATTTGATGAAGTAGATCATAAAAAGACCTGCAACCACCACAGGAACTCATTATTACAGATACAGCAGTTTGAATCAAGTCACTATAGTGTATAGACGTGTGAACCAACCGTAAAGGTAGATAGTTAAAATCGCCACTTGTCTTTTGAAATCGAATCTCAGCTATATTATCAACTCAAGTCCATCAATTCGTTTCGACATCCTCATCTCTATCATTATATCATATGGTTAACTTCAAGCCACAATTAATCGAACCGTATCCCATATTCATCAAATAATCATAATATTTGAACAATGAGTTTGGTAGAATGGAAGTCAATCTGATTGGTGGATAATTAGTAAATAGCGAGCTCCTGTGAGACTTGATATTGCGCTAATGGACACTGCATTATTCGAAGCCGGACAGCATCATGTTACATTATAACAAATTTATTCAGAACCGGATCAGGGGTTTCTCCAATTAATTACATACCTGACACTCATTAAACATGTTCCGTTACTCGAGCTAGACAAGAATAATCAACAAGAAATGTCAAAATGACGAGGGTCCAAACTTTGTTATATAAAAAAAAAACTTTCATAGTTATGACATACGGCTGTTGACATTAACATTCTAAAGCAAGCCTTCATGTAAATGAATACTAAAGAAATGTCCACGTTCTTTAAGATCTACGTATCATGAGTGGAAACTCAAGCAGAGCTTTTAAAATTCCATTTGGTATTCATAAAGCATCTCGCGTTTAAAATGAATTTCAAATAGCACCAAGAAGTACAACAAAATTCAATTTAACATGTGTATGAATAACTTACCCTTCAAGAATTCATAATAAGACTTGGAAAGTAATTCATTCATAATTTATCCATAATTCGTGTCAAATTTCTGATCAATCAATTTATTTCATATCTTTGGAAGAAATGAAAATACTAAAAGTCTCCGGATGAAAGATAACAATCTGAATTTAAAGGCACGAAAGTCAGATATAACAACGTTCAGAAACATAATCGCACCATCCATGATATATTTTTGATTTTTAATCAAAACTTTTTTATTATGTGCTATAGCAGAACCTACCTTAAAAGAAATGGAAGATTAAAGACAGTCGCAACGGGAAAACCCCTAGAAAAGACAAAATTACCATACAACTCATAAGACATAGTGATAAAACACTACAAGTACATATAATAATATGATAATGATAGTAATAATAATATTAATGATAAAATATTAACAATAATTCATTTGTTTAAAGCGTATACATTACAAATGAGTGTGAGTAGATAATTGTATACAAAATATTGGCAGGTTACTATGAAGTGATACAGGTCATCTTCTTTATAAGTGTCGCATAATGCAGGGGCCACACTAATATCTAATGCCGTCAAGTAAGGCGTTATGTGACAATTGACATATTGTCATTGACAATATGTTTATTATTGAATATCGCCTCAATTAATGACATTAGACGTAAGTGTGGCCCCAGCATTAGGGGTAGATATTTGATTCAATAAATTTGTTCTCACTTTCACTGTAATATAATACGGCTTATATGATATAATCCATATTTCGCTAAAAATCTCCCGCACTTTGGCGTAACCACGTATTTTGATGTTCTATTCAGTGTATTTTTAAACCGACTGCACCAGTTGTATTTATTTGGCTGTTCGTTTATGTCTATGTTTTTAATTTTATTGTAACACATTTTTGGGTATCTGGAGTCACTGATTTTTGGAAGCTGTAGCTACCATTTGAGTGTTTGCTCCATTATTTCAACCGCAAGGATACTTTCGCCTGTTTCCCTACGCAGTATGTAATTGGGTGTTGTCTTTGGCCAGTTGAATAACTTCTTTTGATAGTTTGTTTGTATTTTTCTATTTCTTCTTCGAGTTGGGGTTCTCATATTTGAAATATGTGTTGTGACGAATTATGTTCCGAAACTCCGTCACAGTTGCACATCCCAGAGCTTTCTACTACCGTCAAACATTTTAGCGTCCATCAAAATTTGTTTACATCTTGCACAGTCTACATATTTCAAATTCTGTAATTCTGCTTGAACATACAACACCGCTCACCTTTATTTTATCAGTCATCAACTGGAATGAATCTGTTTTAATGCTCCACATGTGGTGGAATTAGGTTAGGGCTTCTGAAAACACCTGAAATTAAATGCAACCGATATTGTTTGATCTGTATTTATGTCTTGTTCCTGACTGTTAATAGACTCAGAATGTAATCAACCGTTCTCCTGTAAGTATGTTGTATATTGTAAATTTTGTGTGATGTTATGTTCGATCTTTGACCAAACACAAATAAACATCTGACATTTGACAGTTGACTACATTACCGACCGATGAAAGGATATTTAGGACAATTTTAATTTTTAGGAAATATAATCATGGAAGGATGTATTTAACAGGAAAGTAATAGGAAATTTGTTATTGTAAAGAAATTTGTATTTGTAAAATTACTTCTTCTTTTTATCTGTATGTCTTCTTTACATTACTGAAAGCGCTAATATGAATTTAATTTGAAAACATGTTAAGTATGGATTCATTAAAATTTAAGTATAAATAAGGCCTTCTGGCCAACTTAAGTCACTTCATTTGCAAGTTAGTTCTCCGAGCCATCTTCCAAAGTTTATACTGTGTTTACAGTTCGACGTCCGTTCGAAGTTTTCGTGCTAAGTCCGTTAGTGCGTTTGTCAAGGTAAAATTGTAAGTTTGATTGTTCTCTTTTGCTCTTTTCCAAGTCCGTAAAAAGAACTTAGTTCATTCTTCTCAATTGTTCTGCTGTTTTTGCACTTAGAGTATTTTCTGCTATTTTTGAACTTAGAATATTTTTGCAAAGTACAACTGAGAGTCATTTTATTTAACTTCCGCCGTCCGCTCCGCGAACGATGAATTAACGTAGGAGTACCACTGAGGAAGTCTTCGTGATTTAACGTAGAAGCACCGCTGACGAAGTCTTCGTGATTCCGCAGCGTTTGATTGTTTCAACGTAGAAGCATCGCTGGCGAAGTCTTGGTTGACTTCACAATGTTTGAAATATTTAACGTAGAAGCACCGCTGGCGAAGTCATTGCTGACTTCACAGTGTTTGAAATACTTGACGTAGAATCACTGCTGAAGGGGTCACCTGGTAGCTTCACAGTATCGAAACGACTCAACGTAGAATCACTGCGGGGGAGCAAGTTTGGTTTCACCTGCATAGAGCGAGTAGTAAAGTTGATCCTCCGTTTGGGAAATCGCTTCATGATTTGTTTGTTTCAAAATTTCTCGTCATCTGCGACCGCCTGGGTCCGTACTGCGACCGCTGGTGTCGAGTGTAATGTACAGCCGTCCCGTCACCGTCAGCCAAGTATCTCCGTGCAAGTGTCCTGAAAAATATATGTTCTATGTTCATCGTCGTCGTATCTATGTGTAATAAATCTCATTGTGACACCTACCTCCTGATGATTATTTTTGACAACCCTAATCCTTCCCTTCTGAGCTATCCAGCCGTCTGTCTTAGAAACTAAGTCACCGACCGTATTGGCGCCCGAGCACACCGTCAGTAGTTTTGACCGTCATCTGCGAGGGTATCGTTACAGTGTAATCTTATCATTTCGATTTTTTCTCCTAGACACTTGTAGTTTATTCTTTATCTTGAGGTCCTTCCTCTGTGTAATGATAGAGCTTTGGTTTTGTTTGTGTTTATTATTGGGTCATTGTTTTATGCGTAACGCTCGAGGGTGCTCAATTTCAATCTGTATTTCTACTTGTGAGCTTGCTAATATAGTAATTTTAGTAAATCATTTGTGTTGCTTAGTAATATCTCGTAATGTCCATTCTCTCGAAATCATTTATAAATAATGCAAATGATATTGTACAAGTACATTAATATTAGCTCATATTTAGAAGAAATTCAAGAAGAGTTAGGAATAAGACAAATTGCCACAATTCAATAATACATTGCTGAACACTACGTACAAAATCCTATCTACAATAATACAAAGAAGGTTAGCAAATGTAACATGGTTACAGAGATACTGTAGTAGTGTTAGTGGATCTTGAACAGGCGTTTGACTCAATCAAAGAAAGAAAACAGCTTTAAAAAAGATTAGAAATGTCAGAGAAAATAAGGTAACTTATAGCAATGAAAAAACTGAAATTAGCAAAATAACACAGAGAGTAGTAACAGAAAGTTTTATAATAAAAGAAGCAGCAGGGAGTACCGGGAGAGATCACTCAAATGAAAGAATTTGGCGCTTAGCTGCTACCATCTTGCGAGAAGGGGCGCACCTATTTTCCAATTTTATTTGAATCTTGAATCTTAGTTGCCGTTGAACAAATGTTGATTTACATAAAAAAATGTTTGTCAATGCAAATATTATTTTTTAGTCCAAATTTTCTGCTGATTTTAATAGTTAAATGCTACAAGAAGTTGAAGAAGAATTAAAAAGTGAGTACAACAAGTAAATTTCAGGTCTGCTTAGTATTTTTCTGTTCATTTATTATAAATCATAATTATTCTAGGCGTACATCCACTGGTTCCATTCTGCGGCCTGCAGTTTTCTATAAGTGCAAAAGCATTATTACACACATGATTTGGATCTGCCACAATAACAGATATTTGACTAAATCATTTTTTGGACCTCACAAATACCTGGAATTTCGAACAGTGAACAAATAAGAAGCATTTGGAATGGATGAGAATTTTCCAGCTCCAATATTTGAACGGTGCTAGAACTGAAAATTATTTGTAACGGAAGATGCTCCAATATATTATCTATATTAGATAGAACCAAGAAAGAGTAATACTCTTCAGTCTTGATGTTACTTTGGAATTCAGACAGCCGAAGAAATTTCAATAAAATACTCGCAACAAGTTCATGCTTCACGAAAGTGCTAAAAGACTCTCCAGTCAATATAATGGAAGTAGAACCAAGAAGAAAAGTAATATTTGTGGGAAAAAAATCTTAAATTCAGTAAAATTGACTCAGTTTAGATGCATTTATGTTCAGATAAAGTGAAAACAATGCAGAACGTCACTTTGGCTCAAAGTAAATTGAAAAAATTCAGTAATTATCTCAAAAAAATACTTGGAAATAATATTTTTTTTATTCATTTTCTCAATTAATTATACATCTCAAAATAATTTGAACTAGGCTACAGTCCTGGATTAGTGATCTTCGAGTCCTATTTTTTTCAGTTTTGTTATTAAAACCCATTCTAGTTCATATCTATTGCTCATTTACCACCATAAGTGATTTATGATTATATTTGAAAGACCTAAAATAGAAGAGAATTCACTAATCCAAAATTGTGGGTTAGTATGAGTTCTTTTGAGATTATGGTTATAAAATTTCATACTTTAATAGAATAATTGCGAATTGTTTTGACCGTTTGTATTCAATGTTTCTCTAGTCTTGTTCACAATGAACTTGGAATACTGTGAAAAGTAATTTCAACCGAAAGTATGACCCACAATTGAAAAAACATTTCTCGAGAAAAGAAACTTCAAAGTAATTGACCTATTATGACGTTCTAGCTCAAATCACTAATTTATTCAATAACTACAAAGTTGAATCAAAATTAATGCATGAAATGACTTTATTAAATTTAGAGTTTGTGAGCTATTCAATGTATTGCAATACTGTGGAAAGTAATTTTATTCTAAGGTATGATCCACAATTGGAGACGTCATTCTACAAAAATAAATTATTCAAAGTCATTGATTCATAACGTTTTTTAAACAAATTTTGAATATAATTTACAACTGCTAATTTATTGACTACAATAATTGGATCATACTCAATGGATAAAGTAACTTCATATTTTAATGTCCGACTAGTTTATTATTGCTGTCATAATAACATTGTTTTCAGAGTAGTCACGTAACAAATAATACCCGAGGGCATTATGTTTCAAAATAATGCCCTCGGGCATTATTTTGAAAAATAACAAACAAGTTGCCTAGTTACAGCAAGTAACTAGAGTGATTTCTCTGACAGCAATCAAAATGACAGGACATACATTACTAAAAAATTTGATTGAAATACAACAAGAATCGAACATTAAACATTGAAGGCAACACGGGAGTTGAACAGACCATAATGCCTACGGTCAACGTACACACCTCGGGATAGAGGCCCTCGGAAAGTACACTGTTGACCTCAGGCATTATTGTCCTTTTAACACCCTTGATACCTTAATTACTATATCGAAAACCTGATATTTGTACATATATTTTGTCGGTGAGATTGATTTACATGTACAAACATTTATAATACAGAGTGATCAATAATGATTGACTGACAGGTGACAGGTAAAAGTTCGCATTATGATCAAAACTATCTTCATGGAATAAAGTTAGTATAAATTTATTTATTCTGAAAACTACTTTACCGACATTTCAAGAACACAATGGCGTATATTTTGCATATTTTATGAAGGATTCATCCATAATCTGATTCAATAAACAAAAAAGTAAGTAAATAGCTGTATTATTGACTGATTATTGAGAATTTATTATTATTCTACCAAATTATTAAGTTAGAATAGTGTTTTCAGAGGAACTGTCATCTGTCACTTGAATGTCACTATCTCAAGCAGGCGGCAAACGAAAAATCAGAACAAAGCGGCACGGACAATCATTTTTGATCACTCTGTACATGTATTTTTGTTGAAAAAGTTTTGTGATTCCTTTCTATCAATATACCTAACCTCAAAATACTAATGTAGATTAGAAATTATGGTAACATAGCTATCAGAGACCTCATGTGGCAAGGGGCGCAACTATTTTCATGCGCAAAATTTTTAACATTGAGTGCTGTCTCCCGGTACTCCCTGAGAAGCAGTAAGACTCGGAGATGACGTTTCAACAACTCTATTAAATTTAGCATTAGAATATATGCTACCAATCATAGAAAAAGGAACATTGAAACCAGAAGCAGAACAAATGATAGCATACGGTGACGATATAGTGACGTAATAACGGCTAGTAATAACATAGTATTAAAAATAAATATCAATGAGACAAAAATAATGAAATTCAGGGAAACAACAGTAGTTGAAGCGATACAAATTTAAGGATATATTCTTGGAGTGATGACACATCAAAAAATGAGAACGAAAGAGGAGCATGTATCAAATAAAATATAGCTTCAGCATACAGAACTTCCTCATGTGGACAACACTGGAACCAGAAACAGTATTAGAAAAATATGAAGTGGGCATTTGTTCTCGCAATAATATCCTCATTTGAATGGAGTTTCTTTTCTACAAGCAATGTTTTTATATTAGGCAACGAGTAAAAGTTTGAGAGAGCCAAATCTAGTGAGTGAAAAAAGTATGTAAAGATTTGGAGCTCTAATTTCCTAAATTTTGTGAAAAAGCATCAAAGGAGCGAATTGATGCGATGTTGCGAAGGAAAATGATATTCGCGGGCCAATCCTCCACAAGGGTAGGATAAATAGTTCTTATTTTTCAAGTCTTTTTTGAGACTTCTATCATTCGTCTAACCTTTTTATTGTATGTTAATCTCTTCTGGATGATAAAAGTAGTCCAGCTTCACAAAATAACTCAATATGTTCCAGTGATGCTAACTTTAGGACTACTCGTGTTCCTTCAAACACCATCTTCATATAGGTATCCACTAATCTGCCATTCATAGAGATAGCAGTTCATGTTCTGTGGTTGCTTTGTGATCTCTTCAGTGTCAGGTAGAGTAGTTTTGAGGTTTAGTGATTATAGTCATAACATAATTATGATAGCATATGCAAAGGCTTATTTCATCTAAGCCTTGCATTGGGGCTGTTGCAAGCGAATGCCCTGGCAAAGGTATTAGTATTAACTACAATTACGCATTTATAGTATCATATGCAATATTGTAATGTTGGTAATGTCCTTAGTCTGAGTGTTTAGCGTGATGCTTTATGCTCGTCCGGACTACCCAACTACCCCTTCCATAATTGAATTCTGGAGTATGCTGTTATGAGTATTACACTCAAGTTGCTGTTATATAATTACTACGGGTTTGGAATAACTATTATGGATTATCTGTGCATTCAATGCAGATATCAATGACTTTCGATATTGTCCACGTTTATTTCAAATCATCATTTTGCTGAACTGAGATGTTTACAGTGAATAATTAACTGAGTGCAGCTGAGTTAAATTTTGTTGTCATGAAGCATGATCTCTTTGAGTTTGTTATTACTTGTCTTTTTCGAGTTTCTTCTTTAATCTCTTCAAATTAGTTCTGAGTTGTTACCGTTTATCAGTTCCGTCATATTTTTCTGGTACTGAATTTAGTAATAGTCTTATGTCTTCTGTTGTTACAGAGACCTCTTGAACCACCTTCATGCTGTGTATGCTAAATTTCAATAACAGCAACAATATGTTTGTGTGTGTACTGTCATAGTCTTGATATGGTTATAACAGTTTAGTTGCCTTTTCCCAGTTCCTTCTTGGATCAATTTTGCTGTCAGTTCTGTTCATTGACTATTTAATAGTAGTTTAACGTCTTCTGTTGGCATAAAGATCTTTTGAAACATCTTCGGGTCGACTTCTTCGCGGCTATGTTGTTTTCCTCGTTTCCGGGATTCTTAGAATACGATAGGAGCAATATGATTATAATCCATCTATCAATGTTGTAGGTTACTTCGAGTTTTCTGCTCTGTATGTGAATTTTTCAACAACAGCAATACGTTTAACTTCGATCCCTTTAAATTAGCTGTCTGTTGTTTATGTTTATTGATTCCGACATTTGTACTATGCACTTGGTATGACACTTGACTCATCTCATTCTGATTATCTAGGCTTGGTCGTATTTGACCAAACTTCTGCTGTGATGTCTTTCGGTTCATTGTTTGTTGTTCCTTTCTATTGATCCCTCTGTGTCTTTTGTATTAGATTTATTAAGATTTTTACGTCTTCTATTGCTACAGAGATCTTTTGAATTACCTCCAAGTCGACTTCTATCACGGTTTTATTGTTTTCATCATTCCCTGGATTGCTGATAGGACCGATATGACCAATTTTATTCTTTCAATGTTGTTCACGGCTCTGTGCTTTTTGTTTTGTATGTCAATTTTTTAACAATAGCAGCAAAACGTTCATGTCTGTACTGTCTTATTCTTAATCTGGTTATGACAGTTTGGTTGCATTTTCTGACTACTTCCTTGATCTCTTCGAGTTTGTTGTTTGTTGTTTTTGTTTATTAATTTAGTTATGTTTTCAAGTACTGGATTTGATAATAGTTTTACGTCTTCAGTTGGTATATAGATCTATTGAAACACATTCTGAACGACTTTATTGGCGGTTTTGTTGTTTTTTTGCACACATATGACTATTATCCATCTATCAATGTTTGCTGATTGCTATATTATCATAATTCGAATCTTTTCTCTGATCGCTTTAGGTTGGTTGTTAGTAGCCCCTATTTAATAATTCTGACATGTTTCCTTATTACTTTGAATATCTATCAATGTTTGTTGATGGTTTCGTAATTTTTGCTCTATATGTAATTTTTTCAACACTAGTAGCAATATGCCTGGGTTTGAACTGAACCTATTCTTGATCTGATTATGACAGTTTGATTGTTCTTTACCCAGTTTCTTCTTTTATCTTTCCAAGTTTTTTGTTGGATGCTTTTTTTATTGCTTTTTTTGAGTATTTCTCTTCCTCAGATATTGGATTTGGTAATAGTTCTTACGTCTTCTGTTGTTCCAGAGATCAGACCGAGTTTTTTTATTATCTTGTCGTCTTCTAGGCTCCCTGAGCTCCTAGATTGGGGTAGCACCCATATGTTTATTTTATATCTGTTAAGGTTGCTAATTGTTTTGTGCTAATTGTTTTTCTTGTCAATTCCTTGTTACAAAGTCTATTTCCAGGAATAAGCTCTACAATTTATTGCAATGGTAATCTGTCTATATAACGAATACATCACAAGATCCAAAAATGGTTTAATAACAACTGATCTGCCAAATGTGGGATTGATTCCGACTCCTACATCGCAGTATAAGGATGTCACCTATTGTTCGTTGGGTTGAGACAGCCTGCGTTTTCTTCTCTTGGTTAGTTGTTCATCTCCTATGACATCTCTCAGTTTACTGTTGGTTTTCTGTTCTTATTTTTTCTTCTATGTTTTTCCAATATTGGATGTGATGTTGGTTTTTAGATTTCCTCCGTGCTAATTCCATTTGCTGTTTTGTCGGTTTCTTTGTTTGCTGGATTTCTTTATGATTGTGATGTTTGTACCAAATTTGATCCTTGTTTCGTCTTTATTGTTTTGTATGTTTTGAGTACATGTTTTCTGAGTTTACAACAACCACCATGTCTTCCTATTTTTTGTTTTCTCCTTCCATTTCTTTATTCCTGCTTTATTCAGATCTGCTTTTACTTCTTGCCGCAATTTCGACCTAAGTCTGCCTCTTCTTCTGTTTCCGCCTGGTTCCCATTGTACAATTGCCCTTACGGTGTCCTCTTCTCTTTTTCTCAATATGTGTCCTAACCATTTCGTCCTCTGTTGTTTTATTTTCCTTACTATATCTTCTCCTTGCAGCTCTTGTTCTATTTCATGGTTCATTAATATTCTATATTCGTTTTCTGTCGTTTTTACTAATCCTGTAATAGTTCTTACTATTTTTCTTTCTACTATTCGTAAATCTTCTTCATCTTTTCTGGTCATTGTATATTTGTATATTTGTATATTTGTATATTCACTATTTTACAATAAGATGTTTATAGTACGTCAAGATGCAATAAATATCTAACAGATAATTTAATGAAGCACAAAAGAGAAAATCAAGTATGATTCATATCAAAAAAAAAAAAAAAGACAATAAATGGAAGAGAAAAGAACTTTATGACCAATTCTCATTGAAGTTATGTTTGAGATACTCTTCTGTATTATAAAAACAATGTTTTATGAGAAATAATTTGATAGTTATTTTAAACTTTTTTGCATCCAATTTTTTAATTTCGTCAGGTAGTAAATTATATAGCCCTAGATTCAATGAATTTCTCACAGACTTTTGTAATCTAAAAAAAGGTTTTCGTAAAAATTTTGCTGATCTTGTGTGGTGAGTGTGAATATCTTCATTTTTAATTAAATCACCTTTAGTTCTATGAATTTCAACGAGAGTACAAAAAATAACTAATGAAGGAAGTGACAGTATCCCTAAATTGATGAAAGCCTGCTGACAATGATCCCTATAATTAAGTCCAGCTAAAATTCTCACTGCAGTTTTTTGCAATCGAAAAATTTTTATAGCTGCTGGAGAATTTCCCCACAGAAGAATCCCATATGACACAATAGAGTGGAATAAAGAAAAATAAACTATTTTTAAAGTGCTATTATCAACAATTGAAACTAAACGTCTAAGTAGGAATACAACTGCTGAAAGCTTTTTGCTAATATGATTGACATGAGAAGAGCCGTTTAAAGAGGGTTCTATAAACATTCCAAGTATTAAAATTGGCTTTCCATTGTTAAAACAATGATTATTTGAAATGACTAAATTTTGCGTTTTCTTTTTATTTAGTAGTAAATTATTTGCAGCGAACCAAAGTTCAGCTTTTTGAAGGTACATACTACTCATATTTAAAAGTGTTTCATGATCTTTGTTACCTTGAATAAGAGTAGTATCATCTGCGAACAGAATGCTAGTGCAAGGAATCATAAAGTCACTGAAATCGTTGATATAAATTAGAAAGAAAAAAGGACCTAATATTGAGCCTTGAGGGACTCCATGTTCAATTAATTTAAACTCAGAAAGCACACCATCAACAGTTGTACATTGTACTCGATTCTGTAAATATGATGATAACAGTTTGAGAGCTAATCCATCAACGCCATAATATTCAAGCTTGGATGTAAGAATATTATGAGATACACAGTCAAATGCTTTTGAAAGGTCACATAAAGTGATTGCCATATGTTCACCCCTTTCAAGACCTTCAATTAAACTGTGAATAACATTAAGCACTGCTTGTGTCGTTGAACATCCACTACGAAATCCAAACTGGTGGTTGTTTAAAATATTAAATTTATCAAAAAAGGATACCAGCCTTTTCCTAATTACAATTTCAAAAACTTTTGAAAAGGTAGGAATAATAGAAATGGGTCTGTAGTTCTCCACTCTATTGGCATCACCATTTTTGAAAAGTGGAATAACTTTCGATTTTTTGAAAGCCTCTGGATAAGTGCCTTCCGCAAGGCACTTATTAATTAAGAGCGTTAATGGTTCAGCAACATATTCTACTATTGACTTCAAAAAGTTATTACTTATATTGTAAATATCTAAACAGTTTGAGTTATTTAAAGATTTTATAGAATTACAAACCTCAACAATATCTGTAGGCTCAAATGTCAATTTTTCAAAATGACACTGTCCGTTACTCTTTAAAAAATCATGTGCTTTAAACTGACTATTTGAAATGTTCTTAATAATATTAATTGCCACTGTTGTGAAGTAGTTATTAAAATTATCCGGAGTTAAATCAGGATGAATTTTAGGAGTATGTACTTTATTGCGTTCAAAGTTAATTATACGCCAGCAGTCCTTACTTTTGTTATCTGATTTTTGAATGTGCTTGCTGAAAGCATTTTTCTTAGCAAGTTTAATTTCATTTCTGTAAATTTTGAGTTTTGATTTATACAGCTGTGGGAAATAATCACTTTTTGCACTATTTGAACAAATATTCAATGAGTGAAGTTCCCCTCTTAAATTTTTCAAATTAGAGTTAAACCAATTTATAGGTGACTGATTTGATTTAACAGGACACATTCTAGGTGGAAAAAACAATTCAATATAGTAAATTAAACAATTCAAAAAATAAGAAGTATATTCTTCAATTGGCAGTTGGCAATCAATAAAAACATTGTGAAAATCAGTTGTACTTAAAGCATATTTGAATTTTTCAATATTTTTCTGAGTAAAATGCCTGACAGTTTCAAATTGGTGAGTTAATGGATTATAATTACCAGGGATAATAATAAACTGAGCTCTATGGTCAGAGAGACAGGGTTCCATTGTACCTACTTCAAAGTTATTTTGTAGATTCGTTACGATATTATCAATACAACTACTTGAAGTTTTAGTCACTCTAGTAGGTTCTGTGATGGTGCTTTTGAGACCAAATGAATGAATTAAATCAGTGAAAACAAGTATATCACCACTTATGTGCACACCGGATAAATCTATGTTCAAATCTCCCACAACTATAACTTTTTTAAAACAACATCTAAGTTTGATAAGCATTTCTTCAAATTTCATCAAAAAGATATTGTAACTTCCCTTACCAGTTCTATAGACAGCAATAAGTAGTATGTTACAATTTATAAGCTCGATACCACATAGCTCGATATTGTTCACTACATTCAAATCACCAAGATCTATTGGCTTGAAATCAATATTTTTAACAAAGATAGCCACCCCTCCATGTTTGTTTGTTTCTCTACAAAAAAAAGATGTTAGTTTATAAGGAAATAAATTGACTGTTCTAATTGATTCTAGATCGAGCCAGTGCTCAGAAATACATATAATATCAAAAGAGTATTCATTTAAAAAAATCAATAATTGATCAATTTTATTATTTAAAGATTGAATATTGATATGAAAAATACTTAAGTTGGAGTCATCACAAATTTTATTTTTGATGGAGTTGTTTATGTCAGAAGACACGCCTTTCATTTGACATGCGCTGGTGGGTGAAGCCTCTGAAAAAAAGGTCTGATGCATGCCCCAGAAGGCCAAATAGAGGGATCCATTGCGTCTTCTTTCCTCTCCTGATAAATGGAGATCTTGAAGGATGCGTATAATTCAGGAAATTTAGATTTTAATTTCTCGACTTGTACTTCAGGAAAAGATTCTATAAGATGATTTTTAACATTCAATTCACTTGTATCAGGATGCAGTCTGTATACATGAAGTGTAAAAGGCTTTGGCACTGCCAGTAGAGAAGTAATTGATTTCTGATTACCAATAATTGGACGAGTATTCTTCATACTTCGTGGCTTTTTAGAAATTATTCTATTATTTGTACCTTTATTCCTAATCGATGTTCCGTTCACTTCATTTATTATACTGCTTTGAGAAATATTATTTGAAATCTCATTATTAGCAATGAAAGTATTCTTTGATGACAGCTCTAATGTGTGCTTATTTTTGTCAACGCTGTGGTTCACGCCATTTTGATTTATTTCTTCGTGCAATCGTTCCCCTTGCTTTGCTGCGTTTGTTGGTGCTTGTATCGATAAAGTACTCGATACAACACCTTTTCGCTTTGTTTTTGATTTATTTGGGATGCTATGAGACGACACATTGGTCAATTTTGTTCCTTTGTTCAGTAGATGCACGTGGTTATTTAAAATATTTATTGTAACTTGTTGATTTTCTATCACTAAGTCTTTGTCGTTTAATAATTTCTCCAAATAAAAAATTTTACACTTTAAAACCTGCATTAGGTTATTGTCAAAATCTTCCTTTGTACTCGTAAAAGATGAGTCACTGTCTTCATTGACTGTACTACAACAATTTATAAAATTTTCACCTACAGATGGCAATTTCAAGATAGAAGCACAGCTAGTATGTGTAACAACACCACACTTAACACATTTAAGCCCTGTTTGGGCAATTCTCCGACACCTTTTACAGGGTTTTTCAGATAATTTGTCGCACTTTACATTTAGCTGATCTGTCTTGTCCGCCATCTTGTTCAATCCCAATCATTGTCATTGTTGCCATCTTGTTCAATCTCAATCATTGTCATTGTTTCTGCAGCGTACATTATTATTGGTCTGATTATTGTTCTATAAACTTTTAATTTTGTTTTCTTTGTTAGGTTTTTATCCTTGAGTAATTTTTTATTTGCGTGAAAGGCTCTGTTCGCTGTTAATATCTTTTATTGTATTTCTGTTTTCCTGTCTCCTTTATTTGATAGCATAATGCCTGGGTATTTGAATTTATTCACCTCCTCAAACTGTAGGTTACCTATTTTTATATTCCTATTTCCTGATTTTTTTCCTATCCTCATTATTTTAGTTTTGTTCCCATTGATTTTTAGGCCCATTTTGTTTCCTTCTGTCACTATTTGTTCGACCATTTCTTTCAATATTTTCCTATTTTTTGTTGCCAATACTATATCGTCTGCGTATGCTATCATTTGTCCGCCTTTAGTTCTGAGTGTTCCTTTGTTCAAATTCCTCATCACATATTCTAACGCTATGTTGAACAGAGTTGCCGATAGTGTATCTCCTTGTCTTACTCCTTTGTTTATTTCGAATCCCTGAGTTTCTCCTTTTCGTGTTTCAATTGTGGTTGTTGTTCCACTTAATGTCATCAAGATCAATCGTCTTAGTTTAGCTATTATCCCAAATTCTTCTAGGGCTGTCATAAGCTTTTCTCTTTTGATCGAGTCAAACGCTTGTTTGAAATCAATGAGTAATAAGTCCATGTTCATACTCATGTGCTTTTTCTATTATCTGTTTAACTGTATTTATAGCGTTTGTTGTTGATCTGCCTTTCGTGAATCCCCATTGATGCTGTCCTATTATGTTTTCTGTTTCTTTCTGGACTCTCTTTTGTATAAGTGCTGACATTATTTTATATGTCGTGTTCAGTAGCTTTATACCTCTATAATTTTCGCATGTTTGTTAGTCTCCTTCTTTGTGAATTGTGACTATTTGTCCTCTTTCCCAATCTTTTGACATTTTTTCTGTATATATATATATATATATATATATATATATATATATATATATATATATTCGTGTAGTTCATCTCCATATTTCATTAGTTCTGTGTTTATTCCATCTTTGCCTGGAATCTTCCCGTTTTGCCTGCTTCTTATTATTTCTCTGACTTCTTCTTTTGTTGGTTCTTCTAATACTCTTCCGTCCGCAGTTTCATCTTGTGTTGTAATATCCACGTTTTGTTGCGGGTCTGTTAGCAGGATTTTGAAGTATTCTACCCATGTTTTCTTATATAGTTCATCGTTTTCTGTTTTGCTGCCCTTCTCGTCTTTTATACAGTAGACTTTTGGTTTGTATGTTCTTTTTTGTTCATTTATTTTTTATAGAATTGTTTTGAGTTCCTATTTATACTTTCTTCTTCAATATCTGTTATTTTATCGTCTATCCAATCTCTCTTGTTTTTTCTTAGAATTTTACAACATTTCTTCCTTATTTTTTTATAAACTTCTTTGTCTTCTATCCTATTTGTATTCATCCACTTCAGTCTTGCATTTTTTTTTTTCAATACTATTTCTTGGCACTCTTTGTTGAACCATGTTTTTTTATATTCTTGTTTTTCTTCTCCTATCCATTTTGCAGCTTGGTTTATACAGTTTTGTATCTTATGCCACTTATTCTCTACATCGTCTTCTTCTTCATATTTTTCTTTGATGTGCTTCTCTATTTCTTCTTCGTACTTCTTCCTTGTGTCTTCATTGCTGAGTTTTTCTATGTTCCATTTAGTTTTCTTGCTTCTGTCCTTCTGATTCCTTCTTACTTTCTGTTTAAGACTTGCTATTACCATAAAGTGGTCTGAATCCGCGCATGCTCCTCTATATGATCTTACATCTGTTATATCTGATTGTTTTCTTCCTGTGATTAGTACGTGGTCTATTTGTGTCTGGGTTACTTGGTCTGGCGATATCCAAGTTATTTTATGTATTTCTGGATGTTTATGTTTGGTATTACTTATAATCATGTTGTTTCTTGTCGCTATTCCACATAGTCTTTGACCGTTGTTATTTGTGTTTTCATGTATTGTATATTTTCCTGCTACCTGCTTTATATGATCTTCTTTTCCTATTTGAGCGTTGAAATCTCCTAATAGTAATAGGTTGTCTTCTTTTGGTATTTTTTCTAATTCCTCTTCTAATTTTTCATAGAATTTTTCTTCTATTTCTGTCTTTGCGTTTTCTGTTGGTGCATATACGTTTATTATTGACAATTTGAAAGGAGTTGTTTCTATTCTCAGATAGGCTAATCTTTCATCTATCGCTTCAAACTCTATCACTTTCTCTTTTAATTTACCCGTTATTGGAAAAGCCACGCCGTATTGCCCTTGTTTTTCATCTCCTGAGTATTGTAATATGAAGTCTTTCTTCTCTATTACTCCTTTTCCTTTACATCAAGTTTCTTGTATTGCCGCAATGTCAATATTATATCTTGATATTTCTGATACTATTTCTTGCATGTACCTATGATAAATATTAACTGGAAACATGTCCAGCTTGCATGGCAAATTGAGAGTAAAAATCAAGTCAATGTCAATGTCAAGTCGTTGTAGTTTCACCACAGGATTGCTATAATTACTCTGTATAGATAGTTCATTTTGGTACTCATAGATCTCGTCGAAGGTGGGGTAGTTGGTGTTTCTGTAAAATCTGATACCGTCTCTAAGTTCTAACAATAGTTCTCCTTCTTCTGCTTCCAAATGCTCCGATGGCCTTTCTCATGGCCCTATCATGGATTGATCTGCGTATTTTTAGTTGAAATTTTTCTGCTATGGCATTGATCACGCGGGCTCATTTGATTTTTGATCTAATTAGGGGCTTGTACATATTTATTATTGATGTTTGATTTGCTTTCTACTTCAGTGGCCCAATGCTTTGATGATGTGTTCTTTTTGACTATGGTAGTTTGATAAATATTAATGGTTATTGACCATTAGGTACAGCCTTTGTTAGTATTATTTATTTTGATGACTTTTGATGGTTGTTTGTTTTACTAGTCCTTATTGTTTTCCTCTGTTTTAGGACCAAATTCGAGTGACCTTGGGAGCAATTTTGCTGTGGTAAGTGGATAATCGCTACTTCTACCATATTCATTGGTAATTTTGTTTCATTATATTCGTGGAGTGTTGATAATTATTAAAATTGGTATCATTCTCCTATGACATGGTTAATGGATTAATCAATCTTGGTATTAGGATTTCTCTCAAGTTGTCAATTGTATTGATGATTGCGACGTATTTGTTAGGTAGTAAAATGCTAGGAAGTTTTCAACTTCCATACCCATTTGTGAAACGATAATGAGATTGCTAACATATTATCTAGAAATTTTATTGATGTAATTATATATAACTAAATTATCGAAATTGTATAAGTATATTTGCATGAAATCACGCAGCATCGGCGAATGCATCATTAAGTTCAAAGTAAAAATCTGATGATTGCATTTTATTTTCCAACGTTCTTTTATTGGAGCATAAAACGGATATGATTAACATAGAAACCGGAAGTCAGTGAAGCGCGTGACACTGAAATTGAGCAACAAACTTTTGAAACAGCAGTCGGAAAGGAACTTTGCATCAGTGCCATCCATCGACATAATTCCTAGACAGTCTGAGACTTGGAAGATGAATGGCTCTCAATATGAAATTGAATTCCGCGGTTCATCGGCTTTCCATTCCGTTTATGCAATTCAATTTTTTTTATATATAGGTATAGAAAAATCTTCGTCCATAAAACTGAACGACGTTGATCCGACGTATTCTCGTAGATTTCGCCAAGAATCATAAGACATCCTGGTTGCTTGATCTCCTCCAGCGGCGTCGCTTGGGATATTGAATTCGAATAAATTATAGTTGGAGAATAATCAAGGCATATAAAATTAAGATGTGCAGAATGAATGCTTCATATGTAACCTAGCAAGATCAAAATTATCATTTGAATTGAGATTAGAACTTTGAGAATTATTTTCAGAAGAACAATTTTTGGAGTTTTCTTTGCGCCACTGTTCGGAAAAGCGAAAACTTTGTTATCCTGAAACTCAGGACACTTCCTGTCAGTCAAGTAACACCGCTTTCGTCTTGTGACACTAAGAACTTACAGGAGGATGAGATGATGGCAACTGCCAGACTGGAAGAATTCAAATGTGATGCATCAAGGTGGAATACTGCTGAGGGATTTATACAGGATGATTGACAAACAGGGGAGAAAAACTTATATTTATTGTTTATTTTTAGGCAGTTTCAAGACACTATCCGCTCTACGGCTGCAATGGAAACATTATTAGGCATAATGCCTTTGCAAAAACTTTCTGGCTAAATGAATATTGATTCAAGCTCTGCAAAATTTTTCAGTGAATGCAATAAACTAATAAATGGCTCTGTGTACAATTGTTCATCTGTCAAATCAAATATGAATGGAGCTTTCATCCAACATCGTTCGTCCGCATTCGACTCTAAATCAATTAAATAGAAGAAAATACCAATGACAGACCGAATAAAACAATTGGAAAATGTACATTCAATTTGTCGGTTAAAATCGTGCTCGTTCCCAAAGCCATTCATTTCGGTTTGTGGCTTTGTCAATTACCCAGCGAATTACTTTGCATTTGTCTTCTTCAATTGTTCCCTATGTTCGTCGCAAGCACACTTAGATCCATTACTTTCCGACGACAAATGCTTCAGCGTTTTTTCCCTTGGGAGTAATTTTCTTCTGACATGTCACTTTTTTCCTTAATGCATTCTTTTATTTACTTGCATTCATTCTTTCTTTTCATAAAAGCTTACAAGCAGTAGGATGATCAATAATATCTACTGATGCAGTAAATGTTTAAACTTGAATGTCTCTTGAGCTCTCCATATTTTGACAGTTATAAAACACACAGCAAGAAAGCACGAAGCATCAGTTAATATTTAAACTTGAGTACCTAGTGTTCATATAAGGCTGGAGCACTTGAAAATCAGAACTGATAAGTATTCTATTCTAAGAACGAATGAAATATTGCTACAGGAGTATTTCAAAAAGTTCTCGACCTGATGAAGAAATCGCAATATTTCGCGAGAATTTTTAGCTTGTGACGTTTCTGATAAATTCTTTTTCAATATTGTAAATTTGCTACCATGCTTTTGTTCAGAAGTTGCTTAAACCGTTACTAAGTTTTTGCAAGAACTTAACCTTGTTTGTTTTCTATTCTTGGCGCCCCCCACTCAAGTTTTTCCATCAAAAAAAGCGATATTATTTTATTCGTGTAAATTTAATATTTACACTCGCTGGTATACTCTCACTTTTTTCTACTTGTTAAACAATCTACAATTGATTTTAAATTCCTATATTTTATTTGAAACTTTGACATTTTGATTCTTTGACCAAGGATCTTCTTCAGAAAATAAAACGAGGCAGGTAACTAGAAACTAAAAATATACAGAATACTAGATGTGATAACGTGGATATCATATTTAAACAAGAAGAAAAAAAATCCTCTGGCATTCACCTAAAGCTTGAGGAAAAACCACGTTAAAGAGCTCCAAACAGAGAAATATATCCTATTTGGTACAGCTCCGCACACATCCCAAATCACAAAATACACGTCATTTGCTATTGGTTTGACTCACAATTGCAGTGTCAAAAAGTCGATTGTTCAAAGTTCGGACACTAATTTTCTATTTTAAATTAAGAAAACTCTTTTCTCAGGCTTAGAAGTATGAGAAATGAGAAAATGTGAAAAATTAATTCTTTGTACACTGTTGCACATCGTTATTTTTGAATCAATAATAAGAATTATAAAATAAATAGCTTTTCTTAACATATTGTTTGAGCACTATAAAAGTGAAAAAGCTAGTATTTGAACATTTAATCTTTTTTCAAATTTTAATCTTGCTCAACAAACCACATGACAAAAAAGATCGAATGAATGTAACTATTCCATTTGTTAAGAAAAATTGGACAAATAGCTGAATAAATTCAGATCAATAATTATTTCATATTTACTCACTATCATGGAACAGTGACAACAATCAAATTCCATGAAATAAAATTTGAATTCCTTTCTTTACCTTTTTTAAATATTTTGTTGCTTTAATTATTCATAACCAATAAAAAATAACAATTGAAAGTACTACATGCTGATAACATCATTTAGTATAGTTACCAAAATGTCAATAGGCTATGTGCAAGGGGGCGGAGTTTGAACAAATATCGATGTGCCATTAAAAGCATCGAACTTCATCTTTCAGAGTACGTTATTGAGCATTGCAGTTTAAAAGTGGAGATAATTGCATATAAAACAAAAAAAAACGGTTGTTGTGTTTCAGGCTGTTGTGTTAAGAATAATTCAAGTAAAATATAGTTTTATAGATTTCCTGTACGGAGTTATAACATCAAAAAACGAGAGAAGTAGATCAAAGCGGTAAATCTATATAACAAAGATGTTTGTAATTCAATTGTGAAATTCATCATCGATTTGGGATTCATGAATTTACCTCCATCTCTAATTTGTGGGGTGTTTCAAAAATAGGAGCTGGTCGGATGCACTTTGCAATAATTTTGTTGTTAAAATTGTCAGCAATATATTTTTCAACATGTTCAATATGGCAAAAAGCTAATTTCACGCCTTTATTCAATGCTAAGAGGGATAGTGTTTGATACATTCAAACCCAGTCCGTAAGATCATCGGCGCCATAGATTAAGGTTATTCTGTCAATTTGAATAGATTAAGAAGTTTTCTCCAATGGATATGTTATAATAGAAGAAAAAGTACCCAGAATAAATAATTTTAACGTACCTTTTATTCTATGCAAGTTATAATATCCGCACACTGCTGAATTAAATAATATTAGCAACAATGATAAGATGGGAATCAAATTGTTCTCCATTGCCCGCTAGAGGCGCTAGTAGACTTCATGCACATAGCCTATACGAAGCGAAATAATTTTAAGACCTTCTGCTCAACAATTACCGAACTTAAAATGTAAACGAGAGTTTAAAAAAAAATTCATTAATTAACAATAGTTTCATTTCATTACAAATGCACAAAAAAATTGGGTTTCGACGGAATTTTCTTCTCTCAAAATGTCTAGATGACACAGTGATTCTTTCAAATTTTCAAATAAATATTTAATACAAGTGAAAATAGTTTTTGTAATTAGCGGCCGGTTTCAAGGCAGCGTAACGACACTGCGCTTACCGAGCAGAACCCTATTTTCAACAATAAATAAAAATTATTAATAATGAAGGTCAAGGACATTTCTTCTTGAGAATAGCATTACAGGATAAGCTTAGTGAGAGTGTCCCAGACGGAAAATTTATTTCAACTGCATGGGTTCGACGGTATTTATAAAAGATAGTAAGTTTAAAAATTTCAGATGTCTAACTCAATCGGATCTTGAGTGGACTCTTTTGGGACAAAGTATTAACCATATGAAATTCAATAAATATATTTTATTTGAGTGAAGTTCTGAACTAAATAATTGGAAACACAACGTTCCAACAGCAATGTATAGTTTAACCATCGAATGAAAGTTGACTGCTAAATTATTTTATAGATGTGGTTTTCTTTCAAAAATTCAGTTATTACTCGAATTGTAAATAAAACTGACCTTTACAAATATCCACTGAAATACTGGGCTAGGAATCTCCAGAAATATATCAACATGAATGTTCTTAATACCACTGGATTAATGGAGACATTGAAAATGATCTTAGTAATAGGGTTTCAGGGATGTACTACGACTCATTTGTCCTATTACCAAAGTATCAGGCAGATAGATAACTTAGATGACAATTTTCAAAATATGGCAACCGTGGCTCTCTGGTGATTTCAATAAAAGTGAATCTTCTTTAGAACCATTTCTACAAGATATATACAACATATTTTGTTAGAATCAAAATAAATTATAGAAAATTCGTTCAATGCAGCCCTGTCTTGTTCTTCACTAGGAAAGTGTAAATATCAGTCATCCATCTATTTCAAGCAAGTTATACTAATGTATTTATGGGAATTCCTAATCCAGTATTTGAATGAAACTATTTTTTGATGTTATTTTTTTATTGAAAAAGCCAAAAAATATCAGTCAAGAATTAGTATGATGCATTACTTGGAATTGATTGAAAAAAAATATAGTTGAATAAGAGAGTATGAAGTTCCTGAAAAAAATGATTTCATAATTTTTCTTCAGTTATTTCATACTATACTCTATTTTTATTGAGAGCTCTGTAACTAGAAGACTGAGTCACTCTGTGAATAACTTTCAATCTAGTTATTTGACAACTGTCATTTAGGAATGTTCACAAATCCAGATTTTATAAATATCTATTACAAGTTTTATAAATATTACAAGCAATAGGTATGTTAATTATAACAATCCACTGATAATAATATGAGCGCAAATTTCAACAAAATTTTCATCAGCATTAACTCATTTGGATATAAATATTTGATTTTGTGAGTCACTTGAAAGTACAGTCATATCAAAAGACATCAGAAATTGTATTACAAGTATATTCAGAGTGAATAACCAAAAATTATCTGTGTAAACTTGCCTGCGATTTAAACCAATCCGAGATCTAGGTCAAATGGATCCTATATTCACATATACAAATTTCATTGGAATCAGCCCAGCTATTCCTAAGATTTTTTTTTTAATGAAGGAATTTTTTGGTTCGAATTCTGTATATTTATTTTTATTTTGACGCTTCGATTTTCTATCTGAAAGTCTCTCCAGAAAAAATTATACAAAAATAAACAAGGCAAGTATCTAGATAATTACAAATTAAAAATTGAAAATATACAGATTACTAGATGTGTAAGCGTGGGTTCCATATTTAGTGCAAAAAGAACAAAATTCCTTTGGCATTTACCCAAAGTCTGAGGAAAAACCTCAAACATAGGAATCAACAATATGAGTCTTGACAATTATTATAGGGAAAAAGATTTAATTTTTATAACACATGAAGGCGACATCTTTTTTCCGCAACGCACAAAGTTTCAAGGTCCAAAAATGTCATAAAAAAATTTTAACAAAAGAACTGAACTCCAATAATGTACATAAATATAATGGTACGTTCACACCTGACATTAATTGTATGATATTTATGTCAGACAGAATCCGTGACTAATGTGAACAGTCAAGAATTCATGTCAGAGATATATATTTCAACAATCAGCGATATGTGTCACACATTTAAACCATCAGATGTAAACACTAATTATTTGAAACATCACATTCGCCCGACAGTTATCGCAAAAGTTGACTACTCGTCTACTTTTTTGCGTGCAATAGGTATCAAGCAAACATGAGTGACAAAAATGAGTGGCTAAAAGTTGAAATTTAAGAATTAATTGATTTATACTACGATAAACCAGAACTAATGGGAAGTCTCAATACGTTTTCATTTTTTTTTGGCATCTTTAGAATAATGATCTATACATTTTTTCAGAACTTAGAAATAAAAAAATAAATATCAATCACGCCTTTTACCCGCTACGGATGTGGCAGACACTTATAGTGCATTCGGTGAATTGATTGATATTTTATCAGCCATAGGGTGCTGTTACAACAAAGTATATCATAACTCAGTGAAAATCTTACTTACTTTCAATTTTGCTTATCACTATTTTGCATCGTTGGAACATCACGTAGAATGTGGAAGTAGCAGTTTATCAAGATGTTGAAAGCTTTAATCGATGATTGTCTGGTAAGAAATTGTGAATATTTGAGACGATTACGTCGATTTTTGGGCATACCGTATGTTCATTATTTTGGATTGATGTACGGCCACGTCTGAATTCAGCTGCCCATTTTTCAACTGTTGAAAATAAAGAAGCAGATTATTTTAATGTATAATCTAACTTATTTTTGATCTCTGACGGTAGAAGCGTCTTAGAACGGAGTACTTAATCAAAGCATGAACTTTAATTTTATGTATTTCGTAAGGCAGTCATAAATCGTCAACTTATCATCATCGCTACAACAAATCTACTGAACACACAAATCTGAAACTTTGCACAGCGCCATCTGAAAGTTTTTACTTGATTAATTCAATAGCATTATGGTCATTTTTTAATTACCTCGTATAAACCATTAGACCCTAATTGAATATCGGTTCTTTGAATAAGAAATATCTCAAATCAGTACTAGGAAAAATATTCTTTGATGAAACTGAAACATCTGATAATTTTTTCTGTCGTATATTAATTGGAAAACCCAAAGGTTATTTATAAAACAGTTAAATACAGCTAGAATTAATGCGAATCACCGCGAACAAAACCTTCCAATAACAGGTCACAATAAAGGTCATACTCATAAGTCTTCGAGTGGGTTTTGCTTATTGCACATCCGGTTGTAAAACAAATTGAAGAACTAAATCTGTTTTCCAGAATATCTCGATCACAAATCTTCGTGGAATTTGATTACACGGAAGCGAACAGTGGCGTGGGAAGGATTATTGCATGACCATGGGCGTTCGTCGAAAACCAAATATTTTCCTCAGTGTCTCGGGGAATTGAGGTTGATCAGATAGAAAGAAAAACGACAAAATACAGAATCCAATAATGCGATGTTCATAGAACAGCGATGAATCTGTCTCGTTAAAAAAAAGAGTGATGCTGGGTACGCCCTCCCGACCCTGCTATAAATATGCTTAAAAGAATTATTTGTAGCAAACAAGGATAACCTGATTTCCGTTTGTTCCTTTTAAATGTTGTTAGAATTGATATAAATCCTATTTAGGTGCTCATCTTGAAGTAAACGAATTTGGGTACGTTGTAGCATAACATTCCTTCGAAATACGAACGAAATTGATTTTTTATAATTACTACGAATGTATATTCAATCGGGACGTTTGTCAAAAACTTGTTTGAGAGAAATATATCCTACCTTTTTGTAGAAAGCTGTGAGTAGCTAATATTGTGGGCTCTATAAAAATAAAATGTAAGGATATAGGGGGAATTGGACACCATGATACGAACTGAAAGTTTATTATTTTATTTTTAAAATAAAATGATATAAAGCATAACAATTTTTTTGTAGGAACAGAAACGTCACAACGATCGTTTCGTGACAGCTTAAAAATAAACTTAAGATTAAATAAGATAAACTATTGACTTCTTACATCGATAATAACTTTTCCGTCTTTGTCTACAAAACTAAGTGCGTCGATGTCTTTAATACGAAACCTCGCACCTTTCAGTTTATCTCTAGCCTCTCTTAAAACCATTAATTTATCATCAACCGTCCTCATTTCAAACGTAATAGTTCCGTCATCATTCCTCACAGCGTCTGTCACAATCGATGTGTTAATAATCCTCAAATTTTCAGTAAGAATCGTTTTAATCACCATAAGAGGATCATCATCCTTCAGAACTTTTCCCTCCAACTTTAATCTCTTTATATTCTGATCTCCTAGTTTTTCTAATTTACTGACTAGTAGTTGGTTGTTTCCGTACAATGTGGCTACTTCTTGTCTGTATTGGGCATTTTCTTTGGACATATTTACTAATAATTCTCTCCAGATGGCTATATCTGATGGAGCAGAAGCTGGAGGAGGTGCTGGAGGCGCTGCTTCTGGATGTTGCTCGGTTGTGAGGCATACACAAGGTGCTAACGTAATTAGAGGGATGTACGGAGCGTGAGCGCCTTCGGCTTTCGGTGGTACCTCTGTCGTAGTGTAATATGGGCCTTTTCCATTGTAAAAATCAGGTGGTGCCTCTTGAATATCTAAAATGAAATAGTGATAATGAATACTAGATAAATATCAGAATCAAATACTGAGTGGTAGTTTTTCAATAGATTTTTGAATTAGTAACGCTGATAGTTTCTAAATCAGAATAATACGAGGTTATCCAGTAGGGTTTTCCAATGTCGGAGTAGAAGTACTGATAGCAGTAAAAACAGTAATTTCTTTCTTATTATAAAATGCATATTTACTAAAATTATATGGCAGTAGTAATTTACTATGCTTCGCTGCTTTGGTCAAGTTAACAAGTCTTGAAATAATCACTATGAGATTGAATATCCCATGATTTATGAGATGAGAACGTTAATCCAAATAATTTCTCTTCGTTCAATTAAAATCAACATTTTTGCTATTCATTTTCGTTTTGATTAGAGGCTCTTTAGAAAACCTGCTTCTTCACGGAGTTTTTTTTTCATGTGGTAAGACTTTCTAACAGAGAAAGCTCAGTCTTAAACTAGGAAATCAAACGATTATTTCGTACACTCAACCGTGAGAGAATGGAGGGTCACAAATACTACATACGGTACTATAATATACTGATGTATCCAATATTGAAGGTAACATAAGAATAAGTATATTTTGATCTTTTATGATCATATTCCAGCAAGAAGTCTACGCCATAGAATCATACACTCATAGAAGTAACCATACACAAAATTACAGCTGTTAAGAAAGTCCAAAATAGTTTGGAGTTGGGTGCAAGCACTGTAAGAAATGGTAAAAAAGATGCACCTAATCTGGATAACAGTACATACATAAATAAAAAGAAATGTTCACCAGACTAGTCCTCAACCTTTTAATAGATTCACACTGTCATATGAAGACATCACAAAACTGGGACAACTCAGAAACTCTTCAAAATTGACAAAGGCAGAAAGGTCTGAAGTCCCCCCGTCATGCAAAAGGATCAAGAAGCTCCTCTAATTTAATAATAAGTAAATGAGGATACTGACAGGTCTTTTGACAGGAACAACAAAGATCGATGAAAAGCAGATTAAATTGTCTGAAAAAAGTAGAAACGGTGGAACACATACTTTGCCACTATAAAACAATTTCAAGTCAGTGGTTGCACTATCTTACTTCCAACCCTGAAGACATCATAGTTTCGATACTTAGGGCAATTAAAAGTTATTTCAATATTGTAGACCTTGGCTGGACAACAAGGATGGCCCAATAGATCTTCAAGGTGGAACTAGTCTCAAACGTGCTTTTATATGATCATTCCAAATAAATGTAACAAAATATTAAGAATTTGTTGGAGAGGGAACCCTTCCTTCACTGAAAAGCCAGGCTTGAAGTTGATTGTTATAATGACAGAGCTTGATTAAAAATCTGCTGTGGCCATCACACTACTTTCCGACCATAAATTTCATGGACAGTTTCAATTAATCTCAAAATTATAGATCTGAGTGAGTTGTGAAAAAAATCAACAATAGTAACATTCGAGCCGCTAAAAATTTAGAAAATAATAGATGTTGCTCCGAATTATTCAAGGATCAATTTCAGTTCGTATTTTCATCTTGAAAAAGTTGAAGTCCCGCATAAAAAAATTGCAAGAGTTATAAACAATTTATCAAAAAAAGGGGGTTTTGTTTTTCGCAAATATCTTGAAAACTATTGCAGGAATCAAAAATCGGTGAGAAGAATCTTATGAAGTAGGAAGTTTCCAAAAATCCACCTTCCGAAACTGTCCTACCAATATTTATGGTTTAATTTGCAGGTAAAAATAGAACTAAAAATGGATAAAGTCGTTCCCACACGCGCCTGGCGTGCGTAAAACGCAATAGTTGTTTTTCAAGTATTAAATGTGAATATTAGGGAAGAATTAGATTCGGGTACTAAAGGAATAAAAATCTGTTGCTATTTTTCAATTATTTATGCAATTTTTCAAGTTGAATTTTTACATAAGATCCCTCATAATTTGCAAACTGAATATCTGAGATTCTTTCCACTCTTTGGATCTACTTTTAGAAAGCTGCAAGAAAGATTAACGTTGAGAAAATTGAAAGATTCAGATTCTACATTTTTCTATTATTTCATACTACTTGAAAATAGTTTTTTTTTCTACATTTCATTCATTTATTCAAATAATTGTTATAAACAAATTTATTAATCAGGTGATATTTTTTTTCTGGGAATATAGTCCTGGATAAAAATTATCGTTTTCAGAGGCAAATTTTCTCTTAAAATAGTGTCTCACAAGAATCAAGAAATAGTTTTGATCTTGTCTTGAAATTGAAACAAGACCAAGACAAGAAGTGTTTTTTATTCTCCAAGATAAGACAAGAACATATTATCAAGAATCAAGACTTCTTGTCAAGAAATCTTGATATCTTGACAATTAATTATTCAAATCTGCATATTTATCATTATATTATTAAAATATTGAAATCTGCTGTGGTCATCACAGTTTTTTCCCAACAATAAATTTCATGGCCAGTTTCATCACTGTTTCATGAATATAGGAGTATCATACCAACTTTCAAAGTGACATTTGTCATTTACAAACTGATAGTTCAAAGTGACAGCGTCATTGTAAAAGTGACAGCGTCATTTTCAAAGTGACAGCGTCATTTTCAAAGTGGCAGCTGTCATTGTCGAAGTGACGGCTGTCATTGTCTAAATGACAGCTGTTATTGTCATGGTGCCAGATGGCAGCTCACAATATAAGCATTTTTGAAAATGAAGAGTCTTTTTCTGAATTTTCTGGTTGAAGAAGCTTATTTATAAATTTAAACCTATTCGGGGGTATAAAAAATATCGGTGACTATAATATTTGATACATATCGAAAGCATATGTCGTCAGTTTCCGGTGACTAAATCGTTTATGTAGAGAAGAAATGTATTGGTAGAATCCCCAATACTCTAGGAAAGTAGTTAATTCTTAGCAACATTGCTATATCATATAACAATAATAATTGCAAATACTGATTAAAACATGAAAATGACGGACTTTTCATTTATTTCTATTGGTGGCAATCTTGGAAAACGTTGCTAGAATCGACTCATAATATGGCTGGCAGGGAGGATAAAGGGTAGATACTAACGCTAGACTGAGTGTTCAGATTGGATAAAACAATGAAGAAAGGGGATCCCCCCTAAAAGTCAAGACCAAGAAATATCAAGAATTCTTGAAACAAGACAAGAAATGCGTCAAGAAATGGGCAAGACAAGAAATTTCTATTTTCTTGTCTTGAAAATCAAGACAAGTTAAGAAATGGGCATCAAGACAAGAAATCTTGTCTTAATGAAACATTATTTTAAAAACATTTTTTTATTGCTCAAAAACGCATTCAGTAATTAACAATTTTTTTTTGAGCCACTCAATACCAATATCAAGGACCCTTTTATTTAGATTCTTTATTTGTTTATCTAATGAACAATTTGTTAACAAGCGATTGAACTCTTACACTATATTTTTTTTTCTATGGCCCGGACATTACTGAAATAATTCATGTATCGTTTTTTGAGACGTATAATTTCAGTTCTATTTTTTGTAAAATTTCTAATATTTATGTCTTCAATCTTGCCTTTTTTGGGCATTTCTTTATCATTGTAGATTGAATATCTTATAAGCTTTCTAAGATACGACAAAAACTTTACAACGTTTTTTGTTCTTCTTTAAAATATTATCATTTATTCACAAATTTGCTATTGTTCATGATAAATTGACGGAAAAAATCTTGTTTCTAACTATAAAGCTTGAATAACTTACAACATCTCTAAGATAAATAATTATTGTTATCCAAAATTGATTAGGTTTACCATAGAGTATAAAAATTTTCTTAATATTCAAATCTGTGGAGCTACAATTTTTTAATGTTAGGTAGACATACAAAATTTTATAGGTAAATAATCATTGTACATTTTTCAATTCTAATGTGTTAATTTGTTTGGTATTTCTGTTTTCGTATCTTTTTTGAGAGTTTTATTGGCTGTGACTGATTCTATTCATTTTCGTCGATAGTTTTTTTGCCTGGGGAATTAACAATAATCAAATAAAACAACTAACAGTTATATCCATTCGTGTAATAAATAAAACGAGAATAATGCGAACGATTTGACTGTTCACTAGAAAGGAGCTTAATTTAAACGAAAGCATATCTCAATAACTGAACTAACTTGAAGTAACAAGAGTAAATTTTTTTCGTTGATTTTTCATCAGCAATAGTGAATTTGTGAATAAATAAGAAACACCCTAGTATTACTCAATTTGTCCAAATGAAATCTTTTCTATAATTTTCTAAAAATAATACCAAGGAGAGAAAAAAATCTCAGATACTCAATTCGCAAATTATCAGGGATTCTTCGCGAAAATCCAAATTGTAGTCTTTAATTAACAATTGCATAAATAACCGAAAACTTGCGGAAAAAATTCTCTTGCAACGGATTTTTGTTCTATTATGTTTCCTGATAATACTTCAATTTTATTCTTTTCTAATATTCACATTTGATAGTTTGAGAAAAAAATATTTCGTTTTACTGAGCAATTTACCCAGCGCGTGAAGAAGCGACTTCACCTGTTTTTAGTCCTATTTTTACCTGCAAATTGAAATTATAAATATTGGTGGTAGAGTTACAAGAATTGAAACCCTTGTTAAGAGATTTTCTGTCTATTAAAATTCTTCTTGCTGATTTTTGATAGCTGCAATAGTTTTTGGGATATTTGCGAAAAACTAACCCTCCCCTTTCTTTTAATGAATTGCTAATAACTTTTGCAATTTTTTTATGTGGGATTTCAACTTATCCAAAAACTTTCTAAATTAAATTAGGAATCGAATGACACCTTGGCCATAATTTTCTGAGAAGGTGAAGTAAAATTTCATTAAACGACACATGTGAACTAATTTAAAATAGCTTGAATATGAAATTCCAATCCAAAATTCGTACGCGTTCCTAAGTTATTTTATGTCCATGTTGACAGATCAACTTTCTTAATATTATGTTTTCTGGGTTCAATTTGTGAAGATTCATCAAAATAAAACTATCCAACAAAAATGACGAAAATCCATAAATTTTATTAACAAATATAGCCAAATGATTAACTGTATCAAAAGTCATTATCAATATCACTGTCAAAAATCGAGACTGTTCGATGATAGAATACATATCTACGGCTATAAATTTTGTTGGTACCATTTCTTTAGATCAACCATTGTTTATTCAAATAGAGCAAATGGTGTGGCTTTAAGATCTAAGAGATAGATTTTCATGCGAATCATGCGTCAGAAATTGAACATTTAAAAAAATACAACCAAAGACTTTTTACTAGACTTCTCCATTTTGGCATCACAAATGATTTCTGAAAGTCCATAAAGCCAACTGGACGACCACAAAAGTTACAGAAGGGCAAACGTCACGAAAATCAGTTTTCCCCAATATTTTGTGTAGGTATCATCAAACTTATGTTAATTTTGGTTATCATAAAATTAGCTTGAGAAATGAATCAGCGTAAAAAATTTTGTATTAAAATTCTCGTGAAACAAATAGTTTTTGAATTATTGAGCGGAGAGAACTCGAGCTTTGCACTGCATTTGTCTCCGCAGTAACTTTGAGGTAGAATGCAAGGTGCGTTTTTTTTCATAGTGTTTGTGGACCTGATCCATGGATTACAAATTGTGATATAGTTTTATTCTTCAGCTTTCATCTCCGCTTACTTTTTCTATCTTTCCTATTTTTATTCATCAATAATCTTAGTTAAAAATAATGAAATGAGATCGGCTCCATCATCGTTCAACTCAAATACAATAGTTTTATCTTCCGACTTCAACGATTGGCTTCAACAAGAGCCACACACAACGCATTCTTAATAATTGATGCTACAATCTTTTGTGCAAAATAGAACTGAGATGATCATCTGGTGCAGAAGGAATATAATTAATCGTTAGCTCTAATAAATTACTATTTGAAGTCCAATCCCATTGCTGAAGCTCCATATCTTTGTCCAGCCAAGCTGATAAGTCTGATATCTATATATATATATATATATACCACTGTATGTATAGCATAGTGACACATGCGCTTTGCTTCCAGTTTTCTCAACTCTATATTGCAAAAACTTTTGGTTCTATTCACATTTTGTACACGACCTTTTATACGTAGATTCATCTCACAAATTGATTTTATGATAGCCAAAATCGACGTAACACCAATAATATACGATATATTCGGAAAAACCCGATTTCTGTGACATTTGACCGTCTCTTACTTTTGTAGTCGCCTAGTTGGCTCTATGGACTTTTAAAAAATTATTTCTCCCATCAAAATGGAAAGAGTCCTGCTAAAAAGAATTCGGCTGGATTTTTTAGTAGTTTGGCCTATTTTTTGTATGGAGTGACTTTAAACCGGATCAGATATTTCCAATAATTATTAGTACCCACTGGTCATGAGATCTACAGACCATCTTGAAGATTCCTTGTGATTTTTAATTAATCCAACATCGATTTGAAATAGATCATATTACTCAATAGTCTTTTGAATTATTGCCGAATAATCGGGAGCTACATTGAACACTTGATGAGATTTTTGATCTCCTGCCAAGTTCAGAACAAAATTTTAGGTCTATCTGATGTTAACATCAAGAGCAAACTCATAAAAAATGCTACTGCAATGTGATCCAGTTGACTGATTGTAGCTTGCAGCAAAACTCGCCAGGTTGATGACGAAGGGTTGATGGATTGATTTTAGAATACGATGACAATATAATGTTATGCAAAGAGCTATGGTTACTTCTATGGTGTAACAAGCTTCCAGTCAACATTAAGAAAAGGGTTTTGTTGACAGGACAAAAAATGGTACATCCACAATTTTTGTGAAACGAATCAAAAAATCAATGCTTTGATATTTTAGCTATCATAACCTATTATCTGATTTGTAATAACATCCGATTACACAGATCATAAGTTGGACATAATATAAAATCATTAAATAATGATCAGGGATCAGTTATTAAGTACTTACTTCTCACTGTGTAAGTTTGATCATCCCGTCTGTATCCCAAATGCTCCTTGATAACAAACGTCCAATAATTAATGACATCACCAAGATTCAACTTGAGTTTTTTATCTTCATAAACCCACCGGTCGCCATTCTTCTTCAAAATGTCTCTGGAAATATCCCCTGCTTCTAATCCATGCAAATCTTTATTCACAACAATGTGCACTGCAAACAGTCTAATTCCTGGATAATCGGGAATAGAAATGCGAAATCCTCTTGGACGAAACACTTCGATTAGAGCTGGTGGTACCATATAGGGCTCCAAGTCAGCAACAGTTAAATGAAACACACAAACTGATAAAAATACGTACAGAACTGACGACATTGTGAAAGCATCGATTAATACTACGCGAGGGATTGAGATCGACTGAGTCATTAATGTTTTAGTTGACCTTTAAATGAAGAAGCCAGTGACGGAGGTAATTTACTATTTCTGGGAGTTTAGAGTTTAGTAAGCGGATAAATTGTGATATATAGGAGACTTATAAATTTTGGGATGTACGAGGATAATTTGACCAGTTATCGACCCGTTAAATGTAAGATTTCCAGCCAATTTTTTCATTTTCTTCATATTTTTTTTGCAATTCAATACATTTACTTCTTGATACAATAATAAGTCTGTAAAATAAACGTTTGTCCCAGTTTCAAACTCATTATTCATTGTGAATATTCACCCCCTTACCATTTCTTCAAATTGAAAGAATAAAAAAGTCGCTTGGAGCCACATCTGATGAATACGGGACATGTGGAAACATTTGAAATTGAGTTCTTACCACAACAACGCAAAATTTGTGTGCAGATGCATTATTTTGCTAAATGGGGACACTTTACTTTGATTGCATCATTCAATTTGTCCAGTAATCAAAAGCAGTAGGCTCCTGTGACAGTTCTGTCTTTTTCTAAGTAGTTTATGAGCAAGACCATGAGAATTCTACAAAACCGCTGCTATAATTTTTCTGACAGATGAAACTACTTTGGCTTTTTCAGGCGCATTGCTTGGACTGATGCCCTGTCTCTGGCGTGTGGTGATGAACATAAGATTCAATTACAGTAATAAAACGTCACAGAAACTCTTTAGGATTGCATTCAAATGAGTCTAGATACTGTTGAGAAATGTTCAAACGACTGCTGGAAGATGCAGTATCCAGCAAGCAGTCAGCTTTCGCATACCCAAAATATTACGTAAAATGTGGTGGACGCGGATTATCGAGATATTTACAGCCTCAGTAATTTGTCGAACCCTCAGTCGATGATCGTCTGAAATGGAAATGTAGTTTTTGCGACGATTTCGTCGGTTACGACATTTTTTGGAAGTCTCACGCGTTCATCATTCTGTATTGACGTACGGCCACGTTCAGATTGAGCTGCTTACTTTCCAATCTTCAAAAATTAAAGCGCAAATACTCTAATGCATGATTTCATGACTGGGATTTGAATAAACTCGGATTAAAGTGACAAGGAATTAACCAATAAACTTGGTTTGGTTTCTTCAGTTCATTAATATTGTTACCAAAGAAATGAGTTATTTCAAATGGATTAATTTAAATTGGATTCCTGAATCTATTGGACACATAAGTCTGAAACTTTGTACAACGCTATTAGAAAGTTTCCAATTCCTCAATATGATAGCATCATGGTAATAATGGTTGGGGAAATAAACTATTTGACTTAGAGAAATGAGGCTCATATTGTACAATTGAGTAGACAATATACTTTCCTGTATCAAGTTTTGGAGATCGAATCACTAAGATGGCGACTCTTGAAGATGTTTCTGAAGCTTTCGGCACATTCACATGGGTCTAGACATTATCTCCTCACCAATTCTCATCTAAAGTTCTTTCAGGCTGTGTGGACGATGTTTAAAAACTTTTTTCTTCAGGTATCCCCAAAGAAAAAAGTTGTGAATACTTGAATCATTACTATTGAAAAATTTGGTTCAACATTTCTTGGCAGCAGTTGAGACGGTTTGGGAGATCAAAAGGCATCAACTTTTGATCTATCATGATTTTGTATATACAATAGAACTGTATATCTTCATGCAGTATCCCTTTTTGGTTGCCCAAAGCAATCGCATGCTCAGCAAAACGGCCATTTTCGAAAAATGTGCGTACGGCGAGCCCACGATGCTCACTTGTCTAAACCATGGCGTCAACTGAAAAAAAAGCTTTCACGAACACAATAAGATTCCTCTCAACTTCTTCCCATCACCACAAGCTGAGACCTTATCCTTCGAAACCGATGCATATCTTTTGCCATTCCATTCTGCCAGCCGAGAATTTCTCCAACCACTCTCGTAATGCTGTAATGATTTTATTGCTCACCCAGAGTAAAAATTCTGATTTTGATTTGTTCAAGATTGAATTTTGAGTCGGGGTTAATTTAAACCTGTGTAACAAATGCTCTATACTTGTATGCAATTGATAATCAAACGTACATCATGCCAAACGAGCTTATTGACAACAAAAGGTGTAGAAGGGCAGAGTTCTCTTTTCAAAATGAATTTACATATGAGCTAGTCCTCAAAGTCCACAATTTTTTTCCGGAACTCATAAATTATCTGAAGAGAATTTGGATCAGTGTTAGTCGTCGGGTCATTGGACAGACACACATACACATCTACATATCTGTATACATAACGAGAATTTTGTTACCTGATTTTTTAGACTTTAATAATTTAACTGCTGTTTAAAAATAAAAATTCAATGTATTGAATGATTTTTGACAATGTACATACAATAGAAATTGCCGAAATTAACGATATCAATGAAATTGTTGTTCCTACGTGTATGAGTAACTGTTTTTTTTTCTGTTATAGCAACTTATTGTATAATCTTCTGCACACTATACTGGAAAAACCAGTTCTACGTATTCGATATAATTAGTAATCGTAAAATGGGAATTACTTTATTATCACTATAAATATTCTATTGGTTGACTGGAATAATATCTCTAACTTTTTCCTTATTTATCCATCACAATCAGTAAAAATTTTGGTAAATATAACATGATAAAGAAAACGGAATAATTATTTCACAATTTATCAGTCACCAGCTTTCTCATTTTGATATCTATTGATGATTTTTTGGGATATTTTGATTCATTTTTCCCTTAAATCTAATTTTAGACTGGTCGAAGTGATGGAAGGTGACTGACAGACTCACTTCACTCTGATAATCGTCCTAATTGTTATAGCTGACCTCAAAATTGATAGGCTGTCGTGTCCACAATAGATAATCCGACATTATCAAAATCTGGATCTAATTAGCTGCGCTAAAGTGTATTATGATTATTGAAATGTTTTTATTAATTACAGTACCATGCATAAGGTATGAGCTTATTAAATAGCTTGTAGCTATCAAACTATCAGTTTTGTCAAATTGAGTTTTGGTAGACTATTGAACAAATTTTAGACAATAATATTGACGTTAAGTCGGAATTATGATCTGCACAGGGTTCCGTACGTACGTATAAATCAACTGACTTTTCAAGTCAAAATTTAGATGTCAACATCCAAAATTATGATATTCATTTTGATGTGCACACTCCTGTCTGCTGTAATACTGAAAAATTGTTATAGATTAATAAAGATACCCACCATGAATCGAATTTCGCAAACAAAAGGTAATGTTATCAGCGAGCAACACATAAATATAAAAAATAAATATATTTGTTTTGAAACAATGGAATATTGTTACCAGATCAATATTTATTGCTAATTCATATCTCCAATTATTGGTAAAATATTATTGTTTTAGTTACTCATATTTCATATAGTGCATTTTCTTTGAACCAATCTTCTGGATTCTCTTTCATTCGACTTCTTCAAGATTATTTCCTTGTTCAATAGAAGTATTGTTATTGCATTGGGTCAGCTCATCGATGCATAAGAAGTCGCAGTTTGCAAATAAGTAGTCCATGTATAAGTCGCACTGCTCCAACTGCAAAACGACAAACAAAAAAATGCTATACATTGACATATTCTCATACATCATCTATTATTTGGACAAGAGAATCCTAACGTGAGGTGAAACTATATCTGGATGAAAGCCCTACAATATTCAAATTCTATAGATAATAGATGGTGTGATAAATTGCTGAAAATCTAAACCTGATTGTTTCATGTTCAAAGTCGGACTTGTGAACGGACGTCACGGAATTCTTCGAACGTCCCTTTACAGTATCTTTCATTGCATGAAATGTATTACCTATATTTTCATCGCCTTGTACAATTTCAGTTATTCGAGCCCTGCTAGAATGTACTGATGAGTTCCAATAAGAACGAAACATGTGTTTACAGTTGCCGCCCTATTTAGTACGTTGTTGTGGAAATCAACTTCTAAATTTGTAATTTTGTGAAACAATTAGGTTTTGATTTTCAACATTATATCAAAATCTGTTTCACGGACTCTTCCAAAGGTCACTTTTGTATTTCTTCCAATAAAAAGTGCATTTGAGTCAAAATATTCACTGATTTACTTTAGTATGAACATTTAGGTTGTTCTGTGGTTGACGTTAAAATAAACTGTGTGACTATCAATTTAATCGCACCATTCAGAGAGTATAATATCAATTGTTACTCTGTAACTCAAGTCGTTTGTCCTAGTAATCCCACGTAAACCTGATCCAACGACAAATGGAGCACAACTTCCAGTACAAATCTTGATTTAGTTATTGACTTACGGAGTTAGAAACTTAATCTTGTATAACATTCGTCAGGCTTCCATCTGGAGCTAAGGTTCAACATAGTTATTTTTTTACGAGTTGAACAGATCAGTTTTTCATAGACTGTCATAACGTTCACATAGTTATTCATTCGAAAACCCAAGTCAGTTTTTTTGTAAGCTCTCACTAGGACAATATCATAATACGTTCTTCATCAATCGAACCATATGGCACTTCAGCTTCGTTTCTCATTAATAATGAGGTGGTCTCTCTTATTGTATGACGGCAACAAATAAGCACTATAGTGAATGTGTCATCTTCCACAAACAGAAAATATCAGATTTTCATCTTGCATCGTGATACCAATTTCTGTTAAATTTCTTTTGAGGTGAGCATTAATTCCCAACAAGCTGGATTTTTGTTCAGATTTTGAATGCATTATTACAAATGCCATGTCAAAAGTACCCATCGATCCTGCTTGTGCGTTTTTTTTCATGCGAGGTCGAAGATCACAAATTTTCGTTTTTTTGCATATATCTCTGAAATAGTGAGAGCTACTGGAAAAACTAATGACAAAAGGCTTGTAGATCGTGAAGTTTTCTACAAGAAAGGTGTCAATACTTTTTTCCCAACAAAGCACTGTTCTCGAGTTATTGTGATTTCAAACCAAGAAAATACGTCAGTATGCATCATCGGGTCATCCATTTGTAGAAAAAATATTGGAATATTGATTCTTGTGACTCATACACTCAAATACTATACGTGGAAAATATACGATTATAAATGAGTCAACGACCGTCCCTAAATCATTTGTCGGTTGGCCTTCAGTAATATCAACAATCCAGTCAGTTTTGAATGGTCTTTTGTAATAAAGAAACGTATTTATAGATGATATTTTCATTTTAAACTGTGACGTTATTAAATTTTATAAAAATGTCAGAAATTTGCTTCACTTAGAGTCAACCCTTGACTAAAGGTGGAATAAAAGAGTGCACTTATCTTGTGCTTGATTCGTATGTTCTACCAAGTGCAAGTGTGGCTTAGTAATTATTAAGACTAAAGCTGGAAATTAATTATTGATATTTTGGTACCAATCCAGACTTTACTTTCATCTGCTCCGGAGAAACTGCTAAATACAATTGCAAAAAAGGCTGCATGAACATTTATTGTGGTGGATTGTTTTGTCTTCCAATCTGTGCCAATTGTCAAAGCTACTCTTGCACTAATGCAATAGATGAAGATTCTCTCAAATTGACGAGGATCTAACTGATATAGCTCCTTTTTAGGAGAGTCAACATAAATTGAGCAAAAATAGGATGAAGAGAACAAAGAGGAAGAAACGAGTGATCATGTAGGGCTTGATATAGAATTTGATGATGAATAATGTAATTGTCTTGCTGCTACAATTTTCATTATATTGATAAAACATTGTCCTATTGAATTTCCCCGATTGAAATATATCGTGGAGTATTTCTACTGGGTAAACTACGTTACAAAAAAAAAACGAGTACACTTTCTCAGAGATGGTACAAGAATGTGTGTATACCTACAGTCTGAAATCGCAATAACTCGAGAACGGTGCTGTATAAGGAAAAAAGTATTGATACCTTTTCTATGGAGAACTCAACGATCTACAAATCATTTCTCATCAATTTTTCCGGTAGCTGTCATCATTTTAAAGATATACGCAAAAAACGATAATTTGTGACTTTTGACCTCGGATAAGAAACAATGCACAAGCGAGATCGATGAAACCTTTGATATAGCATTTGTATTAACTTATTTAAGACCTATACTTTGTTGTGAGTTAATGCAAACTGAAATGTTTATTTTGCTTGGACTATACTTGAGGCTCAACATTTGGGAAACAATATACAAAAACCAATCTATGAGCTGTACAATAACAACAACATCAATATGACTCAATCTAAATATTTAAAATTACTATTAGATTATAAGATTAAAGCTTTAGCTCCATGAGGTCCTTGAATGCATTAAGATTGGTACCAGACGGCGATTCCCAACTCGGCACATTTGCAGGTAGTCTCTGCTAATGACTCCCCAACTCGGCACATACGAGTTTCACAGGTACCTGCAGAAATACCCAACTCGGCACATTTGCAGGTAGTCTCCGAATGAAATGACTCAGGTACCCCGTCGCTACAGAAAGCAATTAGAAGCAATGCTTTCGGGCTCTGGCTCTTGGGGGCCCCTTCAAAAATTGATTTGCTCATTATATATAAATTTTTTAATTTTGTATATAAATATCGTTCAGAAATAATGAGATATCAAATACATTTATTTATTTAAAATTAAATTATAACTACAAAACAACGGCTGCAAAATCGAGACAAAATAATATATTATGGTATAAGTTTCATAAGACATAATTTTTCTAATGAACAAGTGACCTAAATTATCTTATGAAACGTGCATCTTATACAATTTTTTTTATTTGGATTCATAAATGTCAAAAAATAATAAATTTTGAATTCTGTAAACAGCGATAATAGTAGATTGTTTGAAAGTGAGAGTTTTCTAGCGGGTGTAAATTTTTCAATTCAAGACCAAGAGTAACAAACGAGTGAATTAAATCTACACGAGCAAAGTAATATCGCTTTGCTTACGTGTTGAACATGCTATAGAATAGAAATGATTCTCTACAAAAATTCTAATCAAGCTTGTGTTCTGGCAAAAAACATAGTAACGGTTTTGACAACGGCCAAGCAAAGCATAGTAACAAATAAACAATATTAAAAATTAATTTGTCAGAAATGTCAAGAACTAAAAATCGAGAGAATTTTTGTTTTGTTACATGTTTAACCTGTATTTTTTTCTTAATTAGGTCAAAGCTGTTATTTGGGCGAGTGTCAGAGCATTTTTTGCTTGTTACTTTTGTTGCTAATTAAAAAAGTGTTGCTAATAGGTACCTCCACCTCAATCAAATTACTATGAACTGGTCATAAAAACATAAAGTAAATGTAGAACTGTGGCCAGTAATGCAGAAAGTTTTCAAAACAATTCGTTTATTTTTAAATTATTTATAAATTAAAACTACTTTTTTGATTTTTTGCCGGCAGACATGCGCGGAACAAACATTAACTATAACTATTAGCTAACACTTCTATCTGCTGCCATTTTTTTTGTTGTCGTTTTATCGTTGTTACCTCGCGAATTGACATCTTTGATGTTGTTGACCGGACTGTTAGATTGATGATAGATAGCTACTAAACAAAACATTTTAATTTATATTCATCTTAGATATCAATTCCATAATAAGGATGGGTTTTTCTGCAAACACCTGTTCAAGATGTTCCGAAAGGGCTACACCGGGATAAGTTTTGGGGATTAGAGAAGACCCTGCTTTACGGATTAAAAATTGACCGCGCAGCTTAAAGATCTATGCCCGAGCCGAGTTGGTCATAAGGATTACCACCAACCCTTGGCTGATCTCGCATCGGGAGATTAAGTGTGCCGAGTTGGGGTGTGCCCGTACCAGAAGTGGGCTCTTGTATCAAAGGATCCAGATCACCTCGTATTGTTAGGACAATTGTTTTGGGTACCATCTAGAATATTTTTTCTCAAAATTTTATCAATTATTGCACTCTGTATGATTGGTCATCAAATTTTGTGAATTATTGCTTGAGCAATATAGGTCAAAAGGTTCATTCCATCTTATTCGAATGAGTGATTCTATTTTCGACAAGATTATTTTTATATTGAAATCAACGTTGTTCCAGCATCAGATTATCGTTTTCCAGAAGGTCAGGTCATATAATTTTTATACAGTTTTTTTTTGTGCTCCTACAAATATATCAATCAGTGGTGGTAGCACACCGAATCGACATTGACATAATTTCATCTTGTCTTGAGCCCCAATCCCTGCCATCACGATCCAGATTTTATTTCTAAAGCAAGATAACCTGATTTGGTTCCTTTCCAGGATTAAAAATAAATTCTGATCGCAAACTAGTCGTGCCATAATAACAATTCTATTTTAATTATCAAGTCAATGTCAATGTCAATTTTTTTGTGGTTCTAAGGTCTAAAAATAGTATACATACCATTTCACATTCGTCCTCGATTCCAGGATACATCTGAAATATATCGATGTACTTTATAATCAATGATTTTTTCATAAACCGGTAATTTTTTCTACGGCCGCATCTTAGTGACTTATTTCAATTAAAAATGGTCCAAAGCTCTTATGTGACCACGATTTGAGCCTACTGATAATTTCACAATAGCATAAAAATTGTACCTGGCTATCTGTTAGTTGCATCAACTATTAGTCGTTCATCAATCGTCATTAATAAATTAGTGCAGTTCAAAGATTTGAAGTATCTATTTGAGCAAAAGAGAAATATACTGATTTCATTCTTCAAATTTATTATCAGAAAGCTTGTTCCAAATCCTGTATTCGATGTGTGAATTCAGGCTCAAATTTTAGACCCATAAGAACCTTAGATCCTTCTTAGTTGAAATGGACTATGAGTTGGTGACAATAATTATGAGGTTTTGTACTTAATAATTGTGGAAATATAGGAGTTAGGGGCCGTAGAAAAAATCTTGTATGCAACAAGTGTTTTAAGAAGCATTGGTATAGCAATGCCATAATACTCTATTTAATAACTTGTTGCATAAATTACTATTACTTACTTGAGTAGTGGTGCTACTAGAACTTGCCTGAAATTGCTGAAAAATATATTCAATAGGCAAAAATCATTTCAGAAAGACAAAATTTATCAAAAAACAAAATAATCACATACGCTTTCGGTACTTGTTTCCGTACTGAGAATACTTGTAGCTGGAGTTGTCTGAAAATAATAACAATCATCAATTTCCAAATGTGAAGCCCGAGATGAACATCGGAGTTCATAATTACATTTTCTGTCGTTGTTTCGGGTGGCTGAGTACTGCTAACGGATGTCTGAAAATTGCAAAGAGTTATGAACAGTATGTAATGAATTGAAAGCCAAATTATAACATACATATTCTGTAATTGAATCCGGGGGTTGTACACTGCTGGCAGAACTTGCCTACAATATTAAATTGTATTTTGGAAGTTGGGCTTTAACGAACAATCCAAATCAATACTTACATTTTCATTAGTAGTATCTGGAAGATTGGTACTGTTGGTAGAACTTGCCTGAAAATTAGATTAGTTGTTAATTAGGAATTGATATTTGATTGGAATCATACATTTTCTGTTGCAGTTACAAGTGATTGGATAATAGGGGTAGTAATTGTCTGAAAAAAGAATATATGGTCAATAATAAAAGTGTGAAAATACTTATTGAAATATCAGTTTATACATACACGTTCTGTACCAGTTATGAGAATATTGCTACTACTGGTAGTGATTTCAAAGGAATTTGTAGGGCTGGTAGATCTCATCTGAAAGTAGAATGAGTTGTTCAAAGAAAACTCAATTATTGTGTAAAAGTATTCCATTGAAAATCTTCAGTGAAAATCAATACTGATTATAAATTAATTCAATCACGAACAAGTGACAAATACATACATTTTCTGAAGTAGTTTCAGGAGGATATGGACTAGTTGTAGGACTTGTCTAAAAATGACAAAAATAGTTCTATTAAGTGACAAATCGCTTGAAAATTCTTATTACATACATTTTCAATAGTAATTTCGGCAGGTTGAGTACTGCTGCTTGAACTCATCTAAAAATCGTAGGAGTATTAGAAGTAAAGATCTATTCGATCTATAAATACTTTACTTACATCTGTGCTACTAATGTCAGGAGTTTCCTGAAACTTTAAATAAACTTTTAATGGTATAAACGATTTGAAAATGCACAAATAAAATCAGGAAACTGGATGATAATACATACATCTTCCGTTGTAGTTTCAAGAGAATTTGATCGGAACTCATTAGTTGTCTGAAAACAAAAATAGATTCCAAAACGTATGAATGTAATTGAATTGAGAAATAAAATTATAAAGGTACGTACATCCTTTGTAGTAATTTCGGTAGGATATGTACTGGTTCTAGTGGTTGTCTGAAACGTCGATTTCAAATTACAGGGATAAAATTATAAAACAGTATGAAAGCAATACATACATCATTTGCAATAGCTGCGGGAGGATATGTACTGATCCTAAGTGTTGTCTGAAAATCTGAGGGCTATTTAAAAATGCAATAATAAATTGGAGACTCACGCACTTGTTCGGCAGTAGTTACAGGACGATGTGTACTGAAGCTAGTAGTTGCCTGAAAATGAGAAATCGATTATAAAATGCTGGAATGGAGCTGTGTAACGGTTGGAATACGTACATCCTTTGTAAATGTTTCAGGAAGATGTGTACTGATACTGGTGGTTGTCTGAAAATAATAAATCAATTTTTAAATGTAAAATTAGAACTGCGAGACGGTATGATGTGAATCGTACATCCCTTGTAGTTGTTTCAGTAGGATGTGTACTGATCTTAGTGGTTGTCTGAAAATGAGAAATCAATATAAAGTCCGAAGTTGAAGTCACAAAACAGTATAATGTGATACGTACATCCTTTGTAGTTATATCAGAAGGATGTGTAGTGTTCCTAGTGGTTGTCTGAAAACAGAAAATTGATTTTAAGAAGCAGGAGTAAGATCACAAAATGGTGTGATGTGATACGTACATCTGTTGAATCTACATCAGGATGATATGTACTGACCGTAGGAGTTGTCTGAAAATGACAAATCGATATTGAAATGCTTAAATGGAACTGCAAATTTTAGAATGCTGAAAAGAAATTGCGAAACGGTTGTGATACGTACATCCTTTGTAGTTGTTTCGGTAGGTGGTGTACTGATCCTTAAAGTTGTCTAAAAATGAGAAGTCGATTTAAGGTTGCTAAAAAAAAAGTGAGTAACGGTTGTGATACGTACATCCTTTGTATTAATCTCAGAGGAAAGTGTACTGATCCTGGTGGTTGTCTGGAAACAAGAAATAAATTTTAAAATGCTGAAATTAATTTGCGAAATGGTTGTACCACGTACATCCTTTATAGTTGTTTCAGGAGGATTTGTACTGATCTCAGTGCTTGTCTAAAAACAAGAAATCAATTTCAGTATGCTGAAATGGAATTGCGAAACGGTTGTGATACGTACATCCTTTGTGGCTACTTCAGTAGAATGTGTACTGATTCTTAAGGTTGTCTGGAAAGGGAAAGTCGAATTTAAAATGCCCAAATAAAATTGGGTAGCGGTTGAGATACGTACATCCTTTGTAGTTGTTTTTGGAGGATGTGTACTGATTCCAGTGGTTGTCTAAAAACAAGAAATCAGTTTTAGAATGCTTGAATGAAATTGTGAAACGGTTGTGATACGTACATCCTGTGGAGTTGTTTCAGTTGGAAGTGTACTGATCCTAGTGGTTATCTGGAAACAAGAAATCGATTTAGAAATGTTGAAATCAACTTGCAAAATGGTTGTGATACGTACATCCTTTGTAGTTGTTTCAGAAGGATGTGTACTGACTCTAGTAGTTATCTGGAAACAAAAAATCAATTTCGAAGTGCGGTAATATCTTGCGAGACATTTGTAATACGTACATCCTCTGTGATTATTTCAGGAGGATGTGTACTGATTCTAGTGGTTGCCTGAAAGAGGATCGTTGGAAATATGACTAAATGAAATTAAGTAATAGTTGTGATACGTACATCGTTTGTAGTTGTTTCCGAAGGGTATGTACTGATCCTAGTGGTTGTCTAGAAACAAGAAACCGATTTTGAAATGCTGAAATTAGCTTACGAAACGGTTGTGATACGTACATCTTTTGTAGTTGTATCAGGAGGATGTGTACTGACTCTAGTAGTTGTCTGGAAACAAGAAATCAATTTTTGAAAGCAGGAATATATTGCGAAACAATTGTGATACATACATTCTTTGTGGTTATTTCAGGAGAATGTGTACTTATTTTAATGGTTGCCTGAAAGCAGAAGAAATCGATTTTTAAATGATCAACTGATATTGAGTAACAGTTTTGATACGTACATCCTCTGTAGTTGTTTCAGGAAGATATGTAGTGATCCTTGTGGTTGTCTAGAAACAAGAAATCGATTTTAAAATGCTGAAATTAACTTACAAAACGTTTGTGATATTACATCTTCTGTAGTTGTTTCAGGAGGATGTGTACTGGCTCTAATAGTTGTCTGGAAACAATAAATCAATTTTGAAATGCATAAATATATTGCAAAACTGTTGTGATACGTACATTCTCCGTGGTTATTTCAGGAGAATGTGTACTAATTCTAGTAGTTGTCTGAAAGCGGAAAAATCGTTTTAAAAATGACTAACGGAAATTGAGTAAAAGTGCTGATACGTACATCCTTTTTAGTTGTTTCAGGATGTGTACTGATCCTAGTGGTTGTCTGAAAACAAGAAATTGATTTTGAAATGCTGAAAGTAACATGTGAAACGATTATGATACGTACATCATTGGTAGTTGTTTCAGGAAGATAAGTACTGATCCTAGAAGTTGTCTGAAAACAAGGAATCGATTTTGAAATGTGGGAATATATTGCGGAACAGTTGTTATACGTACATCCTTTGTAGTTATTTCAGGAGGATGTGTACTAATTCTAGTGGTTGCCTGAAAACGGAAATATCGATTCTCAAATGCAACAATAAAATAAGCAAATAGAATTATAAGAAACCGACTCGAAAATGCGAAAATAAAATTGCGAATTGGTGTGATATGATACTTACATTCTTTGTAGATGTTTCAGGATGATTTGTGGTTGTCTGAAAGTGAGAAATCGACTTTTCAGTTATTTCAGGAGAATTTGTACTGAACGTAGTGGTTGTTTAGGAAATCAATTTTGAATTGCAAGAATAAAATTATAGAACGGTATAATGTGATACCTACATCCTCTGTAGTAGTTTCAGGAGGATGTGTACTGATCCTAGTGGTTATCTAAAAATGATAAATTGATTAGAGAATGTAGAAATGAAACTGCGAGTCCATATGATGCCATACGTACATCCTTTGTAGTTGTTTCAGAAGGATGTGTAGTGATCTTAGTGGTTGTCTGCAAATGGAAGATCAATTTTTGAATACAGAGATATATTTGCAAAATGGTGTGATTTTATACATACATTATTTGTAGTTATTTCAGGAGGAGGTGTACTAATTCTGGTGGTTGTCTGAAAATTGGAAACTCGATTTTAAATACAGAAAAATGATTGTCAGATGATATGATACGTACATCTTTTGTAGTAGTTTTAGAGTGCGAACTGGTATTAGTGGTGGTCTGAACATGAAATATAAATTTTAAATTGGATGAATAAAACCGCGAAATGGTATAATGTCATACGTACGTCCTCTGTAGTTGTTTCGGAAGACTTTGTACTGATCCTAGTGGTTGTCTAAAAATGAGAAATCGATTTTTAAATGCAAAAATTGAGTTTAGAAATGGTATGATGTGATATTTACATCCTTTGTCGTTGTTTCAGGAGGATGTGTACTGATCCTAGTGGTTACCTGGAAATGAGAATTCAATTTCAAATGCAGATCTAAAATAATGAAACTGTATGATGTGATACATACATCCTCTGTAGTTGTTTCAGAGGACGGTGTACTGCGCTTGATAGTTGTCTGAAAATGAAAATTCGATTTTATATCGGAAGAATAAGACTGCGAGATGGTATAATGTCATACGTACGCCCTCTGTAGATGTTTCAGGAGGTTTTGTACTGATCCTAGTGGTTGTCTGAAAACAAGAAATCGATTTTGAAATACAAAAATGGAGTTGTTAAATAGTGTGATGTGATATTTACATCCTTTGTCGTTGTTTCATGAGGGTGTGTACTGATCCTAGTGGCTATCTGAAAATGAGAATTTGATTTTAAATGCAGATTTAAAATTGTGCAACTGTATGATGTAATACGTACATCCTCTGTAGTTTTTTCAGATGACTGTGTACTGAGCCTGATAGTTGTCTGAAAATGGAAAATCGGTTTTAAATCGAAAGAATGAAACTGCGAGATGATATAATATCATACGTACATCCTCTGTTGTTGTTTCAGGAGATTTTGTAATGATCTCAGTGGTTGTCTGAAAATGACAAATTGATTTTGAAATGCAAAAATGGAATGTCGAAATGGTAACATGTGATATTTACATCCTTTGCCGTTGTTTCAGGAGGATTTGTACTGATCCTAGTGGTTATCTAAAAATGGGAATTTTATTCCAAAATGCAGATCTAAAATTGTGAAACTGTAAGATGTGATACATACATCCTTTGTAGTTGTTTCAGAAGACTGTGTACTGAGTCTGGTGGTGGTCTGAAAATTAAAAATTGATTTTTATATGCAGAAATAGAGCTACGAAACGGTTGTGATACGTACATCCTTCATAGTTGTTTGAGGAGAATGTGTACTGATAGTAGTGGTTGTCTGAAAATGAGAGATCAATTTGAAAATGCACAAATCACATTTCGTGATGATATGATGTGCTAGTGATACGTACATCCTTTTTAGTTGTTTGAGAAGTGGTTGTCTAAAAATGAAAAAATTGATTTTCAAATGCAGCAATGAAATAAGAAAACAAAATAAAAAGTTACGTACATTCTTATCCTTAGTAGTAGGCTCAGGAGAAAGTGTACTGAGCTTAGTTGTTGTCTGAAAATACGAGAGCATAATAATTGGATAATGTATTATTGATAACTAGGGTGCGGAATATATGCAGGAGAATATGACCGAAATATGCATGCAATATGCACTAAAATATCATCAAAATATACCTCGAATATGCATAAAATAAAATATATACGTTATCTTTTATAAATATATGCCAATATGCAACTTTACTCGAACTTTCAGTCAGGTTAAGTTAGCCCTTAAAATACGGGTACCCATGATGAAGTTGTTGAAAGTCCAAATCGATTCGATGTGTGCAAAAAATTTTATGCGAGATCAAAGTTCGTGGAAATGGGTTTTTCAATTTTTTCAACGAAATTGTCAGTTTTATGATAGAAATAGCTTGAACAAAAATTGAGGATCTTCCAATTTTCTACAAAAATGGTCCCCACATGTTTTTTCTCAAGATTTGCCGTTTCTGAGAAAAGGCTATTCTAAAGTTATATTTTAAATAATATGCATGACTTCGCTGCCTATGTACATTATTGACGTATAATATTAGTTAAACTATTAGTCTGCGTGACTAGTACTCGTACATTGATATTGAATGATAATTCTGAAGATATGAAATGTAAAGAAACCTAGTCCCTCATTTGACGTGAGCATGTAGCCTTTAGCAACATCTATCTTCTGTTCAATTGTCAATGTGGCACTGTCCGTCTGTTACTTACTGTAAATTATTTGCATAGATAAGTTACATTATGTATCTTTTGCTGAATATAAATGTGATAAAAAAGGTGTTCAATTAGCTTGTCTTTCTTCAACCTTGGCTTCTGCTCATCAACATTTTTATCGATTATATCACCAGATTCAATTGTGGCATGGTTATGAACTGAACCCAGAATAATGGGGTTGAAAGCTAATCAATAATGTATTGGAATCAATTAACGCTCTACTCCCCTTACACCAGAAAAGCTCCCGATTACTATTTTTCTAATTGCAAAAAGGGGTGGTATTCGAAATGCGGCAGCAAAAAAATAGGCTGACTTTGTTCACCAGCATGCACCAGCTGTGGAGGCCAGTCGTGTTCAAATACTGAACCTCTAACAGAAGATGATCCTTACATCAACGGCGAAACAACTGATGTATCGCTGTTTGAACAATTTATATCAACTCAGGAAGATGAACAAAAGGTAGAAGCAGTTGAATAATAAGACAATATTGTATTAAACTTCAATATAAAAACCGTGAAATAGGACTACCGGAGAAATCACGACGAAAAATATGCGCCAAGTACACTACCTTATAGGTGGCGTGAAAAAGTGGGCATATCATGGAGAATATAACTTTAGAATGACTTTTTCTCAGAAATGGTGAGTCTTGGGGAAAAAAGTATAATGACCATTTTTATAGAGAATTTGAAGGTCTATAATTTTTGTCTGAGCTATTTCTATCATAAAACTGACAATTCGGTTGAAAAATTCGAAAAACTCATTTCTACGAACTATGGCCCCTCGTAAAATTTTTGCACACATGGGATCTATGAGGACTTTTCATAACTTCATCATAACGGTATCCCTAACGTTCATGCCAATTTTCAGCTTCTTGAGAATTTATGCAAGGGTGTATGTCTATTTTGACTGGACTATTTGTTATCTTTTGTATATTATCAAATACAAAAATTAAATAAATCATATCTATACTATCACAAGAAACCAAACATATCACGTCTTGAATATGAACATATTCACCTAATAGTAGATACATAAATAGTAACAACAATTAGAGTTATGGTCGTATAAGAGAGCACATTTTTTGGAATATATTCCATAAAATTAAATAGGTGGCTGACTTTTTGCTATCTAGAATATATCTGCCCAAATATTGAAAATATCAACAAAAATCAAAAACGAACCTATTGACTAAGATCTACCCAACAAAATTATAAGGACTCTCTCCTCTGCAAACTCCAAAGTCTCACGTGCTCTGGCAAAAACATATTCCAAACCAATATCCATTTACAAAGGTGTATCACAATCGGAAGTTCATTCTTGAATTAAACCTTCTATTTATCATCGTTTGATCCCCGAAAACAGCACATTTTATCAACTTTCTTTCTATCTTTGTCTGTATTATTCGTTTCATTGATTTGGCAAGGACAGTATTTGAGCATAATTTGAAAGCAAAATGGTAAATATGATACACTATTATAAAGAAAAATCAAACTATGTACAATCAATAAATTTCACCTTTTTTTTTGCAAGCTATACAAAATACAATCCCGTTGTTTATATCCAGGAACGCGTATTCTTCTATCCATTGTTTAAATTTTTGGGATTTCACACTTCCAAATGAATGAGACATTTCAAACCCGAAATGTGAACATGAGCATAACCACAATTAATTTTCTCTTCCAAAATCAAATATATGAATCACTTATCAAGTGAGCGGCATGCTTTTTTCAAGCTGCTGCCACAGATCCCGCAAACGTAAAAAAGGTGCAGGTTCAAATACTATCGAAGCACGAAGCTAAACGAAAATTGACGAGATACTACGAGAAGAGATTTTGTAATTATTCTGGTCATAAAATATAATTGAAAACATGCAATTATATGCACGTAAAACTTAATATATGTGAAAAAACTATGGATATGCACAATATGCAGAATTTAAATCAATAATTACATTAAATTTTAGTATCAATTGTGAACTTTTGTAGAGAAAATACTGATATGTACAACTGTACAACATATGCAAAATGCATATAATCCGCACTCTATTGATAACACTAACAACTTCGATAGTAGTTTCCGAAGGATACGTACTGATTTTAGTAATTGTCTGAAAATGATAAATCAAATTTGGAATGCTGCAATAAAATTCAGAAAAGGGATGACATGATATGTTATCCTTTGTAACTGTTTCAAAAAGATTTGTATTGAGCATAAAGGCTGTCTGAGAGTAATAGGAAAATATAGCGGAGAATTATTCAAGAACTCAAACTTACTTCAGTAGTTACTTCAGTAGAACTGCTGTTAGTAATTTCCTGGAAAAAAAAGAATTAGGAGGATTCATTGTGAGAAGGGCACAAAAGTTAACATTTACCTTGCACTCATAACAATCTCGTAGGTTCACTTTGTCTTCTTTGGGCTGAAAAATCAATTCTTCAGATAATGTTCAATAATGTCATGGAAAATATCCTACCTTATTGCATCCACTACAATCCCATAGCTTCTTGGTATCCTCTGTCAACTAGAATGTGTAATAATCAAATCAAATTGAGATATTCACGTTAAGACCGTATTTTATCATCGCTGATATTCGCAGTTGCTCGCTACGTATGCAACCACCAGCGACTCACTAGCGAACATCTATGAATACCAGGTTACAGTTCAATAAAATATAATTGTAATCTTTCCACAAGAGTAGTTCTCAGTTTTACCCGATGCTACGATTTGAACTTTTTTTCTAATGTTTTGTAATGAGTGTGATATCTTGTTAATAACTGATTGAATATACCTTATCACATTTTTGGCACTTTAATAGGTATTCCCTGAACTCCAGCCACTAGAAAAACCAGCAAAATTATAAGATTCTCATTTTATAATGATCAACTTACCTCATAGCACTCCAAACATTTCCAGGAACTTGTTGCACCCTCATCTAGCTGAAAAAAATTTAAACCCGGTACATCGCAATTATAAGAGTTGATAAAAATATTTGAACCTCAACTCAAATTTACTACGTTTCCATGAAAAATAAATATCTGAATCTGAGGAATATGTACCTTGACACATTCGAAGCATTCCCAAAATTTCTTCCTGTCCTCCCTGAACTGAAAAAAATATTTTCAGACAACATATACAGTCGTTCAGTCTATAATTGATAAATATGTTCTTACCGAATATTCATGAGCGACTCCAAAAACTCCCATTAGTATTTCCTGGAGCATATAGAGTATTAATTATAGTAACTAACCAGAATTCGAAAAATTTCATTTTACTTACAATGAGACGGTCTTTTCTTGTAACACCTTCCCCACATTCTTCACAATAATAGTCCTCATCAAAATGTAGCTGAAAATAATAATATACCATATATTATCCATACAAATTGGAGAAATCTGTTTTGGTGGTCTTCAATTTGGAGTTACTTATCTATTTTATTGTCTCCAAGACGTATTTACTATCTAGAGGGAACCTTCGCGAGTCTTCTTCACAGAATAGCATGACTTATCAGCAGCTTGTGTATTACAGCAAATGAATTTTGATCAGAAACTGTTTAAAAGTGTATGACAATGAATTTACGACCCTGAGGAAGAAGCTCAGATCCTTCAGTGAAAGATGCCCGAGGAGCAACAAATTGAGGAAGTGCACCAGATTTTGAACAGCATCAAGGCAAAGCTTGTTGCTGTGTTCTTCTACTCAAAGTGTGTTCTTCATCACTGAAATGATCAAAAATATTTGGATGACTAGCAAAGGGTGTTACTTTGAAGTAATTACGTAACACAGTGGATAGGGAGCATCCTGAAAATGGGGATTGACAATTCATCAAATCAGTGATGGTACTACATCGAATCGACATTGACATAATCTGATTTCATCGTTGTCATATTGATCCAGATCTATTTTTATGGAAGAATGAACTGATCTGATCCCTGTCAAGTCTTTAGGAACATGATTAGGCTCTTCATTGAGACTATAATCATCAAGACAATATTATTATCAAGTCGTTGTGGTTCCACTACTGTTTGATAATTTTGCGTGATATACAAGATGTTTCAGCTACATCAGCTGTCAGACAATACCTCATGTTTCTGTACTTCCTTTTCTTGATCAAGAAACTCCTTTGAACGGACAAATGAGGGACGAAACAGCTATTAGACACTGAGTAAAGTGGATATAAGAAATGCTTTTGAAAATAGAAGGATTGTCGGAAAAAAGTTGTGACTTCTAAAGAGAAACACCTGTGAGGAGACAACGTTGAAGTCAATCAAAAGTTTGGTTACTTGAACCTGGAAATGTTTTCAAGATGGTATCCCATTGATCTAAGCGACATGAGAGATGTCACATTTGAAATTGCTGATACTCAAGAAATCCATTGGAACGGATAGGATTCCAAGATCCAGATGGAACAGCTATAAGCCATTGAGCAAAGTGGATATAAGAAGCTGTGACTCCTACAGCTATGGGGACGGATTCAATCAAGATGTTTTTTATCTTTGGTAACAGCTCCAAGTCGGGAAGTTTCCAATTTTAATTACTCAAAACGTATCATTTCAAGATTGGTATCAAGAAGAGTATCACAAAAATCTAAGCGACAAGAGAAGTGTCACATTTGAAATTGCTGATACTCAAGAAATCCTTTCGACCAGACAAGATTCCAAGATTCATAAGAACGATGAAACAGCTGTTAGCAATTGACCAAAGTGGATATAAGAAGTACATTTGAAGGTAGAAGGATTTTCGGAAGCTGGTTATGACTTCCAAAAAGATGCACTTGTAAGGAGACAACGTTGAAATCAATCAAAATGAATTCTTTCTCTGGTAACAGGTGAAAGTCGAACAATTTTCAAATTTGATTACTCAACTTCGTGACAACTGAGCAGAGTGAATATGAGAAGTGTACGTTTGAAGGTAGAAGGATTGTAGGAAGCTAGTGATGATTTCCAAAGAGATGCACTTGTAAGAGGACATCGTCTGAATTAATCAAAATGTATTCTATCTTTGATAACAGCTGAAATTCGAACACTCTCAAGTTTTATTACTCAAACCTGTTGACAATTGAGCAAAATGGATATACGAAGTACGTTTGAAGGTGAACGGATTGTTGGAAGCTAGTTATAACTTCCAAAGAGATTCACCTGTGAGGAACGAGGAAACAACAACGAAATCAATCAAAATGAATTCTATCTTTGCTAACAGCTGAAAGCCGGACAGTTTCCAAATTCAATTACTTACCTAAAATTGAAAATGTTTCATCTCAAGATTGATATCAAAAAGATAATACTATCCCAATGATCTAAGCGACTGATGCCCGGTTTTATAAAGGGCAGAGTGATTTACTTCCAGAATAAATAGATTTTACTCTGTTAAATGACAGTCGATTTTTTGACAGCAACGATTCAGTTGTCATAAAGAAATTCAAAACGATTAGAGTTTGTTAAGTAGAATAAATTTATTTTGAGAGTAAATTGACTTGCTCTTTTATAGAACCGGCCATAGGTGTCACATTTGGAATTGCTGATACTTAGAGACTATAAAAGTAATTGTAAAGATCGCAGTACAATTGATAAACTAGACTCTATCTTTCCATTCTTGTTCTTGTTTGCACGGCTCGTACTTTAGTTTAAGGGTTGAAACGATAAATTATTTTGCACCTGATCGTATGCGTTTTAACGTTTAGAAAGTTGAGCTTATAGGTGAATCCCATCGAGTGATTTGTAGTCGAGTGCTAGATCTGAATATCCTAGATAACAACAACAAGTTTCGAGAGAAAGAATATTCGAGCATCTGAAGAAGAAAGCCAAACTCAAATATTGGAGAGGAAGTTCAAATTCATGGTCATATTGATGTCTTGTTCTATTAGTATCCTCCCTAATATATTTTTAAAGATAGGATAATGGTAGAATACTCTTACCTGTACATCAGTTTCACTTCTTCCTAAGATTCTGAAAATTCTATCCTGCAAGAAGTATCAAGAAATCATTTGATTTTATAGCTTTATATTCTGGCTCTGTGCACTCACAATGAGATTTGGCTTCGTAGCTTCATGTACCTGAAAGAGTTTTATCAATAATCTTCCCAATAGATGTATTTTATAAATACTCACAACTTCGCATGTGGGACAATCTACAGGTAACTCGTATGTCTGAAGAATAAAGAGCAATCATTTAATATTTCTTAAGCAGTCAATATGATTTTCATACCTTGTGGTAGTGCCTTTTGTTTCCTACCAGAATAGATCTTAAGCTTTCCTACAACATATATCACCAAAATAAATAAATGCATTGTGCAGAGTCTATGTGTGAATACTTACAATCAGACCAGTTTTTTCTATTTGTTGGCATATGTTACAGTTTTCGAAAAGAATTTCTGTCTGAAAAAAAGAAAAAATACATCTCTCAGTACTCAGAAATGTTCGACCTTCCATCTTAACATTGCCAATCCTTTGCTACTAGTACCACTATTGTAATTCAAAATCGAAGCGAACAAGAAACTGTACATTATATCGCCTCAGCAACTCATGACGGTTTGAATACCTTTTTGCATGGTATTAATCAAACACTGGCATTCTAAGATTTTTGCAAAAGGGATGCAACTATTATACCGTTCTTGTGGGCTATGATCGCAGTTTTCCTTGTATTATATGATCAATTGGCTGCTGGAAGTTTAATATCATCTTCAGATATCCAGTGTTTCACATTTTGAGCTGTTTTACATGCGGCGTCATCCTTCTGAAAGATTATTTTACCTTCAGTCAGTTGCATCCTTTCGATAGATGTCTTGAGAAAATCTTCTTCAAACACCCAAGCCCACAAAATTACAGAAGCCAAATTTTCTTTTCGAGGTAGTAATTATTCATTCTAATTTCTCTACTCCTACTACTAACCTCATAGATCTCAAGTCTTATCTCATTACTCCACACTCAAGTCTCGTTGTTCCTGTGATCAGCTCCTGTGCACTACCGCACATTGGAGTCTATTTACCATCTGTTTTTGAGTTAGAAAAATAAATTCTTTGCTCGATGATTAGAATGCCAAAAGTGTCTAAAATAGTGTCAAAAAGTTGTTTTCACGAGCTAAAGTAGAGCCTAGGGGTCCTAATGTGTAAATTTGTTGGTTCACTTCATCAATTAGAATAATGCTAATAGTAGTGGCAACGGAACAGTAACGTCAAGTTTGTAAATTGAGCTGGTCAACTTACCTTGAAGTCCCAGTTCTCAATGTATTTCATTATCAATAACAATATTCTCTGCAAATGAATAAAACATGTGATTATCAAAACGAATATTTAGGTAGAATTGTATTAATTGTTACCTCGTAATACACCCCTTCTGTACCCCTTAACATTGTGAATAATTTGAACTGAAAAAAAGATATGTGGGTTGATATGTGTGATGAATGTGAATAATGAATAGTCTTGGATAATCAGTGAAAAAATAAATACAGACTAACCTCATTTGGCGATAGATCATAAGTACACTGGAACAATGAGAATAAAATATTACAAGTTTCATATCAGCTTTGAGAAAAAAGAACAAGTAACATGCTTTTGAAAATCCAGCACATAGGCTGGTACCACGAGCTCTGTTTTTGGCGATACTAGGAGCGTTGTGTTTTAACGCCATTAGAATTTTCCCAAATACTTTAGAAAATAATCTTCAGATACAAATTACAGAAAACATATGTCTACAAAATTAATTTGAATATTTTCTATTAAAATAGCTTGGAATATTCATATTGCCTTAAAATTTTTCTTGAAATAACACTGCTAGTATAGCCAAAAAACAGAGCTCGTGGTACCAGCCAATTTGTTTCATACAACTCATAAATGCTCAGTTTCAGGATCGGCAGTCAAATTAATCCAGGTTAAATGGATCATTTTCTTAGTAAACATATCAATTTCTCAGACTTTTGTGTCATCATTGGCCGATCATGTTCAACCCAGGATCAATCAACTATTGGTCATGAAACCGGGTATACATGAGAGGAATTTTTTCAGGTGAAATAATGATTTCAATGTGCTCGTGGATGGCATGAATAAGTTTTCTGGGCAGTGTGAATTGGGGGAAGAACATCTGTCAATCAGCAGTTTTGATTGTAATGTAAGATTGAATATATGAAGGTAGTTTAAAAAGTTCTCGACGTGATGAAAAAACTTTCGGACAATTTATTTTTCACAATTCGATATATTGAGTCCAAAGATGTTCTTACTTTTTGATACCATTAGAATAATAGGATGCGTCCAAGTCTGCAAAATAAGCATTCGTTTCAGCTTGGACCTCTTCATTTGAAGTAAATCTTAATCTCCCTGGCCATATCACCGAATTGGACAAAAGACAAAATCTCTGATAGCCAAAATCTGGCGAATGCAGAGCATGTGGAGGCACTTGGAATTGAATTTTCTCGAGCTTTATAGAAACGACACCAGATTTGTGAGCAGATGCATTATTAAGATGAAAAAGGGGACGTTCAAGTTCAAGTGCATCATTCAATTAATCTAGTAATAGTTCTGTCTTTTTTTAAGTAGTTTATTAGTACTCCACTATGAGATTCCAGAAGACTGTGTCCATGACTTTTCCAGCACAATTTCCTCGGCTCCAATTTATAGCATATGAAGACTGTACCTCCATATTTCGAGCTATTATACTGAAGGTTGACAGAATGAAAATATCAATAACGGAAAAACATCAAAAGAAAGTGGGCCAGCTTACTGAACAAAATGACAATAACGTAACTGCCCAGTCTACAGAAAAGACAATGATAAGTCATCCGCAGAAGACTCTATCTATCAAGAAGACATCGGTACTAGCTAAAGGACTTAATTACACTATTAAACCTAGGACTATACCAACCATCTTCATCATTGCATCCATTGAAGCAGTTTCAGTCAAACTCACTCTAGAAAAAGGCGATGAGCTACGATAGGACATTAGAAAGACCTCAGAGGTCGCAAAAAAACCAGTCGCCAATCTCTCAAAAAGCGAACTAAAAGCTATGAAAAGTTTTAAACAAGACCTACCAGCTGTCAATGGTAACGCAATGGTGATTATGGATTGCTATAACTACCACCAGAAAATTTGGTGAAGTTCTGCAAAAAAGATCCTACTCCAAACTACAAGAAAATCAACAAGCTGGATTGGAAGGAGCTCCTCAAAAACCACGAAGAATACCATAGCAAACACATTAGAACGTGTCTCACACCACATCATAGTGAGCCATTACATCTCTATGGACTACCTGAAACTCATAGATCAGGAATACCACTCATTTTTAGCTCCAGAACTCATCGTGCTATAATTTGGCTGACTCTATTCTATCTATATTATCATCATTGATGGAGAAGAACTCAAGTTTCGGGAAAGATCCCAAACACCTCCTAGAATTGATGAAAACCATTGAGCTAGAGCCCGAAATTCGTTTTGTGAGTTTAAGCATTGAAAGCTGTGCACATGGAAGTCATCGAGAAGAGACTAGTACAAGACGAAGAGCTTATGGAGCACACAGACATGCCAGTTTCTGTTTTAATGTAATTTCTAAGATGTTGTTTACAAATCTCTTACTTCGAAGTAAATAATCAGTTCATCGACAAGAAGACGGTCTACCCATGGGATCGCTATTATCACAAGTCATTGTTAATGTCTACATGGAGTTCTTTGAGAGTTTGGCTCTGCAATCAACTCAAGCAGAGCCCAAGATATGTAGATGAAGCCTCCATCATTTGAAATCAAGGAGATGAAGAGTTATGATCAATTCTAGACTATCTCAACAGTTTACGAGAAGACATCAGTTTCACGATGGAAGTCGGAACCAACAACTGTCTTTCGTTTCTGGATGTCTCAGTAGAGAAATAGAGCAACAGTATACAAGCATCATTACATCGAAAACCGACTCATACAGGCCGATATTTGAATTTTGAACTAAACCATACTATAAGTGTAAAAATAGGTGTGGCAAGAACACTGCTTTCTAAGGCTACTACACATTGTAGTACACAAAAATGGTACAAACAAGAAGTGAAAGAGATCATCCGCACCCTCAGAAAGAATGGTCATAGAGAAGATTATTCAAAATTCAGGAGAAAAACGTTCCTCCAGGGAAACCACCGAGGCAGAAACTACACTTTTTATCCCATAGATCAAAAGGATCTCCGGCAAAATCAGAAGAGTATGCGGGAAGTTCAATGTGCAAACAAGATTTCAAAGAGAGTCACGTTGAAGAATATGTTCCCAAAACTAGACCTCAAACAACAACAAAGACCGGAATCCAGCAAATCAATTGCGAATGTGGTGAAGCCCACGTGGGAGAAGCAAGAAGACCTCTGGAACTTTAAGTCAAAAAACACAAACGGCATACCAAGAAAGGTGAAATAACCAAATCAAGGATGGCAGAGCACACCTGGGTAAATCATCATCACATCCAATAGGACCAAGTCAAAATACTCCAAATAGAAGACAACATCTTTAAACGAAGATTCAAAGAGACAGACATCATAATGAAAAATTATAATATGTTTTTAGTCAATCAAGTTGAGATAAAGCCTATTTGGAGACAAATCCTCTCCAAAGAAAGATCACTTGTCATATCCACGAACACTCAATCACAGACCAGCATCGCATGGTTCGCATGACAAATCTCTTCAAGAGCAATTCACCAGCCAATCGCAAGAGTACCCAATCAGAGACCAGCATCTCATGGTTAACCAAGCCATGTATGAATGCCTGAGGGCTTTTTTGTACACCCTAATGTCTCTTGCTGTAATTTGATATCATCAATTCATCTGATGACGATGGCAGATGATAACCTTTGTGTAAATTTTATTGTTTTACGTCAATGAAGATTATACCAAGAGCTTCTCGAAGTACTCTCGTAGATTACGGTATACTAATGTGTGCACCGAGGTAGTAATAGCTTAAGGTATTTGGATGAGCATAAATGGCATGTGACTCCTAAGAAAATGAGATATTCACGTAGTGTTTCTAGGTCATTACGACGAATGTTAGACCTTAACAGAGAAGCAAGAAAGGAATAGTATAGTAAAAAACCCACCAGACATAAATTAAATTCGAGAAATACTGAACCAGTTGAAAAATAATAAAATCCCGGGAATAAACGGAATAACATCAGAGATATACAAAAATGCAGGAGACACAGTAATCCAGTATATTATGGAGATAATAGAGGATGTATGGTGGACTAAACGTATGCCTGAGAGATGGAACGAAGCACTAATATGCCCAATTTATAAAAAGGGGGACAGACTGAAATGCGAGAATTACAGAGGTATAGCACTATTAGACGTGGCGTACAGAATTTCAGCATGATGTTTAAAAAATAGGATACCAAAACAAGCGGGCAATACCTTAGGAGAATATCAAGCTGGTTTCAGACCGAACAGATCAACTACGGATCAAATATTTGCACTGAAACAACCTATAGCGAATAGTTATGAAAATAATCTAAGCCTGCAAATGTTTATAGATTTTAAACACAATAAATAAAAATAAACTGTATGAAGCACTCGTATAACTAGGAATACCCAAAAAATTGATAAGATTAATTAGGATGACCCATGACGAGACAAAATGCAGAATCCTGGTGGATGGAGAGACATCAGAGAGCTTTGATGTAAACAGAGGAGTAAGGCAAGAAGACCTAGTATCACATGTCTTATTCAACCATTTGTCAACTAAAAACTAAACTGAAACATCAATGTTCAGCGTTTGCAGACGACATAACGTTAATAACTGTAGCAAAAACAGAACTAAAGGAGGTATTCAAATGTTTAGTCCAAACGGCGAAAGCAATAGGATCAAAAATAAGCGAGGACAAACCCAAATACATGGAAATAGAGTCGGATCATCAAGAAACACAAGAAGACTCTCTTAAAATACAGGTCGGAGGAGGTAAAACTTACGCATTCGAGAAAGTTCAAAACTTTGTTCAGTTGGATGTAACAAATAACAATAACGAAGAGCGATATATTATGACACGGATAACAAAAAGAAACAGAAGTGCGGGAGCTATGAGGAAACAATTAAAATCAAAAAGTGTGTCAAGAAGTGCAAAAAAGCGGTTATATAAAACCAATATTAGACCAGTGGTACTGTACGGTAGTGAAATGTGGGTGCTAAACAAGACTCTGCAAAATAAACTAGAAGTGTGGGAGAGACAAATTCTGAGAAAGAATTATGGTGGTAAAAAGAGGGTGATGTGTGGTTGAAACTAACTAATACCGAGCTTATGGAACTCTATAATGAGCCTGGAATATTGGAAGTGGCCAAAGCACAAAGGTTGCGGTGTCTAGGGCATGTGCTAAGACTACCAGAGGATAGAGTAGTAAGAAAGATGTTAGACGGAGGTGTTGTGAAAAAGAAAAGAAGGGGAAGACCAAAGGAGAGGTGGTATGACGTGGTGAAAAAGTATTTAGAGATACTAAGGATTACGAACTTCAAGTGATTAGCACAGGACCGTAAAAAATGGCGAAAAATTGTAACAGAAGCCATGGGCCTACTTGGTGAGCAGTGAGCGCTCAATTATATACAAGAGGAATCACGAAGAGCGAAGGAAAGAAAGGTACGAATACACGCTGGACGCAGATGGCGCTTGGAGATTGAAGATGAATCAAGTGGCGTGGCGAGAAAAAGATGAAAGGACGATGATCTAAGAAAAGTGAATATACAAAACTGGACCGCGAAGGTGGAAAAAAGAACGAATGGTAGCAAATGGAGGTGTTGGCAACAAACATATTTCGTAATAACCAGAACTTGTTATTAAACCTATAAATGTATGAAAATACAAGATTCATACTTACATCCTCGCATTCTTCCCAGTAAATTTCTTCATGGAATCGGCCAAACTGGAACAAAAAGAAGTATCAATGGCTTCCTAGAATTGCAAATATACTTAAATTTCATTAGAATGATTCATTTGAGCTCTCAATTCTTGTTTTATGGTCAGTTTCTTCATTCTCGTTATTCGTTAACACAATTATTGTAACCATAAATATAATCCAGCAGGATGAAAGAACTGGTCCTTAATGATAATAATAGAATTTCCGGAATATTTCTGCCTTAATATTTATATTCATATTAAAACAGGAGAACAAATATATATTTACCTCATCGCACATCATACACTCTTCGTGAATGTTGTTACTCTGAGCCTACAAAGAAATTCACTATTCAAAAAGTTCAAAATATTCACTACATTACTCTTTACTTTTTTTTGCCCAAATCCGAAGAAATTGAGAATCGGGTCCTATGAATAAGATTCTGAATATAATTAGAATTATTGGGACAATTGTCTTTGATCTGCCAAACTAAAAAGAGCTATCAGAAGCTATTTGACGTCTATACATTTAGAAAACCCCAAAAATTGATAAGAAAACTACAACATTTTTTTTTACAGAAGTGGTTACAGTCAAAAGTGGCATCAAACTTTTCATGAACTCATTAGAAAGTAAAGTTGTGACAATATTTTCCGGGGGCTTGAGGCAAAGACTGACACAAGGCACATATATTTCAATACAGCAAACCATACGCAAGTATAAATCAATCACAATACTCATCACAATGTTGATCACAGGTTGTAACGATCCTCCGATCACTCTCAAAAGAACACACTATTTCTATTGTAATCTTTTCCAATACTTACGAATATACCGACTTTACGGGCTGTGTTATCTTCCTTGAAAAACACATAAATATTTTATGAGCTGAGAAATACTTCGAATCTTGGAATTACCTTTTCAAATACGCAACACTTCTGTAAATAAATAAAAAATCATTTATTCCTGAGATAACCAATATTAACATGAATAAATTATATTGAGTATAGAATTCTTCAGAAAACAGATAGCTACGTTGCATAACATTTTGAATTATTGTATCACTGTGTGATCCTCCTCGAAAAGCCTCTAATTGAACTTAAGTCACGAACAAATGAATTACATTTATGAATGTCAATAAATAAACAGGTAATTTGCCTCACATTCAATGGAAGTATCGAAGGTTTGTCAAATGTAGGCTATTGTATCATTGTTTGAAAGTCGAGCTTCGAAAATCTACTGAATATACAGTTACCTAATTATCGTCCTTTGTAACTATATATTAGTGTATTTTCGTAGCTTCTATTGTATAACTATTGAAAAATTACCTTGGGTCTTCTTCTTCTTCCTATAATATTCAACATATTTCCCTAAAAAGATTGTTTATATTAATTCCAAATACCCAGTTGAATCATCATGAAAATCGCTGAATAGCAATTAAAACTTACCAGACAATTGGATTTTGTAGTGATCACAGTGGTCTAAAATATAAAAGATTACTATTAGTAGTGGATATTTACAACAACTCTCTGATGAGAGAAACGTTCATTTCTGATTAATAGTGACCATAGAGACAAGCAATTAGTTGACTAGACTGTTGCTGGTATTCATAACCTTTCACTAGTAAAACACCAAAAAAAAATAATTTCGTTTCCTAGAATAACTATTTGGTGTCCATAGAAATGGGTGCTGCGCCAGTGGACAATTTTGAAATACCAGCGTGAACTTTACATCCAAACATACTTAGAAATCAACTCATCTGTTCAAATGAGGCTAGCAAAAATCTCATTCAGATACGAGAAAGGATTGAGATTAACTTGGTTGAAGTTGGAGAGGCTACCACCAGTATCACATTGATACTGATTGACAATTTCAACTTTCAAACGACTATTGTGAAATTTTCAGCAAGTTGGGTCATGCAGTTCTTGTTTGACAGTCATTCAAGGCAGACAACATTTGCATTCCCACAAAAATGGATAGAATCGAATATTATGATCAGATACTAGTTTTTTCTTCTAAAAACCAAAAATGTGGTCAATATCGAATCAAAAGATGTTCATAGGAACTCCAACTTTTTTATTTCAACGACCAAATACCAGGCTGCTTCATTTAAGCGTGATTGTAAGGGCACTTTTGAATAGGTTGTCCAAAAGAAGTCAACACGCTAGAAATGATCAATTAAATCCATGGTGTGATAATCAACGGTCAAAAAGTGACTAAGTGCAAGGTGATCAAGTCTGCAAGTATATCAACCAAATTAGTGATTAACATTTTGGATGAAAATTTGACAGACATATGCTACATTTGCTTTCAGTCGACAATAAACGCGATCATCTAACCATTTTGAAAAAATATTGGGAAATTCAAATTGTAGATGAATCATGGATATACAACAACACACGAGAAATGGGGAAACAGTCAAAATAGTGGACTGCTCCTAAAGCAGAATGAGACCCAGATGGGCCTGATAGTCAACATAGTCATGACCACGGTTTCTGGAATGTCATTTTCATCGACTATATGGAAAAGGGCAAAACGTTCACGGATGTACATATATTATGCGTAACTGTTGGTCCGATTCGACACCAGTTTTGCAACGTAAGAGACCAAATTTGGCACAAGGACAATGTACCAGCGCACAAATGCGCGAAATTCTACAATTCACATTACGAATTGACTGATCATTCTCCATGATTCCTTGATTTCGTCCCCTCTAACCAAACTTTTGAGAAATGTAACCGTGAATAAACTATTGATTCACCATATCACAGTATAGACTGGAGAATACTCGGAATAATGAATTAATCTTGGTGAATCGAAGCAGAAGAAAACTAAGATTGGTCTGATGGCCAACCGACTATCTGGATAATATCATACACAGCTGTTGGTCCAATTTTCAGCCGAAAAGGCCGAATTTGGCACAGGAATAATGCTTGGGCGAAAAAGTGCGCGATATTCCAAGAATCATGCTACAAATCAGTTTTTCATCCTTTATATTCTCTTAATTTGGCCCCCTCTCACCAAAATTCTGTGAGATGTAACCGTAGATGGACTACGGATTCAACAAAACACAGAATAGAGAACACTCAAAACAATGGATTACTCCTGGTGAATCGAAGCAGAAGAAAACTAAGATAGGGCTGATGGCCAACATGTTGATGATCACAGTTTCATGGGATGCCATCCCCATCGACTATCTGAAAAAGGACAAAATGTTCATGGACGTATGTAACGCAAAGCTGTTGGTCCGATTCGACGCTGAATTGCAGCAAAAGGATTCGAATTTGGTACAAGTGTGCGAAACCCCATAAATTACACTTCGAATCGGTCTGTCATCTTTCATATTCTCCTAATTTTGCCCTCTCTGACTAAACTTTTAAGAGCAGTCAAAACAGAGGATGGCTCCTGGCGATTTAAAATTAAAGTAGGTCAAGTTGAACCTGGTAGTTGACATGTTCATGATCACAGTTTTATAGAATGTCATTCCTATCGACAATCTGGGAAATAGTCCAAGAGTCCACTCAGAAATGCTACCATGAATCATTAGACAATTAATACGTATTCTAAACGATTCGTCATAGAGACATCACCCTTGAAAGTCAACGGTTCCATTTTTATTTCTGCTAGAAACAATTGATATTAATTATTCAAAATGGGAATCGAACGCACAAACAACTTTTTCATCTTAGACACTTGGAAATTACACTGGAACTTCTAAAACAAGAAAAATTTACTGTGCCGAGTCCCATTTTGCCTCAATCTCCGGCATCGTGGCTTCAAAGGGGCTGGAAATTTCGATGAGGTATCTTCTTCTATTGAACAAAAATGTCCTATACAAGAATTGTAGCAAGAGACCTGACGAATCCAAAGAGCCAACGATGCCTACTCTAATGTTGCCAGATGTTCTTGGTACCGTGGATCAAATTGGCGCTTGCGTGGGCCTATTTTCAGTCTAATTTCAATTTGCATACTTTTATGAATGAAATAATTTTCATGTCACTAACGTGGCATAGGAAATCAGGTACGTATTTTATTCAATTCAAAGCGTAAAAAGAATTTGACACTAACTCTGTGACAGGAGAAGTACGAAGGTCGACTTACACACAGAACGTCAACGTAACTTCAAGGCACGGGAACGTCACGTCCAAATATTTTCCAATTGCTTTTGGATGATCACATTCACAATCAGAACAATGTAACGGAACGTCAACAGTACGTCACGTTCAGCATTCTTGCAAAGAATGTTTTGACGTTCTGGTCCGTGATACTGACGGTCCGATTCTGCAAGTCTGAACGTACAACTGGACTGGCAATTATTGATGTTTGAATTAATATTATATAATAAGACATTTGTCGTATTCAAATTTTTTGCCTATTCTTGCTTCTTTCTACCTCTTCTTCGTCCAGAAGAAGTGCAATCATAGCAACTTCTTTTGTATTAAACTTTGGCATTTTGAAAAAAATATGTATTTGACAATTTTCACGGTGACGTAACCCTCCGAGGACAGTCAGTCCAAAATATCACGACGCTGCGTTGCCGAAACGTATCGTTACCTCAGAAATCTCCATACGCCATTGAAAAATTTGATTCACGGTGCCAAGGACTTCTGGTAACATAAGAGTCGGCACCAATTGTTCTTTCAATTCGTCAGGATTCTAGCTACAATTTTTGTATAGGACTTTTTGTCTTAAAGAAAAAAGTACTTCATCGATATTCGCAGCCCCTTTGAAGCCGCGGTGCCGGGGACTGTGGCAAAGGGGGACTCGGCACCGTGAGTTTCTCTTGTATTCCAGTGTAATCTCCAAGTGTTTAAGATGGGAAGATTGTTTTTGCGTTCATTTTCCCTAATGAATAACTAATATTAATGGCTTCTGGCAGAATTAAAAATGGCTCTGTTGTCTTTTGAGGGTAATGTCTTTACGACGAATCGCTTAGAATACGTAAGAATCGTTTTACGATTCAAGGTAGCATTTCTGAGCCAGCTCTTGGACTTGAAGGTCAAAATGATCATGGACGTATGTTATGGTAGAGCTGTTAGTCTTATTTGGTGACAATTTGCAGCAAAATGGGCTAAATTCAACACAAATGCACGAATTGATTCCTTATCCCCTATGTTTTCAGCTCTGATCCCTTCTGATCAAACTTAAAGAAATAGATTAGTGGTAAAAGATTTGGATCAAATGAGGCAGTCATGGCTAGAAGAAAGGCCTATTTTTAAGGCGAATTGTTGAACAAAGTGTCAACGGTTAGAAGGAGTCCATATTTGGAAGAAAAATGAGTCTGCAGCCGTCCCTCGTACCTCTATCAAGACACAACTCTCTCAGTTCATTCACATTCAAAGTTCTAATCATACAAGCATAATTTTGGCTCAGATCAAAGGTTAGTAACTTGAGTAGAGTAGTTGAATTGGGTTATGTTACCGTTTCGAAATATTCTTGTATCACTCTTTCGTAATGGACCTGAAACAAATAATAAAATAGGAGAATAAGGTAATTGATGATTAAGTGGAGATTTGGAGTAGAATTTTTTGTTTGAATTATTGACTGTGTGATCAATTGAGTATTGAACACCCTTAATTAGGCGTATTCTCAATATTTGGATGATACTTTTAGCTTCAAATAGCACAAAAATACAATGACTCATCCACATTTATTTTTTCTTGGGATGTATTTGGAGCTTTTTTAAAACCAGAAATAACAGCAGAGACTCAAATTTGGCAGAATCACTCATAGTCAAACAAGGGAATACTTACAGAAACTTCTATTCCAGTTGTTGGTTGGGTAACCTCTTCTGTCATCTGAAAAAATATAATAGAACTCTCATGATCTGAAAAATATCATACATTTGCAATTCGATTGATGAATTGATGTATATTGAAGTATAAAAGGGAGAATGGAGTTGACGATTCAAAAAATTTACCGTTCTGAAGTATTCGCTGATAATTTCACCCCAATTTCCCTATTGAAAAAAAAATTGTGTTAATTTCCAAGATTCAGTGATATCTTCTGTATACTCACAAAAATATCATTTTCAGTGGTGATTTCAGGAGTTGTTACTTCATTTGTCATCTGGAAATATGTTTTTATCAATTTCTCTAATTTAGTATAGAGAAACAAATTATACAGAATTGTATTTGAGTCTTCATACTAGTTGGTGGAATGCATGATGTAAATGACTCACCGTTCTGAAAAACTCTCGTATATCTTCCTCCAAATGTCCCTGTAGAAATAACACTCTTTTACATCAAAGAATCAACAAGTGATAACTTTTGCATGGAAATATAGCACTTACAAATGGATCTTTCTCGGTTGTAGCTCTGAGTGTTGTTTCATCATCCGTCATCTGAAAAATATTTCAATAAATATTCTCATATCACAATTCTGTACCAATTCATGGATCCTTCAGATCAACATATACAAATACTTTCCATGAACGATATTAAGCTGTTCTTAAGTATTGGAAGTGGATTATAATTCTGTTTATGCTTATTAGTTTGCATAATTCTAGTATTTAAATGCTATAGGAACGTACCGTTCTGAAGTATTCCTGTATATCTTCTTTCAAATGACCCTGAAAAATCATTAGATGATATTGAATAAACAAGCAAGTAAAGTATCCCAGTTCCTGTAAGACTTACGTAAGGATCTTTTTCGGTTGTAGCTTTGGATGGTCGTGTTGTATCATCAGTCATCTAGGCAAATATAATTTAAAATTTATAGTTTCAAAATGACAAAAGCAAGTAATTTTACCGTTCTGAAATATTCTTGTATATCACCTTCCAAATTTTCCTGAAAAAAAAATCATTGTACTAGTCATAGTCCAACACCGCATACATTCATTTCCTGAAATTGATATCATAGAATTTATGAGCGCCGATGTAAATGTAAGAGTAAAGTTCTGAAAAATTAATGCCTAGGTAATCAAAAATTGAGAATCAAGGTATTTGATCGATTAACTGAAGACGGGACCAAATTGCTCCTGTTAAACCAGTATCCGCTTGTGCATCAGCAATGGCATGAGATCTATTGGACCACGGCGGACTCTATTTACCAGGCGGGAGTGTGACCCCAACTACCATGGCATTCGCGTGACGTCAGTAGGCTGGTTTATACACAGTTTCATGCGATGTAATAGTATTAAATTTGTATTTTAGAACTATAATGTCTATGCAGAATGATTATTGACTTACTAACAACAATAATAACGGTAATTCTCTTGTCTCTGAATATAGTTTTAGAGTAAAACTCTGTAATGCGGTAAATAAAACCCAAAATAACAGTTCGCTATCAATGCTTTCATTAATATATATTTTATCAAGTTGCAAAATCATCCACTTGTCCTCTTCTTTTGTAAGTCTATTTGTAATTACTCTTAAGAAATGATCATCTCCTATTCTAGAACTTGGAGATATATAAAAAGAAGCTGTGAGCTGTTATAAATATTTAGGATGTGATTGCATATTAATCATGTAAGACCACATAATCAGTTTTGAAGTGTAGCGCTTTTGATTTGAGAAAAGGAGACTTATTTGTTCACTTTAGTACAATAATTGCCCAATTCTCTCTCCATCGCCTTCGTTTTCAAGTTTACTTTCAAGAAGTTAGTCATTATTATTTAAATTCTGAATAATAGAATAAGTATTGACAAAATCAGTTTCATTTAACATACATTCTGAAATATCTCTCAATTTGGATAATGTATCAAGTTCATTTGTAGATAATGGAGTGTTATTAAGCTGTAATTAACTCAAACTTACCAGTTTATTTCTGAAGAAATTCTTTGTGCTCAGATTTCTATCTATTTCAATATGAAAGGAACGACTTACTGCTATGAAATCTATTTTGTAAATAATAATACCGTCATCATTTAGTGTTGACAAATTCAGGTACTTTTTCAAGCAATAAGTCAAAATTTTTAACTCCATTTTCCATTTGTTGTATTTCCACTATCTTATTAGTTTTTTCTTGTTCTCTTTTTTTTGATTTCAAAATTTCGTTCCTCTAAGACTTTTCTTTTAGTATTTGATTTTATATTTAAATAATGAAGAAGTCCAGTAAAGATAGTTTGAAACGGATTAGGTTTCAAACGCGGTTTATCGTAATAAAAAGTCCTAATTTCTCCTGGATAATTGTATGTATAGCTATAGTTGCAATGCAATCTTCAGAAAAATGTTTAGTGCGAATCTCTGACGTTGCGGTAAGTGTCCAGCTTTTACGCGGAATGCATTTTATCCATTTATTAAATAAATCTGTTTCATTCGGAAATTCAAATGTTGTTACATTTTCTTCTGTACTATCATAATTGATTTTACAAGCTGGGACACAACATTTGCGAGGTATGTTTAAATTGAATATGTATATATTTAGGTAGGTATTCAAAATATTAAAAGAAAATCTACTTCGAATCACGAAGTCATCAAGTCTACTACTATCGCCGGCTCGCTCACAAAGCCTACTGACGTCACGCTCCCCTCCATCACACTCCCGCCTGGTAAATAGAGTCCGCCGTGATTGGACACATTCACCAGATCAGAGACAAGCAAAACTCTTTCTAGATGATCCATGAGTGATAGAAACATTTGATTATTGTCATTACTTGAATTATCGTAGCTTAATGACTGGTAACCGCTTCCTACGGCTGAAGACATATCAATTAATCTACCATTTGATGATTAATTTTTTGACTTGAAACTGGAGGCTGTTCAATGAAAAACATTTACAGTAATTGAAACTGAAGCAAAACTCATTATACAGAGCTTATAGGAGAGAGAATGGAACTCTTGAACAGGTGATATGTAACTGTGAGGTATTTGCTATTTTTTTAAAGTTAAAATCCTTTATCGACAGTGAAAATGTCAGATCATTGACAGCAATGCATTAGGATTGAAGCAGAAACTGATATGCAGAAGTTATAGAGGAGAAGATGCATTCTACAAGACATAATTTGTCACTGCGAGGCATTCCCTGTCAGCAAACATGTATTTCTAGGCGCACTCAAAAAATCTGAAAGATGATTCAAAGAAAGTCTTTTACTTCGTCAAACATACCGGACTACTGCAGAAGGAGTTATTACAAGGGGTGCAACTGGCAAAAAGGCTGCTGTACCAGGGATTTGAAGGGGATCATCTCTCGTTTGATAATAAATTGTCTGAAATGCTCGCTTCGTATTCAAATATATCTCAATGATAATAATCAAAGAGAACAAAAGCGAGCAAGAGAACAAGCGGAACGAAGTGCTTGAGCTCAAGCCCGGCGCACACGACGCAATTTTTCAAGCTATTTTGTTCGCTTGAAGCCGCGCTGACTGCCACGCTGGCTTCGATGCTAGAAACTTTGTTGCTGCTTGGTGCTATGCTCACCTCGCGACTTGTTTTACAAGATAGATTAAAGCTCGCTGCACACAATGCAATTTTTCAAGCAATTTTGTTCACTTGACGCCGCACTGGGTGCCACGCTTGCTCCGATGCAAGAAATTTGGTGCGATGCGGGATACTAGACTTACCACGAGACTTGTTTTTCAAGATAGGTTCGGTGCTATTTTTCGCACTTGCTGCGCCACTGACTGCTGTCCACAGCCAATCAAAGCAGACGACGAAATCACGTGATTACATCACTGAGTTGTATGTCGCATCAGAATGCTGTGCCTCATTAGTACATTGTGTTTTGTGGTGTTTTAAGATATAAATAAGTAAAAATTATGGCTAGTGGAAATTAAATAATGTCTACGTTCCCTAGCTCAGGGTGTATACCAAAAAATTGAATGAAAACTCCCTGACTTCCAGGTTTTCCAGGTTATTTTCAATAAAATTCCAGACAGTAAAAAACAAAAGTTTGATACAAGTTTACATATAATCACAGATTAATGTTGCAATTCTGTGTGAACCCTATAAATCTGTGAATTAAAAACAAAATCGCAAGGAACTTGATATCATGAACGAATTTACATGAATCGACAAAAGTAAATGTACTTTAATAAATTTTTTTCTCATGAATTTATAGATATGGAAGACTTATAGATTTGCACAGATGGCCCTAGTATTTTAAAGAGTGAAAATATACTTTTATGAGTAATAATGCATAAATATCCTATGATGTATTTTTTCCAGACAAATATCAGAAACTCCCTGACGATTCCATGACATTTCCAGTTTATCCAGATTTCCTGACATTTCCAGGTTTTTCACGTTTGGTATATACTCTACTAGCTCGTCAAACAAAATGTTGAAAACTCTGCGGCCTTGATTCCTTCTCAAAAATCACTCTCTTGACCAAAGTTTTTTCTTCTTTTTTTTCTGTCTCGTAATTCGCAAGCTATAACTGCAGTAAATGCTCCTGCTCGCCTCCGACGATTAGTTTCGGCAACATCCATACTTGTAATGTGAAAATCTACCAAGTCTACGTTCTAGTGTTAGAATGAGTGGCGCAGCTTGCATCGTGTGATGCGAGAATAAGTGTCACACTAAGAGTACCTCAAAATGGCCCAGTGCGCAAGAAAACTTGCTGCAAATTAAGTGAACAAAATTGCATGGAAAATTGTCTCGTGTGCGGCGGGTTTTAGTAGTATTTTTCGCACTTACTTCGCTGCTGGATTATCACGCCCCAACCACACTGACTTGTATTTCGTAAGACTAGACGACGTAGTGAGCACAATCAAACAATTTATTGCAAAGAATTAGTTGGAAACATGGCTTGGAGATACTATTTGGATTGATTAATGGATTTCAAAAATAGCTCAAACGTTGAATATCAAAGTAAGAGTAAAAACTAAAAATGAGAAAAAGTTTTCCTGTACCCTATACAGAAAACTAAGTTAAGATTTTAACTTGAGTTGTACATGAGCAATTTGAACTTAAAATGATAAGTAAGCCCACGATCTAGAAGATTCACAATATGAAAGTGTCGCAGGTTGCTTCGCGTGCTGCGAAAACTAGTGCCATACCAAGCGCAGCCCAAAGCGACTTAGGGCGGCTGCACAATAATCCGAGAACGGAAACAGCAACGGGAACCAGAACGGGAATAAACTTGAACAGTGTTATTTTGTATGTACACATGCACAATAAGATTCCTGGAACGGAAAGACCAAGGTCGGCCGGGAATGAAAACGGTAAAGATGGTCAAGATTTAAGTTTCCCGTTCTCGGGGTATTAAACAATTAATGAGAAACAAGCGTGACGTCACTGTCCATTATTCTTGAAAATATGATTGTTGAGAGTTTGGTTTATTTGCTCTTGTTCTTGTGCTCTGACTGCACTGATTTTTCTTGTTCCATTAGGTAATTTCATGTGAATGGGCCGAATTTTCCCCCAAATAACTTCGCAAGTCCCATATATTACTTTGGAAACTGTTGGACTTCCAACTCTAAGCAACCAACTTAAATTTTGAAAAGAACTACCATGTCCCAGATATTTCAAAGTCATAGCCAAGATAAATATTCTCTTCTACTTCTCTTCAATAATTTTGGCCTTAATAAGCTGAGAAGTTTATTGAAACATCGCACGTTCATTCTGGTATATTTAAAGAACATTTCATGGTCAGCTTCCTTCATATGCCTCAATATGTTTACGAATGCTCCTCTTGTATTTCTTTCAAAATTAATTGGTCTAATCCACCACCTAGAGAGCAAATTTTGATTCTATAAAGAGTTTTATGGAATGTGCATCATCCTGTTTGGATTTTATAATTGTATATAAAAGTATCAAAAATGCCATGAAAACCTGTAGTTTTTCGTCATCCATGTCTAAGAATACTAATTTAACTTTATAAGAAGTGCGGTTATCTGTCAAAACGTTGTTCTCGGTCTTTCGCGTGCTGCAGTTGTGCATATGGTCGGCGTTTACGTTTCCGTTGTCGCTCTCGATAGCTTTCCGTTACCGTTCTAGTTCTAGTTCTAGGGCTATTGTGCAGCCGCCCTTAGAGTGCAAGAAAACTTGCTGCAAATCAAGTGAACAAAATTGCTCGAAAAATTACCTCGAGTGCGGTGGGCTTCAGGAGAGATTCGTTGGGTGAGAAGTGGTTTAGTTAAATAAACTGTTTTGCTAAGAAAACGATTAGATCAAGTTTTCGCCCACATAGTGGGAGCTACAGGGCTAAAGTCTGAACTGAAGCTCGGATTACCATGACTCATTTTTAGAATTTTGGTGTATCTGAGAAGCAGTATTTTGAGGTCTAATTTTTTTCCATATCTCAGTTCTCGCGTGAAGAATAAAAACTGCCAAAAATCAAATAAATGAAAAATTGTATGTAGTAGTCATGTACAAATAAATGTTGAACATCGATAAAAATATTCAAATCTGGCGTTAAGATTTCAGTACTAGTCTTGGTCTTGCTGTTGGAAGCATTGTATTGGTCTTAGTCTCGCATAGACGTAGCTGTCCATAAATTCAATGATATTAAACTTCGGACATGTGTGTATGAGGAATTTTCTACTTAAAATTACTTGGGGGATACACTTTCGAGCTATGGCAATCGAATCAAGAGACAACTTCTTATAGAATTTGATAACATGCCAGCATTGGTTCTTTTCCTTCAAAAGTATTATGAAACTTGCGTTACATATAGAATGAAGTCATCGTAAATTATTTATAACACTTTTTTTAAAATTTGGTGAGAAGTTCCTGCATTTAGACTGTCGAGTTTGTTATAGAGAATACATCAAATCTTCTACAAAAATAGTTTGACATTTTTTTGTCTACACCTAATAGTTCCCGTGATTCCAGGCATAATATTTTTGCTTCCCGCGGTAAGTTGTGGCAAAAATGTTGAAACCATCAAAAAAATGCATAGAACCATTATTGAAGATATTTTAATTCTCTATAAGATATTTGCAAGAAATTTTGTGAACGTATGAGTTCCTCCCTTTCTTCTTTCAAACCTGACTTTTTACTATAGTTGAAACAAGGAGTAATTCACAAGTTTGGATTGCCGTGATTGGGGATAATTTTGATGTACTGTGTCAGCCATATAAGTAATGATTGTTTATTTGTTGTACTTTTCGCTTGATTTCATCCTAATAATATGTCTGGGCAAGCCAAAAAATTTATTATTCACAGTCAAAAGCATGGCAAGAGAAAAAACGTTTCAAAAAGCTGGGGAACATAACAAAATCAATGAGATAGGTATCATCCGAACGTTGAATTTGCGAGCTTATTCCAAAAAAAAAACTTATTCTCTCTGCCTAGGCTGCAAAAGTACTTCATTGATGGTCAAATCTCTGGAAATCCTAATTTCAATATCTTTCTCGACTTACGAAAGGATAATTTGCTGTTGTGGCTGTTTCGTCTGTCATCTATAAACAAACAGTTTTAGTGCAAAAACAGTGATATAACATTCCAGAAACGTTACCGTTCTGAAGTATTCCTGTATATTCTGCTTCATGTTTTCCTGAAAAATTGATAATCAGTCATTCTTCCGCACATTTTTTGCTCTTTCATACTTACTGGAGCATCATCAGTTTTGAATGTTGGTCTTGCAAAAATCTGGCGATATAGAATCAGAAATTGTTAATTTCATGAATTTATCAGTACCCACAGACTGCCAATAGCGAATCGATTGTGAGCGAAACCAATGAAGTTCATTACCGCTGAGTCAATTTACTCACAGGCGATTCGATAGAAACGATTGTAGATACCAACTTTTCTTCGTGACAAATTGATTAGTACATTTTGAATAATTTCTACTTGAGTCGTAAATCAATTAAGTAAGTAGGATGTAGTGATATCAATAATTCAATGCAGTATTTCTATTGAATATTTTCTAAATATGCTATAAGAAACAAATAGGAACTTAACTCTCAAGTTGACTCTATGGCTTTCAGTCAGAACAGTTGGGAATACTTTATATTAAATGCATCCAATGATTCGAAACGTTTCATGTATTGAAATCATACTTACTAGAACTCCAGATGAAGACTTGTTCACTTGCTTTACCTAAAATTTGAGGAAGTAATAAAAACATTTTCCTCTGAATGTCAAAAAAGGTACTGTAGAAAAGTGTGACTTTAGTTGTTCAAACCCATTGTAATTCAAGTCACTTGCCTTGAAAACCCTACGTAAACTCGATTCTACGACCGGGGAACTTCTATTTCGGTATCAATCTTGTTTCAGCTACTGACCCTATCGAAGAAGTCTGTGTAATAGGTCAAATCGTTTTGTCCAATCAAGTCTCAATGATGACGGAACACTTCTTCAGTAACTGAATCTTCAATCTGAATATTTTCAGATTTCAATTTGATATTTTTTATTTGGGCGACTTTCAAAATTCAAATAGAATGATGCAACTGTTATTATTATAGTTTCACGGAGAGTTGCCAAAGCAAGTGACTAGACTTCAAATTTATTAGATAATTCTGTAATCGCACTTTTCTGTAGTTGGTGTTGGTTGTAATAATCTTATACTTACATGGTTACCATCTTTGTCTATATATTCGAATATATTAGTTGTTGGTTTATCCGTAATCTGAAAATAATATAAACCGTGAATATCTTATTCCAGATGAAGCAAATTGATTTAAGAAAAGTCTGAAAAAATCTGAAATTACCATTCGAAAATAATCTTCCATCCCTTCTTTTGAATGCCCCTGAGAACAAATTGAAATGATAGTGTGCTGCATTATTGTACAATTGATTGAATATGATCAGAGAACATTTCACTTTCTCATATTCTCACGATTTTTGATCATTATATACTTACAAAAAGATGGTTTTTGTTAGGGTCCCCAGAAGTTGGAACGGTTGTTCCATCCGTCATCTATAAAAAATAAAGATTTACCTTACTCACAGAGATTGTTATTTACTATAATAAAAAGTTTTATCCAACATCTTTCTTGGAATATTTTAAATTGTTTTCATATGTTGATTGATTGTTTGACACTGATTTTCATAGAGAGCATAATGATTACAAAGTGACTTCTCTATCTTTCTCTCACTGAGAGACTGATTATAAATATTATTTTCACAAGTTTATTAAGTATCGGTGTTGGATAATAGGTTTTCATATGTGATGCGATGTACAATTCAGTAATGAGAAATTTACCGTTCGAAAATATTCTTGAATGTCTTCTTCCAAATGTCCCTGCAAATAAAACCAATGAACACTTGGATTATTGAGACATCACATACCGTGCCTTGACTTACAGTATGTCCGGCCTCATAATTTGGTCCTGATGTTCTCTGGAAATCAAAATTTAATCATTATTGTTAAAATAAGCTCTGAAGATTTTGTGCCATGTTATACACTGGTCGACTGAAAGGCTATTGAAAATTATCGAAACGGCAAACGTAGTTTTGGACTTTATAGACTGGGAGATGGTGACTTCATATCACAGGTCTTTTTGAATGTTGATAATTCACGCTTTGAGAGAAAAGATACGAAACGCTTTTCAATTATTGTATTATTCTGATACAACTTTTGCATGCTCTTGTAACGTAAAGCCTAGTGTTGGAGAATATGCAATTCGCAACAGGACATAAGGCTCGAACAGTCACGTGAACTATTGAAAATACATGAGTAATTCCGCTTTTACATACTTGTACTGAGTACAAGAATCCATTTTAACTATTTTTGGCTTGACGTCGGTACGTAAGTGCATTCGTGCGTAGCTCGCAAATTTTAAAACTGGTTGGACGTATAATGTTGATACATTTAAGACTGATATAGGATCTAGTTATGCACCTCGCATTATGGTTCCAATCGTCTGTACCGGAAGTGCACTTTACTTAAGCTTTTTACGAATTTTTCTAATAAATCCAGAATGATCGACATTAGGATCTTGAAATTCAGTACTTGAACTTGATGTATCAGAATAATCATCTGCTATTTTTGTATGAATCGATCAAGCCAAAAGAGCACTTTACTTGAAACTTTTTTTGAATTTTTTTGCATAAATCCAGAATGATCAGCCATAGCATATTGAAATTTATTGTATGAATTTGTTGTAGCATCAAAATAGTTATCTAGTTTTCTTGTATCGATCGGCCAAACTGAAAGTGCAGTTTATGAGTATAACAGACATTCAGAATTTGCCGTATAAAACAATCAGTTCAATTGAAATGATAAGGTGGGCAATGATGAACTGTTGTCAATCTTTTGATTTTGTTTGACATTTTACATGTCAAAATATTTTTCCCTAAATTTAATTCCGTAAGCAGGACAAAAGCGACAAAATTGGATCAGAACATGCTTTTTCATACAAATTTTAAATTAGTTTTCATTATGTTGGTCCCACGATCCAGCTTTAATTTCAGCATTATTGAATCCAAATATACATACTTATCAAACCTCTTGAAGGCATAAAAAACAAAATGAGGCACTGAAATCTACGACTATCTGACGGTCTAGAAGTACAAGGAAATATTGTGAAATCGATAAAATCCACATATCGAGATTTTGATAGATATATTCGTTTTGAGCATCCCTGAATATATTTTGACTATTATTGGCTTAATGTCGGTACGTAAGTACGTGTGTAAGTGTGTATGTGCGTAGCTAATCCCGGAATTCGTCGAATGTATGATGCTGAAATTTTGTATAAAAGACTGGTATAGGATCTAGGATCTTAATGTGCACCTCGCATTATGGTTGCAATCGTCTGTACTGGAAGTGCACTTTACCTGATACATTTTTTGAGTTCTCCGTATAAATCTAGAATGATTAGCCGTAAGATACTGAAATTCAGTATTTAAAATTGCTGTAGCATCCAAATGATCATCTCCTATTTTCGTCTCAATCGACTAAGCCGGAAGTGCACTTCATATTACAGACTTTTCGAATTTTTCTCATAAATTTAAAATAATCAGTCGCAGAATATTAAGATTTCGTATTAAGCACTTTTATAGCACTTAGTTGTACACCTTGCATTATGATTGTAATCGGCTAAGCCGGAAGTGCAGTTTACTCGAAACATTTTTCAATCTCCCGCATAAATCCAAAACGATTGGACGTAGAATATTAAAATACAGTATTCAAGATGATAGTACTGTCTAGATGCTTATATCCTATTTTCGTTGAGATCGACTGAGTCGAAAGTGCACTATACTATATATACTATATATTCAGTACTGTTAGCTGTTGTGTGTGATCATTTATGTCCAATGATGTACAAGTAAGTCACGTGATGTCCAGGTCAGATTTTTTAGAACTGCATGCCAATGAAAAAAACCCATATGCAAGAATTGGCATTTACCCTTCGTTGGTATGACAGTGATTTCGGCCAATTGTGCAAGATTTCTCCATAATCTTCCACCAATGTACCAACGAGGGATGCATGCCAATTTTTTGCAAGAGTTTTATAGCAGGAACTTCCATTCTTTTCATTGGTATGCAATCTGAAACCATGGAAATCCAGATTTTTTATACAAGTTCACGCAATCGTTCAGGCCTTTGGATTTTTTGTGAATTGCACACCATCGAGTTACTTCCAACTATTTTACGTTACAAAGGCATGCAAAATTTTGTGATGGAAGAACTTATTTTGTTTTCAATTTTATTGGAATTTGCACTTGTATTAATGGATTGGTGCAGTGAACACGAGCAAAACAACATTTGTCGCAAGCAGAACGCATACATCATGGATTTTTGGATAATTAAGATATAAATTGTATGGATTTGTTACGCATTCGCACTAGCAATGATTAAAAGACATTTTAAGAGAGATTCCAAAGATATAGTTTCAGAATAGAAACCATATATTCAATTTAGGTCCGGTCTTTCCATCTCCGAATAATTTTATCCTCCAGATAATCCCTATGGTAATAATTATTGCAACAGTTGTTGCTGTGGATATTATCCACCGAATAAAGTTAATCGTAGTTGTGAAGACCGGGCCTTAGAGTTTTTGCTCAGTCAAATTAAGGTTTCACCTCGGAATAACAGATAATAAGCTGTAGATTTGTACAATCCTTTTTTCTAGAGTTCTAAAAGTTGTCACAAAGATCTTATGAAATCTTTTGTCTGCGTCCCAAGTTATGCAAGATCAAAGGTCGTGAGAATTGGTTTTTCGCGAATATCTCGGTTTCTACGGCTTCAATAATGTTGACATGCATTACAAAAATTGTGGATTATGAAATTTCCAACAAATTTTGTCGTAAATATTTTTTTATGCGCTCAACTATTTTTGAAATAGAGCACAAAGACCGCGCAGCACTCAGCCATACATACTGTAATGCTAGGTGAACAATGTGCTCCGGTCTATAATACCCCGTAAAAAGTATGAAAATTATGTAAATCAGTGAAATATCTTTTATCATGAATGATCCGTATTATTATAAGGATTAATCGCAACTGCAATTAGTCAAGGTGATAGATGTTTCGAGGGCGTTTGCAGCCAATGGAAAATGGCCAAATAAAAGATCACTCTTTTAAAATGTTAGTCAAGCTTTCGCCTAATTTTTAGGCTTCCTCAGGATACTAAAAAAGTTTATTATTCATCAGATTAAATTACAAAAATATTAATAAGCATGGAAGCTTATTGTAATGATACAAAAAAGACTTACATTTTGTACGAGTTAAATAAATAAAATTCCATCATTTTGACAGCCGAACTAATTTTCTTTCCAGATGGTTTACATTTGATGTTTTAAAAACAATGCATTTGACGATAGACATTGAAGTAAACATTCCAAAAAACATATAGGCTTTAAACAATTTTTGTTTTAGTTTTATTTAATATAAGTTGTTAGTGCAAAGTTTCACTTATATATATAAATGCTTCAGTCATGATTTACTATGTGAATAATAAAAAGTAAAATCTTCAAATTTATAATAATATATATTAAAATAAAAAATAAGAAAAGTGAAACTTTGCACTGACAATTTATATTAAATTATATATATATATATATATATATATATATATATATATATATATATATATATATATATATATATATATATAACACTCTTGTTAATTTGTCTAGCTTTCGGCTGTATTTTCAGCCTTCTTCAAGGACACTATAAGTGTTTTATTAAGCCCAAATGTTGACTGCCGCACCCACAAATATCTGTTTATGTAACTAATTGCAGTCGCGATTACTCCTAGCCTCTATATATATATAATATATGTATATATATATATATATATATATATATATATATATATATATATATATATATATATATATATATATATATATATATATATATATATATATATATATATATATATATATATATATATATATATATATATATATATATATATATATATATATATATATATATATATAGTTGAAGAGTACTCGCGACTGTTGCGAATAGTTAAGGAAACAAAAATAACGCAGGTTAAACAGTCAAAAAATTTTTGTGAGTGGGCTCAAGTAAAAAACGCTCTTTTAGATTAGTCAAGCTTTCGGTCTTTAATTAAAACCATCCTCAGGACTCTAGAATTCATAATAAAACAGTTGTTATCAATCACAATTTTTTGATAACAATTTTAAAAAACATTTTTTACTTACATCCAGTGAGATTCCAAAAATAAATAAATTTTCATCACAGATCAACATATTTGTACAAGAATTGGAAATACATGTTAAAAATTTGAACAACAATTGTTTTTCAAAAAGTAAAATTTAGTCACATGTTGGACCACCAAACGGAACCATGACAGCCAGCCATTTTGCAACCAACAAGATTCAACAAAGCCAACCAACGAATTTTAAGATCTTAAAATAATTTTTTTTAATTTTTTCTTCTTGAATAATTTGTTCTTTATACTTCAATTAATTTTTTAATTAACTTGGTTTTTTGAAACTTGTTCAAATTCTGCCGCCACTTGACTAGTAACTTTTCTAGGGACTATTTTTGTCTAATTTAGTTTTAAATTTATTTTTTCGGACCTAACTTCGTTGGTTGACTTTGTTGAATCTTGTTGGTTGCAAAATGGCTGGCTGTCATGGTTCCGTTTGGTGGTCCAATATGTGACTAAATTTTACTTTTTGAAAAACAATTGTTGTTCAAATTTTTAACATGTATTTCCAATTCTTGTACAAATATGTTGATCTGTGATGAAAATTTATTTATTTTTGGAATCTCACTGGATGTAAGTAAAAAATGCTTTTTAAAATTGTTATCAAAAAATTGTGATTGATAACAACTGTTTTATTATGAATTCTAGAGTCCTGAGGATGGTTTTAATTAAAGACCGAAAGCTTGACTAATCTAAAAGAGCGTTTTTTACTTGAGCCCACTCACAAAAAATTTTTGACTGTTTAATCTGCGTTATTTTTGTTTCCTTAATATATATATAAATATATATATATATATATAACTTGTTTAAAAAAATATATTATATATATATATATATATATATATATATATATATATATATATATATATATATATATATATATATATATATATATATATATAATATATTTCTTCAATGATACTTCGACTTCGTGTAATTGAGAACTTTCCAAGTGAATACTTATAGTATACTTTATTTTAATATGAATGCTATTGATATGGATTACACAGCATTGGGGCAAGCTTGCCTATTACACTCGCCACAAGCTAAAGTGCATTGCAAACCTGATTTTCTGCACCCGTAGCGTGCACCACAGATATTCTTACAGTTGCAAAATATTGTTCTCACTAATTCTGGATTCTGGAAATTCATTTTGCAGCACCCAACTCCATTCTTGCATTACAGTATGTATGGCTGAGCGCAGCGCATTCTCCGCACTTCAATTGAAAAACGGTTGAGCGCATGAAGAAATGTTTCGGACAAAATTTGTTGAAAATTTTGTCTTCTACCATTTTTGTGATCAATGTCAACATTATTAGAGCCGCATAAACCAAGATATTTGCAAGAAACCAATTTTTGTGATCCTTGATCTTGAATAATTCAAAATGCAGACACGAAATTTCCAAAACAACATTCAGAATGCCAAAATGAAGGTTTGTACAAGCTTCCAGCTTATTATCTGTCATTCCGAGGTGAAACCCTGATTTGACTAGGCTATTTTCAAGAATAGAGTTTAGAAAATTTTAGGAACAAAGGTTAAAATTGTGATTGAAGTTTGACAGCATTAGTTGTTTGTGCCATTTAATTCTTCCCGGAGGCTCTGATACATAGTTCATTTCTGGAAGCTATTTCAAACTCCCTTGTCAAAATTACAACATTCAGTTATTTAGGCCACTTTGAGGTCAACAAGCACACCCTCATTGAAAGAGAAATGACTCCTTCAAGAAACTAACTCCTTACTTGGAGAAGGCGGGCCGTAGGCTTAAAAAACACATTTCGGAAGTTGAAATAGTCAGTTGTGATAAGGAAGCAGTGGCGTAACTATACCAAGTGAGGCCCGTAGCAAATTTTTTGGATGAGGCCCTCCCAGTAAAAATCGTTGAATATCTAATAGATTTCATTTTCAAGACCACATATTTATATCTATTCATAATGAAATCATAATTTAATTTTAATAAGATATTTATCAATAAAAGTCTTTTTTCCGAGCTTTCTGTTCCGCAGAAGTATCTATAACATCATCAAAGTTTGAAGATCGGAAGATCAAGCCATAGAACTTTCAATAGACGGAATTGCCAAATTACGTAGCCTGTTTTGTTCTACAGAGTTTGTTGAATGAGTTTTTATTAATTTTAGTTTCGGAAATGATCGTTCAGCACTAACTGTAGTCACAGAAATTGTAACAAATAACATTAATGCAGTACATACTTCAGGAAAACAGCACGACATGAAATGATTTTTTATTAATAATAAATCAGCAAGTTCTCTAATACACGAAGACTTTTCTATTTCGTCTCTAAAAGTGGACCGAGAACTGAGAGTTTCCCTGGCAAATGATGCAGACATGTCTTGTTTATATATATCAACAAATTCTAGAGCTTTTTTAATAGATCAGTGTCATTTAAAATTCGCAAAACACTAAAATTTAAAACAATTTCATTTATGGAAGGAAACGCGATTTCAGTTGATTAATAATGATGTCCAATACTCGATAAAATATGTTCACTTTGAATAAACTTTCCAGATCTTGGAGACGCTCATCTTCGCAAAGTTCGTCAAAATGGCGTTTTACCTTTTTCTGACGAGTTTAAGAAAATTCAGGGTTAATAGACCATTTTTCTGCTACACTTTTTGCTTCCATTTTTAAATTCACAATTTCATGTCGATATCTTTCCAATTATTCCAGACAAATTTTCAAACTTTTTGAGGCATCTGAAAGATTGGAGGCTTTAGACTGAAGTGCTTAAGAAGCTGCATCGATAGTTAGCAGAATTTTGCAATGGAAAATCAATAACATAATAAAATTGTAGTTCTCGATCTTCTTCTTGAGTGAAATAGCTTCATTTCTTTCATGTGATTCACAATTTAACAGAATTGTTTTTGTTCGACAAAAAATAAAGCAACCAATGGATTTGTTCTAAAATTGAATTTGAATTTGAATTTGTTTTGAATGCGTTGAAATCTTAATTAGTTTGAATTTGTATATGGTCTTTATTAGTTGTGTCTTGTGTCCCACTTTGATTGATTTTAAGTACTTGAAAAATATCATAATTTTCTTTAAAATGTTAGGTCATCCTCTTGGACCGGGGCCCTCTCGGGTCGGAGGCCCGTGGCATTTTGCCAGCCCTGCCGCCCTATAGTTACCCTACTGTGAGGAAGCTTCACTTTATTGAAGTATGTAAAAAAAAGGGTGCAAAATTGATCCAAATTTGAGCAAACTGGTCAATCCAAAACCAAAGACTCCAAATTATATTTCGGTTCTGCTTTACGTTTATTTATTTGTATATAATGTTTTAATATACATATTTTGTTATCTAAGCATAGACGTATAATTTTTTTCTCAATAATAGAATATAAAATTGAGCGGCCTCTAGATCTTTTATTATTATGTGAGATTTGAGAGCCACTGTCCTATGGAAAACATTAAACATCGTATGTTAAACAAAACGGCTGTCAAACATTTGTAAAATGATAAGAATTCCAACTCAAGAATGATATATTAATTACGACTACGTGCATGCATCGCAGAATTGTAAATGTAATGTCGCTCAAATGGCAATAAGAAATAAATATTTTACCTGTTCACGTTCATGACGTCTATTTCCAGTCAGAAGATTTCTCTATAAAAATTTGACAAAAGCATTAGTGTACTTCACAAATAAGATTTTTCAAAGCAAATGGGCACTAAGCCTAAACATACTGCTCCGATCAAAGATATCCAGCTTGATGAAATGAAAAATGTATCACTTATCAATAATTTTCGACAATCTCAAAAAAGACTTCCTATTGCTACGTTATTAACAGATAAGATTTTTGTGCACTTACAATAAGTCCAGATTCAAACAAAAACGGTAAATCCTGAAAAAATCAAAAAATCAGTCACTATCCTTCGATGAACACCGTTTTTGAAGACAAGAAGCTCTTACCAGAGTCAAAAACAGAATAAATGCAAACTTCAAATTCATTTTCACAAAGTATACCATCCATATGGTCTACCTAGTGAAAAACAAATACGAACAACTCTGTAGTTTGCAAAAACGTGGTGTTTTCTTAATAAGCACGTTCGAATTGCTCTTGATTCATTTTTCTAGAAATAGAGCACGTCTAATCGAAGATAACAATATGAGGTAGTGTTTTCTATTCTGGAATTATTGTTTTTTTATGGAATAAATATGGTGATAGGTCATAGGACGTAATAGATCACACATTCTTTGATTTGTCTTAACAAGCAGTTGAATCTCGTATTTCCATATTTTCTGCTAGAAATCTTACAGTCAACTGTAACACAAGGCAATAAGAGATCACACTAAACGAAAACAAAGAAGTATGTTCAACAGAATGTGACAGTATATCCCAAAAAAATCCAGATATCTTATGCTGACAATCATAGAGCGCCCCTGGATTCAAGCGTTCCTCTTCCGTTTCAGGAAATTGAGGCACACCTACTGACGGGAAACGGAACAACCGGATTGATTTCATTCATTACCGTGATTCTGTGACAGCACAGATCTTCAGCAGGGTTATACCACTATAAGCATGCGCGAAGCTCAAGTTATGAATAAGGATGCATTAATGGACTCTTGAGTTTTTTTTTTATGATCCTTTGGATGTTGTTGTTAGTTGAGGCTATTCACGGCGATTCATTACAAACCCAGTCCTAAAACCTTCCAAACACACCGTTTAATATCATGCGACCTGTTTTCAGCTAATAAGTGTTGTATTTTGAATTGGACCCAGTTAAATATTCCAACCGAATCTTCTTTCAAAATAAAGAAAGTCAGTGTGAGCTTCTTTGATTCATAGCTCTTCAAGTCACTCTAAAAGAAAATATTTTCCCTGAATGCGAATTTTGTTATTATAGTTCAAGTGTTTTGATATTATTCTAATTTATTTTAAGATTTGATGACGTAAGATCAATATCATATCATCGGAAAGGTTATAATAGTCAGGGTCATATCAGCAAAAAGACCTCGTGTTATTAAACAAGTTTTTCATGTGAAGAAAAACATTTAATGGCCTCAGAGAATTAATACGGAACGTATAAGCAATTATCAATGCTTACTTTGATGTGGTGTAGTTCCCCAAAATGCGCCAAATTCAATTGAAGTTATTATCATTTGGAAGTAAAATTTAAACAAACTATACGATCACACAAGGTGGAAGCTAATTTTTGAAGTGATCCAAAATAGAATCTTCAGTGTTTTTTCTATTAAAGGGATATTGATAATACAGAAAAAAAAAACGATCATCAAGATGGAAATATTACAATGAATTCTATATTTTTAAAGGTATAGGAGATCATGACGAACTTGATGTCATATAACTCTGAGTTATCAAAATGTGTCATCAAGCACACCTATCGCGTGGATTATCAATTGAGATATTTGAAATTTATAATAGAGATGTTTTTATGAATCGCATATTCTACTCCAGAACAAATTCACCGTTTGTAGGTAAAATTATGTGGTGCTTCAATTCAAACCAAGAAAAAGTAAACATTTGAAGCTTTAGCTTATTTATTAACACTTGGATAATCCCAAATTTCATGAATATTGTTGAAATAGTTATTGAGATATCGACGTCTGAAACTCGGTAATTTTATCACTGAGTAACTGACTAACTCCTAGATCGAAAACCTAACTCACATCCAGATGACCTAAAAAATGGAAATTTGGCGTCCAACTGGGTAATTGCGTCTATACAAAGAAAGAAATCTGAAAACTGAATTTTCACTATTTGAAATATTCTCCGAGCTTGTCTTCGACGCGACCGCTACGGAGCAAGCGGCAGCCACGCTTAATAACACAATAGTTTGGTATATTGAACAAACAAGTTTATTTGTGGGACAGAATGGAAAATGGGGTAATACTAGAGAGAAACGCAAATGAACAGAATACTGCAAAAAACTAGTAAGCAACGGAGAAAATTAGACAGATAATAAGAGAAATGGCAAGAGCGTGAAAAGGATAATGAAAATTGGGACATGGAATATTAGAACTTCAAATGGAAAAAAATAGATTCGATAAAGTAATTCGAAAAAGCAAAATTAGAGATACTAGGAATAACGGAAACAGAAAGAAAAGGAAAAAAGATAACTAGAATTAGGAATAGTCACACACTAATATTCAGTGGGATTGACATCACAGGCAGAACAGAAGCCGGTGTTGGCTGTGCAATAAATAAGGGTTTAGAAAAAGCTATAAAAGAATGAGAATGTATAAATGAAAGAATACTAACAATTAAATTGAAAAATAACAAAACAGTAACAAATATAATGGTCATATACGGGGTGAACGAGAACAAAAGCAAGGAGATTAAAGATGAGTTCTGGGAAAACTTACAGTTAGAATATGAAAAACTAGAAGAAACGATGTATTCAATAGGAGATGTGAACGCAAGACTGGGAAATAAAAATAAGGGGTTAGAAAAGTGATGGAGTACAAGGTGAACCAAAGAAAAATAATGATGGAAATTAACTTATTTATTTTTGTAAAATAAACGAACTGAAAATACTAAATACGTACTATATGCACAAAGATATACACAAATATACTAGAGAAGTCCAAATAGATCATTTTTCAATCAACAAGAAACACAGCAAAGACTTTAGCGATGTAAGAGGTAAAAGGGGCAGTGAAATTGGAAGCGACTATCTCCTAGCGAAGGGAAAAGAAAAAATAATGAAGAAAAGTGCAGAGCAAACACAAATATTCAAAAAGATAGCTGAAATAATAAAATTTAGAGTAGACAAACTGAAAGATGAACAGATAAAGGAGAAATATCGAAATAGAATAAAAGAGTTGATAAATAATCAATACACCACACCCGGAGTGGAGTACTTTTAAGTATATAATCACGGAGGCGACAAAACATACGTGCAGAACAATCAGAAACATGCCCAACAGGAAACAAATATTGGTGGAGCGAACAGGATAAAAAAGAAGTAAAAACTAAGAAACAAAAATGGAAAATATACTCGAAAACAAAGAGAGAAGAAGACCATGTAGACTACAGAATGCAAAGAAAACTAGTCAAAAAAAATAATCAAAAAATCAAAAATAGAAGCATGGGAAGAATTCAGGAAGAAGCTAAAGACGAACTTTGAAGAGAACAGGAAATTTTTATACAGAATAACAAAAAAAGACGAGAAAGGAGAACAAATGATGTTGGATCAATTAAAAACTAAACAAGGACAAATATTGGAAGAGAACGAGAAAATACTAAAAAGATGGAGAGAACATTTCTAAGATTACTGGAAGAGAATCAACCCACCAAAGAGTAAGCAGAGAAATAGATAGAAGAACAAAGGAAATCACAAAAGAAAAGATGATAACAGTTTTAAAAAAACTAAGAAATGGAAGAGCGCCTGGACCTGACTATATAAAAGGAGAACAGCAAAAATATATGGGGAAAGAAGGTGAAGAAATGCTACTTACGATGCTGAATCGAGTATGGAAAAAGGGAACAATATTAAAAGCAGTGATATTTCCTATATACAACAAAGAAGACAAGAGAGGATGTAGAAACTATAGAGGAATATCACTATTATGCTCAGCAGCAAAAGTATACGAAGCTATCCTAAAGAGCAAACTTGGACAATGTACAGAAGAATCACTGGAAGACACTCAAAGCGGATTCAGGAGAGGACACCTCACATAAGATCATATATTCTCAATAAAAAACTCACAGAAAGACCCTAAAATAAACCAAAAAACTATGCGATGCATTCATTGATACAGAAAAGGCGTTCGACAGAGTGCCAAGAAGAATTATATGGAAGATACTGGGAGAAAGACAGGTAGACGAAGAATTGATACAAGCAATAAAAAGTATATATAATAGAATATCGAACTATATAAGAACATATAATTTACAATATCACAAGGACTAAGACAAGGAGGGGCTTTGATTCCTTTACTATTCATCATGTTCCTGAACAAAATAATGAAAAACATAAAGAACAAAACAAAAAAGGTGGAAGTTGAATATTATAAGTTAAAGCTAATGAAAATAGCATAATGTGCTCCAACTCACTCTTGGTCTGGCTGCTTGTAAAAAAGTATGAAAATTGTTGCCTGGGTATCATATATAAGAGAAAGGACTCAGAATATAAGTGAGATAATGTTATTTTTTGCGAGCTTTACAACGTCTAGCAGAAATTATCGCCGATATGGAGTGTCTTGCAGTTTTAATTATCAATTTTTAACAATATTGTAACGTTATATATTCTTATTTAGGGAGCAAAAGTTACTTAACACTAGTATTCATTTTTATGATCCATTGAAATAATAAATTAGATAACTTACAATAGTAAATATATCTAATTCAAACTAAGGATTATTACACTACTCTATAATTCAACTTCAATTATTTATATCAGGGGTCGGCAACCTTTTTCGAAAGGCGGGCCATTTTCAAAATAAATTTTTTCATGCGGGCCGCACATTGAAATGTGAAATGTAACTTGAATAGTGCTTTTATATCATATATGAGTATAAATATGATTGGAAATAAATATTGGTGCTTTGGCAGGCCGCACAAAAAGTTGCAAAGGGCCGCATGCGGCCCGCGGGCCGCAGGTTGCCGACCCCTGATTTATATCAATATTGATTTATTTCAAATAACACAATTTATTTCAACCACTAGCAGTCCATATTATAAAATCTCTGAGCCAAAATCAATAATGCTCCTCGCTTAGTTAGCGAATATATACGGTCGGTCTCTCCACACTACATTTTTCCCGCAAACGTCCAGGCTTTTCTAGAAAACGGTGGAAGGTTCCAGCAATTTTCTGGGAAACAAGTATATTCGATTCTATTTCTTGATGTAGAATATTTCTACAATAATTCTTAGCACCAGTGAAGCCGAAATGACTAGTTTACAGACTTAAATTCGTTACAATATTATCCAAAACATATATGGAAACCAGCATTCAGACTTTAAGAAAAGTGAGTAATGTTTTAACGTAGCTCTAGCACATATCTGTAAATTGGCCGTCGGTCCAAGCAAGCAAGTATGCATACGATTAAAGTACATTCTACTATTACTACTTTATTTCACACATGTTGTTTCTCAGATAATAAGTGACGTTTGACGAATCTGAGATCTTGGACTTCTATAATAGAGAAGTTTCAAAGTGGACGAAAGCTACCTAATATTTGAAAATTTGTACGGTGATTTAAAATGAGCATATGAATACCTCTCGCAAAATCATAGTGAGTTGACTTATAGGCAGGGCACTTACCATGTTACTACATCATTATCCTAATATAAAACAGGTAGAAAAACAGAGACGTATCGGAATGTTTCATGTATCCTGCCATTTTAAAAATGCAGTACTTCAGTTAAATTTGCAGTTTTTCATCAGATAGTCTTCGCCTCTTTCTTCCAAAGTATGATACACATTTAAAATTATTTATTTTGATCCAGTCGGCAAATCCTTTTGGTTCCGTTTGCAAATTTCAGTTGCTTCATCTTCATTTAGAACTCTTATTTCTTCACTCCAAGCTCTCCACATTCTAGTGAATATATCTATACAGTAACACTGATAAATTTGGACTTTAATTAATTTAAATTCTGTTTTATTTTAATTATTTCAAAAACAATTATTTGATGGTAGTACATCTTATATTTCAAGAAGAAACTATTTTACACAGGTCTTTCCAGGGACTGGGCATAAGTGCGCCGATTAATCCTATGGATCCAAAAGGTCAGAGATTTACTCTGAGCATATCTCCGCTGACATCTCGCTAATTTGAGAAGAACCAAAAATTAGGGGCCATTTTAAATATTTGCTTTTCTTATTATTTCAATGGTAGGGGTTGTTTCTTTACCAATGACGAATAGCAGTTTTGAAAAGCTGAAAAAAATAATCTTGGGCTGAAGTGGAGATGAACTGAAAAAATTTTATGTCTAAATTATTCACTGATGGAATGGTTGTGATTATTGGTGAGTGATAATCAATAATTCTTTTGAATTCAAATGTTAGTGTCACATTTACAACATTTTTTGTTTGTTTTGTAACACTACGTGGTCGAAGAAATGTCACTTGATTTCAAGACAAAAAGTTTACCACTTGAATTCTGCATGTATACTTTAATTTAAGTTTAATTTTACATGGTTGTTAATCGGGGCCCAGCGCAGTTAGGCTAGGGGATTATCACGATCGCTTAGAATCTAAGCCTTAGATGATCAGCGCAGTTCTGCCATTCTTAACAGGTAAAGGATTAGAATCAGCGCAGCTTGGATACACCATTTTCAGAACGATGGGGAAGTCAGGCAATTCTACTATAATTTTTCACGGAGTATATATATAATACTTTTATCAATAATCAAGCGTACTTGTTGCGCGAGCTATCAATTAAAGAATCTGAATTTCATATTCGATGTGTTTTCATTAATCGCATTTTTCCCCTGGAGCAAATAATTAATTTTGATAAACCAGGGGTCTTGATAATAATCAAAATTTTTCATGTTACTTAAGAAGGCATATGTGTATATTTAGTATAATTATTATTCATCAAACGCACTTTCTCCTTGATCTATGAATTAACGAACTTGAAGTTTATTATATACATAACATATACATCCTGAATTAATTTGTAAGCGATCCAAAGATACCTGACACTCAAGAAATTGTATAGTGATTAGAAATGAGTATTTGTACGTATAATACCATTTTCATCAATCAAGTGTACTTACTACACGAGCTATCAATTAAGAAATTTGGAATTCACATTAGATATGTTATCATAAATCATTAATTTTCCTCAAGAACAAAATAACAATTTTTAAGTGAACCATTTTATATATTTGCTCTGTTGCTGCTTCTGTACTATTCAAAATATAAGGTTTTTAATCTCACCTACTTTCTTGACCGTAAAGTCTAGTCCAATGTGTAATAAAAATGATAAAACTTATAAAAATTGCAAAAGTTCCACTATTCACAATTTGCTAGGGCGGACTAAGCAAAGCCGACATGCAAGCATATCACAGGCGCTAGCATTACTATTAGAGCGGTGGTTGTCTTGTCGATCACCGTATCGACCTTTTTTGAAGTATGGAAGCGCCGTAGAGCTCATTCGAGGTCATTTATGAGCTTAGTTCATGCAGTTCGCAAGTTGAATTAAATTGATCGCAAAGCAAGTGCCAAGTAGGAAGGATAGCCATTCGTTTTTATTACTATGTAAAATTAAATATAGAGAAAATTAGTCCTGTTCCATATTTCAGAAGGTGAAAATGTAAAAATAATTCAAGAAACTATCAGTTTAATATTGCTTCAAGTAGACCTCAGCTTTAGGAATTCTCAAGAAACGTTAGTGAATTTGATCCCTGGATTTCAATAATTGAATTTTATCCTATTAAATTTTAAGTCTTTTCTTTATCAGTCCATCTCTGTAGACACTAGTATATTGCTATAATAAAAATAGAAGCTATAAAGCTAATTTTTCATTGCTTGAAAGCGTGGGTACCTCTACAAAGTTTAACTGTACTCAGGAGACATTAAAACTAGATCTTAAAATTTAATGATATCACAATAAAGGTTACATACTCCGTATTTGTACCGTAATTGCAATAATATCTCATTGAAAGGAAAACGACGAAATAGCCAGTAATCGCGTTTTCAATTTTCGCGCCATTTAATACGTCTTGGCTTCGGGACATAACAGTTAAGCATAATTTAGTGGAAAATATTTTAAGTGTTTAAACGACGTAGCGTAAGCGTACATTCGTTTCATTTACGTAGCACTGTTGTCGTGTTTACTGTTTTACCGGCCGTGTACGTTAACGGCTCGTAATTTTAAATTACTGGTTCATGAACTCGCGTAACGAGCTCTGCAGATTCTTGCCAAGGAATGATCTTCTTCTTCTTCTGTTTGGTGTCTTTAAGAAGTGAGCAACTGTAGCTGTATTATTAATTTGTTCGTACTTCTACTGCGACCTGATTGCTACTGGAAATACGAAATTCGTTACCTGGACCACAATTCCGTGAGAAATATACCAACCACTCACACGAGAAAAAGTTTTGTAGCTTAGAAATAGAAGTTCAACTTGAAATAGTTCGAGGCATAGTCCTATCTCAATTTTGATAGATTTCTTCTTCTTTGATCTCAAACATAATAATTAAAAAATGAGCGTAGTACAAGAGCTGAGTAGGCACAAGTACAATAAATCTCTTTGATACATTTAAATTCAGTTTCCAATCGATACACCATATCACACGTTTGTTTCAAAATGAAATGAAAAATAGAATACAATTCTGTTGTACTTGTCTAGCAACCATGTTAATATTTGTTCATTGTTTACTGTATTGTGGATTGGTGAATACTTAATGCTTTTGTGTCGTTTTCACTCATTTATGTTTTGATTATATTCTGGAATACAAAACATGTGAAATCAGAAAGAAAATTGAATCTATGTATGAATGAGCTTTTCAATCGGATTTGAAATGAAAAGCATCATGCTTTCCATTATGTCATTGTGATTCATAGTTATTATTCTAATAAATTCATAACTGGTTCATTTAGCTTCGAATCACATTGAATTTCAGTATTCGAAATAACTATTGTGGAGATCACCACATCTAATTGGCAATTTCATCGTCATATCCGTTATTTGGTTTTTGGTAGACCATTCTCGTTTACTTGTCAATTCACCATATTATCCCTTCCATAGTACATCCTTCTTTCTTACCCTTTACCTTCTCTGGCGACAAGTTATCAATATGTATGCAGTATAGAGGGTAGGGTCTTAAATCTGAACGACCTCCACCGTTTCTTAAGACCGGAAAGTGATAAAACGAAACCTAGATGCAAATAGGGAGCCATTTTTTTGACAAATCCATATTGATGGAGCTATTGCTATTAATTGTTCGAAAGATTTCAATATGAACTATTATTGCTGTAAGATTTTACTACAAAAAACGATTTCCAACACACATATAATGAGTGATTCATTTGGAGATATTTTTTTCAAATTGAAAAAAATTATCGAAATCAATTTTACCGGGATTTCTTCATCATCATACGAAAGAGTCAACTTCTACATTTACTTTTTTTGAGTTTACTCTTCAAAATCCTAGCCTTAACTACATCTAACATGGTCCATTCTGAAGTTCCAATTTTGGATGACGTGTCCGAGTATTTCGAGAGGTATTTGGCGAATAGCACAAGTGATGCTGGCTTCCAATTCTTAAATCGTAGCAGTTTTATCCATGTAGACTTTGGATTTTGAATAGACTGAAAGGAGAAGTATGGAGATGCGATATCACACGATCCAGGTGGCCAATCCACCGGTCCGAAAAGTGGAATTAACTGTTCATCGAATTTTTCTCGCAATAAAGCCATGGTTTCACAGACAAGCAAGTAGCGCCATCTTGTAGGTGCCAAATGTCCTCAAGATCATAATTTCAGGCAGTAAATAGTCCGTTATCATTGCCCGATACAGGCGTCATCGACAAATACGTTCTGGCCAGCTATTCTCAGCTACCGCCGCTATATTTTGTTCACCATGTGCTGGATGTGGTCTATCGGGTCACGTATTATCTAATCATGAAAATTTGGCTCCAGACTTTCCGATGGTACAGCAAATTGGGCGTTCGGTAAGCCGAGTATGTGGACCATAAATAGCTCCAAGTACACGTAACACATTTCTTGTAGAACACTGATTTTCGTAATACAGCTGAATGATTTTTAGAGGTTGTGTCAGATTGAATCTTTCTATGATGAAATGTCAAACAATACTGGACAAAAATACAATGGCCAGTTGTCATGATTCACGCGTCATCGGTCGAAAAATCCATTAAGAAAAAATACCTCTAAATGAATCAGCTTGAGCTTGAGGTAAATACGTCTTGAGAATACAAATCAAGATGAGGTGATATTCTAAATATCTGGACGACATAAGAAGTACTCATAACCTATAGAAGCGAAATCAAAGGATAGAGCACTGTTAGATGACAAAATATTTTCTTCCTCGATGCTTCACAAGTGAAATTAGCACATCAAGCTGGGGAAATTCTGTCTGCAATAGATCACCTTGTAAGTTCACGTGTTGTGAACGTAAATGAAGTCGACAATATAAGTCACAATTGTGTGGGATTAGTTGTGGAGGTACTTGAATGTCGTAATATATTCAACAAGAGTCAGCAACATCTCTGTCTACAAACAGTTCGAATTGATGCTGATCTTGTCGTTCAAAAACAGCTTAATGGTAAGGTCAACAAGTTACAAGATCTGTAATTTTATTTCATATGAGGCAGTCGAACCAAAAAGAGCTTGGAAGCAAAATCAGCGGCCGATTAATTTCTCTATCTCTCTTGCATTCTGTTGGACGTCTAGAAGTGCGCTTGCCCATCTTAAGAGAGGATAGCGGATAGTGTGGATCATGCTGCACATAAAATTCTGTTTCAGTTATTTCGTACCGCAATCAAGCATACGCACAGCTTTTGCTTAACAGAAAACAAAGGTATCTGCTTTAATGTAGTGAAAATAATAACAGTTAAGGATGATTTTGCTTTGACAGCCCAATGGAAGCCCAACAAAGCGCAATTCTATAGTTCCATTTCATATAAGGCACACCAAAAGAAGCTGCGTGGTAAAAAATCGTTTCTATTGATTTCTATTGAGCTTATATAAATGTGGCTGTCTAACCTGAGAGAGAATAGTGGATAATGTGGTTCACGCTGCACAAGAAGTCTTATTTGGTTTCGGAACAATATCCGCGAATGGTTCCAATCATAAGATGCGCACAACTTTTGGCCAATACAAAACAGAGGTTTTTGCATCACCTTAAAAAATATTTGATAGGTAATATTCCCTTGACAGCTCAATGGAAGCCCAAAAAAGTACAAAATTTGAAAGATAAAACTGGGCTTGATAATCCAGAGAGAGAGTAGCGCTTAATGTATCTCATGGTGTACAGGAAATCTTGTTTGCAACTAATAAGACATGTAGACAACTTCTGTCCAACAGAAAAAGGAGATGTTTGCTTCACCCGAAAAGATTTATTAGCAATACTGCAATATTCCTTCGACCCAAATCCCTCAAATAATTATGAATCCTTGCAAACTCAGAAGGAAGTCAATTTCAATTCAATGGTGTCAGATTGTATAAGAAACAGAATCTACAACTTTCGATGGAACAACCTTATTATACACCCGCAACAATAAATAAATGAGTGAAAATTATCACAGAGAAAGCATCTTCGTTGTTAATGCCTCTTTCTAACATAATGTCCTAATATAATTTGCTAGTATGTCTGTGTATGACGAAAATGACAATTTGAAGTATAATTTCACTTCACGCATCCTGGATCTTCCCGTGTTTCCTTCCAGCAAGGTTGTTCGCAAAGCAAATCGTATTACTGTCACATCTTGGTGGTAGAGGCGTCGCAGCGTCCTCAGGGACTGAGTGACATAGGGATTTGGGGGCGCCAGGCGAACGCGTGATCGTATTGCCAACAATGTGCAAGATATGGAACCAGAAAGGTACATACATTACCGCACCACAGGAGCGTATGCTTCTTATGCTCGATATGCATGATCTGATCATGTGTTTGAAGATTATCCTTGAGCTGAATAACTTTGGTATATTTTACTTTATTAAATAAGGATGACACTGCTTTTCAAATAATTTTCATAGAGAACTTTTTTGATTCAATTCCTTATAATGAAAAAAACAATTTGCAGCGTCGATCCAGAGTATAATTTGAGCAATAGTATCGCGAAAGCGAGCTTGCATTGGGAAACGCTTATTATATTTGGAATACAATTTTAGAAGTTGAAGTGTGCAATCTCACAGCCAGCTCATTGTACAGCCCAAGTCTTGATTGTTTTGTCCATCGTTTGTCACTCATTATAATTTTGATGTTTTTCAATGAATGCACCATAAAATATCCACGTTTTATTGTGTACGAACCTTGAAAGGTACTCGGATAACTTTTTCAGAAATAGCGCCCGAGTAAACCTTTTCAATTTCGGTACGCGAAGCGTCCACCATTACAGTTCTCAAATTCAACACTATTCTTGAAAATCTGATCAATTTTCTGAATTATTGTTAGAGATATAAGGGCTTCAAGAACAAAACTAGCAAATTTGATTGACTTTGAAATCTTCCAGAGCTCTGATTGACAGAATAAGCGTGAATGGTGTAATATCAATTCCCTGGAGAATATGTCCACAGTTGGTTTACCTTAAAAGCTAATACAATATGTCGTAATCCATCCGGGAAGAAGGGAAGGGATGTCTAGCGCGTCGACGTGGCGTGACAAGTCGGGAACGTGCTCGAGATATGATAATCCCGTCAACTGTTGAATCGACAAAGCGGGATATACCGGGAGTGAAATCCAATGTACATCTGTCTTTGTATGAAGAACAGAAGGGGATTGAGAAGAATGAAAATATGCAATTCGCACCCATGCGAAATTCTAAGGCGGATTTTTATGGTTTTGGGATGGAATGATATGCGAAATGTCGGTATAAGATCATGAATTACTCAACCAGTGGATATATTCAATGTAATTTTCCATGTTCCATTTGAATTTCCAGATTTGGTAATTATTCTATACTTGATTCAGATTTGATAGAACAAAACACTTCTTTCCAATCACTTAAGCATGATTTACATGTTTGCAGATTTTTTCAACGTCAGCAGAGTCGTACGAACTCTATAAAATTGAAAACAAGTATAAGTTTAGAACTAAAACCATCCAAAGTTTTGAAACTCAATCTAAATAATGTTGTAGTTTTTCAAAATGCGTTTGCAGTAATTCTTCTCTGTTGGACACATTGATTGAATTATACCTGAATTCAACAAAAGTGTTTTTGAATTTATGTCCGTTTGTAAACGGGAACCTCGAACGCCGTCTGCCGTGCATCTAACAACAATGAACAGAGACAGAATAAAAGAAATTGAGTCTCAGTCGCTTAGGTAGATGGAGATTGCTGGTGCCACTGAAATTTCCAGCCATGCTGATTCAGGCTCGAGCATTGGGAAATTAATAAAGTAACGAACAGAACCCCTATAGGATAGACTTCTATTGGGACATGCCGCTTAAATGAGTGGAAAACGCAACTGACTGATGTGTGAAGGACGTGGTGACGTCTGACCCACTAGAAACATCTGGAAGCTTCGAGAAACCATAATTGAGAATATGTAATCCCAGGGATCAAGTTGAATGCAACATAATTATTAATAGTTGGAGCACGGAGCGCGTAGGTTTAAAAATAGATAAGTTAGCTAGTGGAAATACACAAGAAGCAGTGGAAATAAATAAGAAACAGTAGAAATAAATGATAAACAGTTGAAATAAATCAAAAGCAATAGAAACAGATACCAGACAGTGTTATTGTGTAATAAATAAATAAGTGTAGTGCTAGTGACGAGGTCATAAGAGATTCCCTAATCTCACATCAATCAAATGAGAGAAATGTAGGAAAAAGGGTGGTTCAATCGCTCTCTATGAATATGCAGGTCATCATTTGCACGTACTTGCGATACAGGCAAGGCTTTACACTGCAAAAAATCCAGAACCTCAATATTCTTGCATAGTTAGTAAGAGTTAGTAAGAATGATAGAGAAGGAACTAAATGCGCAATAACCCACTGCACTACGCCCTACTTGGCTCACCCATATTACTTGCTTCTATTTTCAGCTATTGACAACTTACGGCTGAGCATATCATTCTTATTATATCATATCTATTTATATCAATACGTGAAGAGAAATCATTGTACCCCTTTTTAAGCATATTGCGCGCACGAAGAAGTATGGGATTTGACATACTTAAAGTTTATATGAAGAAGGTGTGCAGAAAGCAAAAATCATATACAGGCTGTCCCATTTTAATTATATACTAGTATGTGGACAGAAAAATTTGTACTCCTTTTCAAGTATATTGTATGCACGAGGTAAAGTTAAATTTGGCATATTCATAATGTTTATATGGAGAAAAAATTGCAGAATGCGAAAATTATATACATAATGTCCCTTTTGCATCAATACGTGAAGAGAAAGCAATGTACCCCTTTTAAAACAAATTGCGCGCATAAAGGACTGTGACTTGAAGTTTATTTGGAGAAAGAGTGCAGAAAGTTTAAATTATATACAAAATGTCTCATTTTAATTTCACGTGGAGAGAAAACTTTGTACCCAGTGCACGAAGGAATGTTAGGTATGACATATTTGAAGCTTATTATATGGAGGAGTGCAGAGATAAAATGATATGAAAGGTGTCTCACTTTAATTTTACATGAGGAGAAAACTTTGTACTATGCGCACGGAAAAATGTGAGATTTGGCATACTTGAAGTTGAAGGAGTGCAAAAAGCTAAATTAAATACAGACTGTTCCATTTTGATTCACGTAAAGAAGAAGCTTTGTACCTTGCGCATGAAGGAGTGTGAGATTGTGCGTAGGTACTTGAAATTTATATTGAGGAGTGCAGAAAGTCAACATTATATACTAGCTGTCCCATTTTGATTTCATATGAGGAGAAAACTCTGTAACGCACGCACAGAGGAATTTTAGAATTAGCATACTCAAAGATTATATAGAGAAGAAGTGCATATACAAGCTGTTCCATTGCGATTTTACGTAGAAAACAGCTTCGTACCGTGCGCATGAATGAATATGAGATTTGGAATTCGTGAAGTTTATATGGAGAAGGAGTGCAGAGAGCTGAAATTACTCATTGAGTATTCAATTTTTATTTTAAGTGAGCAGAAAACTTTGTATTGCGCCAACGAATGAATGGGAGTACATAGAGCTGAAAGTATATACAGGTGTCCTATTCTAATTTACTGCTGAAAACGATATTATTTTTCGCTAGAAAATATCAAGAAATATGCACTGAATGAAAAAATGTTTGAAATAAAAGTTTCACGATTTTCGCCCCCCTCCCGTAGAGGAAGAAGGAAAATCACTTTGAAATCTTGAATGGGGGTCACTATTTTTTATTTTAGATCCGGATAGAGCATCGAATACCAAGTTAATTTTACCTGAAACCCTCCAGGATGGAGACATAAATTCAATAACGTTCAAACTCAATAATATAATGAATTTTGACTACTGGGTGACCACTAGTTTATATTAATACATGAAGAGAAAGCTTTATACCTCTTTTTAAGTATATTGCGCGCACGGAGGAATGTGAGATATAGAAAACTCAAAGTTTGTATGAAGAAGGAGTGCAGACAATTGTCCCATTCTATTTTACCGCTAGAACCGATATTATTTTTCGCTGGAACATCTCGAAAAATAAACACCAAATGGAAAAATGTTCGGCATCTAATACTTACTTTCCCGAGGAGAGAAGAGAGGGGAAAAGAAGGGAATTACATAAAAAAGTGGAAACCACTATTTTCATTTCAGATTCGGAAAGAGCGCCGAATGCTAGCTTAATTCTAATTAAAACCTCTGGGGATGAAAGGTCTAATTCAATAACGTTTAAACTTAGATATTAAATGAATTACGGTCAAATTTCGACCACTGAGATACCACTAGTACATTATTGCCAGCAGTATACTGCGATCCAATTCAAGTAAAGTTAATTTTACGGAATGAAATGCTTCATATGATATTGCTTTTCCAATAGTTTATTATTACTAGTGCAAGATGGAAGAAAAAAATCATCATATTTCTGTACAATACTTCTCAGTGGATGGTGAGAAATATCCTGGGTGGAATTGAAACGTGGCGAATCTGACAGTGGCGACGCAGTTCCGTTTGGCAAATCAATGAGACAAAGTTGAAAACGTACTCGAGAGTAACAAATACTTGTTTATATCCCGCAGTAATATATTACCCATTTAACGTAAAATGCTCGTGGTAATTTATTTCGTTAGGAAATATTCTGGGAAATGAAAAAACCGGTACTCGCTACGCGTCTGCTTTTTTCTCATTATAAATTATATTTGTATTTTTCCAAGAAGGTCTCTTTCTTAGAACGATTATTTATTGTCAAAATAAATCCATGGTACATTACAAAACGCGAAGCGACCGCGCAAAATCGCTGTATCGATCGGGATTTATTGCAACTGGTGTCAGGACTAAAAAACCGCCCGTTGCTCCCGAGGGAATAACAACTCCAGTTCCCATCGAGATAGGGAAGCTGACAATCTTGGACTTAAAACACAATCTCCAAATTCTCATCTTATAACATGAAAAAATTGTTTTTTTCTTCTTCATCGATATTGAAAGTGAAAATCATCTTTCCACAGACTGGTGGATATTTATTTTTATTAAACTGTAAGGTACGAGTATTACGAACGTACGGGTGGGACTTAAAAAAAGACGATTCTGGGGTAATTATTTGGATCTCTGATGCTTGGTGATCCTGTCATAAACCAGGCAGTATCCATCAATCAGTCGATCAATCAAATTACTTAGAGTCCTTGTAATCGCTTCCATTCTGCCCTTCCATGTGGGAGCTTCCCAAATACTCCCATAATGTCCATCAATTGCATGTGAGCATTTGACAATCATTATACTGGAACTCATTTCTATTTTCCCAAACAGTCTTGTAACTTGGAGGGATGTTGTAAGTAATCATGTATAGTGCTAAGCGATTCATCCATCAGAGAAAACCTCTTCGCTCAGGTGCTCAGTGACTTGGCACTGAACACCGACACAATCAAGATAATGGCGCCCTTCCTTAATCTGTCGCAAAGGGATAGGGAAACTCACCGCCAGCACCCGCGAATTTCAGCCTTCATCCATTCAAGTTGAGGTGAAGAAACTCATATTGATAATAAGCTGCAAGAGTTTGTGCAGGGCTCAAGGGACGCAGAAGCTGGTAGAACTTCATATTTCATCATAGAGGAGTAGTTTTTAGACGAGCTCTGAAACTGTCTCATTACGATTTTATGAGGAATTTGTAGCTCCACTCAAAGAATTCTCTAGTCTTGAATTTCAATTTTTCTGTTAGTACAAAATTTTATAGAAAATATTTAATTCAAAATATTCTTCTACCAACTGAGATGCTTCACACATTACTTGCTCATAAATATACATAGCACCCTAAGTTTGCGTAGAAAAATCACATTCAATGGAATCAAGAAAAAATATTCAAGAAACTGAACTCGTCACAATGACATTTCTCAAAAATTTATTTAATATAAAATAGTAAGTCATTATTCTAATGCTACAACATTGCCAAATACTGATTTCCAAGATTCTATGGCTGGCAGTTGCGAATTTATGCACAAAATTTAAAAAAAAACAACCGGAGTGCACTTCCGGTTCAGTCGATTGTTATAAGAATAGTAGGCAATCATTCATATGCTACAGCAGACTGAAATACTAATTTTGAATACTTTACAGCTGATAGTTTCAAATTCAAGCGAAACATTCCAAAATACTATCAAGTAAAATTCACTTTCAGCTCAGTCGATCTTAATAAAAATAGGATAAAAGCATCTAGAGACGATACTATCGTCTTAACTGAATTCTAATATTCTACGTTCAATTGTTTGGGATTTATGCGGAGATTCAAAAAATGTTTCGAGTAAAGTGCACTTCCGAAACAGACTATTGGAATTATAATGCGAGATGTACAACTAGATGTTTTAGAAGTGCTTAACATGAAATTTTGATGTTCTATGACTGGTTGTTTTGAATATATGCAGGAAACTCGAAAAGTCTGTTATATAAGGTACTTCACGCTAAGCCGATTGGTACAAAATTAGAAGATAACTATTAAAATGCTAAAGCAATCTCAAATGCTGAATTTCAGTATCCTTTGGCTAATCATTCTGGATTCATGAGGAAAATTCAAAAAAAGTTTCAAGTAAAGTGCACTTCCGGTACAGACGATTGCAACTATAATGCGAGGTGCACATCAAGACCCTATAACAGTTTTGAATACAAAACTTGAAACTTGTTTTCAATTTTCACTTTACATAAGACTTTTTTCTAATTTTCCGCATGAATCCAGAATGATCAGCCATAGGATACTGAAATTTAGCATTTGAAATTGCAGTAGCATCTTAATGGTCATCTTCTATTTTTGTAACAATCGGCTGAGCCGGAAGTCTACTTTATATCACAGACTTTTTGAATTTTCCGCATAAACTCCAAACAATCAGTCGTAGAATATTTAAATTTTGTATTAGGCACTTTTAAAATATCAAGTTGTACACCTCGCATTATGATCGCTATTGATTAAGCCGGAAGAGCACTTTATTCAAAACATTTTTTGAATTTTACGCATAAATCCAAAACGATTGAACGTAGTTTGTCAGAATCCAGTATTAAGGACGATTATACTGTCTAGATGCTCATATCTTATTTTATTGAAATCCACCGAGCCGGAAGTGCTTTTCACTTCACAGTCTTTTGGAGTTTTTTGCATAAATTCGAAACGATCAGGTGTAGAATATTGAAATTTGGTATTTCAGTCTGCTGTAGCATCTGAATAATTGCCTACTATTCTAATAACAATAGACTGAACCGGAAGTGCATTTCAGTAGGAATTTATTCTTAATTTTGCGCATAAAATCAGATCTATTGGTAGTCGTAGAATTATGGAAATCAGTATTTAGGAATGTCGTAGCATGAGAATAATGGCCTACTGTTCCCATAGCAACCGACTTAGCTGAAAGCGCATTTTACTTGACAGATTTTTAGAATCTCTTGAGTGAATCCAAAACGATTAATTGTGGAACGATAAGATTTTGTGTCTGATTATAAATAACCAATGATAACGAATATAACCATGATGCATCCCTTAAATTTTGATTGGGGTATAATTAGCACCCCAGAAGCTATTTCTCTGCAAAAAAGTATTATTGATCTCTAGGAGCACCACTTTTTTCTTCTAATTCCCAGAAGACTGGATGGAATCCATGATTTCGAAGCATCACCTATTTATTTCTCATTGAATTCCTGTGTTATTCCCAAAATTGAAATTTGTCGATTCCACTAAAAAGTTACCGAAATTGAAACTTTGCGGAGACTGATCAGCTGGCTGATTGCCCCTTCCTAGAAACACTTCTAGCTACGCCAATTAATAATTTTAGTAGAAGTGTCGAAAAGGATATTCAGATTGTCAATTGTTTTTTTGCAAGTTATTTGAATGATGTCTAGTTTGGTATGAATTTAAAGCTCTCAGGGAGATAAGCTTGGTAAAAATACAAAGTGAATAATCAATTACCACTTTTTAAATACACTCTCAACCAAACAATGTCAAAACTGTATGTTCTAATGAATGACGAACTCAAAAATCTAAAAAAGGACTCTTTATTTTCTAAAATATCTATTTTATTTATGGCCAGCTGCACCACCGTCACTCAACTTTATAGGAGGAATAATAACAGTTGTAACAATTATCTATACAATAGTTGTCATATATCGTATACGGCTTACAAAACTGTCAGCGGGCAGGGTGGCCGAATAGTTACGAAACAAACCAAAGAGCTTCAATTTTTATCGAGATTCGAGATTCGAACGACATCGGTGATCTTTGGTTCTCTTTTTGATTAATATAGGCTGTATTTGTTTGTTCTACCCCGGTACTACGATAATAGATATTGAACTCCACTTAAAGTTAAGTGACGGTGGTGCAACTGACAATTATGGTCCTGAATATAACCACCATCTGTCACTTTAACAATGACAGCTGTCACTTTGACAATGAAAGCTGCTAATTCACTTTGAAATCTGCAAATAATGGATGCGATCCTCTACATTTATAAAACAGTTATAAAACTGGCCATGAAATTTATTGTCGGGCCACACCAGATTTTTTTTGTATGTTCTGGCTGGAATTCATTTTTTGATTTTTCAGGTGTTGAAGTATTTTTGAAGTCATTGTTAGCTGCTGAACTTGCATCACGATTCTCCAGTGTTGAGTATATCTGCTACCTAGAATTCATTTATTGATGTCTCATATGTTAAAGTATTTTTGAAGTCAGTGCTAGCTGCTGAACTCGCATTACGATTTTACAGTGTTGAGTTAGGAAAGGTTATTATAAATGCCATTTATGACATTGAATTTTGCCTAATTTCGACTTGTGCTCTAATTCAAAAATTATTAGTACTCTGAAAACTCTGAATTTAATGAATACAATTCTTTAATTTGATCAAATAATTGTTATTGTCCAAGACTCGAAGGGAATACAATACGATGTACACCACTTTAATCCGCAATAATACGCAAAGCGCGTCTCTCACCTACTCGTTTGGAATAAAACCACGAACAGTCACGACCATTGTTCCCTTTAATGTTCGTACGAGCACGCACCGGCCCATACAAATTACCAACTGAGAGGAAACAAAATCTCTAGATCGAATAACGTCCCCTAACGGTTGCTTAGCAAACAATGTATTACTCTCTTTCAGACATTAGTTCTCCAAAGAACGGAGACACAAATCAAGTCACTAGCTTCTTAAATTTACTTTGCCATACGTAATCGAGATTTACACAGTATCAATTCCTCCTGCACAAACTAATTTCCAAGTGAGAAAATTACTTTGAACAAATAACTTTTGTGAAGCATGTATGATATAATTATTAATTTCTATTAAATTTTTTTGTGACGGCTTAGACCGGACGTTCATCACAAAAAAATACGATTTTTTACAGGCTCCCATTCAAAGGGAAGATACTTACGGCTGTATGCTTAAGATATTTGCACCTGAAAATCTCCACCAGGTATTATTGTATATTGTATACAAAAAATATTTCCTTGAACCACTTCCTACAATCTGCCACTTTTCCTAACACTAGGTGAGGTCCTCAAATAAACTGGAAACTTATTGGCAGACGGTCTACATGAGTCCAAGAGTATAGCATATTCAGGTGAACTTGTCAATTCTCTACAATAACCTTTTGCTCGATTTTGCTGAATAAGTTATTTAATTAAACCTTCTTAGTTGTTGATCAAAATCCATTTTTCAGTATGCATTTACACCTAGCGGAGATTTTCAAATGCAAATATTCAAACCAATTATAAGTTTCTGCTTTCGACCATGGCTGTTTTTTTGGGAATAATTCGATTAATTCGCATACAACTTGTTCTGTAGATACACAGTTGTATGCACAGTTAACAGTTACTAGTCATGCTTAGAACAATACTATCCGTGAGTTTGTCGAAATAGCTGAATATTCATCTAACTCGCAAAGTAAATCGTGGTTTAAACGTCTGTACATCTACCTGGAGTTGAAACTCCAGTCCACATGTCGTGCCGGAGCTTGAAGGCACTGCAACGGAAGTGACACAGGCGTGGTCATAGCCAAGTTATGTAAACAGGGCGCTAAAGGGTAAACATTGTATTAACAAATTGGATCATACATTTTAAATTATATCAGCGAACGGATGTGCTCTGTCGCCAACGGGAGGCGACGCGTTCACGAGAAATTAGCATATTAATGAAACACACACGTTGCCAACTGGATCAATACTACACATACGTGCAAAGTGAGCGATACTTGTTGCTTGTGTTGAATACTACTGTGCTGTATCAGCCCATTGATCATCAATTCATAGGAAAATAAATGACAGCAGACTTTGTTCTTATTCAAGCGACACTACGAGTTTTAGGTAAGTTTTGAGAGTAAGCTCGTAGAGCTAACAAAATCTGTAAAATGAAAAACTCTTTTCTCTTTTATTGGCCGTTTGCTGGAACTGTGAGAGAATTACAGCAGTTCGAAATGGTGACCTGACAATCGAATAATTTCAAGTGCGGCTGCCGCCCTGCCAGACAGGCAAAGAGGTGGTATCTTGGTTGAACAGGACAGGGAGTGGAACCCAAGTTTTTTCTTAAAGTACTTGACCTTCGCTATCGATTGGTGAAGTTGCGTCAAGAAACTCGACCAGAATTGGCGTTTTTTTGACACTTAAGACAGGACTCTGCATTCATAAATTCTGGCTTCCTATTGATCCGTAAATATCTGATCGATTCATATAGAATTTGACTGTAAGTCCGATAAGTAAACATAAGGTTTAGCCGGCTCCTGAATGCCAATTTTTCAAGTAACTGATGCAAATCATTTCAAAAACCTGTGATTATGATCTTATTGGTCATCAGGCTCAACTTAGCCTTCTTCGCCTCTGAATTTTTGGGAGTAGTCCATTGTTGAGACTGTTCCTGGATTTTTAGTGTATATTGATGGATCCTTGCTCCATTCACAGTCACAAAACAGTAAAAGAGTTCTTCTTATCGCGATTGATCATTGCCAAATATTCTTCAGTTATAAAAGCGCATTTGTTGTCGACCTAGAGCTATTGCAGAGCTAATTTTAGATTAATCTGTTCCCAAATATTCATGCAAATGTTTGTTGAGATGCCCAAAGCCTCAGTTATCACGTGCTTATAGTCCGGTCAAAATAGACAATCACCATTACATGAATACCCAAGAAGCTAAATATTGACATGAATGTTGAGGATACCATTATAATGAAGTTGTAAAAAGTCTCCATCGATCCCGTGTGGGCAAAAGATTACCTATATGCGAGGCTACAGTTCGCAAAAATAGGTTTCTTGGATTTTTAGGGAGGCGATTAGTTAGTAGTAGATCTTTCAATTTTCTACAAAAATGGTTCTTGCACATTTTTTCTCACCATTTCTGAGAAGAAACCATTCTAAAATTATATTCTATATAATATGCACACATTTTTACGCCATCTATCAGGTACTGTACTTGGCACGTAATTTTTCCGGCAGGCCTACTCCGCTGTCTTTTTATTGAAGTTCAACATAATATTAGGTTCTCTTATTCAAATTTTTTTCCATCTCCACCTTCCTGAGTTGACGTAAATTGTTCAAACAGCTATACATCTATCGTATCGTTGTTGATGTAAGGATCATCCTCTGTTGGAGATTCAGTATTTGAAAACGACTGGATTTGACTGCTGGCGCTTGCTGGTGGACAAAGTAAGCCTACTTTTTTGCAACTTCATTTCGAATTACACACCTTTTAGAAGTGGTGGAAGTAGATTGTATTTGTATATTGGTTCGGCTTCTGCTCATCAACATATGTCACCAGGTTCAAGTGTGGCCTGGTAGTCAACTGGAACCAGAAGAATGAGGTTGAAGAAATGTATTGGAACCAATCCACATTCTACTTCCACCTGCATCAGAAAAGCTTCGTAATACTATTTTTTGCAACTGCAAAAAGGGGTATAATTCAAAATGTGGCCGCAAAAAAGTAGTATTCCGGGACCCCACGGTCAGAAATATGCGAAATCTGACCACTTATGAAATGTAGTGAGAATAGCTATATACAAAAAGTATGAGACATTGGCTCCAGCCCGGGAGTCGCGCGCATGGGCGTTTTTGCACAATATTGTTATAAAAATGTAAGAATCCCGGTTTATATGCGAAATATGACCAGCTATGAGACTTTGACAGTATGTAACTTATGGATAAACATCAACGAAAAACCATTTCGAATCTGATAATTTAATTTCAGACAGTTAAATTTGAACGGGTGGTAATAGCATTTTTGATGATGTGTTTTCAGGTCATTCGAAAGTAGTCACAACGTAAAAAATAGTCATTTATTATACCATAAGTAGTTAAATTATTATAGACTATTTTTGTGGTGCAATCACTCATGTTTATTGTGCTTGTGAATACCACTCGTGCTGCACACTCGTGGTATTCTAACGCAAGCACAATAAACATTCGTGATAGCTCCACAAAAATAATCGATAATACTTCAACTACTTATGGTATAATAAATGACTATTTTTTACGTTGTGACTACTTTCGAATGACCTGAAAACACATCATCAAAAATACTATTACCACCCGTTCAAATTTAACTGTCTGAAATTAAATTATCAGATTCGAAAGTACAGAGTTCCAATAAACATCGTTCGGTTCGATTTTGATCTTACCGTCTGTTCTTTCTCCCAAAGAATATCTTATTTGCACGGTATTGCAATTTTAGGAGAATGCACAAGTGTTTATTCCAATGACGCAGTTTATTGAAAATTACACAGTAGTCATTTTGATGTTAAGACTCTAGGATTACTTTTCAACGACACCTTAAAAACTAAACGTCATCTAGGAATGAACAAAAGTATATTAGTATCTGGATTGAAATGAAAGATTGGTCTTTCTGACCTTCCTAGTAAGATTTTGCTATCTAGAGTCCTTTTCCAATTCGTAGAGACAGCTTAGAGATAGGTCGCAGTTTCTACATCAATGACGTCATGATATAGTTAATTTATAGGAATAATTCATGATTATAAATCATGGTAGATAAATATTGCTCTCCTGGTATTATTTGATGATATACGAGGTTCAAAAACAGACATCAAGCGGAAGAAGCTGACTTAATCCTGACTCTTATTTTTACAAGACTGTCTACAACCCTAACGACATCCAACTGTCTGCTAGGTGGTATGTGTGTCGAGAGTCTCCAAATTGACGTCAATTACAAATTAGTATTGAGCCTCTTTTCGCATAATTAGAATAAATACAGTTTTACTTATTTGTACTAAGTACAAGAAAGTATTGTGAAACCGACAAAATTCACCTATCGAGATTTTGACGGAAATATCCGTTTTGAACATCCCAGAATCCATTTTGACTATTTTTGGCTTGATGTCGGTACGAATGTTCGTGCGTGCGTTCGTGCGTACCTAACTCGCAAATCTCAAAACTGTATAATGTTGAAATTTTTTATTTAAGACTGGTAAATTTTTTCTGATAAATCCAGAATGATCAACCGTAGGATGTTGAAATTCAGCATTTGAAATTGCTGTAGCATCCAAATGGTCATCTCCTATTTTAGTACCAATCGGCTCAGCCGGAAGTGCACTCTATATGACAGACTTTTCAAATTTTCTTCATAAATTCAAAACAATCGGTCGTAGAATATTGAAATTTTGTATTGAGCACTTTTATAAGATCTAGTTGTACATCTTGCATTATAATTGCGATCGGCAGAGCCGGAAGTGCAGTTTAGTTAAAAAAAAAATTGAATTTTCCGCATAAATCCAAAACGGTTGAACGTAGAATATTAGAATACAATATTCAAGATGATAGTACTGTCTAGATGCTCATATCCTATTCTCATTGAGATCGACTGAGCCGACAGTGCACTATACTTGACAATCATTTGGAATTTTTTGCATAAATTCAGAACGATCAGGTGTAGAATATTGAAATTTGGTAATTCAGTCAACAATAGTAATAACCGGAATTCATTTTTCAATTTTGCGTATAAATTCAGAACTGTGAGCCGTAAAATCTTGGAAATCAGTATCTAGGAATGTTGTAGCATGAGAATGATGACTTACTATTTCCATAGCAACCGATTAGGCTAAAAGCGAGTTTTACTTGACAGATTCTTCGAATTATTTTGATAAATCAAAAACAATTAGCCGTAGAATGATGAGATTTTCTGTTTGATTATATATATATATATATATATATATATATATATATATATATCCAATGATGTACAAGTAAGTCACGTGATGTCCACGTCAGATTCTTTTATTTTATAATAATCACGGATTCAGTAATTCTATCTTAAAAAAGCTGTAGATAGAAGAAGTTGATGAACTAAGTCATTATTGAATGAATTATTCATCTTGAATTCCTGACCAATGTTTGATTATTGATTTCAAGCTCCAAGATTTTTCCATATTATCGCGATTAAAGGAATAAATAAAGTTGGACGTATCAAAAGAACACAAGCTTGTGGCTTAGGCCATCAGGGAGCCTAACGATTTAAAGGTGGATATTACACGTGGCTGGATTACACTACACCGAGCTCCACGTGGAATACAGATTGGAGTAGAAAACTCATATGCCGAGCTGAGTTTGCGTCCTGCAAATAGATTAGCGAACAGCCTTCATGACTGAACCACCATAACATGAAATTTTTGTTAGCTCCTCTTCTACATTTTACTCTGAAAATAAACAAATATCCAAAGGGATGCAATATTCTTGAAAGGACTTCCACTAATACTTCTTTCAATTAGTAACAGGTCGAAATGATTGTAAAAACAGCTTTTGGATAATTATTGACAGATAAAACCTGATGTACCCAGTCGTTCAGTTGATATTCAATAAATTCAAAATCTGAAGTTATTTATCAGCTGAAACTTTCTTCGGAAATCAGACAGTAAGATTCCAGAAGAAATCTGTGTAAAAAGCTGAAAGTAGTTTCTCACATCATTCTAAAATCGTAGGTATTCCATCAAACCCGCCCGTGATGTTTATTGCCTGAGGTAATTCAGTTATGTGATATATCTAGGCGTGGAGTTCAGTAACGACAGAGGGTGTAGGGCACGGCGGAAAACTTATGATATTGACAAACTTGTCTTTGTAAGAAGTGCAAAACCTTGTCCACTTAGAAACGCCCGCGGCCTGGCGTCGGGGCGCTATAAACCGACATGACGTGCCTCATCCATCAGAGACTATTCTCCCACAACGTTCATAAGGCGTTGATCCACCCCTGAAGCCGTATTACAGTGTGTTTAGATAAAGGTTACAACGAATGTGTGATTGATTAGAAAAGGGATTTAATTATCGCTCAAGAACATTCCAATCCAATGTTGGATTCAAGCATTTGGTTAGTGGAACGACTGCCTGAAATAACCATGTTCTGATTGAGAGAGTGTTTGAAGTTAACATAATGTAAATATTTTTTTTTTCCAGATACTGTCGTGCTTTCCAGTGGACACATAAGCAGACATCAATCAATGTGAGTACTACATTGACCAACTGTTCAATAGTTCCCGGAAAAACAATTGCAAGTAGATGTATTTCTGAGAACATAATAGAGCATAAAAAGTTAAACTGAAGTCTGAACTAGTGAATTTTTGCATTTGTTTACAAAATTTCAATCTGGAAGACGCATTACTTCCATTGGAAATATATCTTGTGTGACTGTTTCGGCAAGATAGCAGAGAACTTGACTGACGTGAATGAATCGATATAGTTTGGATATTATTTTCTTTCTACGTTGGGGTTGAGTTTCCTTATCCTTAGGGAGCCTTCTCTGATCCGCATGTGACACGTATAGACTTGTGCCTCTCCTGAGATACTAGTTTCATTGAGAATTTTATCAGATTCTCTTGACATATTTTCCATTTGTTCATTTGAATCAATTATTATTTGAGATTGACATTGTCCTCAATTCTTTTTTCACGTAAAGAATCCTTCTAAAGTCTTGTATACTTCAAATCATCCCAAAGAACTCTTGGATTACTTGTCTCTTCGCAATTCTTGAAAAAACAAACTGAAAAAATATACAAATATCATATTCATTTCAGGAATGTTTTGTTTTCCATTTAGCTTTGATCCTCTTCAAAATAAGTTCCTCGTATCTCCGTATATGTCAACAGGAAATCTGTGAAGTGGCCATTCCTGCATCGAGTGGATTTAGGATTGAGTTTTTGTTTATGTTGAAGTTTGATTTACCTTCCATGAATATCTTTCAGGTCGTTTGTTTACTTGCGCAGATAACCACATACATTTTCGCGTGTAACGTTTATTTATTCCAGCACTAAAAGTTATGTTTGTATTCCAAGCTGACTTTTACAAATGATGTGAGCAAATATCAATATTTGCATGAAGCTGACGTTTTTATGACAGTTTATTAGGAATGTCAGTGCTTTTGAGAAGCTTTATGAGAACTAAAGTGATAATTACTGGAGTGAATTATGAGACACTTGAAGTTTTGATATTAAGAGTAAACTCGTAGAGCCAACAATATCTGAATTATGTACAGCTTTTTTTCTCTTTCCAATGACCGTTTGCTATCACCAAAACTATCAATTTTTCAAACCACCATAACTCAGTTGACTTTGATCGAAAATGGATGAATCTTTGAGATTTGGGAAATTCGAGGCTTTTTTGTCAAGACGCGTTACTTAATTTGACGCCTAGTTCATCGCATTCCTTATCACATCCCTGAAGAAAAAAATGTTCGTGATGACAAAAAAATATAAAAATTTGACAATTTGTACCGGGTGCAAAAAAAATCGTGGACTCAACTCACGATTTAGAAAATATTCTTCATTCATTTTACTTGAAATTGTGCAAAAAGTCGAGTATCTGCGACAATTTGGCGCAAAAGTAATGAATTAAACAAAAAAAAAATTACATTTTGCACGTTTTTGGTCATAATTCGGCTAATCATGCACGGAAATTGATGAGCTTTTAAGTTTTGGAAAGTTTGAAGTTTGCTATTTATTAGTATGCAAATGCCTGTGTCGTTAAATCGAATTCACCTCCTGGCACTCGCCTAAACAAAAGAAAGTTTTTGATTCAAAATTGTGAAATTTGGACAACTCATATGATGCACCAAAAAAATTTTCCTTCAAAGTTCTTTGTTGATTTTACAATGCTAGATTGTTTTACCATAGAATCACCGCTGGAGAAGTCTTTGTTAAATTCACAGTGTTTGATTAATTTAACATAGAGTCACCGTTGGAGTAGTCTTTGCTGGCTTCACAGTATTAGAAATATTTAACGTAAAATCACTGCTGGAAAAGTTGATTTGTGGCCTCACAGTATTAAAACAATTAAACGTAGAATCACTGCTAAAGGAGTCAATTGGTAGCTTGACAGTAATTAAACAATTTAACGTAGAATCACTGCTAGAAAACTCAAATGGTGGCTCCACAGTATTGAAAAAATTTAACGTAGAGTCACGACTTGCGGAAAAGTTTGGTTTCACAAGCATATAACGAGTTTAAAAGTTGATCCACCGTTCGGAAAATCACTTTACGATTCTGCGAATGTTGATTGTCTTGTCGTCAGCCTTCAGCTAATCTTTCTCCGTGCAAACTCCAGCAGTATGAGCTCCATTTTTGTGTGTAAATGAATATCGTAGTGACACTTACCTCCTGAATATTATTCTCTTGAACACCCTGATACAGTTACTCAGCCGTTCGTCTCTAGAAACTGCGTCAGCGACCGCATTGGCGCCCGAGCATACCGTCGGCAGCTTCGACAGCAACGCCAGAGGTAACAACCCCGCCAGCAGCGAGGTATCGTTACAGCCGACATTAGCATTATAATGGGCAATGGGCACCACGAGGAGGTTGACGGCTGGATTTTGCACATCATGTGTTGTATGCTGCGTATTGCTGTTAATGTGTGTTATGTCCGTTTTGTCTGTTGTCTGTATTGTGCATGTATAAGTGTCAGTTTTTAGCGCATTTTTTGGAAAAAAGCGCTATTATATTCACTTTGGCTGTCTGGCTGGCTGGCTGGCTGGCTGGCTGGCGTGACGCTGAGCTCTCAGCAACTATACTATTTACAGACTTGAAACTGGTACTAAATAAAAGCTGCTGTTTCGTCGGTTTGCACAAATTGCTTCAATTCGAGCTCAGTGGTTGTGGAAAATTAAATCATTCAATTACTTGTTTCAAGTGCCCATAGATACACATGACATTAGGGATATGGCAACTGAAATTTATTAAAGTAGATAAAAATTTAGTTACAACTTTAGCCGCGGGTGTCACTATTGTTATGTACAGTTGTCAAATCTGTCCGGGATTCATTCAATGACTTGTTTGACGCGAATTTGAAGCTTATCAGAATGAATTATTATTATTGGATGAAAATTTGTTTACTTCTGGTGTATTATTTTTATATAGCTTTGATAAAGATCAAATTATCATTTTAAGGTACAGCACTTGACCTCCCGTCAGTCAATAACTAAAAAATGAGGATTAAAAGGTATTTTTGAGTTTGTACATGCATAAATTATGTACCTATCAAATAGTCAACTGGAAACTAGCACTAAATGGAAGCTGCTGTTTCGTAAGTTTACCCAAACTGCTTGATTTCAAGTTCAGTAATTGTAAAGATGGTAATTTGCAAAATCTCTGAAGTAACAAGCATTCACGAGCTGTCAAAAATGCGCTTCCATCATCTAGATGATTCTTCCATTTTTTGTATCTGATAGAGAAATGTTTTTTAATGTGTTTTCAGTTCCTCATTGACGCACCTCTCGCAATCTTGCTGCCATGTTTATAACATCGCTGATCTCATTATGCTAGATGTTGTGTCATAACTTTGCGCCAGATCGTCACAAGCACTCGATTTTTGAGCAATTCAAGGTTATCCTGTATCGTGAGTTGAGTTCACAATTTTTTTATACTTGGCACAAGTTATCAAAGTTTGACATTTCGTGACATCAAGAACATACTTTTTTGCAAGTGTGTGGTAGGGAAGGTTATGAACTTGTCGTCGGATTAGCTTACATGCTCTAAAAGGAGAAACTTCAGACATTTCAGAACTCAAAAATTTATTCATTTCTGATCAAAATCAATCGAATTATGGGCGGCTTTAAAAATCGTCAGTTTTGGTACATTTTCATTTGATGCGTTTTTTTTTTTTGCCAGACAGAGAAAGAAGGGCAGAAATGGTATACTTCTCATGGGTGATGATATTTCAATCCAAATTTCTTAGAAATGTTACTTTGACAGCTCAGTTTGTATAGCATTTTTGTTAATTTTATCAAATGTGTCATATATATGTAAACTTCAGCAATAATTGATTGTACTATATTCATGAGCAAGTAATTTGTGATGCATCTAAATTAGTGAAAAGTTATTTCAAAGAATTCTAACAACAGTTTGTTGCATTATATTCATGAGTAAGTAACTTGTGGACCGAGCTAGTGGCAGATTGAAATTTCGAATCTACCAGGATGATTCGATAACAAAACGAGTAAGCATGTACTTGAGGCCTTGTACCTCCTAGGACTATCGTACCACCAAAAAGAAAGGAGTTAAATTGTGGAGGATTCCAAATGGTGGGAAGCTATTTCAAAAAATTGAATACTCAAACATTTGGAAGAAATGCTCATAGATAAATATAATATAGGAAGGTTGGCCATTGTAGCAATGGATTTCAGAGCAAATTTCTCTACCTGAATTTCTATAAAATCCAATGGTATTTGTATGTTAAGATTCTAGTCTGTCCATTAGAGAACATTGTCTCATCATTAGAAGTTGCATTAAAGGTACATCTGAAAATCTTTGTAACAAAATGTCGTGAAGAAATAAAATTTTATAACACCCAAATATATTAAGACTGCAAACATATTTCTTTTTCTTATAATAAAATAATTGGAAAGCTCTACACTCCTTGAGAGTCCATGGCTTTTCTACTAATGTCTGTGCACAACTCTCTATTGTTCGCATTTTTTATCCCTAAAGTTTGTAAGTCTTTCATCACCGAGTCGTACCACTTAGTCTTTGGGCGTCCTCTTCTTTTTGTTTTTCTGACTCCCTCTTGTAGCTCTACACTAACCACCCTTTTTACTGTCAATAGTTTTACATGTCCCAGCCATCTTAACCTCTGTAATCTTATTGCTCCGATTATGCCACAGCTACCATAGAGATTCATCACTTCACTATTTGATATTTGTATAATTATATCTCCCTTTTTCCTTCCACCAAAATTTTTTCTCAGGATCTTCCTCTTCCACACTGCTAAACGTCCTTCGTCACTTTTATTTAGGGTCCATTGCTCACATCCGTACAGTGCCGACGGTCTTATATCACTTTCATGAGTTCTTATTTTAGCCGCTCGCGATATACTTTTTGTTTCCAGAAAATTATATAAGGCACCTACACATCTACTTTCTTTGGCAATTCGTGATTTGATTTCTATGCTTTAGTCATTATTACTTGTGACCCTATACACAGATACACAAAAGTTTGCACTTCCTTAAAATTAAACACTCTTCCCTTTTCTGTTTCTATTTTTAGAACCTTCTTTTCTTTGTACGTGTTGCATTCCACCTGAATATATTTGGTCTTCGTTTCATTTATGTTCAATCCTTCTTCTTCTCTGGCTTCTTCAAGTTTCTTAAAAACCAGCTTTATTTCTTCAGTGGCTCTCGTCAGTATGGCTATGTCATCTGCATAATCTAAGTTCTGATGCTTCTGGCGATATACAGGGTGGAATGCGAAATTGGAAACACCTTTTTTCTTGAAAGTTATTATAGATACCAAAAAATTGTTTAAATAAAATTTTTTGTACTTTTAATAAGCTAACTAAATCTGTGTGAATTTGGTGAAAAAAAATAATTCTCGAAGATATTGCCATATTTGTACTTTCTTCAAATAGAATCTCCTGTATATTATTGCATTAATGAATAGAAAATAATTTTTGCTTTGAAAAAGTTCAAGGGTTCTTACTTTCTAAACTTGATAGTTTTTGAGATATTAACGAAAATATCTGAATGTTGCTTCACAAAATCAAGTGTGCGTTTAGAACTAAATTTTTTGACAGTTGAGTTATTTTGTGTTGTATTTGCATTAAGAAAAATTGTGTTGTAAACACATCATTGATATTTTTGTGTCAATAATATTACTGTTGAGTACGCGGGGAATTACACAACGTTTATATTTTTTAAATTTAAATATTTTTGCGCGCTCAGACATTTGCACATCATCATGAACGAAATGCATAGTTCAATTACTTTTAAAAACAATGTAGAAAATAAACAAATTTATTATCAGAGTAGAACATAAAGAAGTATAAAATGGATGTTATCGAACTACACAAACTGTTCAAAATTTCCACCGTTTTCTCGGACACATAAATAAAGTCTTTTCAATAAATTTTGTTTTATATTAACTGTATTCAATTCAACAACAGCTTGTCTTATTCGGTTGTTCAGTTCATCAAGTGTAGCAACGGACATTACATAAATTTTGTTTTTTATAGCTCCCCATAGAAAAAAATCTAAAGGCGATAGATCCGGAGATCTTGCGAGCCACGATGTAGAGCCTCTGTTGGCAATCCAGGAATTTGGAAATTGTTGATTCAAATACGCAGTTACATCCAATGAATTATGCGGAGGTGCACCATCTTGCTGGAATATCATTCTGCGTCTAACTGCCAATGGTATATCATCCAGATAATCTTGAAATTCATTTTGCAGAAAATTTAAGGATCTCTGTTATGTCAAAATGCCCTCTTAAAAATATGAACCCAAAATAGTGTTGTTTATCATACCGCACCATACGTTAATTGAAAAGCGTATTTGAAAATTTGAAATAAATGTTTGACGTGGATTCGTTTCTATTGACTGCCAATAATGTGAATTATGTCTATTTAGTATTCCATTGTTAGAGAAATTTGTTTCATCTGACCATAAAATTGTATCCAAAAAAATTAGGCTCTGCAATATTTTCCAGTACTAAGTAATTACAAAATTGTAATCTCCTCACATCATCGCCAGGATGAAGATTATGAATTTTGTAGATTTTATAGGCTTTGTACTTATGCTTTTTCAGAATCTTAAGAACCTTTGTATGTGTGGTATTTATTTCCAATGCAGCTTCTCTTATTGAATTTTTAGGGTATACATTGAAATATGCCAATACATCAACTTCTAAATTTTCATCTACTATCTCGTATCTCACGTGTTTTGTTATTCCTTGAAACTGACCCAGTCCTACGCAGCTTTCTCTCTAATTTGAATAAATACGAATGGTTTGGATAAAAGCATTCCGGATACTGTTGTCTGTATAATTGCAGAGCTTGTCTCGAATTATTATTTGATAGATAAAAACATTTTATCATATCTAACTTCTCATTGATTGAATAATCTGCCATTATTAACACCAAATTATAATAGTATGTATGCAACTCAATTTCTTGTAGCGCAAATACAATACAAAATAACTCAACTGTCAACAAATTTTCTTCTCAAGGCACACTTGATTTTGAGAACAGCATTTAGATATTTTCGTTAATATTTCAAAAACTATCAAGCTTAGCAGGTATGACCCCTGAAACTTTTTTACAGCAAAAAATATTTTCTATTCATTAGTGCAATAATATACAGGCTATTCCATCTGAAGGAAGTAAAAATATGGCAATATATGAGAGAATTAATTTTTTTTGTACTGAATTTACACAGATTCAGTTAGCTTATTGGAAGATCTAGAAACTTTATTTGAACAATTTTTCGGTATCTATAATAATTTCCGAGAAAAAGAATGTTTCCAATTTCGCATTCCACCCTGTATAGTTCCTGTGGTATACATACCAGATTTTCTTAATACTCACTCCAGGATTGAATTGAATAGTACTGGTGACATAGGATCGCCTTGTCTCAGTCCTTTCTCTATGCCAAAACTGCTTGATGTCTTTTTTTCTACAACTACTTTACTTTTGGTTTCTTTTTGTGTAATTTTTATCAGCTTTATTATTTTATCCGGCACATTGAGCTGCTCTAGGACTTCGTATAGCTTTTGTTTCCTGATTGAATCATATGCCTCTTTGAAGTCTGCAAAGAGTATATGCAGAGGTAAATTATGTTTATGAGATTTTGATGGATATATCCGTTTTGAGCATCCCTGAATCCATTTTGACTATTTTTGGCTTGATGTCGGTACGTATGTACGTATGTATGTGTGTATGTGCGTAACTTGCAAATCTCAGAATTCGTCAAACGTATAATGCTGAAATTTTGTAAAAAAGACTGGTATAGGATCTAGGATCTGGGTGTGCACCTCGCATTATGGTTGCAATCGTCTGTACTGGAAGTGCACTTTACCTGACACTTTTTTTGAATTCTCCGCATAAATCTAGAATTATTAGCCGTAGGATACTAGAATTCAGTATTTGAAATTGCTGTAGCATCCAAATGATTATCTCCTATTTTCGTCCCAATCGACTAAGCCGGAAGCGCACTTCATATTACAGATTTTTCGAACTTTTCTCATAAATTCAAAATAATCAGTCACAGATTATTGAGATTTCGTAATAAGCACTCTTATAGCATCCTTGCATTATGATTGTGATCGGCTAAACCGGGAGTGCAGTTTACTCGAATCATTTTTCAATTTTCCGCATAAATTCAAAACGATTGAACGTAGAATATTAGAATACAGTATTCAAGATGATGGTACTGTCTAGATGTTCATATCCTATTCTCATTAACATCGACTGAGTCAAAAGTGCACTATACTTGGCGATCTTGGAATTTGTGCATAAATTCTGAACTGTTAGCCGTAGAATCCTGGAAATCAGTATTCAGGAATGTTGTAGCATGAGAATGATAACTTACTGTTTCCATAGCAACCGATCAGCCCTGGAAAGTTGAGATGTTGTGTTTGATTATATATATCCAATGATGTATAAGTAAGTCACGTGATGTCCACGTCAGATTTTTTGTGTATTAAACATATCACACTTTCCTTCTACATATCAATGATTGTAGCTCTTCGCCGCCGTATTTGTATATTTCTGCTGTAATGCCATTTTCTTCTGGACGTTTATGGTTTTTAAGCTTTTCATAACTTCTAATATTTCTCCATTACTCGGTGTCTTTATTATTTCCTCGTCAGTATCGCTTGTTACCAATCTTGCTTCTGTTTTCGCATACATTTCTTCATCCGCATTTATTAATTCCCCGAAATAACCTCTCCACCTATTCAATTTTGCTTCCTCAGTACTAGCTAACTATTTTCGTCTTTACAATATATCTGTTTTTGGCTGTGCCCTGTATTCTGCTTCTTTATTTCTTGATAGAAATTGTTTATGCATCGGTTTTTGTCATTATCTTTTATTTGTTCCAGTTTTCCGTTCAGCATTTTCCTTTTCTTTGTGGGAGTTTAAATTTTTCTCTAACCTCAATAGCTTCTAATAATGTTTTAGTATTATATCTTTGCATCTGATAATCCTTTTGCTTTGTCTTATTTCTTGGCACTACATATTCAAATTTTATCATTATCATGATACGGTCTGTACTGACTACAGCTCCGCTTCTGCTTTTAACATCTATTATTGCTGTCGAGTTTTTTTTCTCTATCAGGACATGGTCTATTTGATTACAGATTCTTCTACTTGAAGTAATAAAAAAAGCTGTGTCAGTCAAAAACACACGGCGGTCAAAGTTAAACTTTTCATGGGGTGCAAGAATTGTCAACGAGGAAACAAATGAAAAACATATGTTAAAAGATAATATAAAAAAGTTTGTGTTTGGCTGATGAGCTGTTGATGGCCTTGCTGTCAGGAGTAAGAGGCTAATCAGGTTTTAGGGCATAATAAAGTCGAATTCTCCTGACAGTAATATGAGTTTGGGACACAATGCTCTGTAAGATATAATCAGGAAGTCACACATCAATTCCCCGCCACCGGGGCATGTCAGGCTCAGTTTAGGTAACTAGAACGGATATATGAACGAAACATCTGCCTCAGAGGTTGGTTAGGATATTTTATTAACAGATAGACCGTTGAGCTCACCGAATAGATAGTTACCAGTACTATAGTGGACATCGATGCCTGTGACACAGGCGAGTTGGTCGATTTACCCACTCTTGGAGCAACCACGTACATGTGGTTGGCATAGACATATTCCCGGGCAACACCGACAGAATAATGTAGCACTGGTGATACTAGCTCCCAGGTAGATAAGTAACTAGCACTGTTTATCTCACGTTGGACGACACCTACGGAGGACTATCAATAGTGAATAGCATACTGATACCTGCAACACACGCAGGTTGATCTATCCACTCTTGGAACAACACAGAGTACATGAGATTGACAACAATCACCGCCGTTACACGGTCAAGGTGTGAGCACCAATGGTATTGGTACCCCAGATAGCTAAGGATACCAAAACAAGAAGGAAAAGGATCATACCACATACACACTCAGCCACATGTGACGCTCAGCCTACCAAACTCATAGAATTTAATGACAGACAAACTCATCAATTGATAGAAGTCCTCAGCTTTTTCACAACAATTAATCAAATAAAATGATGGTTAATTAGGCTCCGATAATCAAAGTAAACAATATACAGATAAACTCGACGATCAAAGTTGAACTCTCAAATGATATAAATGTGTGCAGTACATATTTCCTGTATGGCTTGACTTTGGAAATGACTAGGGTTGTTCACTCAAAACTAGGTTTTATATATGATAAGATTTTTGGGTCATATTCGTGTAGCAGGGTGTGTCGAGAATCTGTTCGCATCTCGAAGACAAAGAAATGATTCAGCCTATATGGTGAATTTTTAAAAGCAGAAAAATATTTGTAAGTGATTGTATTTAAAAGTTGTCGTAGCACATAGATATAAAAAGAACCACTTAAAACTATGACAGGAATGATTTGTGATATAAATCAGGACAATGTGCAGATAATCACTCTATCGAAGAACTGTCGGCTGTACAGAAGTATAACTTTGTTAAGAATAGATGATAATAGTCGATTCTTATTGGTTAACTTATTTTCTACTAGTGCTTCTCTCCAATTGAGCTTCTTCAAATGTCACGTGAATATCCTTTTTCGATGTTGAAAACAAGTGAAAATTAAAACAGAAAGAAGAGCAGAGATGGATATCTAAATATTAAAAGCCTGTCATTTCCAATATTTTAGCGGTTTTATATCTTCTTATATATTTGTGTTCCGCTTATATGACAAAGTCGTCGCTATTTTCGGATCATTTAAAATTCCTACAATCAACTTATTATGTGGAGGAATCTAAATTGGTTCAGAATTATCATTTTTCTTTAATTCCGTTTTCGTTGTTCGTTCGCAGTCGTTTCTTCTGAGGGTCAAATAACATATGTATGATATCTAAATGTGTTAGGAAATCGAATGGACAAGATTCTCTCCAATCGCATAGTTATGTAAATTGAATCGATGCTATTCCATTGAAATTCAGAGGATTATACCTTAATTCATACAAAATCGCCTTTTTTCTTCGATAACGTTTTATTTCATGGTTTATAGATATTGGATGGAGGAATCCATATTTGATATTCTTTTATTTCCCATTTATTCAGATGTTTCCAGCTGTGGTTAGATCGCGGACCTATAACCACATTTCGAAAGTTTTGTGGAGATAATAAAATATAATTTCCTTTGATGCCTCATTTAATCTTGTTGTTATGATTATTGTGGTAATTTTATCACAAAATTATACATCAAAGCTATATTTGATTATTCATCAAAAAATTGTTCATAATGACATTTCCAAAAATAAATATTTTTTGTTGGTTACGGGAAATGAGAACCAGATAACACAATACGGAAATTATGATCGCTTTCATCATGTTCAACTCCATCTTGATTGACTAAGACCACCCGAGTAGTGTTATTATGAATTCGTTCACAACGGATGGACTATGAAGGTTTAGTTGTATCAGACGATTGTTTTCAGGGGTACTTGGTTTCAAATAATGGTCTATTCTTCTATTAATAATATAGCCCCATTATCAACGATCAAACAAAGGCAATCTTCCCTCACTTCGAAACAATATTACTGCTCCGTATATAACTTTGCATTAATGTACAGCAATTGTTATACCTATCCATATATAGCGAATACGAAGTTTGAACTTCGAACCAAATATGCAAGTTGAACAGTGTAACAATAAACTTGAGATCAAGTTCTAGAAATTCCGCGAGATCGGTAACGAAGCACTGCAGGATGAAAATGTAATGAATATTACTGTGGGTTGAGCTATTAGCAATGGATTAATTGATTTTGTGTCGCCAAACTAATTAAACTAATGCGTCCTTTCAACTGTAGGTTTGAAATTCATGATGAAATTACACTTATTATTCAAACTTCGAGACAATTTTCATCGTCAGTTTTGGTTGAGCAATACATTATTCATGATACGTCTCACGATCGATGATAATTTTGATGTATTTCTCCATGCCTTTTTGAGAAGTGCTTTGTGTTGTGAAAAAATCGTATTATTCTCCCCTGTCGCTGTTTTTATTACACGCAATTCACGCTTGGCGTAAATATAAAAAATTTTTGTTTCTCTCAATATTAAGGAAACAAAATATGTTATAAACGCAGAAAAAATATATCCAGCATAACAAAAGACGGTATTTTCAAATATGACACGTTTATCCCTGCGTCACAATTCTTCTTGCGACTGTAAAACACTTTCGGATACATCTTATTCTTCTTTATTGAATTCAGAAGATAAAACATATATTTTCTTTTATTTCCGGTTCGTCCAAATCCTCTTTATCTCGTGTTATCTTCGTTCGAATCGTTTCGTTCGCATTCTTTTGCCTTTGTACCCTTTTTGTGCACACAATGCAGGAGTGGGGTAAGGACGAAAGGCGCATCAGTCAGATGGGTCGCAATCGACTCTGTAATTTCCCCTGCTAGATGCTTTTATTCAATTTCATCCTTTCGTTTTGCTTACTGCCTATATGTAGTTATATTTCAATAAATTTTTTATAATAAGCATAATCAAACAGAGAGGAATCCAGTTTGAGAAATAGATACAGAGGCTACTATAGTATGTAGGCCAGAAAATCACAGTTCAAGGATTTTCAGCCACCTCTTGTTGAATAATTAGTAATATGGATAATGCCATTCTCACCTTTATTTTTCGATCAACTGGAGGTCGATAACTATGAATATTAATAATGTAAGATATATATTCTTGGGATTTCAGTCAATATTTTAATTTTATTTCTTTTCTGCTCTACAGTTTCGGCTGCACCTCAGCCATCCTCAAAAGCGAAATGAATTATTGTTTAAAAAATTGAAGTTATACATATGTTAAAACTGTTATTAATATTAATAAGCGGAAAAAAGAGAAATTTTCTCTTGTCCTTTGCCACACCCGACATCTATGGAAGGCGCTGGCTAACTGGCCAACGCCTTCCATAGATGTCGGGTGTGGCAAAGGACAAGAGAAAATTTCTCTTTTTTCCGCTTATTAATATTAATAACAGTTTTAACATATGTATAACTTCAATTTTTTAAACAATAATTCATTTCGCTTTTGAGGATGGCTGAGGTGCAGCCGAAACTGTAGAGCAGAAAAGAAATAAAATTAAAATATTGACTGAAATCCCAAGAATATATATCTTACATTATTTACATATCCAGTCAGCGTCAACCATTTTATCCATGAATATTAATGTATGAACAATTTTCTATCGCAAGCGTGAATAGCAGTATGCCCTTTAATAATATTAAACTTGGCTTGTATGGTGATTTGTATGGTGATTTGTATGGTAATTCAATTACTAGATCTGTCGTTTGTACTTGTGATACTTCTCAAATATTATTTCAATACTTGAATATTCTGTAATACCTCTGTACATTCATCTATTCGGACTACATTACATGAAAAAATGGAAGAATCATCTAGATGATGGAAGCGCATTTTTGACAGCTCATGAATGCTTGTTACTTTAGGGATTTCTTAAATTACCATCTCTCACAATAAGCAGTTTGGGCGAACTTACGAAACAACAGCTTCCATTTAGTACTAGTTTCAGGTTGACTATTTGATAGGTACATAATTTATGCATGTACAAACTCAAAAATACCTTTTATTCTTCATTGTTCAGTTATTGACTGACGGGAGGTCGAGTGCTGTACCTTAGAATGATAATTTGATCTTTATCAAAGCTATTCAAAAGAAATACACCAAAAGTAAACAAATTTTCATCCAATAATAATAATTCATTCTAATAAGCTTCAAATTCGCGTCAAACAAGTCATTGAATGAATCTCGGACAGATTTGACAACTGTACATAATAATAGTGACACCCCCGGCTAAAGTTGTAACTAAATTTTTATCTACTTTAATAAATTTTAGTTGCCATATCCCTAATGTCATATATATCCATGGGCATTGTTTCACTTGAAACAAATAATTGAATAATTCAATCTTCCACAATCACTGAGCTTGAATTAAAGCAATTTGTGCAAACCTACGAAATAGCAGCTTTCATTTAGTACCAGTTTCAAGTCTGTAAATAGTATAGTTGCTGAGAACTCATCGTCACGCCAACCAGCCAGCCAGCCAACCAGCCAGCCAGCCAGCCAGCTAGCCAGCCAGACAGCCAAAGTGAATATAATAACGCTTTTTTTCAAAAAATGGAAGAATCATCTAGATGATGAAAGCGCATTTTTGACAGCTCATGAATGCTTGTTACCTCGGATATTTCGCAAATTACCATTTCTCACAATTACTGAGCTTGAAATCAAGCAGTTTTGGCAAACTTACGAAACAGCAGCTTCCATTTAGTACTAGTTTCAAGGTGACAGTTTGATAGGTACATGATTTATGCATGTACAAACTCAAAAATACCTTTTATTCTTCATTGTTCAGTTATTGACTGACAGGAGGTCAAGTGCTGTACCTTAAAATTAAAATTTGCTCTTTATCGAAGCTATATAAAAAAAATACACCAAAATTAAACAAATTTTCAATCAATAATAGTGGTTAATTCTAATAAGCTTCAAATTCGCGTCAAACAAGTCATTGAATGAATCTCGGACAGATTTGACAACTGTACATAATAATAGTGACACCCCCGGCTAAAGTTGTAACTAAATTTTTATCTACTTTAATAAATTTTAGTTGCCATATCCCTAATGTCATATATATCCATGGGCATTGTTTCACTTGAAACAAGTAATTCAATAATTTAATCTTCTACAATCATTGAGCTTGAATTAAAGCAATTTGTGCAAACCTACGAAACAGCAGCTTTTATTTAGTACTAGTTTCAAGTCTGTAAATAGTATAGTTGCTGAGAACTCAGCGTCACGCCAGCCAGCCAGCCTGCCAGCCAGCCAGATAGCCAAAGTGAATATAATAGCGCTTTTTCGGAAAAATGCGCTAAAAATAGGACTCTCTCTTTTTGACTTTCTCTGCAAGTTTGATTTAGTCCAACTTAACATTGATAGTCAAGCCACCAAATATTATAGAGAGATCTTGTAATACCAATTTCTGATTGACTAACTTCAGATAAATCAAACGATCACTGCAGTTGCGCCCATTTAATTATCAAAAATGGTTTTAACAAGAAATATAAGTTTATCTTTTACATTATCTAAGGCGTTTATATTGTACTATGTGTTGCGATTTCATAGATCTGCTTGTTCTTGAGCTCCAGGACCAGCTTTCATAACATGAACATCTAACATGGACTTAGTTTGTGTACTGTGGAAGTACAAAGTATAACACTGATATCTCATTGATTATAACTTTCACTAAATTAATAAATAGAATGTTGATATCAGTTTTCAAATACTACAACGATTTTAGCTGATCTTGTCACAATTATTCTGCGAAATATGAGCTGAGAGAATGAGATGTATTAGTACCTAATTGTAGAACAATCAACAAAATCATCAATTGATTGTCGTGGAATTTGATACTCATGTTAGATATATTACAGAGATATTAGAATCAAGTGAAAAATCAACGATATTGAGTGCATTTTCGAAGTTACTGTTAAAAAAGTTGATTTCGTTCTTAATTATGAAACTGTAAAATTTATGATATTTCGAAAACTATATTACAGACATCATTTTTCATGTAGGTTTCGTGTTATGCAGTTATTTGCCCATATCTAACTGGAAATATTTGGTATCAAAGATTCTCAAAAAATCCCGAGAGGAACCTACCTCTTGCGATTTCTTTAAATTTTAGTCATAATCATATCTCCTCCATAAAATCTCTTATTGTTGTTCAATTATTTTGAAATTTGGTACACTCAGAGTTCATTTTTCGCTCAACTGATTGGTCTTACTGACAAATAAGTATTTGAAATGTTTTCTGGATTATTAGGGGAGAAATGGAGAATCATACGAGGTATTTGGAGACATTTTTTTGGAAATACGGGAAGATATCAAAAATCAGTTCGAATATTTGTAGTCTCTAATATTAGAAGATGATAAAATAGTATTTATTTCAATTTTCAATCTATCAAAAAATGTTATCATCATAAAATGGTTGATATTTTCGGAATCTATTCTTCATTTGATTTTTGTGTATTATGGCTTTGAAACTATGCCTTTTCCAAAAAATTTATAGTCGAAAATTTTCAGAAAATTCTATAGGAATTTTTTCAGATTCCAGGCGTTCTAAGATTTTCCTCTATACAATTTACATTTTTTGTTGAACTGTTCTGAAATTTATTACACCTATGGCACATTTTTTGTCCAATAGAATGATGTGACTATCAATTGGATGGGTATCCTCAATATTTTTTGAGATATTGAGGAAGAAATGGAAACTCATGATATGTTTATGAAACCACATTTCTCGACAATTTGACAGAATATAAAAAATCAATCCAGTCGAAAGATTATATTTGACGAAAATTGCCACAAAAAGTTAATTGATCAATTGGTTGTCGTGAAATATGTCACAAATGTTAAATATTCTATAATAAATCATAATCACAGCAAAAATGTTCGAGTTAGTGTTAGAAAGCTGTTTTCGTTGTTGTCGTTCTTAATTTTGGAATTATAAAATTGTTTATATCTCGAGAGCTTTCAAGCCAGACACTATTTTTTATTCAAGTTCCGTGATCTACAGCCAATAAACCATACAACCTCATGCCTAATTCAAAATATTTGGTGTCAAAGATTCCCAAAAAAAAAAGCGCTAATATATTCACTTTGGCTGTCTGCCTAGCGTGACGCTGAATTCTCAGCTACTACAGCACTTATAGACTTCAAACTGGCACTAACAGAATGAAAGCTGCTGTTTCGTTGGTTCGCACAAGCTGCTTGATTTCTCTATTCATCTACTAAGTTTTGGGTTAAAAAGTTAAATAAAAGTTCAAATGGTAATTACTGCTGAACTATGCATAACTGGGATCTGAAAATTGCTGCACAAAATTAGCAAAATGTCATTAATTGAATTTTATTTTTTAAATTTCAATCTAATATGGATAAGTACTCGTTTAAGGATAGAAACTATTTATCTCAATATCTCGCGAGTTACACTAGATATTGACATGCGCTTTTCGATGTTAGTATCAGAATGAACTCAACTTTTATGTTTATGAACAATTTAGGCCAATATATAACCACCCATTACTCATTTTCGTAAATCTGTCGTTTGTGAGATAATTGCACCAAATTTTCAGGTTTTGTTTTTTTCATTTAACTTTGATGAAGATTAAATTATTATTTTAGGAAACAGCACATGACCTCACATCAGTCGGTAACTAAATGATAAAGACTAAAATTTCCTTTTGAGCTTGTATTGGCACAAGTTATGTATAAAATAGTTGTAATTTGAAACTGGTACTAAATAATATATGCTGCTTCGTAGGTCTGCCCAAACTGTTTGATTTCAAGTTCAATGATTGTAGGTCATTGTAATCTGCGAAATCTCCGAACCAACAAACATGCATGAACTGCCGAAAATGCGCTTTGATCATCAAGATGATTCTTTAATTTTTTCAGTTTCTACATAGTTATTCTCAAATTTTTCTCGATACACTTGGTATTTGCTGTTAAATCGTCTTGGAACTTATCAGAATTATGCAGCAATCCACTCCGAATCGATTGGTGTGATTTGCAGTAATTAGATGTTCCTGATTTTCTAAGATAATAGGAGGGAACAGAAAATCATAGATTGTTTTGAATGTACAAGAATTATTAAAAATTTGCTCAAAAATTCATGATTAGTAATATAAAAGAATAACTAAATAGGTACCAATTTATGTCAATCCTACTCCTAAAAATTGCGAGGCTAATTTCACCATTTTTCAGAATTTTGCTCATGAGTAGTACAATTTTTCAGTTATTGAGCTAAAATTGCAAATAATAATTAGGAAAAAATACTCTGTCTATATTTATTGAATACAGTGAATTTGAATTGGATATCTGTCTGCAATCAAAAGCTACAGTCTTTCGAGGATTGATACTTTTTCTTATTCAAGCTGCAGATGTTTAAATCATTGTAGAACATTTGACATAAAAAGCCACAAAAAATTCACAATATTATGCTCGTTTATAAAGTTTTTGTTAGAAAAGTTGACTCCGTTTCTAATTTTGAGATTATAATTATTGTTTTCCCATTTCACGTATACAAAATAGTATATTGTACAACAAGTATAGAAAATTAACTATTTCACACGAGGTGTGTAATTTTCAGCACGAGACGGAGTCGAGTGCTGGAATCACACAAGTGTGAAATAGGTGATTCTATACGTGTTGTACACTCTACTTTTTCTACGATCACAGTTTTTAATGAAATATGTAGGTAAATCATTCGTATAACTGATATTTTAAAGCTATTTTCGCAGATGTAAAATAATTTAGGCATTTTAATTGTTTGCTCTGCTTATTTATTGTGACATAAATGTTAGCTATGATTTGGAACATTATTGATATATTTTCTATCAGTTGATTGACATTATATTGTTGTGTAATCTAATTGTTGCAAACTACGGAAAGATTGTATCTGATTGGCCCGCTCTCACCAAGCGACCTTCTGATTGGTTCATTAGTTAGAGTTTTCTGTGATCTCTGGTAGCGTGTTTTCTAAATTTTCGTCACTAACCATTTTTCAACTGCAGTAATGATATTTGTGGATATCTAATTTAGGTTATACAATAATTACATACATAATTTCTCGATTTCAACAGAATGTGATGGAACGTGTGATTCGTAGTGTTGCCAACCTTTGAAGTATATATTACAAGAATAAGAAAATAATTCCAACAGAACTTAGTGCAATTTTGTTATATAAAAATGTGGCTTATAAAAGAGCAAACAGAGATTTATATCAAGTCCGTGATATTTATCAATAATCTAGCTAAATATATCATATATATCACCTAAAGAATATTCAGAATGAATCATCAATATATAAGTTGGTCAAACTGGTGTGAGAAATCATTTCTCACGACTTTTCGCACAGTTATGTGAAATTGTAAGCTTTCTAGTTGTGTTTTGTATGAGAAATATGTTGTTTTCTATAGTGATTGTAGAAAAAGAATTTTGTGCCACTGTTTTTTTCAAAAACAGTTGTACAAAATTCAACTAAGTGCAATTGTTTTTAGTGACTTTTTTATCCATGAAGTTGTCTAGTTGTCACACATAAATCTGTCATTTTTGTTGTCACTTTACATGCACCTGGTATTTTCCCACAATAAAGTAATAACATTGAACTGCAAATAAATGAAAATATTCATTTTTATAGTAACCATCATATTAATTGTCACTCTAACCTAACCTAACCTAATCTAACATATAGAAACCAGTCATTGTAAAGTTCAATCGAAAACTCAAAACATGAAAAAAAAATTCATTAGAAAATACAAAAATGACTATAGCAATTCACAAAAAGTAGCAACTACATGGTTGTTGACGAACTAGGGGTACGTTCCAGTAGACGACCGCAACGCTCATGTCACCTCAGTAATCGTTCCTCAAGGCGATCGCGGTCTTAACGTTTATGATAAATACGTCATAGATGACGTGAGTCGAAGCGATCGTTACGTTAATTTTGCAGAAATCGCCAACAAGTTCAAATTGAATGAAAAGATGCCTTTCCAATTTGTACTTTCGATTCCAAGTTATGTTAATTGATTCAAGATTTTCCATTTGTCAATATGGCAGATAATTTAATGGTTTCTCACTATCAATTTTCATTTATTAGGAGTGAATAATTTACACAGGCATATTGGATTTATTCCATCCGTATATCCTTTTTGCTACAGGCTAGTTTATTCTTATTAATGATTCACTTTTTGATTCTAACCACAAATTGTCAATTTATTTGACATCTAACAGAAAATTGCACCGTTCCACTTGAAGCACTGGCCACATCGATCATGTATTAGTGGAACAGCAAAATACACGATCGTGAGCGTGAGCGTTGCGGTCATCTAGTAGAACGTATTCTAGGTACAGCTAAAACAGTAAAACGTTTGAGGACTGCTGGTTTCATGGCGGATTCAAAATTGCATATGCTTCTAAACCTTTTTTCTTAGAATCATCAAATTGTAAAGCGATTAGGAACTATTTATTTTTATTTTACATACTTATGAAATATCAACCTAGAATCTAACTTTTACAGGACAAACATAAATGATAAATACATAAATATAATTATTAATGATTTTGTACAGTGCAGTGACTGTATATTTTGTTAGTTACAGTCACTTGCAGAAATAGAAATTGCCGGATGTGATTGCTTGGAAAGGAGAATTTCATGATTTGTTTCGGTTACATTAAGCATATTTCTTTTTTACAGCAGTGTGAGGAACAGAATTTGTTGAATTACAATTTTGAAACACATGTGCTTGGGATGATTCTTCTGAATGCATAGCAGCAAGAGTAGAAAATTGTGATGAATTTGAGAACACTTGTGCTACTCCAATTCTCTTTTTTATTGACGCATCAACGTATCCTTCTGCTACAGTTGAGAATCTCCAGCCTCCATGTTTCTTAACACGTTCACTGCGGTCCCCAAGAAATCTTTCCTATTATGCGGTAATTAATTATCATGCTCTGATAAGACTCAGCTTATAATGATTTGATTGCCTGATGAAATCAGGAAGTTCTCTCAATCAACAAATTTGTTCCAGGAACTGTTAACATTTGATTTACAGTTGCTTATTCTGGGAATTCCAATAAAAAATCGGATCTTAGTTGTGATTATAAATTTCCTGGAAGAAGTTAATCAATAAGCTTTATCATTTAGTTCTCCTGAAGAGTATGCATGCATTTTTTCAATTCTGCTTCATTACAACTAATTACAGATTGATTATTCGATTAAAAAGCGTTCTATAATAATCCCTTGACCTAAAGCTGGAGATAGTAGGGTTCTATTCCTCAATACTTCAATAAAAATATTCCTGAGTGATTCTTGTAGAAATGCAGTGAATAAATTGGAGGGATACAGGCCATTTGTACTGCTATCTAAAATGCATTAAATTGAGCAAACGCATTCTCATGTGATTGTGTATCAGCTTGGCTGCGTTCAGCGTTGTGAATACCAAACGTAATATCCTGTTTTATGAGATATTATGACAAGTTCCGCAAGCGAGATGCTCGACTCTTTCGCTGTATTCCATACTTTGATAATATAAACATTGGGAAACCATTTGCAGTTGGGAGAGAGCAGCAAACATTTCCTGTCGCGAATAATATTGCTGTCCTGTGGCCTCTTGTCTCTTGTAAGCGCACCAAGAACATTTGTACGCAGACTATATATTAGGGCGATGCTACCGCAATACTACATTACCATAAAACAACGAATAAATTATAATTCTATACAGAAATATGTTCCAGAGGCTTACAACACAAATTCTGGTATGAAATACAAGCATCATATTTTATTACTTGCTGATGATAGAAATGTATAATTTTGGACTTTTTTGATTTGCCCATGACCATCTCAACTTTTCCACATGCCTGAACCATGCATTCGAAAAACTCAATTTCCGTGATTTCCTTCATGATCGTTCCCTAGTGTCACTGTTAATACTGCTGACGATTAAAAATTTCGATTTGATGCATCTAGTGACATTATTCGGTGAGACTTGAAGCTCATTTCCTGTTTCCAGGAGTTTATGGATCAACGAGTCAAATAAAACATAATACTTCACGTCTGGCATGATAATTCTGCAAGAAATATAGGTACTAGTTTTTTATTTCTTTTACTGTTTGCGTCTGCAATATTATTGATTATTCAAATATGTATACCATTATGGTTCCCAGTTCGTCATGTTTTCTAAATAAGACTCAATGTTTACTACGAGGAAACTTATTATTCAAGGCAACGTTCTCTTCGTAAATCCACTTGAAAAGTTCCGGATTTTTAAAATTATTTTACAACAGCAAGTAGGAAAGCTCGTTCTCTGTATCAATATTTTATTCTCTGCATTATAATGCGATGCACGAAATTTGTTTTTAATGAAGTTTATAATAATATTTTCTTGCAAAATTTAACTGCCAACTACGCATTCTGATATAATTCAGACTAAGACTAAATAAAGAGATATGAAGTAGTTTTTTTGAAGTTCAAAATATATAATCAATATTTTGAATGAACTATTCGTGAAAATATCTCTGGAAACATTCAATTTCAAACACGAGAAGTTTCAGGTAACGATCGCACAAACAATATTAAGTTGAATAATTACTTGGAATATAGAGAGTTTGTCAACAACGTTTGGATCCTTTGAATTCGTTCCAGCGACCAGGTTTCAATACATCAAAGTTCACGTTACTAAGACTGAACAAGTAATGAGGCAATTAACAACTAGAACTACTTCCAACAGTTTACCACGTACCGAATGACGTCTTTGTGTTATATTTTTGATAATGTGGCGTCAAGTATCAAACACTGAATCTTTGTTCTTATTTGTTGTGTAAAGCATACTTCACACAAGCTATTTGAATGATTGTACCTAACTTATGCTACGAATAAGGTTCATAAAACTATCAAAAACAAAACTTTTGCGCATATTTCTCTTAACCTAGTCCCCTTCGATTCCTGCACCATTCGTACAACAATTCCCCAATTTCTTGATGCTCTCTTGATAACACAATTTTTCTTAGTCTTTCTATAGAAATTTCAACTAAGTCAAGTCATCTCCTCAAGTTTGGGAATTAATAATAGTCAATGAGGGCCGAATCTGCTTAATATTATGGATGAGGAGACAATGCGTTGCGCAATCCATGCGCCAATGCATTGTTCCTTTAGGAGAACTTTTTTTTCTTCGTAAAATGTGGCTTCTTTTGGTTTAAACACTGTATCTTTTTCTAGAAATCTAGTATGAATGATACCGTGCGTATCTCAAAAAACGTGGTCTTGTTGACCGATTTCAACTGCGATTCGTTAGGAGCTGTCCACTATTTCGACTGTTCCTGATAGTCTGATGTGTTGTGATAGAATCTACTCTTATCGTGGTTAAATATCGCCGAACACTTCGTGTTTGTTGTCGACGGAGTACAAGTGCAGCATTCATTTTGATGAGAGCTCTCTTATTTACAAATATTTATACAAATGTTGAACGATCAGATTATAAGTTGTCATCGTTCATCATTCTATTGTGTTTTTTTGAAAACTTTTGGAGAGATAATTTCAATTGAACAATCTGAACGTTCAACATCGAAAATGCTAGCTTAATGAAGAATGAAGAAGGATTCATAAACCTTTTGAGTAATTTACGAATTAATTCACCTCAAAATAGGCTTCTTCTTGGGAGATTTGACTCAAATCTTCAAGTTTCAAGCCTTTTATTCAAATTTGTCATTGAGTAATAATCGAAGGGGCTGAATCTAGAAAATATAACGGATGAGTGAACAATGCGTAGCACGATTTACCGAGCTTTGCGCACTTATATGCCTGTCAATTTATTCAGTAATAGAGTCCCATTTTTCCGCCAAATGTGGCCCCTTTCGATTCAAACAGCTTTCCGTGATCATTGTACTTTTTCCAGATATTCAATGTGAATCCTATCGTGAGCATCCTAAAAAACTGAAGCCATGATCACATTGACTGTCTTAGGCTCTAATTCCGTAGAAGCAATCCTCTATTTCGACTATTCTTGATCATCTGGTGTGTTGTGATAGAACAGTGTTCCGTCTGGAATTACAAAACGTCGTCAAATTTACTTTTATCGTTATTAAATATTGTCAAATACTTTGAAGATCACGTTCGTTGTTGACGGAGAACAAATAAAGCTCCCTTATTCCCAAATATTCATACAATATATCAAATAATCATTTATTATACCATAAGTAGTTGAAATACTATCAATTATTTTCATGGTGCTATCACGAATGTTTATTGTGCTTGCGTTTGAATAGCACGAGTGTGCAGCACTAGTGGTATTCACAAGCACAATAAACTTGAGTGATTGCACCACAAAAATAGTCTAGAAACTCAACTCACTGATTCAACTCACCCTTGACTCTTTTGAGATACACCAAAACACTATAGAACTCATCTTGCGTAAATAATAACACAAACTGAGGTAACAAATGACTGTTTAAATAACTTACGTATTGCGTAGCTTCCTGAAATATGTTAAAAATGATATGATTATTGATCTTACGCGAAGCAAGAGAAAAATATGCGTAATATGGATGAGGAGTCAATGCGTACCGCAATTCATGAAGTTTTGCGCACTTATTGTTCCGATGAGGAAGCTCGTTCTTATTCGCCAAATGTGGTCCCTTTTGAAATAAACAGCTCTTCGTGATCGTTATACTTTTCTCTAAGTATTTTATGTGAACGAGTCTCAAAAATATGTGGTTGTGATTTTGTTGACTATCTTTGGCTCCGATTCGTCAAAAGTTGTCTTCTTTTTTGACTGTCAAATTACAGAATGTTGTGAAATTTATTCTTTTGCGATTGAATATCGTCAAACCCTTCTTGAAAATGGTCGGGAGATCGAAATTGTTTAACGAAAAGCAGATACAGCACTTATTTTAATGTCTAGAACTTTGTTTGATTAAGGATATCTAAAATGACGTCAAGAAACTGTCTCCACGAATTAATATTGACCCCATGTTAGAATAATGATGGACGAAAGACGATTCACGAGCAGTGAGTAATTTTAGAATGAATCACTGGAAGAAGGGGCCGAAGAATTATTAAAAAAAAAATGAGAACTGTTAGGAGTAATCCTCAATTTTCATTTCAACCGAAAATTGTAGTTGTATCTAATCTGGTACTAGTGGTGAACAAGCAAGATTTTTTAGTAAGTTATCTCTTCCGAATTCTGCAGGAAAGTTGCGTACGCAGATTATGAGATATCGCAGTCTCAAAGGCTTGAAATCAAGCAGCTTTGGCAGATTATTAATATTTATCCCGAGTATGAACTTTGCATTACTGTGCTCGAACTGCAAGAAATGTTTTAATCTCTTTCTCGTTCATTTCCTGCGGCTGGAATATTTCATCATTTGCCAGTTAATACCTTGGAACTTCATCAAGTATATTAAATAATAAATAGTCCTGAACATCTTATAAAACGGGAGCTTTATTTGCATTTAGAATCAGCACAGCTTAATGTATTAATACAGAGAATTTGAACTGAATAGAAATGTTTTTCTAGAAGAGGATGAATATTTAAAACTGAAAGGGAGATATTCATTCCAAATCAAGCCTTAGAATTCATGATTCTAAATAGAATAATCTGCTAGTTTTCGAGATAGTTACTTGTGCAGAGAGACTCGATCTAGTGATTAACAAGAACGCAGAGTTCGAGCCTGAAAAGATTCACAAAAATATCATAAAAACAGATTATCAACCATGGTTATGGATCTCCCATTCCATAGCTTCTCAAATTGCCTTCATACGTTACTGAATATTACTCTCAAACTCAGAAACAAAGTAAATTTATTCTGTGACAATCATGAATCCAGCTCGTATAGATGCTTCGTTAGAGGAGCATTAGATCCGGTTAATAAACAAGAGTTGGCAGATGTTCGCATTCATAATTCAGCCCGCTATTTTATGCTCCAAAGAGATTTCTAATTATCCTTCACATTAGCTTTTAACCAATTTCCATTTGTAAGTACGCGTCTTGAAGCAATTGACTGATAACATTCTAGGAATGTAATGTTTCCATTTACTGATCTTCATCTGAGTGCAAAACTCTGCGAAACCGCATTCGTGTTTCATCGAAATAGGGAAGCAAGCAAGCGAGAAATGAATAACAAGTTGACAACAGGATAGACCGACACCAGAGTCGGATTCATATATTCCCGCAAAACATAATTGGATATTTCTGCTTATTGCTTCTTGACCTGGAGGAAAATTTTCAGTTGAGCTTTCATCTCATGGGTTTCACTCACTTACGGTTGATTGATTCCTTCAGTTTTATCTTAATCTGCTTAGAACAGCTTGGACGTTCAAATTTCATCCCATTAATGATATATTTCGTGATGCCACTTCTGGATCTAACTATTCGTATATCAGGTAGAGGTTGCTCTCTTTTGATCGAAAAGGCAGCTCTCTACCTCCTGGTTGCTTCTTCTGAACTCCATTGATTGTGAATAAGTCATCATATGATTGTTAATTGGAGGTGCTACTTTTAATTGATGGAAGACTTCTACTTGTGCTCCAGAAATCAATCACCACTGTGCCAGACTCATCGACCACCTTTGAAGTTCTAAACAATAGCTGCAATTTGAACCCAGCCTTAATTTTCCAGGTTTAATAGATTCCGAGATATAGCACCTTGAAAATTGGACTTTTTCCCAAAAAGTTAAGAGCTGCAAGCTGCAGCTTAAATCCTTCTTTGAGCAAAATATCGGCTCTGATACTCATTTTACGAGGAAATTCATTTGAAATGAAATTGTAGCGCTGATTTCAGCTCAGAACGAAGCATGTAGGTCCAATACTTCCAGAGTTTTTTTTGTCATTCGAGCCATTTGTGTCATATTCGACGCGCCACATATGATGTAGACTGCACCATCTTAAGAACGGCCTTGGAAAAGAGCAAATCCATTGGAATTGTCTTCCTAATTGGAGAGGTCGTCAATTTGCTCGTTCTTCCTGATGGCTTGGGATCGTCATTTGAGAATGTTCACTTTCAAAAAAGTGACAGGGGTGATTGAGGACCTGTACACTTTGAACTCTTTCAATTGCGGGGAAATGCTGAATTGTTTATACATGCCTTCATGGGCTGCGACACCATCTGACCTTTTCTGGCAAGAGAAAAGTAAGATGATGAGCACCTTCGAAGAGAACGTTGCTATCACATACTTGAAGCCCAATGCCACCTAAAAAGAAGTTACTTCTGCTGCAGCTACAGATGTGGTTGAAGGTAGACAAAGAGCCATCCGCTTGGGGATGGGGAAAGATCCAGTAGGGCTCATTAGCAATCACGAATACTGCTCCACCAGCTTCATCCACCCTCTTAAAGCTGATTTTCTGCAAGTGTAAGAAAGATTGTATGGGTGTGTGAAACTCGGGCATTCTCTGCTCCGGTATATGCAATACTCGCCGTGGCGAATCATCCCAAAAAGCACTGAACAAACTGGAGGATTTCAATGATGAACATTGGACGACCCAGCTCTACTTGCATATAATTCCGTAGATCCACCACAAGAAAGCAATACCAACGAATCTTGGCTCTCAGAAAATAGTGCAATGTCCGCCCTTCCCCTTTCCACCGAAAAGTGACTAAATTTATCAACATCAATTCTGTTCTTCTGAATTATTCTCATTGATATAGGTACATAAGTATTGTAGAGAAAGTGGAAGCATGAATATTTTAAAATTTATAATAATAGACCGTCAGATAGTCGTAGATTTCAGTGCCCTATTTTGTTTTCTCTGCCTTCAAGAGTTTTTGTAAGTATGTATTTTCAGAGTATAATAATGCCAAAATTAAAGCTGGACCGTGTGGCCAACATAATAATAAATAATTTTGAATTTTCATGAAAAATCCTGTTTTGATCCAATTTTCTCGTTTCTGCCATGCTTACGAAATGAAATTTAAGGAAAAAAGAGTCAGTGAAAAACGATAGGCAGAAGTGATCCACTTGGCCAAGGGTTCGGAATGAGGGCTCGATTATGCAAGAAAATATATAAATTTTTCACGTTTTTCTCGTTTCTGCCGTTTGGCCATATGAAAGTTGATATCATAAGTATCTCGTAAAAACGAATGGCATAAGTTTTTCGAATGGCCAAGTCAAGATATGCACGAAAACATCTTGCGAAAGTCTGAATGTTTTTGTGCATATCTTGACTTGGCCATTCGAAAAACTTATGCCATTTGTTTTTACGAGATACTTATGATATCAACTTTCATATGGCCAAACGGCAGAAGCGAGAAAAACGTGAAAAATTGATATATTTTTTTGCATAATCGAGCCCTCATTCCAAACCTTTGGCCAAGTGGATCACTACTGCCTATCCTTTTTCGCTGACTCTTTTTTCCTTAAATTTCATTTCGTAAGCATGGCAGAAACGAGAAAATTGGATCAAAACAGGATTTTTCATGAAAATTTAAAATTATTTATTATTATGTTGGCCACACGGTCCAGCTTTAATTTTGGCATTATTATACTCTAAAAATACATAGTTATCAAAACTCTTAAAGGCAGAGAAAACAAAATGGGGCACTCAAATCTTCGACTATCTGACGGTCTATAAATGAATAACATTTTTAATAGTTCTACGTTGATTGTACCCTATTTCTTATTTGGAATTGAAAATTAAGAATTGATAATTGATACCACAAATCAAACCGGCAGACTTCATTTCTTGAAAGTCCTATTCTTAACATTGGTCGTATTTTTGTAAGCTAACTCTGAAAGTATTAAGTCAATATGATTCTATCTTAGCTTAAGAGAACTACATCCTCATTTCTCATGACTCTCCTTGTAGTATGAGTATTAGAGCCGACATTTTGCTCAGAGAAGACGACAAGAGCCAAAACTGCAACTTTCAATTTTTTGGAAAAAAGTCCAATTTTTGAGGTGCTGTATCTCAAGATCTATTAGATGTAGAAAATTGTGGTAAGAATGTTTACAGCTTTAGAAAAGTTTTTCGAGCACCACGCTGCTAGCACAGATCTTTCAAAGCTGCAAATTTGGGTCTACTCTACTGGCACATGACCTAGCTACATGAAAAAATCAACCTTTGGATCAATGAGAAATGACGAATAACTAGAAATCTGTTTTGGTATATGCAGAAATAAGAAATTACCCTCTTATTGAATAGTATATAACGTTAACTAATCAATGAATTTGATGGAAAATACACAATCTGACTTTAGGATCCAGTTGCATGAAGCATTGTTAACATGTAGTCAGCTAACATGTTGTGAACTCAATTTTCCAATGACGTTTATTCCAAAATACTAGATTGAAAGAATGATTAACTTGTTTGTCACATTTGTATAACAATTTCAAATTAGGTTCATACTATATCAGCCTTCTTTCTGCAATGTAGTCTATATTGTTCTTATCCACATTCATTCTGTTGAGTATGTCTTTATTTCTTATTCTTTCAAGTCTCCTTTCTCCACAGCATCTGCGCCAATATTCCATTTCTGTTTTCCTGACTTTGCTCCCATTTTTACTTAATTGTACTAAATACAAGGAAGTATTGTGATTCACCTATCGGAATTTTGATAGCAATATCCGTTTTGAACATTACTGAATCCATTCGGACTATTTTTGGCCTGATATCGGTACGTATGTTCGTGCGTGCGTTAGTAATAAACAAAATTCAAAACTGGTTGAAGGAATAATGTTGAAATTTTGTATTTAAGACTGGTAAAGGGTCTAGTTGTGTACCTCGCATTATGGTTCCAATCGTCTGTACCGAAAGTGCAGTTCACTCCAAGCTTTTTTCGAATTTTTTTAATAAATACAGAATGATCAACCGTAGCATGTCAAAACTCAGTATTTGAATTTTATGTTGTATCAGAATAGATATCTGCTATTCTTATAAGAATCGGTCAAGCCAGAAGTGCAGTATATTTGAAACTTTTCCTATTTTTTCGCATTAATCTAGAATGATCAGCCATAGCATATTAAAATTTAGTGTTCGAACTTGTTGTAGCATCAAAATAGTTATCTATTATTTTTGTATCAATCGGCCGAGCCGGAAGTGCAGTTTATATGTATAACAGTCATTCAGAATTTGCCGTATGAAAAAATCAGTTTGAGTGCAATGATAAGGTAGGTAATGACATTTTACATGTCAAAATATTATTAAAATTATAAAAATTAGAATCTGAAGTGACAGAAAACTTTATTGAATAAATTTGTGTATATATCAAATGATGTACAAGTAAGTCACGTGATGTTCACGTCAGATTTTTTTGTTGATAATTCAACGCTTCGCTCCATATGTAAGGATACTTTGTATAATTGAATGAATGATTCTATTTCTTATGTTTTTGGATATGTGGTTATCCCATATTGAAGGGTGAAGGCGCTCAATGCACGCTTGTGTTTTCTTCTTTGGATATTGTGAATCCAAGGTATTTGAATTAGAAATATTTTCTGTATTTTTTTATTCTTTTCTATTTCTAGGTCTTGTATTTCTTCCGTTTTCGTTACCAGGTATTTTGTTTTTTCGTAGTTAATTTACATTTCATTTTCCTCGTTTTCTTGTTTAGGTTTCCTAAGCATATAGCATAGGCCTTCTTCATCTTGGGCTACTAGTACCTGATCGTCCGCAAAGCATAGTGTGTATAGGTGTTCGTTTCTTATTGGTAACCCATACCCTCACATTTTCTTCTCCAGTTTTGCGGTTTGTGCTCTAAAAATATTTTAAATAGTGTTGGTGATGTACAAGACCCCTGTAGAAGGCCTTTTGTGATTTTAAATTCGTCTGTAAGCTTTCCATTGATCCTTATTTGGATCCTATTGTTTCTATATAATTCGTGTATGCTTGAATTATTACAGAAGGTATCCTTATGTTCTCCATCGCGGTCCATTGATAATTAAAGTTAACAATGCTTTAGGCAGTATTGGTAGGATATGATAGGGCTGACTCGATTGGCTTCCAACTGAGGGTTCCTGCTTAGGGGTAGTTAAACGAGGATGAGATGCTTGGTTCAATATAGATTAGTATGATTCTGCGTTGGTTTTTATGCAAACTGTGATCATTTTACACAATACGTTCAAAGCCACGTCGCCTTGCTTTGTATAAGTAGTTTAATTCCAAATTGAGAAAGTATATTCATCTGTAGAGGAACATTGCGCCCTACAGATGTTCCTGGCTCAGTAAGGTCTATCCCGTATTCACTTCTGCAGAGTTTCAAGCTCTGGGCTGAAATAAACTATTTTTTTTTAATATTATGAGCGAAACGCGCATGAGAATTATCGTAGCAGAAAATTTCCCGATCTCTTCCCTATTGATTTCTTTCAATATTATTTGTGTACACTCTTATATTAGGAAGTAATGATCATTTTCTGTCATTTCAGAAAGTCAATCAAGGCTACTTTCTCGCTATCCTACTAAAGGTAACCATTTCTTCAACAGAGCGAACCATTTTGATTCTTTCAGATCCTGGTAATACTTTTAGATCCTTGAATAACATTTTGGTTTCCGGTTCATGCTAGCAAATCTATGAACTCTCCAGGTTCTATCGTGATTTATTCAAAATGATGTTTTTTTTTCTTGTTTTGGGACTGTTCAGAACTATGTCCAGCGTTCAGGTATTCAGGTTTTTCCTAATATCGTTCGGCGATTGTTCTTCATCTGCCATGTAATTTACATCATCTTCTTCTTGGATGCAAGAAGGACGCACAGACTTGGGTTTTAATGGTTACGCCGTGATGAATTTTCTTTGTGGTACTAAGATATGGTTGCTAGAGCTTCTTTGACTTTATGCTCGACGTCTTATACACTAAGTCATCTGCATGTGACAATAATCCTGAAATCGTTGCATATTTGTGTAGATTTTCGAGAGCGTTGATGTAAGTACGCTACTCTGGAGATCCCTATCTATTATTTTTCCTTTTAAGAGAGACCCATTAATTTCTGTGAGGTAAAATTGTAGATAAACTAAATTAATCTTTCTGAGACTGTTAGGGGCTAGTAATTACTTGTCTACTCGCTCCATTTTTGTGTCAGAGTAGTGAGTTTTCTCAATCTATATTGTAGAGAATTGGTGCACCTACCTCTGGTGAATGACATTCATCGTTTTAATTGGCTGGTTATAAGGTACACCGTCATACGCCTACTTGAATTGTGACAGTTTTTTTGTAATAGATATAAAATAATCTGAATGTTGGTTCATTATTCACATTCATTTACACTATTCAACAAATGCTCAGTATAAAAACTGGATTAATGCTTTGTATCACAACATATTTTAAATTGTTCCAACATGGAAGTCGGAGACATAAAAATGGACTCAATGGTACTGGTAATTTGTGAAAATTGATTGTGGCAGGCAAGCATTGAAGTAGCATTAAAGAGGTCGTTCTTGTTTCTCTTTGTCACATCATGTGAAAGAATATTTACATTCACACAATCGGCACAGCAAAATCCCTATAAGCATTCAAACAAACAAAAAATACGATAACCGATTTACATGAAGCTGTAGGTGCCATCATATCTTGTGTTGCATAGTCTACTGAACGTGTGTGCTCTAATGTGATTGGTTAGGTAAACGGTGTAGATTTGCTTACGAATACGCAAAACGGCTCCAACTAAATGGACCGTGAATTCATAACGTGTAATTTGAAAACGTTATATAATGCGCTGATTCATTCAATCGGTTCTGAAATGACAGTAATAAAAATATACTCTGATAAAAGAGTTTAATGTAATGTAAATATATGATATGGAAATTCATTGGATACAATTCGAGATGCGAGATTCTTTTGTATTTTTCTGTACAGGGGTGTATTACGACTTAAATAATTTTCCACACATCTATTTTTTTTTTACCAGGTCTCAGTAGTGAATTGCAATCTGAATAAATGTATTTCCAATCCACTACTATGCTTCGATATATCAGAATAATAACTGTTAATTGTGTCCAAATGAATGATACTTCATTATCTTTGAACATTGAGTTTGCAGTTGAAATTGAATACCATCGTCCCTGAAAGAGCAACTGTTTCAAACTGCAAAAGCAACAGCGATGTAGATTTCAAGTGTGGTTCTAACGGGCAGCTGTGGCCGGACCGACGTCATTTGCGGTGCACGAAAGCTTTTTGATGAGTTTACAAAATACATTTCAACCCTTTTTAGTTTAACCGTTAATGGAAATAAAACTCTATTCAGGAATCATGTTGAAATGAACTTTAAGGATACTTATTATCAATATTTGTAGGGAGCAAGGAGGGAATCGTGAAAGTTTCTTGGGATGAATGTATTGATGTAGCAAACTCTGAAAATTAAACTTTTATGATGATATTTTAGAAATGAGAATTTGTTTGTGGGTTTTATTGTTTTCTTGCAAGATCTAGTTGGGCTGTTGATCTTTTTTATCCTAGTTGAATAAGCAATTATAAGATCACAGTCTATATTTCAGAAATCCTCAAGCAACACGAAGGCAATTTAGAAGAGAAAATCACCGATTTATGATGGATTAGCCCATATTGCCTCAAAAACTGGGTTGTAAGGATTTAAGAGCTTGGACAAGCTGAATTAGTTTCGTATTGATTCTTTTCACTTTTTCTCCGAGCAGGAATAGTGGTAGTGATATAAAGCCTGGATACACGCAAGCGCCAAGAAGTGATCCTATCAAACACCAGAAGCACAAATGCATGCGTGGCGCCCGAAACATAAAAAGCTCCCACAGTAACAGAACATGTTGCTTTGTTTTTCATTTTGATAATTTTTTACACATTTTTCCACTTCCGTTCTTCGTTTTTCTCTGGGTAAACAAAGCAACGCGATGTTGGAAAATGTAAATTCGGTGTTGTAATTGTGCTTTTTCGTGGTTAGTTTTTATTTCGGTAGTCGGTATTTGCGTGTGTGTGAATAATTTTGTTTGGAATTGTAATTAGTGTGCCATGGTTAATGAGATTAAGAAAATTTGTGTAATTATCGCTGCATTTAAAAACCGACAAGGTGGATTTGTATTAGCTTTGCTAGCTCTAATGAATGAAAGGTTATTTTTATTGCATTAACGTCAACCATTTATAGATCAAAATTTTTCTCCATTTGATATCTACCATTAAACTTACATTATTCTTACATTAAATCCAAAGACACCGTCCTCATTTCTAGAGAATATTCGTTAAAATCAAATTAATACTATTTCAAAACTATGGAAATTACTCAAATTCTGTTTTATTCATCCATCATAAAATGTGGAAAATGTATCGACAGATCATTGGCTTTAGGAATATAATATTATGCAGTAAAGTTGTTACTACTTCTCCTCTCTAGACTTCGATGTAATCAAATTTATGAATGAATTGTGGGTTTTGATGGACCAGACTTCATATTATCTTGGGCACATTCTTTATCCAATGATGTTCCAATAAGATTATCTAAAATAATAGAGCTTGAAATATCTGCTACATTCTGTGGTCGGCTCTCTGGAGGTTAATGAACAGATTCAGCCGGAAGTGAATTCATGTGCCTAGGCTCCAGGTTTCGGTTGTAGAGATCTTCGCTGCAGCAGCTTCGGCTTTCAACTCATTTATTTCGTTTGACCACAAATTAGATTCAAACTCTAGCGGATGCAAGGAATGACCGTTGAATCTACACTCAAAGTTTCGGTTTCTCGCGTCCGTTCCACAAACTCAATATAAAAGTCCGTACCCATGAAACTATGTGGAATTCCATCCATTTGTTCCTATTTCTAACTTCCATCGTATTATCTCACTCTTCACGCCCGCTATTTGTTCGATTTTTGTTATATAACTTTGAAGAGCACTACATGAAAGGTACATCAAATTTTCTTGTTCGAGAATAGAATTAGTTCGATGAATAATGTGTTCACATGATATATTTTGTATTTATCCGTGAATATCAACAATAAAATTACATGAAGTTTTGTTTACAATAAAAAATACTTGCTTCACTCATAGGAGGGTAATTTATTTACTCATTTATCTATTTATTCAAGTATACACTACTCGACCGGCGAACCTTATCACCGAGCAGAAATATATATTATATATAAGTACAAGGAAGGTTTAGTAATTTGAAAAAAGATTAAGTACAATATGTAGCTACAGTTTCCAAATAGCTCTTGAAAGTATCAGAAAATAAGTCAACTTCGTACGCAGATTTTACTTGCAAATTGTTATATAGGTGACACATAATAACAATTGGCGATTGTTTAAGAACATTTGTACGAGCACGAGGGAGACAAAGAGTATTATGATTTCTTGTAATTTTTGCTGGCACGAAGAAATTCGATTGACTTAAAGCTTCTGGATTATCAATATTGGAATTGATCGTGTTATAAAGATGCAATAATGCATTCATATCACGCCTAACTGAAAGTCGTTGAGAACGTTATATACCTAGCAAGAAATTATATTTTAGGATTTTTTTCTGAACATTTTCAATTAATCTTAAATGGGAGTCATACATCGGATTCCAAAACAAAGAACAATATTCAAGTTTTTGACGAATCAGTGAAAAATATATCGTCAATATAGGCTGAAAATTTAAAAAATGACGCATATTTCTATGACAAATCCAAGTAATTTTCAGACTGAAGATGTAACGTATTGTACGTGTTTGATAAATGTATGTTTTGGATCAAAAATAACGCCGAGACTACAAATTGTATTACATCTTTCAAGTTGAATATCTGAGACTGCATAGCTGAAGTAGATTGGGCTCGTTTTCGATGAAATGAGAGTACTTTACATTTTTCAATATTTAGTTTCAATTTATTATTACAGCACTAATGGAATAATGTATTGAGATCTTCTTAAATTTCCATACAATCAGTTAGAGATGAGACAGAGGAGAATATTTTCAAATTCTCAGCGAAGAGAAGATTATTAATCGTTAACGTGATCAGTAATTCAGTCATAATAAATAACAAGAAAAGAAGAGGTCCCAGATTGGAATCTTAAGGTACGCCTGAAGTAATATCAAACTCCGATGACATGTTGTAACGTTCCAAACTGACTTAAGTTGGTTAATCGTCTTAATCTCAGGGAGATCGTAGGTGATGTGAGACGTCGCATAGTTGGATCGGGTATACCCGGGGCGCCACGATGTTGTTTTTGCGTCCGCAGGGCACACAACAACGAAAATACCTGCAATAAAGGGGTGTTTGGTCGGACAAAGGGGTTACAGGAATGGGTGACCGCGTAATGGCCTTCAGCATCCACCAGAGGGGTCGACTTAAGTGACACTGTACTCGCCACAAGCCACACTCTCAAACGGAGATTGTGGCTGCTGAACTGTCTGAAAGAAACGGGCAGGTCCACTATTTCGCACAATAAAACAAAGACTTTCAACCGAATGACTATTGACTTTAATATACGCAAAATAAATAAATGGTTAAACAAGAAAAAGAATATGAATTTGAATGGAATTTGAGTAGTAAAATGAATATAAATCGTTGTGAAAATAATGAAGCTAATAATTGTAAAATAAACAAACAGTGGCTGAGGGCCCAATACACAAAATAACGCGCCTTGGAGGACAGCACGCAACCAACAACACACCAGTGTGTGCGAAACTTGACGCCAATACGCCTTGCCCCTTAACTAGCCGAAGCTCACGGTAATCACGAAGATAGGGGACTATCCCAATCGATTGCGCTGTACAGAATAAGCGTATAGCGCCAAAACACTACTGCGTCCATATCAGCTGCATCCAAGGAGCGCCTAACATAAAATAGTGCAAAGCAGACACTTAGCTGAACCCACAAGCTCTCCGGAACTGTGGAGATGATGTCGCCTGACCTGGTGGAGGTATCGGTTCAAGAGTTGGTCGTGAACAGGCGTCAAGGTTAAGTAGCTTGAAGGTGGTCTCAGCAACTGGATATCGGCACTCGCCTTGGATTTTTGTGGTGGTTTTCAAAAACACGCGGTATGCGGAACGATTTCAGTTTTTAATCCCTAAAATTGGGCTGCTCGACCGATGTACACTATTAAAACACGGTTAGTCGGTCGGAGTACGACGCTCATTTGTTATAAATCCCACTATGCGGCTTTGATCTTCCTCAAAGTTGAAAGTAAATCTTTGGCTCAAGGAAACTTTTATGCGACCCTCGCGTTTCAAAATTTTTACTCGAATCCCTCACTTAAGTCAGTTTCCGAACAATTATTTAAAAAAAAACCCGTTTTTACTCAACTATCACCTTATTTCATTGGTTTCAGCTAATTACAAAGAGAGTAGAGAGGAGAGACTGGCGGAAAAGAATTATTAGGGATAAGAAACTTTATTGTGAGTGTTATGTTATTCAACTGTGTTTATATTTTGTGATGTGTTGTGTCAAATGTTATTTGAATATAATTTTAAGTTTCAAATAAAATGTTTTTATTTTGAAACAGAGTCTTGTCAACTTCTGACATCTTGCAGCAACTACTTGAAATAAAAATACGAAATCAAAGTACGTCATTAATTAGTAAAGTGTCCAATATTAAAAAGTGTGAGGTGAGCGAAATATTTTATTAATCTGGAATAATAGTGTTAATAAATTCAAATTGTAGCAAAAAAAGATGGAAAAAGTCTGGAATATGAAAAATAGATTAATAGGAACAAGGTGTGAAATTGGAACGTAACAATGTATCCAAGAAAATGGACAAAAAAAGTTCGATCACATAGGTACAATGATAATAAGGAATAGTGTTTCACAAGAGTCTTGCATTTTTCTTGCTCTTGTCTTGTCTTGCGCAAGAAATGCAAGACAAGAATTGTCTGAATTTCTTGTCTTGCATTGCAAGACAAGAACAAGAATTAGATTTTGCAAGAAGATGCAAGACTTGGCAAGAATTGCAAGATTTTCTTGCCTTTCTTGCATTCTTGCCAGAGCTGCTTATGAATGAGTCCGATTTTAAAGTTTTAAGAGAGAAATGAGTATTGCGTCATTAGTCATGAATAGGTTGATCAACTAGAACAAGTCCAAAAGTGGTAAAAACATTTCCTTTAATAAAAAAAAGCTTCTATAAATTGAAATGAAAAAATCAAAACGTGCATTATTCTCTGTAAAACTTCGACCCGGAGTTCAGGCACAGAAGACTTCTAACAAAATCGAGATTCAAACGGTTTCTGTGCTTTCTTATCTCTAAGGCCGCATTGGAGAAGAGTCGTTCTAGGTGTAGCGGTAGTACTCAAAAAATATCTAGTTATTTTAGCCAGATTAAGAAATATAGAAGTATAAGCTTGCCACCAAGCAAAAATATCGGTGTCTCCGCTTATTGTTTTGGGAGAAAAATATTGATTTAGTTCTACTCTTCATTTTTTTGTCTGTGCCTCGCAACGACGTCGAAGAAGATGTGTCAAGTTCATTTTGGATGAATATCTGAGTGAAGTCATTATCATAGTCGTCAAAAGAAGTTACCACTGGTCTAGACAAAATATCGATTTTTGGAAGAGTCTTCGCATTTCATGATTGAAGTTTCCTCCAAATTTTTGTCTGATTCTGTGAGCTGGAATTTTGTGCCGGGGATCCAAAATAAGGAAGACGCTATAGATCCAATTCGTTTTGTTATAGTGTTTTATTATCTTGTTTCCTACTGCATTTATGACTAATTTCGTCAATTGATGCTATGTTTTGTGTACCTAGTTCAAATGCCCATCTCTCTAATTCATCCAAAAGAATATTAGTACCCAATACAAATATGGACCTACAAGTTAATTTGGTGAATCCCCGCAAAAGCAAGAGCTGTGCAAGAATCTTGCACAATGAGCAAGAAATCTAGTAACGCCATCTATTTAGAATATAATATACTAAGAAAAATATGCAAGACAAGAAATGTGCAAGAGGCTTGCAAGGCAAGACAAGAAATCGCCGTACAAGAATTGTGCAAGACAAGATTTCAATACATTTCTTGTCTTGCATTGCAAGACAAGAGCAAGAAACTGCTGAGCAAGACAAGAATTTTTGTCTTGTGAAACACTAATAAGGAAATCAAGGAGGGTGATAATGAAAAAGATTCAAGCTTCTGAAGCATATTAATTGAGTGGAAACCTTCAGATGGCACAGTTCAAGCTTCAGATTTATGTATTCAGTGGATTTTTGTAGTAGTGACGATAAGTTAACGATTTTTGTCTGTCTTATGGAATGGACAAAATTGGAGTTCGTGTTGTCATTAAATACTTCGGTTTGAAAGGCTTAAAACCAACAAAAATTGGAAATTAATTGGATTCTAAATAAGCAGAGTTCGCTCCTTCTTTTTCGAATGCTAAAAATTCGGCGGTTAGACTCAAACGTGACTGTACGTCAGTCCAGGGTGATAGACGCACGGGACGCCCTTATACTTGGTTTTAAAACGGTTACGATTGAAAAGGATGAAAAATAAGTGAAATTCTACGGTAAAAAAATCTGCTCCTCCAGTCTCAATAGGTAAAAGTAGGTGGTCGAATTTGAACGTCGTCTTACGTCAATCCAGGATGATGAATACACAGGACGATCAAGTCGTCGCGGAAACTAACTATTCCATACAAGACGATCATCAACTGGAGGCTTGAATAATTGCTAAGGCTGTAAACATCTCGAAAGACCGCGTAAACCATATTTAACATGACGTTTTAGATATGCGGAAGCTGATTGCTCACTGGATGCCACGTCTATTAACAGTTGATCAAGAACACATTCGTCTAAATATTTCTCAAGCATGTCTAGACTTATTTACAATCCCACTTAGTTACTTCGGTTCAAATTTACTTTGAATGAGGAGGTCGAAGTTGAGGAAAACGATTTTTTTTGCAGACTTGGACGCATCTTATTATTCTGATAGTATTAAAAAGTTTGAACACCGTTGAACCAGGAGTATTGAATCAAAAAGATATTATGAAAAACAATAAAAAAAAAACTGTTTAAAAACTTTGCTTTTTTATGAGGCTGAGACAAATAAATCATATTGAATCTAATATTATTCGCTTTTAGGTTCTAGAGTAGATCATTCTTTGCTCACTGCGAGCTGAAAAGTCTGTTGTGAAATTCTTTTGATATTGTTTGCCTGTTAATTCATTTAATCTGTTCGGGAAATAGCTATTTGAGTCGAAGCCTATCCAATGCTGTTCAATTGTCTCATGGAGACTGCTAGATAGTCCGATGTTTTTTCTCCCTTATTGCGGAGTTGACATAATCCATCGCCTGATCCACTAGTTTTTGATGTGTTATTTCAGAGTGAGATGTTCGGTGTAGAAACTTGTAAGGACTTTTGCGTCCTTCTTTCTTGATTCAAGAATTTCCTTATCAAGTCTTCTTTTTCTTATTAATTTCAGAATTTGAACCTATTAGTTCGGTCCCAGGATGACTTTTTGACACACACATCTATTTTCACTTTGTCACGTTTTTACATAGACGCCATATGTGTCGTCAGTCATATGTAAACAATTAGTCGGTGCTAGATAACTTCATTAGAGTCAAATTGATTTGATTTTCAAATTTTGAACTAAGATTACCGGTATAGGTACCTGTAAGAATTTTCACGTCTTTCTTTTTCGATTTAAGTATTTCCTTATCAAGTCTTTCAGCCTATCGAATTAAAAACTTTTTTTGTACTGAGAGACTGTAAATTCTTCTTCTCAAGGCTCAACGTTTGATGCTAAAATCCTTCGAACCCACAAATGCAAGATTAATCCTTTTTTCGAAAGGATATCAGTGTGATTGCTACCATAGATACCCTGATGACTTAAAATTCACCATCAAATTTTGGTAGTGCTTTGTCAAAGTTTGAGAAATACCGCCACAGTTCCAGACTAGATTTGATTCATATCAAATGAATCAAGTGCTTGTAGCGTTGCTTGATGTTGACTTTTGCTGCTTTCAGAACTTTTTCAAGGTGTTCAGTTCATTGCGTACACCTGAGTTTGTAAGAATGTGGTAATTGTACTCACGAGGGCCAGTAAACTCCCATCCCTGATTCACCACTTCCAACTTTGTTTTCACTTGTATGCCATTTCAATTACCCTTTCCCAATAATAGTTAGGTCTGAATTTGTCTGTCAGAAATATTGATTCGATAACTTCGATTGATAGTATCCAATAATATTCGCAAACTGAATGTCGGAGTTGTTGATAAATTGAAGAGAATAGTTTGTCGACAAGTGTTGAATATACTTGTAGATGCATTGGGTATCAAACTTCCGGGCCGTTTTTCTCCGGTCATATTTCTTCAGGCATATATTCACCCGATTCCAATGAAATAATAAGTAACTTTTATTTGTTTGCTTTCACTTATACCAACTTTTAAGTGGATTTGTGAAAAGTTGCTGATAAACATGAGGAAAATGAGAAATATAAAGACAAGTAAACAAAAGAAAACAACCAGAAACATAACCTGAATCAAGCTTTTGAGGTTGATAAGTATTTGAAGGAAAAGTTCTACAAAAATCCGTCATCAGATTGGGGCGCCACAATTATCGTAAAATCATATTGTCAAGTAATGAATTAAAGCTCGACTAAGGATAAATTTTCTTTAGTTTCTCTATCAATTATTTTTCCAACTATCCACATGTTTAGTAACTTTTCAAAATATATCATTCATTTCGGAGCTGTGACAAGTAGCGATAAATAAAAAGACCTGCTGGAAACGGCACCCAAACCAAGGTTTTCAGGTAGATTAATATTTGAAGGGAAAGTTCTACAAAAATCCATCATCAGATTGCGGCGTCATAGTAACCGCAGAAGCACAATGAATAAGATTGCATATTGCATTGATTACTCTTCCAATTCCTCCGCTTGACGTTGTCTCTGATTTATATATCTCCGACTATGGCTTCTCGAAACTTCCAGGAATCTCTATTTGGCCATACGTCACCACATCCTTGGTGCGATACGACTCTTTTGCGTATGCTACCCGTTCAACTGGTGTGCTACGATGGAAGCCTATTCTGTACGGGCATTTTTCGTTACATCTTTTACCTTCGCTATCTATCAATTATAAATGATACTCTGTGATTACTTAATCAATTGGTAAATAGTTTCAATGATTATTGGTAATATTACTCGTATGCTCTTCTCAAGTCCACAATACTAAATTCCACGCATTTCCACTTACTTTACTTGCGGAAACTTCAAAAAAGTAGAGTCAATCTGAACAAAAAATACATGCTTAAATACACTGTGAAAAGGTCTATGTTTGGATTTCGAGTAAAAAATAAACACGCTCCAGCAAATTATACAACGTTTATTTTACAACGGAAATTAAATGCCCGTTAGCATTCACATGTTTTCCCAAAAATTTGCCGCAAAAAATATCTTTATGCTAATTTCATAAACCTTTACATCAACACAAATCTGAATTATCAACCAAATCAATGATTTTTTTAAAGATTTGGAGAATATTTTTATTTTCTGAAATACAACTGTATTATTTATATTGAGGAGCGAGTTGCAGTTTTTCAGCTTCAGATTAACTTATGAGGGTCGATTTTGGTTTTGTTTGAAAATGTAAATGTAAATGAAAGTCCCATATTTCTATTATCATGGGGCGCTCCAATTTTTTCATCTTAAGACCCAGATAGTTCCACATCTTTACAGCTTGAGTCAAATAAAATACTCGCTATAAATAATGCATGAAACATTTTTGTTAATACCTAGCAATCCTGCGAGGTTTTTGGGAGATTAAGAAAGTTACAATGCCGACGGATTTTTACCTCGAAACTCAAGATTAAAAGCTCTTTGAATTTGCAAAGATTCATGAATTTATTCAGAAATGCACAGCGCTGATCTCGTCTAAGAGTATCTAGACACACGTTAGCGTGTCAGCCAAGTTCAAGACATCTAAACCAAGGAAAAACCATTTGGAGCCACTATTGATCCCTGAATAACTTAAAATCTATTTACCATTAACACATGAAATTTGGCTTATATATTAAAATCTCTTGGAATAACTGGAGCGCCGAATTTCACAAATACAGCTCAAATGATTTATTGATGTATTAATATCTGAGAATCAGCATTTAAATCATTGACTGTGTCGATACTTCGCTGCTGGCGAGGCCGTTGACATTGGCGCCGCTGTATGAATTGCAAATGGTATGTTCGGGTGCCAATGCAGTCGATGACGCAGCTTCTTAAGACGGACGGCTGGATAGCTCAGAGGGAAAGGTTAGGGTTGTCAAAAGAATAATCAGGATGCAGGTGTCACTAAGAGATTTATTTACATACAATAGTGATTGGTGGCTGAATAGCTAAAGGCTTACGGTGACGTGACGACCGTACAAGACACTCGGAATCAGCGGTACGGACCCAGGCAGTCGAAGACGGCGAGGAACTTCAAAACAAATAGTTTCCGTCGTTTGCGGAATCGTGAAGCAGTTCTTAAAACAGTGAACTAACTTTTATATCGTCCTCAACGCTAGGGAAACCGTAATGATTTCCGAGCAGTGACTCTACGTTAATTTACTTCAACACTGTGAAATCAACAAAACAAAAATGACTTAAAGGTGAAATCACAGAGAACAAAACAATTCTAAGTTCGAAACAGCAAAAGCAATACAAATATAAGCTTTTTTTACGGATTTATACAAAACAATCAGACTCACAGTTCGTGTCATACAACTGTGCTGAACGGACTTAACACAGAAACCCCCACTCGGACGATAAACTGGTAAACACTCGGAATCGGAACTAGAAGCGCACTTTGGAACGATTACTCAGAAGACTTAACTTTCAAAGAAGTGACTCAAATCGGCTATACTCAAAAATTAATGAAACATTACTTGACTTGTGCCCTTTGAATAACTTTAATTTAGCGCTGTAGAATAATGTGAGGAAGAAATAATTTAGCAAAAAGAAGAGAGCGTTCCAAAATACTAATTCCTTTAACAATAAATCTTCGTAAATAATTTGCATCAGTAACTAGATATTTGCATCAGTAAATAACATTTCAAAACATTCCAATAACATTATTGATGAAATATTTATTCATACTTCAGTTCAGTTTCCGGTCGGTAGAGATGCGTTTGTCAAATGTCGAAGGTCAATTCCATTTATGTCATGTCAGTGCAGTTGGTATAGACAATACAGAAACAAAATATACAGTCTTCCAATAATTATCGGTAAATACATGGCGTAAACAATGATAAGTAATAACGGGGTTGTATTTTATTCATCTCATGAGAAACTCATGTAAATTATTCAATGAGTTCATGACTGGAGAGTTTTCCTTCTAAAGTTAGGTTTACAAAACCGATCGAGCGAATACAGAAAGAATCGAGTGTTCCTGGACACAATGAGCTGTGACCACTCCCACTTAATCAGAGACATTGCAATGCTCCTCGTCAATTTGAACCAGTTAATTCACATTTAAATTCGGGGTCCAATGACTTTCAATAATGACGAATAAAGTAAGAAAGAGAATGAACTTACTTGGCAGTGGGATATTTGCGGCGTCATAAAAGATTATGGGTCGGACTTCACTGCCCACCAAGCTCTCAGTAAAAAATAAGAGCACGGTAATGAATCTTGCTCCCGGATTTTTAATTAAATTGAAATTAGCAGCAAGGGATTTGGTTGCGCGGAAAAGTAATAAAAGAACGGTGGTTAATCGCTTGATACGAGCTATATAAATGACAGGAGATGCCCTATTGTATTGTTAAACTAATGATATTCATAAACCTCACGTTGAAATTCTCTCTTGTGTTCTCTGAGCTTGTATGAATGCTCGAACGATTCCAGAAGACGGCTTAGCCGGTTGTTTCCCATCAAAAAAATAACGAGATATATATTCACATAAAACAATCTCATTACCTGGAAGAAACAACATCTCAAACAAGAGATTACAACCATGCTTCTTCAACCACAAGATACAAAAATTTGCACAAATTTACAGAGATGCTAACAAAATGAGCAGAAATATAAAATATATTACGACAAAACTTCTCAAATTATATTTTACAATGTAATATTCCTAACTTCACAGTATCAACATGAAACTCAGATGCAAACAACAGATGCATAAAGATAATGATGATGGAATAAGTGACATTATAGTAATTAAGGTATCAAGGGTGTTAAAAGGACATTATTGTCTGTTCAACTCCCGTGGTGCCTTCAATGTTTAATGTCCGACTTTTGTTGTATTTCAATCAAAACTTTTAGCAATGTATGTCCTGTCATTGTGACATCTGTCAGAGAAATTACTCTAGTTACTAGCTGTTACTGGGAAATTTGTTTGTTATTTTTCAAAATAATGCCCGAGGGCATTATTTTGAAATATAATGCCCTCGGGTATTATTTGTTGAGTAATTAGCCTGAAATCAGTGTTATTATGACAACAATAATAAACTAGTCGGACATTAAGAAATTTATTCACCTATCAAAATATGAAATATTGATTAACAACCGTCCCAATTACAATCAATCAAATAGATATCATAAAATAATTGAGACAAACTTTATACTGTGGAACATTTGAATATAAAAATTCTGAAACATTAATTTACTTGTTCCACTAAATTCCAAATCTAAGAATCGGTTTTGACACCATCATCTTAGATCGGGGAGCAACCGTATACACATGTTTTGTCCTTATTAGGACTCGTCAGTACAATATAATCAAGAACCCTGGATAGTCAGGGCTTGGATCCCAAAGTATTTAAACTCATAAGTGTAAAGTTGTTGGAGGATCCGGTGCAGCAATAGGTAGAATTTTAATAAGGCCTTAAGCGATCCGATTTCTTTTCATTGGGTCATTTATTTGAATATAAATCCGATTTCTTTTGACTAGGTCATTTATTTGAATATAAATAAGGACGTTTCGAGAGTCCTACTGCTCTCATCATCAGCTAAACATAAATGCTACAATTTTCATTTTTAAAGCTTTATTGAAAAATAATTTTTCTAGAATTACCGCAATGTGCATCGCAAATTCATAGTCAGAGCCATATTCGAGGCAGTATTATCGTCTTGACAGTAGGCGAACAACTCAATAACGCTTTAAAAAGACTTTAAAAACTAAAATTGTATCATTGATGTTCAGCTGATGATGAGAGCAGTAGGACTCTCGAAACGTCCTAATTTATATTCAAATAAATAATCTATCAAAAAAAAATCGGATCCCTTAAGGCTTCATTGAAATTGTACCTAAACTCATAAGTAAAAATTATATGCAGCATCATCTATCGAGCATAAAACCAGTTAAGACATGTAAATAAAATAGATATCACAAAATGATTGTGACAATTACGTGTATACAGTTGCTCCCCGATATAAGATGACGGTGTCAAAACCAATTCTTAGATCTGAAATTTTGTGGTACAAATTAATAAATGTTTCAGAATTTCTATAGCAATCAATCAATTTGAATTGACGTAATTGGTCGATTGCACTCATTTGAACAAATCAGTATTTGTTCCAAAATTTGGTTACTAATTTTAATTTAATAAAATATTCAGGCAGAATATTCTAAAAAATATTAGCTTGGGAATATTTTGAACTTTTTCATTTGGCTTTTTCATTGATTTCTTCCAACTATTCATTACGAAGCATCCTTCATGTGTTCTTCTGAACGAAAATAGTTCCAATAGATTCGAATTTTCAGACAAAATATATTCATAGCACAGCTCCTCACTTGACTTCAAGAACCATTCCCCTTACTTAAAGATTTTCCTCAAAGTATACTCTTGAGGCTTTAGTGAATAGGAGACGTTTCGATTTATTCCAAGTTATTATTATTCTCATGAATTGACGATCTATAAAACCAAAACACTAATCGTAAAAATGTATATGAAATATTCGACATTATTTCAAAAAATAATGATTTTATTGGAAATATTTTTTTGATTGAGACCTTTGTTTCTGAGATATCAATAAGCAAATTTTTCAAAATGAATATTTAGCCAAATCCAGCTATTAGTTGACATTTTGCTACACAGATGACACCACATAGCTTGTTCGGAATGCATGAAGAGTTAATATATTTGTTTCTGGCTAAACCGACGCTTAAATCAAAAATTTTAAGAAAAACTTTTGATTTCAGTTTTCAATTGTCTATTGTGACGAATTAGGCTCCAAAATCCGTCAATGTTGCACATCCAAGAGTCTTCTGCTACCGTCAATAAGCTTTTAGCCCATCACAATTTTATTCACTTCTTGCGCACCCTGTAAACTTTAAATTCAGTAACTCTGCATCAACATACAACATCACTTACCGTTCGTTCATCCGTTTTCAGCTGCTTCCAATACCGTTTACTATCTTTCATATGTGGACGAATAAGGTTAGGTTTTAACAACACCAGGGGCCTGTTGCATAATGAAATACAAGTCAATACTATTAGTGAAAATGCACGTAAAAACGCTAATAATATTAACTTGTATTTTATTATGCAACAGGCCCCTGAAAATAAAAGAAGTTGAGATCGTATGATCTGTATTTATGTCTTATGTCTTACCGTAATAAAGTCTGAATGTAATCTTCTGTTGTCCTGTAAATATGTTGCATATTGTATATTTTTTTGATTTATGTTCGTGACCGCTGACAAATACCCGAATACAAACACCTGAAATTTGACAGTTCAACTTACCGACATAATCTTTATTACCGACCGAGGAAGTATTTAGAATAATTCTAATATTGAGAAAATTAAATCAGAAAAGGATGTATTCGACAGGAGAGTAATAAGGAATGTATTATTGTAATGAAATTTGTATTTGAAAAATTACCTCCTCTTTTTTCTGTATTTCTTCTCTATATTATTGCTAGCGCTAATATGGATTTAATTTTAAAAACATGTTAAGCAAGGTTTCATTAAAATATGGGTATAAATAAGGCCTTCTGGCCGACTTGAGTCACTTCTTTGTAAGTCAAGTCTTCTGAGCAGCCGTTCCAAGTACGCTACCAGTTCCGATACCGAGCGTCATCTTCAGAGTGTTTACCGTCCAGTTAGCACAGCTGTCCGACACAATTTGTGAGTTTGTTTTGTTTTTTTCTAAGCCCGTAAAAGGAACTAAGAATATTTTTGCTGTTTTTGAGCTTTGAATATTTTTGTTGTTTTGAACTTAGAATATTTTTGCAGTTTTTGAACTAAGAATATTTTATGGATTATTTAACGTAGAAGCACCGCTGAAGAAGTCTTCGTGATTTTGAAGCGTTTGATCATTTAACGTAGAAGCACCGCTGAAGAAGTCTTCGTGATTTCGAAGCGTTTGATTATTCAACGTAGAAGCACCGCTGAAGAAGTCTTTGTGATTTCGAAGCGTTTGATTATTTAACGTAGAAGCACCGCTGAAGGACTCTTCGTGATTTCGAAGCGTTTGAATAATTTAACGTAGAAGCACTGCTGGAGGAGTCACCTGGTGACTTCACAGTATCGAACCGCCTTAACGTAGAATCACTGCGAGGGAGCAAGGTTGGTTCCACCCGCATAGAAAGTTTCTCGTCATCTGCGACCGCCTGGGTCCGTAATGCGACCGCTGGTTTCGAGTGTCATGTTCAGCCGTTCCGTCACCGTCAGCCGGAGTATCACCATACAAGTTCCTGTAAAATATGTTCTATGTTCATAGTCATCGTTTTGTGTGTAATAAATCTCATTGTGACACCTACCTCCAGATGATTATTTTCAACAACCCTAACCCTTCCCGTCTGAGCTATCCAGCCGTCCGCCATAGAAATTCTGCGTCACCGACCGTATTGGCGCCCGAGCACACCGTTAGCAGTTTTCAACAGCGACGTCAAAAGTAACAACCCCGCCATAAGCGAAGGGTTTCGGAATAAATAGGTATTTGCGTTATTACTTTTTACTTACTTCTACTAAGTACAAGAAAGTATTGTGAAATCGACAAAATTCACCTATCGAGATTTTGATAGAAATATCTGTTTTGAGCATCCTAGAATCCATCCGACTATTTTTGGCTTGATGTCAGTACGTTTGTGCGTTCGTTCGTTCGTGCGTAACTCGCAAATCTTAGAACTGGCTGGACATATAATATTGAAATTTTGCCTAGTTGTGCATCTTCCATTATGTTGAAATTCAGTATATGAACTTGTTCTTGTATCAGAATGGTTATCTGCTATTTTTGTATGAATCGACCAAGCCAGAAATGCACTTTACTTGAAACTTTCTTCTAATTTTTTTGCATAAATCTAAAATGATCAGCCAGTGTTTGAACTTGTAGCATCAAAATAGTTATTTACTATTTTTGTATCAATCGACCAAGCTGGAAGTGCAGTTTGTAAGTATAACAATTTGCGGTATAAAACAATGAGTTTAATTGAAATGATAAGGTAGGCAATGATACTCTGTTATCAATTTTTTAATTTTGTTCGACCTTTTACATGAGAAAATATTTTTCCTTGAATTTCATTTCATAAGCATGACAAAAGCGACAAAATTAGATCAGGACATGCTTTTTCATACAAATTCAAAATTTATTTTCATTATGTTGGTCACATGGTCCAGCTTTAATTTCAGCATTATTGAACTCTAAATATACATACTTATCAAACCTCTTGAAGGCATGAAAAACAAAATGAGGCACTGAAATCCACGATAATCTGACGGTCTAAAAGTACAATGAAATATTGTGAAACCGACAAAATTCACATATCGAGATTTTGATGGATATATCCGTTTTGAGCATCCCTGAATCCATTTTGACTATTTTTGGCTTGATGTCGGTACATATGTACGTATGTATGTGTGTATGTGCATAACTCGCAAATCTCAGAATTCGTCAAACGTATAATGCTGAAATTTTGTATAAAAGACTAGTATAGGATCTAGGATCTTGATGTGCACCTCGCATTATGGTTGCAATTGTCTGTACTGGAAGTGCACATTAACTTATATTTTTTTTGAATTCTCCGCATAAATCTAGAATGATTAGCCGTAGGATATTGGAATTCAGTAATTGAAATTGCTGTAGCATCCAAATGATCATACCCTATTTTCGTCCCAATCGACCAAGCCGGAAGTGCACTTCATATTACAGACTTTTCGAATTTTTCTCATAAATTTGAAATAATCAGTCGCAGAATATTGAGATTTCGTATTAAGCACTTTTATAGCATATAGTTGTACACCTTGCATTATGATCATGATCGGCTAAGCCGAGAGTGCAGTTTACTCGAAACATTTTTTAATTTTCCGCATAAATCCAAAACGATTGAACGTAGAATATTAAAATACAGTATTCAAGATGATAGTATTGTCTAGATGCTCATATCCTATTTTCATTGAGATCGACTGAGTCGAAAGTGCACTATACTTGACGATCTTGGAATTTTGTGCATAAACTCAGAACTGTTAGCCGTAGAATTCTAAAAATCAGTATCAAGGAATGCTGTGACATAAGAATGATGACATACTGTTTCCAAAGCAACCGACTAGCCGTGAAATGATGGGATGTTGTGTTTGATTATATACAGGGTGTAACAGAAATAAGTACATTAATTTTAACCAGTGATAGTTCTCGTCAAGCCTAACAATTTTTCTTAGTAACTTTTTCCCGAATTCTCACCTTTTTTTAGCATTTTTTATCCCCTATAATTTGACGAGTCGTTCAGGTGCATAGTTATCGGATCCAGTAGCAGTTGCAATACAACAATAATTAATTTTGACATATGTGAGTTATCAACTCCTTCAAATAAATTCTGGAATAAGACAGATTATAAATTATTAATTCTGTGTACGATTTCAGGGTCAGTTGAGAATTAGCTTAGCAAATTTATTTGGAACGATCTCCGAATTGTCATTTTTAACTGAAAATTAAATTATTGTGGTTATGCTAATGTATTTAATGTCAAAATATTATGCACTTATACATAACGATGAGAATACCATGGGATATTTAGAGCCTAACGTTTATCTGGAACGTAAAACAGCAGATGAGATGAATGAAATACATTAATTTATAAATGAAGCACCTGTGTATTAGTTTTTCTCATATTATTACAAACTCCACACTTCACATTCAGGTCGTTTCAATAAAGTATGCCCTGTGAATTGATCTGCTGAATAAGCAAAATATTGGATCATATATTTCAGAAAATATTTAAAATCAATCACCAAATTCAGTTTGATACATTTATAGGTTATATTTTCTGTTCTTCAATAGAATCTTCAAAATTCCATGTAGCAATATTTCTATTGAATTATTCAGTGAATTAATTAATTTAGAATTACATTCCATTCAATATTCTACCGTTTTCTTTAAATAAATCGTTGAATGATTTTCTCTTTTTGTTTCTGATGAAGTAGGTTGGGAACAGTACTACTTTTCGAACTGCTGGTAGATGGCAGCACAGTCTGACTCTCCTGACACAGTGACACAGTTTCAGACAATTCAAATCAGCTGATGCCAGTGCAATGAACTTGTGCAGACAATATTATGTTTAATAAACGTACTATCCGGAAATATATGTGAAATCCCTAAATAAAAATCAAACTTCTTAAAAATGACATATAAATACAACTAAAAGACCAAATTGTTGATTACAGAGACAAATTCATTCTTTCTTCCAACATATACAAAAATAGAATAATCGAGGTAAGCGAATATTAATGTATTGCCAAAATACTAATATTTTTTCAGTTTCAAATGAATGATTGACAAGACTACGATACTCCTTTCAATCGACAGCTGTCATTCTTTCAACAAATGAATAACATTCAGTTTGAACCATAGGCGCACTATGAAATTTTTGACAAAACTTTGATGAATTTTTACTCTGTATCCAGAGGATTTACGGAAAAAAGTTATTAGGAAAAATTGTTATGCTTGATAAATTGCATCACAGGTTAAAATTAATGTACTTATTTCTGTTACACCCTGTATATCCAATGATGTACAAGTAAGTCACGTAATGTCCACGTCCACGCTCAATTATGGCTCAGATATTTTTATTTTGAATTTTCGTTATATTTTCCAGTTGTCTGATTGACACCGTCTAAGTTTTTGTTCGGTGAGTTCTAATCCATCCATTCCACTATAGAAAGTAATATTTTGATGTATTGGGCGTTCTGAATGAAATATTATCCCAACTTTTAATATAACAAAGCCTAAGGATAACATCTCTGCGTTATATTACACCATTTGTTTCACATTCACTTTATCAATTCCAGAAGGGACAGAACCCAAAAAGGTTGAATCGCCAATTGGGTTGGTGAGTTCAATCATCTTTTATTTTAGCACTTTAGGGCCCAAATGACATATCAATTTCATCCATCCAACGCCCAGATATTGTTCCTTGCATACGTCTATATCTCCAGAACCAATCCAATTTTCTTTCGTGTCTTATTTCCCATTTGTAGGTGCATTATCATATATTTCCGGATATTGTGTTTTATTCATGGAAATAGATTTCGCATTTCTATATTTGTTCATATTCGTGAATGATATCTAAATTTGTTTTTGAAATATTATTTACAAATGAACGTTTTGTTGAAATGAATGAAAATTTGGATGTTATTTACCGAATAAGAGTAAATAATGGAATGGAATTCTAGTAATTATGTTTTTCAAACATTTTTGCTCTATTTATTCAAGATAAAATTTGATGGCTTTTGTAAATGATGCAGATAGCATGAGTTTCATTTCAATATAAATTATGATCATGATTAATTTTGTAATATCATTCATATTTATTTTATGCTCTATTAATTATAAATTTTTGTATTATTTGATCTGATATCTACTCTCAAATGAATTTATTGACTGTAATAACCAAAAACAATCGAGTACAATCTTGTGATTATTCAAATATTGAAATAATATTATCTACATTCTTAGTATTCACAATTTATTTCTAATTTTTGTCAATTAGACAATCATCTTTGAACAATACAAACGACTAGACCACAGCTCGTAAATAACCCTCAGCGCAGTTTCTCTGCAAAGACGCAATATTCCATTATAGAGCATGAGACAGCGGGACGCACATGCCTCAATGCAAATAAATCAACTTGCTCAAATCTCCGAGAACAAACTGTTCAGGAACATGATGTCTTGTTCGAGGAACAAAATAGCAATAAGCGGTAGGGCTCTGGGCTATGATGAAGAATACTCCAGTGGGTGGTAGGTGAATGTTAGGGCCCTGGGAATATTGCATACTCGATGGCACACCTGATGCTGCGTACACTCAGCAATAAAAGCTGAAATGATAAATTTTTGTGCTTGAAAATTCTTATTAAAATGTTTTATGAGAGATTTGACAGACAATATTGATAATAAAAAAAAATCTTCAGAGAAAACTTAGCCTAATATATTATTTAGATTTCATATTGCCTGAATTTATGCGGTAACATATAGTTCCTATATATTCAAATTACCAATTGAATAAATAATTGAGCAGCATTGAGTTTGCATATTTGTGATAGCTGAATAGTTTTCAATGTTATTCACTGTGAATGAAATTGCGAACTGTGAAACATTGAGCTGATAACAATTTCAAATCGATATGAAAATTTGTTCCACCTACATGTTCTACTTTTTCCAATTATGCATACTAGTTCAAAAATGTATATATTTTCAAGTATCACGAAGAATAGCCTGATAACAGAGATATAGCTATCGTAATGATGAATTTGTAGAACAAAACTAAGACAGAGTAAAATTACAACTTTGTTGTTGAAACCGCTAATTTGTTTGTATGTACGATCGAATAATTTTGATTTGAAATTTCATGGTTGTAAAACCAATGTAGTAAATTAGCTTTTACGTTTCTTCAGTGGGTATATAAATATCCTTCATGACAAAGTATTTGTTAGTATGCTAGAAATAAAACTGCTACAAGAAATGAAGGGGCTCATTATTATCAGTAAGTTCAGTTAGTCCTCTTTCCACACCATGATCAAATTTTTATTTAAATACTATCAAAATAAGATCTTGTATATTATTTTTTAATTTTATCCAAGAATTATACAATATGTAGAATTTTTTTGAGCAATGTGATCAAAAGTCTTGAAATTGAATGAGTTTCAGATTGTCCATTCTCACTTACATTAACGTATTCTAAATAAAATCCAGCTCGTGTTTTTTCTTAATGAAATTATTTCGAATAGAAGTTATAATATATTACGCTAAACTAAACACAATTACTGCACCTATTTATTATTAACACAGTAACACTGTCTGCTATTTATTTTCACTGCTGTATTTTGACTACAATTTGTTCGACCTTATCCGAGCTTGAGCATCCCGTCTAGAGTTTCTCGAAGTCTCTAGAACGTTCTAATGAGCCCCTAGAGATTTTACAAGACGTTACTACGTCCTTAGCGCTCAGTTGTGTTTGCCATCCATTTATCCGGCGGTGTAAGTCTAACATGTAGGCATAGGGGTTCTGTTCCTTGCAGTATGTATTCATAAGTCAGCAGAGCCAATAAAACCATTGGGCATATAATTTTCAAAAATTGAGTGCATCATATTATGATGGACCTATTCTACATACATGATACGTCTTTCAAAGCGACAATATAAACCAAGTAGTCTAGAATTCGATATATCAGTGAGATCAAATAATTTTCTGTATGATCTCTAGTATAACCTTATCGAATCATATGTATTATCCATTTCAATGATATAAATTCACAAAATCTGACTAATTATAAAGTTGTCCACTGGTACGAGAACTGCTCAGAAAAAGTCCAGCTTAATTTCTCATGACATCATTAATTTGACAGATTATTGGTCCTTGTACCCTTTAAAGTGCTCTCCTGCCCCATGCAAACACTTTCCTTAACGATTTTTCTATTTTTCGAAGCAGTCCTGCAGATCAAATCGACATTGACATGATCCCAACCGTTATTATCCTGGTTCAGATCTTATCTCTATAGAAAATTGTGTTATGCATGTCATGCTCTCAATTTGACTCACTAGAATCCGAATGTGCAATCTAAAATTAAATAGAGGCTCCAGTTCTTGCGTAATTCGTATTTGTATTGCAGTTCTTAAGCCAATTTCAAAACATATTTATAAGCTCATTCAACCCTCTAATTGGGTGTATTAAGGGATAAAAAATATATCTTCATAATACCAGCATTGAAACAACGCGTTTCAACGCCTGTTTTGTCAGTCGAAACAAGACAATTTCATACAAATGCCGGTGTAGCCGGGCAGAAACAGGCTTGTTGTTGTAGGGGAGGAACAAACTTGTTTCTGCCCGCTGAATTTGTTTCTCACATTTCTCTATCCCTGGTAGAGTCGCATTTGTTCATTGTCAATCTCTAAGAGTAAATCATATAACTTCAGTTAATTTGACAGTTGTTGTATTCGTAACTTTGAATCAAATTGAAAAGAGGATTAGTTTCAAGAGAAAAAAAGTATCAATACGATAATTTCAAGTACATCACAATATCTTATTGATAGAGCACAAGCAGCTACTCTCGACTTGTTACCTAGAAAATCAAAAGAAAATTTTTTACTTTGTTATGTCAAATCTGTAATATGGAAAGTTTCAACTCAGGTATTATGAAAAATACAGTGTGTGGTACGGGACAAAACACGCTTCGCTCGGGCAAGCAACTCTCACCCTCAGCTGAAATCGTCTTGTTTCGTCCCTAGTCACACAATATACTATTTCGTATAGACCCAGATCCATACAATCAAAATGTGAAGGCATGAATCCCAATATCTTGATTGTTTTCAAAATATGTGTTGTTCAATGATTTGAAGGGATATTTCATCCCATAAATATTTTTTTGAGATTGATTCGACTTAATTCATCAAAGAATAGATCCTTTAAAAGGCTGTATATTGAATTTGATCAAAATCAGAAAGAAGAGTCCAGTTTTGCTCCAAAAATACCAAAGCAAAAGTCCACGTTTTTGAGAAGAATGAAATATTTTTCAAACGTTAGTACTTACCAAGACAATAACAAATGTCATGATGTGCCTAGGCAGAAGCTGTGCACAAGTATAGTATGATTTTTTTTGTGGCACATTTTTGGTACAGCAACCATACCAATGGAGTAACACTATGAAATTACTCTCAAAATTTAGGTGTTACTGAGTAAAAAGAAAATATATTCGTGTGCCGAACTTGAACCTAGTTTCTTGATGGAAAACTTGAATAGCAAATTTCATTCGAAAATTCGTACGCGTTCTCAAGTTATCCTACTTTTACACAGACCGGAAGACAGACCAAAAGACCGGCTTTTTTTTAAATTATGTTTTTTGGGAATATGGACGTCTATTCTGTAAAATAGAGACAAGAGCTAGCTCTATATTCATGACGTCAGGCAACAGTGACTGTTTCTAATACAGAATAGATACGTGTTTCTATTCTAGTGATGTTGAAGTATCAAAGTTTTCCAAATTATTTAAGTTGGCAACACTGCTTTTGAAACTTTGATCAATGATAATTTTAACTTTGAGTATAAATCCTATTGACTGATTTTGAAATAATTCATCGAACTATAACCAAATTAGAAAACAAAATTGAAAAACAAAATGAAAATTCAAAATGGAAATTGAATATATTAATACACAAGACCCTGTGAACTAAACCTGATAAAATATAACAAATTATGTATATCGCATAAACAATACATAAAACTTTATGAAAACTCATAATATCGATAAGCAGAATCTTAACCTCAAACGTCAAATATAGAGCTGTTTCTATGATAAAGCAACACCTACAGTAGTAGCTACCCAAGAAATAGCAACTGACATGACGTCATATACCTTTGTCTCCAACAGTCTCCGCTAGATGCCACCATTAAATATATAAACACAGATAACATAGAAATAGCTCTAAATTTACAGAATAGGGATCCTGGTTTGGGCCTAGAAAAGTAGTTTTCTCAATTTACCTGCGCGCTATACGCCATGTCAGTAGCGACGAACGCGACTCCATGCGGTAGAAGTTATAAGCTCTTTACTAATACTGACTAGAGCTGTCAAAACAAATATAAAAGAGCATAAAGCCAAACTGAGTTTTTGAGGCAAATAAATATGGAAAATCCTTTGAAAAAGTGGAGATCATCGGGACAAGGTTTAATTTATTGTGTGTCTGAGTGTTCGCACACACAACTGCGCAATGGTGAACTGAAATTTCATTTATTTCCGAATCGCGAATGGGCGTAAGAGACTGTGAAAAAGTTATCTTCTCAGTTTGCTTTTATGCAATAGGACAAACTATCAATCCTTGCATTCTTATGATATTTATTCAACTGTACTAGACGATTCCAAATAATTGACTGGTCAGTCTTGAAGCAGATACTTTCTGTGTTAATTAATATGCAAACTGCAGCTGTATGTTTGCAGTTGCAACTAATATTAACAATTTTTCGACCTAAATTTATCTGTATTAATAATTTTTTACAGCAATCATGTAAAAAACACAGACTTGTTATTATATTAGCGAACTTTAGAAATAAGCAGTTGGTGTTTTTCAAATTGTATAATGTTTGTACAGTATGAATATTGAATTATTAAAATTATATCTCAACAATATTATCATTGATCATAGATTGAAGACAAAATATCATGAATGAATCCGAATTAATGAATTTTCATTTATTTAAATTAATGATGCTTTCGGATAACTCGTATCTGGCAAGCAAATATTAAATCATTAGGCATGAATGATGCTGATTCCTTAATGAAGAATTCAAAACACACCAATTCAAGAAGTTTTTATGATAGTCACACAGATTATTTTCAATTTATAAAAATAACTCGTAAATATCAGATAAAGTTATCTAAAATCACGAAAAAAATTAATATTGTTTATCGATTCAATATTCAGACAATAATTAAACAGAACATACAAGTACACCCAAACGTACGTATTATCATGTAAAGTAGAAAACTATGTTTACACTTATAATAATTTACACATATCTTGACCAATAAATTATACAAATTCAGATTTGTTCTATTACTAAATGTGCCAGGTGTCTCGCACAAAGTAACTCCCGTAATTTCACTATCTTCTTCGTTATTTTTAATTTCTTCTTCGTCGCTGACATGAAAACTTTGTACCAATTTTTTCCCTTTGCTCAAACTTTTCGATCTAAATATAGGTAAATCAACTTTTTGAGACCTGCATCAAAGTAATACTGTCATTGTAACAAACTTTCTGCTAATTCTGAGTGCCAGTTTTGCAAATTACGTGAGTACGTCCAAATTTGTTGATTGTCACGATTTTAAATATATTAGTAAATAGATGCCAAGTATCGCCACCAGGACGGCGCTCGCACCGCGCACAACGCTACTGACATAGCGTATATACCTGCATAAAACATTTATACAAATGACAATAGCATAAGGCTGAAGAATAGAAAGTGGTGTGCCAGGTATTTGTAACAAACATAGACGTGGCACTTCTTTTTCTAATACAAAAATGTCTAATCTTTAATTTGATCATAGTCCATAGATCAAAAATGTACCACTCAAAAAGTCATACTATACGTGTGTACAGCTTTTTCCTAGGCACACCATGATTTTTCTTATTGTCTCGGTAAGTATAGGTACTAACGTTTGAAAAATATTTCATTCTGTTACCCAATCGGCCGTGTTTTTTGCAGTTAGCTCTTGGATTAATAAGAATTTAGAAAATTTTGTTACGCATATCATTTCCTTGATTCGTCTCTAGAATCCGAATCTGCAATCTAAAACTAAGTAGGGGCTCTAGTTCTGACATAATTTGCATTTGTATTGAAATTCCAAGTCAATTTCAAGACATAATTATTTGTTTATTCAACCTCCTAATTAGGAGTTTTAAGGGATGAATAATATTTTTTCGTATATATCAAGGTCCATATTATATATAATAACTTAGTTTCTTGCAACTGAAGTTGGATGATATTTCAGTTCTTTGAAGTTGGTTGAAAAAATGTATCATAATAAAGAAGTAAAAGTCTTGGTTTTTGTGGGGAATCGAATCCATCACTCGCCTACCTTCTCTTGCATGAGAAGCGCGTACGTTAGCCACCGTAAAATCACAGAACATGTAATTGAAGGAACATTTTTACATCGTGATGGATTAAGCAAACTATTTTATATACAATTTTCTTCTTTTATTTATATTTATGGGATTAACATACTGTACAATTATGTGGCATGATATTCTTCCGGAAACTTTTTATTTGCGAAAAACTGCTTGTCCATATTGAATTCCTATAACAACGAATATTTGGGACACATTGTATATTCTATCAATCACTCCTTGCTTTGGTTGTCAAGTTTCATCAGGAGAAACAAAAAAAAAAAATTTTCTCTTAGAGTATTGCAGGCTATCATTTGAATTACGAACGAATAAAAATATACTTTTAAGATTTGGATGTTATTGATCATAAGTATGTTCAAATGCTATGATATCTTTTCTTTTAGTTGTTATTGCCATTGCAACGGGTACATCCAATTCGTTGTCCAGCTTACATCCTTGCCTGCATTATAACTTCTGCCGTAACTGCTCCAATCCAATATGTACTGAAGCAACATACCTTGGCGGATTTTCTTCTTTTTATTGCAGTCTCAATCAATTTTGCCTGCAAGAAGCCCAGCAATGCTTGGAACGACAACGTAGGTCAAGAGGAACAATATTGTTTAAATTGATGCTTTTCTCTAGTAATGTTTCTTTTCATGAACTAAAGTATGAGAAATATATCTTCGAAAAACACATTATGATATCTTATCAAATTTTCTCGGTATTAGTTGATTTTTCAGACCTGTAGATATTATTATTTGTTGTGATAGATATCTATTAGAATATGTTAGTCAGGCTAGTGGCTTAGTGCGTCTGTGATATATAAAAAAAGGGAACAATTTTATACAGGCTGCCATTTATGGAGAAGATACACACAGCTTAAATTTTGAGATATTTGCATCTAAATTCTCGCTAGGTGCTATGCATATTGAAAAATTGATTTCAATTGACAACCAAATTTTCACAGTTTGGTAAATTTCAAAGAATTGTTCCAAGATACACAATAAGTTAATAAGTTGCCCTGAATATACTGCACTTTTGGATTCTTGTAGACCGTCTGTCAGTGAATTTTCAGTCGATTTTACAAACTTGTCTAACGTTTAAAAAACGGCAGACTGTAAAAAGTTGTTAGAAGAAGTCATTTCTAGTTGCTAATTGAAATCAATTTTTAATATGCATCAACACCTAGAGGAGATTTTCAAATGCAAATATCTTGAGCTTACAGCTGTATCTTCCATATGAATGGCAGCCTGTAGAAAATTACTTCCATTTTTTGTCACGAGTGTCCGGTCTATCCTACCACAGAACAATCCGGTGATCAAAAGAGTACACTTCAGTCCTTTCAGGGTTATCGTGTCATAGAAAGAGATGTAGTACTAATATATTGTTATGAAAATTCTATTTCTCTTTGTGGGGATCGCTTTCAGACTCTAAATTACCCTCCGCAAAAATAATACCTCCATATCCTAATCTACAAGTTTACTTTCTAAAACTTTTGAAAATTTCAGACTCAATCATCCCAGTACGGCTTGTATCCCTTAGAGATGCAACAGACGAAGAAAAATGCAGAAATATCAATTGTTCATACAGAGGTCTTTTACCTCCTTGCTAAATGACGATGTTGGACATTACCAGGAAATCACTTTTGCACACAAGCTGCGAAGCTTCATCTACATAAAGATTTTAGCACATCTATGTATTACTTCATGACTTTTTTGTATACAGCTTTTTGATTGAAAATAAATACGTCCAACTTTCATATTTAATTGAAGTCCTGTATTAATCCATCTCATCTGTTAGAATGAATCCTGAACCCAATATACCCAAAAGCTAGATAATGGTTCGCTAAATGATAATAAGGTTGAATAATCAACAACTATTCCAATGAAATGCACAAGTCAGTCTCTCCCTTTTCTTATGTTCTGCAGAGCTTCAATTTGGTTCCAATAATGCGAACCTCACGTAACATCCGACTGCTGGGGAAGAATACGTTATCTCAGATGAAAAACGATTCTAGCTACATACACGTTCAACTTCAAATACAAGCAATGTTCATATTTTACGTTGTATGCAACGCTTTCCCTTGCAACCTATATTACATTACATATTACAAGATTTGTTGCGTGATGTTATACTGCGTCCAATAGGGCGAAATTTCATGAAGAAAATGCAATAATGGTGGTTTTATTAGAAATGTAGAACACTACTAATGAAATATTGGAGCCGATGTTCTTAAAGTGTTGCCATTTTGTAGTTGAACTCTTTGTGAACTTGTATCAGTACCCTACTTTTTAAACTAGTGCTTCTCTGTTTTCAGATCGACAGGGCTCTGGGAGTTATTGGGGAAGCATTCTCAAATGTAAGTACCCATTATTCATTTATTTCAGAAACTTTAATCTTATTTCATTGTTAACAGATGGCAGAAGAATTACTGAAATTATATATTTTTACTACTTAGTTATCCTTTTAAAGTACTTTGTTTGGCCGCTGCGTCTTTGAAGCGCTATTACAATAATTCTAATAACAGATCTTGTCAAGTATAACCATTTTTCCATTTAATTTTCTCCTGCAAACTCTCTGGATATTCAATTGAAATTTATTGAAGCTTTGTCAAAAATTTCGATGTGTGCCTATAGTTCGATTTAAATTTGTTAGAAGAATGACAGCATTCAAATAAAATAAGTATTTTATAGCCTTGAACCATCGTAGATATGTGAATCATTCATTTAAAACTGAAATAGTTTTTGTATATTGGCAATACATTGAGATCTTAATTTACTTTAGTAACTCTATTGCGGCATATTCTGAAATATAGGTTAAATTTGTCTCTGAGACTAACAATTTGGACTACTAGTTTTATTTCTATTTCACTGTCAAGTAAATTGATTTCTATTTAGAGCTTTCACGTATTTCTATAGATGATATATTTCATACGAATTAGATTGTCTGCACAAGTTCATTACACTTTTAAAAATAACAGCTGAGGAAAACAGTCAAAACTTGTGCTGCCATCGATAAACAATAAAATAACTGTCTTCCTTTTCTGGACGTTTACCTAGAGAAACAAGGTAATGGCAAACTTATCCATTCTGTATATAGGAAGCCGACCCATACAAATCAATATTTACATCAGTCATCAAATCACCATCCTGCTCAGAAATTTTGTACAATTAAAACTTTATATCAGAGAGCCTCTTCATTATGTCATCCAAGTAAACTTTCTGATGAAATCAAATTTTTGGATGATGTTTTCTTGAAGAATGGATATAATAGAACACAGATTAAGAGAGCACTTAGACAGAAGAATTCTACGCCACCTGTTCAAGATCCAAATAATAAGAAAATATTTGTTACGTTACCTTACGTAGCCAATATAACAGATAAAATTGGAAGGCTTTTACATAAATATGACATTAAAACTTCATACACTTCCAGTTTGAAAATTCGAAATCTTATTGGTAATGTTAAAGACAGATTTCCTCTACAGTATCCAGGTATATACAAGATTCCTTGTCAATGTGGCAAAGTATATATTGGACAAACCAAGAGGACTGTAGAAACAAGATTGAAAGAGCATTCTCGTCATATAAGATTGAACCATCCAGAAAAATCTGCTGTGGCTGAGCATGCTATTCAAGAATTACATGGCATTGACTTCAATAATACGAAGCTTCTGGCTAAAGAGAACAATTGGTTCAAGAGGCTTATAAGAGAAGCAATTGAAATTAAAAAATCACCGAATAATTTGAATTTGAATACTGGTTATGAACTTAATCGATCATGGCTACCAATCATTTGTTCATAATTTCAAGTTATTTGTATCTACGAATCTACTTGCAAGAGTTACTTCATCACCACCTCCTGAAGATCTGTGGATGGTTCAGCTATGCGCCAAACCAAAAAGAGTAGAGCCAGATTGACCTAGAACCACAAGGAGTTGACAATTTCCCTATTTAGACCTTCATTATTATCTCCTGAAGACCTGTGGATATTGAATCATCAATTACAGGCAGAGCTCTACGATCCTAGGAGTTAATATATTTTTTAAACTAATCTAGTTATGATTTGTACTTTTATTTTTATTTTTGTTGTCTTGACAATTTTGTTTATTTATATTTATATTTCTTTTCACTTGAAAAAGGCAGCACTTTGCTGTTGAAACGTTGTGTTTCTAATGAATTACAGAACTTATACCCAATAAAACATATTTATTTAATAAAATAACTGTTAATAAATATGTTGTGTTGAAAATTCTGTAGAAAAATAATTAGGAACACAACGATTTAACAGCGAAGTGCTGCCTTTTTCAAGTGAAATACATAATAAATGAATTTGTAAAGACAACAAAAATAGACAAATTTATACTAGATAAGTATAATATGTTATTTCTAGGATCGAGAAGCGCTACTTGTGATTTGACCAATAATTCCATTGCCCACAAGTCTTCAAGAGATGAGAATAGAGTGAAAATATTAGTGATAAAGAAATTTAGTCAAAACTTGATTCAATTTATTTTCTTCTCTACAGTTTCGACCCCATCCTGATTAGTCTTCAGGAATAAAAAGAATTTGGTTTCAAAAAAATTGTTTCTCAACCAAATTATTTCCACTTTTGAAGATGATCAAGGTGGGATCAAACTGTAGAGAGGAGAAGAAATTAAATGAAGTTTTGACTAAACTCCCTTATCACTATTATCTCCATTCAACTTATCAGTCAGCATCATCAAACACATCCATAAAAATAGAGGTCTTAATAGGATGATTGTTAACTTCCAGTTGTTCTAGGTCAAACTGACTTTATTATATATTTTGCTTCTACTTGCTGTTGGAGCTTTGTGTTTCCAATAAATCATATTTATTGAAGATGAGTAGTATTTGGTTGATTAGTTCTATCCGGGGCGCTCGACTTTGTTTGATTAGTTGGTTATATTCAGTGCGGTTGGTGCTTTCCTTTCTGTGGTTGACTGTAATGCTGGTTTGCATGTATTGGATCTGGTGATCAGCGTTTTCACGACTGATTGTAGCTGCGATGGATGATATGATAATGTGATTGAGCGTTTAGTTATGAGTCCGTATGTGTTGCTTCTCGGTAAAATGTGTATCTCACGGTTAACAGGACATCTAAGGACGATAGCTGCTTGTTTCTCTTGGTCTCTATGATGAATTTTTATTTTATTGTGGATTGTGCTGAGATGATCCAGGATTTTGAATAGTCCGGCTTCTCCGTGGGCCCAGACAATGAACGTGTCATCTATACGTAACTTAGCCACAACTTTGATTTTAGGGCCGCAATTTCAATGGCTCGTGCATCTACATCTTTCATAAATAAATTCGCTATCAATAGAGACAGCGGCCACACCATTGGTGCTCCCGTGGTTTTTTTTTGTATCTCTGGTCGTTTTAGATGAAGTATGTATTCTTGAGACAATGTTTATCTTGCTCGATGACATCTTCCCTCATTTTATGTTTTCTTTAAACATTCTCGATTGCTTCGTACACAGAAACATTGGTGAAGAGAGATCCGACGTCGAAACTGTGCATGGTTCTAGCGTTATATTCTTTATATATGGTTTGAGTCTCTTGACTAGATATTTTGCTAGCCACTGTAGCAGTGAGCCTATTGAGCTAACGATCAGATTCAGAGATGCTCCTTCTTTGTGGATTTTAGGAAGGCCGTACATTTTTGGACATCTCGAATATTTTTCTCTTGGAATCAGCTTGTGCTGTTCTTCTTTGTCGATTTGGCCAGCCTTGATTTTAGTCTTGATGGTTTTCTTCAAGTTGTGATGAATTCTTCCCTCAAAGCTCCGTCACAATTGCACATTCTAGAGCTTTCCGCTACCGTCTTACATTTTGAAGTTAATCACATCTAGTTATCATATCTTGCTTGCCCTATAAATTTTAAAGAACCGTAATTCTGTAAACACTGCACAACCATTTACCGTAAAATCACCAGCCATCAGCTGGAATATATATGTTCTAATGCTTCACAACATGTGGTTCAATAAGGTTACGTTTTGGAAGTCTGAAATACAAGTCTGTACTGTATGATCTGTGTTTATGTCATGTACTCACCGTAAATGTATCCTGAATGTAATCAACCGTTGTTCTGTAAAATATTTTGTTTCTGATTTTGCTCATCGTGATATTGACCCTTGACCCAAGAAATAAACATCTGACGTTTGACAGTTTCGACCCTACCGCCACATGAATAAATACCAACGTAAACAAAGAACTTAGTGTATTGTTATTTTAATGCTTTCAATGTTCTTTGAATGAAATGTAACCGTTATAAAGATGTATCTGAGCAGAAAAAGAAGTCAGGAAAATTGTTGTGAAGAAGTTAGTATTTTCCAAATGACTTTTTTTTTATTATCTTTCCTTCAAATTATTATAACAGCGCAAAATTGAAATTATTTTGAGAGACAAGTTAAGTTATGTTTCATCAAACTTTAGGTATGAATAAGGCCTCGTGATTGTTTTATTTTGTTTTTTTATAAATCCATAAAAGGAAATCAGTTTATTCTGCCATTCTTGTTGCTGTTTTTAAATTTAGAATATTCTGCTGCAAAGTTTAACTTAAAGTCATTTCATTTTTTTTTTTGCCATTGGATTAACTTAACGTAGAGTCACCACTGGAGAAGTCTTTGTTTATTTCACCGTAGAATCACCGCTGGAGAAGTCCTTGTTGGCTTCACAGTGTTGAACAAGTTTAACGTAGAGTCACCACTGGAGAAGTCTTTGTTGATTTAACAGTGTTGGATGGTTTTACCGTTGAATTACCGCTGGAGAAGTCTTTGTTGATTTAACAGTGTTTGATTAATTTAACGTAGAGTCACTGCTGGGGAAATTTTTGCTGGCTTCACAGTATCAGAAATATTTAACTTACATTCACTGCTGGAAAGGTCAGTTGGTGACTTTACAGTAGTGAAACAATTCAACGTAGAGTAACTGCTTTAGAACAAGTTCTAAAGTTGATGCACCGTTCGGGAAATCGCTTCGCGATTTCGCGAATGTTGATTGTCTTTGACTGTCGCCGTATTGTCGTCATCAGCTTTCAGCCAATCTATCTCTGTGAAAACCCCTGCAATACATGTATATGTTCAACAGCTCAATTTTTTTTGTGTGAATGAATATCGTAGTGACGTATACCTCCTAAATATTATTCTTTCGAACATCCTGACTCTTTCCTCTGAGCTACTCAGCCGTCCGTCTCTAAAAGCTGCGTCACCGACCGCATCAGTGCCCGAGTATACCTTCGCCAATTTCGACAGCGACGCTAGAGTTAACAACCCCGCCAGCAGTGAGGTATATGGATTGATATATACCGTCTTGTAGTAGAGTTTGATCTTTGTTTTAAATTCTGGAAGATCCATTACAACGGTCGCGTTACCTTTATCCGCTGACAAGTTGATGATGTCTTATTCTCAAGTTTCTTCAGAGCTAAATGTTCTTTTCTACGTCTTGCCGTATGGTGTTGGCAGTTGTGGATGGATTATCCGTTATAGTATTTAGGAAACGTATATGTATAATTATCAAAATCCTATCGCCCTATAAGTCTTTCCTCTGTTTTTCTTGAAACGTTGGAAAGACTTTGCGATAGACACATGAAAGATACGGCTCTGACTACCAACCCGCTACACTCCAACTAACATGCCTATATCCAAGGCAGATCTACCGAGACTGCTCTTCACAACATCGAGAAATCTCTGGAACATAAAAATTCCACCCTGGGCATATTCATCGATATAGGAGGAGCTTTTGACAAAGCAACATTCTTCTCCATTGTCCATGCTCTCGAAGAACATGGAGTCAAAGCACCTCTTGTTAAATGGATGTATTTCATGCTAGAACATAGAGCTATACAATTTCCCACTTTGGAATCAAATAACAAAGGCTACGTTTCTAGAGGATGCCCTCAAGGAGATGTACTCTCACCTCTTCTGTGGGCGATTGTTGTTAACAGTCTTCTGGAACTCCTTAACAATAACGGTTATCATACCATCGGATACGCGGATGATATTGCAATTCTGCTCAACAGTAGATTCGAGACCACTCTTGCCTGTGTAGCAGGTGATGCTCTCAAACTCACTGAACACTGGTGTAAAGAACATTCTCTTTTGGTCAACCCAACCAAGATGGAAGTAGTCCTTTTCGCAAGGAAACGAAAGATTGGCACACTGAATATGCTGAAAATCTTCAATCAAACACTAAGTTTGTCTAACTTCGTCAAGTACCTGGGCATCATACTTGACAGCAAACTCAACTGGAGTTTACACCTGAGCTTCAAAGTTGAAAAAGCCTGTATAGCCTTTTGGCAATGTCGTCGAGCCTTAGGTCAAACTTGGGGTCTTAGCCCAAAGCTTACCTTATGGCTCAACACTGCTATTATTAGGCCAATGATATCCTATGGTGCATTTTTTGGGTGGCCTAGAGTCAGACAATCAACTGCACGATCAAAACTAGAACATATACAACGGTTAGCATGTCTAGCAATTACAGGTGCCATGCGCACAACTCCAACAGCAGCGATGAAAGTCCTTCTATGTCTTACCCCACTTAATCTTCACCTAAAGGAGGTTGCTACGAAGGGAATTCTTCGCCTCCTACACTTAGGTTTTGTAACGATACCCTCGCTGATGGCGTGGTTGTTACTTTCGACGTCGCCGTTGAAAACTGCTAACGGTGTGCTCGGGCGCCAATACGGTCGATGACGCAGTTGTTCTATGACGGACGGCTGGATATCTCAGGCGGGAGGGGTTAGGGTTATCAGAAATAATTATAAGGAGGTAGGTGTCACAATGAGATTTATTACATAGAAAACGATGACGATAAACAAAGAACATATACTTTACAGAACTTGTACGGTGATACTTGGTTGACGGTGACGGAACGGCTGCACATGACACTCGACACAAGCGGTCGCAGTACGGACCCAGGCGGTCGCAGATGACAAGAAACTTTCTATGCGGGTGGAACCAAACTTGCTTCCTCGCAGTGATTCTACGTTAAGGCGGTTCGATACTGTGAAGTCACCAGATGACTCCTCCAACAGTGCTTCTACGTTAAATCAATCAGACGCTTCGAAATCACGAAGACTCCTTCAGCGGTGCTTATACGTTAAATAATCAAACGCTTCGAAATCACGTAGACTTCTTCAGCGGTGCTTTCACGTTAAATAATCCAAAAAATATTCTAAGTTCAAAAACAGCAAAAATAATTCCTTTTACGGACTTAGAAAAAACAAAACAAACTCACAAATTGTGTCGGACAGCTGTGCTAACGGACTTAGCACAAAAACTTCACTTGGACGGTACACACTCTGAAGATGACGCTCGGTATCGGAACTGGTAGCGTACTTGGAACGGCTGCTCAGAAGACTTGACTTACAAAGAAGTGACTTAAGTCGGCCAAAAGGCCTTATTTGAACCCATATTTTAATGAAACCTTACTTAACATGTTTTAAAAATCAAATCCATATTAGCGCTAGCAATAATATAAAGGAGAAATACAGAAAAAAGAAGAAGTAATTTTTCAAATACAAATTTCGTTACAATAATACGTTTCTTATTACTCTCCTGTCGAATACATCCTTTTCTGATTTTATTTCCTTAATATTAGAATTATTCTAAATAATTTTCACATCGGTCGATAATATAGAAATTGTCAAGTGTCGGATCTAGTTCGTATATGGTCAACGGTCGCGCAGAATGTCAAACAAAAACAAAATATACAATATACAACATATTTACAGGACAACAGTGGATTACATTCATACTTTATTACGGTGAGACATAAGACATAAATACAGATCACACGATCTCAACTTCTTTTAATTTCAGGTGTCTTTAGAAACCTAACCTTATTCGTCCACATGTGAAAGATAGTAAACGGTATTGGAAACAGCTGAACCCGGATGAATGAACGGTATGTGATGTTGTAGGTTGATGCAGAGTTACTGAATTTAAAGTTTACAGGGTGCGCAAGAAGTGAACAAAATTGTGATGGACTAAAGAAATGTTTGCGGTAGCAGAAGGCCCTGGGATGTGCAACAGTGACGGATTTTGGGGCCTAATTCGTTACAGTTTGTATCCTAAAACTGGAGCTAATACCAGGCATTGCTCCATCTTAAGGGAGGCAACATCGGGAGCTCCTCTCCTAGAGATGAGTACCAACTCCATTCTTCCAAAATTCTACTTTGATAAATCTTATCAAATCATATGAGATGGTCAGATATCCTCAACCTCTGATATTAAAATATTTACTGACGGTTCCAAGGAAGGAAAAGGTTCTGGTTCTGGTATCTTTTCAGAACAAATGAACTTGTATGTCAGTATACCCTTAGGACAGTACCCCAGCGTCTTCCAAACAGAGATCTTTGCAATTTTGCATTCCGCGACATTGATCAAAGAACGCAAATTTATAAATATAAATATGAAGTTATATACAGACAGTAAAGCTGCTCTTCGCAGCCTAAGTGGATGCAAATTCACATCTAGGCTTGTCGAACTCTGTCACCTTGCATTGTCAAATATATCTCAACACAACGTTGTGGAACTTATTTGGGTAAGAGGGCACAATGGAAATGAAGGCAACATCTGTGCAGATAACCTTGCTAAACAAGGCTCGTCAGTTCGACCCTATGGTCCAGAACCAATGTTGCCCCTATCAAAAACTGTTTTTCACAACATAGTCCACAGAATTACATTTGAGAAATTCTCCAGCAGCTGGAACACTTCAACTTACCGCAAACAAACAAGAAATCTTATCCCCAAGCCATCCACCGAGCTGGCCAATTATCTCCTAAGACTTTCAAGGAGGAATCTTAAACTTCTCACAGAGGTCCTTACAGGGCACGGTCGCTTTAATAAGCACATGCACCGAATAAAAATTTCGAGCAGTCCTCTTTGTAGAGGCTGCAAGGACGACGATGAAACAGTGGAGCATATTCTTTGCGAATGCTCCGCTCTATCTCGTAAAAGAAGATCCATACTGGGGGAAGCATGGCCTTCCATGGCTGCACTTAGCACAACTCCTGCTGCTGACTTGTTAGCCTTCTTCCTCAGCGTTGACAGGCTTCAATACCAGTAGCATGTAGCTGTGCACCCGGAGGTAGCACAATGGGTCCTTAAAGTGGCCTCGGTGCGCGTGTTCTTCACCCTCCCCCTCTCTATCTATCTATGTCTAATTATTTGAAGAGTAATGCAACTTGCGATACATTTTCTATATATAAATAGGTAAAGAGAAAGATTTGTACCCTTTTTTTCAAACATATTCCGCACACGAAGGAATGTGAGATTTGGCTTATTTGAAGTTTATATGGAGAGAGAGTGCAGACAGTTGAAACTATTTGTTGGGTGTCTTATTTCAATTTACCGTTGATATTATTTTCCGCTGGCATATCTCGAATGGAAAAATGTCTGACATCTAATTTCACCTTCCCGGAGGAGAATAAGGACCACTAATTCCATTTTGGACTTGAATAGAGTGTTGTTTCTACCTGAAGCACCCGGGGATAGTTGGTTAAATTCAATAACATCCAAACTTTGAAATTTAATACTAAGCGACCACTAGTATGTAAAAAAAATGATTTTTGTAGCTATGCGGAATAGAATTGTAGGACTTCTTTCATACCCCAATTACATTACTATCTAAGTGCTCTATTGATAATCCACATGATACATGTATCAAAAAGATAGGAAACGGGTATGCTATCACCATAAGAAATTCATAAGCAGACAATATACGACTACAAATGGTAAAAACTCAGAAGAGGCTACAAAGTACTGTATACTCAGATGGTTCAATCTATTATTAAACACGAATAAAATATTGGGTCCATATAACCTTCTGTGCACGGATGAAAAATGCACTGAATTATAATTCGTGTATCCATCATCTTGGTACAATATTTTACTGAACTTTGTGCGCGGAGCAATCTCACAAAAAGCCGAATGGATCTTCTTTTTGCATTTAAATAAACTAAAAAGGAATATCAAAACCTCTCTGTATGAAATTCTACAAAGAAATTTGTATTCTTCTCATTTCTGAATATTATATTAAATTTTTATGAACTGTTGAATTTCTTTAAAGCATTGTTGTGAGTGTGTACATTTTTCCAGAGCATTGACTGAACTCCTGGTATACTCCGGAGATTAGTTTGTTTTGAGGGATATACTGCACGAAATATAATTCTCATGCTCGTTGATTCGAGGATGAAGCTGAAAGAATGAGAATAACAAAATATTGCAGGTGGATGTTGCGTTATTCTTATTGCAGTAATGGAATGACATTTTGTACAATTTATTCTCTTGTCTTTTTGCAGCCTCTTGACAATACGCTTTGGCTTTTATGCCATCAGTTAACGTTGCTTGTATTTGAAGAATGCTGAGTTGAAATCTCAAAATATAACATAATAAAGAGATGTTGAATGCATCTAGAATCTTGAAGAGTATTACACTACCAAAAGTACACATGATAACAGTCTTTTTTTATGATGTTTATTTATTTAGCATCATCAGCGTTTTGGTTTTTGGGACTAATCATCCATAATTATCAATCCTATTATACTAAATAATAATTAATAAATAGAATAACATGTTCTGTTGCTCATACGTCATAAGGACGATCCAATCTTTTCAGAATGACCCTCACCAAAACTTCATCATTTATTAAAAAAGCAATCATTTTATGTAAATCGGAGTATGCATTTATTTGTTATAATTCCACATTGGAAACGTCTGCCTTCTAAAATACGGAAAGCTTTGAAATCAAATGTCATTACTTTCTAAATATGATACAATTTAAATGCATTACAAGCAAACCAACAAGCCATCGGTTCAGTGATTCAGAACGTCGTTTGTTTGCAGTTTAATATTCGAAATGAAGGCAAAGATTTGTACGAATAAGTGGAGAACTTTCAAATAGATTAAAATAGATCAAATGGCATTTAGCCAAGCGACCAGCATTTGTTTCGATGTAATATTTGCAATTGTCTCAAACAGAGCAGACGGAAAACTTGAATAGTTTGGCGTCCTTATCGACATTTTCTTTCTCTTCTCAATACAGAAGAGACCGTTTCGAAAATAACCAAGCATCTGTCCTTACAATGTCTACATTTTGAACTTAGACTCCTCTAGTAGCGTTTTTAGTAGGTTCTGAAGAATAAAGATAACGTTTTGATGTGAGGATGACATACGCAAAGATAGTGACTTTCTGGCATATGAAAGATTATGATCCATATTTCCTAACATCAATACTTTATTGTTAAATACAACATGTGCATGTAATTTTATTAAGCACTCAAACTCTGCACGAGAAGTTAATAAAAAAAAAACAGTATGTGAGTACTAGTTCCACTCGTGTCATAAAATACTGCATTTCACATTATTTATTCAAATCTCGGATTGCACAAATGATATTTCAAAGACTAGCGATTCGTTTATGTGACTGTAACGTTAGGTTTACGCTGTGTTCATCATAACGCCGCTACGTGCTGCTGGAGCTACTGTGCAAAGCATTTGACATATGCTCATAACCGGCTTGCAAAGCCCTTACTTTGTTACGTGCGTTCACATTCAAATTCAGGATACTTGGAATTTGACTAGAAATTGTTCGAACAGTTCGCTATCAAATATCATTTCAATCATTTTGAACATTGGAATTCTTCCAAATACTTATTTTTGAAATCCCTCCTTTATAACTGTAAAATTATGAATATGATTATAGAATTTCGGAATAAGTGTCAGAATAACTCCACGAATCACGAATGGAAAATAATATACAACAAATTTTGTTCCACCCACCCAACTGATACAAAATCTGAGTCTTAGAAAATAGAAATGTATTGAACATCATCTCAACCTCATCATTCACTGACACATTGCATATTTTATAAAAATGTTGTACTGAAGACAACATTCTGCTGATTGTAATGATATTTTATAAAAGCCTTCAAATTCATTATATTTGTATCAAATTCTAAAGACTACAAGGCAAAAATAAATGAGTGCATCTCTTGTAATGTTACCTTTGCATACGAAATGCAAAATTATCTTTTGAATCAATATTTCAAACAGAAATAGAACATTTTGCAGCAATCAGATTACAGTGTGCAATGTAATGATGATATTCGAGAGTTCAAGTTATTCTAAATGTGAAGAGAGAACGTAGGAACAGTACAACAGTACTCGGAAATGATATTAGTTAAAATTTCCCCAGCGACCAAGGAGTGCTGCAATTCAGTACAAGTGTGTGAAACGCGTTCTCGACAAGGGCCTTTATTCCACAGGACCGTATTCGTACCAAAAGTAATAGTTATGAAATTCATTAAACACAAACACCTGAGTATGGAGCTTAACATGTCAAAAACTTGTAATAGGATCACTTAATTCTTTATGGTCATATCCGTCTTTGATAGATCATATTCACAGAGCTCTAAAATCAAGTATCGTCATTCCTTTGATAGTCCAGTTGTCAGAGATTTTGACCTCTCATAAAATGTGATATAGCTGAAACTGGGCTTTAAAATGTATGCTAAGTTCATAATCTCGAAAAAAAATCGAAAAATAAAATAGAAAAATCACAAAACTAATAGTACCACCTGAAAGAGTAAGAAATTTCACTGGATAAAATGGTTGACGCTGACTGGATATGTAAATAATGTAAGAGATATATTCTTGGGATTTCAGTCAATTTAATTTTATTCCTTTTCTGCTTTACAGTCTCGGCTGCACCTCAGCCATCCTCAAAAGCGCTGCAATTTTATTTTATCACTAATTATGTATATATGAATGTCAGAAATACTTACGAATGAATTATTGTTTAAAAAATTGAAGTTAAACATTCGTTTAAATTTATATTAATATTAAAAAGCGAAAAAGAGAAATTTTCTCTTGTCATATGCCACACCCGACATCTATGGAAGGCGTTGGCTAACTGCGTGTTAAAAATCGTGCGTGCACGCATTGTCAAAGAAATACATATTGACACTGATAGAAGTTTGTCAGTTGTGATGTCAATCAATTAAAATTGTGCATCACGCAAGGTGTCAAAAATATAAACAAAAATCAAAAAAGTAACATGAGCCTAGATCTGGAGGATATTGTTGTAAATCGTGATAATAAGCGCTATAGTATCTGTCTTTTCTGTAATATTTTGTTTGTCCTGTTTTATATACAACATCTCTAATGTAAGTCTTTTATTTAAGTTTACTTCATCATGAATAATAGTAGTTTCATCAAAATTGAATGTATGACCTGAATCAATGCAATGTGTGACTAGCGCACATCTCGGCGTATTTTTATTTAATTTTTTACTATTTCGTTTGTGTTCATCCAGCCTTGTTTTTAAATATCTTTTAGTTTGTCCTGTGTATCGTGCATCATGATCATTACACGGTATTTTGTAGATTAAATTGGATCTTAAGTTTTCATCAGTTTTATCTTTTATTTTGGAGAATAAATTGCCCACTGTCTTGTGCAGTTTGAAACAAATTTCAATTCCCTCTTTATTTTCGAATACTCGTTTCATCATGTAACTAACGCTATCTATGTACGGAATTGTGAAATATTTACTAGTCAAAGATTTTTTCTTTCTTTTGTCATTGTCATTTAAATTAGGTGAATGATTCATGATTTGATTTTTAATACCGTTTATAATGCCACATGGATATTTATTGGAACGAAGTAAGCTAGTTACTGTGCTGATTACTTCGGTATGATATTTTTCAGAGGTCAATTTAAATGCCCTCCTGAACATATTTCTAGCAACATTGAGAAGCTGACTTTTGGGATGATTGGATTGAAAACTCAAGTATCTGGTACTTGCTGAGGGCTTTTTGTACCATTTGATGGTAATGTTGCCACATTCTTCTCTAATCAGTACTATATCAAGAAAAGGTGAGCTGTTTTTAACCTCTGTTTCAACTGTGAATTGTATGTGAGCATTAAAGCTATTGAAAATAGTTACAATCTCATTTATTTTAGATCTTGGCACAGCTGTAATTAAATCATCCACATACTTTTCTATGAACGGAATTTCAAATGACAACTTTGCAATTACCTCTTTCAGAACTAAATCCATAACCAAATTAGCCACAACAGGAGACATCGAATTTCCCATTGCTGCACCAAATATCTGCCTATAAAGCTCACAATTTCACTTAAAGTTATATTATAAGTTATAAGAAAAAAAAAATTGCATCAATATAAAAAATTATTAAAAATGAGAAAGCGAACTCGAAAACTCCACGCGCACCAAGCCGCTGAATACATATATTCAAGCGAGGCGATTGAAGAAGAACTGAAGTTTCTTTATCCAAAATATATGCAAAACAGAATGCAAGAAGCATTTTCAAGTGGAGACTCTAAGCTTTCTGAAGAAGACATTAGTTTTCAATAATTTCTGTTTTCTCTAGTAAAAAACTCGACCGGAAGGTCAAATTTCTAAAATTCTCGCTGACTTTTATAAAATTGAAGATATATAATAATAGAGGCATGAAAAAAATAAATTCTTGTACATTTATCATCACTATACTTTCACTTCTAATGTAAAAATAATTAAAATGGAACATTGTCTCTGTTTAATAAAACTCATGTTTTAAAATAATCATTTTCTTTCGTAGCATTCATTCGACACCTTTTCCATTCCAAAAACGGTTTTTATTAATTTATATGAGTCAGAAATTATCACATCTGCTTTTTTAAATAAAGTTAAAAATACACTTCTTAATGTGTAAAAATTCAGAAATCGATACAACTTGATTTGTTTGAGTAATCTTCAATATAAGAAATATATAACAAAATGCATGTTCTTTGCTTATTCTTATTCCTGCAACTTGAAATTGTGCTTCAAAAAATTATTGAAAAAGAAAAAATTAAAGTTGAAATCCTGAGCTTCAAGAATATATCATTCATTATTTGATTGCGCATTCAGGTCATAAGCAAACATTGATTGGAAAATGAGCGACTCAAAAATATCCAGTCCTGTCAAAATGACAAAACTGGCATTTATTGACAAATTTTCTCTCATTTTAAAAACCTCCATATTGAATACACTATTTTAATTTCCACTCCACTAATATATGATGATCTTAATCAGCAAAAAAATCATGTCAATGTCACCTGTTTACATTTTCAAAATATATAAATTGAATTTTGAAATATAGAGATTGAAAATTATTGGTACGTTCTAAATTGCCGACATATTGTATCCGCCATTTTCAATTTTGAAAATCTTGTATCAAATTATTAATCAGCATCCCCAAAAAACCCCGGGTACTCATTCACAAAGAATATTCTTACTATTTTTATCAAACTTTATTATTTTTTTCGATAGAAAATTTTCGATTTTGTTTTTGAGATTATAAACTTAGCATACACTTTAGAGCAGCAAAGATTTTTTTATCGTTTTCTGTACTCAGAAAAGTACCTAGAAACCTAGTTTCAGCGAGATCACATTTTATGAGAAATTTCATCATGATCATCCCGAAATCTTTTATTATGAATATAAAATTGTTCGAAATTTCTTACAGGAAACAAAACAAATAATTTTGGATAGATGAGAGAGATATGTTGAAGATCAAAGGCGAAATTTGTGAATATAATTATTGCACAGTATGATGCTATTGAATCTTCCAAAAGTATTTTAGCTGCTTCATTGATTGAAATCCTAAAAAATAAAAAATATTTTAATGGAGGAAAGAATATTTCAGAACTCATTTTTTGATAAATTTATTTTATTTGGATGAAGTTATGTACAAAATAATTGGAGACACAACGTTTCAACAGCGAAGTGCTGCCTTTTTCAAGTGTATAAAAGTAAAATAAATAATAATAATAATAATTTATTTATTATACTTTTATACGCTTGAAGAAGGCAGCACTCTGCTGTTGGAACGTTGTATTTCCAATTATTTTATACAGAACTTTACTCTAATGAAACATATTTATTAGAAAATATTTAATTTTCTTGCATAATAATTGTTTTTCTAACCATACCGTAATTCAATTATTGCGATTTTGCTTGAGAGTTTCAATGTGACTATCCTCGAACATTTACTTGCAAGCAAATTAAATATCAAACTAAAATATAAATTCTGGATAATAGTCCTAGTTAACTTTGTCATGTGTCATTAATCAGTTTATCTATCAATTCCACTAATATTAGCTTCGTATCTTGGAGGCAGTACTCGCCGATGTACAATTTGTTTAAATTTTTACTCCTAAATTTGAAAAAAACTCCTTTCTAGCTCTGCTGTACCTTTCTTAATTATTATTATATCCTTCTTTTGAGATTGTGTATTTAATAAAAGTTTGAGGTTAATTTATTTTGCAGGCCTGTTTGAATTTTAAACAGGTCGGAAATGACGTATTGTCTTGAACATCAGGGTGAGGGATCGAGACTTTTCGACGGAAAATTGCAAGATTGGATTTTGACTGGAAATCTTACATTTTGTGTTACCTTTTGTTGAGCTTTTACCAATTGTGCCAGGAGTCCTAAGTTTGACGCTGGACAAATTTGTCTATATTTTGAAGAGATGTGAGGAAGGTTTTGTTATGTGTCAATTTGGCTTTTGGATATTTCTTTGTTTGGATTCAATTCTAAGATATAATTTGAGTTAATTCAAGTTTGACTTCAGTCATTTTATTTTCTTACGTTTATTACAGATATTTTTGGATTTGATTAAGTCAAATCTGATCGATTTGACTTGATTCAAGTAGACAGTCAGTCTCAAATCTTTAGGACGGACATATATTTCTTTCTCTCTACTTACCACAACGATTTTTAGTTTATTCCAATTTTTTTTTGCGTGTGCAAGCTCAATTTTGATGATAAGTACAAGAAAGTATTATGAAACCAACAAAACTCACCTATCGAGATTTTGATGGAAATATCCGTTTTGAGCATCTCTGAATCCATTTTGACTATTTTTGGCTTGATGTCGGTACGTATGCTTGTGCGTGCGTTCGTTCGAGCGTTCGTAACTCGCAAATCTCAAAACTGGTTGAACGTATAATGTTGAGATTTTGTATTTGAGACTGGTATAGGGTCTAGCTGTGCACTTCGCATTATGGTTCCAATCGTCTATATCGGAAGTGCACTTTACTTTAAACTTTTTTCTAATTTTTCTAATTAATCCAGAACGATCAACCGTAGGATGTTGTAATTCAGTATTAAAACTTGATGTTGTATCAAAATGGTTATCTGCTATTTTCGTATAGATCGACCAAGCCAGAAGTGCACTCTACTTGAAACTTATTTTGAATTTATTGCATAAATCTAGAATGATCAGCCATAGCATATTGAAATATAGTATTTGAACTTGTTGTAGCATGAAAATTGTTATCTACTATTCTTGTATTAATCGGCTGAGCCGGAAGTGCAGTTTATATGTATAACAGACAGAACATTCAAAATATGCCGTATAGAACAATTAGTTTAATTGACATGATAAGGTAGGCAATGATAATCTGTTGTCAATTTTTCGATTTTGTTTTACATTTTACATGCCAAAATATTATCAATGTCCGACTAACTTATCATTGTTCTCATAATAACACTGATTTCGGGGTAGTTACGTAACGAATAATACCCGAGGGCATTATGAAAAATAACAAACAAGTGTCCTAGTTACAGCAAATAACTAGAGTAATTTCTCTGACAGAAATCATAATGACAGGACATACATTACTTAAAATTTTGATTGGAATACAACAAAAGTCGGACATTAAACACATTGAAGACACCACGAGAGTTGAACAGACAATAATGCTACGGTCAACGTACACACCTCGGGCCAAAGGCCCTCGGAGAGTACACTGTCGACCTCAGGCATTATTGTCCTTTTAACACCTTTGACACCTTGAATACTATAACAGGCTAGTGAAACGAGAATATAATTTGAATTTATCATATTATTTTCCTGCCATGTATACGCGGTCCTATGGAACTGTTAGAGATTTATAATCAAGTTATTTTATATTAGAATTTTCAAATTGTTTGGCTTGAATTTGTTTCAAAGTAAGCTGCAAAGATAAATTTTATAAAATCAAAACCTGATAAGTTTCACAAAAATACAAATTCAGGGGTCGGTTTTTACACCATCATCCTGAATAGGGCAGCAACCGTAGACACGTGTTTCGTTCTTATCAGGACTCTTCATTACGGTATAGCAAGCCGCATATAGTCGGACTTGTAGCCGCGATACTATTGAAAAGTAAGTTGGTACATGGCATGCAGAAAAATTAATCTATAGCAGTGCCATCTACCATAACACAGCCGAGGTGGCAAGGTTTGAAAAAAATCCGGGACACTGTGAAGTGATCTTCAAAGTTTGACCGTGAAACAGAATTCGATAAATTTCATAAGAGTCCTAATAAGGACGAAACACGGGTCTACGATTGCTGCCCTATTCAGGATGATGGTGTGAAAACCGACCCCTGAATTTGTATTTTTGTGAAACTTATCGGGTTTTGATTTTATAAAATTCATCAAATTCTGTTTCACGGTCAAACTTTAAAGGTCATTTTACAGTGTCCTGCATTTCTTCAAGCTGCAAAGAGTCTAAAGTGTCAATTATAGTGGTAAGTGATTTTGAGTGTCACATGAATAAATATAAATATACAATTTGTGTATTTTTAATACAGTTTCCTTGCTTGTTTAAGAGAAAATGTCAGTCCATTCTTACATTGTATTCCTCAGTGAGAAATGGTCTGAAATTTGAATCACTCTTTTGTAGCAGAATACCGTCAAAACCAAGACAAACTTAAAAAGCAGGAATAAAATGTCACATTGATGATCCTTCATAAGGAAAAACAGATAGATATGTACATAATATGGACATCAGAAAAATTACTTAAATTTTGAAATATGGATTTAATCAAGAAACGTCAAGAGCAATTCCCGCCGCAGAATGTCTCAATTTATGAAAATTTATCAACGAAGCAACATCTATTCAAGGTACTAGAAAAATCCCATAGGATATGAAACTTAATTTACCTATATCTGAAAATGTGTAGAGCTCAATTCAACACAAAATTCTAGGTTTAATGCGAACACTTTTTTGATCATGTAGGAACTTGGAGAAAACATACGGATAATAAATGCGTATCCACCTATGAATACTATAAGAAGACACCATAAATCAAGAATTATGGATTTTATCAAAAAATCACCTACACTTCTATGCGACGTTCAATGTCATATTTTACAAAAAATGGCATCGTAATACAATATCGCGGTTTTTCATTTTCTCAATGTGGAAAACACGAGATTAAAAGAGAATCCTTAACGGACAGATAGACGAACATAATTTTTGTGATTTTGAAAAATGTACTATACATAGTTTTTTAAATAATGTAATTGATTTATTTCCACATGCAAGACCATTTGCTATTGTACATTATGTTGAAATATGAAAATATTATCATTGCTCCAAATGCTGTTATTGAATTTAATTTATTTCTACTTGTATTCATTCAATTTGTGATTTGTGATTTTAGTTATCATGATTCAATTCATATTTCTCATATTTGAATCATGAACACTTTTAAACGTACCTAGATTCGTATTCGCGCGCTATTAAAGTAGTTTAATGGGACTGCGGATAGATGGCGCTGACAGTAATATGCTAAGTTTCACTGATCTCTATATAACACTGGATTGGGTTTAGACCGTATTCTGGCATCTGAAAGCGACCCCGGTTGAACGGCGGCCTTGACAGTAAAACTGAGGCTTTGTGTTCCTATTCGGCGGCAAATTCAAAACACTTATAGAAGACACTCGATGAAATTCAAAGTATAATGCAAGTAAGATGAAGAAATTATTCTCAATATATATTAAAATACATACATTAATAATCAACAAAAGTTAAAAACTGTTATAATAGTTGAAATATTTATTAATAGTTAAAAATATTTGTGAACTTTTTAGTGTCAGTGTTTTAACTATTTTTTAAACATTGTAGTTTGGTATTATTTAATCCGTTAAATAGTTTTAAAAATTTTTGATACCTAAAATTTAAAACTATGAATTTACCTATATGAATAAATGAAGTGCATTTCTGCGATAATATTGCCTCTTCAAAACTAATAATTCTAAATATCTACTACACATGATAGGAGAATAATAATACATTTGATAATCAAGATTTTATTGTTCGTACGTAAGCACAAATTTGCAGTCCAGCGATTAATTTTGTGGGCAAGATATTTTATATTAAATTTGATATATCACTCAAATTTGTTATCATAACTTACTTGTGCAGCGTCAAATTTCTTAATGAATCGTTTTTATTTCCGCAGAACATGCATTTGAACACCATGATTTAAAAATTGCGTCCCAACACCATACTGAACTGTCACCAACATATGTCACCAATTGAACACAGAACCTCACTTTTGCCAAGATGGCGACACTCAATTGGGGCCGCATTCCAGCGACCTGAACCCAATCCAGTGTTTATTAGAGATCAGTGGCTAAGTTTGAAATAAAGTGTTCTGTGACTATCAAAAAGAAAACTTTATTGAAATAATTTGTGTATATATCAAATGATGTACAAGTAAGTCACGTGATGTTCACGTCAGATTTTTTGGAATGAGCTTCACTTCGATCGAATATTTTGGGGCAGTCCGGCCATTTATGATATGCGGCGAAGCAGTCCACGTGTTGGGGTCTAGTTTAAATTATTGTTTGCGGTTGTTCCTCTCGCAATGCTTGCCACTTGCAATAATACGTCGTCCGAGACCAAGACACATACTATTCCGCCCCCGCGATCAATTTTTAGTCTTCGCTGTGAAAGGAGTCGTAGATAAGTTTGCTCCCGATTTATTTTCAAAACTTTAAATTTGTGTGAAACTTTGATTGAACATAATGAAAACCACAACTATGGTGATGTCCCTATTTTCCACTAGCGGTGTTTTGAACAAAATAAGTAGGCGGACTTCGCCTGCTATAACCGAGCTCGACATGTGAACCTCGCGTAACTTGAAACAGTGGTTTTGTTCTCAACCGACGGTCCTTCGCATCAAAAACAACGAACTGGCGAAGAATTACTTAAATCTTCGTATCTGACGGGAGCGAACTAGCATACGGTCACCGGATCTCTAGATTACCTGGAATCCAGTTCAGCTAGAACTGAAGGTCAAGAACCAGATGTCAGGCAAACGACGTCAATAATGATCTCCTGCGACATCGCCAGCTGAGTTTTTCAGTTTTGCTCTTTATTGCTACTTATATTTTTGTGTGTTGATGCTAACTTGCTCAATTAGGCACTTTTTTGCTCTCAACTACGTTATAAACGCTGCGTTCTGTTGTTAACCAGATCGATCGATCTCGGGCCTAATTTCAATTTTTATTGTGTTATTGGCTGTTTGGCTGGCTGGCTGGCGTGACGCTGCGTTCTCAACAACTACAGCACTTACAGATTTTAATCTGGTACTAAATGAAAGCTGCTGTTAATTAGGTTTGCACAAAATGATTGATATTATTGATTCGTACACCCAGTTTTAGGTGAAAAATTAAATAAAAATTCAGGAGATAATTATCACTGATCAATGCATAAATGGAATCTGAAAATTGCTGCACAGAATAAGCAATATATCAGTAATTGAATTATATACCTTGAATCTCGAATTGATATGGATAAGTAACCATTTTAGGAAAGAAACTATTTAATCAATCTCTCGCGAGTTACACAAAATATTGACATGCGGATTTTGGGGTCAGTATCTCAATGGGTCAAACTTTTGTTTTTATGATGAATTTATGCTAGTACATGACCATCCGTTACTCATTTTCTCAAATCTCACGTCTATTAAACTTCGTCCTCGTCTTTATAATCGGATATATCCTTCAAATTCCTATAAATTTACTGCTTTTACTAGTGTTGACTACACAGATGACTACTTAATATTTGTAATTCAATCAATTCTGTTGAATAACGCACATACGAATAACGCTAATAGTAAAGCAGCTCTCAGGTTATTATTTAGTGTGACTGAGGTCCAGAACCATCCATTTCCGTGAGTTTGTTAATTGTTTTAGGCATCCAAGAATTTGTATTCGGAAATCATCTGTTCCAGGAGACCATCTCGAACCACAATTGTTTTTATTGACTAGTCGCGTTGAGCCGCCCCTTGCACAGAACCCATCAAACCAGGCGTAGAAATACAATACAAGAAAATTGTGTGTAGGTAGCTTACATGCGCGCCAAAATTGCGTACACTGCAACGTTCAGGTCGCTGTCGAGCCTCGCTCACAAAATATGGTCTATTACAAAAGGAGCAGGAGATAGAGGATAAAATTAAACATTTTATATTATAGTTTTCGCGATGTTTGCGATATAAATCGATTTTCTATTCTGATCTGATTTGCTCTGTTGTTCTATTTAAATGCGAATTTCTCGATGCTTCATTAATTACTATTCATCAATATGGCCGCTCAGTTAAGTTTAAGAATTCATAATGAGAAGCTTTTTATTAAATTCCTCAGTGATGTGAATCATACTGGCTCCATAAATCAAAGCAGATAATGTATCAAAGCACTAACTGCAAAATAACTCTTTGGAAACATTTTTCGTTCTGTCTCTATTTCTTCTTTGTTTAATCTTTCATCGTGTTGGAACGGTCGAATGCCTTATAGATCGCCTTCGTGCGCTCATATCTCATAAATAATAAAGTCCCTGTTATAATAAAACATGATTTTCCTCTGCCGAAATAGCGGAGAATATTTTCGTGGCCACACTTCGACTTTTACTGTGTGAATTTATTGATGCTCAATCTATATTTATGTTTCGACGCAAAGTTGCGAGATTTTGGTATGCAGTTTTATTGCGATCGGATAAAATATGGCTCAATATACATTGTTGCACCTTATATTTTCATGGCTGTCTGTGAAACTCACGTGGAAGAAAATTCTTTTAATAATTCATCATAAAATCAAAATTCATTGTGTACTGTTAGGTTGCTATTTCTATTATTCTTGAAATTGATAGATTTCTTACACCTACATGAACGTATATTTATAGTCTTACTAGTAGTCTGATGATGATTACCCATTGATCGAAACGAGTTGCTCAATAACTTTTGAGAAAAGTGTGATCAGAAATATCTAGTTTTCTCTTTAAAAACCGTTACCAGCTCCTATAAGAAAGAGCTCTAAAATGTGGAGTATTTTGCACTAAAGCATTTGAAGTATCGTCATGAAGAGCCATTTGGAGTTCGAATGAAGATGCAAGAAAAAAATATTACTCTCTTGTAAACAAATGAATTTCTGATTTGGTTATAAGAAATGATTATTCGATATTAAATGGAGGGAGCTTGATCCTAATAGAATACTGAGTAATTTGCCTGATTTAAGGTTTGATGGCATCTTTGAATATTCGCAATCCGCTCCTGTACTAGTAGCATGTAGCGTAATACTTTTCGTCATCTTTCTTCCTTGTCAGACATATCCGTTTTTAATCTTCGAGATATTGTTTCCTTTCTCCGAAAGACCGGTGCTGGTGACTTACTAGGTTAGTTCCGTTGTTAGCCGACAGATGACAGGAAGCGGTGTTGCGCCGAACTCGTCATCTATCTCTGTCGAGAAGTTTACGCGAGATACGCAACTTGGTTGCTTCCGGCTTCACGCCCGACGTGCAGCGCCCACTACAACTTGTCGAACAAGACATGATACAGATGTTCAATTGTTATTTCTGTTTGTTTCTTTTGGAGTCACTGGGATTTCCGTAAATTCTTTGTATAGAACTTTTTGGCTCCTATCGAGGCAAATACATAGTTCATCATAGCGAAATACACTGCTTTGTCCTTGGCGTATGGAGATTAATCCAAGAATAATCTACAGTGAAGACACGCACAAGATCAATTGGATACAATCACCAGGTCGGAGACCATCCAAGAAAAGAATAAATAATCTACTCTTCATGAATATTCCAATACAAAACATTTTGAATTGAGATAAGTGAAACCATCCAAAATGTGAACCTTCACTTGTTATTTGAGTGCCATGGATGTAGCATGTCTCGAGTGAGATTTTGGTGGAAAGCTCTCGGATCGTTATCCTTACATATTAAGATTATTCGGTATTATTAACGGTAGTTGTTATACGTTCAAGGTTCGATGATTCCTTAGTAAAGTTAACAAGCTATGTACTCATATGGCTGACTGTACGTTGTGAGATATGACATGACTTCGTCTAGATGCGGGTGACGACGTCAGGAGAAGTCTTATCTATTTTGTGTCAGCGTGCAGTGCTTCGTAAAGTTTCAACCAAGTTGGAATATATCGCCGAAGTGTACCGTGATTCAACCACTGGAAAATTGTCAAGCAGTTAATATGATCTATGTAGGAAATCTTACACCAGCTTATAGAAGTTTGTTTCTTATCAGAAATTGGTTTTGCATTCTGAAATCGATTTGTTATACTCTTTCTTCCGCCAAACGTGAAGTAATTCAACATTGAAATTCGCAAGTAGCAATTAGGATCTGATGACAGCTTCGTCTTCGTTTTCGGCCCGCAGAACATAACAAAGATATTTATGGCTTCCGAAATCAGCATGCGTCATGTTTATGTAAATTCCATGAATAATCACCTTTATATTTTCGTTATTAGTTCGAGGAGGTTTTCGCTTCTTTTGCATACCAAATAACACTAATTAAAAAGTCTTAGGGCGATATTAATCGTTCGTGAACAGTGCTATACATTACAGGGCCTTAATTAGTAGTTATGAAGATGAATGGCCAAAGAAGATTCTGATTCTTGTTTGGGTTACTTGCGAAATACGAGGTCTGAGCACGGAATGAATTTTCGCTGGTTAGATGCACTTTTGCAGCAAACCACAGAACTTCTCCATCAGAATTGGTTCGAAACTCGTATCTAGATCCATCTGGTTTCTGTTACGTTGATGTAACCATCAGACTCAAGATGAGCAAGTGATTAGATTGGCGTATACTATTAACTATTATTTGGAGTATTGTAGGATATATAATTCCTACTGGTAAAGAAGATTTCTGTTTTCTTGATTGCTTGGCCTCATAAGCATCGCCCAAGGTGTACGACTTGAAAATGAGATTGATATATTGGTTGTCTTTATATACCCTCCTGAAAAAGAGGCTGGAACATAAAAGTGTAGATGCTGTCTTTTGCATATATCACTATGGAAATAAGGCTGATATAGTAGGAATATCAATGTTTTTTTACATGCCTCATAGACATGAAGCAGTTAAGTAGAAATAATAGTTTCATATGGAATAGAGTCTTTCTGAGAAAAATCAATTAAAGTTATCTGTGCCAATAACCTGTTATTGAGCATCCTATAGACGAAACTTTTTCTTTTCTATTGTGATATGTCAGAAAGCATCATGCGATATAGTGACAGTTTCAAATTTTGTCGCATAACAGACGGAACGCTATTAATGGCCAAACGCCAATGTGAAGTCATTACGCATGTTTGCAAGCAGGAATCAATGCATAAGAGATAGAAACCATGGATTGATTCGACACAAATTAAATCAGACACAAAATAAGTTCTTATAGATTTGTAAGGCAACAGTCGATAATTTTGCCAGAGTTTCAGGTGTTTAATGACTGCCGATTTTTCTCGAATAGTGAGTATTTCAACGCATCTAGAAATAATGGTGCCAAAGCCCAGAAGCACGCCTACGCAATTCCCTATCTCAACTGTGTTGTAAAAGTGAAGCCAAAACTGTAATATTGTTAGAGAGAGAAGGCAGCTGAGAGATAGGTAGAGGCGGGCCCATTTTTGCATGGAGGTAAACGACGAGTTTCGCTCTATTTAGTATTTTCATGTGGAAATATATCGTAAAATGGGAAGAAAATGTTTTGTGCCAAATTTTATTAGTGGAGTCAGAACATTTGGAGAGAAATACTTCTATTTTCTGTACACAGAAATGATGTTTTATTGAATAAGTGGCGCAAGAACATACCACGGCCAGATAGAACATTGTAAATTACAGATTACGTTTGTGAAAAACATTTCAGAGAGGAGAATATCATGAAAGAATGGTCGTCTGGAGATGTAAAAGTGAGTAGAAATTATTTTAAAATTTTAATAGCAGATCTATTGAAAATACTATTTTACAAATTGAAAGGTTATAATGTTATAACAATGTTCAGAATTACTGAACGTATCTAACCTGAAGTTGAAAATTCAATTGTGGAATTTATGAGAATTCTCATAAATTTCACAATTCATTGTTGATATCTATTTATCTACATACCGTGAATGGTTCAAGTCTCGATAGATGGTGTTGCATGTGAATTTCACCTCTGCTCATCGTATATCATATGAGACAATATTGGTCTTGAGATCCAAATTCTGACTATCTTGGTTTGGCTATACTGTACTGACGAGTCCTAATAAGGACGAAACACGTGTATACAGTTGCTCCCCAGTCTAAGATGATGGTTTTAAAAACCGATTCTTAGATATGAGTTATTGCGGGCAACGGATCTCTTCAATTTTAATTTTTGAAAATTCAAACCCAAAAAATACTTCTTAAAAATAAAATAAATTCATAAGACTTATATATTTACACAGAATTGCAGCAATAGTTCCTTCACTTTATGTAATTATGTCAAAAACTGTTACTTTTTGTGAGATCGTAGATGTATTTTATATTTTTTTTTTAATTTTTCGTAAATATTCAACAAACAAAATTTTTTTTGCAGAGCAGCATTTTTCATTTCTACCTTTCTTCTTGTAAATAAGAAATTGTTTGTGTATATTTTTTCTATTTTTTCACGCCCATTGTGATATAGAATATCTGTGAAATTATTTATGTGCCTATCCACTGATCTCTAATAAACACTGGATTGGGTTTAGGTCGCTGGAATGCGGCCCCAATTGAGCGTCGCCATTTTGGCAAAAGTGAGGTTCTGTGTTCAATTGGTGACATATGTTGGTGACAGTTCAGTATGGTGTTGGGACGCAAGTTTTAAATCATGGTGTTCAAATGCATGTTCTGCGGAAATAAAGCCGATTCATTAAGAAATTTTACGCTGCACAAGTAAGTTATGATAACAAATTTGAGTAATATATCAAATTTAATATAAAATATCTTGCTCACAAAATTATTCGCTGGACTGCAAATTTGTGCTTACTCACGAAGAATAAGAGCTTGATTATTAAATGTATTATTATTCTCCTATCATGTGTAAAAAATATTTAAAATTATCAGTTTTGAATAGGCAATATTATCGCAGAAATGCACTTCATTTATTCATATAGGTAAATTCATAGTTTTAAATTTTAGGTAACAAAAATTTTTAAAACTATTGAACGGATTAAATGATACTAAACTACAATGTTTAAAAAATAGTTAAAACACTGACACTAAAAAGTTCACAAATATTTTTAACTATTAATAAATATTTCAACTATTATAACAATTTTTAACTTTTATTGATTATTAATGTATGTATTTTAATATATATTGAGAATAATTTCTTCATCTTACTTGCATTATACTTTGAATTTCATCGAATGTCTCTATAAGTGTTTTGAATTTGCCGCCGAATAGGAACACAAAGCCTCAGTTTTACTGTCAAGGCCGCCGTTCAACCGGAGCCGCTTTCAGATGCCAGAATACGGTCTAAACCCAATTCAGTGTTATATAGAGATCAGTGTGCCTATTATAATTATTCATAATAAGAAAACTCGTGTACAAAGAAACGTTTATAAAACAGGTTTCATGATGTACTATTTCATTACAAATTTTAATTGATAGAAATGCTAATTTCCTTTTACTTTTGCCTTTAATTTAATAAATAATAAAGTATTTAACGTAATGAAAATATTCAATCTATCTGGCAATTGTATTTTATTAAAAGTAATTGAAATATAATCTTATATCTGCATATGAAACACACAAAGCTAGGCCCGCTCTCGCTTTCTTTCTCACACCAGTCGCATTACATTTTAGGCTTCATGTTTTCTAGCTGAGTGTCCGCTCCTCTTTTATTTTCCTTCGTGCCTAGAAGTGGGAGATTAGGTTTCTTTCTTCTGACACTATAACGTTTAATTTTGAGTGCATAGTGTAGTAAAATACTATTTTACGGATTTATCAATTTTATCTTGCTATAATTATATGCAACTGAAACGTCTTAAGCCCGCTGCATATGCTATTTTTCAAGCAATTTTGTTCACTTGGAGCCGCGCTGGATGCCATGCTTGCTCCGATGTTAGAAACTTGGTCCACAGCTGGGCGCTAGTCTTGTCACAAGACTTGATCTACAAGCCTTGATTTCTCTCAAAAGCCACAGTTTTTCCTCCATTTTTGATCGCGCCGCTACAACTCACCGTCAACGTGCGTAGTGACGTCACAACAACCTTTTCAAACGTATTTCATTTGGAAATCATAACGATATTCCACAACAAAAAAACTTCTTTTAATGTAATCAGAGTTCGTTTCCACATTTTTTGCAGAATAATTATGAGCAAAGTACCGTCCGATTTGTCTCTGTTAGGCTCATTTATCCGATGGGTGAATTTGGTACTGGCGTCATCAGTTATAAAAAGGAAACTAGTCTCAAGACGACTCGGTGTTCAGTGGGACACATAATCCCTACTGCTGTTGAAAGTAGGTACATTTTACTGGGTCATCAAAGTCTTAGTAACGTCATCTTGGGTATATGACTATGAAGGTGAATATGTTTGTGTTTTCCAACCACTGATCTCTAATATAACACTGGATTGGGTTTAGACCGTATTCTGGCATCTGAAAGCGGTCCCGGTTGAACGGCGGCCTTGACAGTAAAACTGAGGTTTTGTGTCACTATTCGGCGACAAATTCAAGACACTTATAGAAGACACTCGATGAAATTCAAAGTATAATGCAAGTTAGATGATAAAATTATTCTCAATATACGTCAATATGCACACATTAATAATATCAGTATTTTAACTATTTTTTGAACATTTTAGCTTTGAATTATCAAATTCATTGAATAGCTTTACGATTTTTGTTATAAATCTGAACAATAAATAAATCGTATTGAGAATTGTGTGACTATTTGAAAATTTTTTTTGGTTTTGCAGTTAACGCTATAGTTTTTGTATAGTTTGTTGAAAATAGTCGGATCAACATCATTTTCCAGAGTCGTGTATCTTTTCGCGGACGCAACAAAATTTTGAGAACATAATCTCATGTTTTTGGCTATTTCTAAGTTTGGCAAACCCATTTGTTCGAGCCATTTCCAGAACGATTGTTCATCGGATGGAAATCTTGAAAATATTCACATCATAGCATAGCAATAAAAATAAGTAATGTTTACTTATTTCAGTCATAACGACAGTTACTTCAGGTTCATTTGTTGTACTTACTTGTGCAGTGTCAAATTTCTCGATGATTCGGGTTTCTTGCCGCAAAACATGCACTCGATCATCATGTTTGATAAATAAAATCCCGGCAAACCAAACAGCTAAATTTTAAATATCGCGGCACAACGCGGTATTGATCTGACACAAAACTTCAGTTTTTGCCAAGATGGCGACGCTTAATTGGGGCCGCATTCCAGCGGCCTAAATCCAATCCAGTGTTATATAGAGATCAGTGTTTCTAACATACCCTTGGAAGTGAGGTTAGCATATGAGACCGAAGAAGTTGATTCTATCCTCATATACTTTCGATGGTAAGATAAGAACATCAAAATACAGATGATGTTTTCACTATATACCCCCTTGAACGTAAGATTGATGAAACATCAAAGTGTAGATGTAGTCTTTTCTTCAAACCCTCCTGAAAGTATAGTTGACATATAGAAATGTATATCTTATTTCTTCTTATACCTACCCCTTATCAATTGATCATTTGGGTAGGAATCGTACATCTATTCCAAATTCCAGTTAATTTATTCATAAAAAAAATTCCAGTTAGTATCTCCCCCTCATACGGTTTGTGGACTACTTGTACATAACTGGAAGATCGTGTTACTTCATAACCAATGTTACAATCTTATGCATACAAGGTATATAAGAAAATAATGAGACTGACAATTCAGCGAGCGATCTGACAACATTGTGTCATTTTACTTATCAAGATAGATGTGTCCTGTTTTTCCAGATGAACAGTTTGAGTTTCAGCTCTGTAAAGCCATCACATCAACCTGTGACTCTTGAGCGCTTACGAAAATGGAACAACGGAATTCAAAGCAACATTATGCCATCAAGTTCTATGTTAAATCTGGGGAATCTGCATGTCTACCCTTCGAAATGTCGGAACAGGCCTATCGGAAACATTCGTTATCAAGAGCACAAGTTTTTCGCTGGCACAAATCATTTTTGGGAGGCCGAAGAAACGTTGAGGTGAGCCTTGCCAAGGCAGACTTCAGCTTCAAAAACCAATAAAAACGTCAAACGTGTAAGAGCTCTTGTGAGATCAGACCATTTTTCAACAAGAAGGATGACGGGTGACCAGGTGAACTTGAACAATTTCACCGTACATAAAATTTTGGCCAAAGGCCTGCACATGCGATGAACCTCACAATTGATTAGAAGGACAATCGAGTTTTGGCCTCAAAAGGCATTCCTGTTGTTCCTTATTCTGCCTATTTGTCTGATCTGAGTCCTCGAACTTTTTCTCTTTTCTCAAAATCAAAAAATATCTTGAAATGACGTCATTATGGGACTCTGGAGAACATCTAATAGGTTGTGATCGACGTGTTGAAGGTCCTACCATTCGAAGCCCTCAACGCAGCTACCAAGACTGGGAAGAAGGACTGTATCTATGTATAGTTGCCGAAGGGAGTCACATTGGAGGAGACAATATTGTTGTTTGAAAAAAATTAGAAGTGTGTTCACACACCTCGTATGAGCTCAACGAATCTTTTTCTTCGGAGTCTGTTCTATCACTGTGAAGCTTATTCAACAGTTGGCTTAAAGGTGGGTGGGTAATTATATTATGGTGCTGCTCTAGTCATCAAATCAGCGTCAAGAAGACTTAGAGGGTAGTAGTATACAAGATTTTGCTGATAGTGAGTGCATGCTTTTTCTCGGATGTCAGGGCCTTGTTAGTTTGGGATTGACATATAAGGATGTAGATGTTGATTCGTCCCTTGTCATTATTTGGAGATTAGGTTGACAAATGAGAGTGTGAATGAATCTATCACTTTTATGAACGAATTAAAATCATTCAAAAACAATCAATTGATCCATGCAGATTTGTTCATTTGTAATCTCTGAGCTTCATAAACTCATAATTTCCATTAATAAGTTCAGACATACCATACCCTATACAATTAGACCTCATTTGCAGCATGCTTAGTCGGCCGGGTATTCCAATTCATTCATTCTAGATTAAGATCTTAAGTTCTATGAACAAATATTCTGTATTACATTTCATGAAAACTGCTGTGTTTCAAGTATCTTGAGACGAAAGAAATCGATCCCATTAAGCAGATAAATACACTTGAATCTTATTACTACATCGAGAAACAGACTATATAATTAGTTTCATTTGGATTTGAGCTATTCATTGCGAACTAATTAAATGTTACTTCTCTCTCGTATTGCAACGAGAGGGGAATGAATTATATAATGCTTGATTCTATTCCAGTAAATCCCTTTGCTTCAAAATTTTTTTCATACCAAATGAGGTCTTTATTTGGTTTATACTAAAATGATGAGAGTATTCATGAAGCAGTTGGGCGTAAGTCTCCATTTCAAGCTTCTAAAACTATAAAAATAACTTTGCTCGTTTAGAAATGCAAATGAATTCAATCCGGATTTAGAGTCAATCCTCTGAGTCGCTCTTGCTCATTATAAAGTGAAATTCAAACGATCTCCCCTCGATTAGCTTAGCAAATTCCCCATGATTCTTGCGTTTCCCTAGATTATAAATCATAGTATTATTGGGTAGTTTTCATCGCAACCGCGGTCAGCAGCGATAGCAGCGGCAAAGATATGAACTACAGGGGTATAGGGCGTCAGAGAAGTGGAAAGGAAGTCAGGAAGAGGTTCGCATCTGTGTAGGAAGTAGTAAATAAAGGGTCTTATCTATTACAGCCAATAATTACAGCGGGGAGTATTTGAAAGAAGCAATTATTTACATTGTATAAGTCTGAAGTGTGCGAGTATCTTATCAGTTGAGACCGCAGGGCTGCTACACAGTGGCGTAGAGAGAAAATTTTTCGCCACACGTTTAAAAGAAACAGTGAATCCCATGCTGGTGAACTGAAATGTGAGCTTGAGATTCATAGAGACGTGCGTATTCTGCATGCGTCGAGTCCTCACAATCTGGTTGTCTTTTTGGTCGACAACATTCCGGTTTTGAAGACAAAAGGATCTATGTTTCCGGCCGCGAAAACTGACCATAAATGACGATTCAATACTCTGTCCATAATTTAGAGATAAGTTGAACTGTTTTTCTCATCCTCGCTACCAAAATGGGAGCCATTAAGAACCAGGAAGTATTTGGTGTATGATGAGACTACTAAACAAAGTTTAATACGAAAATCACGACCCTTGTTCAGGGTAGTCGTGAATGTTATTGGAGCTTATGAATTGAGTACAATTGAGCCCGGGACGCCACGTAATTGTTACTTCGCTTATAGGGCACACAATCACGAAAGTACCTGGAAAGCAGGGTATCAGGCCAAATAAATAAAACACAACAGTTCACTTAGCTAAGCAACTGGGCCAACGGAACTGTGATGTTGACATCGGCTAACCTGATGGAGGCATCGGACAAAAAATTGGTCGTGGAAAGGCGTCAGGATTAAAAATTCTGGAGATGGCTGCAGGAACTTGGAAGTCGGCACTCGAGCGGCTGTGTGCACTGAGCAAGGTTAAATGTTTCTCCTTGGATGTTTGGGTGACTTCAGAATACAAGGAGACAGAAAGATTTTCTTGGAACTCCCAATGTGAACTACTCGACCGACGTACTTTGTCCGAAACCACGCTCGAAATATTCACTTGAGCGAAGCGAAACGCAAATTCATTCGAATCCCGCGGAACGGTTTTTGTTATTTGAAGTTTGGAGATGAATCGTTGTCATGAATAGTTTCTACCCAACCGCTTTTTTCTAGAACTTTTATCGGACTTTTGACTTGCTTTCAGTCACGTTCCTTTCTTAATCATGTCACAAAAATTTCGTCTGACGTCTTTTTTTGTACAATTGTTTTCCCATTGCATACCTATGTCGCCATCTATGTAACAAATTTGCACTAATTTTGTAAAATAGTACGTGATAATGACACTTGATTGGAGAGCGCTAATGTGGAGAGACTGCGCGTCTGGTTTTTCCTCTTTCGTGTCCGAGCCGTTGTTGCAGACAGGTTGTTTTTGAGCAGTCTTGTGATTTTTCTTGTTGTTCTAAATTTTGTGATTATTTTATCCAATTAAAATCAGTGTTATGATTTTGTAAGTATTTGTTTATTATTTTTATTCACGTTATTCCAAATTTAGTATTATTTTTGCTGGTGATTTCGTTTGAGGCGACCCGCGTGGTTAACCTTTTGATATCCAAATTTATCTCTTTCATCCTTAATTCTTTGTTAGTTTCTAGTGCTCAGCACCTTTTTACTACCTTGAAACTTTTATACTAGATAGATATTTTTGTTCTAAATTTTTTTTTTTTTTTTAATTTTACAATAGCGTAGGCAATATCCGTTCCGGTCGAAGGAGCTGGTCTTTTCCTCTTTGAGAGGTTATTATTGTTTGTTGTCCTTCCTCAGGAAGATTCGGCTAATTATTTCTGATGTTTTATATTCAGATTAGTTCTGATAATCATTACTATTGATAGTGTTTTATACACATGTTCTAGTTGCTACCTGCCCTAGTTTACCATACTATTCCGTCTACAAGAGTAGACATTCTTTTTTTGTAATTTACCGGTTTTTTGTATTGCTGCTTTCAATTTTTTTCTACTTCCAAACGCGATCAGGCGGATATCGATTCGATGATACGCGATTTTTTTTATATATACACTCGAAGTAATAAAACCTACGAGATTTGTGGCTATCTTCGTTCCTCTCTTTACCTTTCCTTACCAAGTATGTGTAATGTATGAATGATTAGTGAAAGTGTTTGATTATTCATACATAATTTAACTATATTTTAGATCCAACGCGTTGCGGATTTGTCATTCAACAACTCGTAGCTTAGTTTCTTACGTTGTTTGTGTAGTTTTTTGTTTCCAAAGCTTAAAATATTTTGTTGTGGGCTGTAGTTCCCGTTTTTAAGCTGGAAAATCCTACGAGTTTGGGAAGATTGATCCAATTTTTTAGTAACGAACCACGTTCGTAAATTTATCGACTCGTCGCTAATAAATTTTTTTTCTTGTCCTGCTAGACTTGATATTTTTTTGTTTTTCTTCTCTTTAATGCTCAGCGTAGTTTTTTTTTTCACTTTGTACATTTTTAGTGCACTATTTAAAACCAGACAAATAAATAACTTACTGATTATTTTATTTAACTTTTACTAAATTCACAGTTTATCCGTTTTTCAATTTGGATCTAAATTCATTCATTCAAGTTTAACGCTTCACGTTCGGAGAGAGCTCTCCAATTTTTTTATAGGAACCTCCTCTTTCAGTTGAATTGGATACTGGTTGGGTTGTTTGTTTTCAGTGTAAACTGCTAGGGATCTTAGGGACCAGTGGCCACTTAAGACTAGTTTTTGGCCAACTTCAAGTTAAGAAAAACATCAACACGTCTACGAAATTAAGAAGAACATTAATATCTCCCGAAGTTGACGACCAAGCGCACGGCCAACCTTAACACCTTCAAGGATCGTTGGGTATTTATCAAAGCCCTATAAGACGCAAGATCAACTTTACTTAATTCAGGGAACGTTTTTGTCTGACGTTGTTTTTGTGGCTACCAATTTCGACATCTATCTTCTCTGCCGATACTAGTCTTGAGTTCCGCCTGAAGAGGATATTTAGCTAGTTTTTGTAACGTATTTTTGAACGTCTGTGACGTGCTCTCCAGTTTCCTTTTGGCTGTTGCAGTGAGATTTTTTTGTATAATAGCTTTAATCATTTTCGTAAGTTACAAATTCTTTTAATTATAATTTTTGGAATTCTTTGTTTTAAATTAATAATAATTTTATTTATAATTGATTTCGACGTCTATGCTTTATTTCTTTCTTGCTGTCGCTATTGTCTCCCAGAATAGTACCTTTTTCTCCTTTGATTATTTCCTGGGAGTGGCGCCCATTTCCTATTTTTCAGGTAAAATATTTCTGGTGCCCTTATTAATAGCTAGTCTGAGTCTTCACTTTCAAGGTAGGATATTCCATTACTTAAATTTAGTGTCAATCAGCAGTACATTAAGTTTTTGTTATCAAATAGTGGTTGAAGATGAGAAACACTTACATCATTTCTTCCGTCTTCCAGCTTTTTCATCATTTCTGCAACTTCTTTCATCGCTGAAGTCTTTATTGTTAAAAGTGAAAATGAAAAGAAACTTCGGTGATTATCAGTAGGTTTAAGAAGGAATAGATCCAGGATCGATTGGGTATCCACTCCAGAACCAATTATGGAGAAAATATTTTTTATCGACTTTAGACAGGCATATGATACGATAAATGAAGAAAAACTGAACAATATAATATGCTTTAAAAACATCCGAAAAATTATACATTCAGTTAAAATAACACAATCTGGAACAAAATGTAGAGTACTGATTGATGGATCGGTGTCAAACAGTTTTATAGTAACAAGAGGACCAGGATGACTCAATGTCACAATTTTGTTCAATCTGGTTTATAGAAACGGAGTTATATAATTATCACCACAAACACCAAGTGTTGGCGTATGCTGATATTGTCATTAATACCAGAATTAAAAGAGAAGTGAGAAGAGTCTTCATGAAAATACAGGAAGCTGCGAATATAGTGGAGTTAGCAGCAAATAAAGAGAAAAATAAATATTTGGTATCAAAAAGTGAGAAAAATTTTGGAGCAACAACTAGAAATTTTAACTAAATGAAGTAAAAAGTATAGTTTCGAGAAAGTAGAGAACCTCAGTTATTTGGGTATAAGGATAACAAATACTTATAAAGAAGAAGAAGAAATAGACGCAAGGCTAGTAAAAGGATAAAGATGCGTGGAGAAACTGTGTTATATATTATTAGGCACAATTCGTGGTACAGAACTAAAAATTTACAAAACAATTGTGAGACCAACAGTTACATATTGTTCTGAATTTTGGGCTTTGGACAACAAGGCTGAAGACAAACTCATAGTTTAGGACAGAAAATTTTCAAGGGAAGTGTTAGGGGAAGTAAAAACTGAAGACAGCTGGTTCAGAAGGAATCATGAGGAAGTGTTGGACTCATTTGGTGAAATCTTAGGACTTGTAACGAGACTGGCGGCAGACAGAGCAACAAAAACAGTGTTAGGAAGTGGAGTAAATACTAATAGAAGGAGAGGTAAGCCAAAGAAAAAGTGGAAAAATAAAGTGCAGCAGATAAAAATTTAAAACTGGAGAGTGAGAGCTTAGAGCAGAGTGCAGTGGTGCAATATTACTAAAAGAGCTATGGGCCACCTTGGTCCTCCTATCTATTACGATTCATTTATTGTGGATCTTTTCCAGATATTAGCTGGTCTTTCTCATCTTAAGTTGCCTTGTGGACTCCATTCTAGATCTTATCTGGCGATGTAGCTATCTTCTGTTCTTAGACTGTTACTAATTCATTTCCATTTCTTTGCTTTACTTTGGTTCCCCAGTTGCTGTTGGTTTGTAAGATGCCAGAGGTCCTCCTGGACCAAAATATCCGTAGGATCTTTTTGAGGCATTTGTTAACAAAGATCTGAAGCTTAAAAGCTAAAAATATATTTACGCTTCAGATTTCGCACCCATATAGTAAAACTGGTGAAATGTTGGATTTAATGTTTGAAGTTTCGTTTGGGTGAAGTATTAATTTGATCTATCTTCAGACGTACCACCATCTGACAGTGAACTTTCATGTATCTTCTATATTTTTCCCCTTTATTGTGAGATGCTCCATAGTGTATTTATGTCATTATGTATATACGTCAACTGCACGGTGTAGATCTTGAAGAGTGGAGAAAGGAGTCCACGTTACTCCTCTTCGATTTTCAGTTACTTTCCCCATGATGTTGTCCAAAACGAGGTTAATTATCAAGAGTGAGGGGTCACATTCCTGCCTGACGCCAGCGCTTTTTGAGATAAACTATCGAAAGCTTTATCGAAATCTATGAGAAGGAGGTAAAGTGGAGATCTCTATTCTGCGGATTTTTCAACAATTATTCATAGAATTTAATAAGGTTTCCCTTTTTAGAAAGTTTTACTATTACTCTTTTCTACCATTCATTTGGAAAACATTTCCATTCCAAGCTCTATATGTTATGGGATGCTGAAAACATATTGTGGCACTGATATCCACTCCAAAAACTCCAGCAGGTATGTTTTTCGGCCTTGAATGCTACATATTATTATAATTATTACAGAGTTTAACATTCCTCATTGGACGACTGTGGCCTGAGAAAGAAAGTATGGAAAAATCGAAGAAATTTCATGCTTTTCTAGGACATTTAAGCTAAAATGGTGCGTCCGAGGTGGATCCTTTATTCTTTACATTTGAAATTCATGTTTAATGCAATATGTAGTAATAGAAAAGCTACCAGATTATTCATTTTCCCCAGTAAATGTTTCTTCACTGTGAGTGGAATAATGTAGTAATGGAAGGTATGTCAAATCCCAACAGCCTCCATAAAAGGGCAGATACCACATAAAATTCGTATCATTCCACCTATACACTTGATGTACATGAAATCTTACATATTCATCTATTTTTAAATAGAAAAGGATGCTAGCAATTATACAAGTTCAAACCAACACACAAAAGTCACAAAAAAAAACAAATGAGTCAGTAAAATAACGACAAGGTATCAAAGGGGATGAGAATGAGTTCCCAACAGGACTCAAAGACAGACCAAAAAGTAAGTGGAATGATGAAGTGATGGAAGACATAGCAAATACCGACAGCCTCAATAAAAGGACAACACCCCACAAGATAATTAGTAAAACTTGGATGCTCTGAAAATTATGGAATAATTTGAGGATTGTCCTTGAATATCAATGTCACAATGTCTCCTTATTTATTCATCGAAGAATAAAGCCTAAATATTGAGATATTGGGAAGGTACAGTCAACAAACTCAAGAAGAAAAAAGGCAATTGTCCTTGTTCTCAATAATGTAAGCTGATGAGATACTTAAAAGTGAAGAGTAAAGTAACATTCGATCTTGAACTAATGGGACCTCAACATCAACTACTTACGTCGTAATTAATTCAAATTATTTTCTCATTATCCCTACCGGCTTATAACTAAATCCACAAAACGTCTATTAATGCAGAAACCTGGTGAAATAAACACATAATGCATGCATATTTCTTGTGCCTTATCCCATTTTATCCCGCCGCCGCTGCCACCATATGTTTGCTCGGCTTAGTGGCCACAGTAGCGTCGGGGCGGGGAATAGTAGCAGGGCACTGGGGCGAGTTTTGTGTGGAATTTATGCAGGTCCATGCCAATAACTCGAGGGTAGTTTGTAGTTTGCAGATAAGACGTTACGACTGAAACTGTTTTCATGTCAGAGGTCGTAGAGGGCAGCACGAGCGCACAAGCTTGCGTGATCTTCGCTAACTAATTTTATTTATTATGAATCAATTATAAACGGAAATTAAGTAATTGTGTTTAGACCTAAATGCTATACGAATGCTGTCTTGCTCCTAAAGATGGTTTGGATCTAAATGATGTATTTGGATATGTAATGAATAAGATGATCGATGCATTCTTGTTAAGTAATCTCAAAGGACGAAATAACTTCAACTTTCCAGAAGTTTCATCCCCAAGAATGTTCCAAATAACAAATCTAAAAAGTTCTAAAATCAAAACTGACAATTTTATTTGAAATTTTTCCGAATAAATAAATTGTTACAATCTGAAATTCTCATAGGACATGGGGAAAACTTTACTCCCGGTCAAGTTCTGATTGAGGTAAATGACTGGGAAATAGGTTTAAAGTTAGTCGAATGCGCAGGAAAATATATTGAAGGTAAAAACACAAACTACATTAACAGAGTTTTGCAGGGCGTCGAGATCGAAACGGGAACAGGAAACGTGACATGTGAGATGAACGCAAAGGGCCTAGGGAATACAACAGTCACGAATTCACGAATCACACGCTGCTTCGTATATTGTTTCCTCTTTCTTCTACCTTGATCCTTGTACTCAGAACGTGTGAGCTGGAATATATTGTTTTTTTCTCTTTCTCCTAATTTTAACACTTGTCAACTTGGTTAGGAAGCTGCTGTTGTAAAAATATCCCAGGTTATGCATGATTTTACGCAGAAATACTTGAACACTTTGAAATATGTGCTCTTGTCTGTTCGTTTGATCACCACGTACTTTTCTCTAAAATTCTCCGCATTTTTTGTTAAAGTGCTATATTTAAGTATTCAATTTGAATGTGATGAAGATCAACAAGTCACTGTGTAATCGCTATCTTAGTATCAGCTTCAAAAGCTGTGAATCTTAATCCGGAATTTCAAACAAATATAATCATCTCAACCTTCTCTCAAGTTAGTCACTGGAATGAACGTTTTCGCAACTAATTGCAAAACTTTTATTTGCTCTGTAAATTACAAGTTGGATTGCAGAACTAATAGTTCTTCGGCTGTCCTGGCAATTGTGCAGGACAGGGTACAAGGGACAGGATGAGATTGCAAGTCTCCAAGAGTGAAGAATGTCCGGCTCCAGTTCGGAGTCAAACTGAACAAACTCCATTAAAGGCAACGTCAAAGTTGTAGGCTGAACGAAGTGAGAAGAGAAGTTGCACCCAGTGGAATCTGTTGGGAATAGCACTAACTTTCACGCCATACTACGTAAGGAAGATGCATTACGGTAACTTAAATGAAAATTTTGTTCGAAAATTGTTGAAACGTGGGAGACATCCTTTGGATGAACTGTCTCTTGATGTACGCATCATTTCATAGAATTAATATTCTCCAAGTGACTTGAAAATTTATCCTCTGTTCAATATGCCTCATAAATTTCCACCCAAGAAATAATATTATGCATTCTGCTTATATGCTCCTTGATAAAATTTGCGGAGCATAGATCCTCGCGAATCCTCTTGTGCTTTTTTATTTTTTTTCTTTTGATCGGGATCAACAAATGTGGGTCCTGCAATGTTGTCAGCTACTTCATCATGTAGCAGCTAATGTAAAATTTCATCTTTTACTGCGAATTCAATGCCTGAATATCTCTACATGTATGCTCCAATTATCTTTCAGCAATTTTTTCGCAGCGCAAATTCTCCTATTACTAACAGCTAATGCAGGCCCCACAAGTATCTGCGTCGATCTTCCAGATGACACCATTCCTGTTTAATTTTATGAACCCATTTATAAACCGAAAATTTTTAAGCACAATTTTAATGACTCTTTTCGTATACTGAGCCTCTTTGACAATTATATGAATTTACTGCATGAAATTCAAAGGACTATTATGTATTGAATTGATCAATGCTTGTTTCGTGAATATTGAGAGTTTGTCGTTCTGCCGAACTTAAGGGTGTCGTTTACCTAAATTTTATTTCTGTTCAACTCGAACAAGGGATTTTCAGTGTATGCAACTCAAATATCTAGCATAATCATTTGGTAGTCTATATTTGGGCTTATTCAAAAGCAGGTAGTTCTCCTCCATAGAAAGATTCATGGCATAGGTTTTGGGTTTATTTATTCCCGACTCGAATAGTACCTGAACTTAATCTTTAGTTCAGTGTATAAAATGTTATCTGCAGATATTTAAAGAAAATTATTCTACAATATCATTTTCAACAAGGAACAAGATGTAAAACAAACCAGATATTTTGTGAATAAAATCTTTAATTAAATATCCAATCAACGCTAATATATAATAAAAATTGTCAACTGAATTTTTTAAGAAAGTGATAATCCCACAAAGTAAGTTTTCCTGAATTTATGGAGATATAAATAAGGTATTATAATGATTTCAGTCAAACATGATTCTATTAGAGAGTTGAATTATTCCTAATTTATAATAATTGCCAAGTTTAGGTCGTAATGTGCGTAATAATCTAATTTAATAAGCCATTTTATAAAAAATATGCAAAAAAAAATTGGGACAATCTATTCTTATTTTTCTTGTTCACAAACTTCCATACTTTCACAGGTGTTTCAAAATTTGCTTCATATTTTTCTGAATTGGTTGAATAAAGGCTTAGAAACTTACTTCGTTGAACTAAAATATTTTCAAGATGATATTTCTTCCAGTTAAATTGGAAGGCGGCAATAATATTCTTATTTTAAATAGAGAATCTTTTTTATTTTATCATACGATTATGGAGATAATTTTGCGTATGGAATACTTGAATAATAGATTGCTTAACAAGTAGAGAAAAGTGAGAGTTTACTAGCGAGTGTAAATGTTTCAATTCACGAGCGAGAGCAACGAGCGAGTGAATTAAATTTACACGAGCAGAGTAATATCACTTCTCTTTCGTGTTGAACATGCTATTTTTTTGTATACTTGATAGATAAACTTGAGTGGAGGACGCTAAGAATAGAAATAATTTTCTATAGGAATACTAATCAAGGTTGTGTTCTTGCAAAAACGTAATAACGGTTTTAACAACTGCCAAGCAAAAGCATGATAACAAACAATAGTATATTGTGTGGCTAGGGACGAAACAAGACGATTTCAGTCGAGGGTGAGTATTGCCCCAGCGAAGCGATCACCCTCGGCTGAAATCGTGTTTTGTCCCTTGCCACACACTGTATTTTTCATAATACCATTATTGAAACTTCCCATTTTACAAATTTGTCATAACATAATAAAAAATCTTTTGATTTTGCAGGTAACAAGTCGAGAGTAGCTGCTTGTGCTTTATCAATAAGATGTTGTGGTGTACTTATAATTGTCGTATTTATAATTTTTTTCTTGTAACTAATCGTCGTATACAAAAAAAAATATTTTCTGTATATATTCTCAGGACGGGATTGAATGATTAAATATTATGAATCTGTGAACGGAATGTTATGGAGCAAACTTGTAGCAGTGAAAAGAATAATATTCCTTGAAATTGTATAGAATACGACTTAAAATGTTTGGGGATGACTACAAACAAGTAAATTCTTCAAATTAAACTATCTAGTCTTTCAAAATATTGATGAATTTCTCGTTGAAAAATAACATACTTTGACCAACATGTTCAGAGAAATTAAAAAATAAGTAACTTGGGAATGTTCATATTATTCAACAATTGTTTATTTCATATATCTATCGAGTTCATTATTTTAATTTTGAATTTTATTATCAAAACTTTCCGTTGGAAATCAAAAATACTAATTACGAATATAGACACAATTTTTTATATATTTTTTTTAATTATTTGATAATCTACTGCAAGTTTAATATTTGGAAAAATATCTTACTCATTTCTTAAAAAGTATGACGATCATAATGTGTCAAGCCAGACTTTGAAATCTTAACACTGTCAAAAAATTTGCTAGAATTTCAAGTAAAATCTGCTTGAGGATACCTGTAAATCTGCATTATTGACAGCACTATATGTTCTTTGTTAATAATGCCTTTGCATCATCATAATTATAGATAAACGTAATTAACGTGATTGTGATAAAAATTCATTCTGATATTATATGAAAGTGGTAAGACGAAAATAACAGAATGAAATACATATAGTCTATAAAATTAAGCAGAGGAGAGACGTCATCAAAATTTATAACTAAATAATGACGTCACGTAATTACTACGTTTATATGCTATACCAAAGAAGCAAAACTCGAACAACAATTACTATTTGTATTGAAAAATACAGATTTAGTACGCAACAAGGCAACAGTAATGATATTCTAACCAAAAAGAACAAAGTAAACACGTGTTGATCGCACTGAAATGTCGAAAACGAATGCAACGAATGAGAATGTAAACGTAACCAAACTTCATAATACCAACGTATGATAGAGAAATAAACAACAATTATTGTAAATTAATGAAATTTTGTTGAAAACATTAAATTTGAGTATAAAACAATTGTTAATTAAATTAAAATATATTTTTCTTATAGTATGCAAAAAATTGCATTTATTTTCTTTGTTTTTCCAAACATAAACATCACGTTGCCATTACGACAGGTTCTTTTCATTATGTAATGTTTTGATGACGTCTCTCCTCTACTTAATTTTATAGACTTTTTTTATAACAATAAATTTTTCTTTTGCATATTCGACCGCTCTGAGACAGGTGTCTAATAAAAGAACAGGTAGTAAGGGATTATAAATATAAGTAACTCACAGATAATATTGACAGCTCCAAGGAAAATGTCAAGCTGGTTGCAGGGATATTTTAAAAAATATATTCTGTATTTTTGCAACAAATTTTTGAGTTTATCTGAAATTACAGTCTAATGATTGAAAATTGGAGTAGTACGTTCTATAGATTATTCTTGGAGATAGGCATATGTAAATTTTTGCATCTTAAAATATGATGGAATGTCGTAGAATATCATTTGTTTATTTCAGTTAATGTGCTTTTTTCTCGAAAAATATGAACAATTTTAAGATTCCGCTCACATGATTCCATAGATATATAGTGATTTACAATACACTGGGAAAAAATTTTTGGAAACAGTAGTCTCATAAAAGCAGAAATTAGATATCCGTATGAAGCTCAATTTTCCAGTTTTTTGTTCATATATTCATAAATAAATAATATTGAAATAATGCATACTCATTTTCATATACTACTAACGTATATACAATATATTATCAGAAAAAATCCAATAAAATAATCATTTTAGGCAACTTACAGCAAATTTGTTTCTCAAAAATCACTCGTGGATTTTTTGAATACCAAATGCTACAACTCTCACAATTAACGAAGCCATTAAAACTAAAATGAGCATCATCGCTAAAAATTGAGAATATGCAGACTCGAATCGAGTATTATTATTTGTAGAATGACAAATCCTAATAATAATTGATGCACATGAATAAAATACTTTGTCGCTCTATTCAACTCTAAAACTATGATATTGCTAGCTTCAAATTCCCATTTGTACACTCCCAGCTATGATAGCATTTATAAATCTGAAAGAGATGAGTTTTAGAAAATTTGATGCAAATTCAATGTTCAATGTATTCATCCAATGAACTTACTGTAACATTATAAGCTAGATTTGTCAAATTTCTTGAAATCTGAACCATTCTTCTTACCAGTATGACAAAATCGGTAAAACCACAATTATTAAAACCAATTTTTCTGTACTTGAAAGATTGATACTTGAATATGTGAAGCCTAATACAGTCTCTAAATATCATATACATAGATAATATTTTATCAAATACAATCAGAAGCAAATATTGAAAATGGTTTTCTCTACTAAAATCAGCCATAGATTATTTCTCATGTAATAAATAAATGATAGAATTAATTTAGTTAGGGGAACAAGCCATTGACAGCTGTCATGTAATACAACATATCGATACTAGATAGCGCCACAGAATAAACCTACTAATAAGAATGTCATATTCACATTACTAGAAGAAACTGAAGAATATTTTTCTAGATTATTTTGAAAAAATTTATTGCCGCGGAGACTCCGGAAAATATCGTAAAACATTGCTCTTAATTTTTAAATACAATAAATTCACCTTTTTTCGTCCAAATAATGTTTCTTTATGACTAAATGTGTCATTTGAACAAGAAAAAATACATTTCTCGAGAACTATAGCTTTCACTACTCTCAAAAAAAATATATTATCTCCAAGAAATATTTGGCCACGGAATATAACTACTTTTGTCGAGATTTAATTTGCAAATATCGATATAGAATACAACAAGTGTGAAAGGACATCAGAAAAGTACCCAAAATATCGAGAAATTTGATCCCAAAATGTATACTGTAACGTTATTTATTTTAATTCAGGGAGCAAAAGTTTTTAATAACCATCATTTATCCAAATGATTTATTAAAATTATAAATTAGATAACTAACACTATTTTTTGATGACTAAATCTAATTTAAACTAAAGATTATTATACACCACACTATAACTTGACTTCAATTATTTATGTCAATGTTGATTTATTTTGAATAACACAATTTTTTCCTATCACTAGCAATCCATAGTATAAGGTCACTGTGCTAAAAAATCAATAATGCTCCTCGCTTAGTCATCGTATATATACCGTCGGTCTCTCCCCACTACATTCTTCCCGCAAACGTCCAGGCTTTTCTGTAAAATGCTAGAAGGTGCCAGCAATTTTCTGGAAAACAAATAAATTCGCTTCTATTTCTTGATGTAAAATATTTCCACAATAATTCTAAGCACGAGTAAGGTCAAAATGACTAATTTATAGACCTAAATTCGTTACAATACTTTTTGAATATGAATATTATACTTTTAGAAATGCGCAAATGTGTTATTAACAAAATATGAATCATCAAAACTCAATAATTTTTGCACAGCACTCTGAGGAATAATGTCTTCTATAAGTCTACCAAAAAACTGGAGAGTCTCACAGAAGTTGGTACTTTCAGCAATAATTTTTTTTTTCGGAATTATCTAGTTCAATATTCATGAAAATCTTCATATGATAACTACAAGTATAGTGCCTAGTATATATATTTCTTTCAGGTAAGTAGTGATAAAAGATTTGCATGCTAATTTTATACATTAGCACTAATTTCATACGGATTTATTACAGACACAATGGAACTTTGAGAGATCATCTAATTTTTGATATAAACACCATTAAAAAATATGTTGATTTACTATAAGAAAATATTCATCAAACATATTGCTACAAGATTCATCATTTCAAATTTTGCGCTAACATAGTTGTTGTGATGTTTCACCCTAATTCTATGTTTCCGAAAATGCAGATATCAACTGTAAAACAAATGGACATTTAAAGTTTACAATTTGCCGTTTTCGTGACTGATTACTCATTATTTTCGTAGCTTATGCACCTATTCTCGATTCTTAAATAAAAAGTTAATTTCATGTACTGTCAAACCATTATAAGGATTACTTTCACGAATTTCACGAAATAGGATAGTGAAAAAGGTTAGTTTCCTCAAAATACAGTCAACTCCAACTTTACTCACGGTCAGTTTTACATTTTTTTTCCAATGTAAACGAAATTCTTGCATTCAATATACGACAAGCAATGTGTAACCAAAATTAACCAAAAATATCCTGATTAATTAACAAAATCGTATCTGAACGTAGCTGAAACCTCAACAGGCAGTCAGTTCTCGACAGTCAGTGTGAAACGAATAAAATAAACTATAAATTAGTGTAATAATTCTATTCTGCTCGTAGTAAGTCGGAGATAATTTGTATCTTTGGTGAATGATACATTCTTACTAGACTTTGTTGAAAAGTTAGTGATTTATTTAAAAAATGGATGACGCGAATAGATTTGATAATAATGAATTAGTGAACATAGTGCTAGCATATGGAGAATGTTTTCCTCAAAGGCGGAATCCTGAATATGGTATGTCTCAACTAATTCTTGAAATAATTATCATAAACTCGAATTCCATGCGATACACCTATTTCTACATATCAATATATTTGCCAATCATAAATTGGTTTTATTGAAAATAATTAAGTTTTGTCTGTTCATTTCACTAATATTATGTGATAACATGAAAAATGTTATGAGAAAACAACACGTGATTTTTCGAATTTCGAATAAAATTATTTTTGATTCGTGATCAACATATCAAACAACATTTATACCCTTAACCTATATAATCTATGTACCCGTAGCTACATATAAAGGTAAGTAGTATTCGCGACTACAATTAGTTACATAAACAGCTATTCGTGGATGTAGCATGTTGATTTGTCCAGTTTTCAGCTGTACTTTCAGCATCCTTCAAGGACACTAAATTACAAAGCTAAAATTTAGAAATCATGTTTCTCTTCAAGTTAACAGAGTTTTACTTCATTAAATTCATCAATTCTAATCTGTAATATATTGCAAGGATGACAGCTGTCCATTAAAATGACCAAGTTGTAACTTGAAACTGAAAGAATATCTTTATTTTGGCAGTACATTAATTTTAGTCTACCTCGATGATTCTTTTTTTGCATAGTTGTAAGAAAGATAAAATTTGTCTCTGAGATCAACAATTTGGTCTATTAGTCATATTAATATCTTATCGTCAAGTAAATAAATTTCTATTTAGGGATTTCACGTTATTTTTCAGATAGTTACTACATTTCTTGAAAATTGCACTGTCACAAAGATTGGCTGATTTGAACAGTTTAAATACAGTCAATATCTGTGCTGCTATCTATGAGCGTATTGAAAAGTAGTTGTCATCCTCAAAAATTGAGAGAATATCATTCAACGAGTTATATGAAGAAAACGGTGGTATACTTTCAGATGGGATTCAATTCTAAAATAATTAATTTAGCGAATGACTTAATTAAAAATATTGCTGAAATTCTGTAAGCTCCTATTCTTGAAGAAAAGATAACATAACCTACAAATGTAGTGGAACTGAATTTAGTAAGTGATTTTGAATGTTTTCTGGAATATTAGATGCAATACGTTTTATTTGTTTGGCAGATCAATTCGAGGGGCACACATTATTGAAACGATCATTAGTCATGTAAAGTTTGTGATAAATATGAAAAAAAACGTACTTCATTCATAAATTGAATTATTACATTCATTACCTGCTGTTTCACGTCAGATGAACAATAAGTTCTAAATACTTCATAGTATTTTCATTATTATGTATTGGTAGGTAAGATTTTGACATGTAATACGTAAACATTAGTACAATAATTCAATTTCAAGTAAAAAATCGTGGAGTTACTCCTAATCTGTAGACGGATATAGTAGATATTCTCACAGACCTAGATTTCTGTAATAATCCAATCTATTTTTTTCCAGAATTTATTTGGAGGAAATGACAGTTCGCATATGTCAAAATCAATTGTTTCATTGTAACTGCTATAGGCTATGTGCAAGGGGACGGAGTTTGATCAAATATCGATGCGAGTGTTTATGGTGAACACAATTGTAAGCTTTGAACTTCATGCCTCAGAATACGCCATTGAGCATTGCAGTTTAAATGTGGAAATAATTGCATATAAAACATGGAAAAACGCTTGTTGTGTTTAGGTTGTTAATATTATAAATAAATAAAATAAAAATGAATTTTTCTAGATTTCCTGTACGGAGTTATAGGATTAAAAAACGAATGAAGTGTATCAAAGCGATAGAGTATTATCTGTCTTTCATTATCAATCTATATAACAAAGATGTTTATATTTCAATTGTGGGATTAGAAAAATTCATCATCGATTTGGGATTCATGAATTTATCTCTATCTCTAATTTGTAAGGTGTTTCAGTAATAGAAGTTTTTCGGATGTACTTCGAAATAATTTTGTTGTTAATATTATCTGCAACACACTCTTCAACATGTTTTATATGGCAAGAAGCTAATTTCAGGCTTTTCTTCAATGCTTCCTCGGCCTCGGTAAAAGGGATAGTGTTTAATTACATTTAAACCTGGTCCGTAAGATTATGGGTGCTATAGTTTGAGATTATCCTGTTAATTTGAACGGATTAAGAAGTTTTCTCTAATAGGTACGTCATAATTGAAGAAAAAAATACCTAAAATAATTAGATTCAATGTTTATTTTATGCTATGCAAATTATGATAACCACACATAGTTGACTCAAATAATATAGTCTAAGAGCTGACGACGATTTTGCTGATGTATCTACGTAAGGCAAAATATTAACAAATATACCTGTAAAAGTGTTTCCTATTTGAGAATCTGTAAGTCTGGCAGCATCTGTCTCTTGCGTTTCAGGTATAAGGTAGAGATTACATGGATAAAAATTCAAGTTTCTGAAGTAATGATGTGAGACTTTTTTTAAACTTTATATTATAGGATAATAATTGAGAATCTATAAAATAACATTCCCTGGTTAATTATTTGTTGTTAATATGTTGCCAGACTCATTTATATTTTGAAAAATGTTTTTTTTTTCAATGTATCTGCGTGAGGTCTGGCATATTATTTTTTATATGGAAGATGATACATATAGATCGAATTATGAAATGCCAGACTAAAATTTTGTTGTGAACAATACTGAAAAAATACTGAAAAAATACTTAAAAAATAATTATTGGAAGAAACTTTTCAAGCTACTACGTTCTTCAATTGCAAACTAAGAACGTGGGGGGTATTTGATTTGATGGGATATGAGAAGTACATGATGACTCGCTCCACGCTTTCAGCTCTAGGCTATTAGTGATTCAAGAAGTTATTTTCAATAATGATTTTTCTCACATTTCAGTCTTCGTTTGCATAAAAAAAAATCATAAAATGAAATCTTTGTCACTTGATGCATCAGTTTTGCTATTAGGGATAGGTAAAAAGAGCACAAACAGTATCTTAAGTACTCGATTCCACCGTCAGCAAAAGCTTACAATCTGTCCGCTTTACGTCACTAAGTACACTTACCTGCTATTTTCATATTCACCGGAGATACAGCGTGCTTCAAACGATTGAATATTGTATGGTCATTGGGAACTGAGCTACTGTGAAAGTTTGGTTGCTCTGATTAGCTGAGAAGTGGCTGTAATTTTGATTACAAGATTTCATACAAACAGACGATTTCACTAAAGTCAGTTAAATTTGTCTGGAGGTTATTTTGAGTTAATAACTATAGTTACAATTGTATCAACAATAGTTTTCGAATAAAATAACTTCTGGATAAATTCAACTGGCTTTGGTGAAACTGGCCCCTAGTCTTTTAATCATCTGGTAATCAGAAGCAACGACAGATTCTAGTTTTTTCATGTACACTATGGCATAACATGGGATCAAATGAGCTCATTCGATTTGGAAACTCTTGAAAATCACATATTGCACATAAATTTTGCTATTGATTGTTGATATAAATATGAAAATTATCATGTTTTGATCAGTATTTAATTCAAAATGTTGAAAAGAGAATGTTCATTTGAACAAGCGCCACCCAGGACGTAAAAGTCACTGTCAGTTGTACAGTTGTACCACAGAGTTGTACAGTAGACTAAACATTTTCTGTTAGTAATTAGTTGGAATGTTCAGTTGAGTGACGCCATTGTAAATTACTTGACATATGTTTACATTTTATTTCGGCGTACACGTACGTCTAACAATATTCTTACGATCTAAAGACTGTAACGTTATCAGGACTTTATAAATTATTCTCGGCTCTATCAAACATTTTTGGGGAGAAATAAGAATCAGGAAATTCAAATTTCTAGATTCTGAATAACATTATGTCAGAATTGAAAAACACCCGAACGAGCCCATTGTCAGACATTGTTGCTAGATAGTCGGTTGTCAGACATTTGAATGCTAGCTCATTGTTGTTCAATTGTCAAACATTTGAATGTTGGCCTATTGTTGGAGTAGAGTATATAAAGTGCGTGAGCTAGCGGCAGAGAATTTATTCAGTAAGAGTATCTGTGAGCGATTTTGTCATTATGAGAGTTTGTGAAAGAAATATTTGCACTGTAACCTGTATTAATAATCCGATCACAATAGAATTGGTGACTATATGTATAATTTGTGAATTAAATCTATCATAAACCAGCCTTGAAGGACTGATTAATGTAATTTTTAATAAGAATAACTTATATTCTATGGGCATCTTGTTTTCATAGAAAAGTACACGGTAAAAGTAAGATCCTATCTCTATCCCCTCTATTGTGCTACTCCTGTTTCCGCATTTCTCATTTATCTACTAGATGCAATACTTGTTATAAAAATAGTAGATTTAAAATATATTTTTTGAAATATTCACAGCAAAATTCGACCTATTTGTATCATCCGTCATATGAAAAAATAGACTTTAACAGCAAATAATCAAGGCAGGGAATGTTATTCTACAGATTCTTAATAATTATCCAATAATATACAGTTCAAAATCAGTCCCACATGCGCTTCACGTTCTTATTTCGCAATTGAAAAACGCAGTAGCTTGGAAAGTTTCGTTTGATAATAATTTTTTTAATATTTTTTCAGAGGTGTTCACAACGAAATTGTGGTCTGGCATTTCGTAATTCGATCTATAAGTATCATCTTCCATATAAAAAGAATATGCCAGACCTTACGCAGATACAAAGTTTAAAGAAAGTCTTACATCATTACTTCAAAAATTTGAATTTTTATTCAGGTAATTTCTACCTTATACCTGAAACGCAAGAGACAGATGCTGCTAGACTTAAAGATTCTCAAATAGGAAACAATTTAACAGTTATATTTTTTTGATTTTATTTTGCCTTACGTAGATACATCAGATAAACCGTCGCCAGCTCTCCGACTAATATTAATACATTTAAAAAATTATAGGTATGAAACAATGATAAAATGGGAATTCAATCGTTTTTTATTGCCCACTAGAGGCGCTAGTGGAATTCATGCACATAGCCTATTGGATTCAATAATTTTGCACCTGAACAATTAAATTATGAGACGGTCAAAATACTTAAATAAAAGAAGAATTCGGAAAAAAAGTTATCAAGAAAAATTGCTATTCGCTATGTGCAACATCAAAGTGGTGACAACTAGCGGCATTGATCGGCGAACCCACTGCCACTTTTATATGCTCTGTCAAATGTGACAACTAGTGAAAAGTGAATTGAAATCAAAATTAATCATAAACGTAATAAGTATGGATCCTATATTAAGAACGGGTTTTGAAAAAATGAGTCATACTATCAGCTTTCAAACTCAAACTGTGCTAAAGGATAGAGCTTACAAGTATTAAAACCATTTTCAATAATGTTATTACAAAACAGTATTTTTTCAACACTATTACAATAAGCAAGAATATCAGCTTGGCATTCTACATCACTTGTGCTTTTGGTACTCGAATCAACTATCATTAAATTGTCATGTGCTCTGTCACAGTCATTTTCATATATTGAACTTATATTATTTATTGAACTTATATCCATTGAGACTTCTGTATTAGCAGCCCTTTTTGAATTGAAACATTAGTTTTTAATATTTTTTGAACTTGAAGCCATTAATGAAGTACTCTGTAGCCTACGCTTGATGAAACATTGATGTCTTGTCAAAACTGTTTCGTCATTTAATTTTGACTTCCAATGAGGAGAAGAAAATTGGCTAGGTACGAAATTAGGACTCAGCTTCTCTTCCCCCTTTTAATTCTCAATGAAATGTGCACTGCAAATTAGATATCTTGATGTGGGATTCCAGCTGTATGTATATTCACTAAAAAATAAAAATATGTCTAATTTTATCAATTTAATGACAAAATTCGAGTTGTAATACCATAAAAATCATTGAATTTTATTACTCTCATATTTACTTCATACTAAAATAATAATTACATATTGCGTTCGCTCTAATTTTTTGAAGTATCATTATAAATGTACAATTAGGTTTGTGATACCTACTTTTGCTTTCTTACGACGGAAATCCACTTTTCTCTTTGAATAAACTCATGCTTATATATATTTTGGTAAACAATAAAAGCTAGCATCACTATTTTTCGAGGAATTATTACAAATGATAATGTAGCATTCACGAATTGTCATTTTTGACTTTTGATTTTATATCAGTACATGTGCATTAAAAATGCCAACTTTCGCCGCTAAGCGCGCACGGTCGTTCAGTGTTTCTCTTCCAAGCAGTTGCACATAGTGAATACTCGACGAGTTCTATTACATGTTAAAATTAATGTTCTTATATGGTTAAAGTTTGATGCACGAGTAGAAAAGCACTCTATTTGTCCAGATTTTGTACATTTTAGTCACAGTCAAATAATTACAAGGCTATTCCCAAGAGATAAGATAACATGAAATTCAAATCAATAGTAATAATAGTTGATTTTGACTTTGAAATTATCTGTTCTTAAATAATTGTCTCTAATGAGTCCACAAATTGAATGATAAATAAATTATTATCATACCAACTCGAAATGTGATGTTTTATTTCAGTCTGCAAATCAGTTTTGTATGTATGATGAGTTTAAATGCTCTAAGAACATGATGAAATAAATTCGATATACGACAGGAATAAAAATAATTCAACTCATTTGTAGTACCTCATTTTATTGAGAAATATCGTCTCTGTGATTGATTATCTACAATTTGAATTGTATATTTATTAGAAAACATATAATAAAAAATAGATACTAGTTTTGATACGAATGTGTTTTAGGGCAGTACTGTATTTGCCAATATTGTTCGATATTAATTCTTATCAAGAGTCAAATGTTTATTTCAACTTGTTAACAAATAGTGATCAGAAAGATTAGTCAGTAACAACACTGTCAATTTTTATATTATATAGTGCATCAGTGGCGGATTTACACATTTCCCAAATACAGGCTGTTAAATTTTAGCCACCTCTAAAATTGTTAGTTTGTAGATTATTTTCAAAGTATAACAATTTGGTTTAAATTACATAAAAAATAGAAGGCCACTAAAATCTGCTGTTCTAGGCTCAAGTCTAATCAGCCTGCTAGTAAGTCCGCCACTGCAGTGCATGTTTCTGACCAATCGTCAGCAAACGGCTGGAAAAACCCCCATAAAAATTCAATGCTAATATTCACTACGTAATTTTCCTATTCAATGCACTTTTTGTTTACTTATTCCTTCACCAAATATATGTCTAATAATAGTTCTTGTGATATAATACACAATTCCCAGGAGAACAGATAATACCAATATTAAAAATGCTATAACATCTAATAGCATTTCTTGATAAAATGGTAAATCAACAGCTGCGCTTCTCATGTGGTGGGCCCCACCATGGCGAGCCACGTATTCAACCCAGTATACTGCTGTGTCCATAGGTGACATTGGACGATCTCGAAATTTGGCGGACAGTGATTCCACTTGTCGCTTGAATCTAACAAAAATTAACTCAATAAGAACAAAATATTACGATATAGTGGATGAGTGTCGTGGATGATTAAAATACTATATTTTTTTACAACATTCGATAATTTGGATGATTCGATATCTGGTTACATCTCCTCTAGGAGTCTTGTTTGAAATTAGCACATGTATTTTGTCAACTTTCCATCAAGATTGAGTAGCTCTTTTGGTCAGCTATAAATAAAAAAGCGAAGGCTGTATGCTACTGATTTGAAAATGTTTATTCCGAATATAATTTCATTTGAGCCAATTCTTCTTTCAAAATAGGAAATTTAATGCTTTAAAAACTACTTTGATTCTGGGGGAGACTGCAAAAGGAATAAGAAATAAAAAAAAATATCTAGAGCTCCAACCTGGGTTGCAAAACAGTATCCAACGCTTTGGAGACGCTTTCCTCAGAAACTTCAGTAAAGTCTAGAATGACTCCTAAACCGACCGCTTTTATTGCTTCAGCGTTCGTGAACTGGTCACCAAATTGTGGCATGACGATCATAGGGACCCCACATTGTACAGCTTCCTCTGTGCCCAAAAGACCACCGTGAGATATGAATGCCACCACATTAGAATGACCTGGTAATGAGATACAAGAAATTAATGACCTTTACAATATATATCGATCAATGAATAATCACGTAACTACCTCAATCAAAATTAATATATCATTGATTTTCCTGTTTCTTTCAGAGAAATGTATGCTACAGACAAAACTTGATTTCATGTAAAAGTAATGCTGCCTGAGACAAATTAGTTGAAAGACAATTTATTTGAGTTACAGATAACTACAAAAAAGCGTTATCTCAATCACGAACCTCTCATAATAGTATGTGCAAGCATTTTGTGGTGTGAGTTTTTCTTTCTGATTAATTTGGTCTAGACTGGACTATTTTGACCTAAATTTATTTCCAACTTGACTTACAAATTACAATATGATTAGAAAAGTTATGATATCAGGGGCTTAGAGTGAATACAAGACTAATGAATTTATTGTGGTATGAAAGTGTCATGTGTCCTACATTCTCACTTTTATTATTTGTTCAACCTTAGGCTATAGCGAAGGTGACACAAATATACGTAGATAATAAATCTGTACTTTCCCATCAATATAAATAATGGAGATGTAATTCTTGCAATTTCTATTGTACTGCTCAATCAAATGAATATAAAACTTGGTAATTGGAAGGACAGATTTTAATAGGGCAATAATAAGCTTGATGAGAAACAAAGTGAAAGACGCTTATGTCAAAGAGTATTCAGGATGATTTCTTCTATCACATATTAAAAATAGTTATTTTTGATTCTAGATTGCTATATGTCACTTTTACATTCGAGAATGCAAAAGAATTTCACAATCATGTATCAAACAAAGTTTTTTCGAAAACCATGTCTCAAAAAAATTTGACGTGAACATCACGTGACTTACTTGTACATCATTGGATACATATATGTATAATACGATGTGATTTTGAGTTTGATCGTATATATCATTGGATATATATAATCAATCACATCGTTCCACAGTTAATCGTTTTGGATTTACTCAAGAGATTCGAAAAATCTGTCAAGTAAAATGCGCTTTCAGCCAAGTCGGTTGCTATGGAAACAGTAGGCCATTATTCTTATACTACAACATTCCTAAATACTGATTTCCAAAATTCTACCACTACCAACAGATCTGATTTTATGCGCAAAATTAAAAAATAAATGACTACTGAAGTGCACTTTCGGTTCAGTCTGTAATGAGAATAGTAGGCAATCATTCAGATGCTACAGCAGACGGAAATACCAAATTTCAATATTCTACACCTGATCGTTTCGAATTTATGCAAAAAATTCCAAAAGACTGTCAAGTAAAGTGCACTTCAGGCTTGGCGGATCTCAATAAAATAGGATATGAGCATCTAGACGGTATAATCGTCCTAAATACTGAATTCTATCAATCTTCGTTCAATCGTTTTGGATTTATGCAGAAAATTCAAAAAATGTTTCGAATAAAATGCTCTTCCGGTTTAGTCGATAGCAATCATAATGCAAGGTGTACAACTAGATATTATAAAAGTGCCTAATACAAAATTTAAATATCCTACAACTGATTGTCCAGAATTTATGCGGAAAATTCAAAAAGTCTGTCATATAAAGTGCACTTCCGGCTCAGCCGATTGTTACAAATATAGGAGATGACCATTTAGATGCTACAGCAATTTCAAATGCTAAATTACAGTATCCTATGGCTGATCCTTCTGAATTTATGCGGAAAATTGAAAAAAAGTTTCAAGTAAAGTGCACTTTTGGCTTGGCCGATCGCAATCATAATGCAAGATGTACAATAAGATGTTATAGAAGTTCTTTATACGAAATTTTAATATGGTATGGCGGATCATTCTATATTTATGCAAGAAATTCAAAAAAAGTTTCAAGTACAGTGCACTTCTGGCTTGGTCGATTCATACAAAATAGGAGATGACTATTCTGATACAACAATAAGTTTAAATACTGAGTTTCAACATCCTACGATTGATCAATCTGGATTTATTAGAAAAAATCGAAAAAAGTTTCAAGTAATGTGCACTTGCCTGGCCGATTTTTACAAATGACAGTTTTCGAAAAATATGATTTTTACACTTTTGATTAGTGACTATTATTCCAGGAGGCGACCGCACCTTATGTTCCCTGATCGGACTTATGGCTAAATTGTGTATGAATCGATCGGGTATTTGGTGGTCAATAGGATGCCAGACATTATAAATGCACGGTCCTGTACTGAGAGTCAAAAAAAAAGGCTAATTCTGGTCAAGCTTTTCGATGCAACTTCCTTGATCGAACATACGATTGAAACTAGTATCAATCGATAGCAAAAGTCAAGTACGTAAAGAAAAACCAGAGTGACATCCTCTGTCCTGCTCAGGAGAACGGCAGCCACCCCAAAGTATAATCCATTTTTGAAGTTCCCTGATCAAGCTTATGATAGTTATTTTTTTTTCAAATTGAAGCTGGAACCTTCCTAATCACGAAAAAACCAAGGTAACGCCTATCTACCAGTCCGGAAGGGCGGCAGCTACACTTGAAACTATTCGATTTTCAGGTCTTAATTTCGAACGCAGCTGTACTTCTCTCATCGAATGTACGATTATTATTTCGTACTTGACTTTCCTTTGAATTTGAAGCTTAAACCTCCCTGAACTCGTAAACCCGGTTTACATCAAGAGTGGTTTTTTGTTTGATATGATTTTTAGTATTCCGATATTCATTACTGGGAAAATGGAAAATCGAAAATTTATGATTGTCTTTTGAATTTTGTACTAAAATGTTTTAGGGAGAAAATTATAAGAATCGTTCTCCCTTCAAAAACTGCGGAAAAATGTTGAAATTGATTTAAACTTACATAGAATGTCGTACTGTGGCATCCAAGGCTGGATAAAAAGATTCTTGGGTTTGTCGGACATAGTTGCATTATCCCATTTCCAAAGAACTCGCTGTTTCAATTTGGCAAACGCATTGAGAAACGCTTGCCTCTTTTCTTCTGGAAATGTATGCCCTTTGATCATAGATCCCATACTGAAGTAGATCACTCCGTTTGGAGATTCATTTATGAAAGTCTCCAAATTCTGAAAAATAAAGTGACTATAGTTTGCGTAATGAGACTGAAACAGCCTCCAATGCATAAATTGGGTGACTATATTAAAAATTAATGTAATAGGGAGTCATATTATATTGTATCAGTGCATTGATAGAGCAATTTTAGAGCTGAGGAATCTTCCTTACATGAAAGGATTTCCATATTGAATATTTTCACAAAAATTCAATACAACTACTTGATGTGAAAATCGAGTGAAATCAGGTATTCACTCAGCGTAGTCTGCAGAAAATAGAATCCATTATTTTCTTGTGATAAAAATGTAAATATATTATCATAAATTACCATTTAAGTGGATGGCTTTGAGGTCAAAAGTTGATATATTAATTGGATAGAATAGAAAATAATAATACTATTTGATACACATTCCACATATTCTTGAATTAGGTATCATCGTCCAATACTATATTGACAATAATTGAATTTATTCAAATGCAATAATTTATCTACAGTTATTGATTGCTGCATTTCTCCAAGTCGATTTAATCCAATAAGATCAACTTCGGAATAAAAAGTATTGGTTGTAAGGGACGACAATGCTTGCTGAACATTTTCAATGATGTAGAATAGAAAGGCATAGCCAAAGATTGGCAAGCAGAAATCTTATATTACGCAGTTTAGTTAGCTGCTCAGAATAATATGCTCTCGTGATAGCTCTACTCCCCTCTAGATAATCTATCAGAATTATCCCATTTCTGTCCCAGAAAACCCAAGCAAGAATTTTGCCGGCTGATTTTTGAACACAGAATTTTTGGACCATCTGATCTCCCTCTTTTAAATTTCGCAACCCAGTTTTTGATAGTAGCGTATAAAGGACAAACATCACCTAAGATTTTTATCATATCAACAAAAATTTCTTTACCTGACAATCCTTCCAAAAATGAATACCTTTTAACAAATTCTATCTTTTTCTCAGACATGCTGTTTTCAGAAATTCACAAATCTATCACCGTTCTATTTATGATTGTCAAACTTTGACAACTCATTCATAGAACATGATAGTTCTAGCTATAGCAACTATATGCACTTCTCTTTGCGAGGAACTTTCCAGGCTAACTAGATATCAATACCCCCTCGTAGATGCCACAGCAATCTCAAATACTGAGTTTCAGTATCCTACGGCTGATCATTCTGTATTCATGCAGATAATTCAAGAGGAGTTATAAGTAAAGTGCATTTTCGGTACAGACGATTACAACCATAATGCGAGGAGCACAACTAGACCCTATAGACCAGTCTTAAATACAAAATATCGACATTATCCATTCGACAAGTTCCCATAAGTACTGACATCTAGCCGAAAATAATCATAATGGATGTTGGCAAAATCACTTATGCAAGATCGGAAAGTGTGGAGAGATGCATGGAAAATAAATTCCGAAGAGGACAAACGAAGAGAATGATATACCACAGCCTACACAGAAAGGTAGAAGGTTTAGAATTAGATAAGTATTTGTTATTACTTCATGGAAAACTGGTAAAATACCTCAAGAACAGAAAAAAGCAGTAATATTACCTTCACTTGAGAGAAGAAATTATGGCCACTGCAACAATTATACAGAAATATTACTGCTGTGTACAACAGTAAAAGTTTATAAAGTCATGCTACATAATAAAGTCAGACAATTAACAGAAAACAGAAATAACATTAGAGGAAGCACAGAGCGGATTTAGAAGCGGACACTCTGTGCAAAACCATATATTTACGCTTAGAGGAATGACAGAAATAACGATGAGACATATAAACAAACTACATGTGATATTCATAGATATTGAAAAGGCATTTGATAAAGTACAGAGGCAGAAAATGTGGAAATCTCAGAGAGAAATATAAGTTAACAACTTTTACAAGCAATTAAAATCATTTATACAAGAACAACAAACTACATAAGAACAGGAAACAAAATTACAGACGAATTCACGACCACCCAATGATTAGGACAAGAAGGAGCCTTGAGTCTTATATTGATTATGATATACCTAGACAATATCATAAAGAATGTAAAAGAGAAGACGACGATAACTGAAATAGGAAACTATAAATTGAAAAGAGCTACGTTAACAGAATGTGCATATGCAGATGACCTGGCAATTTTCGACAAAAGTGAAGAAGATATGCAGCACAACTCAAATGCATGGAACAAAAAACTGCACAATTATGGCATGAATATCACCATAGACAAAACAAAGACCATGGTAATAACCACAGAAGATATAACAACCAGCCTAACACTAAATGGAAAAGAAATAGAGCAAGTAGGCAAATTTATATACCTAGGGTCCAGTTGTACAGTCTAAGCTTATCCAAAGTTTAGTAAAACCAAATTTAATTTCTGTGGTTACAATAATTGCTGAAATAATTGTAACCATAGAAATTAAACTTGGTTTTACCAAACTTTGGATAAGCTTAGACTGTACAACTGGGCCTAGGAGTGACAATAAATAATGAAAGAAGTATGGAACCTGAAATGAAAAAAAAGAATTCAGGTGGTGAATAGAAACTATCGTGCTATAAACACAGTTATTTTAAATAATAGAGAAGTATCCAAAACCACAAAAATGGCTGTATATAGAACCATATTCAGACTAACCTCAATATACGGAAATGAAACTTGAGTTCTGGATCAAAGAAGTAGAAGTAAAATACGGACGACTGATATAAGATTTCTGAGAAAAATAGAAGCATAAGAAACGAAGAAATAAGAAGGAACTTGCAGACTGAAAGTATACAAATTATAATAGATAGGAGACAACTAGTATAGTACGAACATCTAATAAGTATGCCAGAAAAGAGACAAACCAAACTGATGTGGAATGCAGGAGGGATGAAGAAAAAAGAAAGAGGCAGACCAAGGCAAAATTGGAAAAATTATATACAAGAAATATTGAAAAGGAATAGCATTAATACTAACGAAGCAAAAAAAAGCTTTGAGCAGAAAACAATGGAAAGGACTTATTCAAAGTATAAATTGAAGAACAATCTCAACTTCTGAAAGAAAATAAGATTACAGTGAAGTAATCAAGTAATAATCCTACAGAGGTAAATCAGATTACCTACATGCAGGTCTGGTAAATACTTACATACTATCTTAAAGCTAGAAATTCAAAGTAAAACTCCATCTTAACCCTTTATTAGAAACGTGAAATTTTTCGCCGGGCTATGAAACTTTTGAAAATCCAACAAAATCTTAAATTAAACATAAAACCAAAATTGATGAGAATCTATCATGTTGGAACATATACTTTTTTAAAAAGGAACATCGATTTGAGGTCGCAACAACCAGCAATTCATTCGAATTTTCCATATATTTTAATTTGGAAATGTCGTACGGACTGCTGGCCTTTAATATTGATATTTTGAGTAAGTTTTATGTCTGGCGTTGGTCTTGTTTTCATAATTTCATTTTTCGTTTCGACATCACGACGTGAGGAAGGATTTTCCAGTAGATCACAAATTAAAGATCTATTTTCAGTTGTCATTCTACAAATGATAATTTCACAAAAATAAATAATTCAAGGAACGTATAAAATAAGTGTTCACCTAATATGGTTGTCTTAAATAACAAATAACAATATTTCAACTATTTTAAAACAAACTTATAGGAGGCGTTTGAAAAAGAATATTCAGCTCCAGGTGCAGAAAGTCTGCCTGCACCCAGCGAGAGAGATCGCTAATTTCAGTATGCTTTTTCTCTGTCAGACTCTATTCCTTCACTTTCCTAATACTGACTATGGCTGCATTCAGCAGATAAAATACGATTAGTAATCGTTTCTGAATGATTAGTAATCGGTGACGTAACGATAGGTAAGTCTGCTGAATGCACTTTCTCACAATGAGTTTATGCCTAGAGGTTATTTTTATTTTTTTGTTTTTGTTAGGTTGATTCTGTTAACGGATAGAAATAAAAAATTCACTGATACATGATACTATAATTTATTAATAATTAAAGTATTTTTTCGAATTTCCATCGTCTTTATTAAGTTCGAAAAAATATTTCAATCAATAATCAAGCATTGTTTGCAATTTTCAAAGAAATAATTCATCAATTATTGAAAGGGGAAGAGGGTTGCTGTAGTCGACACTTGGTGAAACACATTTGAACTAATAAACTTAAAAAATAAATGATTTTTTTCACGAAGTTGTGAAGGAATCAAATATTCATTTATTAATATGTATAATTTATCTTTTAACTCTGCTAGAAATTGGAAATTGAGAGCAAAAATTAGGAATGCAAACTATTTCAAATAAAGTAGATTCCTGAATTTCAAATATTCAATTTTTTTTGCAAAAAAATACTATAAATAGTGTTTTTACAATCACGGTATTCGAAAATAACCGCCGATGTGACAAATCGCAATCACAAATCGCTTTCTAAATGCGATGCAAAAGATGGCAACCGATTACTAATCGATGAGTACTCATCGAACTTTTCGTAGCGCATTCAGCAGATGATTAGTCATCGGTGTACTCTGCTGAATGCAGCCATCAAACAGACCTTGCTCGCCGTGCAGCGAAAAATTCTGCACCTCAAGCGTCGACAATCGTTTCAAATATATAGCAGAGTGGCCCGCGATATTTCTGGTTGCATAAATAGATAAAATACGCTCTTTCTCTAATTTTAAATATTTTTACAGGGTGTGCAGTGCACACCCTGCACATATGGACTGCACGCCACTGGATATCTCTCAGATCACGTGGTAATCTTGTATTCTACATTTTTCGTTCTTGATGGTTCAGATAATTGAAAGCATTTCACCTCACTTTCAGTGCTGCCAACCCCATAGAATAATACTTACAGTATTTAAATTCAGTACAAGTTAAATCTACAAATCGTGAAACGAGGGGTGTCAGAAGCCCCCGAGCACTATGAAATTTTTTCTTACTGTTAGAATTGAAACTTGAATAATTTTCGAAAAGTACTGAAAGAGGTAGATAAATAGGCGCACTATTTAAAAAATGGCTGATATTTTAAATGGTGTGGGATGTACTAGACTCCACATTTCGAATGAAGGGTTAAGTGATGGTAATTGGAGAATCTTACTATTTGAACTTATAAATATCCAGATAGAGAATTTCAAGCACTTAACATCAAGAAATTACTATTAGAAAGAACAAATAAATAAACTTAGAATATCCAATGAATTATCATAATTATTTTATTTTGTTATGATAATTCATTGGATATTTTGAGTTCTGTTGTTTGTACTTTCTGATAGTATTTTCTTGATAAGGTACCAGAAATTTGAATACTCCAAATATCCTTGAATGAGGTGTCATCAACTTCAAAGTATCCTTCGAATATATAAGCAACAATAAAAGAATAGATAGGGGTGAAAAATGTAAGAACTTTGGAAAATAAGGCACATTGAACTCTTGGCAATGAAATGAGACATGTCTGAATGGGGTTTGAAGTCCTTCACAAGTTTTAAAGCTCAAAAATTCTTCCTGTGATGAACCCTGTAATAAAATCATCTAGTGCCTCAAATTGTCAAAACTAACAATTCAAATATTTATGATCTGTATATTATCAAAAAATTGGTGGTAACGTCTGGGATGAAAGAGGCAGAAACTATTTTGCAGTGTTGGATATGATTGTTGATGCTGACTACTTTTTGCTCTTGAGAATGGTCAATATGTGAGCGAAGCTGAGATATATGATAGGGAGACAAAATTTAAATCCCTTCAATAATTATTCAATACCTATATTTCACCATGTAATTAGAATGCTAAAATAATTTCAAATTTCCAATTTTTTAAATATTTCAAAGTGTGTCAACCCAAAAAAAATTGTATCGAATTTCTATACCTAATATATCAAATAACCTGTTCTATTATTCACACCAGCTTCTGAAACATTATACCTTCAAGTTGTTTGCAATTCTTACCTGCGGTAATTTCTTCGGTTTTCCCAAAAACATTCCACCAACCTCAATAACATTAGGTACCAAAGGTCGTGGAAGATTCAGACTGAAATGTGAATTCACCAGAATTAGGCTCGTATTTTTTGCAATGTCGCTAAAAGGAGGAAGATCATCCCCAAAATAGTTCTTTGCTTCCAGGTAACCTGGTGTGTCTATGAAATAATGATAAACAATTTCGGAGTATAAATAGTAAACAGTATTCTCAACTCTCTCCAAAAAATTCATCCTATCTGAAAATGGAACCAAATTCACTGGTATGTAGGATGGATTCACTGGGTTGCCGAATCTTGAGTTCGACCACGGCATGATTGTACAAGAACTCAATCCAATGAACGGTATTTTATATTTGTGCGCAAATCCCAAAAAGCAATCGCTGTTGAAGGTTTCCATGATGATTAAATCAAATTTTTGCTCGTTTTTCGCGAAATGTTGCATTTGTTTCGTTTGCAGCCCTTTGCAAGTTTCTTTAGCAAATTCTGATAACATAAATGGAGTATAATAGTACATTCGTCTTCCTTTAGGCAGATCATCTAGATCAATGAAACTGAATAATATATCAGTATTTCCTTTCAAACTAATATCCGTATATCCTGATATAGGATGTTTGAGAGGAAAATGACCAATAACTGTCAAGTTATGACCCCTTGTTGCCAGCTCTCTTAAAAGTGGTGCAAACACATCAAAATGACTTTTTCCAGAATGTGGAAATAATCCTAAGATGTTTAGACTCAAGCATGGAGTAACACAAAAAATCAACAGAAAGATTCGCTGCATTTGAAAGGTCTTGAGCACTGCACTTGTTCTGTTCACAAACAACAACTATACTGACTTATGTCCCGTGTGTTGACGATCAAACAAATGACTGTAATTAGTCCCCACTTCTATTTGCATATAAATAAGTGATGATACTAATCAGAAGTTACTAAATAACAGATATGTACAATGATAATGCGATTTTAATATTTGCTTTTTGCCTGCGATATTGTCACTTGATGTTTATCTCATGGAGAAGAGATAGATTATTTTCAGGGTTATACTCGCGAAATTCTATATCTGTTGCAATAAACAAGCCTATTTTTAATAATAAATTAGCAATGAGGCCCCACAAACGTATTGTCTCCAGAAATTTTTGGAATTTTGTTATAATATTTGCTTGTTCATCTGATAAGCAACCAATTTATAAAGGACTTCGAAATGAATGTTATTCAAAATTTATCATACAATAAAATAGTAAAATAGAAGTCACAGGGAACAGGGATTAACATAACAACCTTGCCAGCGCTATGTAAGTAAACTAAAAACTGAATTAATTTTCTTTAAACTGTTCTGGAGAAAATCTGACGTGGACAGCACGTGACTTGTTTGTACTTCATTGGATATATTTCTTGCATGTATTAATACGATAATCAAACACAAAATTCCATCGTTCCACGGCTAATTATTTTGGATTTATCCAAAAAATTGTAGAAATCTGTCAAGTAAAGTGAGTTTTCAGCCCAGTCGGTTACTTTGGGAACAGTAGACAGGGCCGGATTCAAGCAGGGGCATTCATGGGCAATTGCCCAGGGCGGCAAATATTTGGGAGCGGCAAATTTTGAGGAAAATATTTGAAATTGCTTGATAATTTGAAGATATGTTGCTTAGATATCATTCCAATTTTAGAACAGCAGAAGCTGAATCAAGTAGTTGTTTCAGGTAGAGCTTCTAAAAATTTAAACATAGGTAATAAATGCACAGTTCAGATTAATAGCCATCTGGACCATATTTGGTGAACACATGTAAGGGATGAAAACTTGGACCTGCATCTAATTTCTACGCAGGACATTTTGTTCGCACATTTTTTCCAAATGAATTACTAGTCACTGATAGATGTTTCAAGCTATGGAGGCTGTCAAAATATTACTTTGAGTTACTGAAGTCCAACGCCACGCCAAAAATCATTTGTTTATGTTCAAAGTGAACTGAATAGTCTTTCTCGTTATATGCAATCGTCTCGTCGAGTAATTTTTAAAAGAACCGAATTTATTATTTGAAACAGAATAATATATGACGTATTGAAATGAACTATAATAATCGGAAAATATTGAGCAACGCTATAAGAAAAGAACGGTCAAAAAATTACAAAAAAAAAACAGAAAGTGTTTAATATAACTGGCAAATTCAATTCTTTTTTTGAAGAAAAACAAATTGATAAAAAATGCGTCGATAACACGAATGAGAATAATTCTAATTCTGAAGAATAAGGTAGGTACCTAAGCTTATTTCAATGTTTTGTTTGTGTAGAATTGCAAGTTTCGATCAGATTAAACTGTCGATTTACTGTTTCACCTTCGATTTCAATGAAACTAGCTGAAGAGATTTGTTTTGGCATTACAATTATGAGAAATAATAATTATTGACGGTCAGATCGGTTTACTTAAAAATCCAATTTATAAATTCAAATCATTAAAAATGTATACATTGCGGTTTGTGTGTTTTTGTTTTCAGCCGGCGATACTTTATATCCAGCTAGTGGGCAGGCTCCACCCGCTCTGGAAAGCTCGACGTGGATTCTTGAATCCGAAACAGTGATGGCAGATCAAATCCAACATAGTGTTAAGTACACCCTTTGTCTTTGTCCCGGATTCAAGATTCCACGTCAAGCTTGTTCAGAGCGGGCAAAGTCTGTCCGTTAGTTGGGTGCAAGGCAACGCCAGTTGAAATAAATTTCAAGTTAACAGTTCACTAGGGAATCGCTAGTATCGCACACACACACACACACACACACATGCATAATGTATACATGTCATATTAACATAAACTAATGAATACAATTTTCAAGGTCAACCAAGCCTGACTGCCAATTATTTATTCTATCCATATTTGTAATGCTAAAACTAATCTTTTCCCCAAATTTCATCGAAATCGGAGGTGAAGTATTACATCGACAGTTTGACCTTCAATCAATGTATTTTTCACTAGTTGGATATTATTTTCACAATTTGAATATAAAGTTCAGATTATTTCGAATATATAAAGAGCGCGATGAAAAAAAAAATAGGGAAAGAAATGGATGACGGGTGGGGGGCGGCAGTTACACTACTGCTCAGAAGCGGCAAGAAGGGTAAATCCGGCCCTGACAGTAGATTATCATTCTTATGCTACAACATTCCTAAATACTGATTTTCAAGATTCTACGGCTAAAAGCTCTAAATTCATGCAGAAATTGAAAAAATACAACGGAAGTGCACCTCCGGTTCAGCAGATTGTTATGAGAATAGTAGAGAATCATTCAGATGCTACAGCAGGCTGAAATATTAAATTTCAATACTCTACAGCAGATCGTTTCGAATTTATGCGGAAAATTCCCATTTGACCTTGATCTTTGATTGGTTCAAATCGCGGGCAAGTTGACACAGATGATATTTAGTTGTTCACTCTGAATACACTTGTAATACAACTTCTAATGTCTTTTGATATGACTGTATTTTTTGGGGACTGTCAAAATTAAATAATTATATCTAAACGAGTACCTATGTTGTTGTGAATTTTGTTAAAATTTGCGCTCACATTATTATTACTTGTTTTAATTAACATATTGCTTCTATTATTCCTAATACTTGTAATAAATACTTAAAATCTTGATTTGTAAACGTCACTATATGATAGATAACACATAACTAGATTGAAAGTATTTCACAGTGTGACTCAGTCTTGTAATTACAGAATTCTTGAAAAAAAAAAATAGAGTATAGACGAAACTATACTAAATTTTCATGAAAACCTTTTCGATGGCATTGCTAAAAGTTAAAATAAAAAAGTTCACCCTCCAAAGTTTTCCGATCTTGATTACAACAATTTATAGCGATTATTTCATTCATGTCAATTATACTGACAAATTTTGCATAGTTACAATGACAATTATGATAATAGATTCCTTGCCAACGGGAATTTACCTCTGAAAATTCCCGTTACCTCGGTAAATTCCCGTTGGCAAGCGATTAATTGCGATAAATTGCCTTTATCATGGAGAAACAATACACAGTTCTAAATATAAACAAACGATCAGTTCTCGGAAATGTCAAAATTTAATCGTATTGGAAATGCATTTTTCGCCGAAAATAATGAAATTGAAAACAAAAAGTTAAAAAATACAAGAGTATATGGAGGCAATTTAGTGCATTTTTCAATAAAAAAGGTTAGTAGTTGCAACTAACCTTATTTAATAGATACTTATAGTAGCAATTTCATTCGAGAAATATTCTCCACAAATACCACTCGCGACTTTAATTTTATCATAAATTTTTCTTTCAATCATTGATAACCTCTAAGCAACATCCTTCGAGTCATCTGCTCAGATGAAATCCCTCGAGCTATGCTCTCGTGATTTAATCGGACAGATGACTCTCACGATGTTGCTAGGTAATCAAAGTTTTCAAGAAAAATTTATTGATAAAATTACAGTCCCTTGTGATATTATATACGACAATTAATTGAAAAATAAGAAAAATATGAGAAAAAAAATTTTGCAATGAATATTTTTATCTTATATTCAATAAATGATATATATAGAGTAACCTATATATTCATTTATAGTTTTGGAACTAAAATTAACAAATTTACAATGAAAAAAAGTTTTTGATTAGGCGAGTTGCTCCACTTATTACCTATTGGCAGTTACTGATCCCATATCAATAACTCTTGAACAAAATTAGTTTGTGAGATGAATTTGATTTCACAATAACTTCTATGCTTCCTTGATATTCGTACAAAGTCTTATTGATTTAGGACTACTGATTTAAAAAAGAACTGATTATTTGTTCCGAAGGAGTCAATTCGACTCATAAATCTAATGATATTTCCAGAATCTGTGACTATAATTCATTAACCAAAATTTACTGACAACTTAATATTATTTTACACTTACTGCTATTCTTTCTTAATATTCATGCAAAGTTTCATATTTATTAGATTACTGGTTTTGAGATAAAATTTTGTTTTGTTTCAAAGGAGGCAGTACGACTTGTATTTCCAGTTGGATTCCAAATTGATAACTCATGAACATAAATGTATTGATACTTCATTTTTATTTTGTGGTCCCTTTCATTCTTCCGTAATATCTATGCAAGGTCTTGTTTCTGTGGGGTCACTGGTTCAATAATGAATTTATTGTTTATTTGGAAGTAAATGATGAGTTTCAAATTATCTCAGTATTTTCAGATTTCAGTCAATACAATAAGAAAAAAGAAGTTATTGAGAACTAGATTCTAGTTTATAATATGTCAATAAATCTTGAACAAAAACAATTTGTCGGACTAATTCAATTTGATATTCATACAAAGTTTTATTGATTTCGAACCAATGGTTGAGAAATAAATTGACTGATTTTTTTAAAAGCACGCAACTTATCAAACTGTTGGCAGTTACTGATTCCAGACCAATAATTTTTTAGCCAAATCAGACTGTTGGATTAATTTTATTACGCAATAACTTGTATACTTCCTTAATATTGAATCAAATTTCCATCGATCTGGGACCACTGATATTGTGAGGAACTGATTATCTGTTTCGAATGAGCCAATGCGGTTCATGAATATATTAGTATTTGATGATCCTATTTCTATAATTTATGAACGGAAATTTGTTGACAACTGAATATAATTTTACAGTTACCTACTACTATTCTTCTTTGATATTCGCACAAAGTTTCATAATTATGGGTCTACTGGTTTTGTGATAAAATATTTTTCTGTTTCGAAGAAGGCAGTGCGACTCATAATCCCAAGTAGTATTTAGCCATATTCTGTAACACAATCGTTAAATTATTATTGATCGATAAGATTTTTGAACAATGAAAACAATTGTAACAAGCAAATATTTAGAATTTTTGTCAGTGCTACCTATGTTCATTGGCTAAAATAGATAATGATCGATAAAAATTCATCGATTGACTTACAGAATAGATCCAATTATCAAATTTAAAATCGATAACTTATGAACAAATATATATTGATACTTGATTTTCATTTTGTAATAATCCTTATTCTTCCGCAATAATTGTACTAAGTTTTGTTCATGTAGGATTACTGGTTGAATAATGAATTTATTATTTGTTTGGAAATAACTGATGATTTCAATTTATTTCAGCGTTTTCAAATTTCAGTCAAAAAAAAAAAACTCTTACCTGAAGTCCCTTGAGGCGTTAATGACAAGTTAATACTAGTTCTCAATTAGCACCAAAGTAATCGTAACCGAGACGGAAACCTCGAATGCGTAATTGTTACGTAACTGTCACTAATTTTTCAACTTCAATGTGTGGATAACTTCATTTTACAAATCTACAATCGCAATCACGTAAAATTTACCACTAATATTTACTTTATAGAAATATTACTTCTATGTGATTTCTTTGGTATTGGGAACGTCGTAGCTACCAATGGTACCACTTTAAAGCTCCAATAACTTGACAGCAACAACAATCGTAGCAGCGACTATTCATTGCTACTACAATGCAACCTAAAAGTTGAAACTACTTTCAAGTAACTTTGAAAGTTGCCATAACGTTTTGGGAACCTTTAGGATCACTTCAAATTCTTGAAACTTTGAAATGATAATTATAAGTGTAAGTAACGTGACTGCGACCTGCAAAATTTAACGTCATTGTGCATGGCTACTACAAAGTTTGTATCACCTCTTAAAATCACCATGAAAAAAACTTCACCATGTAGTTCCCAAAACATTCATATGCTCTGCATCATTGCTTAGTGTTCGTATAGTTGTATGAGGGTTCGTTGGTTCATAATGGCGTCTGTTATTGGAATCAAGCATATAATAAAAAAAAAATTAACATTCCACAGCATTTCACGGGAAATTAAAAGGCTTGAAAGCGAATGGTGTACTAAAAGAATATTTTGGTGTTGTGCAATCGTCACCATCAAAAATCAATATTCTTCATGAGTCATATATGCTACGGAAGATGACGTTAATACCTCGTATGATGAAGAAGTACCTAATAATTTTATTATATCCCCAATTTCGCTAGTAGATCAGCTAAGAACATAGTAACATTCTCATAGAAGATCCACCAAAATATTTAAAATTGGATCAAAAATGCACTTTGCTAGAAGCTAGGGCTACATTTGTGCAATTTCATGTCTCTTTTTTCTGAATCTCATGCTATGTTTCTTCAGAACCTGACAACACTGAGCAGACACAGTGATAGTCACAACTTTGTCGCAACTTGGAAGTAGCACTGCAATACCTTGTAGTAAATAAACTTTAAAGTTCCATGCTTCCAATTTTCGTTCGGCTCCTACAACTATCGCTCAGTCGTAATTACTTTCAAGTTGCATTTTCCAGTAATTCTGACTTAAAAATAATTTCTCCCAAACTTCGCTATTTTTATTAGCAAAATATGCGACGCCATTACTACAAAACGAAAACTTGTACACCACAATGATTAAAAACTTGTAAGAGCTCATAAATTTAGCACTACGTACAACAAATTAATGGATAATAATTGATCATATGCTCTAAATAATGAATGAAGAAAAGTATTTTTTGCGTTTAAGCGTCATTTTCTTTTACAAGAAAATATTTGATAAACAATACTTTAATTAAAAAATTAGAAATTTGAGGGCGCGTGTCAGATTTAGATTTATAATCATTATGTTTAACAGTAAAATAGCATTTATTTAAATTTTTTGGTCACTCAGATCAGATAACATGGAATTATCAAAAATGTATTGCGTTCGTATATTCCTTTCACAGAGTATTTCATTTTCTTTCCAAGTTGAACAAATGTTACAGACAGGTTTATACTAGAGTGGAACATGAGAAAGATAAAACTAGTTACAAGACAAAGCAAGCAACAAGTTTGGAATAGTGGGAGAAAAGTTCCAAGAAAGTCGCGAAAACTACACAGCAACGATGCTAATACGGAGCCATTACATTCCTGGAACGTAGCCGAATAAGCTCCAGGAACGTAGTTGGAACGTAGCCAGAACCAAAAATTATTCCCCATTTTGGTCGTACTTTCGTAATAGGAACGTTCCTAATACGTGCCTATGGCCAGTGACCTATAAAAGTTCCTAATGTAGTTGCTGTCACGTTCCGACGACTATTTGTGCTGGTTGGGTTTGGTCTATGTAAAATATAAATTTAAACGCGAAAAACCTACTTTTTTAAATAAATTAATGAAAACTAAAAATAAACAATACTATAATAACCAGCATATAATACTGATTATGTTGCAAAGGCAAGTGTTTGCTAGGAAAATATACATTTGCTCCATATTTTTATGAGCTACTAACAAATTTTCCATCCCAACTTGTCTCATTCATTTTAAATTCTATAGAGATAAAGAATTATAAAATTTTGTTCAATACATTTTGATGAATCGTAAAATATATTATCAGTGATTTACTTGAAAAAAAGAACAATCTTATCGCGATATTTTATATAATATATAATATAATCCTAATCAATTTTCTCTTGCTCATAATTAAAGAGCCAATGTCAACAGTCGAAAAAAAGACATAATTAATTGAACTCTGATAAAGAGGACAAAAATATTGCATGTTATCATTTTATGATATATAAATATTTGTTTGAAGCTATGATAAGCAAAATTTTCAATCGGGTGCTTGAAATATTCACAAATTATTGCAAAAAAGTGTTTTGGTCTTACGCGTAATGTAACATTATTTGTTAGTTTTATGTTTATCTATGATTCGGTATCGTTCTCATTGTATGAATGCTAAACAATTTCAATAACTATCTGCTATACTAGAGTACTGAAAATCAATCCATAAATCACCTAAAAAGTATTAAAATTGTTGAAGGAGACTGACTGAAATTTGTGTCGTCGTAGAGTTGCTGCAGCCAGCTGGTTTGTCAACTGAGAATATAAACGAAATATTCGTTTTGACAAAGCTCTATTGCATTTTTAGCTAAAAGCTAATCTATTTCGTGCCTATAGTTTTTGTAGGATCATTTTTTGCCCGTTTTTGGTCTGTTGGGGATTTTGTTTGATATAAAGCTTCTCCCCGAAATGTATTGTTACGGTTTAATTGTCCTCCATCATCTGAAGCCAACATTATTTGGGTTGTTGCCACTCTTTTTTATACATTTATTTATTCAAGAATCTTCTGTCTGCCATAAGGTCACCTTTATAAAGGATATGTATTTTGATTTGTCACGATTAGGCGATCCGCCGTGGATCTGGGAAATGCCGGAGGCATGCGCTCAAAGTAGAATCTGTTAATTGAACATTTAACAACAATTTTAGCGGAATTGTGCTGAGAGAAGTCTTGGAGTTCTTGTGAAGAAAGAAGGGAGTAAAAAAATAAATTTGTGTGCGTGTGGTTTTGAAAGTTCACTATTGAGAAATATTTTATAGACTAAATTAATAATTTTGGTACCATTTATTTGGGATTGTGATAGAGCCACACACCAAGAATATTGTCTCTTTTAATTTTTCGTCAGGAAATCCGGATTATTACCTCAAAATTTTGCTCAAACTTCCGAGCCGCCCAACAGCATAGTTATTCGAATGCTATTTTATTAATTCTGCATACAAGATCTTTGTTTAGTTAAAAATTTATATTCTTCTTCTATATATTCCACTTTATTTTGTTTTCCAAGTGAACTTGGCCAAATAAATTTCCTCAATATTATTTAGATAATTAAAATCGTCTTACGAATAACCCTGATAATCGTCAACATAACCATGGCAGATATCCTAATTGTATTTCCTTTTAGACTTGCTTCAATTAATATCCGATTTTATATCGTATTTACTTCTGGAGCAAATTTCTTTGTATCACGTGCCGCGTGATGTTCACCAACCGCTGGCGTTGTGTGGATAGTTGAAGCCATTTTAAATTCAGGAGCATTTAGATTGGTCTTGATCTTGCAGACTATCCATAGACTAGCAAGACCAAGACCAAGGCTGATTTGACATGAACGAGACCAATACCAAGACCAAATATGCAAGAACAAGACCAAATATGCAGGACTAAACTGGAAATTCTTACTTCCAGAGCAGATATGAGTTAAAATATTTGTAACAGTATCAACACATGCTTTTCCTGGAACAAAATATTTTTTATTTGGAATCGAAAATGTTGATACAGGAAATCTCATTCAATAATCTTCAAAAATTCAAGAGATTGTGGAATCATACGAGATCGTTCTTACCGAAAATGTAAAAGCATCTGTAAACAGACCACCCGTCAGTTAATTGTGAAGGAGGTCGAGATGATAACAAAAATCGATAATAGATATAACAGAATATAAGTCGACAATATGAGAAAACTCAAGTTTGACTGATGAGCTGGTTGGTCAAGTGTTAAGGCGTTATTGAGCCCAATTCTCCTGGGAGTAATATGGGTTTGAGCCATAATACTCCGTGAGATGTCATCAAAGAGTCACACACAGCAATTCCCCACCATCAGGACATTTTAGGTCTAGTTTAGGTAACTACAACGAATATAAAAATGATACACCTTCCTCAGAGGCTGAATAGGATATCCGATCAACAGATAGGCCGTTCAGTTTACCTAATAGATAGCTTCCAGTCCTATAGTGAACATCGATGTCCACGGCACACGCAAGTTGGTCGACTTACCCACTCTTGGAACAACTCCGTTGCCCCCAATAACACACAGTACATGCGGTTGGTGTACACATTTGCCACACAACACGGACAGAATAATATTGCACCGATAGTACTAGCTCCCAGATAGCTAAATTACTAACACTGTTTACTTTATGTTGGACAATACCTACAAATGGCTGTCAGTACCGTAATGCCGTACCGATGTCTATGACACACGCAGGTTGATTTACCCACTCTTGGAACAGCACTGATGCCGCAATAACACAAAGTAAATGCGATTGATAACAATCACAAGGTGTAATCACCGATGTCATTGGTATTCCGGGTAGCTAAGGATACCAAAACTTCAAAGTGAAAGGATTATAGCCCACGCACACTTAATGTGGCGTCACCTCATGTGACGTTAAGCATGCCAACACATGGAACTCAATGACAGACAAACACACCACTTGATAGAAGTTCTCAGCTACTTCACAACACTGAATTGAATAATATGATAGCTAATCAAGCTCAGATAATTGAAGTATTCAATGCTCAACGCAAATAAACTGAACGCTTGAAGCTCGACTTTAAAGTGATGCAAATGTGAGCAGTACACGTTTTCTTATGGCTTGACTTTGATAGTGATTACGGTTGATCACTTAAAACTAGTTTTTATGTCATACTGGTATAGCATATTGTCGAAAATTTGCTCATATTCCGAAAACAAACAGAAAATGGGTCAGACCATACGGTGTATTTTTTAATATTTCTTTAAAAATTGTTGAATTCAATTTTTTTTATCATTCCCACTACTGTTTGGTGTGTCAGTGTGTGGTTAACTGGCGGTGCTCCGTACCTGAACTTACGAGCGGGTTTCGTCCTCTTCAACCAAGCTCGACGTGCCATACTCAATGTTTATCAAACCGCTAGAACAGTTGGTCTTTGTTTACAATCGAAGGTGCTTCGCATCCAACCATCAAGCGGGCCTCATCCGCTCTGGCCAAGCTCGATGTGCTGTGCTAACCTCCCAATCTGATTTCAAACCTAACTTCAATTTATTAACGATATTAGAAAAGACAAACGGGAAATTATTGAGTACTTGAGAGCTATGGAACATTATATCCAATCTTGAATGAAACTTCATTGTATTTTAGTGGTAGGACAGAATAGTGGTGAAAAGTATGGTGATAAAAAAGTATGATGATAAAATGGAGTGGTAAAAGTTGAATGGTAAAAGTGGAGTAGTAAAAGTGGACTTCTATGGATTGAGAGATGTCTGATATTAGATTTGAGACAAAGATACACAACACCTAATCAATCACAATACTCACATAACTTGTTTCGATCTTTTGATCAAATTAGAGTGGGCTGAAATTTGACTCAAAAATTATTGGACGGATACGATATGTCGACAAAATCCTATGCGTTGATCAAGCTGATCCTCAAAAAGTTTTGAATGCAATTTTTTTTTTACCTATTTAGAGATAGGAGAGAACTGATAATTGAAATTTTGAATGGCATCAAATTTGTATTTCTCGTGATGCTTAGCATTTTCAATATTTTAAATATATCTTTGTTAGGCCGGTGACATACTGGCGGCGAAGTCGCGCAGTGTGGTCGTAGCGGCGGCTGGATTGGGTTTAGACCGTATTCTGGCATCTGGAAGCGGCCCCGGTTGAACGGCGGCCTTGACAGTAAAACTGAGGTTTTGTGTCACTATTCGGCAGCAAATTCAAAACACTTATAGAAGACACTCGATGAAATTCAAAGTATAATGCAAGTAAGATGAAGAAATTATTCTCAATATATATTAAAATACATACATTAATAATCAACAAAAGTTAAAAATTATTATAATAGCTGAAATATTTATTAATAGTTGAAAATATTTGTTAACTTTTTAGTGTCAGTGTTTTAACTATTTTTTAAACATTGTAGTTTAGTATTATTCAATCCGTTCAATAGTCTTATAAATTTTTGTTACCTAAAATTTAAAACTATGAATTTACCTAGATGAATAAATGAAGTGCATTTCTGCGATAATATTGCCTATTCTAAACTAATAATTTTAAATATCTACTACACATGATAATACATTTGATAATCAAGATTTTATTGTTCGTAAGTAAGCACAAATTTGCAGTCCAGCGATTAATTTTGTGAGCAAGATATTTTATATTAAATTTGATATATTACTCAAATTTGTTATCATAACTTTGTAACATTGCCCAACAATATGATTTTATTATTCATGATATTTTCAATTTAATCTAAAATTGAAAATCGAATCGTTTGATTACTTTAACATAATGAATTGATGTATCCTTCTAGGTCTCCATAAAACCTGTAAAAAGTAATACTTCACTGAAAATAGGAATAAGTTATATCTTCAAACTTTTTCAGTTGAGTTTTTCTAATAAAATAAATCAATAACAATATCATGTATTAATATATCTACTTTTAAATAAATAAACAAAATTTATTCAGTATAAAATTGCGTCCCAACACCATACTGAACTGTCACCAATTGACACAGAACCTCAGTTTTTGCCAAGATGGCGACGCTCAATTGGGGCCGCATTCCAGTGGCCTGAACCCAATCCAGTGTTTATTAGAGATCAGTGATGAAGACAGACTTGCTACCACGCTGCAGCTCGCCGCTCTTGGGCACAGCATGCTGCGTCGTGGCCGCATGTTGCGGCGCCGCCGCAAAGAATGTTATTCATTGTATTAAACCGACCTGTTCAAACTAGCGACGAGGTTGCAACTTAAAATCAGTAATGGCAGGACAATTGTGCAGTGATCAAAACAAAAATTGCCATGTTTGACAATTTATTTCCCTGATGGAGATGTGAGATTTGTGTGGAAATGTTTTATGACTGGAAAGTGTAATAATCGAAAAATGTCTAGGATATTTTCTTAGTTCATCATAATTCACAATGGAATTCGTCCTGATAACTGCATCATGTTCAATGGATGAACAGAATACTTCCGCAATTTGTTTCTTTTTTTAATGCGAGCAATGTGCATATCAACTCAACAGAGCTTATTTCACAAGACATTTTAATTCACTGCGAATTGAACTCCTAGCTGCTATCATCAAGACTTCGCCGCAGAGTATGAAGAGATGTACAAATTTCTGCGACGTCCACGACCACGTCGCACGACTGCACCGCCAGTACGCCGCCGGCCTTAGATTATCTTGGTTCTATTCAATAACAGGAAAACGCAAATTATTTTAAATTTAAAATATAAGATAATATACGCTATGTTCCTATACAATTCTGTCCAGTCATATCATTTAATAATATATAATCTCGTAATTATTTTAAATTATGTTTTTAACGTCTGGTGATGGTTCGTTTAACTTTAATTATAGAGAGCATTAGAAGATAAGGCCTGTTGGGGCTAATGTCGCAATTTTGTGTGAATCTATAATTTTCATTAGTTCATAAATTATGAACAAAAACACAATGAACTTGTCATTCTTATTAGTGAATTTCCATCAATCAATAAACATCGGTGCCTTTTTATAAATTTCTTATGGACTTATAGATCTGTAAAATTTATAAAGTTGCACAGAATTGCAACATTAAATTGAAGTAAAATAAATGTATATCAAATAATTGCGTTGTCTCAAATTCTGCGCCTGTGCTATCACTTCATTCACTTGCCAATTAGCTTATCTTATTATCTCACTCATCACATGTACAACATTCAATTTAAATGAGTTGAGTAATACCACATCTATTCACATGTTTAAAAATTGCACATCCATCTAAATCACCTTTTCAGATATATTGTAATCAGAATTTGTATATTATTGAGATTAAACTGACTCTTTCTCATTATAAATGATGCATTTTCCTCTGCACAACCAGAAATCGCACCTACCATTTCATTCAAGGAGGTGGTTCAGCTTTTTTGATCAAGTGTTGCTTGGTAAATACAGTGTAGTTGATGAATTCTTATTTCGTGAACAAATTAGAACCAATTTCTTCATATATAGCTAGCAGCCACTACATAGACTACTAGTGTTCATTCCATGGCCAAAATAATCGCTATCATTCGCGTGACATTTTAATTCTAATAAATAGTGACATATTCTTTGATTACTGCATTTTCTGTTTACTTTTACCTCTACAAACTCTGAACATAATGAGAGTTCTTATAATATAATATAATATTCCTATAGGAATAAATAATACTAATGTTAAGAATGCTGTAACATCTAATAGCATTTCTTGATAAAATGGTAAATCAACAGCTGCGCTTCTCATATGGTGGGCCCCACCATGTCGAGCCACGTATTCAATCCAGTATACTGCAGTGTCCATGGGAGATATTGGACGATCCCGGAATTTGGCGGACACCAATTCCACTTGCCGTTTGAAGCTAGCAAAATAAAATTCAATAAAAACATAATAAGATGACAGTGAATCGTGAATGCATTACATACTACATTTCTTTACAACATTCGATAATTTGGATGTACTTGATGCTCAATTCTAATATTGTTATTTTTAAAACAATAAATGTATTCTATCAACTCTCCATCAAGTTTAGATAGCACTGTTGGTCAGATATTCATGAACTGACAAGGGCTGGATGTATATGGATCCTTATTCCAGCTTTTTTCGAGTATCAAGTATGAAGAATTAAATATATTCATGAAAATAATACAAAATTCGAAATCAAGATTTGTTTGGGCAAACTCATCTTTCAAAATGGGAAATTGGTTGCTCCAAAAAAATCTGGAGTTCAGACCTGGGTTGTAAAACAGTATCCAACGCTTTGGAAATGCTTTCTTCCGTAACGTCAGCAAAGTCTAGAATGATTCCGGAGCCGATCGCCTTTATCGCTTCAGCGTTCGAGAACTGATCACCAAATTGTGGCATGACGATTATAGGAGTCCCACATTGTATAGCTTCCTCTGTGCCCAAAAGACCACCGTGAGATATGAATGCCACCACGTTAGGATGACCTGATAATTAAATATAAATATTAATAAAGTATTTTGGGTTGGGACGTATATTATTGGAAAAGTAAACCTAATCAAAGATGCAAGCTTTCCAATTGTAAACTCCTGAAACTGAATTTTGGAGAGAAAATTTCCGTAGATGAAATCATATCATTCATTTCTAGATGTGAATAGTTTATCGTGTTCTGCTTCACGCTTGCCGGTACACTTGACCTTCGAAGGCACAATGTTAGATTTCAATTGAGAAATCATTCATTTATATTATAAAAAACATCACGTGACTTACTTGTACATCATTTGATATATACACAAATTTATCCAATTAAGTTTTTAGTCCAGTCAAAATAGCTCGAAAAATGGGGGTACCCTTGCATTAATTCCCAAGAAGCTGAAAATTGGCATGAACGTTGAGGACACCATTATAATCAAGTTGTGAAAAGTCCCCATTGATCACGTGTGTGCAAAAAATTTTATGCGAGGTCAAAGCTCACAAAAATAGGTTTTTTAGATTTTTCAGCGGAACGGTTGGTATTATGATGAAAATAGTTCAGGCAAAAATTGTAGATGTTTCAATTCTCTACAAAAATGGTCTTCACGCGTTATTTCTGTGACTCACCTTTTCTGAGAAAAAGTCATTCTAAAGTGAAATTCTTCATGATATGCATGACTACGTTGCCTATATACATTATGGACGGATAATATGAGTGAAATTATCAGTCTGCGTGACCAATACATCAATATTGAATGATAATTCTGGAAATATGAAATGAGAAGAAATCCAGTTTCTCATTTTTTATGATCATGTGGCCTTGAGCAACAATTGTCTAATGATTTGTTGTCAACGTGGTTATTGCAATCATTCTTAATTTAAGCTTGTGCTGTATTCAGTTTTTGAAAAATGTCGCAAATTTGCTTCGTTTGCAATGAGTCTCTGAATGCAAGTGAATTTGTTACTGTTGATCGTGGCATGAAGACGTTAATTGACGCGAGTGTTGAGAGAGGTGATGAATTTACTCACTACCTAAAAGACCAAAAATCAGTGAAAATTCATGTGCAGTGTCGTAAAAACTACACTCGGAAGAGTACTGTTGCTGCAGTGAAAAGACAACTTGAAGAGGAACAAGCTAGTACTTCTAATATAAGTCCTCCTCGTACTAGAGCACGCGTAAGTGAATCAGCTTTCTGCCTTAAAAATTGTTGTTTATTTTGCGGCGATGAATTAAATGAAGAATATGAAAAAAAACGAGCACTGAAATTTCGGCGTAGAATTTGTAACGTCACTACACTTTCATTCAAAGAATCAGTTCTCAAAGTAGCTCAGTCTCGTTCTGATAACACAGCAAAGACTATTGTTTCTCGCATCGGGTTCGAGCATGATTTAGTTGCTGCTGAGGCCAGGTATCATAATGACTGTTATGTATCCTTTTTGAAACCGACCATTGGAAGTAAAGCCGGCCGTCCTCGAGATGAAGCATTGAATCTCGTCATGGGAGAAATTTTTACATACATCGAAAATAGTGATGATTGTCAATTTACATTGGAAGAATTGAAAAGTGTATGTGAAAATTTAAATGTAGATAACAGAACTATCAAACTACGATTGAAATTGAATTATGGTGATAAAATTATAATAACTGAAAAACCGGGACAATTGACATTTATATGTTTCATTGATAATTATCATATCTTGAACCAAGCTTGGGGTGAAAAAAAAAAAATTAATGATAAAGAAGAGCGATTCAAAATCTTGGAAGCTGCAGCAGCAATCATTCGGGAAGATATTCAATCAGTAGTCATTGATAATTCTTATTACCCTCCACCAGGTCGTATGTTTGAAGATATTAACAGTGATATTCCAGAGTCACTGACTTATTTTTTGGAACACATTTTTGTGGAAAATAAACGATTCAATTTAGAGCATTTAAAATTAGTCTGTACTAGCATTAGTCATAGTATTATGACTGCTGTTCGGCCTCGAACTTTCAAATCCAAGCTACAATTGGGTCTCGCAGTTTTTTTTCATCGACGGTTCGCCTCAAAACGTCTCATACAAATTTTCTCGTCTTTTGGTATGTGCGCATCTTATAATGAAACTATGATGTATCAGGCAGCAACAGTTTTTCATCGTCCTCCTCATATCTTATCACCAGAAACTGGCACATTTATCCAATATGTTGCAGACAATGCTGATATAAATGTTAATACACTCGACGGTAATAATACGCTTCACATCATGGGTATTATCCAAATTGTTACTCCAACAAGTTCAGTTTCACTTGAAGAGCCTATACCACGAATAAAAGAAATTCTTTCAGCAAAAAATTTTGCCGCAAAAGCTCATGTTCCAATACAGGTTTATCAAAATAATGGCGTAATAGGTAACAGTAAAATCAGAGTTGTTGATTTTGACTATGAAAATGATACAATATTATCTTTACTCAAAAAAGTCGACGTGTTATGGTTTTATGGCAAATGGAAAAATGTATCGTTACCTGGTTGGAATGGTTACATTGAGCACTTGACAAAAAATTGTATAAATTTTTCAAAATAAAAAATTTCGTTTTTACCTTTTATTCATCAGCCTGCTAGCAACTATAGTACTATATACACGACTTTACACTGTGCATTGGAGAATGCAAAACGTTACCGTCACGAGGTATGCGTTGTTACTTTTGATCAACCTCTGTATTCAAAAGCTCGAGAAATTGTATCAGCTGCACCTGAAGGATCTGAATTATCGAAGATAATAATCAGGTTAGGAGGATTTCATATGCTCATGTCGTTTTTTGGAACAATAGGTTACATCATGCAAGGAAGCGGCATAAAAGAAGTACTTTCTTTGATTTATGCTCCAAAGTCATTGGAAAAAATGTTCAATGGCCATGCTTATGCGAGAGCTGTCCGAGCGCATACATTACTTCAACTTTCTCTAGCAATCATAATATCTAAAGAGCTTGTTCTTGATGACAACATAGATGTAGATCTTATCATCACTATTGAAAATGTATTGAATAACACTATTTCTTATGATGATATAGAAAATGACGATAAGACATCTGAAGAATTGCTTCATCAGTTTAATAAAAAGCTGGGAGAATATGAGGAACGTGGACCTACGGCTAAGCTATGGATACAATATTTTCACATGGTGTCAATTGCAAAAGAGTTTATAAGAGCCGAACGTATGGGAGATTGGCAAGCACACTTGAACATTGTTAAAGAAATGCTTCCTTATTTTCACGCATCAGGACATTTTCCTTACGCTAAGTCTGCGCACTTATATCTACAAGACATGCTTAAATTGAATGAGTCTATGAATCCTAGTGTTTACCAACGATTTACGGGAGGATTTTTCACGGTAACACGTTCTAACAAATCAAGCTGTGGAACTTCTACGGATATGGTAATAGAACAGTCAATGATGAAATCTATGAAGACAGATGGAGGTGTCGCTCGAGGTAGAAGTGTAAAGAGAGTGTCATCAGCAAATGGGTTTATAGTATGCATGCGATGAATACTGTTTGTGAAGCATTGAAAGATCTCGCGAATGTAAAAATGGATACAACAGATCAGCATGTTGATGCAAGCGACTCACGAGTGAAGAAAGATGTTGAGGATGTACAAAAACTTCTAGAATGGTTTTCATCACATAATCCTTTTCCAGAGGTTGACAAAATTCTATCTATTGCTAGTGGAATCGTTGGTGATGATAAAATTAACTGCCATAAAGCTCGCGAAGTTGGGATTTCCACCATGTCTAAACTGAGAGGACTGACATTCGATAATATTAAACTCAAACGTGCTGATAAAGTAATTCCTCTTTTAGCTATGGGTAGTACTATGAAAGTTCATAATGAGAAAGTAGCTATTGACCCTGTGTTATTATTTCAGCGCATGAGTATAATTACAGCATTTGACGATAAAATTGAAAAATGTTTCGAATATGAATTGGCTCCCTACCCGTTAGCCTTATTCGATGAACTTGGGATGCGAAAATCACAAAAATCAGCCATTTACGATTGTTTTAAAAAAGTGAACATTGATATTGACAACGTAAATGCTACGTATACTATCGATGGAGGATATTTACTGCACCGTGTAGTCTGGAATCGAGAAGACACATTCAGAAACATCTCAGATAAATATGTTCAGTATATATGCAGACATTTTGGTCAAAGAGTAACCGTAGTATTTGATGGTTATACCGATTCTACAAGAAATATTAAAGCCGCAGAACAACGTCGCCGTATGGCAAAAACATCAGCATCTTCTAATATACTCTTTGACCAATTTATGACAGTCCCAACTAGCCAACAACAATTTCTATCAAACATTCATAATAAGTCTCGGTTGATTACAATGCTAAAAGAAAAATTTATTACAGAACATATTTTAGTCAAGCAAGCTGACAATGACGCTGATGTACTCATCATAGAAACTGCAATAGATCAATTCAATCCAAATGAAGTCAATATTGTTGTTGGTGAAGATATTGATCTGTTGGTATTACTTACCGCTCGAACTCCAATTAAAAACACCATTTATTTTTTAAAACCAGGCAAGGCTCAACAACCATCGGAAATATTCTCAAATATGAGTTTATCGACTTATCCTAAATGTAAAAGTCATATTCTATTTTTACATGCTATGACTGGTTGTGATATAACATCAGCAATGTTCCGGAGGGGCAAGACAACAGTCCTTAAATTTTTTGAAAAACAAGATTTAATTACATGTGCAAAAGCTTTTGAAGATGTGAACTCTGCTCCAGAAACTCTAATTACCAACGGAATTCGCTTCCTTCTCTCTGTATATGGAGCTCCAAAAAAAATTACTTGCATATATAAGTTACGTTACGTATCTTTTGCTAAACTTACACGTAATAAAAAGCATGTTCAATTGGCTTGTCTTCCCCCAACCTCGGCTTCAGCTCATCAACATTCTTATCGAGTGTATTACCAGGTTCAAGTGTGGCTTGGTAATCAACTGGATCCAGAAGAATGGGGATGGAAGCTAATCAATAATGTATTAGAACCCATCTATACTCTACTTCCACCTGCACCAGAAAAGCTCCTCAATACTATTTTTTGCAACTGCAAAAAAGGATGCAATTCGAAATGCGGCTGCAGAAAAGTAGGATTACATTGTTCACCAGCATGCACCAGCTGTCAAGGCCAGTCGTGTTCTAATACTGAATCTCCAACAGAAGATGATCCCTACTACAACGACGAAACAACTGGTGTATCGCTGCTTGAACAATTTACATCAATTCAGGAAGATAAAGATGGAGATGAAGATGAAGAAGACGGTGAAGGAAGGGAAGAAGAAGAAGAAGAAGAAGAAGAAGAGAGAGAAGAAGAGTAAGACGAAGAAGAACCAATGTTATATAAAACTTTGATAAAGAGATCGTGGAGTAGGCCTACCGGGGAAACCACGTTAAAAAAACGCGGCAAGAACACTACCTCATAGGTGGCGTGGAAAAGTGTGCATATTATGAAGAATATAGCTTTAGAATGGCTTTTTCTCAGAAACTATAAATCTTGAGAGAAAAAGTGTTGAGACCATTTTCGTGGGAAATTGGAAGATCTACAATTTTGGTCTGAACTATTTTCATCATAAAATCCACCGTTTCACTAAAAAATCCAAAAAACCCATTTTTGCGAACTTTGACCTAGCATAAAATTTTTTGCACACATGGGATCGATGGGGACTTTTCACAACTTCATTAAAATGGTATCCCTAACGTTTATGCAAATTTTCAGCTTCTTGGGAATTTATGCAAGGGTGAATGTCTATTTTGACTGGACTATTTCTGTCATTTCAGATTATAATTAATATAATTTCAATAATATTTTGACATAATACTTACAATGTCAAACAATATCAAAAAATTGACGACAGATTATCATTGCCTACCTTATCATTTCAATTGAAAGGATTGTTTTATACGGCAAATTCTGAATGTCTGTTATACGTATAAACTGCACTTCCGGCTTAGCTAATTGATACAAAAATAGTAGATAACTATTTTGATGCTACAACAAGTTCAAACACTAAATTTCAATATTAGACTGGGAGCTAGTGACAGGTGGAGTTCTCCGATTTCATACCGCTTGCCTGTTTGAGGTTTGATAATCTACCCCCTGATAAGAAAGATAAAAATGTTATTGAGCGATGCACGCTTCCCGGTCATAGTTCAAATTCCAATTTAAGATCTAAAAAAAAAATTGTTTTTTCCGCGACATCATATGCCTTTGAAACGTGAAATAATTGAGATTGATCTAAAGCCAAGTACTGAAAGGCAAGCAATTTGCAACAGCCCAAGAGGGCACACCCCAACTTGGCAAATTTAATCTCCCGATGGGACATCAGTCAGGGGTTGGTAGTAATCCTTATGACCAACTCGGCACACCTTAAACAAGTGTTTCAGAAAAACTCATCCCTATTATCGGCTAAACACCTGAGAAAATATAAATTAAAATATTTTGTTTGGTAGCTATCTATTATCAATCTAACAGTTCAATCAATAACATGAAAGAAATCTATTCGTGAGATAACTAGCCAACATGGAAAAACACTACTGATTGTAAAGCCACGTAAATTCAGTAAATCAAATCAAAAATTTTCATCTGGTGAAGTGGAGTAGCGGTGAGTTAATCGAAAGTGTAAAGCATTTTAACATAATATTATGAGTGAATTCAGAGATAGAGTAATAACGACAAAAGAGTTAATAATCCACGATCACGCTGAAATTATAAATTTTATTATATGATGCAACCTACTTACTTTATGATTTTGTATTATTGTATGTCAAATATTGTCTCCTATATAAATAAAAATCAATGTTTGTATGATTGTACCTTATGCGTTCCGAAACCATTGATCAGATTGTGGTGAAACTTTGATAGCGTGTTCTGGGGAAGTACGAGACGGTTCGTGGCATAAAAAATCTATATATAAATGAATTTTTATTTTTTCAATAAATTTTTCTGCTTTCGTGGAAAGAATGTATATTAATCATGACTCAATACACAAATAATTAACTATTATTATTACTTCATCAAAGTTTATATCAGAAATCAGATTGATATCAGTATCATATGAAACAGAGTCGGGTTACTTACACCATTAATGAATCAAGAACGGCTCTACCGATTTTCATGATCTTTGATTTTTTGGATTTGTCTCTATTCAGAATAGCAGAATAAGTTAGTATTAGAAATTCGGAAGGAGAAATTTCATTCTCTCATACATTTTGTATAAAACAGATTTTTTTCATGAGAACTTATTTATCGTATTCAGCTTATAAGATTTGCCTCAGGGTGGAACAAACAAAAGTAGCCGATAGGACTTGAAAATGAATTTGGAAATTTCAGGTCCTATCAGCTGCTTAGTCAAAAATAAGTCGCCATGCAAGCGAAGCGAGCTCCGTTAACGTTAAAACGCCTTACTAGAGATGCGAACTCGGTTAACGGTAAGCTGCGGTGCGCTTTGCGAGCAAAACGGGCTCGGATAACTGTAAAAGCGAAGCGAGCTCGGTCAATGTCAAGCTGCTGGGCGAACGAGAAGAGCTTAGTTAACGGCAAGCTGCCATACGAGTGAAACAAGCTTTGTTGATTATAAGCTACCGTGCGAGCGAAGTGAGCTCGGTCAACTGTAGAACGTCGTGCGAGCGGAACGAGATTGGTCAGCGGTAAGATGCCGTGCAAGCGAAGCGTGCTCGGTCAACGTTAAGATGCCATGCGAGCGTTGCAAACTCAGTTAAAAGCAAGCAGCCGTGCGAACGAAGCGACGTCGCTCAACAGTAAACCGCCATATGAACGAAGCGAGTTTGGTAAACTTGGATTATTCCCAGCACATGCATATTCATTTAATTGTTACATTTTGGTTAGGTTCATATTCAAATAGGCAAGTTATGTCCAATATAATTATCACTTCTATATAATCCTTCGAATAAGCATGTCATGTGAGATTCATACATTTAATGCATAATCTTCAATAAATTGACAGAAAAGAAAGTAATATCAACTCAAAAGACATTCAGTGGAACTGCAAAGTCTCGGCCAAATACAAAAATCTCCTATTTCGATTGATTTCCTACAAAAGAAGATCTTTTCACTGTTTGACATGTCCTTATCATTTCCGGGCTATGAGATCCTAATATAAAAGTTAGGCTCAAGTACCTTGCAATCTGAATGTATCAATTCTGTGGCGTTACGAAGTACGCCGGGTCAGCTAGTATGATTATAAAAAAGAAACTATAGAATAGATTTTATCTTATTTAAAAACATTAGAATGCCCAGTCCTTCTTTTGTTCAGGTACCTGAGTCATTCCATTATCATTACAGACTACCTGCAAGTGTGCCGAGTTGGGTATCACTGCAGTTACCTAAGATATTCGTATGTGCCGAGTTGGGAAGTCATTAACAGAGACTACCTGTAAATGTGCCGAGTTGAGAATCGCCGGCCCAAGAGGCTCAAAGGGTTGCGTGAAGTTGTAAAACAAATATGAGAAATGCTGTGTTTCCAAATTGCATACCAATGAAAAGAATTGAAGTTTTAGTCATAAAACCCTAGTAAAAAAATTGACAAGCGTTCCTCGTTGGCGCAAGGGTTTGAAATTTGGGGGTAATCTTGTATAAATTTTGAACCAATTAGCCGTGAGCTGAAATTGCATGCCATTTCAAGTATAGCTAATTTGTTCGATAAATTGTTATTGAAGAAATTGGCATGCACATTAGGATGTCTCAAAATGGAGACATGTATTGAGGAACGTTGAAAAAAAAATTTTAGTTTGCATGCCGTTGTGTATTTTATACAAAATTATTTTGTTTAGACGACACAAAAGATGGCAAGCATGTTGCTCAAGCTCATCATTGATAAATTTTGAAAAAAAGTTGGGAAAAATTGCGCGTAAATTAATTGAGTAAAATTAACTGGAATTATTCCGCGAATTGATTTATTTCAATTTTTTGACCAATTCTAGACATTATTCGCTAAGGTGAGTCTGTTTCAAAGTATTGCAGAGTGCTACAATTTAATTCATTCATAATGTTTTCATAGCAAAAAATCCAAAAATATCCAATTGAAATCATAGAAGATACAATTTTCCCATTAATATTAGCTCTATGAAGTGGGTATAAAATTGAATTGCAACCAATAAGGCACTAAAATGATAGTATACTGAGGAGTCCCTATAAGGACGAAACACGTATGTACAGTTGATGTCCCAACTCCTGAATTTGTGATTAGAAGAAACATTCAGGTCTTGAAATTTGCTATTAATAGAATAATAATCACACATATTAACAACGGAAAAAATATGAACCTGTTCTTACTTTTCCCCTAGAATGTGGATAAGTTGTGCGGATGGAATATTGTGACAGAAAATATTTTTGAAAGTTAAAATGCCTTCATCTGGAGCTTAAGAATAGGTATATCTTCATTATCATGCAAACATATTTTGACCATTATGAAAAGATGGAAAAGCTAATTATCCGAAAAAAAAATTATTATCATGAAAAAATCATATTTAAATAGCTAATGGGGAGTTTTATAATGTAAATAAATGGGAATGGAAAGGAATCTGAAATTGGCAATAATTGCTCAAATTATCATTTCTTCATCATAATTATTGCCAATTCCAGGTTCCTCTCCAGTAGTTTCACCACGTATTTGACAATGAATGACGCTGTCATCATCGTCCGATTCATTCTTATCGTCCTTATTGTCGACCCTTCTTACAATATCATCCTCTTTAACCCTATTTATTTTCATATTATTCTCCACTTATTTATGCCAAACGGAAAACTAACTGGTATAAAAGTAATGTCTATGAACCTAATTGTATTACTTTGAATATATAAATAAATAATCCGAATTATTATAAAAGATTTATCTGTCATGTCTATAATTATAAACTCAGTTGATTCTAGGGCATATTTTCTTGATTTTTGCAGAATTTGTAAATGTTTGTCCTATGTTATATGCATTTCATTCTTTATTTTAACTTGAAGCATATATCCTCATTGAAATACAAATCAGCATGCGACATTAAATCTCGGAAATTTTCTAGTTTTTCTTACCACTTTTTCCAAAGTTTTTCAGAGATCGGACAAAGTTATATGCATGCCATTTTCCAAATGAATTCAAAACAGCATTTATTGATGTACTATAAAATGGCAGGCAAAATAAGGTCACAGAAATTTTGCAAGTTTTTATTCAAATTTTATTATCATTAAAAATATGAAGGGCTTAAGCAACATGCATGCCATTTTTAATTTATAATTATTTTATTATAAAATAACGTTTTTGCTCCATTTGAGGTAATTTGAAATCACGGCTAATTGGTTCAAAATTTATGCAAGATTACCCCCAAATTTCAAATCCTTGCGCCAACGAGGAATGCTTGTCAATTGTTTTACTAGGGTTTTATGACTTAAACTTTAATTCTTCTCATTGGCATGCAATTTGGAACCACGGAATTTCTCATTTTTTTTTCCAACTTCACGCAACCCTTTGAGCCTCTTGGGCTGTTGCGAATTGCTTGCTTTCAGTATTTGGCTTTAGATCAATCTCAATTATTTCACGTCACAAAGGCATGCGATATGATGTCACGAAAAGAAAAAATTTTTTTTGGATCTTTTATTGGAATTTGAACTATGACCGGAAAACGTGCATCGTTCAAAAACATTTTTATCTCTTTTATCAAGGGGTAAATTATCAACTCTCAAAAAGGCAAGCGGTATAAAATCGGAGAACCCCACCTATCACTAGCTCCCAGTCTATATGCTGAAGCTGATCATTCTAGATTTATGCAAAAAAAAATAGAAAATGTTCAAAGTAAAGTGCACTTGGCCTGGCCGATTCATACAAAAATAGCAGATAACCATTATGATACAACATCTAGTTCAAATACTGAATTCCAACATCCTACGGTTGATCATTCTGGATTTATTAGAAAGATTCGAAAAAAGGTTCAAGTAAAGCGAATTTCCAGTACGAACGATTGAAACCATGATGCAAGGTGCACAACTAGACATTATACAAGTCTTAAATACAAAATTTCAACATTATACGTTCAACCAGTTTTGAGATTTGCGAGTTACGAACGAACGAACGAACGCACAAACGTACCGACCTCAAGCCGAATGTAGTCAAAATGGATTCAGGGATGCTCAAAACGGATATTTCCATCAAAATCTCGATAAGTGAGTTTTGTCGGTTTCACAATATTTCCTTTTACTTAGTACAAGTAAGTAAAAAAACAGAAAAAAGTGTAACCTAGACTATAAACTGCTCGTGACAGTATTTCCAAGCAATTTATGGTGAAGGTCATGGTTCATTCGTACTGATCAGTTTGGCCAGAGTCTGACCTGAACTCTGGTTTTGCCACCAATATATCCAACTCAGCTTACAAATTGCGATATGAATACAAATATCGAACATATCAGAGATTTTAGATGCATACGGAGCAAATAATTCATACTGGAATGAAAGTGAAAGGAAATTTCACTACTACGCGTCAAAAATTTTCACTTTTATTGTCTGTTCAAATTTAGGTCATAGTGAAGATGACAAAAAAATACATTGTTGATACATGGCAATTTTACTACTAATCTTCAACCAGATAAATAAAAAATTCTACATCCGGGATGTTATTTCTTGGTAGGGTGATGATAAGAGTAATGAAAAATTAAGTACAAGAAGCTTGTATCAAAGACCGTGACAAATTGAAACATTCAAAAAGATTATCTGATTATTATGATGATCATCTTTATACTGTACAGATTAGACTTCTATCGTGACCCGTCGGCGTCAAAAAAAACACCAGAGATGTAGTGACGCCTAGTGGAGTTTCTTGAAGTTCACTGAAACTTTCTAGAGGCTTCGAAAAACTCTAGACAGGGATATTTGAGCCTGAGAGATCAAAATTAAATAGACAAACAAGTTGAGATGAATAGGATGCGGCGAAAATGAATTGCAGACGATGTTACTGTGTGAATAATAAATCAGTGTAGTCGATTATGAGTAAAAGTATTTATTGATGAATTTCCAGTCATATTATAGTGAAAATTGATTCATTGAACTCACAAAGGGTAATATAAGAGGAACTTTAATTCATTAGTTTAGCGCACATCCTCTTGTAAATACTCATTAAAAATTGTTGACAATAATTATTGCTAAAGATATCGTATCTCATGACCGAATCTCTCGAATACGTTCGTTATCGTTCAATTTTATATCCTGATCAGGAAGCCCTTAATTCCTAGTGAAGTACTATTCTCTTATCCTTCGTCTTGCTGTCTCCAAAAAAAGATTAGCATTTTGTTTGAAAGATAAAGAAATTGAATGTTATTCCATCAACATTTAGCTTGTCTGGTTTGATCGCTTCAGAGTAAAATAATTTGTAATTTTGTGAAACAATCCGGTTTTGATTTTTTAGATTCATCAAATTCTTTTTTATGGACTTTTTCAGAGGTTACTCCATTGTGCCCTGTAATTCTTCAAACCTGCCACTTCGGTTGCGTTATGGCAAGCACTGCTACTGATTTTTATGCCTGCATGCTATGAATAAAATTTTTATTGCCTCGCGGTTCATCTATCTGACTATCTGAGGCTTGCAGGATTGAACTGAAGAGTCCAAATAAGGACGAAAGGATGATATTTAGGATGATGGTGTAGAAACCGACTGCTGGATTTGTAATTTTGATATCAGAACCTTCTGTATGAAAAATAGAATTCTTCTACATAGTTCCTGAGGATCCTGTTCTCTTTAGTAGAACAAAAAATATTAGAAAAGAGTTTAACTCACATAGAATGTCATATTGTGGCATCCACTGTTGAGTAAGAACATTCTTGGGTCTGTCGGACATAGAATCATTCCCCCATTTCAATAGAACTCGCTGTTTCAATTTTGCAAACGCACTGAGAAAGGCTTTCCTCTTTTCTTCCGGAAATGCATCCATTTTGATCATAGATCCCATACTGAAATAGATCACACCGTTCGAAGATTCATTTATGTACGTCTCCAAATTCTGGAAAATAAAGCGGAAGAAATCATGTTCCCAATATGATGGATTTTAGATTATCTAGCTTTGCATTTGATAAGTGCTGTATGTTCTACATTCGGGTGATAAAGCCTACATTATACAATATGAAAGTTATGGATTCACACCAAATCTAATCAATCACCAAAATTAGAATAGCCACTATTATGCCCATTACAGCCTTCACTCTTTGACATATATAAATGGTGTACTTATACTTTACTACGGTTCTGTATTATTCACATAACCTGATAACCACATATCGAAACTTTGGGAACTACAAAATATGGAGGAATAGGAATTGTATTGCAATGTAATAGATACAGGGCAATAGGAGCTTTGCTGCCAATCTTAAACTGAACGAGTCTTATCTACACGCTCTGCACTAACATTTATTCATAAAATTGTAATAAATTTATAACCCGTATATTTACAGTTTAGTTAAAAACTGTGACTTTATAAAAAATTCAAATACAAATGCAACAAAAAATTGAAGTTCTGCTCAGATATAGATCACGTATTGAAATGGATTGAATTATTTTAATTATTGATATAAATGTACATGAAATGACTTATTCATTCATATATCAATTTTACAGATGTTCAACTTTGTATGAATGTGAATGGCAATTGCTTTTATTTTTATTGTTCAATATAAATAAATACAAAGAATATTATATGAAACTCAAATATTCCTTAGTTTCCTTACATCGTATTTATTCGTATTATCAAATGAATGGAGCAGTTTGAGAGTTGAGGGTCTTATATGTTTTATGTTAAAGACCATATGCTCGAGACAGAGAAAATTAAACAATTTTATAGAGGAAGTGCAGGACACTGTAAAGTGACCTTTAAAGTTTGACCGTGAAACAGAATTGACGTGGGCATCACGTGACTTACTTGTACATCATTGGATATTTATAATCAAACACGCACTTTCGACTCAATAGATCTCAATGAAAATAGGATATGAGCATCTAGACAGTACTATCATCTTCAATACTGTATTCTAATATTTTACGTTCAATCGTTTTGGATTTATGCGGAAAATTAAAAAATGTTTCGAGTAAACTGCACTCTCTGCTTAGCCGATCACAATCATAATGCAAGGTATACAACTAGATGCTATAAAAGTACTTAATACAAAATCTCAATATTCTGCGACTGATTGTTTAGAATTTATGAGAAAAATTCGAAAAGTCTGTAATATGAAGAGCACTTCCGGCTTAGTCGATTGGGACGAAAATAAGAGATGATCATTTGGATGTTTCAGCAATTTCAAATACTGAATTCCAGTATCCTACGGCTAATCGTTCTAGATTTTGGGCGTAAAATGCAAAAAAAGTATCAGGTAAAGTGCACTTCCAGTACAGACGATTGCAACCTTAATGTGAAGTCTTTTAAACAGAATTTCAACATTATACGCTTGACGAATTCTGAGATTTGCGAGTCACGCACATACACACATACATGCGTACATCAAGCAAAAAATAGTCAAAATGGATTCTGGGATGCTCAAGACGGATATATTTATCAGAATCTTGATATGTGAATTTTGTCAGTCTCACAATATTTCCTTGTACTTTTAGAATGTCAGGTAGTCGTATATTTCAGTGCCTCATTTTGTTTTTCATGCCTTAAAGAGGTTTGATAAGTATGCATATTTGGAGTTCAATAATGCTGAAATTAAGGCTGGACTGTGTGACCAACATAGTGAAAATCAATTTTGAATTTGTATGAAAAAGTATGTTCTGATCCAATTTTGTCGCTTTTGTCATGCTTACGGAATGAAATTTAGGGAAAAATATTTTCATATGTAAAATGTCAAAAAAACATTAAAAAATTGACAACAGATTATCATTGCCTATCTTATCATTTATCAAATTGAAGTTTTCGCTTTTTGCGCATAATTCCGAAATGATGAGAACTATCGGAAAAATGAGTGAAATTTATAGAACGTGATATTCTCCACAAAAAAGGTATCAATACTTTTTTCTCTATGGAGCACCGTTCTCGAGTTATTGCGATTTTAAAACTAGAGAATACGAATATGCACTCATATGTGGCCAGTTTGCATCATTTGCAGTAAAAATTATTGAACTATTGGTTTTTGCGATTCATGCACCTAAATACTATACGTAGAAATATACGATTGAGTGAGACTACGGGCGTCCCTTAGTCGATTGGCCTTGAGTGACATCAACAGTCCAGTCAGTTTTAAACGGTTTTCCGTAGTAAATAGACGAGCTTGTTGATGGTATTTTCATTTTAATCTGTACCATTACAAAATTTGATGGAAATGTTAGAAGTTTGCTCCATTTGCAGTAAATCTTCGACTGAAGATGAAATAAAAGAGTGCAATTATCTTGTCTCCCTCCAACATTTGCTTCGTGTGTTCTACCAAGTGCAAACTGAATCCTGGAGACTGAAACTTTAAATTGATGAATAATAGTTTGGTGCCAATCCAGACTTTACTTTCAACCTGCTCCAAATAAACTGCTGAATACAATTTCTTGTAATAGCAATGAAGGCTGCACGAACAATTGTATTAAGCAGAAGAGTTGAATTGTTTTGTTCACCAGTCTGTGTCAATTGTCAAGGCTACGCTTGCACTAATGCTGAATCAAATGCGATAGATGAAGATTCTTTAGAAATCCATGAGGATCTAACTGATACATTTTCTTCTTAGAGCAGTCATCACAAATTGAGTAAGAAGGGGAAGAGGACGGAGAGAAAGCAACGAATGATCATGTATAATTTGATGATGAATAATCTAGTTTTCTTGCGGTCAAATTATAGGGGTGCTTCAAGAAGAGTACATTTCTAGTACCATTGGTTAAAACTAAATTTTTAATGAAGCTAATGAATGACTATTTTAACCACTTGATTGATGTTGAATAACAAATTGATTAATTTTATTCTGTCGTTTTGTAATATTACCCACACTGTCACTGATCACGAAATTGAATAGTTGAACATTAGTGTGGTTTCTTTATAGCAGTAATAAAGCATGCCTTTTTATTTCAATATTAAAATAACTGGCTCGGGATTTTAAGAGATACTTCAATAAGACCAGTTGTTTTGCCCGATAGGTTAAATGATGCCGCATATCACAATAGGGTATATTCATGAATTCATTTTATATTTTCAATCCACTAAATACATCGTTATAACATAGTACAAAATATAAATTATGTTTAGAAGTGCTGCAATCAAGTTTAAAAAAATATTTAAAATTGAGAATAATTTTGAGTTGTTTAAACACCGCCATTTCCGCGCGCTCTATTGATGACGTCAAATAATATGTCCAGTGACATTACAGTCCATTGTTTACTACAGGTGTTTTCGTTCTCAGCTTCTTTTAGTATTAAAGAAGCTCAAAAATCAATTTATAAGTATTGCATTGTGCCTGAATGCAAAATACTATCAGAAATGTACCTGGTAAAGTCTTTTTTCCAATCCAGACAGGTTTTTAAATACGTAAGAAATGCTGTAAGGTTATTAGAAGAGATGAAGTATCATAATAAATTTGACAGATCTTGAATACCATTATATGTGATTAGTTTTAGCAATAAGATGCAGCTTTGTTTAACATTTGCTCGTTTTAAAATAAACAAAAATTATAGATCATATTTCGGATTGTATTTATTGATATAGCGTACATAATGTGTTATTATTGAATAATTACTTTGCAGTGTTCACTCTTTTCACTTCAGCGGACCTAAAATTTGGATTTGAAAGAAAATAAGACTACATCATGAATGGATCTATTCTTGGCAGATTATCCGATAATGCTTTTACAAAACCACTTTGTCTTAAATGATTTATAATCTCACTAGGATGCTAAAATTGCATTTAAACAAGATATGAATTTACAACACACACGTTATTACTATGTTTTCTAATCAAAAGCCTGCAATGCCATACAAATGTAAGCAGTGCGCACTTGTTGACATCTTATTTGACGTCACATTTCGTTTTAACCAATGATGTTGCGTTTTAGAACTTTGAATTTCAGGCGCTCAATTTGCATTTTTATTTATTAGTTTCAAGCAATTAAAAAGATATTAAGTACCAAAATGATGGCTTAGTACAAAAGTCCGGCCAATATAAATTCGGAAAAAAAATATTTAAACCAAATTTTAATTTCATGCATATTCCCTATTTTTCATAAAATGAGTTACCAGTGCTTTCAGAAAATGTATCAATTGATCAAAAGATGAATATCTGGGGTTATCTCAAAAGTTTGGTCTACGCAGCACCAGTACGCAATTTAGAAGAATTGCAACAACGAATTGTGCAAAGCTGTGAATCAATTTAAAGAAAGTCGGGTATTTCTGAAAGAGTGAGGGCATCATTTTCAGAAAGATTCAGAGCTTGTATGGAGATAGAAGAAGAGCTTTTTGAACATTCACCATGAAATATTTTCTTCTATGAATAAAAACGAATAAATATTTATGACTACCTGTATTCATTTGTTTATCTCTGCTCTGAAGAACAAAACGTCAAAAAAGAATTAATTAATTTGTTATTCAACATTATTTGCGTGGTTAAAATACTCATTTATTAGTTCCATTAAGAATTTCATGTCGACCAGTGGCAATAGAAATGTACTCGTTTTGAAGCAACACTATAATTTCGCAAATTTTGAAAAAATTCTTATTGATTGTGAGTTAGCACATCAAAATGTATATGCCTTGGAAATAATTTTCCTTTTTTTTAACACCCTGTATATTGATACTATTTTAGATGAGTTTCAAATATTTTGGGACACTTTTGGTTGCTAATTATTTTTGTTATTAAGTTGAATTGGTAAGGTCAAGGTAACATTGATAACTCAGCACATTGAATGATATCAGTTGACCAATGCATTTGACGCAAAAAACAGTCATGACTACAGTAATACAATAGAATTTGACCTAGAAATACTTGACTATCAAATTATGAGGATTTGAGACCCTCCGTCAAAATCTATGATACCTTAGCTTGGTCCTAAATACATTGAGCAGATAAAAAAAGCCTCTTATGGTACGGAAAAAGGTGACCAGACGAAATTCGTTATGATATCGAGTTGAAACTAACCTTATCAAGAATAAAAGGCAACTTTTTCATGTAATCATTTTAGAAAATCTAATTTGGATTGATCAGGATAACCAGATAAAAACTTTCCCATGAGATCATCTTGTTAAGAGAATCAGCAAGTCCTGAGCAGAATGACCAAATTGAAGTCCTATTATTTTTCATGAGGTTCTCATAAAAAAAAAAAGTTGATCTTGGACAGGATGATGCGATAAAAGATATGTTTGTACTGAGAAGAATTTTGGTTAGGCTTAGATCTCAAGCAAATCAAATTGTAGTCGAGACTATCTCTTCGAATATTTCAGGATATGACAACTTGATAACTATATCCGATATACAGAATAACCTCTTTTGATATTTAAACCAGTCTATAAAATAGTATATCAAGTTTTTTTGCGATTCTTACCTGCGGTAGTTTCTTTGGTAAACAAATATATATAGAAAATGACTACACGCCAGAAGGAAGAAATATGCAAAAAATTATAAGAGAGAAAGCAAAGTGTGAGAAAGCCAAAGGAAAGCAAGTAAAACTTTTCTATAACAGGGTATTCGTGGATAAAAAGTGCTTCATATGGGACAAGGTAGAAAAAAAGCTTTACGAATCCCAAGCAGATGAGCCAAAAAACTAAATTTGTTTTATGAGAGTGGGATTGATATAGAAAAATGCTGGCAAAGTCAAAGATCTGTGAAATCGGTTGCGAAAAAAGAACTTAATTTAATGTCATGGAATGTCAGAGGAACTAACTCAGCAGCATAATAAAAAAATTTAGCTCAAATATGTTCAGATTATAGAATTGATTTGGGAATTATACAAGAAACTAAACAAAAAAATAGCTTCGTTTTTGAAGTAGATAAATATATAGTTTTTAATGGGGGAACAGAATCCGGTTATTCAAGAACAGGCTTCATTATAAGGAAAAGTATTATACACTATGTCATTGAGTTCGAAGTGATATCAGAAAGAATGAGTAGATTACGGATAAAAGGGAAATATCGGAAAATTAATATTCTTAATGTACATGCTTCTACAAATGAAAAAGATGATGATGAAAAGGACAGGTTTTACAAAGAGATCACTAAAAATATCGAAAAGATGCCAAAATATGATGTCAAAATTATTATTGGCGATTTCAATGCAAAGTTAGGAAGGGAGGACATATACAAACAAATCACAGGTGGACAGAGCCTTCATGAAACAAGTAACGAAAATGGAAGGAAGCTAATTGAATTCGCAGCAAAAAATGAGTTAAAAATAAAAAGTACAAGTTTTCAGAGAAAAAATATACACAAAGTAACGTGGATAACTCCTAACGGAAAAACATGTAATCAAATAGATCATGTCCTAGTCGAAAAAAGAAATTCTAATGTGGTTAGAAACGTCACCAGTATGAGAGGTGCAGATATACAATCGGACCATTTTATGGTGAAAATAGTTATAAAACAGAAGATTCCATAACGAAATTACAGCAAAAAGGACATCATATATTATGACGTAAATAAACTGCAAAATAAAAACATCAGAGAAAATTTTACGCAAGAAATGGATAGAGTGTTAGGAAACCATCAGACAAATTGTCATATTGATGAGAAATGGAAGAAATTTGAGACAAATATAATAACAGTAGCAAATAAAAGCTTAAGAAAGGTACACGATGAAAAAGGAAAAATCTGGTTTGACAAGTAATGTAAAGAAGCGATGGAAAGAAAAAGTGAGAGCAAAATAAGTACTCTTCAAAATTCAAGTTCACTGACCGAAGCAAGATATAAAGAGGAGTGCAAGAGCTTTAAAACCATATGCAGAAAGAAAAAACGGGAGCATCTAGAAAAACAACTCGAAACTATAGAAAATAACTATAGAGATAAATTTGTGAGAAACTTTTACCAAGAAGTGAAGAAACAAAAAGAAGGTTACAAACAAGAAACTCTTTCTGAAAGATAGAAATGAACAACTAGTAACTGGAGAAAAGAGAATGAAACTATGGGTAAAACATTTCAATTAACTTTTAAATGGTATTGAAGACATTGGGGAAGCATCGGAAATAGAAATAAATCGACAAAAGGAAGAAGAAAACATAGAACCTCCAAGCATAGGTAAAATCACAACAATTATAAGAGAGATGAAGAACAATAAAAGTCCAGGAGAGAACCGTATTCCTGCTGAAGTATATAAGCAAGGAGGAGAAAAATTGGAGAAGGAGCTGACTGATATAATAGCCAAAATATGGATGTCAGAACAAATGCCGGATAGATGGAAAGAAGCCTTAATATGTCCTATATTTAAGAAAGGAGACGTATCCAAATGTGAAAACTATAGAGGGATTGCTCTGCTAGATGTAGCCTACGACATCGTCAATAAGCCTCAAGAACCGAATCCAAAGAGTGGCGGATAATATCTTAGGTGATTATCAAGCGGGGCTTAGAGCAAACAGATCCACAATGGACCAGATTTTTACTATAAAACAAATCATGGCAAATAGCTATGAGCAAAATCTACCACTTTGCATGATGTTCATAGATTTTAAACAGGCTTACGATTCGATTAAACAAGGGATGATATTCAAAATACTGAGATACTTCCAAATTCCTGAAAAACTGGTGAAACTAATCAAAATGACCTTGATCGATAATAGATGCACAATTACAGAGCATGGTAAGATGTCAGAAAGCTTCGCAGTGCAGAAAGGACTAAGGCAGGGAGACCCAATTACCCCAGTGCTGTTTAACTTAGTGCTAGAATGGGTTCTACGAAAGAGTGATATCAATAGAAATCACACTATACACCACCACAGACATCAGTGCCTGGCTTACGCGGGTGATATTGCGATACTAACACGCACAACTCAGGAATTAGAGAATGTGCTCAAGAAAATTGAGATACATGCAAGTGAAACGGGGCTGGTGATAAATGAACAGAAAACAAAATATATGCAAGTAGAACATAGACAGCGACAAGGACCAGCATATTTCAAATTGAGGGTAGCTAATGGGAAAGAATACACATTCGAAGTAGTGAAGAGTTTTGTCTATCTTGGTGTTACGTTAGCTAGCGATAACAATGAAGACAAAGAAATTGCCGCGAGACTCATAAAAGGCAGCAAATGTATAGGTGCCTTGAACAATCTGCTTAAATCCAAAAGAATAAGTGATGGGGCAAAAAACGAGTATATAAGACAGTAATAAGACCGACAGTAACTTAGGGGTGTGAATTATGGGTGTTTAGTGAAAAAAATAAGAGGAAAGTCGAAGTATGGGAAAGAAAAGTGCTGCGGAAAATATATGGTGCAAAACCAATAAACGGGGTATTTGTGCAGAGAACAAATGAGGAATTGAAAGAACTTTACGGGGACGCTAATATTACGGGTGTTATTAAAGCTCAAAGACTTGGACAGGCCACGTTGTGCGGTTGGCAGAAAATAGTGTGACTAAGAAAGCATTGACTATGGAAATAATGGGTAGAAGAAGAAGAGGCCGACCAAGAGGGAGGTGGAGCGATGCCGTACAACAGGATCTGAGGCATATCAATGTCACAGACTGGGAGCGGAAAGCAAAGGACCGCTTGCAGTGGAAAGCCATAGTGCAACACGTCTAGGGCCAACTTGGCCTGCAGTGCTGACATATTACTATTATTATAACAACTTGATAACTATATCCGATATACAGAATGACCTCTTTTGATATTTAAACCAGTCTATAAAATAGTATATCAAGGTTTTTTACGATTCTTACCTGCGGTAGTTTCTTTGGTTTTTTCAAAAACATTCCCCCAACTTCGATTACATTAGGCACAAGAGGTCGTGGAAAATTCAGACTAAAATGTGTATTAACCAGAATTAGGCTCGTATTTTTCGCAATTTCGTTGAGAGGAGGAAGATCATCCCCAAAATAGTTCTTTGCTTCAACGTAATTTTGTGCTTCTATAAAATATTGGAAAATAATTTTGGTGTATAAATAATAAACAGTATTTTCAACCCTTTCCAACAAATTCATTCTATCTGAGAATGGAAGAAAATTATTTGGTATGTAGGAAGGATTTACTGGGTTGCCAAATCTTCTGTTGGACCACGGCAGGATCAAACAAGAACTCAATCCAATGAAGGGTATTCTATATTTATGAGCAAAACCTAAGAAGCAATCGCTGTTAAAGATTTCCATGATGATTAAATCAAATTTTTGTTGGTTTCTCTTGAAATTTTGCATTGAGTTCGTTCGTAATCCCTTGCAACTTTCTTTAGCATATTTTATTAATATAATTGCAGAACGATAATACTTCAATTTTCCTGCAGGTAAATTATCAAGATCGATGAAGTCTTCCAAAATATCAGTATACCCTTTCAAACTGATATCCGTATATCTTGATATAGGCTCCTTAAGGGGAAAATGTCCAATAACTGTCAAATTATGGCCTCTCATCACCAGCTCTTTCAAAAGTGTCTCAAATACATGAAAATGACTTTTTCCAGGATATGGAAAAAGTCCCAAAATGTTTAGACTCCAGCATGGAATGGCACAAAATAAGAGAATGAAGATGCACCACATTTTCAAAGTTTTTGAGCACTGCACGTAGCTTGAACACAAATTCTTGTATTTTTGTGTATTGGTGGTACGACAAATAACTGTAATGAGTGTCCACCTCAATTTTATATGTATAACTACTGATAATACTTATAGTTATAAGTCACTAATTATTATCGGATATGTACAACGGTAATGATATGTGAATTATATTTTTTATATAAGTAGCTATAAATTATGATAAAGTAAAACAGGTAATATCTTGTGGCACTAAGGGCCGGTTTATCAATGCAAGGGGAAATAAGACATATTACAGATAAATTTTTATCGAACATATAGATTTGCTGGAGCGTTTATCCATCGACAGTTTTTAAATTTTTGTTTGCTACCTTATGATGGCAGTAAATAGTTATTTGACAGTTAAGGGATGATGGATGGTAGATGAACTCAGAGATTTAGCAATTTATTCAGTATTTGAACTTGATGTTGTATCAGAATGGGTATCTGCTATTTTTGTATTTTTGGTTACGCCAGAAGTGCACTTTTTCCCTAAATTTAATTTCGTGAGCATGACAAAAGTGACAAATTTGGATTAGAACATGCTTTTTCATACAAATTTAGAATTAATTATCAATATGTTGATCACACGGTCCAGCTTTAATTTCAGCATTATTGAACTCCAAATATACATACTTATCGAAACTCTTGAAGGCATGAAAAACAAAATGAGGCACTGAAATCTGCGACTATCTGACGGTCTAAAAGTACAAGGAAACATTGTGAAACCGACAAAATTCACATATCGAGGTTTTGATTGATATATCCGTTTTGAGTATCTCTGAATCCATTTTGACTATTTTTGGCTTGATGTCGGTACGTATGTACGTATGTATGTATGTGCGTAACTCGCAAATCTCAGAATACTGGAATTCAGTATTTGAAATTGCTGTAGATCATCTCCTATTTTTGTTCCAAGCGACTAATCCGGAGATGCACTTCATATTATAGAATTTTCGAATTTTTCTCATAAATTTGAAATAATCAGTCGCAGAATATTGAGATTTCGTATTAAGCACTTTTATAGCATCTAGTTGTACACCTTGCATTATGATTGTGATCGGCTAAGCCGGAAGTGCAGTTTACTAGAAATATTCCTTAATTTTCCGCATTAATCCATAACGATTGAACGTAGAATATTAGAATACAGTATTCAAGATGATAGTACTGTCTAGATGCTCATATTTCATTTTCATTGAGATCGAATAAGTCAAAAGTTAGAACTATGTTAGCTGTAGAAACCTGGAAATCAGTATTTAGGAATGTTGTAGCATAAGAACAATGACATGCTGTTCCCATAGCAACCGACTAGTCGTGGTATGATGAGTTGTTGTGTTTGATTAAGCCGGCTCCAGACATGCGGTGTTTGTCAAGTACCGAGCAAATTTTTCGGCAAACTCCTAGAGTGTGGATGGACTGCTTGACTAATGCTTGTCTTAAGACGAGCACAAACATTTGGGTGCTCGCTATTCCCATTCGGTCTTTCAACCCACATCAAAGAAGACGAGCATCGTGCTCGTGCATCATCAGCCCTGGCTCCACACATTCAGTGTTCGTCAAGAAGTTACGAATAAATGACAGGATTGAATTGAAACGACTGATATCGTTTAATCAGTGTTAGAAAACATTGATCAATTTCTATTTATATTGTTTTAAATTCTTAATGTACTGATGATTATATTGAGGTTGATAATGAGTTATAAATACCTACTTATAAAGAGAAAGATAAACATTTTTGGTTTTCTAGATAAGTCTGGCGGCAAAACTCTTGCACTGTATCTTGAAAATAAAACATGGATTTTTTAGACAATAATTCTGACCAAGTATTCAAATTATTAGCCACAAGGAATAAATACCTACTAACACTTTTCTAGTTCTATTCACAGCTACCATCCACCATCTCCTACATATTTTTCTCTTGTTTTTTATTAAACTAGCATATCTTAACACAACAAATGCAGCTAGCTTCTTTCTATGTCAGAATTATCCAGACTTTATGAATAATTACCAATTTTTATCTATAATTTAACGGAAGAAATCAAGCGGGTATGGCAAGTGAGACAAAGGCAAATGTATGTTCCATGAAAAGCAAACATTTTATCAAACATCGAATATCTGTATCCCTGTGCTCGTCATTTCATGAGCACCAAGCCAAGCACATAGATACTTGATGTTCGATGTTTGGCGAGCAATGCTATTTGTCAAATATCTAATGTCTGGAACCGGCTTTATAAATATCCAATGATGTACAAGTAATTAATTTAAATTCTATTGACAAGTGCGTCACAAATAAACTATTGTATGATATTCACAAGATAAATAACCGCTAATGCCAGTCAATTCTATCAGCAGTCAAACTCAAAAGCTACCTCTACTTGGCTAATGGTGTAATACATGATAAATACCGTAATATCAAGACTATCTCCCCATAACAATTTAATTATAGATTTCTACAATGGAACAAAAGAAGAAAAGAGGTTCGAAGTTTACCACTGGAGAATCCAGGGTTTTGCCCAAATTGGCAAACAAATTCAAAAATATTGTGTAAAATAGAAAAACGAATGGTGTCACCTGGATATCGAAAGAAGAAATATGGAAAAAGATTAAAAACATATTCAACAGCTACATGGGCCCGGTGAGAGTCTAAAATTATTTCCATTGTGAAATTTAATAAAAATTTTTGTAAATATTGATCTACCTATATGTTCTCATAAATTTTCAGCCATGCACAGTAAAACAATTAAAACTCAAGTACAAGGGACAGAAGAAAGAAACTAAAAACAAATATACTCATCAAAAACCATATTTGTTCAGAGCTGGTGGTGGAAAACCATTATCAGAGACTGCACCAATTAATGATGAAGAAAAAGAGCTAACAGAAAGAATTCTGCTGTTGGTGCAAGGATTATCGAATATGTTCGATAGTGATGATGATAAATAAAAAAATTAACAGTTTATTGTAACGTAACACTCTAGTATGTTGCTACCACGCCTATGCAATTCCCTATCTCAGCTATGTTGCAAAAGTGAAGCCAAAAATGTAATATTGTTAGAGAGAGAAAGTAAATGAGAGATAGGTTGAGGCGGGCCTATGTTTGCATGGAATTAAATGGCCAGGTTTGGTTAATTTAGTATTTTCATGTGAAAATATAGAGAAAAATGAGAAGAAAATGTTTTGTTGTTGGTACACAACATGTGAAGAGGAATTTTCTCTTTTTTCTGCACCTAAAGATGACATTTTATTAAATAAGTGGCGCAAGACAGGATAGAATATTGGGAATTACAGATCACGTTTGTGAAAAACATTTTAGAGAGGAAGATATCATAAAAGAATGGTCGGCTGGAGATGTAAAAGTGAGTAAAAATTATTTTAAAATTATATTAATATCAATGATTCAAATTATTGAACGTATCTAACCTAAGCTTTTAGTGAAAAATCAACGTTAAAATTTTTTTTATATCAATGAAGATTATAAATATTTCTATTTATATTCTTATCAATAAAGAATATAAATATTTCTATTTATGTTTTGTAATCAATAGAGATGTGATAATGTGATCTGAATACATTTTACAACTAAAGAGTAGATTGGATGATATTATTTATGTACAAAAAGAAATCGTATTCGAGAACTTGGACCATAATTATGCTAAACCTGAGATTGAAAATTGTATCTGTATTACATAACAGGATTTTTATGTGTAAAACTTTTAAGAAAACGAGCTGCGTAGTATGCAAACAAGTTTTAAGGATGAATTCAAGTGATGCTATTCACATTAAGGAGTCTGCTTCCATTAATATAAAATCGAGGGAATTTTTAGCTTATCCAAAAAGAAATATATTCAATCTACGTAATTTCATAGAAAATATTCTCATGTCTTCAATAGATAGTCCCTATGTTTTTGAAGAGACGATAACAAGAGTCATCGAGAACTACAAGTTTGAATTTCCTCGCTGCGATCATAAAAATGAAATTATTTCTGTATGTATTCATGAGTTCATTTATTTAAGATTGAGACAATACTTTCAACAGAAACAGAAAAACATAAAATCCAAATGTGTAGAAGACAGAAAAAAATCTAAATTACATAACAATTAATTTCAGTTACTCTAATTTGTATCTTATGCTGCAATTTGCAATTTTATGCAAATTCATCTATCCAATTCTATGCTGAGGCCACACTAACGTCTAATGTCGTTAGTTAAGGCATTAGGTAACAATAAACACATTGTCATTGGCAATGTATTTTTTTTTCTCAATTTTATAACGCCCATTGTAATATAAAATATTCATGGAATTGTTTATGTGCCTCTTATTCATAATTAGAAAACTCTCATTCAAAGAAACGTTCATACAACATGTTTAATAATAATGCACTTTTTCATTGCAGATTTTAAAACATAGAAATGCTAATTTTCTTCTCTTTTGCCTTTTATTTAATAAATAATAAAGTATTTAACGTAATGAAAATATCAAATTCACCTGACGATCGTTTTTTATTGAAAAAAAGTCAAATATTTTCTTATTTCTGTATATGAAGCATGCACTGTTAGGCCCGCTTTCGCTATCTCTCTCACCTCTGCCGCATTACATTTTAGGCCTCATGTTTTCCAACTGAGTGTCCGCTCCTCTATTATTATCCTTCGTGGTTGCTACTAATACGGATTCACAACAAGCAGTCTTTTTTATGGAATTGCCTGGATTAAATCTCACCTTTGAATTCCAACTAGGGGTCTGAAATATAATGACTACTTTAAACTGTTTAATTTATAGTAAAATATATTTAATAAGATATAATGAAGAATGCAAACATAAATTTATGAATGACTACGGTATACATTTCAAAAGTTACAGAATAAAATTCATAATATGAAATATCATTACAAATTGTGCTCACCTTCGTATAAATAATAGAAATAAATCTACTTGAATCATGAATATACTCTCCAGTTTCAACTCTGGGGCAGAATTTCAACTATTTTTTGATCTTAATATGTACGTAATTTATTATTAAAGCAAATATAGGTAATCCTGAACGAGAAAAAAGACCAAATGAAGAAGGAACAGAAATTGGTAGTTGCGAATGGGATAGTTTCAATGTTTCAATGTTGCAAACATATAAACATCCATATCCTTACAGCAGGTTGCAGTGGTTGATGCTGAAGTGGAAAACGTAATAAAAATCATTAATGGAAATAAAACTGAAAGGAACAATAAATTATGGTATGACAGGATCTCACCGACATACTTTGAGATATGATTGGTTATACATAAAGTAGAGGAACATATAGTTACTTCTTAATAAGCTATGCCTTTTCAACAATACGTTGATGAATTTAAACTAAAATACTGTGGTGTGGTTGACTTCTGTCAAAAAACTACTGCTCGTAGATGCGACAAGCCTCACCGTAACTTATTGTCTTATCAATCAGCTCAGCATGATTTATTGATAACAAACTCACAGAACAACAGACCTACGACGTGATTTAGACTAGATTGTTGCTACAGAAAGACTGCTCAAGGATGTGCGTTGTGCTGCGCCCAGAAATATATGCTTCCACTGCTTCCAGCATGATAAAGCAATAATATTTTTCCGATCTATCCTTCCTCAAAATTTGTCGCTGGAATCTTATTACGCCCGCCCTGTATATTATAGAACTTTAGTAAAAACTGAAATATAGATCGTATCCAGAAGTTAATATATTTGAATGATGGATCGTCGGATGTTGGATAATTCAGGATCAGTAAATAAAGAACAATTCACATCACTTGAGCAAACGTTTCGAATCTTATTGACTCTTCATCAGTGCCTAAATACAAACATTAAATACATTTCCTCTTTTTTTTTTTTTTACACTTATCAATATTATGTTACATACCCAGTGATTAAAACTCTAAGTTGCCATAAAAAATCATTAGAATACATTATAAAAGTTACTTATTTCAAGTCTAATCTTGTTTTGGAGTAAGTGAGGCTTATCAAAGGTCAGTGATTACGGCGAGATACACAAGAATTCAAATTATATATTTCAGAAGAAAAACATTTTATAGAGAAATTTACTGAAATGAATGCTCGCATACAAAATAATTTTGAAGACATAAGTTTTAATAAAATTATTCCCAATGAGAATATGAAATTATGATATAAAAATGTCTCAAAATTCACGCAAGAAAACATGTTTATAATGAGAAATTGAGTTTTTTATTGGATCATTTATACCCGGTTCTATGAAGGGCAGAGTAACTTATTTCCACAGTAAATAAAATTTATTCTATTAGATGACAGTCGATTATTTGGCAGCAATGAATTTGTTTTCATGAGGAAACACACACTGAATAAAATTTGTTATATAAAATAAATTTATTCTAAGAATAAATTGACTTGGTCTTTTATAAAACCGGCCATTAGTATAGTTAAGTAAAGGGTTGTCTAATTTTGATATAAAACTGGTTTTAAATTGAAATTCATGAATTTTTTATTAAATCAAAAAGTATACAGTACAAGGGTTAAGTACGGAATAATGTATAGAGCAAATGGTCCCCACCACTTTGTTGGCATATACGGACTCGTGATTATCATGTCGCGATAGCAAGCACCATCAGAAGTTTTTGCCTGATTAGCTGTTTCTTCGAAGAAAAATGACTTGTACCAAATAGTGACATGTTGAGGATGCATTTGTTTCTCAATAATCACTCGTGAATTTTCTAAACCTTGAATGCAACAATTATCACGATTAACGAAGCCATTAAGATTAAAATGAGCGTCATCGCTGGAAATGATTTTGTTTGAAAAATCAATATTCACTTGTAGTTCGATAATCTGCTCAACGAATTATTTTCGTTTATATGATTGGAAACCGAATAATTTGATTCAACATTTGAAAACTGAAAATTCGAAATTGAAGCATGTAATTCGATTACAAATAATATATCATGCCAAAAATAAATAGTTTGATAGACTCCGATATTATTTTATCTCATTTTTAACCTGAAGATTGAACTATTTCGACTCAATCATCGCGTTTCCTACACTGTTCACATATGCTAAAGCGCTTTCTAAGAACACAAAATGACGAATGATAATACTCATGTATTTAGTACCCTAGATCAACAAGCTTTGACATCAATGTCAATGTAATACAACATTTGGAATTTGGATACTAGATAGCGCCACAGAACAAATTTATTAGTAAAAAGGTCATATGAACACTACTAAAAGAAATAAAATTTTTTTTCAAATTATTATTATAAAATATATTCAGCCTCTGAAACATCGGGAAATATTGTAATATATTGCTAATGATATTTAAATATGATGAATTTATTTTAAAAAAAATAAATATGTTTTATTTGGATATCAGTTCTGTATACTTTAATCAGAAACACAACGTGTCGACAGCAAAGTGCTGCCTTTACCAAGTGTAAAGAAATATGAGAATAAATAAACAAAATTGTCAAGACAACCAAAACTTTCCTTGCAACTTTTTTTTGTTCATTTAACGTTCTTTCATAACAAAATCTATGATTTAAACAATTTAAAAAAAAGATATCTCGAAAATTTGGAATCTCACGACTCTATATAATTACTTCCGTCAGAATTGAACTTGCAGGGAATAAAAAAAGTGTGAATGGACATCAGAGAAGTACCCAAAATATCGATAATTTTGAGCCCAAAATCCAGTGATTGATGTCGAAAAAGTAAATAATTATTCAAGTATATATACTTTTTGAATATAAATATCATACTTTTAGAACTGTACAGAAAGAGTTATTAACGGAATATTACTCAATAACTTTTCAATAAGTCTACCAAATTTTTTCCCAAAAAACTGGATAATCTCTGAGAAATTAGTATTTTTCTAAGGTCCAAACATGTCATGGACCTTGGAACTGTGTGCGTTGCAGAAACGGGACATCGTCCCAATGTATTATATTAATTAAATCTTTTTCTCTATTATAATTGTCAAGACTCATATCGCTGATTCCTCTGTTGAGGTTTTTACGTGGTTTTTCCTCAGACTTTGGGTAAATGTCAGAGAAATTTTGTTCTTTTGGCACTAAATGTGAAATCCACGTTTTCACATCTAGTTATTTGTACATTTTCAATTTTTAATTTCTAATTATCTAGATACCTTCTTGCCTTGTTTATTTTTGTATCATTTTTTCTGATGAAGACTTCCGGTGAAAGAGTCGAAACGTCAAAAATAAAAATAAATATACAGAATTAAAACTAAAAAAGTCTATTTATTTCGAAAAAATTTGAATTCTGAATTCCAAAAATTCTGAGTTTGGCATGAAATTATATAGTTTCAAACATGTAGATTACGAGTCTTGTGTCTGACATTTTACTTCCAAATAATACTAAGTTATTCTTTTAATCACTGCATTTTTTGTTTACTTTCACCTCTACAAATTGAAAAAATGATTAGAGTTCTTATAATATAATACACTACTCCTATAAAAACAAATAATACTAATATTAAGAATGCTATAACATCTAATAGCATTTCTTGATAAAATGGTAAATCAACAGCTGCGCTTCTCATGTGGTGGGCCCCACCATGACGAGCCACGTACTCAACCCAGTATACTGCTGTGTCCATGGGAGACATTGGACGATCCCGGAATTTGGCGGACACCATTTCCGCTTGTCGCTTGAAACTAGCGAAAATAAATACAATAAGAATATAATGTTACGATATATTGAATGATAGTCGTGGATGATTAAGATATTATACTTTTTTTTACATTCGATAATTTGAATGATTTGATACTTTGCTGTTGCAAAGCTAACATTGTCTAATAAAATCATCAAATCAATGGCAAAATGTGTTCTCTTCTCTAGAAGTCTTGTTTTAAGAATAACACATGTATTTTGTCAACTTTTCATAAAGATTGAGTAGATCTTTTGGTCAGTTATAAATGAAGAAGGGAGGGCTGTATGCCACTGATTCAAAGATGTACTAGCAAATTTAATGCTCCAAAAAATACTTTCATCTAGGAGAAAACTGAAAATGGAATGAGATATAATGCAAATAGCCTAGAGTTCCAACCTGGGTTGTAAAACAGTATCCAACGCTTTGGAGAGGCTTTCCTCCGTAATTTCAGCAAAGTCAAGAACGATTCCAAAACCGACCGTTTTTATCGCTTCAGCGTTCACAAATTGATCACCAAATTGTGGTAGGACGATCATGGGGACCCCACATTGTACAGCCTCTTCTGTGCCCAGGAGACCACCGTGAGATATGAATGCTACCACGTTAGGATGACCTGGTGATGGAATAGAAATAATATTAGCGTACTTTGAGCTGCTAAGTATATTATTTGAAGAATCAAGCTAATCAAAAGAAACAAATTTTTCAATAGTGACTTCATGAAGCCAAATTTTGGAAATGAAACTAACTTGACGTGAACTTTGGCTTTACCAGTAATATATCCAGCTCAACTCACAAACGACGATATTAATACAAATATCAAACATTTCAGAGATTTTAGATGCATACAAAACAAATGATCCATAATGCAATGAAAGTGAAACAAAATTTCACTTTTACGCGTTCAAAATTTTCTCTCTCATTGTTCAATTGTAGGTTATAGTGAAGATGACAAAAGCATACATAGATAGTGAATTATTATTCCACTTTCAATCCCCAATCAGATGAATAGAAAATTCGAAACCTATCATGATGCACTTTCATAGGATGATGATAAGAGTAATGGATGGAAAGTGGAGTATAGAAAATTTTTGACAAAGGTTATTAGCTGTCACTCGCGACTCCGCCCGCATGATTGTACTTCAATGAGAAAAATATTAAATAAATCAGTGCAGCACCCGGGCTAGCAGTAGACACTGCTTGCGATAGCACTGTTTTTCGGATAGTTTCTGTTGCTTCATTTTGAATCCAATCAATCCAAGTGACTCTCTCAGAAAAAAATAAAATTACTATAGCACCCACTGAGACGCGAGCTCCATCAGTAATTTTTTTAAATCAATGAAAAAGAGTAATAAAAATTGACTGCAGCACTGGGGCCGGTAGTCCTGTGGTGGAGATATTCTTTGATTTCTTACTCTAGGATTTACCGATCCAATATAACAATTGTCGCTGAGGATACGATTTTATATACAAATGTTTTTGAGTGTCCCTCCTAGAACTGCAATTTCAAGAATCCTTTACTAGTGGTTCTCTATGTCATTATAGGAATGCAGTGCCAAATTTCAGAGCTTCAGGCTCTGTGGCTTAATCTTCCAAATAATACATAAAGACAAAAAGATTAAATATGAATTCTCTATATTTACCACTTATTGAGATATTAACTAAGAGAAATGTTCATACTGCGGCACGACTCATACTTCAATAGTATTTTATCAGGAACTTTCATGAAAGTTAAAAGTTTCAACTCAGTCGGATGAATGATGCGCGAACAATCAGCCATCAGATACGACTGTCTTTCACTTTACTTTAATATTATAGTGTCAGAAAGTCTCACATAAGTACCAACAGTAACTCTGTGGTTGGCACTCAAAAGGTCATAAGTCGTATATTGTTTAAATAGTATCTAGGACTTTTCAAGCGCCAGCCACAGAACTGTGCAAGTTTCCAATTCAATTGGATGAACGATACGCGAACGAACTAACATTCGAACCATCAACAAATATACATAGTTTTAGGTCAATTTGATGAACGATGCGCGAACAGACGAATACGACTTGTGCGATATTTATCATAATTTAGATAATGTCAGTGACCAAAGAACTATAGAAAATTTCCGATGTAGAGATATTTTTCTATCATCTGTCCTTGTACCTGCTTCAAGAACAAACAAAAATGCAATTTGATTGAAAGTTGATGGAATTGAGTAATATTTCATAATAATAAGTTGGATAAAAGCTTTCGTATTTTAGTCTCCATCGATGGTCTGATGACCTGATAATAAAATATTAGAATTCCTTTCGGACAATTTCTGAAAATTCTACACTCTTAAGTATTACGAAAAATATTGAAAAATACTCACATAGAATGTCATACTGTGGCATCCACTGCTGAATAAGAACATTCTTGGGTTTGTCGGACATAATATCATTCCCCCATTTCCAAAGAACTCGCTGTTTTAATTTGGAAAACGCACTGAGAAACGCTTGCCTCTTTTCTTCCGGAAATGTATGCTCCTTGATCATAGATCCCATACTGAAGTAGATCACTCCATCTGATGATTCATTTATGAAAGTCTCCAAATTCTGGGAAATAAAGCAGAAAAAATTATGTTTCCAATATAATGTATTTTGGAATATCTGGCCTTGCATTTGGTTAGTGCTGTATGTTCAACATAAAGGTGATAAAACCTACATTGATTCACATTAAATCTAATCAATCAATCACCAAAATTGTTCAGAATAGCCATTATTATGTCAGTTACAGCCTACACTTCTTGACATATAAAGTGATGTACCTATACAATAAATAAGTGGAATGAGAATTGAAATAGGCCTTTGATTTTTCTCATTCTTACTAATATTATAAATGCGGATATGACTTATTTTGTTTGTTTGTTTGTTACTCTTTCACTCTTAAACTACTTGATCGATCATTCTGTAATTTTCTACACATACTAAGTACATTCAATTGGCTAATATAGAACATTCAATTTTGAAGTGACATTGAGACGAAAAAGTTCACCACAGCACCCGACCGTCACGGTGCTCATTGCATCCTCAGATTGCGTTCCAAGCCCAGAATATAAAGTTTCACTTCTACCGCGTATAAACTCACACTCGAATTTTCCAAAATTTAATTGTTTAAAATATGAATAGAATAGTTTCGATTATTTGTTGGGTACTTATACACAAGTAGTGTTCATATGATCTCTCTAAAATGTTGGATACCTTTAACAATAGACCGCTGAGCGAGCTAAACAAGCTGCTTTGCTAGCGAAACGAACTTGCTCAACGTCAGGTTGTTGTGCGAGCGAGCGAAGCGAGCTCGGTTAACTCCAAGTGGTCGTGCGAACAAAACGAGCTCGGTTAACTGTTAGCTGCCATGCGAGCAAAGCAAGTTTGGTCAACGGTAGGCTGCCGTGGGAGCATCGCGAGCTCGGTTAACGTTAAGACATTATATTTTTTTGCATGAATTTCAAAACGTACATTTATATGCGGGCGAAGCCGCAGGTAACTGCTAGTTGTATAATATTATTCATATCATCAGATTGATAGAATATTTTGAACGCTGAAGGTTTTATGAAATGAATTTCACGTGATATATAAACCGGTACAGGATAAAAAGAACACTTTTTACAGGCACCTATGTACTTGAGCTCAAGATATTTGCATTCGAGAAGTTAATCAATTCATTAGACTTCCTTTGAAAAACGCTACTAGTAGTCTTGTGACAAGAATATTTTGCCCTGTTTTATTTTAAGGTTGACTTCTTCATAAAAATATATGTTGGAGTGTCCCTTTTAGAGTTGTAATTTCGGCAAATCCTTGATTTGTTATCTCTACGTCATTATAGGAGCACAATGTCAAAACTCCAGAGCTTCAAATCATAGAAGAATAGTATATTCTTCAACAAGTTTGGTATGAAGCTAATTCAGCATGAGTGGAAAAGTTTGTAGCACGTGTGACGAATTCACGACTGCGGAATAGCCATTCCAAACATGTTTCAGACTATACTTTTACTATGACCATAAATTCGGCAATGGGTTAATCCACTGTTTTTTATTATTATTTTTTCTGATAGGACATGAATAAATATAGAAATATTAGTGAAAATGCGATTCAAAAATACCTTACTTATAAACTATACAGTTATCAAATTCACTTATGAAAATCACATTTCTTTCGACCAAACAATACCAGTAGTTTAAAGCTTGATTTTCTCTCAATGCGCATGCCTGTGAAACTTGGAGGTCTCTCAAAATGTTTCTAAACAGTATTCGAATAATAGAAATTATACATATTTCAACTTTTCCGATACATTTCCAATAATTAATGAGAACATCTAATTGCAACGCAACATTATTTTTTTATGAATATGAACAAATCTTCTAGAAATTTGTACACCTATGAAGTCCACTGTTTGAGGGCTACAATAGACTTTTAGACGTCAATATGACGTCATATAAGTATTAAATCGTCTTTTTATTAAAACTAAGCAATATTCAATATAATTTTCATTACTAATACCTATTATTTATCCCATATTTTCATATTTTCATGAAAATTTCTCAAATTTTGATAGAAGTGGAACACCCCATTCACAGATAAACAAAAAATTACAAACTCTGAAGCAGAGAAACAACAAAAACTCCTGAAGTTGAAATTTAATTTAGGTTGATTTGATATTCCTATCAATTGTTATAATTAATGTATAGATGCAGCTCGATAAAATACTAAATATAACCTCAATATTATTTGAGATCTTTATTACCGACATGTTACTGTGATAGATGCCTATTTTTATTTAAAAATTAAATTTTCGGCATTCTAATTATAATTTTTGATATTTTAAACTGAGGGAAAATAAGAGAGTAGTAATTAAATACCAACAGTTAATAATAGATGACGCCAAATGGGTGTGGAACCATGAGGAGGGATAAAGCCAAAGAAACCAGAAACAGTGGTGAGGTTAATGAACAGTAGTGCAAAAGAAATGAAAATTCATAAGACGACAAGGCGTGAATATGGTAAATCGACTGAGGGAACATACAAAGATAATAATAATCAAATTTGGAAACTAGCAACATGGAATATAAGAAGTATCAATGGAAAGGAGTTAGAACTACAAGACGAATTCAGTAAAGCAAATATTGATATTTTAGCAATAACCAAAATCAAGAAAAAAGGAACAGGAGAGATAATAATGGAAGATGGGAATGTACTAATGAATAGTGGAGTATCAATTGATAAAAGAGCAGCAGCAGGGGTGGCTTGCCTAATAAACAAAAATATAGTAAATGACATTCAAAAATGGGAGACATGCTCCGAAGGTATAATGAAATTAGAGCTAAAACACAAAAATGGAAATTACAAGATAGTAATAGTAGTATACGGGCCAGATGAAAATGAGTTAGCTGCGATCAAGGACGACTTTTGGGAACAACTAAAGATTGTAACTGAAAATAGCAAAGGGGAACTTTACATACTAGGCGATTTCAGTGCCAGAGTTGGGAGACGGCACGATGAGGATACAACAGAAATCATAGGCAAATATGGTGAAGACAGAAATAATAATGGCGCTCCGCTAATTGACTACTGTTCATTAAATGATTTAATAATAACAAATACATTTTTTTCAACACAAATTAATTCACACATACACGAGACACGGACCAGAGGGCGGGTCATTGATAGACTACATACTAGAGGAAAGAGGAAACAGAAAATTGATAAAAGATGTCAGAGCTAGAAGAGGGTCAGAAATATATAGTGATCATTTTTTGGTAGTAGCGGAAATAAAGAAAGAATACAACGAGCAAGGAAATCTAAAAGGAAATATATGTAAGAGAGAATCGTCGTATGAAACAATAAGAACCTACAAACTAGAATCGCAGGAAACAGCAACAATGTACGAAAAAGAGGTAACAAAACAAATAAAAGAACTAACAATGGATAGTGGTACTGATATTGAACAAAATTGTTTAACGCTCAAAACAATTCTAACAAACGTGGCAAGAGAAGTTTGCGGAGCTTTCAGAGTAAAAAGTAATAAGAAACAAACACCATGGTGGAACCAAGAAATTAAAGAAGAAATAAAATGCAAAAAAAAAACCTGGATGAAGTACCTTAGCAACAGAACTCAAGAAAACTACAACATTTAAAGAGCAGCGCAAAAAAGTTAAGAATCTAATAAAAATAGAGAAGGAGAAAAGTTGGATCACATTCGGAAATCAAATGTAAGAGAATAGCAAAGCAAATCGAAAACTATTTTACAAAGCAATGAAAACTTTAAGAAAGGGAAAAACAATACACAATTTTCCAGTAAAAGACAAGACGGGATCCCTGATAACAGAAGAAGACCAAGTAATGGAACGATGGAAAGAATACTTCGCAGATTTATTAGATACAACAGTCGAAGAGAGAAACATAGAACTGCAAACAAGAGGTGAACTGACTGCAACATCTACAGAAGAAATAAGTATTGAAAAAGTAAAAGAAGCCATTCAAATGCAAAAATGTGGAAAATCGCCTGCTCATGACAGAATAACTACAGAAATGCTAGAATACATGGATGATGAAGGTGATATGTTGCTATTAAAAATATTTAATTAAGTATGGAAGAAAGATACAATACCAAAAGACTGGGAAATAGCAGTTATCTTACCGATATATAAAAAAGGAGATATCCGTGATTGTAACAATTATAGAGGAATTTCACTATTAAATACAGCATTAAAATTATATGAAAGAGTTCTGGAAAAAAGACTGAGAGTAATATTAGAACCATCTCTAGACGAAGCTCAAAGCGGATTCAGAAAAGGAAAAAGACTACAAGATCATATTTTTACCATAAAACAAATAGTCCAGAAAACCTCACTGACTAAAAGTAAAGCATGCATGGCCTTCATAGATCTGGAAAAAGCATTCGACAGAGTGCAAAGACAAAGAATCTGGAACAGTTTAATAAAGAGAGGTGTGAATGGAAAATTAGTGAGTGCGATCAAAAGTTTATATAAGAAGAATTTGAACTATATTGTTAAAAGAAACCGAAAATCAGAAATATTTGAAACGAAAAATGGCCTTCGCCAAGGAGGAGCTATGAGTCCGGTTCTGTTTACAGTATTCATGGATGATATTATGAAAGAATGCAAGCAAGAAACAACGAAGCTATCAGTAGGTCACAGAAATATGCAACGTATCGAAATTGGAGAATGCGCGTTTGCGGACGATGTTGTAATATTCGCAAGAAACGAAATACAACTGCAAAGAAATTTGAATATATAGAATAATAAACTGAACATACACGGAATGTCAATAAATGTGAAGAAAACAAAAGTAATGATAAAAGGTGATGAAGAAAAAACTATTAAACTAAATAATGAAAACATAGAACAAGTAGAGAAATTCGAATATTCAGGAGTAACAATAACAAAAGACGGGAAACAGGACGAAGACATTAACAAAAGAGTAGATAATACAGTGAAATTATTTCACAGCATAAATAACAGCTTCATAAATAAGAAAGAAATTAGCAGGAAGACAGAATTAACAGTTTACAATACAATATTTAGATCAGTTCTAACATATGGTTGTGAGTCATGGGTTATACCGAGAAGAACCAAAAGTAAAATCAAGACATTAGAAATGAAATACTTGAGGAGAGTCAAAGGAGTAACGAGAATGGACAGAATAAAAAATCAAGATATGAGATCAAAACTTTCAGTGAAACTTATAGTGGGAAGACCGAGAGAGAACTGGGATAACATCATAGAGAAACTCCTGGAGAAGAAAGGAACCACACTACGTGAAGCCAAGCAGACTGCAAAAAACAGGAAACAGTGGGCAAAGTTTGTGCATGAATAAAGAATAAAGACTAACATTTGTGTTGGAATGAATATTCTGTCACTGTATGATAGAATAAGATCATTCTGTACTTAAAATCAATATTAGAATGTTGATGTTCTATACTGGTAGTAGAGAAAATATTTTAAAGTGCAACTCAATTTGTATTTTGATGATACTGTCAGAAGCTTGCACGCAAGCGCTGACAACAACTGCTCAAAGTTTTAACTCAGTCGGATGAACGATGCGCGAACAAACAGCAATTCGATACGACTCGCTTGTCACCTATTGTACGTTGCTATAACTATCTCAAAAACTTCCACACAAGTATTAAAGTCTACTGTACAAAGTTACACTTTCGAAAAATACGACCTGTGTGTCATCTATTATACAGTGATGATATTATATTCAAAATCTTGAAGTGCTTCCAGCAAATGTATTTAATTTCGACTTAACACCAAAGAACTCGATTCTTGCGCCACTTATCCATATATCAATAAGTGAAGATGCAGTTTTGCACCCCTTTACCAGCATATTGCACGCACGAAATGATGCGAAATTTGGCATCTGGCATCTGATTCTCACTGCCTTGTGGCAAAGAGGAAGGAGGAGGGCGGTCGGTTAAAATCTCAAATGGAAGCCACTATTGCGCACGAAGGAATGTGAGATTTAGCATACTTAAAGATAATATGAAGAAGGAGTGCAGACAGCCCAAAATATATACAGGTATCTCTACCGCTGGAAAAGATATTATTTTCCGCTGGAATTTCTCGCAAAATATACACCGGATAGTAATCTGATTAACCTGAAATTATTATTGAGTTAATATTGACAAAGAATGAATAGCAAATAGCTTTTGCTTGTGGCTATTGTGGAAGCGACCTTGGTTGGCTTTTAACTAGACCGAATAAAAACTTAGTTTGGGTTGATCGAGATAACCAGATCAAAACGAATGACTTTTTGGTTAGATCTTCTTGAAAAGAGCGTCAATTAGTCCTGATCAGGATGGCCAAATCAAGCTCAAATTATTTTTTATAAGGTTAACCTTTGAAGAACAGTTGATCCTAGACAGGATGATATCCGAGAAGAACCTTAAGATCTTATGATATTTCAAGCAAATAGGGAACAAGTTCTAGTCGGTACGTACTATCTTTTCGAATACTCCAGGATATAAAAATGGAAGAATCATCTAGATGATGAAAGCGCATTTTTGACAGTTCATGGATGCTTGTTACTTCAGAGATTTCGCAAATTACCATCTCTCACAGTTACTGAGTTTGAAATCAAGCAGTTTGGACAAACTTACGAAACAGCAGCTTCCATTTAGTACTAGTTTCAAGTTGACTATTTGATAGGTACATAATTCATGCATGTACAAACTCAAAAATACCTTTTAATCTTCATTGTTTAGTTATTGACTGACGGGAGGTCAAGTTTTGTACCTTAAAATAATAATTTGATCTTCATCAAAGCTATATAAAAAAAAATACACCAAAAGTAAACAAACTTTCATCCAATAATAATAATTCATTCTGATAAGCTTCAAATTCGCGTCAAACAAGTCATTGAATGAATCCCGGACAAATTTGACAACTGTACATAATAATAGTGACACCTGCGGCAAAACTTGTAACTAAATTTTTATCTACTTTAATAAATTTTAGTTGCCATATCTCTAATGTCATAGATATCTATAGGCATTGTTTCACTTGAAACAAGTACATGAATAATTCAATCTTCCACAATCACTGAGCTTGAATTAAAGCAATTTGTGCAAACCTACGAAATAGCAGCTATTATTAAGTACCAGTTTCAAGTCTGTAAATAGTATAGTTGCTGAGAGCTCAGCGTCACGCCTGCCAGCCAGCCAACCAGACAGCCAAAGTGAATATAATAGCGCTTTTTTACAAAAAATGGAAGAATCATCTAGATGATGGAAGCGCATTTTTGACAGCTCATGAATGCTTGTTACTTCAGAGATTTCACAAATTACCATCTCTTACAATTACTGAGCTTGAAATCAAGCAGTTTGGGCAAACTTACGAAACAGCAGCTTCCATTTAGTACTAGTTTCAAGTTGACTATTTAATAGGTACATAATTTATACATGTACAAACTCAAAAATACCTTTTAATCTTCATTGTTTAGTTATTGACTGACAGGAGGTCAAGTGCTGTAGCTTAAAATGATAATTTGATCTTTATCAAAGCTATATAAAAAAAAAATACACCAAAAGTGAACAAATTTTCATCCAATAATAATAATTCATTCTAATAAGCTTCAAATTCGCGTCAAACAAGTCATTGAATGAATCCCGGACAGATTTGACAACTGTACATAATAATAGTGACACCCGCGGCGGAAGTTGTAACTAAATTTTTATCTACTTTAATAAATTTTAGTTGCCATATCCCTAATGTCATAGATATCTATGGACATTGTTTCACTTGAAACAAGTAATTGAATAATTCAATTTTCCACAATCACTGAGCTTGAATTAAAGCAATTTGTGCAAGCCTACGAAACAGCAGCTCTTATTTAGTACCAGTTTCAAGTCTGTAAATAGTATAGTTGCTGAGATCTCAGCGTCACGCCAGCCAGCCAGCCAGCCAGCCAGCCAGCCAGCCAGCCAGCCAGCCAGCCAGCCAGCCAGCCAGCCAGCCAGCCAGACAGCCAAAGTGAATATAATAGCGCTTTTTTCGGAAAAATGCGCTAAAAATGCGCTAAAAATTTCTAAAAATCGTATAAAACAATGACTTTTCATAATACCTGCATTGAAACAGCTTCAATGCCTATTTTGTCAGTCGAAACAAGACAATTTCAGACAAATACGAGTGTAGCCAGGCAGGAACAAGCTTGTTTTTGCCCACAAAATTTGTTTCTTACATCGTTTTATCCGTAGCAGAGTAGCATTTGTTCGTTGTCAATCGGAAGTAGATCAAAAATACGATGAGTTTCAAAAAAAAAAAGTGATAATACAACAATTTCAACTGCACCTCAACATCTTATTGATAAAGCACAAGCAGCTTTTCTCGAATTGCTACTTGCGAAATCAAAAGAAAAATATATAACAAATTTGTGATATGGAATTTTTCGATGCAGGTATTATGAAAAATACTGTGTGTGGCACGGGACAAAACACGATTTCAGCCGAGGGTGATGAAATCATCTTGTTCCGTCCCTAGCCACACAATATACTATTTCTGATAAGCAAATCAGTCTATAGAATAATATATTAAGTTTATTTGCGCTTCTCACCTGTGGCAGTTTCCTTGGCTTTCTCAAAAACATTCCTCCAATTTCGATAACATTAGGCACAAGAGGTCGTGGAAGATTCAGACTAAAATGTGTGTTAACCAACATTAGGCTCGTATTTTTGGCAATTTCGTGAAGAGGAGGAAGATCATTCCCAAAATAATTCTTTGCTTCCACGTAATCTGATGGTTCTATGAAATATTGAAAGATAATTTCTGTGTATAAATAATAAATAGTATTCTCAACCCTTTCCAAAAAACTCATTCTATCTGAAAATGGAGCAAAATGATTTGGTATGTGAGAAGGATTCACTGGGTTGCCAAATCTTCTGTTCGACCACGGCATGATTGTACAAGAACTCAAACCAATGAAGGGTATCTTATATTTATGAGCAAACCCTAAAAAACAATCGCTGTTGAAGATTTCCATGATTATTAAATCAAATATTTGTTCGTTTTTTTTGAAATTTTGCATTGATTTTGTTCGTAATCCCTTGCAACTTGCTTCAGCAAGTCGAGATAATATAATTGGAGTACGATAGAACTTCAATTTTCCTGCAGGAAAGCTATCATTACCGATAAAGCCTAGTGATTTATCAGTATATTCTTTTAAACTGATATCCGTATATCCTGGTATAGGATGTTTGAGAGGAAAATGTCCAATAACTGTCAAATTATGACCCCTTGTTACCAGCTCTTTCAAAAGCGACTCAAATACATCAAAATGACTTCTTCCAGGATGTGGAAAGAGTCCCAAAATGTTGAGACTCAAGCATGGACTGACACAAAGAAACTGCAGAAAGATGCGCCATATTCTCATAGTTACTGGGTACTGCACGAAATTTGTTCACAAAATCTTGTACTGGTTTATGTTTCGTTTATTGCCGGTGAGACAAATGACTGTAATGAGTGTTGTCCTCAATTCAAAGATCATATATAACTGCTGATAATGATTATAAGTCACTTTTATTGGATATTTACGACAGTAATGATGTTTGAGTAAAATTTGAGTTATCTGCTTTATAAATTATGATAAAAAAAACAGGTCATATATGGTGGTACTATCTCATTGTTAGGACTTCCTTTTGATATGGCAACAATATTTCTATATTCTGCTTCTCCCGACTCCTGAAACGTCTGACCACACAATCTGTTATTTATGTGTGCGAACTCGCATTGTCTTGATGGAGAATGATTTTCATTCAGGGTTGGTTTTTTGAAGCTCTGCAATTACTTTCGGTGAAAAAAATTGTTCTATATCAATTGGCAGCAATAGTTCTTTGATCTTGTGCTTCAAATACTATTTATTATTTTCTTTGATAAAAACAATGAATTCATTGTATGGTCCTTGAAAAAGGCTACAAATAGTAAACTCGCTGTTCAAATTACTGTATTAATCTAAAAAACTGACAATTTTTCATATTCTTGTATTGAAATTCAGCCATTAACTACACAATGTCAGTTTCGAATAACTTTTGCGTTTTATCTCACTATTTAAAGATAGTCTGAAAGAATTATAGGGTAAGTCACTCGTTATTTACGAAAATAGGCAATTAATATAACCAAATATTTGCTGTAAACAAGTTTCTTGAAATAAAGAATGAATTAGTACCTACATAATATGATGCTGATATTAATGACAGCATTGTAACGGAATTAGAATTTATTTTCAGTTTAGGCTACAATTATATAACTAAAATTATCGACTATTTGATATTCCTACTTAATATCGACACTTAAATTAGTCGCTTTAATACAAAATTTATTGATTATTCGCACCGAGCACCGTCTTTTTGTTTATTTCAACCGTTTAATTTATCACTCTTCTCATTTATTTCTATTTCTTCACTTCGTTTAGATAACTTTTGCGCGCTTCGGTGACTAACCAACCAACCAATATTACTTCTACGCGCAATTCATTGCGACCGCATCTTCCTTACTCACTCACTGTCTATCTTACTGTCTTACTAACTATTTCTTGACGATTCAAGAAACTTCTAGTGGTTTACCAGAAATATTCACTAGATCTCACAACGTCCTTGACACATATCGGCTAATTTCCAACTTGCGTCTGCCACCCATTTAGCATTCTTGTTGCGATTTAAGTCAAATCTGTGGGGGCACTATTCATTACACTATAAATAATATTAACACTCCAAATAAATAACTGACTTCAAGATTAATATGTTCAATACTAAAATAATAGTAACAGACAGCCAAGTCTCTCTTCAGACAACTAAGTTGATGCCTGCGCTTCCAACGTATCTCAATTTGACACTCTCACTACTGTACTCTTGAAAGTAGAACACAACCTTTCATATTCACCGACAAAAAAGAACTTCGTTGCATGCTCAATATATCATCAAGCTTGTCGTACGTGGATCATCATTTGAACTAATGATAGACGTAAAAGCTGAAACTTTCTCACTATAAAATTTGGATCATGATGGCTTTGGCAGCTAACAGGTAGTAGAGGTGTTTAAAATTGCACCTCATATTCCTTATAGTATAAAACTCAGTTTTTATATATTTTATTTGGGATAATATTAGAAGTCACGTCGTCCGTTGCCAGACTCTTTGTAAGGCTCCATCTCTCTCTCAGACACCCTTAAACTATAATAAAATGTAGTTATACTATACGTCTGGTATGTGATCGTTGCTATGGACCGTACCCACATAAAACAAAAGTTTATAATTGCCTGTAAACTGAACGGATAGGTTGCCTCGATTTCTATTGCCGGAAGGATGTTTAATAAGTTAATGTCCTTTCAAATTTTTGATATATCATCATTTGGCACTTTTTTCAGTTTTTGCCCTGTAACTGTTCCCCCTTCATTCCTACGACTTAGATTGTCAAGTTCAATCTCGTAGAAAACTGAATTTCCAATAAAATTGACTCGTAAAACTTGTTTGTAGACTTACTAAGTTCCAAAATACAGCACTTCAAAAAGATGATAAGTTCCTCAAAATCAAAAAAACGTCAAAACATGATGGTTTTCGCTATATATCTTCATTTTCCAATATTTTTTTTGGTATCATGATACCTAGTTCCATTCTGATACAGCAATTTATCAATCATTCGATCGATTGATTCCCCCTTCCCCTCTACCTGTCTGTCAACCACTTGCTTTGAGGTACTATACGCTTGGCTAATCTTGACAGCTCGGTACACGCGTGCCATCTAGCGGCGACGAGAATAAACTCTTGGGTAAGAGATATGATAACGGAAATAAAGTTTTGATTTGAAAACATCGATTGTATCTAAAGAAGAAAAATGTTGATATTAACCTATAGATTTGAAGGAGTTGAATTTGATTGCTTCCGCCAAAAAAGCTTGCCCAAAGGAAATTAGTTGAGTCCAAAATTCATCACCTGAAGATTCCAAATTATACGTATGTTTTTTGAGAAACTTTTCGTCTTGTTATTCTGTTATTAAATACTAACATAGGGAAGCTCATTCAGCAGAAATAAATTGGTCTATAGTTTTCATGTTGGTAATTTCGAAGAAATGATTAGCGATGCATGTAAAAAAATCATTGAAATTGTATTACGCGAAACACCAGGCATTTACACTGAAAAGAACAAACCAGAAAACGTACAATTCAGTTGTGAAGGTTCATACTTTTTCCAATAGTATTGTGAATAATAGCAAAAATTTACTTTTTGTTGTTTTGAATTATATTACCTGATTGTTAAGATTTCTTATTGTTTTTGGATAATTTATCGTATAGATTGATAAAGATCAAATAATTCAAATCGCCAATTGTAACTGTGAGATGGAAAAAGGATATTGCAAGCTCGCTGCAGCAATTTGTATCTATGTGAACATAAAAAATACTAGCTCTAAAACGGATACACCGATGATATGGAATCGTCCCTCTCAAAAGCAACTTGTTACTGCGATATGCAAGGGCTGCAAAGTTAATAATCTATTTCCAATTGCAAAACGAGTCAATCTTCCTCTAAAAAAAGAAAGAAATTATAATGACAAATATAACTTGAATGTTGATATAAAAAGTATATTGAATCAAAATTTATATGAAAAACATAGAAGAATATACATTTTATCAACAATTATATACATTTGTCATCAACAATTGAATACTTCAATACTTAATTCATTCGACGAATCGAAATAATCCATTTCTTTATGTGATCTTTTTCTCATTCTTGATTTGGAAGAGGGTAAAAAATTAATTTTTACAATCATGTGTTTCTTTTTATTAATCATTGAATATCAATAATAATAGTGATGATGAAGGATATTCACGATAATAATTAGAAGAGTTCTGGTTGATCTTCCTCTTCAAATTTTGAAGCAACTTGAATATTCAAGGGGTGAAACACTACTGGATAACATCAGTCATAGTAAAAGGGATTGTCCCTCTCTCAAATTCTTATAGATGAATGAAATTCTTGTAGATGGATGAAAGACTTGTATGTCTTCCTCTTAAAACATTTTCACGTGAAATGTTGCCAAGACAAGACCATATG